>OW285196.1:13458750-16132500 GCA_935421135.1 Bugulina stolonifera
ATTAAATACAGAGAAATGTACACCAAAGCGTACCACGAGCGTGTAGACGAAAGAGTACACTCAGCTGTTTCCTCTGGAACTGCAGGTGTGTAGTATGTTAAGCATGGTAATAGAATAGTCAGATAAATGTGACAACACACAAACTAAATAAAATAATATAATATATGCATAGTCACTTATACTATTTATATTATACTATTGTGTTACCATACGTTTTTACTTCTTTGGGATTAAATTGTGTAATTGATTATATGTTGTTGTATGAGTGCATTTATTATGCAGTAATCAAGATTATGTTTAGGGATCAATGCTGAAACGATTTATACTTGCGAATTGCTTCCCTTCATGTAGAATACAATTGTACATGTCTACTAGAATGGAGGCCTGTTTTAGATAGCTTGTTATCTTATAATCATAGACTTTTACATGCACATCCATTTCAAAAGATTGATTTCTATCAAATTTTTTGACTTGTACAATTTATCTGAGCTTTATGGGTTTTAAAAGGTCACATGCGTGTAGTCGAATACTGGATCACCTTTTCCAATACGTACATGTATATACATATTCTCGCTGTCTCTGGCAGCTTGAGAACTTTGGTTCAGTGGATTTCACACCTTTTAAATACGCTTTGCTGTATATATACAGTATTGCTAAGGTGTTCTCCCAGGCATAACTCTGAGCTGCACTGATGAGGTGTTAAACACCGAAACAGTACACTGTATGCAGATTGAGTATTACGCTCGAAATTGGTAGCAATACCAATTTCTTGAGCACTTTACCTGGGAGATACACTGAACTGGTGGCATTACGCAATTCTCGCTGTCTCTGGCAGCTTGAGAACTTTGGTTCAGTGGATTTCACACCTTTTAAATACGCTTTGCTGTATATATACAGTATTGCTAAGGTGTTCTCCCAGGCATAACTCTGAGCTGCACTGATGAGGTATTAAACACCGAAACAGTACACTGTATGCAGATTGTGTACATATACATGTATGTACATGCATGTATATATTTCTACTAACAAAGCCTGTGTTTAGAATTGATATGCTTGAACCAGCGTGGTCACCCAGCAAAATTATCTCTGTGATTTAGGCTACTACAATATTATCTGCTATTTCTAGTTGGGAGATTCGCATCAGCCAGATTTCAGACCTTCTTAGACAAATTTCGATTTAAAAGATCAGAAGCACATTTTAGTAATCAGATGTTGAAGTCAACTCCAGGAATATTCTACTACACCCTTTCCAATCTACCAAATAATTTCCTGGATGAAGACGGAGTCATTGCCGGTACCCTCTCTGACTGGTCGGCTAAAGCCCCGATCTGTTTCAGAGAGCGTGTCTCAACCTTTGACCCTCCCCCAAACTTCTCTATAACATTTCTACCAGGTACTAAATCTACTACTCTATTATTAGCTTCACATAAAAGATTGAAATTTCGTGAGATTGTCTTCAATTCAAGTAGTTGTTATTAAAACACATAGGATATGAATCTTAACATAAATGCTACTCCATGCTTCCTGCTTTAAAACAGTTAGACACATAGCATAGGAATAAACATAAATAGCCTGTGTTCTCTCCAATAAATGCTTTAGAACTAAAAGAATATTTATGTCTATACATTATGCTTACAACAAATATCTTTATTTAATTTCAGGTCAACTTGTTGGAGCTGAGTCAATGATATCACGTACAGTCAGTGCAAACGGAGGGAGACAAATTCAGTTAAATAGTGACTTTGTGTACAGACTGGGAAATTCAAGTGAGTTAAGCCAATGTTATACTATTTATAGGTACAGCACAGCGTTAAGTAAAGCAACATGTAAGTCACCACATACATGTTCATGAGGTTCAATATACATACAGGCCTACATTTTATTGCAAAATCTATTATTGGAGTCTGTATTCTGCCACAACAGCTAAAAGCCTTAGTATCAACTGTCTAGTGAACCCATAGTGCTACACCTTCTCGAATTTACTTTACAAGAATTCTATATTTGACCTGTATTATCGTGATAATATGTTACTCTGCTGCGTGTCCAACACATGTAACAGTAGAGGTTTGACTGGTGGCTATAGTACATGTAATTGCATCAACAAAAATTTTTTTCTAAGGCTGTTGGTGCCATTATTTGCCATGCTATTTAATGAATAAAACAATAGTTAGTTGGCATTTGGTTGACCTTCAGGGGTGAGTGTAGAAACGGAAAATAGTCTTCCAGCTGTGGTACTACATGAAGTGGGTCACTTGCTTGGTATACCTCACAGCCATGACAGCAGTAGGAGCTCCGCAATGTATGATGACTTTGATAGTAACAACGCTAACAACTACCTCGATACGTATGAAAGCAGCCAAGTGCAGCGTATGTACGGTAAGTAAATAATATTATATACTGTAGTAGACGTGAAGATACACTGCTATGGGCATGCACCATTTATGGAATATTGATGCTTTAAATTTACAGATGTTGACAAAGGTACATGTAGGCTACAGTTTGGTGGTGCATGTGTCTTATCGTATCCTAACATAAATGGAACTCGTCCGAAAGTTAAGAATTATAGGATATTACGTCATACAAAGTTTACTCAACAACAGCTTCACCATGTGAATAATTGCCTCATTTTACGCATACAGTATCGCATACAGTATCGGTCTAATGAGGTTCCCATTGCGGACTAAAGATATACAATCATATAGTATAGCCCACACTTTGTCCTGAAACATGTAATAAAGCAGTCTGAAGCCGGTAGAATCAATGTTGTATAGCTACCCATAATACTGCAGGTTGGCAGGGCTTATTTGTGCAATAGCTTGACCAAAGGTTTAATGTTTGTGTGTGAAAGAATTCATTTTTTGTTAAGATATATTTCTGTTCAATCAACAAATTTTTTTGGAAATTAATGAAAATACACAAGTATGTGTATTTTTTCTAATATTCTTCTAATCCTATCTTTCTATTCTTATTCTTCTATCAGAAAACAATCACTGTCTTGGCTCATAATTTCTTCAGACATGTTATTGCTTTATTATACAAATATTTTTAATAAATAAATTAACATTATTTGAATAATAATATTGCAAAAAGTTGTATGACTGATTCGACACCAGTTCCAAAGCAGTAAATATTTGTAATTTATAGTTTGTGACACTTTATGCAGGTAGATGTCACGGCTCGACAGATGCTATGACTAATATCCTGTACGATGTGGGGAGGAATACCTACAGTACTACATTCATTAGCAGGAACACAGCGGTATGGGAGTACTCGTATGAACTTAACAGAGCCCTAGAAGGTAAGACTTAGTCATGTCAAGTCATTTATCAGTCTGTAACCTGGATAGTCTTTATCAAGTCATTTAAGAGACTTTAACTTTACTTGTTCATTTTAAGTCCATTCCTGATTAGTCTATATTAATGCGCTACACAGAAACTGTATGGAAGAGGACATACATGTACAGCGATGACGCCAAAAAATTATTACATTTATCGTAGTAAAGTATTTCAGTTTTGAATTTTGACCTACACGATACAGAGCTGGAGGAAACTCGTTTGAACTGGTTAATAATTAAACAAATAAAGTCTCAATGAAAACCTGCTCTGTCAAGTGTCAAGTCAAACTATCGACCAATCAATCAATCAATCAATTATACTTCGATCAATTGCAAAATATGAGACAATGTTGTGTACAATTTCTGACATTTTACATTCCGATGTGACCAAGTAGGCATGATCATAAATCTGTCTTGAATTTGTTCTTGACTTTTAGCATAAATTAAAAAAGTGACGTTTCTGATGTAGCTGCATCATTTCACTCTACTTGCCAGCTATTAGGTTGTACCAAAACATCGCAAAAGTATAGAAATTTATGGAGCCTACTTTGTGCAATAAAATTCAGCTAGTAAATGCTAGAACTTGTAAAATAAAGCCGGTATCGCTATTCTGTACAGCATTTTTAGGTTACTACTGGTGTAGATATGGTGGAACACTACCTGCACGTACACAATTTAAAATAATTTTTTCTGCTGTGTTTCCAATATTAGGTGCAGATTCATTATTAAAATATTAACATATTGTATTTTTAGGAGATATAAACTACAATACTGTGTACATTTTAGTTGCTAAGAAAGCAGAGAGGATGTCAGATTTATTTAAAAGTGTTGCATTTATCAATGTAGCCTACACGCTCTTTCAACTGTACTACACTTTCTCAGTGCATCACCTTGTTAATTGTGCAGCAATATGAGTCATAAAATGACTTATCATCCTAACGTTTTCAAACTCAAATTTTTGAAACTTTCAGCAGTATTTCACGTGCTTTTCATACATGAAAATATGAAATCAAGTTATAGACCTTTATTTGGGATTATTATTATTGTTATCATTATTACAGATTATCCAATAAGGAACTCCCAGCTGTTTCCTGGTATACACGGCACTGTGGATGCTATGGTACAGATCTACACAGACACTCCTGGAACCAATCCTCTATTCTACGTGTTCAAAGGTAACTAATAGATAGTTACTGTTAACGATCGCTTGTTACATTGATTACAAGCAAGAAAAGTCTTGTATAAATTTTATATTTGATGATCAGCCAACACCTTATGGGAATTTTAAAAGCAGGAAGATTGGCCACAGTTACAAATCTTTGGTAGTTATCCTCTCCTACATAGTCTTCGCAGCCGGGTTAGCCTCAATTAGGTCATGTTGAGGGTTGCAGTAAATAAAATATTAATGAAATATACTGCAGTATACGATGGACAAATTTCATTATGATGCAAAGTATACAATGAGATAATTTGTTGTTACTGATGAAGTAATGCTACTTAGTGAGATTACCGTTTAGTTAGCGAATTAGTATTCTATGGATAACAATGATTTTGATAACGCAGTAGCTAATATAGCAGCTCACTACCGTCATTGCATGTTATTTAGTAGCCTAGCTTACAGCGTAAGGAACTTCATCTTTCCCCGATGTGAATTATTTTCCCCAATTTGGATTATGAAACCTAACATGTGGAGTAAAATGACAGATGTAGGTTTTACTTACCACTGTGAATATTTGCCATCTGAACAGTGCATATCACCAACCATACTCATCTAAATGGAGATATATTGGTATCCTTTCTAAAAATGATTATTTGTGAAGTTCATAGCGTGTTTGGGCTTCAGGGAAAATATACTTTATAGAATATTTATATTGGTCAGATTCTAACAATATTTCATTAAACTTATTTCTAGGTACAACAGCCTACAAGTACACATATAGTTATAGCAGACATCCAAGAATCAGACAAGCTGGTAGTACATCAATAAAGACGTTAACAGGGGGCAAAGTAAGAAGTGTTGATGCAGCGCTGTGGTCAGAAGTTACTATGATACTGTATCTGTTCACTGGAGGAAAGGTGAGACAACTCTTACTTAAAATTTAGATTGTGGAATTCAGACTCGAATCATGATACAGAATTTAGTATCTTTTGAGTAGGTGGCCTATTCATCTTGTTCTTAACATTGTGAATTTGATTGAAAGTGTGAGAAGTGGTAAATGAGTCATGTATAGGCACGTCGCCAATATAATAGACAATCTGATTAGAAATATGGTAAGCAGTCTCTTTAACACATTTGATTGGCTTAAGGGATATCAGGGAAAACAAATAATCTATGAGTGAGACATTTGCTTAATCTTAAGGAAGTGTAACGGTGATAAGATTAGCTCTTTACAGAGTGGTTAGTCTTCCTATTGTCCAATGAATATCTTGTTTTTGTCTAAACCAGAGCATCCTGACTTCTGATTGTGGTGGTAGCAGATTTAAATAATCTTCCGTAGGCGTTAGCTCTTTCTTGACATAATATTGTGATAGCAATGCTAATTTCTAGTTCTTCATCAGAATGACTCAATGTATGTGTTGGTTATGTATTGTAGAAGTCTTCTGACGACACTGTATGCAATCTACTTTTATTGTACCAGTGTACTTCTTGTTGCAACTTTAATACAAGTTCCTATAATTATACAATGTATATTTAGCTAACAGTAGGAGTAGGTATATCTTAGCTAACATTGGTTGGGAGTTATGACATCTTACTTTTCATTAGATTTGAGTTGTCTTATCTTACAACAGATTGGAGTTATCTTACCACATATCAGTTTGATGTTATTTTGTCTTAATTATCTTGCATTGACTTTGCATAGTACAAAGCCAATCTGTTGTAAGACAAGATAGCTTCAATCTACTATAAGATAATAATATATTAATTAGATTGGAGTTATCTAATCTCACCTAACAGTAGTATGGAGTTATCTTACTTATCAACTCCCATACATTGGTTAGGTTTTATGAGACCTTAAGCAGATTGGAGTTGGAAAAGAATGATAATGAAAGACAGATTTATACAAATGTAATTTAGAACAAAGTTAAAATTATATTATTTTGTTATTGTTGAAAATGTCTCACCAATAACTACAAATCAATTTGCCACATGAGTACCAATGTAGTTCTTAAACGGTTGTACGTTTCCTCACAGGTTTGTTGTTTCGATGCCAAATGGAATTTTCTGAGATGCAGCAGCATCAACTTCATGTTTCAAGGACTGGGTAACCATAAGGTTGACGAAGCATACCAGTATATACACAACGGGGAGATGGAGTAAGTATTCTATACTCACGCTTCTGCACTGGTCAATAACTGTACATGTGTTACACTCGTTTCTCTGCTCAAGGAATTAACTTATCCATAAAAACTCTAGTGAAGGTGATAGCCATTGTGCAGTAGTAGTAGTAGTAGTAGTAAGTTAAACATTTGTTCTCCTGGATTCCTTCTTATAAACAAGATGATCTAGTTGTATCTCATTAACTTTACGCTTGTGTATCCATAGATACCGTCGTTACAACATGTACATTATACACGCACATAAAGAGGTACAGTACACACACCATAGTACTCTATATAGACATGCTGTTGTATTTTCAGGTATGCATTCTTTAGAGGGTTGAAGGTTTATGAAGGTACCTACAATGGCCGTTTCTGGTCTATCAGTCGTAGAGGGGTCGTACCAAACCAGCGAGGTTATCGATGGAATGATCTCTGTGAGAACCTCTGCTAGCATTTGCTTTTTCCACTCTAAATGCACTGTGGGTAATCAACATTTGTTATACATCAATTAAAGATTTCATGCTATTTTTATACTCAAATTTGTAATTCAATGCAGTTCTACATTTGCAACAGTTCTACAGGTTTTTCAGGTATGGATTTTTGAAATTCTGTTT
This sequence comes from Bugulina stolonifera, assembly GCA_935421135.1. NCBI lineage: Eukaryota > Metazoa > Bryozoa > Gymnolaemata > Cheilostomatida > Bugulidae > Bugulina > Bugulina stolonifera. The sequence goes on from OW285196.1 coordinate 13,466,020, forward strand.
TTCAGGCATTTTTGTGGCATCTAGAATCTGCTTTATAATTTCCACAATAGATCTGTGATCTGCGCTCTGTGCTCTGCAGTATGCATTGAAATTGTATTATTTTTATAACACCATATAACATGCTTGTATACATGTGTAGCCGTTATACTGCACATAGAAAAACTAACTTATGTGGGTGTGGATCAAAATCCTGACACTAACAAGTAGAGACTTAGCACATGAACAAGTACCATGTACATTCATTCACCTCCCTAGTGAGATACAGTGAAGTGGCAATAGGCCATTATACTTTTTCTTTGAAAATCTAGGTGGAAGAGTATTTTTACGGTAAGAAATATTTATATATTTTTCGCACCTACACTTATTTATTCTGATATTGAATCAGTTTTTACGATTTACTGTTTAGCATAAATTGGTAAGTTTAAATTAAAATAACACATTATATACAATTACTGTTAGGAAAACCAGTATACCCTAACTTAGCCATTCAATCAAACATAATTGCAGTTCAATAAAATATAGATTATTTGCAAACATGGTCCTATATTGTATTTGAGCTCTGAAATGAAAAGCTAACATACCAACTCAGCTGCCATAGTAATAGCTTTATTGAGTTCTATTGCCTTGATAACAGCGTGGTAATGTGTTCACTAGTAGAAAGTATGATACTGCAAGATGGTAAGTATGAAAGTACATGTCATACCTCTGGATAATACTGTATATTATATCATACAACATGGGCATAGAAATTCTGTATTAGCACCAATTATGGCATGTACGTACATTATTGCTAGATTTCTAATTGGCAGAAAATTTGTCTGTATAAAAAATAATTAGATGTACATGTAATTTCAATGTCTGGTTGCTGCCAACCATTGACTTTCAGATCCACATGTATCTAAATGTAATAACGTAAAACAACGTCTCTCTTGAATAATATGGATTAAAGTGTGTAACACAGTAATAAAATAAATAATATGCTATAGTTTGTAATGATGACTGAACTAATGTTTATGCTGAGCCTTGATGACTTTGATTGGCAGCAGTGATGCTGTCTAATTCAGTCTCCCATTCTAGCCATCTCTGATCATTCAACATGGCCGCTAATCTCTTATTGAAAGGGGCGTAAAACTTCTGTAGGAGTCTGTATGTTTCCACCAAAGGCTGGAAATACTTCTTTATCTTCATAATTATGTAATCTACAGTGAGAGAAATACTATTACTCACAACGATCTAGTCAAATGATACCCTACAGTATATCAGCTTGACTATGCATCAATGTGCGCCTGACTCCTATAGCATCTGATAAAAGAAAGCTAAATAAAGGGCAGTAATGTTGTAACTGTGGACTAGAATATAAGAATCTATGGTCAAAATTAGTCAGAGATCCATTTCATTTATTTATTTTCCAATATTTTGATGATAACCCTGCTATTGTCATCAACGGAAAATAATTGATGGTGACAACACTGGACTGTTGTGGAAATGTTAGGAAGGGAATAAATACAATGCGTTTTTATCTACTCTCTATTATGAAGCTATTTTTGGGCACTAACACAGTCATTTAGATAAGTCTACTATTGTATCGTTGAATCAGAGGCTGTGCATAATATTTTTAAAAGTAATATAACATTATGCACTTACCTCCCTTTTTCTTAACCAAGTCATCTGTTTGCGTTGTGGACTTGTTGAGGAATGTAAACAGACTATTTAGAGCTGTATGTGGACTTTGGTAGAACTCTTCAGACTTTACTAGATGTACCTGAATATTTAGATACGGCATACGATATGATATATGGTATGATATACGGCATACGATATGATATATGGTATGATATACGGCATACGATATGATATATGGTATGATATACGGCATACGATATGATATATGGTATGATATACGGCATACGATATGATATATGGTATGATATACGGCATACGATATGATATATGGTATGATATACGGCATACGATATGATATATGGTATGATATACGGCATACGATATGATATATGGTATGATATACGGCATACGATATGATATATGGTATGATATACGGCATACGATATGATATATGGTATGATATACGGCATACGATATGATATATGGTATGATATACGGCATGCGATATGATATATGGTATGATATACGGCATACGATATGATATATGGTATGATATACGGCATACGATATGATATATGGTATGATATACGGCATACGATATGATATATGGTATGATATACGGCATACGATATGATATATGGTATGATATACGGCATACGATATGATATATGGTATGATATACGGCATACGATATGATATATGGTATGATATACGACATACGATATGATATATGGTATGATATACGGCATACGATATGATATATGGTATGATATACGCCATACGATATGATATATGGTATGATATACGGCATACGATATGATATATGGTATGATATACGACATACGATATGATATATGGTATGATATACGGCATACGATATGATATATGGTGTGATATACGGCATACGATATGATATATGGTATGATATACGGCATGCGATATGATATATAGTATGATATACGCCATACAACATGATATATAGTATGATATACGGCATACGATATGATATATGGTATGATATACGGCATACGATATGATATATAGTATGATATACACCATACGACATGATATATGGTATGAAATACGCCATACGATATGATATATAGTATGATATACGGCATACGATATGATATATGGTATGATATACGGCATACGATATGATATATGGTATAATATACGGCATATAATATGATATATAGTGTGATATACGGCATACGATATGATATATGGTATGATATACGGCATATAATATGATATATAGTGTGATATACGGCATACGATATGATATATTACATACATGTACAATATACGACATACAATGCAATAGTCTGTACTGTACATCTTGATTTAAAAGGTAAAAATTTGTGCAATAGATATTGTTTTTCTACTACATGCGCTAGTGACAGTAGTTAGCTTGTGGATAAATGTATGGCCCAGTCTCAAATTTTGGGACTGAACTACATATCGGTAGCACACATAGTTTAAAAATATTTTATTAAAAATAATTGTCAAGGGTTGCCAACACAAGCATTGGAAGGCGAAAACACAGACGCAGCCTACCTGACTGGTGGGATAGTTTTTGTAGACCTCTTCCAGAAAGATGTAGTAGACTCCTATTCTAAGAGTCATGAAGTACTTTGGGTTTCCCCAGTCTTGAGATTCCCAACCAGACATGTGACAACAAGCTCGGAGAGAAGACCTGTTTACACACTCATTGAAGTAGTAGATGCTAAAATAGAAAAAAAGCACACATGCAATGGATATAAATTAACTGGCATTTGTACATGACTGTACATTTTGTATGTTAGAGTTAATCTGCAAGGAAATCTGCTTATACATAATCTCCATGAAGTATTACCTACCTGTCTACAAAGAACTTGTGTATATCCACTGGAGATTTAGGTATGTCTTTGTAGACAAATTGCAGGTTGGCATTCTTCTTAGCACTCATATCTATTCCATGGTTGTAGAAAGAAAGAGCCCTTGTGGTTGGATTTCTCATCATTACTGTAATTAATATTGCATACATAGTAAAATTCAAACTTTGCCGCACTGATTTTAGACAAGAGTCATATACATGTACAATGTACATTTTAGATTTTTAAGTAATCAAGATGAATACTTTAAATATAATGATGCAATTTAGCATAAAAATTTGAAAAAAATATCTCCATTATTTCATTGTTCTCAGAGTTGCGATTCCTTGATATAACATTTCACAAGGAGATAACTCCAAGACTAATGAGATGGTCTTATGTGTTACAAATAGGCTGATTTACTACTAAATACACCAAATAACATTCTCTCTAAATCCAAACAGCAAAGCATCAGTGAAACACAACAGTTACAATTGATGGCAGACAGTTGTCTCATGATAGATACACTCGTATGCATGATTTTGGTTTCTGCATGACTTTTGTTGCTTTTAGCAGCACTGAGGAAATAAATAAACAGGGAGAAGACAACTCACCGACTATTTGAGCTCCAGGATGTATCTTCCTCAGGTAGTGAAAGTTGGTATGGGTTGGGATGTGTGGATCACCCATGTAACCCTGCTTTATCCTCCAATGCCAGTTATCGTAGATTATAGTAGCCGTCGCGTCAAACATTGTAAGCTCAGGATGTTCTTTCTGTTTCTCGTTAGATCTTTGATCGAAGAAATATCTTAGTAGCTCATCATACGTTTTCATAGTTTTATGATCCTGGAACATGCAGCTTACATGTACAGTATATATGGTAATGTACATTTACTTCAATGTTCAAATGATTGACTATGCTTGTAAAAGATAATATTTCTCGGTAAACACATTATTTTAAAAAATACGTGTTTGGTACAAAGCTGGTCATAGTTTTGATAATATGTATTTTATTAGTAACACTGTCTTATAGAGAAAGTTACATACTTAGAACACAATTCTATTTTACAGAAAAATTTTACAGAAAAATACTTAATCTGACTTCTGAACAAGAACAGAATTTTGAGCAGCACAATAAGGAGTTTAAGCGTTGAGAACAGCTACTCTCATTGATTTACTGTAAAACCGTAATAGAAGAACATGTAAAACTAGCTGATTACTTGGCCTCTAAATATTTGATGTACATTGTACTTATTTTGGTTTCTCACCTCCCAGAAGGAGAACTGAGTGAGAAACTGGGTTTCCTTCCAGCCATCTACCATCTCTGGATGTTTTTTCAAGTACCACCACATGTCTGTAGTACCCGACTTTGCCCAGCCCACCATGTATATCTGAGGTATGCACTGCAACAAGTATCACATACATGTAGGTAGATAAAATACTTCTATTAGCATAGCGATTAGGGAAACCTAACTTCAGAATTTAATACACAATGTACGTATATATTCTATTCAACAATAGTAATGCTCACACTGAACATGTACTATATACATGCATGCTTGTCTAGTAGTGAAGTTTTGAATGTTGGCGTTATGTACATGCAATAAATGTTGTATGGAAAGAGATTGTCAAGAAAAGGAACTAATTTTCCATTTGAAATTAATTGAATGGCTAGAGCAACAAGACATCATTCATCTTCTACAGTGTGGTGACTGAAATTTAAAATTTTCTTAACATAATTTGGAAGACTGACCCGGAACCTTCCGCTAACGTAGTCGGTGTAACACGGGGTCTTGTAAGACGGATCCCAGACAGCATTTGGAGGGAAGCTCATGGCTAGCCAGTTCTCAAATGTAGAGTTGTCAGAGTTTCTGTGGATACCCCCATCTGAGAAAAAAGGAACTAATTCTTCAATAGTAAAATCTTTTACCTGCAAGAAAGATTACAATAAGCGTGCGAGTGTGTCATTATGGGTGTTGGTTTAAAGATTATCTTTTTATGCTAATTTCTATTTAACAATGGATACATTACAGCCAATCGACTATCAATGAAAAGAAAAGGTGACGATATACATGCAATATTATGTATACCAGCATAAATGATGCCAAGAAAGTAGTAAATCAACGCCAAATTTGAAAAGTTAATCCTACATGTAGCTAGATTAAGTAGCTGGGAGACAGGAGATTTGAGTATTTCTAACATGTTGTTCATCTTTAGCAACACATTTCTTATACTGTTAGTGTTTGTCTAACCAACATAGACTGTGGGCCAAATCTGTGAGGTAAGAGTAGCGACAATGAATGTTCATTCAAATGACGGTCTATCAAGAGAAAAATGCAGATGCATTTGTAGGCAAAATTAAAAATAACTGTGAATGGCTGTTTTAAACTCACATTTTTGAATTTGTCATCTGGTTTAAAAAGAGCAGTAACATCGAGACTGGAGATGGTGTAGTTCCACCCGTCCACCGTGGCATCTAGACGCTGTGTCCCAGCTGTCGGAAGAGTATTTGGTTGCTGTTGATTGGCAGCATTTACACGTGAGGAAGGAGCGGTTGTTGATAGAGTTTCTTTGCCTAAACCACTCTTTTGAACAATATCTGTGGCTCCTTTTTGTATTTTAATTTGGTTTGTTTCACCGCTAGGTAGCAATTGCTGACTTGGCAAGCTGCCATTGCTGACAATTTGAGGACTTCGGAATGTCGATGACACCTGCTGACCTTGCACAGCTGCTTTTAGCAGCTTTGATTGGTTGACAATATCTCCAATCTTATTTCCTTTTACTGCGGTGTTTTCTACCTTTGCTAAATCTTTGGAAACTATTTTAGTAAACTGTTTAGCGAATTCTTTCATCGATTTTTTTGGTGGTAGGCCAAGAGTTGTAATCTTTGACGCTGGCGGTTTTACTGTTGGCTGCACTCCCTTTACATCTTTGGGCGCAAGATTTATTTTGTGCTGAACATTTTTGTTCTCAATTATGATTGGAGGTGTTGTAAACTTTTCTATTTCATGTGGAACAAATAATGTCACCTTGGGCCGAAGCTTTCTGGTGTGAGATTCTGATAAAGCCTTCTCCAGTTGCGCTATGTCGTCGTAGTGGTCATAGCCTGTAAAAAGCACAGAGGATAGACATTTGGCTTACAGTTTTGCATTCTCCACAATATTGCAGAGATAACCAGACTCCATCTGGCCATTTTCTTAAGGAAAATATAACATGTACATTACATGTATACATTTACAGTATACATGTATTACATGTATATTAATTCAATAGTTTGCATGTATAAGATCAATCGAGATTACTAGATTTTATAATGGGCAAAAAATTTATGCAGTTAATCTGCCTAAGATAAACATATGAGAGTTATCTTTCACCTTCATTGTGATCATCAGTGAGGAAAACGGTTGATGTGTTACGGAAGGAGAGGAATACCAGAGTAATCGAGAGCACTAAAATTGCAACTGCCAGGTAACGTTTGATCATCGTACTCCCAGCCATCTCCTGTTTTATTCCTCGTCAAATAGACATCCAAGCCTGAAGTAAAGTTTTACGTTGTAAAATATCAAAGCCATGCATGTACATGTATATAAGCCTATAGGGTATTAAGTCATGAGGTGGGTGGAGGGGGGGGAGGGTCGGGGCCTTACTGTTATGCTCATGCATAGTGAACCTATAATGACACAACGGGAAAGAGTAAAATAATATTAATATTATTATTGCAGCTTGTATCTATTTGATATTTACTAAATACACATGTACATGTATTTTCACTATAAAACTATTTTAGATACAGCAGGCAACAGAGATCTATGAAACAGGAATCTAGAGACAGTTCTACAAGCGATGTAGACGCTACCAGCTAAGTGACGTGCATGCACATGTAGTAGAGCTTTGGACAGCAAGAATTCTAGTGAGTTATAAAATCATGTAGTCGCAAAATGCTATGTCTAAAGGAAATGACCAGTGGTTGCAGTGTATATAAACCACAGGATTATTAGCAGTCAATTATCATGGTGAGAGTGAGGGAAATTTGATACTCTAATTATTGTGTTCATGTTTAACACATCGTACATGCACACATAGGCCAGGCCATGAGATAATAATGGAATTACAATAATATGTACATGTACTTAGTGTAGATCCAGTGCAAATGCAGCTTTGGCAGTGGAGTGGATGTCCATGTGCATTAACATCGACAGGAACTCAAACTAAAATACAGCGTCATGCTAACGCACTCTATGCGAGACACCTACATCCATATTACTACACCCTTGTACATGTACATGTACATGAATACGTCATATTACATCAAGCACTAGATTGAGATTATACCGATTTATCTACAGCAAGGCAGAGGCATAATGCCATTGCTGGTAGTGAGTCTACCTATAACCTCGTTGTATGCCATTGTGAGCAAAAAAGTTGTTCAAGAATTATTAGTAGGTTGTGTTGATAGATTCAGCTCTGCGAGATACTCCAGTGATATTCTATTAATATAGGGCATTAGTTAAACTGCCCGTCTTATGTGAAAATCAGGATTATAGGTGAGCGATATCATTTGGACACTGACTTGCCAAAGGTGTCATTTCTTACAAACTAGACCAAATATTTATATGTTTGACAGCAACCTGAGTTCATATAGTGAAAGCTGGGAGTATATACACTCACCTCACTGGTCTAGTTCCTCGAGAGTCGCATCACACTTCCACGTATTAAATAGTGACACAAGTATAGCCACTACTAGGCGTCAACTAGTACACTTAAGATGCAGAAACAGAGGTTCACTTCCAACTACCACCATATCTCAGTTGAATCTGTCACCACCGTTGATTAATCACATCCTTGTATGGCTAGTGATGCGTGGACAAATTGTAATGCTACCAAAGACCTTGTAAGTTATATTATATTGTCTTTGCTACTACTATATCATGTAGTTTGCCAACTGGATGTATGGCTGATAGCCTTAGTTAACACTTCCCGGATGGAGAGGAGTTGTTTACTGGACCTTAGGCTAAGGGCCCAGTGAACTGGTAGATGTAGGTAGGCTACTATCTATGAATGAGTGTAGAGTTGAATGCAATGAGTCACACATCACAGTGTTCTCGTAAGCTACACACATGTATGAAAGTGGTTGATGTCAATATAATATATAAACCAATTGAAATTAATATAGGCGTGAGCATGCTTATTGATGTATTGTGTTTACTCATCTACTATAGAAGAATAATATTGTTATGCTGATTCTGTAGTATAAAAACTAGTATAAAGTAACCTAATTGTTCTCTTTGTTGTGTGAACTAAATATTATAATATTCTGCTATCATCTATAATTAAACAGGTGCAAGGGGTTTTGGGAATTTTTTATAAATTTCTTACATGAAGAAACCTCAAATAGGGACCAATATTACAAAAAATGTCCTTTGAATATAAAATAATTTACATAGCCTCATGGTCTGGTTCTAAAAGGAAGGTAGATGTTTATATGTCTCCATCAAGTTAAATACTATCTTCATCAATTTTATTGCCCTGTTACTTAGGAGCCCAGCCTACTCTGCTCTCTTCCCATTTCCTGTCTAATTATTTTTTGTCTATCAGTAAACAGTATGCCGGCACTGCGATGATATCTCATATCTTTGTGTAGCACTCCTATAGAAAGTGTATCCTGAGTGTTATGTAAAGTACCTAGTTCATAATGAACACAGAGAAGTGAGTTAGTACATATCATATACTGTACATATATGCACTGTAAATATAATTAATGCATGTACATGTACAGTAAGTCCACCTATTCAGCACTGACATAGTAGCTTTGGTGATAAAACAATGTATTATATTATACAGTGTAGCTCAGTTATATATACAAATGTGCATTTATTATACAGCATACATACATCTAAATGTTCAGGCTTACCTATGAGAAAAATGGAAAAGGCCTAGGGTTTGTATGTGTACGTATTTTCGGCCATGCCACCTACATAATATTATACAGTTTGTTCGTTTAGGAGGCAGCTATATACACGTACATGTATTTCAAACTACCTGTTGATGGGAAATGAATTTTAGTTGTGGATCATATAAATTCAATTTAATATCGATTTGAGATTGAGGGCATCATAACACCCCTTCCTCACATTTGATATGTGCAGTAGACATAGCCTAGTGCATATGAAATCACCAATCAATGTCACAACTGAGATTCAAAAAGAATAAGCATTACCTGCAATGCATGTTGCTATTCTATTCGTTTTAATACTCATTATCACATATAATATGCGTGTGCAACTAATTACAATAAGCTCATAAATAACATGGTTTGAAGTTATCTTCTCTCTGTTGCTGCAAGACAGGAGAGGACAACTTTAATTTATAAGTTTCAATTTGAATCATTGTTAAAAATTATCTGTTAAGAACATTGTGATTAAAGAAAATGATGTGATAATTTCTTCTAGTTAGGCTCGTGAGAATTACTTACATTGGGAATGACATAAGTTGTCAATTTTTGAAAAGGTAAATTAACAAAATCAACAAACTAAATCAACAAAGCCACCTTGAAAACTGTTAGTTTGAGATTGTGTATTATAGTGGGATAATTTGTTGCATACATTTATAATAATATAATGGTAATGTATTCATTACTTAACACTTCAGAATAATGGAAGCTTATAGGCAGTTTCAATTCTGCTCCCAATTTTCAATAAACCAATGTTTTACTGATTTACCAGCAATGTCATCGCTGTCCTCTGAGAGTCCCACCGCTCCTGTAATAGTGGCTGAGGTTGAACATATTCACTCGTTTTTTAAGTTCACCTTTGATCGGCCGCTCTTGGAGCTTTTGACGTTGAGCTTAGATGAATTCAATTTTGAAGATTTACTCTTCACTTTTCTTTTCTTTCGGACAGACATCAAACTTTCTCCACTCTTGAGGTAGTTACTGGTTGGTCGATGCTCTTCTCGAGCTATTCCATCATCCGCAATGGACACTTGGCTTCGTATGCCATGCAGTGTTACAGTAGATGTCTCCGCTTTCTTACCAATCTTATTTTTACGCTTTGCTTTCCCTTTTTCCTTTTTCATCGCTTTCTTGAAGTTTGAATCAGTTGAATATTCGGGTAGCTGATAGTCGTTAGAAGCTGCCCCAAGGTTTTTGTCATCTATTTGAGCTGACAAGTTTATAAGCTTGCTGGTCGAATTGGGATCTATGCTGGGAATGTTCAACGTAGAAACTATTTTAGGTTTCTTTATGGGTTTGACCTCTTCGACCTCAGGTGGTGCCGTTTCTTCTTTCATATTATATTTTGGCTTCTTAGATTTCTTTGCTTTCAAAGGGTTATCCGATCCTAGTTTTTTAGCAGTACTGTCAGTGATTTTATTTTCTGTTTGCAAATTATCTCCCAGTGCCAGTTGGTTCATCCCATGATTAGCCAGGGCTTTACCTGAGGCCTGTGGAGCATCTTTTACAATCAAAAGCTTCATTTTCCTTTCTCTCCTGCCAATCAAGGTGCAGCCAGTTATCATCAGCGCCAGCTTAAATCGACATACAATAATATAATACAAAGTGATGCTGTATCAATGCACCTACTAACTGGAAGCCATCGAGTATGTACATGTACGTATTATACTGCAAAAAATGTGCATAAAGGCGATGCATAAACGCATTACATTTACAAATACATTGTACATGTAAATGTACATATACATGCACATGAACATGTAGATGTTACACATTGCACGTTGTGTGTTACATGTACCTGTACATATTGTGTAGGTGCTCACAATACATTCATGGAGAGTATGTATGAATTCACATGTACCTGCGCATATGTACATATATGTATGAATGCACGTGTACATGTACATTTATATGCATATTATATATAGGTAGCATACTACAATGTAAGAGTGTGTATAAACTACACTAAAGGAGCGTCTCTCAATGTACATTACACGTACATTATACGTACATTACACGTACATTACACGTACATTACACGTACATTACACGTACATTACACGTACATTACACGTACATTACACGTACATTACACGTACATTACACGTACATTACACGTACATTACACGTACATATATATTCTTGAATTTTAAAACAGGTGTAAACCAGTGGTCAACCATTCACAATATAAAATAACTTGAAACGTCATATTCATTAAATAGGTGAATAAAACTAGTCTGGTATTGACATACTTACACCCAGAACCATAGCAAGGATTACCAATGTGGACAACGCGCGGCCCCCTTTTGATCTTTCAGGAAGATGCTCCGCCACAAGCTGCTCAACACCCTTCTTATGGCTTTCATTAGCATGAAGCTCAGTGCAATCTTCAATCTCTAAGATTACAAAGTTTCTGCTAGTATTACCAGTTAGATTAAATGGTGTGCTGACGTTGATCAAGGAATTATTCTCATTAAAGTTGTCAGTAGTAAATAATTCAGTAAAAGTTGTAGCTTCTGACGCATGTTTTGAGAACGTCACTGCGGTGCTTGAGGTAGTGAGATTGTCTGCAAAAGGTTGCGTGCTGATACATTCACAACATCTGCTAGCATCTGTTGAGATGGCCGAGAGCTCAGATTCAGATGTGGATAGATCATTGTACACAGTTGTGGTTGCGGTAGTCACAGGAACTGTAGTGGTGGTGGTTGTGGGTGTAGTGGTAGTTCTAGTGGGTGTAGTGGTAGTTGTTGTGGGTGTAGTGGTAGATGTTGTGCGTGTAGTGGTAGTTGTTGTAGGTGTAGTGGTAGTTGTTGTGGGTGTAGTGGTAGTTGTTGTAGGTGTAGTGGTAATTGTTGTGGGTGTAGTAGTAGTTGTTGTAGGTGTAGTAGTAGTTGTTGTGCCAAGACCTATTAAAAGTAATATCGCATGCAATTATTAGAAAATAATACAATAGCTCCGACAGTAGAGGGTTGGTGAATACTTTCTAAAAAGTCTCATCATTGCCGATCTGATACAGCAGAGTGTGTAGATGGGCTAATGATGGGCTAAGTGCTAGCAATGTATAAATACATTTTGTAATAGTACATGAGAGACTGTGGTCAAATCGGTGCAAATTTTGTTTAATCCCCATACATGTTTTAGCAGAATGCATACTCACAAGCTATGTGCTTTATCCCATGCAGAGAAAATTTATACTAAATCTTGAACAAGTATGAATATTATTATTTGCTAAAATAGCTGTTCAGATATATTATACACCCTTGCATCAAGTGTTTCTGTCACCAAAGACCTATATCCTCCTCAGTTAATTTAATCAACATTAGGATAGCTACATTACACTGGTAATCTCTTTCTTGACATCTACGGCACATTTTTAACGAATTCAAAGAGATAATGTAATGCCCGCAGTGAAGCTGAAAATGTTGATATATTCCAATCTCCTAGTTCTGAAACACTCTATGACATACATGTACATGCGTGTAGATGCAAATTGCTAACCTCCATTTACAAGTATAATATTATATAATTCATCTACCTGTTATATTAAAGTGAATAGGATAGTAGTCCTTCATTAAACCATAACTTGTAGTATTTATCTGAAGTTTTAGGCCGTAAATATTCATTCCGATATCTTCAGCTATAAGTGGGCGGAGCCTCAGTCTTCTTAAGTCTAAAATTAAATCTCAACCAATCAGTGTGCAGAATGTAGTCTAAAATATATTTGTTTATACATGTATGTAATGCTGTAAACAACTTTGTTTTACATTGGTATGAGTAGACACCGATGTGATAGTTAAAAGCCCATGCGCTTTACTATCAAATATTACATGCAATACTAAAAGATATACAACATAAAAATTCCCATATTCAATACACATGTCAGGTGAGCAATGTCTTAGACAGAATGTTGTATTTACTAGGAGAGATTGTCATGTCTGTGCGCAAAGTTTGGTCTGTGTATTCAATGTCCAGCTGGAAACTTGCAATGTCTCTTTGGCAGCTTAGACGACAGTCTGGCAGAAACTCTACAAACCAGGAGAGTTCATCGGCACCATCATAACTGATATGTAGTTTGTACAGGTTCTTCTCTTCAACACTAAAGATTGACAGCACTGAACTAAGCTTTGAATATAAACATGGCATGCTTTTGGTAAGGTTTCTATATGAACGCAGCTACAAGTAATATTATCAAAGTAGTCGCGTGAGTTGAAAGGACATACGCACTTATATTGTACATTGCATATTTGGTTTGAAGTTATAAAAACGAAAGGAGGCTTGGTCTTACTGTGATAACTTTTTCATAGGTTCTGTGTTACATCGAAACAATCCATACATGGATTCATTAGTTCATTAGCATTAGATAACAAAGTTCAGAGCTGAGTTTACATGTAACTCTACATCACTAGAAATCAGTCTAAAATTTTTGGAACTACTAGAACTGAGGCTATAGAACTGTTTAAAATGTTACTGCTTACGTGTGATTGAATCCCCTGGTCAAATCTTTGAAACAAACTTTACCAAATACATCCGTCATCGTGTTTAAAGGGCAAACCTCAATGCATTCATTCTCAAACTGAACATTCTTGCATCGTTGACAATCTTTGTTGGACTAAAATTTATGAAATATTAGTCAATTGAAGGCTATTATGTGTATGTGTGTAATGAGAAGGATTTATGCTAGCACTAACTGTGTGTCTGACGTTTCAGATTCGTAGATCGGTTATATCGCAAGAGTGTGTGCTGAATTATTTTTATAAAAAAATATACATGTAGTGACCCATCTTTCTATTTTTACATACTTCACCTCTCAAAATTTAAATTGAATATCTTGTGAAACTTCTATGACAGGTGCTCATATATCTAAAGGATGTGTAGAAGTCAACTTACTGGTCCCCTACACCCACCAATGCACTCCTCATGGCATTCTCCACATTGATTGGTTCCTACATACTGATCCAACCCGGCACAGCTCGGCAAACACCTTTTACCATGCTGAAAGTTTTTACACATTCTGCAATCATCTGGGGATTCTGGAGTGCAAGAAAGGCAGTGACTCTCTGGCTCACCCACGCAGTCTATTGCACACTCACTGTTACACGTAAGACCTGGTTTAAACATAATAATACTATACACTGCTTATCTATCACTCGAAGCTGAGATTTTCAACAATATCTGTTTCTTGCTACACAAAAAGTTTTTTTTTTTAGTAAACAATTTATTAAATCAGTCTAACCAATTAAATTTAATATTAAAATTAAGCCCGATGGCCGACCCAAAATAGGTCGGGTACAACAAGAGATGCTTAAAATCATCCAAATCATCTACAAAACCAGCATCAAGCAATTTTAAGAGGTCAGCCCTCTTTACATGGGTATAAAAAGAACATAATTGCTCAGTAATGCACATTATAGGTATATAAGTGACAACCTACTACATAGACAAAAGGTATTAGACTATTAGCTCATGTGTGTATGGAGGTTTTACCTTATTATAATACTATCCTAGCCAGTTAAACCATGCATGTATACTGATCACATGACCTACATGTAAGTCCATCAACAAGTTTAGAACCCTAAGACTGAGACTCTACTTGCTTGGAGGAAAAATACCCGTAGCTCATTGACACACCGAGATTTCTCATATGGAACTGAAAATTTTGCTTTATGTCCAAATCAAAGACAGAAATACGATGCACAGTAAATAGGTCAGAAAATTCCTGAGAAAATTGGTCTGCGTTGGAAATCTAGGTAACAGGGACACTAATTTGTCACAATTTTATAATACTATTCTAGTGAGTATGCCATCAGATTCTCATACCTGATATACAGGCACCTGCTGTGCGTACTACGTTATCTTCACTCATTGCTTTTAGTGCATGTGGAACATTCTCATCTCTTGGTAAGCATAAGAAAAGTGCATCTATGTATACACTGCCTCGGATCTGCCGAATCTCTGTCAATTCTATTCTATTCAAGCTTATAGCTTTCATCACCAGTGAGTATGATCTGAGGTAGTAAAGTTTATACTTCAATATCTTACATATACATTGTACATGTACATGTACATATACATTGTACATTGTACAATGTACATGTACATTGTACAATGTATATGTACATGTACATGTACACATACAGTGCAATTGTCAACAAATGCAATTGCAACAATGCAATTGTCAACAAAAGTGACAACAGGAAAGATTGGCATTGTAGTGGTTGGAACAAAAATTGAGCACATTTCCTCTGGCCTACAATGCTCACTGGGAGTTTCTGGCCTTATGAGTTGTGCTCTAACAAATGGTATCATGTACAACTCTTTCTACATGGAAATCATCTCTCCATCACAACAAATAATTTAAAATAATATAGGTTATGGCTTGTTATCAGTATTTCAATGGCAAACAGTGGTATTATTTCCAGATAGTTTACTAATTGAACCCTGGGAAAAATGCTGGAGTTTCGGACAACGAAGGAGGTAAAATAAATTTCCATGGGAGTTCTACAGAATCCGGGAGATGTGGGAAGTATGCAATGATATTTTTGCGGATGACTCCAGATGGCAATAAAGTTACATGTAAATAAGGACTAGGGCTGCCTGAAACACTCCCATCTTGGTTCCCGAGTAGAAATGAGAACCTGAAGCACCTAGTGTAGTAATAACTCATAACACTTGTACACATATTGACAGTAAATTCCATAATAAAACGCTACAAACGACAAGGGAATGTACAGTGCATAGAAAAAGATGAGAAAAGCAGCAGAACTACCTGCTACAGAATTCAGTAGAGAACCTTGTACATAATTCTGTGGTTCTCCAATCACCAGATCCCAGTATGAATTGCAAATTCCAAAAATTATTCCATTCGTTAAGTTCACCTGCTGCGGATGAACTAGGTACTATAATGAGACTCCCTGCTATCTCTCTGATGCTCCTCAACTTATCAGACAAGGAAGATGGCGCTTCTGAGGCTAGAATGTATATATTATAATAGTATTAGCGTATTGTAATGGTTTTTGGGAATTGTGCTGTCGTTCAAAATGAAGAGCCTAGGAGTGGTGCTAGGTCTTCTCATTACATGAAAGATTAACAGGTATTAGTAGTCAGTTAACTACACAAGACGACCCATGTGGTCCCGAGTCAATGCTTGTTTACTATACTGAGAGAGAGAGTGATCCGACCTAGAAGGTGGTTCGGAAGGCAAGGTCGAAGACCTTGACAACTGGAACAACCTATCTACGAAGTGAAAGTCTCTGTATATAAGTATAGGATGTGTCTTTATTGAGATCCAAGCATTAACTGAGACAATGAACATAAAAGCAGTGTGTTTTATATAGTATAAGAACTTCTGGAGGAAGTTCCGGTAAAAAGGCCGACATAGTGTCATAAAAAGACAACGTAGTGTCGTCCGGAAATTGTGCAACAATATGGCGGCTGGAAGCCCGATGGCCAACCCAAAATAAGTCGGGTACAACAAGAGATGCTTAAAATCATCCAAATCATGTACAAAATCAACATCGGGCAATTCTAAGAGGTCGGCCCTCTTTACACATGGGTATAAAAAGAACATAATTGCTCAGTAATGCACATTATAGGTATATAAGTGACAATCTACTACATAGACAATTAGTACAAGTAAGTGTAATGCAATGTAAGTATATATGATTAGTGTCATGTAGTCGGGAGGCTATATTAGAGTTATACGTGGCCATTACAGTATGACAGATTTACAAGCCTATAGATTGTGGGCAGTAAGATACAAGTATTCAACATTGAGAAACAAGTTTCTGTTTGATACTAACATCCACACAAAATTTAAAACCATATCATGTATACGTATGCATACAATTACACATACATTTGTCGTTCACATAAAATCATAACATCACGGGTAGAACAGACTAAAAGGTTCAGGGGGAGTTGCTTTTCTTTAACCCAAACATGCACATAGGTGGAGACCTACATGTACAGGTCGGTAAATAAAAGAGGACATATTTTTATAGAATTTAATGTCTACAATGTTGAGTTTAATCTAACATTTCAGAACTTGTATGCAGAGGTACAGAAAAAATAACATGGCTTCAACATGGCAGGCTGAGAAGGCTAAATCTACCAAAGTTGAAGATCACATGACCAGTCACATGAGAACATCCAGCCGGTATAGTCATGTGATTGCTTTCATTGTAGAGTGCATTCTTAAAGTCGCAATGCTTATCAGGGTAGTTATAAGCAGACTTAACACATTGCCTCTTCCCATTTGGTTGGTGTCCATCCGGGCATTCTGATACACACGTGCTGTTATGTGTGAAGAATCCTACTAAAAATCAACGATACATTACATCACTTTCTCTTTAGACCGACAGAGCATTACATTACTTCCTCTTTAGACCGAGAGAGCGTTACATCACAATTTCTCTTTAAATCAACAGTGCATTACACTACTTCCTCTTTAAAACAACGATAAATCATATTACTTCCTCTTAAATCAATGGGGCATAACATCACCTCTTTAAAGTAAAAGTACATGAGATCATATCATGTTATAAGGACAACAGCTCAATAAAATGGCAAAGTTATTACATATATCAAGGTTTATCTTTCCAATATAGTGACCAGCTTAGATTTCAGCAGTTCAATATTACATAGCCGCCTTGATTTAAGAGCACAAGATCTGAACTAAATCCGCAATGAAGCTTACAGTTTTCCCTCTCATATTTATATATTTCCACTTCTGCAAGGTAGAGATTTTGTGTGGAGATAATTGCGAATGTCCTCATAAAAGGGTATGGCTGTGCAGGATCTAAGAGATTACATGATTTCACTAGATGTCTGTTTGAACTAGGATCACTCGTCGATTTGGAGCATCTCTGCCAATACATAGACGACGGAGCGCCTGCATCATCATACACTGAGATCATTAGTCTTGCGCCACTGAAGAGACGATCTAAAACAGTCGATGGAAGGCATTTATCAGAAACTTTTTATATTGTGAAATAAGTGTACTAAAGCTTTATATGTTGTGCCACCTTTGAGAAGATTAGTGCTAAAAGCTTTTTGTTTTCTCAAATTTTGAGAATTGAAAGAACTTTGAATACTGTTGGAATTTATTTTTGACTTTTGTATTTTGAAGTACTAATACAGCAAAATTTATGGTAAGATGATTTCCATAAATAAATCACCTCGTTATGTCTAGCAACATGCAACAAGCAGAATTCAAGCATAATAGAAAATATTCGGGGTTTTCTATTTAAAAGTAGCATGAGAGTAAACTTACAACAATCTTGATTGACATTGCAATGGAAGCCTCTATTAGTGTATATGATAGCATGGGAAAGCTGAATCAGTTTATCTGTAACTATCTTCCACCAACGGTTATTTGTCACTTTGGTATCAACTCTTGTGAATTGTGCCTCTACTATACCATCGTTAGACATCAAGTCTATGGTTGTACCTTGCTTAGCCACATTTTCTCCCCCTTGAATGATTTTAACTGAGGTTCAGTGCGACAAATGATTAGTTCTACGATGATTTTGCAATCTGGATGTATATTTTAATTGACTTGCTCTAGACCTCAACGTGGAGTGGTGCATCCTATTATGGCATTTCGGGCTCTGACAATAATAGAGTAAAATGCAGAAAAAAAGAATATTTTCATCGCTTCAAAATATTTTTGAGTGTGTATATAAGAAAGAACTGTCAACTGCAGAGATGATACTTTGCATAAAGAGTTCAAATAAGTTATGAGTGCTATTACCAACCGAATCCATAGAGGTCCACCTTTTCCACTCTCTTTAACATATCGACCTTGTCAGAGGTTATCCCTATAGCGTTGACTAGGCGTATCTTTTCTCCAAACTGACAAGTTAGCATATATACGTCACCAATATCTCCATAGCCATATTTACACAACTCCCATTGGTCGATGTCGATGTTAGGAATGTCAGATGTTCTGTCCCATTCATCAGCTCCGTTGGTGAAGAAAGTCACATCTTTTATTATCTCTTTAGGATTTGAACTGTCTAATAACAGGTAGAACTTTTTTAATTCTGAACATGGAAAACTAGAGCATATGCACACACACAAAGCTAAAGTGACAAGTTCTGGCTTGATTATACTTGGTTTTTATTGCAATGCAGTTTGGAGAGCTCACTATTAGCTGATGTCTATTCCAGAGTTGACAGTATGGAGACTATTTACTCACGTTTTCTATAGATCATTGCATAGTGGAACAGAATGTTCTGCTCATACTTTACTGTGAGCCATGGGCCAAGTTCTCGCCCACCTATTGGTATCCAAGTCACATTATTATGTTCAGTAATTACTGTTGAAATCTTATATTTCTTTGCTGTGAAAGGCAATCCTCCTGCAACATAATTATACAATTTAAATGATTACCGGGGTTTTTAATACAGATCACACTACCATTCTATCATACACTGTAGCGTAATGCTATACAGCAAGTAGTACATGCATGTAGCACGACATTTCTATATGGTTATTTATCTGCACAAACCCAGAAACTTCAACATCACTCATATGAGTTCACGGACAAATATTACTACTGGTAGCAAACAGCAGTGAAAACTTTGTACTGTGAATACAAAAGATCACTAGAACTACACAGCTAATCTAACACTATTAATAAAATTTCTAAATGAGAAATGATTATAATATTGATGTTAAACTAACCTGGACACTCTCTTACACAGAACATGTCATAGAGTAAATATCCTGAAGAGGTAGTAGCAGCCGCACTAGTGGTAGATGAGTCATCAACCAGCTGACACTCCGAAATACAAGAGCCATGTATATCTGAATAGTTTGGACATTCTGCAAACTGAAAAATGTTTTTGAATTTTATTGCTTGGTAATGTCAATGCACAATACATCTTTGGCAAAAACCTTGAAATTATATGAACTGATTTACCATATGAAAGAAATAGGTTTTACACTTCATTTGACGGAGGTAATTTAAGGCTATTCTGACCAAATTAGTTGATTTAGTCAAAAATATGTCGTGAAATACCTTCTTACTGTCAACAGATGAGAAAAAGTATGTCATTTGAAGACAACCTCTAAACCTGCCACAAAATTTGTTTTCTAGGCTCTAGGGGTTATAAAACTTGAGTGTAAGTATTTCTATATTCACCATTTTGAAAAAGAAAGTTTTTCATGGTGAGAATTTACTGCTAATAAGAAAAACCAAAGTTTAACTTACCTTAAAACAGTCGTTGGAATTTCTCCCTCGGCATCCATCTTTACATAAAACTGAACAGCACTGATCACTGCGTGTTCCAAAGCAACCATTAGTGCATGTAGAATGACACCCTTCATCAACTTGCTGACACTCAAGTTGGGTTGGTCCCCAACAATTAGGGCAAGCTGAGTCACAAGAGCCTAAAACATAAATATGAGCAGAAGGTGGCTCAGTTGGTTAGAGGATCAGCCCTGAGGTACGCAGGCACTAAAGGTCCTGGGTTCGTTTCCCATTGCTGTCTACTGATTATTAGGCCTTTTGTAACACACAGGTAGGCCTGCAAAATAAGAGCAAATTGGGACAAGAATTTGCATCGTTACCCTTAAAGACACATCCATTACAATCCAATATTACCATTCCCTGGTTGATATGCGGATTAATAAAAAAACCTTTTTAAACCATTTACATAAGAATAATAGAAACAGAATTGGTGAGCCTCAAACAGAATATTGTTTATACTGTTGTCTACAATAATTATCAACAAACACAAGTATCAACACTTGTCAACAAACAAACGTATCAACACTTTATCAACAAGCGAAAGTACTATGTATCATCACTTATCAACAAAGTCAAGTGTCAACACTAAACAGAGAGCATGTGCTCAACTGTAACTAACTCTATGAATCAAATAGAGTTCTCACCAGCACAAGAAGGACCTTGCTCAGTGTGAGAAGTCTGTGATGCTGTATCTAGCAATAATCTATCAAGATCTACACTGAACTGAACACAATTGGTGCTTCCGCTTACATTAAATACCACATTTCCATTTTCTACAGCTGAAATAATATAATTATATAGATATGTAATGGGGATCTATGTTGGTATTAAAAAGTGCATAACTATTAGACTACTGGATGCAGGTAGATGTAGTACATGCATATGCAGTGTACAGTGCATGCACTAATCGCCTGGCAATTAATTCAGATAATTTGCCTTAGCGACTTTTGGAGTTCACATTCTCAAAGATTTCGCTAATTGATGCTGCAGTAGTGCAATGTCACTGATAGGTCCAAATTGCACCAATAGGAACACAGCTCATGGCAGCAAAGGTAGGATAACTATTAGTTTAATCGGGATCATGTTAGTAGGTGAAAAGGGGATAGTTTTCGACTGAACAAACTTTTCTTCACCTATCTTTGATTATAATTGTTGTATTCTTCTAACAGTTTATTTAATGTCTTATGTTACTGCTCAATCTCAACTCTGACTTCACCATATAGCAGAAGTGTTTTTATACCAAAAAATATATCTAATATCTTACAGCTATAGCTATTCTAGCCAAAAGCTAGCTTTGCACATAATATGACAGGAGGCGATGACTCCAACAAAACCCAACAGTAATTATTGTCATATTATAATGTCTCAACACCTCTTTCCTGAAATTTGATTATTCTTTTATTTGGGCTTCCGGTTACTTGTGGATCGTCTGGGGTTAGAACGTGTGTATGCACTTGGGTCTGGCATCCTGGGATTCCGGTATTTGATCTTCGGTGGTGTTGGTGGTGTATTGCGTTCAGGTTCTGTACTTCTCTCCTTATTTGTGTTGCTTGTAGGAGATTCAGGTATATGTATATCTTCTGGTGGTTCACCATCCTCTGCACTGACATGTCGAAGGTGTAACTGATCTATGTGCCTTTTCCAGACTGGTCCTCTTGGCATAATCTTGACCATTACCGATCTGCTTCCCAGAACTTTGGTGACCACTGCCTCTATCCATTTAGGTTGCCTGTTTCGTCTAGGTCCACAATATAGCGCATGGGGGTTCCTACATTAAAACAATGTAACTTCTTAGTTCTCTGAACGTCTTGCATTTGTTTTCCTTGAGCCAAATGAGCCGGAGAAGGTAACAGCACATCTATCTTTGTCCTGATCTGTCGTCCATTCAGTAGCTCACTAGGAGAGAATCCATAGGATAGCGGTGTTCGTCTATATTGCATTAGAAATTCCTGAAGAGCTTGGTTGGTGGAAAGAGTAGACTTCTTTAGAGACTGTTTAAATGATCCCACCATTCGTTCAGCTGCTCCATTAGTGACTGGATAGTAAGGTGCTCCTCGTAGGTGGATGATTCCCCTCTCTTTACACCACTGCTGAAACTCGTCTGAGGTGAAGCTTGTTTCATTATCTGTGACTATGGTATGAGGGTAACCAAAGTGAGCAAAATCTTTTTCCAGTAGGTCTGTAGTTGCTTTGGTAGAGGTAGAACTTGTTGGATGTATACAAGGATACTTGGTGTAAGCATCTACTAGGACCAGCCAATTGGTCCCCATGAAGTTGATTGCGTGGTCGATGTGTAGTCTGCTCCACGGCTTTTCTGGCATCATCCAAGGGTGAATTGGTGCCTTAGTTGGTTGGTTCTGATGTTCCCTGCAGGTGGTGCATTTCTGAGTCATCTCCATAATGTCCTTGTCCATACGAGGCCAGTAGACTGCAGTGCGAGCCAGTTGCTTCATTCTCTGCATGCCAAAATGTCCCATATGTATCAGTTGTAACACTTCCTTTTGGAGAGATAGGGGAATTACCACTATGCTTCCATATAGTAAACATCCATTTTCGGTTGATAGTGATGCATTTAACTTCTGGAAATCCTTGATGCTGTAGCCTTCCAAGTTTGCTTCACTCTGATATGGATTCTGCTCTTCATCTTGCCAGCCTTCCCTGGTATATCTCATAATTTTGCTGAGTACTGGATCTTTAGCCGTTTCTTTCTTTAGCACTCCAGGTTCTGTTGGAGAGAGCTGTGTGCCAATAGCTTTGATACAGCAAACAGTGTCTATATCTTCTCCTTCTTCTTCTGCATCAAACTTAGCATCAGGGCCACTAGGTAGTCTGCTGAGTACATCTGCATTTCCATGTTCTGATGTTCTGAGGTTTTCCTGTATTCAATGGAGTACTGATACTGGTTTAGTGTAAGTGCCCATCTGGCAAGTCTGTTGGCCGCCATAGCCGGTGTTGTTTTGTTGGGGCCAAACAGAGTAAGTAGAGATCGATGATTCGTTATTAGTATGAACCTCCTCCCATATAAGAACTGATGGAACTTGGTGATGCCAAAGATAATAGCTAGTGCTTCCTTTTGGGTTTGGCTGTATCCTCGTTGAGTCTGTGTCAGTGTCTTGCTTGCATGGGCAATTAGTCTTTCAGATCCATCTCCGTATCGATGGAATAGCACTACCCCGAGTCCCACTGCTGATGCATCACAGGATATGCCTAACTTTAATGATGGGTCAAAATGTGCCAGGACAAGGTCACTGCATAACATCTGCTTCAGTTGAGAAAATGCTGCTTGTTGAATTGGTGTCCATTGCCATTTCTCTCCCTTTCTTAATAACTTCTGAAGAGGCGCTGTGACTGTTGATAGATCTGGTAGAAACTTGTGGTAGAATTGGATGGATCCCATGAAAGATTGTAGACCTGTTACATCGGTGGGTGGTGGCATCTTCTTTACATCTTCCACTCCAGATCCTTTTGCTATGCCTCCTTGAGATAGCTGGTGTCCCAGGTATTCTACTGTGTCTTCTGCAAAGACACATTTCTGGAGATTGCATCTTAACCCTCGGTCTTGCAGGCGTTGAAGTAGTCTGTGAAGATTGATTAGGTGGTCTTCTGCTGTTGCTCCGGACACTAGAATATCATCCAGATAGACAGTGACTCCAGGCATATCTTGGGTTAGTTGCTCCATAATCTCTTGGAAGTATACTGGTGCAGAACTTATTCCAAAAGGTAAGCGCTTCTGTAATAGGACTCCTCTGTGTGTGCTGAGTGCTAGTTTCTTTTGACTTTCTGGTGCTAAGCAAATCTGGTTGTACGCATCGGCCAAGTCGATCTTTGAAAAACCATGTCCGCCTCCTAGCTTCCTCATCAGTTCTTCTGGTAAAGGGATTGGCTGACGATGATCTTCTAGCTGTGCGTTGACTGTCACTGAGTAGTCTCCACAAACTCTCAACTTCCGTCTTGGTTGTCCAGGTAGCTGTGCTTTTCTTATTGGTGCTACGGGAGTACCATAAGAGTTAAACTGTACAGGTTCCCAGACTCCTCTACTGATTCCAGCATCATACGCTTGGCCTAAATCTTCTTGGATGGCATATGGTACTGGTTTGCAGAAAATAGGCTTACTGTCTTGTCTGAACTTCACTTCTAGTTCAAAATCCTTTAGACATCCTAATTCTGGCGTAAAGAGATCCTTGAACTCTGAGGTTAGTCTTCTGCATGCTTCCTTAAGGTTGCTGCTGATTGTGAGAATGTATGTATGTTGTCTTCTATCGGCTTGTGGCATCAGAGAATCTAGGGAGATGTCTAGCTGTTGGATTCCACCTCTGCCCAGAAGGTTGAGATTAGGTATTTTGCTGATTACAAAATGAAGGGGTTTCTCTTGCTGACCTCCTACTTTGGTGTTGAGTGTACACGTGCCTATAATCTCTATCGGGTGATGGGTAGCTGACTCATAGTGAATCAGTGGTGGTTGCAGTGTAGGTGCTCCTAGTCTTCTCCAATTGTGTTCTGATAGAAAGTTGTCTCCCGCTCCTGTGTCCACTTCTAGTTTCAGTGGCTGTCCTTGAAGAATTAATTCTACTTGGATTTGTGGAACAGCATGTACTGTTTTTAGAGCCCTCACAATATTTAATGGCTGAGAGTTCACCTTCTTCTTCTTGCGGCAGACTGCTTCTAGATGTCCTGTTATCTTGCAGTAGTTGCATGCAGCGTTCTTGTATCTGCAGTCTCTTTGATTATGATTTGTTCTTCTACAGCAGTTACATGGTGAAGCTGTTTGTGAGTGTGTCTTTGTTGTTAGAGTGGTCTTCTTCTTCCGTAGCAAGTGTAGTGTATTGGTTGTTCCATGGACAGTTTCCCTGGCTACCTTGGCTGCTTCTTCCGCTTCGGCTGCTACCTCTATTGCTCTGTTGAAAGTTAAATCTCCATCTTTCAATTTGAAAAGTGCTTTTAAAATGGCTTCATTTCCTACTGAACACATGAATCTTGTTCGTAAGGCTTCATCCTGGGGATCCTGAATAGATGTGAAGTCACATGTGGCTGCGTCATGCCGAATCCTAGCTGCTAATTCTGGAATTGTCTCTCCTGGTTTTCTGTTCATGTCACTCCAGAATCTGTACCTCTCTCTGATGATAAAAGTCCTTGGGTTATATTGAGTCATCATATAGTTGTAGATTTCCTCCATTTCCAGTTTCTGTATGTCTTTTCTTGGCTGCTGCTCTGTCCAATCCTTCAGTTGTTCGTATATATCAGTAGATTGGTTAGTCAAGAATACCTGTGGTACTTTTTCATCTGTGATAGACTGAGCCTGGATAAAAGTAGTGAACCTTGAGAAGTAATCAGACCATAGTTCCGCATTCGGATTGAATGCGGTGAAACTTGGTGTGGTTTGCACTTGCTGCCTGTTGATTGAGCAAGTAACTTCATCTGTTCTGCATGCTGTGATCTTTGTTCCTCCAGCTGCCTTTCCAGATGTTCCTTCTGCTGCTCCATCTGTTCCTTCTGCTGCTCCATCTGTTCCTTCTGTTGAGCAATTTGTTGGGCTAGCAAGGTAACTAGTTGTTCAGTTGTAGTAGCCATAGTTATTTGACCAATATGTGAGTCAAATTTACCTTTGTTTCAGATAGCAGCTGATGAGTTGATACTTGATATGTGGTTAATCCTCGTCGCCAAATCTGTTGTATTCTTCTAACAGTTTATTTAATGTCTCATGTCACTGCTCAATCTCAACTCTGACTTCACCATATAGCAGAAGTGTTTTTATACCAAAAAATATATCTAATATCTTACAGCTATAGCTATTCTAGCCAAAAGCTAGCTTTGCACATAATATGACAGGAGGCAATGACTCCAACAAAACGCAACAGTAATTATTGTCATATTATAATGTCTCAACAATAATGATGTAATCCTACCAACCAATTTCGTAAATTTGCTTGGTTAACTTCAGTCTGTTATATGAGTGTATACGAAAGTATCACCTATAATATTAAGTCAATGAATCGCTGCCCAGATACATCAAGTAGTATGTTAATGCAAGAGGCCAACATGATGGCAGTGCTTTTCTAGCATACTTACACCTCAGAGAATGTAGGTTAAGTGAGGGCAGGGTTGTGCTAGACCACACATCTAATGACCGTCTTCCTGGCAAGTTAGTCCTACCAATAGCTACCAGCATTTGAAGTGGTATTGGATTAGGAGGTTCAGCTGCAAGTCACATGATTCTATGAGTAATGTCAGTCACATTATACCTACTATAGTATATACTATACACTACATACAAGTCATACGTGCATAGGTGTTGATGGCTGAGTGGTCTAGCGCTAGTCACTCTGGTCTTGCAGCAAGGATGCAAGTTATCTGCAAAGACGTGAGATCGAGTCCCGCCAATGACTTGGAGGTTTTCGTACTGAAGAAGGTTTTCCCTCTGTGCCATATCAAACTATAATAATATTCAGCTCTAGGAGTCGTGGTGGCCCCTCGACTAGCTCTGCTATTGGGCAGCCATGTTAAAGAATTGTGTTTGGCGCCACGGATACTATTACTTACACTGTATACACCTACTGCTCATAAACCTAACTAACTACTCTAAAAAAGACAGCCATATTGTTATACTCTAAGTTAATATTAAGTTTACTAAGGCTATCCATTTAAATTGTACTGATATGGCATTGATAATAACATAGCTATTTTCACTAGTCGTACTAGTGTAGAGCGTAAAGCTCCTAAAGCACCCACATGTACTATTCGTAACTAAAAGAGTTTTCCGTTTTGCTAAAATATAAACTAACTTAAATTATACAACATGTAGATGGGAAAGATGAACACAACTATTTCCCATGCTTATTTGAATTGAAATGTCTGAAGATGTACTATTATTTACTAATTATTTATTATTATGATTTATTTATTTATTATTATTTCACTATTCTAATCAAACCTGCTGTTTCTATATCATGTTTTATCTACATGTGCGATGTTTTATATGAAGAAGATAGGTATTCTGGTAAAAGTACTCACCTATATGAATGACCAATTGTTTCCCTATTCGAGTAAGATTAGCTAGGAAGTCTAATTGGTAGGCACTAGGTGATAGGCCCTGCACTCCTTGGCTAACATAAACACTTCCAAGGGCATATTTACAATTTCCAAAAACGCTTCTCAGAAAATCATGTTCGTGGTGGTTGACATTGATAGCGTTCGTAGTCGTATAGCCGAAAGGGAGTCCATCACAAATACCATCCATTATTTCTAAAAACCAGTCGGAAATTATTGCAGCTAGCTTCTTTATTATTATCAGAGTGATTCTAAGGAGACTAAGGAATATTATATTGTGTGTGTGCATAATTTCTGTATACACACACGATATAATATTCCTTAGTCTACCAACGATGCTAAATATAAGTAGGAGAATAGCATACAAGGTGATCGTCTTGCCATATTATTATGATTAATATTATCTGTAAGAACGAGTTTTTCTAAAGAGTACTGCTTACCTTGATAGGTGAAAGAGGCGATGTGCACAAGGTCAAAGGTAAAGAAGATAATTACCAGCAGTAAATTATTGCTGCAGAAGTACATTGCGAGTAGTAGTAGCGCTCTTAGCCAGTAATAAGTTGATGCAGGTCAATGAATTTCAGCCAATTTTACCAGTTAAAGCTAAGGTATTGTACTAAGCTGATATACATATACACATGTACATGAAGATGATGTTACATGTTAGCAACCAATGAACAGAGTGATCAACAATGGACAACGTTCTGCTATTAAACTTGTCCTATAGGTATATTTTATTCTATATTGTCATACAGTCATACAGAATATTTATTCTGTAAACAATGACTTTAACATACATGTGCATAGGTACATTTACATGATTGTGCATGTACATGTACTAATTAGCTAGTGGTAGATATTCGTTGCAGCTACCACCGTGTTTGTTGTTTGTATTCATTGGTTCTTTAGTAGCACTGGTGTCCTGTCTTATATTTCAATGATATGGTACCATTACCGTCTGCCATCTTATAATTTATTTGGCTTCCTCAGTAAGCATTCTACAATGTATATTCATGTATAATACATTACAATTCTTATACATGCATGAGTGTGTAATTTAGTAATAATTACTGACTACTTACCATAATCCTACTACTCTCCTTGAGTTGTGCTGGATTAACTAGAGGTTATACCAATTACATGAAACAGGAATGTCAGAGAGGTACACTGGGTAATGTCAGAGAGGTACACTGGGTAATGTCAGAGAGGTACACTGGGTAATGCCAGAGAGCCACACTGGGTAATGTCAGAGAGATACACTGAGTAATGCCAGAGAGGCATACTGGGTAATGTCAGAGAGGTACACTGGGTAATGCCAGAGAGGTACACTGGGTAACGCCAGAGAGGCATACTGGGTAATGTCAGAGAGGTACACTGGGTAATGTCAGAGAGGTACACTGGGTAATGCCAGAGAGGTACACTGGGTAATGCCAGAGAGGTACACTGGGTAATGCCAGAGAGGTACACTGGGTAATGCATGTGCTGTAGGCTACCTACGTACTGTTCCTGGGTTGAGAGAATCATAAGTACAAGTATTAGTTGGTAAGTCACCTGGTAGTAATGGAATAATAATCGGGTAGTACATACACTGTATTACGTACACTGTATCATGTACACAGTAGTATGTACACATTAGTAAGTACCCAGTAGTACATACACTGTAGCATCTATGTGTAAGTAACATTTACTAGACACCTTAGCTATCTACCTATTAGTGTATACATTGACACCAAATACAATGATATTAATAAGATACTTGTTCCAAATATTAGTAGAAGGCTTTAGATTTATGGCTAGAGTATGCAGTAGGTCTCCACCTATTAATACATAAAGATTAGTTTTAATACAATGTCATTCCATATACTTAAAATAAACCAGTCATACCTGGTTACTTACAGTGTACGTAATTTATTGACGTAGTAGCATGACATAATATGTGTTCTATGTAAGCAACAATGTATCAAACACTTAATTTTTAATTTGAGATGAAAACCCTCAAAGTCTTTCAACTACATGTACAGCATAACTGTACACCTGATTTATTAGCGTCACAAGATCAAGTATAATGCGTCTTAATGGTTCTAATGCGCATTCAGTGGTACCAAAATCTTGCAACGAATACGTCATCCATGACCGACTTCCAATTCAAATCTATTGGGTCATTAAATACATTAAGTATGTTTTTTCCATACTAATTAATGTACATGTCAGACTGCCAGTCTATTTCTGGATACTAGCATCTCAGATTGTATTGTACACATATGATACCATGTTTAGCTAATCCTCCACGTATATAATTGTCTTGGAAAGCTTATAATAGTCGCATCACCAGTTTACTGCTTCAGTTGACACTTATAGGTCATACTTACCAGTCAATACCTCCTGTAGTCTAGTAACCACTCTCACAGGGTACATAGTTGTTTAGGCTTACACTATCCGCTACCTGCTGTTTGGGAAGTTTAGTAAGTATATATCACATCTATTCAATCTTATTGGTCCCCTGTTATTATTTTTCGGTTTTTACTGCTATCAACTTGTAGAAGACCAAAATATTTAATTTTGTTCTCTTACATGTAAACTGTACAGTTTTGAAATGATGAATGATTTCAAAATGAAGATTATTTGAATGGCCTGTATCGAACTGAAATTTTCGAGATGTACCTTGACCTCATACATGGACTGTAATGTATATATTTTCATTTATAATCTGCGTGTCGAAGAAAGCATTAGCTGGCAGTGGAGTCTTCCTTTAGGCCCACAAAATAACTCGTACCGAGGCATGTATTACAATGTCTCATTAGATACTGTTTGAACATAGTAAAGAACAGGAGGCTATATTGCATTGTTCACTTGTTACAACTCATTGTATGAATTATAAAACGAGACACATTTTTATGTTCTTATTTACTCCTAATATTTCGATGTATATCCATACATCATCATCAGAGGAATGATGTATAGACATACATCAAAATATAAGGAGTCAACAAAAATATAAAAATGTGTCTCATCTTATTATTCATCATTAAGATACATGCTTGCACTATCCAACTCATTGTATAATATTCATTCTTATTCATAGATTTTATATACATAAAAGTTCTTCCACTAGTCTAGTCTAGCCTAATGATTGTAATATTATAAGACTGCAGTAAAATATAAGAAAATCGACCATGATATTGCTATTAAGAAACACATGTACACTCTCTCTGCTGTCCAAATATCATCATCTATTGCTAATAGCACACGGATGTTTCTTCATTAATGAGAAGTTGTTCTATAAGCAACAAAAAGTTTTGTAGAAATAAATACTAATATAAACAAATTAATTAAATGCTGAATTATACCTTCGGCTGTATTATATGAAAGGTATAGATAAAGCAGCCTAAGTGCTTCTAATGATAGATTATTTCTATGATGACTTATCAATAGGCTAACAGCATTCAATGAATCAAATAAATGTGTCAAAGTATTTCCCATTAAGCTAACCATTATATTCATCTGATACAAGACATAATACCTGTTAACTAGCATGTCTACAGTATGCATTCACATTTACAGTTGACCTACATCCATGTACATATATAATACTGTGAAGGAGAAACCGGGAGCCAATCATAAAGATGAAGCTACTAATTGCTGCCCTGGTATTTCTATGTAAGTTTATTAGTATAATACCTTTTCTCAGATTCACCATGTACAGTATATAATACACATGTATGTAAATACAGTGAATCTACTATGGTACTATCAAACTGTTATAATTATCATGATCACAATAAGTATTACAGTACCTTCACAACCAAGTTGTAGCAGATACAAGTAACCGTATCACAATATTACTAGAATAACAATACAAAATTCAGCATAATGTATTATAGTGAAGTGCGTATGTATCTAAACATCCGGTTTGAATGCATGCTATATGTAAAAAGATGGTCTCACAAGTATATTGGTTACATGCTTTATTAATCATTTGATAGTGAGTATTATATTGGTAAACTTTCAAGGGAATAAATCTCATTACAAGTTCAATATAATATCTTTTGGAGGACATGTATTGGCACTATGCTTGGGCTGCACTTTGCATGTTGTGTAATAGCTAATTACCCTTTATCTTGTAGCATGGACGCCTTTAGTTGAAGGTACGTATATATGAACAAGCAGCTGTTGCTTGTGGAAATCTGATTGTGTAAAATGTTAAACCTATTATCCTATTGGCCGAGTTATGATTATAAACTATTATCCTATTGGCTGAATTATGATGATAAACTACATGTGTTATCCTATGGGTTGAATTATGCAGAAAAACTATTATCTTATTTGTTGAGTTATGCTAACAAACTATTATCCTAGTGGTCGAATTGTGCTTGATAAACTGGTACCCTATGGGCTAACTATGATCCTATTGGTTGAAATGTGCTAAGAACTTATTATCCTATTGGCTGAATTATGCTTATGACATTATACACTGATATATCCATGTAGGGTATATTATTGAAAACACTGAATAACAAGATAGATTAATGCTAATCCAAATATTACTGTTTCATATTGCTGTCATAAAGGGTAAAACTGCATTTCAACAAAACTTTGAAGTAGAAAAATAATAAAACTTTACTTCTTCTAGTCTAGCGTTTTTTGTAGCATATAAAATGTACATTACCGCCTTAGAAAAATACAATATAGCAACATAAAGCCAGTAGATTGTAGAAAATTAACTTTTATATTCAATTAGAAACCTTTGGTATAACTATACTAACATGTGAATAAAAAAATTATTACTAACATCCTCCAATAATTATACTTAGAAACCAATAGGTATCTACTGCATGCATTAACATTAATTTAAATGTCATTCGTTTATTGCTTTCAGGAATACAGAAACTGGAAATATCAGGTAAGTACAATGTGAGTCATAAATATCGGGTACGTACATGTAAGTCATGCAAGTATATACATGTACTCCACCATATACATTGTAGTTGAATACCTCCCAATTGAATAACACTACATGATAAAAAACTTTGTATGATAAACTTTGTGTCGGTGAAATCATAATGCCAGACTGGGTAGAGAAACCATAAAACCAACTACTAGTTTTACAGCTGTGAATGGTGAATGGAACGGTATGAACTACCTGTGAGGTGTGCAGTGGTAGCTACTCTATAGAATGATATGGTAATGGTAAATACATACAAGTGCAGTTGTATATTTTCATTACACTTTGATAGCTGTAGCTGGTTCAACACATTACCAGAACTACGAGGTCTCCTACCTGGTTGATGGTGACTATGCTGAGGGATCCACTGACAAGACCTTTTGTACTAAGGTAGACTATTTATAATGTAAATTATAATAATTAACCACAACAGAGTTGGTTCATTTACTCACATAAATGCTTGATGTAATGCATGTCCTCATTCCACAGCAGTTATATCTGATGTGGGTAGGGCTATAAATTTCATGCTAATAAGACCTAATAACACAACGTCATACCAGTAGACAAAGGTGAATACCATTACTGCTTCTTGTATTGGAAATACTTAAAAGACATGTAAATTATCTCATGTTAAATATGAGAACAACGTCAATCTTCCATACGTATGATAACTTCATCACTGAACACAGTCAGATGAGTTATAGTAAATTATTTTGGCACACTTTAATTTTCTATGCTTGTCGTAAAACTTTATTTAGTTAAAATAGATTATCCATTATTCATGCCCTTATTCTGCAGCAGTTACATCTGAGGTGGGTAGGGCTATACATTTCATGTTGCTGTAAAAAGGCCTATTAATATGTCATAGCACTAGATAAAGGTAAATATCAGTAGTGCTTCTTGTTCTGGAAACACTAAAAGGAGCGCAAATTATCTGAGTTTTACTGAGAGAACAACGTTAATCTTTGATATGATAATTCTATCAATGGACACAATCACAAAAGTCATGATAACTTCATCAATCACATGAGTGATAGTAAACTATTTTGTCACACTTTAATTTTTTATGCTTGTCGTAGATATTTATTTAGTGAAATTAGAATATGCATTTTCTGTTGTCCGATTATTTGGGAATTAGATGAAACTGTTGCTAATATAATGATCAAAACAACGACAGACAACATGGTAGTATACATGTACATGTACAACCTGTGGTACGTTCCTGCAACGACGACCCTTATTGTCTTCGCATCATTTTTATACTTCATGTAGTAATAAGACTTTTTGTGATGTTCAAAACCTTTTATTGTGTATAAGATATTACAGTCAGTCTTGTTATATAGTAGGTGATTAGTTTTGGATGTATTGTTTCTTTTCTTGACGGGTAGTGCATAGTCGTCCGGAAGCAGTATTTCATTAGCTTTATCATAGGTAACTGCCAACAGTTTGTTATACATACTTTAGGATGATCCAAGATATTCTCTGGTTGACTTGGGAGATTATTATGAAGTTAGGAGTGTTGTCATCTGGGGGAGAGAAGGGACCTCGGCTTCCTACTGTAAGTTTATAGAAAACCGGTGATATACGTGTAATCAAAGTTTGCTCATAAACTTATGCAATGAAGATTGGTGATTTAAAAGATGACTATTATGGCTTGGGTACACGAGAGGCTGTGAACTGTGACAGAGCAACATTTTTGTTTGTTGGCACACAGCTCTAGCGTAGTACTAGTCCACCAGTGGCCTTCATGAAATATCCAGCAACCTGTTTTGTAATAGATTATAGTAGGTAGAGTTATTTTTTTAAAATTAACCAACCGAAACAGAGTTCCACAATGCCAAAGACGAAATACCAACACGTCAGTCATTACATAGGTGAGATAGCCTAAAACAGGGCTCTAAATCAAGGCTCTGTAGACTGAAAAAAAAAACAATCGGCCTCTAGTGTAGCTTACCTTTTACCTGATTTAATTATCACCAGTTACCTTATTCCAGAAAATTGAGAGTGATATGATCATTTGTTCACAATTATAATTCTTCAAGGCAGGTGTCATCTGAAAGATATGCAACACAAGTGATGAATTGAAGGGGTTACGACGCATGGTTTACTGTTTACGTCCATGTTAAATGCAGCCTTTCTTTGTTAGGTTGGCTGCTTTTGTGCTGCTGCTGCTGCTGTAGCTGCTGCTGCTGCTGCTGCTGTAGCTGTAGCTGCTGCTGCTGCTGCTGTAGCTGCTGCTGCTGCTGTAGCTGCAGCTGCTGCTGAGCAGGCCGACTCACCTGACACCCAAGCCGATCTATTCGGAGGCTATCGAGAGAACTTTGTTACCCAAACACATCTTTTTACGTCTTAAATGACTCTAAGCGTGCATTAATGTTTAAATAACCCAATTATAAAACCTTATGGCAAGTTTGCATACTTACATGTATATAAATCATTCTAAATATTTTTCCCTGTTGTAAACAAGGACCGTTATTTTGAACCATAGCAGTTTTCATATATAATCTATCCCACATGATTGTAACCCCTTTGTGTACATGTACATGGCCGACCATTTTAAGGTCGAACCTCGGACACTTTTCCGTCATGTGGTTACACAATTTCCGAGGCTGATACCTTATCGTCCCACCCGATACCTTATCGGGCATTGTACCGCAAACTAGAATACTATAAAAGTCAGCGCAATTTTCTATGCTAGCCGGCGATTGATCGCGCTCTATTAAAGCAATATCTCTTAACGCAACCTACAAGTCTTACTCTTGCAAGCAGGCAGCCCCAGCCATGGTCCCTTGGACCTTTAACGTCCAGGCTCGTCCTCATACTCGTATAAGACTCTTATAAAGATCGGACCTTAGTCGATCCTTGACCCTTCAATGAGCCCAAGCATCGGGCCTACGTCTTCAGTTCATTACTGAGAACTTACTACACTCCTAGGAGTACAATCTATCGGACCTACGTCAACCCTCGACTCTTTTATGAGTCTAAGCATTGATCTATGTCCTCTACAATCCTACTAAGAGCTTACATAACTGTTCACTCTTTATGTAATAGTGAAAGTACAACTTGGCAGCCCACTACCACTGCCAAGCACTTCCCAGACTCGCTCCAATATCGGCACCGGTGTGAGCAACCCATAGCAGAACATCACAATACTAACTTCTCTGTTCAACTTTCCTGAGAAGCAAGCTAGTAGTTTTTGGAGGAGTTCGACATTCCAAAGTTCTAACTGATCTAAAATCACTTCATTTATGCCACCTACACATTTTTAATATACACTTTAGTCATGTTCAGATCTTTTGATAAGGTGAAATACAATATTGTATTTGTGTATGTTATATAGCTGTGTAAATGAGACCTTTCTTGTAGTGAATCAGATGCAGAACTTGAAGATTGCAGTTTCAAGGTACGAATCAAACATAGACTTAGATTCCTCCCTCTGTGTGTACAGAGATGGTGCACCCAGTGCTGGAGAGAATAGACCAGAAGTATTCTACTGTGCTTCCGTTATGATTGTACGTTATGTCAAAGTCAGCATGGTGGATGTGTCTTCTGGTCAATTCTTTTGTTTGACAGAAGCGGAAGTTTATGGAGTCGAGTACACAGGTAAAGCATGGAATTTATCTTCGAATACTGAGTCTTATTTTTAAATCAGTAGGTAATTGATTTGCTCAGCATGCAATGAATTTCTTATTTCTATTTTTTGCTGTTTTGTTGTAAATCAAAAACTTGTGTGACAGGCTTTAAACTTTCATTTCGGTTTATGGTTTTAGGTGTTACAGAGATAACTCCACTCAGTAAGTATTGTGATTACTTTACAATGACTCAAAACTAAATACTATAAAGTGGAATATTCAGCGAGAAGAAAGTTTCGAGACTTTGCTAAAAGTTTAGACTATCAAAAGTTTTTGAAGTCTCAAAATTAATATTTAAGCATAATTCAGCATTAGAGACATGCTTTACTTTGTTTACTCAAAT
Organism: Bugulina stolonifera; assembly: GCA_935421135.1. Lineage (NCBI taxonomy): Eukaryota > Metazoa > Bryozoa > Gymnolaemata > Cheilostomatida > Bugulidae > Bugulina > Bugulina stolonifera. Next base: position 13,502,664 of record OW285196.1, read on the forward strand.
TTAATCCTCACTTACATGTACATACAGTTTAAAACTGGAGTTGACTCCTATGCAATGGTTAGGTATCGGAGTGTTGCGAGCTGTTTACATATTATAGTTACAGTATTTATCTGGGTAGTATTTAACGCTGCTTGGGTTTTGGGAGTGATTCTGATGAATGAAGAGGCTGCCAGTACCAGTGAGGTGTGCAATGGCAGTGAAGGTATAGACAACATGGTAATGGTAAATACATATCTTGTACTTTTATACTTTGATAGGTGTAACTAGCTTAGCTCACTTCGGTAACTACGAGGTTTCATACCTGATTGATGGAGACTACGCTGAGTGATCATCCACCAGAATGTTTTGTACTCAGGTAGGTTACTTACAGAGTAAATTATACTGGTTAACCATAAAAGAGTTAGTTTATTTTGTCACATCCTTGATGTACACGTTTTATGTGCAATGTCATAATTCCGCAGCAGTTATATCTGACATGGGTATGGCTATTACATTTCATATTACTGTAATAAGACCTAATAACATGTCATACCAGTTGAAAAATTTAAATATTATTAGTACTTCTTGTGCTGGAAATACTTAAAAGAATGTAAATTATCTGATTTTTAATAAGAGAACAATGTTAATCTTTGATATGATAATTCTATCAATGGACACAATCACAAAAGTCATTGTACATGATTGTTGCACATTTTATTCTTTCACGCTTGCCATAAAAATTTAATGCAGGATGATTCAAGATACGCTTTGATTGACTTGGGAGATTACTATGAAGTTATGAGTGTTGTCATCTGGGGGAAAGATGAGACTTCGGCTTCCTACTGTAAGTTGATAGAATACGTGTGTAATACACCATGCAATCAAAGTTTGTTTATAAACTCATACGATCAATTGTGGTAATTTCACAGATGACTATTAGTGTTCGGGTACACGAGAGGCTGTGAACTGTGTTAGAACAACATTTTCATTTGTTTGCACAGCTCTAGCGTAGTGCCGGTTCACCAGTGGCCTTCATAAATATCCAGCCAACAACTTTTTTCTAATAAATTATACAGTTGGAGTTAATTCATTTAATAATAACTAATCAAAACAAAGTTCCATGATGCCGAAGATGAAAGACCAACATGTCGGTCATTGCATAGGTGAAATAACTTACATGTAAAACGAGGCTCTAAGGCGGGGCTCTAAGGCGAGGCTCTGTAGGCCAAAAAAGAACAATCTGTCTCTAATGCAGTCTACCCTTTACCTGATGTAACTACCACCTACTACCTTATTCCAGAAAATTGAGAGCGATTAGGCACATTTGTTCAATAAAAGTTTGTTCACAATTGATTTCTTCAAGGCAGGTGTCATCTGAAAAAGATGCAACACAAGTGAAGCATTAAATGGGTTACGGTTTACGTCTATGTTCAATGCAGCCTCTCTTACTTAGGTTTGTTGCATTGGTGCTGCTATAAGCAGAGTTGTGTCCTCTTGCCTATGCTTGACTAGTTATATCGCAGGACTATTCAATGCTGTTTCGAACGCCACTGTGTGCTTTATGTCACACAGATAAAATTGTTGAATTCAAGTAATTTGCTTTGAAAGAGTACAGCAGTTAAACAAATGATTTCACGCAATTTACTAATATAGCAGTAGCTTAGAGTTACTTGTAAAAGTTTTGATGTTTTTGGGGCTTTCCTTTTGCTGGCAATAAGTAGCTGCCTTTCTCGGTACATGTATAAGTCCGGTATTTCATCTGGCCACACTATATACGATGGCTATTATTGTATTGTGGTGTTTCGGCATGCTAGTCATGTCCAGTCTCTTATAGACTGCAACACATAACTAACTCTACATTGCCCACAGTTACAGTGCATTATCCTTCTATGCCTATCATTAGCTAACTGTCTGGCCAAAGATAGTGGAAGGGAAGATCAGACACTCAGGCCAAAAACTGTCCGTCCTCCGCCTCCAAACGCGGTCCGAACAAAGCAAAGAGTTGTGCTACCTTGTACACAAATCCACTCTTGCTATTGGTGTTCCACCGGCCAATCAGATAATATTGCTAACAGCGGCATCGAATAGATAGTCTACTTATACAAACAATATATCATTAGAAAGAGCGCAACAGTTAATCGGTTGCTTCGCAAAACTAGTCTAGCAGCCATCTAAATGTTCAACACATTTAAGGCGGGAAGTAGATCGCGGAACGTCGCGACCGCCAAATTGGGCGTATTTGGTGGGACAGGGTTTTATCATTGAGTGTCCTATCTTCCCTTCCACTATCTTTGGTCTGGCTCAGGTATTATTATTAACCAATCATGTTCATTGTACTTGTTTACTATTGTTTCTATGCATACGCATTGTTATAACAAGTCACATTATTATATAATTCATTCTAAGTCCTTTTGCCCATTATAAGTAATGGCCGATGTCTTGGACCATGATAGTTTTAATACATAATCTTTCCCGCATGATTGTAAGCCCTTTTTTGTAAATGGCCGACTCCTACCCCACTCTTGATGAGTATACACATCGGACCTTATTGATCCTTTACTTTTCAATGAGCCTAAGCATCGGGCCTACGTCCCTTACAACACTACTAAGAGCTTACATAACTGTTCACTCTTTATGTAATGGTGGAAGTACAACTTGGCAGCCCACTACCACCACCAAGCACTTCTCACACTCATGCTAATATGGGCACTGGTGTGAACAACCCATAGCAACACACTACAGTGTTCTTTCATATGACTATACATTGTGTTGTGGCCTAGTTGTTCTAAATGTAGCCTGGAAAGCGCAAACATAGGATAACTACTACAGTACTAGAATAGTAAATATCTAGACACTCAAACATATAATGATTGTGCCACTAAATAGCTGAGTGCTACCTTAAAACACTTGGCATAACCTCTTTAATTTGTTGGCCAGATAGCATTAATCTGCTTTATAGAAGTTGTCTTCTGTCACCATGTGATTAAAAGTTGTTATATTCTAGTTGAACACTGTTAACATTTAGTAACAAATACTGTAATGGTACGCCAAATCGTATCTTACATCTGACACTCATTCTTGTGTGCACATAATTGTATATATCTGCTTGTACCTTACTTCTATATTGTTGTATATAGTTACATGATTATATCTAAGTTTTTTAATGCCTTTTATACCCATGTACAGAGGCCCGACCTCTCAGAATCCATTGATATTCATTTTGTACATGAATTGGACCAGTATAAGCAACTTTTGTAGAACCCGACCTATTTTGGGTCGGCCGTCGGGCTTCCGGCGGCCATCTTGTTGCGCAACTTCTGGACGACCACACGTCGTCTTTTCCCGACCTTACGTCGGCCGGAAGTCCTTATACTATATAAAGGGCACTGTTTTACTGTTCATTGTCTCAGTCTTCACTTGGCTTTCAATAAAGACACATCTATACTTGATATAGAGACTTTCACTTCCTTTTGTCAGGTCATTCGCTTAGCGAACCGCCTACTAGGTCGGATCACTCTCTTTCATTGTATAGTCTGAAGGTCGGACTTGAGATCAGATGGGTCGTCTTTGGTAGTATCTGGGCTACTGAGACCGCTCGATCTTACATGTAATGCGAAGTCCTATTACCACTCATAGGCACTTCATTTCTGGGCCGATAGTCGTCCAAGGACGACCGCACCAAATCACAGAAACCATTACAATACTACAATAAGTAAATGTTATCGTATCCGACCAGGGGTGACTAGATTCGGCAATGAAACTTAGAAATTTTAATACTTATTTGTTATTCTGGTGGTTTTCATTATTTTGTCATTCACTATTTGTCACTATTAAACTGTAACTAAAAGATAATCCAAAATTTGAGGCGCTTGCAAAGCTTCAATTTATTTTGTAATTTGGCAAACAATGGTAAGTCAGAAAACAATCTCCGATTGTTATTGTTGCCAGCAAAATTTGTAAATTACATGTACATGTATAAGGTAAGTTCATAAAAGTCATGGAGGTTAGCTGATTAGTTATTCCTAGATGGTGATTCTAGGGTAACTTTTAACTTTTTACTGCAACTAACGAGACTTTAACAATTCACCCTGAATGTTCAGAAAATGCAAAAGTTAATTTGTTTCTATGGGTATTTATGTCCATAGTTTGTTCTTACAAACAGACTATTTCTCATGTAATTGTATTGCGGGCATATTTATAAATGATCATGTCGATGAATAGCATGGATAACACGAGTTATGAATTTCTATCCACTATCTTTCAGTGAATCAGATGCAGAATTTAAGGATCACAGTCTCAAATTTAGAATCAGACATAGACTTAGATTCCTCACTCTGTGTGTACAGAGATGGTGCACCCAGTGCTGGAGAGAATAGACCAGAGGTATTTTACTGTGCGTCTACTATGGTTGGACGCTATGTTAAAGTCAGTATGGTAGATGTGTCAACTGGTCAATTCATGTGTCTTGCCGAGATTGAAGTATATGGGACCGGTAATGGTGAGACATTGGTATGAAACGCTTATTTTATTTTATTTTGTAAGTGGTTTACTATCAGGAACAAACCTTATACATAGATACATACTTAATATATAAGTGTGACCGTCTATAGAACAGTACTCGTGTACATATTCTTAATGCATATACAAGTACATGTATGTACAACTCTATTAGTAAACACCACAATCCAATTACAAGCCAAAATATTATCACATATCAATTGTATTATTGGGATATTTATATTTAAACGTGAGGTTCAGGCGTCAAAGTTCTTCACAATCCAGACTAGTTGGGCAAGTAGAGCTGACAGTTGAAATTGTAATTTGGATAAGGTTGTCAATGGAGCTGCTGTGGCGTTCACTGATAGGAATTGAAATTCACATTTCCAGTAATCTGATTGGTTGAAAGATCGATTGTTATCACTTTCAGGTCCTACCACTGGTGGTTGCCCAAGCACTTCCTCCTGCAAAAATGCATGCAAGAACAAATATTCTTCTTTGGTCAAAAAAGGTGTATGCAAGAACAATGGAACCCGCTGCTACTGTAAATTTCATGTTTTTGGAGGTAAATATTTGTAACGTGATTGTAGCTACTGCTCTAGTGCTATCATCCTTGACCTGATAACTTTAATATCTCAAATTCTTAACTATGATTGGCCTATGACTAGAAAGCGTCTACTGCAGATGTAACTACTCTAGAATTTGAAACAAAAGACTACATACATTGTAATAGTTTTATTCTCTGTATTAGTATTAAGGTTATGTAACTGGACTTCTCAAAAATAAAATTCCTTTTAACACTATATAGGCATTACTACCTGGAAAGGCATAAGAAAAAAATTGGGAAGGCCTAAGAAATATTTTTCAAGTTATGGCCCATAGTAATTTTGGGGTCGGTTTACTACAGCTCCAATTTTATGAATGAAATGGCTAGACAGGGAACTCCGTCGTGAAGGCATGACACAATGTTACAGATGCAGAAGAATAATCAATCTCGTTGACATGGTACTACATGGTGTATGGCTAACATATAATGCATGTTTTAACAATCTTTTTTCTGTTTTTGTATATGTAATATCCCATGCAAAACATATGTGTGGTGTATGTTCTTATAAAATACATATATCCACTGTTCTAGGAAAGAATAAGGGAAGTTATTCTGCTAGATATGTTTGTTGGGTTGTTTAGGAGCAGCCAACACAAAGCCAACACAAAGCCAACACAAAACAAAATGTGCAAAAAAAACAATGATTTGATCCTAGGTCTCATATTTGAATAATTACATGTACAGTATGCAGCTCTGTGGAGGTCTAAATGGCTTGTATACGCGCAGTTTACAAGGAGTTATCCCACCTTCCAATTAAGGGAAAACCTTGCTGCTAAGCAACTGACAGGTTCTGGAAGCTCCGCCTACATTCATTCATAAAAACAAAATGGCTATAAGAAATAGAAAAGTTGATGTTTTTAAGCCAGTTAGCAGCATTAGGATGAGTGGATGTTCAATATTTAGTAACATTGCAATGGAAAATCATTCCACCAGTACTATAAAACCTTTTAAACTGTAGAGCTTCTTTTGAATAGCTGCATGTCAAATTAAATTAGCAACTTAATATTTCATTTTCTTAAATTTGAACAAGTATTTTAAATCTACTTTATTAATTGCTTTATTTGAATTATTAAGGATTTGTTTATATGTAGCCCCCATGATGAAAGCTTGCTGAAAATGAATTTCGTTAGATATCTGAGCAAATGCTGCTCTATTTCGCTGTAGTTGACGCCAAAAGTTGCTAATTTTAATTTTGATTGTGGTTCAAAAAAGGGATTTCCCAGATTTTTTGAAGCATCCACAAAGCCAAATAACTAATCAAAGACAAGCCCGCTTCTTCATACTTCAATTGAGCTAAAACTATTAATAAATTGGCTACTACTGCAAAGTGAAGTGAGATAGTTGCCGCCAAAGTAATGTGAATAATGCAACGTAAATTGGCCAAAATCAAGAGGGGATAACTTCACATGATATACGTGTCCTGCAGTCTAATACTATCCTACCTGTTCCTAAACACTTATAGAAACACCTGCACATGATAGTTTACCTTACGGAAAAGAATTTATTCTACAAATAAGAAAAACTTGGATAAGGTTTTACAGGGAAAAAGCCAGCATAAGAAAAAGTTCTAGGAGGCCATTATTTTATTTTATCTCTTCATAACACCAGCTTAGGTAAACATTCATGCATATTTAACAATATTATGCAATAATTTAACTGAAAAATAAATTATTCTAGTATAACAGTAGGCAAACTTCATAGCGCTGTTTTCGGTCTTCGACCCCCTGTAACGTCGCGTCATGTGACTTAATGCTAACACTGAAAGCTGTCCAGGCCCTTTCAGACATGGTTAAATATGTGGGAAAATTTTCGAAAGAAAATTCAGACCCCAGTTACATAACCTTAAACTAATATTTAACTAGTGAACTACTAGATTATCGCTGAGTCTACTCTCTGATCAGCATGTATTGGGTACAATGACCCCATCTTTGACCACTTCTGTTCACGGTTTCTCTAAGGTATACAACATATTTTATATACAGAATTATGTGGCGAAAAAACAAACTTAAAGCAAAATATGCATATTACTGTATTTTTGTCTCCCTAGTTCTATTTCATTACATACTTTAGGTCTGAGTGCATTCATACAATATTTCTACAAGATACATTTCCTAATAAAATGCAACATATGTGCAAAGACTGTATTTGTTTAATTATTACTACAGTAGTTCTAGAATATTTGTTCCTTCCCCCAAGTCTAGTATTAGGTAGTACGTGTAGATGCTTAAAATTGGTAGCTATGTCAGTTTCTTGAGCAGTATACCTGGGAAATATACTGAGTTGCTAGCCTCTTGTACGATTCTTGTGGAAGAGTGTTGTAAGTATGGATGCCTCTCCTAGTACCCCATGAAGGTCAGGGTTGTCACCACTAGATCTTGAACTACTACACAGTACTATATCCACTCTTTCTACTTGTTTTGCTGCCAAATTGGATGCTGAATTTAAATATCGTGGTAGTTTTACTACTCAGCACTTGGAGGGGAAGAGTGTACATAAAGCTACACAATTTTCATCACAATAATTATTATTCAAAGTTACCCTCTCTTAGAAATTACTTCTACATGTATGTAGAGAGCAGCATCTGGTTATGATCAAAGCTTGCGGTTGATACCTATTTATAGAAAGGGCAGTTATGGAATTGAGTAGAAATTTGTTCTGGTGGGAGAAGAAAAGTATGAAATTTTAATGAGTGGATCAGTTAATAATTTCTAGTAGGCAGTGAAAAGATGGGAACTTGCTCATATGGGGGTAATTAAGTATACTGTATTTATGCAAGTGTATTACTTCATCTGTATCACCTGCACCAAGTAGCAGTGGTGGGAGAAGAATCTATTAGTGTACTTTTAGCAATTTGCCTACTGTGATAGGTAGATTGATATGTCTACTGTGATAGGTAGATTGACATGTCTACTGTGATTGGCTGATTGACATGTCTACTGTGATAGGTAGATCGATATGTCTTACACCAAATGGGATTGCAAATAATAGAAGTATAAACCTAGTAGAAGACAAAATAATCTATCACAGTGTTTGTGGTAGCTGATATATGACAGCACCCACATGTACATATAGAAAACACATGATCTCTATAGCATCTTGATACTAGGTGTCTTCACGACCTCTTAGGCGGACCCGAGTTGCATATAAAAACCACAAAATAGCCCTCCGACCTAGACCAGAAAGGCTATTGGCCTGAGATTTTGCTTGGCTGGACAAAACCATCCCTAGCTCATTGGCACACCTGACTTCTTAGGCGAAAGTAAGGATTTTACTTCAGGCCCAGACGGGTGTGTTTGCAGCTTTGTGACAGATGTGTCCCGGGGAATGTTTCCTCAAATTGGTCTGGTTCTGAAATTTAGATCGCGAAGACACCTTTCACCTTCTTTGATGTCAGCTTTAGTGACCACCTAATGAAATCAGCATTACTTTTACTCAGGGCCATATTCACCCATGCGGCCACACAGCCTGGCCATGCCAACTTTTGAGAGCACAAATGAAAACGACAGCTGAGCGACTTCAAATTGCAATGATAATGAGAAAACAAGCTTATTTTGGTTTCCTTTTCTTTCAAGTATGACCTTTGGCCCAACAAGCATAAAATTACTAAACGGATTAATTCTTGCATGGCATTGAATGTTATAAATAACCGAGGATGCTATAAACAATGATGACATTGATAAACAGTTTGAGGTTGTCTCTAGCCATGCTAGGATACATCAAGGAATTACTGTGAAGAAATATGCTGTCATTATGTATAGGCAGAATTCAAACCATGATATTTGTATTTTATTTAGTTTTGCTACATTTATATGTACTGTACATGCGAATCCAAAAAATAAATATTTTTATATACATGTATCTTGAGAATCAGAATGTGATTGTTTGTACATATCAGTTACTAGTTTTCCATAATGCATATTTTCGGTTGTATTGGTGTCACCTTGTTGAACCATCGTCTCCCCTCTCCTTAGCGTATTGACCCCACCAACTTTGAGACGGTGGATACGCCACTGCTTTTACTGCCAGTGAATATTGCATCCTGCTATGGCTACTGATCATTCGGATTCATTGGGTCATTAAACGTGTCTATTAAATACCAATCTAATAGACATGTCCGATTGTTCATCTATTTTCAGGATACCAGCATAGCAGATTGTATATGTATGGTATCAGCTTGTACATGTACAAGCATATAACGTTATAGTTGGTTAATCCTCTATGCATATAATTATCCTGACAAGCTTATAATAGTCGTGTCACCAGTTTACGGCTTCAGTTGACACTAATAGGTCATACTTACCAGTCAATACCTCTTGTAGTCTGGTAGCCATTCTTCAGCTTACCTGCATCTATCTGTACTACCTGCTGTACTACCTGCTTAGTAAGTATATTGTATCAATTGTACACTAAAACTTATCAGTATACTCCCTAAACTTCTCCAAGCAGTTGGTAGACAGTAAGTGATAGGAATAAGGAGAGTATATAATAATACTGGGCAAAAGTCAATAATGCACCCAATTTCTAAAGGGATTATTTCATGTAGTATGAGGTAGTAAATATTCATAAGAATATACAGTTATACCATTGAAATTTATTTAGGTAGTATATAGTATAGTATATATTAGTGTCTATATGCTGAAAGATAGTCGGTAGTCAAGATAGCCGATAGTCAACCTGTTTTCTCCATTGAAATTTATTTAGGTAGTATATAGTATAGTATATATTAGTGTCTATATGCTGAAAGATAGTCGGTAGTCAAGATAGCCGATAGTCAACCTGTTTTCTCCATTGAAATTTATTTAGGTAGTATATAGTATAGTATATATTAGTGTCTATATGCTGAAAGATAGTCGGTAGTCAAGATAGCCGATAGTCAACCTGTTTTCTCCATTGAAATTTATTTAGGTAGTATATAGTATAGTATATATTAGTGTCTATATGCTGAAAGATAGTCGGTAGTCAAGATAGCCGATAGTCAACCTGTTTTCTCCATTGAAATTTATTTAGGTAGTATATAGTATAGTATATATTAGTGTCTATATGCTGAAAGATAGTCGGTAGTCAAGATAGCCGATAGTCAACCTGTTTTCTCCATTGAAATTTATTTAGGTAGTATATAGTATAGTATATATTAGTGTCTATATGCTGAAAGATAGTCGGTAGTCAAGATAGCCGATAGTCAACCTGTTTTCTCCATTGAAATTTATTTAGGTAGTATATAGTATAGTATATATTAGTGTCTATATGCTGAAAGATAGTCGGTAGTCAAGATAGCCGATAGTCAACCTGTTTTCTCCATTGAAATTTATTTAGGTAGTATATAGTATAGTATATATTAGTGTCTATATGCTGAAAGATAGTCGGTAGTCAAGATAGCCGATAGTCAACCTGTTTTCTCCATTGAAATTTATTTAGGTAGTATATAGTATAGTATATATTAGTGTCTATATGCTGAAAGATAGTCGGTAGTCAAGATAGCCGATAGTCAACCTGTTTTCTCCATTGAAATTTATTTAGGTAGTATATAGTATAGTATATATTAGTGTCTATATGCTGAAAGATAGTCGGTAGTCAAGATAGCCGATAGTCAACCTGTTTTCTCCATTGAAATTTATTTAGGTAGTATATAGTATAGTATATATTAGTGTCTATATGCTGAAAGATAGTCGGTAGTCAAGATAGCCGATAGTCAACCTGTTTTCTCCATTGAAATTTATTTAGGTAGTATATAGTATAGTATATATTGTAATGGTTTCTGTAATTTGGTGCGGTCGTCCGTGGACGACTATCGACCCAGAAATGAAGTGCCTATGAGTGGTAATAGGACTTCGCATTACATGAAAGATCGAGCGGTCTCAGTAGCCCAAACACTACCAAAGACGACCCATCTGATCTCAAGTCCGACCTTCAGACTATACAATGAAAGAGAGTGATCCTACCTAGTAGGCGGTTCGACTGGCGAACGACCTGGCAAAAGGAAGTGAAAGTCTCTGTATCAAGTATAGATGTGTCTTTATTGAAAGCCAAGTGAAGACTGAGACAATGAACATATAAAACAGTGCACTTTATATAGTATTGGAACTTCCGGAGGAAGTTCCGGTGGAAAGTTCTAGAATAGTATTTCACAATCAAAACAAGTCTGATGCAATGTCTATTAATAAGCATTAACCTTCTTGAAGGACACTAGGATACAAGCAAAAGCCAGACATATACGTCATGGAAAAGTACAGTAAAGTATACAATAACAATGCTTAACTAATTATAGACACTTTAGACTAACAGTCGGGGTCGGGTCGGCTTATGGCCTGATAATTGTAATTAAGAGTACTGTTTATCCAGGGAGCCATATAGGAATTAGAGTCCTGGTTTCTGCTGTTCTAGCAAGTAGTCTAGACACAGCACATAATGTTAATGTTCCTAGATGGTCGGCCTCGGCCATCGGGGTCGGCCTTTAAGAGTTGTCCAGACCATCACATAGCCCCCCTATTAGTGGTACAGGGGACTACTAATATACCATGGGAAGACAACTTTCTGGGGGTCGACTCTGCGTCCAATATCCTCCAGGTTTCCAATCCATTAGGTATGGGTGTACGAAGCTGGCGAGCGCCACACTCTTCCAGCTAGTGACTTCTTTCAGCAACGGCTCAGCAATGGTTACTGTCTGGGTCCTTAGGTCCTTCTTCCAATGAACCTGTTCAGGGGGTCGGCCTCGTGTCCATGTGGCCATTCCTGTTCCTAGTCTGTGCCTTCGTCCTTGGCCGTCTAGGCTTGTCATCAGGTGACTCGTCCCTCTTGGTGTCTGTGGCCGAAAGGAGATCGGCGGCTTCGGTCTATCTGGCGGTTCTGGTGAGGTTGGTCGACTTTCCATCTTTCTTGGGAGTGTTGGGTTGCACTGGGTCCCTTGTCCCTGGCTGATGGACTCTTGTGTCCTTGGGTAGACTGTTTCTTCCTTGGTCCATTGTCTGTTGCAAGGCCAAGGTGCTGGAAAGGGTCGTCAGCACCATCTGGGGAGTGAGTTAAGTCGGCCTTCCTGTCAGGGGGTTTGTCAGGTTCCTTGCATACCGGTATAGGCTTGCCTCGGCTATCTGTGGGTTGCAACCTCGAGTCGGGTGTCACAGCTTCTGCCTCTTGTTGGGGAGCCGTGATTTGTTCTGATTTCCCGGCGGTTAGATTTGCAGATACAATCTGAAGTTCTGCTGTCAAATCCTTTGGCTCGTCTTTGGGTTCGTCCAGCGAGAGCTCTGCTGGGTTGGTTCGTGTCTCACGAACTGGGATGACATCTTTAGTCATTGAATGGGATGACGACTCGTCATCGCAGGTGATTCCCTTTGTCTCTTCTGAGACACTGTCCTTTGCCATAGGGTCAGACCAAGTAGTGCCTTGATCCTTAGGAGGAGGATCCCTTGTAGGGTTGGCCTGGCCGACGAGGTCCTCTGATGCGGGTTGTACTAGAAGTTCTAGATCCTCAGCAATCTTTACTTCTGGCCAATTTCCTTCGGCATTGTTGGATTCCGTTGAGAAGCATTCCGCTTCTTGAACTGCAAGGAGTGTAGACTGTTCCTCTTTTACTGGGAAGGTCTCCACTGAACTGATCGAGTCTGGTCGGGCTGTTAAGACTTGTACTTCCTTTGAGAGGTCCAGAGGTAGCTCCGATATTTGACTCACCACGGGTTGTTCCGTGTAGATCGGTAGTCCGTGGACTGGGACTGTATCGGCTGGCAGTTCTCCGCACGATACGTCGTCCGTCGGGCTGGTTTGGGTTTCTTTCGGAATCTCTTGCTGCAACTGAAGGTAAGATCTGTTTACAGTCAGATCCTGTGGGGGCAAGTCCACCTTAGGAGTGGACAGGCCAGAGTCATCTTCTGGGGTCGACCCTAGGCCTTGGAAACAGTTTGTTTGTTTCGGTGGCCTCAAGTTGGGCTGGCTCCTAGTCTTCCGCTTCTTCTTCTTCTTGGGCTTTGACAGGGAATTTTGTGTCGAAGGTTCAGATCTCTCTGTGGGTAGATCCGCTGTGGGTGAGTCCATCTTAATGTTGAATGGAGCAGGGCCGTCCTCTGGGGTCGGTCCTGATTTCTGTAGACAGGTTGATTGTCCTGTCGGCCTAGTGGGTATGGGTTCTTCCACTAAGACGGGTTCTGATGGTTCCGTCGGCCTCTGTGGACGACCATCGTGGTTCGGTCCACCTTCTCCTGGATTGGCCTCAGTAGGAATGGGCTCATCTACTGGGACGGGTTCTGATGTATCCGTCGGCCTCTGTGGATGACCATTGTAGTGTGGTCCACCTTCTCCTGGTTTGCTGTCTGTGTCGGCTGCAGTAGGAATGGGGTCATCTACCGAGACGGGTTCCGGTGTGACCGTCGGTCCGTCATCCGCTTCTTGACATTTCTGTAGGAGGGTATGTAGGGCTTTCCGTAGGAGGTCGGCGGGAAGCTCCTCTTGTGGTTCTGGAGGGCTGGCCTTGCCATCCCCGTTACGTAGGAAGGCTGTTCCGGTTTCCAGTGCTTCCTCCATATCATCGGGCTGTAACCATGTGTAGTACCAGCGTAGGTCGTGGTCGTGGACTGTGAGGCAAAACTTCTCTACAGCCCATTCTTCCAAAGATGCAGGGGGTGCTCCTTCAAAGGCTGTTGCCGTCAGTCTACGGATGAGAACTGCATAGTCTCTGAGTGACGTGTGGGCTGGCTGTTCTAGGGTGGACAGCTTCCATCGGGCTTCTCTGGCAGATAGTCCATACTGTTCCCTCAGTCGGGAAAATATCTCTTCGACTGATCGGGGTCGGCCGCATTCTTGTGCGGGCCCGTGTAGAGCGGCTCTAAGCCGTATGAGGCGTGCTCTGTCATTCCAGTTGCAACGCTCTGCCATAGCGGTGAAGTCTTCTATGAAGAGTTCTACGTCCTCTTGCCCGTTGTAGCTGAGTGTCTTGAGATCCTGCTCGGCTTAGTACATCACCTGCTGAAGCAGGTCCTTTATTCGGTCCATGTTGGTAGGTTGGGTTTCAGCGTCGGGTGTCTTGGTGATTTCCTCTGGGCAAGGGGGTCATCATCCTCCTTGGGAAGTCGGGCACAGTTTTGTTGTAGGAACTCAAAGCCCGTCAGGAAAACCTCATATCGGGCTTAAGGGTCGGTGATCGTGTGGAAGTCTTGTGGTACAACATCTTCTGGGTAAAGGAATTCATTCCCGACCTCCATTGCCTCATCCAAATCCTGAGGGTCGGCACTCTCGATATGTCTGCGTAGGTGCCTATCAGTTAGGGAGGAGCAGACGTACTTGGTGGCGACCTGTTCTTGGTCGGCATATGCCATGCCTGCATATTCTTGGCAGACCAGCTGCCATACCACTCCAGCGTGCTCATCTAGGGTCGCTCCAGGTGCTTGCTTGAGTGCTGCGAGTCCGTCTAGGGTTCCAGTGGAAGGTACGACTCCTGGACATTTGGACTTCTTGCTCTTCTTGTTTCGTTGCCCCTTTTTCATCTCCTTAGGTGAGGGCTTGAAGTGTGAGGAGTACTGATACTGTATTCTGTGAGAGCCCAAGGGCCGACCCCGACGTCTGGTATAGCAGGGTCTTGGTAGTAGATAAGTTGAGTTTGTAGGCCGAGTCGGCCTAGTATGACATACTGAGTACCGTCAATCTGTTCTGGATCCGAGGTCGGTCTTTGATTGAAGATCCGGCGTAGGTCGGGCTACATCCAGCGGAACCACTAGAATTATGGGTGCACTTTAGCGTTTGTCACCTTCTCGTATCCAAGGTTCCCGAGTCCGAGTCCTTAATCGCCGTAGAAGTATTGAAGAATGTGGTCGGTCGGGTTACCCGAGGCCGAGGTCACCTTCCTTCGCTTCGTATCGTAAGAGTACGACCTTAGAATCCCACCGCTGCCACCAATGTAATGGTTTCTGTAATTTGGTGCGGTTGTCCGTGGACGACTATCGACCCAGAAATGAAGTGCCTATGAGTGGTAATAGGACTTCGCATTACATGAAAGATCGAGCGGTCTCAGTAGCCCAAATACTACCAAAGACGACCCATCTGATCTCAAGTCCGACCTTCAGACTATACAATGAAAGAGAGTGATCCGACCTAGTAGGCGGTTCGACTGGCGAACGACCTGGCAAAAGGAAGTGAAAGTCTGTGTATCAAATATAGATGTGTCTTTATTGAAAGCCAAGTGAAGACTGAGACAATGAACATATAAAACAGTGCACTTTATATAGTATTGGAACTTCCGGTGGAAAGTTCTAGAATAGTATTTCACAATCAAAACAAGTTTGATGCAATTTCTATTAATAAGCATTAACCTTCTTGAAGGACACTAGGGTACAAGCAAAAGCCAGACATATACGTCATGGAAAAGTACAGTAAAGTATACAATAACAATGCTTAACTAATTATAGACACTTTAGACTAACAGTCGGGGTCGGGTCGGCTTATGGCCTGATAATTGTAATTAAGAGTACTGTTTATCCAGGGAGCCATATAGGAATTAGAGTCCTGGTTTCTGCTGTTCTAGCAAGTAGTCTAGACACAGCACATAATGTTAATGTTCCTAGATGGTCGGCCTCGGCCATCGGGGTCGGCCTTTAGGAGTTGTTCAGACCATCACAATATTAGTGTCTATATGCTGAAAGATAGTCGGTAGTCAAGATAGCCGATAGTCAACCTGTTTTCTCCATTGAAATTTATTTAGGTGGTATATAGTGTAGTATATTATATTAGTGTCTATATGCTGAAAGATAGTCGGTAGTCAAGATAGCCTATAGTCAACCTGTTTTCTCCATTGAAATTTATTTAGGTAGTATATAGTATAGTATATATTAGTAGGCCTGCACCGGTGTTGCCTCCCCACTGATATTCGGTTTTTGGGGTGGTGGTAATCAAACACCGGTTGACACCGGTTCTCTTGTACCTAGTCTCATTCGGTGTCAACCGATGCCAAATTTGGATCGATATACCGAACCGAACAGGACCCCTTGATCCTGGTCTCAAGCGGTGTTAGACAGTGTCAACTTTGGTTCGATATACCGGATCGAACTGGTCCAGGAGCTAGTTCGCCTAATAGAGTTGTCCCATCATGACCGTTCAATACAAGGGAACAAAAATCCTCAACACTTTCTTGCAACATGAGTTCATGCCAATCATTGTTTATTTTATTTTCAGATATGGCAGGCAGACAGGGCTTCATTAAAACATAGAATATGTATATTATTTTATTTAAGTGGCTATTGGGCTAATGAAAGTAATCAGTGCTTACTGCTACTCCCAAGATTTTGTATTTGCCCATGTAGTTTAGTGAGTCTTAAGTTGCATTGGCTCTTACTTCACCTATTTCATATAATTTTAATAAATATATTAAATATAAAAAGATGAGGCTGGACACACCCAACCGACTACATATAATTTATTAGATTTATTACTGATTGTGACCAAATTACAGAAGAAAAACAGCAAACATCAGTTCCACCACACTCGTACCACTGACACAAAAAGATAACAAATTTAAAATGACATGGGATAACTTCATATCACAAGAGAAAGAAGAAACGCTAGCATAGTTGCATATGATGTAATGATAATGTAGGGAATCTTTCTTGCAAGCTTTCTTGATAGATTGCTGATTTGGTATAATTCAGTGTGTCCACCGATTGATTCTAGCAGATTTGTCTTCAGATGGGATATTACGATGGCTCAGTCCGATGAATTCTACCTACAAAATATTGATTGAACATTAGTATTAGCTTATTTTAAATAAATAAAGAGCTGGTGCTTACCAAAAGCATAACTACACAACGATCTTAAATTAAAAAGCCATAATTAATAATGATTAACTATTATAAGCATTGTAGCTATTCTTAGTTACAAGCGAATATAACCAAACTTAAATATTAGTAGCAGATTAATCATAATAGAAATAATTAATCCGATGGTATGTTTAAATTTAATTATATTATAATTATTTATAGAATAATATAATCCATTATATTCGATCCTATACTACTGTTCTATTTCAGCACACTATTCATGAACAAAGCAATCTTATGCAAACGATAGAATATAACATACCAGAATCTGCTAAGTTACGTAATTATGAATCAATTTAGTATAATTTAATAATAATTATTACCTCCACAACATTGATAATCAATCACAGCCACGATGGCAGTTAATGTTGAAACGGATTAGCGAAGGTATGCAACCTAGTTTGAAGCGAGGTAAACAAGAACACGTGATATTAGACCGCATGAATATTGAATGACTACTGGCATAGTGGTCCGGTTCGATAACCTCGAACTGCGCCGAACCATCGATATATCGTTTGGGCACGGTGCCGGTGCAATTCGGTGCATAAAAAATTTGCCGATGTGTAACACCGAGGGTTCACACACCGTTTACATCGTTTGAAACCGAAACACCGTGCAGGCCTATATATTAGTGTCTATATGCTGAAAGATAGTCGGTAGTCAAGATAGCCGATAGTCAGCCTGTTTTCTCCATTGAAATTTATTTAGGTAGTATATAGTATAGTATATATTAGTGTCTATATGCTCAAAGATAGTCGGTGGTCAATATAGCCGATAGTCAACCTGTTTTCTCCATTTAAAGTTATTTAGGTAGTATATAGTATAGTATATATTAGTGTCTACAGTGGTGTGCGAAATAAACTGGACCCCTTTCCTTATTGAATGCGTTTTATATGCTTTTTGTTTCTTACTAATTCCCAGCATTCTATGTGAATAACAGGTACAATTTATATGTCATTTGAATGGAAATCTTCTCAGGATTCTGAATCTGTCTTCAAATATTGCATTCACCTAACCCAAATTAAATTGCAATGCAATTACTCATCCAAACCCATGTCGGAAAATTGGCTGCAAAGTGTGTTATTTTCGGCAGGGCTTATCTGGACAATAATTTGTGTTTGGACACATATTGCCTAGACGCAAATCACGATAACACTCTGTGGATGTTGTGTTTGATGTAGTGTGATACACAAAAGTTAACTTTTGGTATCCTAAAGTGCCTAACTACTCAGTTCTCGGTAGTCTGTTTTAATCATGGCTCGACTCAGTTGACAGCAACAAAGTGTAATAGTACACCTGCACAACCAAGGAAAGTCTAACTCTGCAATAGCTAAAGAGGTTAAATGGTCAAGAATACTATTGCTACAACTTTGAACCGATATAAAGAGACAGAATGCTGCCTCCTGCCAATCATAAAGAGTCCCACTTCGGTAACGATTTGGGAATGCATATCCGCAAAAGTGTCGGACGCTTAACGGTGACCGATGGCATGATGAACGGAGACAAATACATTAATGCGCTTAAGAATAAGCTACTGCCATGTGCCAGGGAACTCTAGATCTATGAATGGTTGATTCAGGATGACAATGTGCCTTGTCATCGTGCTACAAAGTCAGGAAATGCATCAATAACAGCAGTGCTAGAATGTTCGAGTGGCCGGCTCAAAGTCCTGATCTGAATCCAATTGAAAATCTTTGGCACAGAGTTGGTGAGGAATTCAGCAGAGACAAAACAACACCACTAGAAGGAATTATTTATGCCTGGCACTACATTATCATTCCAGAACCTGGTTACCGGTGTGCCCAGAAGAAGCCGAGCGGTTCCAAAGACCAAAGGCTGGCCAACTAAGTACTGGGTCTGCAATATCTTTCAAATAGCCCCCAATGGCACCTTTCAGGACCACTCAATGATTTTTCTCAGAGTTGTTCTAACAAAACATGCTAACTCAGCAAATTAAAGCACTCGTAATGCACTAATTCATTACAAAGAATATTTCGTCAATAAGCAAAATGGGAGGTAGTAAGGTTTAGAGCTAATAAAGTGTTAGTAAAACACTTTTTACAAACTCATACTTCACATATTTCAGTTCAGAAGCCTTTGGGGATTACAATGATATATAGTTTGTCTATATTTTATGCAAATGCATGACTCCAGAAGGCTTTAAGCAGCAAATATGCCATGCCAACACAGCGGTCCAGTTTATTTCGCACACCACTGTATATGCTGAAAGATAGTCGGTAGTCAAGATAGCCGATAGTCAACCTGTTTTCTCCATTGAAATTTATTTAGGTAGTATATAGTATAGTATATATTAGTGCCTATATGCTGAAAGATAGTCGGTAGTAAAGATAGCCGATAGTCAACATGTTTTCTCCATTGAAATTTATTTAGGTAGTATATAGTATAGTATATATTAGTGTCTATATGCTGAAAGATAGTCGGTAGTCAAGATAGCCGATAGTCAACCTGTTTTCTCCATTGAAATTTATTTAGGTAGTATATAGTATAGTATATATTAGTGTCTATATGCGAAAGATAGTCGGTAGTCAAGATAGCCGATAGTTAACCTGTTTTCTCCATTGAAATTTATTTAGGTCACTGTTCTTGTGGAATTAATATTTGCATTCAAAAGGGTGGACTATAAACCAAAACTTCCAAGTCAGTGACTACTAATAATATGTTTAGATGGTTTTACTGTTTCCTCCGATCTCGAGGCTAGATTTTCATAAATTTAATATAAATTCACGATTGAAAAACTTGCGTCTCAACACTGAGAAACGAATAGGGGTGTCAGGTCTGGATTAAAAAATATTTTCCTCTAGCATAGCAGATTATGATGACTCACCAACATGGATGGGATTACAGTTTATAGGCCTATTTGATGTGACTGAACTTCAATACAATTGTACATGTACAAGTAGAAGCCGATAATAATTGTATAGTGAGATATAGTACACTATAAAATATACAGTGTACATATGCTATAGTGTAGTTATATTATGCTGTATATACTTTCAGGTCTAAACCTCCTTGAAATTTCGGGTAAGTTTGGGGATGCTGTTTACTGTTTTCGATAAATATAAAACTTCAGGTAAATTAGCAATCATGTGCCATGAGGGGATAGAGCAATTGTGCAATTGGTACTTTGTTGAAAATTTTACTACGTAAAATTGAAATTTATTGCATCGATTTTAAATGACTGCAGTGTAAAGATATTTTTAATGGTCATTTGTATTGCTTAATCTTAATGCCCCGGGAGAACTCATTGGTAGGATCCACTCAGCCGACAGTGAACTATTGAGAAAGTTTAAACAGATTGCTGTGTAATTATAGGAGTTGCATTCTCAGAGTAAGATCTAACGAAATTAGTTTTATGTAGTAAAAATCACTGTTATACTGAATGTTCTGTCTTTATTAGTTGTCTTGCTTTTCACAATTTTAAGTTATTCTCACGTAGTTTCAATAAACATGGTGCTTGTGCACTTGTAGGTGTGGAAAGTTCGCAACACTATAACTATTATGAGTCACACTATCTGATCGACGGTGACTACGCAACAGGAAGTGACATAAACAACTTTTGTACCAATGTTGTAAGTTAGACTATCACTCCACTAGAGAGTATGCTGAATTTGTTGCTAGGCTCATACTAGAAGATCAAGTCCAGCTTATGTAGTAAACTCACTATAAGTTGAATTGTATTTATAAGTTCATTAACAGGGCAGTCTACCTAAGCTTATATAATTATGTATTACAGGTTCAAGAAAAGTTTTTCTTGCTTGACTTGGGCAATTTGTATGAAGTGGCAAGTGTGAAGATCTGGGGCAGGGATGAGACTAGCAGTTTCTACAGTAAGTGTATTAGTTTATTCTATATACAGGATTATCATTCTTGTGTCATTCACTGTTCGTATGACAGAATGTTTCAGTGACACACGTAAGGGAAGGAAAGGGTCCAAGAGTGGTTGATTGGACCTGCTTCCTTGTTACATAAACTGAGCAGCGATAGACTTGTTGATTATGATGTGTGTTCACCTCACCACAATAACATGGATCAGGCAAAGTGTCTCTATATATTTCACATGGGTTCGACTGACTCGAATTATGGTGAATTTCAATTATACTTGACCCACTGGCTGTACTACATTATAAATATACGTATTTGCTTAGAAGTTTCAAAATCAAATCACGAGTAGCTCAGACATCACTGTGTGTTGACATTCTCCTACTTTGACTGTAGTGAGCCAAATGATGAACTTGGAGATATCTATCTCTCGATGGAAGTCAGCAATAGATTTAGATTCCTCACTCTGTGTGTACAGAGATGGTGCACCCAGTGCTGGAGAGAATAGACCAGAAGTATTCTACTGTGCCTCTGCTATGATTGGACGTTATGTTAAAGTCAGCATGGTGGATGTGACAAATGGTCAATTCTTCTGTGCAGCAGAAGTGGAGGTCTATGGGTATGACTATGATGGTATGTATGATAACCATCTGTATTAGAGTCGAGTCTTACATGTAGACCAACATACCATATAATCTTTGTAACTGTCGTTGAAAATCCTAAGCTATAATACAAACATCTGAAAGCAGGGAAACCCGAGCTCAGGTTTGTAGTTGGAAGATCTACATGTACATGTAAAGTAGAAATATACGAAGGATATACCATAAAACCTACCGTGCACTTGACAAACTCTGTGATTCACATGGTTAATTGAATTTTCATACATACACAAGTAATCACCTGCCCTACTTAGGAGAAATGCACTCAGTTTCTATGCAATGGAATGCTTGACCTAGAAATCTCTTCAGGTGTAACATCCTGAAGACTAAAGTAAAGTCTAATTTTGCTGTTGCATGGTTAGGTCAACATTGACTTGCACATGTACACACTTATTAGTGACCTATTAGACTGAATTGCCAAGTTCTAAAGATGATTGAATTTAAATCTGAAATCTGAGTAACAGTTTGTGTATAACAAATAATGAGGAGTGCAGTATAGACACAAATCTAACGCATGAGCACATGCAGATACAACAAATCCATTCTTTTTTATCAAAGAGCATTATGGTAAAATTTTATCTCTGGCATCAAAATGCAAGATTGTATATTTTAGGTCCAAAGAAAGTAGAAGTTGCTGGTAAGTCTTACTGAGATATCCTGCAATCAGTTAATGGAATCATCTGTTTGCATCAAAAATTCGACAGTTCAAACTCTTTAGTAGTAGCATAGGATTATGTCGAATCATAAGAAAAGAAAGAGAATATATACAAGAATGTGAAACATTACTGTTAGTTGCTAATTTGTAATCTAATAATAAACACTGTTTCACTCTTCTATATGACCTTCAGCTATTTAGATATTGATGACCATATAAGTTCAATCAACAGCCTAGTTCACTCTACATACACTTTGTATTTAGCATAGTAACTATATAATGTAATCACGTTACTTTTAAAGAGGTGGAGAGTTCACCCTACTACAGCTCTTACTTGACTCCCTATGTGATTGATGGTGATTATGCAGAGGGTTCCACTCCCAAAGAGTTTTGCACTAACGTCGTAAGTTTATATTGCTAGCCGTTTTACTACAGGCAATACAGGCAACAACACCTTGTTCTCGTTTTACATGCATTACCATCTCTTATTTATGATGACACAACAAACATGAAGGCTGTCCTTGTTGAAACATTTATTGGACTATTTTCTCGTTTCAATATGTATTGTAATGTTTTTGGAGTTGTGTTACATACGAGAGCCGAGGGCTACAAGTATGTGAAGGGCTTGGAAGATGGTAGAGGCCGACCAAGTGTACCTTCTGCTCATTACATAAAAGAGTGAACAGTTATATGTGCTCTTTATAGGTGTATTATATGTTATATCAGACGTAGGCTGATGCCGAGACTCACTGGAGCTCAGGACCGACGTAGGTCATGTAGAGTTTATACTCCGAGGGAGTGTAGTGAAAGATTGTATAGCCTTGAGATCTTAGGACCGACGCTAGGTTCATTTAGAGCCCGGGATCGACCTAAGTCTAAGGGGTGTAGAGAGATATGCTTAGCCTAGGATGGGGTGAACTCGAGCCGTACTGAATCAAGGGATCCTCCGGTAGAGTTACCCGCCTAAAGAGTAAGCCTCTGTAGGTTGAGTTAGGAGATGTTGCTTTATTCAAGCGCAATCAACAACTGACTGAAGATACAAAATGCACTGCCTTATATACTATAACAACTTCCGGCCAAAAGAGCCCGACATGGCATCGGCCGGCCGACATGGTATCGGCTCCGGAACTGATGCAACAACATGGATGGTTCCGCCCGATGTCGGCCACATAAAAGGTCAGCCTTGGCACAAAATATGCTTACAATAATGAGAAACATGTCATATATAATTATGAGCCCAATCTATAAGGTCGGCCATGAAGTTACTAATAATTGGCAAAAAGACTAATAAAATACAATCAAGCAAGGGCAAACAATTACTAAGAATATATGTGGGAAAAACCAAGTTGTAATACAAGTGTAATTCCAAAGCCTGATTGCCAGTATATATATATAAGACATGCAGTATATAATACAGTATAATGATAATGACTAACATGCATGAGTATGAATGCAATACAAGGTAAGATGTCATGCATGAATGACTAATGTCAGTGTTATGATAATATTCCTGTGCCTGGCCCAGGGAAACCATAGCCACGGAGGCTGTTTCACCACAGTATTTTATTTATGAGCAGAAAGCAAATAAACAACATTATATTGACCAATAGTTAATACTTATTTTATTCCAATTCTCATATTTTGCTAACCATATTTTAGGAAGAGAGCAAATATTTGATGCTTGACTTGGGAGGAGAGTATGAACTTGAACATCTTTTTATGTGGGGCAGAGATAAAACTAGCAGTTTCTATTGTAAGTTTTCACGTTCATATCTCTACATGTTATCGAGGACTCCTGCTACTGATCAGGGGGATTGTACATGTAACTTGTAATGAATTTTCTGTATATTTAATGGGTTAGTACAGATACACTTTTATACATATTACATGTACATGTATGTACTATTATAATAGTATCTAATTTTTTGTTTGACCTCATGATAATACCAGTTAGTGGTATTGGAGGCCTTCGATACTCTTAAATTTCAGCTGATTTAAAAATAACTCTTCTGTTATGCCATCTAAGTAATCATGTTACATTTTGAATTTTGACTGTAGCCATGTTCAGATGTTTTGGTAAGGCAGGCTATGCAATTGTACTTTCTGTAAATGGTACAGCTCTCTGAGTAAGACCTTTCTTGCAGTGGATCAGATGCAGAACTTGAAGATTACAATTTCAAAATCGAAATCAAACATAGATGACGAAGCCTCGCTCTGCACGTACAGAGATGGTGTACCAAGTGCTGGAGAGAATAGACCAGAGATGTTCAGCTGTACCTCTACTATGATTGGACGTTACGTTAAAGTTAGCATGGTGGATGTCTCGTCTGGCCAATTCTTTTGTTTGGCAGAAGTTGAAGTTCATGGAGTTGAGCACATAGGTATAGTATGAGGTTTACGTATTTGCATATGCTTGAATCTCATTTTTTATTCCTAAGAATAGCCAGTATATAGATCTGTTCAGAATGCAATGAATTTGCAGTTGGATGGATGAGACTATTTTCTCTATTTTTTAAACGGACAGATATATAGGCTACTATAACTAACTATGTACTTTTGTTCTGATATAATATTTTAGACGAGACAAAGATAGCAGCACTTGGTGAGTAATTGTGCTATTTTATCATAATGCAAAATGGAATATGTATAAAAGTATATCAATAATTAGCCCCTCAAGCATGTTGAGCTGACAGCCATTGTTCGGCTGCTACAGATAGTATTAGATGGTGTAATTTGACAGCAGCAAATATATTTATGTCTTTACTCATTTATTTTAGAAGCTAGACTGATATTTGTTAGAATATGAAAAACAATGGTTTAGAAAAAACTGCGATAAAACTCTGTAGCTATGCATACATTTATTTAACCATGAACATATGATGGGATAACTCCATTATAGTTACAGAGGTAACAAATGGTTAGTTTAACAAAGCATAGATCACAAATATTATTTTGAGGTAGTAAAGTTCTAGTGTTTTGGCGAATTTTTACTGAATTAATTTTTGAGACAGAATTTCTAACCTATTTTTCTACTGAAAGTTTTTGCAACATATGCATTGGCATATATTTTCTCTAAAGTCTCTCTAGAGTCTGGACCAGCTGTTGATTTTACCAACTGAAAGAGCTGTCAATAAATGCAGCTACCAATGCTGTGCTGTTCCTTAAATAGATTCTAGGGATATTTCTTTATGGGAAGTAAAAATTAAAATAATATTCCAATTATTGAGCTCATGGTTTAATCACAGTTCGGAGTGTGAGTCTGGCTAATAGAATAGCTGCCGATACCTGTGAGGTGTGCAATGGCAGCGAAGCTATAAAAACATGGTAATGGTATATACATCTTGTACCATTACACTTTGATAGGTGTAACTGGCTCAGTTCACTACAATACATATGAGGTCTCCTACCTGATTGATGGAGACTATGCAGAGGGATCAAACACCAGAACCTATTGTACTCAGGTAGGTTACGTACAGAGTAAATTCTAGCATTATTTACCTTAGTATGAAGCAATACGAGCACTCATGGCTGCTTGATGGCTCTTCTTTCCACATATAGGACCACTACCACAACATATCCAATATAGATAACTGTCAACATATTATTAATCTTTAGAATGGTCTAAAGTAGTACAAATTGAGAATTTAACCATTCTAGTTAATTAGTGATATTTTTATCTTTAAAATGATATGCAACTTGCTCAGGTTAAGTATCTCTACTTCGGTGTAATGCTGCTTTGAAGTTTTACCCATATTAAGCTCTAACATAGATAAACCGTCAATAAATTGTTATACTTTAGGATGATTCAAGATACGCTTTGATTGACTTGGGAGATAACTACGAGCTACTGAGAGTTGAGGTCTGGGGGAGAGATTCGACTTCATCTTTCTACTGTAAGTTGATAGAACACTAGTGTTACAGCATATAGTTAATCTGTAAACTGCAGCAATAAATGTGACAGGATAGTTGAGTGGTCAACTCACTGGTCTGAAGATCTTAAGGTCACAAGTTCAAGTCCCACACTCTCTGATGAGGAAGCTTCAATTGCTGAAGCCGTTTAAATTAGACAGCTAAATACATCACAATAAAAAAGGAGATAAAGAAAGAATGAGGGGTTGACATGCATGAATTACCAGTAACCTTATCCAGACAATCTATAAGGCCTAACACAGCAACAAAATGCTTTTGTTGCTGTGTTTGTGATGTTAGTTCTCTCATAACAAAGCTTACTACATGACATTGTATAATCCCAGGTAAGAATGCTATGATCCAAAGAGATCTGCATTCTTTTCTACTTTCGGAGTAGGAAAAGAACTTCACCAACGGAAAAGTAGCTAAGGAGCACAGGAGTGATATAAGGTTGGATGCCCTTCCCAACACCATCAATTATGAGGGAAATTCAACCCGAGTCTCTCACATAGAAGGCAAGGCCAATAATTCAGAGCTGCTCCTTTTTAAGTTCTCTCCTACAAACAAACTATTCTTCGTGTAAATGTATTACATGTCTATTTATTATATCAATGATTAGCCACTCGTATTAGTTATGTATTTCCATCTACTTTCTTGTAGTGGGTCAGATGCAGAATCTAAGGATCGCAGTCTCTAGCTATGAATCAGACATAGATTCTGATTCCTCACTCTGCCTGTACAGAGATGGAGCACCCAGTGCTGGAGAGAACAGACCAGAAACATTCAACTGTGCCTCTACTATGGTTGGACGTTATGTTAAAGTCAGCATGGTGGATGTGTCGTCTGGTCAATTCTTCTGTCTTGCCGAGATTGAAGTTTTTGGGAACGGGAAGGTAAGATTTGGATGTGAGACTTTCACTCAATGAGCAATTTACACAACACTTATGTGTACCTTTCCACATACCTTTCGGTTTAGCGGATGTATCTACATGTATGTTATGTTTATAGCTTGCTCGTTATACCTTAAATTAAGATGTTTATGGAATAGCTGGTGCCTTGAGACAATTATACATGTATAATGTTATTAATCGATGTCACACTCTAATAAACATGTCCATATCTTAGCAAATTATTCTAGAATTATTGATTATGTACATACATACATGTATACAATGTATGTAGACATCAATTTAATGTGTCAGATATTACCATAGGGTGTGAGTCACAACAATTCACATCTGACCTGGTTTGTCAATTAACCGTAATTGTATGTGATACTCAGTGATTGAGACTGAGAATAGCGTTTTCAGTAATGTGATTGGCTAATGAATTAAACTATTCTCACTTACAGGTCCCATAGCAGCAACAACAACAACTACTACTACTACTACTACTACTACAACTACGATGGCACCAGCTCCCACATATACTGGTGGCTGTCCATTCACTTTCATCTGCGATTTTTCATGCAGGCAGAAGTATACCTTGGTAAGCCGCGGTATATGTAGAAACGGAGGTACCAGGTGCTACTGTGACCGCTATTGGCCATATTCAGATAAATACTTGTAATGTTATTAGTGGTTTGTTACTTTTCTAATGGCATCATCTCTATAATATTATAACTATAAGTATTAGGCCTAGGTATCCAAGTCAATTAAGATTGGCCCATCACTATTTTACAAGTGACTGATCTTTTAACATAATGTCAGCCTTTCTAACTTATTAGATAACTAGAACTAAGGCTTAGGCCACACTGACGCGAATTTTTTTTGCGAATAGCGAATTTTGACCAAAGGCGAATTCGCAAATTAGAATTGAGTGTGCCACACTGCAAAAGCTATAAGCGAATTCGCATTGATTTCACCCAATATGGGATCAAAAATTATTATCCTCGGTCACGTTTCTCATTCACTGCAGAACTAGAACTCCGAAAAATGTAAAATAAAATTATAACTGAAATAGAATAAAATAAAATAATTATTTTATTCTTACTTTTATTCGTTTTACACAATTGTTGCAAACGGAAATAGTCATTTTATTCATCAGTTGAAATAAAATTTTTAATATAATAATTTAAACTCATGATTGATTGAAAATCCGTGGCTCTGAACACGTGACAGTAACGTGACAAGTAAAAATTGGCCAATCACAAATTAGCGAGTCGCGAATTCGCTGATTGGGATCAGCGAGTGCGAAATCGCTAATTTTGCGCGAATTCACATAAAATTTGTAATTTGGCCACTGGCCAAAATTCGCTTTTCGCTAAAAATTCACTGCAGTGTGGCCTACGCATAAATGTTACAGTGATACTTTTATTCTCTGTATTAAATAACAGTGGTACTGACATTCAATCAAAATGAAAAAAGATACGTCAAGTAAACCATGAGTCTGGTTAGAATTGTCTGTTACTGCTTCAGAGCTGCGTATCATGTTATATGTACTATTTTAAAATAATGTGGTAAAAAAGGTATTAAAAGAAAGTTATTTGAACTATAATTGTCCTCATTCACATTTGTATAACTACAACTGTAGACTTGCATCCACTTATACAATACTTCTACAACATAAATCAATTGGATAAAAGCAGTGTGACACTGTAATATTTATTTTACCAATATTAATAGCTGCCTCAGTTTCAAATTTCTAGAATAACGTCTGCATAATTTTATGATCCTAATGCAACTAAATTACAATGTACTTGCTATTCAAATTAAAGTAATGTGTTGAAATATTGTATAATTATGTTATTTTAGTAACTTTGAATCAACGGGTAAAATAATGGGGAACTGGTGTTTTAGTCAAGTCACATTTTGTCATCTTGAGGCTTTCTCACCTGGAGATTCCCTAAAAGATACGCTAACCAAAACTACCTAGTTTTTCTTTCTGTTTACAGGTGTGTTAACGATACATGTACATCAAATTTCTTTTTAGTTACTATTAGATAATAATCCTTAAAATCATGTGATGCACCATGTGATGTACCATGTGATGTACCATGTGATGCACCATGTGATGTACCATGTGATGCACCATGTGATGTACCATGTGATGTACCAAGTGATGCACCATGTGATGTACCATGTGATGCACCATGTGATGCACCATGACGTG
Source organism: Bugulina stolonifera (assembly GCA_935421135.1). Taxonomy (NCBI): domain Eukaryota; kingdom Metazoa; phylum Bryozoa; class Gymnolaemata; order Cheilostomatida; family Bugulidae; genus Bugulina; species Bugulina stolonifera. The sequence continues at coordinate 13,531,713 of OW285196.1, forward strand.
ATGTACCATGTGATGTACCATGTGATGCACCATGTGATGCACCATGTGATGTACCATGTGATGCACCATGTGATGCACCATGTGATGTACCATGTGATGTACCAAGTGATGCACCATGTGATGCACCATGTGATGTACCATACGATGCACCATGTGACGAACCATGTGATGTACCATGTGATGCACCATGTGATGTACCATGTGATGTACCATGTGATGCACCATGTGATGCACCATGTGATGTACCATGTGATGCACCATGTGATGCACCATGTGATGTACCATGTGATGCACCATGTGATGTACCATACGATGCACCATGTGATGCACCATGTGATGTACCATGTGATGCACCATGTGATGCACCATGTGATGTACCATGTGATGTACCAAGTGATGCACCATGTGATGCACCATGTGATGTACCATGTGATGCACCATGTGATGTACCATGTGATGTACCATGTGATGCACCATGTGATGTACCATGTGATGTACCATGTGATGTACCATGTGATGTACCATGTGATGTACCATGTGATGTACCATGTGATGTACTATGTGATGTACCATGTGATGTACCATGTGATGTACCATGTGTTGTACCATGTGATGTACCAATTACACGTGACAAATATAACTTATTTTTAATCTACGCAGCACAAAAATATTCGATGAAGGTGATAAATTCCACCATTCAGATTCATTTGTTTGAAGTAGAAAATTATGTACGTTGTAAAAGTACAGCACATGAAGATTGGAACATGACTGTATGCAATTACTGTGATTACTAGGAGAAGTTGTCTTCTCTCAGAAACTGTTTTTTTGAGAGAGGACAACTTCACATTATGATTCTCATTGGTAGAACAGGTAGAATAACTATCACCAATTATTGTTTGGCTATTTGTATAGAATGTTGCTATAGCTAGCTATTAATAGCTATTTATCTATTTAGCTATAGCTATTTATTTATCTATAGCTACATGTATAGCTAGAGTCAACAAAAAATAATATATCGACCCAACAACTTCAACATGTTGGCATAGTTGTTGATATATAAATATTATTAGTGTTCAACAAAGGCTATTCAACAAACTCTAACTAGTGAATTGTCAACAAGTTCAACTTTTTCACGATTTGTTTCTATATGCTATCATTGAAATTCAACAACCCAACAAGTCAACAAAAATTAATATATTGACCCAACAACTTCAACATGTTGGCATAGTTGTGGATGTATAAATACCATTTCTGTTCAACAAATGGCTGTTCAACATTTTTCATCATTGCCATCCATTCAACAATGCAACAAGTTGAAAACTTTGTTTATATATAACGTAAGGTGGAGAAATCTGAGATGTCGGTTGATAAATTCATATATATAGTCTCAAATATCTCCACTTTTGTACCTAACTCCACTGTAGGCTATATGTCAGGTATACATGTATTGTGAAACTAGCATAAGCTTAGATCATTGAAATAAAAACTTTTATTAAATGAAGACCAATTCTAATTTCACAAGATAAAGCTATTGCAACCTCAATAGCTGAGAATATTCAAGTTGACATTACATGGCAGGCACAACTTTGTGGTTTTTGGCCATAGTGATACCAGTGTTCTTCAGTGAAATATTGCACCTAAGAGACATTGAAGTGCATGTCCAACTGTATATGGATATACAATCATTGTGGGAACAAATCAGTTACATCTGACATATTCTTTGGTGTGTTATGTCACAGCTTATTCCTTATTTCTTTGTGTAATGTAACCAGTATAATTACCATATTTACAGTGTAGCTTATTCATTGTGCTATTTTGTCACTCTGTTATGTATAGCCTATTAATTACTGCATAGAGTATTTTATAATAAAACAAACAGAACACCTGTTAGTTATACAGCACTTCCATACTTCAGCAAAATTGATTCCAGGCCACAACAAGAACCAATGTCATCAGTAGAACCAGGACTAACACTGATGAAAGTTCCAAAGGATGCAATTTTGGAAGACCTTGATGATTGCCTTGAGGATTGATACTTCCTTAGCAACACTATGGAAACCTACGTGGGTTGAAAAAACCCAATTTTAAGAGCAGGTATAACCTTCAAAAATCAAGTTTAAATATTCCAGCAAGAGAAATACAACTGAGTTGAACAAGTATCTTGAAGTCAAAGGATAGAAGTCACCAGTTCATAATTAAATAATGGTCCACTATAAAAAGCAACAGTACTAGAACTTGCTCACTTTGTACGTGTAAAAACTACCAGACTATATTTGAACCAGACTAGTCAAGCCTCAACTCAAGGTCGGGCTTATCAACTCACGTTGGTGCTCTTGGCAAATTTCTCCAACAACTCAAATCCCTGTAAAATCTCATCTTTCATCGCATTTAGTCCTAGCTTGTAATAGTATTCGAATATTCTTTGCCTGTCCTGCATCATTTTATTTTTATCTAAAATGATTATCATATTATACAATAGTGGTAAAAAGTCCTAGCCCCACCCCCCCCCCCCCCATTGTCACCCTAGCCATCGAAAATAAAATGGGGTGTACATGTTGTATTCTCAACAGACTTTAGCAGAATGAATGAAAGATCATTGCTCTATTTACTATTTAAACAATCCAAACTAACACCAGCCTCCCATATAGTTTCTATCTGACTACAGTAAAAGTATAATATTTACCATACAGATTGATATTTAATTTCATAGAATAGAATTACAGTAGTATCCATATTTTATTTTATACAGTCATGTGTAACATGTCATGTAAAATAGAAGAGAGTTCAACATTATGACTCCAAAGTGTCTGAGAATAATACCAATATTTTCTCACCAAACCCTATAAACCCAATAACAGCCAGCAAATGTGTCAGAATATTGTAATGAATAATAGAGGAGTACATTATAATTATAGGCCTATTTCATTGGGTAATAGCTCTGATAATTCAACAGGATAATTATATATGTCAGGTCACAGAGTATTCCAGTACAGGTACACCTGGTAGTTGTATGTCCAGTACGACAATAAAGTAATCCTCTATAATTACAGTAGAATGGTGCCTGCTCTTCTATGAGTATTTACATGTATATATAATAAGGGGGCTCTAGGCCAAAGGAGCCAGAAGTTGATCAGTCATTGCTCAGAACCTACAGGACTGTGTAAACATTAAGAAAAGTGAAATATGGACGTAGTCATAGTGCTATTCGAGTTCTCTTTGGTCATTAATGGAGAAAGGAAAGAATACCAGGTGGGCTTGAGAAGCAGGGACGACAGCCGTGTGCATGCAGGTCTGGCAGATCTGGACTACTATGTGTATCTGGCAGTAGTAGAGGGAAGGGCTAGAAAGTCAGCAGAAAGAAGAAAGTCCGAAAAACAAAAAGGTAGCCGGAAACAAAGGGCAGCAGAAAGAAGAAGAGCCGAGCGAGAAGCAAGAAGGGCAGCACGTGCTATCAGAATGTTTGATATTTTTATGGAGACTCAAAAGAGGGCCGGGTTAGGTAGGAAGCTAGAAACTATAGGCAAGATGAAAGCAGGAATTTCTACCTTGAGCAAACGCGGAAACAAATTAAAGACAAGTTATCTTGTGTCCCTTGCCAGAGGAGCCTAGAAAGTCATCTTGAAAAAAACTTGGGAGTTTATATGACTTTTAGCTTACATAGAAGATCAGATTAGATCAGCCTAAACTAACAAAATGAACTGAGGAAATAGACTGCTCTCTACTATTAATAAGTTATTAGGATATCTAGATTATCATTATCAGAGGTGTGCAAAATAGTTGGGACGCTCTGCTGCAGTAGCCAAATTTTGAATACACTTTTAGTTCCGCCATTATATCAGTTATTGTCCATCCAAGTGTATAAAAATATATATCAATTGAATTCTCTCACTCTAAGGAACCCATTTATGCTTGTTTCAATTGAGTTATCACACTTCTAGTGAAGCTACAATGCATCATACACTTTGAGTCAAGTTCTGTATACACGACCAAAAGTCGCTCACTATGAGATTGGCTTATGTCTTAGACTAGTTTCTCTGCTAGCAATGAACCTCAAAAGACTTTTAGACTTTACTCAGAGCATGAGGTTTTCAATTTTTAAAAATACAAGTAAATAGTGAAGCCATAATACTTTCTTTGCAATATAAAGTAGCACCAGACATTGTTGTTCCTTTATTCCTGGAAAAATAAAAGAACATTGCAAGTGTCTCCTATCATTTACATTGTAAGTTCCTTTGACAATGCTACCTGGACTGATTCCATGCAAGATATCTGGACCAAAAAACATGCAGTTGTATCATGTGTGTTATCCCCTAAATTGTGTAACTTTTGTCTCCACCACCATCTTGAAATATTGCTCAAAATAGGAAGTTGCCCTTTCTCATCAATTTATTTCTGAGAGAGGACAACCTCTAATTTAGGTCAACAATTACAATATTGAGTGCTAATAATAAGTGGTGACACTCTCCACACATACCTCAGTTGTTCTACTTCTACTAAACTGGTTGGTAACCAGAGTGGTACTGTACACTTTATGACTGCTATTATTTATTATACATGTAGGTCCTATACAAAGATTAATGCTCTCCCTGCTGGTCTTGCATACAATTATACAGGTGGAGTTGTCTTCCCTCACTGAGAAGTGTGTAGTTCAAGAGAGGATGACTCCATGATAAGTATCATTTTAGTCATAATGCTAAAACCATACCAATCACAAACTCTATTTATAGATAAGAATTTATTACCTATTTCTAATATAAATACATGATATATATTACGTAGATGTATGTGTCTAAATATCCTGCACACTATGTAATTATTACTAATTATGAAATCATAGTACTAGTTGTACAATACATCATGTAGTAGTACCAGACACATTTGTTCATCCTTTATTCATGACAGTTTAATTTCAGCCCTGATATTGAGACTATTGCTGTATGCTGGATTCACAACTGCTTGTTAAGTTGACTGCAAGTGAAGTGAAATGTATGCATGATCACCATACACAGCAGCACATTAGAGACCTTTAGGTCTATCATAGCCACTGGGAACAACTTGTGCAGTGATCATAACTCACCTACTAACACAGTATAACTGATGAGGAAATATGCATGAAATACCTCATTTGACCTTTTGAGGAACAAAGTATTGACCCTGAGTTAGTCAACCGATAAAATTACCATAAATCAGTTGACACCACAGCAGGCATATAGCTCAGTACAAGCAAGGGCTACTGGTTGTTTTTGCCTGGATAGTGAAACTAAGCAAGCAGCTATCAGACTAACAGGTCTTGCACAGTCTTGGAGGGTAGAGTATGTGAGTATGTTATACATTATATCACTCCTAGTTTATATTGTTTGATAAATAATTATTTTAGTTGTGCTACTGTAAGATATTATATGAAAGTAGCCAATGAATTTGATACACAACACTGTGATACCGGTTGTACTACATTACGGGGCCGGGGTTTGCCGGGGTCCGGTGCCGGGGTGAATCAAATTTGATTAAAATTTAATGAAAATAATTTATTTAAATTAAAATGAGTCAATAGTAACGTATTTATTTAATTTTAACTCACCTAGTCACCAAAAGTGACTCACTGAACGAACGGCATTTCTGAAGACAAACCGGCCAAATAAAAATTGTTCGTAAACAAGATAATCGAGTTAAGTAGACCTCGACAATCTCGCCAGCCGTTAGCCTGACACCTTTGTGCAAACTAATTTTAACGTTTCCCGAATGCTTTTGTTGCCTATGACAACAGTCTCTACTTCCCGTCTCAACAATGAATGTGCTTGCTCAAATATTCTCATTCCACATGTACTTTTTGAATATTTCTACTGTATTGATCTTGGATCATATTCATTATGAACTGCAGCACTGGTTAGTGAAGTTTTCATCTATTATATGAAAAGAGAGTAAAGGTTTAGCATCATTGTTGACAGAGCTATTGCCTGCTGAATGATCTTGCCCAGTGAGTAACAAAACATAAAACATTCTTATTCATTGGATTGTTATATTTAATATTAAATTATTATTTACATCATTAGAGATAAGATTATTTAATTATTTTAAATAAGAATAAAATAATATATAATTATTGCAAGTGGCCTAATTACTTTTTAGAATTAGTAAAGCATTTATTGATTTAAAATAGTTAAAATGACAAAATCAAAATTATAATTAAAATCAAAGAAAAGCTCCAATGCATTCATCAGTTGAAATATGACTTATATCAGGGCTGTAGCAACCAGGGGGGCAAGGTGGGCATTTGCCACCCCAGAAATCTCTCTAACAAATATTTGTTGGTGTCAATTCTCAAAATCGAACTTTGTACACACTGATCACAAAATTCTGGCTAGTGTTATAGTCTAAAAGACAGTTTGTGGCCTGCATATATATGACTGAAGTTTGATAGAGAACATTTTAAGCTGTTTTCAGATTCAGCCTGAGCAGGCTGATACTCCGGCCTGGGTTTTTTGCCCCCTCAGCCAAAAATAGTTGTTACAGCCCTGACTTATATACTTTGGTCATACTCGCCTGGTAAAGAGACATTTTGAAAAATACAGTTTGAAATAGGACATTTCTAAACCGAACGTTTGGTATACAACCAATTCGAAACTGTGTAGATTATAATTTGATTATAGTTAGAAGAACATAGCTCACAGAGAATTAATTATTTAGTGTTCTACAAGTTACTAGTAATAAAACAAAAAATGCTATTAAAGATAAAAATTAGTTGAAATCGGTAAAGGACATCTTGAAAAAGGCAAACCGAAACAGGACGTTTCACAACCGGACAGTTCGAAACCGGACAGTTCTAAACTGTGTAGATTACATCTAGAAAAACGCAATTCACAAATAAATTAAGTTATTTAGTTGTTTAAATAAAAAAATAATATTAAAAGTTGGTTGAAATCTGGGGGTTGGGATTAGGGGTTTCAAACTTTCCAGTGTTGAACTGTTCGGTTTCGAACTGTCCCAAATTTGTTGAAGTCTGAGAGTTGGGGATTGGGGTGTAGAGTTTCAAACTAGCAGTTTTTCAAACATCCAGGTTTGAAACTTCCTGTTTCGAGCTGTCTTTTTCGAACATTCGCAAATTCTACTTACCTATAATAGCATAATAAAATCCTGCCCTTTTACACATGCATGTATGTCCAATGTGATCTGATGATATTAATGTTATTACAGTTATGGCCGAACTGGTACAACGACCCAGGAAATCAGCATCGAGAAGAAGATGCCCTATTACGACCAACCTCCGGCACTCTGGCAAGCGTGTGAAGAGACTGCTACCATCACGGCCACCTCAGCAACATAAAAATGCATGTATAGTGACAATCAGCCTACACACACTGCTGGACAGTTTCACCACACTGTATGGGTTGATTTCCACTATACATGCGGTTGTTGAAGCTTAATTTTTGAGAGTTGCGAAGTGGTCATGCTGTAGCAGCTCAACACTTTGCTCTTCTTTATATATAATATAATGCATGTATTATTACTGTTGTTCATCTGAGATCTAGCTGTTCGGTTTTGCATACTATTTTATGCGTATAAACACTGTTTTCCATGTGCAGTTCATTTGTAAGTTGGTATACTGGATGTGCAAGTTTTAACTATTTATAGCTTACGACTTCATTCATTGCACATCCTATGCATGTTGTTAGTGGAATTAAACATTTAACCAAGAACAGGAAATTAGTACAGACTTTTTATGTACATTACGGTTATATGGACTGATATTATTATATAATGTTTAAACATAATAAATAAATCTAAATATTTTTTCAAAATTGAATTAATAATGTTTTTAGAATACTAATAAATCTGTTGTAGTGCGTACAATATAAAGTCTATCTGTATTTTTTTGTGTTGTATTAATTAGCCTAATAAATTTGATTATTAATGTATCGGAATTGCCAACACAGGAAGTATGATAAGGCAGGAATTGATACATGTGTCTGAATCCTGTTCTGACCAGGATACTCCTGATGTGTTTATTTTCCCTCAAATCAATCCATAGTTCTAAGCATCTCCCCCCCCCCCCCAGCTATATACTGAATGAGTACGAAGTTAGTAATCACCTCGCAGTTGTACTGTATGATCTCATATTGATGTACACAGGTCAACGTTGGGTGTTTGGAAATCCATGTTATATTTATACAATACAGTACCAGATTACATAAGTGATGATACTATGAAGTTGTCTACACAGTCTCAATGAAGAAACCAATAGGGCAAATTGTCTGGTGGCCAGTACTTTGTAGGCCAAGATCGTTGCGGCCGGTATTGCTTTAATAACATCAACAGCGGTCGACTAGTCCAATACTCCTACCAGTTCCGGTGAAGCAATCAATTTTGTCTGTTTGGTGACTAGGTGAGTTTAAATATAATAAATACACTTCTATTTATTGAATTTAATTAAAATAAATTATTTTCATTATATTTTGATCAAATTTGAGTCACCCCGGCACCGGACCCCGGCAAACCCCGGCCCCGTAATGTAGTACAACCGCTGTGATACTAGTGCATTCTTGACTGTACAAAGTAATTACAGTAGGTGCTGTGTAGTAGTAGCCTTAGATACAAACCCTAGTCAGAGTTCACAGAGGAACTTTGCTGCAACAGTCACAATTAGGTGCAGTAGTGGAGAAATTTAGATAGTCTTAGTTCCTTGTTTATGGTTGGGGTTTGGGGTAAGGGCGGTCAACCAGCAAAATATAGAGAAGACAACTTCTATTGCTTCAGTTTTGGCGAAGAACAAAGGCTATCTCAAATTTCTCCACTTCTGCACCTAATTCAAAAGTCATTAGTACTAGTATGTCTCAGTAACCTGCAAAGGTGTAATTGAGCTGGTACTGGTACTGTAAAATCTATATCAAAAATTTTGTATAATGATGATGGGTAATGCTACAAATGTGATTGTTTTCAAGCTTTGACAAAATTGAATCCAGTTTTGGAGCTGTGAACAAAAGCTAAACCACCTGAGTTATATACTGTACAACCATGCAACAGACTATGATAGACAGTAGACAAGTATAATTTAAAATGATGTCCTAATTGATATAACTTCCGCAATTGTAGAGTCTGATCCCTTTAAAAAGTTTAAAATGTCCAATCTTGTTATGGAATCTAAAGTTTAAACATATATTCAGTTTTTTGTGGTAGCAAATTAAAACATATGCCAAGGCAAGGAGTAGCTAGTTATTTTATGTTGATTATATAGTGACTTACTCCATACTCACAATATCATGTCTCAGTATTTACTGGATCAATCTAGGGTCATGAACTTTAGAAATATGTGACAGTTTGTATAAATATAGCTGTACATCTGAATACAAGCATGAAGACCTGTCAGTTAGTTTATCTTATATCTGACCTTTTGAGGCATCAAGTTTTGACCTGAGCCAGTCAGCACATTGTAGAGCTAAATACATTTAACACAGTTCAAATCAATTACAGCAGGCATATATAATTATGTGTGTGTTACAGAGAGGGTTACAGCAGCTGTTGTCTCAGTATATAACCATGCAAGCAGCATCTCTCTAACAGGTCTTGGAGAACAGAGTAGGTGAGTATGCTATATTACTGTCCTTGTTATACTGTCTGTGAGGTTTCTATAAGGAGCCAATGCTACCTGTACCCTTGGACTTTCACATTTATAATAGATTAGTTAGTATAGCATAATTTGGGAGCTGTCAGCTATGGCTACTTTTCATGGACAGGCCTAAATATTATTCAGCTACTTAGTGTTGTTGGCCTGACCTACTTTGAAACAGCCAACAATTGAATGTCTATAGTATCTTAGTAGAAACACCTACATTGTACTACATGCATACACCTCATATAAGACATCGTATAGATCTTTATATAAATGGTACATAGTACATGTAAGTAATACATATTTTCAAAATTATTAACACTAACATTATTGTATAATTTCAGGTTCTAGAAAAAACCGGGAGTCTGTCTATATACATATATAGCAAACTGTAAGCTGGTCCACAGAGCATATGATATGTATTATAATGCTTAAGGTAAATTAATCCATTTGGTAAAAAATATTACATTATATTATATCTACATATATAAAAAGTCTAATCGGGCTCCTGTGATAACCCGCTTGTATTTAAGTTTTTTGGAGGACATTAATATGCATGAGCTATGTTAAAGTATGTTGGAGAGACCTCTACATTGCAGGCTACATATTTGTAGGTTGTTCAACACATGGTTAGACTGTGATCTATATTCCAGAGTACTGTTTAGTGTTTATACTCTACAAAGTCTACGTGTATATTACACAGTACTGTATTATACTCTATATTACACTGTACCGTATATACTCTATGTTATACAGAACTGTATATACCTTATATTACACAATACAGTATATACCGTACATTACACAGCACTGTATACTCTATACACTGTAATATACAGAACTGTATAAACTCTATAGTACCATATATGCCCTATGTTACAATGCACTGTAGATTACATACTCTGTATGACACGCCCACTGGGATTGGCTCATGACTAGCTATGACAGGTGGTAGTTACACCAACCTTATGCCCATATAATAAGTCATATTACCCAGTTTATGTAAATATTGTCAAGTTTACTAGTAGTAAATATATTTGTATAATTTCAGGTTTTATAAAGAATCAAGAGTCTGTTAATATAAACTGAGAGCTGGTCCACAGAGCAGAACAACCACACTCATATGTGTAATATTATACACAAGGTAAATTCACCTACATGTACTTAGTCATATGTGTGCATTGATTCTGTTGCCTATTTCCTACATGCTTAAATAGACTGTATAATATATAACTATGTACATGTGTATACTACACATGAGACCTATACTCTATTAGCACAATCATTTGGTAATGGTAGCCATGGTAACCAATGGTAACCAACTGCGATATTCACTTAGGACTACCAGAAGTGTTTGGAGTGAGTGCAGCACAACAACAGCTCTTTAAATTAAAATTACATACACTGTATGTGAAGGCCTACACTATAAGCTGTAGATGTGGAACACAGGCTACACTTTTACAGGTTGTTCAACACATGTTTAGACTGTGATCTATGTTTTAATTACAGTAGGAATGAGTAGATGATGGAAGAGTATATCAGAGAATTAGAGGTACTTCAGGTAGAATATTTGGAGAAAGCTAAAAAGGATGGAGACTGGGTGGACTATATTAAGGTAACAATAACAATTAGTATAATAGATTATATGATCAAATCACTATCACTCTGACTCTACATTTACATGCACTTACTCACTGGTATAATATAGACTAAAAATTCGATAATTTAATCTATTAATTATATCATAAATAACAAAATCAGAATTGTTATGGACCTAAATGATAATAAAATAATATGAAGACTGGAGCAGGCAGGTGAAATTTCCTTGTGGAACTGTTTATCTCTGTAAACCAGTTCTATCCGGTATCAGCCACTATGCTGGATGTTGGCAATGTGCCAATACCCATTATCTCTACAGCCGGTTTCAACTGATATCAATGTAATAGGGGTGGGGACCAGCCAGATTGGTGTTAGAACTTGGTACCTCTTGCCCTCGGCCAAGGGCCTAAGGCTAGGGCCTCGTCATGGCAGCAGGACCAGTTCCCAAGGTCCTAGCACTAATCAATATAAACTATATAAAACTGTAATGAAAAGGAAGAGAATGAAGGTGATAGAGAAGATCCAGGAGAAGAGGCTAATATGGTCTGGACAAATGCTCAGAAGAAAGAAAGATCATGGGGCAATGAGAGCATGGATATAGCGGAGAAGTCCAGGGAGACCCTGAAGAAGGTGCGTGGACTGTATCAAGGAAGACCTTTTGGAGAAGCGGATGCGGGACGCTGGAGATGAAGACCAAAAATGAGGACCCTGCTTCAAGTAGGTAAAGTCAAGGAAAGAAGAAGAAACCTGTAATGGTATCGGTTTGAGCAGACATTTACAATGAATAACGCTACATGTTGGAATAGACCCACATAGTAAAGAATAAATAATTCATATAGACGACAGATAAAACCAATCATAGTGCTAGGTAGAACAGGTGATCAACCTCCGGCAAAGCTCCAGTCTAAACAGTCCAAACAGAAATAAAATTCTTGAATCTACATGACGTGTAGGCAGCCGTATAAATTATGCGTACACAAGTCATGTGGTTCATACAATAATTCACTGAAAACATTCATATTTCTACTTGTTTAACTCCACCTTGTGTGAAATCTGGTTTGATAAAAACTTTAAATTATTCTTATTTAATTAAGATATTCATGTGGTATGGTTAAAGAGCACAGAGCTTTAGTGATCAGGTTATTCTTACATGCACCATTTATTTAATTAATTAATTATATTAATTGGTCTCATTGTTATTATTTATATGATACATATGATATGCCTTCTGGACAAGGTGATAAAACTGTCATTATTGTACTTGTAAATCATATATGTCTAGTAGTAATAGTCATGTACTTGCATGTACTTGGAGTACTTGTGTACTTAGGAGCCATTGATATAACAACCTAACATAGAAGGCTAATACAATATAATGATAAATTGTATAACTAGTTTGAAACTTTCAAGTTGCATTTACTATAATTTTAAAAGAACTGAAATCTGTGAATATACTTTTTTATAATTGTTGGAAAGCAAACAAAGTTAGTGGCCATCGAAAATACAGTACTCTGATCTTGGCTCATACCAAACAGATAACTTAGCCACAAGTGATTTATGCTTTGTGATTAGTCTTGGGAGAGTAGCTAGTAAGTATTGCAATGGCAACTTGGATAAATTGATCTGACTACGTTAAGGTAAATGTTACAGGGTGTCAAGTAAAATTGCATTCTTTGATATCCCAATCAATAATTTTCACCATATTTATAAAATATTTAGAGTCATGGTATAGCCAATCACCTACTAGCCTGTGATCCTACAAATGATGAAAGACAGAGACTGGTGTATAACATAGAAACAGAATGGTACAATGGTGAGCACCCACTATCATACAAAAAGCACCAACGGCTGACAGAGAAACACAAGCAGAAACTTGAAGACTACAGAGAGAAGACAAGACTGAGCTTTGACAGTCTGAAATCAGAAGAGGCCGCGCTTGACATTGATGACTTATTTAGTGAAACCAACTTAAATAATGCTCTAACATTTTCTCATTCTGTATTTTCTAAAAGTAAAACATGCTCCGAAGATTTTGTTAATTTCAGTAGGTCACTTGTAGAATCAAGTGTGAATGCACTCAAAATAAAAGGACAGAGTCCACCATGCGGATTTGCGGTAATAGCGCTCGGTTCCGTGGCGCGGGGTGAAGCAACTCCTTACTCGGATCTTGAGTACGGTTTTATAATCGCGAACGATAGCCATGTGAAATATTTTGAGGATTTAGCAATTGAGACCTACTTTGAGATAGGTAATCTGGGGGAGTCTCCATTGAAAACATTCAATATTAAAAAGAAGACGGATCTAGACTCTCAGAAGCTACCTCCCACTGGGTTTAGAATTGATGGACTAACACCGAATGCTGGAAATATCCCAACAGGAAATGGCAGCGGACGAGCTCTCACATTCACCGTACAACAGGCTATAGATATGTACAAGGAGGAAGTGATGTCACCACTTGGAAAGTTAGCGAGCCTCTCAGATCTCCTCGGCACATGTACAGTCATTTACAGCTTCAAGGAGGGCGAAAGATTGCATGAAGCGCTTCTGGAAGAAATTTCTGCATATGAAAGGAATGTAGCTCAAGTTAATTCAAGGACCAAGAACAAGAGGATGGGGACACTCTCACAGGATCTGACAGAATATGATTTCTTACCAGAGTTCCAGTTCCGAACTGATATAAACACTGACGTTAAAGTGAAGACAGACGTATTCAGATATCCAACATTGCTAGCAATTAATCTGAATATTGTCTTAGGTCTACAGCTGAACTGTGCATGGGAAGTTTATAACAAACTTTCGATGGTAGGAATGATATCAGAAGATAGCCTTAGGTACCTGAATATTATACTGGGTCTGTCTATCTACATGAGAACCAACGCCTACCTGAAGATGGGAACACAGCTAACACATCTCTGCCTTGATACACCAGCTCCAGATCCTACCACAAGAATGCCTGATAGGTACTATGTACCAAGAAATATTTTTGTCATCTTCGGCTGCCTACTAATCCCTGTGAAAAAATCCATCACTTTAATGTTGGAGAAAGCCCATCGTCTGCGGTCCAACCTGAATGTGAAAAGCATTGCTGGCCACTTGCAGTCAGTCGTGACCGATTTTCAGGTAGACAGAAGAGACTTCATGCTGAAATCAGAGGTTTTAACCTTTGTGGGGGACATACAGTCAGCTATGAAAGCAATACACAGAGAATCAGGTGTGGATATCACACTCAGTAATAGTGGTGTTAGATTTATTGATGCTGTCCGTGGTAAATACAAAACTAACAAGTCTGATCTACTTGAGAAGAAGTACCTGATGATGAGCTGCTATCTGTTGATTACAGGTGATTACAGTGAGAGTGCTATAGAGTACCTGAGCTGGTTGATTAGCTACGAGACCAACAGTATGATGATTCTACAGTGGGAGATGTTAATTGCTGAGTGTCTGATTAAACTTTCTAGGTATACAAAAGCTAAGAGTCTTCTCCTACGATTAGAGTCAATGCTAAAGGTAGAGCTAATGGTAGACAGGAGTAGAAATCTACAAGAACACATGATGAACTATTTGGTATCAAAGGAGACAGTATCTGATTCACTGATCATTCTCTTTAGAATCACTACTCAAGTATTCCATAGACTTGGTTACATATACACACAGCTAGGGGATCTCTCTACAGCTAAATACTACACTCTGTCATCCCTTGAGGTGCATGAAAAGATGATTGAGAGGGAGTTGATATCAGATGTTGTTCAGGGAAATGTGTTGAGTGCAGTGTTGTTAAGTAATCTTGGTAATGTGTATAAGGGTCTAGGAGACTATACTGTAGCACTAGAATATTACACTAAATCACTAGAGATGGAGAAAGCTGTCTATGGTGAGCATACTAATCACTCCAGAATTGCTATCAGCTACAGTAATATTGGTAATGTGAAGTACAGTCTAGGAGACTATACTGTAGCACTAGAATATTACACTAAATCACTAGAGATGTTTAAAGCTGTCTATGGTGAACATACTAATCACTCCAGTATTGCTATCAGCTACAAGAATATTGGTGAGGTGAAGTGCAGACTAGGAGACTATACTGTAGCACTAGAATATTACACTAAATCACTAGAGATGGATAAAGCTGTCTATGGTGAACATACTAATCACTCCAATATTGCTATCACGTACAAGAATATTGGTGATGTGAAGTACAGTCTAGGAGACTATACTGTAGCACTAGAATATTACACTAAATCACTAGAGATGTTTAAAGCTGTCTATGGTGAACATACTAATCACTCCAGTATTGCTATCAGCTACAAGAATATTGGTGAGGTGAAGTGCAGTCTAGGAGACTATACTGTAGCACTAGAATATTACAATAAAGCACTAAAGATGGATAAAGCAGTCTATGGTGAGCATACTAATCACTCCAATATTGCTAACAGCTACAAGAATATTGGTGATGTGAAGTACAGTCTAGGAGACTATACTGTAGCACTAGAATATTACACTAAATCACTAGAGATGGAGAAAGCTGTCTATGGTGAACATACTAATCACTCCAGTATTGCTATCAGCTACAAGAATGTTGGTGATGTGAAGTGCAGACTAGGAGACTATACTGTAGCACTAGAATATTACACTAAATCACTAGGGATGTTTAAAGCTGTCTATGGTGAACATACTAATCACTCCAATATTGCTACCAGCTACAAGAATATTGGTGATGTGAAGTACAGTCTAGGAGACTATACTGTAGCACTAGAATATTACACTAAATCACTAGGGATGGAGAAAGCTGTCTATGGTGAACATACTAATCACTCCAATATTGCTACCAGCTACAAGAATATTGGTGATGTGAAGTGCAGACTAGGAGACTATACTGTAGCACTAGAATATTACACTAAATCACTAGGGATGGAGAAAGCTGTCTATGGTGAACATACTAATCACTCCAATATTGCTACCAGCTACAAGAATATTGGTGATGTGAAGTACAGTCTAGGAGACTATACTGTAGCACTAGAATATTACAATAAAGCACTAAAGATGTTTAAAGCAGTCTATGGTGAGCATACTAATCACTCCAGTATTGCTACCAGCTACAAGAATATTGGTAATGTGAAGTGCAGGCTAGGGGACTATACTGTAGCACTAGAATATTACACTAAATCACTAGAGATGGAGAAAGCTGTCTATGGTGAACATACTAATCACTCCAGTATTGCTATCAGCTATAAGAATATTGGTGAGGTGAAGCACAGTCTAGGAGACTATACTGTAGCACTAGAATATTACACTAAATCACTAGAGATGGAGAAAGCTGTCTATGGTGAACATACTAATCACTCCAGTATTGCTATCAGCTACAAGAATATTGGTGATGTGAAGTGCAGTCTAGGAGACTATACTGTAGCACTAGAATATTACACTAAATCACTAGGGATGGAGAAAGCTGTCTATGGTGAGCATACTAATCACTCCAGTATTGCTATCAGCTACAAGAATATTGGTGATGTGAAGTACAGTCTAGGAGACTATACTGTAGCACTAGAATATTACACTAAATCACTAGGGATGGAGAAAGCTGTCTATGGTGAGCATACTAATCACTCCAGTATTGCTATCAGCTACAAGAATATTGGTGATGTGAAGTACAGTCTAGGAGACTATACTGTAGCACTAGAATATTACACTAAATCACTAGAGATGTTCAAAGTTGTCTATGGTGAACATACTAATCATCCTGATGTACAAACCACTCAACACTCCATTATAGATGTATACCTCAAGTGCAGAAAATGGAATGAAACTATACAGATATGCAATTCCCTGCTGCCTAACAAACAGGGGTTGTCTCAGACACTTCAGGAAATATCAAAGGTTTACATAGGGAGATCCGAGCACAGAAGAGCTGCTCAATTTCTGCATGTTGCTGTCACAAGGGCTGCAGATTTCAGTGTGATGCAGGCAGAAAACTACCACCTGATAGGCACCTGCTGTATACATATGACATCCTGGGGCAGGTGCTGGCACTGGTTGTATTCTGCTCTCACTCTGTATCAAAATCTTCCACAGACCAACTACACTAAATTCTCTCAAGGCAGAGTACATCTATCTATCTCTCACCTACTTCTACACCTTGGTCATGTGACCCTCTCTCTGGAGCATTCCCAGAAGGCTCTGCACATCTGCAATGAACTCTCAGCTAACACAGCTAGTGGAGATGTTGATGTTGTACAATTAAAGAGAGAGGCTCACCTGCTCTGTGAGAGTCTCCATCTAATCAAACTCTGTCAGTCTGTACATCTCTGATTGGTTCTGCATTATAACCTCAGTTCACTGGTTCCAATCTTCTCAAAGTCGGTTAGGCGCTACAGTAGCCCAAGTTCTTAGCTAAAATGGCAGAAAATCAACAAGTGGTGAACCACTACTAACCATATTCTACACGTACAATAGCTTTACTTAGATAGAGGTGGACATTAAAACATGTTTTTCCTCCGCTGAATTGATTTTCCTTTTCCCTGCTCAGTGATATTTCAAATATTCAAAGACTTATCAACAGCATTTTCTGCAGACATTTCTGCAGGTCACCACAATCTCCGTGACAATCGTCAATGGCCAATCCGTGGCATTAATTTGCAGCCATTGCAGCCAATCCGTGGCGCTGAATAATAGTACCGAATAGTAATAACGTTTTACAGTACGAAATTTTGAGTGCATTCACTTCCATAAATATCATATACCATCATCCATTACCATAGCCTTTCCCCTAGAGTTGTATTGTTAGTAACATTTATTGCATAGACTGTGGTTATAAAGTTTCCTACATTGGGGGTGTGTGAGACTACTAGCCTTACTTTTAAGAAAAATGTGTATTTATTCTTTAATCCTGCATTGTATACAATCCATTCATTCATTGTTCAGTGGAAACAGACATACTATATATTATAACATATTTTGAGGGAAGGGCTTGCTGCTTTTTTCTATCATACGTCATGTAGTAAAATTGCTAGATTATTGATAGTCTAGTCTTATGATATATTTCTATATACATATGTTTATCTTTCAAATATTACATTTTGTATACCTAACAATGATAATGGAGTGAGGATATTACTTACTGATCAAAGTCAATACATACAATATAATATAGTGTTTGTGTATATGTGTTCATTGCCTATAGTCAGATTGTATTAGTTTTTAGTGTTTGTCATTTTTAATGCTAGATTTTTGGTCTCGATTATTCTGTTAATTAATATAAATAAATACAGTGTTATATAAAGTCTTATACAACTACATGAACATGTGCTCCCATATCATTCAGTTATTCTCAACCTTCTAAGGTCTAGCTAATCCCTCTCACATGATTTATGATTAAAAGGTAAATATAATGCTGTGTGCAGTCCCAGTGTCCAATCACAGAAGAGAAGGTATAATATTTGGTTCAAGTTGTTTTCAGCCTGATCAAAAATATAGGTTCATTGGCATCTGGTCCCAGTTCCCTTAGAGTCCACTTTCCGGATGATAAACTGCCAACCTAGACCCCTAGTCAGTTAGTCTCAATTCCTATTATAATTTACTGGAATATTGCGTGTTTTCGCTGACATAGAAAAGTTATACAAGTATGCATACACATGGTTACCACTACTCTATTTCATGTGTACATAATTATGTATGCTCTACATAAAATGTACATTACCAACAGTGTACATTACTTTCTGCCTACACTTCAACTCTCAGGCAGGAATTAAATTACCAGGGAATTATTACGTAACAAGCATTGAACATGTCACTGATGTGTGTACATGAAGGATGTAAAATAATCAGGCTGTGTGAATCACAGTAGTGTACAAATCCTTCATGAAGTGTGACAAAAAGACAGTGTAATAATATCGGTAAAGGCAAGTTTCGAAAAAGGCAGTTCAAAACAGGAGGTTTCGAAGCCAGACAGTTTGAAACTGTGTAGATTACATATAGAAGAACACAACTCACAGATAATTAATTTCAATTAATTAATTTAATTTAGTTTAGTTTAAACGTCCTGTTTCAAACTGTCTTTTTCGAACAGTCGCAAATTAAATAATACCAACACTCACCAAGATAATCTCATGAATATAAGGGTCATCTTTAGTCACGTCAGTCCTTGTACATCTCGTGTGCTGGTCAGCCAATCCCCAGTCCCTTGGTATTCACTGTCTCCTATAGCCTGTGCTCCTATATTCCTACAATGCTCATCACTAGTTATACAACAAACACTTCTAGCAAACCTGTAGTTGGAGTACTGGCAACCAAGACCAGTCAGTTGCTTCATTAGCAGCTCATTCACTACTAGCCGCATACACCTTTCTCCAAAACGTTCTCTAGTGTGATAAATAGCCATGGACAATATGCTACATGCAATATACTGAACTTAGTTGAGTTTCTCACCTTTCAAAGGTCAAGATTCTAAATTACTCACCAATTTTCCAATAATTTCCCACTGCTCAAAGGGTAAACTTTAGAATCCTGTTTCTAAAACTAAATACCAAGTAAAGTAGGGAGCAATGCTGGCATAGGAAGTAGCTGATGCAGTTACTAGTAGTTGTCTCCCTTAGAAAATAAAAGCAGATAATGGATAAATACCATTGTATTCAATAATAATTAATAACAATAAATATGATCAGAAAATAATCCAGTACATAATAATATATTATGGATACAATTCCACCAGTAAGTCAGAGAGGTAATAGTTGACTACTAATATTCATTCATCATAGATGATAAGTGGCTAACGGGTAGTAAAGGGCTGCAGTACAGGACACAGTTTGTGTCAACTTAGTAATATACTGTTACCTGGAGTCATTGTGTGGCTAGACCAAATACCTATTAGCTGTGTCAGCTGTTCCTATTCGCTGGATGCTACTGAAGCTAATGTCCTCCAATGTAACAATAACTGTACAGTTGAATTAAAAATTAAAATGTGGGTAATGGAAATTGAGTTAGTCTTTCACTGGTTTTCTGTCAAACCAACAACTAATACTTCTTCTTAAGGCATCAGATACAAAGACTTTCCAGTAGATGTGACAAAGGAAAGATAACTCCAACCTTAATGCATCTGTGCTATATCTGAGAACATTTGCAGTACGTCATCAATACTATACTCAAGGGTGATGTTAGAGTCAGCGTAACATTTCTTTAACATGCTGACAAATAGGTTATACTGGTTTAAGAATTCCTTCTGCATTGAGTTCCACACAACCTAACAATATAGACAGCATGTGTTTATGTACATATCAATACATCTAGAGATCAGTGACTTGGTCCAGTGTGGAGTATTTGTCTCTATTTCTCTCCTATTACTAGTGATAAGGGAACCATGTCAAAGTGTCCTATGTAACACACTACCCTATGGCTGCCCAAATATAATACAAAGCTAAAAGCAAGTTTGACCTAGGTACCATTGACATACAGAACTTTTGACCTAAATAAGCTTGACCTATGTAACTTTGACCTACATAAGTTTGACCTAGATAAGTTTGACCTAGATAGGTTTGACCTAGATAAGTTTGACCTAGATAAGTTCGACCTACACAAGTTTGACCTACATAAGTTTGACCTACATACCTGTAGCAGATTCTCTTCATCACACATGTGTTTCTCCAACTTCTTATAAAGAGTCTCTAAACCCTTGCGTACCTGTGAGAAAGATCAGACATCTTGTTATTCTCTGAAATACATATTTTCAACAATTTGCCAACAACACATCTTTGGTACTAGTAGTACAATTGTTGTGCCATTCAAAAATGGAAATAGGTTCCCATCTCCACAATGATACAAACGACAAAATGACTAACACAATTGACCTATCGTACCTCCTTAGCGGGATATTCCTTGATCACTTTACGTAGCTCGGTTTTATTAAAAGCCAGTAAATATCCAACTTCCTCGGCTTTGACTCCGGACTTTAATTTCTCCTCGACTCCCTCAAAGAAAATCTGGAAAAGTGCAAAGAATCCCAATGAATAACAAGTAAATGGTAGTTGGGTAGTATTGCTTAACAACCAACGGTACGCTCCTACAGACCTCAATTTTTGGCACAGGTCAACTTGCTCAAGAGTTTACTGGCCCACTCCTGTCACAGGGTCACAAACACACTAGCCTGGGCCAAAATCAGAATACTCACTGGCTTGCGAGATACCTGGGTGTGCAGACGAATTAAGGACGGCTTGGTCTAAGCAAGCAAAATCCCAGGTAAATAGTCCTTTCAACCACAGAAAGTTTCAAAACCTTGTACAAGTAATCTTTTTTTGATGTACTATGATCTTGTGGGTTTTAAACTCTTTCACTCTTGCTAATGGAACAGTTAAAGTTTCACAAAAAAAACTTCCATAGCGTGCAATGTGAGCTGGCGTGTCTTTATTGACAGATTGCACCTGAATTAGCCACAAACCTTTAGATTAATTGCCGCTAAACTGAATTACAGATATGCATATAATTCGACGTGTGAAAACCTTTTAAATTTTGTTAATTTATTAGGAGTTGTTTTCCTATGTTCACTGCAAAATTAGAAGTGACGCTCTTGGAGACCATTTTAACACCCAGTATAGGACCCTAGAGGTAGAGGTAAAACACTAATATATCAATATATGCAAAATCAATGAATGCAATGTATGGAAATTACCGTCAACTTTTCCATGGGAGTTCCGAGTTGTTCGTGGACATATGCTTGCATGTGCTCCTGGTATCGTACCCTGGCCTCTCTCCTCTCTGAGTCTAGACACGTGATCTTCATACGAGAGAGTACAGCTACAGAGGCAGTATACACATACTGATGATTCTGCTATTTATACTGAAACTGGGCTAGTAGTTAGCATGATAGTTTAAACTACACTTTGTATACACACCACAATGCTAATACTATAGATGAGATACTCTACATGCATGTAACTAATTACCAAATACTGGGTCTACAAAGTCTCAGCTCTGCACCCGCACCTACACCTACACTGCACCTGTCATTCAGTAATTCCAAAGTAGCTTCCATTACAGTGCATAGCCTTAGTTTACAGGTGGGTGTGCCCGATCTAGCCTCAACCTGATATTTGGACACTGTTACAGTGGGGCAAAGTCAGAGGGACAACATGTTATCATGGGGTGACTTAATTTTCCCTCCACATCAGACAAAAAAGGCACTGATTGGATAACTAGGGACCCACAGGGAGACACCAAGTAAACTACAATTTATGGACAAATTTTAATTTATTGATATTGGTGAATTCCCAGTCTATCCCAATACCCATTTTATAATTGCTTCTCTAACTGCTTATAAATATGAAGGCTAAAATATTTTAGTGGAGAAATGCAGAGCTATTTATCCCCTTCAAGATGGCTACATCGACTCGTACATATACTAGCATGTAGGTCAAGTTGCGTACACATTCACTTACCTCAACTATACAGCACTTGCCTCAACTGCTACTGCACCGTACTTACCTCAACTGTATGGTACTTACCTCAACTGTTACTGCACTGTACTTACCTCAACTGTACAGTGCTTACCTCAAATGTACAGTACTTACCTCAACTGTATAGCACCTACCTCAACTGTATGGTACTTACCTCAACTGTACAGTGCTTACCTCAACTGTATGGTACTTACCTCAAGTGTACAGTACTTACCTCAACTGTATAGACATTACCTCAACAGTATGGTACTTACCTCAACTGTACAGTGCTTACCTCCACTGCATGGTACTTGCCTAAACTGTACAGTACTTACCTCAACTGTACAGTGCTTACCTCAACTGTACAGTACTTACCTCAACTGTACAGTACTTACCTCAAATGTACAGTACTTACCTCAACTGTACAGTACTTACCTCAAATGTATGTACGAATGATATGATACCACATCTAGACTTCTTGCTGGGTTTGGCCTCCTCAAAGCTCTTACACAGGAGTCTCTGAATAAAGAGGTAATAAATAAAATTCATTATATAAATACAGAAATATGGTATCATGCCAATACCATTCATGGTTAGATATTTCCATTGCTCCAATTTCACTAGAACATGTGACTCTGTAGCGATGCTTCGACTACTAACTAGATAAAGATCCACAACTATTGATAATTAAATGGCTGATTAATTTACGTCTCTCTATTGTTCAACTTTTGCTAAAAAAATGTTTGCCTTTGTAAATCCCGTAGGATTATTTTCCAGCTGTTATTAAGGTCAGGTTCTCTCTTTAGCTCACCCTCTCTAGGGAGACGAATAAGACGATTTTTTGAAAAGATTTTAAGTGATTTCTATGCTGCTAAAAGTTGATGAAAGTGAATTGAACTCTAGGAAGAAGAGAACATAAAAACTCAAATCATAACCTAAACAATGTTCCTGATCGTCTATTCTATAGCCAGCCGTACACTTACAATGTACTCATCAAAGTTGCGCTTCACTGCCACAGACGCCGTCCCATATACTTTGGAGAGGAAGGACCCGGAAGCTGTAGCTATCTTAGTATGGTGACTCAGGTGGACTAATAGACTGAGAGAGTAGCTGCAATGGATAAACATATTATGTACGTCTCAACCAATGATATTACTGTTACTAGAGCAAACAACCAATGATATTACAGGTAATTGAACAAACCACCAATGATATAACCGGTAATTGAACAAACAACCAATGATATTACAGGTAATTGAACAAACCACCAGTGATATAACTGGTAATTGAACAAACAACCAATGATATAACTGGTAATTGAGCAAACAACCAATGATACAACTGGTAATTGAACAAACAACCAATGATATTACAGCAAATTGAACAAACAACCAATGAAATCACACCATGTTTCTTGGAAAAGCGTCACATGTACAATCAATCTAACAGTTACATAGGCAAGAGTGTTTCAGATAAAATATATGAGTTATTCTCAACACTGCTGCACTGTACCTAATTGTTTGGACACGATGTCACGCACAGGGTACCTGTACGTACACCTAATACAAAGCTGTGATAACGGCCCATAAATACCCCAACATCAATCAGTGATGACAGATAGGAATGAAGCATCTGTATTTAGGCTACTCACAAAGTATCCTGTTTCACACAATGGGATATGAAACTAGACAAATCCCTCTCCAAGTTGAGGAAGATATCATTGAGGAAAAGCCGAGTAGCTTTATCCGCTGCTTTCCTGTATAAATAGAGCAGACATTTCTGATTAACAGGCACCAACACAACAGTACTCAATAATTTTACTGCCCACTTTTGTCACAGGATCTCAACATACCTGTCTGGGACAAACTCAAAATCATTTCTTTCGTGTAAGAAGCCTGGTTTCATCCGACAAAGCAAAATCATAGGTCAATAGGTCAGCAGGTCAGCAGGTCAATAGCTTTTTTGGCCTATACCAGACAGCCATCTTGGGATTTTTATTGGATACCTTGGCCAAGCAAAGAAGGAGCAAAGATACTAACTGTTTGGAAGAACAGGAATCAACACAACTAAATTTAGTGCCTTCACTCCCTCTTGGACCAGCCCGGGTCGCAAATGAAAATCCAAAGATTGCCACATGAAATAGGCCTAAAGGGCTATCAACCTGGGATTTTGCTTAGTCAGTGGAGACCATCCCTAGCTCATTGGCACACCCATTCGCACAAAAATAGAGGTTTTGCTTTTGGCCCAGGCTAGTGTGCTTGCGACCCTGCTATGGAAGAATGGCGAGCAAGTTAGTCTGCATCTGAAAATTAGATCACATAGACACTAATTATGTTTTAGCTCAAATAAGAACAAAATAGCTTACTTATTATCTAGACACAGAAATTTAGTTTTTCAGTGCTATGAGTAGGTTACGGCATAGCAGAGGTTATAAGCAGCATAGTGGCATAGTTCACCGCCCTCAATCAGGCCCCAGTAAGAAGCACTTTGGTATATGAATGAACATGATTATATTTACAGACAAATATGCAATAAGATGAGCAGCAATTAGCTGAATCAGAAAGATCAAAGAGAGGCTTAACATCATATTAGAGCTCTGTTGGGAAATCCTCCAATGATAACTCAGTATTCAGTTTGGTGGTGATAGTCAGCGATCTGATCAGTGCATTATGGAGTGGTATATATACCATCCAAAACAATAGGGAAGTAAATTAATTTGATTGGGCAGAAATTGCAGTAGAGCCACTTGATTGGAAGAATTCTCAAATGGTGGGTTAGTAAGCATCTTACACAAGTACAAACATTTCTTCATCTCCAGTGTTTGTAGCCAACTGGTCTACTTCCATCCACAGACCACTAGAGCAATGCTATGTATGTTAGCATATTCAAATATCAACCTTTGACACAGTAGTATTATAATAAAATGTGGTTTACCCACAATCAGTAACTCATCAGTGTTGTTCTCCATGTAAACCTAATTCTGATACATATTTCCATGTCATGTGGCACAAGAGAAGGTAACCCCTTACACAAATATTGCGTAGTCCAGTAGAAGTAGAAGTATGATTAGACATGAAGTGGAGGTGTACCAGAGGTTGAGGTAGACAAGATGTAGATGTGGACAGGAAGTTCGAGTACACGTAAGTAGGGGTAGACAAGAAGTACAAGTGGCCAGGAAGTAGAGATGGAAAGGAAGTGGGGTGGACAGGAAGTAGGGATGGATAAGAATGAATACGAATATATTAGTAAAGTCATGCAGGATACAGATTAATAAAACCAACTATTAGTTCAGGATGAGATTAACTAAAATACTACCTTAACCCTAGCTTGGGTCCCTAACTATGTACAATTATGGGCGAGCATGCTGATACTGGTGCCACAGTAAATCACAAACACACCAACTAAACATAAATATACTTGGAACCCAGGCTATATCAGCTCATACTCTATACTAGATATTATATACATGTATGTAGTACTCACTCTCCCTCCTCGTCTTCAGGTGAACCCTGAAATATTCAAGTATGATAAATAAATAAATATAAATAAACTCATACTAGTGTTAGCACTACTAGATAGTGGAGTGTCTCCATACCAGACTACACTACTGTAAACTGATAATGTAAACAGGAAGCTTTGAATGATAGAGAGAGAATAACTCCTTTACCTGCATGTGGAAGAATTTCACACAGAATTCCTGCTCAGCCACACCAATAGGAGACAACTCTGCAAACACCTTCTCAATCATCTAAAGATGGAATGTAACACAGTAGATATAGTAAGTACAGCTATAGAGTATGACTATATATGACACATTAGATATAGTAAATACAGCTATAGAGTATGACTACATATATAACACAGTAGACATAGTAAGTACAGCTATAGAGTATGACTATATATAGCACAGTAGATATAGTAAATACAGGTACAGAGTATGACTATATATAACACATTAGATATAGTAAGTACAGCTACAGAGTATGACTATATATAACACAGTAGACATAGTAAGTACAGCTACAGAGTATGACTATATATAACACAGTAGATATAGTAAGTACAGCTATAGAGTATGACTATATATAACACATTAGATATAGTAAGTACAGCTATAGAGTATGACTATATATAACACATTAGACATAGTAAATACAGCTATAGAGTATGACTATATATAGCACATTAGATATAGTAAGTACAGGTACAGAGTATGACTATATATAACACAGTAGACATAGTAAGTACAGCTACAGAGTATGACTATATATAACACAGTAGATATAGTAAGTACAGCTATAGAGTATGACTATATATAACACATTAGATATAGTAAGTACAGCTATAGAGTATGACTATATATAACACATTAGACATAGTAAATACAGCTATAGAGTATGACTATATATAGCACATTAGATATAGTAAGTACAGGTACAGAGTATGACTATATATAGCACATTAGATATAGTAAATACAGGTACAGAGTATGACTATATATAACACAGTAGATATAGTAAGTACAGCTACAGAGTATGACTATATATAACACAGTAGATATAGTAAGTACAGCTATAGAGTATGACTATATATAACACATTAGACATAGTAAATACAGCTATAGAGTATGACTATATATAGCACATTAGATATAGTAAGTACAGGTACAGAGTATGACTATATATAACACAGTAGATATAGTAAGTACAGCTATAGAGTATGACTATATATAACACATTAGACATAGTAAATACAGCTATAGAGTATGACTATATATAACACTGTAGATATAGTAAGTACAGCTATAGAGTATGACTATATATAACACAGCAGACATAGTAAATACAGGTACAGAGTATGACTATATATAGCACATTAGATATAGTAAGTACAGCTACAGAGTATGACTATATATAACACAGTAGACATAGTAAGTACAGCTACAGAGTATGACTATATATAACACAGTAGATATAGTAAATACAGCTATAGAGTATGACTATATATGACACAGTAGACATAGTAAGTACAGCTATAGAGTATGACTATATATAACACAGCAGACATAGTAAATACAGGTACAGAGTATGACTATATATAGCACATTAGATATAGTAAGTACAGCTACAGAGTATGACTATATATAACACAGTAGACATAGTAAGTACAGCTACAGAGTATGACTATATATAACACAGTAGATATAGTAAATACAGGTACAGAGTATGACTATATATAACCAGTGCTCAAAGTGTATGGGAGGTCTTACAGGCTCTGATATAGGGTTGGAGGGGGGTGCGGGGGGGGGTGGGGTGCGGGCACCCCCCGCCTAGCCCGCGCAGCGGAAAATTTCAAAAATTCAACATCTTACAAGCAAGCTGAAGTATATTTTAGGGGCAAGATATGACTTATTTGGGAGATGAATTAATATTTAATATTAATATTTTCATAATAATAACCATCATATATCATTAATAATAATAATAGTTTATCAAAAAGGGCATTTTTTATTATTAATAAAAAATACAGAAAGTGACAAAAACTCAGGACAGCCACCAAACAAATATTGCTAGCTCATCTGCCAGCAGCCTTACAAATTTCCGTTGACTTCTACCACTACAGTAGGCCTACATTACTACAACCACTATTACTATTTTTATTATTAGCAATAATAATAATTACTATTATCATCATTATTCTAACAACAATGATAATTTTATTATTATTATCATAATTATATTAATATTTATACATCATATGATGATGATCATCATCATTATGATTGACTATCCAATTTGCTCATCTCATCATAAGGATGATCATGATGACTACCAAAAAAATCACAAAAGAAAATTAGATAGTACACAGGGCCACATAGAACATTTTGGAACTTTAAAAACGACTGACTCACTTAGTTGACCAGCTTTGCAAACTTGACTGCATAAAGAGCAGCTGCTACAATAGTTTTCGGTGAAAAATTAATTAGTAATTTACTGATTGAAACTCGAGAGTATGGAAAGAAAACAAGTTCAACTTATTCCGGAAATAAAGCATAAGCTGTTCCCTGCACTGAAAGGTCTAGCTATTTACAATTGCTTATCACGATGACCAAAAGGGGATTTACTCAACATTGCTGCGCCCTTAGCTTTGTCGTTAAACTAATACTATCACGCGATTTCTTATGAGCAACGTGCCAGACTCTTGATTGTTTTCGACTTTCCCAGCATCTGCGTATGGGAAAACCCAACTTTGGCGCATTATCTTGTTAGGGCTCGGCGAGCCTAGAAGAAAGCCGTGACGATTTCTTACAGGCTCGCCGAGCCTGAGCGAGCCGGTACACTTTGAGCACTGTATATAACACAGTAGACATAGTAAGTACAGCTACAGAGTATGACTATATATAACACAGTAGATATAGTAAATACAGGTACAGAGTATGACTATATATAGCACATTAGATATAGTAAGTACAGCTACAGAGTATGACTATATATAACACAGTAGACATAGTAAGTACAGCTACAGAGTATGACTATATATAACGCAGTAGATATAGTAAATACAGCTATAATAATAATGCATGATTACTGTGAATGGATGAAGCCGAAGAAGCTGCTCCGATTGGCCTGAGTTGCACCAATAGAAAGAGTGAATTTGTACACAAGGCTGCATAACTCCTTGCTTAATCTGGACTGTGTTTGGATGTGGGGGACGGATAGATTTTGGTCAGAGTAAACCATCTCTACTTCCACCATCTTTTGATTAGTAGTAGATGTAACATTCACCCAAACAGCTAATTCAAATAATAATACCTTATTGAACGCTTGCCTAGCTTGTTTATCTACCGTCTGTTGCCTTGGATCTATACTCTGTAAGCTCTCTGTAGAACCTGCGCTATGTTTGACAGAGAGAGCCGATGACATGTGCTTGGACTCCTTGTCCTATTCGAAGTTTAACAGCCTCCAGGAAGTCCCTGATCTCCCTCTCGTACACAGACTTAAGCGACTCACTGTATGTCTAAAGGTCAGAGGCTATTCAAAACAAGTATTAGCCAATGAAATGTGACATACATGTATAATACAATATCAGCCAATCAACGAGAGTGTAGGTCAAGTACTTGTAGAATCACTAATGACAGGTGAATGAGTAATTCTATAATGCATTGTGGGATACTGTAGGCACCATACATGTACATTAGAACTGTTACTGACAGTAGAGAGGTTATATAATAATGTTCTATCCTCAGACCACACAAGTAACATCGAGTACTAAATAACATTGGAGTTATGTTATTCTGTGCTATGGGAACACAACTCCCAGTAGAAGGTAAATTTATAATCCATCATGTTCAAAACAGTGAACGATCCTTGTATTTTGAGCATGCATTTATTGCACCAGAGTATTAGTATAGATGACTTACATTCTGGAGGTTGTGGAACTTGGCAGGGTCGACCCTCCCAAGCCATAACATTAGACCTGTGTATGGGAGGTCTCTGTGCTGGTTGTGGTGGTTCTGAATCCTCAACTCTCCAGAACGGAGGGTACCATGGAGGGCATTATCTGTCAGGCAAAAGGTGTATTAAATTATCACTGCACACATACGCATGAGCTGCATATATAGCCTAATGTTTTAAATAGATGTAGTTAGATAATATGGCACAAATACTAAAACATTCAGAACAGATGCATATGATGTGGTGCACAGACTGTATGTAGAGAAGCATCAGCATAAGTGACTATATATCACAATCATGTACCTACCTGGTTCCGATTTGGGATGAAACAACAATTGATGGATACATTTCTAAAGCTACAACTATACACTAGATACAGGATATGTACTACTATCTACACTATAACCTATAGGATCGGAGGTCAAGGCACAGCCATATTGTTTGACGGAAACTACTGCTTGTACGAGCGAATCAGTGGACTTGGTTCTCAACAACTATACAGTATTAATCAATACGCTATGTGAAAGTGTAGATAGCAAGGAGTGAGTTCATTAGCTGGCACCATTGAAGGCAGCACATGGAAACACCCACAACACCACACAGTAATAAAGTCAAGACAAGATCCGATACACAACGTCATAAAAACTTCAAGGTAAGACTGGGTTTCAGGATTCAAGTCACTTTCCTTAAAATTCGTCTATTGCATGTTAGGGTTATAATATTTGAAATCACAGCACTGCAAGCTTTTCATAATTCATATGATTTGTATTATCATGCATTTGAAATAAGTATGAGCAGCAGACTCTTGGACTAATCTTACTATGGAATGAGATTCGCATGTCTACAAGTACAATCACTAACTAATAAGGAGTTATGTTCCCACTGCTAAAATAATCCCATGAGTAGACAACTTTTATTATGAATTGTTAATTATACAGTCCATTGCATTGTGAGAGAGTTGACTGAAATACAATTAACAGTGTTGTGTATCTATAGGTGAGCGGTAGATTAGAAAATCAGTGTGTGGGAAGTTAGGTGGTATTACACTGAACTATCAATCAATTCCTAGGGCTGACCTCACACTACTCAAACACTCAGATAGTCCTCTGTCTTCCAACTTATACAAGAGACCAACAGGTCTGAATTGGTCTGAAGTGCCTTTGTTACGAATGTATATATGTGACCTCTGTGCTTAGGTCCAAGTTCGTACCAGTTACTCTAGTTACTCCAGTTACCCAGTTTCATTGGGAACTAGGGTAGGAGATTCCTAGGTAGTCGTATAGATCACTATCAAGAATGCAGGGCATATAAGCAGAAAAATACTTGTATTGAACACCAAACTACGGGATACCACAGTATACCATCCTCTATTTGAAATCTCAAAATGGGTTAAAATATACCAAGAAAAAGACAGCGTTTGATGTGATCTCCACTGGGTTTGGCTGATCCAAAAGCTCCCTAACGGCTATGCCTACCACATGTACAGTGTACATTTATTTTTCTGTGTAATCAATGATGACCAAGGCCGTCACCTTACGTCACACCAGGTTTACTGTATTCACCGATCCATTGCACATGGACACTGACTACAATACTATTTATTTTATAATAAATGTGTCGTAATTAAAGAGTTACAGAGTGATATGATTAGGAGTTGTCAATACTTGAACACTAGTACTGTTAGTAGGAGTACATTATACAATAATGCTGCAGTTGAGTAGATGTGACATGATTGGTTAAATACACCAGCTAGTGCTATATAATACAGTGTATACGAGTGAATAGATAGTATTCAGTGTAGACTGGGATACAGGAATAGAGAAGGAAATAAGCAGCAAAGGGACAGAGATGTAATGTTTCAGTAGACGTAGATGCATGCAGTGACAAGAGTGGACAATCGTGTACATGTACATGCGTATGTAAGTTATTGTTAGATGAGAAAATAACAAAAATTTGTAAAACTGGCAATCGAATAAAAAACTAAAACTGAACTAAAGTAGAACAGCTACTACATGTAAGTAGCCCATATGAGTACTAAACAGTATGAATATGAATATTGAATATTATGTTAACATTCTAGATCACTGAGATAGAGAGATAGAATATATTTTACTCAGCTACCAAACATTGGAGACCAGGTTACTCACAACAGAACATACTGACAGTTTACTACCACAACACAGACGATGTATAATAGCTGGTGAGTACTATGTACTGGAACCAGTAATTATGGTAGCATATCAGTAGTTATATCTACCATATGCTCATATATATTACACCATCTTACACTGTCATGTACATGTAAATACTATCCAGTTTATTAGTAATTAATATTGTTAAAAATAATTATTGTATAATTTCAGGTTTTATACAGAATCAGGTGCCTGTTGATATAAAGTGAAAGTTACACTACAAAGCAGAACGACGGCAATGATATGTATAATATACACAAGGTATACTGACACATTCAATCAAACATTTGAATAAATTATTAAAATAACTCATTTATGTTATTATTTTACATGCATTACAGTCCATTTCTTCTGTAATCAACTAATCAGACGTTTACACTGAGATCTTGTAATCTTTATAGCACAATGTCTATTCATAAACGAGGTTGAAATATTAGGATGAATAAAGGCCTACAATGTAGATCAGGAACACAGCCTACACTTTTACAGGTTGTTTAAGACACATTTAGACTGAGATCTATGTTTCCTTTACAGTAGGAATGAATAGATGATGGAAGAGTATGTCAGAGAATTAGAGGTACTTCAGGTAGAACATTTAGAGAAAGCTAAAAAGAATGGAGACTGGATGGACTATATTAAGGTGAGAATAACAATCAGTATAATAGATTATATGATCAACTCACTATCACTCTGATTCTACATTTACATTCACTTACTCATTGGTATAATGTAGACTAAAAATTCAATATTTTAATTTATTAATTATATCGTAAAAAACAAAGTCACAATATTATGGACCAAACTAATAATAAAAATAATATGAAGACTGGAGCAGGCAAGTGGAAATTACAGCTGGAGCAGTTTATACCTGTAAACCAGTTCTATCCAGTGTCAGTTCACCCAGACGATGGCAATGTGCCAGCTAACCTCTACCAATAGGGCCTATGACTTTGGTGAATTGATACTACGTATATATCCATGATTAGTTTCACATAAGTTATGGTGAAAATAAGTACCATGACAATTTCCATGTATATACAGTACATGGACATTGCACATTGTCACAGAGAGCTACAGTCATTGATAAAACTACATGTTATATAATTATGACAACTTCTTCTGCTGTTATAATAAAATTTACAGTGGCTTTTTCTAAAATAATTCTAGTCCACATAAGATTACAGGTTATGCTAGGCTATGATAGGCTTATACTCTTGTAGAGTAGACTGGAAAATAATATGCAAGCCTAAGTTTATAGAAATATAGAAAAGCTTATATAAACAATGAATAAAGCCAATCTATGCTGTTGCTAGACTCTAGTCTTTACAAACAGAAATAAATAAAACTCTTGAATCGACACTTAGGCCTATATATTATGGTAGTTTATTCATCAGTTCATGATAACTTTTGTATTTACTTATTTGTCTTCACCTAGTGTGAAATTTAGCTCAATAGGCTGTCATTAAACATTAAATTGCTGTTATTCCATTAAATACATGTACATTGTATATCTTGCATTTTCAACCTATTGTCTGCAATTATTTCTATTGGATTAGTCTATTATTATATTAATGAATAACACTATTGTTTATATATTACATGTAATTATTATGATTTATAACAAGCCTAAACAGAGCCAAGAATGTATACATAGACTGGGATATGTTCTTATGTAACAAGAAAACTATACATTTGTCATTATAACACTAGAATACAATGTATATACCTAGTAGAGCACTAGAATACAATATATATACCTAGTAGAGCACTAGAATACAATGTATATACCTAGTAGAGTACTAGAATACAATGTATATAGTAGAGTACTAGAATACAATGTATATAGTAGAGCACTAGAATACAATGTATATACCTAGTAGAGCACTAGAATACAATGTATATACCTAGTAGAGCACTAGAATACAATGTATATACCTAGTAGAGTACTAGAATACAATGTATATACCTAGTAGAGTACTAGAATACAATGTATATACCTAGTAGAGCACTAGAATACAATGTATTTAGTAGAGCACTAGAATACAATGTATATACCTAGTAGAGCACTAGAATACAATGTATATACCTAGTAGAGCACTAGAATACAATGTATATATCTAGTAGAGCACTAGAATACAATGTATATACCTAGTAGAGTACTAGAATACAATGTATATACCTAGTAGAGCACTAGAATACAATGTATATACCTAGTAGAGCACTAGAATACAATGTATATACCTAGTAGAGTACTAGAATACAATATATATAGTAGAGCACTAGAATACAATATATATACCTAGTAGAGCACTAGAATACAACGTATATACCTAGTAGAGCACTAGAATACAATGTATATAGTAGAGCACTAGAATACAATATATATACCTAGTAGAGCACTAGAATACTATGTATATACCTAGTAGAGCACTAGAATACAATGTATATAGTAGAGCACTAGAATACAATATATATACCTAGTAGAGCACTAGAATACTATGTATATACCTAGTAGAGCACTAGAATACTATGTATATACCTAGTAGAGCACTAGAATACAATGTATATAGTAGAGTACTAGAATACAATGTATATACCTAGTAGAGTACTAGAATACAATGTATATACCTAGTAGAGCACTAGAATACAATGTATTTAGTAGAGCACTAGAATACAATGTATATACCTAGTAGAGCACTAGAATACAATGTATATACCTAGTAGAGCACTAGAATACAATGTATATATCTAGTAGAGCACTAGAATACAATGTATATACCTAGTAGAGTACTAGAATACAATATATATACCTAGTAGAGCACTAGAATACAATGTATATACCCAGTAGAGTACTAGAATACAATATATATAGTAGAGCACTAGAATACAATATATATACCTAGTAGAGCACTAGAATACAACGTATATACCTAGTAGAGCACTAGAATACAATGTATATAGTAGAGCACTAGAATACAATATATATACCTAGTAGAGCACTAGAATACTATGTATATACCTAGTAGAGCACTAGAATACTATGTATATACCTAGTAGAGCACTAGAATACAATGTATATAGTAGAGCACTAGAATACAATGTATATACCTAGTAGAGCACTAGAATACAATGTATATACCTAGTAGAGCACTAGAATACAATGTATATACCTAGTAGAGCACTAGAATACAATGTATATACCTAGTAGAGCACTAGAATACAATGTATATAGTAGAGCACTAGAATACAATGTATATATCTAGTAGAGTACTAGAATACAATGTATATACCTAGTAGAGTACTAGAATACAATGTATATACCTAGTAGAGCACTAGAATACAATGTATATACCTAGTAGAGCACTAGAATACAATGTATATACCTAGTAGAGCACTAGAATACAATGTATAGTAGAGCACTAGAATACAATATATATATACCTAGTAGAGTACTAGAATACAATGTATATACCTAGTAGAGCACTAGAATACAATGTATATACCTAGAATACAATGTATATACCTAGTAGAGCACTAGAATACAATGTATATACCTAGTAGAGCACTAGAATACAATGTATATACCTAGTAGAGCACTAGAATACAATGTATATAGTAGAGCACTAGAATACAATGTATATACCTAGTAGAGCACTAGAATACAATGTATATACCTAGTAGAGCACTAGAATACAATGTATATACCTAGTAGAGTACTAGAATACAACGTATATACCTAGTAGAGCACTAGAATACAATGTATATAGTAGAGCACTAGAATACAATGTATATACCTAGTAGAGCACTAGAATACAATGTATATACCTAGTAGAGTACTAGAATACAATGTATATACCTAGTAGAGCACTAGAATACAATATATATACCTAGTAGAGTACTAGAATACTATGTATATACCTAGTAGAGCACTAGAATACAATGTATATAGTAGAGCACTAGAATACAATGTATATATCTAGTAGAGTACTAGAATACAATGTATATACCTAGTAGAGTACTAGAATACAATGTATATACCTAGTAGAGCACTAGAATACAATGTATATACCTAGTAGAGCACTAGAATACAATGTATAGTAGAGCACTAGAATACAATGTATATACCTAGTAGAGCACTAGAATACAATGTATATACCTAGTAGAGCACTAGAATACAATGTATATACCTAGTAGAGTACTAGAATACAACGTATATACCTAGTAGAGCACTAGAATACAATGTATATAGTAGAGCACTAGAATACAATGTATATACCTAGTAGAGCACTAGAATACAATGTATATACCTAGTAGAGTACTAGAATACAATGTATATACCTAGTAGAGCACTAGAATACAATGTATATAGTAGAGCACTAGAATACAATGTATAAACCTAGTAGAGCACTAGAATACAATGTATATAGTAGAGCACTAGAATACAGCGTATATACCTAGTAGAGTACTAGAATACAATGTATATACCTAGTAGAGCACTAGAATACAATGTATATAGTAGAGCACTAGAATACAATGTATATACCTAGTAGAGTACTAGAATACAATGTATATACCTAGTAGAGCACTAGAATACAATGTATATAGTAGAGCACTAGAATACAATGTATATACCTAGTAGAGCACTAGAATACAATGTATATACCTAGTAGAGCACTAGAATACAATGTATATAGTAGAGCACGTAAGTTGTAGGACGTGTTTATGCATGTAACCAGCTAGGTATGCATATTATATATAATATAATATAATATAATATATAACACAACGTGGTACTACATGTAAAAGGGCATCTGATTTAAAAGGCATAGAGCCTTGAGATAAGTCTAGATAAATGACTAGACAGGGAGACTTGAAAAGCAGATAACATGTAAAGGCATCTATCAGGTGCAATGTATCTGCTCCTGACAAAGTATGTCCATGAACTGTAGGCAGTAGACTATCTCATAGCATATCCTGCACCAGTAGAATACATAAAGTATACCCATATACACCACCTAACTTACATAGCTCAATGTCTGCTTCCATACAGCTCTGCAGTGCCATAGCAGCTTCAGTACAGGCATGTATACCTTTCGCAGATGAGAGATCAATGTTTTTCAATGCCCTCTGGTGGTCATGTGACAGATCCAGGTTTTTCTGTACGAAACAATGTACTAGAAGAGTTACACCAGTGCCTAGTTGATTAATATACTGTAGCATGTAGGACTGCTATTGTAAAGTAACACTGATGATGGAGATGATAGATGTTTGTACTATTCAACTAGATTTCCCTACACTCAACTATAGTATAACAAAGGATCAATGGACACATATATTTTAATATGTATAATTATTATTTATATACACCTATCTTTTATACCACTAGTATAATATAACAAATAACATCACAAAGCATAACTATACGTTACCATACAATACTAAATCTACCACCAATGGATTGGGAGTGTTTATACTATATAAATATGTTACTAGACAATACCGAACCTACCACTAGTGTGCTGAGAGTGTCTATACTATATCAATATGTTACCATACAATACTAAATCTACCACCAATGGATTTGGAGTGTTTATACTATATCAATATGTTACTAGACAATACTAAACCTACCACTAGTGTGCTGAGGGTGTCTATAAGGCTCTCAGGGTTCGACTCATGGACTTTCATCATATCATCCTTGTCTTTCATTCTCTCCATTTCTTCCTTCACTACCTGGGAGATCGAGACGGTTAGTGAGATCATAGGGAGACAACTCCAAATAATGACCAGTATGGATACACAGCATGACAAATTTAAATATGGGTGAGAAAATATGTGATGTACTTTGGGAGCAAATTCATGCAAAACATACTGACTGAACAAAAAAATTGGAGGACAAATGCTAACCACAATTTGTTTCATTTAGTAACAAAATATATCACATGACGCCAGGACTGGTGTAAAGTAGTTATACATAGGCTTCCTATTTCACCCCCTTTACTCTTGCAAATATAACTGACTGACTGACTTATTGACTGACTGACACCTACCATGATCACTTGATCATATGAATTCAATCTCTCTTCTATTTGAGTGACTTCCTTCACAGCCTCATCTATAAGCTGCATGAGCTGTAGTACATGATCTTCAGATGATACGATAGAGTGAACGTTGGCCTGCGTGAATACAATACAGTAATACGATAGTATAATACAGTAATACACAGCATAATACAGTAATGCATAGTATAATGCGCTACTACATAATATAATACAGTAATATTGTGATCATACAACATAATATCATCTTACAATAAAAGTGTAAGTTATGTGATGGAATAGGTGCATATTAATTACGGTCAACATTATATTAGGACACATGAAATACAATTCTATAGTGAAGAACTCAATACAAGTTGTCCCCTCCTGCTCCTGCAATATTATAGAGTATAGACGATAAATTGTGAGCTTGGTCTAGTCTTGTGCTCTTAGCATTGCGAAGACAAACTATTAGCAGTGAGGGAATGTAAATATGTCTTGCAAATGCCTGAAAATTGGATGTTTCCACACAGGGAATAGATATTCATAAGTCAATATTGATAATTACATTGCTACACAATGACCAATGTGACACAATGCTATACTTTTGTTCAACTAGTGGTTTACCATG
Source organism: Bugulina stolonifera (assembly GCA_935421135.1). NCBI lineage: Eukaryota > Metazoa > Bryozoa > Gymnolaemata > Cheilostomatida > Bugulidae > Bugulina > Bugulina stolonifera. Next base: position 13,570,648 of record OW285196.1, read on the forward strand.
CAATCTATGGAGTTATCCCCCCAATAGCACCGTGTAAAAAGGGATAATAACTCCTATTAATTACATGTATAATGAGTGCGTTCCTTGTTCTCACACACAGATAGACCACGTTGACAGCATTATCAGATGAATGAAACTCACCCCATCGAGAACTGAGAGGTCAAGGGAAAGCTTATCAGCAAATCTGTGAGCATCGCTGATGGCGATCTCCGAGTCCATCATCAGCTGAGTAATGTCATTCTCTTCCTTCGTCGAGATGATTTGATAGGCAAGGTCACCCAGAGCGTCAAACGAGTGGTCATCATCAGTGGATTGTCCATTTACATCAACAGCGGGTATAGAGACTGTAACAAAGTACAGCCATAGCAAGCTCTCTACTGAGAATCTTATACAAGAGCACAAATTTGAGTAAATTCATATAATGTGAATGCATGGTAGGATTCAGGTGACAGATAAAACTTTCATTGAGCAAAAATGAACTGAATTTATTTGTATCATCCAATTTAAGAGTTGGCATTTGACAATATTTATACATGTAGTTATATAGACAGTAGCAACTTTATGCCAATGCGGCATAGCAACTTTATGCCAATGCTGCAAGGTAAAGTAAGATGTGATCATAATTAGTAGGTCAAGGGATAAGTACATACTCACCATCTGTAATTACTTGACCTACATTCTCAAAGACGGGTTGAGTCTTTAGATATCTCTTGCTTAGCTGCAACACAATGAGATAGATACATAAACTATAGCTAATATACTGATATACTAGCATTTGTCCAAATGATCATAATTACAAGTAACATCACTTAGACTTATTAATTCTTGTATATTGTTCAACAACAAGTTAACTCTCAACACTTGGGGTACACAATAAATACCTTCCACAAAACCTGCAGCAGATCAGTCTTATGATTGGCTACTTCCGCTTTCCACTTGTAAACCTTCTCCAGCGTCAGATCAAACTCCGCACTGATGGCTCCTTCACCTTGACCGGATAAGCCTACAGAACAGAACAGCGTAAACAAACAGCAAAATGCAAATTTTAATCGAATTTCACCATTTCCTTAGGCTAGTGGTGAACACAATAGTTGATCTACTTATTACACTGTGGGTGAGAATTGAGTTATGTTGCAGTTATGAATATGATGGCACAGAATTCTGCTTCGTTCATATCAGCTTATAATGTAAATTGTGGATCTGAGCACCCGCTGTCGCCGATACGTTTGATTATACTGGATTTTACAGCGTATTGTGTAGGAATAAAATCACACTATGATCTGAGAATTGACAGTAATTTAAACATTCACCAGTCATTAGAGCAAACAATGATTTCGGTACAAGGGAATGAACTTAAATACCTTCTGTAAAATGGCCATCAACTGATTTCAAGTCACCTAACTCCCAGCTAGCTTTCTTCTTAAATCCATCACCTTTCTCTGCCTTCTTCACAGTATGGAGCTTACATATCACAGGCTTCTCACTCGTTACTATAGAGAAATGATGTGAGCAAAACTGAACTATAGGTATACCATGAGAGGTTGTTTTGTTTTTGTTTTTGTTTTTGTTTTTGTTGCTTGGCCATCCTATTTCGCGGACCTCAGAAGTTCGAAACTAGGTTAGAACAGAGCACATCCAAAGAGTAAGATTACATACAGCCTCAAACATACCAAATGTTAAAAAAGACTTATTTTAGCTGCAACACGCCCTTGATATAATAGGCTATTTAGAAATCAGGCTATGCATGCCAGTAGATTACCTGTTACACTTGATATAATAGGATATTTAGCAATCAGGCTATGCATGCCAGTAGATTACCTGTTACACTTGATATAATAGGATATTTAGCAATCAGGCTATGCATGCCAGTAGATTACCTGTTACACTTGATATAATAGGATATTTAGCAATCAGGCTATGCATGCCTGTAGATTACCTGTTACACAGAGAAATGTTTGTTGCTTTTTTTCTTAGTCTCCTTGGTTTTGGAAACACATATACAGCTAACTAATCTTTCATGAGTAAATAACTCCTTCTGTATGTTCTCTCTTGCCTTAGACAAGTCAACCTGTTTAGGTGCATCCGATGTGGTCTTGGACAGTTTGCAATTTCCAGGCGTCCCTATAAATCATTAAGAGTTCAACTATAATAGGACTATAATAGGACTTTTTAAAAAGATAAACAAAAGCTAAGACCAATGATGAGCAAAGGGTTTCGGGTGTGTTTAGCCGCAATGTTCTTGTGATTCAAATTTAGGATGAAACAACAATTGATGGATACATTTCTAAAGCTACAACTATATACTAGATACAGGATATGTACTACTATCTACACTATAACCTATAGGATGGGAGGTCAAGGCACAGCCATATTGTTTGGGGACTTGGTTCTCAACAACTATACAGTATCAATCAATACGCTATGTGAAAGTGTAGATAGCAAGGAGTGAGTTCATTAGCTGGCACCATTGAAGGCAGCACATGGAAACACCCATAACACCACACAGTTTTAAATTCAAGACAATATCCGAGACACGACGTCATAAAATATTCAAGGTGAGACTGGGTTTCAGGATTCAAGTCACTTTCCTTAAAGCTTGCCTACTGCATGTAAGCTCTACATAATTCATATGATTCGTATCATTATGCATTTGAAATAAGTATGAGCGGCAGACTCTTGGCCTTTAATATTACTATGGAATGAGATTCGCATGTCTACAAGTACAATCACCAACTAGTAAGGAGTTATGTTCCCATTGCTAAAATAATCCCATGAGTAGACCACTTTTATTATGGATTGTTAATTATACAGTCCATCTTACATCTTGCATTGTGAGAGAGTTAATTGAAATACAATTAACAGTTTTGTATCTAGAGGTAGACCAGTAGATTAGAAAATCAATGTGTGGGAAGTTAGGTAGTATTACACTGAATCAGTAATCAATTCCTAGGGCTGACCTCACACTAATCAAACACTCAAATAGTCAGGGCTAGGACTTGATAGTTTTAAGAATAGAGTAATATATGCTATCAGCTATTCACTACAAGAATAGAGAATCTGCCTATTTGATAGTGAAATTTAAATATAGGGAATAGCTTTTATACCCGCTGAATCGCGATTAATTAGAAGTTGTCTTCTCTCAAATCATATTTGAGAGAGAACAATTCAAAGGCGCCCATTTATTTCCATGAAAATTAAAAAGCACAAGCACAGCAATTTCTTGTTTACTTCTCTTCAGCTCCATTGTTCTGCAGAGTTCATATTGTGTTTATATTATTTTCTACAATGCACAGTAGGGCTGCATCATGGATTTGAAACTCCATTGATAACGTGATAAGAAGGTATCAGGGTAGCAGCAATATACTCAATTTAATATAGCCAAGTCAAATGCATGTATACTAGGCATCACATATATAAGCTTCAAATGGCCTGTGGAAACTGTAGAAGCATTAGTGTTGTACAGCTGTACATGTACTGTTGCAGCAGTATACATGTACAAAGTAAAATTTAGATTTATCTCCTCATGATTTTCTGTCACTGTCTAAAATACTATATATTTGTGGTTAAACATAAAAATGTTCACCACACATACTATAATGAGGGGTGTAGGTTCGAAAAGTCGAGTGAGGAGGCAGAAAGTTGGGTGGGAGGGGGCGCAAGTGCATGCGCAGCGGAAAATTTTCAAATCTCACTCTGAAGTGCAAAAATTAGACATAGCAGCATGCTACAAGTACTCATTACTACTTCTGTTACTACAACTTGCAATAGAAGTGAAAGTGTTACAGTACTATTACTAGCTAGTAAAACTTTATAATAACTACAATACAATATTACATGATTGTATGCTTTTACAAAGAATCTCCAGGCGCAAGTGTATTTTATAAATTAAAATTTTCAACTTTTAATAGCCGATCAACAACTATTGTCATTATGAATTAATTATTTAAAATCAAATGCATTTAAAATAAATATCTTTGCAAGAAAAGTGTAGTAGCCTATTAAAGCTAAGATAATGTTAATAGTATAATTATATTATATATAAATTTAAAGTTGAAATATCTAATTATTTCATATTATTATTGTTATATTATTATATTTTCGAATTAGTGAATGTGATTTTCTTTACAATACTATTTAGTTGTTAGTAGTGAATGTAGCAGTAGAGTAGTAGCTGTCAGTGGAGTGGCAATGGCTAGAATGAATAACTAAAATGAATGCAAACACTTTTAATTATATTAAAAGAATAAATCACAAATATTTGAAAGGAGCCAAAATAATTATAACAAATAATAATTATATTATTATTATAATTATTATTGTGGTGGACAGAGAGACCCATAAAGCTGTGTGCTCTGCTAAAAGGTTCTATGGCTGTGCCAAGGTTAAAGACTTGCGGTCTTGTGAATGGATGAATGAATGAATAAATATTTTTTATGAATTTAGTTATTTATTTATATCAAGGAAAAACTTATAAGCGCAAAAGTAAAAGTAGTGATCAGGTGAATCGATTTGTAAGTCACTGCTATCCATGAGGTTGTTCCTTCCCTGTGACTGACTACGAGCAGATGCATGAAATTTAATTCCATTATCATTATCATTGATTATGATTAAAAAAATAATCATAATGGAATTAAATTTCATGCATCTGCTCGTAGTCAGTCACAGGGAAGGAACAACCTCATGGATAGCAGTGACTTACAAATCGATTCACCTGATCACTACTTTTACTTTTGCACTTATAAGTTTTTCCTTGATATAAATAAATAACTAAATTCATAAAAAATATTTATTCATTCATTCATCCATCCATCCATTCACAAGACCGCAAGTCTTTAACCTTGGCATAGCCATAGAACCTTTTAGCAGAGCACACAGCTTTATGGGTCTCTCTGTCTACCACTTGCAAGGCAGTCATTATTCCAGGATTACTGGCTATAGTTACGCAGCAACACCATAGAGTTATAAGTAGAGTGATAACCATAGAGTTATCTTCCCTAAAGCAGGAACTCCGGTTAATTTTGTGATGCCACTTTTCATCCCGGCGGCCATGATGTGTTGGGGATTTTCGGTTCGGTTACGCCCTTTATTGAATTTGAATATCAGTACATCATAAAATTATTATTATGCAGCTCCTAGTTGTAGTTATTTTGGCTTTCAGTAGGGAAAATTACTTCACTCAATAGCTGTAGCATTCAGTAACCCTTTCACCTCAAAGTACGATACCGCTAAAGCTATTGCAATTGTTAATTACACCCATCATCTTGTTGTACATGTATAGAAATAGTGACAATTAGTACATTTAAGAGTTGTCCACTCTTGCGCACTTGAGAGAATAATATAACTTCTCGCTAAAATTGATTGGCTGACTGTAGATAGGATAGTGATAGCTGTTTGAACTTTAAACCTATGTCCTATGGTTTATCCTGGTATCATATGATTGATAGAGTATGAGTATTAATAGGTGTATTCCTTTATGTAGAACAGATCTGCAGAAGTTGTATATTAAAAATAAAAAAATCTATGTAGACATAGGCAAAACCAATTCATAACATAGAGCATAAATGCCAATATTTCTACTGAATAAAAATAACTGTTAGATATGATAAAGCTTAGACATGCACAACATAAGAACTCTGATTCAATATTTAGAAGTCACTCCTTGCCATTCTTAGGAATAGGTCAGCCAGCTCTCCAAAATTCACAGCATCAGCAGAGATCAATATTCTGTTTAGTAGACCTATATTAGGAAATTGATACCAGATCAATAAATGCTTCATGCTTACCACACATACGTAAATAGTTTGCAGACATATAACAGGTACTAGATCCAAGTAATAAAGCAGTAATAAAACATGTCCAATGCCTACTGTTTTACCATAATAGTACAACTATTAGTAGTAACATTATTCTTGCCAAATTGGCATTACATTATAGCAGAGTGAAATAAAGTACGATTTCGATAGGACATATAATTATGTTGATATAGCTGATTACTCTGGATGTTACCTATGAATTAACGCCAAGTTCCTGCTCTAGGGGTGTTACCTCTATGGTTATAACTGGTTATAACCATAGACGTAACACCCCTAGAGCAGGAACTTGACGATATGCGAGTATATTATCTTAGGCCAGAAAACAGATGAGATAGAAGGGAGCTGAATGATGTGGTAGAACTATTGTTGACTAGAGTCAAAGACAGACACAATCACTTGCCTTAGATAGCTACTAGTAGGAGGTGATAACTCCAAACCCTTGTGGTAAAACATACTTGGCTTATTTGGTCACTAGTGACATAGAATGCTATGAGATTTGTGGTTGCTAATACTATAATGCTCCTTGTATGTTAATCTGTACTGAAACACATTTCATCTCTTTTTACTTCCTAGATCTGACTATTCTCTGAATAACCAATGAAATGTCAGCAATACCTTAATAACCAATGAAATGTCAGCAATACCTGAATAACCAATGAAATGTCAGCAATACCTGAATAACCAATGAAATGTCAGCAATACCTGAATAACCAATGAAATGTCAGCAATACCTTAATAACCAATGAAATGTCAGCAATACCTGGATAACCAATGAAATGTCAGCAATACCTGAATAACCAATGAAATGTCAGCAATACCTGAATAACCAATGAAATGTCAGCAATACCTGAATAACCAATGAAATGTCAGCAATACCTGAATAACCAATAAAATATCAGCAATACCTGAATATCCAATGAAATGTCAGCAATACCTGAATAACCAATGAAATGTCAGCAATACCTGAATAACCAATGAAATGTCAGCAATACCTGAATAACCAATGAAATGTCAGCAATATCTGAATAACCAATGAAATGTCGTAGCCTTTCAGATACGTGAACATCTTGAGCTTAATGATCTTTTAACACCAAATCAGTATGGCTTCCGTTCAAAAAAGAACACAACTTTAGCAATCAACGACTTTTTAGAGATTGTTTATAACCGTTTAGACAATCATAATGCTGTCCAAACAATTTTTTTAGATTTTTCATAAGCATTTGATACCATTAACCATAGTATTCTTTTATCTAAATTACTTTTTTACAACTTTAGTGACTCAGCCATTCAACTTATTAAATCTTATTTAACTAATCGGAAGCAGTTTGTGAAAATAAATACTGAAAAATCGTCATTAAGAAGTATTACATTGGGAGTGCCACAAGGATCTGTTTTAGGACCGTTGCTATTTTTAATATATATAAATGACTTGGTTAATGTTTCTCCAGCTTTTAATTATATATTGTTCGCTGATGACACCAATTTGATCTGTGATAACCCTTTTGAGCCTTTACCTGAATAACCAATGAAATGTCAGCAATACCTGCATAACCAATGAAATGTCAGCAATACCTGAATAAATTGTAGGTAGAAACAGGTGGTTTAGGAAGCTCATCCTTAGAAACTGCATATTTGGAAACTGTGGAGTTAAGCTGTAGTTAGGCAGAAGTTTCACTGTAGGCTATATGTCAGGTATACATGTATTGTGTGAAACTGGCATAAGCTTAGATCAATTGAAATAAATTTTTTATTAAACTATTGATGTCACGAAGAAAGCTAAATACAATATATAAGGTAATTTGATATGAACATTTCAAATTTGTCACTAAAAATAAAAAATACGACCTGCAAACACGTTTTTGGAGCGGTTTTTAAAAATATCCACTGTCCAATCAGAAGTGGCTTATTCTGCAGGAGTTGGCAATTAGAAACCTCCTTTCACATGTCCAATAATTAGTGTAAACCTGTGCATGAAATAGAATATAACAATTAATAATTACTGTTTTACGATAAAATAAACAATAGGTTTTATTATCCAATCACTGTGCACAATTTTGCTTCGGCTACGAGCATTGTTATTGGACATGTGAAAGGAGGTTTCTAATAGCCATCACCTGCAAAATACACTGTGATGTCACAGTGTATATTTTTTTTAAAACAACTGCTCCAAAAAACGTGTTTGCAGGTTGTGTTTTTTATTTTTAGTGACAAATTTGAAATGTTCACATCAAATTACCTTATAAATTGCATTTACCTTCATCCATGGCATGGATAGTTTAAATGAAGACCAAATCTATGTTCAAAAGAAAAAGCAATTACAACCTCAATAGCTGAGAATATTCAAGTTGACATTACATGGCAGGCACAACTTTGTGCTTTTTGACCATACATGTAGTGATACCACAGTTCTTCAGTGAAATATTGCACCTTGGAGACATTGAAATGCATGCCCATATGGTATATGGATATACAATCATTGTGGGAACAAATCAGTTACATCTGACATATTCTTTGGTGTGTTATGTCACAGCTTATTCCTTATTTCTTTGTGTAATGTAACCAGTATAATTACCATATTTACAGTGTAGCTTATTCATTGTGCTATTTTGTCACTCTGTTATGTATAGCCTATTAATTACTGCATAGAGTATTTTATAATAAAACAAACAGAACACCTGTTAGTTATACAGCACTTCCATACTTCAGCAAAATTGATTCCAGGCCATACATAACAAGAACCAATGTCATCAGACGAACCAGGACTAACACTGATGAAAGTTCCAAAGGATGCAATTTTGGAAGACCTTGATGATTGCCTTGAGGATTGATACTTCCTTAGCAACACTATGGAAACCTACGTGGATTGAAAAAACCCAATTTTAAGAGCAGGTATAACCTTCAAAAATCAAGTTTAAATATTCCAGCAAGAGAAATACAACTGAGTTGAACAAGTATCTTGAAGTCAAAGGATAGAAGTCACCAGTTCATAATTAAATAATGGTCCACTACAAAAAGCAACAGTACTAGAACTTGATCACTTTGTATATGTGGAAGAACTACCAGACTATATTATTTGAACCAGACTAGTCAAGCCTCAACTCAAGGTCTGGGCTTATCAACTCACGTTGGTGCTCTTGGAAAATTTCTCCAGCAACTCAAATCCCTGTAGAATCTCATCTTGTATCGCTTTTAGTCCTAGCTTGTAATAGTAGTCAAATATTCTTTGCCTCTCCTGCATCATTTTATCTTTACCTAAAATGAATTATCACATTATACAATAGTGGTAAAAAGTCCTAGCACCCCCATTGTCACCCTAACCATCGAAAATATAATGGGGTGTACATGTTGTATTCTCAACAGACTTTAGCAGAAAGATCATTGCTCTATTTACTAGTGCTGGGCGGTGTTTCGGTGTCATTCAGTTTTTTCGGTTTTTTTTCATTCGGTTCAAAAACCGCCAAAATTTAAAATGTGAACCGACACCGAATGCGGCGGTGCGGTTTTATTCGGTTTTAAAAGTCAAACCGCGCCTGGCCTCTTAGCGCACCCACTTTCAATAATGGCTGGCATTGAAAACACATGAATTCATGTTATGCTTCTTTCAATCCTTATAATTCGATGCCATCCTTGGAATTTAGACTTAGCTGCAGCCATAATATTATCACCCAGTGGTTATTTATTGTAGTTTCACTCCTTTATAGCAGTTACGATTGCATATTATTATAAATAATAAATATTTAATAATTGTAAAGTATTAAACTAAATGAAAATGGCTGCCATTTTAGTGCTTCTTTTAATCCTTATAATTCGATGCCATCCTTGGAATACAGACTTAGCTGCAGCCATCAATGTCACCCAGTAAGAGTTCACTGTAGTTTTCATTTGATTCTAGTAGTCAAACTTGCACATTGTTATAAATAATTAATATTTAATTATTGCAAATTATTGAACAAAATAAAAATGGCGGCTATTTCCGGTAATGGCTGAAACGCCGAACACGTGAATTTATGTTATGCACCTTTCAATCTTTATAATTCGATGTCATCCTTTGAATAAATACTTAGCTACTGCCATCATTGTCACCCAGAGATGATTTACTTTAGTTTCACTGAATTCCAGTTGTCATACTTCCATATTATTATAGATGATTGGCATTTAATAATTGCAATTTATTAGAATAAATTAAAAATGGCCGCCATTACAGCTTAAAAGCAGGGCGTGACAACTCCAATATTGAGTATTTAATTTCCGGTTCGGTTCGGTGTTTTTTCATGAATAAAAAAAACTGAATTAAACCGAGGGTGAGAAGACAACTTCGGTTTCATTCAGTTTTTTAGAAAAATCAGCAAAAAAACTGAATGCACATGCAAATCAAAACCGCCCAGCACTACTATTTACTATTTAAACAATCCAAACCATCACCAGCCTCCCATATAGTTTCTATCTGGCTAGAGTAAAAGTATAATATTTACCATACAGATTGATATTAAATAGTCTAATAAAATTTATAGTGACCAGCAATAGCATTGAATTTCAGTAGTATCCATGTTTTATTTCATACATGTAGCCTACATGTATAAGATACCATGTAAAGAGTTCATCATTGTGACTCCAAAGTGTCTGAATAATACCAATATTTTCTCACCAAATCCTATAAACAAATAATAGCCAGCAAGTGTGTCAGAATATTGTAATGAATAATAGAGAAGTACATTATAATTATAGGCTTATTCCATTAGGTAATAGCTCTAGTAATTCAACAGGATAATTATATGTGTCAGGTCACAGAGTATTCCAGTACATGTACACCTGGTAGTTGTATGTCCAGTACAACAATAAAGTAATCCTCTATAATTACAGTAGAATGGTGCCTGCTCTTCTAGGAGTATTTACATGTATATATAATAAAGGGGGCTCTAGGCCCAAGGAGCCAGAAGTTGATCAGTCATTGCTCAGAACCTACAGGACTGTGTAAACATTGAGAAAAGTGAAATATGGACATAGTCATAGTGCTATTCGAATTCTCTTTGGTTATTAATGGAGAGAGGAAAGACCACCAGGTGGGCTTGAGAAGCAGAGACAACAGCCGTGTGCATGCAGATCTGGACTACTATGTGTATCTGGCAGTAGTAGAGGGAAGGGCTAGAAAGTCAGCAGAAAGAAGAAAGTCCGAAAAACAAAAAGGTAGCCGGAAACAAAGGGCAGCAGAAAGAAGAAGAGCCGAGCGAGAAGCAAGAAGGGCAGCACGTGCTATCAGAATTTTTTTTTTTTTTATGGAGATTCAAAAGAGGGCAGGGTTAGGTAGGAAACTAGAAACAATTGACAAGATGAAAGCAGGACTTTCTGCCTTGAGCAAACACGGAAACAAAGTAAAAAACAAGTTATCTTGTGTCTCTTGCCAGAGGAGCCTAGAAAGTTATCTTGAGAAAAACTTGAAAGTCCTTATGACTTTTAGCTTACATAGAAGATCAGATTAGATCAGCCTAAACTAACAAAACGAACTGAGGGAATAGACTGCTCTCTACTATTAATAAGTTAGCATGGATATATTGTGGTAATTGTAGAACTTCCTTACTCTGCCTATACCTCAGCTATTCATTACAGGATCTCACTACAGCCTAGCTGACTCGAGTCTCAGTGTCATTTTTATAAATTGTAAATATCTAATTCATTTCTCCATTTTCTAACAAATAAAATGTTTTATTACAATATATTATGTATATTATAGTAAGACTAAACAGCACAGTTATCTATTGTGTTTGGAACTTTACTGATTTCACATGCAATAAAATATCTGTATCTATTATCTCAAATTTCTACATTATGGTATTTGCCTGACACTTTAGTCTCTGCCACATATAAGATTAATATATATTATTAGTATAAGGCTCTGCTTCTGTTAATGTAAGAAGTTACATGACTATAAGCTCTGAACCCATCCAATAAATTTACATGTAGGACAGATTTATTGGATCACAGAAGTATATTTAACTCTACACATGTACCACTATCACTGTACAGTATTGAGTTTAATCTATCTCTTAATATAAACTACAGAACTACTAGGAATAGCATACACTTTATGACCGCTATTATTTATTATACTGTATATGTCCTCTACATATATAGTAATACCAGCAGAGTCGTCTTCCCACAGTGTATCTTAAGAGAAGATAACTCCTTAGAAACTACACTATTATTTTAGTATTTGAAACTTGATAACTTCCATCATTTTACTTTTACAGAGCAATTTAATGTGATTGTTAAAACCATATCATCGATCAATCACATATTCTATTTATATATAGGAAATTGTTTATTTACATGTAATATAAGTATATAATATTTATCCGGATATCATTATAAATACAAGTAAATAGTGAAGCCATAATGATTTCTTTCCAATATAAAGTAGAACCAGACATATTATTTGTTGATCTTTTTTCCTGGACAAATAAAAGAACATTGCAAGTGTCTCCTATCATTTACACTGTAAGTTCCTTTGACAATGCTACCTGGACTGATTTCATGCAAGATATCTGGACCAAAAAAACATGCAGTTGTGTCATGTGTGCTATCTCCTAAATTGTGCAACTTTTTGCCTCGACCATCATCTTAAAATATTGCTCAAAATAGGTAGTTGTCTTCTCTCATCAATTTGTTTCTGCGAGAGGACAACTTCTAATTCGAGCCAACAATTACACCATTGAGTGCTAATACGTGTACATGTATAAGTGGTGACACTCTCCATACTGTAAATAGTCAGCATATACCTTAGTTGTTCCTCTTCTACGAAACTGGTTGGTAATCAGACTGGTACACTGTATTGCTATTATATAAAAGTAGAATATAGAGATTAGAGATCTGTGTTGGGAAGGAAAACATGAAAGATAGTTGCCAGTAAACAGTAAAACATTGTGAATATGCTTCCTGTAGTGACACGGTCCACACTTTTGGTTAAGCTTAATTGGATCTTGCGCTATTAGTGATTGCGGCATGTAATAATTAGTCAATCAGTATCACCCCTGCAGAGGTACATTAGATGTACCTGTATGTATCTAGCAACACAGGTAGATCTCACCACTGTGTTAGGGTCTCATTTCTCTAATGTGTAGTTACACTGTTATAGCTTACTATTATTTGAAGCAGGACTGGGTGACTAGAACTTAGCTACCAGCAAATTTACAAATGCCAGAGCAAACTGTTCAAATTCTAGCACCTATAAACATTTTACATCATTTATTACAGACATAAAATAATACTAGTTTATTATCAGTGACCAAGCACATACCCACTCAGTTATTGTAGCAATATTAGTAGAGTTGTCTTCTCTCAGTTATGTGTGTAAGTGAAGAGAAAACAATTCCTTGTAAACTATATCATAGAACTTTTAGTTGCCAAATTATAATGCATGTGTCTGAATCTAATAAATTATAGAAATTTATTAATCGGTGTTTTTGAAATAGGACAACTCCATAATATGAGTACATACATCCTGTAGTTGTAGTGGTGGTCATCTCTAGGCTAGTGCTGATACCTACCCCAAATTTCAACTTAACTATAACGCTGACCCTAAAACCCAAGCCCTGTATTACCGTTTCATAGAAGTGGGAAAAATCACATTGGGTAGCTAATTTTGTTGGTAAAATAAAGATCACATTGACTTATGAACCGGTGGAGTCTGGATTTCCTTATTAGGTTTCCACCATTTATCTCTGCATGTAGAACTGTTTTAATAAACCAAGTGTATTCATAGCAAAGACGGCTAGGATTGATAATTATAGCTGCATATTTACTTATTGTCTAACCTATGTCAATATTGGCACAATGTACAAAGTTCGGTTTCGCCCACCATGCTTAATATTTACATCTAGCTAATTTATCTTATCTCTTACTTGGAGGAATGAAGTTTTGTCCCTGAGCCAGTTAACACATTGCAGAGTCATGATAAAACAGTTGATACGACAGCAGGTATAAGTGTGTAGTACACAGAGAGGGCTACGCTGTTTCTACCCAAATAAAAAAAGAGGGCTACAACAGTATCTTTCTGCCTGAATAGCAAACTAACCAAGCAGCTATCAGACTAACAGGCCTTGGAGAGCAGAGTATGTCAGTATGTTATACATTATTCTCCTTGTTATATTGTATGATAAATAATTCAAGTTTATTTTAGTTGTGTTACTGTAAGATATTATTTGAGAGTGTAAATGAATTTGATACACAACACTATGATACTAGTGCAGTCTTGACTGTAGTAGTATAGCCTTAGATACAAACCCTAGTCAGAAGAGGGGAGGTTTACACAGAGCTGTTAACCAGGTCCTCAACTTTTCTCAAACCAACTCTTTCAATCCCAAAGCTTGTTCAGCATGACAGAATAACTTAGAATTTCGTATTTCGTAGCTCTGCATTTAGGCACAGACATTAGGTGTGCAATCTAAGCTGAAATGTATAATATTAGTGTAATATAGGTCCATGCATATGCAGTAACTGGGTTATGCAGTATGTATTTACATGTATAATACTGTAGGCCTACACATACATGTACTTACATTTATATGACACATGCTGTACTACAAAGTCATGTACATTCCACAGTCTCAGTGTTTCACTGTATAAATATTTCTGGTAAAGCTGATGTTTCTATAACTAAAGTACATCGATTCTCTACGCTATTCATGTACCTGAACATGATACACTTCTCTATAGTATACTATTACTTGTGCATAGAATTAATAAAATACTCAATAATGTATTCCTGTAGTATTTCATTGGTAATATTAATAAACAGCAGTAATCTACTTGGGGCTCATAACATGCAAACATAACCAAGGGTCACAGTCTAAAGTTTAGTGTCTTCCCACTCTTCAAATATGGGCTCAGTTTACCTCAGCTTACATTTATGATGAGATAATATTGTTAGCCTTAGAACCAACCTACTCATTATATTGCTATCACAAAACACAATGACACCAAAGTAAGCCAGCTAATATGACACGCCTACTGGTACCAGTCCATGACTAGCTATGACAGGTGATAGTTACACCAACCTTATGCCCATATAATAAGTCCTATTACCCAGTTTATATAAATATTGTCAAGTTTACTAGTAGTAAATATTTTCAGAATTACTGACAATATTATTTGTATAATTTCAGGTTTTATAAGGAATCAAGAGTCTGTTGATATAAAGTGAGATCTGGACCACAGAGCAGAACAACCACATGATATGTGTAATATTATACACAAGGTAAATTTACCTACATATGCTTAGTCAAACATATGCATTAATTTTGTTGCCTAATTCCTGAATGCTCTACTAGACTGTAGAATATTAGAACTGCAATGCGCATGTATATTACCCACTAGACCCATACTCTATTAGTAGTTTAGTACAATCATATGTAGTGATGGTAGCCATGGTAACCAATGGTAACCAATTGTGATATTCACTTAGAACTACCAGAAGTGTTTGGAGTGAGTGCAGTACAACAGCAGCTCTTTAAATTAAAATTACATACACTGTATGTGAAGGCCTACAATGTAAGCTGTAGATGTGGAGCACAGGCTACACCCTCACAGGTTGTTCAACACATATTTAAACTGAGATCTATGTTTTCATTACAGGAGAAATGAGTAGATGATGGAAGAGTATATCAGAGAATTAGAGGTACTTCAGATCGAACATTTAGAGAAAGCTAAAGAGGATGGAGACTGGGTGGACTATATTAAGGTAACAATAACAATTAGTATAATAGATTAGATGATCAACTAACTATCACTCTGATTATACATTTACATTCACTTACTCACTGGTAAAATGTAGACTAAAAATTCAATAATTTAATTTATTAATTATATCATAAATAACAAGGTCAGAATTGTTATGGACCTAAATGATAATAATAATAATAATATGAAGACTGGAGCAGCCAGGTGAAATTTCCTTGTGGAACTGTTTATCTCTGTAAACCAGTTCTACCCGGTATCAGCCACTATGCTGGATGTTGGCAATGTGCCAATACCCATTATCTCTACAGCCGGTTTCAACTGATATCAATGTAATAGGGGTGGGGACCAGCCAGATAGGTGTTGAAGCTTGGTACCTCTTGCCCTGGGCCAAGGGCCTAAGGCTAGGGCCTCGTCATGGCAGCAGGACCAGTTCCCAAGGTCCTAGCACTAATCAATATAAACTATATAAAACTGTAATGAAAAGGAAGAGAATGAAGGTGATAGAGAAGATCCAGGAGAAGAGGCTAATATGGTCTGGACAAATGCTCAGAAGAAAGAAAGATCATGGGGCAATGGGAGCATGGATATAGTGGAGAAGTCCAGGGAGACCCTGAAGAAGGTGTGTGGACAGTATCAAGGAAGACCTTTTGGAGAAGCGGATAAGGGACGCTGGAGATGAAGACCAGAAATGAGGACCCTGATTCAAGTAGGTAAAGTCAAGGAAAGAAAAAGAAACTTGTAATGATATCGGTTTGAGCACACATTTACAACGAATAACGCTGCATGTTGGAATAGACCCACATAGTAAGGAATAAATAATTCATATAGACGACAGATAAAACCAATCATAGTGCTAGGTAGAACAGGTGATCAACCTCCGGCAAAGCTCCAGTCTTTCCAAACAGAAATAAAATTCTTGAATCTACATGATGTGTAGGCAGCCGTATAAATTATGCGTACACAAGTCATGTGGTTCATACAATAATTCACTGAAAACATTCATATTTCTACTTGTTTAACTCCACCTTGTGTGAAATCTGGTTTGATAAAAACTTTAAATTACTCTTATTTAATTAAGATATTCATGTGGTATGGTTAAAGAGCACAAAGCTTCAGTGATCAAGTTATTCCTACATGCATCATTTATTTAATTAATTATTATATTAATTGTTGTCATTATTATTATTTATATGATACATAATATGATATGCCTTCTGGACAAGAAGGTAATAAAACTGCCATTATTGTACTTGTGAATCATATACGTCTAGTAGTAATAGTCATGTACTTGCATGTACTTGGAGTACTTGTGTACTGAGGAGCCATTGATATAACAACCTAACATAGAAGGCTAATACAATATAATGACAGATTGTATAACTAGTTTAAAACTTTCAAGTTGCATTTACTATAATTGTAAAAGAACTGTAATCTGTGAATATACTTTTTTATAATTGTTGGAAAGCAAACAAAGTTAGTGGCCATCGAAAATACAGTACTCTGATCTTGGCTCATACCAAACAGATAACTTAGCCACAAGTGATTTATGCTTTGTGATTAGTCTTGGGAGAGTAGCTAGTAAAGGTATTGCAATGGCAGCTTGGATAAATTGATCTGACTACGTTAAGGTAAATGTTACAGGGTGTCAAGTAAAATTGCATTCTTTGATATCCCAATCAATAATTTTCACCATATTTATAAAATATTTAGAGTCATGGTATAGCCAATCACCTACTAGCCTGTGATCCTACAAATGATGAAAGACAGAGACTGGTGTATAACATAGAAACAGAATGGTACAGTGGTGAGCACCCACTGACATATGAAGAGCATCAACAGCTTACAAAGAATCACAAGCAGGTACTTGAAGACTACAGAGAGAAGACAAGACTGAGCTTTGACAGTCTGAAATCAGAAGAGGCCGCGCTTGACATTGATGACTTATTTAGTGAAACCAACTTAATTAATGCTCTCACATTTTCTCATTCTGTATTTTTTAAAAGTAAAACATGCTCCGAAGATTTTGTTAATTTCAGTAGGTCACTTGTAGAATCAAGTGTGAATGCACTCAAAATAAAAGGACAGATTCCACCATGCGGATTTGCGGTAATAGCGCTCGGTTCCGTGGCGCGAGGTGAGGCAACTCCTTACTCGGATCTTGAATACGGTTTTATAATCGAGAACGATAGCAATGTGAAATATTTTGAGGATTTAGCAATTGAGACCTACTTTGAGATAGGTAATCTGGGGGAGTCTCCATTGAAAACATTCAAAATTAAAAAGAAGACGGATCTAGACTCTCAGAGGTTACCTCCCACTGGGTTTAGAATTGATGGGCTAACACCGAACGCTGGAAATATCCCAACAGGAAATGGCAGTGGACGAGCTCTCACATTCACCGTACAACAGGCTATAGATATGTACAAGGAGGAAGTGATGTCACCACTTGGAAAGTTAGCGAGCCTCTCAGATCTCCTCGGCACATGTACAGTCATTTACAGCTTCAAGGAGGGCAAAAGATTGCATGAAGCGCTTCTGGAAGAAATTTCTGCATATGAAAGGAATGTAGCTCAAGTTAATTCAAGGACCAAGAACAAGAGGATGGGGACACTCTCACAGGATCTGACAGAATATGATTTCTTACCAGAGTTCCAGTTCCGAACTGATATAAACACTGACGTTAAAGTGAAGACAGACGTATTCAGATATCCAACATTGCTAGCAATTAATCTGAATATTGTCTTAGGTCTACAGCTGAACTGTGCATGGGAAGTTTATAACAAACTTTCGATGGTAGGAATGATATCAGAAGATAGCCTTAGGTACCTGAATATTATACTGGGTCTGTCTATCTACATGAGAACCAACGCCTACCTGAAGATGGGAACACAGCTAACACATCTCTGCCTTGATACACCAGCTCCAGATCCTACCACAAGAATGCCTGATAGGTACTATGTACCAAGAAATATTTTTGTCATCTTCGGCTGCCTACTAATCCCTGTGAAAAAATCCATCACTTTAATGTTGGAGAAAGCCCATCGTCTGCGGTCCAACCTGAATGTGAAAAGCATTGCTGGCCACTTGCAGTCAGTCGTGACCGATTTTCAGGTAGACAGAAGAGACTTCATGCTGAAATCAGAGGTTTTAACCTTTGTGGGGGACATACAGTCAGCTATGAAAGCAATACACAGAGAATCAGGTGTGGATATCACACTCAGTAATAGTGGTGTTAGATTTATTGATGCTGTCCGTGGTAAATACAAAACTAACAAGTCTGATCTACTTGAGAAGAAGTACCTGATGATGAGCTGCTATCTGTTGATTACAGGTGAGTACAGTGAGAGTGCTATAGAGTACCTGAGCTGGTTGATTAGCTACGAGACCAACAGTATGATGATTCTACAGTGGGAGATGTTAATTGCTGAGTGTCTGATTAAACTTTCTAGGTATACAAAAGCTAAGAGTCTTCTCCTACGATTAGAGTCAATGCTAAAGGTAGAGCTAATGGTAGACAGGAGTAGAAATCTACAAGAACACATGACGAACTATTTGGTATCAAAGGAGACAGTATCTGATTCACTGATCATTCTCTTTAGAATCACTACTCAAGTATTTCATAGACTTGGTTACATATACACACAGCTAGGGGATCTCTCTACAGCTAAATACTACACTCTGTCATCCCTTGAGGTGCATGAAAAGATGATTGAGAGGGAGTTGATATCAGATGTTGTTCAGGGAAATGTGTTGAGTGCAGTGTTGTTAAGTAATCTTGGTGATGTGTATAAGGGTCTAGGAGACTATACTGTAGCACTAGAATATTACACTAAATCACTAGAGATGGATAAAGCTGTCTATGGTGAACATACTAATCACTCCAATATTGCTATCAGCTACAAGAATATTGGTGATGTGAAGCACAGTCTAGGAGACTATACTGTAGCACTAGAATATTACACTAAATCACTAGAGATGAAGAAAGCTGTCTATGGTGAACATACTAATCACTCCAATATTGCTACCAGCTACAGTAACATTGGTGATGTGAAGTACAGTTTAGGAGACTATACTGTAGCACTAGAATATTACAATAAAGCACTAGAGATGTTTAAAGCTGTCTATGGTGAACATACTAATCACTCCAGTCTTGCTATCAGCTACAAGAACATTGGTAATGTGAAGGGCAGTCTAGGAGACTATACTGTAGCACTAGAATATTACACTAAATCACTAGAGATGTTTAAAGCTGTCTATGGTGAACATACTAATCACTCCAGTATTGCTATCAGCTACAAGAACATTGGTAATGTGAAGTGCAGTCTAGGAGACTATACTGTAGCACTAGAATATCACAATAAATCACTAGAGATGAAGAAAGCTGTCTATGGTGAACATACTAATCACTCCAGTATCGCTACCAGCTACAGTAATATTGGTGATGTGAAGTGCAGTCTAGGAGACTATACTGTAGCACTAGAATATTACACTAAATCACTAGAGATGTTTAAAGCTGTCTATGGTGAACATACTAATCACTCCAGTATTGCTACCAGCTACAAGAATATTGGTGATGTGAAGTACAGTCTAGGAGACTATACTGTAGCACTAGAATATTACAATAAATCACTAGAGATGAAGAAAGCTGTCTATGGTGAACATACTAATCACTCCAGTATTGCTACCAGCTACAAGAATATTGGTGATGTGAAGTGCAGTCTAGGAGACTATACTGTAGCACTAGAATATTACACTAAATCACTAGAGATGTTCAAAGTTGTCTATGGTGAACAGACTAATCACTCCAATATTGCTATCAGCTACAGTAACATTGGTGATGTGAAGTACAGTCTAGGAGACTATACTGTAGCACTAGAATATTACAATAAATCACTAGAGATGAAGAAAGCTGTCTATGGTGAACATACTAATCACTCCAGTATTGCTACCAGCTACAAGAATATTGGTGATGTGAAGTGCAGTCTAGGAGACTATACTGTAGCACTAGAATATCACACTAAATCACTAGGGATGTTCAAAGTTGTCTATGGTGAACATACTAATCATCCTGATGTACAAACCACTCAACACTCCATTATAGATGTATACCTTAAGTGCAGAAAATGGAATGAAACTATACAGATATGCAATTCCCTGCTGCCTAACAAACAGGGCCTGTCTCAGACACTTCAGGAAATATCAAAGGTTTACATAGGTAGATCCGAGCACAGAAGAGCTGCTCAATTTCTGCATGTTGCTGTCACAAGGGCTGCAGATTTCAGTGTGATGCAGGCAGAAAACTACCACCTGATAGGCACCTGCTGTATACATATGACATCCTGGGGCAGGTGCTGGCACTGGTTGTATTCTGCTCTCACTCTGTATCAAAATCTTCCACAGACCAACTACACTAAATTCTCTCAAGGCAGAGTACATCTATCTATCTCTCACCTACTTCTACACCTTGGTCATGTGACCCACTCTCTGGAGCATTCCCAGAAGGCTCTGCACATCTGCAATGAACTCTCAGCTAACACAGCTAGTGGAGATGTTGATGTTGTACAATTAAAGAGAGAGGCTCACCTGCTCTGTGAGAGTCTCCATCTAATCAAACTCTGTCAGTCTGTACATCTCTGATTGGTTCTGCATTATAACCTCAGTTCACTGGTTCCAATCTTCTCAAAGTCGGTTAGGTGCTACAGTAGCCCAAGTTCTTAGCTAAAATGGCAGAAAATCAACAAGTGGTGAACCACTACTAACCATATTCTACACGTACAATAGCTTTACTTAGATAGAGGTGGACATTAAAACATGTTTTTCCTCC
The DNA here is from genome assembly GCA_935421135.1 of Bugulina stolonifera. NCBI lineage: Eukaryota > Metazoa > Bryozoa > Gymnolaemata > Cheilostomatida > Bugulidae > Bugulina > Bugulina stolonifera. Next base: position 13,592,017 of record OW285196.1, read on the forward strand.
GCTGAATTGATTTTCCTTTTCCCTGCTCAGTGATATTTCAAATATTCAAAGACTTATCAACAGCATTTTCTGCAGACATTTCTGCAGGTCACCACAATCTCCGTGACAATCGTCAATGGCCAATCCGTGGCATTAATTTGCAGCCATTGCAGCCAATCCGTGGCGCTGAATAATAGTACCGAATAGTAATAACGTTTTACAGTACGAAATTTTGAGTGCATTCACTTCCATAAATATCATATACCATCATCCATTACCATAGCCTTTCCCCTAGAGTTGTATTGTTAGTAACATTTATTGCATAGACTGTGGTTATAAAGTTTCCTACATTGGGGGTGTGTGAGACTACTAGCCTTACTTTTAAGAAAAATGTGTATTTATTCTTTAATCCTGCATTGTATACAATCCATTCATTCATTGTTCAGTGGAAACAGACATACTATATATTATAACATATTTTGAGGGAAGGGCTTGCTGCTTTTTTCTATCATACGTCATGTAGTAAAATTGCTAGATTATTGATAGTCTAGTCTTATGATATATTTCTATATACATATGTTTATCTTTCAAATATTACATTTTGTATACCTAACAATGATAATGGAGTGAGGATATTACTTACTGATCAAAGTCAATACATACAATATAATATAGTGTTTGTGTATATGTGTTCATTGCCTATAGTCAGATTGTATTAGTTTTTACTGTTTGTCATTTTTAATGCTAGATTTTTGGTCTCGATTATTCTGTTAATTAATATAAATAAATACAGTGTTATATAAAGTCTTATACAACTACATGAACATGTGCTCCCATATCATTCAGTTATTCTCAACCTTCTAAGGTCTAGCTAATCCCTCTCACATGATTTATGATTAAAAGGTAAATATAATGCTGTGTGCAGTCCCAGTGTCCAATCACAGAAGAGAAGGTATAATATTTGGTTCAAGTTGCTTTCAGCCTGATCAAAAATATAGGTTCATTGGCATCTGGTCCCAGTTCCCTTAGAGTCCACTTTCCGGATGATAAACTGCCAACCTAGACCCCTAGTCAGTTAGTCTCAATTCCTATTATAATTTACTGGAATATTGCGTGTTTTCGCTGACATAGAAAAGTTATACAAGTATGCATACACATGGTTACCACTACTCTATTTCATGTGTACATAATTATGTATGCTCTACATAAAATGTACATTACCAACTGTGTACATTACTTTCTGCCTACACTTCAACTCTCAGGCAGGAATTAAATTACCAGGGAATTATTACGTAACAAGCATTGAACATGCCACTGATGTGTGTACATGAAGGATGTAAAATAATCAGGCTGTGTGAATCACAGTAGTGTACAAATCCTTCATGAAGTGTGACAAAAAGACAGTGTAATAATATCGGTAAAGGCAAGTTTCGAAAAAGGCAGTTCAAAACAGGAGGTTTCGAAGCCAGACAGTTTGAAACTGTGTAGATTACATATAGAAGAACACAACTCACAGATAATTAATTTCAATTAATTAATTTAATTTAGTTTAGTTTAAACGTCCTGTTTCAAACTGTCTTTTTCGAACAGTCGCAAATTAAATAATACCAACACTCACCAAGATAATCTCATGAATATAAGGGTCATCTTTAGTCACGTCAGTCCTTGTACATCTCGTGTGCTGGTCAGCCAATCCCCAGTCCCTTGGTATTCACTGTCTCCTATAGCCTGTGCTCCTATATTCCTACAATGCTCATCACTAGTTATACAACAAACACTTCTAGCAAACCTGTAGTTGGAGTACTGGCAACCAAGACCAGTCAGTTGCTTCATTAGCAGCTCATTCACTACTAGCCGCATACACCTTTCTCCAAAACGTTCTCTAGTGTGATAAATAGCCATGGACAATATGCTACATGCAATATACTGAACTTAGTTGAGTTTCTCACCTTTCAAATGTCAAGATTCTAAATTACTCACCAATTTTCCAATAATTTCCCACTGCTCAAAGGGTAAACTTTAGAATCCTGTTTCTAAAACTAAATACCAAGTAAAGTAGGGAGCAATGCTGGCATAGGAAGTAGCTGAGCCAGTTACTAGTAGTTGTCTCCCTTAGAAAATAAAAGCAGATAATGGATAAATACCATTGTATTCAATAATAATTAATAACAATAAATATGATCAGAAAATAATCCAGTACATAATAATATATTATGGATACAATTCCACCAGTAAGTCAGAGAGGTAATAGTTGACTACTAATATTCATTCATCATAGATGATAAGTGGCTAACGGGTAGTAAAGGGCTGCAGTACAGGACACAGTTTGTGTCAACTTAGTAATATACTGTTACCTGGAGTCATTGTGTGGCTAGACCAAATACCTATTAGCTGTGTCAGCTGTTCCTATTCGCTGGATGCTACTGAAGCTAATGTCCTCCAATGTAACAATAACTGTACAGTTGAATTAAAAATTAAAATGTGGGTAATGGAAATTGAGTTAGTCTTTCACTGGTTTTCTGTCAAACCAACAACTAATACTTCTTCTTAAGGCATCAGATACAAAGACTTTCCAGTAGATGTGACAAAGGAAAGATAACTCCAACCTTAATGCATCTGTGCTATATCTGAGAACATTTGCAGTACGTCATCAATACTATACTCAAGGGTGATGTTAGAGTCAGCGTAACATTTCTTTAACATGCTGACAAATAGGTTATACTGGTTTAAGAATTCCTTCTGCATTGAGTTCCACACAACCTAACAATATAGACAGCATGTGTTTATGTACATATCAATACATCTAGAGATCAGTGACTTGGTCCAGTGTGGAGTATTTGTCTCTATTTCTCTCCTATTACTAGTGATAAGGGAACCATGTCAAAGTGTCCTATGTAACACACTACCCTATGGCTGCCCAAATATAATACAATGCTAAAAGCAAGTTTGACCTAGGTACCATTGACATACAGAACTTTTGACCTAAATAAGCTTGACCTATGCAACTTTGACCTACATAAGTTTGACCTAGATAAGTTTGACCTAGATAGGTTTGACCTAGATAAGTTTGACCTAGATAAGTTCGACCTACACAAGTTTGACCTACATAAGTTTGACCTACATACCTGTAGCAGATTCTCTTCATCACACATGTGTTTCTCCAACTTCTTATAAAGAGTCTCTAAACCCTTGCGTACCTGTAAGAAAGATCAGACATCTTGTTATTCTCTGAAATACATATTTTCAACAATTTGCCAACAACACATCTTTGGTACTAGTAGTACAATTGTTGTGCCATTCAAAAATGGAAATAGGTTCCCATCTCCACAATGATACAAACGACAAAATGACTAACACAATTGACCTATCGTACCTCCTTAGCGGGATATTCCTTGATCACTTTACGTAGCTCGGTTTTATTAAAAGCCAGTAAATATCCAACTTCCTCGGCTTTGACTCCGGACTTTAATTTCTCCTCGACTCCCTCAAAGAAAATCTGGAAAAGTGCAAAGAATCCCAATGAATAACAAGTAAATGGTAGTTGGGTAGTATTGCTTAACAACCAACGGTACGCTCCTACAGACCTCAATTTTTGGCACAGGTCAACTTGCTCAAGAGTTTACTGGCCCACTCCTGTCACAGGGTCACAAACACACTGGCCTGGGCCAAAATCAGAATACTCACTGGCTTGCGAGATACCTGGGTGTGCAGACGAATTAAGGACGGCTTGGTCTAAGCAAGCAAAATCCCAGGTAAATAGTCCTTTCAACCACAGAAAGTTTCAAAACCTTGTACAAGTAATCTTTTTTTGATGTACTATGATCTTGTGGGTTTTAAACTCTTTCACTCTTGCTAATGGAACAGTTAAAGTTTCACAAAAAAACTTCCATAGCGTGCAATGTGAGCTGGCGTGTCTTTATTGACAGATTGCACCTGAATTAGCCACAAACCTTTAGACTAATTGCCGCTAAACTGAATTACAGATATGCATATAATTCGACGTGTGAAAACCTTTTAAATTTTGTTAATTTATTAGGAGTTGTTTTCCTATGTTCACTGCAAAATTAGAAGTGACGCTCTTGGAGACCATTTTAACACCCAGTATAGGACCCTAGAGGTAGAGGTAAAACACTAATATATCAATATATGCAAAATCAATGAATGCAATGTATGGAAATTACCGTCAACTTTTCCATGGGAGTTCCGAGTTGTTCGTGGACATATGCTTGCATGTGCTCCTGGTATCGTACCCTGGCCTCTCTCCTCTCTGAGTCTAGACACGTGATCTTCATACGAGAGAGTACAGCTACAGAGGCAGTATACACATACTGATGATTCTGCTATTTATACTGAAACTGGGCTAGTAGTTAGCATGATAGTTTAAACTACACTTTGTATACACACCACAATGCTAATACTATAGATGAGATACTCTACATGCATGTAACTAATTACCAAATACTGGGTCTACAAAGTCTCAGCTCTGGTACAGACTTTACTGCTAATTACTGACTAACCATGAATCCTATGAAAGTTCTCAAACATTATGACATGTCGGGGTGTCTTGAAATGCTCTGAGGCTATTCTAGCTATTTCATTGAACAGGCACTGTGCAAGCACCTTGTACGCTTTGTCAAGGTCTGATCTTCTGTCAGAATTGTGGAATATATTCTCTGATTGCTCAGCAAACTCCTACAATATATGTCCATACATATAAAATGTGACACGCCAGCAAGGTGCTCCAAGTCAAAGCAGAAGCAGGAACAAATATGGTGGGTACACTGCACCTGTCATTCAGTAATTCCAAAGTAGTTTCCATTACAGTGCATAGCCTTAGTTTACAGGTGGGTGTGCCCGATCTAGCCTCAACCTGATATTTGGACACTGTTACAGTGGGGCAAAGTCAGAGGGACAACATGTCATCATGGGGTGACTTAATTTTCCCTCCACATCAGACAAAAAAGGCACTGATTGGATAACTAGGGACCCACAGGGAGACACCAAGTAAACTACAATTTATAGACAAATTTAAATTTATTGATATTGGTGAATTCCCAGTCTATCCCAATACCCATTTTATAATTGCTTCTCTAACTGCTTATAAATATGAAGGCTAAAATATTTTAGTGGAGAAATGCAGAGCTATTTATCCCCTTCAAGATGGCTACATCGACTCGTACATATACTAGCATGTAGGTCAAGTTGCGTACACATTCACTTACCTCAACTATACAGCACTTGCCTCAACTGCTACTGCACCGTACTTACCTCAACTGTATGGTACTTACCTCAACTGTTACTGCACTGTACTTACCTCAACTGTACAGTGCTTACCTCAAATGTACAGTACTTACCTCAACTGTATAGCACCTACCTCAACTGTATGGTACTTACCTCAACTGTACAGTGCTTACCTCAACTGTATGGTACTTACCTCAACTGTACAGTACTTACCTCAACTGTATAGACATTACCTCAACAGTATGGTACTTACCTCAACTGTACAGTGCTTACCTCCACTGTATGGTACTTACCTCAACTGTACAGTGCTTACCTCAACTGTATGGTACTTACCTCAACTGTACAGTACTTACCTCAACTGTATAGACATTACCTCAACAGTATGGTACTTACCTCAACTGTACAGTGCTTACCTCCACTGCATGGTACTTGCCTAAACTGTACAGTACTTACCTCAACTGTACAGTGCTTACCTCAACTGTACAGTACTTACCTCAACTGTACAGTACTTACCTCAAATGTACAGTACTTACCTCAAATGTATGTACGAATGATATGATACCACATCTAGACTTCTTGCTGGGTTTGGCCTCCTCAAAGCTCTTACACAGGAGTCTCTGAATAAAGAGGTAATAAATAAAATTCATTATATAAATACAGAAATATGGTATCATGCCAATACCATTCATGGTTAGATATTTCCATTGCTCCAATTTCACTAGAACATGTGACTCTGTAGCGATGCTTCGACTACTAACTAGATAAAGATCCACAACTATTGATAATTAAATGGCTGATTAATTTACGTCTCTCTATTGTTCAACTTTTGCTAAAAAAATGTTTGCCTTTGTAAATCCCGTAGAATTATTTTCCAGCTGTTATTAAGGTCAGGTTCTCTCTTTAGCTCACCCTCTCTAGGGAGACGAATAAGACGATTTTTTGAAAAGATTTTAAGTGATTTCTATGCTGCTAAAAGTTGATGAAAGTGAATTGAACTCTAGGAAGAAGAGAACATAAAAACTCAAATCATAACCTAAACAATGTTCCTGATCGTCTATTCTATAGCCAGCCGTACACTTACAATGTACTCATCAAAGTTGCGCTTCACTGCCACAGACGCCGTCCCATATACTTTGGAGAGGAAGGACCCGGAAGCTGTAGCTATCTTAGTATGGTGACTCAGGTGGACTAATAGACTGAGAGAGTAGCTGCAATGGATAAACATATTATGTACGTCTCAACCAATGATATTACTGTTACTAGAGCAAACAACCAATGATATTACAGGTAATTGAACAAACCACCAATGATATAACCGGTAATTGAACAAACAACCAATGATATTACAGGTAATTGAACAAACCACCAGTGATATAACTGGTAATTGAACAAACAACCAATGATATAACTGGTAATTGAGCAAACAACCAATGATACAACTGGTAATTGAACAAACAACCAATGATATTACAGCAAATTGAACAAACAACCAATGAAATCACACCATGTTTCTTGGAAAAGCGTCACATGTACAATCAATCTAACAGTTACATAGGCAAGAATGTTTCAGATAAAATATATGAGTTATTCTCAACACTGCTGCACTGTACCCAATTGTCTGGACACGATGTCACGCACAGGGTACCTGTACGTACACCTAATACAAAGCTGTGATAACGGCCCATAAATACCCAATGATATAACTGGTAATTGAGCAAACGACCAATGATACAACTGGTAATTGAACAAACAACCAATGAAATCACACCATGTTTCTTGGAAAAGCGTCACATGTACAATCAATCTAACAGTTACATAGGCAAGAGTGTTTCAGATAAAATATATGAGTTATTCTCAACACTGCTGCACTGTACCTAATTGTTTGGACACAATGTCACACACAGGGTACCTGTACGTACACCTAATTCAAAGCTGTGATAACGGCCCATAAATACCCCAACATCAATCAGTGATGACAGATAGGAATGAAGCATCTGTATTTAGGCTACTCACAAAGTATCCTGTTTCACACAATGGGATATGAAACTAGACAAATCCCTCTCCAAGTTGAGGAAGATATCATTGAGGAAAAGCCGAGTAGCTTTATCCGCTGCTTTCCTGTATAAATAGAGCAGACATTTCTGATTAACAGGCACCAACACAACAGTACTCAATAATTTTACTGCCCACTTTTGTCACAGGATCTCGAACATACCTGTCTGGGACAAACTCAAAATCATTTCTTTCGTGTAAGAAGCCTGGTTTCATCCGACAAAGCAAAATCATAGGTCAATAGGTCAGCAGGTCAATAGCTTTTTTGGCCTATGCCAGACAGCCATCTTGGAACTTTTATTGGATACCTTGGCCAATCAAAGAAGGAGCAAAGATACTAACTGTTTGGAAGAACAGGAATCAACAAAACTACATTTAGTGCCTTCACTCCCTCTTGGACCAGCCCGGGTCGCAAATGAAAATCCAAAGATTGCCACATGAAATAGGCCTAAAGGGCTATCAACCTGGGGTTTTGCTTAGTCAGTGGAGACCATCCCTAGCTCATTGGCACACCCAGGGCCTTCGCACAAAAATAGAGGTTTTGCTTTTGGCCCAGGCTAGTGTGCTTGCGACCCTGCTATGGAAGAATGGCAAGCAAGTTAGTCTGCATCTGAAAATTAGGTCACATAGACACTAATTATGTTTTAGCTCAAATAAGAACAAAATAGCTTACTTATTATCTAGACACAGAAATTTAGTTTTTCAGTGCTATGAGTAGGTTACGGCATAGCAGAGGTTATAAGCAGCATAGTGGCATAGTTCACCGCCCTCAATCAGGCCCCAGTAAGAAGCACTTTGGTATATGAATGAACATGATTATATTTACAGACAAATATGCAATAAGATGAGCAGCAATTAGCTGAATCTGAAAGATCAAAGAGAGGCTTAACATTATATTAGAGCTCTGTTGGGAAATCCTCCAATGATAACTCAGTATTCAGTTTGGTGGTGATAGTCAGCGATCTGATCAGTTCATTATGGAGTGGTATATATACCATCCAAAACAATAGGGAAGTAAATTAATTTGATTGGGCAGAAATTGCAGTAGAGCCACTTGATTGGAAGAATTCTCAAATGGTGGGTTAGTAAGCATCTTACACAAGTACAAACATTTCTTCATCTCCAGTGTTTGTAGCCAACTGGTCTACTTCCATCCACAGACCACTAGAGCAATGCTATGTATGTTAGCATATTCAAATATCAACCTTTGACACAGTAGTATTATAATAAAATGTGGTTTACCCGCAATCGGTAACTCATCAGTGTTGTTCTCCGTATAAAACGAACTCTGATACATATTCCATGTCATGTGGCACAAGAGAAGGTAACCCCTTACACAAATATTGCGTAGTCCAGTAGAAGTAGAAGTATGATTAGACATGAAGTGGAGGTGTACCAGAGGTTGAGGTAGACAAGATGTAGATGTGGACAGCAAGTTGGAGTACACGTAAGTAGGGGTAGACAAGAAGTACAAGTGGACAGGAAGTAGAGATGGAAAGGAAGTAGGGGTGGACAGGAAGTAGGGATGGATAAGAATGAATACGAATATATTAGTAAAGTCATGCAGGATACAGATTAATAAAACCAACTATTAGTTCAGGATGAGATTAACTAAAATACTACCTTAACCCTAGCTTGGGTCCCTAACTATGTACAATTATGGGCGAGCATGCTGATACTGGTGCCACAGTAAATCACAAACACACCAACTAAACATAAATATACTTGGAACCCAGGCTATATCAGCTCATACTCTATACTAGATATTATATACATGTATGTAGTACTCACTCTCCCTCCTCGTCTTCAGGTGAACCCTGAAATATTCAAGTATGATAAATAAATAAATATAAATAAACTCATACTAGTGTTAGCACTACTAGATAGTGGAGTGTCTCCATACCAGACTACACTACTGTAAACTGATAATGTAAACAGGAAGCTTTGAATGATAGAGAGAGAATCACTCCTTTACCTGCATGTGGAAGAATTTCACACAGAATTCCTGCTCAGCCACACAAATAGGGGACAACTCTGCAAACACCTTCTCAATCATCTAAAGATGGAATGTAACACAGTAGATATAGTAAGTACAGCTATAGAGTATGACTATATATAGCACATTAGATATAGTAAATACAGCTATAGAGTATGACTATATATAACACAGTAGACATAGTAAATACAGGTACAGAGTATGACTATATATAACACAGTAGACATAGTAAGTACAGGTACAGAGTATGACTATATATAACACAGTAGATATAGTAAGTACAGGTACAGAGTATGACTATATATAACACATTAGATATAGTAAGTACAGCTATAGAGTATGACTATATATAACACATTAGACATAGTAAGTACAGCTATAGAGTATGACTATATATAACACAGTAGATATAGTAAATACAGGTACAGAGTATGACTATATATAACACATTAGATATAGTAAGTACAGGTACAGAGTATGACTATATATAACACAGTAGACATTGTAAATACAGGTACAGAGTATGACTATATATAGCACAGTAGATATAGTAAATACAGGTACAGAGTATGACTATATATAACACAGTAGACATAGTAAATACAGGTACAGAGTATGACTATATATAACACTGTAGACATAGTAAGTACAGCTATAGAGTATGACTATATATAACACATTAGACATAGTAAGTACAGCTATAGAGTATGACTATATATAACACAGTAGATATAGTAAATACAGGTACAGAGTATGACTATATATAACACATTAGATATAGTAAGTACAGGTACAGAGTATGACTATATATAACACAGTAGACATTGTAAATACAGGTACAGAGTATGACTATATATAGCACAGTAGATATAGTAAATACAGGTACAGAGTATGACTATATGTAACACAGTAGATATAGCAAGTACAGGTACAGAGTATGACTATATATAACACAGTAGATATAGTAAATACAGCTACAGAGTATGACTATATATAGCACAGTAGACATAGTAAATACAGGTACAGAGTATGACTATATATAGCACAGTAGACATAGTAAATACAGCTATAGAGTATGACTATATATAGCACAGTAGATATAGTAAATACAGGTACAGAGTATGACTATATGTAACACAGTAGATATAGTAAGTACAGGTACAGAGTATGACTATATATAACACAGTAGATATAGTAAATACAGGTACAGAGTATGACTATATGTAACACTGTAGATATAGTAAGTACAGGTACAGAGTATGACTATATATAACACAGTAGATATAGTAAATACAGGTACAGAGTATGACTATATATAACACAGTAGATATAGTAAATACAGGTACAGAGTATGACTATATATAACACAGTAGACATAGTAAGTACAGGTACAGAGTATGACTATATATAACACATTAGATATAGTAAGTACAGCTATAGAGTATGACTATATATAACACAGTAGATATAGTAAATACAGGTACAGAGTATGACTATATATATAACACAGTAGATATAGTAAGTACAGCTATAGAGTATGACTATATATAACACAGTAGACATAGTAAGTACAGGTACAGAGTATGACTATATATAACACAGTAGACATAGTAAGTACAGCTATAGAGTATGACTATATATAACACAGTAGACATTGTAAATACAGGTACAGAGTATGACTATATATAGCACAGTAGACATTGTAAATACAGGTACAGAGTATGACTATATATATAACACAGTAGACATAGTAAGTACAGCTACAGAGTATGACTATATATAACACAGTAGACATAGTAAGTACAGGTACAGAGTATGACTATATATAACACAGTAGACATAGTAAGTACAGCTATAGAGTATGACTATATATAACACAGTAGACATTGTAAATACAGGTACAGAGTATGACTATATATAACACATTAGATATAGTAAGTACAGCTATAGAGTATGACTATATATAACACAGTAGACATAGTAAGTACAGGTACAGAGTATGACTATATATAACACAGTAGACATAGTAAGTACAGGTACAGAGTATGACTATATATAACACAGTAGACATAGTAAGTACAGCTATAGAGTATGACTATATATAACACAGTAGACATTGTAAATACAGGTACAGAGTATGACTATATATAACACATTAGATATAGTAAGTACAGCTATAGAGTATGACTATATATAACACAGTAGATATAGTAAGTACAGGTACAGAGTATGACTATATATATAACACTGTAGACATAGTAAGTACAGCTACAGAGTATGACTATATATAACACAGTAGACATAGTAAGTACAGCTATAGAGTATGACTATATATAACACAGTAGACATAGTAAGTACAGCTACAGAGTATGACTATATATAACACATTAGATATAGTAAGTACAGCTACAGAGTATGACTATATATAACACAGTAGACATAGTAAGTACAGCTACAGAGTATGACTATATATAACACAGTAGATATTGTAAGTACAGCTATAGAGTATGACTATATATACATGTATAACACAGTAGACATAGTAAGTACAGCTACAGAGTATGACTACATATTATGTATATATAACACAGTATACATGGTAAGTACAGCTATAATAATAATGCATGGTTAATGTGAATGGATGAAGCCGAAGAAGCTGCTCCGATTGGCCTGAGTTGCACCAATAGAAAGAGTGAATTTGTACACAAGGCTGCATAACTCCTTGCTTAATCTGGACTGTGTTTGGATGTGGGGGACGGATAGATTTTGGTCAGAGTAAACCATCTCTACTTCCACCATCTTTTGATTAGTAGTAGATGTAACATTCACCCAAACAGCTAATTCAAATAATAATACCTTATTGAACGCTTGCCTAGCTTGTTTATCTACCGTCTGTTGCCTTGGATCTATACTCTGTAAGCTCTCTGTAGAACCTGCGCTATGTTTGACAGAGAGAGCCGATGACATGTGCTTGGACTCTTTGTTCCCTACTCGAAGTTTAACAGCCTCCAGGAAGTCCCTGATCTCCCTCTCGTACACAGACTTGAGTGACTCACTGTATGTCTAAAGGTCAGAGGTTATTCAAAACAAGTATTAGCCAATGAAATGTGACATACATGTATCATAAAATATTAGCCAATCAACGAGAGTGTAGACCAAGTACCTGTAGAATCCCTAATGACAGGTGAATGAGTAATTCTATAATGCATTGTGGGATACTGTAGGCACCATACATGTACATTAGAACTGTTACTGACAGTAGAGAGGTTATATAATAATGTTCTATCCTCAGACCACACAAGTAACATCGAGTACTAAGTAACATTGGAGTTATGTTATTCCGTGCTTTGGGAACAAAACCCCCAGTAGAAGGTAAATTTATAATCCATCATGTTCAAAACAGTGAACGATCCTTGTATTTTGAGCATGCATTTATTGCACTAGAGTATTAGTATAGATGACTTACAGTCTGGAGGTTGTGGAACTTGGCAGGGTCGACCCTCCTAAGCCATAACATGAGACCTGTGTATGGGAGAAGGTCTCTGTGCTGGTTGTGGTGGTTCTGTATCCTCAACTCTCCAGAGCGAAGGGTACCATGGAGGGCATTTATCTGTCAGACAAAAGGTGTATTAAATTATCACTGCATACATACACATGAGCTGCATATATAGCCTAATGTTTTAATAGATATAATTTGAGAATATGGCACGAATACTAAAACATTCAATACAGATGCATATGATGTGGTGCACAGACTGTATGTAGAGAAGCATCAGCATAAGTGATTATATATCACAATCATGTACCTACCTGGTTCCGATTTGGGATGAAACAACAATTGATGGATACATTTCTAAAGCTACAACTATACACTAGATACAGGATATGCACTACTATCTACACTATAACCTATAGGATCGGAGGTCAAGGAACAGCCATATTGTTTGTCGGAAACTACTGCTTGTACGAGCGAATCAGTGGACTTGGTTCTCAACAACTATACAGTTTCAATCAATACGCTATGTGAAAGTGCAGATAGCAAGGAGTGAGTTTATTAGCTGGCACCATTGAAGGCAGCACATGGAAACACCCATAATACCACACAGTTTGTTGGCTAGAACTGAGGCTACGTGTTACAATAATACACCTGAACATACCTTATTGTCTGGTCCCTGGAAAGTAGAGAAGTTTATCAATATTTGATAGACATGCACAAGGATTATATGAAATGAATTCCCTACACGGTCATGCAAATATGGGTAAACATTATGGACTTTGAGCAATCAGCTACATGATATTTATTTAAATACATGTAGGTCAAGGTGGCAGACTAACTGGAGGCCGCCCCACTAGGGTATCACCTGAGAGCACCTGTTTTGAATTCCACCACACTACAACCTATAGGTTTATGGAAATGGTGATGTGATTGACCAAGTCTAGAAATTAATTTCCAGTCTTGAATTTGAGCAAACATGCTGCATGCAATAAGTAGCACCACCTCTTGATATGGAATCATCCTCTCTTGGTAATGAGCAAACAACTATTGATATTAGCTTCCTATACTTAGCATATTGTATAGACTTTGTGTATCACTTTCTATTCTATTCAGAAGAAATTACATTCTGCATATATGCTTATAAAGTATGAAATATTAGTAGGCAAATATGCTTCACCATATCGGTATATTAAACACATGCAATAGAGAGGGGATAACTCAAAGAACACCTAATTAAGAGAGAGAGAGAGAGGGGATAACTCTATAAATAAGACAGCTTACCTTGTGAGCAAACAGGTTGTTGAGATGATGAGACAACCTTCTAGCAAACTCATTGGATAGTTTGTGCATTTTATTCTTCTGGTCCTTGACTGCGTCCATATTCAGGAGAGCTAAAGGTGGATAAACAACAATAAACACACTACAATACAATATATATAGTAGAGCACGTAAGTTGTAGGAAGTTAAGTCAATAGGGACGTGTTTATGCATGTAATATAATGTAATGTAATGTAATGTAATATAATATAATATAATATAATATAATATAATATAATATATAGCACAACGTGGTACTACATGTAAAAGGGCATCTGATTTAAAAGGCATAGAGCCTTGAGATAAGTCTAGATAGATGACTAGACAGGGAGACTTGAAAAGCAGATAACATGTAAAGGCATCTATCAGGTACAATGTATCTGCTCCTGACAAAGTATGTCCATGAACTGTAGGCAGTAGACTATCTCATAGCATATCCTGCACCAGTAGAATACATAAAGTATACCCATATACACCACCTAACTTACATAGCTCAATGTCTGCTTCCATACAGCTCTGCAGTGCCATAGCAGCTTCAGTACAGGCATGTATACCTTTCGCAGATGAGAGATCAATGTTTTTCAATGCCCTCTGGTGGTCATGTGACAGATCCAGGTTTTTCTGTACAAAACAATGTACTAGAAGAGTTACACCAGTGCCTAGTTGATTAATATACTGTAGCATGTAGGACTGCTATTGTAAAGTAACACTGATGATGGAGATGATAGATGTTTGTACTATTCAACTAGATTTCCCTACACTCAACTATAGTATAACAGTGGATCAATGGACACATATATTTTAATATGTATAATTATTATTTATATACACCTATCTTTCATACCAGTAGTATAATATAACAAATAACATCACAAAGCATAACTATACGTTACCATACAATACTAAATCTACCACCAATGGATTGGGAGTGTTTATACTATATCAATATGTTACTAGACAATACTAAACCTACCACTAGTGTGCTGAGAGTGTCTATAAGGCTCTCATGGTTCGACTCATGGACTTTCATCATATCATCCTTGTCTTTCATTCTCTCCATTTCTTCCTTCACTACCTGGGAGATAGGGACGGTTAGTGAGATCATAGGGAGACAACTCCAAATAATGACCAGTATGGATACACAGCATGACAAATTTAAATATGGGTGAGAAAATATGTGATGTACTTTGGGAGCAAATTCATGCAAAACATACTGACTGAACAAAAAAATTGGAGGACAAATGCTAACCACAATTTGTTTCATTTAGTAACAAAATATATCACATGACGCCAGGACTGGTGTAAAGTAGTTATACATAGGCTTCCTATTTCACCCCCTTTACTCTTGCAAATTTAACTGACTGACTGACTTATTGACTGACTGACACCTACCATGATCACTTGATCATATGAATTCAATCTCTCTTCTATTTGAGTGACTTCCTTCACAGCCTCATCTATAAGCTGCATGAGCTGTAGTACATGATCTTCAGATGATACGATAGAGTGAACGTTGGCCTGCGTGAATATAATACAGTAATACGATAGTATAATACAGTAATACACAGCATAATACAGTAATGCATAGTATAATGCGCTACTACATAATATAATACAGTAATATTGTGATCATACAACATAATATCATCTTACAATAAAAGTGTAAGTTATGTGATGGAATAGGTGCATATTAATTATGGTCAACATTATATTAGGACACATGAAATACAATTCTATAGTGAAGAACTCAATACAAGTTGTCCCCTCCTGCTCCTGCAATATTATAGAGTATAGACGATAAGTTGTGAGCTTGGTCTAGTCTTGTGCTCTCAGCATTGCAAAGACAAACTATTAGCAGTGAGGGAATGTAAATATGTCTTGCAAATGCCTGAAAATTGGATTTTTTCACCCAGGGAATAGATATTCATAAGTCAATATTGATTATTGCATTGCTACACAATGACTAATGTGACACAATGCTATACTTTTGTTCAACTAGTGGTTTACCATGCAATCTATGGAGTTATCCCAAATAGCACCGTGTAGAAAGGGATAATAACTTCTAATAATTACATGTATAATGAGTGTGTTCCTTGTTCTCACACACAGATAGACCACGTTGACAGCATTATCAGATGAATGAAACTCACCCCATCGAGAACCGAGAGGTCAAGGGAAAGCTTATCAGCAAATCTGTGAGCATCGCTGATGGCGATCTCCGAGTCCATCATCAGCTGAGTAATGTCACTCTCTTCCTTCGTTGAGATGATTTGATAGGCAAGGTCACCCAGAGGGTCAAACGAGTGGTCATCATCAGTGGATTGTCCATTTACATCAACAGCGGGTATAGAGACTGTAACAAAGTACAACCATAGCAAGCTCTCTACTGAGAATCTTATACAAGAGCACAAATTTTAGTAAATTCATATAATGTGAATGCATGGTAGGATTCAGGTGACAGATAAAACTTTCATTGAGCAAAAATGAACTGAATTTACTTGTATCATCCAATTTAAGAGTCAGCGTTGGCATTTGACAATATCTATACATGTAGTTATATAGACAGTAGCAACTTTATGTCAATGCTGCAAGGTAAAGTAAGATGTGATCATAATTAGTAGGTCAAGGGATAAGTACATACTCACCATCTGTAATTACTTGACCTACATTCTCAAAGACAGGTTGAGTCTTTAGATATCTCTTGCTTAGCTGCAACACAATGAGATAGATACATAAACTATAGCTAATATACTGATATACTAGCAATTGTCCAAATGATCATAATTACAAGTAACATCACTTAGACTTATCAATTCTTGTATATTGTTCAACAACAAGTTAACTCTCAACACTTGGGGTACACAATAAATACCTTCCACAAAACCTGTAGCAGATCCGTCTTATGATTGGCTACTTCCGCTTTCCACTTGTAAACCTTCTCCAGCGTCAGATCAAACTCCGCACTGATGGCTCCTTCACCTTGACCGGATAACCCTACAGAACAGAACAGCGTAAACAATCAGCAAAATACAAATCTTAATCGAATTTCACCATTTCCTTAGGCTAGTGGTGAACACAATAGTTGATTTACTTATTGCACTGTGGGAGAGAACTGAGTTATGCTGCAGTTAGGAATATGATGGCACAGGTTAGCCTACATTGTGAAACTAAGATTTAGGCTTATAATGTAAATTGTGGATCTGAGCACCCGCTGTCGCCGATACGTTTGATTATACTGGACTTTACAGCATATTGTGTAGGAATAAAAACACACTATGATCTGGGAATCGACAGTAACTTAAACATTCACCAATCATTAGAGCAAACAATGATTTCGGTACAAGGGAATGAACTTAAATACCTTCTGTAAAATGGCCATCAACTGATTTCAAGTCACCTAACTCCCAGCTAGCTTTCTTCTTAAATCCATCACCTTTCTCTGCCTTTTTCACAGTATGGAGCTTACATATCACAGGCTTCTCACTCGTTACTATAGAGAAATGATGTGAGCAATATAGGTACACCATAAAAGGTTAGAACATAGAATCGCCAAAGAGTAAGATTACATACAGCTTTAAACATACTCAAATGTTAGAAAGATTTCTGCTAGCTGCAACATACATGTACACCACCAGTAGATTACCTGTTACACAAAGAAATGTTTGTTGCTTCTTTTTCTTAGTCTCTTTGGTTTTAGAAACACAAATACAGCTAACTAATCTTTCATGGGTAAACAACTCCTTCTGTATGTTCTCTCTTGCCTTAGATAAGTCAACCTGCTCAGGTGCATTCGACGTGGTCTTGGAAAGTTTTCGATTTCCAGGCGTCCCTATAAATAATTAAGAGTCCATCCATAATATGACGCAACTAGTACCAATGTGACTTTTTAAAAAGATAAACAAAAGCTAAAACCAATGATGAGCAATGGGTTTCGGTATCAGCGGCGATGTTCTTGTGATTGGGAACAGGATCTACATTTAGATGCTACATTCGTTGCATTCGAAGCTGAGACACTGCCACCACCGACATTTACGCATACTACAAGCATTCTATTGCATTGCGCAATTGTGTCTTATTGATTATGCACCAGTAGTTCCTTTTATCTAACATGGCATGCACCATAATCATTGTAGTTTATGCTTTAAGACTGATTTCCTCATCATTATACCTCGAACCCTTTGTGAATCTGTGTCTGTCACTACTGTTAGCCAGTAGTTTACAAGCACTATCTGAACTTGGATTCCTTGGTACAGCCCTATAATTTGTCCAGGACTGCAACTAGGGCCCAACACAGAACACCCTCTCAGCATTGAGGCCACTTCTGCTACACTGTGCTGAGTCAGCAGTCCATCTCGACCTATAGCTCTCATAGCCTAGTAAATTGAGTCGTGCTCATGCAGCCTGGTTCGAGCTCTACTTCTAGTGTCAATTCTTGTCGCAGGTGGACTTCTCCCCACACCCTGGACTGAGCACAGATTTTGTCCTCTTTCCTCAGCATGTGCCTTGCTGTCCTGGCTAGTCCCTAAGGACTTTAGGTTATTTTCTGCCTGGTTGACCTTGTTTCCTCTCTCCAATGCTCTGCCCTCAACCCCCACTACCCAGCCAGACACAACAGAACAGTACACATTTCATCAACCATCAGAATACAATATTTGCTATAAAAATCGTGATTAATAATATCAAATTAATCAACCATAATATCATTGCATATTGTAATGATATAATTATAATCAGCTGTAGGCTACATTAAAAATCGGAGCTGTGTCAGAAGAGAAGAGACTAACACTTACACTAACTTGGAAATAACAAGAATAGTTATAGTATTGTTGTGGATTTTTTCCTGGGAGCAATGTGGTCTTGAACCGCCAAACTCCGGCACTGCGCCTAGCGTGTGTCTGAGGCCGCTACCATCACGGCCATCTCGGCAACCCCAAAAAAGGAAGCTTCAACGACCGCATGTATAGTGGCAATCAGCCCACACACACGGCTGGACAGTTCCACCACATTCTCCCCACCACAACGAGCCATGGGTCTTTCAGCATCCCAGCTGCCATCAATGTTCTGTTGTGGACTTTTTCCTGAGAGCAATGTGGTGGAACTGTCCAGTCGTGTGTGTGGGCTGATTGCCGCTATACATGCGGTAGTTGAAGCTTCCTTTTTTAGGGTTGCCGAGATGGCCGTGATGGTAGCGGCTTCAGACACATGCTAGCCGCAGTGCCAGAGATTGGTGGCTCAAGACCACATTGCTCCCAGGAAAAAATCCACAACATTCACATTGAGTGCAAAGCAGATGAGGTAGTGATAGTCAATAAAATACTGCACGATTATGATAGTAACAGTTTTCAAGGCATAAAATTCCAGAAACTATAACTATTAACAAATAACCAAGCTAACTAACACCTTAGCCTATTATTCTGCAAATAGAGCATTATATTATATAAAATAACATAGGATATTAAATTATATTTACAAGGAAATTGTACAAACCGGAAATGTTCTTCAACACCGAGGCCGCCATGATGTGTAGAGGCAACAGTTGTACTACACAATTGGGAGCAATTACATTAAAATTTTAATCTAAATGTTCTTTATATAATAACTTTTTGTTAACTGTTGTTTTGTAATTGCCTACTTTGTATTTTGTTGTAAACTGCAATTTCTACTTATTATATTCTCTCATAGGATTTAAGTTATTGCGCACACTATAAAACCCAGAAACAAATCGTAATATTCCGCTAAATTTTAGCCAGTTTACGAGGCACAATATGATTCAATATCCGCCAGGTTTCTCGGCAACCAAGGTCATTGAAATATTGTTCAGCAATGCCAAAATAATACAGTATTAGATTCATGTGTTTGACAATTCAGTGTTATGTGTTGACCAAGGTTTTGCATAGTGCTGGTCAAAAGTCTTTGGCTTTCATTTCAGACTTTAGTACCCTGTTCAAATGGTATACCAATATCCAAATGCTGACTCTTTCCTTCTCCACCTTACAGGTTTAGATTTAGATTAAGATTAGTTCTTATTAAAAATTATATAATAATAATTATTATATTTATTATGTTATAATTATTAATTTATTTTAATTTGTGCTCAATGTGGTAGTAGTACTATACATTTGACATGTTATGTAGTTAATGTAATTGGTAATTTTAAATAAACTTGTGAGTTCTTTTTAAAGATTGGCTAATTTAAAACCTGATCATATGATGTTCTTTGATAAATGGGTAGTAAAGTGCTACAGCACACACTTGCCATTAGGCCTACAGATGTGCTGGTAGACTGTGGAGCCATAATATAGTATAAGTATGTGATAAGTTTTAAAATCCTTTACTCGTAGCAAATATTTGTTTTGATACATTTTTAAGGCTGTCTTGCATTTTTGCCAATTCTAGACCCCCATGACAAAAGTACATATGCCGGAAGGAATTCCAGTACAGGGAATGTATCTACTTGTTTTGTAGTGAACCATGAGTACAACACACTTACATCCCAATCCAGGCTATGGTGACTATGAATCGCGTTTGAGAGGTGTTGCTGCTGCTCCTGAATTACTCAGCTCCAAATACTATGCCGAGGACTCTAGTGCAAACCCTGCATCAAATGAATTATCCGCGATAAAGGACTGGTCAAAGAGGGTCTGGTCTGGTAGGGATAGATGCGAGACAACATATCAGTTTCAGTATCCTATGAAGATGTTGGATGAACGCACTTCATCAGCACCGACAGAAAGGGAAAGAATTCACAAACCACACCCTCCAACGTATGTATCATATATGTGTATTTCTAACGGTTGATATCGAATATGTATATTTTTCTACTAATTTAATTAGATGCACTCGCTATTGTGTTATGTTATCAATCTTTGCATATTCACTTTTTAGATATTCTATAAAAGCTCAAAATTTAACATTATTGCATTTGAACACGAAGCCTGAATACCATTGTTTTATCTCTTCTCTTAGTTCTTTAATTCACACGTCTTTTAAATTTGGAATACCTCATTGTGTAGACACTGAGATCTAGCATGTGTGACTTGTAGACATTTCCTGACAAATAGATTACACTATGTACCCGGATATCATAATGCAGATGCTAGACTGGGAAAGTCACCATACCAGGTAATAGAAAACGGTTGGGAGGATGTTGCACCCACCCTGCTCAGTTGATGATCTAAGTTTTGAACTCAGTAAATATATAATATTGAAAATGGAAGTGACGAAGCAAACATGAAGCAGCTGAGTATTACAGAAGAGTAACCTCCATTTTTTGTAGCCGGATGCTGCTTGTGGAAATGGTGAGAGGTCATATAGAGCTGGTCTCAAATCGAAATATGACGGTGGGATATGTAACAGTGCAGTCCGTCCTTACGTTAGTAATAGTGCAGACTATGACATCACAAAGTGGAACAGAACTCTACCGCCTAATGACACATGGATGGCAGCTAGCACTTCTTCTAACGGTATTTATTTCCTATTTTTGGACAAGCTGCATGGTAGTCCATATTAGGTTTAGTCAAATGCTACCTTTAAGTTAATTAATAGGGTGTATGTGAATAGTTGAAAATGTTCAAGGTAAAGTAAAAGCAAAGGTCACACAGAGTTTTTTTAGAGCTAGACAGGGTGTCATCACGTTGAACTGTCTTGGCAGTGTGAACATCTTTAGTCTTGCTTGATGTCTCACACAGCATTTATAATTTTCACTGCTTTAATGCACATGTTAACCGCTATTATACATGTAGAACAGCCAAATACACCTATTTGTGTAACCCATATAACCCATTTTATTTATTAAAAGTATTAACTTATTTGTCAATGTATGCACCCTGCCAGCACTAACGTACAGGCACATCCAGTGAGTTGTTTGATTGGTAGTTATGCTATTCTGTTTACTTGATGATTACAGTGATGTATATCTGATCCCAGCAGAAATCCTGTCAAGCAATGATGCACTGGTCTATGTACACTACCCTGGCTTCACGCTCTTTGCACTGTGTATTGCTATTTGTTGAACTACCCTGTTCCTTTTCCTTGCACTACTATTGCACTGACTTCTTACTGCACATGCACTGACCTCTTACTGCACTTGCACACTCTATAGGTAGACCTCACGGTCACATGCTGCTTAGATCACTTGATGATGCGATACAAGAGTCAGCACAGAAGCAAGCTGCCGATTTAGCTTCACACAATAGATATTTACGTCTCGCAGGTCCTGAAGGTGTGTTCACAGTAGTAGATAGTCTAATTTCAACAATGTAGTTACATAAGTTTAGCGACACAGTTCTAATACTGCAACTACCAAGCCTCACGCAACTGTAAGACCAGTAAAAAGAATGTCAAGTTCAATTTTCTTTAATCAAAGTATCATTGTTGTCATTCAAATAATTTTCTTCAACTGCAACTACTGTAATTTATCGCATCTATTTCATTTTCAGAGAATCTCACTGTTTTACAAAACTTGTAGACGCTGCGAAGATTCACAGAGCATTAGATGCAGTCCACAGTATGGATAAAATACCTAATATGATGATACCCCATCAATCGTCCGGTAGTATTGGCTCGAGGAAGCAGACGGATAAAGCCAAGGTTCAAGGAAACCCGAATAAGCCTCTGTACAGGTAGACACTACGTTATAGTGCACCTTAACTTAGCATTATATCATACTGTATACAGTATACTTGTATACTGTATGATATATTTACTCCCCAGCTTTATTTGCATATCATGGGAGCCATTTTCATGGAGTTATCTCCTTCTTTAGTGCTTTGTACTACTCACCAGGGATCGTAGCCCCATGCGGATGATGTTCATGATCCAAAATAATATATACTAGATTTGCTAATATTGCTACACAATGTTATGTGGTAGCATGGAATTCGACATGCTGACTACTTTATAACAGGTAAAGGCCATTACCATTCCTGTCATCCATGCTGGGACGATCTTCTCTTCTCACAGTGCTTATTATATGCAGTAAATACAGGATACATAGTTGCTAGTTATTATTACTATTTTCAGGTTCCCTAGACCAAGAGGAGACTTCCTAATTCACCCTGTTTGGCCTCCCAGTATCTGGCATCACAGAATCCCAGGCTTTAGACCAGATCCCCCAGCCAATGGTATACTAAGCGCATACGAAAAGCATCAGCAAGCAAGACTTAGCGGAGTATACTAAGACCCTGGTACCTTGTTGAGTGGAATCGTCTTCTCTCTGGTACAACTTTCACAGCTCAGATTAGCTATTGTAAAACTTTCTGTTATAGTATGGACCTACCAGTTTTTTATGCAGTAGCTAATGTTATAGTTGTATGTGTAACATACTAACATAGGTAGGCATGAGGTACTACACTTACTCCCTGTCATTAGTGTGAGTTCTAAGCCCACACAAGAATTTGTAGATAGGTTGGAAACTGTGTGCACCTCTAAAATCAACCATTGACATGGAACCTGGCTATCTCAATTTTAGCTGATTTTAGTGGTGGTGCAGTATAGCTTTGTCTGCTGTATGAGGGAAAACTCATTCTATATAATATCATGTGATGTGTAATAGGTAACAATCTCCAGTATTTGTGCAGTGATTTTGCTAACATAGATATATTTCTACATTTCAATGTCATCTATGACACATATATTTTCCTACAACTTCTTCCAATTTTGATCGTTTTTTAATATCCATGATTTTATGTTAATAATAAATTATTTTTTAAGTAGCTATATTGTATATCTACATGTACATGTATATACCTACTAATAGCCACATCCATGTCGGGTGGTATGTGCTTTCCTAGAGTACCTGTCCATGTTTTATACTATACTCATTGCACATATTCTAATGTACCTCTGCAATTCAAGCACAAGTAATAGTATTGTTATAATTGGTATTTGATGTTTTCATATTAATGCATTGATTGCACAATTTTTCGTTTTTGCAAAATCTGAACTTGGTCTAATACAACTGTTTTCATCAAACTCAAAACCCCTGTTAGGTTTCATTGTGGTATAGGAATACTAGTAATAGTATAGCACACCATAGCATAGTACATATTGTACAATTGTATAGTAATAATATAGATACTACACAGTATATTATGGGATATATATGTACATGTACTCATTTGATGCCGGATGAGACATTGCTCTCTAGACAATCCATGCAAATAGTGAGCACCTCTATGAAGTTATTGGAACCTACTCAGTACAGTTTTAATTGTACCAAGCAGGAACTATGGAATCATGGATCTATCATCTATACTATGGATCGTTTTTCATAAACCATTTTAATAGCATCAACAGTGTGCAGCAGCATAGCTGGCACCACTGCTAACACACAGTTAAAAGCTGAAATATATATATCAAGAACATGAATGGATAGGTCACTCATTTGTATAGCTAGACAAATGAGCACTAGTAGACTATTGATCATTTTAGAAGTTGTCCTCTCTCAATCTATCTACTTCTCAAGGAAGGTAAATCGAGAGAGGACAAATTCTAATTATGATTAACTGCTTCTTCGTTTATTAGAATATCAGAAAAACATGTGTGCCCTTCGTTGAATCGGCAGATAACTATCCAAGGCATTTTACCGGTGGTTAAGCGTCTGCGATGTGGGTCGTTGCACGCAGGTCAAGGACTTCAGGTCGGAGGTAAATAATCGTTTTCTAGGTATGCACATTGACATGCAGAATCAAGACCACTATTTGGCCTATAAAATAAACCAGTCAACACCACAGTAGCGCACAATATTATGCGTTGCGATAGGTAGTTTATGTCTCGGTTTCTGACTGTTGAAAGCGAAACCCGCCTCACATTGCTTCTTGTTAAACAGGGGCCTTACTCCAGTGACTAACCAGCTGTTCTGGTCCGACCTACTGTTACTGTAGCTGTTACTTACTCTTGCTCTTCTGAACCATCCAACTCACATTTAACGTGCATCGGCCACCCACATATGTAATTATGCACTGATATACTTCATCATGATCGTCTTAGAGAAATAAAAGTAGCAATGTGGCCTGCATTGTTTCTTGTTTTCATAGATTATCTCCCAAAGAAATTGGACTGTGACTATCACTATGACTAGCCGATACTATTCAATTCAATGGTCACTATGACTATTTGTTGATGGCAAACTTACATGAGATTCGAAAAAAACTTGCAGGCATTAAGGAGCTGGGCTATTAGATGGGGGAACCAGAGCAAGATTATTATTCTGTTTAACAACAAAGACATCACTCCAAATTATTCACTTGATAGACAATCACTGGACACTGTTGACAGAGTTTGATATCTCTAATCTGGGGTTGATGATAAAAGCTGACATGAAGCGTACCGCACACATTCAGAGGAAACTGATGGTCGCAGAATAGCAACTCGGGATGATAACGAGTGCACTTTTCTGGGCCCCTAACATCGCTAAATTAAAATTGCTGGTCTACAGAATCCTTTGTTCCTCACATCTGGAGTAGGCCTATGCAGCTGCTGCCTGGGATTTTAGCTGCAAACGAAATATCTCAATTAGGCCTAGTGAGCTTCCTATGGTGAGATTAACAACAAGCTACTTACTACAATGGTCAACATATCCCAAGCTTGTGGACTGCCTGCCGCATTCCATACAAACTGTTCTTTATTCCACAACAGCTTCCTGCCGAGAACCATTCGGGATTTTAAGGGAGATAAGACATGATTCTGCCACACGCTCCCAACAATACTGACATCATTAAAGTAGGGCTGTCACAGGGCCTGTGCTGAGGTCACTACAGCATATAAACTGTAATCTAGCCAGATCTAGTAGAAGTTAGCAAAAAGGTTCATACCAAAGTTTTTCCCAAATGAGGTACTTCCCTTCCACTCTCCACTAGTTGTCTAACATAATGAGTCATCACAGTCATGAGTTGGAGATGATGATGGTCATCATCAGGGATGAAGTGATTGTCATGCTACGTATCGATACCGATCCTTCAGCTAAGAACAACGCATATGCCATGAGTGAACAGCTGTCTGGCCTAGTGCTCAGTCCTGGAGAGACTATATTTAATTATTTAATAAATAAAATAATAAAGTGTAATAGTTGTAGTAGATTGATAGCTGGTATCATACTTGCCAATAGTGTCCGTATTTTGTCAGGACACCTCCAGGTTTTTGTGTCAGTTCGTACTGATTTTACTAAAAGTTTTCTAGTCACAGTGAACTTGAAGGGTTTACCAGTATGAATATGCTACTTTAAAATTGTATCTATGCCATTCAAAAAATGAAGGGCGGTTTTACTGGGGCCAAAATACTACAAATTTATAGCCTATATCTAGGAACAAGCAAAAGTTATGACAGCTATTGTAAAATTCTTCACAGTTAATTAACATATGCATATTCAATGGTAAACTGTTTGGATTTTCTATACGTAAAGCTTGTCAGCTGATTCTCTCACCTGATTCTTAGCATCGCTGCATTGTATCAAACAATATTTGTTTCAATTGGTCATGGATTGCTATTAGACTGTCAGTTCTTTTGCTTTTGTCATTTTTTTATCTGTTACTAGTAGGCCTATATAAATCTCATATAGAAACGACACGTTCGGTTTTCATTTGTAGATAAATGTCTGGGAATCCGAGACCTAAAGGTCGTGAATATAATCCGAAAGGAAATCTTGTGGGCACACAGGCATTCAGGGCTGTAAACATTGCCTTTGCTGCATATACTCTTATATCTGTGGGGCTAGGTTACTGGTATATGTAAGTTATACGCGCCATTATATAGTTACATAGGCCTACTAGATCTTGTGTCAGTGAATCAGGTTCAGGATATATGTTTGCTGGCAACTAACTGGTATCTACTGCCTTTAACATGGTCTGCTGCAGCCTTGGGGATATGATATGTGCACACACCAATATCTTCACTCTTTTTACATTGTTTGTTTCTATAGTTAGGGTCTATCTATTAGCCGTTCATTTATTACGGGTTGGTTTAGTTTAGGTTATCTATAATTATGTTCATATTACATGGCAGTTCAAATAAAAGTTACTAATGAGCAGTGAAGTGTATAGGCGCAATACACTCAGCATACCAGAGGCCTGCATTCTATCTGTCATAGACTATTTACTAAATTTATAGTTGTTAGTATCCAGTTCCAAAACTCATTCATTCGTTGTGTTGTAGAAATCATCGTCTTCCCAATAGCAGATTCTACAAGTGGATACAAAGTGACGAGACTTTTAATAATAACGCAGAGTTGAAGGTGGGTTATGTACATATGTGAATCAGTTGTCTAATATGAAAATAACTGCATCCAGTAGTTAAAACTTTAGTCTGCTGTAGGAAATTGTTTCATGTGAGCAGGTGGATTGAACTCTCATGATTTTGTTTGCCAATTGTTTCATACTTTAGTGTATCCTTAGTAGATGGTACTGTAGTGTATCCTTAGTAGATGGTACTGTGGTGTATCCTTAGTAGATGGTACTGTGGTGTATTTTAGCACAGTCAAGCTGTTATAGAACAAATCCGTAAGACTAAGCGACTGGCAGAGGACCCCTACTATATGTATGAGAAAGCTAAGGAAGGAACAGCATCTCCTGACAAAAAGGTATTCCGTGCGTATGACTGTCTAGTTCAATAAATTGGATACTGACCTAACTTAAGGTGGCCTCAGTTGATGGTCACACCAGTTCTATTTCATTTCATCACCGCTAATAGAGGATAAATTGGCTTCCCAACTGTCACTCATGTTGGATAAATTCAGCGTTCCAATTTCTAACCAAAACAAGGCTTCCATTTTTTCTTTTATTTCTACACTAATTATACTTTTAATAATACATTTTTTTAAACTTTAATAATTTGCAACATTTATTCTAATTTCTTTTACAGTGAACTGATACAAGGCGGATTAATCACTGCTCTATAAACTACTTGAATCAGACTGAATGAATAATTCACAAGGATGTGTAACAAATAAACCATAGATGTAGTCTGTGTGCTTGTAGTGGTTCTTAATTAATAAATTTATTTTATATCGTGTGTAATAAAAAAGCATTTTACACTTGACACTCTACTTTGACCTTGACATTATAAAAATGGACTCGATTGAGATGTTAATGAGCCGCTCATTCCGAGTGTTTGAGTGTAAGGGTTGTCGTAGTTTCCACATCAATGCCGAGGAGCTTGCAGAACATACGTCAAAGTGTGTTAGCTTCCAGGAGCTCCAGGTAACCTCAAGTTTGAACCCACCACAGCAAGTACCTGTATCAACCTCCACCCAACGCCCTCGTCCTGGTAAGTTCTGGTGGGTGCAAGGTTTTTGTGTCATCTTCAGTGTCTGATAGTTACTTTGGACATTCTGTGAGGCTTCGGCCGAGTCATGTATTTTGAACGTTTATTGTTTTTAATGAAAATTTATATGATAAGAAGTGTCTTCAAAACTTTAATCAGTGTTTTGGAGGCTTAACTTGTGGATATCGGTACTTATTACATGTATATATAATTTTTCCAATAGTCTCTGCAGTTTATTTGTATGGCTCACAAAATATACCATTTCTAGGTGTGCTATTGTTTTGCAGGACCTAAATCCAAGAAAGGTGGTAAATACAAGTTCAAATCTGTATCTTCAATGAATACGACAGCAGGAACGAAAAGGGCCAAGGGAGAACCACCTGCTGATGAGGTAGATAGTAGTTTCTTACTTTCAGCGTTGTCTCACTGTGCCATGTATAATGGTGAAAGGTTGGCGTTAGAGTGCCAAGATTTCATGCAAATCATTCTAAACCTTCCAGGTTTTACTTCCCACAATTAATCTCAGGAAAGGAATCTAAGATCTGAGGAGATAAGCATTTATTTTTTTGGGGTAGAGAAAGGGGCTATGTGGCACAGGGGCATTTTAAGGCTGGATGTTCTTTCTAACACCAGCATTCACCTTTACGGAGCTCGAACGTGGATCTCCCTCACAAAAGTGTAGAGCTCTAACTAGTAGGCGACGGGTTCTCCCGGCGAGTCGCTAATTAGATGCGAGACTATGAATACATTGAGGGACGCGGTCAATATGTTGACCAGGTTGATGTCTGGGACTCAGGTGGATTATTCTGCTGTAGGTAAAGAAGCGACGTGTATCTCAGTCTCCCACTTCGGCTCCAGAATTAATGCACCAGTCTCGTGCCAGACCTCGCCATTCCCAGTCTCTAAAGACAAAAAATGATCAGGTGAGTATTAGTACATTCTGATATTCTATTCCTTTCCTGCAGCACGTCATACTGTTGTATCAGATTCTGGCTTTAGTGAAGTCCTACCTATAACTATGGCCTTGAGAACATCATGTCACCAAAGTTTATAGAACTAATAAGTTTTTCCACGGCTTTATACACCAATAGGATTGCGCGAAATCTGACCTAATAAGCGGCCTAGTTCAAAGTCGTTAGCGGCAACGAAAAATTACCGATAAACCAATGGAGTCTTCTCAAGATTGGCGAAAAAATTGCCCTGAGATTGGCTAAAAGTACTTGTAATGTTAGCCTATTATTTTCAGAATACATGATGTTTATACCAATAGCATCAATAGAAGATGCAAGCATTTAGAAAAGCAGAAATAGAGGAAAAAGGCCCAAAAAGTTCGAGCCATCCTACTGATCACGTGGTCTGGACTATTTATGCCTCATGTAAACCAAAGAGGGTAAAAGTACGCTCTTTGTGCAGACTGTCAACTACTACTGCCGACCTATATTTCTATAGCCTAAGCGTCTGGCCACAGAATGGGCGCTCGTTAAAGTGCAACGGTTTGCTAATTTTGGCAAGAGAACCACGGCAAATGACTATGCGCATTGTTTGCTCGATAAACTTGGTATATAGAAACTTTGATGTCACATCATAAAGTCCTTCCTTCGTTGGATAAAGTGGTAAGCTAGTCTTTATTGCGGTCTAGTGCTGGTTATAGACTCCTAGATTGAGATATTTTATAGGACATACTTGGTAAGATTGTCATTTCAGGGGCACTCCACGGTATCCTCTACAATTATAACTGATTCTCATCCACCAGAGCTTGCAGGATCGGGTGGTAGAGTGGGCTTCGTTACTACCTCGGAACCTTGGAAACCCAGCAACGGTTAGACTATTACATTGTGTTAGAAGCATTACTATCTGCACAGCCTATTTCTTCTGGTCTGTTAATGATTAGACAGCCAAAGCATAGTGGTTAAGGCAGCGGTGAACCACTAGCATGATCATATTGGTAGTACTAGAGTAGTTATATGATCCTCAAGTATCTCTATGTTACCAGCATGACAACGCATCTATTCCAAACAGTGAATATGGTAACAATATGCAGCGTATGGTTAGGAAGTAGTTAGTCCTGTATTACACGGAGTAGGCCCTACACCATTGCATCTACTTGGCAGGTTGCCACACATGTATACAATATGTTACAGTAAAACAAACCAGCTATTCACTCTCTGGTTATGAGATTATCCTCCCCAACGGCTCCCCAGCAGTTGCCAATCAGTCCCAAGAGGTTATTGTACCAGAGACCCCTCAGCCAACAGTTCAACACAACTCCGATCAGAAAATCAACCCCACTGATCTCATGGATCGCAGTAAAATCATGGTTGGTTGAGACATTAATAATAAATCTATTGATTACACTGTTGAATCAAATTGCAGAAAGGAAGAGAATATCTCCACTTGAACATGTTTAAATTTTTGTTGACCTCAACTTGATCTAGTTCCTGACGCCTTGCATCAGTGACTTTTCCTTTAAATTATTAGATGGAGTTTAGTTTGAGTCTGTCGTAGGATGAGCATGTTTATTCGTTTATGCAGATTTCATGTGGCTGATAGCTTAGTAATCGTAGTTAGTCTGTTCTACACTGATATTTTTACAGAATGTGTTGAAAGCTGGGGACTACATGTGCCGATTTCTTGCCAGCAAGGAGTTCTCAGACGCTGTTATAAAGACGGACCTTGCTGACATCCCGGTGCATAAGATAGTGCTAGTCTCACGTTACCCACATCTCTCTCAGGTGATTGTTAAATTCATAAATGCATTATAGGAGACTGTCGGCATACAAATTCGGACTACTTGCATGGTATGGCAGTGGTTTGGTTTCGAGGTCAAATTATGGGTTTGAGCTCCTTGACTTGGTTCATCCTGCTTATTGCTGACGCTTTCTCATAGTTAGTCTACACAATTCTATTAATTAAGTTGCCAGTTTAAATTTTACGCTGTTCTAAAACCATTCATTGGATTTCCTCCTAAAACAAGAGAGATGCGGACTGAATACTACTCACAGCTTATCCTTTGTCTACAGGTCTCGTATCATAACATGGTACTATTCATAGTCTCTATCTTTTATTGTGTTCACCACACCCTATCAGTCAAATAGCTGACCTTGACCCTTGGAATGTTTGCTACTCTAGTACTTGGCTGGCACTAACATGATCAACATGTCCGAACTGTCTTACGGTCACATCTCATCGTGGCTCAAGTACCTCTATACCAATGATGAGAGTGTGTTCGCTCACATACCAACAGATGCTCTCAGGCATCTTACAATGTAAGTACACTACTGGTGATAGTAATACAAGTTGCTCCGTTTGCTAATTGAAATATTCATTGTGTATTGCAGTGTCTGGTGGTTCAATCAATATCAATCAATCAATCAGTATCTGATGGTTCAATCAATGTCAGACCATTTATTACTGATACTGTGTAGTTGTCACAGCTCTATCGTTGCAGTCAATGCATAAAGTGTGACACGTCTATAGAGAAGCATAACATGGTCCAGCTGATTGCTAGCATAATATTGACCGATCTGACCATGTATATGTTGACCAAGCTGACCATGTACATATGTATATGTTGACCAGGCTGGTCATGTAGACTATGTTATTCTTTAATTAGATATGGCGGATAGCCTCCTCTGCACATTTAGTTTCTTGATATAGTCTATTAGTTGACCAGCCTGACCGTGTAGCCTATAGTTTATAGTTTATCAGTTGATCCAAATATGGTAAGTTCCAAACGATAGTGCTCATCACATTGTGATTCTAATCTGGTTTTATTAGTCGGCGTGTTTTTGTCATTCCTGCAGGTTTATTCAGCTGTCGTCTCGTGGTGGGTGGAAGGCGGATCAGTCAGAAGAGTGCAGTCGCCAAACCTCCCAAACTTATGACATATCTGATTCTCCCGATAGACCGCAGGTTCCTTCCTCTACTGCTAAGAAAAGAGGGAAGTCGAATGTGGTGAGCTATTTTAGTGTATCACCGTTCTTAGTGGCAGACATTCAATCAATGGGCCACTAGTTTACAATGGCCACTAATGGCCGCTAGTTTACAATGGTTGCTAGTTTGCTCACCAATTATTTTACTTCAGTTGGAATACGCACTTGTTTAGTCTTAGGCAATGCAAGCACCAAATCAGATATGAAATAGTAATAATGTTAACCAACACGTTACTGAGAGCTCTTATAAAATCATGTTACGACAATGTGGGATTATTTACCTACTCTGTTGTAGGTCACATCAACACCTATTGGTCACAATGAAGCTGGACAACATTCACCTCATCCTCCATCTTCCAACAACGTATCCAATAAATGTTCCCAAAAGTTGACCAGTGACTCGACTGGTCGCCGTGGTCGACGACCAGGCCTTAGTAAACCCCGGATACTCGCAGAGTTACAGAGTACTGAGGGATCCAAGTTTGCTGCTAGCTTGTCAGGCTTACGCAACCGTAGGTCAGCCCCCTCTAAGAACAGTTCCACATTATCATCCAACACATCTATGAGGGCATCTCTGAGGAAAGCTATGGCGTCCAAGAATGTAACTCCATCACGTACCCCTAAAACAGCGACTAGATCTGATGCATCGCCTGCTGCAGTTGACCATATTGGCAAGAAAACTAGAGCATTGCCCTCTGACAAGAATAAAAGAGCTGACAGTATAACTACAAAGGCCTCGCAATCAAATGAGAAATATAAAGCCCGTTCATCTATTCATCACACAGCAAGACCATCGAAGAAGAAAACTCCCTCCCGTCCTGCTAAGCCAAATAAGGAAAAAATCTCTGAAGCATTGGCTGCCAGGCGCCCTTCGTCACCACCAGACCATTGTTTGGTTGAAGCTGTACCAGACTCAACTCCACTGTCTAATTCCGTTCTGGAGTCGTCTGGTGGACTGAATTCCGAGTTGCGAATACATTTAGTCAAGCATACGCCTGAACAACTAAAAGTTGTTTGCGCTGTTGAAGAAAAAAAGTTGAAAGCAATGCAAAGGGCAGCTGAAAAAGCGCGAAGGCATATGAGAGGTCTATCCTACAACATTCACAAGTTTACTGACAATAGTTTGACCAAAAGAAATTGTAGCGTCCTTCCACCAGTGAGGAAAGGTAAGCCAGGGCCTAGAAAGAAAACTGCCGGTAGACCAGCTAAGGACAAGGGTGAACATTCTGGAACTACTAATGTTAGTAAATCAAAATCCGAAGAGAGAGATAGCCCTCCCACTGAAACTGATAAAACGAATGGTTCGGAAACTTCTGATAAAATTGACGTCATTGAAAACCTAACTTCTGCATCTAACATCTCCTCAGTTGAAGAAGTGGAAAGCCTTTTGGCCTCGGCAGTGGATGGAACGTCCAAAAACTTAGTTCCTGACAAGTCAGGAGGAGACGGTCTTGTTGTTTTATCTGATGACGACTGTGCGGAAGTGAAGAGCTCTCAGCGGGCTTCTCCTTTCGAAGTTTCAAGCGTCACTGTAGTTGATGAGCCGGACAGCTGTTTTGAGATAGATGGTGGTATGGACATTTCTGGGATACTTGACAAGTCGACAGATATTAGCACAAATTCTGACGGCAAGGATGCAGATGTGGATCCACCAGGTTTCCAGATGGAATTGTCTCCAGAGAAGCAGAAAGAACATGAAGTTGTCAGTCGTATCTTCCGAGAAGCACGCGTTGACTTTGGTATCGATTCGCCAACCGACAAAGTAGATCTGCCAGACCTGACGGAAGAACAACCCGTTACTGGTGACACTGGTATCACTGTGACGCAAAATGACGCAACTAAAGGGCCTCAGGCTAGTCAAGAGAAAGAAATAGACGATGATGTGGCATTCGTCTCGGAGAGTTTAACAGAGAGTGACAAATCAGTATCTGCTCATAAGGTGACAGTGTCATCAGAATGTGTCGATCTGACAGATGAAGGGACAAATGCTGACCCGGATGTAGCAACATCAAACTGTGTAGATCTAACAGATGGGAGAACAAGTGAAAAGGACGAAAACCCGGATGTTCCCGTCTCCCCTGTGGCTGGTAATGCTTTCTCCATGCACAACTGTGTTATGTGACTATGACACCAAATTACTTCTCTAACACAAAAAGGCTGTCAAACTTTATTCACCAAATATAATACTATTATACTATTATACAATGTATCTCTTATAATCAGGCAGTTTCATATTGCTTATTTAGATCTACTCGACAGTTTGGATGGAGACTCCTGGGTGGAGGACAATGGTACATTTCCAGCTCCTGCGGGGGAATCTAAAGATACTGATATGGGTAAGTGATGCAACAACTGCCCTTAGCAATGGTGATGTGATAATGTTATACTATCAGTAGTTTTGGAATAATCAACCTTACATACAATGTCAGACAAAAATTAATTCGGGGGAAAATTTGTGATAACTCGTCTTTATATAGTGTACATTGCACCGATATGTATATTCACGTAAATGTACATTGGTCGTTCTAACTGGTGGGATATAGTAGCTGCCCTCCCACTTGGCTATTTCAATGTAGCTTAGTAAGCTATATTTGCTATGGCATAGCCCAGCTCTTGTTACTGTCTCACAGGAGATGATACCTTGACTGAACTCATGGAAGAGCTGAAGACACCAGCTAAGCAGGCAGCTACACACAAGGCATACGTACCTAGCCCATTCACACCTATGGAAGACTACAACTTGCTCAGTGATCAACAGCTGAAGGTAGGGACATGTATCCATCATACGCATCACTACCAGAGTTAAGATTATGCCATTAAGCCATTTTGTACTCACAGCTGCTGCCGCTGCTGCTGGGCTCAGTATGGAATGACTCGCCTTCCGTGTTGGGGGCGTATGGGAACTCGCTATCCAATATCTCCATGGGCATATACTGCATAGTTGTAGTCAATGTGTATACTTACCTGTGCATTGTGAGGTATACGTGTACAGTCTACAATCGTATGCATATGAGTTGTAAGGTATATGTGTACTCAGGCACGACTAGGCAAGTACGGACTTAGAGATAAGATGAGTCGTAAGAGAATGATCTCTACACTCACTGAGATCTACACACAGACCCACGAGTACGAGACGGACACGTCTGCCGAATGGACTGTGCTCAAGACTCCAGCAGCAAAGTCAGCCAAGCGTGACAATGAGGGAAGTAAAAGGGATGATATGACCGTTGACCTTACAGTTGGTGACAAGACCTCACCTCATGTTGAACATTCTCCTCTCCTGTCCAGAGCCGAGTCTATAGCATCTCCAGACCCTGAACCTCTGCAGTAAGTTGTCAATATGTTGTATTTGGGTTGTGCTGTCTGTTATGTTTCTTTATTATACTGCTCTCTGTTGGAGATTGTTCAGTCCCGTATCGGCTTAGTTTCCATAAAATAGTTATATGATGCTAGTTCTGTCATGAATCAGTTTGCCTTACTCCGTCTAACGGGGGTTGTCACAGTAGTGGTAAACTCCATGTACATTATCTTATACCATACAGTGGTGAGAGTGAGGTGGACCTTACAGCTTCTGACAACTCTGATGACGAACACGCTGACCCATCTGGTGGACACACTGACTCCTCTACTCCTACCACTCAACCTCTACAGAAGGTTTGTAGCTTCTAGCTTCTGTTGAAGACTAAAGAGGATGGACATTAATTTCTTTCTTACATAATCTGAATTAGTTTTTAAATTTATCAAAGCCATGCGAGTGATTCTAAACGAATATAAAAACTGATTCAAGTTGCGCAAGAAAAAATCACTGTCAGTACCCCTTTAACCTTCTCTGGGTGACAAATAAGCTAGAGGTGATAACTATGATTGCCATTGTTGCATCTACACGGCTTTATGTTGTAAACTTATATTAAACTACCTGTTTGCTCTTTGAGTGTCATAGCGTTGGTTCCTATTGTTACACAGAGCTCTACGGGAAGATCTAAGTCACCGGTATCTGATATCGATAAGTTGCTGGAAGAGGTCGATGAGCTGATGGAAGGGGATGCAGCAGAAGAAGGCAGAGATCAAGAATGTGTTGGGATGGACCAGCAAGTGGATGGGGTGGCTGATGATATAACCCTTCATCTGAACTCCGGGTAAGCTCAGAACCTAGGCTATACACTCATCCATGTATGCTCACGTGAACTTGAGAAGTTTGTGCTATCTAATTTAAAGGTTTTTCTCTTGAATGTATTTGTTATATAACTCTACTTCTGATCACCAATGGAATGCAATATAGCTGGAGTTGTCAGCTCTACTATATATTGTTTGTAAGGACAGACAACTTCAAACTATTGTGCATGAACATCCAATACAACTCTATGAATAGGTTGTATTGTGGTTTCATCTAATGTGTTGTATCTCTTACATCTGAATGAATGGGCACCTTGTAATAGTAGGCTAGCCACAGCTCTACCAGCTATTAATGGTAATTACAGTCTGGAAATACAGTGTAGCCACAGTGTAGCCACAGTGTAGCCACAGCTGAATCTGCTGGTTACAATATCTAGCTAGTAGTCTGTAGTAGTATGTAGTAGTATGTAGTAGTCTGTAGTAGTCTGTAGTAATATGTAGTAGTATGTAGTAGTCTGTAGTAGTATGTAGTAGTCTGTAGTAATATGTAGTAGTAGTAGTCTGTAGTAGTCTGTAGTAGTATGTAGTAGTATGTAGTAGTCTGTAGTAGTATGTAGTAGTCTGTAGTAGTCTGTAGTAGTATGTAGTAGTCTGTAGTAGTATGTAGTAGTCTGTAGTAGTATGTAGTAGTATGTAGTAGTCTGTAGTAGTCTGTAGTAGTATGTAGTAGTAGTCTGTAGTAGTCTGTAGTAGTATGTAGTAGTCTGTAGTAGTATGTAGTAGTCTGTAGTAGTATGTAGTAGTCTGTAGTAGTATGTAGTAGTCTGTAGTAGTCTGTAGTAGTCTGTAGTAGTCTGTAGTAGTCTGTAGTAGTATGTAGTACAACCTCCACATGTACATGTAGATCAGACAGCGAATCTGATGATGGTGATTTGATTGGCTCTGCTTCCGGCCTTGTGATCCCTGTTGACCTCGTGACCCCTATTGAACTTGTGACCCCTGATAATCTAGACTCTGCCCTCATGAAGCTGATTAAAGAGAATGAGGAGTTGTATACTCAGGTGCTAACCTATCAGGTAAATGCTGATATATAATAATAAATTATGCTGGGTGAAGACTGGGACCTTTACTCTTCACTACTGCACATTTCCTAATGAACTAAACAAGGTGGCTGGCAGAGATTTTTAACGCTCTAACTTTATTCTCACGCGTTCTTACTCTCTGCTTGGTGTTGGGTACTCTACAGTTGCCTTACTCATATTGAATTACGGATCTATATGTAACGTTCATCATATACCTCATATAATACATAGATGTATATATCTTACGAGATAGCCCTCTAACATCAATATGTATAAGTCATGCACAGGGCATTGTAATACACCCCCCACCTTCTCTATGTAATTCAGATGGTACAGAGGGAAGACCTGGCAACTGTTGTCAAGTCTGCTGGAATCAAATGCTCTCTTCAACAGCTGGATAGTTTCTGCTTTAAACAGGTGAGAGTAGGGTAGGGAATGCGAAATATGCAATGTGGTTTTGGAAATCACAGAAATTCTGGAACAAAACTTATTTTAGCACTCAGCATAAAACGTAACTGTAAAGGGCCGCGCAGACTGGATGCAAATGAGGCAAAATCCGCTAGAGAAATTGTGAGAAACGAGCGAGGCCGTGCCACGTTGGGCTAATTTTGCAAATTCGTTTTGATCAAACATGTTTGATATTTTCGCTTGCCGTGTGTGTGCTATTGGTCGACAGCTTGTTCATTGCGTATTTTCGGGCGAAAACTTCAATATAGATAAGGGCAGGACATGCGCAAGTCAGTAGCCCAACTTGCGTCCAGTGTGCTTGGAAGGGCAAAGCGAAACAAAATGGCTCCACTTGCCTCTCGACTAATTTCGCCTCCAGGTTTCTCCTGTATATTGTATATGAGGGGGTTTTCTCAGCACAACTGCTGTACAATTTCTTATGTTACATTTGGGAATTATAAAACATGTAAGCTATTGATAGTAATGAGGAGTTATCCTATCTCAGTCTCAGCCTATTACCATGTGTATAAGTGTTATAAATGTACATACTCATAGGGGGTTATCTACTCGATGTAATAGTGCTGGTTGCTATAAGTTACTACATGTAGACTACTTCACCAGCATAGTGACCGTCTAGTTGGAGTTATCATACCTTGAATAAGGTATAATTTTAGGATAACTGTTAACAGCCAATGACAATAAAATCATTTAGAATTATACACCTGTAGAATGTGGATACTCTTTGTTGCTATTGAGATTCACATGTTACAGTTTATACCGAATTGAAGGGAAGACAAGACTGAATTGTGATACACATCTGTGGGAGTTGGTATCCTTTACAGATTGTTGTAGTTACCGACACTGACTTCCATACTAGTTGAACTTAGTAGACTACTCACATATTCCATGTCTATTGTAGTGCATCTCTGTACAGAACAAGCAAGAGCAGAGGAGACATGGTAGAAAGAAAGCCATTAGCAACAAAGGGAAGAAAACTTCAAAATCAAGCCACAAGTAAATATGTAGATGGCTTGTATTCATAGGACAGTATGTAGTATGAGGTGCTACCATCAACATTTTATATAAACCTAACTGGATATTGATATGTTATTATACTTACTTGGCATTCAGCTCTGCTATACCAATGACTATAAGGGCATTTTACACCCTACCAAATATAGTGGTAATGGTAGCACTTTATTGATGACATACATGTACAAGTGTATAAATATTATTATGAATACTAAATGTATAGCCCTGTAGACGTAATGCTCTACTTTTATATACATGTACAGTGATAAAATGTATTTTACCTGTGGACTACATGTGACTATTTAGAATATAACACTGGTTGTGGGATCAACAAGCTGTCTTAGTACACGTTTTATTGTGGTTTACATATTATATACAAAGAGGTCATTTTAAACATTAACACAAAGGGAAAACTCTATGCAATATCTCCCCTAATACATGCGGCGTCAGCCAACTGCTTGTCTATAATGTGGCACTTAACTACCAGGAAGGTACAGATTAGTCTGGGAAAAAGCATTTCAACCCAAAGTCAAATGTTGTAATACCGACAGAATAATATAATACAGGATTCATAATGTCATGACCTAGTGTGTATATATATTAGCTTTGCAACTGTATCCCTCACACATAGGTTTCTACTGCTGTATTCTCAGAAACAGGAGTTTCAAAATAAACACACACTGCTATCAAGGTGAAGGTCAACCATATGACCACTACTATCCCTAGTATTGACCACTTGGTAATGTACTCCCAGTACATGTAGTTGTATACCAGAGACTCGCAGTAGTAAGGGGAGAAGGAGAGACCAGGCTCTGTGGTGTAACAGTGGCAGTCAACCCCTGTGGAACATGGACTCATCTGGAATACCTTTATGTTACCTGTAAATAAAACTCTTGAGTTGTCTCCTCTTGCAAACAATATCAAGATAAGATAAATGCTAATCACATGGTTTCAATACTTTTAGTAAACTTGGTGCGTTATCAAGTCATCTTTAGAATGCTGTGTAGCAGTGGCAAAATCATCTAAGCTGAACTACAAAGGTTTGGCTAAACGAGCAGCGGCTGATTGTCCTTTTTCTGCCAACGGAGCCTCGTTCTAGAGCACACCGTCTGTTTGTTAAAGGTCTTTTCAGTACCCAGCATCACAGACCGCCGTTGTGATTGGTTAATATTAGATACAACAACTCCAATTTTCTACTTTATTAGAAATTAGCTTTGGTTATTGGCTGAATAATGATCAAGCCCACTGGTGGACTGTTACTACACATTTCCTATAGAGCCATGCCAACGAACAATGACGTTGTTCTGCTCACAACCTCACGCGCACCTGCGTCTTGACTAAATGTAGTAAACAGTTCAGCTACAGGAGCTAGGATCATAAGGTAGAATAAAGTTGTCCTACCTCTGAGAAACCAGAATCCAATAAAAGCTATTAAGAGTCCATCCACAATCTTATTCACTAGCATTAGACATGTCAAGTCTCCATCCGGTGCTACAATATCAATTACTCCAAATATGGATATTTTACATTATTTGATGTAATTTTATATACAATGTACATGCAACTAGTATTTCTAATATGCATAGCAGTGAGCGAGGTACGTGTCATCTCTAGTATATGCATAGCACTGGACGAGGTCATCTCTCTACACATTGACTAACCTCGTTTCCAGCAAGGAAAGGGAAGTAGAGATAGTCCAAGTATGATACTGCAACAACCTGCTACAACCAGGTGCGTTGGCAGATTGTCTTCAGCCGGGCAGTCATCTATGTAGAAGCTGCCTGTACAATTACATACACATGTACAACTGAAGGTATGTAATTGTTTACATGGTCGACGGCTAGAGTATCTAAAACACTTACATGTGTGTGACCTGCTACTCCTTACCCGTCAATTTTTGACTTTGATTTCACCTCATTGTTGCAATTCATTTTAATCCAATTTTAATTTGAAATGAATTACAATGTACATATGACAGTTTAACCACTCATGTGTTTGTAGAGACTAGTTTCACTCCTCGTACCATGAGTCGGTCGCAGTAGGATACCATGCAAAGTTCGCCCACCTTGGCAATTATTGCTGTGAAGTTTTTCTCTCTGTACATCAGCACTAGGTCAGTCTAGCCTTAGAACTTTAAAACTGCGTTCTACCTACCAATAGTGATCTCTGCGAGTGGAATGCTAAATCCAAAGATAAACCAGAAGGTGAGAGCGATGGGAGTGGAGAAGCCGACATAGGCCCAGAAGGCATACGTCACACTTTTGATGTAGTTTGGTAAGTTGGTTGACCTTGTCTTATGATTATCTAGGTCGGTAAGTAACTTGTCCACACAGCCTTCAATCATAGAATCACAGTCTATCTTGGGGTTATTCTATTACATAAAATAAGACTATCTTCTCATGATTTTAAAAACCTTTCTCTAACCAGTCAGTCAGTAAAGCTTGAGCTCTATCTGCAAGTATTTGTGAACATTGTGCACCGCGTATCCAGTAGCCAAATTTTTTTTTGGGGGAGGGGGGTCGTGGGTAGTCCCCCTACCATAAATTCTAGAGGGTCTCTCAGACTGATAGACCCCCTACAGATTACTATAATAATAATAATACTAACTGGACCATATTTTACCTTAAGATCTTGGACCATATTTTAACCTGAAGTTCTTGGATTTTGCACCATTTCGGTGTCTAATTTTGATAAAGTTTCCAATTGGCTGCGCGCACCGTTCAGGTGCTTCGCGCCCTCAAGTGATTATGTCTGCTACCCTAAAGACCCACCTCTTTTGTTCGACTTTGAGAACTGCGGGTATCACAATAAAATTGTCAATAACCTGTGAGCAGAAGTTATATGAATGGTCCATCGTTGCTAATAATGTCTGTTGTATTTGACAAAAGTGGCTACAGGTACACATTCGTATGATACAGGTAAACCAACAACCGGCATTCTAATATTATATGCTCTAAGTATGTACAACATAATGACAGACAAGAAAGAGATGAATCATGCATTCAGACCAAAAGTATTCCATCTAAATGTATTTACATATACTGAAGTTAGTAAACTATATGTCTATTTTATACATAACACAGTCTATTCACACTTGCTTGTATAACCCACTTACCATGACAGTTGATCATTCCACAGGATAGGTAACCTATTAGGTGTAGTCAAATATCTTACTGCAATATTAAAATTATTCAACTGTATTTAGTTATTTAATAACCTTATCATACATTCCAAACAGCAATATTGTATCGAAGTTATATTATGGTACTGACATGTACAATGCATAATATTCTTGATAGCCAAGCTTTGTATATGCATTGTGCTTAATTATACCAGCATCTACATGTACATTATTGTATGTGCTATATCCCAATGTTTATTAAATTACTTTGATTTTGCTACCCTTAAGTTGGGAGTTACCTTCTCTTTTATGAATATTATTATCAAACTATTGAAAGTCGTCCTCTCAATTAGCACACCTAGCCTGAGTTCCAAGCACTGTGCATGAAGATGGAGGAGGTGATAAAAAGGTGCAGAATGTGGACTGAAGCTCCTTCTGCCCCCCTCGCCCCAACCTCTACCAAGTGGATACATAGTTTGCAGACCTAACATAATTATACACCTGTTGTGAAATTTTGGGTATTACTTCATTTTTATCACTCAATATTTAGTGCTGTATACATTTTAGTTTATCAAACTACTCTGGTAGTAGAATATTCATAAATACAATTACAGTGTAGTAACAGCTACTTAGAGTCATCAGATAAAAGTAAGAATCAGTTTTACATCAAGTGAGTTGTAGATTCGCAATCATATAGAAACAACATTTTCATCTTCATTATTCACTCATGCATGTATGTTCCACACGCATACATATTATTAAAGTTGAAATTTCTGGCATATACAGTAAGTTGTGGATCTTGTAATAATCGCTGTTGCATTTATTATTTATGTAAAAAATAATATTATTGTAATGAAAATCTACAATTTAGTGTATAACACTACACAATTATGAAAAAATAAAATAATATTATTAAAATGTAACAAAAGGCACCATGTTGTTTCTTGTACCAATTTTTATTTTATAATAAACTAAATTACAAAAATTGTCATAGCCATCTACTGCTCATTCAAATGCAGTAAATGTTGTATTGTAGTAGCAATGGCGGAACAGATCAACTTCGATCATTTACTCTAAATAATGGCAACAGCATTAGAACCATGAGTAAAGGTTCAGATCAGAGTTATTCATAATAAATTCTTCATAGCTGGTGTTTTTTTTATTTATGTAGTAGGAGGGTCACAGGCAACAAATAGTAGTAACTAGTAACAGTTTGTATTCAGTTGGCTCTACAACATTCAGTATGTTAAATGTTATAATTATAATATTATATTATGTTGTAATTCTATAATATAATTGTGTAATGTAAATTTTCATTATATTTATTCAAAACGACAACACCATTTTGATTTAATTGATAACGCAATATAATTACGTGTAATTACCAATTGCAGAAATTGTGAAAGGAGAAAAATGTTACGAAATTGCTACTATTAAATTTTTTTTACTCTCCAACATAATTTTATTATTGGATATGCTACACTTACGTGCAATACCAAAAACACTTTGTTCAAATTCCATCTAACATAAAAGCACAGCATTTGATTCTTCTGGCCTGTTTATCTGGTAGTCCTTCTGGACTGGACCTGGTCGGAGCAGCAATAAACTCCACACATCATGATAGCAAAGATGATGAAGGCGATAACAAATATACCAAGTGTTGACCACATGGCGATGATCATCCAATAGGTGAACTGATACATGACGTTCGCACAATAACGGCCAGACACAGCTATAGTTCTGTCGAAACAATCTGTAGTAGAACGTCTATCACAGGGCACCATACCATACACCCAAACATTTCCTACAATATGGTTTAAGTTTTTAGCTATAGAAATAATTAACAAAGAAAAAATAGCCATTTCTCAAGACTGCTACTTTTTGCAAGAATATGTCATCAACTTGGCTTTATCTTGTCTTCAATACAGAGCATGCAATCTCAAAGCAATACAAAATTCTTGGATTGCCGTTATATCCATGTAGTTGTTTGCAGTTTACTCCGAGTCAAAGTCAGCAGAACTCCAAATTCTTATCGAATTTTCCACAGCTATATAGAAATAGAATACTTTTTTTAAGTTCAAGTTGCCGAAATTGGTAGGAAATTGCTGCACTTGACTTCACTACTGTTTGATCTTCCAGTTAGAATTTTTCTTTTGTGTCGATGAAGTTTGGAGTATAATAGCAAAGTTTTCTTACCGCAGATAAACCAACCAATCAGGAAGAGAATTAGTAGCAGGTTGATAATCGGATGAATTATCGGTCTGGTCTCCGTAGCTGCGGCCGCTCTGACTACAAAATTATTTACTGTTTAGAAAGCTAAACATAAAAGGGGCTGAGCAAGTACGAAAGTTTCCACATTAAATAGTTTGAAGCAAAAACTAACAGGGTGTTAACACATTCAAGTAAAGGCTATTTATATGAATAAATAAATGCTTTAGTATTACCGACTTTTATGAATAAATCTTCCGTAGAGAATAGAAAATCCCAGAACGACACTGAAGCATCCATTAACTATCAGGTATATCGGAATGTATCTCTGGGCGGGGCAATCATTTAGATATACAATACCTGTGAAACAAAGCAATAACTATACA
This sequence comes from Bugulina stolonifera, assembly GCA_935421135.1. NCBI lineage: Eukaryota > Metazoa > Bryozoa > Gymnolaemata > Cheilostomatida > Bugulidae > Bugulina > Bugulina stolonifera. Next base: position 13,636,675 of record OW285196.1, read on the forward strand.
TTGTAGGATACTTTTAACTCTGTGATTAACTTAACGGATATACATGTACATGTACACACATGTACATGTACATGTACATGTACACACATGTACATGTACATGATTTTTGTTACATATTTTGCAACAATCGGCACAAAAACAATGTACATGTATTTGTTGGCTTTCAATGTACATGGTACAGTGTACATTGTAGGCCTGTTACATGTATGACAGTGTATAAAACAATAATGTATTGAACATGTTGTCTAATTGATAAACACATTTTCTACTTATTAACTGATGTCATTAGAATGAATTAGAGTATTACAATATAAGACTAGGTTAATGCTACATCTAGTACCTCCCCAATTAGACCACATTGTGCTATAATTTAATCTTATGGAAAAACAAATAAAGTTGTTCTAAGATATCATATATGCAATGCAACAAGCTTCAAAATACTTTGATCGTTATGTATGGTAGAACAATTGACCAAGTACGGTAATTCCAAATGATTATTTTATGCAAGTAATCAAAATAGACAGCACGATGCCGAGCTGCATGCATATACCTATCGATAGCCCAGTGATAGGCAGAGCCAGGCCCCAAGTGAGCCACAAGAAAAAGAAGATGACTGTCGTGACAGCGAAGTCAGACATCTTGTTACAGCATCCAATAGAAGCATTTTTTGTGTAATCGAGTACTCCACTAGACCTGAACTTCTCCTCCCTCAGCTCCTCCATGACGGTGTTAGTATAGCGCATTGGAACTGCAAGAAAATAAGTAGAGGTAGCGTTGCATGAGCACATCTGCGTGCATATTGAAGTGTGAAGTAAAAGCCTTGAGGTACTGGTACTGATACAATGAGAAATAAATCCGAATGCTACCTCTAATTAAGAACAATGAGTGAAGATAAGTAAAACGAAATAATAGTGTGGTTCCACAAACTGGATTGCTGCAAACAGGTTTTACTACTGTACCATTGATCTACAGAGCATACCCACCATTCTGGTTCGCCATGGTACTGGATGCATGTGAATTCACGGCAATAGATAAGCCTCGTCAGCCTTAGCCTCTCCTTCGAACTAATGACTGAAGCTCTGCAGTTTAAAATTTGCATCACAGCAGTTGAGCATAATGTTATGGCTTGAAGCTTGTTCTAAATCTGTGTTTTCTAGCGTTTGCAACTGAGTGTGTATGGTACCAGCAGAGAGGATTATATGAAATAGCATTATGATAAACAGCAGAACGTTGTGGTAACCATAGTTACGCGTGACATACGATGTAGTTTATATACATATCTAGATAGCGTAAGATTGACTGCGAATATCGTCAGATTGGAAGTAGACTTAGTTTTACTGCCGATGATCAGCCTTAGATGGGGACTGGGAAGATACGCCCCTATGGTATTTGAAACCAATTTCTTGGTGTAGCATTTGAACACTATAACTTCTGAACTGCAGCTGTTAACTCATCCAGTGATTAACGGTTCGAAACACAGCCAATCCCAAATTAAAGTACAATGGAACTTAGGCTAGGAATATTCAATAGTTCGGACAGAACGAATCTCACATCATTAAGTTTCACTTTATCAAATACCAAATTGTTCACAGTGAAGTGGAGTGGTCGAGGTAATTGGGTTGGGGTTAAACAAAGAAGACAACTTCCTCTTTCTCAACTTTTAAAAGACTACAAGGCTGTCCCGTTAACCATCAAATCCTGCACCCACTTCAATATTTCAAAATTATTTTTTATACGGTGAGAAAGAAGAGCTTTATGGTCAGACTTTATACTGATTTCTGATTTGCTGAACTGTTTAGCAAATGCTAACAAGAGAGATAACTATGACCGCTATTCTCTAGATTAAAAAATAGTTTTAAAACATGATTTGAGACACTTCTTGTCACTTATGAGACTTACATGACAATTTTATTTGACATTTGCATTAGAAACATATCATATATTTGCAAGAAATACAAACACAAAATATAATTACTGTGAAGTTTACCATAAAACTTTGAGTTCACATCAAACAAACAAAGTATCACCTCCAGAACATGCACAAACAAAATATTGCTTACAGGAACTCTCTGAGTAAAAATAGTGAAGTCTGTGTGTTGCAGACATTTTTCGATGCCTGCGGTTCTGAAAAACAATCTCACACACACGTTCGTACAGGTGAACTTTATATTATAAAGCTATTATTTTACACTGTCTCAGCTAAAACTTGCTTCTACATATAGGTCAGCACACTACTTCTGTCAGCACAACATCTAGGTCAACACTATATCTAGGTCAACACTATATCTAGGTCAACACTATATCTAGGTCAGCACTACCTATAGGTGAGCACTACATCTCGTCAAAGTTATACATCTACGTGTATGGTTGTGCTGTAGGTCAGCACTATACGTAGTTCAATACGTTTTTAAGAAAAAACAGTGCTTACTAATCAAATAATACGGACGTTTGTGATTAAAGATCAAAGACGACTAATTTAAATTAGTTTCTCATCAGGTAACTGTGATGAGTTTGTGAGACTAAATCTTGTTTTCCATCAAATCAACTTTTAAGGATTTTCAGCATGCTACCAGATGCAATACGAATTATGATACTAGCATATAGGCTCTGTAGGTGTAAAAGTACAAGCAATGGGCCAGTGCAATAATTTCAAGGGTTCAGCTATCATGTGCTGCAGTGTATGACTTGAAAACAATACAAAGTAAAGAACTAACACAAAATCTTACAATATGATTTCACTTCTTTGAAAAAAAAACAAAAGATTTACTAGCAATGACTGTCAACATCCAAATTAAGGTTTTAGGCAGAAAAAGCGAAAGTTTGGAAAGGAAGTAAGCAGTCATAGAAGCTGAAGCATAGTCTCTATTCACAGTGTGCTTAATAATGCATCTCGAAATGAAGTCAAATAGGAATGGAGGCTATGGTGTGGCCTTCAGATAGTAGACCCTGCCACCCGATTTGCTGATTGGATGATTACCAGGATGTTGTCTCCCTATCTCGCATATCATGTCATCATCACAGTAGTTTAGGACGGTACAATCTGTAGAGAGGCAAGCTTGTAGGCAATCAAGTAAGGTGAGGTCAGTCATGCCTTCATATGGCAAGAGTTGAGTCATCCATTGGTTAGATTCTATCTTAAATAGTTTCCAGTTAGCCTTCTTGTTGTCTGAAACTAGAATAAATTCAAAACCGTGGTTTTCTGCCGCTTTAAGACATAAAAGTCAGTCTACTTCCTATCAAAGATTTCCAGTCACACAGTTACAGCTTTTAATGTAATTTCTTGCACAGGTTTTAAATGGTTTTGATGGTTGTATTTTCGTTCACACCAATGTGAATTCAGAGTGTCTTACCTGCGTGAGCTGTTTCAGCTACCTGTGTGGTAGTATCAGCTCCGGAGGCAGTTGTAGGACTTCCTGCTATTGTTAGAGAAGTTATCTGCTCAACACCTTCAATTATGCCACCATTTAAATACAGTTCCTCAGAACCAAGCGAAAACATATTCCCTTCTGTGTAGCATTGAGAGAAAATCTTCAGTTGCTGCAGCTGGTATGCAGAATCCCAGAGGTTGATACAGGCAAGTGATCCGTAGGAATTCTCATAAGGGAATCCATCTGTAATATGGTAAGTACAAGTTAGGTGATACTGAATACCAGCCATAAAAATATTCACTTATGTTTTAGAGGGGTTCAGCTGGTAGAAACTAATTTCGCATAATAATTAGAGTTAACCAATACTAATGTACAAGAACTTTCTTTCTAGGGAGCTGCGGTGTAAGAAGGGCATCCACCCTTATGTTGCTCCTGTGCTACATCAGTAACTTTACCATTGGTGAAGTGCCTTCTCCACCCCAAATTAGAAAAAATGCAGATCTCTTTAGATCTTTGCTTTCTTACCTGGAATTAATATCGGGAAGTAAAATTGGTAAGTTTTGATAAGAACTTTCTTTCTGCTTCAGTCTCAATTACTAAATGGGTTAATTTCTGTTTTGCACATTGTTTATTTCGACTTTGTTGGAAGTTAGTCCAATAACAATATAACCTTCTCAAGACGACCTCCTTATATTTGCATCAACGCAAGTTATTTTATCCTCTGATGATGTTACTTGAACAAGTAACAAGATATTAAGTAATAAATCTATATGAAAAATGCGTCTCGTATTACTATTCATAATTAAAATATTATCCCACACCAACATTTTCCATCATTAATTATTCTTTTGAAAATGAAAATGGCATTGCCACAACTAATTTACTATTTGGGTTATTTATTAAAGGATCAATGGTATGCATGGGATGTAAACTTCTAAACTAGATGTAAACTTAAAGATATTGATTGCATCTATCGAGTGTAAGCTTGCCATTCATACTAAGCTACATACTAGAGTTTTACCTACCGCCATGCCGGTGATTAAACAGATAAAAAGACGTCTGCACGTAATTGGTAGCAGCTAAGTGATCTTTTCTATTTCCTCTGATAACTGTACCTTCTTTTTCTACGTCCCAAACAGAGTTTGATCCAACAGAAATCTGTAGTGAAGAGTGTGCTACATTATAGACCATGTTACAACAAATATCTAGTTACTTGCCGTATATTTGACTTGCTAATGGGACAAGGACAAACAAATTTATATGTTGCCAAAAATGGTAAATTCGGCCAATAATCTTTATCTCTTAAGACAGTGGTCATAAAGTAGTATAACGAAAAGGTTACACAAAATGTGCATATACACTGCACACGTCGATCTTGCCGACATCTTGTATGGCAAAACTTGGCAGCTAAATGCAGTGATAAACAATACTGCCTCCAGTAAAGATGATTAAAGCACGAAATCATTGGCGACAAGTACCAGTGTACTCACCTTGAACCTCCAATATTCTACATCAGGAAGTAAGGTCATGACCCAACAGTAAAACTTCCATACATGAGCTACCGGAGAATACCATGTAATATAAATCTTGTCTCCCAACCAGCCAATCACCAACTCTTTACTATAAGCATCCCAAGCCATCACAAGTATGCTTGCCTCATCTATGGTACAAGTACAACGTTTTATAGTAACTCGCTACTCATCAAGATTTTCTTTTTTACATATTCTAGCGTAACCTAATAAAGTTCATTCAAGGTAATGGGTCAAACACATTGCAATAAGTGCACCATCCAGTGATATTTATTTACTAATAAAACCAATAAAGAACTCAAGTATACATAGACTCTTTACAATTGATGAAAGTATCTTCACGAAGATGTTTGCTAGAAACATGACCAAGTCCTATATAATTGTGATACTTACATGCAGATACGCATTAGCACATGTGCATGCAATTAACCTAGCAGTTTTATCAGATAAAGTTACCTTCGGTTGATGCTGCCACAAACACTTGAAACCGATGTGGTGAGGAGAGAATTTTAAACTTCCACCAGAAACATAAAGTGAAGTTATTTGTCGGTACGGCAACCATTGACTCTGCTTTAGCCCAGTTTTCTCTGGAAACCTCGATATTGCTGAGAGTATAGACCTCCTTGGTGGTAGTGTAATTAGCCACTACAATATTAATAGAGAAAATATAGAATCACCTTTGCCGACCAGTTAAACTTGGTAGCCAAGTATTAGTATAATTTTGCTTCAATTCTATACATCTACATGTAAGCTTTAAAACATTTTAAGTTTTTGTTATATTGATAATGATAATGCTGTATCTGTGCCAATAAGAATATAGTACAATATATATTTTAATTTTTATATGCCTTTAGTTTATCCAAATATTTGAAACTTTGTGATGTTTATCCTCAAAGAAAGGATCAAGTGTATCCGCATCTACAGTATGTCCAGCCCACCATGCTTCATACACATTTCCCATTTGCACCTGATACAACCGCCTACGATCATCAAGTAAGGCGGTTTTTGCCTTAGAGACTCTTTTTAAATAGGAAATAATATGTGGCTGCCAGTGAAACTTTTACTCATAATTGCAATTTTAATTGCTTCCAGTGAAAGCAACAAACCATTGTAAACTGTTTTTCATTGTAATTTAACCAGTGGTCATTATTATACATACCTAGTTTAAGTAACTTAACATCACTTACATGCCTGGTGCATATATATGCATATGCAAAGTACTAGCAGAATCTTCCAATCCATCTGAAACCTTCTTCCCTGTCTGACTCTCTGCAGCATCTTTCCGAGAATGACAATCTAATCTCTTACTTGGCAATAATGTATTGGAAAATGGGAAAATATTAATCACAGAGCTTATTGATCGGCTTCTTGGATCTCTTGCTTGAATGGCAGTAAGAAAGAGCAAATTCAATTTAGCGCATGAGGTTGTATTCCTATAAACTCATTTTCTGTTTACTTTTGTTCAATCAATAATGTTTAATATACACGTTTGAAGAGGAAAATGTGAAATTGCTGTTTTTATATAACTCTACATAGAGATTTGAACATTAAAGATTGCAATTAAAGTTTAATAGGATGTGGATTTATTACAGCTTTTGAATTTTAAAATAAATGTTTGATACTATTGCAGGTGCATAAATGTGACTCTTATGGTCTGATGTAGAAATCAATTTAATATAAATGAAATAATTATTATAATATTTAGACAGGTAGCTGGGCTGAGCTGACATGACATACACTGAGTACCCTGTTGCCTACATTATTTAATAAACCAAGTGGTTAGGCTGTTGTGTACAATTAGAACTAATAATATACAATTGGAGTCACAGCTTTATGCTATGATCTGGTGTCATACATTGATTAGATTACCAAAAATGAGAGTTTTTATTTCTAGAGAATTCGTTTTAATTTTGAAAGATCCATCCCCTGATAATGATCACTCAATAAAAGCCACCAACTTGTATTTTAACCAAGTATGACTCCATAAACAGAGGTTATAGCACAAGTCTTTTTTACATATAAAAGCTAGGCTATAAGTTGACAGCAGTGTCAAAATCGAAATAATATGCTGAAAATTGTACTGTATGTATACGTGCTATACCTACTATACCTTTCACTAATAATACATACATGTATGTATGATATGGACAATACAATCATGTAAAATATTTGTGACCAAATAAATTGTTGATTTGTCAAATTTTTCTCGTTAAAACCTGTTTGTCTAGAAATTAAATTAAACAATCCGACAAGCATCAATCCACAGTAAAGGTTATGTAGTTCTTAGTTAGTTCTACCTCTATTCATAAAGTGTTACTGAATTCTATATAAATAATAAAATACACTCATTGTTCATAACAGATTCTATGTCAGCTCACCAGGGGTCACTAACTGACTGTATACAATACCTGTATTTGTTAGTGTGACAGCTCTACCCTTTGAATGTATAAATAATACAAGCTTCTTAAACAGGTGTTTGGCAACACATTTAACTTGCATGTGGATATGGAGGGAAGTAATGCAGTTGCAGGAAAACCTAAAATTGGAAAAGAATTGAAGACGGTTTTAACTGAATTTTCAGAGACCACTAGTGCCCATGGACCTCCCAAGGTATGGTCTCCAGTTACAGATTCATAAGCAAAGAGCTATTAGGATCAAGGCTGTTATGGTATTAGTCATTCTATCATCTCATTGTCAGGAAATTCTCAACTTTAAAGGGGTCAAGGTCAAGATTGCTATGGCATCTGACTGTCTGCAAATTTCACAAAAATGAGCTTTTAGAATTTAAGATTTTCAAGCTAAGCAATTTCTTTGAAATAGTCACACCAACGGGCTGCAATTCAATCTAAAATCTGAAGAGTTAATCCACAAATTGGATTTCTTCTTACTTGTGTATTAGTCTGTGATATTGTGTTTTATCTTGTCTTGTAAGGATTCCATATTGTTGATGCCTCTAGTTACAAACTTTCTCTGCAACAAGGTACACTGAAGAGATTAAAATTAGTACTTACATGCAAGAGTGTAGCTGAATATAACTAGCTAATGGCTAGGAGTAATAATGCTTAGAGTTTTATACACTGAGATTATTTAGCATTGTCCAACATATTTGCTATATTTCCTTCAAGAACTTGCTGACAGGCGTTGACATTATGTCTACCTACTCAATACTGTAAGCTTGAAGAAATATGTTATTGAAAGCTCAAGTTTAGTAAGTTTATTTGGAATCTGTCGCCGTTCACTATAATGTTGCATTTTAATAAGATGTGAAACTCTGTAGAATTCTTGTTTTGAGCGAAGGTAAATAATGCGTGCCGAGATATCTGTGTAGCAGTATATAGTATACTGACAGCTGATCAACAAAGCTTCATACCTGGTAGTTTATTTGGCAAAGAGCAGAGCCTTTGACTGGTAGAATTTTTGAAGAGGGAGTCTTCTTTAGTGTCATGAGCACTCAACTCATAAACTATCGATCGAAATTAGAAGTTGTCTTCTCTAAATCTCATAATAGGGTTGCACGTATGCTGTATTGAATGCAAGATAGATTCACTTTGAATAGCAATAGTTATTATTTTCGAAAAGAGATTGAACGAATGTCATTTAGTAAAATAACCTAGTTACGTGCATTAGGATGAAAGGTAAACCTTATTATGGTACAAGGTTATTACGCTTTATATTATGTGTGTATAGCTGGTGGTTTGAACATGTATTACTGTTATTCTTGATAAATTAAGTTTACTGAAATGAGTTGTTGTGAATTAATTGTTGATTTATTAACACTATTTGCATTATCACTGCTAAAATAATTTGATATAGTACTCCCAGCAAACGTTCAGAAATTTATTGCACTTACACAGCTTGACTGTATAATTATGTAAACATGTATATGGAGTAATGCACATGTTTATGCACTGCTGAATCTCAGTCAAAGTGCTCATTGTTTATGACAGCGCTAGTTAATATTTGGTAGAATCCCACTGTTTTATCTCTTTTATTACTATTAGTTTTATGCTATATACTGGAATGAAATATATAGCAATCGTCAGATAAAAGAGAGAAAATGTAAACATGTAGATACAGTATATCAGAGTTTTCATTGCGAATTCCATTTGTAATCCAATATTGTCGTTATACAGACATCTTGGATTGGGGATCGGAATATCAGTAATGGGTTGGAAAGAGAGCAGAATTATGTTATACAGATTGTTGATTTGCATAAATGTGTGGCAAATTCTAGCAAGAGAAACAACTCTTAACACTGTTCTCTAGATAAAAAGTAGATCTAAAACATGACTTTAAACATTTTCTGTAACTCACAAAATCTGCATTACAGTTTTATTTAATATCAATATCAAAAACATACTATACATTCACAAAAAATATAAATGCAAAACAGAATTACTGTGGAGTTTACCATAAAAAATTAAGAGTAAAGCTATCATTTGTATAGTATATGACTTTAAATCAATAAAGCATAAAGTTAACCCAATGTCTCACAGCAATATTATTTTGCTACTTTGAAAAAGAAAACAAAATATTTGCTAGCAATGACTGTCAACATCTAAATTAAAGTTGCAGGCACAAAAAACAAAATTTTGGAAAGGAAGAAAGCATACAGCTGTAGTTTCTATTCACAGCATGCTTAATTATTTATCTAGAAAAGAAGTCAAATGGAAATCGGACTATGGTGTAGCCTTCAAATAGTAGACCCTGCCACCCGATTTGCTGATTAGATGATTACCGGGATGTTGTTTCCCAATCTCGCATATCAGGTCATCATCACAGTAGTTTAGGACGGTACAATCCCTAGAGAGACAAGCTTGTAGGCAATCAAGTAAGGTGGGGTCAGTCATGCCTTCATATGAAACGAGTTGAGTCATCCATTGGTTAGATTCTATGTTAAACAGTTTCCAATCAGCCTTCTTGTTGTCTAAAAATGAAATAAATTGAAAGCTGTGGTTTTCTGCCGCTTTAAGACGTAAAGGTCAGTCTACCTTCTATCAAAGATTTCTGGTTGCACAGTTACAGCTTTTAATGTAATTTCTTGCACAGGTTTTACATTGTCTTGATGGTTGTATTTTTGTCTACATCAATGTGAAGTGTCTTACCTGCGTGAGCTGTTTCAGCTACCTGCGTGGTAGTGTCAGCTCCGGAAACAGTTGTAGGACTTCCTGCTAATGTTAGAGAAGTTATCTGCTCAACACCTTCATTGACATCACCGTTTAAATGCAGTTCTTCAGAACCAAGCGAAAACATATTCCCGTTTGTGTAGCATTGAGAGAAAATCTTCAGTTGCTGCAGCTGGTATGTAGAATCCCAGAGGTTGAGACAGGCAAGTGACCCGTAAGAGTTCTCAGAAGGGAATCCATCTGTAACATGGTAAATACAACTTAGGTAATACTGAATACTCGTCATAAAAATCTGCATTTTATACTTTGAATTGGTTCAGCTGGTAGAAACTAACTTTAATAATAATAATAATAATTACAGTTGCTAATACTGTGACAACTTCGCTTTGATTTCAGCATCAATCAGTAGATCAGTAATTATTTTGAAACTTTTTGAGATTGCTCATCTCGCTTTTGTTATAAGTTAGTACAATGGCTTTCAAGAGATCACGTTCTTACATTTGCATCAAGCACAAGTCAGTTCACTATTCGTATTATTAAAGCAAAATGGCAGTGGCACAAATTATTCACTAGTTGGGCTATTTACTAAAGGATTGATGGTATGCATCAGATGTAAACATTTAAAATAAAATGCAGATGTAAGTTTAAAACTATTGATAGCATTATAAAATCACATGCCTGCCATTCATACTAAGCTACGTACTAAATTTTTACCTACCGCTATGCCTATGATTAAACAGATAAAATGATGTCTGTACGTAGTCGACAGCAGCTAAGTGATCTTGTATGTATCTTTTGGTAAATGTACCTTCTCTTTCTAAGTCCCAAACCGAGTCTGATCCAACAGAAATCTGTGGCAAAAAATGTGCTGCATAAACGATACATCAAATATCTGGTATATTATTTGACACGCAAATGAGACAAGGGCAAAAACTTCCATGTGTTATTAAAAAAGTGGTAAATACCACCAATAATTTTGGTCGTAATATACATTGTAGTACTGCAGATAACAATAAAGAAGATTAAACAAAATTTGCAGATAAATCTAGTCAATTATAAAGATAAGCAATACTGCTTTTTCGAAATTGCATCCAGTCATTCAATATTTTGCTCCAAACAGTAAAGATTATTGTAGCTCCCAAGGGTGACTAGTCCAAGTGTACTCACCTTGAATGTCCAGTATTCTACATCAGGGAGTAAAGTCATGACCCAACAGTAAAACTTCCATACATGAGCTAGCGGGGAATTCCAACTAAGATAGATAAAATCTTCCAACCAAATGATAAGCAACTCCTTATCATAAGCATCCCAAGCCATCACAAGTATGTTGTCATCATCTGTCGTACAAGTACAAAGTTTTCTAGCAACTTATCAAAATCTTCTGTTTAAGTTTTTTTACACATTATGTTGGCTTAAGCAACTTAATAAATCTCGATCATTTAAGGAAATTGGTGTAATGCGCTGCAGTAACTTCACTATCCATAATCGCTGTGGTAATTATCAAGCAAGTCAGTAGTAAAACCAAGAAAGAACTCGAATTTGTTCTACAATAGCTGAAAATGACTTCACGAAGGTATGGGCTAAAAGCATGACAAAGTTCTATGTAGTTGAAATACATCGACAGGCGAACCATAAGTAACAGATGTTATCAGAACCAACGGCATCGTATTTGGAAGGATAAAATGAAAGCCTTCTATGACTCGATTTTTATGTCTTCGACAATACCTATACGTCAAATACACATGTATGCACATGTATCTATGACCATATAGATGCATTTACGTACAGAAACGGGAATGCAAGTGCATCCATTTGCACATGTGCATGCAATTAACCTAGCAGTTTGATTGGATAGAGTTACCTTCGGTTGATGCTGCCACAAACACTTGATATCGATGTGGGGAGGAGACAATTTCAAACTTCCACCAGAAGCATAAAGTGAAGTTATTTATCGGTATGGCAACCATTGACTCTGCTTTAGCCCAATTGCCTCTGGAAACCTCGGTATTGCTGAGAGTATAGACCTCCTTGGTGGTGTTGTAATTAGCCACTAAAACATTAATAGAGAAAATATAGAATCACCTTTGCCGTCTAGACCAGTTAAAACTTGATAGCCAAGTATTAGTATATTTTACTTCAATTCCATACATCTTAGCTATGAAACACTTTAGTTTTTGTTATAATTATGATAAGGTTGTACTTGTGCTAATGAGAATATAGTACTAACAGTATATATTTTAATTTTTTATAGGCCTTTAGTGTACCCAAGCAATTGAAACGTTGTGATACTTTTCCTCAAAGAAAGGATCAAGTGTATCCACATCTACAGTATGTTTAGCTCACCATGCTTCATACACATTTCCCATTTACACCTGATACATACACTTCCGTTCATCAAATAAGAGTGTTCCTGCTGAGAAAACTTAAAGACTTTTTTTAAACAAGAAATATGCAGTCACCAGTGGAGCTTTTAGTCATAATTGCAATTTTAATTTCTTCCGGTAAAAGCAATAAGCCATTGGAAGCTGTTTTTCATTTATACATGCCTAGTTTAAGTAACTTAACATCACTTACATGCCTGGTGCATATATACACATATGCACAGTACTAGCAGAATCTTCCAATCCATCTGAAACCTTCTTCCCTGTCTGACTCTCTGCAGCATCTTTTCGACAATGACAATCTAATCTCTTCATTGGCAATAATATATATTATTAGTTCAATTGGACAATTAAAAGAATAAAGTGAAAAATATTAATCACAGAGGTTATTGATTGGTGTCTTAGATCTCTTGTTTGAATGAGAGAAAGAAGAGAGTGAACCCAATCTAGCACTTCCAGTTTTATTTCTATAAACTCATTATATTTTTAATTTTAATTAATCTATAATGCTCAAAATACACAATTGGATAGGAAAATGTGAAATTGTTGTTTTATGTAAAGCTCTACATAAAAAACTTGAAGATTAAACATTGCAATTAAAGATTAATAGGATGTGAATTTATTGCAGCTTTTGAAATTCAAAATGAATATCTAATATTATTGCAGACAAATAAATTAGACTCTTAAGATCTGACGTAGAAAATCAATTTAATTCAAATGAAATAATTATTATAATATTCGTGGAGGTAGCTGGGTTGAGCTGGGAAGACGTACACTGAGTACCTCGATGTGGACCTTTATGATACAGTAAATAAACCTGGTAGGCGGCCGTGAAAAACTTTAACTAAATATACAATTAGAGGCACAGCTTTATGTTAACGATCTGGATGCTGCATGGGTTACCAAATGAGAGTTCAGAGTTCTTGTTTCTATAGATTTCTTTCTAATTCGGAATTATCCGTCTCCAATAACAGCCACTTGTCTTTTAACCAATAGTATGACTCCATAAACACACACATTATTTGTATATGGAGGCTAGAAATTGACAGCAGCGTTAGAATAGGCTGTAAATTGTACTGTATGTAGCATACTAACTGTATAAGTGCTATAAATTGTATTGTACGTGTGCATACTACACATTATTTTCACTTATAATACATACGTATGATATGGACAGCACAAACATTGCATAACATTGCTCTTTTGAAGTCATTAGTCTAGAAATAAAGTTACATAATCAGACAAGCATCAATCCACAGTAAAGGCTATGTGCATCTCAGTTAATTCTACCTCTAATCAAAAGTGTTACTGAATTCAATATAAATAATAAAACATGCTCGTTGTTTATAACTACAGACTTTGTGTCAGCGCACTAAAGGTTGTCAACACTGACTGTATACAATACATCTATTTGTTAGTGTGGCAGCTCTACCCTTTGAATGTATAAATAATGCAAGCTTCTTAAACAAGTGTTCGGCAACACATTTAACTTGCATATAGACATGGAGGGAAGTAATGCAGTTGCAGGGAAACCAAAAATTGGAAAAGAATTGAAGACGGTTTTGACTGAATTTTCAGAGACCACCAGCGCTCATGGACCTCCCAAGGTACAAGCTACAGTTATAGATTCATAAACATAAGGGTATTAGGTCAATGTTGTTATGGTATTGGTCATTCTAGCGTCTAATTGTCAGGGAACTTTATATAGGCTTTTAGAATTTAAAATTCTCAACTTTAGACAATTTTTTTGAAATAGTCACACTCTTATAAACTTCAATTTAATCTAAAGTCTAAAGAGTTAATCGACCAATTAGAATTCTTCTTACTTTAGAATAATTAGCAGCATCCCTGTATATTAGTTGGTGCTATTTTATTTGGTCTTGTAAGGCTACCATATTGTTGATGCCTCTAGTTACATGCAGTATATGCAACAAGGCACACAGAAGAGACTAACGTGAAAACCTACAAGTAAGAATATAACTAGTGTCATAGCTAACGGCCAGGAGCAATCATTGCTTAGGGTTTTATACACGGGGATTATTTTGCATTATCCAACACATTTGCTATATTTCCTTCAAGAACTTGCTGACAGGCGTTGACATTATGTCTACCTACTCAATACAGTAAGCTTGAAGAAATATGTTATTGAAATAACTAGACTCAAGTTTAGTAGGTTTATTTGGAATCTGTCGCCGTTCACTATAATACTGTAGTTTAATGAGATGTGAAACTCTATAGAATTCTTGTTTCTAGTGAAGGGAAATAATGTGTGTCCAGATATCTGTGTAACAGTATACGGTATACTGACTGCTGATCAATAAAATTTATTATCTGGTAGTTTATTTGCGAAAGAGCAGTGCCTTTGACTGGTAAATTATTTGAAGAGGGAGTCTTCTTTAGTGTCATGAGCACTCAATTTATAAGCTATTGATCGAAATTAGAAGTTGTCTTCCCCCAATCTGTTCTTGGTTTTCCCAGTATTTGACGTACACGTTTTGAACTTGACTAGCAAAATAAATCTGTTACAAAACTCTAAAATATAAAGTTAATACAATCATTTTCAAATTATTTTTAAAGCCCAAGTTGGAATAATAGACATTATATTACTATTTGAAAATCCTTATTCCACTACAAACTCTACCATGTTTGTTGCTGAGCAAAGATTTTCGAATTTAGAGACTTGAAAATAATCTCAAAATTACTGTGTTAACATAAACTAAAGTTTTATCTAAAGTTTTATAACAAATCATCTACCTAGAAGCTGTTTGAGCAAAAATTTGGCTTTTTCTAAGAGAACAAAACAGGAGAAGTTGAGAGAGGACAACTACCAATTTCAATCAATAGCATGTGAGAGTTCATGCTTAGTCTGTCTCATAGTACAACGTAGAAACCTATTTAACAACTGTTAGTGATATCTAAGTTCAATGATGGTATGGTTGAGAATATTGGAGTAACGTATTAGTAGGCTTGTACAGTAAATTCATGAAGTAAAATAAACGAATACATCTGACACAAACACATGTGCAGCCTCGGTGAATTGAATTGCTTACTTAATATTATTATAACAAGATTTTTACTATTTTGGACCCAAATTTCTTGCATTGCAAAATAAGATGATAGGCCTATTTTGCTATAACGTGTATAATACATATACTTATTGAATGTGTGCGTGATACTTACAGTGCTGTGTGAAAGCATTCAGTCACTCCCTCAAAAATACTTAGTACATATGTACTTACCATGTACGTATGTCACATAGTTAGTACATATGTACTTACTATGTTCTGTATGTTACCTACTTAGTGCATAATATGTACTTACTATTTACATGAAACTTTGCATTGACAGTCAGCTAAATGACATTGTATAATACGTATAGCTACAATGTGAAAGTATATAATATATGTACATGTATATTATGTCTATTAATTAAGTGTCAGTAAACTGTTCTATTTCCATTATATATATACATGTACATACAAGTCTACATACATACAGTGCCTATGTACTAACATTATATACATACAAGTCTACATACATACAGTGCCCATGTACTAACATTATATACATACAAGTCTACATACATACAGTGCCCATGTACTAACATTATATACATACAAGTCTACATACATACATACAGTGCACATGTACTAACAACATATACAGCGTACAGTGTACACATAATTGACGCAGAGGTAGCTGACCAGTTAGGTCTCACAAATTATCCATAATTTGTATTATATACATTACATAGCATACAGAACATTGTACTTTGATGCTTAAATGTTTATAATATTAGTTGTACCTTCCCATAGACAAGAGTATAAGCTGTGATAGATATATATCTAATGTTACAACACTGCCACAGAGCTAATAAATAATTTGAACAGTAATAATATTATTATACTATTAATTAATATTTAAAATTATTTGAATCACTGTTGGCAACTTGTAACTGTGTGAGTTGAACTTCCATAATAGGGTTGTATGCATGCTGTATTGAATACAAAATAGATTCCATATGAATAGCAATAGTTACATTATTGTTTTGTAAGAGATTGAACTAACGTCATTTAGTAAACTAACCTAGTTATTAAGATGAAAGATAGATCCTATTATGGTATTACATGTACAAGGTTATTGCACTTTATATTATGCATGTGCAGGGGCGGATCCAGGGGTGGTGCAAGTGGTGCATTTGCACCAGTGTAAATTTAAAAAAAAATACTTATATTTTTGATTTTTTTAATTTCTTTTTATTTTGTTGATTATTTTTGCCAATTATTCAAATGTGTGTGTCGACCTACATTGTAGCACAAGAATATCTTTTTATACTGTCTAGGGGTTCAACAAAATGTGATATGTTATCATCTTTGCAAAACAATTGTAGGTTAGTTACAACTATTCAACTTACATGTAACTCAACTTGCCACAAACTCATTTAACTGAATGAACAGAATTGGCTCGCAGCCCCTCCTGGACCCGCAGATGTTAGGATTTTGCTTGGCGGCCAGGGCAGGGCCGGGGCGCTGCCCCGGACCTCGTTGGAGGCTTTACAGCACCCCCAAGCCCCCAGCTAGAAGGGACGCTGCGATGCAGTGTGACGGGGTACGAAGTGCACCACACATGAGAACTGAAGTTTTACCTTCAGAAAACCCCCAGCTATCTATTTTGCACCACCCTCTCTCCTTTCCTGGATCTGCCACTGATGTGTAGCTGGTAGTTTAAATGTGTATTGCTGTGATTCTTAATAAATTGAGTTTAGATAGTGGAGGAGCTGTGAATTAAGTATAAATTTCCTTTCATTGACATATACGATATACATTGTATTTACTTATTTACCAAAGAGCTAATAAACAATTTTGTGCCTAATATTATCTGAAAGTACACTGTACATGTACTCTTATTTTTATGCTTTTTACAACTGAACCAAGACTCTTATAATAAATCCACTTGAGCATAGAAGTCTCAAAGAGTTAAAATATCTCAATCATTTATTGTGTTATTGCAGATAGTGGGTCACAAGTATATTGCTGCTAAGCTGTTTTGGATCATTCTCTTCGTAACTGGTATCGCAGTGTTTGGATATTTCAGTTACAAGTTAATAGTTACATACATGAAATATGAGTCCACAACTGATGTTCAGGCAAGTATATACCCCTCGTTGGTTTTTTTGCTGTTCGGAAAGTTCAAAAATAATTTCTCTCTCCACTTCTTTGATAGATGGCACCGATAGCAGCCGTAGCTTAGGGGTTAGAATGCTGAACTTTCATGCTGAAGGTCCCAGGTTCGAATCTCGGTCACGGTGGTGTTAGGAAGAGCATCGAGCCACAATTGCTCCTGTGCCTCAATAGTCCTTGGGGTCATGCAAAGCATGGCTTCAAGGCAACTCCTCTACCCCTGCCAAAAAAAGGCCATGTCATCTGGGCCTTTACTCACAGGGAGTTGGCCAGCTCTAGCACCTGGCAGTGCAAGCTGCTAGGAGCTGGTCACGCCAAAGAGTATAAGCCGGCGAGTTTTTTTAATAGTCGGCCGTATTCATCACTAGATGCTTGGTTCCCTATTTCACTATTTTAATTTTTAAAGAGATTTGCAACACCTCAAACATATGTATTATCTTCTTGCTATTCTTCTGGTTTCCTTACAGTTAAAGTTCAGCACGCTCAATTTTCCTGCTGTCTCTTTCTGCAACCTTAACCAGTTCAGAAACGACAGATTGCCGAAGGAAATAAAGGCGGCCATTAAAGAATACACGCAGGAAAGACGGTACGACCTGTTTGGAAGCGAAGATAACTATGACGGCTACTTTGGTATGATAATACTAATCATACAAGACATCTATAATTTTATGTGCCCATATAATCATAATGCACATTTATGTATAGTATCAAGTTGATGGCTTGTTAATTTAACTGAATTTTTGCTCTGCAATCTTTAGTCTCCTGATATTTTAAGCTCACCCTGTCCTGATCAATTTTATGATTATTGAATTGGTAATGTTGTAGAAGACAACCCTACCAAGACACCTCTGGAGATACCATTCTGGGAAACGACAGCAACAGTCAATACCGCCTCCACGGCTGGCAAATCGCAGACTACAACAGCTCGTTTGAGTCCAGCCTCTAGCGCTGGTGCTTCAAGTATAAAGAAGCGGTCTGCGGTAAAAGTATCAACAGAGCAAAGGCATATCTTTGATGACCTGGTAATGTCTTTATTTAATAAAACATTCGCTTGATGTGCAACTTGCCAATCTCTGCATCGGTGCTCAGAAATGAATCATAACATGGTACTGTAATGAAGAAATTGCCTTTTATGGCTAAGTATGTGAAACTGGAACATGCATGTAGTGTGGAGATAAGTATAAGTGATATCTACACATTAAACTATTTCGCATTTAGGATCAAGTATTATACTGTGGTATTGCAGTGTTTATACTACATAATAATAGCTAAGTACGTAGCTAATCAGTTACTGATTAACTTTTGCAATATACATGTAGATCTGTCATTTTATGTCATCCTGTCAAATGTTTTGTTTTCTCAGAACAACTTCTACACTAAACCAAATTCTACAAAATTTGCAAAACTGAAGTGGTTCTCAAATGTAGGAAAGGAAAACTCCGAAACCAAGATATTCTTGAACTTTACACGTTTCCTTATTAGTGGGTCTATCACCGAGACAGAACTACAAGGTCGGTGTATAATAGATCTCCTGCAATGTAGCTATTTTAAAAAAAATTTTAGCATGCACGCTAGCGTTATATGGAGTGAAATTTAATATATGAGGCATGCTTACTTATAGAAAGTACACCGTGTTTTTGTTTTATTTTCTGTATACTGAGCCATTCGGGTGCTTCATTTGTAATGTTATTTTATTCTAAATCTTACAGGATACGGCCATGACATAGAGGAGATGCTACAGGAGTGCACGTTTCAAGGAAAGACCTGTGGCCCTCAGTAAGCTAAGACTATATATTATATATATATATTCAAATGTTTCTAGTGTCACTTTGCAAAAATCTGCAAGAACTTGTTGCTGTATACATGCAAATCTAACCAGTTCCTCTGACGAGCCGATTTAAAGCAGATGTAAGAAGTATTCTATATTATTGCAGAAATTTCTACCAATTCTACGATGGAAAATACGGAAACTGTTATACATTCAACAGTGGTTTAAGTGGAAGCTATGCTAAAGTCAACAGTCCAGGTGCAGCATTTGGTGAGTTAAACTAACATAGCCAAACTTACAGTATGTATTTGTAGTCCACAGCTTGCGTAATTAGAATATCCAGCATTTTATATGTGTGTGAAGATACATGTAATTATATGCATTTGTAGTGGGCTTGTGTACAATATTGTCATATCTTTCATGTCTAATAATCAGTAGCGCATCTCCTATTTTAGGCTAAAAAAATTCTTATATACCAGTAGACTACTTATAGTCATTCATAGTTTATCAGCTGACGGTTAAGGGGCTGCGGTTTAGTCATCTTGCAGCACATTCCACCTTACTATTCAAAACAATACTGTGTAGCCAAAACTAACCATGATTGTGTACATTTTGTAGGACTTTCAATGACTCTGTTTATAAACCAACCAAACTATGTTCCTGTACTGAGTCCACACGCAGGAGTAAGGCTTCTTCTCCATAAACAGGGAGAAGTTCCACAGATCGCAGAAGGAGGGTTCAACGTAGCTCCTGGATTTATGAGTAACATTGCCGTCAGATATGTAAGTTTACTGCCTGTCTAAATATTTACTGAGAATGTTGATCAGTTCTTTTAGCACTCTAGTAGCCAGATAGCTTTTGATTGCATAGAGGAAAACAAGAGCTGAAAGACAGTTAAAACTGTCATGGAATCTGGTAGAGGTTCCTACTTTAGTCTGGCTCACTCAGCAACTCTTACCTTTGTTTGGCTGTATGTGTTTCAATCTTCTTACAATATTCCAAGTTATCAAATTCATAGCTATCAAACAGAGGTGAAAGAAGCTTAATGTTACAGTATTCTAAAAGAAAACCTGGAAGCTTTTGGCTGAAATCTTTATACTTTACTTTATACATGTACTTTACTTTATTTTAGTTAGAAATAGAGAGACTGGAAGGGAAGGTCTATAGCAACTGTACATCCATATTAGGCAGACCAAATGATGGCACTCTGCATAGCTATTATCCAGGGAACTACACCCAACAGGTGCTCTATAACTTTACAGCATCTTTATGCATACAATGTGATGGAACATCAATCAGGTTCTCTATTGTACAGTAAAAGTAGGTTAAAATTATGGTAAGAATATTATATTATTCTCAGGTTAGACAGGATTATATATATTTTTTCAATATTTTCTCAGCTTTCTTACTGTTAGAGTGTCAATTATTCCAGGTAAAAGATCTCTGTTGATCCGGCAGCTCAGCTCCTCATAAAATTTGTTCTTGAAAAAATGATTGCATTACATGACTTGTGTCACATGAGCAATTGTAGAACTGTTATAATAAGACATGCTGCACGCATATTTTTAGGGTTGCTATAAAACATGTATACAAAAGGTCACAGTTGAGAGATGTGGGTGTGCGAATGCTCTGTACAGAGTACCTCCTGGATACCTTACCTGTGGCCAATGGGAGTGTAAGTGGACTCTTCTGTTGGTTTAATACTTGACTGTTTATGTTTACATAAAATACTGGAGGTATGACTCTATGACTATAAGCCAACATGGCCAACATGATAGTATTCGGTACACGTACAGAATAACATCCTAGTAACTTACTGTATTTGTGTATTTGGTTATCAGTCATTTGCAAGGAACCAAGGCTAAGGCTCTCCAATGATGGCAGTGGATTAACCTGCAAAGAAACTCTTCTAATATTATTAATCTCTCTATTAGCCTTTCTTCAGCAATCTCCTCGATTCTTGTCTAAAGTGGCTATGTTGTGTTAACGCTAACACTGAATGGTAAAGAACAGCAAGATATTGTATACATCCGTTAAGATATACTTTGTATATACATGCATGTGTGTAACTCCACCAGATGGTTGTGTGACGAAAATAGAAGAATCTGTCGACTATGAGAAGAACTGCTCGTGTCCTTTACCCTGCTGGGAATCTCAGTACCATCACACTATAGCTTCCAGTCAGTGGCCCTCCAATACTTATGAGGTAGCATCTACATGTATATGATGTAGAATTAGCCCGACTAAACCATCTACACTTGTTGTTGGCATGTACATGTACATGTCTAAGTACATGTATAAGTACATTGTGTACATGTACATGCACTTACATTGTAGATCCCAGGTGAATTGCTGACAGAAAGTTTTCTTTGCAGTAAATTTATAGCACACTTACAGTATGTGTATTGTACTTACATGTATATACAAGTATTTTTTATGATATTGTAGCCTACATTTGACCTCCCTTTATACATTGTGCTGACGCACCCTAGTACATGGAAATAATACAAACAGCAACTAAAATAGTGCTTACTAACACGGCCCACCTTTGTTTGTTGCAGCCATATTGGAAGCAATCGCTGAGGGCCAGAGGGAAGGCTGTCAAGAAAGTCCTGGATGATAAGAAAAGGTAATGAGTCAACCTTTTTTATGTTTCTGATACGGTAATTCTAAATTGAATTAGTATGTTCATGAATGTACAATGTACAATCATGTACATTGTAATAGACGTGTATATACAAATGTACATACATGTATGTGCGTATGTAGGCTACATATGTATATACACATAGGTGTTCATGTATAGACATTGATATACATGTACATAGAGAATATAAATGCATATGCATGCCTATAATAGTATTATAGTAATAATTAAAGAAAACTTTTATTTTAGGGACAGCATAAAGGAAGAGTTTGTTAATGTACAGATATATTTTGACAACTTGAACTATTACTTCTACAAGGAAAGGGCCAGCATGACGGTGAGTAAAAAGTGACTTCTAGCTGTCAAAATCAGACACCAGGGGATGCACAAAAGTGTTGAAATGTTGAACTTTGATCATCGATAGCCAAAAATCTTACAAAATAATTTAGAGTATCAATTGGTTTTGAATTATGCTTATTATCTTATTCCAATTTTTGAGTATGCAAGTCAATTTGAAATTTGATACAATACATGAAATATACATGTATATACAATGTACATGTATATTAAAATGAGCCTTATATACATGTACATCATGCAAATGTATAAATGCATGAGTGGCCTGGTCTTGTCCACATTTCCTGGATTACCCCACACATGAGATGAAGAGCAATGTTGTATAACTATCAGACAGCTTCAGTGCTATAGGCTCTGCTGGCTGCTGGGTATTTCCCAGCATTCCATTATCATTGGTGACTGAACGGAGGCCATTACTTACTTTACTTACAGTATTTTAAAATGAGCCTTACTACGAATTTTCAAACCCGTATCAGATGGGTTGTCACACTTACATACATGTATTTAAAATGTTTCACTGTATTCAGCTACTATACAACAATTCTTCAACATTGCTAGATCTCTTTTCAAACTGATGAAGATCACAGTATATTGTAAATGATAACTTTCAACTAACTTTTTTACACCAATAGTAGACCCTATAATCAATTTTGAGCCTATATTCGGGTCAAAGGTCAATACCAACATTATGCTTTACATGTACATGTAGTTTGAAGACTTGGTTGGAAACCTTGGCGGACATCTTGGATTGTGGATCGGAATGTCAGTGATTTCCTTTGTGGAGGTGTTTGAGTTGGTAGTGTCCCTGTTTGGCGTCTGCACCAGGATAGCATTCCGCAAAAAGAAGGCTGAAGTGTACAGTTCATGATAATGGACAGGCAAGGTGGTTAGAAATTAGAGGCAAAAGTATCTTTAGATCTTGCATCATATACATATCACATCTACTATAAAAACTGATATTTTTAGTGACAGCTCAAATATTATTGTTATTTTCATAATATTATGTATTGGTGTTGGATGGATTTGTACATGTAATTTTTATTTACTTAGGTTTTGTTCTGTTGTACGTGATCACAACACAATTTAAAACAGATAAAACCAGACAGTTTACTTTGGTCAACATGGTTTGGAAATAAAAATAAATGTACAATCAGCAGAACCCAATGCTGGAACCAGATAGTTATTGTTTGTCACAATCTTTGATACTGGTCTAGATAAAATGTCAGTGATAAAGGTCATCTGTTTCAATCAATGTTAAAAGGGTAGAGCACAGTAGCTATTGATATACATGTATATTGTGGTTTACAACCAATGACACCACAGCAAGTACCAGGTACAGTGTGTTAGCATTAGACTGTTACTTGCTACCCATTGGGTAGAACAAAGCTCCTAATTTGTAGTTTTATTTGTTGTGATATTGCATTACTCGTTAAACGCCATATTGACTTTTGGTCCAAATAACTCATAACTACTGTAAGTAGAACTGTAAGAGTACTTGTACCTGCAGCCTGAGTTTAATGCAATGATAAAGCAGTATCATTGGATACTCTGTTGTCCAGACAGAAAGACGCATTTTATTATTTACATGATGAGAGTGTATTTCATAACAAGGATATCCTTGTCTTTGGTTTAAAAATAGATTTACTTGGTAGAAATGATAATAAATGACATTTTCATTATTGTTATTAATTTGTCATGTTTACGGCTACTACATGCCTGAAGAACAAAATCCAGTTATGGTAATCAGAGGCGAATATAGTTTAACAAGTATGCAAATGGAGGACGTCTGATGCACATATACTTGCAGCAGCTGTCTTCTGAGACTAGAACACTCTAAAAAAGAAACAGAGACTTGAGTTTTTATTAAAGGCCTAATAAATTGTTTATATGGACAGCTAATCCTGACTAATAAAAATTTGACGATATAAACAAACCCTACAATGTACATGTACATGTATGTTGTATAAACATAGATATACAATGTATTTATCAAACTGGATGTTTATGTCTAAATTCTTACCCAGTGTTCCAGAATGAAGATTTTCCTCCTGCTTGCGAGGGTGCTGATGACATCATTTGCTACTGCTGATGATGCTAGACTCCAGGATGCTGTTGAAAGTTAAAACATTACGTTATTAGATTATCCCAGGATAAGGTAACTCCCAGTAAACATTTATTATTATTCAAAAGATAATTTATTCATAGTGGCAGATTTTACAATAAAGCACTAGAATTGATGACATAATATTTTAATGACATATTGCCCCTCGGGTATACGCTGAGGCTGATATACAGTTAACTACTTGCAGTGAGGACTAGATCTTCTATTGGCTGAATACAAATGACTAAATGACTCGGAGAAACGTTACCAGAGGGCGGGGGGGGGGGGGGGTAGGAAAGGGGACAGTTAAATGTGCTATGCGCAGATAATAATAATTATTGTGTATTACTCTGGGAGAAAACAAATAAGCACTCACATTAAACTCAAATGCAGTTCAAATGAACAGATATTAGCATTGGAATCCTATAACTTACAACTAACAGTATACACTTAATAAGTAGGCCTAAAGCTGTTTAACTCACTTACTTTTGATGGATGAGATGGATTCTCCACTTTTAATGGAAAGAGGTTATGAGATAAGATATGATGTGCTGAGAACTGAAAAATAAATAGTTTGTGGTTCATTATTCATATGTTAAATAATACTGCAGCTTATAATGCACTGTAGCTGTATATAGAGAAACCATGATTGCTAAAACAATTTCGATGATGATGTACATTGTACATGTGCTTATATGCACCTAGTTTTGCTGATCTAGCTCAATCTTTATACAAAAACGCCTGTTGTTACAGTAGGCCTAATTACAAAGTAAGATATTATATTATCACCCATGTGTCACGTGTTGAATTTACACTGTCATAAAAATAAAATGTAGTGAAGTTTATGAGATTGGCTTAATACAAGTAGCTAGTTACCTGATAAAAATTCAGCGGCACACTGCCTCTTGCGGCGAATGCGTGACAACGCGACGTGACGAAGGCAGTAGAAAAGGAGTTGAGAAGTAAGTGAAGTTTGTTA
Source organism: Bugulina stolonifera (assembly GCA_935421135.1). Taxonomy (NCBI): domain Eukaryota; kingdom Metazoa; phylum Bryozoa; class Gymnolaemata; order Cheilostomatida; family Bugulidae; genus Bugulina; species Bugulina stolonifera. Next base: position 13,662,111 of record OW285196.1, read on the forward strand.
TCTGCACCCATATATATTTACCAGTAATTGTCAAAGTAGCTATAGTCATTTAATTTGATTAATGGAGTGATTTGATTGAAGTAAATTGTATAAGATTATGGCATTTTAGCGGTTTTCCATGGATACAGTATAAACGTTAAAAAGTACTGCCTCTTCATGAATCAACCAATTGCTAATTAATGAGGGATATTTACACACAGTGTTTGGTTTGACTGTAAATTGTGATAAATGTGAATTGTATTGGCCACATCATAATATGATAAATATCAACATATTATCTGTAATACAAAACTTCATGCCAAGCCATCCAACCAACTATGAATACTTTACTTATCGCAGTTATAATTCACATACGTGTAGCTGTTATGCTGTTTTGGACTACAATATTTATAATATTAATTATTGCTCCCTATAACTACACGGTGATTGTAGGTATACAGTTTGTATACATACATTGTACATGTAGTTCTCAATGAAAAAGCATAATGAGAAATTATACTGCATGTACATATTGCAGACCTAGGCCTATATAATGTACATATACATATAATCTATGTTATGTGTATGATATTTATCAGGACTGTACTACATTTAATAAGCCAGATTACCATGTTATCTGGGCCTTTCTCACAGGGAGTTGGCCAGCACTGGCACCTGGCAGTGCGAGCTGCCAGGGGCTGGTCACGCCGAGGAGTATAAGTCGGTGAGTTTTATAGTGTTGAAGCAACTTAAATACACTTTTCTCAAGTCTATATAATATTGGCTTGCCTAAAATGATTAGCAAGAAACTAACCAACCTAATATGCTGTGAAAATCTACTATCTATCTAAAATCTATATACTACATGTATGTAGTTTAATTATTATATGATATTACTGATTTTTATTTTAACAGCTATTATTGTTTATGCCAATAAGCACTAAATTTGGACACCTATGCTTGTGCAACTGTGTTATCATTTTCATAAACAAGCAAATATGCCAAATGACACACATACAAGTTCGCTTAAAATAAAACCAAAAAGTTATTTTATAACCAGTCATATAGGGTTGGCACACTAGTGTGCCATAACATGATTCACTAGCATTTGGTGGTCTGTTAGTTAATGTACAATTGTAGATGTTTATGCCAATATTCAGTTGGTAAGCAATAGTGTCATATTCACCTTACGGGGAGGTGACACCAGGATCAAGTGCTATACTTAACAAGGATCTCTCCAGATATAATACACTGCCAGCTGGCACAGGTAGAAGAATACGTGAAGAAAATTGTCTCAAAATTAAAACAAGAACTGGTTGATTCTTTAACTGTCATGTAAAATTCAAGCAATACATTATGCACACGTTATCACTTATATTATATTAGATATGTGTTGTGTACTACTATATATAATGTACATGTATATAATATACATGTACATATACATGTATATTAGGCCTTCATGGGATTTTTGCTATATTTCTCTTATTATAGTATTTGATTATATTACAATAGAATAATATATACATTTATTATAGTTTAGATGTTTTCTTATCAAAGATGAAACATACGCTGAACCATACTTGCCAAGTGTCCCGGGACACCCCCGGGATTTGAAAATTGTTCCTACACTGTCCCAATGTCCTGATTTTTACCCTGGGAATTAGAAAATTGCTGTTTCAAAAACTTTTATTTATTATTTTCTTTGGGTTTTCCAAAACATTGACTGAAAAAGGGTTGAGCATTGTAAATCCTGGGGAATATGCTGAATACATGCTACACACCGTTTATTATAAAATTAGTTCGATATCTACTGATTGCCGTGTCTATGCCAATTGCCACTAGTGATAGCGCAAACTCTGGCTAATCTCTGGTCTATAGTGGCAGTGTACTAAAGCCTCCCTAACAGTGGATAGCTATTTTATATAAACGCCCTAATGTCAACCACTGCTCAAATGAAAATTCATTTATTGATATTATAATTATTTACTTGTATGTACTTGTACTTACTGATACAAAATGTTTCCATTTGTATATTAAATATATCTTTGCTCTTAAGCCAAACAATGCTTAAGTACAGAAAAACCAAATGGTTCAAAGGTTTTAATTTTATTTCTAAAGGTAAATTAGGTTATGAATATGCCTTCTGCACCCTCTGTAAAGCAACATTAGTATTACTAAGTGATGGTGGTACTAATGAGTATAACCAGGCACACACTGACCCAGAAGTATATCAAAGCTGTCGTCTAAAAGCTCAGAAGATTTATTTATTCTCAATGATTCTGAAGCTCCAAAGACAGGCTTGCATTAACATTATTATAATTCAGTATTTCAATTTTCATTAGTTAAGTTATTTATATGTTGTTTACAATTTAATATAAAATGAAACAAAAATTTGGTCTCTAATAAGTTTTCATTTTGTAACACTTTTTATGGACCTTCTTCAGACAATCCAAGCTGAAGCACTCTTTGCAAATTAATTCGTATTATAATTCTTCCCAACACGTTAAAGCTATACACGTAATATGAACATATTTTTGACCACTAGAGCAGCATGCAAATATAAGTGATATTGCACTAACTGCTGCCATTCTAGTGGCTCACTTGAAAGCATTTTTTCGATTGCGGGAGGGGCGCTCCGCCGCCCTTCCTGCACCCTTCTCTGGCAGCCCATGGTCATTCCGTCTGTCCTTCCTCTGGTTCGAGCATGTGTCCAGATTTGCTACCAAGAGTCCTTGGCAAGTATGTGCTGAACCCTTTAATTATTGCTCACAGACATTGCAGTTATCAACTGAGTAGTGTTATTCATTTTGACTACTGACTAGATGTACTGATATTTGTAATTGTCCATGTGGTGATAACTCCAAACTGGGATACAATGTTTAACCAAAACTAGAGATGTGATGTTACTTGTTTTCTTATTGTAACCAATTTTGGTGTTTCCCTTGTATAGCTGAGGCTGTAAACATGACTTATTGTAGCCCTCCATGTAACATATCTATTGCACTAATACAGGGTAGCTGTAAATAAAGCACCACCCATGAATACAAGACTAAATAATAATTATATACTTTACCATGCAAATAATGCTACCTACATGTACCTCTTAAAAATTAAAATATTGAGCTTCATTACATGGTTTGCGTTCCGCAGTGCATACAATAGTGTAGTACTATAATTTTGCATGAATACTTGGTTGTTTTTTCATTCCCTGCATAAAATAATGCCTATTTAGGCTACATGTGAAGCTTGTTTTTACAGTTAGAATTTCTGTTGAAAAGCAGTAGATTTGGTTTTATTAGGGAATGCTCATACAATACTACATGTATCTAGCATATTGTGGAATGTACAATAATTACATCATTGGCAGCACCTGATTAATAAAATATGGAAGTGACAATGACATGTTACACTCCCAGACCACGCTCTATAAAAGAGTGCTAACACTTCATGTCCTACCAAGAACATCTTTTTATGAGTAGTTCAGAATTGCCTGTATACGGGTTGAGGATACACCACTAAGGAATATTACAATGAAACCCATACATGTTAGATTGGTAATTTACAATTTTTTATACATTCCACTAAACTGACTATTCAGGAAATGACTGTGTAAACGTGAAGGAAGTTGGCAAGTTATGCATTTGTACATGTATTTAAAATTTATAATTTCTAACCTCTGTGCCAACTAATTTATACATTTATAGCCTGCAAAATAGCATCTAAAATGCATACACCTGTAGACACTGGGATCTGTGAATTCTAGAGTCTAGGAATTCAGGCTACTGTGATGCAGACAGATAAAGGTATAAAAAGGAGCAAGTGACCTGAGAAATACAAGAGTTCTAATCTAAGGAAAACACAAGTTACTTTGTTTATGTAAGTAATAATAATATTACTACATAATATTGAATTACTATTACAAGTAAACTATGGAAGTGGCAACATATTATACAGTCTACATGTACATGCATTTTTGCATATTTATTTTTGTACAGCACCTAAATAATGTGTGATATTGTAGAATAATAAATTATGCTGCATCACAAATAAATTCAAGTTAACGTAAATTATTTTGATTGATTCATGAAATACCAGACTCTTGTGAACTTTCGTACGTCTAGGGCGATTAATCATTACTTTGGAAATGAACTATAATAATATTAGCACTGCTATCAGCCAATAGAGGATTAGAATGATAGGGTCATTATGATTGTATATAATTAGTTTTATCAAGGGTTTTGCTGATAAATTTAGAAAAAACTGCTGTAGTTCAATAACATTGGTTGATGCTAGATCAACATCAGAGTTTCTAATTGACCTAATAGAAATAAAACTGCATTCAATGTGTTATACCATAATATCATTCATTACTAGAAAAATACAATAAAATAAAATTCAGTTGACCATCTGTTTTTTTAGACACAGAACACTGAGTTTACTATCCATTTCCACAATGAAGGTGTTTATCCTGTTTACTGTAATGCTGGTGCTGTTGGTGACATTTGCTGCCGCAGATGATGACGATTGTAGACCCGCAGGATCTTACTGTAATCGTGGATAGTGAGTAGTATTATATTGTACATTCTCTGTATTTGAATATAGCAGATCCATGATCTACCTTTCTTATGTACATGTATGTCACTTACCTACTCGGCTATTCCTGCATAACGACATATGCATACGTGCATTTACATGGCTTTTACACTTATTTAACTATATCCTTCCACTGAAGAACATAATGTAGCATCAAATTTTGAATACGTATGGGCGTCCATGTACACATAATAACTCTAATAATAGTGGTACATGTATATTTAATTTGCAAAGTATAATGAGAATAGAGAGTAGTGTTATACCATCTATCCAATATCACACTATCTAGTTTGAACAAAATGTTTGTATAAAACTAAGATTAGACAATAAATACAGTGCTGTACACTAGCTATAATGAACAATTATATGTTAGTGGAGCAAATAATAAATAACACACTAAATATCATACTATCTATTGTTTAACGTCTTGTTATAGTCCTTGTGGAACAGGGGACGACGACGACGATGATTGTAGATGTAGATACGTGAATCCATACTACGGCTACTGCACCGGTGACGATGACGACAAGAAATAAATGTTACCCAGAATCACTTCCAACAACCGTGATTGGCTTAACTTAATCTTATGATCGTTAAAAACCCACTTCAGATAACATTATGTTTCCATTTCTATACTTTTTGCACTTTTTTTAACATAAAATTATTATAATAATTACTATACAATCATATTTCCCATAAAAAATTTCCAATAAAATCTCCATACTTCGCAAACCACCTTTATATGCTTTCTTGATAATTATTATATTATATAAACCATGTAGAGCATATATATATATGTATGTTATTTTTCCTCTAGGCTGCTTTTGCACACACATTGTATCTGCAGCTAAATAATCATGCAGGAGACAGTTTGTGGTGCCTGATATAGCTTGATATAGCTTACACTGCATGGCAAGTAGTTTCCTACTAGAAAAAAGAGACACCATAAAAGTTGACCAGCACATTGGATGTTGGTTCTTTTCCACTTGTAAGGAAATTAAACATAGCATAGTCACCAACACATGCATATACATATAGCAACATGTATTGGACTTAGCATGAACCACCCAGAGTAATGTGTGTGTATGTATGGAACTCAAGCTAATCAGGCTATACTCCTCCCTACTACCATTCCTGTTTGGATTCTATTACAATTTTGAAATTGTCCCCTCTCGTCCTTCTCAAGAGAAGACAATTTTAAAGCAATTTGCATAATGGAACAAGAGTTTTTAGCTTTGCTATCTACATTACAAGCTGTATACCTTTACATATGATGCTACTTAGCTTGCAGTAGTATTCATAATTTTCTGATAAAGGAAAATTTGTTTTTCCATGGGACCCAGTTTCTTTAGGACATAGAATAATTAATATTAGATCTGCTTATGACTGGTGAAATAGCTAAGGTTAGGAGTCTTGTATCTGTGTGCTAGTAGCAACAAGTCAACATTTATACATGTATATATTAAGGTTGTTTTGGTGAGGCCTTAGGCCTAGGCTGCTACTGGAAATGATCAGAGCTGTTCAAGATGATTGCTAATGTAGCCCTTTATTATTCTCTTAAGATTTGGCTTCTCACCAGCATATTATTAGTTCCTTCAGATCCCTCTCAAAGTACAATAAATATTTGTGTATTTTATAAATGAAATATTACTTGGATGTTCATAAACTTAATGTTTTCTAATGATAAACCTGATTATTAGAATGTTAATTAAGGAAGTTTGTCAAATAACAATCTTTTGATACTTTATTCAGAAGCATAAATAAATCTAAGTTTCTAAATTGTCACTATGTTTGGGCAGTCGTAAAGGTGGGGGTATAATTTGCTATACCCCCACCCCTACTACACTAAGGGTACATTGAATTGGCACTATGTTTGGGGAGTAGTAAGGGTGGGGGTATTGTACACTATACCCCACCCCTACTACTGCCAAATTTGCCTGCTAGAAATGATATTGTACATTTACGATTGGAAGTGGGTGTTCCTGTTTTACACAGAGGACTGTTTCTAGCTGAAAAGTTGAGGATGACTGTACTTAGATCTATCAATTGATAAATAAATTGGATACAGTGAAGTGAGATGATAAAATACGTGTATGCTACACCTAGTCGTGTCTAGCTATTATAGTACAAGTACATTGTTGAGTCCAGAATCTTGGCATGACCTCTGCTATCATCTAAGTCATTAAAGTCACTTAATTTAGTTTGTCTTTGTATGATTTACTGATTCTAGCATAGTTGGTTATAATCAATTGGTAAAAAAAATATTCATCCTGCGGAACCAGCTTGCATTTGATGTGATCTATCCTTCTGAAATACATATACCTACTAATTATTAGGCCAATTTGCCATTTTATTTAATTACATGCAGTTTTAAAAATAGAGGAGTGTTAAAAGTTATGCTCTATCCTAAAAAAAAACACTCTGTATAGTGTATTTTAGGATCTTTGCTTTACTTTACTTCACTTTACTAGTAGGGAAAACGCGTGAACCTATATGACTTTGTACATGTACACGTAGCTTAGAATAAGCTGCCAATGCCAATGAAGATATGCCAACTTTAGGGCTTAATGAATTGTACATGAAATGATATGATTATTCCCTGAAGTTATTAGTTACTAAAAATTATGGTATGAAATGATAATAGAAGTAAGAATTCAACGTGATTTAATCTTGACATGCAAATAATTCATAATACAATATAAATTATAATCTAGATATAACAGATTAAAGTGTAAATTATAATATGAGTGGTATGATGATATGAACATTAGCATTAGCACGAGTGAATGGTGGCAGCAAACATTGTTAAATCTCTCTCATGGACTGCTTGTCTATAAGTCTATTGAAGTTGAGTCGAAAGTCTATAATACTGACAGACTACAACATTCATTCACAACTATCCTCCTCAGAATTGGTATCTGTTTTAGGCTAAGCTAAAGCATAGTACAATTGTTTACTCCTCACATGTGTTCTGTGAACACTACAAATATACTAAACCTTTTGTGATTGGTTGATGTAGGTCACATGACCATTCAAATGCTAAAAAATCTTTTTTGAAAATTGTGATTGAAGGAACACCAGCAACATAAACAGAGCTATCTGGAAATAAGTGTAAAGACTGTTGGCAGTTACATCTGTAGTAGCCTTTGTACCACCTAAAATATGCAAGAGAATAAATGATGCACTGTACATGTAGGTCATAATGATCATATTATTTATACTATAACTGTAGTGCTGCTGGAAAGAAATACCAGTTGAGCCAAGGCTATGGTGGAGTAATGCTTAGTAGACCAGAAAGGATATAAAAGCAGGAAAACTAAGTGGGACATGCAAAAACTGTAATTGAGCAGAGATTGTAGGTAAGCATAACCAATATGAGTTGCTCTGTACTTACAGCTTAGCTGCTTTATCAACCATTAAGTTATTTTTTAAAAAGGATAACTAACAAAGTATTCTTATAGATTATTCAAAAATTAGAATCCATTGCTAACCGGCAGCAAGTTGTAAGATTACTCAATTAGAATCTTACTGCATAGAATGTGACAGGAAGAAGTTCACATGTACATGTATATTATTTCTGTGGATGCAGTAAATGACAATTAGACTCCAATTAATTGTATTACATTGTATCAACTTCACTGCTTTCTAATATTCTCCTAATAAATATTTTCATAATTAATAATATAAATATTTTATATACATGTACACGTAGACATAATACCTGAAGTTCCTCCCAGACCTTCACCATGAAACTCTATATTCTACTGGCTGTGATGGTTGCACTCCTGTCAGCACTCGCTCCCACTGATGCCACTGGCGAATTCTGCAGCCTGCAGAGGTATAGTCTTTAACATAATGGTGCATAACCAAGGTCTTAGTGGTGATGTTTATATTGGGCCAATAGTAACATAAGGTGTGATGTTATATCCTTTGTATTTTAGCATGATCATATTTCCCTCTAAAAGAACAACATCGGTAAACTATTAAAAACGAAATCAAAATTTGATTGATTGAAATCCACGGAAGCACCAAGTAAGGACCCATTAGAGTACTTTCTCAGTGGGTGTCGGTGCGTGAGCAGTGGCAGTATTTACCGATGTCAAAAATAGCTTAGCAAATTTTTAATAGGTGCTGCCAACTCATTAATGACCTCTAGAATTGTGCCGGGACACTGAGATAGTCCCTTAAAGTGACTTACAATGTATTTTATGTGCAATACACAAAATATTCAACTGATACTAATATAATAATAATGAAATAATGCATTTTCTTTGTTTCCGATTTTAGTCCGTGCCGAAAGAGAGGGGATAGATGTGACTGCCGACGGTATTGTGCTGGTGTCTGTTTGGATGATGACAAGAAATAGATTATCTCCCTCATCCACTTTTTCCAATTGATGTTAATAAGCCTGATGGATTAACTGCTGCCATGTATATTCTAATCACTCTGCCAGATTCAATAGAAGTTTCTCCTGATACAACTCTATTTTTATTCTACCTTACATAGCCTATCTAATAAATGTTATGAGCTGTGATTTATAACCAAATTTCTTATTATGTCGAACTTTTGACTCCATCGCTTGCTGTAGTGAGTTTTGTACACTAGATCACCCTCTGATTGGCAACCGCTGTTATCGCTGAAAGCTACCGTTTAGCTGCAGTTTGCATACTACATAAATGTCTATTGAACATCAATATCAGTAGAGCTTCTAATGTTATTCTAAACAACAGATAGTTTTTAGCCCAATTTCATGAATGTACCTTGTAAATAGACGTTTCAGCTCTTTTGACTCATGAAGTACAACTCATTTTAAATGAACAAATTAACGCATTACACATACTTACATGTACAACGTAATATTATACAATTATTATAATAATGTAAATGAGTATTGCAGTATATATAGATCCTTGTTTCAGCTTTTTTCATAAATATTGTCTTATATAAGTGGATGTGAGATCACGTATATAATACAACAGCTATTTTTGTGAGCTCGCATGGAGAACACAGAGAACATGACTCACACCAAGAAAGCTTTTGACAGGGCTTAGTTTATATATTATTATATTTTATAAGGGATGATTGAGACTGATGTTGCTGGGAAGACAAGTTCATACATATATTATATGTAGTTTAGAGTTTTTTTTTATCTATAATTTGCTTTATTTCATTAGTTTACTACAGCAATGATATCAAATAAGATATACAAAACACATGTAAACATTATTTTGCACCTTCAAATTATGAATGCAAATTTAGATGAATAATTCTGGAAACACATAGTGTATATTTACTATTTGCACCATATATGTACATTATGCTCTACACTTTGTGTATATGTATAGATGGAATCATACAAATTACAGGTTGTGAGATTTCAGTAATACATATGATATAGTCAGTGTACATTTAAGAGAGGAGTTGTCTTCTCTTAGTGTCTTTCCTCATCGCTGTCTAAACTGATGACACAGAAGCCAGAGGTACCTTTATAAAAGTCACACCCACAATCATCACTTGGACAGGGTCTACAAGGTAACCACAGTTCACAGGGTAATAGTGATTACAAGACTCTAAGGCTATCTTGTTAAGTCACACCCATTTCTCTTAACCCTATCAATATGTGACTAGTTTGTAGTTGTCCTTCCTTGTCCAATGATAATAACCCTACTTCAGCTACATGTATATAATATGTAATGGTGTTCCAGCTTCAGAAAAATCTACATGTATATTGAAATATATATAAAAAGTAACACAGTAAGCCTACATAAAGGTTACCTAAATAAAAAATTACTGTATTATTACTATTTGATGACGTAGGCTTTAATCAAGATTTCTAGTTTGTTTGTGGTAGTCAGGAACTCAATTTCCCATTAATGAAAATACACATCCCTGACCTGACAGAGCACATTGCCTCCACGCCAGCTGAACAACCTTAATAAAGAAAGCTTATAGCACTAGCTGGCAAGCAAGAGAAATGCTTAATTGACCCATCTATGAAAAACAGATGATAACCTGATAGCTACATGTACAGTATGTCATTATTACAGTATATGCATAAAACATTGCACCTAATACAGCTATGTTTGTATATCCGTCCACACTCTGAACCATATCTTTTTATGAAGATAATACTTACGTATAATAGTCACAGTATTCACCCCCACAGCCACCATCAGCTGCCGTGAAGGCAGCCAACGTTGCAAGCATTATCGTCAGCAGAATGAAGATCCTCATGATCTGATCAAACAATTCTTGAGAAATTCTGACTGAAAACAGATATTATGATAGTTGTTGCTGATTGCACTAAAATAGCAGATAGTTATATGTACAATGTACATCTAACTAAATAATATTTTATGTACTTAATCTACAAGAATTTCATTTTATTATATTACATGTATATAGCTTTACATAGTTTTCCAAGATTGTACCTACATGTACATGTACGTACATGTACATATAACATATAACATATTGATTACGGTTTTGCGTTCCTTGTTAAATGGTAGTGTTTTTCTTGTAATTATTAGTATTTCACACAAAACATGAAATAAAGTGCAACTTCAATTATTCAGTAAAACTTGTGCAATAAACTTGTAGAACATTTTTATAGGGAATATCTCTACATGTACTTACTGCAAATTTTTCACCAAAGTACACATTCTGTTTGTTACATGTACGTTCTTGTCTACTCAATACTAATTTGTACTCAATGTCACTAAGTGATTCATGAGACATCATATGCAAACCATGTATTAATATGATTGTAACTATTCTTTCTGAACCGTATTTACTGCTTGCTTACCTTAGTGCTGTCCCTGTACACGAGGTACCAATTGATTAATTCAAATGTAGCTGTGTGCTGTGTGGTAGCTCTACTTTTATACTTATATCACTGTTGGTACAATCTTAGCCTGGGGTATACATATCCACTCTCTTTGCACACTGCAATCTATTAATAATAACTGCACTGTACTGCGCATGTTACAGGTAGCCTAATAGTAGACCCGAGGCTACATTACCTAAATAGTCACACCACAAGTTTTAATGCTCTGCTTGCCAAACTTTTGCATCCTGATTCTGTTTCCCCTTTTCTTTAGCCTGAAGTCACAGTTTGTATAGCCTGTGCTCATAGCCTGTGGTCGTAGCCATCGACCACAGTCTGTGTAGCCTGTAGTCATAGCCTGTGGTCATAGCCTGTGGTCATAGCCTGTGGTCATAGCCTGTGGTCATAGCCTGTGGTCATAGCCTGTGGTCATAGCCTGTGGTCATAGCCTGTGGTCATAGCCTGTGGTCATAGCCTGTGGTCATAGCCTGCGGTCACAGCCTGTGTAGCCTGCGGTCACAGCCTGTGTAGCCTGCGGTCACAGCCTGTATAGCCTGTGGTTGCAGCCTGCGTAGCCTGTGGTCATAGACTGTGCTCATAGCTTGTGGTTACAGCCAGTGTAACCTGTGGTCATATTCTTTACCATACGTTCATGTAATATTATGCAGGCATTAGACATGTACACTAGATATTCACAACCATGTTAGTAATAACACATTAGAATATTTTTTTTTGAATGTGGGTATATTATACATTCAGATCTTGCTAGCCCTGTCACCTCTATTAGTCAGTGTTTATCCTCTGATTGGATGGACTGGCTACCAATCAGCAGTCAACTCTGCTCCTAGACGTATCACTGGATATCATGACACCATACGCTAAAATAGGTACGGCAAAATTTCCTCTAAGTTCAACACCTTTGTACATCTAGCTAAATATTGAACATGAAGAAAAGAATTGTATTCATCTACACGTTATTGTGACCAATGCCTAAATGCAACATCTCTGAAAATAGGATTTCATGCACATCACAACAAATAATAAATAGGGTTACATGTATAACCCACAACCATCTTCCTTGAGGGTTAAAGACAAGATGATTCATACCAAACAGGTCACGGAAACACTTTAAGTCGTCTTGGCAATTGTGGCGCTGTGTATATTTAGCCTTGTCAATATATTATCTATTTATATCTAATATGCAGTGTATAGCAGTTCTTATGCCAGTGTTACCTTGTGAAATCATGATACTGCACCCACATAAACACGATAAACAAGGAAGAGATTCCAGGATGTTCTTAAGATTGAATAAGCAACTCAGTATCAACGGCCAACTGGCACAGGTGTGTGCAGGTGCACGCAGGTGCACGCAGGTGTACAAACACATGGAAATGTCCCAGAATGAAGGCAAAATGCATGTGCATATGCTAACTTTTTTAATTTTTTATGTAGACACTTTCTTTTAATTTGAAAATTAATATTCATGTTTATAACAGGGATAAATAATATATACAAGTCATGCAATTGTCTGTTAAATACAATCCGACCAGCATGTAAGTCCCATCTTTAACAGAACAGAAAGTTGTATAGAGTAAGATAAGATAAGAAGAAAACAGGATTCAGGATCTAAAATGTACTTATGATGTTAAGCATGTACACAATGTACACATAGCTCTGACCAATTAAGAGACTCACACATACAGCGTGAAAGGTTGGAAGGTCAGAGGTTGGAAGGTCAGAGGTTGGAAGGTCAGAGGTTGGAAGGTCAGAGGTTGGAAAGCAAGCCTCCAAGAAGGAAGGAGAGCTGACTTTATATAATCAATAAATATTTAGAACCCCTTCCCTGGTTTTACCTGGAGAGGGGAAAGAGAGAGAGAGATGTGTGATTACATTGTTTAATGGAAACCTAAAACAAGCTACTCATCAAGAACAGAGGTCATTTGGGGGGAGCAGCCAATACAGAGTCAAAATATACAGTAAAACTGCCATGCTGAAGTGATAACTGTTCATGCACCATCATGTTATATTACGCATTATGTGGCTATCATTCTTCTTATTTACATGTGACATGTCAATAAACACATACATGTATCCTGAATGCGTACCACCCTCTAGATATATTATGTTGCAGTTGATAGTGTTTACAAGTTTAGGCATTGAAGTATTCTATAACATATTTATAACATATAGACCTAGATTGAGGTTGAAATATGTAGATTTGTTGGCAGGTTCAAGATCATTAGAATGTTGCAACGCTATTAGACTGTGCACCAAGTAGTATTGCTCTAAATAGCACACTTACGACACAGTTACCTTTATAAGCTACAACCTCACATAAAAATGAGAAGCCAATGCTAGCTTTTTGCTATGTTCAAAATCGTATATAAAGGGAAAACATTCATAGCAGAAAACAACAACTGCTGAAATTACTAACCCAACTAGATTAAAACGTAAGTAACATTCAAACTAAATTACATGATGTGATATTTTTCTGGTAAAAAAATTATTTTTGAACAGTCAGAGAATTGGTTCCACAGCTCTAATATTTAAGTGAGGTTTGAATTCTATTAATGTAGGTCTGAAGCAACGTATCTGATAAACATTGCACGCACAGGTTATATCGAACTCGTACGTGCGAGTCCTGCAATGATGAGCGGTGAACAGGTAGGATGTGGGTCAATAGAATACATTTACTTGTACATAAAATGTAACCAATCTCTATTTGTAGACAGAATAAAATATCAGAAGATGAGGGTTTTCGTACTGGTGACTATAATGCTGGTGCTGATGACATCACTAGCTATTGCTGACAGTGATGAAAGGTGCAGCTATGCATACTGTGATGACAGAGACGTGTAAGTTATCATTAAAGTGTTATAACAAGTAATACATCAGTAGCATTGTATTAATTGTTGGCAATATAATGGACTTGGTCACCTAAAAGCTCTTTTCCTTCAACAGTCACAGTTTGTCCACAAATTATTTTTTAGGAAGTTTACATTGTACTAACGATTTCCCAACAATATGAAATTGTCTGCTCTTCAGTTCCGTGCTCATCGGTATATGTAACTATACATGTATGTAACTATGGGTTTACAAGTGTATGTACGTGTAACTATATGGGTCGATGTAGCTAGGGGTCTATGTACAGTGTAAGTATGAGTTGATGTGAATATGCGTCTACACAAATTAGAGGAATCTCAAGCTCTGTTTATTTTTAGCCCCTGCCGAGAAGACGATTGTGAATGCGACTACCGATATGGTGGCTCTGGATACTGTACTGGAGATGACAAGAGATAGAGACTGACCAGCCAATCACACATCGCACTTTAACGACCAATAACATGCATGTAGTTATAATACCATGACATCATGTACATTGATATTGTGTGATTTCGCCATTTATGTTTTCAAAGTTACGAATTACCTTTCCACAGACTGCTGATAAACTTCTCCATAGTTTTCATATTGATCAAAATTGATGTCTACATAAATATGAAATAACATTATACAATTACAATATTACAATATTACAATAAACAATGCATAGTTAATAATGTACACTCAAATGCCCTTGACCTTGACCTTGTTCTCATATGGTAAGGATTAGAGTTGATTAGTGAAGTGCTAGAGCAACTTGTTCTTAATATTGCACAATCACATAAATCTTGCTTTACAATATTTTTAATATTTGTCGATAAATTTCCAATAATTTTTTTTTCGGAAATAACCAGGACTCTCTTACAAAGTTCCAATATGACTTTATTAAATTGATTTAATGACATAGCCTATGCACATCATTTTTGTAACTTTATTTCGTCAAAGTGGAGTTCATGAAACATGTCACTTCAAAACATTTGACTGAAATTAATGAAGTGCAGTTTAGATATTACTGCATGCCCATGCAGGTGGATACACAACACTAGCTGTACAAGTAGTGCGTGAAAGAAAAAACAGGCTATTGGTGTATGCATTTATGTTTATTTTCCTGAAATACTGTAATTAAATGTATTAAACTGTCTGTTATAAAATAAACCTCTTACATTGCTAACTGAATTGGGCATTAAAACTGGCCTTGCAGTGTAGATTACCATGTAAACTGTTAGCCAGAAAATTGTTTGGTTTCTCTACTACACCAAATCACAATTTCTATCATGTGTGTGACTGCTAGCTAGGAAATGGTTTGGTTTCTCTATGATTTGTGTAATGGAGAGCTAGTCTTGCTCCTCCATAATCTTCTTATAGATCCAGTCCACGTAAGCACTAGCCTTAGTGAATATTCCTGGGTAGCCCGGGGCGAGACAGTCTGCATACCCCCAACTTGTTATTCCAGCCAACTTAAACCTTCCTTCACCTGGTCTGGCACACTGCATAGGCCCTCCAGAGTCTCCCTAATGGTAAAAAATAATTCTGCAAACGATGGAAAATGGTAGAACTAGATTTTATCTATTCTACCAAAAATTATGGAAAGAAAGAATAGTTTATTCATGGTGTAGTGGTAGCATGTTCTGTTCACTCTGCTAGGTGATTAGGTGCCGTAAAGGCTACGGATTCAAACCTCAGTCAACTATTGGAATTCTCACGGATTTGATAACAATAAATTCTTCGCATAAAGAAACGTCATAGATTATTCATGTTTAGTGGATGACACCAACCAATATAAATCACTATATGACTAGTATATCTATTAGTGCTTAGTTTAAATGCATTGCTGGTAAGATATACGGAAGTTTTCTATCTATGTAATTCATTAAAGTGAAAGTGAAAGCTATTTTTCTGTCTCTCTGTTTTTTTCTTCTATACTACTTCTATTCACCTGCAAACTATGCTATCATAATTATTCACTTACTCCGCAGACTCCCTCAACTCTGTACGAACTACAGATGTGAGTGGGGAGGATATATCCAGGCCCAATGAGTTCTTCGAAAGGGGCCATGCACTCTTCACGGGTTCTGATATCAGCCCTTAGCTCTTGCAAGATGGTTTCATTAGCTGTCCCTATGAAGACATAAAATACATACTTTGGTGCAGTTATTAATATCAATATTATTACTGCAATTAGTTCGCCGGGCTTAGTTGACCACAGATCAGATGTTAGACTACAAGAGATCCAAGGCTAACTTGTTAAAACTCCATGCTACAGTTAAATTACAAGAGCTCCACTTACCTTCAGAGCGTCCCCAGCCTGTGATCCAACAGTTATCATCATCAGTGAAATTCTCTCCAACTTGAGGCAGGCAGAGTGTGTTGATATCACCACCAAGTGGTACAGGGGAGTCTAGCTTCAGCAGAGCAATGTCGTTGGGCCAGGGTAAACCATCAGCGTAGCAATCGTGCTAAACATATGAAAAAATTCACATAATTATTTTGGCCGATGCGTGTATATTGAGATAAAGTGGTTTTATATACAGTGACTGGTTGCAGACTATATGCAGCTTCTACATGTGAAAATATTCAACATATAAAGACGATCTACAGCATACACAACATAGCAAAAATAGGTCAATCTACAGCAGTTTTATGGCAGGGACCTCAACTAGATGTCACCAATTACAAAAAGTGTGGCAGAGTTCATGTGCACAATGATTGCAATAATCAAAGTTTCTTGATCAAAGTTTTCATCTCCTGACAGAAAACAAAATAAACAACAAAAGCATAGCATACCCTAATAATTTTCACAACGTTTCTCTCAATTTCTCGTCCTGAAACTTGTGTTCGGTCGTGTTCACCAAGTATGACACGGAAATCCCCAAGTGTGTCTGTGAGATCACTAGAAGTAGAATACAAGTTGTACCATGACTGTGGTCTGTAATGTGTGAACACACCTACATACGTACTATCTGTACACCTACATGTAAATCTATGTGCACTTTGAGCAAAGTCGCGATATTTGATTATTAGCTATCAGGCATTGTTTTTTCTACATGCACTGTACATATTATATATTCATAAGATAAGTCATAAACTACACGATTGTGTTCAAGCCTGTGATGCTAGACAAGTAGGCATATACTTTACAGGACATGTATCTATGATGAAGTGGGCATTCCCAGTAGATAAAGTGCTGTCAGAAATGTTATCAGTCTCCAAGCTTACACCATGTAGCTCCATTAACATAATAATTGCATAATTATTCCGTCATTAAAATAACTACTAATAAGTGCCATTATTTACAACACTACCCAATGCAAGTATGGACATACAAACTGGACACATTTTTGCTACAACCAGGACCAATACATATCTATATACACAGAAATGATATAGCGAACCTACCCAAATACACAATGGGCTGCCGTGACAACCCACTCTGGAGTAATCAGTGACCCCCCACAAAAGTGAAAATCTAAGTAGTTGTGATGGAAACTGACCATCCATGGATACTCGTGTGGGTTAGCCTCTTGTCCGTTCACAATGAAACTGGTTCTGGAAACTCCGCAATTCTCTACAAATATCATTTTGCCGACCATCACCAACGCATACACTGTACATGTGTTTAATAAACTTGATAAAAGTTCATATTGTCATGTAAAATAATTTATTTCGATAAAATACACCACACTTGCAATTTCGTGATGGCAGATATACGATGATAAAATAATTATGTTGAAATTGCAAATGAAAAATTGTCTAGAGGAAGTTTTCTTTTTCGGCTCTTTTAATAACTAATCCAAACCAGATATATTGGCATTTAGAGTCATTAGTGCTAGATACCGACCTTGACCTGGCAGTTTTGAAGGGTCTACATGCTTAATACAGCAACTTGTACCTCGACCAAAACATTTCAAAGTTGAATCAACTTGACCATTGGTACAATGTCTAGAGCAGTATCCACCATTTAGCCAACAGCTTCTCTTAAGACCAGCTGTAAAATTAAAAACCAAATTCAGTGAAGTGCTTCATGCTGTGAACTTGCTATGCATTAGAACTCTTTTAAAGCACACAGAAATAAATAATTATTTTGAAATATATCTGACTGTAGCATGAGTTTTTTGAGTAAATATTGGTAGTTATTGGTTTATTATATTCACTCTACATTTGTATGTCAAGGGAAACATACATGTGAGTAATGTTTTAGAGCTGAAGGTCTAGTATAGGCCATCATTCATTCATGAAACGACCTACAGGTCATTTCATGAATGAAACGAGTTCTACAAATCAGCAACTTACCGGAGGAAACAACAATCAGCACAGAGAAGACAAGCAGTCTAGAAATCATGGTGGCAGCTCGTGCTTACAACTGATAGACATCTGTAAATGAGGACAGTGTATACACATTATATATTTTATATAGAATCTATTATTATTGGCTGTTGCTTCACCATTACATATGTCTTTGCTCACGTGACAGAACATGTTCCAATCATATTTAAAATTCTGCAGGGGTGGATAAGATGACACTGTTCTTCGCCCAATAACTTTTGAGCGTTCTTATTGTATTTATTTTCTAAAACATCAGTTGGTAGGGTATAATATGATGTTACAGGTTGTCATGGTAACGTATACTAACAAGTTTTGTACCTCATCTCTTATTACTAAGAAATCAATATAATATATTATAATGGCGCAATGTTATAATTATACATACTTTTCTTGTGTAAAATTATACATGTATAATATGATCATATTCATTGTTGGTGTTGTGATAAAGATGTTTAAAATGATTAAACCTACACTGTAAGTTTTCATGAGCTTCACAGCAGAAAAACTTCTGAATTTTCCAGGCTTGAGAAGTTGTATTTACTATTATCTTCACCCAACTGAACAGCATAATTAAATGTAAATACAGCATGGATTGTAGATATTCTTTGCATGATGCAAACAATATTATAATTCCTACTAGTTCCTTAATTATTCAGTTCTTTAAAAATATTAGGCAAAACTAAGATGTGCAAATACATTGTATCTTCTCCCCTGTCGGGGAGTTTCTTTTTCTCCACTCCTGCAAGCTACTCAGAAGTGAAGTGTTTTGTTATATATCACTTACCCCAAAGAGTACTTCACAGATGCTGAGGACAGCTATCACCACTGAAGATGTGCACTTAGACATGCTGTTTATGACCCTACTTGAGCCAAGGAGCCATAAAGTTTATGGATATGCAATCTTGAGCACTGATCAAGTGTCAAATACCAACATATCGATTATTTATAAAACTACATGCACCTGTAGTTGGAAGAGTGCAGTATGTTCCATAATTATCACAGACACATGTGCGATGTTTTATTGCATGATAGTCTACAATCTTGGAGTTGTGTTCTACCTGTTAAGTTTGTTTGCTACTTTCTGTGCTAATTTACACATAATTATATTGTGCATTGGCACCAGCTTTTAAACATTGAGTGATATTCATAGACCAATTCTATCTTAAAGGAGAAATTCAGAAATTGTGCCCTACTTTGAAGTTGGTTTTTGTACTGTTCTAAACTAGATATTCAAAAAATTATTGTACAGTATACTAAATCAACATATGTTCTCTTATTAATAACAAAGGATTTGTATTTTATGACCCCCCTTATGCCTCAATTAGTGAAATTAAAACTCCTTCTAAACGATTGAAAAATTAGGAGCTATCTCCTTTTTGAGATTTCGGCATACTATTTTATGAGACTACGGTTTCCGGCGATCGACCATTCCTGGGGAGATAACTTTATGCTATTATCCGTATAACATAATGCTATGCTAATTTATTATACACGTATTTGTTTTCCTTACTTTCATTTCAATTTCTTGACTGCACTTATAAATTGAGTGGATTAATTGAGTTGTCAGTGCAATCACATAGACCTTAGCATCGTCTGTCAACGATGCAAATGCATTTATACCTGTCCATGTATCAGTAATATGATATACATGTTATCATTATAAAACTTATGTATGACAAATGAACGTGCATGTACATGCTGAAGGTACCATATGGCACAACACACTGTATTTTTATAAACATTATAATATGTAATCACGAATTCTTTATTATATCTACATATACATGCATGTATAAAAGGTTTACACAATATCATTGGAAATAATTTTTGACACTCTGCTACCCATGAAAAACATTGGTAATAGTATTATTAAAAGTACACATTAAAATATTATACTGCAGGTGGCTAGGCTACTGCAGATTCTAGGATAGCTTTAACTGCTGAATCCATGGCAAAGCACCAATGATTACCACCATGTAGCATGTAGCACTTATGTGCTACTATGGTTTTATAACATAGCCAACAGATTGTGTTAGTGAGTATTGAGCAGTCAGAGCAGAGGTGTACAAGTGGAGGAAGTTCCAGCAGAGTGCAGAGTGGACTGACTGTGTTATGATCAAACTTCAACTTCACTGCCTGGGTTTCAACAGTTGAACACTTGCATAGTTGGTGAGGTAGAGGTCACTGGCAAGCCCTACAGTTATAGACTGACCTTGTTGACCATATGATGTTGACAGCTAACATAATGGCTGATAGCAAATGGTTGCAAGATTCAGGCCATGGAGGTCAATAATTGTTTAGATGCAGAAGTGGAGAAATTTGAGATAACCTCTGTTTTTCAGTAAAACTTAAACAGAAATCGCTTTCTCTAGATTTATTCCCCTTCTCCAAAACCCCAACTAAGGAGTAAGGAGGTCTATCTAGCTTTCACCACTACTGCACCTTCATGCAAAAGCAATGGACAAATATTTAACCTCAAGGAGACTGCCGGCAAGGATACCAGACCAACTGCAATGATGAATGAGGTTTCTTCCTAAAGTTGTTCCTGTTGAACTGGATAGTTTACCCTCCATCTGTGTCTCTTGCGATATTCCAAGGCTATAACATTTTGTCTGGAACATCTTACCAGAATCTATCTGCAACCAAGAAATGACTGTCTCGTGTATTACTTTCATTTGCACATAGATCTGCCTACACACATAGTCTTCATGTGTAACAATGAATAATTATTCATGTAAGTGTAATTACTATAATAACCAAATTCAAAATTGTTAGAGACCCTGAAGGAGTATCAGATTCTAAATCTTCTTTCCCGATAAAGCATCAATGTTTAAG
Organism: Bugulina stolonifera; assembly: GCA_935421135.1. NCBI lineage: Eukaryota > Metazoa > Bryozoa > Gymnolaemata > Cheilostomatida > Bugulidae > Bugulina > Bugulina stolonifera. The sequence continues at coordinate 13,683,550 of OW285196.1, forward strand.
ATACAGGATTCCGAGTAGTTATTCATACAACTACCTACCTGAAAAGCTATATGGATATGAAACTGCATTTTCTTGAAAGCAACGGCTAGTGCATGGTAAAACTCATTAGTGCTTCAGTACTACAAACTCATAGAATAAAGTAAGAGAGCATATCGGCATCTGGTGGCCCAACTGCAGCAGGCACTGCAACATCCTACAACACAAGTCAACAAGCTGTATGTCAATGTGTTAGTATCAACTCAACATTGATAGTATGCCCACAGCAGCAGTTTACTAGCAAAAAAAAGAACCATTTGTGGTGTTAGCTGTAGTTCGTATTAGCAGTAGAAGTAGTTACTTATAGTAGTAGTTAGCAGCAAGTAGCAGTGTAGTAGCAGTATTACGGTGATTTCAGTAGTTAGTTATGGTTGCATTAGTAGTAATCATGCAAGTAGTTAAAATCAGCAGTAGTAATAGTAGTAGTTGGTTACAATAATAGTTAGTCGTAGAAAAGTGGTAAGTTGTCGCAGTAGTACCAGGGGGTCCAGTAGTAGCAGTAGTAGCTACAGTATCAATAGAATCAACAGAAGTTGAATTATCAATAGTAATAGTAGTAGTTAGATATAGTAGTCACCAAGTCACCACAGTGTAGGCCCAATATTCTTAGTCACATAGGCCTATGCCATTATAGAGAATAGTTAAGAGTATCAATAGGGTTTGTCACAGTCACTGAGGCTAAAGTAAATTTCTTAATGGTCAGTATTGTGGAACAGATTCATAATATTGCACAAACATACATAGGATACTAGTTTTTTTTCCAGAGATATTTGCAAATTTTATTTTGGAAACGAGTCTTTTAATAAGCCATAAAATGTTGCTTGAACTAACTGAGTCTGGCATCTCTGTTTTTTTCTTTCAGTCATTGGGCTTACTTACTGCTTATTTTAATTTTATTTATCTGAAATGAAAATTAGCAAGATTAAAATAAAATTAAAATAGGCAGTAAAGGAAGAAATAGAACACCAGGAAAGTATGGAGGTGAAGTGATGTACTGCAATCCAATACAATGGGAAAAAGACAGTTCTAAACTAAACCTCTCCGTGACAGTTTGAACCCCTAACCCCACCCATTAATTTTCCTTTTTAATATTAATTTTTCATTTAATTAAACTTAATTATCGGTGAATTGTATTCTAATAAATGTAATCTACACACTAAACTGTGAATGCGCAAACCTACCTTACCTGCCGGAAACAGCACGGCTATAGCAATATAGTTGCAGATCTTAGACTACCAACAAGGATGCGCCCATGACCAATCAGATAAACCGATATTTTGGATAAACCCGGATTTTTATATTTGTGGAAATGACATCAGGAACCGCCAGATTTCGAACTATCACTTTAGAATCACTTCAAAATTTGTAATTTTCCCCTTTAACAGTTTATGCTACATAAATATAATTATACTTCCATTGTGATCCTATTCTCTGAGGCGTGAGCTTCATATTCATAATTTAATTAAGTAGATAATTGCCATCTACCTAAACATACACCTTAAAAGTATAATGGTGCATGTACATTATTATGTGTCTTTCTGTCCTCTCCAATGCATCCCATTAGCTGTTTAATACTCACTGTATTTATTCAGTTTAGCATCATCAAACACCCTCAAAACTTTGTGAAGGCAGATCATTGATTCTATAGTGAATATACTGAGCCTCAGCTTTTCTGTTAAAGCAAAATGGTATCCATTGAAATTACTCATTTAAATTGTTTTACAAGCAGAATATAATACCATTTTTCCAAGTACATTAATAATCCATTGAGACACTATTTCCAGTTAGCCAAATTATTTGGTTATATTTATACTATATAGCCTCTTTGTTATTGATTATATAAAATATTCAGCTTATAGCTTAATAAGTTTATTGAGACTAACTAAGGTAAGGTTGACACCAAAGAGTACCTGCTGCATGTGTCAGTTTGTGCTTATTCGGCAACTCTTTCTAAATAGAAAGTTCATAACAGAGACCATTATGCATTGCGACTGAATTATCAATCATGATGCATAGGCATTCTTGGAATTATTATGATACTCAACTACTAATACTGTTTGCGTTTCATTAACAGCAAAACCCACTATAGGACTGTATTGATAATACACTCCTCATAGCAGGCAGTGAATTCAAAAGCAGAATATTGCTACATGTACATGTAGTTGACATCTTATCAAAATTTTATTTTATCGTTGCGTAAATTCTAGATTTGTCCAAAAAGCATTTTGAACATAATTATATAATTCTAATTTGTTTATAAGGGATATTTAGAGGGGTTATGATAATCAAATTCAAGCATTAGCAGTCAAATAGGCCTACAGCTTGGCTTGTACATGACGTAATATCCTCAAGAAATGGATGTAGCGGAACGATCACATAGCTGTCAATTCACTAAACTTGTTGAATATAGAATGTAATAAATATATTATTGTAAGACAGTAGTAGATGTACACCCTGTTATACAGAACAGAATACACCTTGTAGAATGAACTTCTAACTTACTGACATAACTGGGCACATTAAAACAGCCATTCTATGGTGAAATCCAACATTGGTGCAAGACTTTATTGACATTACGGACATAATTATATAACGGACATAAATAATAATGTTACAAACATCTCAAAATTGCCACTTCTTGCCATTAAAATAACATTCACCAATCTTCAACTCCTAACCATTCTCATTTCTGACTTTGATCTATTTGAGCTGATATGAATGTTTACACTGCTCATAAACCAAATTCACTTTATGTACCATTGCAACAACACTGAAACAACATTGAAATAAATTACGTAGTATTATGTAATTATTTCAATTAATGTAAAACAGGTGCTTCTGCGTTGACATTGCAAATGATGAAGCAATGTGACAAAAAGACACAAATCAAGGTTTGGTAAATGCAAAGCATTAAAATCCTGAGATTCTACAACAGTTTAAACACCATGTACCTCCAGCTCATAGAAATTCAGTACACTGTTTGTGACGTTTAACTGAATCTGTACAAACTGTCCTCTTATAGCTTGTCTACAGGTGATCAGAGTGTAGTATTGATCAAGTATTCCGTCATGGTAGTTACAGAAGTTATCTTCCTTTCCTTCCAGCCAGAATATGTCAGTGACATCATCAGAAACTGTGACAATCATGTTCTTTGTTCTTTCCCACCAACCTGAAAGTACATTGTAGAGTGGGAACCGTTTACATAGCAGAGTTATATTGATATAGCGTGTAAATGATGTCTAGAAATATATGCGTAGATGTCATGCCATATTATAAAGAATAGCAGCCTCTATGAGTGAGTAAAAATGGGCAGAAATTAGAATAGGCATATGTTTCACCTTGTGACCTGTTGAATATCTTAACAGCCCAAACACAGAACATCTCCATCAGGTCTACTCTCCACCATGGTTTATCTACGCTCTGTGTATGTACCATTGCATCATGTAATTTGTAGTCTGTACCAGCAGGAGCATACATCCCATCATTTCCATTGGATGGAGCACCAATTGAGTGGGCTGAGGAGCTGTCGGAAGGTTTCTCTGTAATGGGCGGGATATCACTCGTTAAACTAGTTACACATACAACAACCTCATTAAGTGTGAGCAATAGGGAAAAATGGTCGATATATTGTTAGAATAAAGCACTTACTCAGGCCTAGGCTTGTATTCACCACGGAAGCACTCATACTCAGGTAACTAACAGTTGACCAGTTGTCTCTCCCTTCATCATCATCTTCAGAGACAAGCAGGTTTGGATTGAGGCACTGAGATACTTTGCAAACCCTTGAAGAGGTAAACTGATATCCAAAACATGGCTCATCATCTATACACTTTATGGCACAGTGCAAAGCACGATTCAATACTCCAACAGTCTTGAAAACTCTTGGATTATCAGGAAACTTACAACTCTGGAACCATTGCTGCTGTTGATAACTCCACACATGAGAGACATTGAATGTATCTAGAAAAGAAGACTCTGTCATCAACATTTTGACTTTGAAAATAAAACTCACAGTGACTATAACTTAAAATATGTGTGTTATAGATAATAAATAAATATGTGCATGCATTTGCTACTTCTCTTACCCAGTATAAACAGATGGTAGACCACAACTAAGTTCTTGAGAGAAAGCTGTAAAGAGAACATGTTGATGCTGTTCAGTGAGATTCCACTGATTGTTGGGGTTATTTCAGTACAGCAGAGTATATTAATAAAATATCAGGTATCAAGGGAGTTGTTGCTATGAAACCAATAGGTATCCTACATTGTTTATCAAAATATTCTACCACCAGCTCTACCAGGTTACATGTTTGACTTGAACTGACATTGATTAGTGCACCATGTCATTCATACATGTACATGACCAACTGGGATTAAATATTGTTTTTTTCAAAGCATATTGACAATGACAAAATGAATTACATAATCATGCCCTGACCTTCTAATAGGAAAGGATTAGATTTCCCACCATACATGGAGAACATACTAAATACCGTTCTCCACATTTGTATTATATTTGTGTAGTTGGAGATTTTCATCAACTAACAATAACTGAATAAACGCATGCATGGAACATTATCTAATATGTATACAATTCGTCTGCTCACTGTGATAACTCACAACAATCATGTGACACAGTTTGGCTGTAAGGTTTTATGTAGCCTTAATTCTTTCATTCCATAAAGTAGTCAGTCCTTTTCTTGATTTCTCCTGTTATGCATCATAGTCACAAATACATGTACACGTGCTACCATAGGATACAGTATAACAAATACATGTAAGTACATGTACTGAGTGGACGCTTCATGTACATGCACATGTACATGTACTTGTGCCCGCATTAGTAATTACTGCATGTAGTTAATGTATTGTCAATTAACGTTTTACCTGGTCAAGTCAAGAGCCTCTACAACTACTTGTAGATAATTCTTGTCTCATTATAATCAGAGAAACCATACTCTTCGACAAGACAAACAAATTATTGATTCATAAATCATAAGTTAACAGACCTGCTTTGTCTGGAATGTCTAATGTCATCTATTTAAGTTATAACAAACCAGCACTCTGTTAGGTTTGTCAGCCAACAAATAATCAATATATTTTAAGATACAAAAATATAATCCAATGATTTGCGCTCAGTGAAATACGTATACTTTATAGATTCTCTCTATTAAATGCGTGTATATTATTGACTATGTAAAATTTTAAAAATGTTAAAATATTACGCTATCTTCATTGTATAGTATAGCACTTGTCTGCAGGTACATAGACTAGAGAGTCCCAGTAATGTATATAAAGGCTTAGCCTGAAAACCATTCTCTTTTGGAAAACGAAACTGAATCCTAACTGTTTTACTCTGCAGTGGCTATTTGGTCAATGAGATTCACTAAGCATATTTCCTCGCAGCTTTTGTACAGATGTCTGTATCAGCTTGATAAAAAACATCATGTAGAGAACAAAGATTGGACTAATGTAAACCACTTTCTATGGCATAACTTAAACACCATGTACATGTACCTCCAGTTCATAGAAATTTAGTGCAATGTTTGGGACGTTTAACTGAATCTGTACAAACTGTCCTCTTATAGCTTGTCTACAAGTGATCAGAGTGTGGTATCGGTCAAGTGTTCCATCATAGTAGTTGCAGAAGTTATCTTCCTCTCTTTCCCTCCAGAATATGTTGGTGACATCATCAGAAACTGTGATGATAGCATTCTTGGTCCTTTCCCAAGCACCTGAAGATAGAGATACGACCTTTATGTATTATATCTGTGGCAATCACGTTCTTTGTTCTTCGCCAGTCACCTGAAAGTCGAGAAGGAAATGCTTACATGGCAGAGTTATATTAATACAACATGTGAATAAAGGCTTATGGTCTGACAACTCTATCTAAGATAGTATGCCCACACACTTCATATTTTCATATTATACAGATATCACACTGTGTGAGTGAAAATAGACAGAAATAAGAATAGTCCCGAAACGGGCCGAAACTAGAATAGGCCTATATATCACCTTGTGATCTGTTGAGTATCTTAACACCCAAACACAGAATGTCTCCACTAGGTCTACTCTCCACCATGGTTTATCTTCGCTCTCTGTATGTACCATTGCGTCATGTAATCGGTAGTCTGTGCCAGCAGGAGCATACAATCCATCATTCCCATTGGATGGAGCACCAATCCTGTGGGCTGAAGAGCTCTTGCAAGGTTTCTCTGTAACGAATGTGAATTCACATGTTGAATCAGAATAGTCTCAGGTATGCATAATAGAATGTTCTAATACATGTGTTTTCTTGTCTATAATTCATTTAGTACACATATTGATTGAGTTTATTCGCTCTACTGTCTTGTGTGCATGTGTCTGTTAGAGATGTTAGCAGGTAGTTACTCACTCATAGGTGCAGACAGGATCTACATGCAATAACCACCTTCGGTGTATAAAATTATGACACAATGGTAGATATATTGTTAGAATAAAGCACTTACTCAGGGCTAGACTTGTATTCACCATTGAAGAACTCAGACTCAGGTAACTAACAGCTGACCAGTTGTCTCTCCCTTCATCATCATCTTCAGAGACAAGAAGGTTTGGATTAAGGCACTGAGATACTTTGCAAACCCTTGAGGAAGTAAACTGGTATCCAAAACATGGCTCATCATCCATACACTTTATGGCACAGTGCAAAGCACCATTCAATACTCCAAGAGTCTTGAAAACTCTTGGATTATCAGGAAACTTACAACTCTGGAACCATTGCTGCTGTTGATAACTCCACACATGAGAGACATTAAATGTACCTAGAAAAGAAGACTCTGTCATAAATATTTTTACAATAACAAACATAACTTACAGTGACGATGACTTGAAATAGTATGCACATTATAGGGTAAGAAATTTAATTATAATGAATCATTTTACATGTAATTTACTACTCTTACCCAGTATAATTAGATGACAGACCACAATTAAGTTCTTGAGAGAAAACTGTAAAGAGAACATGTTGATGCTGTTCAGTGAGATTCCACGGATTGTTGGGGTTATTTCAGTACAGCAGAGTATATTAATAAAATATCAGGTATCAAGGGAGTTGTTGCTATGAAACCAATAGGTTTCCTATATTGTTTATCTAAGTATTCTACCACCAGCTCTACCAGGTTACATGTTTGACTTGAACTGACATTGATTAGTGCACCATGTCATTCATACGTGACCAATTGGGAAGGGAATAATTTACACCCCAAGTTGCGTACATGTATTAAATATTGTTTTTTCAAAGCAAATTGACAAAAACAAAGTCAATTACATAATAATGCCCTGTCCTTCTAAGAGGACAGAGTTAGATTTCTTACCATACACCACTCTCCATATCTGTAGTATCTGTGTAGTTTGAAATATTCATCAACTAACAATAGCTGAATAAATACATGCAAAGAACAATATCTAATATGTAATACACAGGTAGTCTGCTCACTGTGATGGCTCACAGCAATCATGTGACACATTTTGGTTTTAAGGTGTTATTTAGCCTTAATTTATGTATTCCACAAAGTAGTCTGTCCTTGTCTTTATTTCTCCTGTTATTATAGTAACAAATACATATGATGTAGTTACGCGCTGTCATAAGATACAGTATAACAAATAGATGTATGTACACATGCATTTGTAGTCCACCATGCCCACATTGGTGGTTGCTGCATGTGCATGTATTTAATGTAGTATCAATCAAGTTTTTACCTGGTCAGGCCAAGAACCTCTACAAGTACATCTACATCTATCATAACTCATGCCCCAATATAACTGGAGACACCATACTTTTCAATGAGACAAAACAAATTATTGATTGAAAAGTTAACAGACCCCATTAGCCTGGAATGAATAATGTCATCTATTCAAGTTGTAACAAACCAGCACTCTGTTAGGTTATCCAACCGACAAAATATAATCAATATATTTTTAATAAATAATAATATAATCCAATGACTTGCACTCAGTGTAATAGAGCCATATATGCATACTTCATAGCTTCGCTCTATCAAATACGTGTACATGTAGATGTATGTGTATTTACTATGTAAAATATTTAGCTCCTAATGCAATAATGAGATCAACTAAGCTAAGGTCTACACCAAAAAGTACTTGCTGTGCACGCTGGCTGCCCAAAAAGTATTTTGAATAGACATAACTTTATTTAGCTTATATTACATGGTTGGAGTAGGTGTTGTCACAATATCGTACTTTATTGACTAACTATGACTTAACAACCTCGTTTTGACCACATATTTGAGTACAGATTCAACATTGATACTACACGTAGACTTTATTTCAGCATAAAAATCAAGAAAAGTAATATTGTTACAGCTCAATGTTAATATGTATATAACGATATACAATTATCATTATTATTATCAAAATACTCAGCACTAGTGCCATTTGTTGCCATTAAAATACCGTATAATGAAGTTCAACACTTCACTATACTTATCAATTCTATGTGAGTTGATGTAGACATTTGAATGGTACTTGAATCTAAACCACACAACTGGGACAACATTTGTACATGTATAACATCATAGTTATAGTGTAAATATCAATAAAAGCACAACAATGATTTAGAGGACACCTGAAAATATAATGCAAAATGTTATCGAAACGCTAACGTAAGACATCACAGAACATGTTCGACAACATTACACATGGTATTATTTTTGGGTATTTATAGTGTTACAACAAAACATCATCGCCCAGTATAGAATGGAGTTGTAAATACATGGATTTATTGCTAACAGATGATACGAGCCTAGAGCAATATCTCGACTTGTCTGCAGGTACTTAGACTAGAGAGTCCCAGTAATGAATAGAAAGGTTTAGTCTGGAAAGCTGTTCCTTAGTAACATGATACTCAATCCTAACTGTTCTACTATGCATTGGCTATCTGGTAATCAGATTCACTAAGCATATTATAATTATGTCCTCAGGCGCTTTGTACAAATATCTGTATCAGCTTGATAACAGAACATCATGTGTAGAGAACAAAGATTGGACTAATGTAAACCACTTTCTATGATACAACTTAAGCACCATGTACCTCGAGCTCATAGAAATTCAGTACAATGTTTGTGACGTTTAACTGAATCTGTACAAACTGTCCTCTTATAGCTTGTCTACAGGTGATCAGAGTGTAGTATTGGTCAAGTATTCCATCATAGTAGTTGCAGAAGTTATCTTCCTTTCCTTTCAGCCAGAATATGTTGGTGACATCATCAGAAACTGTGACAATCATGTTCTTTGTTCTTTGCCATTTACCTGAAAATCGCGAGATAACAGCTTACATAGCAGAGTTACTATTTTATTATAGCATGTTAATCCTGGCTATGCCTACATTAGATGTCATGGTACATTATGGAAAATAACCACCTCCCTACTTGTAAAAATGGACAGAAACTAGAATAGGCCTGTATCTCACGCTGTGATCTGTTGAGTATCTTAACACCCCAAACACAGAACATCTCCATCAGGTCTACTCTCCACCATGGTTTATCTTCACTCTGGGTATGGGCCATTGCCTCAGAGTCTGTACTGTCAGGAATATACAATCCATTATTTCCATTGGATGCAGCATGGCCTCCGTTTGTTGAAGAACTCTCGGAAGGTTTCTCTGCAATGAATGTGAATCCACTCGTTAAATCAGATCAATCTTAGGTATACATGGCAGGATGTAGCAGAATATCCTTGTCTGTATTTGATAGAGCATACACATTGATTCAGTTCATGCTCTCTGCTGTCCTATGTAACATAAACGTGTACGTTAATACAGTATGTACATGTACATGTGTGCATAAAAGGTGTTAGCTGTTACTTACCTTTGAATAACATAAACTAATAAATGAGTCTCTCAACCGTCTTAAGTGTGCGTCTTAAGTGTGCGTCTTAAGTGTGCGTCTTAAGTGTGCGTCTTAAGTGTGCGTCTTAAGTGTGCGTTAAAGGGACATTTCAAAAAGGACAGTTCGAAACAGGACACGTTTCACAACTGGACAGTTCGAAACAGGGCAGTTTGAAACCGTGTAGATTACAGTCATTATTAGAAGAACACAACTTGCAGATAATTCATTTTAATCCATTAATTTAATTAACTGAATAAAAAAAAAATATTAAAAATGAAAATTAGTTGAAATCTGGTGTTTGGGGTTCGGGGTTAGGCATTTCGAACTGTCCGGTATTGAACTTTCCACTTTTGAAACGCCTTGTTTCCAACTGTCTTTCTCGAACAGTCACACATTCTAAGTGTGCGCAATATTATGACACAATAGTGGATATATTGCTAGAATAAAACACTTACTCAGGGCTAGACTTGTATTCACCACTGAAGCACTCAGACTCAGGTAACTATCAGCTGAGAAGTTGTCTTCCCCTTCGTCATCATCTTCAGAGACAAGAAGGTTTGGATTAAGGCACTGAGATACTTTGCAAACCCTTGAAGAGGTAAACTGGTATCCAAAGCATGGCTCATCATCCATACACTTCATAGCACACTGTAAAGAACGATTCAATACTCCAAGAGTCTTGAACATTCTTGGATTATCAGGAAACTTACAACTCCGGAACCATTGCTGTTGATAACTCCACACATGAGAGACATTGGATGTACCTAGAAAAGAAGAATATGTCATAAATATTTTGACAATGAGAATAAAATTCACCTGAATACCACTCGAAAGACTGGTGTTATAGAAATTATATAAGTATTATTATTTATTGTAATTGGTATTTCGCTCACCCAGTATAAGCAGATGGTAGACCAGAACTGAGTTCTTGAGAGAAAGCTGTGAAGAGATCATGTTGATGCTGCTCGGTGAGATGACACTGATTGTTGTGGTGATCTCAGTACAGCAGAGTATATTAATATAGGGCTATGAGGTATCAAGGGATTTGGTTGCTATGAAACAAATGATATCCTACATTTTTGTCTGAACCTTCTATCACCAGTTTCTCCACATAACAAGATTTACTCCACTTGCATCTATTAGTGCATGTACCTCATATGTGACAGATAAAAGCTGACCATAAATTACACCCAGAATTATAAGCGTGGACTTTAAAATGGCTAGGTTTTTCACGGCACATACAAATAATACTGTCCACCACCTCTCCCCACAGGATGAATTTTGTTATACAATTTGAACTCATATTTGACTGCATCAATCAATGTTTTGACCAAATTTGCAGGTGTTTAGTATTTACTGGTGTTTAGTATTTACTGGTGTTTAGTATTTACTGGTGTTTAGTATTTACTGGTGTTTAGTATTTACTGGTGTTTAGTATTTCCTTTTGGTAGGGAAATATTTTATATGATTAAAGTGGTGTGCCTGTCCCCTTCTCTGCTGTGGATCAGGGAACTGAAGGATTCTGTAAACTCTTGGATTATTAGAGAACTTACAACTCTGGAACCATTGCTGTCGATAACTCCACACATGGGAGACATTGAATGTACCTAGAAAAGAAGACTCTGTCATAAATATTTTGACTTTGAAAATAAAACTCACAATGACTATAACTTAAAATATGTGGGTTATAGACAATAAATAAATATGATGATTTACTGTTACATGTATTTGCTACTTCTCTTACCCAGTATAAACAGATGGTAGACGAAAACTAGGCTTTTGAAAGAAAACTGTAAAGAGAACATGTTGATGCTGTTCGGTGAGATGACACTGATTGTTGGGGTTATTTCAGTACAGCAGAGTATATTAATAAAATATCAGGTATCAAGGGAGTTGTTGCTATGAAACCAATAGGTATCCTATATTGTTTGTCTAAGTATTCTACTACCAGCTTTACCACGTTATATGTTTGACTTGCACTGACATTGATTAGTGCATCATGACACTCATACGTGACCAAATGGGGATGGAATAATTTGTATTAAATTTGTATTAAATATTGTTTTTCTAGCTAAAGTACTTACAATAACAAAATAAAATACATAATTCTTCCCTTTCCCTCTAATAGGAAAGAATTAGATTTTCCACCATACATGGAGAAGATACTCCATATCTGTTTAGTTGGAGACATTCATCAACTAGCAATAACTGAATAAATACATGCATGGGGAATTTTCTAATATGTAATATACGTAATCTGCTCACTGTGATGACTCGCAATAACCATGTTGTGACACATTTTGCTTGTAAGGTGTTATTTAGCCCTAATTTATTTATTCCAAAAAGTAGTCTGTCCTTGTCTTCATTTCTCCTGTTATGCATTGTAGTCACAAATACATGCATGCTATTATAGGATACAGTATAACAAATACATGTAAGTACATGTACTGAGCGAACATTTGTACATGAAGTACTTGTAGTCCACCGTTCTCACTTTGGTGGTTACTGCATGTATTTAATGTAGTATCAATTAGGTTTTTACCTGGTCAGGCCAAGAACCCCTACAAGTACATCTATATAACTCATGTCCCAATGTAATCGGATAAACCATACTTTTCGACAAAACAAATTATTAACACATAAGTCAATAGACCTCATTAGCCTGGAATAAATAATTTATCATCTATTGAAGTTATAACAAACTAGCACTCTGTTAGGTTTGTCAACCGACAAAATATAATCAATACATTTTTAAGGTATAATAATATAACCCAATGGTTTGCACTCAGTGAAATAGAGCCATATACAATTTACAGTATGTGTGTATGTATACTTTATAGTTTCTCTCTATTAAGTATTAAATGCATGTATGTATTATTGGCTATGTAAAATATTTTTGAAAATAATAAAGTATTATTTATGCTATCATTGGTTCTTCATTGTCTAGAACAAACAGATTATACACAGTTTTAGTGTCACGGTAGATTAGACCTTGTAGAAATACATGCACATGTATCTCAACTTGTCTGCAGGTACTTGAACTAGACAGTCCCAGTAACGGATATAAAGATTTAGCCTGGAAAATGGTTCCTTAGTAACATGAAACTAAATCCTAACTAAATCCTATTTTAATAAATACACGTAAAATAAAGGAGTTTTATATACATGTACATGTACATTGTATTTAGACCACAAAACTGGGGCAGAGTTTAGATAATTACATTTACATTATATATATATAGTAGTATCATGTATAAACAAATGTTTCTACAACGACGGTTTTTAGTACATCAAACATTTTAATACAAAATTTTACCAAAGCACTAATGAAAGATTTCAAGGAAGGTGTGGCACAATATATCTCTTAACATTACAACAAGACATCATTGACCAGTAAAACAAAAGAAGTACAGCCTTGGTAGTGCAATTGGTGAGATTTTACAGCAATTACACTACTTATCATCAATGATCTGGGCTTGAGTCTCACTAGCAATGTGCTGCCTCAAAGAAAGTTCCTTTGGAACACACACAACTGGACCCTACTACACTCCAGTTGACAGTGGCTATCTGGTGTACACCAATCCAAACCATTTTCACAATAAAATTTTAAAATAATTTTACATGAAGGCAGAAAAACCACCATATCTTTCTATTATATTTACATGTATCTACTTTATACCTACTACATTATGGTCTTTTACTATCCCATATCATAGATAATTATGACATCATGCATGGCGAGTATATTTACAATCAGACAAACAGGTATGTATTACAATAATGTATATCTCCATCCAACTCCATTATTCTTCTTTGATTTCTCCTGATATGATTGGGTGGATGGGACTCTCACGAATCGTCATGAGTGTCGGTTATAACTAAGGCTATTTATTTAATAATGCATGAAGTTCCATGATAATAACTTTAAGATATTCAAAGACTCCATATCTTACGTTGTGACCTGTTGAATATCTTAACAGTCCAGACACAGAACGTCTCCGTCAGGTCTACTCTCCACCATGGTTTATCTTCATGATCTGTATGTGCCATTGTACCAGGTAGACTGTCATCACCAGTTGGAGAATATATTCCATCATTTCCATCAGATGGATCAAAGTTTGGTATAGCTGAGGAGCTGTTACACGGCTTATCTTTGAAGAGAAAAAGCTTCATTTTACCTGTTGTACGCGTATATTATTTTTCTAGTAGATGGGAGAGATGGTGGAATGTGGTTGAGGTGGTGGAGATGGTACAAGGGCTAGAGGTGGGGGAAGAAGGGTTTAGCCCATTATCATATAAATGTGTACGTTGATCAATTTTGTGTGAGACAAGTTAGGAATTACTGACATGCTGACGAATACAACGCTGGTAATCAGTCTATCAGCTATGTTACATTCACATGTACATGTATAGGAAATCAAACTCCAAATGTTATGTACCATTCTATTGACTTACTCAGCGCAAGGTTGGTCTTTAAATCTACAGGAAGTAGGCTGAGGTATGTGTCAGTCAACCAATCAGCATCATCGCCTTTAGAGCCCAATAGGTTTGGATTTAGACACTGCGATAGTTTACAGAACTTTGCAGAGGTAAACTGATAGCCGAAACATGGCTGCTCACCCATACATACAACAGCACAGTGTACTGAACTGTGTAAGACCCCAACTTGCTTGTATGCCCTTGGATCATTAGGTAAGTCACATCTCTGGAAAGACTGCTGTCGGATACCCGATGTGTAGGAGACAGTAAATACCCCTAGAACAAAAGACTACTCGCTGAGAAACTTTCATCAAATTGACAGCAAAATCTTCAGCCATTATATCACCAATGGCATATCTCTTTGAAATACTAACAAGCCATAATCATTACATCAACACGATACATATGCATACTGTATACATACTCATACGTGAATATATATTAAACATTGTAAGTTCACGCAATATCCTTCAAGTACGTTTTACAGATATGACAGTCATATTACTATGCGTTTACCTTCAGGAATCAGACAGATTAACTAATGTAATTATTATACTCAACCTTACCCAATAGAACCAAGTGGTAGACCATAACTATCCCATTCAAGTAAACGAGCAAAGAGTGCACCTTGTTGTTATTTGCAGATGTAAGTGTAAGATGTGACTGAACCAGAGCAGAGACAGGATTAAATAATACATGTACATGTATTTATATCAACTGACATGTGTCAAGGGAGATGTCGCTATGAAACCATTACTAATATTACTATTTCTCTTACTTCTCCCAGGGAAAGAAATGGATAACCATTCACCTGTTCATCTCATAATCTAAATAATTTATCTCTCAGCATAATAGAACAACCCACATACATGTTTCATCAATTCAAATTATTGATTTAAAACTAAATATTATTTATATTTCTTCTGAACAAATAATGACACCTATTCAAAATAGTATCAGACCAGTCTCTTCTCATTCAACTTGATCAACAGAAAAATTATAATCTCATTGCCAAGGTACGATAATAAATATAACCCAGTGGTCAGTACTCAGTAGAATAAAGCCTTTTTTGTATGCTGTATAGTTTTTCACTCTGAATATTATTTTATTGATTTTATAAATGATATTTAGCTTTTTATGCAGTAAACCTAATCAGATCAACCAAATTAAGGCTTCTACCCAGTGGCGGATCCAGGAATGGAGTAAGGGTGGTGCAAAATTGATAGTTGGGGCATGAAAACTGAAGTTTTCATGTGCGGCGTGCTTCGTGCCCTATCACACTGCATTGCAGCGTCCCTTCCAGCTGGGGGTTTGGGGGTGCTGTAAGCCCCCCAACGGGGTCCGGGGCAGCGCCCCGGCCGCCAAGCAAAATCCTGGCATCTGTGGGTACAGGAGGACCTAAGAACCAGTTCAGTTCATTCAGTTAAATGAGTCGGTGGCAAGTTGAGTTAGGTTGAAGAATAGTAGTAACTAACCTATAATTGTTTTGTTTTAAAGCAAAGCATGAATGATAATAAATATTCAATGAACAATATTGTTATATAAGCAAAGTGAATAAAAATATATATCTTTTTATCTCTTCTATAAGCCGGCCTAGAAATAAATAGAACAGATAAAAAGTGTCTTGTGACTAAGATTTGACAATGGTGCACATTGAACTACGACTTATAAATGGCAAAAATGGTTGGAATATTCACAAGGATCTAGAAATATGATAGCATATCACATGTTTTTGAGCCCTTATGCATTGCAAAAATATATTTTTGTGCTAGGTTGACACACACATTTGAATAATTAACAAAAATAATCAACAAAACAAAAAAAACTTAAAAAAAAATTTATTTTTTGACATTTTCAATGGTGCAAATGCATCACTTGCACCACCCCTGGATTCGCCTCTGCTACCTATATATACTACATGCATATGCATGATTGATGCATGGGAATTTATTTTTTCAGCCGTCAGAGACTTGTCTCACATTCAGGAAACTACCAGTTGCATGTATATCTGCGTCTCTATAATACTACAACAAGTCATCACAAAGCAATGAGTGCCAAATATACAAGCTTTGTGGTGCAGTTGGTTAGAGCTTACAGAAATGAGAGAGTTTACAACATTTACAGTTGCCTAGCCTGGGTTTAAGTCTCACTAACAGTTAGAAATTGGTTCTCTAGAGGAAGGTTCTTTTGAAACATCTAACTAAACCCTACTACACTCTAGTCTGATGCAGCTATCCTGTGATACAATTCATCCAAACCGAGAATATGTTACTCAACACTTTTACAACAATTCAATTGATAAATTAATGTGACATAAAGACAGAACAACCAGGGTTGGGTAAATAAATGCAAGGCATTGAAAATTGCGATTCTATAATAGGTGATTACTGCATGTACATGTACATGCTAATGTAGTATCAATTAAGGCTTCACCTGGTCAGGCCTAGAACCTCTACAAGTACATGTAGATAATTCTTGTCTCATTATAATCAGAGAAATCATACTTTTCGATAAGACAAAACAAATTATTGATTGACAAGTTAACAGACCCCATTGGCCTGGAATGAATATTGTCATCTATTCAAGTTATAACAAACCAGAACTCTGTTAGGTTAGCCAATCAACAAAATACAATCAATATATTTTTAATAAATAATAATATAACCCAATGACTTGCACTCAGTGTAATAGAACCATATATGCATACTTCATAGCTTCGCTCTATCAAATACATGTACTGTAGATGTACATGTACATGTATGTGTATTTACTATGTAAAATATTTAGCTCTTAATACAACAATGAGATCAACTAAGGTAAGGTTTATACCAACAAGTACCTGCTGTGCATGCCACCAGCAGCTGTCCAAAAAGTATTTTAAATATATATAATATTATTTAGCTTATATTACATGGTTAGAGTAGGTGTTATGATGATATTATACTTCATCAACTAACTATGACCACATTGTGACCAATATGCCATATTTGCCATATTTTAGTACAGATTCGACATTGATACTAGATGTAGACTTTATTTCAGCATAAAAATCAAGAAAAGTAATAATTATTGTTACATCCCAGTGTTTATATAATGATATACAATTGCCTTTATTATTATCAAAATCCTTAACACTACTGCCATTTGTTGCCATTAAAATAACTTATACCAAAGTTCAACACTTTGCCATTCTTATCAATTCTATGTGAGTTGATGTAGACACTTGAATGGTACTTGAATCTACAATTATTGTAAGCCACACAACTGAGACAACATTTAAATAATTATATAACATTATAATTATTATAATATTATAATATTAATATTGATAAAAGCACAACAATGATTTAGAGGACACCTGACAATTTAATGCAAAATGTTACCAAAACACTAACAAAAGAAATCAAATAACATGTGGCACAACATTACACAAGATATTATCTTTGGGTATTCATAGTGTTACAGCAAAACAGCATTGCTCAGTAGAGAACAGATGATTTGAGCCTAGAGCAATATCTCGGCTTGTCTGCAGGTACTTTGACTAGTGAGTCCCAGTAATAGTTATAAAGGTTTAGTCTGGGAAACGGTTTCTTTAGAAAACGAAACTGAATCCTAACTGTTCTACTCTGCAGTGACTATCTGGTTATACAGAGTAACTGAGCATATTATGTTCTCGTAGCGTTTTTACAAATATCTGTATCAGCTTAATAAAACAACATTATGTACATGTAGAGACCAAGGCTTGGACTAATGTAAACAACTTTCTATGATATAACTTAAACACCGTGTACCTCCAGCTCATAGAAATTCAGTACACTGTTTGTGACGTTTAACTGAATCTGTACAAACTGTCCTCTTATAGCTTGTCTACAGGTGATCAGAGTGTAGTATTGATCAAGTATTCCGTCATGGTAGTTACAGAAGTTATCTTCCTTTCCTTCCAGCCAGAATATGTCAGTGACATCATCAGAAACTGTGACAATCATGTTCTTTGTTCTTTCCCACGAACCTGAAAGTACATTGTAGAGTATGAACCGTTTACATAGCAGAGTTATATTAATATAACATGTTAGGGGGTTTGGCCATTTTTTTTATATAGTGATGTGTTGTTCAGCAAGGAAATTATTTTTGAGTAGTCAGAGGCCTCGGGTTCACCCAAGGGACTGGTATTTTCATGGATTTGAAACAAGTCTCTGACTGCTCAAAAATAAATTCCTTGCTGAAAAGTACAACACACAATTTAACATGAGAATTAATGATTATGATCTGATATCTCTGTCTAAGTTGGTACGTATACCCACACTTGATGTTGTCCTATTATATAGATGTGTGAGTGAAATGGACAGAAACTAGAATAGGTTTATATCTCACCTTGTGATCTGTTGAGTATCTTGACACCCCAAACACAGAATGTCTCCACCAGGTCTACCCTCCACCATGGTTTATCTTCACTCTGGGTATGTACCATTGCGTCGAATAAAAAGGAGTCTTCACCATCAGGAGCATACATCCCATCGTTTCCATTGGATGCAGCACCAATACCGATGGCTGAGGAGCTTACGCAAGGTTTATCTGTAATGAGCCGGAATTCACTTGTAAAACCAGAATACTTATAGCTCTACATGGTAGAATGTTCTAGTGCGTTCTTGGCTATGATTCATTGAGTATACACATGGAGTCCAGTTTATATGCTCTATCATCATGTGTTGGTGAAATATGTTAGCTAATAAGTATACGTAGATAAGATCTATTAACCACCTTAAGTGTGTACAATGACACAATGGCAGGTATATTGCTAGAATAAAACACTTACTCAGGGCTAGGCTTGTATTCACCATTGAAGCACTCAGACTCAGGTAACTAACAGCTGACCAGTTGTCTCTCCCTTCATCATCTTCTTCAGAGACAAGCAGATTTGGATTGAGGCACTGAGATATTTTGCAAACCCTTGAAGAAGTAAACTGGTAGCCAAAACATGGCTGGTGATCCATACACTTCATAGCACACTGCAAAGCACGATTCAATACTCCAAGAGTCTTGAAAACTCTTGGATTATCAGAGAACTTACAACTCTGGAACCATTGCTGCTGGCAGCTCCACACATGAGAGACATTAAATGTACCTAGAAAATAAATATTTTAACAATAAGAAACATAACTAACAGTGACGATAACTTGAAATAGTATGCACATTATAAACTAATTATAATGAATCATTTAAATTTACTACTCTTACCCAGTATAAACAGATGGTAGACCAGAACTAAGTTCTTGAGAGAAAGCTGTGAAGAGAACATGTTGATGCTGCTCAGTGAGATGACACTGATTGTTGTGGTGATTACAGTACAGTAGAGTATATTAATATAGAGTTACGAGGTATCAAGGGATTTGGTTGCTATGAAACCACTAGGATCCCACATTGTTTGTCTAAATATTTTACCACCAGCTTTATCATGTTATAAGTTTACCTTGCACTGACATCGATTAGTGCATCATGGCACTCATACGTGACCAATTGGGAAATGAATAATTTACAACCCAAGCTATGTACATGCATTAAACATTGGTGATTACAATAGCAAAATAAAATGCATAATTCTGCTCTCCGCCATCTTGTAGTTGAGCAAATGTTGTTATGGAAGTCGCTCCGCCATTGCTTCATTGTCCAATCGACAGCAGCCAGCATTAACCAATTACAGGCTAGTGCTCGCTTCACGGACCAATCACAGTCTAACGATTTGTTGCTGATCCAACACAGTTTGATGCTGCGCAAACGCCAACGAAACTACTTTTCAGCTTCAACGATTTCGATGGAGTTGTCGTTTCATGTTTTCTTGGCAGTTTTGTGCCCGTGTGACTAGTCCTTACAAGGAAAGAACTAGGTTTCCCACCATACATGGAGAACATACTGACTACCACTGCAAGTGGTAGTCAGTAGTAGTATCTTTATTTCTCCTGTTATTATAGTCACAAATACATGCGTACTATCATAGGATACAGTGTAACAAATAAATGTATGTACACATGCATTTGTAGTCCACCATGCTCACATTGGTGGTTGCTGCATCTATTTAATGTAGTATCAATCAAGTTTTCTCCTGGTCAGGCCGAAAGCCTCTACAATTACATGGTATATAATCCATATCCCAATATAATCGGATAAACCTTAAAACTTTTTGACAAAACAAAACAAATTATTAGTTCATAAGTCAATAAACCCCATTGGCCTAGAATAAATAATTTTATCTATTGAAGTTGTAAGAAATCAGCACTCTGTTAGGTTATTCAACCGACAAAATATAATCAATATATTTTTAATAAATAATAATATAATCCAATGACTTGCACTCAGTGTAATAGAGCCATATACAATGTACAGTATGTATTGTATGTATGCATAGTTCATAGTTTCTCTCTAGTACTAAATGCTTGTATGTATGTATTGTTGGCTATGTAAAATATTATTGAAAATATCAAAGTATTATTTATGCTATCGTTTATTTTTCATTGTTTAATGTAGAACAAGCAGACGATACACAGTTTTACTGTCGCAGTAAATTAGAACTTGCAGAAATATCTCGACTTGTCTGCTGGCACTTAGACTAGTGAGTCCCAGTAATGGATAAAAAAGATTTAGTCTGGGAAACGGTTCCTTTAAAAAACGAAACTGAATCCTAACTGTTCTACTATGCAGTGACTATCTGGTTATACAGAGTAACTGAGCATATTATGTTCTCGTAGCGTTTTTCCAAATATCTGTATCAACTTGATAAAACAACATTATGTAGAGACAAAAACACCCAGTTTTTGTGATATAAATTAAACGTCATGTACCTCCAGCTCATAGAAATTCAGTACGGTGTTTGTGATGTTTAATTGAATCTGTACAAACTGTTCTTTTATAGCCTGTCTACAGGTGATCAGGGTGTAGTATTGTCAAGTATTCCATCATAGTACATAGTTACAGAAGTTGTTTTCTTCTCCCTCCAGCCTGAATATGCCAGTGACATTATCAGAAACTGTGATGATAGCATTATTTGGTCTTTGCTACAAACCTGTGTGCAGAGAAGGAACTGCTTACAAGGCAGAGTTATATCAATAAAAATGAAATTTAAGGGTTATAATGGTGTCATATCTCTATCTAAGATAGTATGACCACACTTGACGTTGTCCTATTATACAGATATCACACTGTGTGTGAAAATGGACAGAAGTTAGAATAGGCATATGTTTCACCTTGTGACCTATTTAATACTTTAACACCCCAAACACAGAACTCTTTGTTTGTGCCATTGTGTCATGTAATTGATAGTCTGTACCAGCAGGAACATACAATCCATCATTTCCATTTGATGCAGCATGGACTTCTAATGTTGAAGAACTCTAAGAAGGTTTCTCTGCAATGGGCGTAAATTTACTTGTTAATCTAATAATAGATCTATCAATATTATGACACAATGGCAGATATATTGCTAGAATAAAGCACTTACTCAAAGCAAGACTTGTATTCACCACTGAAGCGCTCAGACTCAGGTAACTATCAGCTGACCAGTTGTCTCCCCCTTCATCACCATCTTCACGACAAACAGGTTTGGATTGAGGCACTGAGATACCTTACAAACCCTTGAAGAGGTAAACTGGTAGCCAAAACATGGCTCATCATCCATACACTTTATGGCACACTGCAAAACACGATTCAATACTCCAAGAGTCTTGAAAACTCTTGGATTATCAAGGAACTTACAACTCCAGAACCATTGCTGTTGATAACTCCACACATGAGAGACATTAAATGTACCTAGAAAAGAAGAGTATGTCATAAATATTGCAATGGTACAGAACATTTATATACGACTCCAGCTACCCGGATAAACCTCATAGCACATTAAGTGCCTAGTAGTTGCCACAGCACTACTCATCTAACATTTGTACTCTCATACCTAGCTGCTCGTGTACTCATACTTAACTATATAGCATGTCTAAACCATTCATTTAATGTCTGCGTACGTGTATATACAGTGTATGTGTTTATATCCATTCTACTTAACCATATACCATTGTACATTCATGTATGATAATTGCTAAGTCTTTTAGTGCCTTTTATACCCATGTGAAGAGGCCCGACCTCTCAGAATTACCTGATATTCATTTTGTACATGAATTGGATGATTATAAGCAGCTTTTGTATAACCCGGCCTATTTTGGGTCGGCCATCAGGCTTCCGGCTGCCATGTTGTTGTGCAACTTCCGGACGACCCTACGTCGTCTTTTCCCGACACTACTTCGGGTGGAAGTTCTTATACTATATAAAGGACACTGTTTTATCGTTTGTTGTCTCAGTCTTTGCTTGGATCTCAATAAAGACACATCTATACTAATTATACAGAGACTTTCATTTCCTTTAATATTGATTGTGTACTATATTAAATGTGTACATTGAATTTAATAAAGAATTTCTAGCTGGTATATTATTAAAAATTTATGAGTCAAACCTATAATATCTGCTTCATTCGTCTATGTATGCCCAAAGAGTGTTTAAACTTGCTATAATTCAAATACATTGTATTTAGTTTACTGATACAACTGGTTATCGGCGGTTTAAAGAACAATAATACATTCGGCATCTCTAGGGTAGCTCTCTCTCTCTCTCTTTACTCTACTATTGACAACAAGTAGCGATAGTTTAACTCCGCCCACTATATCGTTACTAATCATGTGATCCAGCACATTTTCATTTTCTTAAAGTAATGTTCTAGAACGGAATAAGAATTGCTACAAGATCTGTGACAGACATCTCAGTGCGGATTCAACATTGATGCAAGACTTGATTTCTTCATGAAAATCAAGAGGTGTAATATTGTGAAGACATAATTTTTTATATAACATCACTATACAATAAAACTATTGCAAAGTTGCATTGTAGGAGGGTACAGTTACTCAAGTGTTAAACAATAAGTTTACAATAATGTTGAGAAGTGCTAGAGGTTGATTGTACATGTAAGTAATCAAGACACATAGGAAGATCCAACAGTTTGAACACTAAACTAAACTCTACGGCATGTCAATTAATTACTACCAAAATTCATAAAGTTGTTGCCACTTTTGCCATTAAAACAGCATTCATTGATGATATTGGTACAATAATGTTACATGAAGACAGAACAATCAGTATTCGGTGGGTGCAAGGCATTAAATCACTGAGATTCTATACACCATGTACCTCCAACTCATAGAAATTCAACGCTTCATTTGTGACGTTTAACTGAATCTGAGCAAACTGTCCTCTTATAGCTTGTCTACAGGTGATCAGAGTGTAGTATTGATCAAGTATTCCATCATAGTAGTTACAGAAGTTGTCTTCCTTTCCTTCCAGCCAGAATATGTTAGTGACATCATCGGAAACTGTGATGATAGCATTCCTAGTTCTTTCCCAAGCACCTGAAGATAGAGAGAAAACTTTTATAAATATTATTAGTGTACATTGATTAAATTCCCATGGTATCCAACTTTTACCTACTACTTTGCAGTCTTTTACTATCGCATATCATAGATAATTATGACATCATGCATGGTGAGCAATTAACCAAACTGGTATGTTGTATTACATTAATGACCAATTACATAGGCTGTGAACGTCCATCTAACTCTGCTATTAATCCTTGATTTCTCCAGATATGTTTGGATGGGCAGGACTCTCACGAATCATCATGAGTGTCAGTTTATTATCAATAAGTATAACTATAACTATTTATTAATCAATGCATGAAATCTCGAGATAATAACCTACAAAAGAAAAGAACGGTGGGTGGATAGGACTCCCACGAATCGTCATGAGTGTTGATTATAACTAAGGCTATTTATTTAATAATGCATGAAATCCCATGATAATAATCTAAAAATATATAAAAACTCTGTATCTTACGTTGTGACCTGTTGAATATCTTAACAGCCCAGACACAGAACGTCTCCATCAGGTCTACTCTCCACCATGGTTTATCTTCATGATCTGTATGTGCCATTGTGCCAGGGAGACTGTCATCACCGGTTGGAGAATATATTCCATCATTTCCATCAGATGCATCAAAGTTTGGTATAACTGAGGAGCTGTTACACGGCTTATCTTTAAAGAGAAAAAACTTAATTTTACCTGTTGTACGTGCATATTATTTTCCCAGTAGATGGGAGAGATGGTGGAATGTGGTTGAGGTGGTGGAGATGGTACAAGAGCTAGAGGTGGTGGAGGAAAGGTTTAGCACATTATCATATAAATGTGTACGTTGATAAATTTTTGTGTGAGACAAGTTAGGAATTACTGACATGCTGATGAGTACAAAGCTGTTAATCAATTCATCAGCTACCTAACATTCACATGTACATGTATAGGAAATCAAACCCCAAATGTTATGTACCCTTCTATTGACTTACTCAGTGCAAGGTTGGTCTTTAAATCTACAGGAAGTAGGCTGAGGTACGTGTCAGTCAACCAATCAGCATCATCACCTTTAGAACCCAATAGGTTTGGATTTAGACACTGCGATAGTTTACAGAACTTTGCAGAGGTAAACTGATACCCGAAACATGGCTGCTCACCCATACATACAACAGCGCAGTGTACTGCACTGTGTAAGACTCCAACTTGCTTGTATGCCCTTGGATCATTAGGTAAGTCACATTTCTGGAAAGACTGCTGTCGGATACCCGATGTGTAGGAGACAGTAAATACCCCTAGAACAAAAGACTACTCGCTGAGAAACTTTCATCAAATTGACAGCAAAATCTTCAGCCATTATCACCAATGGCATATCTCTTTGAAATACTAACAAGCCATAATCATTATATCAACCCGATACGTACGCATACCGTACACATACTCGTACATGAATATATATTTACATGTAAGTTCACGCTATATCCTTCAAGTACAATTTACAGATATGGCAGTCATATTACTATGCGTTTACCTTCAGGAATCAGACAGATTAACTAATGTAATTATTATTCCCAACCTTACCCAATAGAACCAAGTGGTAGACCATAACTCTCCCATTCAAGTAAATGAGCAAAGAGTGCACCTTGTTGTTATTTGCAGGTGTAAGTGTAAGATGTGACTGAACCAGAGCAGAGACAGGATTAAATAATACATGTACTCATATATATATTAACTGACATGTGTCAAGGGAGATGTTGCTATGAAACCATTACTAATATTACTATTTCTCTTACTTCTCCAAGGGAAAGAAATGGATAACCATTCACCTGTTCATCTCATAATCTAAATAATTTATCTCTCAACATAATAGAGCAACCCACATACATGTTTCATCAACTCAAATTATTGATTTAAAACTAAATATTATTTATATTTCTTCTGAATAAATAATGACACCTATTCAAAATAGTATCAGACCAGTCTCTTCTCATCCAACTTGATCAACAGAAAAATTATAATCCCATTGCCAAGGTACGATAATAAATATAACCCAGTGGTTAGTACTCAGTAGAATAAAGCCTTATGTATGCTGTATAGTTTTTCACTCTGAATATTATTTTATTGGTTTTATAAATGATATTTAGCTTTTTATGCAGTAAACCTAATCAGATCAACTAAAGTAAGGCTTCTCCCTATATATACTACATGTACAAATTGTGCATGTACATTGCATGATTGATGCATGGGAATTTATTTTTTCAGCCGTCAGAGACTTGTCTCCCATTCAGGAAAATACCAGTTACATGTATATCACTGTGTCTCTATAATACTACAACAAGTCATCACAAAACAATGTGTACCAAATATACAAGCTTTATGGTGCAGTTGGTTAAAGCTTACAGAAATGAGAGAGTTTACCACATTTACAGTTG
This sequence comes from Bugulina stolonifera, assembly GCA_935421135.1. Taxonomy (NCBI): domain Eukaryota; kingdom Metazoa; phylum Bryozoa; class Gymnolaemata; order Cheilostomatida; family Bugulidae; genus Bugulina; species Bugulina stolonifera. The sequence goes on from OW285196.1 coordinate 13,709,810, forward strand.
CCTGGCCTGGGTTTAAGTCTCACTAACAGTTATAAATTAGTTCTCTAGAGGAAGGTTCCTTAGTAACATCTAACTAAACCCTACTACACTCTAGTCTGATGCAGCTATCCTGTGATACAATTCATCCAAACCGAGAACATGTTGCTGAACACTCTTACAACAATTCAATTCATAAATTAATGTGACATAAAGACAGAACAACCAGGGTTGGGTAAATAAATGCAAGGCATTGAAAATTGAGATCCTATAATACATGTAAGTTAAACACCATGCACCTCCAGCTCATAGAAATTCAGTACGGTGCTTGTGACGTTTAACTGAATCTGAACAAACTGTCCTCTTATAGCTTGTCTACGGGTGATCAGAGTGTAGTATCGGTCAAGTGTTCCATCATAGTAGTTACAGAAGTTATCTTCCTCTCCTTCCAGCCAGAATATGTCAGTGACATCATCAGAAACTGTGACAATCATGCTCTTTGTTCTTTGCCACTGGTCTGAAAGTAGAGAGAAAAAACATTTAGGTAGAGTCCTTAGAATATTATATTCTATATGCATGTGAAACAATTTATGCTCTCTAATATCCTTACCTAGCACACCATGTGTACATCATGGCTGGAGGTTACTTGATATTACACACATATAGATATAAAATCGTATATTCCATTAGGTAAATTGCACTATCCAGCCAAATAGTGAAAAGCAGAAATAATTGTTATAAGAGTACTTGCAGTCAGGATAACAAGTGGAGGCAAACATGTGCATGTAGCGTTTTAGTTCTATCCATTCAGTTGGAGCAATATGATTGGCTGAAGGAGATGTTTACATCGTCACTGTGTGTTTATAATAATTTAACTAGCTCTGTAATACAGTATGTACATGTATATACATGAATATACTGTATATATATCTCACCTTGTGACCTGTTGAACATCTTAACACCCAAACACAGAATGTCTCCACTAGGTCTACTCTCCACCATGGTTTATCTTCTATCTCTGTGTGTACCATTGCGTCATGTAATTGGTAGTCTGCACTATCAGGAACATACAATCCATCATTCCCATTGGATGGAGCACCAATTGAGTGGGCTGAGGAGCTGTCGGAAGGTTTCTCTGTAATGGGCGGGATATCACTCGTTAAACTAGTTACACATATAACAACCACATTAAGTGTGAGCAATAGGGAAAAATGGTCGATATATTGTTAGAATAAAGCACTTACTCAGGGCTAGACTTGTATTCACAACTGAAGCACTCAGACTCAGGTAACTAACAGTTGTCCAGTTGTCTCTCCCTTCATCATCATCTTCAGACACAAGCAGGTTTGGATTGAGGCACTGAGATACTTTGCAAACCCTTGAAGAGGTAAACTGGTATCCAATACATGATTGGTGATCCATACATGCAACAGCACAGTGCACTGCACTGTGTAAAACTCCAACTTGCTTGTATGTCCTTGGATCATTAGGTAAGTCAAAGATCTGGAAATACTGCTGCCGGATACCCGATGTGTAGAAGACAGCAAATATTCCTAAAAAGAAAGACGGAGAGATGGAAAGTAAAATTTTTCAAATCTACAGCATGTGACGCCAATGGCATTCATAATTCCATGAATTATAAACAGGTAATTATGCAGTATATTATATGTGTATAACCATATAATATGGTACATGTATAATATAAATTATATAAAGTAGGGATACTATGAATATTTCATGTGATAATTATACATGTATATTGGTGAGTCTGGCAATTTAACCACTAGCTTACCCAATAAAAATAAAAGGTAAGCCAAAACTATCCCATTCAGGTAGAAGATCAAAGAATGCATTTCTCCGTCTTTTGCTTGTACCAGTGTAGTTTGTGACTGTTTCAGTGTAGAAGCAGAATGAAATTACGTACATGGTCAAAGATCTGGGAAGTAATGGTGCTTGCGTGTATAATTATAGGCTGTTATTATTGAACAGTTACTACTATAATCACTATCATTAGTTTTAGGAGTTGCTGCCGGAAACAATTATTGCTGCCATAATTTCTACCATTAGTGTTACAATTTCTACCATTAGTGTTAAAATTTCTACCATTAGTGCTATAACTACTGCCATTACTACCATTCGATCTATAACTAGTACTATTAATGATAATTATAACTACCGTATCATTAGTGCTAAAGTACTACTACATGATTGCATTACTACCATTGCTGCCGTTAGCACCATTACTGTCATTAGCACCATTGCTGCCGTTAGCACCATTACTGTCATTAGCACCATTGCTGCCGTTAGCACCATTACTGTCATTAGCACCATTGCTGCCGTTAGCACCATTGCTGTCGTTAGTGTTATAATCATTACTTTTAATCTTACCCAATACAACAAAAAACCAAAGAGTAGAATCATTGTTTTCAGTCTTGAACCTATTCCAGGGTAGGTTGTGGTTGTATCAAAATGAATGAAGCTGTAATTACAATACTGGCTGGTACAGACAGAGGTGCTGTTTTGATATATTAGGCCTAAACATGTACTAGTATGTTAACACATTTTCATATTATTTTTCTTGCGGCCAGGGGTCTGGCTCCACTTCTGTTGACTGGGTTTACAGTGTAGAACCAGCTTATAAGATTAGATGAGAAGTGTTGAAAATTCTGATTGGACACACAATACTCAGAAGAGCAAGTTGACTGCAATATTGTTATGGCTATCACAGATAAAATGGCTTTTATTACTGCTTTTCAAGAGAGCATTTTTGCCTAATTTTATTATATTTTAAGGAATTATTCTTTATAATTCTGACAGAGGCTGACAACACGATTGTAATTCACCAAATCCCAAACCTCAAAGCCACAGCTACATTGTATATCATACATGCACATGACATGCATACAACTAGCATTATTGCTGTCATATTCCAAGCTTAAATACATTCTAACTTTCTCATTTTATTCAGATCCCTCATGAAACTAAAAGTTAAAGGTAGCTACATTTTGTATAAATAATGAGAGTACTTTATTTTTTTATCTAAAAATACAAAAGTTATTTGTGTATCTTTTTTTGTAGCTGGCCATCACTGGAATTGAAGATCATTAAAATATTGGCCAATGCTACAATTTGACACTGTTATCTAAACCAATAAAAACTCTTTAGAGGAACTACTGCATAAAATTAAAATAAAGTATCAATTATTTGTTTGCTGTGTCAGCAGTTACTCTTTCTCAACCATAATCTTTGAGTAGATCCAGTCAGTGTATGAGCTGGCCTTAGTGAGCACCCCAGGGTATTCCATGAGACAGTCTGCAGGTCCCCAGCTCACTAATCCAGCCAACTTGAACTTTCCATCACCTGTCTTGGCACACTGCATAGGACCACCTGAATCTCCCTGAAATATCAATAACAATTATTTACATCGACCAACCATTGGAATCATTGCCTCGCTTTAACACACTCTTTAATTTATGGACTTGAGTATTTTAATCTTCTCAGTTTGGAATTTAGCGCTAGTGACATGGGAAACCAAACGTCAAACCCCAAACCCCAAACCCCAAACCCCATCCTGATGGATTTAAACTTGCTGCAATTGGTTAAGTTGAAATCCAAATTTAAACTTTGCTCCTTCATAATAAAACAAACGTACAATCGCCAAAATCGCGGTTAAAATGAGCAAATTTGTGGAACACGTTTCTCTAACATCAGGACTCCATATACTTAATTCAATTTATGGTGTATAGTTCAGATACCATTTTAGTTGGTAGGCTAGTGTGTGGGCCCTACAACATGCCCACACTAAATGAAAATAGTGCTCAAACTATAGGCTATGTCAATAAACGATAATATTTATCTCTCCATAGAAATGATTTTGATTGGATCCTATAGCTGTGACGTATAAGCGCCAGAGCCGTGCACATGTGCATTGCTTTTATACCTGTTTAGCAATGAGGAAGCGCATCACGATTCAATGGAGTTGTCTACTCGCTTAATGCCAGCGACTCATGTGCTCATATTTTTAAACCGAGGAGCACTTCGAACACAAAATTCTCATGGACGAGCTTCCTTCTCTCTCTTACTCCTTGCATACAGTAATGAGAGAGGGTACAACTCCTAACACTTACATACAGTACTAAGAGAGGTGACAGCTCCTATCACTTACATACAGTACTAAGAGAGGTGACAACTCTTAACGCTTACAAACAGTACTAAGAGAGGTGACAACTCCTAACACGTACATACAGTAATAAGAGAGGTGACAACTCTTAATGCTTACATGCAACAATGAGCGAGGTGACAACTCCTAACACTCACATACAGTACTAAGAGAGGTGACAACTCCTATCACGTACATACAGTAATAAGAGAGGTGACAACTCTTAACGCTTACATGCAACAATGAGCGAGGTGACAACTCCTAACACTTACATACAGTACTAAGAGAGGTGACAACTCCCAACACTTACATACAGTACTAAAAGAGGTGACAACTCTTAACGCTTACATACAGTAATGAGCGAGGTGACAACTCCTAACATTTACATACAGTAATAAGAGATGCGACACTCCTAATCCTTGCCTAGTTCATATTTCCTCACTTTATTTTATTAACAAAAAGTGTATAATAGTACATTTTCTTCTCAATCGAAAAAGTGAACATTTTTTTGGCTGTGTGAACTATGTAAAGGTATTGGTGCTATTAGGAAAGATATTGAAGAGCAATGATTGGCTGATGACTTAGACATAAGCCAATCAGCTTCCCCTGAATATCCAAAATAGTTGCAGATAAAGTAACATTATAGTGTTCCATAAATCGGTAGTCCTTTTCCTGTTGGCATTTCTTCCAAGGTATGGCAGTTCAGAATCAGCATTAGCCTTTTCTGCACTGTCTGCGTTTCTTAGCCGTACTTTTGTCTTTACAATTCTTCTTTTTGTTCTTTTTGCTTTTCTTCTTGTTCTTTTTGCTTTTTTCTTGTTCTTTTTGCTTTTCCTTTTGTTCTTTTTAGATCTACGTCTTGACGTGAGTCTGCGGCAGGGCTGGAAATGGGAAAGAAAACAGTAAATATAGACACTGTCTAAATTTCGTACAAAATTGAAAATACCAATGCTTTACATGTATAATATGTGTATTTATGTATATGCAAGTACACTCAGCACTGATGGTCACATGATATACGTGTACGTATAAGCCTCATAATAATTATGTTGAATTTGATTTGCAATAGTTACACTGAATATCGGTACGATTTAAAATCTGCAGTTTAATAGAGACTTTCATGGCACTGGAAGCATGAATGATACAGTAGCAAAGGCCTGTAGAATAACCTACTAAAGGTTGCCTGTACCCAAATACTTACAGTTGTGCTACAATTCATAGTCCTTGTGTTTAATCCTGGGCATGTTGCTCCACTTCCTACTGGGGCTGGACTGTTACAGGCTCTTCTATGTACTTATACTTTACTTTTAATAGATATATAAAATCCTTATCTTATGTAAATAATAATAATTATGTGTGAGCACATGATAGAGTGTGTTGACCAAGATGTGCATATAGATAGAGTAAATGGCACTTGTTGATGAATGTCAATAGTGCTATGGAGAACACAACTCTCAATAAACAGATGAACACTGAGTGGTTGGGCATGGCTGAAAAAAAATATTATTGGTATTGCAAGGGGTACATGTCTGTATTCAACATGTCCTAATTCTAGTATATGCTATGTGAATATCTCAAAATGCTAATTCAAAGCAAGTAGCAGTACCATACTTTGCATTCAAAATCATGATTGTATTATTAAAATATTTGCAATATTTTTGTTTTTCCTTGACTGCAATATTTTAATGAATCTACAATTTCATATCTTACCACAACGGCTGTTGAGCAGACTTCACTTATAGTAGTAGTGAGAGGTGGGTTGCATCCGCTCCCAGTGCAGGTCTGAGTCTTTTGCTGTACTCCAATCCCAGAACCACAGGATGCTACACAGCCCCCAACATTGGTGTAACCCGGGCAGTTGCAGTTTGGGGGGACCACAGGACAAGCTCCAACTTGAAAGTCAAATTTCATGTCAGAGTTTGAGGTGTCGCAGACGCTGGTATATTGGCTGCAGGGTACTGGAGCGGTCTGCCCCAACACTGTCACAGATTGAGCTGTAAAGACAACAACTGATAGCTGACGCACATTGCATTACTTGATGTGAAATTACCATTGGCAATGCACGAGACTACATGACGTTGTGCTGTGTGTTATATTAGATCTAACGTTTCCTCCCCCAATGTTATTGAATGCAGCATTAAATATGATGTAAATAATATAAAAATGTATCGTACAAATTCAGTTATATCAAGCAAACTGTAAACAAGCAAACATCATGAAGGCTAGGAGTGTTTTATATTGTTTTAAAGAAAACATCGAGCTCAAGGCAGCTATTTTGTATTTTAGGCCAATTTAGTGATAAATAAACATAGAAGCAGAAGCTGAGGACTATTTGGATGACTATTGCATGTTGTCCCCTTGTGCATTTTGGTGTCAGACAACTCCAATATTTTACAACTGAAACCCATCATTACTTTGAACTTGCTCATTTGTTGACTTTTGACCACAGGGTCACCACTAATGAGAATAAAATGTGATCAATAACAAAATAACATTGCCACAAGTATTGAGTGATTCAAGCCAAACCTCCCTGTGCCTATGCTGGCTACAGATGATGGGAGAAAATGACAATATAAGCATTCATTTCAGTGTGGCAGCACATAAGTTATCCCTTCACAATAGAAGGGGCATTTGCCAACACCTATGCGAGGTAATAAATATGAAACAAATGGCACGCAGCCCGTCAGCATGTTTAGTAGAAGCACACATGGGCTAGTGAAAAAGCATTATTATGCATATCAGAACGCCAGTCTCTACAGAAGTTGCACTCCATAATCAAATAACAGTTGGAAAAATTATCCTTATAGTATAGCATAGTATTTGTTATTTATATTGCATATACAATGTAAATCAAAAGGATGGTCTTTCATTTTCATCTGGCATATTATGACGACATAAAAATTACTGGTAAGTTTGAATACTATTGCAGAAGTGAAAAATTCAGGTGTTACACCAACAGATGATCCTAGGACACACCCCTTTCCTTCTGCCTATGTTTTAGGACCGGAGAATATTATTCACTATCCTCTGCAACCAAAATTATATTGATAGTGATCAAGAAGCATAATGGCACATGTTCGCTAATTAATTCATGATAGAACATATAAACAGGCTCACTTGACAATCTGAATTCTGTATTATTACATTCTGTGTAGCTACAGGTATAGACATAGCATATAGACTAGCTAGCTAACCTACAATGTACAGTGCACCTGCAGTAACAGCAGATTTGGCCATCACATAAAATGATAATACTTTTAATGTTTATTCAACTGTGTCCAACTTATAAACAAACACCAACAAAATGGTTTAGTGGTCAGTGATGATCTTGTTCTTATTCTATCCAGTGGACTCATAATATATGTATATTATGCAGTGAGTTATTGGTGATAAAAATTTCTTTTCGTGTGTACATCTTTGCTCCCAAACCAGAGATTGTGAATGTACCCTGTCAAAAACAATAATGTAGTAATATAGACTCCCAATAGTGTATGAGCAAAACAACAGAGGGATGCACATATACTTGTAAGTAGTATTGGTTGCAATGTACAAAAGTATGATTGCTCATTTACAGCATATACATGTATTTATGATGCTTTGAGTACAATTTAAATATTCTGTAATTTGTGTTTATGTATACCATGTATAAGACTGCACACTACATGTTCTATCTGACAGTATCTGTACATAACAGGTATAATGTTATTTATGAATCATATTACAAAACTATTGCAGTATGTTTATGTGCACGTATTATAAAAATCATATACTGCATGATTGTATACACATATAAATATATTATACTTACACTACTTGGGTGTATAGCCTACAAATATTATGCATTCACAGCACATGTCTATATACTACATGTATAAATAAGACGCACATGTATGTGCATTGAATACAACATATTATGATTTTTACACATCTGTAAAACTAAAATATAAAATTATACTATTCTAGCAACTATAATAAGTACATGTAATACACATACATGTTCATGTGCAGTGCAGAACATGGCCCATTCATCTATACACACATGTGCTAATGGCAGATGTACTCACCAGATACCATCTTGGGCTGGCAGTGATGTCCATAGGTACAGCGTAATTCATTCATTAGCCACCTTGGTTGGGAGGAGCCTAGCCTACCTATAGAGTGCCTAGTATAGGCCTACTTCAGTAGAGATTTTTATTTTTAATAATACATGACACGTCCTAAGTAATCAGAACACGTAGCCTAGCCCTAGCTACTAACTTGCTTTTGTTGAAATATAGAGTATAGACCAATCCATGTACATGTACATGTGCATGGATATGTACATGTACATGTAGGTGGCTGCTAAGCTGTTGGGTGTTAATGTTGAATAATTAGCAATTCACTCAGTATAATTATCAGCCCCTTTTATTATTGTGGTCAGGGTATTCCTTATCAGCAGAGCAGCCATCTGACATTGATCATATTATTGCATTCTTGTGGTTTGTGTTGCTAGTACAACTTATTTTTAACAAAAGTAGAGAGATGACAACTTTACATGCACAGCCAAAAAAGAACTTTTGTGGAAGATAACTCTGAATTACAGGGCCATTTTACTACTATATCTAGTGATAAATGACTCCATTGAAAAGATAACTCTTAAAAATCAGTAGATTCGCCTTGAAAAATGGAGCACTACGATATATGATAAGCCTAGGGTGCATGATCACTTTAATCACCATTGGATACAAATTGAATAACCTGAAAATTTATTCAAAATTTTATAATTTACCAAAACCGAAAACATGTATATGTAAGTCTATATAATATCATAAATTGTATACACAGGTAAATTGTCTAATGACTGAACTAATAGATTAGCCTTGGGATACTTACGGGTGGATGAAGCTGGAGGTATAGGCAGATCCCTGAAACCAAAAGATAGTATTGAGTCCCCAGGTACATTGGCCTTACAAAGCGGACCACTTGTAGCATCAAACATGGATACTACCGTTCCGAGATCTGTTAAAAGAGAATAAAAAGAAGGGAGATAACTACTTTTCAATGTTATATACTTATGCTTAAAATATAGTTTTATTTGTATAATGCAATGTAGTATGCCAATGTGAATTCACTTATAAAACTGAAGCTGAATATTATTATAAAATATCTATTGAAGCTAATGATAAAGAGGGAGTAATCATGTTTTGTTTCCCTGTAATGTAAACAGATACATGTATTTTATTTTCCAAACATGTTTTCTCCTTCCATTTATTGAAATGACTGTACTGTGCATGGAGTGTATATAACAATGTGGTGCTGTGTTAGCTTCACAGCTCTCAAGCTAGCTCTGTGCTTCATGATCTTTGCATCAACAAAAAAAATACAAGTATGCACATTGTATAATGGTTTCTCAGAAAGTCCATAACTCTGTACAATAATTTATGCAATGTTGTCAATATGTCAATATGTGACGGAAGCTAGTGTGAATTTTATGTCTCACCGTACTTGTACATACAGCATGTATGCATGTGTATAGGTGCCCACATGGCTGTAGCCTACACTGTACTTACACTTAGTGCTGGGCGGTTTTGATTTGCATGTGCATTCAGCTTTTTTGCTGATTTTTCTAAAAAACTGAATCAAACCGAAGTTGTCTTCTCATCTTTGGTTTAATCCAGTTTTTTTAATTCATGAAAAAAACACCGAAACTAACCGGAAATTAAATACTCAATGTTGGAGTTGTCACACCCTGCTTTTAAGCTGTAATGGCGGCCATTTTTGATTTTCTCTAATAAATTGCAATTATTAAATGCCAATCATCTATAATAATATGGAAGTATAACAACTGGAATTCAGTGAAACTAAAGGAAATTATCTCTGAGTGACAATGATGGCTGTAGCTAAGTATTTATTCAAAGGATGGCATCAAATTATAAAGATTGAAAGATGCGCAACATAAATTCACGTGTTCGGAGTTTCAGCCATTACCGGAAATGGCCGCCATTTTCATTTCGTTCAATAATTTACAATAACTAAATACTAATGATTTATAACAATATGCAAGTTTGACTACTAGAATCAGATGAAAACTACGGTAAACCCTTACTGGGTGACATTGATGGCTGCAGCTAAGTCTGTATTCAAAGGATGGCATCGAATTATAAGGATTAAAAGAAGCACTAAAATGGCAGCCATTTTCATTTAGTTTAATAGTTAACAATTATTAAATATTTATTATTTAAAATAATATGCAATCGTAACTGCTATAAAGGAGTGAAACTACAATAAATAACCACTGGGTGATAATATTATGGCTGCAGCTAAGTCTAAATTCCAAGGATGGCATCGAATTATAAGAATTGAAATAAGGATAACATGGACTCATGTGTTTTCAACTCCAGCCATTATTGAAAGTGGGTGCGCTAAGAGGCCAGGCGCAGTTTGACTTTTAAAACCGAATAGAACCGCACAGCCACATTCGGTGTCGGTTCACATTTTAAATTTTAGCGATTTTTGAACAGAATGAAAAAAAACCAAAAAAACTGAATGACACCGAAACACCGCTCAGCACTACTTATACCACATATTGATATAATATGCCAAAAATTACTGTTAAATGTAAAAGGTTATTTTTACTGGCTCACCATTTGCTATACAGACTCTGTCTAGCTTATCATCACCAGTTGCTATGCAACCTGCTGTCTTTACAAACAGCACACAGACCTGTCTCTGTCCAGCTACACAGGCCCCCTCTAAGTAGTGTATACATGGGGCTACTTCAGAACATTGGTCAGCTTGACCCTCCACTAGATTGACCACGCTTAGACCTGAAAATAACATTTACTACCTACTTTATTGTTTAGATTTAATAAGTTAAGGCATAATATAGGAAGCAGCCGTGGCCAAGTGTAAGGACTCTGAACTCCTATGTGGGAGTCCCAGCTCAATTCCCATAAGGGTCATTGGTGGTGTTAGGAAGAGCATCCAGCCAAAATCGTTCCTGTGCCGCATATGGACTTTGCCATTGGTTGAAATGCCTTCTCCACCCCAAATTAGAAAAAATGCAGATCTCTTTAGATCCGTGTTTTCTTACCTGGGATTAATAGCAGAAAGTAAAATTGGTAAGATGCATACATGTAATATATTTATTGCAAGTGAGTAATATTACCGGTAATCTTCCACAAGTGTGAAATGTTATGAATTATTAACTATTACACTAACGGTTACTTATGCAGATTAAGCTAATTCCTATGAATTCTCATTTTAATACACAGACTAAATGTGGATTAAGGAAGGTTACTACAGAATATATGTAATTCGACAATTTTTTATAAACCAGTAAAACAGTTACAGTGACCCTGATTTATGATCTTATGCATTTTTACTGCAGCCTTTATTACCAACCAAATACATCTCTAATATTCTAAAATCTTACCCACAATCAGCAATACAGTTAAGTGACCCATTCTCTACACGAACGAGCTACCAGTGAACAGACCTAATCCAAATATTGTGAAGAAAGTTGCATTTATAATCGGTGAAGTACCAAGCTTGTCACACGATCGGTTGCATTTCGCACATCAATCACCAAGTGGAAACACGAGATAATTATCTAAACTGGGTAACGGTAGTGAAATAGTTTGAAACCTGACACATGGTAGTAGACTCCATCATGTGTCAGCAGGAGATTAGTACTTGACTGAATATTGTATTATATAGTCTGAATAAAAGTCTCTATGTTGTCGTGTTTTGCATAGCCTACATCGTATTCAGTACACCCCTCAGAATAATTGTCATAACATGATAGTTATTATTATTATTAGGATATCAAACGTGTGAAAGACAATGCAAAATTTTGTCATTTTAGGGGGGTACACTAGAACGACCACAGTGTCAATTAATTTTTTGCAAATGACAACTGTGGCTGTTATATTAAATTATACACATGTAGCTACAAGTACATGGCGTCATGAATTAATGGTGCATTGATTGCAGTGCAGTTGGATCAGCGTTGAGTGGGGGTGGACAATTGATTATTTGGTCTCAAATGATAATATGGCTACATTTGATTAATACTTTTCTTGTACAAGTAGTTTTGATGTTCTTCTACTTCTCATTCACATTTGTTGTACTTTTGGTATGTTGACCATTTAGTCAATGTTACCCCCAACACCAGACATGTTTTAGCTTAGGGTTCTTAGTAGCAATGCTCTTTCAACTAGGGCATCAACCACGAGGCCCACTTTACATAAGTTGGAATGACCTAAAGGCTATATATTATTTACTATGTGTCGGGATTTTTATTTTATCTTTTGTGTGCTGTATAATAAATTTTATTAGTGAATTAAAATATTAAAATATATGCATATTCATATAAAATATTGTAATGTAGTATATGTGTGTAAATAGGATGTACATGTATATGGAGATGTTTATAGAGTGGTATATGGATATGATGTTCAAAACATATAATATAGCTTTCTATATATGTTTTGTCGGGATTTTTGGTGAATAAACTCTGTTATTATAGTTTATTAGATAAAAATGGTTTGATATAGAATATGTGGAAAGACAACTCTAATTAACGAAAGATAAGGGAAGGCAACTTCTAACCACAAGAAAGAATTATACATTCACTTGTTTTCAATGTCGTCCAATACAAGTCATAAATTCATGAAAGTTTCAATGTAATCTATGTGTGTATTGTATGGTTCTATTTTTAGATTCAGTGTAACGACAGTACTATGGACTGTACCAGGCAAGATAGTGATCTATATCAAAAGACAAAACTGGCTTCCTCTACTCCAAAGGAAGTAAAACTTCATGTTGTCTTTTCGATGTCTATTTTGTATCAAATAATGTATATATAAATCAGAAAATCACAAGTTTGTATTATAGCTTTAAGGATATCATGTTTACATGTTGATATTTAAAATCTACAGGTATTGAGCTTCTATTTGAGTACTTGTTTGACTTCCTAGACCCAAGAGTTCAAGAAATATGAGATGTAAAACTGGACCATCTCTAAAAATGCTTGCAATTATTATAGGCTATGACGTGCATGTAGATGCCATGCGGAAATAAAGCCAAGCATTTACTGAATCGCTATAACTATTTGTTTACATTACTTCACATGTATTGTAATCAGTGTTCAATGTGGAAAAATTGAGGTGGGTACACGGTACGTACATGCAATCTCACAGATTAGTATTGTATAGCTATCCACCTAATCTTGTGGTAGCTAAGAAATTAGTGGATTACTAAAATGAAAAAAGTTGTGCTCTAGCGAGAATTGAACTCCAGACCTTATGGGTCAGTGTCAAGCGCTATCAAATCCACAGAAACTGTGTGGGGAAAACTAGCTATTAAAACACTTCGAACACTGATCGTAATGTTTTTGTGTATGTGTTTCACACAGGTGCCAATGTTAGCACGAGTGTGGGAAGAGCTTGGTAGTGGTAGTGGGCTGCCAAGGTAAACTTCCACACATTACATAAAGAGTGAACAGTTATGTTAGCTCTTATAGGTATTGTAGAGGACGTAGGCCGATGCTTAGACTCATTTAAGAGCCAAGGGTCGACTAATGTCCGACGTTTATACTTAGCAAAGAGTGTAGTAAGAGACTTATACGAGTATGAGGACGAGCTCAGGTGCTAAAGGTCCAGGGGACCATTGCTGGAGCTGCCTGCCTGCATGAGTAAGACTCTGTAGGTTGAGTCAGGAGATGTTGCTTTATTGAAGCGCAATCAGCAACTGATTTGGCATAGAAATTGTACTGGCTTTTATATGATTCAAACTTCTGGCAAAAAGCCCGACAGGAAGTCGGGCTGTACGATAAGGTATCGTCCCCGGAAATTGCGTAAAAAAATGAGGTCCGACCATAAAAGGGTCAGCCATGCACAAAAAACGCTTACAGTGATGAGAAATGGATTGTGTATTAATATGAGAAATATCCATGACAACGGCCATCAATTATAATGGTCAGACAATAATGTGTACTTGCAAATAATAGTATAATTAGCCACACAACAAGTACAGAGACCTGATTGGTTGAATAAGAACAATAATGCACATTAGCCAGGCAGTTATTGACAATGATAAGTATATAATTAGTATATAATATATATAATGTATTTTTAGCAAGGAATTTATTTTTGAGCAGTCTGAGACTTGTTTCAAATCCGTGAAAATACCAGCCCCTGACTGTGGTGAGCTAGTCAGCAGTCGCTCAGACCCATGACTCTCACAGTCTGGTATTTACTTGTGTCCACACTATTAGGTCTGAATGTCCTCACTTCTACAGCATTTACATAATATTGTATAGTCTCTCCAATTCTAACTATTGAAATAATGGCCATACACTAACACACAGCATTAGATAGTAATTAATGCTCCTTCATGGTCTTTAATAAACCACCTCAAAACATAACAGTGACCAGATTGGTCACAGACGGTCAGGAAATGTAATGTGACAGGCTCTAAACTAATTGTAACACCTTCAATTAACATGCCTTCCAGACTTCTTCCTGCTCAGGGAATCCTTTTTGACACCATCTCATCTGAAATAATACCATCACATTTAGCTCTGCCTGTTTCATGATTAATGCTCCTTCATGGTCTTTAATAAACCACCTCAAAACATAACAGTGACCAGATTGGTCACAGACGGTCAGGAAATGTAATGTGGCAGGCTCTAAACTAATTGTAACACCTTCAATTAACATGCCTTCCAGACTTCTTCCTGCTCAGGGAATTTCCTTTTTGGTACCATTTCATCTAAAATAATCCCCTTGATACCATCCTTTTTAGCTGTGCCTGTTTCATAATTCGATTAGAAATATTTTCCAGTTATAAATGGGCTACAGTTGATGCATTTGTTGCCTAATAACAATATTGTAGTTGCTATCATTGTTTAGCTTAGAATTGTGACTGCTGTTCAATAATATGGCTGTACTTTTGTATGCTAACTGCCAGATATGACATTGTTAATATTCATATTAGATTTGTAATGAAGACAAGGTTGTAGGTGATATGGGTGTGACTAATGGAATACCAGCATGTATAGACAAACCACACTCATTATTCAAATATGAATATTCAAATACAAATACATGTAGACTCAGTCTGGGCGCTTATCAAATGGCAATTATTATGGTAGAGGGGTGACTGCCACAGCCACAACATTTTGGATTGCTATACTATACATAACTAAGGCTTAGCTTAGACAGTTAATAACAGCAACCAGAGCCATTACATTTTTAATGCAATACATAGGCAATCATGAATTTATATACAATGTATACATACATTGAAGGACATACATGTATACAAGCCTAGTTAACTAGCTGACCTATAAGCTACATAAAGAAAAACCCAAAAACTAGCTTATATTATCATGTATATCATATATTTTTCTTATATCCTATGGATCAACAATACAGCTACACCTACTTTCATTTTTTATTTGTTTTATTCCATCTTTTTATGAAACCTAGGCCCAAGATTGTTAGTCAACACGCTACTCTGCAGGGAAACTATCACATCATTAATCTTTCAGTAATATTTTTATAAGACATCATGGACTAAAATATCACAACACAAATTATGTGATATTACTGATATTAATTATACATGTAAAACTATAGACAATGAGTACTATCAACGCACTATAATTGCACACAATCATATAAACACGTAGAGTATTAGACCTGTAACAAACACAGCAATCTACTATTATATGAGTATACTAAATGTTTCAGGCGTTTGCCTTGTTACTTTTCTACTGATGCCATTGTATATCATTCCGTATCCACAGGAGAAGACATACATACATACTTGGAGTATAGTCAACTGATACCTAGTATTAATGGGTGGCAATCATATATTATATAGTGTAGTAGGCTTAATCCATGACATCAAGCTAGTACAAATACGGAAATCGGCACCTGTAAATATTTATAGTTTCTTTTTATGATGTAGTGTAATCACACAATAACATACACCAGTAGATGATATACCATTACAATACTATCCACTGTAGATACACTATGGAAGAATAGGACTCACAGCTAATTTTAATTCAAGATAGACAACAGTCAAGTCAAAAAATAGCATAGGTAGCATAGACTAACTACATGTACATTAAAGAGTTAGAGGCTGACTAGTTTAGAAAGATCCGGAGCCATATGAAATTTGGCTTATCTCCAAGAAATTTATGCTGGTAAAATACATAGGATTGACATATATTACTTGAAACCAGTTTTTCAGACTAGGTAGGAAATAATAAAATCTCAAATGGCTGATAAAATGCTTAGGAAATAGTATGTATTCAATTCATATACTATACATTGCTGCTGCCTAAGATAATACCTGTATAACTTTGGTGAGAAAATACTAGAATAGGATAAGAATAGATTTGGAAAACCCAAGCAAGAGAATAAAAGAAGAAGAGAAAGACAGCCCAGGTAGAGCACATTTTAAGAGCCCACAAGAGCGTACGACAGAGGAATACAATGAGGACACAATACAGTGCTCATTCATCTTTTTGTGGACCTATTTTGGAACACAGGCTCAGAGTAAGTCTTTATACATATCTGTAGATGTCTTTCTACAAATCATATATTCCCTTTTTATAAGGAGGCAGACTGATATTTTAGTATCAGCTCTAGCAGAGTACTTGATTATGTTGAGACTGACAGATAGCAAATAATATGTTTTTAAAAGACAATTGTACGCAGCATTTGCAAACACTAAAAATTGATTTTTGTTTGCTAATTAGATTCGGCACATTGAGAATTATTTTGACAGCATCGTTTGGAGGGCAGAATTGCTGAGGAAATTTGATTGAATTATTTTGAACTATTGATATTAGGACTACCGAGAATTCGGTTGAACAACTTTTCTACAATCCAGTGAGACTTTGCATTTAATTCAACTGAAGGATTTTCATACTTTTTCTTCGGTGAGACATTTTCATATACTTGTAATTGCACTGAGGCCTTTACGTACAACTTCAGTGAGATATTTTCACTCATTTTTCGCTGAGATATTTTAGCGCACTTCTCATTGAGGTAATTTCAAATATATAACAATTTTCAAACCTCATATTGATCTACAAAGTTATTAATTCATTTTCAAATAATTCCTATCTTACCTGATATACATCTCACTAAAAGAGGTACACTTGAATAGGGTTAATTTGTTAGTACTTGCTGATTGATTGGATAATACATAGGGCATATAAATTCCACATGGGAGGTAGTCCCAATTCTGTCACTAGGGTTATTACATTCTGTAACAAAAGAAAAGTCACATTTGTATGTCCACAAAGGAAATAATAATTAAGTACATAAACCCTGAGTGTTACCATTACGATCTTCATAGAACCATAGGACCAAATTACACCATCTTATACATGTATAATTAATTGATTGAATATAAGCTTACATTGTTATTATTATCAAATCAAAGTATTCATTGTTAGAAGTTATCTTCTCTCAATAGAGTAGAAGTTAACATGAGAAGACAACCAATAATTATAGCAACGCAATTATATGAGTTTAGAGGTTATCTTCTCCCAACGTGTTGGAATTAACAAGAGCAGATAATACCCAAAAACATCCTGCACATCCACTTATTATACTATAATACAACACATCACATAGTGACATTTACAACACTAGTGATATATACATGTAATTATATATTATGAAATGCAATACATAAAAACAATTGATTCTCATTTCTCTCGTGACATTCATTATACTATGATATTCTAAACCATAAATTTTAAATTTAAATTAAAAATATTAAATTATTATTATTATTATTATTATTTGAATTGATAATTGTTATACATTTATATTATACCATTACTATCAGTGATTCGACTGATTTCCACTTGCCATTTTGACAGCTTCACTTTGAAATCCTAAATTTATATTTAATAAATTGTACTACGCTTTTCCTCCATTCTAGAGAGTAAGACATAAGTAGAGAAGTATTTCCTAGTGATCCATGTTGAATTGAGTTCAACGCAACAGGAACGCTAGGGGCAGGAAAACCAACCATGGTTGTATACACCCCTGGTGTTACTGTATATAAACAACTTGCACATCTTATGACATGCTTACATAATCAATACTGATGTACTTTAGACGCTGTAAGTAGGAGAGGCTGCTTGTTTAATGCTGATGTCATTAGCGGTAAAGGAGTGCTCTTGGGGTCTTGATTTTTATGGTCCATTTTGACTCAAGAGTCTAATAAATTCTGGTCACTGACCTGCTAGAATTCTACCCAAGTGTGAATCAATAGTCCTCATCAGAGCTGTATAATCAAGCCATTCACTGTATCCAATCAGCTTGTGTCGATGCCAAAAAATTGGAGAGTCATATACTGAAGATGCTCATCTGGGTAAACAGTTTAATGATGTACATTGTAGAACTGCATAAAGAAATAACAGAAGCAAGTTTTGCGAACAGCCAAGAAAATTAATTTATTGGTGTGGACTTAGATTCACATCTTTTGTAATCAGAAGTTGCCCTCTCTCAACTCAGGACAAAGTTGGGAGAGGAATTAACTTCTCATCGACATTTGACATCATACGTAACTGCCATACATGTACATGTGATAATCAACAATATAAATATATCGATGAATCTGAGCAGGTAGACTACAATATGGTGTAGTCTATACTACATAACAGTAAGACAACTTCATTGTGTACAAATAGGCACTTTCAAAATTTGAGTAATTATGGTAGTCGGTTTGACCGCTGAAATGGTCAGCCTCGTTGATTTTACTGAGCCATGTTCGAGTGAAAGGTGACAACTCCTAGCACTTACATACAGTAGTGGGAGAGGTGACAACTCCTAACAGTTACATACAGTAGTGGGAGAGGTGACAACTCCTAACACTTACATACAGTGCTACGGGATGACAACTCCTAAGACTTCTAGTCATGAGAGAGGTAAAAATCTTAAAGCATATCAATGAGAGATGATGGGTTCTGTCACCACCATCACTATCACCACTATTTGAATTGTTGCAGTGCAAAATGAATCATTTAAATAGAATAATACAGCAGTCCAGGGTTAAAATATTTTAAAGCATATAATTATATTAATATAATTATATAAATAGTATAATATGTAAATACCCTGATAAGAAAATTTATGACCAGTAGTGTATGAGTTAATACTAGCAAAATCTATATAAAATTGCAACATGGGCTCTGTGTGCATGTATATTGTTTCACTGCTGATTTCCAATCAACTCATGCTGGATAACTTTCACCTCTAGTATTGGTTAATGAATGTCAACATTGTCATGGTGAACACAACTCCTAATTATTAGATGTTTATTGAGTGGCTAATCAATATGCTGAATGTGTGTGTGATACATAGTGAATGTCTTGCATTCAGGAGAAGATAACTATGAATTATTGTTTTACGTACATGCAAAATTGCCTAATGTGCATTTGAGACCAGATTTGAATTTTAAAGCTGACACAGCATAATCTATATTATATTAGTCCAGAACTGCAGCATTGCTGTTCATTGCAACCACTTCGACCTGACTGATGCGATGATGAACCTTATGGGCTGCTAGTCTGACATAGATTATCCTCTTATGAATATTATTTAAGGATAATTGATATTTTATGCAAAATTAAATTAATTTAGAAAGAAATATTCACCGAAACTGTAATCTAATTCACAAAAACATATAATCTACAGAATTCTAATTATTTATGTGATGTTTGATGTTTCCACAGAAAAATATATTTTAGCTACAATAGCTTGTAATCAAACGTCTTAAATCCCTAGCAATGTAGCAAATTCAGCATCAACCATTAATCTTTAATTCAAGGAAAACAAGAATTATTGCAGATCAAATTTCTCATAAGCAAATAAAACTAATCTTCTAATCTGTAGCTTAACTTACACTGTAGATGAAGATAACATATCTATCAATACATTGACAACCAGTGTGTATAAACTGCTTGTATCCATCAAAGCATGTGATACAGTGAAGACTCTACCAAGCATTGCTTCTTATCACCATTTAAATGTAAATATAGATTTGGGTGCACAAACTAACTAAATGTTTGATTTGTTTATTGCATTTTTTCTTGTCACTGTTTAAATGTGAATATGTACATGTAGATTTGGTGCACAAACTACCCAATTGATTTGTTGGCTTAATGCTATAAGGTCAACATCATTATCATCTAACTCTGATTCCTGCACTTCCTGCGTCTCGCTGGTGAACTCATCCTACTACAGTTCCTGCCCCTCCTCTTTTTTTTATCCTTTTTCCTCTTCCTTTTCTTGCCATCTTCAATTATTTGGCAGTGCTAGAAATCAGCACAAAGACAAAATTCAATAAACAAAATGTTCAGCTTATGGATTTCATTTCGAAAGGCAAATCTTTTAGCTATCACATCTCAGCATGAAAATATGCTTCATATTTTCTATAATTGTAGCTCTTAGGCATATATATCTACATTATACGTGTAGGACTGTAAATTCTGTAGCGGCTATTAAGGTAGAAGTGTGAATACAAACAGCTATAGACTCGATTTCAAGTTAAAACGACATGAGATTGTCCGAACCTCTCAGTAAGGAAATTGAAGGACGTGAAAACTAAAAATCAGTTTCTAGTCATAGCCATAAACTGTGATGTAAGAAATTAAGAATGACTTCTTGATCAGTATAGTAAAAGTTGTATGTATTTGTAACTATGTAGATAATTACAGTTGTGTTACAGTTCGTAGTCCTTATGTCTAATCCTGGACACGCTGCTCCATTTCCTACTGGGGCTGGATTGTTACAGGCTCTTCTCTGTCTCACTGTACCAGTTCCACAGTTTCTACTACATGATCCATCATTCATCCAGTTAGACCAAGCACCAGGCATAGAAGAAGGGGTAGGTGCTGGTGCTTTAGTGGTGGTGGTGGTGGCTTTTGTAGTGGTTGTTGTTTTGGCAGTTGTTATTGTTGTCGGACATGGCTGCAAAACAAAATCTAGACACATCTCCATCGTGTACATTTCCATCTAGACATGTACATTGGCACCCCTCAGTTTAGGCTCCTGCATGCAAGCACTCACACTAGACATGGGTGTAATGGCTGCAACTTACCACAATGGATCTAACAGCACAGACCTCATTTCTGGTTCTAACAAGAGGAGTGGTACACCCGGTTCCAGTACAGGTTTGAGTTTGTTTCTGAACTCCAATTCCTGAACCACACGGAGCTACACATCCTCCTACATTGGTGTAACTGGAGCAAGTGCAACTAGCTGTAGTTGCAGAGCAAGCTCCTACTTTGAAATCAACTTTTAAGTCTGAGTTGGATGAGATATCACAGACACTGGTGTATTCCCAGCAGGTTACTGGAGAAGACTGTCCATTTATAGAGATGGACCGAGCTGCAGAGATTAAATACATTGATACAGCTGCGTATTTTACTATCATAGGTCAGGTTAATGGCTCATCTTTTCACCAAAGCTATAAAGTCAACTCACATTATTTAAAATAAAAGATTTTTGGTTTTGTGCATTGTGAGACAGATCACAATAGTGTTGGTCATTGTGACCCATGTTCTGAGTTAAGGAAACGTAACTCCAACAGGTTGATTGTAGAGCATATTCAGACTCTGGAATACTTATGTAAACTTACGACTGGTGCTTGGTGGGGCTGTAGGGGTGTCTCTAAATCCAAATGATATTGTAGAACCTCCGGGTACACCTGTCTTACATATCGGTCCCTTGGCAGCATCAAAATCAGCAACTACTGTGGAGAAATCTATTAACATGGATAAAATAGTAAAAATCTAAACGACTGAATAGAGAAACATTCCTAAGATAGTAAGCTGTTTAGAAGTAAGATGAGAACAGAGCAATGAAGTCATACTAATTAGTATTTACAGGTTGCATACACGGAGCTGATTCATGCTATTTTAAGGTAGCTTACCATTCGCTACGCATGCTCTGTCCAATTTATTATCTGTGTCCACTACACAATCAGTTGTTTTCACAAATAGCGCACAGACCTGCCTCTTCCCATTCACACAGTCACCCTCTAGGTATTTCAGACAAGGGGCTATATCTGAACATTGGTCCAACATAGCCTCAGTTGCACAGACCACACACAGACCTGGAGAAACATATTTTATTACATAATCGCACTAATCATTATGAAAGTAAAACCAGTAAAATGTAGAAGTAGGCCAGAAAAAATATATTGCTACAAAACTACATGTATGTTATTAACATATGCACTGATTTATTCCAGAAATTAGTAAGCCTTAATTTGTAGTTATTAGTACTAGAACCTTGGAAATTCTAAAATTTTATAGTAATTGGAATACTTTTATAGAAGCTACATGATTTGTCTTACCTATGATGAATAAGTTCACTAGTGTTTCCATTACATCTCCACCAGGTACAGCAAACGGCCATCGAATGATCGTCAAGAACTGCAACTCTACCTTTTATAGTTTACCGGGTACCATCCAGTGTCAGGTAGATAAGTTATCCCACACTGAATCACCATTTTACATTTGCACCCAATCTGCCAAGACAAAAAAGTCTATACATGATAGTTAGGAGTGGAATTTTGTGTAAACAACTACCAGGCTTATCAGCACCGAACGTGTCAGACATTTTATGTCCTTATGTTCATGTTTAGAGTTCTCTGCTGTGAAGATCTACTTCTGGTTGGTGAGTCGTAATGATAGTCTGGAATTCAAGTCTAGGTTGAGACAATTGAATTGGCAGGTTAACCAAATATAGACAAAGACTAAAGCCTCCCATACTTCAGGTCATGTAAAGGAACAAAGGCTATCTTATTTATAACTGTTCAGTCGCACAGTCATGTACCTGCTACTGCTGGGGAATGGACACAATTCAAGTAAAACACACGTTCTGGTGACTAGCTCCACACTCTATAATCACAAAAACAGAATTAAGTGAAAGTGGGGTGATGCAACATGTAAATTATGCAAATAAAATACCAGCTGCTATTTACTGCGAGTACACCCAGTGTTTCAATTATTAGCCAACCATTTTGAAGCATATTTCTCCAAATAAAACTGTTCAACACAATCCGAGCAATTCGTGACAATTGCGCCGTCAGAGTTTCTCATCTGTTTGCACCTTTAGCTTCTAACCTCCACTTCAATCTTGAGATCAAATACTTTTTTTCAATTCTCAGGTGTCCATCAAGATACTGATCTGATCTGAATTTCCAGCGCTTCAAATTTTTGGATGCAAATATAACTTGTATTTTTTCCCTTTATTTCTAATTTATTCTTGATTTGCAACTACAGATCTTACGGCAAATTGCAAACTAAACAACAGTTTGGTTTTTGTTTAAGATTAATCTAATAATCTAATCTCTCTGGACTACGTAAATAATAGAGGGTTAATAAAACAAGCACCACTCTGATTTTGTTTAAAGTATTACAAATGAAATTATTTATTAAAATACTACATTTTCCTCAAACAATTGATGTACTTTCAGAGACGGAATTATTGGAAAAGTTCAAACTTGGTAGAGATATTAACAAGACATATTCTTGTAGTCGATGCTTAAAAATAATTAACTATGTTATTACACTTGACCTGCCATAGTTGCAAACAACAGGTCAAAATACCTAAACTGCTCTAATAAAATACTGTATTGATTTTGAAGCCCTAGTGCTACATTTATCACTGTTGTTTCTATACTGCAGTCTATACTACATATAGATGTAGATTTCATTGTTCTTCTTGAGAATAAAATAAGAATTATTAAAATGTTGTAAGCAATGAATTGAATTAGTGAGAACATGTGATGGAGCTACCCATGTGATGTGAGCTGTATCTCTACCCAGTGAAGCCCCTCCCCACATTAAAGTAAATGTAAACTAGCTTGCCTGGTTTATATTTCCTGACTTTATTCTGTTAACAAAAAGTGTACAATAGTATATTTTTTTCTCACTCTAAAAAGTGAACATTTTTTGGTTGCGTTAACTATGTAAATGTATTGGTACTATTAAGAAAGATATTGGAGAGCAATGATTAACTGATGACTGAGACATAAGCCAATCAGCTTCTCCTGAATATCCAAGACAGTTGCAGATAAAGTAATATTATAGTGTTCCATAAATCGGTAGTCCTTTTCCTGTTGGTATTTCTTCCAAGGTGTGGCAGTTCAGAATCAGCATTAGCCCTTTCTACACTGTCTGCGTTTCTTAGCCGTACCTTTGCCTTGACAATTCTTCTTCTTGTTCTTTTTGCTCTTCTTGTTCTTTTTGCTTTTCTTCTTGTTCTTTTTAGGTCTACGTCCTGGCCTGGGTCTGCGGCAAGGCTGGAAATGGGAAAGAAAACAGTAAATATAGACACTGTCTAAATTTTACACGCAGTTGAAAACACCAATGCTTTATAATATGTGTATCTATGCACAATATTTATACACAAGTACATTTATTATTGGTGGTCGCATGATATACATTGTATAAACGTAATAATATGTTGAACTTGATTTGCAATATTTACATGTACACTGAATGTAGGCGCAATTTGAAATCGGTGGTTTAATGGAGACTTTCATGGCACTGGAAACATGAATGATAGCGATGGCTTGTAGAATAACCTAGTAGAAGTTGCCTATACCCAAATACTTACAGTTGTGCTACAATTCACAGTCCTTGTGTTTAATCCTGGGCATGTTGCGCCACTTCCTACTGGGGCTGGATTGTTACAGGCTCTTCTCTGTCTTACTGTACCGGTTCCACAGGTTCTGCTACATGATCCATCATTCACCCAGTTAGACCAAGCTCCAGGCATAGGAGCAGGGGTAGGTGGTGGTGCTTTAGTGGTGGTGGTGGTGGCTTTTGTAGTGGTTGTTGTTTTGGCAGTCGTCGATGTTGTCGGACATGGCTGTGGAAACATTGTGTAAGTGTGAACAGATTACTGTGTATTCAAATGAAGGCACAAAACAGTCAACTACTTGTACCTAAGATAGGTTCCCTGCATCATGCTATTGTATTAGTATTAATAATTACACTTCCCTATAACAGTTACATAACGGTCTTTTTATGTGAATAATAATAATTATGTGTAGGCATGTAATAGAGTATATTGATCAAAGTGTGCATATTGATAGACTAAATGGGCAGGTTTGCATTTTGAACATTCCGAGTACATTCAGGTTTACTAGCGAAAAATTGGGTAATTACAGTAGAAAATCATAAGAATCGTCCATCATTTGCCCAGTCTGGGGGATTCTCCTGAGCTCCAAAGCAGTTCGTATAGCATCTTATTATAACATTCGCTGACAATAATAGCAGCATTAAATTTATTTTCGGACTTGGCATTGTATAGCACGTTACAGTATGGATAAAAGTTGCATCTGCCACAGAAAATCACATCAAGTTTGTTAGCATTACCGATGCATTGCTCTTATAAGGGCAGACATTTATCAGAATTACCCACTCAATAGCTGGGAACCATCAGAATATGACCTAAATACTAAAATCTATTAGTTTTATCACCAAATTTCAATTCCCTCAAGCTGAATGACCCTTTGTTAGAGTGTGTTTTGTTAATGTCAATAGTGCCATGGAGAACACAACTCTCAATAAACGGATGAACACTGAGTGGCCAATCAAAATTATCAACTTTTTAATGTTCACGTGCATTAGATCTCTTTTGGATGTCGCCGTTTCAGGAATCATAACTATGAATGACTATCCAAGTTCCAAAAGTGCTTATTGCCTGTTAGTGTACATACAACTAATGTGTTCTCATCAAATTAGATTAGATTTCTCCGGCTTTTCTACATTAAACACTCAGGACGCACCAATAATTGCATAGGTAGACAGCCGGTGACTGGTAGCTTTATTTTTTACATGGTAACATAGTAACTAACTTGCATGCTCATCACCCACTATATAAACTACATCACTTCTATCTGTACAAATTCCTGCATGTACATGTAAGTATTCACACTAGACTGGGATATAATGGCTCCAACTTACCACAACAGATCCGACAGGACAGACCTCATTTCTGGTTCTGACAAGAGGAGTGGTACAACCAGTTCCTGCACAGGTTTGAGTTTGTTTCTGAACTCCAACTCCTGAACCACACGGCGCTACACATCCCCCAACATTGGTGAAACTAGTGCAGGTACAATTGGCTGTTGCTGCTGGGCAAGCTCCTACTTTGAAGTCAAGCTTCATTTCTAAGTTAGACGAGGCATCACAGACACTGGTGTATTCACTGCACGGTACTGGGGAAGTGTATCCAAGTACAGTGACAGACTGAGCTACAAAGATCCCATTAATAAGGCTGCTTATCATGGATCACATGGAATATTGCTGCACTTCATTTTCACGATAGACAACATGTAACATTTCAGATCTAGTGTAAAGGTTTATAGATGTAATTACCTGTTCATCACATAGGATACCTTAAAAGACATGTATATCAAGATAGGAAAAAATTTCCTATAAAAAATACTGATAACAAAACAAAATACAAGTTCATACTCACGGACTGATGTAGATGGTGCAGCAGCGTTATCTCTAAATCCAAAAGAGATGCTGGATCCTCCAGGTACTTCAGTTTTGCACAGTGGGGTATTTACCGCCAATGTATCAACCGCAGTGCTAAAATCTGCACAATAAATTATACATGCTCATATAATCTAGCAACAATTATAGATCTGTATAGTCAGTCATTAACATTAATATAAAAATTCATCTTGCTTGTTTTCAACCTTTGGAAACCTTTTTGCTAAAGTGCTTTTTTTCAGAAGCATACTGTCATGTTTGAAATAGGAAATAGATGAAATATTTCTGATTAATTTTCTGATAAAAATTATTCATCACTATAGTCTTTCATAAATTTTAATTATTGCTAGTTGCAAGTGTAAACGCTCGTCCAATCAGGGTGCAGGAATCATGCAACAATCAGCTGTCAAATTAACAAGGGTGCAACCGTCTCTAAATGACTCTAATACCATTATCTTAGAACGATCTACACGTACTCAAGCACATCACCTACCTCCACCTACACAGACTTTAAGAAATGTATCTGCAGCAGCTTTGGTTGTACATCCTGGGCCATCTATCCATGTTACACACACCTGTCTCCCACCTGCCACACAAGCACCCTCAGAATATTGCACACATGGTCCTAGGTTTGAGCAGACCTCCACAACAGCATTTATCTCACCCACAATTAACCCTTCAAGATAATAGATATAATATGAGTCCACATTGTTATTGCTACTTGACAGCAAGTAACTTTATGCAACCATCGGTTTTGTCACATTATTAAGCAAATTTTTCTTTTAGCAGTTGATCTTTATCAAACAATGCCAAGTCAAGTCAGCATGATAAAGGATTAAGCTTTTGTTTCATTTACTATCTAAGAATAAACAGAAATTTTGATGATACCACAAAATAATTCTGTTTTCCAAGCTTACATTTTTGTTACTTATTTATGTACAGGTGTGTGAAGTGTGGTTACCGCATAACATTTTTTCTTATGTTAAATTTCACTTTGGTAATATTATCACCACACTGTAACTACAACAACATTAAGCTACATGTACATCTATGGAAGTAGATGTTAAAATGAAGAGATAGAAACAAGGTAGTAGCCTTTTGAATAGTATGCTAATAAAACCAAGAAGTATGGTGCACAAAACTCTGAACATACATACATATAGGAGCATTTAAACCTCACTTACCTATGACCAATAGCACTGCTAACCTTCCCATTGTCTGTCTGCCCAGTGAAACCAACAGCAGCTCAATGATGTTAAAGAGATGTAACTCTCCCTTTTATACTTTACCTTGAGTCATTCCGTGACTGGTAGGTGCAAGGTAGATTATCATTAATTATGGGTTTATAACCATGGTAACAAATCTTTCGATCAGTAGAAGTCATTTGTGGGTAGTAGCTGTAAATTGGATCTCATGGCAGATTTTAAACTAAAATTAGCATTGCTGACTTAAATCTCTAACACCAGTTTAGTATCTCATTTGAATTAATATAATTGTCTTTACCGAGTGAATGTGACCAATTGAACACCTTTCCACATTTATTGAAAGCAGGAAAACATTTAATGAAGACCATTAATAGTGGTTGGTACTATGCAACTGATACTTTCTTTTTAAGCCCCTCAACTACTGTTGATAATACAATTCTGTCAACAAACGTTTTAATACTTTGCAACGCATCCCCCCCCCCCCCCCCCCATTAGGCGATAACTTGCTCACAAACTGCAGAATTCCATACACAAAGTTATCCTCTCCTGAAGTACATTGTAAGTCATTCGATACTCTGTCTAGTCTAGTTGGAAATTCTAAGGCTAACTGTTAACAAGACAGTTTCAATGAAATCCTAAGGCGACTCTAATAATAAATATAAACAATACTATATGCATCTTGTACATTATAATGTACTAGCGCATTATAAATGAGACCAATAGCAGTGTAAAATAATGTCATTAACAATACACCTACTGCTACAGTTGCAGCTACAGCTGTGTACAAATGTCATATCGCAGTGTTAGAAGTGAACCATTTGAGGTGGGTAAACTCTCAGTTGAGAGTGGGCTGCACTTGAACCAAACAGCTGGGTTTAAGCATCACTTAGAACAAGAAGATGTATATTTCTGAAATAACCTAAACCTAGCCAGCCAATAGCATTATGTATTGACATTAAACAATTGCAGTCTTGAAGCCCATTACCTTTATTACTAGTGAAACTAGCAATAAAATGAGGGTACACGGTTGCTGGCCATTTACCCAGTAAAAAGAGGTAGGTACACGCCGCCGCCGTATACTCCTGTGTACCCCCACTTCTAACACTGTGCATCATGTGATGTTTCTTATTAGGGGTGGTCAGCCACAGTGTAGTCAAATTAGGAGGAAGCGACTGGGGTTCGAAAAATTATTATGAACTACATGTACATATTTGTTCTTATTGCTGGTTATTCATGAGACAGTACAGATTCTACATACTGTAGATCAGGGGTTCCCAATCTTTTTTTGCCTAAGCACCCCTTAGCGGTCGTGTAGCAGGCAACGTTCTCTTTTGTAAAACTGTGTTTAAGGGTATCTTTGGTTTAATTCGATTAGTATTACATGTATACATTATCAAAATACGTCACTTAAACAGGTAAATAAATGCAGCATGGTATGACATTTTTGTTCATCAATTACAGTGGAACTTGCTTAATTCAAACCTCGCATAATTCAAAAACTGGGCTAGTGCAAACTATTAATCTTGGCCCCTGCTGACCATCATATAGATGGCTTCAAATAATTCAAACTTATCACCTGTAATTCAAACTTCAAGCCGCTTAGGCTCACACTATAATCAATTATAATACTATTACAGCAAGCATTAGTCACCTAATAATAGTTGCTAGTAGTTTGTAGTTATTAGTTACTATTGCTATATTGTAATGGTTCAGGACATTTGTATATACGACTCCAGTCACCCTGATGGACCTTATAGCACCCTAAGTTCCTAGTAGTTGCTACAGCACTACTCATCTAACACTTGTTCTCTTGCACTTAACTGTTTTGATACTCATACTTACATTGTTATGCATGTCTAACCATACACTGATAATTACATATCAATTACATACCTGTATAAAGCATCACTGAGTCATTATACTGCTTTATATACCCATATAAGGAAGCCCGACTTCTCAGAAATACTTGATATTGGTGTTGCATATGATCTAGATGATTTTAAGCATCTTTTGTCAAACCCGACCTATTTTGGGTCGGCCTTTGGGCTTCCCGCCGCCATGTTGTTGCGCAATTTCCAGATGACCCTACGTCGTCTTTTTACGACACTACGTCTGCATTTTTGCCGGAACTTCCCCTGGAAGTTCTATTACATTATAAAGGGCATTGTTTTCATGTTTGTTGTCTCAGTTCATGCTTGGATCTCAATAAAGACACTTCTATACTTATATAATGTAGAGACTTTCACTTCGTAGATAGGTCATTCTAGTTGTTAAGGTCCTCGACCTTGCAACAGGAACTGCCTACTAGGTCGGATCACTCTCTTTCTCAGCATAGCAAACAAGCATTGACTCGGGATCATATGGGTCGCCTTTGGTAGTTCTTGGACTACTATTACCTGTTAATCTTTCATGTAATGAAGAGGCCTAGCACCACTCATAGGCACTTCACTTTGGACTCGGGAGTCGTCTTAGGACGACAGTACCAAACTCAAAAACCATTACGATATGTTTCTGCTGAAGCTAAGCTGGGAAAACCCGCTGATTGCTTTACTGTTCCTTAGCTAAAAATGTGTTTTTATACTGTTGTTATGTACATGTGGTGCATAACATGTTGCCCATCTGCAGTGTTGTAGTTTTAAGTGCACTAAACATTACATACAGTTCTATTCAATAGGAAGTTTTCCGGTTAAAACTTGTCTTTCCTCCATTGTATTCACAGTTGAAGCAAATGAAAGTTGATGCACATTCGATTCATGTGCTACTACATTATTTTATAGTATTATTTACCAAGTAGGCACCTAAGTCATTATACAAAATGAAGGAATCACATAATTCAAACTCTGGCCTAATTCAAACTAATTATGGTGGTCCCTTGAAGTTTGAATTAAGCAAGTTCCACTGTATTTAATGGTAGCTACGTAATGTAACTTTCATCAATTGAGTGTTTTATGGCTTTCACACTGGTTTAGCTCAACTTCATTTGCATCAGTGAGCCATTTGATGTTTGTTAATAGATAATGATAATTCATAATTGATAGTCTGTAACCGAAAATCACTGTCAAAAATGCATTGAGTTGATAACTGATGAATGAAATAATCACTTCCGTTTGCAAGAATAGTGTAAAGCGAATAAAAGTAGCAATAAAATAATTATTATATTATATTCTATTTAAATTATAATTTTATTTTAAATTTTCGTAGTTCTAGTTCTGTAGTGAATGAGAAACATGACCGGGGATAATATTTTTTGATCTCTCATTGAGTGAAATCAAACCGTCCACAAAGCGAATTCGCTTATAGCTTTTGTAGTTTGTCATGATCGATTCCAATTTTCGAATTCTCCTTCGGCTAAAACTCGCTATTCGCAAAAAAATTTGCGACAGTGTAGCCGATGTATTAGTGCAAACTAAAATCTCATTCTATCAACAGTACTGCGTCTAACCGTGTCCAGTTACACTTTATCTAGATATGGATACTTGTCCCAGTAAAACACATATTATTATTATTTTAATATATCCACACAGTTGTTACCTGTGCCTTTAGAGGAGTGGAATGATAGTCCACTAATATTATTATTGAGAATTTCTGATTTACTTATAATGCATATGTTTATACTAAGTCATACAGGGTCACATTATGTCATACTGTGTCATACTGTGTCAAACTGTGTCATACTGTGCCATACTGTATCATACTGTGTCATACTGTGTCATACTGTATCATACTGTGTCATACTGTGTCATACTGTGTCATACTGTGTCATGCTAGGTCATACTAGGTCATACTAGATCATACTGGGTCACGTTATGTCACACTTGTATGATCAATTGATGAGTGGTTCTTGTGCGATGGCTGTTCCCCTTGATAAGCTAATACATGTAGATCTATTTTGTGCAACTCAGTTATTTATTAATATAATATTACATTACAAAGCCCACCAAGAATAAAGTTGTAAGTACGTCATGTAATAGCACTACATAAACTAAAATAAGCTACTACTGATGTAATATACTTGTATAATTATAAAATTATGCTAATACTTTTTGAAATAGTTGACAACATGTCAGATACACCTAAAAACTGCATGAAATTTAATAACTTTGATTTTCTAGTCTTTTTGGAATTTACTCTGTTTACTATCATGTCCCACAATTCATAAGCCTCTAGTCATCTTATCCGGTAATTTATGGGGCTGCTATTATTTAGCCTCGTCGTCTTTGTCTGCATCTTATGCGAGCCTGTCGAGTTCGGAACCTTCTGCATCTCCTTCTTCTTTTTCTACATTTCTGTAAACAGATTCATAGCGACACATTTTACTGTAAATAGAAAATGGCAATGTATAGTTGTTTTAAATTTAGTGGTGAACGATTAAAACATAAGTTATTAATTTTATTAAATTAAATGTAATATGCAGCAAAATGAAGCTACTTCCTATCCATCTAATACATGTATATATAGACATAATGTAGTTCAGTCACTTACAGCCAGAGTGCAGCTGACTGTCTTTACACTGTCTCCCTGACATGGTAGTCCATTGCCAGATGGTACAGGATTATTACAGACTCTCCTCTGCCTTCTGGTACCTGGCCCACAGTTCCTAGCGCTAGTACAAGGTCCTTCATTTTCCCAGTTTGACCAGGCACCATTCCTACGAGTTGGTGTCACTACAGGGGCCTGTGTTGTCACGCGAGGAGTGGTGACAACTGGGGCTGCAGTGGTTGGACATGGCTAGAAGGGCATATTATTGATATTATTAGGGGTTCATGTTTGTATCCTGCATGTCATAATTCTAGTATATATATATATGTGAGTGTTATTTCAAAATGCTAATTCAAAGCAAGTAGCAGTACCATGCTTTGCATTGAAAAGCATGATTGTATCACTAAAATATTTACAATTTTCTTATTCTACCTTGACTGCAGGATTTTAATGATTCTACAATTTCAAATCTTACCACAACAGCTGTTGAGCAGACTTCACTTATAGTAGTAGTGAGAGGTGGGTTGCATCCGCTCCCAGAGCAGGTTTGAGTCTTTTTCTGCACACCAATCCCAGAACCACAGGCCGCTACACACCCCCCAACATTGGTGTAACCTGGGCAGTTGCAGTTTAGTGGGACTACAGGACAGGCTCCAACTTGAAAGTCAAACTTCATGTCAGAGTTTGAGGTGTCGCAGACGCTGGTATATTGGCTGCAGGGTACTGGGGAGGTTTGCCCCAACACTGTCACAGATCGAGCTGTAAAAACAAAAACTGATAGCTGATACACACTGGGTTATATAATGTTAGATCGTCATTGGCAATACACATGGCTACATGTGATGTTATGTTACCCAATGCTATTGAATGTAAGATTAAATATTACGTATATAAATAGTATAGAAATGGATTCAGTTGTATCAAGCAAGCTTTAGCCATCACTAGTACCAAATTAAGTGAACTAAAAATATAATGATTCCAAATTTTATTATTTGCTAAAGCAATACTTCTTTTCACAAAAACAAGGTTCTGCCAGTGTCAGCTGTGGATGGAGATTGTACCTATTAATATTGGGGAATAGATTTATTTCACTATAAAACTCTCGCCGCAACTTTTGCTTTTGAACATTCCTTTTAAGAAATCTACACATTGTAGTTTTAATAAGTCTATATAATATCATAAATATTTTATACACATGTATGTGTATAATACATACACACAGTAGGTATATTTTGTATATACATGTACATGTGCATTCTACGTTGAGTGATGTATTAATATACATGTATGTATAAATGTAAATGTATAGTGTACGTATACGTACTGTATATGTATACTGTACATGGACGTACATGTATATACAATGTATGTATAGATAACAGAATTAATACAGACTGTTCCCATTTTAGTTTAGCCTTAGGATACTTACGGGTGGATGAAGCTGGGGGTATTGCCAGATCCCTAAAACCAAAAGATAGTATGGAGCCCCCAGGTACATCGGTCTTACAAAGCGGACCCGTAGTAGCATCAAACGGAGAGGAAACCTTT
Organism: Bugulina stolonifera; assembly: GCA_935421135.1. Lineage (NCBI taxonomy): Eukaryota > Metazoa > Bryozoa > Gymnolaemata > Cheilostomatida > Bugulidae > Bugulina > Bugulina stolonifera. Next base: position 13,743,720 of record OW285196.1, read on the forward strand.
CCAAAATCTGTTAAAAGAGAATGAAAAGCGGAGGGAGATAACTACTACTTCAATGTTATATTTATATATTTATGGATAGAATAAATGGCCACTAATTTTACTTGCAAAACTAAATATGCAATGTATATTGAGGCCAATGATATAAAAGAGAGCAATGATGTTTTTGCCTTCCTGTGATGCAAACAGGAATACTAGATATTTTATTTTTCAAGCATGTTTTCTCTGTCCATTCATTTAAATGACCACATTGCATTATACATGTAGTGTATATAACAGTATGGGGCTTTGTAGCTCTCAAACTAGTTCTGTGCTTTATGATCTTGCATTGGTAGTAAATACGATTATATGGTTCTCTAGAGAGTCCCGGACTACGAAAATTGTAACATATTATAAAATTTTGTCTAATGTGATAGAAACAAGTGTGAATTTTATATGTCTAAGCACACATGCTACGTTTACATGACTGTATAGGTGCGCACATGCTTGTAGCCTACTTATACCACAGATTGATTTACTCCAGAGTTACTGTTAAATGTAAAAGGTTACTTTTACTGGCTCACCATTTGCTATGCAGACTCTGTCTAACTTGTCATCACCAGTTGCTATACAACCCGCTGTCTTTACAAACAACACACAGACCTGTCTCCGTCCAGCTACACAGGCACCCTCTAAGTACTGTATACATGGGGCTACTTCAGAACATTGGTCAGCTTGACCCTCCACTAGATTGACCACGCTTAGACCTAAAAATAACATTTACTAATCACCTTATTGTTTATATTTGATAGATGCATAATATAATACTGTAACTGAGTAATATTACTGTAAATCCTACACAAGTCAACAAGGTAATTTACAATCGCTGTGGAATATGATAAATTATTAACTACTACACTAACTAATACTTATGCAGATTAAGCTAATTAGGCATTGCCAATTCCTATAAATTCTCATTTCAATACAGATTAATGTGGATTAATGAAGATTAATACAGCATATAATTCTGCAAACTTTTATAACCTAGTAAAACAGTGACAGTGAACCTGATTTATGATCTAATACAAATTTAGACAATCATGCATTTCTACTTCAGCCTTTTGTCAGTCAAATACATCTCTAATATTCTAAAATCTTACCCACAATCAGCAATACAGTTAAGTGACCCATTCTCTACACAGACAAGCTACCAGTGAACAGAACTGATTTGAAAATTGTGAAGAAAGTTGCTTTTATAGTCGGTGAAGTACCAAGCTTGTCACACAGCTGGTTGCATTTTACACATCAATCACCAAAAGTGGAAAAACGAGATAATTATCTAAGCTGGGCAACCATAGTGAAATAATTTGATACATGACACATGGTAGTAGACTCCATCATGTGTCAGCAGGAGATTAGTACTTGACTGAATATTGTATTATATAGTCTGAATAAAAGTCTCTATGTTGTCGTGTTTTATATAGTCTGAATACTCTATATTGTCAGGTATTACTATAGTCTGAGTAAAAGTCTCTATATTGTCAGGACTGTGTTACTATACCATTGTCAGGACTGTGTTACTATAGCCTAAATAAAAGTCTCGATGTTGTCAGGTCTGTGTTACTATAGCCTGAATAAAAGTCTCGTTGTTGTCAGGTATTAATAAAACAAGCAGAATCCACATCCACCACCAGCTTGCTAAGCTTAATACTTTAACTCAGCCTATTCCCTGCATGACTATATAAACTTTGATTTTGGTATAAACTGATTAGAAGGCCCTGCCTAGATTCTACATGGTGTTAATTCCAGTGGTTCAATAATAAGCTCTAGCTAGTTCCCTGTGCACAGAAATCATGAGACTCAAAGATGTCGGACAGCTACTGGATGAGATGCTACTAACTTTCATCTAAATTTAATTGCAAGCATAAATCATGATCAGTGACATGAAGCTAAGCTGTTAATTGCAAAATAATAATACACATGTGTATGTTTAGTAACTACTGAATAAATAAACATCCAGTTTGGCAACTGTTAAATAAACCAGCATCAGGTTGAGTTGCTGCATTTAGCAAAAAGTTGATATTTATCCAAATAAGAGACTTTTGATTATGCTTGCAGATAAACAGTCGTTGCTATTCTATTTATAGCCCCAACTAAACACGTTTCAAATGTTACATTATCATATGTCGTATGTTGGAATATCTATGCCAATACTATGTACTACCTAATAATATCTCAACAATAAAAGCTCCGAAGATGATATAAAAAATCTGAAAATTGGTACATTTCCTGTATATGTAAGTCTGGATGTACATAATATATGTAAGTCTGTATGTACACTATATGCAGTGTATCCTATTACCATGTAAATGAATGAGACAGAGGTGTGCTTGTGATATAGGGCCGATAATAAATTTCTGCGTATCAATGTACATACACGTACTTGTATTATAGACTGTGTTGCACATTATTTCTACATACATTGCACATGGAAAACACATGTATATAATTACATATACATTGTACATGTATTGAATTGAATATTCTCTATTGGAGAACAACTGAACTTACACTGTACATCTACACTGTACATCTACACTGTACATCTACACTGTACATCTACACTGTACATCTACACTGTACATCTACACTGTACATCTACACTGTACATCTACACTGTACATCTACACTGTACATCTACACTGTACATCTACACTGTACATCTGCACTGTACATCTACACTGTACATCTACACTGTACATCTACACTGTACATCTACACTGTACATCTACACTGTACATCTACACTGTTCTTAAATCATCGGATATTAAATTTAATTACATCTCACAGGATATCTTCCAAGAGAATTCTTAGTAAAGCAATAAACACTGAGTGCTTAATTCAGTAAAAACTATTCTTAATTGACAGAATATTAGTTTTTAGTTTCCGACATAGACGTTTTCTTATGAACATTTCATCAGCTGGAGGTAAGTTACTTTTTCTAACTTCCTCAATTCATGACATTTTCTTAAAATGTTTAAACTCCAATCACTAAAGTAGAGCTGAGCATATTCTTCATTTCCAAGAAACTCATCCGTGGTTAATGAATTAATTACTCGTGTGTCACTTGTCCTAAGTGAATATGTTGGCAGCTTAAGATTGCGAATAATTTATTAAGTATTGGCTTTCATACCAAGACCTGCGTTTACTTTCTAGGAATCCAGCAAATTTTTATATCAATTTGATTATAGCATGGTAATCCAACAAATATATTCTAGAAGTGTATAATATGCCAATTTTTTATCAACTTCACCAACTGGATTACCATAATGATGTATAAAATCAAGCTGTTATTGAATAATTAGAGATTTATCAAACATCACAAATATAGATATAATAATATAAAGATATAATATTTATATTACGTGTACATATGTAAATCTGTGACCGCAAACAACAGGCGAGGCTCCAAATATCAGTTTCAACAATGCTATAGACTCCAACAGCATTCAACATTGCTGCCAAATTGCGACATCACTCCAACTGAAGCATATATCCTTTCCTTATTTCATATACAAGGTCTATTGTTATGTTACCATCACAGCAGCGACGCTATGGACAAAACAGACTATATGCTAGTATTTCATAATGATAAAGTAGCTGCCTGTAATATTGGATTCAAACAATAACACCGGCAGCACATGCCTTCCACTTCATGTATCTCTTAACTTGAAAAACTATGCAACTCTTAGCAATAATAGTCGCTGGGCCTATCTACCCATTAAGATTAATACATACTACATGTAACTTTGACTACATTACACTACGCACTGTCACCGTACTCTAAGCCACACATAACTAGGGCTAACAGGGCAAATTAGTGTGTAGTTGCACTTACTTAATAGTTGGACATCTCTTTCACTGGAAATGACGTTAGTACTTTTCTAGAAAAATCTCGTTTTCCAATATTTTGGTTGATTTAAGACAGAATCCTAAAGTGATTGCCCAATTATGTCAGATCAGTGTTTCTATAAAGCTACCTCCATCTCTTGAATTCCTGGTAAACAGATTATAATTGAAAATTTTGTAGAATTATAGAAGAGATTTAAAAAGAATTATGTCCGCAAAGCTGATTATTCTGTCTCTGGTAAACAAGTAGAGAAGTTCTCACAATAGTAAAGATTCTGTGGAACAAACAGACACGGTTTTCGTTTTCATAACTGTACATGCATATACAAAACTGAGCAGTTGGAAATAGCGTAAATTGAATCAAATACCAGTGAAATACTCTGTTAATTTGAGTATAGTACACATACTGCACACCACAGGCTAACAAAAGCACTGCTACTTAGGCTATTTCTAGGATCTGGAAATGTAGAGCAAGTTTATTTGTGTTAAGAGATGTTTGCCATGTTTGTTATAGGAGATATAACATTAACTCCTTGCCATAAAATATACATTAAGTTTATATTTTTGTATTTGATGCGAACCGTTTTGTGACATACATGTTCAACCTGAGCATGCATGTCATGACAAAGACAAATTGAATCAAAGTTTTGTTGTTATTATTAGTTGTGCGCATAAGCTGTACTGTTGATGATCACAGCATACATTTACACGTAGATGTAGATGTTTTGTTTGTTATCTCCCCATGACAACATCTCATAAGAGTAAACTCAATTCTTGTGCTCTACCTACCATGAAGCTCTAAACCCAAGTACCAATCTCATGCATATTTAAATCTTAGACAAATAATCCGTTCCACTGACAGCACCACGTATCGAGCACTTTGTCCGAGCTTAAAATGTATTTTGAAGAGAGTTATGCTTTTATTGTGTCATATTTTTGTTAATACTATATATCTGCACGCAATAAGGCAACTGGTATAAGAAATGCTTCACTAATTGAAATATAGATAAAAAGAGGCGGCAAATTAAAATCTGCTATTTGCATAATTCAGGATATAGAATTACAAATTGTAACTATAATGTATTTTAAATCAATTTCGTAAATAGTTTTCAAAAAGATTCAAAACTGATTATACATGTAGTTCAACTTTGTTATGGAGCAAATATAAATGCGCATAAATGTGTACGTGTGCATGTACATGTGCACGTGGTAAGATCATCGTTATTTTATGACACAGGTCTACCAAACTTTTATATTCTAGCACCAGAAATAAACAGAGATTTTTATATTAATGGAATAAATTTTAGGTAAGAGGCTACTACAATGTATATTACAGCATTTACTGGTAAGTGTAACGCCAACATATTAGTTGAATTCAATAGTATGTGAATGTTACTACATGTATATCATGGCACTTTAAAGTTCCCTCAGTTTGATGATGTCTGCTACCCAGTATTGTGTGACTAGATGTGGCTCAATGGGACTCAGTGTGACTCGATATGATTCATTGCTTCTAGTAACAAGGTACAATCTAAAAAGTAGATAAATTACAAAGTTCCTTTGAAATAATAACTATTACCCCATCAAACCTCACAGTAAAATTGATGCTACATGTACATGTGTGTATACATGCTGCAGAAAACATTCATGCATGATTGCCAGAATGCTATTGCTACAGTTGCTACACTCGACTGTATATTATTGAATTCTACATACTTGCAGACGGAAATCGTACTGAGCATTGTGGACAGGAAATCTCTGCAGTTGTTTCCTGGGGTGGAGATTATCATCTGTCGCTTGTATGCTCCCGTCAGCATTGACCTTGACATAGCAGGTTCTGGACGGGTTGGTGCTTGTGTGCTTCATGGTATACCTTAAATTAGATAAACCGGACACTGCATATACGATAGTTATATAATACACAAGTAATAGACAATTTCCTAACCTATTTTATTTATTTCATCATTGTCAAAGTAACACTTGTACTGGGATCAGCCATGGTCACTACATGTGAGAAGGAAGCGTGGTTATTGGCTTCGTAGAGCTCTCAACTAAAGAATGCTGTTAAATTATCCAATAGGCAAACTATTGAAACCAAGTACGCTGTATAGTATTGACATGACTAGCGTCTTTTTTGCAGCGCTATTCTCAAAGTGGCAACACTACAAGCGCCTGTGATAACTTAAGTATTCCACTCATTTTAGGCTAATAAATGTCCAGGTGAGTTCCAGGGTGCAATAAAATTTTGAGGGTTAAGAATTGCATAATATACATAGACACAAACTATACTATGGAATATAAAACCAACTCTGTTACCTGAAAGTGTTGGATGTACTTGAGTTATATCGGAGAAACTGACCGTCAACAGAAATCTCCGAGTTTGCTGCTACCTGATAATATACAACATAGTTTGAAGGACGAAAAAGGCATCAGATAAGAAGTGGCTCAATGGAAGTATGGCTAGTAGTAGTAGGGGAGGGGAATAACTACAGTGATAAGCTTATAAATTTGACCAACCACACGCTCTGAGTTTGTATAAGTATTGCTGCCGCTGTTGTTAATTATCATGTAAAAGACTAGAACATGTCAGAACTTAGTTATAAAACTTTGGTAAATCATCTATTACCAGATGTGAACCCGAAGAGTGCTTTGAATGCAAATCTACAAAACTAGACAATCGTTTTCAACTGATTCAATTCTAGTAAGGATTCTCTATCTATTTGGACACTTCCAAGGAAAACAGCCACCTTACGTCAGAGTTGTATTATAGTAAATATTTAGTGTAAAATTATGCAAATCCACCATTACTTCTAAGAAAGATTTCCTTAATAAATCTTTATTTATATACTACAGACATGTATGAGGCGAAGGTGCTGTCAGGGGATTAACTCCGAATCTCTAACACCTCATATAATTGTGGTGCTATACATGGAATGAACATATTTGCTATTAAAAGTTATTCAGTAAGGTAAACCAAATACATGTACAATATTACTAAAGGGTCTAAAATCATCATAAACAAGTTCTTATGGGCTCAAGTGCTGCACAAACATTGAATAATAGCCCACAACCTTCTTGCTAAAAGTTCATATTTTTATAAATAAAGTCATCTATACCTTAAAACTATTGATACAATGCTTTGATATGGCATCTACTCTTTAGATTTATGACATCATTTTACTTACAGTGCGAATTCTAAGGGAATCTCCGCAAATAGATGAGAGGTAGAACAGATGGCCAGCTGGAGGTGGGGATGGGTAGGTCGGTGACGTTACAACGTTCCACATGAACAGATTAGACCTTACATTGTATGTGCTAGAGTTCACTGGCTTCATCACAAAATCTAAATAATAAGTTAGAATAATTAATAAACATCTAATAAACGTCATGGCATAATATACACATATACATATATGATGATGTAAACATGTATGTACATTGTATATGATACATAATGCACACATACATGTACATGTATACACTGTATGTACATGCATATCCCATCCGTCACCTAACAACCAACAACATTTTAACATACCGAAGAGACTGGTCTCCACCGTAGCTCCTTTCTTGTAGATCTCACCATTTCCTGCGACCACCAGAGAGGTGTAGTCATAGGTAGTGAGAGTGTAACACTCAGCCAATGGCAAGATGGCGGCCTCCGCACTTCCCGTCAACAGAAACATCTAGTGGAGAGAATAATCATGACATTCATGTCTTGGTTTTGATGAATCTAAGGAATTACTGTCACTGAGTGCATAAGTACACTCTACGCTAGACTACACACTACGCTACGCTACACTACTAGCATGCAATGAATATAAAAATATAGTAAGCCTTTATAACATAATTGTTACATACATATTACATACATGTTGTATACATGTTAGATGCATGTTGCACATGTGTTACATATGTGTTACATACGTTGAACATTTTACAAGTACACTATTTGTACTCAACATTTGAACGATAATCAATCATTAAGAGCTGTTGCAGTGTGATTGATGGGTCAAAGCCGAACCATGAGAAGTCAACTCCAAATGAATTCGCTTTAAGCAACAACAAACTACACGAATACAGTGCATCCATAAACTCCTCAATCTTAATCATACTAACAGTCAAGCCAAGCAGAGTTGTACAACAGGATTTATACAACATAAAACAGACATTTCAGCTTTCTTGAAGCGTTCTTAGTGATTGGTTAAGGTTGGTTTCCACTCAGCAGGTCCCACCTCCAGGCTACCTGGAGCTAGCCTGGAGGTGGCCTGGAGTCAACGTGGTTTCCACTTCACAGGCTTTGCTTTCCCAGCTACAGCAAGATGCCTACAGGGGACCTGCAGTGGACCTGCAGTAGACCAGGAAGGCACCTGGAGACATGTGTTTTCACTCAATACATGTAATAAACAAAGTAATAAAAGAGCTATTATTATTCAATTACTTGACAACCAGTGAGTGACCGCAGGTCGTGGTATCCATTCTCCAGGCACAGCCTGCGGTCAATGATTAGCCGCCGGTAAGTTGAAATTTTTCAACTTACCGGCGGTCAGCTACAGGCTTTACGGTCTTCTAGTGGCTTTGGTTTCCACACCGCAGGCCTTATTCTACCGGTCAGCCGGCGGTCAAAAACCGGCTAACTGAAAACCAAGCTTTAATATTCTGCGAATATTTTACGTCATAGTTTAAATTCATAGCAATTGATGAGTATCCCTTCTGATAAAGAAAATAATTGTTTGATTCTTTCTCTTGACCTACACCTCATGCCATGCCGACTGTTTTATCATACAACCAAAGTTTCTATATACCAAGTTTATCCAGTAAACGATGCGCATACTTATTTGCCATAGTTCTTCCACCAAAATGGGCAAACCGTTGCTCTTTAACGAGCGCCCAGCCTGTGGTCAAACGCTTAGGCTAGAAAAATATAGGTCAGCAATAGTAGTTGACCGTCTGCACAAAGAGCGTACTTTTACTATCTTTGGTCTACATGAGACATAAATAGTCCAGACCACGTGATCAGTAGGATGGCTCGAACTTTTTGGGCCTTTTTTCTATATTTATGCTCTTCTAAATGCTTGCATCTTCTATTGATGCTATCGGTATAAACATCATGTATTCTGAAAATAATTGCAGGTAGTTTTAGCTAATCTCAGGGCAATTTTTTCGCCAATCTTGAGAAGACCCCATTGTTTCATTGGTAATTTTTCGTTGCCACTCAACTACTTTGAACTAGGCCGCTTATTAGGTCAGATTTCGCGCGATCCTATTGGTGCATAAAGCCGTGGAACAACTTATTAGTTCTATAAACTTTGATACAACTATTAATATATACCACTTTCACCTGTGTCTATATAGCAACAAGTAAAGTTTAACCTTATGGCATATGACTTACCACACCCCATACAGCAACAGCTCGGTAAAACATACTTATATTTAAATTTAATGAGGAAGACTTGAAGTGTTGAATTATCCAGTAGATATGCGCAACTCTCCGTTATCAAATGGGCCTTATATACGCAGAATACCTTCCTAAGTTGACGCATCGCTCACAACGGGATGGTATTATTTTGCAACTACCGGCGCATGGAAGTTGTGCAATGGAAAAACAAACGTGAAAGTTTCTGCGCTTGCGAAACATTTAGCTTGAATCTTAAAATAAGGAGGCACTGTTTGACTACCATCCGCATTTAAAAGATTACCATCAATCTAAGTCCAAGGGTACAGGGATATACACATGAGATTTCCCTCCACTGCACGGGGTTTCCCCAGTCTAGTTATTACTCTAGAATAGCCACTATCAAGTTCACTGTCGAATAACTGCATAATTAAATACAACAATTTCATATACATGTATAATTAATCATTTTGAAGTTAAAAGTTCCTCCGAGGATTGTACAAGCACCTTTCAAGACAAATTAGTAATATTGTTAAACTGAAACAGGTGGTTATTATGACAGGTGATTGAATAGACAACTCCTACAGCATGGAAGTTGGTTGGAATAATTCTTCGTTCCATTTTCCGCACAGAGGTTTCAGTTTTGCATCCCATAACTAATCTCAGGTAAGAAAAAGCTACATGTAAGATCTGAAGAGATCAGCATTTCTTTCTAATTTGAGGTAGAGAAGGGGAACAAAGTAGCGCAGGAGCATTAAAAGGTTGGATGCCCTGCCCAACACCACCAATGACCTCTATGGGAACTTAACCTACATCTTCCACATGAAAGTTCAGCTCTCTAACCACTAGGCCACGGCTACTCACTGAGGTTTCATAAAAAACTGTTCTTTAATGTTTGTCAGGAGATTAGAAACTCTAATAGAAGCATTTCACTACAGCACTACAAAGCCATCTCATCTGCTTAAACTTTGAAACCTATAATCCGGCAGGATCCATGTGAAAAACAAATTTGCGCATGTACGACATGTGCAATGCATTATCAACAAGCTGTGTACATAATGAATGTTTTCTGTTCACTATGCTCGGTGAAGAGGTCCCTTAGAGCCTATAGCTAAACTCTAGTCAGTGATTGGTCATTCCTTAGAGCCTATAGCTAAACTCTAGTCAGTGATTGGTCATTCCTTAGAGCCTATAGCTAAACTCTAGTCAGTGATTGGTCATTCCTTAGAGCCTATAGTTAAACTCTAGTCAGTGATTGGTCATTCACACTCAGGCATGGAATCAACTCCCTGGCTACTCATAAAACGATTTCGTCGCCAGAAAAATATACATGTAACATAATAAATTTCCCAACGCCGGCAAATGTAATAGTTGAATGTGAAATAATGTATCACATCCTTATCATGAATATCTGTGTTTATCTATATTTCTACATACTGCGTGAAACAAAATAACTGATTACGTGGGGACATGTTTGTCTTATGTCAATATTTGACTACTGCATTACCACAGCATACAGTGTATGTCAGGAGTTTTCCTCTATCGGTTTAGTAGTTCAGATTCCATCATAAAATTATAATCCTTTCATAAACAGTCAGATTATGCATAAACAAAAAGATTTGCCAAAAGCTCACGTTTTTAGCCTGAAAGATCCACTGCTGTAGAAAACATGACTAAATACAGTGTACATCTTTCTACATGTATGTGTGAAACGTTAATATTTCTAGAAAATATATAATATTAATATGCATTACGTATAAATTTTGATAAAAATTTACTAGCTCCTTGCTTTATTTATTTTGCTTAAAATTCCTTTCAAAATTGATTTTTTACGTTTTCAAATCTGGTACCAAAGTGCCAACGTCTGCAACATACTACTTAAGTAAAGTAAGATCATAAGTCATGAGTTCTGGTGCCTTGTTAGCATCACAGTCTACAATGTACAATATAATGTAATATAATATAATATAATATAATATAATATAATATAATACAATATAATATAGTATAATATAATATAATATAATATAATATAATGCAATATAATATAATATAATATAATATAATGCAATATAATATAATATAATATAATATAATGCAATATAATATAATATAATATAATATAATATAATACGGTATGGTGCGGCACGGCACGGCACGGCACGGTACGGTACAGTACGGTACAATACAATACAATACAATACAATACAATACAATATAATGTAATATAATATAATACAATACAATACAATATAATATACATGTAATATACATGTAATAACGCAATATTATACAATAGATATTTAAAACAATCCCATCAATCATTATGAGTTCAATCTGTTTAATTGTGTTATTTGAGTTTCATCCTATCTCTGTGTAATCTGTAGCAAGAGGACATAAATCACATTATTATCACTAATATTAGTTGGGAATCCCCAATAGTAAAAATTTATCATGGGAATTCTAGTAAAATAATATGTAGAGGGTGTTATTTATAGCCACTGACAACAACTCCTAAGAGAAAAGTGACCAGATTGTATATTTTGTGAAACTATTAGTTCATCCCTTGTCAAGGAATAAAACCATGGTAAGTCAAACTGTTTGTTTGTTTATTTGGTGTCATAGTGCAGATATTATATACTTTGTACATGCGTGCTCATTCATGTGATTACATACATACTAAAGGAGTTGTCTTTCCACTTCTCACTATTATGTGCTATACATTTTTTGCTTATTAATTTGATTTAAATGAAGATTTGTTTCAGACAAAGCTACCAAGCTAATAGGTGTCTTCGCGACCTAAATTCCAGACCCAGGCCGATTTGTAGAAGTATTTTCCGGCACACATCTGTCACAGGGTTGTAAACACACCGGCCTGGGTCAAAAGTAAAATCCTCATCTTCGCTTGAAGAAATCAGGGGTGCCAATGAGCTAGGGATGGTTTTGTCCAGCCAAGCGAAATCTCAGGCTAATAGCCCTTCTGACCTAGGTCGGACGGCCATCTTGTGATTTTTATTTGCGACCCGGGTTCGTCCAAGAGGTCGCAAAGACACCATTTATTCAAAATTAAACTTCTCATACAATTCACTGTTATTGTAGCAATATGGTATACTACAGGGTTCACTCCAGGGTTCACTCAAGGGGGTTCACTCAAGGGGGTTCACCCCAGAGTCCCCTCCAGGGGGTATGATAGAAACACAAACTCATCTCACATTATTACAAAATATTTCATTTTATTCCATTTAGTTGTCCCACCTAACTGCATCAATATTCTCAATAGAGGAGATAGATCTGTGTCCAGACATGCAGCTTAGTAGTTTAAAATTGTGTTGTCAGATGCTTCTTCCTTACCAAAATAATAATAATTTCTAAACACGACGATCTCGATAAAACAGTTAACCATTCTTGCTACTGATTTGACGATAAAACAGTTAACCATTCTTGCTACTGATTTGACACTATTTCGTAGCATTGTTTCCATACCAAAACTAACAAAGCTTGATAAAAATGAGATTAAATTCCTAAAACCTCACTAAAAATATTATTACTCCAGTACAAAAGCAGTGTTCACATTACATCTGGCATCTACATTTACAATGTTGGTTTAGATGCAGGGAAATTCCCAACAGGGAGAATTTACCATGGGAATTTTAGCAAGAATATTTATTGCCAGGCACAAAGCAAATTTTCAGAGAGAATAAAATAATTGCTTTCAATGAAAGTTCACATGCCATCCTTTCACATCATGAATGCACAATGTATTTAGTAATATTGAATTTTTAATTATTTTATCGCTCTGGGTATGTTTTTGTACTTCATAGCTAACAATACAACTGGTGAGCCAGAGATATCTTGTTATCTGCATGATAAAAATACAATCTGTACTCCATGCTGATATTTGACTAGAATAGAATGAGATACTTCATACCATAAGCTACATGTAGAAAAATTTTGGCAAGCAGCGCTGTCATCAAATTAAAATGTCATAATAGAATAAATAGTGAAGAGAGTTGGCACAAATTGTGATGTAATTGTTTGCTAAATTACAATTGTTTTCTTATCATTCTCAACTTTCATATGTGGGCAGCTACTCGATTGCATAACATGTAGATGGAGTGATAATGAACAGCACAGTATTAGGGCAGCACCTTCTGCAGTGGAAGTCAGCAAATCAGAAATAGCCAGACAGCCTGATTTGAGAGAAACTCAGGGAAAAATGGGAGATTCTGCAAGACACTCCATGCTGGTTGTTCTGCTCTGGATATGTTCACTCCATATACACATTGGTAAGTAGAACAAGGTTAAAAATGTACATGAGTTGGTCTTTGGAACTATGTATCTCTTCACCATGTGTAGTCAAATTTTTTTTTAGCATGTTACATTGAACTATAATTATAATACTAATCATATTATATTATATTAATCACCATCAAGTCCAGTCAAGCTGTTGTGTTAACATTTTGTAAAAAAGGATTAGAATAAAGCTGGCAGTTTCCAACATTTTTTTTATATTTTGCTGGCTTCCTCTTACCCCATTGTTGGTAGAGCTAAGACAAATACTGACAAATACGTGAAGATAACTTTGCACTATCTCCTCATTGCATAAATTCTGTGTGATTGAAATGGGCTAATTGCATAGATATGTATTTGTTATTTAATCAACAGCATCGCATGTAAATCCTACTTAGCTAGTCAGAATCAGACTGGACATGAAAAAAGACTGAATTCACTACAAAATAATATAACATAATGTCATGATTTCTTATATTTACAGTGGGCTCATGTGGCACTCCACCACCTGTCAGTCATGCTACAGTATCACTGTCTACTGTAAACTCTCTACAAATAGCTACATACACATGTGATGCTGCTAACGGGTATGCCACCAGAGGTAACAACACTATCGCCTGTCTGAGAGTTCAAGGCTATGCTGTATGGACATCAGTTACAGTTTCATGCCCACGTAAGTAGCTTGGGGCTCAGTTTCCTGTTTGACCCCTACCAAAATTAATTTGGCGCCCCTGTCCTATATTATCAAATGAATATCCGCTCTGCCTATATTCGTGAAATTAATCAAGATTTGTCACACATAGCTTGGCCAGTTATTGAGGTTGGAGACTTGACGGTCTACATGCTAGCAGTTTTCCCGGTAACCTGCCGGTCTTTAGTATTAGCACTATTGATGTTTACCGCTAAGCAAATCAGTCCGGGAACCATTAGCTGGAATTGTTGAATTTCATCATCATTGTTGAATACCAAGATTATGTGGATGTGTCGCACATGAAGGCTCTTCATCAGTATGTACAGTATGTATATGTAGCAAATCTCTGCCTGATGTAAATTGCTACATTACTTCACTAGCTTATTATTATAATAGTGGTTGTACTATGAGTTAGCTGTTGGAATAAACGGAAGAGGTGCAAAGCAAGGGATAATCTGGAACTGTGCCACAAGGTTCAATAAACCAGCAGCCACTTTTGCCTGGTATAAGCCTCGAGTAGCTATTTGCTGATAATTTGCAGATAATATAGTCACAAGAACTTCCTTAGATGATTCTTGTGGGACAGTTTAAGCCAAGAGCTATCCTTTACCATCACAGCATTACTAGGATTTTCATAGACATCATTCAACAAAAATTACTGTTGTATTAATCAATATTCCAACCCACTTTGAAAATTTCACTTGTGGATATTTTTCACATATCACCAAAGGAGTACGATGTTCGACTGAACCTTCTATGTCTCAAGCTACTCGAGTTAAGCAAAGAGGAAGTAGAAATGAATACTACTATCATTACTCCTATGACAGATACGTTGGTTACTCACGAAGAAGACAATTGCACAGAGTTGTATACTTTTACCGACCAATGGTACCAACGTAAGTATGCTCACTATTTTAATACAAGTAAACTGTAAGTGGAGTGTTGTTACAAAGTCAATTACTCCAACATACAAGTAGATTTGTTACTTGTAGCCACATTTTTGCTATTCTGTAGTTCATAGATTGCTGTCACTTTTCCCAAGCTCTGATCAGCCTGAGTTTATAACAAACCCTTCAAAGTGGCCGAGGTTATATTTGTGGTTCCCTGTACATCTTGGATGATGGAGAAACAATGTTATATTTAGCTGTTATTAGCCAATAATTTGGTCAAGGGATTTCCAGAGTACATTAGCCCAAGTCAGAAGCAAAACATCTTTCCAGCATAATAATTGAGCGCAGCATTGATGACCTAGAAATTGTTTTTGCTTTGGCTAAGTGTAAGCGCAGGCCTTTAGGCCTGTAAACTTTGGCTAAGCGGCCATTGTGACACATTTATCTGCAAACAAGTAGGTCTGGTGACAACAACAACTACGACAACAGTAGAAGCAATATCTGTACAGGTATATATACTAAGACAGGAGTTGGTTTTTGCAAAACAAATTACTTACACTGCAGTGTACAATGTATATAAGAATGTACATGTACAATGAGATAACTAGTCTTTGCAATACTCCTTAAATTGTGGTAGGCGATCTGCATTCAGATTTTTGTGTTTCGGCTAAAACTGAAACATGCTACGTAAATGATATCCCACTTCCACTGATAGTTTAATACTTGGCAGCAATTTCAATATTGGTCATCATAAATATTCTTAGCTACAAGTGCATGTCTGGTACATACAATTCAATATTTCTCGCTATAGGTTTTACCATAGCACATCTTATATAATTTATACAGATATTATACTGGGTCTGTGGTACTAACATGTAATGCTAACTACTATCTACCAAATGGAACTCAGAGTGTTCAGATGTACTGCGGGGATGATGGCAAGTGGATAACTCCTAGTGTTTCCTGTCAAGGTGAGTCTTAACCTTATTAGCAGCTCACAGATTTCACTTACCACTGCCGTTGCGTTAAATTTTGCCAATGGTCAAGAATTGTATGTACGGTAAATGCAGGGGCATCGGCATATTGGTGAGGTTAGCTAGTATCATACAATGCACATTAACATTTTTATTTTACTAACTGGAAAACTAATTAGTAAATTATCTAAAAGGCGTGCACATGTACATTCCTGAAGTACAGAAAGGAGGTGACCTTCTAAGTTCTGTATTCCAACTTATTATTTTTATTTATCCAAAAAACTTACCAGTCTTTCTCCCCATTACTAAGCCCAAGAAAGAAAACTTGTATCTGGAGAAAACAGCATTTTTTTCTAATTTGATGTAGGGATGGGAGAGAAATAGCAAAGAAGCATTATAAATTTGGACACCCTTCCTACCGCTATTACCAACTACCAGGCAAAGGCTGCTCGCTCTTTATTCAAATAGAATCAGTAGCATACTACTACATACCACTGCTCCTGGTAGGCTTAAACTCATCCTATTCAGTAATGAGATATAAACTACAAGTTCACTTTCATATTTTATTTTTAGGAAGAAGTTGTGGCAATTTACCCTCGATGACAGGAGTGACATGCTCCGGCAGCTCCAACAGGTACCCCGCAACAAGGTACTGCCAGTGTATCTCTGGCTATGAAAAAGGAGGGAATAATTACTTTAACCTCGGCTGTCAATCGAATGGACAATGGTCACAGCGTTACTCCTGCTATAGTAGGTTATCACAGCACTTTTTCATTTCGTCACACTAATGTTACAGTGTACACTGGGAAATAGTATTTTATATATTTGCAAGAAGCTGATTCCTCTTATTTATATAAACTGGCTTTTATTGCTATTCTGTTACAACATTTGCTGTTCTTCAGAAATCAGCTGTGGGAGTCCTCCAAGGGTGAGACTCACCAGCCCTGACGCCACCAGGAACACTGGCACCAGATATCAGGACACCACGACATACACATGTATACCTGGATATGAGGTCACTAGCGGTTCAGCTACCATAACATGTCAGGCAAACAAGAGATGGTCCAGCATTCCTACATGCAGCAGTAAGTTTGTTTACTCTGTAACCATGGTCACTGTTGCTAAGCAGCAATGAGCTTTGTTTACCAAAAAAAATTCCAGTGGCTGTTGCTAGGAATTGTTATTGTTATGATTCATTAGGATCTCTCTTACTGTAGAAGGGGCAGGCAGGATGCCACAATTATTTGCCCAGTATTTTTGTGTTCTTCTACTTGAATGTCACACATTATTTAGATGCCACCGTTCCCCTACAACCTAACAGGTGGATCTTCTCCAAGTTTTCTGGGTATATGGAGGGTTCATTGAGATATTTGTTCTAGCTTGGGGCTATTCACTTCCTGACCCTAGATGCAGTAATATATATATCATAAGTGAATTGTGTTTTTAGAAAAGAACTGTGGTTCGGCACCAAAAGTAGAAAATGGAAACGTCACAAGACAGTTTTATAACACGACATTCAATTCTGAGGTCACATATAAATGTAATGAAATTGGCTACAATATGCTCCGTTCTCCAACTATCAGATGTTCTGAGGACGGGACGTGGACCGAACCACCCATATGTTACAGTAAGCTGACCTGCATACCCTGCTACATTGCAATAATTTGTTGCTAAGATATGACAAACGAGGTTGTTTACAACACGGCAACCTCAAAGATTTAAAAGGAGCTAAACTCCCAACTGATTGAAGTATATTTTACATCACGAGGAAGATATGAACTTTCAAAAACCACAAAATATTGCATTTATTTCACACCAAACTTTAACCTCCAGAAATAGAAAGCGTGAGTTGGCAAACCCTAATGTGTATGGTTCTCTCTTCATTATTTTAGCACTTCCCCCAATCAACACAACTGTCCTAAACATTGCAACAAGATCTAAAACTATCAGATTTCTTCAAATGTTTTACCTAAAAGGAATTTCTGCGAGCTAGCTTGTAGTCAATGTACAGATTTTCTTATTATTTGGATGAAATATTATATACTGTAGATGTACATGTACGTTTCACAAGCGCTTATACTGTAAACTGTAGAGGTCAATTGTGGAGTGCCTCCTGCTGTACAGAATGCCAAGATGTTAGCAACAGGTCACTCGTACCAAGACAACGCTACGTACCAATGTGATACAGGATATGAGGTCATGGGAAACCCTACAGTGCACTGCCTTGCCTATGGTCATTGGTCATTTCCACCCATCTGCCAAGGTAGCAATAATGAGGCTACGCTACTGCATTATGGGGCGACACTACTAATGTATGTGTCGCATAACTCAGATCATGTCATTACTTGTACATGGGTAGAGTACTAGAATGGATAGCTACTTCAAGGCGATCCACAAGGCTATCGTTCCCTTTTGACATTTTGCTTGTAGAGATTTATTCCTAGTGGCTACATCTAGACATGGTTTCATCAAAAATAATCTTTATTTGCGAATATTTAGTGGATATTCTATTGTTGCCTGTCACCACTTCACTTGATGAGTATTTCCATCAACCTTTTTCCTTCTGCTACCAATATAATTCTCAGTGGGCTTAGCTCATTTCATACACATATACAATGTACATAAGTGATATATACTTATTTGTGCGTTTCCCAGGTTTCCCAGGTTGACTATAGTCTACAAAACCCTTTTCAACCTTCAATGTGTATTCTCCACTCTTTTATAATTATATCTGGTTTAAATTACGTAATATTAGAACTTGTGTTCTTTTCAGCTCTGAGCTGTCCAGACCCACCTCTGCTAGAGAATTCACTGAACGCTGTGGTTACTCATGGTAAGACAGTTGGTAATTCCGTGGAGTATATTTGTCTACCAGGATATGACATCACTGGTGATTCTATAGTAGAGTGCCTACCAGCATTAGAGTGGTCTACTTTACCGAGCTGTAACAGTAAGTACTAAATCCAATAAACAATATTTATTAATTATAGCACAGCGATGTTTAATCAACCTGCATGGAATTAACCAGTAGACTGTGTGCACCTAGCTCGCTGCTAATAGATGGTTCTGCATTCGAAAAATTGGACTCACTTCCATCTTATTATAGAAAATAATTTCATTTTTCTCAAATTTAAAGATAAAAGCCAACTTAGACAAGTGGAATCTGAAAGTGAAATCTAAGCTTACAAATATAGTTCAGTTGAGTGGGTAACTGAGCCTACAGAGCTAATATGTCTAGAAGCTCTAAAGTACAGCTAGAGAATAGCTGCACCAAATTTCTGCATTAGTAACTCAATCTACATGTATGAACACCATAGAGTTCAACTCATATTTCTCAGAGATCAGATGTGGTTCACCGTATGACGTTCTGAATAGCCAACGTCAGGTCTCTGGACACTATCTCAATGACATCACTGTTTACACTTGTCTCCATGGATACCAACTATATGGTAACAGTACCATCTACTGTCAGGAAGACGGGCACTGGTCTATACCCCCTGAATGCCACAGTAAGCACTATTAATACTACTGTAATGAAAATATACCAATTTTAATTCAATTAGTGCCTCTGAAATACGTGTAATTCTGGCCTTGAGACAACTGTATTTTGTTACTATTTTTCTACGCTTGTGAAGTCAAACCCCTTTTACACCTTGTATAGTAAGGTAGCCATAGAGCAGCGGTTCAGTGCACAGGCACTGTTCTCTAGTCGAGTTGGTGTTGTAATCAATGTGTTCAGCGTGCTGGGCGATTAGGTACTGCAGAGCTTCAAGTTCAAATCAAATCCCAATCATAGATGTGATACCAAGTTCCTGGCTACTCATGAAAATGTTCTTGCAATCTGGGCATCACATTACATGTATTATAAAATTACATTCATTTTAGTGCATCTGTCTGGAAAATCTTACCAGACATAAGCAAGAAGTTTACCTGTACATTATTTCATATGAAACATAGGCTGTACAAAGCGGTTCATACGTGTATGTGTATGCCTACAGGTAATGTAGCGGAAAAAGTAACTTCCGGTTGAGAAACAAGTCGTTTAGATTTAATTGGTGGTTTGTATTCATTAGAATAAATGAGTTATTTTGCCATGTGTAGGCAATACATCATATACTACAGTGTTTCACACACAACTCATTGACAGGGATTTTGAAGAAAACTTGAAATATTGTCCCCATCTTTATATTGTACCTGTTCATGACATATTTTTTGATTAAACTGTAGGTGTAAGTTGTGGAATTCCTCCATCAATTGACAACGGTCGTATCAAATCAATGACTGGATTTGAAATTGGAAAGACTATATACTATGAATGTGTAGGTGGACACTTCACCTCAGATCTTAAATTTATTACATGTCAGTTGGATGGGACGTGGAGTCAGGCACCCCAGTGTCAACCAGATATTGAAGGTAAAATTTCAAATCCAATAATGTAGTAATGTAGTCCATAATGCAATAGCTAACCCCATAATGCAGCAGCACCATAATGCAGTAGCATAGTAAAATAGACCTGATGAGATCCCAACAAAACTTATTAGTTAGCATGTGATTTACGGAAAGATTTAATTGCCTTCTTTAGTAACATTAACCAGTTCATTACCTCAAAAACACACGCTCAAAGGTCATCTTAAATTTTTCCACTTCTACAACAAAATACGGTTCATAATCACAGCTGTAATTACCTGTTGACAAAGAAAAAGTTCTTACTGCTTGTAGCTACAACTTCCTCGACTACCTCTACAACAAATCCCCCATCACAAGCTCCAGGTACAAATACAATGCCAAACAGCCCAGTATTTTCCCAACCACAATGGACAGAAACAACATTTAACAGACCATTGGAGGTTACCTTACCTGGCGCTGCAAAAACAACCAGAAAAACCTTCCTAGAACATGTAACAACAGGACAAGATGTACCAGTCTGGAGAGATGTTGCAACAACAAGAATGACAATCATTGAAAATACTGAAACCCACCTTGCTACTTCGGAGTATAAGACTGATAAATTCACAATACGTCTGAAGATCGACGCGGAGGTCGAAGCTCAAACAAGCCACCCTCTTCCACGCACAACTTCTACTCTGCCAGAGACACGGGAGTGGAGATCAAAGGTCACCACCCCCCTTGTTGTGCCGCTTGACTCTAGCCTATCACAAACTAATTACAAGGTTTTCATATTGGAAACAACTAGCCAAACTCAACAAAAAGCTCAAAAGTCGACAGATTCGGTCCAAGAACTCGACAAAGTGACTCCAGTAATTGACGATGAAGAAAGAGAGTCACCAGGTAGTGGTTCAACAAGCAAAGAAAGGCCAGAACTCTTCACCTCTGGCCGACACGCCTCACTAGTGAAAGATGAGAAATCAAATCATAGTAGAGCGATCCCTATCACCATTGGCTGTCTGATATCTTTATTAGTCTGCTTGGGTGCCCTTGCTGCTTGGATTGCCGTTAAAAGAAGGTAATTCTATAGTTGTTTTCGTTTTATGGGAGTTCTACAATGATCTAGCATGTTAGTATAATACATTGTACATACTGTTTGTGACTAATCGCGAGATGCTTGTGACAGCAGAGATATCTGTTATGTACCCTTCTCTGCTGCACATGGTTTTAGAACGTCGTAAAATCTTTGTGATGTGGTCGTGGTATGACACAAGATAACACAGCACAATCTGTGGCGACATTGACCCACATAAACAGGCCACCGATATCTTGGTGAGGCACTGCGAAGCGCATAAACATGTCTTTAACGGTTTTGTCATAACATTAAACAGAGTTATAAACTGAATTTGGTATGCTTTAACATGAAAAACACAGGGTGCTAAATGTATAGTAATGCAGGTACAGAATGTCTGATATATTATTTTGTTGAGTACCCCATGTGCATGCATGTTCATTGTTGCTATACATATCCTCGATCAAAGTGGTCGGCGAAGTCAAGAGCTAATAATATTTCCCACTATTTTATTTTCCACTTTACAAGTTTGTCTGCAAGAGGTAGATTTGGTCTGTTGCAGAAGGCGGCGTACACATAATCTAACCTCATTAACAAATGCTCTTTACGAATCAGAAGGGGAGACAATGACTGTTTATTCCTTTAAAAGCCGAAACAACAGTATGGAAAATCTGCCTGATGTTCAACAAAATCTTATCGAGAATAGCGACTAACCTAAAAACGCTCTGCCTATCAGACAGCTGGTATAGAGGAGTGCTCTGTGACTTTAAGTGCTCCTTACAGCCATTCCTGGCTCAGAACTAATTATCATATGCAGGTATGCAATACACTGACACTACCACTTGTATGACATGCTGTAGTTAATTCTTCATAATTAGTTTATAATGGATAAATTTTTGAGCTATGGTACATGTAGGGTCTTCAAATTCACATTAAGATCGGAAATAAATAATAAAATATAATTATAGATGTTAAGTTTTTTATACTTGCATGTACACAGTCATGACAATTATATCATATCATATCATATACATGTATATCCTATTATATCATATCATATCATATCATATACATCATATTATATTATATCATATATTATATTATTATTATACCACAATCCTATTTTACATGTATTATATGCAGCCTCAAATTATTGTAACAATATACATTGTAATACAGTACAATAATAATATTATCTGACATACAATATAGGTATAACAGTCCCATCAATATTCACAATTTTTCCAAAGGGAAATTTGTTTAATTTTGTTATTTGAGTTTCATCCTATCTCTGTGTAATCTGTAGCAAGAGGACATAAATCATACTATAATCACTAATTAGTTGGGAATCCCCAATAGTAAAAGTTTATCATGGTAATTCCAGTGAAATAATCTGTGCAGGGTGTTATTTATAGCCACTGGCAACAATTCCTAGGAGAAAACTGACCAGATTGTATATTTTGTGAAACTATTAGTTCATCCCATGTCAAACAATAACAATATGGTCTGTCAATACTTTGTTTATTTGGTGTCATAAAACGAATATCAATTACATGTATTCCTACATACTTGATATTTTATGTAGTGCATATTTATTCATGTACACAGAAGGAGTTGTCTTCTCTAGATTTGCTTTTAACTGAACCCTCTTCTTGTACAGTAGTGTGGAATAAATCATGTCGTAGATTTAACATCTGTGTGAACTCTGCTGCATCCAAATACTATCTCTATTTTCTAATCTAACTTAGTGTCTTCACAACCTCATGGACCAACCTGGACCACAAATAAAAGTACCAAGGTGGCCGTCCGGCCTAGGCCCAAAGGATCTTGCTTGGTTGAAGGAAGCCATCCCTAGGTCGTTGGCATACCTTGGTTTCTCGCACGGAAATAGGGTTTTACGTTTAGTACAGGCTGGTGTGTTCATGACCCTGTGATGGAGATGGGCTGAAAAATTCTTGATCAAGGTGGTCTGTGCCTAAAAACTGAGTCACGAAGACTCATAAGTACAGAGTACAGATGTTTGTGCTTAAAATATAAATATTTCTTGTTCAGGAGACAAGACCCATTTCACTCAGGATTTCTAAGTGAAAATTTTAATATATTTGCTCAGGCAATCTATTAGTTATTAATTATATTGCCAGATGCCTCTCTAATACCAAAATATCAATGTCTAAATATGAAAATATAAATAAAACGTTTTACCATCCCTAAAACTGGCCTAGACATAACGCTATTTTTCGCATTACTTGTCACATACCAAAGCTAACAAAATTACAAAAATTCTTAAAACCTAACAACAAATATAATTTTAATCATTTTAAATTTACTTGTACATTGTAGATTGTACAATGTGCATAAGCTGTGGTCACACTACATCTGCTATTTGCGATGTTTGTTTACATGCAAGGGAATTCTTGACAGGAAGGGTTTGCCATGGGAATCTTAGTAAGAACGCTATTACCAGGTACGAAGTAAATTTTCAGAGAGAATGAAAAATTTCTACAAGTTCACATGCCAACCTTTCTTGCCATGAGTGTGCAACTACACAATGTATTTAGTAATATTGAATTTTTAATTATTTTATCACTCTGGGTATGTTTTTGTACTTCATAGCTAACAATAGAACTGGTGAGCCAAAGATATCTTGTCATTTCTATAAGATAAAAATCCACAACTTGTACTCCATGCTGATATTTGACTAAAATAGAATGAGATTCTTCATATCATAGTTTAGAAGAATTTTGGCAAATGGAGCTGTCATCAAATTATAGTGTGATAATGGAATAAATGGTAATTTGGATTGGCACAAATTGTGATGCAATTGTTTGCTAAGTTATAAGTGTTTTCTTATCACTGTCAACTTTCAACTGTGGGCAGCTACTCGATTGCACAATATGTAGATGAAGTGATAATGAACTACACTCTATTAGAGCAGCGCCTTCTGCGGTGGAAGTAGCCGCACAGTCTGCAGTGAGAGAAAGTCAGGAGAGCATGGCAGGTTTCTCCAGGCTGGTTGTTCTACTTTGGATGTGTGGTATCCAGGTATACAGCATTGGTAGGTAGAAGGCTGGTTTCCTCAATCTGTTTAGTCAGCATTGGTTGGTGGTGACTGTAACATTAGATCTAAAGTTATTACTAATTAAGTTCTGGAACACAGGACCAAGGAGGTGGTATCCATGACCAAGTTTGAGATAAAGGAATTGGTGATTGTTCGAAAATTTCGGTGAAAAACAGGACATTCCGAAAACATTCAAACCCCAAATCTTTAACTACACAAAAACGTTTTCGGAACATCCTGTTTCTAACTGAAAATTTTGAAATGTCCCTTTACCTAAATATACGCAGATCACCTTAAATATTATAGACTGCTAGTAAGCATGATTAGGCAAACCATTACACTTGAAATTAGCAGTATTCACTTCCTGAGCTGGCCAGCATGATGTCCTTCACCTTCCGTGTTAGTTGTCACAGTCATAGTCTAGTAGATACATGAAATAGACATGCTGGACAGTAGCCAAGCAAGAACAGGATCTCAATGAAAATTGTAAATAGAGATAATAGAGGCTGCAAAGATGCAAAGTACATGTAGGATGCTTTATTGGTGGCCTGAGACAAAAGTGGCCTATTTATCCCCAAGTTTTTCTGCTCTGTATCTCCTTTTTTAAAATAAAAAATAAGTTATTTTCTACAAAGTGATTGCGAAGTGGTAATATACAATTATGTAGTATAATATTGATAAATTAATTTAAAAGAAATGGTATTTTTCTGCACTTTTTCCAAACTGTGGCTACAATATATTATCCGGAGTAATTATGACTTGACAGTTTTAAAGAAGCGAACTGACTGTACAATTTCTTGTACTTACAGTAGAACCATGTGGCACTCCACCACCTGTCAGTCATGCTAGAGTATCACTGTCTACTGTAAACTCCCTACAAATAGCTACATACACGTGTGATGCTGCCAACGGGTATGCCACCAGAGGTAACAACACTATCGCCTGTCTTAGAGTTCAAGGCTATGCTGTGTGGACATCTGTTGGAGTCTCGTGTCAAAGTAAGTCTGTATTTGTTTGGTAGCTTTAAGTCACACGCTGCACGATGTATCGTATTACTGTACCATGTTCTATTGCTGCACTGATTCAATTTTTAATACATTGGAGAACGCATATTATTTCAGTTAATTCTTTTCTAAGACATAATAAATTCCTGTTTTTGAAAATGCTATGACTTTACTTTTGATATCTTTGTCACTGCTATTTCCGTTCAATTGCTATCGATATTGTAACTGCTATTGATATTTAATTGCTATTGATATTGACATTACTAAACTTCTATTGATATTTTTAATACTATGTATATATCAACATTGTGTATTTGGAAGGAGTTATATGCTCTAATGAGCCTTCAGTGACTCGAGCAACAAGACCAGGTTCCCAGAGAAGGTGGAGGCAACAAAGCTATAAAAGTGGCTATTATATCCCTAGCCATGGACATGCTCACTACAGTATTAAATATAAAGCTGTATACTATTCTGCTCCAGTTCCCACTATGTATGTATGATGCTCTATACACTACATTTATTATGTGTTGTAATGTATAACAATGTGCATGTATACATGTGTGTCAACATTGACCTCTCATCATTGGCATATTGGGCAATAACTCATAGTAGGAAAAAGTGGTTAGATAGTCACTAGAGAAATAGTATTTATTGGTCAAACTATGTGCTTTTTATTTAATTGGGAGTTATGTTGTCGTCATCACATTTACCATCTCAAGGAGTTTTAAGTGATGGGCTAAGCTACTAGTAAAAGTACTTTCCTTGCATTTACGTGTATACTCCCAAAATTGACTAATTATTTTGCATAATACAGATATTATAGTGGGTTTGCCACATTCACATGCAATGCAAACTACTATCTTCCAAACGGAACTCAGAGTGTGAGAGTTTATTGCGGAGATGATGGAAAGTGGATAACTCCAACAGCCTCCTGTCAAGGTATATGACTTTCCTGTGCAAATAATATTATGAGGAAGCGATAAATTCTGAATCAGAACTACCTAATACCAATATTTCTCACTTTTCTCACCTATACGGTCTTAGTCCTGTTTGGGTGACCGTTCTGCAGAGAACCAAGTTCTATCAGAGACTGCCGTCTAACTCTGTCATCCGTGTCATCTATATGAAGGTCCCAGTGCTTCAGGTCAGCATTAATAGTGTCCATTCATCTGCGTTTGGGCCTTCCTCTCTTTCACCTGCCAGTAACTTGCATTTCGACCACATGTCTAATATCTTCATCTTCATTTCTACACCGAGC
Organism: Bugulina stolonifera; assembly: GCA_935421135.1. Classification (NCBI taxonomy): domain Eukaryota; kingdom Metazoa; phylum Bryozoa; class Gymnolaemata; order Cheilostomatida; family Bugulidae; genus Bugulina; species Bugulina stolonifera. The sequence continues at coordinate 13,770,623 of OW285196.1, forward strand.
CTGACCAATCCACTGAAGATGTCGTTTTCTCATGTATGCAGAGATAGGCTTCATTTTGGATTCAGTTCTAATATCTTTATTTCTGACCATGTCTTCCCAACTAATACCATATACATGTAAGTGTCTTAACATTCTCATTTCAGCAGCTTCTACCTTTTCTTCCTGTCGCTGAGTGACAGAGCAGGTCTCATTATCATATAGGAGTATTGGTTTTCAATTTGGAAGGTGACTTTTTGTCACGCAACACACCTGACAAATCTTTCCTTCTGTTCCATGTAACACCAATCCTTCTTGCTACCTGCTCCACAGCCTCATTCCTGATCTTTCAATGTCCCAAGATATTTAAACTTCACGGTCGTTGGCAAATCACTGGAACTCTCCAGACTATACTTCTTCATCAGCATCAGTATGACCGGTCGGTGGCAGATGCTTTGCTATACTCCTACTAACCTTCAGACCAGCATCCTCCATGTGTTCACGCCAACTCCCGAGCCTTCTCTCTATCCTCTCTCCATCTCTATCACATACGATGAGGTCATCCGCGAAGTATGACAATGAACGGAAATGGGCTTATTGCTGAGTATTGGTGTAGTCCTACCTCTATACTAATCTCTTCAGTCTTCTCTACATACACAGGTATGTATTCACAAATGTCTTACAACCGCAATACATGTCTTGAATAAGCCTTACGTACACCTGTAGTACCCCTCTCTTTCTCAGGCAGTACCAAATGAGGTCACGTGGCACTGTGTCGTACATCTTCTCCAAATCAACAAATACCATCGGAAGATCATTCTGGAATGCTCTCATTTTCTCCTCAAGCATCCTTAGACAGAATATAGGCTCTACTGTTGATTTACCTTGTTGGAATCAATATTGCCTCGATGATATCTGCAGTACTAGCTCTTTCATTCTCTTCTCTAACACTCTTTCCCACAACTTGAGAAAATGACTCAATAACTTGATCCCTCGGTAATTGGAGCAATCTAGCGGATCACTTTTCTGCTTGTACAAAGGTGTTATCGTACTCTTCCTTCATTCATCCGGCATACCGTTTTTCTGCACATCCTGCAGAACTGCTGTTATCCAACTGACTCCAAGATCTCCTAACCGCTTAACTATCTCTATTGGAAATTCAGCACCAATGTGACATATTAAATAATTTATTAAGATAAGCAGATCATAAGTTCATAAGACTCCTCAGTTGTATTGGGTGTTTATTGCCTGTACAAAATCAGGAAAAATGTGACTTTCTGTTTGACAGTCACAGTTGGTTGACGTCTTTTATCTGTATGCAAGTTAATCTTGAAACCATAGTTAAAAGTGAGATGTAAAAAATTCTATATTTCTAAATTACGTGTAGTATTCACATGTCTAATACTCACCTAATTCAAACCTTTACAAACTATTTTTATGTTGATCACTCTTTCTCCGTCTTCTGACAGGTAGAAGCTGTGGAAATCTACCATCAATGGTGGGCGTGACATGCTCTGGCAGTTCAACCAGGTACCCCACAACAAGGAGCTGCCGGTGTACCTCTGGTTATGAAAGAGCTGGTCGGAATAATTACTTTGGCCTCAGCTGTCGATCGAATGGAAGATGGTCACAACATTACTCATGCTCAAGTACGTAGTAATGTGATTAGATATGTTAATTTAAAGAGAACTTATTCAATATAAAATTTTGTTGAAAATACATTACATTGTGTAAAACTTAGTAGAATTACATGTACATGTATCTACATTGTATGTCTACCCATACAGTCACGTACACATAAAATTGTAGCTAGAACCAGCCAAGACTTTAATAATGAGCTTAGTAGGCCCATTGTAAGTAGAATATGCTAAAAATATTTTCCATCTTCACTTTCATTCTTTCCCCTCCCCACCACATAAGTTTGCTAATATTAACACAAGGTCCGTTATATCAAATAATGTTGTATTACCAATAATGGTCCGTTTGTTTGCTTTTCATAGAAATCAGCTGTGGAAGTCCTCCAAGGGTGAGATTCACCAGTTCTGATGCCACCAGGAACACTGGCAACAGATATCAGGACACCACGACATACACATGTATACCTGGGTATGAGGTCACTAGCGGTTCAGCTACCATAACATGTCAGTCGAACAAGAGATGGTCCACCATTCCTACATGCAGCAGTAAGTTTTTTTACTCTGTAACCATGGTCACTGTTGCTAGACAACACTTTATTTGTTAGTCTTGCTACATGGGGTCCCCATGCTTTGTAGTAATGGTGTAGGGTGCACTCAGGCTACATTACAAGGTGACAGCAATTTTCACATCATTTTATACTATACACGTTGATATGTCCAGATAAACACTCAAGTATTCAAACTGGATTTCTTATTTGTTGAGCAAGTTCTGCACATCATAACGAAAAGGTGATAGAGTTTAGAGTTCTATTTACCATACTGCGCAGAGTTGTCAGCAACGTGTACATGTATATACGCCTTGTTTATTCTCCCATACATGTACATATACAATGTACCGGAGTCTAATAACAGCCGCTGTAACTTGTGAATATACAGTAAAGGGGCGCCAGTCTTTCCACATTCACAATCTGCTGTCTACAAGTCACAGAAAATTTGCATCTTAGGGAAGAACTGTGGACCACCCCCAAAGGTAGAAAATGGGAACGTCACAAGACAGTTTTATAACACAACATTCGACTCTGAGGTGACATATCAATGTAATGAAATTGGCTATAATATGCTGAGGTCTCCAACTATCAGATGCTCCGAGGACGGGACGTGGACAGAACCACCCATATGTTACAGTAAGTAGGTCACTGTATCTTGTTAGACACCTTACATGTACAGTATATTTTGTAACCACTTTATTATTACTCTGTCAAAATATAGGTATTTACTATTTCATTTAAATCTAATAAATCTAATATTCCATCTGAATACGCTGTCATCAACAAAATATCTCCCTCACAAAACTTGAATAGCAAAATATCTCAACATTTTTGTCTAATCTCCAACACACTGTCACGTCGCAACTGCACATACTGTAGATATGTACATATACAAGTGTTACATGTATACAGTATGAGCAAAGTAGGCTATATATTATATATTTCAATTACAAGCTGTAGCTTGTGGCCCACAGCTCACTTAGTCTTTTGTATACACAAAACAATACAATGTATTTTTACGAATTATACAAATGCTTTTCAATAGCACATCTTTAGCCTATTAGAATCTTGCTGGCATGTACTCGAATTTAGATGTACATGTAGGCAACAATAAATCTAACTGTAGAGGTAAATTGTGGAGTGCCACCTGCTGTACTAAATGCAAAGACGTTAGTAGAGGGTCACTCATACCAAGACAATGTCACGTATGAATGCGATACAGGATATGAGGTCATTGGAAGCCCTACAGTGCACTGCCTTGCCTATGGCCATTGGTCAGTCCCACCAGTCTGCCAAGGTAACAATAACTTGTCCTGTTTCAAATTCAGGTCTAGGGAAGATAGTGCCAATCAGGTCTATCAATGGAAAGCAATTTCAACATTTACTGTATAGAATCATAGTCACAACGTTGTAATAGTCATGAACTTGGTGTAGACCCCAGCCGGAGCTTTATTTTATGATCTGTTCAGTTTAAAGTTGACTTTGAGCGCCATTTGAAAAAATTAGCAAATTTCATATTATAATAATTATTGTACAGGTTAGCTAAAGTCTGCAAAACTTTTTCCAACCTTCAATATGTATTCTCCACTCTTTTATATATCTGGTTTAAATTACGTAATATTAGAACTTGTGTTCTTTTCAGCTCTGAGCTGTCCAGACCCACCTCTGATAGAGAATTCACTGAACGCTGTGGTTACTCATGGTAAGACAGTAGGTAATTCAGTGGAGTACATTTGTCTACCAGGATATGACATCACTGGTGATTCTACAGTAGAGTGCCTACCAGCATTACAGTGGTCTACTTTACCGAGCTGTAACAGTAAGTAATATATCTAATAAGCAACGTGTTTACTCTACCTGGTTTTATTCAGCATATTGTGTGTACCTAACTCACTGTTAGTAGATGGGTTTACAATTGAAAAATTGGACTCATTTCAATTCTACAGAAAATAATTTTATTTTTTCCCTATTTTTAGGGGAAAAACCAACTTGGACAAGTAGAATCTAAAAGTGAAATCTAGGCTTGCAAATATAGTGTACCACGTTGCTCACTCAGTAACAGAGTCCATAGAGCTACTATGTCTAGAAGCACTAAATTACAGCTAGATACTAGTTGCACCTACTTTTTAGAGATCAGATGTGGTTCACCGTATGAAGTTCAGAATAGCCAACGTCAGGTCTCTGGACACTATCTCAATGACATCACTGTTTACACTTGTCTCCATGGATACCAACTAAATGGTAACAGTACTATCTACTGTCAGGAAGACGGGCACTGGTCTATACCCCCTGAATGCCACAGTAAGTATTATTAAATACTATGTGCATGGTTGCACAGTAGTGGAAATAGAGCAATTATAACTCAAATAGTGCCTTTGAAATAATTCTGGACATGGGGCAAGATTATTGTTTTATATTATTTCTACAGATGTGGAGCCAAACCTCCTAACGCCCCTTATATAGTAAGGTGGTCATAGAGGTGTGCCTTGTGTGCAGTTCACAGGTACTGCTCTCCAGCGAACCCTCCCTTTTTGAAGGCGATTAGGTACAGTTGACCCTCTGGCTCAATCCCCAATCAAGGGTGGTTAATTTCACAATGTGGAACCAAGATCCTGGCTGAGCATAAACATTCTCTTGCAATCAAAGCAACACATTATTATAAATTACATTATTTATTTTAATTCATTCGTATAACAAATTTGCAAAACGTGAGCAAGGGGTTTACCTGTACATTATTTCATACAAAGTGTTGGCTATAACTTTGTGTATAAAGCAGTTCGAACGTATATGTGCATGCTTACTGGTACGTTCCTGATGAGAAACTAGTCATTTAAATTTCACCAGTGGTTTGTGTTTATAGGAATAGATGAGGCCTTTGCTATGAGTAGGTACTGCGTATACTACAGTGTTCCACACACAACTCACTAACAGGGACTTTAAAAAACTTAAAACATTGTCATGTCACCATCTTTGTGTTGTACCTGTTCATGACATATTTTTTGATTAAACTGTAGGTGTAAGTTGTGGGATTCCTCCATCAATTGACAACGGTCGTATCAAATCAATGACTGGATTTGAAATAGGAAAGACTATATACTATGAATGTATAGGTGGACATTTCACCTCAGATCTTAAATTTATTACATGTCAGTTGGATGGGACGTGGAGTCAGGTGCCTCATTGTCAACCAGATGTTGAAGGTAAAATTTCAAATCCAATAATGTAGTAACGTAGCCCATAATGCAATAGCTAACCCCATAATGCAGCAGCCCCATAATGCAGTAGCATAGTAAAATAGACTTGATGGGATCCCAACAAAACTTTACGGAAAGATTTAATTGCCTTCTTTAGCAACATCAACCAGTTATTATCTCAAAACACAAGCTCAAAGGTCATCTTAAATTTCTCCGCTTCTGCACCAAACCCAACTCATACAGTTCATAATCACAGCTGTAATTACCTGTTGATAAAGAAAAAGTTCTTACTACTTGTAGCTACAACTTCCTCAACTACCTCTACAACAGATCCCCCATCACAAGCTCCAGGTACAAATACAATGCCAAACAGCCCAGTATTTTCCCAAACACAATGGTCAGAAACCACATTTAACAGACCATTGGAGGCTACCTTACCTGGCGCTGAAAAAACAACCCAAAAAACCTTTCTAGAACATGTAACAACAGGGCAAGATGCACCAATCTGGAGAGGTGTTGCAATAACAAGGATGACAATCATTGAAAATACTGAAACCCACCTTGCTACTTCGGAGTATCGGACTGATAGATTCACAATACGTCCGAAGACCGACGCGGAGGTCGAAGCTCAAACAAGCCACCCTCTTCCACGCACAACTTCTACTCTGCCAGAAAGACGGGAGTGGAGATCAAAGGTCACCACCCCCGTTGTTGTGCCGCTTGACTCTAGCCTATCACAAACTAATTACAAGGTTTTCATGTTAGAAACAACTAGCCAAACTCAACAAAAAGCTCAAAAGTCGACAGATTCGGTCCAAGAACTCGACAAAGTGACTCCAGTAATTGACGATGAAGAAAGAGAGTCACCAGGTAGTGGTTCAACAAGCAAAGAAAGGCCAGAACTTCTCACCTCTGGCCGGCACGCCTCACTAGTGAAAGATGACAAATCAAGTCATAGTAGAGCAATCCCTATCACCATTGGCTGTCTGATATCTTTATTAGTCTGCTTGGGTGCCCTTGCTGCATGGATTGCTGTTAAAAGAAGGTAATTCTACAGTTGTTTTCGTTTTATGAGCGTTCTACAATGATCTAGCATGTTAGTATAGGCCTACTGTTTGTGATCAATCGCAGGATATTTTTGACAGCAGAAATATTTGTTATACACCCATCTCTGCTACATAATATGCCTTCAGAACGTCATAAAATCTTGACAAAATGGTCATGCTATGACGCAGGATAGTGCAGCACAATCCGTGGCGACCTTGACCCACATAAACAGGCCACCGAGATCTTGGCGGGGCACTGTGGAGTGCATAAACACGTCTTTCAACAGTTTTGTCATAACATTCGACAGAGTTAAAAATTGAATTGGGTATGCTTTCCCATGGCAAACACATGGTGCTAAATGTATAATAATGTAGGTAAAGAATGTGTGATATATCAAGTACATGTACCTCCCATTTATGTTTATGATTGCTATACATATCCTTGATCAAAGTGGTCGACAAAATGCAGAGCTAATAATATTTTAGGTGCTTTTCTGGTCTATTGTAGGAGGAGGCGCACACATAATCTGACCTCAATAACAAATGCTCTGTACGAATCAGAAGGGGAGACAATGACTGTTTATTCCTTTAAAAGCCGAAACAACAGTATGGAAAATCTGCCTGATGTTCAACAAAATCTTATCGAGAATATCGACTAACCTAAAAACGTTCTGCCTATCAGACCGCTGGCATTGAAGAGTGTTCCTGACACGCATTCCTGGTTCAGAACTAATTATCATATGCAGGTATGCAATATGCTGACACTACCACTTGTATGACATGCTGTAGTTAATTCCTCATAAATAATTAGTTTATAATGGATAAATTTCTGAGCTATGGTACATGTAGGGTCTTCAAATTCACATTAAGACTTGTAAAGGTGGGAAATAAATAATAAATGATAATATTATCGATTTTAGGTATTTTATACTTATATATAATAATAGTATTACATGTATATATCAAAATCATATTGTATTAGTATGCAGTCTCAAATTATCGTAAGGTGTAGTGTAAATAATATCAAGCATGGAAAGCTTTATGCTAGAGTCTAAAATTTATGACCAACACTTGTAACTCTGTTAAATGGTCCATATTGAACAGCTTTAGACATGTAGATAATGGAAAGTATGCATGCTAATGGGTATCCCCACAATACAAAGTAAATTTATATGATACAGCTGAACTCACAGTCCACATACAAATGTGATGGAATGCAGCAGGTGAGATGGGCCTATTCACCTAATAACAATAATGTGGGCTGACTGCAAGGTTGAGTTCTCTGCCAGTAGGAAAAATTTGGGAATTGAAAATATTTGCATTACAAAATAATACAAGTCAAGGGGAGACAATAAAAATGGCACCAAGATCCAAACTTTAAACTATCTTCTACGGTAAACAGCTGCTATAAAAAAGAAAATACGAGATGTAGATAGTATTATTTTATTGCGTTAATGCAGGCTGTACCTGCATAAGAAAATAATAGTTGAAGGAAATTTAACAGGAAGAAATGCCTTGTAATTTATAGTAAAAAGAAAGAGCCTAGAGTAAGGGCACTGCCTGGTGTACAGTACAGAATAAGTTCTAAGAGTGGAACAAAAACACAAAATCTTTTAAGATTTCCCAACTACATGTAAGTATTACTATAGTGAGTATAATAAAATACGGCACTGTTTTCAATATATTAATATTTAATATAGAATGTTATAGGGAATGGGAAATAGGTAGACGTGTCTACCAACAGCATATAATCTTTCAGGATTTAAACAAACACAACCCTCCTCCTATATGAAGAATAAATATTTTTTATCCACAACCAACAAAACAATCTGTAGAGAACTTAAAATGCTACTTTTCTCATTTTTACAAAACTGATACAATGTGATGAAGAATATCAGCACCATTAGAGCTACTTTGATGTAGGTCTCAAAATCTAATATTAAGAAGAAATAAACAGGCACCTGCAGTGTGATGTCTTTGTTCACAGAGATGTGCCAGTCTCAGAATTATATAATATCAATTGAAAGTGATATACAGTCAGCATTATGCCATATCAGTACAACCTGCCATAGAATTACCTGTGACAGCATGCCATGACACCGTGACATACTGGTAACATGTAATGATGCTGGCAATATGACCTGTTTTGAATGTCATCTTAGATTGGAGTGCTGTGTTGACAAGTGATAGTTAGGTGCTCAGTTTTCATCGCTCCATTCATCCGAGTCGACTCCCTCTTGGAGATCCTGTGGCAGAGGGTCTTCTTTCTGGTCTAGGTTAGCTGTCACAGCATTCACCTAGAATACACAAACATCATTCGATTTGTACCTCTCATTTATGCATATATATGCATATAGTAATACGGTAATACAGTAATACAACAATACACTCACCTGGTGTGTACGTATATAATGTTATTTGTATATGTGGTACAGAGTAATTCAAATGGTAAATCTTTTTTGGATAGTAAAGAGTTCATATCAAATCAAATTCCTATCCACATAGACATACTAGAGTTGAAAAGGAATCAATTAGGTCCTCATATTATATAGTCACTACACAATATGTATGGACTGACCAATTCATCACGTTTTTGAGCAGCAGTCTTGTAGGTGGCAGCATCAAACTTTTCATACTTCCTCTCCTTTACCTCATCAGGCGGAGCTTCAGATACTACAATATGATACAGTAGGTAACGGCACTGTTATCCCTTTCAACCTACCCAATGTACTTTCATGACTCTGACACTAGGGCTAAGGTTCAAAGATGAACATACTTACATTTAATCATTCCCTCAGGATGTAGACTCAACTTCCTAGCCTCTCTATCTACTCCACTGAACCATTCGGAGGCTGTACAACTAGCCTCCCATGTTACGCTGGTTTCAGGGAACAAATCATCTTGGAAGTACTCAATCTAAAACATATGACCACAGGCTAATCATATGGTCATGTGATACCCACAGGCTAATCATATGGTCATGTGATACCCACACCAGTACATCGGCTGGCAATGCAATACGTATGGAAGTATAATATAACTAGACATGTAAAATAGTATAGACCCGAGTAAGACAAGGATTTGTGTAATACACACTTTTAAAAGTTTATATTTGACTCTGTTTAATCACAATGAGCACCCTAGTACACTTTATATAAACATGTCTTTTAGTAGCATCAAAGTTTATAGAATTAATAAGTTGTTCCACGGCTTTATGCACCAATAGGATCGCGCGAAATCTGACCTAATAAGCGGTCTAGTTCAAAGTAGTTGAGTGGCAACGAAAAATTACCAATGAAACAATGGGGTCTTCTCAAGATTGGCGAAAAAATTGCCCTGAGATTGGCTAAAAGTACTTGTAATGCTAGCCCATTATTTTCAGAATACATAATGTTTATACCGATAGCATCAATAGAAGATGCAAGCATTTAGAAGAGTAGAAATATAGTAAAAAGGCCCAAAAAGTTCGAGCCATCCTACTGATCATGTGGTCTGGACTATTTATGCCTCATGTAGACCAAAGATGGTAAAAATACGCTCTTTGCGCAGACTGTCAACTACTATTGCCGACCTATATTTCTATCGCCTAAGCGTTTGACCACAGGCTGGGCGCTCGTTAAAGAGCAACGGTTTGCCCATTTTGGCGAGAGAACTACGGCAAATGAGTATGCTCATCGTTTACTGGATAAACTTGATATATAGAAACTTTGGTAGCATAGAGTACTGGCTCACCTTGACCCTAGGTACTGTGAAGCTGATTGGTTCAATCACAGTCTGAGTCAGCCTATAGGCTTTAGCAAACTCGATCTTTGCCACATTGCAGCACTTCTTGGGGAGGAAGGCCATCGCCTGGTGCTGGTTGCTGGCGTGGAAACTAGATAGCACCTGCAGGTAGGGTGCCTCACCTGTCACCTCATATGTCTGTACAATAGTGTCACCCTGTGGATAATAAAGGAGAATGGTTAGATAATAGCACATAGAGCTATCATATGTCATATCATAGCATATTACCATATTATACCATACCATATTATGTTACGCTGTATCATACTATGTATATCATATTATAGGGTACCATATCATATTACACTGTATCATACTATGTATATCATATCATAGTGTACCATATCATATTACACTGTATCATACTATGTATATCATATCATAGGGTACCATATCATATTACACTGTATCATACTATGTATATCATATCATAGGGTACCATATCATATTACACTGTATCATACTATGTATATCATATATTATATGTAGTATACACTACCACTATCACAGCAGGTATTAAACTAATACAAGCACACATCAAGTACCTGCAGACTACTATGGTGTGATGTTATAATAGATTGATTATTCTCACACAAAATGTTTGGCAGATCAGCACCTGATGGGAAAACAATAAGTCTAACTAAAGAAATAACATACCTAGATGGCTACGTCAAGATATTCCATGATGTAAACAGTATAAAAACAATGGAATTCGATAGAAAATTGATCACCCTCATTTTGCAAGTTTGTCAAATCCAAGGGTTGGTGTGGTGCATTAAAGTTCCTTGACATAGCCATCCAATCAGAGCACGAGTACTTTTATAGGTCGTTTATGACCACAGTAAGGCCTACCTTGGCAGTAAGGAATATAGTGTGACTGTCAGCATCATAGTAAGGTATGAGCAGTGAAGGAGCGGTATCTAGGTCAACTGTAGCCACGCCCACTGACAGATCTTGAGGATCATACAGTTGCAACAGACGGACAGAATTCCTGAATGAAAATACAAAAAGTCAACAATATCCGAAAAATAAATATTCCACAGTTTTATTAAATGTAATGCATCAGCAAACAACCATTGAAACAAAGAAAGTTATTCCAAGACAACTCCAAACAATTTTGATGAGTGAAACATATTCTTCACTTTGCACGAATCCATGAGTAGATAACTCCTCAGCTACTATACTATGGGGCCTTGGGAAGGGTTTCCCTATCCCACCCTTTCATTCAGTATATAGACAGGGTTCCACGTACCTGTCGAATCCTGATAGAGCTATGAATGAGTCATTGAGGACCCAGAGAAGTCGACCTCCTCTGTTACCAGACGGCCCCTTACCCTCTCTGATGGGGGAGGTAGAAGCACGGGGTTCATATATTCTGATCAGACCGTCCTTACAGTAGGTAGCAAAGTGTATACCATCTGAGCTCCACGCCATCGTAAGAATCTACAACATGTAGAATATTACTACACAGTGCAGGAGCAGACAAATCACACAATAGAAGACAGGAAGTCAACATGTCACTCCAGCTTGGCCTACAATCTCAGGAAATCATACAGATAGTTTGAAAACCCCAGTAACCCCGTCAATAAATGTTAATGACTAGGAACTTTATCAGGAATTATGATTGTGGGTTATATCCGAGTGCCAGCTCAAGGGATATTAATATAGAAATGATGTAGTCCAATACAGATTGATAGTAGAAGATTTAACAAAACTCCAGTAACATCTAACATAGAAATAAGAGAGAACTTACGGGAGTTGTATGACCTTCCAAGGTCAAATTGGATTCGGTCTGTAAGTTCCATATTTTGACTTCAAAGTCTTGAGCACAAGTGGCAAGTACATTGCTGGCCAAGGGGTGAAACTACAATCAGAATATAATATAGAGATACGATACATGTATTTACATTAACTAAGATAAGAGGGAACAACTCCATGATAGAACCAATAGCATACAACACCCAAGACTAAAAGTACCGTGTAGATGTGTAGATTACCTCTAAAGAATATATTTTATCACTATGAGCAAGTATTTTCTGGGCAGGCTCCTCCACTACTTCTGTCAGACCTCCTTCTGGAACGTTCCAGAAAAATATAGAACCCGACTCGGTGCCTGGTAATATATACAAATAATTATTACTTGTATTTTAAATGTATGGATGTGTGGTTGTATGTAACTTATAGTTTCTTGCAGTCACTGTGAATAAATAAATAAAAGTGGTAAAAGTTTGAATAATCAACACGTAGTATTGTACTAACTCAAACAAGGTAGCGGGATAATATTTGCATTACAGAACAGCTTGATTCATACAATTGCAATATGAAAGACATGGCACACAACAGTATTGAATCACTGCTTACCGACAGCCAATCGCTGATTATTAAATGGATCCCACTTAAAGTCGCAGACGACGACTCCATGTGAGAAGGCAGGAAGTGGGGCATCATCCAACTTGCCGACTTTCTCCAGCTGCAAAATACAAACCAGATTAACAGCAAGAAACATAAATATCTAAGAGTTGAAGTTGAAACTAAGATACTAGGGAGAATGGCTGACACTAACATGAAATCGTATGCCAGATTTAGTAATAACCAGTTCCCGCAGATAAATGAACTGCAGTGTAGTCAGATGTTCTACCAGAACTAAGGATGGGGGCAACTTGTCTCAACATATCACCCTATGCAGTGCATACCTCCAGTACAGCTACGAGCCCAGCAGGACCCTTGAGAGAGATAGCACATCTGTCCGTGTTTAGAGCGAAACCATTAGACTCTCCTGGAACTGTATTACTCAGGTTCCTGATATTGTCTATGCGGTGACTCTTGTGTAGGGGAGTTCCTTTCAGGTGTCTGAACTTGGAGGTCTTGACAGAGACTAGAACACAGAGAGATGGAGAAAGATAAGGAGGGCAGATGACTTCACATTTATACAGAGATAGCTGTTCTGAAGTTATACATAGGCATATTTCACATTATATTATATTATTTTTCCATGTTTCAAAATTTAAACTTCATTGAATAGCAAAGGGTTAAGGCGTCACTTACTGCAACTGGGGGATACAATCACCAGGGTGATGTAAAATGAAGGATCTGTCTACCTACCTGCATATTTAATATGAATATAATGCCGCTGATAAAGTTGGGGGGGGGGAGTGAGATAAAAGTTTACTGTGCCCCAACTATATCAATGTTAAACTGATACTATCTATGAAAATGCTATCAAAATGCTGACTAAAACTACACACAGGTCATGCTGACTTTAAGCATCTATCCCCATAAATATAATATGTACAAGTGGATTATACAGGTCATGTGACGTCATGCTGCAATGTTTACTGTTTACTCTGGCCATCGCACTAAATAATTCAACTGATCGCCAAAACGCAAACAGAGCTGAATAATGCATCACAGACACAATTGTTGTGATATACATATACAATGTACATAGCGACACACAATGCATGCTGAAACCAGACGTACAGACAGATAGTCAGAAACTAGAGTTCCTAAAATCGGTAATCAAGTTGGTAATGTGTCTACACAACCTATCCTTACCAAACATAAATAATAGGTCAATAGGTCATTTGAGCACATGGTTATAAGATGTAGCTTTTAGACTTCCCCAGCGAGTAATAACTGAGAAAACAATGAAAGCTGGCATAAGTTAGATAGAATACGCAGATCCCAGTCACCTATTATATGCAGGGACACAAACCAGTGAGTGATGCTCGGCAGGGAGGGCCACTTACAAAAGAGAAATACTCCAGGAAAAATCAGAAAACTTTCAGAGTGTTTCAGGAAAAGTTGTATGTTAGTAGAACGATGATATAGATGATACAGGAATTAGAAATAGATTGATTCCCTAGGTGATAGGTGAGTAATTAGTCGCGAGAAGGTATAATAGAGACTCCCCTAAAACTATTTGTTAAATGTAGGGAGCAGAGGCTAGCTGTCATGATGTCATTGGTCAACAGACATGGTGAGTGCGAGCTTCCAAAATTGTCCAATAAGATCAGATATTGTAACACAACACAATAATATCTCATTATTTACATGTATTTCACTGGTATTATAATCGGTGAATTTAGATTATATTCAAACTGAAATACAGCCGCCGTAACTAAAAGTACAAGGTATTAGTAAGTCATATTAATAATTGACTTGTGGTCAACTTGAATGAGTACCAGACTGTATATAGACTAGGAACAGAGCGAGGTAAACTGACTCGTCCCTTAGTCTAAACAGAGCCACAGCCGTATAAATTTTAAACTACACCAACCTACAGGCCGCATTAAAATTCTAATAATAGCTGTGATCTATTGTGTTGTGATACAGTTTCATGGTTAAATTTCCTAACTAAAAACATGCTCTACCATTGTTATTAAATATAACAATGATAGCTGTAATCTAAGCATATAATATTATTATAAATACTAGATAATAGCAAATACAAAATTTATGCTTTAAATTAAAATAACAAGCAATATCATAGGGATAGATAGCCATACAACATACATGATGGTACCTTTAATGTATTGCACCATTTACTAATATATTTATAATAATATTATATGCCACAATATAACATACCAGGGCACCTACGGCACAGGTGCGGCCAAACTAATGGCTTTATCGTTTGCGTCTCTGTTGCTATGCAACGCAAAACGCGGTTGAATTAGATGTACATTTATTGGCCAATCACAGTCAGTAAAACAAGCACATCTAACATACACAGTTCTCAAATTGTCAGACCATGCAGAAAGAAAGTTACCTACATTTTAGAACTTGGGCTATGACCATGATCTCTGCACTACATAGGAAGGGTATAGTATAGTCAACACAATGATGTCTCGTGTTAATGGAAAATAGAAATCTACCCAACATCGTCCCGTTAGAAGTGTACTGCTTGCAGTTTTGTATACTCCACGTGTTTTAGTGATGGTATGATAGAATAAAAGCCAACACTAGACTGGTTCCCAATATCAAACATATTACTTTCACATGTATAACAGCATCTCACACTGTGATTAACGTAATGCGCAATGTACATGTACCAATCGTAACTGCTGGGCTAAGTAATGAATACTTACATTTGAAGAGCTGAGATTGTCTAGAAGTTACCTCCCTTGGCTCTTTGGACTCTCTCATTGCCACAGGTGTAGTCTGAGTAGAGTGATCTTCTTTCTCTACCTGCGCAGTCTTAGCTACCTGCGTCTTGCTAGTCGCCTTTATAAATACACAATCAATATTGGCCGTATTTCAAAGCATCTACTTGTTGAAAGATGGGGAAATAGAGTATGATAAATAAATTGTAACAAGCTATCAAACAGACCGACATATTATAACAAATACTGTGGTAGGCATTCTTACTCTGCTAGCAGCTGGTGTAGAGGCAGGGGTGGATGCAGAAGATTTGTTAATAGACTGAAGTCTCTCCTGCACTGTCATGGAAGGGGCCGGGGGCTCTGCTGGCACCCCATTACTAGCACTGACACCATTCTGTGGCTTAGTAGGTTGGGCTGTGACCTTGATAGCCTCAGCAACCACAGGCTCCGATTTCTTACCAGACTTATCGGGATCCAGGCTTATTTTCACCACCTGGAAAAATCATCTGCCTAAGATTAAAACTTGTAGTAAGGTACCGAAACACTGCAAAACACTTATAAGCGGTAAGAATACAAACCAAAACACATCACAGGGCAACACTTGGACATTATTTGAAGAGTGTTACACTATTTACAATTACATAATCTACAATCACTTCTGTAACATTCTATACAGGACGTTTAATAGTCTGTGAATATTCAGCTCCTTTATAGCAAACAAAAAGACATAAAAATATAAACATAATGCCACCACTAATGCTTACAACAGAGAATTCCACGGAGGTTCATTGGGAGGAGAAGATAACTCCATTTACATAATTATACTGGAGTTATCTCACCTACACATGAGAAGATAACTCTCAAGTATCTATATACTGGACAGCCAGTGACCATTGTAGATTATCTCCAGGTAGGAGAGAGGGTGTGCTG
Organism: Bugulina stolonifera; assembly: GCA_935421135.1. Taxonomy (NCBI): domain Eukaryota; kingdom Metazoa; phylum Bryozoa; class Gymnolaemata; order Cheilostomatida; family Bugulidae; genus Bugulina; species Bugulina stolonifera. The sequence continues at coordinate 13,786,842 of OW285196.1, forward strand.
TTCCATATGTACCGTAAATACCGTTAACCACACCCACCTGTGGAGCAGCTCCTTGGAGCCAATCGGCGACATCACATCCGGGTTCCCCTGTGTATGTGTCGGGGAAGACATCGGCATGAAACTCTGCATACGACTGAAACAGACAGACAGACAGATGGTCTTACGCTGGGCTAATAATATGAAGACAGAAAAATGGCTCAATCAAGCTAAAGAACTACAAATACAGCCTGACAAAAACACATAATAGTTAAACAGCAAGTGTTGGGCTAAAATTCATAGCTACTTCTGGCACTTAGGATATTTAGACAGAGCGTTGTATTAGGTTCCTGGATCCAACACAAGGGTGACACATGAAATAAATAAAGCTGTTGAAAAAACAAAACTTTAGCACAACAAAGCGCTGAAACTTAAAACCAATAAAATCCTTGCAGAACTCTCAAATGCTCTGAAGATACCAAGGGGAGCCGTGTGTTACACTAGAGAGAATGGCGTGTATAATACCCACCCGTCTTGGAATAATATATGGTACAGGAACTACGCTATCTTTGGTCAGCACCAGCACCCTGTTTACTTCCCCTTTCATCACATCAACAGCTCTCTTGGGAATAAGACACGCCCCTTTAGCCTGAGCTTTCAGGTAATCACAGGCCGCTGTAACCATAGATTGATAGGAGGAATAGCATAAGGAATATAAAAACCTCAGATGACTGTCATAATATAACTAACATCAGCATAAACCAAGGGACAAGATACTATTTGTGTTACTTTATAATAAATTTACAAATACACCATTGGTTAATATTATTACAATAATAATGTACAAAGTTAATCACATAACAACTGATACTCCATGAAAGTACACGCATGTCTAGTAACAAAATACTATGAATATTGTAAATTAAATAAAAAAAGTAATAATATATACATAAAATATTATATACAGAAGCATATAACATAACATATTATATGATGTAGCATAATGTGACATAGTTCCATGTAGATACAATGCTGGTCTCCACCTACCTAAAGCTACGAATGGTGTCTTTGAGGAACACTCCATAAATCTGATATTATTATCTCCCTTGCCAGCCAGATAGAGCATGTTAGTGTCCTCATCAAACAGGGGAATTAGTGTGCTACAGGATGATAATTACATTATATACCCATACTCATACATAATAAAAATTAAGTGCTTCTAGACTGTTCCATGTACATGGCAGTTGAAGAATAGAAGGTACCATTATTTAGTGCTGATCTGATCCCATTGTTATACTGAATAGTAACAACAATTACCAGGCACATAGACATACAGAAGTAAAAGATTTATTTATAGAAACAGCTTATAGAGAAAGTATTGGAGTATTATGTTCATACCCATTGCTGTTGTCAAGGCCCAGTGTGCTCACAGGTCCAGTGAGATTTCTGGCATCATAGGCACACACTTGACGTTCTCTGCTCTATAAATTAACATGACTACATAGTAGATGGATGCAGTGATATAGACTACAGTGTACTACATTGGAAATGGGAGTTGTCTACACGTGGCACAACGCAAACCAAGAAAAGACAACTCTCAACAGACCCTAAGATCAGCTTTGTGATATGTTAATCAGAGCTAGTCCACCCTTTAAATAACTCAACAATCAAACAATTATAGCATGTTGTAGCTGAAGATATGGGTATTAGTGATATAAAGAGAAGACAACTTTGTGCTATCCATGGATATCATTATTCTGTAATGTCTGTTATAAGGGTAGGCAGTGTGAACAGTTCATTGACTCTAGGGCTAAACTCTATACAAAAATAGACACATACCGAGTCATAGCCTGTAGTCACTACTTGATTGTCATTAACAAAGGCTATCCTCGAGTCTTTAACCCCCTCATGGCTGGAACAGCTCTAAAACAAAAACATCAGGCTATATTATATAGTCTACAGGTACTTACATGTATATAATAGCAGTTGATCAGTAGGTTGGAAACCAAATATTTCACCACAGATTATAATATACTACAGCATATATAAGCCTGAGGTTTCTACTCCACCCTATTCTGGTCTGTATGATACTGAGCTAACAGTACCCAATAAGCAAAGCTCAAATATAGCCTAAGTCCCAACCAAATTCACACCCCTACGTATTATAACAAAGCAAACATTATATGCTGATATTTGAAGCATGGGTGACTTTTACCTACATTTCATATTCTCACTATTGCTCATTGCTGATTCTACCTGAAAGCCTGTAATGACTACTTCACTGCATCTTGGTCATAGTTAGCAAAGCACTAACATACATGTACATGATCTAAGGACTATATTATTTACTTGTACAGTACTATCCTATCTACATTGTAGATATAAGTGTTGGGGTTGTCTTACCATTGAAGTTACCTGCTCTTAGTGCACTAGAACAAGTAATATATACATCTATAATAATACCAGTCAACTGGAAGACACTGACAGTAATAAGCATGCTGATTAACTAGGAAGTTGGAATAGCTGTCAGACAGTCTACCCTATTCAAGACCCCTATGTATACTAATGGTTACCGTCCTCTGTGTAGCTAATAATATATTGATATACCTACAGCCTACACTCATAGTATGGTTACTAAGGTAATTCATATCCACACATATAATCTGCTAAACCCTGTGTGGTAAGGTATTAGTGGTGGAGACTTAGACTCAATGGTGCTGTGATATTAGACATGTAACCAACCTCCTAACATCCCAGACTTGCCAACTAATACTACAAACTTGCCAACTAACACTGCTAGACTTGCCTACAAACACTCTAGACATGCCTACTAATACTTCAAACTTGCCTTCCAACACGCTAGACTTGCCTAAAACACTGCAGATATGCGTACTAACACCCCAGACTTGCCTGTTAACACCCCAGACTGGTCTGCTAACACCCCAGACTTGCCTACTAACTCCCCAGACTTGCCAACTGACACAGGTGCAATTTTACCTGCATGGCAGCAGATGAGTTAGTCCTAGGGTCGTACAGCCTCACCAATCTGTCCTTTGATGACGTAACGATGAGAGAACCGTCCAGTGACCAGCTAGAACCTTGTATAACTTCCTCCTGCTCATCAAACTCTGTTGGTAGAAAAAAATCATTTGAACTGAAAATTCAGCTAAACAGCATTTCATGACCTATAAATCATATAGGCCTACATGTATATAGTGCAAGATGGGATAACTCTACTTGGTGCAAGACCTAATGGCCAGTATATAGCCTACATTATGGATATAGCAATCTACGACGTGCCGCATAACGGAATGTGCTACCCGAGATGTAAAGGCAATTGAAGGGCTGCAGACTATAATACAAGATACTACAATAATATATTACATAGGTCACTCACTAAACAGCCAATAACATATAAGGTAACTCACCAAACAGTTTAGTTGTATTACTAACATCGTATATTCTCAGCATGGTGCCTGTGATCACATACATAAGATTACTGACTAGAGGGTTCCAGCGTAGCGCGTCCCCTCTTCTTGGTAGCTCAGGAAAGACAACCTCAGGCTCTGTTGGAGCAGTCCTAGACGGTGTCTCTGCAAGTCTCCATAACTTGATATGATTGTCGAATGACGTTGTGGCCAGCAGAGTATCGTCATGGGGAGAAAACCCAAAGTCTGATACGAAATCTATTCAACAAGCATAGTCAGTATCACTATAGATTTAAATGCGTAAAGATAAAGTTAGTAAAAATGGATTACTGTGCTGTTGAACATGTGCTGCATGGTGTTAGTTTCCGTACACGTTCCTTGAAATCCCTAGAGCTACCCACGGTAGGCCCAAAGTCTTCTAACACTAATTAGCCGTATTTATGTGCAGAGTGCTGTAGACACTCAAAATAGTAAATATGAATATAAACAACCATAGTAATTGTTGTATAACTTACTGCCATGAGCATAGAGTAAGGGTAGGTTGGTACTGATATGTCCAGAACTCTCCAGAGGAAGTATGCCAAGAGCTCCGCCTCCTACAAGACAACATGACTATGCTTACCACAGTACAAATAATATATTTACACCGACTGTTACCATGCCAATGAACAAGAGTGGGGTGACATCATAAATCAAGAGCAGATAACTTTGCATGAGGAAGGATTACATAAAGGACAGAGATAAATGCATGCAATAGACCTTTTAATGTCATATGCTTAGTGGGCTAGTATTATTCAGAAATCCATAGGCCTACATACCACAAGTATTTTATATCACTACTAACTATGCAATATAAGGTAATCACTAAAACATGGAGTGAAATAAGCCTATCATAATATGCACACCTACACTTGGCATAGATGTAGGCTAGTCTATGTCATAACTATGTACAGACCAATCTTCTGCACATTACAAGAAAGGGAGTTTGATAACATGGATCTGTACAACTGAATGTCTTACATCAGGACTGGTATCCAAATGTCAGGAATAATAAACCAAGAAATGGGTCTAGCACTACTAGCACTACTAGATACAGGCTATACACTGTATATCTATTGATATAAGTTGAGTAAGGCTATTGTAGGTCATACATTAACTTCCACAAGTTCATTACCCTAAATACAAAACCCTGTTATCAAATATGCAAACCTATATAGCACTAGTGTGTATTCTATATCAATCAACAAGGTTGAACTCTATCGTCAGGGTAACAAAAAACGACAAAGTTATTGCATCAGTGATTAAGTTATTCAGCCCATTTGAAACCTGAATAAATCTTGTAGCCATCATTCAAAAACGTAAACAAAATATTTTAACAACCTATTATAACATCATTTGGTTAATCATGCGTGTGCACGACTCGTGTTTCACTCCGACTGAATGGTCAGTGAGGCCAAGAAATGCTCACTGCCTCCATGACTGCAGAGCAAACACTATGCAAATGGCAAACTAGATCCAAGTATGAAATTTATGTTTCCTGCTATATGCAGCCTTCATACTGGACAAGTGTGGTAAATGCCTAATGGCATCATTTTAGACACATGTCAACCCATTGAGCTAGTGTCTTTGTTAGCAATAGCCTAAGGGCCATAACTAGTGTATGACACCATAATGAGGACTATGAAGGAGGGGTTAAATATATTGGATTAGAGGCTAGCTGAATCATGGGTAATTATCACAGCTGATAAGAGCTGTTATTTGATTATTTGATATGCAGTGCAGTTTATCCCAATCAGTATAACTTATTGTATCAGTTGGTATTATAGTACAGTGTATTAGTATCAATGTAAATATGTACTGTGCATGCAACAGACTATTAGGTACAACATGTACAGCACGCAATCTAGTCCTGCAGAAAACTGGAGGTTGCAAAGGTCTCAGTAATGTACATAATAAAACTAAATGTTTGATAACCTCTGGCAGTGTGGGGTCATAGTAATTTAGGTGCCAAGACATTCAGCCTTACTTGTAACACATTTATCATGTTATATTATACTAAATTACCAATGCTATTTAATGGATGGGTGTATTAGTCCTTCAAAATGCCTTCTCTATATTTTTCTTGCAAAGCAATTTATTCAAGAGCAACCAGGGTCTTGGTCACACATCTGTAGGAATAACCCACTCCTGACTGAGTTTGATCCTGAAGCTCGAAGGCACCTAATCCCTAGCACAGTGGACAGACACATTACCCACTACACCAGTTCTTTATCATGTATGCACTGCACATAACATAATCAACAGCCGATAGTCTATAGTTACAGCTCCTACACAAACGATGTAGTCCTATATGAAGCAAGATAATGAGTTTAGTATAATAGATACTCACCGTGTCCATCTACGTTGAAGGCCATGTATTTAGCACTGGCCTGGATGTAGTTCCCGGCAGTCTGCATAAGTCTGCTGGCTGCTATCCCAGTGATGCACTCCTGCAAACAGCATAGGCATGTGCTATATCATAACATATAACATAGTATGTAGTAGTTCTATATCATAACATATAACATAGTATGTTGGCTGAGGAGAGAGGGATATACAAGTCGTCATCTCTCTCTAAGCTCCTCCCGGTTCTACTAGAAGGGGGAGGGGGGCAAAGCATAGTCAGCAACCGCACAGCAATACTAGATGATGAGCTGGAGGAAATGAAGATGACATTTGGTGACAATATGATGTCACATCCTGTCAACTATCAACTCCACTCATGTGTCATAATATTATCAGGTGAAGTTCATCGGGTGCAACATTAGTAATGTGTGATAGGCATATATTATAGTAGTCACCATCTATATATATATAGACTATGGACCTACCTCTTTCTTCAACACCTTTGGGGTCGTATTCTTGTACTTCCATTGTTTCTGTCTCCAGGCCGCCATCTAAAAGTAATCAATGGGCTATATAGCTTACTAGGTGTTACCAGGGAGTTACCTTACCCTTATTGCTCCTTCTTGGACGATATTCTATACAACATCACCAGGATAAAAGGCAATGAAAGATACTACAGCCTAAATAGAAGACTATCTAGAGTAGTAAACTGAGCCATGCCCTAGAATAATCCTACAGCCATATTAATAAACACAATAATACATATTTAAAATACATGTCGGCTATTTACACAATCTAACTTGACACTATTTTTAAACTTCAATCAACCTAGAGTCGACTTATTGGGCACAATGAGGCAACGCAAATCTATCTGATGCTGCGTCACATCAAATAACATTATAATTATACAATAGACCTTTTAGAACCTATTGTATTTTAAACCTCCCCAATAATGCTATCCACTGTAATAGGCCTATTCCACTACAACATCACAGTCTAAAAGTATGCAGTGTAGGTCTATACAAACACCAGGCTGAGTCACTAATCAGCCCGCAGTCAATCACCCGAGAGTGAGCCAAGAGAAGATAAAAGTTTCAGTAAAGGCGAAATTTTAAATCATCTGGGATCTTCTGCAAGTAGAGGTGAAAACACACAAGAACATTTTTGATAAAGCCTTTAGTTAACATGTTTCCAACATCACAGCTTCAATAAACACACTGGGCGAGGGCGGAGCAGTGCGATTTGCCAATTAGCAAGTCGCAATTCTACTGTTATTAACTGCGTGACAATCCACTTGCTCAAGTTTACCACATCTACTTAGAAGTCAATTATTAGCAAGCAAATCACTTCAAGATTTCTGTTGATGCAGCTCGAGCGTTTTGAGAGCATTGGGACCTGGGCGAAACATAAGTGTCAAATTGAATTTCAAATTGAAATTTTCTAGAAAATGTCCTCATGTGTTTGCAAACTAATACTGTGTTATATAACTCCCAGAGAGTGATAAAAACAAATTAAACCTACATATTAACATAAACATATATTAATTAACCAATCTGAATTTAAATTAAAATTAGACCACATATAAATATATGTATATTAGTCCATAGAGTTTAGAGAATATCCGTATTGATTTTCATTAATAACATAGATAATCATAAGTGAAAAATCACAAATAGTGATATCATGTTACAATAATTAGAACTTTAGTTGCATCCATATCATAACGATGTTGGCATTGTGAAATAACGTGTAGAAAGCATGTAGACATCCACATAATCATTGTATGCCGCAGCGAGTGCATGCAAGGATAGAAGCCTCAACAGAAAGAATTAGAATAGAGCTAAAATTCGTAGCGAAAAGATTTGATTAAACTAGCAAGAAACTTACAACTGATGTGGCCTATTTTTCAAGTAAAAGCTATGATGTTGCATCAAGCAACAGTACTCATATTTAACAAACGAAGCTTTAGAAAAGTAGGACCTTACTACGACCTTACCTTTCCAAAATTAAAATAATGTTTGTGTGGGCAACAATCAATTTATAGGCGGAAGTGGATATGTCACCCTTGACCTTACCCAGCCCGAGCGTTTGCTACCAAAGATAACAACACGGAACCTGCATTATCACCCGCTGTATTCAAGCTCTATACTCTAAGGCTAGTAAACGCGGAAGCATACGTATCTGGCGGGTAACGCATGACAGACCACTAGGAGTTGCGCTATTTACATTGTTGGTCTTGCCAAACTACCAAGTTAACCCATTGTTTTCATTTGCCATGTTTGTTGTGACTTGTGCTATAAAGAGCATGTTGTGATAAATTGCATGATATTATGAAGTCAATTGTGCTATAATGTTTATAACATAGTGTCGTGTATAATTGTTAACTAGTTTTTTAATAATTAAGTTCCCAACACAAAGATTAGCGATTATGGTCTTTCATGAATCTTCACTCCATATATAAAATATATCAAGCTGTTCGAGCATGTCTACTGCAATACACTACATGAATTATAAATAAAAGCTTCAATCTGTCATAATTGTGCAGATGATATAAATGTATTAAAAGGAAAAGCAACTGGCCAACCAGTGACCTAGTAGATAATACATAAGATAATTAATCATTGCCTGTCATTATATTATTAAGATTATTATATTTTTATTATAAATATATTTATATTTAATATTACTACATTACTCATTAGATTAGTTATTGAACGCAGAAAATTTAAAACTTATAGATAATTGCGCTAACTGCTGAACTGAACGGACGTGTTTTTCGAGCGATCCCGCCTTACTGATATCCTATTGAAATTTCATTTGTCTGTCACTTCTTTTACTTTACTAACTTTACTTTTCTCTTACTAACAGTTACAATTACAAAAATAATTAACAACTAAACCAACAATTACAAGGACATTATTTTAATAGCAACTGCTATGGCTAGTCGAAAGGGCAGCTCTACTAACTCTATGACTACGTCTACTGGTGACTGTTCTGTTGACAAATGTGGTGGTTGCAAGAAAATCATTCGGGGGGACAGTATTCAGTGTGACATTTGTAAGTTTTGGTATGAGACAAAGTGCTCTGGAGCTGATTCAACAGCTATTAATTTTCTTTTGTCAAGTTCGGGAAAGAACAATACTATTCACTGGTTTTGTCCAAGCTGTGAGAGCAGCAATAAAAAAGTTTTTGAACAGCTAACTCTTATTGAGCATAGGTTCAATAATCTAGAAGCAGAGTTGAGTGAGCTTAAAACTATGGTTCTCAACATCTCTAATAAAGCAGAAAAAATATTTGATGCAAATATCGACACAGCTACCCCTTCTCCTCAAACATTAGTAAATGAGGTTGCAACAGAGTTAAGAGAGAGAGAGAAGCGAGCTTTAAATATCGTTTTCTCTGGGGATGTAACCAGAAGTAAAGTGGATGAGTTTTTAGATGCCACTGGAGGCGAGGCACCATCTAACATAAACGAAATAGAAACTAAAAATAAAAAAAAGTTATTTGTAGTGACACTGAGAACAGAAAAACAGAAATGGAATGTAATAGGCAAGGCGAAAAGGGTTAGCCAGTCAAAACCTGGTCTGAGTAACATCTATGCCAACCCTGACTTGACCAGAACAGAACGTCAAAAGCAATATGAACTTAGACAGGAGGTGAGAAGAAGGCGGGGCCTAGGTGAAAATGTTAAAATCAGCAAAGGAGTAATTGTTGAAAATGAATAGGAAATAGAAAGGTATATGCATTCAGAGGAAACTGACAATGACCAGTCTAAAGTACAATTTGACAAAAATGAAAATAACATTCATATCTTGTACACAAACATAAGATCCCTACGAAACAAAGTTGATGATGTCCAATGGGAATTAATGCTCAATAAAAATCATAAAATTTTTTGTCTCACAGAAACTATGATTGACCAAAATATTAATAATGGTGAATTGCTAATACAAGATTTTTCACTATTCAGAAGAGATAGAAACTGCTTTGGCGGTGGTGTAGCAATATACACACACAACAGTCTGGAAGCACAGCGGATCCCATTAGAAAACGAATTCGAGGCAATCCTACTTGAAATATCATCAGATTGTCATCATTTTTATCTACTGAATGTTTATAGACCACCTAATAATGACAATGCTTTGTCTCTCCCCTCATTATTGAATGAGGTTACCCAAAAGGTTTCTGAAGCTAACACCTTGATCATCTGCGGAGACTTCAACATGCCTTTCATCGATTGGTCTAATTACACTCATAAGGGGAAAAAGAAACTTTACGACCCATTCTTAGAAAGTGTTCTGAACCTAGGTTTGCAACAACACGTTTTTGAGCCCACCCATTTAAAAGGAAATGTGTTGGACTTGGTTTTCAGCACAAAGGCTATTATAAACAACATTACAATTTTTCCACCTGAAATCAGTGATCACTCATTAATTAACTTTTCTCTTTCACAGTCTACATACAATTCAGAAGACAATAATATACCTCCTAAAGTCGTATATCAATATGCCAAGACTGATTTAGTCCATGCAGGTCTTCTTTTTGAGACGTATAACAGATGCATAAGTAATGCAATTTTAGCAGGTGAAGACATTAATTCAGTTTACGACATTTTTACTTCAGGTATTTTTTATCTGCGGGATACATGTGTTCCAAAGAAAACTTATACAAAAAGCTCCGGTCCTGCCTGGCTTCACAAGAATTTGCAGAAACAGCTAGAAAAACAGAGGCGTCTATATATTAATTATAAAAAAACACCCAGTGAATATAACAAAAAAAAGTATGCTCTTATTAGAAAAAAAAACAAGTTACAAATAAGATATGCTAAAAGAACTCATCTTAATAAGACCATATACAAACCTCTGCTCTCCGGCAATTCCAAGTCCTTTTTTAGTTACATCAAACGGTGTAAAAGCAACAACTCTGACATAATACCTGATTTAAAATACAACAATAGGACCTATTCTGATCCTGCAGCCAAAGCAGACTGTCTAAACAACTTTTTTGAATCAGCATTTACCAAAGATGACAATTCACCATGTTCACCGATAAAAGTACCACAGGTATGTGGGGATGATAGAGACAGGTTGGTAGTAGAGCCACAAAATGTTCTGGACTTGCTCACAGCAATTGATCCTAAAAAGACATCAGGGCCCGATAACATTACTGGTAAGATGCTGAAGACTTTTTCTTCTATAATAGCGTACTCACTTACAAACATTTTTAATTTTTCCTTAGCCTCATCAACTATACCCAAGATATGGAAAATGGCACAAATAAAACCAATTTTTAAAAAGGGTGATAAACAATTACCGACAAACTATCGCCCGATTTCCCTGACATGCATCACTTGTAAACTCCTCGAACGTCTTATATCTTCTTTCATGCATGTAACTCTAAAAGAGCATAATTTTTTCAATAAGGGCCAACATGGCTTTCTCTCCGGCAGATCCTGTGAGACTCAACTGGCCTATACTACTGGTCATATTGCATCACTGGTGGATAATGGCTCTGTAGTTGACACTATTATCCTTGATTTTTCTAAGGCATTCGACAAGGTCAACCATCGTAAATTACTCTCCAAGATAAGAAAGATAGGTATCTTTGATAATATAATAGTTTTGTGGCTTGCTAGTTTTTTACAGGATAGGAAGCAGTTTGTTATGATTGATGAGCACAAGTCTCAGACGAACAATGTGGTTTCGGGTGTCCCCCAGGGCTCCGTCCTAGGTCCTCTTCTTTTTCTAATATATGTTAACGATTTGCCAACAACAATTAGATCACATTGTCGCCTTTTTGCTGACGATGTTCTTCTCTATAATACTTCAAACAATACTCATTTGCTTCAAACAGATCTAACCAGTTTAGAAAGATGGTCCCATCAATGGCAAATGGTGTTTAATGCAAATAAGTGTTTTTATTTACAAATAGGAAAGCAAGATAATCAATCAAAATATGTTTTAGAAGGCCAAACATTATCCAAAGTAATTTCACACACTTATCTTGGACTTCAATTACAACACAATCTTAAATGGAACTTGCACATAGAGAACATTGCAGCTAAGGCTACTCAAAGGTTAGCAATGCTAAGACGAGTATTAAGGCATGCTGACACTCCAACACGGCGAATTGCATATTTTTCCTTGGTAAGACCCGTCTTAGAATATGCCTCCTCTGTCTGGGATCCATACCTAAAAAGAGAAATAAAACTCCTAGAAAAAATTCAGAATAGTGCCATTCGTTTTATTTTTAAAATCAGAGGAAGGGTGAGTTTTAGTCACATAAGGGAACAAACACTTTTATCATCCCTCAAGGAACGAAGAAAGAGTGCCAGAATGAATCTTTTTTTCAAGTGCCTCTCAGAAGGCATTGAGCCTCCCTTTGATCATAATTATCAAAGTGGGCATAACACCAGGCAACATCCCAATACTTTTGTGCCATACATTCGCTCAAAATCTTTTTATTATTCATTCTGGCCGAAAACTATCCGTGATGTGAGAGGAGATTAAATTAAAGAGCTGACAACAGTGTTAAGCAGATAGGTGTATAGATTGAAAAAATAAAAAAAATATATATATATATACACATTCATGCATAAATAATAACAAAAAAGCAAAACAAACATTACCTAAGCACAGTATTATCGTGTTCCACACTTTTACCTCATTCGAGGGTCTCAGTGGAAAATTATTAAAAAAAAAAATAAAAAAAAAAAAAAATTATAAAATTAAAATACTTTATTAAATAATATTTAATTTAATATAATAATAATTCAATATAACATTTAATCTATGATTATAATCAGCACAGTTACAGTGGAGTAGGTGCAATAAATATGCACATAGATTGAATCATTGATTTCAATACTATACAATTTTTTTTGTAATTGTAATAGGTTGGTAACATTACCAAAATGAAAATGTATATTTAATTTTATAAAAAAATAATCAATCAACTTTATGAAATAAAACTAGAATTTATTTTTCAAAAATGTTTTGTAATCATTATAGTAGCAGTTGTAATAACTATAAATTGTGGTGTAAAGTAATAATATTCATATTAATTTCATAAGACACGTGGTAGCTTTATTTATAATTGTTTGTTGCTGTTATGAATTTTTTTTCGGGAGCCATATCCAAGTATGATCTTAACCGCCAACCTTCAATTTTCAAGCACGTATTAATGTATGTTTGTATTCAGTGATGTGATAATCATTTATCCAACTCAGTCACTGATTTGCCATACTGTTCTCGGTACTGCTGACTCTATATCTCTTATTGTGATCGTCCATTGCGATCCGCTCTTATATGTACTCGTATACGTATATGCACATGTAATCTTTATGATGTTATACTGAGACCAAATGCCGTATAAATATATCTGCTAATCCTACATCCTCTTACAAAGTCATTTGATCAAAGTTGTGCTCTCCTAGTTGATATTGTTAAGCCGATCAATGACACAGCGTGTCGCAACTTTAGGCTGGAATACCACATGTCATACATACGTGTACATAACTGTCGATATTAAAATGATACTGTATATTCTTCAAACAGGTTTGAATTTGGACTATATTATTATGGGCATATTGCTGGGAGCCCGCCGGATACCAATTCAGATATGTGTGCCTAATGTCAATCTGCGCTGGAACCAATTAACAACTATAATATATGCTTTTACGGTGTTTAATTGTTGTTTCACTGCGGCTCAGAATTTTAATTCTGGTGTTGACTATGATAACTCATTTCTCTCTACAAGTAAGTTTAACTTTAGAAAATTCAAGAGAAACAAACTTACTATATAACTCGAACAATGTAAGATATCCACAGGCAAATGTTACACAGTTATACATGTATGTAGAAAGTCATGATTTATAACAAAGTGAGAAAAAGAGTATTATTATCATAATGTACACAACGTAATAATACATTACTGTATACCATGTACTGTTTGCCCTACCAGATCATCAACCATATATGAATGAATATACATGTACATGTTTATCAGACTTGATATTTGGAACAATTAACATGTTAATACTTTACCATCTTTGTTTCAGTCTTAACTTTCATTTTAATTAATTTCATCATTTAGCTTGTTGGGCTAAACTGGTAAGAAGTATTAGGGATGCCACCACACCATTCCGTGAGTGTTTTTACTCTCAGAACTTCTCTCTACCAGACACAACCTCAGATCTGGAGTTCTTGGACCCGAGGAAGAATCTGCCTGATATCTTATTTAACCCCGCAATATACTCCCACTCAATAGGACTTGTAGATGAGGTGCATTATGTTAGCCAAGTTGGATCAAAGGCTAAACGCTTAGGTACAGTAGGTTACAGCTTGCATATGACGAGAGATGTAGGTAGGTTTTTTGAGCAAAGGTGATATGATGGCAAACCTGATGCTGTTATAAAATATCTATTTTGGGATTGACATTGCATCAAAGAGTTTTCCAGAACTAGGTTGACATCGTTCTTATTCTGTAAGTCATTTGTTGAGAATTCAAACTTATAGCCATATCGTAAATAGTGATGGTTGCCAACCCATATTTCGAGAAGTATATAGTGGTAGTGAACACAAAAATACATGTAAGTACAAATAGTACAATAAAACTTCTACAAGACAATAAAGAAACGGCCATATAATAGTATGCAATTCATACGTCACATATTATTCAAATGATGGTCGTTGTAAAGTGTATAGCATTATATATTACATGTATCTGTTCTAATACATGTAATATAATGAGCATTTAGTCTATATGCTGATAATGTTGTATAATGGAAAGTGCTGCATCATTTTATATATTATATATAGACTAAATGCTCATTATATTACATGTATTAGAACAGATACATGTAATATATAATGCTATACACTTTACAACCATCATCATTTGAATATGTGAATTGCATATTATTATATGGTCATTTCTTTATTATATCTCAATGTTAGTACATGTGTTTAATGCGGTGTCACTGGCCTCTCTCTCCCGTCCGGTATGTAAGTACATAAGTAGCTCAGTTTATAATTATATTGTGTTTTCTAGATGTAAACTATGCTAGAACAGTGCTGGCCGGAAGTAGTGATGGGGATACAAGGAGTAGATACAGAAAGTTCTGTTCTACTAAGACTTACCTTATGCCTATACTCGACTGCCTGTACAAAGAAACCTTGACAAGTGTAAGTATATTAGTGTGCTGTAAGTGTAAGTATATTAGTGTGCTGTAAGTGTAAGTATATTAGTGTACTATAGGCATGATAAGTACTTAGGGGTTACAAACTCTCTGTAGATAAACTGCAGTGAGATGGAATTGCAATCATTCACCAATCTATCCATGGACACCTACATTGTACATGTACATGAGTGTATAATCTATTGATTATAATTTGAAGTTGTCCTCTCTCAATTAATTTGGAAAATTGGGAGGACAACTTCAAATTGTGAGGACCAAGCTGTGAGTTGTAATAGTTGGTTAGGACACCATGATAGACACTGAAATATATATGTATTTCTCAGTTTTTTGACATGCTTTGTTTATTTAGGATTCCAATATAGTATGCAGCAGTGAAGATGCTGACAAAGTTTCTCAAGGATTTATTAGCTCCAAGTATGATTGGAGCGATTATAGTCAGTTCTGTGAAGAGGTGAATATACATGTATTTATGAAGCTGATACATCCATTATACATGTACTTCTTATACTTTAAATAGGCCTCATAAGTTATGATATGGAAAACAAATATTCACCAGGCAGAAATCTGTCAGATATAAATAGTGACCTTAATTTTAGTCGTACATTTGTATGTCCATTTCCCATAAGATGTAAATTATGACTAAATTTAATTGTTTTTACACAAATTCAACAGCACCTGGTATTCCCAGGCAGTCACATATTCAAATAACTATAACAGGTTATTATAAGGACAAACATGATGATTACCATGAATTACAGGTGTTTCGTTGCTCCAATGAGCCAATAAGAGACTGCTTGTCAGACCTTGGACTTGGTGGAAGGTTGGACAACTCCCTTACTCCATTGGAATCCATATGTAGACCCCTCGCCAATGTGGACCTGGTAAGAGATAACACACTCTTAGCTGAGTTATTGTGTTTTTTATGTACAATCATGTATGTACATGTATGCACAACTGTATTATGTACATGCAGCTCCTAAATAGAGATAGAATATGAGAACATAACTCCTATACAGACAGATTCAGTTCAGAGTCTATAGCTGCCGGACAACTGGGCTTTTTTCAATTACTCACTTGTCAGGGGAGGATAACTTCTACTAGGTGTATGTATGTTTACTTTGGTAGCAGATGATAGTCTATGAAATAGTTCTTCCCCCACAATCATGTGACAACTTTGTCTCATAATACCTGCTGGTTACTGTCATGGACAAGCATTCTGTACACTGATAATATATTATAATATATAAACATGTGGATCTGTTCTAGTTCAGTGAATGTGTGAGACAGAAGATTGCTGACTGCACAACCTCCCAGCGGTCTAACTATGAGAGGTCACTTACGCTGATGAAGGAATCCATCCAGCTGTATGTTGGAAATACCAGTGAGCTCGTGGGACTCTGCAGGAAGCTAGACGGTATATGTTCAGCACCTTCCTACTGGGTCAGTTGCTACTCATATAAATACTTATATAGGTGTTCATCTACTCAATATGTGATGAGTCATAAATTTTGGGTCATGCATGATGAGTCATACTATATAATAATGTTACAATAAGAACTGGGTGGAGATTCTCTCACTCATCCGTTTTCTCATATACGTGTATTGAAGGTTGAGATGGGTGATATCACAGATGAGTGTATGAAGCCACTCTACACGATGATGTTGAATCTCGGCATCAATGGTATAGAGAGGCTGGCTAGAGCAGGGCCCGACCTCTTCAGTCAACCTGATGGAACTGAAGCTATGTGTGGAGCTCTCTTTAGTAGTCTAGTACGTGCTTGTATCCAAGTCATTATAAACTAATTAGTGGATATACAGTGAAACTTGCTTAATTCAAACTCCAAGGGACCATCATAATTGGTTTGGATTAGGCTGAGTTTGAATTATGTGATCCTCCATTTTATATAATGACATGCATCATACGTACAGGACAACAGTGTAAACACACATTTAGCTAAAGAACAGTAAAGCAATTAGTGGGTTTTTCCAGCTTAGTTTGAGCAGAAACATGTTGCAGTAGTAACTATTAATAGCTACTAACTACTAGCAACGATTATTTGGTGACTAATGCTGGCTGTGATAGTATTATCATTGATCATCGTGTGAAGTTTGAATTACAGATGTCAAGTTTGAATTATTTGACGCCATTTATATAGTGCTCAGCAGAGACCAAGGCTAGTAGTTTGAACTAACCAAGTTTTTTAATTATCCAAGGTTGAATTAAGCAAGTTCCACTGTATTACCTCTCTAAATACGGCACATTGTAGGACTGTAGGCAGAACACAACATGTACAAATTCTGCATACATGGTACTTTCTACTTTGAAATCATAGTAATTATGTTGTGAGCCAAAAGTTACTGTACCATAGGCATACATAAATACATATAAAATAATATATTATGTTGACTACCATTATATTGACACTGAATATTGTGTTTGGGTTGCCATGGAATAACACACCGCGTTCCTATTGGTTAGTCATGCCTCAGCTCCAACTCTAATTGGCTACCCTGTAAGCTTCAGTTCCTAGATGTTATGACAGCTGTGATGAGGAAGCTGATAGCCAACTGTGGGGCATATGGAAGGTCCGCCCTTACTACCCCTCCTTTAACTAGATCCTACACTAACAATCCACCTACATCAGCAGCTAAAGGTGAGAAATATACCCCTCTATATCCACCCTCAAAACACAGAGATATTAATACATATACCTTGTTGTTCCTAAATGCTGGAGATAACTTGAAATCAGACAATAATGTCACCAGGCCATAAGCGAGTTCAGAAGCTATTGATTACAATGCAAAGTTGTCTTCTCTTTTCATGTACAAAATATGTCCTTTATCTGACTTCAACCACGGCTGTTTGTCTGTAGCAAAAGCTACGTTATAATAATATTTATGTTGCTTATATTGATAGCACCTGTAACTTCCTCTACACAGACTCCAGAGTCAACGGTTAGTTATTATGTACATTATATTATAAGACAGCTTGAATCATTTTATAGTGGACACATTTCCAATTCACCATATTTTTAGTTATGATGTGTATACTGTACAACGTAGTTAATGTATTTTATAGTAGGAACTATCTGTTGATACATAATATTAACAATATTATTATGTCAAACTGGCACCAGTAAACCAACTCTGCATCTTGTAATATAACCCAGCAAGTCTACAAACATTTGCTATTCCATACAAGTAACAGACAATCATTATTTTAAAAGTCTGTTGAACTGGAGGAGACAACTGCAGTACCAGATGAACAAGGTGAAAATGCAGAGAAGCTTCAGGGGGCATCTACTACCCCCACCCCTTATGCTGCCCTTGGTATTGTGGCTATCATTACACTGTTCTTGGTTTAATGAGGAAGGAAATGAAAAAGAAAAAGGCAAAGAGACATTCCTTCTGCTTAGCAATAATAGATTGAACTTTTTGGTGGTGCATGTTTCATTTTATTTTCTTGACAATAAAGTAAACGAGAACCTCTATAATATTGGTTACTTCACAAAACAATGAGAGTTCATACACTGACATGTAACTTGAATAATAGTATACTCACTAAATAAAAAGTGTACACAAAATAAATTATGCTTGTGGAAAATACAAAAAATAACAGTCATACAACATTTTTCTAGACGGAACAAAAAGTAACATGGAAATTTCTACATGATCCTGTAGCCAGGCAATTAGTATCATATCTCTTGCACAACATAAATAGTAAAGGGCTCAATGTATTCTATGCCCGATCTAAACCTAAAGATAATTTTCTTAAATAATAATTCATTTGAATAACTTATACCATTTTGGTTTGTAGCTAATTGGTACTGTCATTGCCTAGGTGCATTGAAAAATAATATTGCCTAATGCCACCAGTATCTAGTTATATAAATATGGTGCATCGAGTCCCACCATAAAAGTAGCACAAAAACAGGGGCACAGGCTAAAGATATTACAAAAATAAGTTTGCATAATGGAGTGCTATAAGCTACACAAAGTGTACAATGTGGATATCATAATGGGAGAATTCTTTATCAGCTGTTCGTTGCTTTTTGTCATTGCGGCACAAAATACGTTGTTAGATAAATGTGGACAGAGGAATCAACATAATGGCTATTGAGAGGTCTAATTGCCTTACAGTATAATAAACTAGATCAGGTTATTGCACGTCATTCATTGGATATTTCCCTAACCAATGAGATTCCATATTGCACATCTCAAACATCTCGGAAAATTACTCCTTAATTACCATAACAAAATAAATAATATTTAAATAGACGTAGGACTATTAGTTGAAATAAATTTTAAATTAAAATAAATTATTATAATTGCTAACAGGGAACAAATCTATTGATATCTAAATCTCAAATTAATTACCCTAAATGGCAAGCGGTCCTTGTATAACAACTACTCATCTTTATGTGTATGTCCATTGGTCAAAGCGCTGCCATTCCGCAGGAGTGTGTTATCCGTAACTCCATTCAGGACCGGTGCTTTTGGCGACTTGCCTAACTTTTGAATAACTTTGAGGGAGATGCAGGTGTAGAGCTTACCAAAGAGAAGTATACATATGCCGCAGTGCCCCATAGCCCATAGACGATAACCCTTGCCATAAAACGGATCTGATATAGCGGGGCACACCATGTTGTTCAGGTTAACTTCAGTTAGCTAACAAATAAAATACAACGATGTGAGATATGTAATGTATCCATAGTCGCCCAAAACTAAAATATTGATAGTAATAAGAACTTGCCCTCTCTCTTGTTAAGAGGGAACATGGTAGAGGACAACTCTTTATCATATTTCATTACCATAACACAATCTGACTTTCAGATCTCAGACTGAAAGTTACTTATGAACATAGACTTGCTATATAAGCATACAGTATAAGTATATGAAGGCATACTAATTATTAACAAATATACACACGCTCACTATTACAGATAATATATTACAATATTACTCTATACTCACTATACATAAAAGCTGTACAGGGATCCAGTATATAAAGTAAAGGATTCCTAGAGACATCACTGCCCACTTCATATCATTTAGAGGCTCCGTCACATAAGGCCCTGTAACAGAGTGTGTACTAATGAACGATTGTTGTGTTTACAAGCCTCCCAATAATTTACAATCTGAAATACCTTTATCAATTCTGAATAAGGTTGCTAAACTGCAGTAAACTATTTGAGTCCTAAAAGGATGGCCAGTGAATGGTTCAAATACAAACCTACAGAGACTGATGTGCACAAGCAATGCCTACTCCACTACAAACCTGTAGAGATCATTGTGTACAAGCAATGCCTACTCCACTACAAACATGTAGAGATCATTGTGTACAAGCAATGCCTACTCCACTCGGGAACATAGTTATCGGTTAACAAACTCATAGAGAGACTGAATAGACCGAGTACAAGATTCAGATATACAGTCTGATAACCATGATGGTGTCAAGGGGAAATGTTAGTAGTGACCTTGACCTAAATAGACTGTGGACCAACTACTGCCCAGGCTCTCCATTGAAAGATGTATTCCCTTCAATTTGGAGCAAACAAAAGTTCAAAAAGGCATTATATTATACTATATTATATTATATCATACTATATTGTATTATATTATATTATAGTCATAGGCGGCTACTCAGATTTTGAAATGGGGACTTTGTTTTGCACAGCAACTCCAGGGTGTCAGCAAAATAATGTAAGATGGCTGTATAAATATTGTAACAGTATTTGAAATAGTTTACTCCAAGTAAAAGGTAACACAATGCCCAATGGCCACAAACGGTGACAAGTTTTAATAATACGTATGCGCACTCACCTCCTTGATAAAGTAGAAAGAATGGAACGGCTACAATAAGTAGATGCTGCACCCAGTAAATCACTACCTCAAACGACAGCTACAAAACATCTCAGTGATATACTGGTAACATATTATATAAATATCAGCTACAAAACATCACAGTGATATACTGGTAACGTATTATATAAATATCAGCTACAAAACATCACAGTGATATACTGGTAACGTATTATATAAATATCAGCAGTGTGATAGACACTAAAATTCACAACAACATTTTACCCACAATTAGTCTATATGCAAGGTAATGTTCATATTACTTAGGAGTTGTCTACACCTTAACCATGAGAGCAGATAAATCCAAAAAACAAGGAGCTATATTATTGGTAATTGCAGAAACATTAACAACACAAGTACTAAGTGGCTAAGCCTGCTGTGGTGTGGATATAATGAGCCTACACTTTTGCATTATACTCCAGTGAGGGTGGGCATTACTACCTCCAAACCACGCACGATATTAACTAGACCACAACTAACCAGGCCTGTTATTGCACAACTGCCTACTACTAACCATTCTGGTGTTGGTAACAGGAAGTAAGAGTGCTACCATAGCACCATGTAGAGAGTGCATGGATATCCTGAACAGAATGGTAACCCACTTCCTGGGCGGGGCAGCTAGCAGAATGATCTGGTAAAAGAACATAATAGATGGAATAGAGAGTAGACAATTACTAACAGTAAAGGTACACTATGTAGGCTACATGTATACTTATATAACCCCTGTCATAATATTTATATAATAATACCAGGTTAAATAAAGCCCAGGGTATGCCCACACTAATGAAGTGTAAACTACCTAACACCTGTCTAATAATTCTATTGATCCTCTGCAACTGCTGCTAAACAGGAAGAGATAACATTCCTAGTACTTGCAAGCCTACTAACCCATATTGATCTATGCTTCAAATCTGCTTTTCCAAAAACTACAGCGGAACATCAACAACTATTAATTACACCATTCAGACCAGAGTATGGGCAGATAGTCCATGGGTAGGGTCGATGGTGGCTTACTCTAGGAAATCATTTTAAATATATAGAGGGCAGACAATTCCACTCAAAGTGAAGTAAGAGGCACATGAGCATTATATGCAGTGGATCAAGTAATAATCACAAATAATAAAATAATAATGTATTATAATGACCAATAAAGTATAAGTTGGGCAAAGATAGCTCTATTATTCTTAGACTTTGGATGGCTATGCTAATTGTACTGCAATAGTAGCCATAATGAAGTCAGTCAATGGGCTAATGATAGAGATACAATTCTAATAAAACACTGTCTATCAGATGTCTAGATAAGTGGAATGTAAAGTACTAATGTACGATGTACATTGCAAGGGCCTACACATGGGAAGATAACAAGTGATAATGTAACATGGGCTTCCACTGATACTTCTCATTCATTGTCAACCAAAGTATAGAATTGCATGCAATTTTCTCACTAAAAACTCTAATTTTGGATAAATAGCCCCATATTAGAAGTGTCCTAAAGCAGCATAGAGATAATTATTACTAGGCCTACAGTTGAACAGGTTTTAAAATGGCTGGTTGGATAATTATTGGTGTGGGCTGAGCAGTGAATAACAAGGGGCTAGTAGAGAGTGCATAAACTTGAGTGTGAAGTGTGACAGCTAGTGGTAGTACTCCAAAGTCAACATACAGCTCTCTTATCACACAATCATAGGGCATAGTGTGAAGGCTACACTTACTTACTTGCTAATGAATATAATTATACTAGTTAGTGACAATGCTGGAAATATAATCAATGACTCAAGAACTCCTGCAGCTAGTTTATGGATCTGAAGTCCAAATGATAAGGTGAATAAAGCAGCCTGGGTTCCAATTCATCCATATATTACTGAGGAACCTGGGCTAAACCAAGTTTCAGTCCCAAGTTTCCCTGTCAACCACCAATAGGCCCATATTATTATTCTTTTGAAGGACATGGAGCAAAGGCTAAAATGGCTTGCCAACCTACCGGTTAAAGCTAAACTGACACCAGGTTAAAGCTAAACTGAAACCCAGTGAAAGCTAAACTGAAACACATGCTAAGCCTAAAAGAAAGGGGGAAGGAAGGCTTGCAAATTTTAATGACTTGGTTCTCTTCTAGAAATTGGTCTTTGAACTTTCAAGAAGACAAACAATAAACATTATGTTTATGAAATCAGTATACAAATCTCCATAGTTACATGAGCCATTTCCTGTCATATTATGTGTAGTTGACCAGTAATTTGACCGTTGGTTTACTTATCAAGCAAATAACTAGCAATTCAGTTGGTTCCTGTCACCAAATAGGAAATGTCCTCCTGAGGTGTTTGGGTATTGCAGACCAACTAGAATATTACATACATGTAGATACAGTGCTCCCACTGTAAGGACATCTACATGTACATGATGGAGTTGTGTTATACTTGATGGTAACTGAACTACCTGCTAAGCTAGCCCTTGACTGAATAGTCTATACTAGACTTAAATAGGATTTAAAATAAACCCGTACTTGTTCCACAGAGTAGATTAGGCTACCACAATATAATCCAGAGTGGACAGTAGGCAGTGGACAGTAGGCAGTGGACAGTAGGCAGTGGACAGTAGGCAGTGGACAGTAGGCAGTGGACAGTAGGCAGTGGACAGTAGGCAGTGGACAGTAGGCAGTGGACAGTAGGCAGTGGACAGTAGGCAGTGGACAGTAGGCAGTGGACAGTAGGCAGTGGACAGTAGGCAGTGGACAGTAGGCAGTGGACAGTAGGCAGTGGACAGTAGGCAGTGGACGGTAGGCAGTGGACGGTAGGCAGTGGACGGTAGGCAGTGGACGGTAGGCAGTGGACGGTAGGCAGTGGACGGTAGGCAGTGGACGGTAGGCAGTGGACGGTAGGCAGTGGACGGTAGGCAGTGGACGGTAGGCAGTGGACAGTAGGCAGTGGACAGTGTGTACTTACTTGGCACATAGTAAGTAGGTGGCATGGATTAGCTAACCATATTACAGTGCTGGTAGACAGTTTATATCCAACCTCTATTCCAAATGTTAGACACAGGGCGACCAATAAGATCTGTTTACCTACTGAGGCCCCTTTCTTCTCTTCTACAACAAGTACACACATTATATATAGTATAACACTGTGACACAAACTAGTAATGGGGAGCTCTTCATTATGCTTGAATGTGGGGCAAATTATAGTATTTCATGTTTGATAATATGCAGTATTCCACTACAAACTCATTTGAGCCAAGAGTGAACAGGTTTTTGGGTCCAAATATAAAACAATTAGGCTAAAAAAGAATAATATAGCCAGCTAATTTTAATAACAGAATGAATATGGGGAGGGGATTTGAAGTGTCAACCCATATCAATAATTTTAGAGACTCCTACTACACTGTTTATTTAGGAAAGTCAATCAATTGCTCACACAATAATAACAATGCTATAATATTATACAATAGAGATACAAGTAGACCCTGGCAGGCTGGCCCATTGTCATCTCTGATGCAGAGAAATATGCCACAACAAAGCTGCATTATTTACTCATAGCAAGTAGATGCATTAGAGAAATCAATGAACAGAAGGCAGGATCTATCTAAATAATGGACAGATTCTACCCTCTGCTCTCAATTGTGCTAACTGGGCAAAAGGTCAACTAAAACCACTGAGATGATATTAATATGATAGTAGATGTAGATTTTTAAATGGAATGGCTGCAAGGTTGACTTTCTTCTGCTGAACACCACTAATAACTATACTGAAAGTTTTCCAGCTAAGAACTGTGCCAGGCCAGTGTATTGCCAAGTAAAATAGAGATAATTGAACAATACCAAGGTATCAATGGCATACTGTGATAATAATCATCATCACTAAGTTATATCCATGTTACTAACAGCAGTTTGAGCAGGAGGGAGAGGTTGATTGTCCAAGTACCCTATTCTACTATTATTGCAAGTATTTGAACTGAATGCTGTCCAAGTGATATCAAACATAGATACAGTGGCTTGAACCCTTACAAATACGCTAAGCAACTTCTAACAAATTCACTCGAAGGTGTAAAATCAATTGCTACTGAAGGAATAGATCACTAGTGGAGTGTCCTGTAGCTACAGGCTATCATATGCTGCTGCTGCTGTTGTTGCTGTGTTGTTCTTGATACTAGCCGTTTGAACGTCCTAAACATGATGTTGCTTTAACTAATTGCACACATGTCCCTCCTGGCTTACTGCATTTGGAACAACACTGTCACTATCCAATAGCCTACCACTGCTATTATTCTCCTTTACAGGTGCCAGGTCTGAGGGTCAAACATATGAAATGAAACCAATTTATAATTGATTAAAAGATTATGCAACTCACTGACTGCAACTTTAATAGTATTTCTCCCCTACAGTAACACAGCTAAAACAAATGATCTCAGTTTTTGGCAGATCCCTGTTTGGTGCAGATAAGAGAAACAAAAAGCTATGGCCAGGCTGTGGGAGTAAAGTGGATGTTAAAACTTAAATGGTTTTAGTTTCAGAGCTACTGTATAACCAACAGGTTGACTAACCGTATATACTAGACTTGGTGTCCACTGTAATCTTACTCCAGCCTCCAAGGGTGAAGGTAAAGCTGACTAGCAGAGCAAACAGCGTCTCCCACACTTTCTGCCATTGTGGAATGAAGGCTACACACTCAGGTCCACCAGTACCAGCTATGGAAAAGTTCACACCCTGTGGAAGAATAGATGTGTTACAGTAGGTGCAGAGTGATAGAAGTGTTACAGTAGGTGCAGCGTGATAGATGTGTTACAGTAGATACAGCATAATAGAAGTGTTACAGTAGCTGAAGCATAATAGAGGTTTCACAGTAGATGCAGAGAAATAGTGGTTATACATAAATTATATTAGTCTACCTAGAATAAAATAGTAACCAAAGGCCATAGTGGGAATAAACTGCTATCTTAGGTGCAGCAGTCTGATATGATGGAGTACAAGATGTAAACCCAGTCATGTCTTATTACTGGACTACACAGAGAATGCATACAGTATTTGTTATACAATTAGGAATCAAAATAGCCTAAATAGAATTAATATGCGATTAATAACAATAAATCTTCCATTTAACTGAAAGCAATGATTGGGAGTTATTATTATATTGAATAGTGAACAACTAATATAACTAAGTACATCCTACTGAGAGCCTGGGACTGGATCATAGAACACTTCATTTAGTTCAGTTATATTAGATTAAAAGCTAGCAGTTCATGAAGCGCACCTACATGTATCTCCCCTCAACTCCAGAATCGCATTATTGCTTAGATTATATCAAATGATATAATTATGAAGTAGACCTATATATCCTAGCAAGGTGAACCGATTTGATTTAACATAAATACATCAATAGCTTACCCCAACAAACCCATCCCAGTACGTTTGAGGAATGGGTACTGTTAAGACAGCATGCTGCATTGTTTCTGCCCTGGGAGAGAGATAGATTGCGATCAACTCTGTGTACTCACACTGAATACATCATCTCAAAGGGGAATGCTGTAACATATTAATAGATGAGAAATAAACCATAGAATTGTCTTGGGTATTCACCATTCATACAACACTCAGACTTTACCCATAGGCCTATAGGGTGTCCATGATAATATGTTAATAATTACCCATTAAAAGTTATATGCATTTAGTCTACTAACACTAGGCAATGATGAGTGAAAATCTCATCCTGTAATTAAACACCATAACAGTATAATAGCAATTTGTAGATTACAAAATGCAAAAAGAACCTGGTAATTTACTTCATGTTGAGCAGTTTCGCCTATTTATATGCAGCATGGCAGCATCCATGTATCTAGAAACAATTAAAATTCACTAACAATACTAATTATACATTATGGACTTCGATTTCAAGTCCCTATAGATTAGATTTACCATGAAAATAATTATTCAAACATCCTAATACTATGCATTCCAGGAATGTTTCTATAATTAATAAAAAATTGCATAAATTGAATTCTGAGTTAGGAAAACAAGTTGAGCTAATACTTCTACACAACTTCTACCTAATATGCCCAGTTATATGTCAATTGGATGGGTTTTATACAATTGATTATCATTTTAAATAAAAGTAAGAAAACAAATAACAAGTCTTCTAACTCTGAAGTACTCTGCGGTGGAAAGCTTCAGCAAATTTATCTGTAGACAGCTTTTCAAGTTGCCGAATTATTTGGGTTTAAACGATAGGTAATATTTTACTGCATGAAAGCATAATTTTATTAGGATAAATTTATTTCTCACTTACTGAACTCGCAAGAGCGAAACTTGCAAACAAAATCTGTTTTAATGTGTGTGGTTGCAGAACTACTGCGGCAAAGTAAAAAGTTGAGATGACCTCACACTAGCAAACTGCAATAGCCTGAAGTATTTTGTTAGTGATTTGTCCAATAATTTTAGGGTCATCTGAATAAATATAGGCCTATGGAGAGAATGACTACCGACATTTCAGTTAGGGGAAAACACAAAAGCTAGTAATACAATATTGCTATTGCGTCTAATCATTACATTGGGATACAAAAACAACAACAAAACTGAATAATTATAATTAAATATGATGAACAATAAACAGTATTCAGTGTAAATAATAGCATATGTCAGATGTCAAATGAGAGTAATGTCAGCAAGTTATCCTTCCCTACAAAGATGTCTCTTTCAATAGATCTCACTCCCGACTACTGAATACGGAAGAAGAATACTGCAGACTAAATCTGGAGACTGAATACTAAAGAAGAATACTGCAGACTAATACGGAATACGGAAGAAGAATACTGCAGACTAAATCTGGAGACTGAATACTGAAGAAGGATATTGCAGACTAAATCTGGAGACTGAATACTGAAGAAGGATATTGCAGACTAAATCTGGAGACTGAATACTGAAGAAGGATATTGCAGACTAATATTGAAAGCTGAGGGCTGGATTTATTGGCATTGTTCTAACTTAGTTTAAAATAAAACCTGAGAACATTTCTCAGGTTTTTCCAGAAAGCTTTATTGTAAGCCAATAAATCCCTTACGATATAATCAGTCAGTCTAGTCTTTTTATATTAACCATTAACTATGCTACAATGATTTGCAAAGTTGGGTCCAAGTCGACTTGCAAGTCAACAAGTCAAGTCATTTATAAAATTTTGGAGGCAAGTCAAGTCCACTCAGTGCTACTTCAAGTCAAGTCAGCCGTAATGCAAGTCACAAGTCAAGTCGAAGTCGACTTGTCTACTTGCAAGTCGAAATGCAAGTCAAGTGGGAGACAACTTCAAAGACTTTGCAATTTTCAAAACATCACTTTTTCTTTTAGTAGACATGCCAATGCATGAAAAACCATGCCAGTGTGTAGCTTAGCATGCATGTTGTTATACAATTATGACAACTAGCCTATATGTGTATTTATACTGGCACTACGGTTGAAACTGTACAAATTTTTTATCCTCCATATTGACTTGGCAGAAACCAAATCAAAGTCACAAGTCATTCATGTATCCAAGTCAAATCAAGTCAAGTGACATTGATGTGCAAGTGAAAGTCAAGTCAAGTCAACATGTTGGCAAGTCCAAGTCAAGCCGGCTTGTGACTTGACAAGTCAAATCTATGACTTGGACCCAACTCTGATGATTTGATATAGATTTAATAATAATTGTAATTGTTAGGCTATAATTAAGTGGTAAGTAAAATGTATTAGTGTACTGAACTTTACTAATAAAAATAACTATGCCAGAACATAGTGATAGCCCTAGCCTATCTAAAATCTAATGATCCTTTATGATCGATAAACATGATAATGATAATCATAATGATAATCAATACAATATGAATATTACATCATGATAATAAAATAATAATATATAATTAAACTTATAGGCCCCCCTAGGCCTATATATCTATATATTTATATATGAATAACAATAGTAAATATTAATGCACTTTTAATTTTAATATTTAGCCTACATTAATTTCTATTTTAAATTATAACAATTTAAATTATTATATAATCATAATTATTATAATACAATATAATATAATATAAATATAATAATTATTAAAATAATAATTATTATATTTACATTAATAACTATTTACACTTTCACACTTGAATTTATTGAGATTTTCTGAAATTTTACAGATAACATTTGTTAAAAATAACTTGTTGACCACACACATAAATAGATATTATAATAATAATTATTACTTTTATTTTTATATAAATATTTAATTAATATTTATATTATAATTATTTTATATACAATTTTATTTATTAAATTATAGGAGAGAATAAATAAATAAATAAAAATGTTGCGTTATGAGATATTACATTAGTGATTGGAGCTCAAGTACCATTGTACTATAATGTATAGGCAATAAATACATATGCATGCAGTACTATTATTACTACGGAATAAAAACCGAAGACGATAGGCGTCTACTGTATTTGCTTTAGTAAAAATAAATAAGCAGAAAAACCTTACAGGAAATAAAATGTCACGTGCTTTGGTCCGCAGTTTGATAATGTTGCCTGAGACACGACAAAATACCGTAGAACATTTGTAAGCGAACCGGAAGCTACGACACTACTGGGACCAAAGCGTGAATAAACGATAAATAAGCTATGTCAAATGTGTGAATGTTTATGTTCTGTTGTTATATATTGTGTTCAAACTGTAACAAAGCTATTGGACACCTGAGCACAGCTTAGTCTATACAGGCTTTGCTATCGTTAAATAAGTATGGTCACATTGCCCGCTTGTTTGCCCCCGGAGTCTGGGATTATTCATCAAGAGTCCCAAACTGAAGCCTATGTTAACGAGAAGAACTGTGGTACTGGCACGCTGTTAATCGCGGAAAGGTTGGTCAATCTATTTGTTTAACATTGCTTCTCTGCACTTCATTATAAATTATTTTAGATTCAGCATAGGAATTATTTAAAGTCAGTCTTAATGGTTAGATCAATTTCAGAATTTCAATTTGAGTTAAAAAATAAAAATGAAGCCTCTTGTTCTAGGCTACTCTTTCATAAATAATAATAGTTATATTATCAGTGATAATAATCAATAATGGTGGCTAATTATTATCATTCATATGTCTAACTTCACTGTATGAACTACCATAGAATTCAGAATAAACAAATTAGCCTGGCCTTTTCTGTTGGGTGCCTTGGACCCTTGTTTCGGTTTTGGGGTAGGCCTAAGGGTAGTCAATAAAATATGGACAAGACAACAACTGAACTTTTTCAGCTTCAACTAAGCTCCTAGCTCGAAATCTGAGAGTCCCGTTCCCTGGCCTGTGGAACTGTTTGGAACACCAGCTTGATATGTAGCCTATGAACTATGACATGGTTGCCGGAGACGTTTGCAAGTGGCTTTGGGAACTCGGGCTTCTTGCGGCTAACACGCCAAATCCAATCAATCACAAATAAAACTATATTATTTATTTTTCCAAATTTAATAACGCTAAAAATGTTACAGGGAAGTATGTTGGGTAAACTCCAATGGGAGTGGATTCAAGCTGAGCTATCCTTCTATATCTATACATGCCGTCTCCAGAGATACATCAAACTTCCCTCATGAATGTCTTTACATGATATTGGATGTCAAACTAGGTTAGTAGCGAACCCAATAGATTACATGTGGTGTAGAATGTCTGTAATTGGACTGAATAATAGACCAACAAGTATGTTTTACTGCAAGTAATCTAATTGACTGTCAAACATTTAGACTATATAAACTCCTACCTAATAGACCTCTTGTAGGCTATGATGCCCACCAAAACATTCTTTATTTGCTGAACAAATTCACCTAGCATTGGTTATGTTGTGGGGTGGAGCAGTAGGCATACATGTGTATTGAACTGAACACACTGTCTCTCATAGCGGATTGGGAAGAACAGCCAATGAATGATGAAGAAGGCTCTGACGAGGATTCCACGTCTGGTAGCACTGAGGTTCGCTTCGTTCCAGCACAGAGGGATAATTGTAAGTATTGTTATTACTAGCGCTCTCTAGTGGCCCGAGAGTTCATTTTGGACACCAACTTGATTATCGCAGGGCTAATTGACTAATATGGTCATTATTAAACCATTCTTCTCTCGCTGTCCTCCTTTAGGTGTGCATTCTGTTCTAGATATAATTTGCTCCTTTCCCTTCCTATGATACCTAGGCCTACACGTATTGTCAGTACACTTTCGCTATAGTCTTCTCTCGGTAAAAGGACTAGATTCCACAAGGAAAATGTTATTTAGGCCTACCCTTCAAATGTTTCCACACATCTGTCAATTGCCCTCCATTTTTTATCTGGCATCAAAGTAATGCTCCTGTGACATGTTATTAGGTTAGATTTGTCTTCTCGTGGTGCAGACAACTCCATTGTTTTCATGACTGGTTATAATTATGCTTTTTTATCAGTGGATGCCATGTACCAAGCAATGTGTGCTTGCCAGGAACTTCACCCTGATCCAGAACAAGACGACTCAGATGACGGTATGCATTTAGTATAATTATGTTCCTCAGTCTATCATATATTTAGTGTATGGTCATCAGTCTAACATGTGCCATGTTTCTGCTACATGTTTTTCCTGTACATGTTGCCAAATGACCCTAAAAGCTGTAGATCAACATCAGAACTAGTCAAATCTATCGTTGGTTTGAAGTCGTCTACTTGAAACTAAATGGTGAACCTTAGCATATTACATGTGTTATTGTGGCTTTATCTGTCCTGTATCTAGTTTACCGTGTTTGGCTAGTAATGCTCCTGTTTTATTTGAATGTGACGAACAGGGACTCGTAGTTAGTAACATTAGTTGCTATCAAATCAAAGACATGGCTCTAACTGTGGATCAACTCCTCCAGAAATGCTATTAAGTGTCAAATGCAGCAGCGGTTGTGTTGTCCAAGCTGTCCATCAATTAGCTAGAAAATCATTTTTATCAGATACCTATTAAGTTGATTTGACGATTTATATTCCCTTCATTCATTCGGTTGTCCATAGTCCCCATAAGAAAACTGGTTAAAATGCTCCATCTATTTGACCATCTCGTATTTAATTCAACTTTGTAAATTTTTCAGAATATTTTGGGGAGGAATGTTTGATAGGTGAAGGGGACGGCCCCCAGTTATCAGCTGAAGGTATAAGTAACCTGGCTAGGATGGAGCAGATGCTAGCTAATGGTGTGAATGGTGGAGATGGAGAAAATGGTTCTAACGGCAGAGCCCAGGGTAAGTGGACTAGTTTACTCTACTTATCAATCACCTCGTCCACTCTACCTGTCAATCACCTCGTCCACTCTACTCTACCTGTCAATCACCTCGTCCACTCTACCTGTCAATCACCTCGTCCACTCTACCTGTCAATCACCTCATCCACTCTACCTGTCAATCACCTCGTCCACTCTACTCTACCTATCAATCACCTCGTCCACTCTACCTGTCAATTACCTCGTTCACTCTACCCATAGAGGTAACACCCCATAGAGCAGGAACTCAAAAATTTTCCGCTATTAAACGCCGATTGGTCACTTGATGCCAGTTTTCCCCACGGGCGGCCATGATGCGATGGGGATTTCGTCCGTTTGTTTACATTAGTTACCATTACAATTATATATAAAACATAAAACTTTTCAACGCTGTTATTTACAGATACTATTTGTGTAAAATGTTTTGACTTTATATCTAAACTGTTTAGTAACATCTCTGCTTCTTCACAATCATAGTGATTTTAAAAATCTCTTTGTAAAATAAGACTTTACAGAGAAATAAGAATAAATGTTCACTCGACCAAATAATACTAGTAACCGACTAGCGCGGCAGCGTATATCAGTAGAAAGTCTGTGAATGCGTTGATTGGTTAACCAAAATAAAGCCGCATTTTATTGGGTATTAAAATCTCTAATCGCTAACATGATAGGCTTATTGTACAGAATTATCTACCCATAAAGGACTTTCAACAGCACGCGGACAATTCTGTTTATTTCAAGAAATGAGCATGGAGCTAGTTGTACTAATGGCATTCCCGGAACAATAGTTATACAATCTCATATAGTTAACATTGGTGTAATTGCAAGAGTATACTTTGGGTTTCTTTGGACTAACAGTGTGGTTAGTAAGAATACAGTACGGTTGCTGTGAGTTGGAACTGGAAAGACAAACAATGAAATAAATTCAATTCTTATTAGTAGTTATTTATTCTATTATTGTTGTAGAAATGTTGTTGTTGTAAAATTAAAAATTTACTCTATAATAAATAGTATAATAATTTTAATTAGCCCAGAAGTTATAGCAAGTATCATTGTTTAAAATTAATAAGCACATTCATTTATCTAGTAATAGTGGAATCTCTCGGTACTGTTATTGATTGATTGATTGAGGCTGAGTTAAATTAACTTTGCTCACTCCACTGTCACTGCTGTACCTATAGTAATGGTAATAGGTTACTACTACGTAGTAAATATAGTAATACTATCAGGTGAAGTTGTGATCGCGACTCACTAGCAATTTATTACAATAGTCACAGATCAAAAACACTCACTCATCAGATCAGTGACTATACCTACTAACTATTATTTTATTAATTCAGGTGATTTCCATAGACTATTAATCAACATGAACATGTTTATCATTGAATTGATTATATTTATATAATTATGTTATAATATTAATATTTGTGATTGTAAATTAATTTTTTTGTGATAATAAGTGTAATAGGCCTATTATGATTATAATTGTTGTATTTGTGCTATAGGCCTATCAGCATTACTTTGAATGTTAGTATAGGCTAACTTTATATTGCTAGGAAATTTATTTAAGAAATCTATAAACTATGACTTTGTTTCGCAGATGTGAACTTTCCTTTGTCCATTCCTGTCTATAGTTTGATTCCGAGGCTTTGTAGTATCTAATTGCATAGCGCAGTTAATAGCCTAAACCTAAATACATTATAATCAAAGATCTACACCAGCTTAGCATAATCTTAGAATGGTTTCAAGCTAAACTATAACTGAAAGGAAAGATGATATGGAAGGAAAAATCTAAATTTATTAGGGCTGTTAATTAGTCATTAAACATTATAATGTGGAACATTGAATAGTCTTATGCAAGTTTATAGGCCTACGTCATTTATTTAATTTCTTAGTAACAGTTTGTTTAACCACAACTTTCCTAGCCTTTCTACCTGCAATAGAATAGGTGCAGGTTGAGTTGTAGCATTGATTTTTTATCTATAGGTTGGAGATTAAAGTGAAATCTGGATACCACGATGCACATTGCCACAACTCTATGTGTGGTGCTCATCCATCATACCCATCAAGTAGGTTATGATTATGAACTCTTTTCCTGGGACTCGTGCACACAAACTGTAACAACTGCTTTCCAATTAGAAATGGGTTTCACGGTTAAAATGAGATGCTTGATTTAATTAAGGCTTGTTGTTTTGTATATATGTGTGAGAATGTACTTGGTAGATTTCTGTCGTCTATTATAGAGCTGTTATGGATTTAATTCATAGGTAACATCCAGAGTGATCAACTATATCAACATATATGTCTTATCGAAATCGTACTTTATTTTACTCTGATATAATGTGATGCCAATTTGGCAAGAATCATGTAACTACAAATAGCTGTACTGTTATGGTAGGACAGTAGGCATTGAACATGTTTCATGTGTGGTAAGCGTGAAGCATTTATTTATCTGGTATCAATTTCCTAATATAGGTCTACTAGACAGAATATTGATCTGTGCTGATGCTGTGAATTTTGAAGAGCTGGCTGATCTTATTCCTAAGAATGGCAAGGAGTGACTTCTAAATATTGAATAAGAGTCCTTATGCTATTTTTATTCAGTAAATATTTAAAATAGATTTGGTCAAAATATTGGTATGTTATGAATTGGTTTTGTCTGTCTACATAAATGTTTTTATTTGTAATATGCAACTTCTGCAAATCTGTTCTACATATAGAAATACACCTATTAGTATTTATACTCTATCAATCATGTGATACCAGGATAATCCATAGGACGTAGGACAATTAACAACTACAGTAGCTTTAGCTGTATTCTAATTTGAGGTAAAAGTGTTGCTTAATGCTACAGCTGTTAAGTAAAGTAATCTTGCCTACTGAAAGCCAAAATAACTAGAACTAGGAGCTGTGTAATAATAATTTTGTGGCGTACTAATATACTAATGTACAATATTTGCAATTACCATGCAGTTACTATCAAAGTTACAAAATATGATAAATATAATAATTATGTTGGTCTGAAATAATTGGAAAATATGTGTGCAACAAAAAATTTTAGATAATTGTTAGCAAAAACAAATTTGGACTACTAACTAAATGACTAACTAATCATAGCAGCGCGTAGGTAACTAATGTAAACAAACGGTAACTACCCCAACACATCATGGCCGCCAGGAATAAAAAGTGGCATCACAAAATTTACGGGAGTTCCTGCTCTAGGGGAGATAACTCTATGACTCTACCTACCAATCACCTCGTCCACTCTACCTGTCAATCACCTCGTCCACTCTACCTGTCAATCACCTGTCCACTCTACCTACCAATCACCTCGTCCACTCTACCTACCAATCACCTCGTCCACTCTACCTGTTAATCACCTCGTCCACTCTACCTGTCAATCACCTCGTCCACTCTACCTATCAATCACCTCGTCCACTCTACCTGTCAATCTAGTTGTTCAGTTAGCAGCCTACAGATAGGTAGTGTTCTCTATCAATCCACAGGTACCACACTGTTTATGGCAATCCATGATAGCCAATATTTGTCAAACACTCCATATCTCGTGACCCACAACTTTTGCTTACAGCGAGATTAATACATAAACCACCAACTATGGTTGGAGTTATTTTCTCTTATTGCGAGATAGATGTTGGGCTTCGGAAAGCTAAGCCTCAATATTGGGGCTTGAGAATTGACCATTTGATCGACCACATGCGTAACGAGCTGCGAGCTTTGTGATTACAGTAACAGAATTTTTAATTTATCGAAGTTTTGAACTTCAAGTTGTGGAACTTTCCATGTAAATCATTACTGCAGTTGATTGCAAGAGAATATGATCCCAGTAACTTAGACTGGTGAAGAGGAGGGGTAGCCAGTTGTAGAAGAATTTTGTTCATTCATTTCCTGTGTGTCGTTCAATAGAAGAGATGGAGGAAGAGGAGGAGGACCAGTTTGAAGATGCATGATGTCATCTCAGCAGGAGGAGTTATCTACTCTCTTTATGACTAGAAGCTCCATTTTTATCATGATAGACTGCACTAACCAGTTTGGTACAGGAATTAGGACTGCTCTTTGTGGAACCTTGTTACTTCTGTTATCTAATATATTAGTCTAATGTATAGGCTTAGTTGGATGTTCTGGATAAATTTTGTAACTTGTAAAACATAACTTCACAGCACACTTGTCTGTCATATTTTCCCCCTGCTTTCTTGTTAAATGACTGTTCCACGCTAGGGTTTACTTAGCAGTTAGCCTCAAAACTGAAAGTCTTGCCATTGTCAACCAACACTTATTAAGAATTTGAGAGGACAGCTCTTGAAGTATTTCCTGATATCCTGGTATGGGAAATACCTTCAGGCTACCAACCCTTTTTATTTAGTAGGTAATATTTGTATTTGGACTTTCTCTTATTGTGTTATAGTGTATAATATTGTACATATTTTGGTTTTATACTACTTGACATGTCATAATATACTGACCACTCTCTTGTTACAACATTATAGTTGAATAAAACTGGACAAAACTTGACCTCTGAACGATATGCAATGTGCTATGACCACAATCAAACTCACAGTTTCGCCTTCTGCTAGCAATTTGCTGTTGAAAAAACATTATTTTGAAATGTCTTCCTCCAGCGGACAAGAAAGAGACCAAGAAAGAGACGACAACTTCTTAAACTCATAATACATGATCGAGCCATGAATAAACAAATTTTTGGTTTTATACTACTTGACATGTCATAATATACTGACCACTCTCTTGTTACAATGTTATAGTTTAATAAAACTTGACAAAACTTGCCCTCAGAAGAGATAACCAGTGTTTAATAGTCATAATAATTATACCTACAGTGTTGCTCTTCGCTGGCAATTTGTTGTTGCAAAAGCATGGTTTCAAGTTGTCTTCCTCTAGGAGACAAGAGGGAGAAGGCAACTTCTTAAACTCCTAGTACCAAAGCCATGAATAAATTGGCACTAATAAACCACATTGATCATATCTAGAAGTTGGCCTCTCCAAATTTAAACTATGAGAGGACAACTTCTGATTATAATCAATAGCGTATTAGTGCCTATGCATGAATGCAGCAGTTATGTTGCTAACAGTATTTGACACCTTGCAGACTCTATACATTTCTATCAGGCATACATAGTTGCTGCAACTCGGTTTAAGTATTGCATAATGTAATTAATATGGGATTTCAGTTAATAGGGTAGATTCCTAGAATTTTATAACCACAGTCCACAGTTGAATAGTTTCGTTAAAAATTGATAAAGTAACACTTGGTATTCTGGTGCTATATTCCTCATAGAGCTAATGCATTCAATATGATCAGAATTGATTCATTGAGCCCCTATGACTTATCTATACATTTATTATACGTAAAATAAATTAACAGAAAAGATCGGCATTATTTAATCCCACATGTGCATAATTATACATGTACATCTAGCAGCTGTGACATGCCCGCCGAGACAACAGTTAGTATGCTGCAGTAATATACATGTAAAATCTATTTATAGTCCATTACAACACCAAATTGCTTTAGTCTACCCCTTCTGTGTACCTACATGTACACACATGTAAAAATAAACTAATACTTTCACAACTTTCATTGTCTTAGCTTACCTAAGTAACATAGACAACTGAACATGTAATGTGAGCAGTTACAGTGTAAAATATAGTATGTAGTAATACTACTACAATCATGTAGATTGCCTCCTAGTGGCAGGTATTCTAACAACAGTAATTTACCCACAGCCTGTGCCATAACATGTACTACACTGGTGTGATATATTTACAACACACAACAGTATCTTATTACACCAGAGTCCTAGTGGTATGGTATCAATCGGCCATCTTTATAGAAGACAGCATTATTATTTGTGTAAAATAACTAGAATAACATAACACAATCTGGTTAAGGGTCTACAATGATGACATTGATTCAATAATATCATCATCTTATGCCTTGATGTATATTGAAGGCCTTGGACTGTTAGACTGACTTAACTGCATACATCACACTAGTCAATCGAATCCTACTTTATATGTTGATGTATATATCAGTAGCGGAAGAGTTGAGATTGTCACCACCATCTCCGATCAACCAGCAGAACTTAGTACTTTTATCATATGCAAATCCTGTACACTTTACACCAGACTTGAGGCACTGGAGTGCGCATTGCCGGACTGATCGAGTTGAGAGTTTTTTGGTTGCCATATAGTCTGATGAGCTGGATCTGGAGAAGACCATTTCTAAAGGGAACAAAAGATGCTAGTGTGAAACATCTAGCCTGGATGTTACGCCGTTAGAAATTTTACTTCACGCAAAATTTGGATCATGAACCTGTTTCAATCTCTAAAAGATATTTCAAATTTAAACAAAGTTTCAGTAATCTTAAACCACTACTGTCTCACCATTCAATATTTGCAAAGAATACTGGTCATCTTATTTCATCAAGATTGATGTGCTGTTTGTCTTTGTAAACCTAGTGGCAGCCAAGATAAACTCATTTGAATATTGGCTATTATGACCTCCATTCAGCATTGAGACCTGTTAAGTTCCTATGGCTATGCCTGTCCTAAGTCTATACTTGTAACTTATGTACATAGGTAAGCTACTAACATCAAATAGCCCAGTAATCTTATTGAGCCAACACTAACTGTCATTCTATAAATAACTCTTGTGCACAGTGATGAATAAGTTAGAGTCATGCCCACAAAAAACAACGCAATGCCTTGCAAGTCCTATGGCTATCTCTGTAGCACAGTTTTATATAAACTGCTTGAGTGCTTCCAAAATTCCCAGCCTAGGCTGATTGAAGGTGAAATCAGCCAATATTAAAATAGAGTTTTCTTGGCAGCTGCTAGGTTACCAAAGACAAACAACACATCAATCTTACTGAAGAAGGATGAACAAGATTATTTGAAAATATTGAATGGTGCGACAGTAGTGGTTTAAACTACACTCTATAGCCAATAAACCACTATTTATATGCAATATCCACTTTCTCCACTTGAACTAAGTTGATTTTTCCACAAGCTTACCTCTCTTTAGTTTTGTTTCTTGTTCAACATCTTTGGGCTCCCTTGTCGTAGATACTTCTTTTGGTGGAACTGTTGCCTGCTCCTTTGTCGTAGTGACTCCTTCGGAAGCTGTTGTCAGTGCCCCAGTATGGTTAGCCTCTTCCTTCCCTTTTGGAGTTGTGGGAGTATTGACCGCCTCTGTTCTTATTCGGGTATCTGAAGCATCAAAAACTACTACGGAGGCTGGTATAAAAGGTTGTTCGCAAGCGTTTTTACTTGCTCAAGATAACATCACATGCAGCTAGCGTCAAATGCATAACTTATGGATGGTTAATGTATAACCAAGAAGAATGGCGTCGATTTATACCACCAAATGACTCAGTAGTCGGAACGTTTCACTGAAATTAGCTTACATTAAATAACACATGCTGAGCTATGCAAATAAACTGAATCTAAAGTACGCTAGCTATAGTAATCATTGCAGCTATATTCTCCTAACAGTAGACAGAGTAGAAATGCCTGTTCGCTGTGACCTTTTGCTGAACAAACGCCGTCAGAATAAGATTCAACGCCCCGGCGACCTAATAACTACTGCCATGCTTATTGGTTACACGGCACTGTGCTTAATTTTGGAAGCTACAGCGCATATTATTGTTTTACCTATATCATTAGGGGCTGTGCTGAAGGTAGCTAGAATGTTAAAGTAAAGCAAATAAATTTCAATTTCAATTCGTTGCACCTGAGTTACTCACTAGAATATTTTGTTCAATGAATCAATAAAGCTAATAAATGCAGGGGGGTAACTTTCCTGAAAAAGTTGAGGCGGCCAAAATTGGACTGGCTAACAGTAGCGGTGTGGTGAGGGTGCGTGCGGGATGGGGGAAGAAGGAAAGTGGGGCACCTCCCACAAGAAAGTTTTTGAAAATTCACTCAAAAACAGCCATTTTGATACATATTTGATGCATATTTGAGCTATATGTGATGGTACAAAAGTACAGAATGTTGCATAGTAATCTGCAAATAGTAAACTTCAAATTAGTATACTGCAAAATAGTGCTTCTCTGTTTGGCTTGGCCATGACGTATACCATTGCAGTCCTTTACATCATTACATGACTTAGGCCTAAAAATGTACACACATTAATAAGAGGGGAAATAGTGCAAATTTAGTTGATGGATAGAGATGGAGAGTGGTATTCTAGGGTTCCCAAACCCTGAAGAACAGTGTTCGAAGTGGAACAAATGAGATGGGTGGGAACACTGTGCATGCAATCTTAGGGCATTTCCTATTGTTGAATACAGAATTACAGATGCAGTGATCATATCTTACAGATGAGATTAGTATTGTCACTGTATAGCTAACAAATTGAGTGAATTACTAAAATGAAAAAAGATTGTCCCGCAGTGGGATTCGAACTCGTGTCTCTATGCATGAATACCAAGCACGCTACCAATTACGCTATCAAACCAGCAATGGCCTCATGCGAAAATTAGCCATCAATATAATTATACACATAGTAGCATCATTTTCATCAGAGTATGTTTATTTCATGTGGGGCACGGTATCTATGCCTTCCGATATTAGCTTAATTTTGTCTTCTTTTAACAAAAAGTTCGAGCGGCCAGGGCCGCCTGAGCCGCCTAGATAGTTACGGCCATGAAATGTTGTACATTGGTCGTCCATTCTGTCACTACAAAAAATGGCAAGTCAGGGAGTTGCCAACTCACTTTTTATAATCCGAGCTGTCACGGAGGTCATCTGGTCAATCATTGCCCAAATAAATTCATTTATAATTGGCCCTTGACGCTCATGTGAGCCATGTATCTGCTGAGTTTACGATGAGAACAATTTGTGCGACTATGTAGGACTATCAGATGTTGAAATCTTCTTCGAGAACTGTGGTAAGATGTACATTCAGTTGCTAGCTGTGCGTTGCGTAGAACCTTTTTAGCCACCGACCTCATTTAGGAAGTAACAGATTCTGACAATTGCCCGTGTAAATTCCAGCTAAATTTAAACCTATGCACCTCTGAAGACCACTTAAATTTGACTATTACTATGCACTACATCGCTATGTCTACCTGATGTCATATATAGCCTAGGATCTTCAGTCATAAGTTGACATAACAGTTCACATCACCGTGCCTACCTGATATTACATACAGCCTAGAGATCTCAGCCTTAAGATACAGATGATTGTCAGTAGATAGCATCAACGCAGCTTTTTTGAACTTAATGTTGGACAACGTAGCTCCAATTCCTTGACCTTCACCGTTGCCAATAGCACTGGAAGTGTTGGACAGCATGTCCAGGAGAACGTATCTACAGCATTATAATGGATGTATAATAATAATAATGAGATGAGATAATAATAATAATAATGATAATAATAATAATGGCAGACTGTCTTTACGGAGTATGTCTGTGGTATTTTTCTATACCACGTACTTAGACATATTTATTTTATAGTGGTGTGTGAGCAGTGTTTGAAGTGGAAAAAATGAGGTGGGTACACGGTGCATGCAGAAAATATTTGAGAATTTGACATTACTATTGTCTCTCCTGGTTTTCTGTCAATATATAAAATGTTATACATATATATTTGTGGGTAAACAGTAGTACTTAGGATTTACTAATATAAAAATGTTTACCTAACATGATCACCTATTCCTCATATGTTACTTTGTAAAACCTATTAATATCGAAATGGAAAAAGTTTTAGGAACCAATTTGATCAAAATATTAAACTGACTAGGTTAGCGACTTCTCGATGTTTTAGACGAGGCAGCGCACTGGTCGCAGTCAGTGATTAGGATGCTATCTATACTTTTACTAAAACAACTAGCGACTAGCAGATGTACTAGTGGGCTGTGAATAAAGGCAGATTAGCTCAACTGCTATTAAAAATTGAAAGAAGCCTTGAAATTTCCACCGCATTTCTTGCTGGTCGTGTACCCACTAAAATAACCACACTTTGAATACTGTGTGTGAGCTTTCTTAGGTCTCACCAACACTCTTCCGTCACTGTCTGTTGTGAACCCAGTGTAAAGCATTTTGTGACAAGGCCGGAACAGACGCTAATTATTATGCAGACAATATGAGGGCAGAATCAGCAGCCGAATTTGCGTACTATTCTTTTACATAACTGACTCTTAAAAATTAGTAGTAGCAACACTGTATAACATCAACTATCCAAAACCAG
This sequence comes from Bugulina stolonifera, assembly GCA_935421135.1. NCBI lineage: Eukaryota > Metazoa > Bryozoa > Gymnolaemata > Cheilostomatida > Bugulidae > Bugulina > Bugulina stolonifera. Next base: position 13,829,169 of record OW285196.1, read on the forward strand.
TCTTTGCTTAAAGTGATTGCCTGCATTGATTCCGTAGAAGCTAATCAAAGCGGAGTTGCTACTGCATGGACTTAGTTTACGCTAATTTCCAGAGGAACTGATGCTGAATTGTTCTCTCGTTCGATCAGTTTGAAACAGATTGCTTACCTGAGTTTGTAGACGTCAGCCACCAGAAAGAGGTTCCTGTTTATAGGAACAATTCTTCCGATCTTGTCGAACTGCGTAACAGAAAAGCTTCCTGTCGCATCTCCTGAACCTGAATTGCCAATTACCCTATGCTCTGTGTTGCCATCAAGAGAGACCACAACAACTTTCTCATGGTCAGAAGAATAATATATTTTTCCACTTTCTTCCAAAACATAAAGGTACTTCACTCTTACACCGCTACTTACGTCACGAACTGTTTCAACCATGTCAGTTTGCAGATTGATTCGTTTTATACCATTAGAGTGGCTAATGTAGACAGTCTCATCCACTTTTTGGACAGACTTTGGATAATCAAGTCGACATTCTGTCTTACGGTGCCCATTTTTGTTTCCCGGCACATTGCATTCCCCAGCGTATACACCAACCAGCTCGGTTTGCAGATTGTATTCAAATATGCAATCTAGCTTGTTGATGGTAGCTAGAACGTCAGATGTTGATAACAAATCGAAGCCCCTTACATTGTCACAAGAATACGGTATTTTATCCATAAATCTACAACAAATAGTGACAGCAGTTTGTAGTGTGGTTGTAGAGATGCATATTTTTATCAATCTTGTGGAAATAGAAATTCTTGAATCAATGTGTGATGGATTGCAGACAGGTTGAAGAAATAAACTATCCAGTAAACAGCACACTCAGTAATTCACTACATGCACCTGTATGATAAAATACTTTTTGTCAAAGACGACTTTATGGATGAAAATTTTTGCAATGTATTCTTAATCAATTAAATATACGTGTACATTGTACAAATGTATGTAGATGGTGACAGTTGATAACATTGCAAATATTAATTACCCATCATCTCCGATGGACTCTGACATCAGGCTCTCAATGGTTCTGTTGGGATGAACTCGGTAAAACAAACATTTAGTTACTATAATAAGCGTATCGCCCTCTTCATCAGATTTCTCCAACTTTATCCCATCTATGGCTTTCCCAATGGGGGATTCAATGAAAGCTGTAACTTTCCCGTCAATTTCTGGTACACTATGTGATGTGTAAATACATATAACATCTATTGAGATACTTTGATAGCAGCATCTACACCATACATTTTGTTGATGAGCTTGCACCACTATTTATGAGTAACAGGTTTTTATATCAACACGAAGTGCAAACGAATTCGCTCTACATATGTTAGGTCATTGCTGGTATATATTTTTACAAATTTCATACTTGTTCAATCTATATTATTCTGTAAAAGATTTTACATGTGCATGTAGGTGCCTAAATACTTTTCTTCGTGTCCTAGGTACCTACAGATAACTGCATACTTAGATACGTAATACTTACCTTTGTACTGTAGACACATAATAGTTACCTTTGTACTGTAGTTACATAATACTTGCCTTTGTACTGTAGTTACAAAATACTCACCTTTGTACCGTAGTTACAAAATACTTACCTTTGTACTGTAGATACATAATACTTACCTTTGTACTGTAGATACATGTAAGTAACTGATGATCACACTGAACACGAAAATACAGGTAGCTTGTAAAGCAATCATTGTTTGCTTCAAATTTTCTAAACTAATAAGTATAGTCAATAATGACAAAGTGACAAAGTAGGGGATTTGAATTCAACACTCTCTTATCTATTCTCATTTCCACATTTGAGAGATCATCCATTGCTGTGATTGGTTGCCTGGTTGCATGCTTTTTGTAAAAATTTATTTGTCATGCGCCTCATAAATTAATAGACAGTTACTATGTAAAATAGGTGCAGATGGTTGAACAGGAGAAGCGTTGGCACATAACTCCGTTGCTTTGAAAGTATAAATTCTGCCGCAAACCCGCCAACAGTGTTTTCTCCCATGTTAATAATGTGCTGGCATAGTTGAAATTTAAGTGTGTAGTCGTGTCTAGTCTTCAAAAATTTACGACTGTTTGAAAAAGACAGTTTGAAACCGGACGTTTCGAAATTAGATAGTTCAACACCGGACAGTTCAAAACCCCAAACCCCAGATTTCAACAAATTTTAATTTCTAATATTGTTTTTTTTAAATAGATCAATTAAAATTAATTGTCTGTGACTTGTGTTCTTCTAAATGTAATCTACACAGCTTCGAACTGTTCGGTTTCATACTGTCTGGTTGTGAAACGTCCTGTTTTGAACCTGTCTTTTTCGAAATTTCCCTTTGTAATGTTTGTATGTGCATTCACACAGTGGTAACAGTGTAACATTGGCCCTGGAAGTTGCACAATAACATGGCGACAAAAAGGCCGGAGCCCGAACTCAAAAGGGTCGGCCATTATAAAACATGTTTATAATCATGAGAAGTACATTACATATCAAAACTAGCACATTCTGAGGCATAGGCCTCCTTTATGGTAGGCCTATAAACAGTTAAGCATGAGATATAAAGACATATATATAATAATAGTCTGGTATTTGCACATTATAAGCAAGATGCATTGATATAAGCACACACAACAGAACAACTTTATAGTTAAGAAAGATGAATAGGTAAGTGTCAGTGTATCAGGCCAAGGGTAGCCGATATGGTAATCGTACATGTGGAGTGTATGGGTCACCACACCTTTACCGGCCTTTATTGAGTGACTCTTATGTTATGCTCTATGATGTGTGACTGTATAACCTGTAACGTAATGCAGTAAGAGATGTTATCATTCCCATTGCTGAGTATTAAAAATTTTCACTTGAATCCAAATAGTTGAGTTTATCTATTATTCGATAAAACGGCTATCAATATGCCGTAAAGCAAAAGTAACTTTTACATTCAGTAAACAGAAGCGATGCCAGTAAAAGACAGTTGCAATCACTGGGCCTGCTTAGTTGAACCAAGGAGTAGAGGAGAGTTATACTCCTTGGTTACAGCATTAGAATTACTCAGGCAGCTCCGCTTAGTGAACTGCTGGTCACTGTGTAGACACAGCACACAGCCATGGAGCTGACTGTTCACCAAATATCAGTGCTAGCTATTAATAATTTATGGCTTGGGATGTTGTACCTAAGCACAGCACCCTGCACAATCGTTATTAGTCCGAGCTGCATGCTGCTTGTGCAATGTAAATGCGGTCAGTGTGTCACCAGATACGTATTTGTGAGCAAATAGCAGGTATCCCGCGCCTGATATCTGCCCACATCAAATGATCATTACCTAATGGTAAACTTAAAATTGTCTTTGATAAATACATGTATTATATTGTAGTGTTTTATGGGGTCGGTCACACGGGTGCCGATGTAGCAGTTAGGTGCAGAAATGGAGAAATTTGGAAGTTTGCGAAACAGTTGCAAAATTTCAACACCCCATAGGAAGTTGAAAGCTGGTAGGAAATTGTAGGGTTGGCAGTAGCTGTATTTATTGACTTGTTGAGATGTTGAATTTCAATGATAGCATATAGAAACAAATCATGAAAAAGTTGAACTTGTTGGCAATTTACTAGTTTAGAGTTTGTTGAATAGCCCGTTGTTGAACACGAATAGTATTTATATATCAACTACTATGCCAACATGTTGAAGTTGGTTATCGACCCAACAACTTCAACGTGTTGGCATAGTTGTTGATATATAAATACCATTTCTGCTCAACAAAGGGTTGTTCGACATTTTTCATCATTGCCATCCATTCAACAATGCAACAAGTTGAAAACTTTGTTTATATATAACGTAAGGTGGAGAAATTTGAAATGTTGGTTGATAAATTCATATATAAAGTCTCAAATATCTCTACTTCAGCACCTAACTCGAGTGTAGAAGTTCTTAATATTGAACTAAGGACGTAGGCACGATGCTTAGGCTCATTGAAGAGTCAAGGATTGACATAGGTCCGATGTTTATACTCATTAAGAGTGTGGTAAGTGTCTTAAGCGAGTATGAGGACAACGAGCTCGGGCACTAAAGGTCCAAAGGGAGCAAGGCTGGAGCTGCCTGCCTGCAACAGTAAGACTTTGTAGGTTGAGTTGAGAGATGTTGCTTTATTGGAGCGCAATCAACAACTGACTAGCATAAGAAAATGTGCTTGCTTTTATACTAAAAAGCCCGATAAGGTATCGGGTGGGGCGATAAGGTATCGGCCCAGAAATTGCATAACAATATGGCTGAAAAGTGCCGAGGCCATGACAAAAAGGGCTAATTATCATGTGAAATATATTATATGTAAAAACTGGCATAAGCTGAGACATCGGCCATAATTTATAACAGGCAAAAGACTTAGAAATAGTTAGTACAATATAATATCCACTTGCTATGATGATGCATATTGCGTAGTAACAATAATAGGCAAGTTTAGGCGTACATGATTGGATAATAATAATACATAAGTAGACACTAGGCAAGTTACACATGTAGTAATATAGAGTCAATACAGCTATTGTAAGAGTCTGCATGCTATGTGAGCTGAAAACACCACACTATTTTTATGCTGGCTATGAATATATTCTACATCAGGTTTAAAAATTCCTTTTATGAAAATTCATTGCCTTATTTACAATTACCTCCACTTTAGAAATCATGGTTTTTCTTAGAATCACCAAAGACAGATATGCAACAACTATTTTTAGTTGAGAGGGAAAGCAACTCCAAATATGAGCCCCAGTCACCACTGAGCTGTGTTCTGCAGCAGTGATCGGGGTGCTGGCACCTCAAGAGTAATTTTGAGCAAGGCTAAAGTGATTTGGAGACCGTTTAATCAATTGAAGAACAAGAGAGAAGTTAAAAATCACAGAGTCAAGCAATTAAAACTTTCTGCTAGACTAAATTTTGAGGGTGGCAAGTGCCTACCTTGGCCTCTGGTTGTTCCAGCCCTGACCACAGCAATACAATAGTTAAGCAATTCTAGATCCTGGGTCTCAAAGAGCTTTTATTGTAGCTTAAACCAAACAAGATATAGTGTAAGGGCAAGAGTTGTGCATATTGTTATAGTCTGTACTCTCTACAATATAAGATCTGTCCACTCTACAAGAATGATGAACAGATTTTATTGGAAAGTCCACTTTAGGGTCACAGTACCCTGATCTTGGCACTCGAACTTCTGCTAGGGGCTTTGTGTTCTCATCGTCTATTGGTAGAGATGAACTGTATGTGTTCTGGATCCTCCCTACTTTATATCTGTTTATCATTCCTAATAACTTCTTTACCATTTCAGGATGCTGATCATACAGGTTTTTCTGTTCATACGGATCATCTGTTAAGTATAGGTAAGTGTGTTACTGGTAGAGAAGTGTCTTCATATTCTGTATGTAGTAGAGGGGCCGTGTAAATCGGGATTAAGTGTTACTTTCTTAGCCTTTTTCAAACAATATTGGATAGTTTTACCTTTGACAGTTTGATATCATTGCTTGCTCAGACGGCTGTTAGTTTTTATGTTGATGGTCCTGGGTTCTATTCCCATTGGAATACACAATGATACATGCATATAGAATGCTCTAGAAATTGAAATGCAGTGGTGTTGATGTATCGATATCGTGGTTGATGCCCCTTCTTTTCTAAGTTAGGTTGGAAAGGCTATAGTCATTACCTTTTTAAAGAAACATCCTTACCTTTTTCAGTATCAACTCCTAAGCCTGTATCGTATTAACACATGCTACTACTACATATAACCAGTGGTCAAAGTTGGGGGGATCGTGGGGGGACGCAGTCCCCCCATCATAAATTTCAGGGGATCTCTCAGACTGATAGACCCCCTGCAGATTACTATTATAATAATAATATTACTAATTGGACCATATTTTACTTTAAGATCTTGGACCATATTTTAACCTGAAGTTCTTGGATTTAGCACCATTTTGGTGTCTAATTTTGATAAAGTTTCCAATTTCCGGGAGGGCGCTCAGGCGCCCCTCCCAGACCCTCCTCGCCGGCGCGCTGTTCGGGCGCTTCACGCCCTCAGGTAATCATGTCTGCTACCCTAGAGACCCCCACCTCTTTTCTTAGACTTTGACCACTGCATATAACTAGAGGTTCATAACTACAGTACCTCTTAAGTTGAATAGACATCTAGCTACGGTATTCCCTTCCTCATCTGTTCTGTAGCAGGAATCTCCAGTAATGTCTGGTAGTTCTGGAGATTCTACTGGCTTGACCCACTCATCCTGGAAATCTTTTGATAGCATACCAATATTCTCTCCATATATCAGCTTCCAGTCCATCCATCTACTCAGAAAAAAGTAGGCCTACTTTAAATAATCAACTATGTAAATTAAATGTAGGCCTACATACAAATCATACAAGTCATACAAGACTAGTCATACAAGTCATATAAGTCATACAAGTCATACAAGTCATACAAATCATACAAGTCATACAAATCATACAAGTCATACAAGTCATACAAATCATACAAGTCATACAAGTCATACAAGTCATACAAGTCATACAAGTCATACAAATCATACAAGTCATACAAGTCGTATAAGAAAGCTGAAATTAATTTGCATATAATCACATCATGTGAAGAGCCTCGACTGTTCTAACATATGTGTCGTGTCGTTTAAGGTATGGCTAAACTAGAGTTTGTTTACTCTACTTAGGCCAGTGAAGCCTAATTCTGAAGTGAAATGGCACCCGTTTATCCAACAATCCACAGACTAACACGCTGGCATTTTCTTTCAGCGATAGTAACATGAAGCCCTTTGCAATACAATGTAGTCTTATATCAGATACAAGACTCAACATCAACCTGTTATGGACTGGTGCCAGTGCTACATCTAACCCATATAAACATGCCAGTGGAGCCAGCCTGTCAAAGCTCTCTCACTCCTGTCATAGTATTCACAAGTGAGGTTTTTAAATCCACTATAGAACTGTAGCGCATCTACCTAAAGGCAGCGTCTCTGTCACTACACAGGGACTCTTTCTCCACAGCTGTGTAGTCCGTTATAGCAATCAGAAATCCTTTCCTGGCACAGTACTTGTTAGATAAGCTGTATCTACTTCTCAGATTATATGTCTGTGAGACTCCATCCAGCTCTCCAACTAAACAAACATAAAAACAAACACCTTGGCTTGTAAGGTACAGTAAATACAGGGATTTGAGAAAATTTGTGCCATTTCCTGTATCATAGGAACTTCCAATAGGTCAAGGTAACGACTAACTACACAAACAAAACTACAAATTGCTTGGAAAATGTGAACACATTATTGTGATAATGCTTTTATATTAAAATTTATGAATACATTGAAATTGAAAATATGACAAGTAGTCGGTGAAACTTGATTAACCTATGTAAAATATAATAAATAACAGAACAGCTACAATTTTGCAGTTGTTATTTAGTATATCACATGACAAATGGCTTGAAAATAGATGCATTAACACTAGATCAGACTCACTGAATCCCCTTGCACCGGCTAACTGGGTTAAAGTGGGTAACCAATCAGTGATATGCATTAGAAAGTCTCTTTTAGTATTTCTAGTATGTTTAGGAAGTCTTGTATCCAGGTATATAGTCGGTACTTTTATTCCACCTTCCAGGAACGACGTCTTTCCGTTTCTCAAAGGGTAGTTATTTCCATAAATATCTTCATGGCCTGGTAGAGGCATTAACATGTTATACCCACCATTCTACAACATGATGTCTAATTTTTATTGACTACAAAGTAGTGTTTAATTGAAAAGAGAAGTTAATGTTAAGTGTGCTGACAAAAAAACATTTCAGCGTTACAAGGTAGCCATTTGCGATTGTTTACCGATTATATGTACATGTAGATAAATATGCAGTTTAGCCAATGTCACCTTGTAAAAATTCTCCAAAAAGGTCAAGAAACAACATGTTACTAGTAAATAGAGTGAAACTCAACTAACATCAGATGTAAATATTATGACAGAGTTCCCAAACAGCTCAGCGTCTTTCAGTGACTGAATTGTCTCCCCTACAATATCATCTAATGCAGCCACTAGACCTAAAATACATGTAGAACAAATAGAAAGCCTCTCAAGCTTGTGTTCATAAGTTCACATGTAACATTTACTGTGTGCAATAGTTGAATTGCCACTCTGAGGTCAAATGAAAGATTTCTATTTTTATTTGGGTAGATGATCTGAAATATTTAAGAATGCAATACCGGTTATCAACCTACCACATCACAAAAGTATCAAAATGGAAGCTTACCTAAATATCTCCTTCTCAGGAGAGAAGCAGAGTCATTTGCCGAGAGAAAATCGTTGACATCAAACATTTCCTGTGTGACCTGAATAAATGAATCAAAGATATTGTACATTATACTATTCGATATTGGAACACATTTATAATCTCTGCCCTTTACAAACAATTTTATTATTTCATTGGATGGGCCTCCAGTAAAATTTGGAGTTAGGTTCACTATGTAACATGAGACGACAACTTCAAACATACCTGCCCTAAATAAAAGAGGTTTGACTCTGATGACATCAATAACTGTCAAATTTGTTTTTGTCTGTCACACCTCAGAGACAAATCTTTCATAAATAACCTTAAAGTTTGAGAGAGTCATGATACATATAGTGACTATCACAACTCACGTAGGCTACATTTCGCTTACTGAATCCAGTAGGTGTAGGCCTGTTGAATGTCCTATAAAATTGCATGGTGGGTGACTGACTATGACTGTTATGAATATACAGTCTATAGCCTACCTCTAAAGGAGTAAGTGGTACTGTTGGTGAATGGTATACTAGACATATAAATACCTCTAAAGGGGTGTGTGGTACTGTTGGTGATACTATCATAAACAGCGGATAGTCCTTCTTATGTGACATTATCATCTCCCTCACATCTATTCTTTCTTGAATCTGTATTAGACAGTATTAGAATATACTGTAATGACATGCACTAAATCATTTCTATCATATCGGGGACAGTTTGTTCACACTCAGCAAATTTGTGAGTTCGTTTCACTAAAACAGGTGAATAGTGATACACAAAGTTGACAGCTAAAGAGTGTGTGTGTGCGGGTGTACTATGACTAAATACATGTATGGGAGGGGAGAGGGCAAAGCTGGTACATCAGCAATGTTCAGTCATTGCTCTGATTGTCATACAATGTATAAATGCAACCAAAACACATCAAGGTAACAATTTTTACTGTTCAAATTGTCTCTGAATATAATTACTAAACTACTGTAACACTTCTACTATACTACATACATAGTGATGTCATTACTACTACTGCAACACCTCTACTATACTACATACATAGTGATGTCACTACTATACTACTGTATCACCTCTACTATACTACACACATAGTGATGTCACTACTCAACTACTGTAGCACCTCTACCATAGCCTACTACATACAGAGTGATGTCATTACTAAACTACTGTAACACCTCTACTATACTACACACAGTGATGTCACTACTATACTGCTAGTGCACTCACTTACAGCATGATGCCTGCCCAGGTTTGCTACAGTAGGCGTGTCATTCACATACCTGTGCATTTGACCGTCACTTTCTAAAAATACATTTTGAGGTTCTGACAAGGAGTTGTGTTGCTCTGATCAATTCTTACTAACTAGAAATGGATTACAATTGAGGTAGTAAACTGCAATGCTCTGGCAGTCGTAATTTAGCAGAGCACCTGCAGGAAAATTGTCATCTATATAGCTGTACGAGTTGTCTTAGCAACTGGAAGTAATTGCAAGTACACCCATACTTGCATTGCATATATTCCAAAGTTCACTTAATAAATAAAAGGACCGCTACAGTATATATGTGTATGTGTCACCAAACTAGTATATATGTGTCACCAAACTAGTATATATGTGTCACCAAACTAGTATATATGTGTCACCAAACTAGTATATATGTGTCACCAAACTAGTATATATGTGTCACCAAACTAGTATATATGTGTCACCAAACTAGTATATATGTGTCACCAAACTAGTATATATGTGTCACCAAACTAGTATATATGTGTCACCAAACTAGTATATATGTGTCACCAAACTAGTATAAATATGTGTCACCAAACTAGTATATATGTGTCACCAAACTAGTATGTATGCAGATGTAGGGCTGCCTATCTACCTTCATTTACCACCAAGACTGTGTTGGGAAGGTCAAGAGAAACACTGTCAGCTCCTATATATCACAATAACACACAAGGGACCATAATATGGTAAAACTTACCCCAAGTAAAATATGCAGTCTGACTAGCTATAATTCCCTTGTATCAGTGTTCGAATTGTGGTTATACGGGAGTATACGGCGTGTACCCACCTCAATTTTGGTGGGTACACTGTCAGCAGGCGTGTACCCTCATGGTAATTGACTAGTTTTGCTGAAGACACGGCAGTTTTCGCAATCGAAATAGGTTTACTGGTTGCTGAGTGACTGCTGATAGTAAAATTTCCCTCTAATCTAGCGATCGTTTGATTGATAACAGCGTGTTTAGTCAATCCCGAAATGTCAAAGTAAGTTTATAGTAGCGTGGACCAGCAACCTGCACACAAATAAATCCTTCTGCTTTACTAACAAAGTTAGTCATTGTATTAATAGTTTCATAGGACTTGAATATGGGCTCCACTTTCTTTAGTATTTTCAGCTTTCCGAATGTGTTTGCAGAGCCATGAAAACTTTTTGATAAGGACAGTGGCCAAACAGTTGAATCTAAAAGTTTTTTTAGCTCTAAACCTAAATCTCAAAAGTTAATTGTTGTACTCTATTGAAATTTGACGTTTGACTGAGTGATAAATATCGGAGATAGTTGTATTTTTCTTACTTTGCTAATAAAATATAAAATACAAAAATTAAAAATAAATATTAATAATAATTTAATATGATCATCCATGATGTTGTATATAACAATAACATAAATATTCGCATTTGTTAGATTATCACTAGAGAAAGAATCTGCATTCAATGATATAACATATAAATAATAAATCAAGCATTATATTAATTATATAAAAAAATAAATAATTATCTATTATTTATAGTGATTATATTATAAATAATAGAATTAGAAGTGAATCAATAGAATTAGATAATCAAATAGTAATCATATCATAATGATAACCATAATTATTTATATTTTCATTAATTTTTATATGAAATAAATTATTTTGATAATAATTGTTGTAGCAATACGCTTACATCAAGTGTAAATAAATATATTGCTTACTGGATTGTCACAAGAACAACAGTCGATATTCAATAAATAAAAATTGAAATATAGAATAGAAATAAATCGTTTTTAATAGAACAGGGAATTAGACAATTAATTTATATTTAATGATCATTGTTGTATCGAATATTTAATGTAAATAATATAACAATTGTTGTATTGTTTTATATAAAATATTTTAATCTAACGTTGATATTTTTATTCTAGAATAGGTAGGAATACTATTTGTTTTTGCACATAGTATAAGTATTGAATTTCAACAGTTGTAGGTATTGCTCTACTATTGCAAACTACTTCCAAGTTTAGTAAGTGAGACAAAGAGTGAGGTTATGACAAATTGAAATTCACAGAGAGCTAAGAAGAATCCTGTCACTGTTTAGTCTAGATGGTACTAGGAGAAACTATGTATTTGGATTGAGCTTAGTTTCACTGGTTGACTGCAATTTAAGTAATCGTTTTGTTTGTATTCTCTATTTTTGTTGTGTTGAGGTGATTCATTGCTTTCAGAAGTCCACAAAAGACCACAGGTAATGAAGTTGTATGCTGCCTATTAGTGTACTTGCATGCTGCATATTAGTGTACTTGCATGCTGTCTATTAGTGTACTTGCATGCTGCCTAATAACCTACATGCATGATAGTTTGTCGAGTATTTTAAGTAGCTGAATAGTCTTTATAGGCAATACTATATTTTTAGTTTACATTGAATTTACTGTCAGTATGATTTGATATTTCTTGCTAAGGTTATATTCGGCCATGGATTTAACTTTGAGGCCAGCTTTTACTGGTGCTGCCAATTTATAAAACATTTAGCATTTTTGGAAGATGTTGTCACAAGTGATGAGGATACTTGGAATACAGTGTTTAATGATCCAAAGGAAGCTGGTGAGGAATTTAATTTTGCAGAAATAATACCCTAATTTATATTTTTCATATCTACTGCTCGCTGGTGAAGCTGTCTTTTTCTAACATTGCTGTACTGGTGTTGTGGCGATGTCTTCTGTTCACTTTTCTAGGCGATTAGGCACTGTAGAGACCATTGGTTCAAACCCCAGTCAGGGCCTGGTGTTTTCATGGATTTGATGCAAGACCTGACAGCTCCCACAGATAAATTCCTTAAATTAACAAAATTATAATAATATTAGAGAAAACCCAGTGAGTAGTACATGTATATATCCTAGATAAATTGGTAAAACTCCTTTACACAGGTATGTATGTTTTATAGGCTTCAACCTTTTACCTTTTCCTTATAGCTGTTGTTCAGATAACATTAATGGTGTTATATATTAAAGTCTACAGGTAGGTTGTGACAAGGGAAATACATGTATTTTATTGTATAATACTTTTGTTCATTATAATTTTGTTGATAAACTTCAACTCCTTTCCTTCTCTAATGTTGATGTCAATGTCATAGCTGTTTTGTTGAATTACTATAGTTTTTATACAGTTGCAGTTACATGCTGTTGTTGTTTGTGTTTATATACTTTTGACAAAATATACAACTGTGAAATGTTGTAGTTCAGCATTTTGTAATAAATAAAGAAGTTGTTTTCTCTTTGACTACATGTACTTTTATTACAGTGAAAGAAAGATAAGGGGAGTTGTCGTGTTTTAAATAATGTAGATATATTCATTCTTACAATCAATGCAGCAGTAATACAAAATTGAAGGACACAAAGCACACTCAGTAGTTTAAAATATAAGGAATGGTCTACATTCATTGGTACCATGTACTCTGTGTAATGAAGTTACTCATTAGCTATCAACCATAATTAGAAATTGTCCTCCCTTGTTTTGTCTTGCTTAAATGGGAGAACAACTTCTAACTATGATCTGCAGCTTCTGAGTGACCTAAGAATGCAGGTAGGTACCGTGTACCCACCTCATTTGTTCCACTTCGAACACTGCCTTGTATTCATCAAAACCTCTGTTTGTAGGGAGACACCCCTTATGGCAATGTCCTAAATGCCACCTACAAAATTATGTATGTATTAAACCTAATTGAATAGTCTCTACAACAATATTCTACTAGCTAATACCATGTAGTTTATTTTAAAGACGTACTTGCCAGCATATTTGGTTATGTATCCCAGATCTTTCATATACTGTGGAAGAATTTTATGTTCCAAGGGAAGACAATTCTTTGATATATCCTGGATAACAAGTTGCTACAAGCATAATGTGGTTTGTTATAGTTATCGTTGCTTTAGATGCTGCAGCTGCACCTAACTGTATTCAAACCATCCAATACATGTACATGACTGTATTACATCACTATGAATCTACATGCATCACGCAAATACCAGAGGAAATTAAATTTCTTTTGTACACCTGTATAAATTTTATAACACTATGTAAAATTCTTGTATGATGAACTGCAATAAGAAAATAACTTTCAACTCAATTATGCAACAGCACATAAGAGTAGTTACAATGTAATAGGAGTTATCTTCACTACATGCTGTAAACTGATGATGTAAACTCTAGATGCCTACCAGCATAAATACATACAATATACTAATAGGAGTAATAAAATATCCCTGCTTTACGAATGCAAAATAAAATAAGGGCTTATTCTTAGCCTACATAGGTCTAGCAGACTAATTTAAGTCTAGCAGACTAATTTAAGTCTAGCAGACTAATTTAAGTCTAGCAGACTAATTTAAGTCTAGCAGACTAATTCAAGTCTAGCAGACTAATTTAAGTCTAGCAGACTAATTTAAGTCTAGCAGACTAATTTAAGTCTAGCAGACTAATTTAAGTCTAGCAGACTAATTTAAGTCTAGCAGACTAATTCAAGTCTAGCAGACTAATTCAAGTCTAGCAGACTAATTTAAGTCTAGCAGACTAATTTAAGTCTAGCAGACTAATTTAAGCTTATACAATGTACATGGCATTGTATACATATAGGCCTACACCTCGTCCATATTTCCTTGTGTTTGTGCAATGTACATACATGTTGTGCTATCTGCATAATCATCTACTACTCACACTCAAACCATTATTGGAAGGATATTTTCCTGTCATCAGAGCAGATCTTGACCTGAAAATAAGGACTGAATGATAATCAGATAAAAGTAAAACTGTACTGAAACGAAAAGTTGTAATCAATGTTGCGTCTTTATCCAACAACAAGTACCTGAGTAACAATAGCAAGCCTTATTGAGAGTCATCATGCGATGTTGGTACCAGGGCTCTCAAGTTGCTCAGTCAAAAAATCCGAGCAAATGCACAATGTACTGCAGTGTAAGCAGTGTAGCAGTATTACTCTACTAGCAATTGGTCAGAGATATAATAAAGCTGTTGGTCACTTATAATATAAGTTAGGCTAACTCCATAGAGCAATAGATATGTCCATATTATGCACATATCTATTGCTCTATGGAGTTAGCCTAACTTTTCAAGGGCAAGGACTGAATTACATGTATGTACTGGGATTAATCCCAGTACATACATGTAATTCAGTCGTTGCCCTTGAAAAGTAATGGAATTAGTAGCCTTTTCCTAAGTAACTAACAAGCTATGAGATAAATTGAAGATTAATTTGAAGATTTGGAGCATTTCAATTCAAAATATAGCTAATGTGAGAAAATCTCCCAAAATCCGAGCAGATCATCAATGATGGAAAACCTCCCGAGCTCTCCGAGCAAGCACTCAAAATCCGAACTGCTCGGGAAAATCCAAGAACTTGAGAGCCTTGTTGGTACGATCACAGCATGATAAAACCTCAAGTAAAACACTCAGCTGAAATAGTATTGTGATTTCTAAAGCAGTACTTTGAGGCATAGATTTTGCACTAGATCTTTGTAAGTTGTCCGCCCTTACCCCAATCACACATATAGACGCCACTCTCCTAACACGATTTATCAACTCATAATTCGGTATTTTAGTGCGGACAGACAACTAGAATGATTAATGATTCTATGATGTACATGTACATGTAGTATAAGTTAATATGGAAAGACAATTTTTAATTTTGGCCAATAGCTTGTGACCGCCAATAAGGTTAATAGAATATAGTTAGTGGAATAGCTACCAGAGAAATATTTTCGGTTGCTAGTACTAGTACACAGCAACAGAACTTACGGTGAACACAGTGGCTGTGAGTAATGACTTGTAAGCTCTATACCTTCCTGAGCCAACCAATCTATGTTTGGTGTCTTTACTTTTGGGTTGTGGAAGCCAACGTCATTCCATCCTAATAATATAATTATATAACATAAATATATTCCCTCATTCTCAGCACACCTTAGGACTTGTATGCCCAAACTATTACCTACTGAACAATCAAAGTTGTAACTCTCAAAGACTGCATAAAAAGTATAAACATGAGTTTATAATTATGGTCTTTGTCTACAACATATTGTGTAAGTGAAGTTGTCATTCCTTTAAATTACCATAATCTGTGGCATTATAACATGATCAACTCCCAACTAAAGTTTAGACAATTCCAAACGGTCAAACTAACTGTGTACAATTTAGATCCTGGTGTTGCTTCTAGCAGCTGGTCAGACAAGCAAAACTTCCATTTCTAACCATATATAGGTAGATATCCGTATAGAAATGTATATATTGGTAGATACTCTATGTGAATGTAGACATACATGTATGTAGGTAAATACTAAATATCCCTATGGATATGCTAACTGGGTCCATAGCACTGCTACAACATTATAAATGTATATACACCTTGCAGTCTCTATGCAGCCCTACGTGTTAGGGTCTAATGTATACTATATTAGTTATTGCAAGTCATTTGTCAATGACCTTCTACTTGCAAGGACAAGGGACATATACATGTATATTAGGAGATAAATCTCATCTTAGTTTAGCCAGAAATCAAACCTAAATAGTATCAATCACTTAGTCTACTTATACACTGCATTGAAAAGATTTAAATTCAGTCTAACGCGTCCCTACCTTACTACATAGTAGTCTAACGCGTCCCTACCTTACTACATAGTAGTCCCCAAGTGTAGAGCTAGAATATTAGTCAGTAAGAGAAGGTGAATCCATAACAATATGATCAACTCACCTAGATCATCAGCCATAATGAATATAATGTTTGGTTTTGACTCTCCACTGATCAAGTTCCATTCCAGCAGCAGAATCCAAGAGAGGAGTAGAGAGAACCTATAGATGCCTAGATTCGCCATCTTGTACTTCAGCATTCAAATCCAGGAGTAGTGTGAGAGTGAGCCTTGATTGATGGTATGCATATATTTATATTATAATACAGCTCCTATAAGCTACTACTATATTACTGTATTAGAGTACAAGCTGTTTCAGTGGTGGATTTAAATTTAACCAAAGGAGGGTGTTATCCTACTGCTGCACAAATCTACTCATATATAAAGCCAAAGAACTCGCTAATATTGGGCACTTTTTTGTAGAATCGTGGTAATATGAGATTTTTTAAACTATTTTTAGAACCTCATCACACTTATTACAAGTACAGTGTGGGTGTTCTATAGATACAGTGTGCTTACAACTCATCCACTCTAGTGTTGAATCAAGTACGTTTTATCACAATACTGGACAATATAGTGTACATGAGCCTACTATACAATCTACCAAGGCCTACCTGCATAATCTTTTATCTACTGAGTAGAGCAAACAAACTATGCCCTGGGCTGCATTATACATGTATATCAATATGCTACATGTATATGCTATATTGACAGTGGAAGAACTGTCCCAGTGGACAGAGTAGAGAATGAGGATAAAAGAAGAAGGGTGGATAGAAGCCTCCTCCTTCTCTTATGTTTGCAGCAAAGAACTAAAACTAGCTTCATTTGCAGTGTTCTAAGCCATATAAGTCATATATATGTATGGCACGACATACTGTAGGCCTACTACCAAATAATTATTGTTAAAAATAGGATGTTGATAGGCTATAATGGACTTCTTAAGTGAACACTAAATACTGTAGACATGTTAGCAATCGTCTATAACAGTATAACTCTTAGCAGCTCTGGCAAAAACTCAGGTTACAAGTTCAAAATACATGTAAGTTGGAGTTGCCCTCTCTACATTCATTATATACATGTACCGTTGATAGTCAAGTGAACATGGAGTGAGTAACTCCACTGCGGCACATGTGCTGGCAGCTAGCCAATTAAAGCTGACCAAAGCTTTGTAGCTTGTTTCGGATTCCACAGATTGATAAAGCCTTGAATTGGGTAGCATTTACATTGTATAGTAGGGGCAGGTTGGGGCAGGTTCATTCACTAGGCTACAGCCATGTTATACATGTATGTAGATTGGATTTGTCCTACAAATAACTTTGACATACAAGTTGCGGTATTTCCTTACAGATGCCACTAACTGGGTCACATGATGGCCTCACCACACTTTTATAGGCCTACATGTACGTGTATATCATATCAGTCTATGTGAAGCTAATCTGATTGAACAGTGAGACTGACCAGAGAATTTTAAGAAGAATTTTTTCTACCTCACCATCATTATGAAGGTAGGTGGAGTTATCCACTCATAGTTACTTGTGCTATAGAGGGATAACTCCCCATCTATTCATCTTCATGTTCATTGATCACAAGAGCTTTATTATAAGCCTCATCAGATGTCAGCATTATATAAAAAATTATTCTAAACAAGTGAATACACATGATTGTCTTGTTGTAAATATTTTCCAGGGAACAATTTTTTTTTAACCGCCAACCTCCGGCACTGAATCCGCTACCATCGCGGCCATCTTGACAACCGCAAAAAAGGAAAGCTTCGACGACCGCATGTAAAGCGGCAATCAGCCCACACACACGACTTGACAGTTCCACCGTAGTCTTATACTACATCGTATTGTGCAAGCTCGATAAAGTACATGTAAATGTGTACCAAAATATGATCTCACAGCTACCATGGGCAACATGATAACTGGTAAAAGATTTAAAAAATGTGCTAATATGGATTACACTCTTGGCTCATATTTTACTATAAATGGGATAGGAATGTTTTTTATGCAAGAAATATTCAAGAGTCACTCACTCTTCCTACGAGTTCTTCTGTTCATTCAGCCTACTTTGATGGCTGGTGCAGGTACTACATGACATGCATTACAATTATATCTACAAGTACTAATGCTTGACCATTGTGACCCTCCCTCCAGTCCAGTGCAAGACATGCAAATATTTATATAGCATCTGATTGGCTATTTTGTTCTGTTCTTCTATTGGATGATTGGGCCCAGAGCCATTGAGCAGAGCCATTGAGTAGAGAGTTGTGACAACTGAGCCGGAAACAGATATGCATAGTTCTAAACAAAAGCATGCGGTCTCATTGATTATCATTGGAAAATCTGACTTGACAATTTTATTCCGAGCTTATTCGATAGCGAATAATGCTATTGATGATGATGAATAATATATCAAATTTTATTCCGAGCTTATTCGATAGCGAATAATGCTATTGATGATGATGAATAATATATCAAAAGATAGCTTAGAAGTTGGACTTTTATCCTATGCAACTTTTAATATGGTTATTTCTGCACCCCACCCACTAGTGGCAGTTTACTCTGATTTCCATTTGCCAAAAGAAAGACAAGACTAATTACTTTACAATGAGTGGATTTTGCCAGGAGTATTGTGACCACAGAAAATGTTATTACCAGCTGTGATGATAAAACTAATGTCTTGGATGTCAATGTGCTATTATTTATGATATTTTTTACAAACTTGAATGATGCACAAGTCATGTTGTGCAGCCAGCATTATTTTTGAAAATGATACTTATACAATTTCATAAACTAATTCATACATGTATAATGTACACATGCCCTCAAACATTACAAGACAGCAAGGAAAAGTAACATGACTCAATATAGATGTCATTTGCTACGATATCTGTATTTACTCGTTTTCAGAGTTTGAGAAACTTAGCATACCACTTTCCATTTCTATCTACCGTGTGATTCAGCATAATCTTCCCTTATATACACACATGTGAGCACACTTGTACACATATGTACAGAACTAGATGGTGTATCTCTTCTTGGTTGCTGTTTTATTTGTGCTTTTTTTCACAACATTCCTGGGCCCAGAGATGATTCCATGGGTACAATAAATCTATAGGCTGTATAATGTTCATAAGCAATCATGTATTTGCCCCTGCAATGTATTTTGACAGTTGTGGCAGTAGAGAGCCCTAGAGCCGACAAAATGTTACAGAATCTAACTAGTAGAAAGCTTTATACATTTTAGCAATGATAACTTTGCCAAGCGCATCATAGCGTCCAAACTTGCTTTTTTGAGTATTTTATTAATATTATAGTAATTACATAGTTGTACATGTACATATATCTAGATGGTTTTTATTCTTCAAGACTGCACTTGCTCAAGTTGTGCTACTGTCAGTTCCTGAATGCTTGCTTTACAGAGTAATTTCTGGTGTGATGGAAACAGTACACAGGATGATATAACAAGAGAATTTTAATACATGTGTTCTATCACTTTTAAAAGTATAAACTATTGCTTGCACAATGACATTTGCATTTGTTGCATAGCGAAAGAGAACTAAGGCATCTTGCAGCAATAACGCAAGTTACCTGAAAGCATGTGGGTTCGAGTCCAGTCAATGACTTAGAGGTTTTTGTCCCACAGAAAGTTTCACCTCTGTGTCATATCAAACTATAATAATATCCAGCACTAGGAGGGTGGTGGCCCCTCGATTGGCTCTGCTATTAGGCAGCAAAGTTGTGTTTGGGGCCACAGGTCAGAAAATCATTGGATTCACACTTTCATTCACAAACACATTGAATAATCTGGTTCTTTCATAACAAAAGATGTCCTAAGTCATCCAGTTAATGATGTGCTCAAATCTGCTTTCATACACCACTTGTGAAACCAACAGGTAATGTCAATTTCAGAAGTTAAACAAGTTGTAAGTGGAGTTGTATTTACTTTTTTGAGAAAATAAAATAATCATCTTGTAGCCTAAGAGCTGTTCTGTATCATGGGAAAGGGCATTTGTGGCTCAGTTGTCATAAAAGCCCATAAAAATGCAATTTAGTACAAGCTTACAAAATTAGCACATGGCTAGAACATTGTAATATATATGAATCAGCTTGACCAAATGTGGGCGGGGCCTGTTTGTTTAGAACTATGCGAGGTGTATTATATGGCCTATAGGAAAGCATAACCCTCTACTCAATGGCTCTGATTGGACCTATTGCTACAGGCTTTTGCAGTAATGTTACTTTATAGTGTACTATGATACTGCATTGCATGTTGTGCTGTGTGGTTTCTCACAGATTCTGGTTCAGTATACACAGGCTACATTTTATGAAGATCTACAGGTATAGACAAAGGATATCTAGTTCTTCCCAAGATGGTAGAGTGTCTTACTACCTGTAGGTGGCTTGCCCTACTAGCCTGTGTGACCTTGACCTTGCCTCTGGGATGTAACGGAGAAACGACAAAACCGAACATCATATTCATCATGGCCGACGATCTTGGTAAGTAGACAAAGAGCGTGAAAGGAAAGAGGGATCACTCCAGCCAAAAACTGTCTCCCTCCCGCCTCCAAACGAATTAAGTAAGGAGTTATGCTACCGCGTTTGCAAATCCGCTATGATGATTGGCATTCCGCTGACCAATAAGAAGCGCGCCTTACAACAGGCTAGTATAAACCCTCTATTTCCATTAAAGAGATATCAATACAGGAGCCTAAATATAACAATCGTTAAGCTTCAATTGCAGTCCAACAGCTATCCAGAATATTAGTAGGAAAACTGTGAGAAAGCTGATCGCGGAACTTTGGTACCGCCAAATTGGGCGTATTTGGTTAGACAAGGTATTATCATGATCCCTCTTTCCTTTTACCCTCTTTGAAGTTGACCCACACTATGGTTATATAGTTTATCAACTGTAATGCTGCCTTTCAATATTTGTATTTGGAATTTTATGTTCTCAATCTTCTAATTAAGTGCAGATTTAACTTTATAGTTAAGTCATCAGATGTATGAATTAAGAGTAAAATAAACAGCAAGTTCAAGTAAAAGTCAAGTCATCCAAACTTTTTATGACGTACTCAAGTCAAAATAAGATAAATTTTCACTGCACTTACATGTACATGCACTCCAAAGTGGAAAATACAATCATGTACAACTAACATTTTAGACAAAGTTTTGATACAATCCATTGGCATAGAGACCTACATGGATTATTAATTATTATAGAGTCAAACAATTTACTTTTAGATAATAAATAGTAAAATACATGTAAAAATGTTATTATGCCTGAACTGCAGATTTCATAAACTTATCTAACTTATTAGGATGGAATGATGTTGGTTTCCACAACCCTAAAGTGAAGACTCCAAACATAGACAGGTTGGCTCAGGAAGGAATAGAGTTAACCGATGTACACACCCAGACATTGTGTACACCGTAAGTTACAGATACCCGTAAAGCAATTACACAGCACAAGTGTTGTACGAGGCTATGCTTCTATCTGTTAGAAAAAGTAGTGTATACATTTGGATAGCCCTAGTTCCATGTTTGCACTTTGGATGCGGATGGTCATACAATAATGCATAGAGAACATAACTTTTTCTGATTAAGATTTGACTAAGAACAAAAGCCATGTCACATTCTCCACTAATTCTGCACTAAACTCATTTCTATGTGGTGGCTGGTTTTGCATGAGAATGCAATTCAGAGTTCATATGCATGCCTAGATTTAGTTCCTTTTACATTGTACAACATGCTTGCCAGGTGGCGAATGTTTTAACTCCACCACTCCTACCATTATGTTTGTGTTCTTGAAACTTCATAGGGAGTCAATACCTCTGTTATTATTCATTTTCCAAACTTGTTCTTCTGTGCCAAACTGAACACACTGCCATTCACGTTGTGCATCATGTTATGTCATCTCTGTATCTACAGTAATGCTTGTTAATGAGTTATCATATTTACCATTTTGTCTCTGTGATAAACAACCAAGTACATTGTGTATCAATTTGTGGCTATTTATGACAACCAGTTTGATAGGACCAGGATCTTATTATGTCAAGTTGGAGTGACAAGCTTTGTCAATATAAACCTGTCACTTCAGATCTACCATTATGTTCATCTAAAAATAATCAAACATTGTGATTGCACTGACTACTAACTGCATAACAGCATGGCTGTTGATATAAAGTTGTATTATAGACATAAATCTTTTAGCATGACTTTCCAAATAATACTCCTCATATAAATGTTGCTTTAGTTAGAGTGTAATATACTAGCATGCTTACATGTATATTATTATATGGCCATTTTTATCTGTCTGTCGAAGTTAAGGAAGTACTTAAATCTTTAGATACTTTTCATCCAGTAAACAACTCTGGCGTTGACTCAATTGATCTAGAAAACTGTCTGAAGGCAAGAAACAAGTTTACTGTATTTATTATTTCAGATCAAGAGCTGCCTTGATGACTGGGAGGTATCCAGTGAATATAGGAATGAGTGTAAGTGTGGGGTAACAGGTGTAAGTGTAGGGTGATGAGTGTAAGTGTGGGGTGATAGGTGTAAGTGTGGGGTGGTGGGTGTAAGTGTGGGGTGATAGGTGTAAGTGTGGGGTGATGGGTGTAAGTGTTGAGTAACAGGTGTAAGTGTGGGGTGATGGGTGTAAGTGTAGGATGATGGGTGTAAGTGTAGGATGATGGGTGTAAGTGTAGGATGATGGGTGTAAGTGTGGGGTGATAGGTGTAAGTGTGGGGTGATGGGTGTAAGTGTAGGATGATGGGTGTAAGTGTGGGGTGATAGGTGTAAGTGTGGGGTGGTGGGTGTAAGTGTGGGGTGATGGGTGTAAGTGTGGGGTGATAGGTGTAAGTGTGGGGTGATGGGTGTAAGTGTGGGGTGATAGGTGTAAGTGTGGGGTGGTGGGTGTAAGTGTGGGGTGATGGGTGTAAGTGTGGGGTGATAGGTGTAAGTGTGGGGTAACAGGTGTAAGTGTAGGGTGATAGGTGTAAGTGTGGGGTGGTGGGTGTAAGTGTAGGGTGATGGGTGTAAGTGTAGGGTGATAGGTGTAAGTGTGGGGTGATAGGTGTAAGTGTGGGGTGATAGGTGTAAGTGTAGGGTGATGGGTGTAAGTGTAGGGTGATAGGTGTAAGTGTGGGGTGGTGGGTGTAAGTGTAGGGTGATGGGTGTAAGTGTAGGGTGATGGGTGTAAGTGTGGGGTGATAGGTGTAAGTGTGGGGTGATAGGTGTAAGTGTGGGGTGATAGGTGTAAGTGTTGGGTGATGGGTGTAAGTGTAGGGTAACAGGTGTAAGTGTAGGGTGATGGGTGTAAGTGTGGGGTGATAGGTGTAAGTGTGGGGTGGTGGGTGTAAGTGTGGGGTGATGGGTGTAAGTGTGGGGTGATAGGTGTAAGTGTGGGGTAACAGGTGTAAGTGTGGGGTGATGGGTGTAAGTGTAGGGTGATAGGTGTAAGTGTGGGGTGGTGGGTGTAAGTGTAGGGTGATGGGTGTAAGTGTAGGGTGATAGGTGTAAGTGTGGGGTGATAGGTGTAAGTGTGGGGTGATGGGTGTAAGTGTAGGGTGATGAGTGTAAGCGTGGGGTGATGGGTGTAAGTGTAGGGTGATGAGTGTAAGCGTGGGGTGATGGGTGTAAGTGTAGGGTGATGGGTGTAAGTGTAGGATGATGGGTGTAAGCGTGGGGTGATGGGTGTAAGTGTAGGGTGATGGGTGTAAGTGTAGGATGATGGGTGTAAGTGTAGGGTAACAGGTGTAAGTGTGGGGTGATAGGTGTAAGTGTGGGGTGATAGGTGTAAGTGTTGGGTGATGGGTGTAAGTGTAGGGTGATAGGTGTAAGTGTGGGGTGATGGGTGTAAGTGTAGGGTGATAGGTGTAAGTGTGGGGTGATAGGTGTAAGTGTAGGGCGGTGAGTGTAAGTGTGGGGTGATAGGTGTAAGTGTGGGGCGGTGAGTGTAAGTGTGGGGCGGTGAGTGTAAGTGTTGGGTGATAGGTGTAAGTGTGGGGTGATAGGTGTAAGTGTGGGGTGGTGAGTGTAAGTGTGGGGCGGTGAGTGTAAGTGTTGGGTGATAGGTGTAAGTGTGGGGTGATAGGTGTAAGTGTGGGGTGGTGAGTGTAAGTGTGGGGCGGTGAGTGTAAGTGTTGGGTGATAGGTGTAAGTGTGGGGTGATGGGTGTAAGTGTAGGGTGATGGGTGTAAGTGTAGGGTGATGGGTGTAAGTGTGGGGTGATAGGTGTAAGTGTGGGGTGATGGGTGTAAGTGTGGGGTGATGGGTGTAAGTGTAGGGATGCGTGTAAATGTGAGGAAATAGGTGTAAGTGTACTCTGACATATAATGTCATGCACAAATTTGTAAGTGATGTAAGCACCCATCTATATCTACAGTATAGAACACGTGTCAATACACAGTTACTCCATTACTGACCACTCTCCTACAACATGCGTGTACATGCAATGTCAACATGTATATGGTGTATATAACATGTACATGTACATGCTTTCAGCAACTGGTCATTCAGCCATCAACTAAGACTTGTCTTCCCCTTGAACTCAAAATCCTCCCACAGTATATGAAAGATCTAGGATACGCAACCAAATACGTTGGCAAGTATGTTGTTATATAACAGTCATGGTAAACAATATGTGTATTACACCGTGAACTTAGTTCTCTCTGTCACCCATTGCTGTAGTTTGTTAGGTTTTAGTTACCTCATGTAGGTACTGCAGCTACAACTTACAATCCACATTTAGATGTATGTAGATGTCTAAGTATTGCAATCGTTAATAATAACGGTATGTTCAGCTGATGTATTTCTGCATGGACTTTTAAGTCAGCAATTGTTTTTAATTGGTACGATTACTAGCTGGCAGACTTCACTGTGCCATAGTTTGCTGACTATATCAATTATGTAATCACCAGAATTACTGGGTGGGCCAATGACGTATTGCTTTACCTGATCTGTAGGTGGAACTTGGGAGACTGCCATGAAGGATGCCTACCAACTAATAGAGGTCTTGACGAATACAGAGGAGTTCTGGCGGCTGAAGCTGGTTATTATAATTGGGGTAAGTTCAGGTTCAGATTTCTCACCTTGACCTTGACCCCATTGAAGTTCAGTCACATTTCCTTTAATATGTCAGGCATAATACCATTCCATCCTAATAACCAGCCAACTGAACACATTTTTAATTAAAAAGGAAATAATATATCTTAATCTGCCATTTAAGTTGATATATATGTATGTACACACATGTAAAATGATTGTCAATAACAGAAGACACCATGGTGCCTGTTAAAAAGATCACAACTTTTCACTTTGTCTAGGGACACCAACTAGGCATTGCTTAGCCTCAGAATGCAACCTCATGGAGCAAGCAATCCCTATTGTCACCTGATTTTTGCATTCATATCACACGAGTTAACTCGGACTGACTTCATAATATGCACTTCATCGGCAACATTACACATTCCTTACTCGGAGCATCATGGTATCTTTATAAAAATAGCATCAATTGTTTCAGACTTTCAGGGGCAGATGGTTAGATATATCAATGATACCCCTTCTACGGAGAACTTCGGTAGACATCTTGCAGTAAGTACATGTGTACCAGGGTAGATAAATAGGTTGACTGTGTGCACTTACTTCTTATGCTTATTAAATGCATCCATGTACACTTATTACATGGGTGTTACTAGTCCTTGGAGCTTTAATTCAATAGTATGTAATGCACCGATGTTATAGCTATGCCTCTAATGAAGCCTTTAATTATTATCTCCTGAACAAGTTGTAAAAATTAACAATGTTTTAAAACAAATTATTAACTGCAATCAACTTTCAAGATGATTTCTATCCATGTAGATCCAAGATAGGTTGGATGCAGGAGAGATGATAAGGTCGCATACAGGAAGTACTATGCCGCTGTTTATGATGATATCGCCAACAGCACCACATTCTCCTTTGGAGGTGAGAAAGGGGTCGGCAAAATTTTGCATGCTCCAATTACTCTACCGGCTGGACAGCAACTTTATTGTGAAATGTAAAATGGGAGGCTGGCCTAGAATTTTTTACATGACTTTGTGCACTAAATATTAATATTTTTTTAGAATTTTTCCCTAAATTATACTGACGATGTTTTTGGAATTTCTGTTCTGTGTTTGTTGTTGTTAGGTAACACAGGAGATGTTTGATGTACATGCTGATATTCTACCAGACAACACTACTGAGTCTGTGGACAGGAGGAAGTACTTAGGTAAGTACAGGTTAGCCTTTGGTCTCTCATGTCTTTGTCATGTTTGCAAGTGTTAGTATTATCCAGCATGGAAATTGATAGAAGACATCATTGCAATAGCAGCTTTATGTACATGTAGTTCTATTTGATCCCGCGATGTCTTCTCTGTGCACCTTCAATCACAGTTTATTGTTAACTTACTTTGTTTACTTACCTACTTACTTATTGTTAAGTTCATGACTGTGTATGACACATGGGCGGTAATAAGCTATTGATCATAATTAGAAGTTACCCTCTCTCAAAGAGATATAGAGAGAGGACAACTTCCAGTTATCATCAATAGTTTATTACATGAAACGAGAGCATGCAATAATGCATTCCACCGTTTCCTGTTGCTTCTAGTGCTTGGACAAAACTTGTCCGTAAGGTTTGTGATCAAAACGACCAGATGAAAGGGCGGATAACTGTCCCAAGATTTGGAAGTTTATATTTTAATAGAAAACGGCTAACGGTAATTGCAAAAAATAATAATGCTACACTAAAATAGGTCCTACTTATATTGCACATGTACCAGCATGTAGATTTCTGCTAAGATTTCCGTATGATTCTAGGTCTGGTGTCAGCTCTGGATGATGTCGTAGGAGAGACAATACAGGCTTTAAAGGATTCTGGAATGTATAACAACTCTGTTATCATATTTACATCAGATGTAAGTGTTGTACTACATCACACTATATACTGTAGCATGCATGTATATGTAGGCTGTTATACTACATCACACTATATACTGTAGCATGCATGTATATGTAGGCTGTTATACTACATCACACTATATACTGTAGCATGCATGTATATGTAGGCTGTTGTACTACATCACACTATATACTGTAGCATGCATGTATATGTAGGCTGTTATACTACATCACACTATATACTGTAGCATGCATGTATATGTAGGCTGTACTGTTATACTACAGTTCAACATCACCTGATTATTGAGGTTAAATAAATCAAGTGACTGTAGCTTAGTTGCACAATGATTCCATAAATTCTTTACATTGTCAGCAATATATAACTCTTCTGTATCTAACTGATTGCAGGTATATGACTTATTCTATGCACATGATTCATTATAGGTATATGACTTATTCTATGCACATGATTCATTATAGGTATATGACTTATTCTATGCACATGATTCATTATAGGTATATGGCCGCTAGATATTTCATCAATAAGGTACATGGCCCATAAGTTTGCACTTATTACTCATAGGTATACGACTCATAAGTATATGACTCATAGGTATACTGCTCATGAGTATATGATTCATAGGTACATGACTCATAGATTCATTTGTATAACCAGAATGGTGGCACAAGTGTAAAAGTTCGCCGCCCAGGAGATATAATTGTTGCTGCTGGTAATAACTACCCTCTTAGAGGTGGGAAGGCAATGTTATACAATGGTGGAACCCGAGTACCAACTGTCTACCTGGACACCAGACATCCAAGCCGTACAGGGGGAACAGAAAGAAATTTCCTAATGCACATCACTGATTGGTTGCCTACCTTGACCCAGTTAGCTGGTCTAGAAAATAGTAAGCCAACTTCACATTATTTTCAAAGAATTGATCGAGGAGCAAGCATAGATATTCCAAATTCCATGCTGAAAAAGACTAAATAATCAAGGAGTTTTGCATGTTTAACTTTTGCAAATTCTGGTTGCCATTACCAACTCTGTACAAGTGACTAATGACTACTTTAAAATTAGAAGATACGTTTCTGCTATAAACCTCCAGATTTGATCAAGTTACTTAGATCAACTATAAGACAGTAAAGCTACAATTCAATCGGAGCTAATAGTTTGATGATAGACAATAAAGCAAGATGCTGCCTGTAATAAAATGCTGCCTTTAATAAGATGCTGCCTGTAATAAAATGCTGCCTTTAATAAGATGCTGCCTGTAATAAGATGCTGCCTGTAATAAAATGCTGCCTTTAATAAGACGCTGCCTGTAATAAAATGCTGCCTGTCGTTAACTGGATTCAAACATTTCCTTTTATACCCTTTCACCAATAATTTCAGCTTCTCAAAACATCTATTCCTCTAATAGACACATGATCATTATAAACTGTATAGTGTAATGCCCCGTCGCTTTGCCAGGCTCTTGCAGTCAGCCCCCAACACTGTCATTTCATATAATTATCTGTAACAGTCTTTTGGGTGATATATTTGTAGTTAGTGAATTAGATGGAGTAGCCCAAAATAGAAACCTGGGACCCGACTACTCTAGAAGGAGTAATAATCATAAGTATCAGGTGAGAGAAGAGATGCTAATAGCTAGTACAGACTTTACCACTCTCTTCGCACCTTCTAAATGCGGAAATATTGACACAGCTTTCAGGTAATATGACAATATTCATTCTGTGCAGGCATATTTACTTTGTGGTTGGGTTCTGGTGTCATCTTTCTAACTGTACATCTATGTATAGCTCATTAACCACTATGTGCGGTTTCACACCTAAACTTGCAGGTATAAAAACTGGAAACTGATTTATGCTAAGCAAGCTGGAATCGTGGAAAATGTGTCCAATGAGTGGGTAAAGCCAGCAGAATATCCAGAGCTACGCAACATTACAGGAGATTCTTGTTACAGACGGGATAGAGATGGAAACCTTGTGGTCAGGTGTCTCTTTAATCTAAGAGGTGGGCCAGGCCATGAGATGGTGTAGCATATCTGGTTTTGAGTCCAGAAATCCCCTAAATATTCCAGCTTAGATTTATTTTATCCGAGAGTTTAGAGTGTACAAATCTAGGATTTACGCATGCATATAATTTATACCCTAGTGTCCTCTGCCAACATAATATTGTTACTCATCTACCATTTTGCAAGCTACTTAGTACATTATTCATGAAAATCACTAAGAGTATGGTATGTGATACATCTGGACCAGTATCAACATCAACTACACACTGCATGGAGCAACAAACAATGTGGGTTTGTGTTTTAGTGGACCCACTGGAAGAGACTAACCTGTATGACAGATACCCTGGTATGGTCTACTATCTACTCTGTAAGATCAATGCTTACAGAGCACACCAGACCAAGAACTTGTACAAAGTTCCACCAAGAAACATAACAGGAACTGTAGCAGAGCTGGAAGACTATTTAGTACCAATTCAAGGCTACTGCGACCCAGCTACTGACTTTCCTCTAGCACCACAAGATCCATCTTGTATTGTGTGAATATAACACTGTTGAAAAAGTTCTATCGACAAGGAAAACTAATGGGATGAAATGATAAAATCTAAAATGATAAATTTATAGTGTAGGCTACTGGAGTGTATTTTTCAAATATCATTTGAAATCAGTTGACACTACTCGTTATTATTTTCTATTTGGTTAATAACTGTAATAAAAATAGTAGCGAAGGCTGAACCAGCCTTTGCATGCGCTACACCAATGCTACCGCTACACCAATATCAAGCCTTCTGTTACTATTGTTTCAAAGGAATTCAAAGTCTAGAAATTCATCTAATAGCTGACAACAGTTATGCCCCAACCTAACATGGGTCGGGCCTCAGCCTAACATGGGTTTGGCCCAACCTAACATGGGTTGGGCCCAAACAAAAGATGCTTAGAAACATGCAAAATTAATTGCATCAAACTCTGAGACGCTGGCCCCAGTTACATGGGTATAAAAGCCTAAAAGGGGCATTTATACCCAGTAATTTACAACACGTAGTGAGTAAGGTGACTGTCCACAAGTGTAAGGATAAGAACACAATGTAAAGGAGCACATGAACACAATTAGCACTAGTAAGTGTCCAATCAGGTTATAACCCTTTAATGTCAGTTAAAACCCTTTAATGTCAGCCACTACAATACTTCAAACAGGTTTTAACTGCCAGTGTAATTATTATTGGGTTAACTGAATAGTGGGAGATGCTGAATGTTATTATATTGCAACCTTAGATACATGTACACTGTATGTGCATTCTTGTTTAATTGCCAAGATATTTGATCACTCTAGCCAAATATGTCACAGTTTCAGTTTTATTATATCTTCTATTAGTGGCCTGTTACATTAATTACAGCATTCCTCTAGTTTCTGCTTCAAGCTCAAGCTGAGTACAGTGTATGCTGTATGTTAGGTGAGGTGTTACCATGAATTTGCTGGTAGGTGCGAATGACCTTCAAACAGTATTCACATGGTGGTACTTATATAATTGAATGTGTATGTACATTTACTAACAGTCATCAGATGCCAGTTATTTCTCAAGCAACCAGCTCTATATCCAGATGGCAAATCTAGACATCTCTAAGTACACTGCACTCTTTAGTTGGATTCTGCTGCTGAAATGGAACTTTATCAGTGGAGAGTCAAGACCAAATATTATCTTCATTATGGCAGACGATCTGGGTAAGCTCTACATTCATAAGCCACGAGTACCGTACTACCGGACTACGTACTTATGGTTGTTTTAACCAGCTGTTCTTTTGGAATTTCGCTGGCTATTGTGGGAACCAAATATAATCTTTCCTTCATCTGGTGTTTTGTTACAATATATTATTTTTATGAGTATGCAATCATGTTATTACTTATTAGGGTGGAATGATGTAGGGTTCCACAATTTTAAAGTAAAGACACCAAACATAAATTGGTTGGCTCAAGAAGGGATAGAATTAACCAGTTACTATACTCAGCAGATATGTTCTCCGTAAGTTTTGTATCAATTCTACAGTATACAGTAGTTCTCCTAACCCAACTATATACAGTAGTTCTCCTAACCCAACTATATACAGTAGTTCTCCTAACCCAACTATATACAGTAGTTCTCCTAACCCAACTATATACAGTAGTTCTCCTAACCCAACTATATACAGTAGTTCTCCTAACCCAACTATATACAGTAGTTCTCCTAACCCAACTATATACAGTAGTTCTCCTAACCCAACTATATACAGTAGTTCTCCTAACCCAACTATATACAGTAGTTCTCCTAACCCAACTATATACAGTAGTTCTCCTAACCCAACTACATACAGTAGTTCTCCTAACCCAACTACATACAGTAGTTCTCCTAACCCAACTACATACAGTAGTTCTCCTAACCCAACTACATACAGTAGTTCTCCTAACCCAACTACATACAGTAGTTCTCCTAACCCAACTACATACAGTAGTTCTCCTAACCCAACTACATACAGTAGTTCTCCTAACCCAACTACATACAGTAGTTCTCCTAACCCAACTACATACAGTAGTTCTCCTAACCCAACTACATACAGTAGTTCTCCTAACCCAACTACATACAGTAGTTCTCCTAACCCAACTACATACAGTAGTTCTCCTAACCCAACTACATACAGTAGTTCTCCTAACCCAACTACATACAGTAGTTCTCCTAACCCAACTACATACAGTAGTTCTCCTAACCCAACTACATACAGTAGTTCTCCTAACCCAACTACATACAGTAGTTCTCCTAACCCAACTATATACAGTAGTTCTCCTAACCCAACTACATACAGTAGTTCTCCTAACCCAACTACATACAGTAGTTCTCCTAACCCAACTATATACAGTAGTTCTCCTAACCCAACTACATACAGTAGTTCTCCTAACCCAACTACATACAGTAGTTCTCCTAACCCAACTACATACAGTAGTTCTCCTAACCCAACTACATACAGTAGTTCTCCTAACCCAACTACATACAGTAGTTCTCCTAACCCAACTACATACAGTAGTTCTCCTAACCCAACTACATACAGTAGTTCTCCTAACCCAACTATATACAGTAGTTCTCCTAACCCAACTATATACAGTAGTTCTCCTAACCCAACTATATACAGTAGTTCTCCTAACCCAACTATATACAGTAGTTCTCCTAACCCAACTATATACAGTAGTTCTCCTAACCCAACTATATACAGTAGTTCTCCTAACCCAACTATATACAGTAGTTCTCCTAACCCAACTATATACAGTAGTTCTCCTAACCCAACTATATACAGTAGTTCTCCTAACCCAACTATATACAGTAGTTCTCCTAACCCAACTATATACAGTAGTTCTCCTAACCCAACTATATACAGTAGTTCTCCTAACCCAACTATATACAGTAGTTCTCCTAACCCAACTATATACAGTAGTTCTCCTAACCCAACTATATACAGTAGTTCTCCTAACCCAACTATATACAGTAGTTCTCCTAACCCAACTATATACAGTAGTTCTCCTAACCCAACTATATACAGTAGTTCTCCTAACCCAACTATATACAGTAGTTCTCCTAACCCAACTATATACAGTAGTTCTCCTAACCAAACTATATACAGTAGTTCTCCTAACCCAACTATATACAGTAGTTCTCCTAACCCAACTATATACAGTAGTTCTCCTAACCCAACTATATACAGTAGTTCTCCTAACCCAACTATATACAGTAGTTCTCCTAACCCAACTATATACAGTAGTTCTCCTAACCCAACTATATACAGTAGTTCTCCTAACCCAACTATATACAGTAGTTCTCCTAACCCAACTATATACAGTAGTTCTCCTAACCCAACTATATACAGTAGTTCTCCTAACCCAACTATATACAGTAGTTCTCCTAACCCAACTATATACAGTAGTTCTCCTAACCCAACTATATACAGTAGTTCTCCTAACCCAACTATATACAGTAGTTCTCCTAACCCAACTATATACAGTAGTTCTCCTAACCCAACTATATACAGTAGTTCTCCTAACCCAACTACATACAGTAGTTCTCCTAACCCAACTACATACAGTAGTTCTCCTAACCCAACTACATACAGTAGTTCTCCTAACCCAACTACATACAGTAGTTCTCCTAACCCAACTATATACAGTAGTTCTCCTAACCCAACTATATACAGTAGTTCTCCTAACCCAACTATATACAGTAGTTCTCCTAACCCAACTATATACAGTAGTTCTCCTAACCCAACTATATACAGTAGTTCTCCTAACCCAACTATATACAGTAGTTCTCCTAACCCAACTATATACAGTAGTTCTCCTAACCCAACTATATACAGTAGTTCTCCTAACCCAACTATATACAGTAGTTCTCCTAACCCAACTATATACAGTAGTTCTCCTAACCCAACTATATACAGTAGTTCTCCTAACCCAACTATATACAGTAGTTCTCCTAACCCAACTATATACAGTAGTTCTCCTAACCCAACTATATACAGTAGTTCTCCTAACCCAACTATATACAGTAGTTCTCCTAACCCAACTATATACAGTAGTTCTCCTAACCCAACTATATACAGTAGTTCTCCTAACCCAACTATATACAGTAGTTCTCCTAACCCAACTATATACAGTAGTTCTCCTAACCCAACTATATACAGTAGTTCTCCTAACCCAACTACATACAGTAGTTCTCCTAACCCAACTACATACAGTAGTTCTCCTAACCCAACTACATACAGTAGTTCTCCTAACCCAACTACATACAGTAGTTCTCCTAACCCAACTACATACAGTAGTTCTCCTAACCCAACTACATACAGTAGTTCTCCTAACCCAACTACATACAGTAGTTCTCCTAACCCAACTACATACAGTAGTTCTGCTAACCCAACTACATACAGTAGTTCTGCTAACCCAACTATATACAGTAGTTCTGCTAACCCAACTATATACAGTATGTTATGTTTCAGTGCGTAGGTACAGCTGAAACTAACATTGACAATTGAATGTCTAAATACTTCTTTGTGTGCAGAACTTCTAGTTTATTGTATATAAATAACAAGCTATAATATTTAGCTGAACTAGACTAGCAATGTGTAGTTACTTGAACACTGGCATATTAGCAACTGAACTAAAATTGGAACTGGCCTGCTTATATATAAGTTGCTTTAGAATATTCTAGAATCTGTGATTCAGCAAGTATAAGAATGTTCTAGGCCATTCCAGTAAATCCTATATAACACTACTGTAAGTAAACAAAAGTATGATTCATTGTCACATCTCACTAGTGCGTGCTATTATTAGAACATAAATAAACAATAAATAGTGATAGTACATATCACTCCTCCCGCACTAGCTTGAGTACCACAGTTAACATTAGTATTTTGAACTGTCATAGAAATCGGGTCTCTTTCTGTTTCGACTTGGGTATCTTGGTCTGTCTGGTGATTTTGGTGTGGTAGCTGGAACTGTGACATCAGTAGTGATATTAGGCGAAATCTGGTCTAGTGTCTCCAGTCTCGGTTGTAACTGATTGACATGTCTTTTCCAAATACCTCTGTCGGTTCGTACTCGGAACAGCATGTTGCCAAGTTGATTGATTATCTTTCCTGGAAGACATTTTGGTCCCGAACTGTAGTTTCGTGCGTAAACCAAAGAGTTTGCAGTGTACTGCGTAGTCAATCTTGGTGTCTGCTGTGAAGCAGTGTTGTCCTGTCTCTCCATGGGATTCATCAATGAGAGTAGACTGCGTGGTTGTCTTCCATGAAGAATTTCAGCAGGTGACTTCCAGTCCAAACTTGGATGAGGTAGGCATCTGTATGTTGCAAGGAACATTTGTAAAGATGTCTTCAAAGGCATTCCTCCCGCACAATTCTTCTCAACGCCCTTCTTGAGCGACTGGATGAATCTTTCAGCTTCTCCATTTGAAGCAGGGTGAAATGGAGGTGAAGTCATGTGCCTTATGCCATAGTTCATGCAGAATTCTTGAAATTCCTTTGCGGTGAACTGAGGTCCGTTATCAGTGACAATGGTTTCCGGTAAGCCTTCCATAGTGAAAATGTGATGTAGTACAGCTACAGTGTCTGTTGTAGTTGTCTTTCCAACATCTAGTATTGCCACATATGGGTATCTGGAGTGGGCATCAATACAAGCAAGCCACATTTTTCCCTTGAATGGTCCAGCAAAATCAAGGTGGAGGCGCTGCCAAGGTTTATGCGTCTGGGGCCAGCTGGTGTAGGTACAAGCTGGGTTATTAGCCGTCTCCTGACATGGTTTGCACATCTTGACTGCCTGCTCAATGTCCGTGTTAATGGTTGGCCACCATGCGTAGCGACGTGAGAGCTGTTTCATCCTTACCACACCCCAGTGTGATGTGTGCAGCAGATCAAGAGCTCTGTTGACTAGAGAACTTGGAATTACAACCCTTGTGTGGCTGTCTCGCTGCAGGAGTAATATGTCATCATATACGAATAATGACTCTCTCATATTCCAGAACGAACGGAGATGTTCTTTGTTAGACGGAAGTTTAAGTGGCCAACTTCCACTATTAATGTAGTGCATGACATCTTTTAGTGAAGAATCCTTCTGTGTGTGCTCTCGAACCAGCCTGGAGTCGAGTAAACACGCGTCGATGTCTTCTTGGATTACGTGTGATATTTCAACACTTTCTTGTAGCTCCTGTTGATCAAACTGAATATCAGGTCCTTGTGGTAATCGTGAGAGTCCATCAGCATTACCGTGTTGCCTTGTGGGTTTATGGCGGATATCGTACTGATATGCCATGAGTGTAAGTGCCCAGCGCTGTAAGCGTTGTGCTGTGAGCACTGGTACGTTCTTGTTTGGAGAGAAGATGGCTACAAGAGGTTCATGATCTGTAACGAGTGTGAACTTTCTTCCATAGAGATACTGTCTGAACTTAGTTACTCCATAGACAATTGACAAAGCCTCCTTTTCTATCTGGGAGTACTTCTTCTGGTGTTCATCTAGTGTCTTGGATGCATGAGCTAATGGTCTCTCCACTCCATCTTTCTCTTGCATCAGAACTGCTCCAATACCGTACTGTGAAGCGTCGGTCGCAAGTATTAGAGGTTTAGACTCGTCATAATGAGTAAGCTGGGTAGCCCGAATAACATCATTCTTCAGTATATTGAATGCTAGATCACATTCAGAACTCCACTCGAACTCTGCACCATTGTGTAAGAACTTGTATAGAGGTGCAGCTTTCTTGGATAGGTTGCTTATGAACCTGCCATAATAATTAATCTTACCCAGGAATGCCTGTAGTTCCTGGATGTTTTGAGGACGAGGTAGCTGTCTTACGGCGTCTATAGCAGAGTCAGATGGTCGTTTACCATCTCTGTCAATGATGTGCCCAAGGTATTCCACTGAGCTTTTGAAGAATTCACATTTCTCTTCTCTGATACGAAATCCGTACTCCTCGAGTCTTGCCAGCAGCTTTTCTAAATTTCTCCAGTGTGTCTCCTGGTCACTGCCGGTAACTATAAGGTCATCAAGGTAGGCTGCTACTCCTGGAAGGTCAGCAATCATAGTGTCCATGCATCGCTGAAATTGTGCTGGGCTGGAAGCAACGCCAAAGCACATTCGGTTGTAGCGGAAGAGTCCAAATGGTGTGTTAATTACACAAAGCTTCTTAGCATCATCTTGGAGCTCTATTTGAAGATAGGCATCTGCCAGGTCGATCTTCGAAAAGTGTGTTCCGCCTCTTAACTTTTCCAGAAGTTCATCTAGTTTGGGCAGAGGGTGTTGGTCAATGGAAATCTGTTGGTTGAGGAGCTTGAAGTCACCACAGATTCGAACTTTTCCATTCGGTTTAGAGACTGCTACAATTGGTGCAGCATATTCGCTGTAGTCTACATGTACCAACACGCGTTCTTGTACCAAACGTTCCAGTTCTTCTTTTACTGCAATACGTCGAGAGAAAGGTACGTCCCGAGGTTTGAAGAATACTGGTTTAGCTTGTGGTTTGAGATGAATGGGTGCTTTCATCTTAGTGCATAGCCCAAGACCTTGTTTGAATACATTGGAGTATTTCATAGATAGCTTGGCTAGTCTATCTTGAATTGTTGCAGATTGTTGGGAGTTGTCAGCTACTGTCTGTGTATGCTCCCTTGGGATTGAGCTTAGCGCAGCAAGCCCTTGATGTGACAGTCCAAAGTTGTCACTCCAGTCTAATCCAAATAGATTAGTGCCATGTGGATCATCTACGACGAGTAGTTTGAGATTTTTCTTCTCCTGTTTACCTACTTTGACGTCTATGGTGCATTCTCCTTTTACACGTAGTTTCCTGTTGCCATAGCCTGTGAGTTGTGTAGAAACAGGAGTGATGGTGGGTGAACCTAGCTGTTTGTAGCCTTCCATACCAACCATGGAGCAAGTTGCACCTGTGTCCCACTGGAACCTGGTGGGTCTACCGTTGATTTGAGTGTGAATCCAAATTTGTTTGCCGATCCGTTCAAACACCTGATGAGCATTTGCGCTGTAGGGTTGAGTCGGAGAGTAGTGAAAGACACTGCACACTGACTCTCTTACTGTGTTTGTTGAAGAGTGGTTGTCTGTAACTCTTGGTTTTGTCTTCTGTGACTGACATACAGAAGCGATGTGTCCCTTTTTGTTGCACTTTTTGCATACAAATTCTCTACAAGGACAATCTTGTCTGTCATGTCTAGTATGACAGCCAGGGCAGGATTTGTACTTCCCTGGTAACTTTGAAGATGTTGGTTTTGTACCTCCAACATGTCTCTTCTGTTTGCTATGTCGATAGTTTCCTGACATCTTGTTGACAGAAGCAGGAGAGGCCTGGCTGGAGTCACCTTTGAGTACCTTGTCCGTCTCTGTAGTACGAACGTATGTAGCTGCCTTCTTGAGAACATCATCAAGAGTGGGGTCAGCGTCAAGCAGACATTGGCGTCTGACATCTGGATGTGGTGTCTCCTTAATAAGGACGTCACGTATCTGATCGTCAACATAGCTTTGGTTGCATGATCCGTTCTTACACGCGAACCTGCAATCTCGTGCTAGTCCTCGAAGTTCTGCGGCCCAGTCAGCGTACGACTGACCTGGTTTCATTTTACACTGGTAGAATTCATATCTTGCAGCTTGAACATGAGTAGTGTCAACGAAGTGCGATGAAAGTTTCTCTGTTAACTCACCATATGTCTTGGTAGAAATGTCCTCTGATCCAAACAAATTAGTGAGTAAATCATAGGTGGTGGAACCTACCCATGACAGAAGGCATGCGCGTTTCTGTTGCTCATCAGTTACTTTGTAGACTGAGAAATGTTGATTGAAACGCTCCAGGTAAACTTTCCACTTCTCCTTTTCTCTGTCGAATGCTTCAAATTTCGGTATTGTAGAAGCGTTCTCTGTCTTGAGAGTTGTCTGCTCTTTAGTCTTAAGCATCTCAATAAATTGTTGTTGGAATGTTATTTGTTGCTGCTGCATAGCATCCAGTATAGCTTTTATGTTGTCATCCATACTGCCAGTTGAGGTTTAATCCAGTGTAGTGTGTGTGTGTTAGATCCCACTGTGTGTGTGTTGGATCCCACTTCTGACACCAGTTGTTATGTTTCAGTGCGTAGGTACAGCTGAAACTAACATTGACAATTGAATGTCTAAATACTTCTTTGTGTGCAGAACTTCTAGTTTATTGTATATAAATAACAAGCTATAAAATTTAGCTGAACTAGACTAGCAATGTGTAGTTACTTGAACACTGGCATATTAGCAACTGAACTAAAATTGGAACTGGCCTGCTTATATATAAGTTGCTTTAGAATATTCTAGAATCTGTGATTCAGCAAGTATAAGAATGTTCTAGGCCATTCCAGTAAATCCTATATAACACTACTGTAAGTAAACAAAAGTATGATTCATTGTCACATCTCACTAGTGCGTGCTATTATTAGAACATAAATAAACAATAAATAGTGATAGTACATATCACAGTAGTTCTGCTAACCCAACTATATACAGTAGTTCTCCTAACCCAACTATATACAGTAGTTCTCCTAACCCAACTATATACAGTAGTTCTCCTAACCCAACTATATACAGTAGTTCTCCTAACCCAACTATATACAGTAGTTCTCCTAACCCAACTATATACAGTAGTTCTCCTAACCCAACTATATACAGTAGTTCTCCTAACCCAACTATATACAGTAGTTCTCCTAACCCAACTATATACAGTAGTTCTCCTAACCCAACTATATACAGTAGTTCTCCTAACCCAACTATATACAGTAGTTCTCCTAACCCAACTATATACAGTAGTTCTCCTAACCCAACTATATACAGTAGTTCTCCTAACCCAACTATATACAGTAGTTCTCCTAACCCAACTATATACAGTAGTTCTCCTAACCCAACTATATACAGTAGTTCTCCTAACCCAACTATATACAGTAGTTCTCCTAACCCAACTATATACAGTAGTTCTCCTAACCCAACTATATACAGTAGTTCTCCTAACCCAACTATATACAGTAGTTCTCCTAACCCAACTATATACAGTAGTTCTCCTAACCCAACTATATACAGTAGTTCTCCTAACCCAACTATATACAGTAGTTCTCCTAACCCAACTATATACAGTAGTTCTCCTAACCCAACTATATACAGTAGTTCTCCTAACCCAACTATATACAGTAGTTCTCCTAACCCAACTATATACAGTAGTTCTCCTAACCCAACTATATACAGTAGTTCTCCTAACCCAACTATATACAGTAGTTCTCCTAACCCAACTATATACAGTAGTTCTCCTAACCCAACTATATACAGTAGTTCTCCTAACCCAACTATATACAGTAGTTCTCCTAACCCAACTATATACAGTAGTTCTCCTAACCCAACTATATACAGTAGTTCTCCTAACCCAACTATATACAGTAGTTCTCCTAACCCAACTATATACAGTAGTTCTCCTAACCCAACTATATACAGTAGTTCTCCTAACCCAACTATATACAGTAGTTCTCCTAACCCAACTATATACAGTAGTTCTCCTAACCCAACTATATACAGTAGTTCTCCTAACCCAACTATATACAGTAGTTCTCCTAACCCAACTATATACAGTAGTTCTCCTAACCCAACTATATACAGTAGTTCTCCTAACCCAACTATATACAGTAGTTCTCCTAACCCAACTATATACAGTAGTTCTCCTAACCCAACTATATACAGTAGTTCTCCTAACCCAACTATATACAGTAGTTCTCCTAACCCAACTATATACAGTAGTTCTCCTAACCCAACTACATACAGTAGTTCTCCTAACCCAACTACATACAGTAGTTCTCCTAACCCAACTACATACAGTAGTTCTCCTAACCCAACTATATACAGTAGTTCTCCTAACCCAACTATATACAGTAGTTCTCCTAACCCAACTATATACAGTAGTTCTCCTAACCCAACTATATACAGTAGTTCTCCTAACCCAACTATATACAGTAGTTCTCCTAACCCAACTATATACAGTAGTTCTCCTAACCCAACTATATACAGTAGTTCTCCTAACCCAACTATATACAGTAGTTCTCCTAATAATGAGTTGGTTTACATGCTTCAAAATCAGTTGACCTTAGTCCAACAATTCCTGCTTCCAGATGTACATGTATGTTAATGCACCAAGTATGTTCTGGCGAAACTCTTGGGAAAACACCAGAATGGGTGATTACTAACTAAAGAGTGCATGTATGTTTTTAATGAATTACCTTACAGTGACTTTTAGCCTAAGTCCCTCCGTTTGTCTCTCAGATTTGCATGTGTGCTTCAGACACAGACTGATTCTAGAATGCTCCAAAGTTTTGCTGAGCTTACTTTGTGATTGAATATCTGTGTACAAGTTCTTTAATCGGCAGCAGCTCGGTCTGTTGTAGTCTAAATGATGTACATGTATAACACTAACCACAAAATTCATTTTCGTTACTTGAATTGATTTGAGAATCTTGGGATGCATAAGATTAATTTAAAGTATGCATTATATTTGTAGATCCAGATCTTCGTTGATGACAGGGAAATATCCTTCTAATAATGGCTTGAATGTAAGTTCAATGATTCAATGATACATTCACATAGTAAGCAATGTTAGTAATACATTCACATAATGGTTAATGCTTCCAAAATGGCTATAGTTCCTGGTGTTTCTGCCACTGATTGAACTAATTCTCTATTGTCACTGACCTAATCTTATTGGTTGCCCCTATTAATTTTTGAACAACATAGTTTTGAATTGTTTTACTTGCACCGGGTCCTGCTGCCTGGTATCACTTCCTGTCCTGGCCTACTGCTCATTTACTTATCTGTAAGTTGTAATCACTTTTGATGAAGTTATAAGATGCATGTAGATAGATCTACCAACATGGAGTAATTGGACATCTTATTGGATTATAAAACTAGTTTTGAGCTCTTGGTTGATAAACTGAATCTCAGTCACTGAGCCCTTTCTCACTTGCAGTATTAGCATACTGAAGAATTACATGTATTGTCAGAGATTTATTGGGACCTGATGCATTACATTACGTCCTTTCAAAACTTGCATGATGTGATTGTGATTATAACATAACATTGCATATCCCAATAACCCATCTGGAACGCAATAAAATATCAGATACATGTACATTGTAAGTGGTGCTGGGAAAGTCATACAAGGACACTGTAACTTCTGTAGTTACTTTTAACAAATTTTATCTGTAAACTTTCAGAAAATCTCAATAAATATAAATGTAAAATACAAAATATATTCACTATTTGATAAAAGTTTAGTAACTGAACAATTAGAGTTGGTTACATATGAGCATGCTGACATATTGATGGCAACTATGTTTACTCTATTACTCAGCATATGGTGGTAGCAGACAGAAGTAGGAATTGTCTTCCACTAGAACATAATATTCTTCCACAGTATATGAAAACTCTTGGATACGCTACTAAATACATTGGCAAGTACGAACACAAAACTTTTCTCTATAACCTATATCTACACTTTGTCTATGTAGCATGTGGTAGTAGAGGATAGGAGTAAGAATTGTCTCCCCTTGGAGCATAAAACACTTCCACTGTACATGAAAGACCTGGGATATACCACAAGATATGTTGGAAAGTAAGAAAACTACTCTGCCGAAAGAAGTTTAATATGAAGTACAGTCATACTGCATGTGTGGAATGTACAGTTATATATTTATGCATATAGTATGTTGTGCAATATGCATTTAAATTATGCTGTATACTGGTTCAACACGATTGTACTAGGGAATTCTTTTAAACCAAAGTTCAACTTGCTGAACTTAAAACCTCATCACTCAGTTTACGGTTACAGTATAGCACGGCAGGGCGCGACAAGGCACAGCAAAGTACTGCACGTACAGCACATTAAAGTACGCACGTACAGCACAGCACATCAATACCGCATTGTAATTAAGAGCCATGAAAGTGGTTTTCTGTCTAAAGCAGTACACCTTATGACAAGAATCTAATAGCTTATTGTACTAACTCACTATGTTGTAAGGTTAATATTGAACTCTGAACTATTCCTCCTATAATACACTAAAATTTTTCCTATACCTTGTTACTTGCTTAGATGGCACTTGGGGTATTGTCACTCAGCTTGTCTCCCCACAAACAGAGGTTTTGATGAGTACAAGGGAATCGTCGCTAGCGAAACGGCATACTTTACTTGGGGTAAGTTATTCTACCCAGTTACTCTGTTCATGCAGTATCTCGCAAACATGAAAAGCTCCAGCTTCAACTTCCATGCGATATTAGCAGGCTGTACAAAGTAGATTTACAGTTATGGTGCTTCATATAATGACGCTATATCCAAATACTTGCTGCTCTATCATAATGCCAAATTATTTTAGGTTGTTAAGTAAAGTAACACAGTTAGCACGAAATAAACACATAGATATCAAAGGATGGCTACAATGTGCTGGTAGGTCTTATATGATGCATGAATGTAAGTTCAGAGGGTAGATTTCAGGACAGCCCAGATGATGATAAAACACTTAGCTTTCACGTTGAAGGCTGAGTGCAGACTCCAACAGAAAACAAAGTTATTTCTGTCAGGCAGCGATCAACAGGCCCTTTACCCTGGAGCAAAATAGTGGAGGCAGGTCTTGGTGGGAGGTGGTCAGAGAGATCAAGAGAGATCGAGGGAGGTGAAGGGAGTTGGAGGGAGTTGGAGGGAGTTAGAGGGAGGTGGGGGAAAGTGGAGGGAGGTGGAGTGAGGTGGAGGGAGGTAGAGGGAGGTGGTCAGAGAGATTGGGAGAGGTGGAGGAAGATCAAGAGAGGTGGTGGGAGGTCTCATTCACAAATTCTAGCAACGTGTAAAACTTCTACCACCGCTTTTCCGGACGAGTATCCAGGCTATCAGAGGAGCAAGTATCATGTAACCCCAGTAAATGGAATAATATTAGGAGCGCCGAGATAGAGAGAGGAGGGCATCCGGCTTTAAAACTACTGTACATCATCAGCTGAACGCTTGCTGCTGTGTTCTACATGAACTGAGAACCTTC
This sequence comes from Bugulina stolonifera, assembly GCA_935421135.1. Classification (NCBI taxonomy): domain Eukaryota; kingdom Metazoa; phylum Bryozoa; class Gymnolaemata; order Cheilostomatida; family Bugulidae; genus Bugulina; species Bugulina stolonifera. The sequence continues at coordinate 13,872,942 of OW285196.1, forward strand.
ACCCTCTACTCTAAGGGATGGCCAGTGAATTAGTGCACAGTGTATTGATGCCAAATGCTTCTAGCATAGATGCCGTGTACATGTAGTGTAGCATATCGGCTACTGAATAGCACACTGTATACACTCTCTCTCTTGTAGAGAGTTTTGGTGAAATGCACAGATATGTGAATGATTCTCCCTCTATCAAGAACCTGGGCAGGCATCACTCTGTAAGTGAAGCGATAGATTGGCATACAAGAATACTAAATCTATCGAAGCTTTTTGAAGAGATTATACAGTATATGTTTGGATTGACATGAATTTACTAAATCAAGGTCAAGGGAGAACAGTTGATTTGGTACGCGAAAGTAATTTATGCATAATTATTAGAAATACTGGTTAATCTAGATTCAAGAGAGGATAGACGTGAAGGAGATGATAACGTCGCATAATAAGGACTCTCCACTGTTTATGATAGTATCACCAACGGCACCACATATCCCTTTAGAGGTATTTATATGTCTAGTATACCATTCACCAACTGCATTCCATATATATTATATTACTGTATGAGCTTACACTAATAGAGTATGAAACACTGCATGAGCTATAGAACAGTAACTGTTTAGTGAGTACTCTCAATGTACACTAGGACAGGCTGATTAGAAGAAATCTGAGTCCTACATGTTCATGATTGTGATATCTCAGCTCCAACTCCAGTCAATGTCTGTATCCCTGTACGACTTGGATTAGCGTTGTATGCAGCAGGAGTAGACTACCAGTATTTAACATAACACACTGTACATACTGTAGTAACTAGTACCAACTTCTGATTCTATTAATTACACTGTGGAAACAGAACTTATGTTCAAAATTTACACTCAGATAATATATAATGTACATAATTATGTAAATGAAACATATGCTCACCACTAGTGCTAATAAGTAATAAGTGTTTATTAGCAGCACAGAGTGGCTATAATCAGCGATTATATTCGCTAAGGATCAAGTTGGGAGATAATACAGGGTTAAATGACGCACTATGTTGCCATTACAGGTGACGGAAGAGATGTTTGATGTTCACAATTTCCTTCCCGGGAAAGATTCAAATTCAACTGGGCGCAGGAAATATTTGGGTAAAATGTCTCTATGTAAATATTCAATGGCTCTATATTTACCAGAAACCGTAAATATAGAAATGGCACTTAGAATCTGATAGACTTACAAATACACCCTGTTTAACACTGTAGTATGCTTGTTCTGTAAGATGTGCATTTGTAAGTTTTCTTTAATAATAGTAATAATAATAATAATAATACCTGTGACGCCAAACACAATTCTTTAACGTGGCTGCCCAATAGCAGAGCTAGTCGAGGGGCCACCACGGCTCCCAGAGCTGGATATTATTATAGTTCGATATGGCACAGAGGGAAAACAGCATAGTATTTGGTTTGTATAATTGTGCATGTTTTTGTAAATTTTACAATAACTATGCAAAATGAGTGGGTGCTACTTTGTTATTGTTCGCAGTGTATGTAAATCTATTTGGCTATTTGCAGGCCTCGTATCAGCGTTAGATGGCATTGTAGGGGAGACAATTCAGTCACTGAAAGATGCTGAAATGTTTGATAACTCCGTCATTATATTTACATCCGATGTAAGTTCACATCGTGAGCACCATAGCCTTACCTCCAACTGAATTGATAAACATGTTTCTCTGGTTTTGGTCAAGAGCTAAATCACTCAAGACAACTTATTTTAACACAAACGCTACAAGCATCAACTTGAAAATTCAGTCGATTACCGTGCTATGATATAATTAACATTAATAGAAAGTTAAATATCAAACTTTCACTTAAATCATTATCGTATTCGCAGAATGGTGGGTATAGTGTACCGATGTCTATACCAGGCCATGTTGAAAATTATGGGAACAACTACCCACTGAGAAATGGAAAGACGTCATTTCTGGAAGGTGGAATAAAAGTACCGGCTATATACCTGGATACAAGACTTCCTAAACATACTAAAAACACCAAGAGAGACTTTCTAATGCACATCACTGATTGGTTACCCACTTTGACCCAGTTAGTCAATTTCGAAGAAGTCAGTAAGTCATTTGTCATGCTTGTGAGTCGATAGTTTAGCTTCAGATCCAGCTGTGTATTCGCCCCTCTTTATTGCAAACGACCATCTCTCAAACTTATACAGATTATGTTTGTTAGTAATTGCTTAACTGAATTATGCATTTGGTTATTCAGTCAGCAGTACACATATAGACGGAGTATCACAGATAGATAACCTGGGAGATAGTTATGATGCATCTAAAAAGTATGCGAAAAGAGACGGATTCCTGGTTGGGCTAGCTGACAACGGGGCTGGTCTAAATGAATCACTCTGTAGCAATGAAGATGCAGCAATTAGGTATGTGAGTCATCTCCTCCTCATCGACAAGTACTATTTTTTTCAAAAATGACAATAATTGTTATTATTAACTAATAAACTAGTTACTTCGTAAACCTTAGTGCAGACGGACTCAGACTGGCACATATCTCGACAATGCCTACAAGTATTTTAGGTTTTGAATTCAAATTTTATCGGAAATACTTTATTTAGTTAATGAGGAAGTAACTAAATCAGTGCTTATAGCCGATTCATTTGTGACCAGATGGATGGACTGGAAGTTGGTATATGGAGAGAATATTGGTATGCAATCAAAAGATTTCCAGGATGAGTGGGTCAAGCCTGTAGAGTCTCCAGAACTACCAGACATTACTGGAGATTCCTGCTACAGAACAGATGAGAAAGGGAATACTGTAGCTAGATGTCTATTTTACCTGAAAGGTATATACAATGTATATATATATATATGTGTGTCTTTTGACACCCGAACATCGATTGCAAATGATATACAGACACTTCTCGTTACTTTTCTCCTAGCCTAGTTCTTACTCGTCCTAGCCCTATTTCCATCAACATTTTTTTTCCTGAATCGGTTGATCGACAATGCCTATCTATCAACTTGGCCGCTATCTGTTATACGTGTAACAGATAGCATTACAATATATGAACATCAGGGGAATATGCAGCATGAAAGCTTGTATCATACTTTACAGATGACCCATACGAACAAAGGAACCTGTATGACTTGTATCCTGCTACAACTGAGAAACTGCTGAAAATGATAAACAAATATAAGTCCAGGAGAGCGCAGAACACATACTCCCCGCGTATTCCAATAGACAATGAGAACACGAGGCTATTGGACGGAATTGTTGTACCGAGGCAAGGTTACTGCAGCCCAGATGTTGACTTTCCACTTGAGCCCATAGATCCATCTTGTCTAATTTATAATGCATCTAGTTTAGCTACAGCACAGGCAAATATTATTCTAGTAACTTATGCATCTATAATTTCTTTCTTTGCTTTCATATTTGATTCAGCGATCTTTTAAAAATTTGTAGTAATTGCGAGCCTTTGAACAGTCTGTATGCTATGCACTCTAAAACAGTGAGTAAGATAGCAGTGCAACTCAAATATTGTGTTCTGTGAAGCAAATTTCTCATTACATATTATAACCTGCTGAAACTTGGAAGTTTAAAACAACAAAAGGCTAACATACAGTCGTGTACATGAATAAATATACATAAGTTGTATAATATTGTTTACTCTTTGTACTGTAGATGGACCTCCTATCCATTCATCCATTCACTCATCCATCTAACTTTATACTAAATTGTCTATTGGATGAGAGCTTTCCCTAAGTATTTGTTACAAATCCACCTAAACTGTCATTTGACTAGCTCATTTCATCTGCTATAGAAAACATAATATTAAATAACTTGATTATTCACAAAAGAACAAATTGTGTGAAAAATTCACCGGGTCATGGACAGCCACAAGTAGGCTTTGTTGATGCCCCACCATTCAGATGCAGTCTATAGGTGTTCACTAAATGCCCGTAGGAAAGGTAGGGATAAAAGTATTAAAGGGAAAAGACACGGGCTGGGGAGAACACACCAGGCCAGGGAGAACACACCAGGCCAGGGAGAACACACCAGGCCAGGGAGAACACACCAGGCCAGGGAGAACACACCAGGCCAGAGAGAACACACCAGGAGGGGATTACTCTAAATGGTAAAGCAGAGATGAAAGCTAGCTTGTCAGCAGTATTGATCGTCAGCATAGGATTTAAGGAAAGCAGTTTTCCAGCAGCCTAGCCTACTTTATGAACTGCTGGTGTGTATAATGTGTATTCAGTGGTATAAGATAGAGTAATGTGGTGAAACAGCCTGCCTGGACATAGACTGAGTTCTTACGCTTTATGTATATTAACATTGTTACACTGACATTGCATACTTATCCATATTATCCATTCATGCTTGTTGTCTTACCTTACACAATTATTATACATGCATACTACATTATATCTTAATCAACTGCTATCATGTGCTTTACTATTATAACCTGTCAATCAGACTATTGGAATTACAACTTGGTTTTTCCCACATATTGTTAGCAATTATCTTCTCTTGTCTGATTATATTAAATAGTCTTTTACCATGTACTTTTAAGGCCGATATCTTGGAATAGGCTCATACTCATATACTTTATGTTTCGGATTATTGTAAGCACTTTTTGTGCCAAAGCCGACCCTTTTGTGGCCAACGCCGGGCGAAACCATCCATGTTATTGCATCAATTCCGGACCCGATACCTTATTGGCCTTATCGGCCTCTTTTTGCCGGAAGTAGAACTAGTATATAAGACAGCACATTATCTGTATGAAATCAGTTGTTGATTGCGCTCTAATAAAGCAACATCTCTTCACTCAAACCTATAGAGGCTTTCTCTTGTAGGCGGGTAACTCTACCGGTGGATCCATAGATCCATATGGCTCGAGTTCATCCCCATCCTCGTTTAAGCATATCTCTACACCACTTTTATGACTTGGGTCGATCCCGGGTTCTATATGAGTCTAGCGTCGGGCTTAAGATCCAAGAATACCAGATCTTTCATTGCACTCCTCTGGAGTATAAAGTCTACAAGACCTACGTCGGTCCTGAGGTCTTAAATGAGTCTCGGCATCGGCCTACGTCTGATACATACTAATAAGAGCACCTAATAACTGTTCACTCTTTATGTAATGTGCGGAAGGTCACTTGGTCGGCCTCTACCACCTTCCAAGCCCTTCCCATACCAGTGGCCTATCAGCACTCGTATGTAACTATACACAAAAACATTACAGTAATAAGGTGCAGAAGCGCAACACTTTATGATTGGCTGATCTGAAGTGGCTTATTCCCCTTATCAATTGTACAACAGTCACTAGACGTGTGAACATAAGAGTGTAAATATTATTTTGTCATGAAGTTTTAAGTACATTGTATAGGACAACCTGTGTATCTCATTTTGGGATAAAATGGGACATTTTGGATGGATTATTATACTGCTTAGCTTCACTCTCTATTCAGAGTGTACAGGGGAGACAACTAGACCAAATATCATATTTATTATGGCTGATGATCTTGGTATGTACTAGAGTCTGTAGTTCATGTTGATAGCCAGATCTGTTAGTCCATAACAAGGAGAGTACTATCTAAAATCAGATAAAGGTACATAATTTAAAAATATCCTGCAGGAACTTATTACTCTGCATTAAAAATAAACTATACTAAACAAGGAGAAAACTATACATTGCAGTTTTTCTGTTCTCTATCTCTGTATGTCTCCTCCTCTTTCCCTTGCACCTTGGTAAATTATGCACTAATTGTTTATTTTCTCTGTAACAAGCAATTAGTTCACACACTTCCAATAGTCACCAACTGTGATTACCATTCTATTGAAATGCTGTAGGATGGAATGATGTAGGCTTCCACAACCCAAAAGTAAAGACACCAAACATAGATTGGTTGGCTCAGGAAGGGATAGAGTTGACAGATTCATACTCTCAAATCAAATGTACACCGTGAGTTCACTTACATGTAGCCTACATGTATTTCAATAAAGTAGCATATGGAATACGTCTAGTACAAAAAACAGTTCCTTTATCTCGGCACATTTTAAATCGAAAGCCGAGTGAAGTTTTGACTGAGATTGAACTCTGCATTTAGGGATGGTCAACTGTTTAATAGATTGGGAATCAGATATGCAGTTGGTTATAGAGTACCCAAAAGCCAGCACAAATAGAAAATACTGGTAGACCATGGTTTAATCAAAGCCAATAGTACTGGCTTTAATTAAACCATGGTCTACCAGTATTCTTAATATATTAAGAAGAACTTATACGTATATTGCTATAGCTTATTGGTATTAGTTGCATTATACCTAGTATTAGTCCAAGAGATTATGGTAGTGTGTTTAGTGATGTGACCAAGCAGCTGTCTACAATGTACCTGTATGTCATGCGGGGTACATATTGCTGTAGCTGATAAATCTGGTGCAGTAAATAAATACACCAAGAGTAGCTAGATCATGCACATCTGGTTCAAGTAGCAATCAGAGGGGTTTTTCCACAATATTGTTAGACCAACATCCTTAGCTGCTCACAAATAAATAATTTCTTTGCAAAAGGATATTATGCAATACAATTTACGCTTGTATTACCTTTCAGTAATGATGGCTAAATGTATAGTCTAACGACACACGTACTTGGTACATGGGTGCGTAATAGGAATATATTTTGTATTTTAGTTCAAGATCGGCATTGATGACTGGCAAATACCCCTCTAATAATGGAATGAGTGTAAAGTATAGCTAACCAACAAATAAGAAGACCCCAAAATCTTCATTCTTTAAGAAAAAGGCAACATTGTATATTGCATAACCAATTCTGTTACCTAACAGCGAAGAATTCTTTCTAGAATGTGATTTTATTTTATTTTTCATGCAGCAAGGAGTCGCTAAAATTCTGACCAAGAATTGCCTTCCTCTGGAACACAAAATACTTCCACAATATTTGAAGGATGCCGGATATGCTACCAAATACGTTGGCAAGTGCGTTTAATTTGGTGTTATAAAAGACGTTCCTTGATATTCGTATATTATGCCTGGTATATAAGTAATGGGCTGTTTCATTTGCATGCACCATGTACATGTATAAACACTTGTAATACTCAGGTGGCACTTGGGAGACTGTGACAAAAGATGTTTACCAACTAACAGAGGCTTTGATGAATACAGAGGAATTCTGGCTGGAGAAGCAACTTATTACAGCTGGGGTAGGCCAGTGAATCTACGGTATTACATACATATATATATGCATATATGCCTGTAGTAATTTACACAACAATATAAAATAATTCAAGTTAATTTTCACTTGTTTCTATTTTGTAGAGAACGGCGGACTGATGGTGAGATTTGTTAATGATACGCCTTCGTCTGAGAACTTGGGGCGCCATATGACTGTAAGTGACACTACATGTGGCAGTGAAATATGACTGTGTCACATACACACATGATATGAATCGTATCCACCATACAGTATAATATTACTTTACTTCAACTTTAGACCCAAGATAAGATGGATGTCAAAGAGATGATAAGATCACATACAGATAGTGAAAAACCATTGTTTATGATGATATCACCAACGGCACCGCATACTCCACTGCAGGTAATATTGGAAACTTATGTTTTTGTTGTTTTCTCTGTTAGGAGTACCTTTGCTGAAATCAGCCGATATAGCTTTAAAATTTCTGCAGTTTGCTCCTTTTTCTGTCAAACAATCTGCAGCACATTGTGTCTGTGACAGTAAACTGATCTAGCCATTTCCTTTTTACTAGTTTTATCCAAATCGTAATAGTTTTAATGTTTGTTTGATTCTTACGTTGTCCAATACATGTAGGCCCACAAAGTAATATTATTGAAAAAGTACCAAGATAGCCTACTAGATTGGCATTATAAATATAGTCATAATATTTTTACTAAATTAAGGTCTGCTAGTAGGTAACACAAGAGATGTTTGATGTGCATGCTGATGTTCTACCAGACAATGCTACGGATTCTGTAGACAGGAGGAAGTGCTTGGGTGTGTAGATACATCACTTAGTGTATTCATGTGTGTGGCGCACCATTTATAATATATTATGACAAAATGACATAACTAGTTTAATGATAATTCCTGAACAACTAGTATGTGAATTTGTTTGAACGTTCTTCTCAATATATTTGTATTTTAATTTCTGTTCAATTCCAGGTCTGGTGTCAGCTCTGGACGATTTGGTAGGAGAGACGATACAAGCCTTAAAAGATTCTGGAATGTATAACAACTCTGTTATCATATTTACGTCAGATGTGAGTGTTGAGTTATTCTATCTGTATATTCCACGGAAATTAATTAACAAAACTTAAATGGTATTAAAAATTGTATTTTATCTAAATTCACTTTACTGTTTGGCAAGTTTTGGCTCAAGTGCAGATTCTTACAATTAAACTCTATAACAAACCGACAGAGCTTCGATTACATGTCATTAGCATTGAACTAGAATGTACAATTGGTAGAATGGTGGACAAAGTTTAAGAATTTTAAGACAACCCAACACACCACCAGCAGCTGGTAATAATTACCCTCTAAGAGGCGGTAAAGGAATGTTGTACAATGGCGGTGTAAGGGTACCAACTGTCTATTTGGATACCAGACTTGGGAATCACACATCAGGAACCACAAGAGACTTTCTTATGCACATCACTGATTGGCTACCTACCTTAACTCAGTTCGCTGGTTTGGAAAGCAGTAAGTTCATTTTACATTTATGATAGAACAACTCTGCTATTAAATCATTGACTAGTTCAATGCCTACACTTTTCATCTTTATTTGTTTAAAATGCATATCAAGTTCAGCTAATGATAATATGCAAGAATATGAATCCAATATGGTGTGGAAAGCACGTAGCATCGTTTGACTCTAAAGTATCAACTCAAAAAGACTATATAATATAATCACTCTAGTAAAGCACCTGGATGGTGTAGCGCAGAACCTCAATTTGGGTGCAGAATACAATGCAAGCGAACCCAACCAGAAGTATAGAGTAAGGGAAGACATGCTCATCTCAAACACAAACTTCTCTCCAAATGATGCACTTCTTCAGTGTGGTAACGGTGATGCAGCATTCAGGTAAATTTTATATATTTCTCAGTGACTGCATCTTATAACAAGTTCTAATACACCATCAATACTCAATGATAAAATAAAATAAACTTGAGCCCTCAGAATAATAATGAATATAACTGTATTATGTATTACATCATGTATTACATCATGTATTACATCATGTATTACATCATGTATTACATCATGTATTACATGATGTATTACATTACTATGTTTTCTATCCTATTTGTATCGCTATTATTATGTTTGTCTAATCGATCAAAAGACGGGTAAATCAGAATTTGTCATGCTTGAACCTACACGTTGCTGGAGAAGTTACCATAAGTTCTAAGATCAGTGAAATTTTAATTCAAAACCTCAAAACCTTCAATTCAAGCCTCTTTTATTTTGGGTGAATGCAGTGCTAGAAATGTTGGAATTGTTGGTGTTAGAAGTGGAACAAATGAGGGTGTTGGACCTGTTGGACCTGCAACATCAAGGCAATGCCTATTACAGTGTATTGTAGGCTCAAGTGTAGAAATGCATACATTCCGTGTGCCTTGACGTGTAGCACTGGCCAAATAGATGTAGAGCACAAAGATAATCTCATACACATAAAATAGGTATAAGAACTGGAAGCTAATATATGGCACGAAAACAGGCCTTGTGGAACCTTCAGCAAGTGAGTGGGTAAAACCGGTAGAGTCACCAGAGCTGGAAAACATAACTGGAGATTCTTGTTACAGAGTTGACAAAGATGGGAACCGTGTGGTCAAATGTCTGTTTGATCTAGAGGGTAAGCTAAGTAACAAATTTGGTTTTAAAAAGTAGTGTCATAGGAGATCAAAAGTAGAAAGTAAGATAAATGGATTTTGAACCACATTTAGAAGTAGAACCGTGTTTAGAATTATATTTTTAAAATCATGTTTAGAACAATTATTTGAAGGCAGGTTGCATAATTATCAACCATCTCTTTACACTTGCCAGAGCCTCGCAGTGGTTCTCATCATACATATATTCCTGTTCAATCATATTCTGTGTTTCAGCTGACCCGTCTGAGCAGAGGAATCTGTATGACTCACACCCAGATGTAGTAAACCGTCTGCTGCTGAGGATCCGGTCTTATGAAGCTGTTCAGATGAAGAATACTTACAAACCTTCTCCATTTAACATAACTGGAAGAGTGAGTCAGCTAGGAAACTACACAGTACCAATCCAGGGCTACTGTGACCCAGCTACTGACTTCCCTCTAGCACAGGGATGCCCAAATGTGTCCCTAAGGGACACAGTGTCCCTTTGCATGGATTTTGGTGTCCCTTCATCACTTCTCAAATTTTACATGCAAACATGTGTTTTTGTGGCTGAGCAGTGAAAGCAATTGCACCGCTCAAGTTAAACTCAAAAATAATGTACATCATAATGTTAAAAAATCCCCAAATTCGGAAATCCCAAAGTATTTTTAGCTGACACAGAAGTAGATTTCTGTCAACGAGTTAAAAGCTACAAAAAATTGATGGGCTGGTTGACCTTATCACATTGTCAAGAGCTGAAGAGTAAAGTGAAAAGCGCAGCTACCCCAATTTATCTAAAATTGCTGTCAAACTGATAACACTCTTTGGTAGCACATTATTGTGTGAGAGTTTGTTCAGTCAAGAACAAAAGTCAGACAAAACTGACTGACAAACATACCAGGCAGCTACTAAAAGAGACATTCTATGCAGGCTATACATGTATGTTACACTTGTGAATACAATAATTATTAGTGAGTAACATGGAATTGTCCTTTCTCTTGCAACATTCACACTGTCTCTTTTAGTAGCTGCCTAGTATGCTTGTCAGTCAGTCTTGTCTGACTTTTGTTCTTGACTGAACAAACTCTCACACAATAATGTGCTACCAAAGAGTGTCATCAGTTTGACAGCAATTCATTACAATTTTCATTTAATTTGCTCAAGGCCAAATATGAATATCGAATATTTTCGCCACGTTCTACCACATTTTGCCAGCATGACCACTTTATTTCCTCCATGTGTGCCAAGGCGGGTAATTGTTGTTATATATGTCTCCTACATGCAAATGACATTATAACAGCAACCCAATTTGAAATTTTCGTATACAGACAAAAGTGGGGAATGGAGCCGATAAAGGTTTTGCCTGCCAATCAGAAGTCAGTGTGGTTAATAGCTAAACGTAAAAGATTAAACACCCTTGATATTTAGCAAACAGGGCATTTTGCGTTCAATTTTGTGATGCCCTGTCGCTCCACCGTCATTTGGCAGCTAATAACAGTGCACAATTCACTAATCTGTTTCTACCTTGATTCTGTTTTCGTGTACTTCAAACGCAGATGATTAATTGCTGTTATACTTTGGTTAAAACACAACCAATAAATTTGCGTGTTAAAACTGTAAAATAACTCGTTTTGTATCATAATCAAACTGCCCATTTAATAACCTCAATAAATGCAGCAACAAAATCTAAGTGTCCCTTGCTATGGTACGCTTTTAGAATTTGTCCCTTTCCACCAAAAAGTTTGGGCATCCCTGCTCTAGCACCACAAGATCCATCTTGTATTGCGTAAAATGTGATAAAAGAATAAAATTATTGATAATCATATTTAATTTTAGTATTTGCATGTAATATTGAAAGCAAATCATATCATCATTATTTTCTCTAGCTCAAAGCAGAACAAACTTGGGAGTTGAAAAATTTCCAGTTACTGTTACAAAGTTGTAGCAAAGTTACTGTGATCTAACTGTGTTGATAGGGGATAGGATGCTGCATGCACATGCAGTTGTAAAATTTGTGGTTAGCAGTAGGGGTTGTCTACACAACACTCAGTAGGCCCCCCAAATACCGTGAGTGGACGAATCCCCATAGTCTGTGTTAATATTATTTCTAACACACCAGGCATACTGGTCCACTAGATAGATTTTGGGTGGATGTCTCTATACTGCAACAGTAGTTATTTGGCAAATAAGCTGCTATCCAACATTCCAGTAGACTGCTATATTGATTACTCAGTTTTAATATAAATAAATGTGTACTTTTACAGACTTGAGACTAAAAGAACAACTAGACACTAGGTAATAAATATTTCCAGCTTGTATTTCCACTGTTATGCAGTATTGAAATTGATGTTCATTAAAATTAATACAGTTGGCTGGTCTGAGAATACTGCCAGGCTGTTGACAAGTCTGTTAGCTTGAATGCTTTTTTTACATTCTAATCATTGTTCTAGCCTGAACTGCACTTGATTTAAATCAATTCAACTAGAGTGTAAAATAATAATAGCTGTAGTGTTATTATACTCACTAACAGTTACATGTTGCCAAGTTTACAAGCTATAGTTTATGATATTATTTGTAAGCAGCAGGGTTAGAGTTATCAAGTCAAATCTACCAGAATCCTTCTAGAAAGGATAGTTTCACCAACATGAGGAGATATATTCTACTTACTGCAGCTCTTGTACTATTTACATTGCCTCCCACATCCGAGAGTTCATACCTCAACAGCCAGGAGGACATCAACGATGTAAGCCAGTTTCTCAGTTTGCTCCAGGAGCAAGGAACTCGGCGTGAGGTGTCTGCTACGAACATTGTCAAGAGGAGGAAGTCGGCCTCGGTGGCGGAGGTCAAGGATAAATCCAAGGAAAAAGAGAAGTGCAAATGTCAGGACAGAGCATCAAAAAGGCTGAGGAGAGAAATTAAAGATGTTTCTTTTCAGAAGTGTCAGTCTCCAGGTTAGTTTAGCTACCTTTGGCACTAAGGCTAAATGCAAATGTTGTTGGGCTTATAGATTAAGGCTAGCCAGGGTTTCCAGAATCAAGAAGTAAAAGTGTTGTTTATTTATTAGTATGGAAATCCGGGTATTAGAATGTCTGCACAATTCTGGCATAGCTAGTAGAATTTAAACTGAAATGTTAGTTTGGCCTCTCATACACCCCTCTTTTCAACAAATGTCAGAGAGAAGCTGAGGCTAATAGTCAAGCTGGTATAAGCAGGCAGTACTTGGTATGCATTTTATGATTTTGTTTGGAATTTGAAAGATTGAAATTTGAGTTTTATTCTAATTCTAATTTACACATGTAGATGTTATGTTGTAGATGATTTAAGCATGTTATGTTGCTTGTATATATGCTTAGAGTCTTAAACCATCATGTAGACTCTTACAGCAGCAGTTTGCTTCCAGGCAGCTAATAATATTATATACCACTTCTAAGTCTATCTGCATGAACTAGCTGACTTTGTTTTTGGTAGATATTACAATAACTTCATGACATAGTGGTTAGTTATTGTTTGTTATTGGTTATATTTGTTGCCAGCAGCATACTGTATGTGTGGCCACAGGATGAATCCACACCCACAATTAAAGAATTATTATTACTTTATGGATATACCACCTTATCCCACATTTCTATCAAGAGTGGCTATTAGCGATTAATTATAATTTTCTGTATTGTGATCTAAAACATTAGAGAACAAAGTCAATAGCAATTAGCAATCTTTCAGTATTTTAGTGTAGAACTAATTATGGCCATGCCTATTGGACTAGCAAACTGTACTTTATTTAATTCTATTTATATGTCCTCCATACCTGGAGTGCTCACTATTTCCATTTTCACTCCTACTCTATCAAGGTCCCACTGCTTGTATTACATGACTGCTAGTTATTAGTCTCCCAACATATAGACTACATCAAGCTTTGTAAAACTAGAAATCATCCATAAGATAGTGTTGTTGAAGATGGATGTGTGGTATTTATAGCTATGTTAATCTATCATCCACTAAATTCAATTTGGATATCAGTGCATTGGCCCATTCTGTGTAGTGTCAGTACCCTGCTTGTATTCTTACCATCTCTGTTGTGATCATTATGGTTTCTCTAGGTGCACAATGTCTGTCATATCAATATTACCAACCACAGTAGTTACTATTCACTAAGTGCATGTGATGTAGCTTACAGTGATAAGTTACATAACGGCAATCTACATTACATGAATGTTAGTACAGTAGGTGTAGCTGTTACAAGTGGGTAACACTCCAAGTGCATGATCGTGTTTTGACTAGGAAATGTCACAGTTTAATGTATCACAGCTTCCTGTCATACATGTATGAGTTGCTCTGTATGTGCACTAAATGTTGGGGGAATAGATTCTTCCATAGATAATGCCATGTCGGTGATGACAGCAGCCTTGCAGGATTCATACTTTTATAGTATTTGTTTCATTCTATGAAACGAAACGATCTACGTGACAGTTGAACTGTATGTAACAACAAAAACTGCTTTTTTAGTTTTAGGCCTATTTAAAAACTGAGCTTTACTTCTATGGTGAGGAAAAAGTGTTTTTGACCGATTTCACTTTATTATTTAGGTCATGGGCAGGTGAATAATCACATTCTGGAACTTTCTAACTTAACCTTGACCCCCAAACCACTCATTGCACCTGGAAATCTTCATATAAACTTTAATATGGATGTAAGAGAACAACTTCCCAAAAACATTCAGGTGAGAGATATACACTCCTAAATAACAGTTAATATACAAATTTGCCTTAGGACAAATTTCACCAACTTGATGTGCACCACTCTGTCAATCACTGTTGATGGAGCAACTCTGAGGTTAATAATACAAAAAGTGGGGATGCTAATATACATACGAGTAATATGGTAGTGCTAGTAAAATGGTCAAACGTAATCTATTTTACACTTTGCAAATGGATGTCACACAAAGTCCACCTACTCCCCTCCTCCCTAAGTAAAAACTCACTACCATTTAGTTAAAAACTACATTATTTATTTTATATTATTTTTATATCTATGTTATTATATTATTATATTTATCTTGTACAGTATATAGGAGTATAATTTACTCCAATATTCTACAGCACGTCATACAAATGTGTTATAAGAAATGAATAGAAAGCACACTGTCACTGCTCTTGCAGTACGTATTATATACATTTTATATACATATATATACATGTACATAGCCTTCGTTGAATTGTCACTATTTCTTACTCTATGAATGGTGGTTGAGCAATTGTTACAAATAATTAGACCTGTGGCAGCTAAGCAAACACCTGGCAGCTAGATGCAGGTGCTTGAACAGGTGTAGCCTTTGTGCTGGAGTTGTCCCATCAGCTATTAGTGTTATGAATGTTTATTTTTCTCTGAAAATAAAGGTTTAAATATTAATCAGTATTAAACATGTGAGTTGAAGAGGAAACTCTACCTCAATGTACTGAGTATGAATGGCTCTTGTTTATACAGCTAGTACATTCATCCGACCTCAAACTAAATTGTATGTTGTGGATGGATATTATTTGAGTATGTACATATACATATAAGTACTGCTCATATAGCTCCTGTCAGTTATGACATGTTAGCACAATGTGTGTGTTATATACATGAACAATTCCAGAATAGTAACAGATTTCAGATAAGGGTTTGCCAAACTTCTTCAGATGTGCACCACTCTGTCAATCACTGTGATTGTTTGTATTGTACAGTTTTATTATTTTGGTCATCCTGTTTAGATTTACTATCCATGCATGGCTACTCCATACTCCATAGACTTTATTGTTTATAGCATTTTTTGAAATAATAATTGTTGGGGCTATCCAAACAAATAGTGAAAATAATGATATTGTGAACTGAATTGCACTCAACCCTGTGACTGGACAGATAACAGTCATGTACACTAGTGGTCAAAGTGTGTGTATAATTGATGGGTAATATTGATATCAGTTCATATCCCTCCCCCACTGCATAGTCATGTGGTTTTATACTTCTAGATTGATGTTGATGTATACAAACTCATGTTTGACACACTTCCTGTTAGTGTCCCGTGTATGACAATCCGTAATGTGGAGGGCCTCAGTCTAGGCTCTTGGTAGGTAATGTAATATAAAGTGATAGCTCTTGATCTACATGTACAATAATTATTGTAATCAAGTGTTGAATTTTAAGTTGTTCACATACTATTAATTACTATCTTGGCTATTATATAATATAATAATTATGTTATATGTACATGCAACATCGGTGTCTATGCCTCATTGACACGAGTTGGTAAAGTGTAATAGTAAGGGAGCACTAGACTAGTAAACCGGTACTAGAGCAATTGGTTAGGTAAAAACGCATAATATTGTTAACATTTTTTTATGAACTACTAGAAGTTGTCCTCTCTCATGTTTTAGAGAGTAGACAACTTCCCAATATAATTTGATTTAGATACATTGATTGGTTGGCAGATTGGCTTACACTTGATGTAAGAGATATATTATATGAATACCATCCATAAGCATACAATGTAGTGGTTAGAGGTGACATAACTGTGTATAACATACTATACATGTGCTACCCAGCAGGACTTCCAACCTGATCTATTCACTTCCAGTTAGCAGTTAGCTAGATTTCTACAGGCAACATCTTCATAATTAATTCATGCTGCTGCTATATGTAGGACCACAGGCTATGCTTTGGAGAGGGACATGGGGGTGTATGGTTGTGTTATTGTTACTATTTAGATGTGTTCGAATATTGCAATATTATTGTGCTCCTTCTTACGTGTGTTTTATAGCACATACAAAGGCATATGCAAATCTATCCAAGGAACAGCCTGCCCTACATTTCAGAGCAATGGCTTACCATGTGATTGTGAGGAGATAACTTCGGGACACTATAGCTTCAGCAAACCCATCACGTATATAATACCAAACATAAACAGTGTATTTGATGTGCTGGTAAAGGTGAGATAACATAGCATGCAAACTATAACAATACTGTCATTTTTTCAAGTTGTACTCTCCTTATTTACCTGTATGTGAAGAGAGAACAACTTCAAATCATTAATTATCCATTGCACTAGGTAGAAAATATTCTTGGCTGGGAGTTATTCTCTCTCTATGTGGTTGAAGATTGCCCCATGCTGCAGTAGTAGTACTACTGATACATTGTATTTGTATTGTAGGGTTCGTATAAAATGAGAGCAGCCATCACAGATTCCAAATCAAAGAGAGAACTGGGATGTGTTGAGGCAACTTGGAGAATCACAAAACTTCACAAAGACAAGGAGACTTACAGAGCTCTATTCTTCAAACAAAGGCAGCAGAACTAGGTATTGCTACTGTCCTGTTGAGTTGCATATCAGAGCTATGTAGGCACTGCTCCAGTAGTTAGTGAACTGAGTATCAGATAAACATCTACCCAACTTCTATTTCAGGTATATATTATGATGCTGTAATAATCACATTATCTTCCTCAGCAAATTGAGGGAGGACAACTTCCAGTTACAACCAATTTCTAGGATCAGTTATCATGATATACTTTTAAGTTTTATTGTGCATAACAATATAAGCCTGTTATTCCACAGGTGTTGGATCATGTTTGTTACAATCGTATTGTATTATAGATAAACTATTGTATTATAGATAAACTGTACATGTTGTACAGTATGTAATCCTGTTCAGTAATAGCTGTAGCAGAAAAGAATATTATATTATAATATGTACAACCTATCAAATACATTATTATATTAAATGAAATACAAATATTACATATCTACCCAGAATGCAATGCAATGTTTTCTCTGATTGAAGGAAGGTTGGTCCTAAATCTCTAACTAGCAAAGTAACTAATATAAACTATAATAGTATTATACCAAAATAAATAAGCACATTACTTATACTCCCATAAGACCTGTTTTGATAAGATACGACATAAACTAAACTAGTTGTTAACAAAAACACTAGAGTAAGCAAGAACTATTAGACCTCCATTTTCTAGCTTTACCTACCTCCACACTCAAAGAATAGAAGCTACACACCAAATAATTGACAAACAACTCTATTAGAAAAGACAAGACATAGAAAGGACAGCTATTGGCCAGAAAGTAGGATAGCCACTGGCTACAGGAAAAATGAGGGGAGTAGAATATTTTATAACTCACATCACATGGGAGTTATCCACTCAACCAGAAAAGTTGATATCGTGAGAAGACTACTCCAAGAATTACATTACAATTATAATTAATATAAAGTATAAAATATGCTGTGATAATAAAACATGAGATATTTCAAAGAACAGATCAAACTGCGACTGATTGTGAACCTTGCATCAATTCTCCAACCAGGATGGGGGCTCTGAGTTGGGACTCCGTAATTTTATACTAAACTGACTAAGTACTGTGTCTAGCTGTTTTTGATTACCAGAGAAATATGCAGCTATAGCATTGTGGAACAAGAGCATCTGTCTGTGGACTACCTTTGTCTGTAAGAGAAACAAACTATGTATAATATAATATAACAAACCACAGTAACTATAACACCTTACAATTAGCTTGAAATAAAACTATGGGGTGCTATGAGGCATTTTAGGGTTGTGAAGGGGGACTATGTGGCACAGGGGCAGTTTATGAGAAGCTACATGTACATGTAGCTGAGACCCATCTACACTTGCTCACCTTGTTCTCTTCCAGAAACTGCATCTTGACTGCAACATCAGCCTTCAGCTGTTCGTATTTCCTCTTCCTCGTCTCATATTTATTCTTTATTTCTACACTCTTAGAGGAACCAGACCCAGCAGACTGAATAACTTGTTCATGTTCTGCTCTGTACGTATCGTATTGTAACCTAGCAACAGGAGTAAACCATAAATTGCCACCTAGCAACAAGAGCAAGAAATGGATTGTAACCTAGCAATAAGAGGAAATAATGAACTGTAACCTAGCAACAAGAGCCGACAATGGACTGTATGCAGCCTAGCAACAAGAAAAAAAAAGAACTGTAGCCTAGCAACAACAGCAAACAATGAATTGTAGCCTAACAACAAGAGTTAATAATGAATTGTAACCTAGTAACAAGCGCCAACAATAAACCTGTAACCTAGCAACAAGCACCAACAATGAACTGTAGCCTAGCAACAAGAGTAAACAATGAGCTGTAACCTATCGACCAATGGGCCGTTGACAGTCCAATATCAGCAAAAACTACTCACAGAATAGCATAACATACACATCTAGACACTCATGTACATATTATGTAACCAGAGAGTAGAACAATATCTAGCTTATTTGTTGCCATAGCAAAATATACCCAGTAATCTATAATATACATGTACAGTATATAGTATGTTTGTTACCAAGCAACAGCATACCTAGCATATTCATACTTCTTAGCTGTTTCCAGACAATCTTGCATCGTCTTATTACACAATGTTCTCATGTTTGAGAGGAAGAAAGTGATAGCACCTAGATAATAAAGAGCAGAGTTCAGAGAAAATCGGTCGGCTTAGAGAGATGATAACAAATACTAACTAAGCGAATAATGTAATACTGCAGACAAGTATAAAGGGAATAATGTAACACCATACCACATGTGGATTACCATGGAATATAAAATACATCTACTAATGGTAGTGAGTTGTGGGGAAATGAAGGACTGACTTAACTCACCAAGCAGTTGTTCACCATTTCTAATGAGTACTCGTTGAGTCTCTGCGTTCATATGAAAGTCCTCGGCTAGCTTAGTATCTCTCTGCGCTAACTCACCGAATATGTTAGTCATCTGTTTCTGCATTGGAGGATAGTAGATATTGTTATATACAGTCAAGTAGATAGTACCACAGAATAGCTGTTGTACAAATGTAGTTATTAGTATACAGCTATATTATACTAAGACGTTTTTAAACAAGGAATTTATTTATTGAGCAGTCAGAGACTTGTTTCACATCCATGAAAATACCAGTCCCTGACTGGGGTTTGAACCCGGGACCTCTACGGCACCTAATCATATTATCATACTACATATCATTATTCTACTACAATATTACACCCATCAGTATTTAACACAATAGCTGTGTATACATGCATGGTAGACACAGTATGTTTATATGCCCAAAACCAATCACTATTATTATTATATACAATGATCAGTATACTTCCTCATCAAGGTGCTGTAGGACTAATATAGAAGCAATAGGAAGAATAACACAATACATACATTAAGACCTATAGAGACCACATTTACACATTGCCCAGTGTTAGTCATGTAATCAAAACATCATGTGCTCACCTGACTGTATATAACATTAGAGAAGTAGCTGTGCATATTAGTAATCTGTTCGAGGAGTTTCAGGTACGTCGCCTGTAGGACCCGTAGTTCTGAGAGAGCAACTGTAATGTACATAGAGACTTGGGCTATATAGTAGTAATAGTGCACACTAAATATACACTGTATGCATATATATAACTAATACACACACATAGCATAGAGTTATCCCCTCCCTGTATCTATGACAGGCAATTTCCTCTACTAATCAACATTTATTTTTAACTTCCTAGAAATACATACTGGTAGCTGATAGGGCTATTACATGTGATCATAGATTAGAGTAATTAATAAGCATGAGTATAATAATCAAATTAGTAACTCAATGTCTCAAAACCTTTGGATCCACAAAGGCCAAAATATTCAGTCTATTTTAAGAATTATCTCCTCCTGCTAATGAGTTGACAGTGTCGAGGATGGTTGGATAACTCCAAGCTATATGAATCCAAAAGCTTACAGAATTGACTATTTCAGCCAATAAAATCTGTTGACTTACCGTCAACCTTGGGATCTACAGTCCTCGTACCCTTCCCCATCATTTCACTGAACAACTGTTTAGTCGTCTTGAATGTATCGATTGAGAATTCTTTAACCTGAGCTTTTACCTGCTCCAGTTTACTTGTGCCTGCTGATTGCTATAGAAATATTATATTATAATACTACAGTATGGTGTAGGTATACTAACAACTAGATATAAGGACTTTGAGCAGAAGTAGTATCTACAGAGAGATATACACACATATATATAATCTTTGGGTATCACCAGCAGAGGTAACATGGGGAGACATTTTGGTTGTTTTACATAAATTTGAACTGTCCACTACATTAGTTTACAATTCTATAATCATAAATAGGATATAGTAGACCTACTGTGATATATAGGTCATATACAGTGTATCACATCCTTGCTAATGTAGTCTATGATGTCACAGCGTACTTTAGAGTCTAATCACTACTAAGATACATAGGGACTACTTGGAAATAAATAGGGGCTGTGATGAAAAAGGAAGAGGGGCTAGTAGTAGCAGCTGCTGCTAGTAAGTATATATCCACTATGATAGCAACTTAAGTGGTTACTATTGATAATTGATAGCTAGTAGCACATTGGCTACATACACTATGTACATGTATCATCTACAGATAAACAGTATTAGCTGTTATAGAGTGTCAATAGATATGGACGAGGTCAATTGATTATAATAGAGCTACACATGTTAGTGCATACAGTGTACAGTGATGTAGTGTAGACGTCTCTACCAGCATGAGTATATTATAATTATACAGTCAACCATTGATTTGGACACGGATGTGTATGAAACGCATTTACTGGCCGGCCTACCACGTTGCATGCAGCTAAATTTCAACTAGTGACATCATACTATTCACTACTAGGTGACAGTAACTGAAACTAGGATAATAATATATGCCTCATCTCACAAAGTCCATCCACATGTAGTAACAGGTCTAATGGGTAACAAGGTAAATAGTAAACTCTAACAATATAAGGTCAGACTAGGTATAGACTCACATAAACTGTAGGGGAGGTCGGGAACTGTTCAGTAGATATACCTGCAGATCCATAAGCACCACCGGGTACATCTGTGTGTAATACAATAATACAATACAATGTGTGTTACAGTAGTGTAGTACAATACAATATGTGTTAGTGAAATGTAGTAGTGTAGTGTAGTGTAGTGTAGTGTAGTGTAGTGTAGTGTAGTGTAGTGTAGTGTAGTGTAATACAATGTGTGTTAGTGTAGTGTAGTGTAATACAATGTGTGTTAGTGTAGTGCAGTGTAATACACTGTGTGTTACAGTAGTGTAGTGTAGTATAATACTACTATCACACGAGTAGGTCTGTCCTACTAACTAGTCTGTGACTAAAGCCCAACATAAGAATTAATAACTTTCCACACGTAAAGAACTGCTCTGAATGTCAATATACCAGAAACCACTACTTACTACTAGTATAATCGCAACAAAATATTCATCTTATTAAATTCTGTAGACCAGCAGTGAGAGACTAATAGCTATAAGTATGTCCCATAAATCAAGCGAGTAGAATCCAACAGAAAACAGGAAGTAATATCATTGTAGATGGCTACTAGACAACTACTAGAGGATTGCATACAGACCTGGAAATGGCTACTAGACAACTACTAAACAACTACTAGAGGATTGTATACAGACCTGGAGACGGCTAGGCTACTAGACAACTACTAGATGATTGTATACAGACCTGGAGATTTAAATGGACTCTCTCCATCATCAAGACTGAGTGACGAAAATGGTGGATGTGAATCATCGTTCAGGTCTACAGTTGTAGTGGGAGCAGAGTTGAAATCTGATTGTTGGGTGGTGTGATTAGAGCCCAACCTATTCTCAGTAGCTCTTTCAGATCCATTGTCTAACATTTGCCTGAGATGCTTCCGGAATGCTTCATCTTCATTGTGGTCACCATTTTGTTCATTCGACGCCATTGTACCTGTGTTCAACCTAGATGGAAATAGTGTGTTAGAGAGGATATTTGAAGGTCTATGAGAAATTCAAAAAAGGTATTAGCTGGATTTTTTCTCCTTTCTCTGTTGATTCACAGATGGGAAACTACCATACAAAGTAATTACTTGATAGGTCCATTAGACATCAATCATGAAATCATGCTGATGTTCATGATATAACATATAGGCTAGGTCTAGCAGCTTACATTCCAATACAGCCTATATAGGCCTAAGATATTTAAAATTTATTAAAAACAGATAAAAATGTTAGTTTAATGTCTGTTCTCTTCAGAGTTTCAATTAAACAGAGATATTGTGGTGAAGTAACATAGCAGTTTGATGATAGTCTACAGATACTCATACAGTTAATCAGACTGAAGAGAACTGGTGTGTTGATCAAGCACAGTTGGAACATGTCAAGTAGGCCTACACTATTGCCAAACACATAAGTGTCAATCAATATAATTTATATGCAGAGTAAAAAAAATACAATTGAACTAAAATCCGCACCTTTGATCAAAGTGGACAAAAAATTAGAGTTAAATTGTCAGTATGACAAATCAACCATTAAAATTATTAATTAGCAACAATAGCCTATTTATTTCCACTAAATGTAGACCTACGTTAACATTAAATACCACAAAAATCTTTTCTGCAGCTCTTCTAGCAGGTAGCAAGCACATGCACCTTAAGTAGCTTCAGTATTACCCAGTAGTGGTGCCAGTATAAAGCACTGTAGAAGCCTTTATGTTGTTTTACAGGCGTGTGCCATGATCAAGTTTATATTTTTTAGAATAGTCATAGTGATTGCTGGCTAATAGTTTAGTAATTGTTATTGTTACAATTAATTATATCATTATTATTATTGTATAATACATATAAAAACACTAAGTTACTAGTTAGTCTAGTGCAACCTGCAACGGTAACTAAGAATCCAGCACCTACAAACATAGTTGGTGCATCTCAACCAGAACTAGATATCAAAACACACGTCATAAGCACCAAAGATTTGATATACACAGAACATAGCTACAAAATAAAATAAGGATAGGAAAGGCTTAAAAGTTAATATTAGGTTAGCAACCTTGAGTGACTTGACTGTTAACTGTAAGGGGCCACTTTGCCACATAGAAGAAATACACACACCAAAAAAAATTTTAAAAAGTACCTTGCGCATAGAACCGGTTGTTTAACGTCTGAGTCATATATCTATAACATTTGCCGCCTAGATTATCTTTCTATGGTCATTCAGTTCAACAGAAAACAGAATCCAACTGTTGGAAATTTCCAGGAAGTGACTGTTGGTACAAAACACATACAGTCGGCAGTTTAACATTTCGAAATAATATATACTATTGATGATGAGACAACTACTACACCGGTATGATTCTAATATTTCGCACTTTTAATTAGCCAATCAACACATAAACAAATATACCGCCATTTTCAACAGTGTTTCCCAGCAACATAACACCAAAGATGGCGATGTCCCATATTTTCCTGCAGATGTCACAGATGCAGTATTATAGTCATAAAATACTAAAAATAGCACTTTGAATTTGCTAGCATTTCATTTTTCAGTAAGTCGGGCAACCAGCTTCATTATTTAGCACAAATATGGGCCTCCATTAGTTCTGTGCAAAATGTTCATCACCAACTACCAAGTGTAACTAAACAATTAACAAGCCCATAAATTTTCGTGTTTTTAATTCTATTTTTTAATTTTAATTTTTAATTTGATTTGATTTACATTATTTGTTGTAATTATTTTATTTCCATTAATTGGAGCATAATTAGTATGTCACATTCTATTGTATTCTATGCATATTAATTTATTTTAATTTTGATATACTGCTCCTACATATAGCCCAATGTTAATGTACATCACCATAGTTTTGTAGTGAACTGCAGTAGAAGTCTTGATAATTATTTAATAATTTACTTAATCTTAATGACTTACTGAAATTACATGTGCACAATAGATATACGCGATAAGAGCGCGCTGACGTTGAACCTGTTGGTCAGTTGTATAAAGCAGTAATCCAGAACTTTCTACCGACATCTAGCAGTAGTCAGGGCTTCAGGAATTAATTCCAGTGCATGTGGTGTGCCAGCCTCTGTCCTACACTCAGGCGACCAATACTGTATGACCAGTTTAACATACCTACAGAGCGTAACTAATGCAAATTTTCTGAAGGTACCATTTTCATTGAGACCGTGTAAAGCCCATTGCCCACCTATTATTTCATAGTGAGTAGAAAATGAGTAAAAACCTATATTTGCACTTATATGGTGGTTTAACTACATAAGTTGGTTACATTCACTCAACTTATACCTTATCTTTGCCTTTTCCCAGCAATATTTCCCTCAAAATTTTTTATTTTATCTATTATAGGTTTAGACCATGAACTGGTAATGGTTCTCAAAGGATATAAACGAGGCATAAACTCAGGAAACACTATCAGGCGTCTGTCTGGAATATTATCTAATCATGTCTACCAGAAATATGGATGTTTGATATTTAGTCAGGACATAACAGAAGGAGACATAGAAGTAGCCAATCAGATTGTAGTTATTCCATCTACTGGGTATGACTCATTGGAGTTATCTCTCAATAAATCCAGAAGATGGTTGATTCCAGAACATCTGAAATCTCTTGCCTGCTGGGAACTTCTCCGTCATGATATTAAGGTACGTCAATGACATTAATTTCAAATCAGTCCGTCAATAATCTGCTTAGTATTATGTGTAAATGGCAAAGCCTGAGCTGGGAATGTCTGCGCCACCCATAATATTTATCTACAAAGTTCTACTCTAAACTATCATTATCCCAGTCTAACCTGTTCCACCAGAATGAAGTATAAATACGCAGCCATTGCAATCTACGAATGTGGATAACTTTTTTTATATCTGACAATCGTATTTTTAGATAGAAGTTTTTGAGCATCGATTAACACCGGCAAATACGACACCCATATCACAACATAACACGTGTACTGGGTACCATAGTAGGGGGCGGAGCATATCATCGCCTCAACATGTTATGAATGTTAACTCGGCTAAACGAGGCTACATTCGTGAAGATCACTTAGGTAAATCAGCAAAGCGGCGCCAGAAAGACACTCGGCAACTAGAAGAGCATCAGACGGGTCAGTCCCTAAGAGATAGTATATCTACTAGTAGCTTGTGCTACTGGTATTGTTGTTGTTGGTTGATATAAAATGTATATTATTATCTCCTTCTGGTAGGCTATTTCAAGGCAAAGCAAAGTTCTGAGGCTTTTTGTGGTGGTATTTGTACATCTACCAGGTACAATAAGTAATATATAGCTACTACCTAACTAGACACTAAATACACAGTTGCTTGTCTCGTAATGTAGGTACCGCCGAAGATGCCACTGAAGATGAAAGTAGTATACAGACCTTTCAGTACCATGTGGGATATCCAGACAACACTAACAGGCGATTCTTTAAGGTTCTTCCCCTAGCAGCTTGCTCAGGTTAGTTGGAAGCAGAGCTCTATCGAGTTATGTGTACGTGTATGTAAACAAATAGCGAAACCAGGCATGTCCTGCAATGCTTTTCCTCTCTGCCTGTCTCCCTGTTGAGTATCATGAACCCATATCTACTATTATCTGGTTTGTCTCTTTGTTCATCTGCAACAGAAACATATATTTTGTGTACTGTGGCCGATCCCTATGGTTGTAAACAATGGGAAGAAATTATGCAGATATTTGTTCTTGGAAGATCCAATAAAGTGTAAGATTATGTTATTTTGGAATCTGCAATAGAGTAGGATACCATAGTTTTGCAATGGCAGTACTATACGTTAAAAAATCTCCATATATTAATGAGCAGATTATCAATGTTCATCAAACCATTGCTTTCAGGCGAAGTGGAGAAGAAAGCTAACAGATCTAAAGAAAGACAGTTGTACTCGAATGCAGCAGACTATGCTTACACAGACATGATGTATGCAGAGGACTATGGGAGTAACACTTCCTTCTCTGAGAGAACTGGTGAACGGATAATTAACAAGTTTATAGCTTCTCCTCCAGCTGTGTCTACCAAGTCCTACGTGCCAGCTGACACAGAGGTCTTACTAAAGAACGGGGATGTAAACATCTCAACTCTCAGTCTAAACATGGGAGACAACTACACAGAATCCTACTGTACACCCAGAGTTCTTACTATAGATTTGAGTGAGCAGTTGGGGATGGTCAACAGGACAGACAGACTCTATATGGTTCTGGTGCTAAGAGCTGCGGGTAAAGGTACAGACAGATACAGGTAAACTATCATACTAATAGAATGAGTATAATTTACTGTTGCTGTTACGACGCATGCATTCACCAATTAATGCAAATGATGCGTAAATATTGTATTATATCTTTGTAGAGTCTACTGTACCGGGACCCATGTGACTGATGAGGATTCCACTTGTATTCCAACCTTAAACGAGGGAGCAGAGTATGATTTCACTACTCTTATGAATCTAGTCCTCGAGCATGGGCATAATCTTGTTTCTGGGAGGTAATAAATCATTGCATGTAACTGCACGGTATTTGAGGTTTACTGAACAATCTCCTACACAATGTCATAACGCAAGTGGAGATACTGTCGCTATTACCATCATGTATACGGAGGGCATAACTCCTGTTAACTTGTGATAGTTTTAAGGAAGGTGGCTGCGAGAAGAATTACGTAGTACATTCTACTACTAGTAGTATTGATCCCCAATTGCGTAATACGAATCTATGTTGGGTAATAGTCACACACCATCACATGATATACTTTAGTAGTACAACTCTACAAGATAGACCTCTCAGTATTTATGGGTTTACATGAGTATATGCAATATTACGCGATGATGTCATCATATTAGGATATGATAGTGTCATAAAGTACCATTTTTATCATTGTAGACAATACAGGCCATTCACACTAGCCGATTATATCATTGACAAGCAACTTCTAGAATACATCTCTACTTCTAGCACCAACTCTATGGATGTGAACAACAATGAAGAGGAGGTAGTTATACATCTACAAGAGTCTTCACATGGGTGTTTGAAACATTACTATTCCTGTTGTGTGAGGTAGTGATAGGTAGTGTAGTTCATTTGCATTAGTTTGCATTAGCCATCATGCCCAGAGTGAGTGGTAGTTCTCAAAGGTGTAGCAAAACTAAAGCGGCTAAACAGTATGTTATTCTAATACTATCTGGTAGAGCACTGTTGCTCAGCCTTCATTGCACTACTGTGTGGCCGCCTGCAGGCAGTGCCATTGTACTTTGCCGGCTTCCTCAATTCAGAGAGCCTGAGTGTTTAAATTAATTTCAATTCTGTATTACATGTATGCCTGTTAGCAATCCTAGAGAGAGGACAACTTCACATTATAATCCATGGCTTATGAATGTCCATCGCATATGTGCATACCCTCCATAAAGATGTCACTAAGAGTGCATTGTATTGTAATGTACCTTGTGCAGTCACAAGCATCATGCTACGAACAATACATGTAGATATTCTTTTGCCATATGTTATTCAGGAGCCTGATAGAAGGTTAATTACAACTCCAACACAGTTCCAACGAGCTCTAAGCTGTAACCTGCAGTGTGGAGTATGTTTTGAAGACCTCAATGACTCTGTACTCCACTCTGCTATCCTACCTTGTCAGCATTACTTCTGTAATGAATGTTGGTCAGCACATCTCACTACTAACATACGAGAGGGTAAAGTTCACATCAACTGTCCTGAGTACGAGTGTACTAGAGAGGTGGATCCAGTGTTTGTTATGTCACTTACAGATTATAATACATATAGTCTGCACGAACTCCATCTTACTGAGTATTCTCTCTTCTCACAGAAGAAGCTGCGACGACACCGTTGTCCAAACAACGTGTAAGCAATACTCTAGTATTGTTTCTATATCATTCAAATGTACAAAAAAATATATTCCTCCTCACAAACAATGAATTCAAGTATGCAAGAATCGGGTTGAAAATATCTAATGGTGACATTGTGTATTATCCAGCTGTAAGAAGTTGCACCACCATGAAGATAATGATGACTTCCTGTCAGTGAAGTGTTACTCGGGTACGGAATGCTGTTTCTACTGCCGAAATGAGCCACACTGGCCCCTCACCTGCTCCCAACTAGTCAACTATTACCACAAACTCAAGGCAGACGGTGAGTAGACACCTGGATGTGTTACCACTGCTAGTAATAATAGAATACATTTTGATGTACAAATGTATTTTTAAGCAAGGAATTTGTTTTTTGAGCTGTCAGTGGCTTGTTTTAAATCTATGAAAATACCAGTCCTTGACTGGAGTCCAAATACACATTGCTGTTATTGCAGATTCATTTCTCATTTATACTATTTTTTATAAGATTATTGATCAGAATCAAGTTTAAATAAGTGGATATGATACATGTAAGTCAAGTGTCAGTGTTTATGTCCTCACGTTGAAAAATAACAGATATTACCATATACATTATCACATCATCAGATTATCACAGTGATGTTTATACATTATGTTACAGGTTTACATCGCCTTGTTACAGTCAAAGATACCTCTGACTCAGTAAGTCATACTCTCTATCTATTGTATCATCATATGTACATTTATATTTTATTCCACTTCATGTTGGTTACACTTAGGAATCATCTACTCCTGGTAGAAAATATTGGCTGAAAAGTGCCAACTTTGGTTCACGTTGTTTATTCAGTCCATCATTGATATATATTTTTGCACTGTAACAATGTGTTATCCATAACCTTATTTCCTATTTTAGAAAGAAGAATTCAAGTTTGGGCTTCCAAATACTCCCAATAGTTACTACAACATAGCCTGTAGGCACAGAGTCTACAAGGCCCCCTACACTCAGGCTAAGCTGAAGTCACACTGCTCTAAGCTTTTATCAACCGTAAGTTGTTACCGTAAGTTGTTACTGTAAGTTATTACTGTAAGTTATTACCGTAAGTTGTTACTGTATTTACTATTAAGTTACCTAGTCGACTGTTGTTATATCCACGTAAATGCAGTTTGGGAATTGCGTTCACCTTCTCTTTCTTTCCGTTATTTTACTACTGTCTCTACCAACTTCAATTTCTGCAAGTCTGGCGGCGTAACGTCAGTTGATCTCACTAGCATCATTGACCTCTACATTCACTTGAATACTTCTGCTGCTGTAGTGGTAAATGAGTAGAACCGATGCTGTGCAGATACGCACAAGTCAATATCCTACCCTCGTCAGCAACTCAATTTATTATTGGTTACATGGTTACAAGAGATTATAATTATATACTTATTCATACGTAAGTTACATGGGTTACATATTTATATTTATTTACAACGCCAGTGGTTACAGAAGTTACAAGGTTACATATTTATATTTATTTACAACGCCAGTGGTTACAGAAGTTACAAGGTTACATGTTTATATTTATTTACAACGCCAGTGGTTACAGAAGTTACAAGGTTACATGTTTATATTTATTTACAACGCCAGTGGTTACAGAAGTTACAAGGTTACATATTTATATTTATTTACAACACCAGTGGTTACAGAAGTTACAAGGTTACATATTTATATTTATTTACAACGCCAGTGGTTACAGAAGTTACAAGGTTACATTTTTATATTTATTTACAACGCCAGTGGTTACAGAAGTTACAAGGTTACATGTTTATATTTATTTACAACGCCAGTGGTTACAGAAGTTACAAGGTTACATATTTATATTTATTTACAACGCCAGTGGTTACAGAAGTTACAAGGTTACATATTTATATTTATTTACAACGCCAGTGGTTACAGAAGTTACAAGGTTACATATTTATATTTATTTACAATGCCAGTGGTTACAGAAGTTACAAGGTTACATATTTATATTTATATACAACGCCAGTGGTTACAGAAGTTACAAGGTTACATGTTTATATTTATTTACAACGCCAGTGGTTACAGAAGTTACAAGGTTACATGTTTATATTTATTTACAACGCCAGTGGTTACAGAAGTTACAAGGTTACATGTTTATATTTATTTACAACGCCAGTGGTTACAGAAGTTACAAGGTTACATATTTATATTTATTTACAACGCCAGTGGTTACAGAAGTTACAAGGTTACATGTTTATATTTATTTACAACGCCAGTGGTTACAGAAGTTACAAGGTTACATATTTATATTTATTTACAACGCCAGTGGTTACAGAAGTTACAAGGTTACATATTTATATTTATTTACAACGCCAGTGGTTACAGAAGTTACAAGGTTACATGTTTATATTTATTTACAACGCCAGTGGTTACAGAAGTTACAAGGTTACATATTTATATTTATTTACAACGCCAGTGGTTACAGAAGTTACAAGGTTACATGTTTATATTTATTTACAACGCCAGTGGTTACAGAAGTTACAAGATCGTATATAAAAATATTTTGTTCATAGTTAGTGTGTAGCTAGAAAATTTATTGAATGCTTTTAGCATTTTGGCTAATAAAATATGTGCTACTTACTTTTGACAATGCTTTTGACTTTCATCTATTAGAAAACAAATGTATTGAGTTTAAATGTTTATTAATACAACAAATTCTTACTTTTTAAACAGCCGAGGGAGATAACTCCTATTCTACTAATTCTCAATAAAAAAGAAACTTTGTTATGTGGAGTAAGAGTTGTCTTTTCTTCCATACAAATAATTTCGAAAGAATTCTAATTGCAATTGTTAACAGATACGTAGTTATCTCCCCTTAATATTTAAGTAAATCTCTTTTTTGCAATTCTTGCTGTGATATTTTTGAGTTAAAATAATACAATATTAAGACCTTCATTTTATTTTAACTTAGCTATACTAATTCTCCGGTTTTGTAGGAAAACCTTTTTTGATTATGTAGACCAAAATCTTGAACACCTTTCTGTTCCAATAAAGATTTCTTTATATTATAGTTAGGAAGAACATTTAAAAGAGAGTGATATTTTTCATGGGTTTGCTACACGCGAAATTCGCGAAAGTTAAAACTCGCGATCTGTATCTGCTTTAGGGTATAAAATCAAATATTGCCTCAGGGAAAGGTGCTAAATACAATGTAAATGATGGTTTACTTACGTTGTTGTCGTTTGTGCTTACAATGTCGCACCTCGTTACTTCTGTAACCACTGGCCAGGGCCGTAGCGCCCTAAGAAATGTTGGTGGGGCCAAAATATTAGGCCGGGGGTTCAGGGGGCCGCCTAGGCCCCCTGGCGGGTCCGGGGCAGCGCCCCGGCCGCCGGCGCCCTGAGAGTGTTTTTCATAAAAATAGAGCAAATTTGAAGCAGTTCAGGCTTATGAAATATACCTGTGTAATAACATTAAATATAACCCAGCCTCATACATATATATGCATGTACATGTATACATTGTATCTGTTCACAATTATGACTGAACATAAATCATTCAACTCTAATGACATTTACAAATACTTAACTCCTTTACAATGATGAAAAACATGCAATGAAATGAAGTAGAGCTAACGAATCTACAAAAAGCAGCTGAAAGCATGTGTTTCTTTCCTACCATATATATATTTCTTATTTCTCCCTATAAGATTGAATGCCTAAGTAAATATATTGAAAACAATGTAGGGCAGACAGATAGCCGAATCCAAAAAAGTTTGTTCAATTGAAAACTAATATAATTGTTTAGATTTTCAAGGTTTATATTTCTTTACACACTCAGTACATGGACTGTGTATACGGTACCTCTTATACTGTATACTAAAATAATCTTCAACTTTAGAGTTATCTCCCCTGACAGGTTTTCAATATCTAAAATGTTACATAACTGCAGTTAAGTACGGTAGTATTTAGAATTTTCTGATATAAAAGTGTTTAACACACTTATTATCACCACATCCTTACATATCTTGTAAACCCCGCAAATAGGAAAGTGGAAGAAACTTTAAACACTTATCTGACCATGATAATAAATTGACTACATTTCGACTTTGCAATGTTAAAAGTTGAGACGGCCAGGACGCATGGCCGTATAGGGCACTACGGCCCTGCCACTGGCGTTGTAAATAAATATAAACATGTAACCTTGTAACTTCTGTAACCACTGGCGTTGTAAATAAATATAAACATGTAACCTTGTAACTTCTGTAACCACTGGCGTTGTAAATAAATATAAATATGTAACCTTGTAACTTCTGTAACCACTGGCGTTGTAAATAAATATAAATATGTAACCTTGTAACTTCTGTAACCACTGGCATTGTAAATAAATATACATATGTAACCTTGTAACTTCTGTAACCACTGGCATTGTAAATAAATATACAGATGTAACCTTGTAACTTCTGTAACCACTGGCGTTGTAAATAAATATAAACATGTAACCTTGTAACTTCTGTAACCACTGGCGTTGTAAATAAATATAAACATGTAACCTTGTAACTTCTGTAACCACTGGCGTTGTAAATAAATATAAATATGTAACCTTGTAACTTCTGTAACCACTGGCGTTGTAAATAAATATAAATATGTAACCTTGTAACTTCTGTAACCACTGGCATTGTAAATAAATATACATATGTAACCTTGTAACTTCTGTAACCACTGGCATTGTAAATAAATATACAGATGTAACCTTGTAACTTCTGTAACCACTGGCGTTGTAAATAAATATAAACATGTAACCTTGTAACTTCTGTAACCACTGGCGTTGTAAATAAATATAAACATGTAACCTTGTAACTTCTGTAACCACTGGCGTTGTAAATAAATATAAATATGTAACCTTGTAACTTCTGTAACCACTGGCGTTGTAAATAAATATACAGATGTAACCTTGTAACTTCTGTAACCACTGGCGTTGTAAATAAATATAAACATGTAACCTTGTAACTTCTGTAACCACTGGCGTTGTAAATAAATATAAACATGTAACCTTGTAACTTCTGTAACCACTGGCGTTGTAAATAAATATAAATATGTAACCTTGTAACTTCTGTAACCACTGGCGTTGTAAATAAATATAAATATGTAACCTTGTAACTTCTGTAACCACTGGCGTTGTAAATAAATATAAACATGTAACCTTGTAACTTCTGTAACCACTGGCGTTGTAAATAAATATAAACATGTAACCTTGTAACTTCTGTAACCACTGGCGTTGTAAATAAATATAAATATGTAACCTTGTAACTTCTGTAACCACTGGCGTTGTAAATAAATATAAATATGTAACCTTGTAACTTCTGTAACCACTGGCGTTGTAAATAAATATAAACATGTAACCTTGTAACTTCTGTAACCACTGGCGTTGTAAATAAATATAAACATGTAACCTTGTAACTTCTGTAACCACTGGCGTTGTAAATAAATATAAATATGTAACCTTGTAACTTCTGTAACCACTGGCGTTGTAAATAAATATAAATATGTAACCTTGTAACTTCTGTAACCACTGGCGTTGTAAATAAATATAAACATGTAACCTTGTAACTTCTGTAACCACTGGCGTTGTAAATAAATATAAACATGTAACCTTGTAACTTCTGTAACCACTGGCGTTGTAAATAAATATAAATATGTAACCTTGTAACTTCTGTAACCACTGGCGTTGTAAATAAATAAAAATATGTAACCCATGTAACTTCTGTAACCACTGGCGTTGTAAATAAATATAAACATGTAACCTTGTAACTTCTGTAACCACTGGCGTTGTAAATAAATATAAACATGTAACCTTGTAACTTCTGTAACCACTGGCGTTGTAAATAAATATAAATATGTAACCTTGTAACTTCTGTAACCACTGGCGTTGTAAATAAATAAAAATATGTAACCCATGTAACTTACGTATGAATAAGTATATACTTATAATCTCTTGTAACCATGTAACCAATAATAAATTGAGTTGCTGACGAGGGTAGGATATTGACTTGTGCTGCAGATACATGTAGGTGCCGTAGAGCCTCAGTTCAAACTTTCGTCAGAGATGGATTGTTTTATTATAGTTGTGGAAACGAAACCCTTGAATACTCATGACTTGCTTGCAATAACGATATAATAATCTTATATTTATGAGGACACCCTGCTTGTCTGTGTTACAGATGAAGCAGATCAATAACTTGAGGACACATGTCAAACAGCAGTCACTGACTCGCTATTTATATCAGGCTATTGCTCTTGTTTTGGAAGTGCACAATTTACTCGAATTCTGTGCAGTTCTTAATTCGCTCACTAGAGGGGGCAGATTCTACGTGTCTGAGATAGCTCTACTCTCTTACCATGTGAATAGTCTAGAGGGGGAGTTGACCACTGGACATTGCACTGGCCGTACATTGGACCTTGTTAAAAGTTCATATGAACTTGTGAGGAGTCACAGGGAACAGCTGATTGGTCAAATGTCTTCTGTTCTTTCTTAAGCTGACCTTCATTTGATTTGAGGCTGTTTTACATTTTTCCAATCAAATCAAAATGAATTTTTTATTATCTCTCAGGTTTTTTTTACAATTTTATCTACTGATCTATATTTCTAGAAGTCGCTTATTTTACAAGAATACCATCCATCGGTATGCATTATACAGTATGGACTTTATACAAGTTTGTATCTTTAACATGACTGCCTCTTTAAATTCTACAATGGCAATTTCTGTGACTTGAGTCAGTCACATCAACCATAGTAGCAGCTGTAGCTCGCACTTTTATATAATTTTGCATTACAACTTTATCTATAGTTTTGTCTTTTTCCTTTGATGCTTCCATCAGCAATTGACTTCAGTGCTGACTGCCCAATGCATGGGCACTAATAAGCTATTGATCATAATTAGAAGTTGTCCTCTCCCAATTTATCTTCCTCTTCTTTTTTTCTCGTCGAGAGAAAAAAAGAAGAGGAAGATAAATTGGGAGAGGACAACTTCTAATTATGATCAATAGCTTATTAGTGCCCATGGCCCAATGTAATCTTTTGCATTTTTCTGATTTTTTATTGTTATTCTTTCCTGAATATGCTCAATCAATACTTGCAATCTCTGATTTTTCTCAAATTTTTGTTACTTCTGCAGTTCTAATGTAAAACATTATAATTTATTACTTTTATGTGATTATGTCCTTTTATTCCTTGCAAATGTTGCTGATCTTGTGATTCCCTAACCAATTTTACTATTTGAAGTTGATTTATTTTTCTGTTATTGTTAACAATATATTTTTTTTCTTTTTATACCACAGGGAGTAGACAGTAGACAATCAAAATTTTGATATTTTCCATTAAATTTATCTACAATGTAGCTATGTTTTACAACTACAATGTACATGGTATTATGAAAAAAAAATTATATTATTCCACATGCATGTATATAATATAACTCATCCTATAAAAATATACATATTATAAGTTGCTACTGTAATTTTATAAATGCCTTAGTATATGGATAATTGTATAGCCTAATGTGTCCATGTATTAACAAAGGTTTGCAGAGCTAATAGAGGGAGAGGGAGGGAAGTAGTCAGTACTGAATCTTAGAGTCTTCTCACATTTCAAGTGAGATAAAAGCTGTATGGTTTATACAGTTCTTTGTGCAACACTCTTGTGATTCTCTTTTTCTGTAACAATTGCATCTACTGCAGCATCCACACCTACTTCTACCATCTCCTCCTTTGACCAATTTGGGAATACTGTCAAAGGAACATACCTATTGGCTAATACATCTCTAAATATGGCAAATCAGCAACTTGAATAATGTAATTACATGTATATACAAAGTACATGTATATGGTACATTATATACCTCCATGTCAGCCTACACTAAAGCAATGCAACACATTTCGGCATAAGGCAAGGTCTAACATACATTTGTAGTAGTAATATAACACTAAATTATCCACAATCCATATGATAAAGTCCAAACCACACAGGGAGTTGTCCCATCGTTACTCACAAGAAATTTCAGTGATTCCTCCATTTACAACAATTGTCACTTTCCCTTCAGCTCGTAGTTTGATGTCCCACCAAGTCATATCGTGTCCAAATACTGCACAATCTATAAATGGATGAATGAATGTATATGTATAGGCAGTGTGCTGATGCAATGAGTGACACAACATGTTGACTAGTAGGAGCCTGTACCTCAGAGATATGGAAACATGAGTGAGGTACATGACATGTTTATTGTACCTTATATTACAAAACAATGTGCAGCGCGGTCCAATGATGAGTCTTTCAAGTAACCGTCAGTATACTGCTTACTGTCATTGTAACATAATAATATAATATTCATATTCTACATGCACAGTACACTGCTCTACTTACCCCTACTATACACCTCGACTTTGGGGTGAATGGGTGTTGCCTTGGCAAGCTGTTCAATCCAGGACTGTAGAGTCTGAGAGTTGTGCCACACTTCCCATTTCTTTTCTTTCAACTCCAGGTTGTATATGAGTACTCTATTCTTATATTTATGTAAATCATCTACATGTGAAATAATAGAACAAATCAAGAACTACAAGAATAAGTTCAAACCTTGGATGGTTATTTACTCAGGTCCTACTGGCACCACCCCACCCATGACAAAGTAGCAATGATAAAACATAGGCTACTCGTCTATCACATACATGTAGATATGCAAGCAGTGGTGTAGTGTTAACGAGGCTGATCTAGGAGGAAATGATTACTAATGTGTTTAGGCTAGACTGCACCAAACAGTTTTGGCAGCATATGACTTCAACTAACATTTACATGTATTATCCTTTGTCAGTAGCCATCACCCATAAATAACCAAAAGTTTATTATTATATCTACTCCACTGTATGCAATCTATCTAACAGTGTGTACTACTTACATGATATATGTGGAGGTCTCATGCCACACATAGCCTGGGGTGGTGCAGACATCAGGTATATCTTAATAATGAATGCTGCTAATATACAGAGTGTAAAGAGTATGGCTCCTACAACTAAACATATTATTACACAATGTAACACACAATGTTGTTCACCTAAAGTCTAAGCAAAATGTCATGTCAAAATGTACACCAGGTGAGTGTATCACATGTAATGCAATGCAATGTACTCGTAATGTAAGTGTGTAGTAGCCACTGGGCCACAGTTTATCATTCATGAATATCTCAATATCCCAAATTAGCTGCTGTGTACCTTTAAATATTGCTTGCTTCCTTGACCTTATACAACGTCTGAGACAATGCCTCGACTGCTCATTGGTGGGTTCCATCTTTGTTGAAGTAGAAAGTGAGTCATAGCTTACTTTCGCTGTTTGAGTTATCTCAGATTTTGGTGAAAAATCAAAACTACTTGACGTCACATGAATGTGATTCTTTAGATTCTCCATTTTTCGAAATAAACACAACTACCTGCGGAATAAGTTACAGTAAATGCATTGTGGTAAAATAATAAATAAAATAAATATTCATTGAGTTACCAAGGCATCTATTACATAAGTACATGTAGTATACATGTAAGTCAGGTATAATTATTATATATACATGCCTACATCGAGCAGGTTGATCTATTAGTAACAAGGCTTGCAGGAAGTGATGGCTCAAACGAATCACAATCGAGAGACATGCAACATTACAGTTGGATCACTTTACACAACTTTACAGAAATTACCATGTGTACTCATTTTACAATTAAGCAATTATTTAATGTGATAGAAGTGCCAAAGACCAAATCTCCCGCCAAGTGTTGGCCAAGAAAAGGTGGTGTGGGGTTTGACCCAGATGTACAGTATATCTGCTCAAACACATGACATATGTCGCATGTGAACTGCTGAGTCTAGTCAATGCCGATCAACCCAGATAGAGGTAATTAATGGTGCTTGACGAACCTCTTCCTCGTTTCCTTGTTCTACAAGAGAAGGGGGTGAAACAGTTCACTGGGATGAATCAGGCTTAGCCGCAGTTAATTTAGGTGGAAATAATATGCCAGGCACCAAAATTCCTATTTCACTGTATTCTCCTATACAAAACTACAACTATGCTATACTATTAGCCTACTACATTTGTATATTAATACTTAGGCTCATATGCCTTACATAAGCCATCTTTGCTACCTCTTGGACCGACCAAAGTTACAACTGGAATTTCCAACATGACATGACATAGAGTTTAACAAGGTCAGTGTATTTACAGATTGGTTTAATCTGGAGGCTAAAAGGGCATGCTCTAAACAAAGGAAGATCTATATAAAATACAAGAAAACTAAAATGCTAGTGTACCTTGGAGAATATAAGAGCAAACATATTGCGCAGCCGAGGCCTTAAAGAGAAACCGGTGTGTAATCTAACATACCAAACTTTTCGAGGCAACAGTAAGGTTAATATATCTGCTGACCTGTAGTATTCATCTAAAGCAGGAGCCTACCAACTACAGAGACATGTACATTGTACGTGTAACTTACCTTAATGTCTTACTACATGTAAGTTACTCATCTAGAGGGGTTGCAACACACCATAAAATTACTATTTCACAAGGTTGACTGGGATTTCCTTGTTCAGGTTAGTCAAGCGAATACTCACATTTATTTAGTTGAGCATTGCTGTGCGAATTGAACTGTTCATTTCTTATTTACATGTATGTGTTTTCAGTTTATTATTTCCCTAAGTCAGTAATACTGTAGGAGATCTATTTTAACATATCACTCACACATAGGTAAGTAAGTACATGGTAAGTACCTGCTACAATAAAATATTCAGGTAAGGTAAGTGGGTGCAATTCAATAAGTAATACGCAGTAGGCCTATATACCACGAGTATTATTGACAAAATAAACTGATTGTGTAGCAATATTAGAGCTGTATTTATGTAAATGAAATACAGCAGCAGCAACCACAACAACAACAGCAACAATAACAGCAACAATAACAGCAACAATAACAGCAACAATAACAATAACAATAACAGCAACAATAGCAGCAACAATAGCAGCAATGAACACTATAACTTATATACTAGTGTTATTAACAAGTCAGCATATCTGTAATAAACCCCTTCACTGCTGTCACAGCATGTGCTAATAAGTTACTCCTCGCTGAGAGCAGACAACTCTGAAGTACAATGTAGTTTACAGAAGTTATCTACACTTGTCTTCAATAAAGCCATTCCTTCATCGTTCTACAAGGGACGAGCGCACAGCTGACTGCAGAGTGTCAAAAGGAGAGATGCTAACCATTATTTTTACCTCCTAGAGATGAGTTAGACAAGACAAGTATTCTTTCTAGTTGGGATGGGAAATAGCCACTAGCATGCTAGAACCATAGCAAGTCTACCTACTGTAACGCAGGAGGACTTTAGGCTTAAATAGCCTCCCTAACACCACCTGGTCCCTCATCGGATTCAAACTTTGAAACTGCACAAGCCTAGAATTCTAACAGACTGTTCCCCTGCCTACTGCTTACTAACTCCTACACACCAGCAAATATTTTAGCAGAAAAGTGGAAAGATTGGTGAAAATAATACTACACTCAAATACCTAAATAATCTGTTCTATAATCCTACTGTAGGTTTAGTGCAATAGTTTGGCAAATATAACAACTTTACGTCTGAGTTGACAGAGAGTAGAGTACATTTCTATGATACTGAATAGCTAAACTAACCTGCTGTGTGAGGTAGTAGTCTGTTACACTATCCTTCCAGTGAGGCTCGTGACTAACTGATACAACTGAGTGGTGATGTATCGACGTCAAACATTCCTCATATAACAATATGGCCGCCAGAGCATCTTCTATCAATACAGTTGATCGGTATGACAGCCGTGCATGTGACTCAGCAATGGTTAACCTACAGTTCGATTTTATAACACAGAGCTTGTTTCAACAAATATTGTATCGGTACACAGATCATATAATACAGGGGTTCCCAACCTTTTTTTGCCTAAGTACCCTTTGGCAGTCAAGTGGCAAACAATGTAATGTACCCCTTAGTAAAACTGTGTTTAATCAAGGATATCGATAACGTTGGGTTTGTTTGATTAAAATCACCTGTGTGCATGTGTCATTTAAACAGCTAAATACAGGTAAATGCACTGTATGGTATAAAATGTTTATTTATTAAGGAAGTAATATAATAATATAATATATAATATATAATATATAATATATAATATAATAATATACACTGTATAACTTTCATAGATTGCAATTTTTTATTGATTTCTCACTGGTTTAGCTTAACCCCAACATGTTTACTGGAAACTGAGTGTCAATAGCTTGATGGTCTGTAACTGAAAATGACTATCGAAAATTTGTAATGAAAAAAACGATAACATTAGATCTCACAGATTATAAAAACCACACTATTGAATAAAAAGTTCATGTGCAAATGTGTTGAAAAACAATAATGTGGGATGCCATAATGTTTGTATTCCAATGCAGTAACAAGCGCTATAGACTATGTAACATCCAATGCAATAAATCAATGTTAGTAGACCCTTGTAGATGTGTTAAGTTAACAACTTGTAATGTAGCCCCTAGATTTCTGAAATGTACCCCAGGTTGGGAACCCCTGGTTGGGAACCCCTGATATAATATAAATTTATGAGTAGATTCGGTCTAAATCCAAAGTTCAAATCGTTTGCGGATTCATAAGTTGAGGTAATACACTTACATGGTCCTTAGAGAGGATGTTGGCATTGCATTGATGTCTGCTCTAACTTGTCTACTAGTAAGGTAGAACCTAGCCAGGTACGACTTGATCTCTTCAGGGAAGGTGACATTGAGCTCTTTACACATTTCTAGGTACTGCATCCATATAACACAAGAGATACTTGTTATATACTTTTGTATAAGCCTACTGGAATATATAGTACAAGTCTTGCTTAGCATGCGAGCAATAAATAGCTCTGCTTGGATAACAGAGGGCATTCTACCAAATCCCACCTGTCTGAGGTCGGGGTGAGGAACCCTTCCTGTAGTTCCTTGGTGGTCAGGTCCACAGTCTATAGATCTGACTAGGGTAGCTAGGGCTATCTGTTCTTGGTAATCGGAGGTAAGGTCATCGGTTACCAATATCAGGTCAAACAAGCTACAGCACAATAGAGATTCACATTAGATGGTAATAGGTTAGCTGGATGGTCTGTCTACAGACTGAAATTATTCAATGGCTACTTCTCCGTCTATGGACACTGCAGTTGCAACCAAAACCAGTAATACCAGAGAAAAAATGACAACCATGTTGGACTAGGATAAATACCAAGCTATATGTGCTATAAAAAAACTCACTGAATGAGAGCTGGATTAACTGATCTCTTAGACAAGGATTTACTTCCCGATTTCCTGTCTAGACTGTGAGACTCGGAGCAAGCCCACAGTCTAGCCTTTACATCTACACACACAGGGTCAGCCACCCCCTGCACAGGTAACATCACAGTATGGTATTCTAAGGCTACAATAACAATATTATAACATTTACTAGTAAATATGGTGATTGGTATGGATGAATAACAGAGGTGTAGGTCTCCGGTGAATAGTACGAGGTGTAACATTGTATGTACAGTATGTACAGTATGTACAGTATGTACAGTATGTACAGTATGACAGTATGTACAGTATGTACAGTATGTACAGTATGTACAGTATGTACAGTATGTACAGTATGACAGTATGTACAGTATGTACAGTATGTACAGTATGTACAGTATGTACAGTATGTACAGTATGTACAGTATGTACAGTATGTACAGTATGTACAGTATGTACAGTATGTACAGTATGTACAGTATGTACAGTATGTACAGTATGTACAGTATGACAGTATGTACAGTATGTACAGTATGTACAGTATGTACAGTATGTACAGTATGTACAGTATAGAACTGCTGATTGACATCAGCAAAAAAAGCACATTCTACTGCAAAAAAAATGAAGTCTTAATACAATATGCTAGAGTCGTCTACCCCTACAGTACCAACCTCTGAGAATATTTGCCTCCTCTTGCTTAGATATGGCACATACATCTGGTATTACACACACAGAGCTGTTAGCCAATAGACACGAGCCACCTGTCAACATCAGAATATATTACTCAAGACGTTAACAACATTAAATTAGGTAAATAGTCAACTATTTGTCATACTGTCATACGTTTGGCCATCCTATTGAATAGACCTCTTGGGAGATTGGACTCTGAGTGGGAGCATTAACTTTTCATAACAGAATGTGTAAGATTTGAACCTTTGACCTTTGATCAACTTGTTACCAAGTTAACCACTGTCCCCAAATGAAGGTACAGATGATCTGTCAAACAGGATAGATCACTCTGGCCATTCTGACTGGTATAATAGTAATAAGCAAGGACTAAAATTAGAATTATAATGTAATTAAAACTACATGATTGTATAATTGTACCTGATATAAAGAAGTCTGCGGTGGTGTGCTTATCCTGCCTGGTCTCTCCAAATAGAGCAGAACTAGCTGTATGTCTCACTGAACCCTCACACAGACTGGAGAAATAGTAGAGCAATCTGTTGAGTAGTAAAGTCTCTTTACCTATACACATTATATTCAGTTTCTGTAACATAGTAATGAAACAAAATACAGTCACGGAACTCACACTGTCATACATCATATTCACTGCAATGTATACATCATTAACTATTAGACCATTGGAACAAGTTCAAGTAGACCAATTGGTACATTTACAAACTAACATGACCATTTATGAACAACTCTGTACAATCTACTAGTTGTCTTCTCCTGTTTCATAGGAAATAGTGAGAGAGGACAACTAACCAAACTACTGTATGGACAGTGACATAGCTTTGAGCAACAGTAATTTCTGGAACAAGGTACAAATTAGGTGATTAGGAACATCTATCCGAATCTGAGGCTACATAGAGTTTTCATTGGAACAGCACATATCTTCCAACTCAGAAAAAATAGGAGAACATCAGTAAGCAGAAGATAAGACAATCTTCTGTGTTACACTCATTCTGGGGATCACACAGACACACTGCTAGGAATATTCAATCTTTTATTTGGAGTTACCCTCCCATGTGTGTAGAGGGAGAGTAACTCCAAGTGAAGGGCTGTTC
Source organism: Bugulina stolonifera (assembly GCA_935421135.1). Classification (NCBI taxonomy): domain Eukaryota; kingdom Metazoa; phylum Bryozoa; class Gymnolaemata; order Cheilostomatida; family Bugulidae; genus Bugulina; species Bugulina stolonifera. Next base: position 13,916,661 of record OW285196.1, read on the forward strand.
AGTAACACTACATGTAGGGATGTAACAATTTGCTAAGTAACTTACATGTGGGTGTGTGGATAATAGGCTGAGAAGAAGGGCCAGTTTTAACTTGACAAATGTACCTGCAGGGGCTACAGTCTCTACAATTACAAATAGAATGTATGAATTCATCTATGTGCCAATAAAATCGCCATGTTATACTAACATTCCAACACTTTACAGCACTCAAGCTGTGGGAAATTCATCTTTCCCTACTACACCATGAAAGTACATCTGAATACAATAATACCATCGTATCTATTGTGTATAATGCCACTGTATTAGGATCACTTCTTATTTAGTAGGAAAAATGACAAACAACAACGACAGTGAGATATTTATAGTGATTATAAAATAGTGAGTAGACAATACCTGCACAGAGGTAGGACATGACGAGAGCAAAACTCCATCTAGAATCAGCACGATCTGTAACATAATCCTACAGAATAATCTATAGTACATTCACCTATAGCAAGATGATAGCAAACTAGTTCACTGCACTACATCTGTACATCTTAGGTAGGAGTTTAGTCCTCTGTAACCTTGTAGCACTCACAAGGCTTACCTTGTAGGAGTTGAGAGATAGACTCTGGTATGAACTTTGGTCTGGGATTGGTAGGACTGCCAGATATAGGTACTGCCTCCACCACGTTGGCCTAACAAAAGGGTCGGACTTAGTTATTAGACAACATTATTCTGAGATATAGGAATACTGACAGTAATAGACATCTATACATGAAAAAGCAATACGCTTCAGCAATAATGATATATTTATTATAACATAACAGGTAAACATGTACTCATACCTCAACAATTATATGAGTCTGCTTAGAGATCAATGTGTCATATACAAGTCTTCCTGTTACATTGATCTCCTCACCAATACTGTACTGTCTGGCTTCTTCATCTGTAAAACAACATTTTGCAGATTACGACAACAGCTACACGTATATACCTGACTTAGAGTAATATTGGACATAATATTATTATTCTGTTGATTCAAAGTTGTCCGCTCCTGGAATATACAGCAGATGATAGACAACTCCAAACATATGACAGCTATCGCCATGTACAGTGCAGTACATGTACTCATGTAGCAATTCAAATAAATAAAAAATAACTTTAATGAGCATAATAATAATACAAAAATGTATTGATATCCCTTTTTAAGGAGTTGCCCTTTCATTCAAAATCTAATAATGTGGGAAAACTTTCAGATAACGTAAAAAAACTTAATATTTCAATTTACTGTATGGTCTATGTACATGTATTTATTACGTGCAGTGTAGTGTAGTGCAGTGTAGTGTAGTGCAGTGTAGCGTAATGTGGTGTAGTGTAGTGAGGTGTGGTAGTATATATATATTCAACAGCAGAAACATGCATATAATTATGTGTATGACAGATAAGCTGGACTTTATGTCACAATAACAACATTATTATCATCTAATACCTCTGCATATCACCCTTAGTCTCTGTGCAACGGCAGCCATATTGGATACATCGTCATTGGCTGGCTGTATGTCCCGCAGTATAACGTGGAGAATTCTCTTGTCTACAACAATGAAATAGATACACATGATTGAATGGGTACTTATCAAATCCCCTACATTCTCAAGTATTGACTAGGGTCTTAGTGCTACGCCCAAAAAATAAATGTCTGGTGTCCTGGAATTTATCAGAACAACGAATCTCTACCATATGACAATGTCACTCACACTATCCACTTATCTTCTAGTTTGCAATGATGGTGCTGGATACTAGAGTAACTAAAATGTGATTTTACTATACTATACCACACTATACCACTATACTATACTATACCACACGTCGGGGTTCAACATTCATGTGAACATTTAACAGAGTATTTATCTAAAGGAAGACAAACCTGACAGTCTCCTGAAAGCTTTCTCTTCATTGAGAGTTGATCCACACACAGTACAGGTAAATGATTGGCCTACAGTAGTCTGTTCTGCAGCCCCTGGTATGTGTATACGCACATACTTGAACCCATAGGAACCTTCACACCCATTTATAGGACAGAAATAACAGGCTATCTGTCTAAAAAATACCATGCATACAGCACGTGCTATTATAACTGAGCAGTGAGAGTGCCACCAACATCGTAGGCCTACAACCGAGGTCAAATAAATATTGTGAAATAATGAGAAATATGTAGCCTTAATTGTTGATATTTATGACTGTGATCCCGTCCATGCAGTACCCACATGCATATACATTGGCACAGACTAGAAGTAAGTGTAAATAACTACTAACGTGTATTTCATGAGACAAGAGATCTCTGTAATCTTGCATTGGAATACACACGGACCTCTAGATTTGATTGATTCACACAATGATGTCTTATCCGTGATAATATGCCTACAAGATAAACATAGACATATATTCCAACATGTATCTATCATAATTATACACATTATATATTTATACATGCATTGTCATATTATACGTGTAGGACCACCTGTATGCATACTATAATTATTAGACACCCTCGGTGTATATAGTCTGAAATTGAACTACAGCTATCTACAACATAATAATTATAATAATTTGTTACATGCATAACATGAGGAAATGAGTATTTGGAAGTTGACAAGGCAACTAACCACCAAAAGGAGACAACTCTGAAATACCATGTCAATATCTATCACCACTTAGCCTATCCTACAGTGTAAAGTATATTAGGCTACAACATACATGTAACATAATATAATGTGCGCCACCTACCTGTAGCCTACATATGACTATTACTGTATATTTACATACCAGGGTATTGGAGGTACATCCCTTATCTTGATTACTGTATGGATTTGACTAAGCTCAATATTGTCAGGTAACACTTTTAGCGCTCTCAAAGCAATAAACAGGAACTACAACAATGGACAGTAAATTACTCTCTGTAGCCTATGTACTCTTACCCTCTGTAGCCTATCTATCCTTATCATTTGCACTGCTGGCAGTAGGCTACAAGCACATAAATATACAGTGTCAATAATGAATGATATACATTGTATTTATTTATAGTTCTCCCATCACTGGAGTATACAGATTTATAATAATACCCCTCATCCATACAGCTGCCCTACCAGTACCTAACAGCTGTAATGTAGGATTGCAGATAACAAGTCACACAATAACTTAGTGATTCAGCCTACTCCAGGGGTGTAGACAGCACTGTGATTATGTCACGAACTCAACGAGCACCTGTCCAGAATGCAAGACTAGAGGATTGTTGGTCATGGTATCATTCTTGACATTTTCAGGCAACACAGATAATGTGGAAGGTAATTTCCACATACGAAGGATATAGCCATGGCTCAATACCTAACAAACATTAGCATTGCGGGTAACAACAAAGGAACCTCTTGCGGAATCATAGAGTAGATAGTGCTCTATAGAGGGTGTCCCTTTACATCCAAGACAATGACTTTAGGCTATAATACACAGTATGCCTGTGTGTCAATCGATATGCAGCTAAAGTGGGATGGCAATGCTGTGACAAATCTGTATACACTCCTTGTATGCTCCTAACAAAAGGTCACGTGAGTGTATTAAATAGGACTATAGCTAGTCACAACTGTTCAGTCACAGCTGAGTGATTCCAGTCACGCAGTGGGTAATCACTTAGTCACACAGCTAGTGCCAGTGCTAGTCACAACTATCTAGTAGGAAACATTTTACTAGGAGGTTTGGCTTTAGATTACTTACCTTTGGATGAAGTTGTACAGGACATTCAGGTAATGCCCAACGCTTCTTTTGAGAGATATAAAGAGAAATTGAAGCGTGACCCTGTTAAATGGGAAGAGTTTCTTCAAAAGCAAAGGAATAACGGGCGATTATACAGGGCAATGAAGGCTGTGCACATGACTCCAGAGGAGTTAGCGAAGAGGCGGAAGCATGACCGGGACAGGAAGAGACAACAACGTTGGAAAGCTAAGATGATGGCTTTGGAAGCAAAAGGTAGTAGCACCCCGGATCAGGCAGGTGAGCATAATGTTACTACGTTAGCTGATAAGTTAGTCCATGATAGGCAATAGCCTACAACCAGCATCGATAGTACATCTAGTATCTACACTACATAGCCTTAGATAAAGTAAATAGTTTGCATGGGCTCTATGTTTGGTCAACAATAGAAAAAACCTTCAGTGTGAAATTGTGGCAACCGTCTAGACCTGTAGTTGAGTAGTGCCCGTATTTCTGTGTCAGTGTGTTTAATACTGCACTAACTAAGCTGGTCAAGTTACTAGGCATAGGCCTACTCTACAGGACACTGGGCACATGTAGCCTACTGCATTGTACATCTAGATTCACTGGATCATTTCCATATTATATAGGTCTATAAAAATCGCTGTCCGATGAAAAACGTATTTTAATACATCCTGATAGTTTGTGGGTAAACAGAAGTTAAATTATATGCATCTAATCTCTTATTTTATAATATTGTGTAGGTGTAAGTTAGCACGTATGCATTTTATACATATTTCAGGTGCTGCCAGCTCATCATTGGAAGCACCGAAGGTCGACACCTTACCTCTATTCCCGACCAATCAACCAGCCAGAATAGACCAGCAAGATGACTTAACCAGAAATACCCTAGTATTTACTGCAGGTGTGCTGGTTGACACTATTTCACACTGAAGTAGGCTAATGTCATCTCTAGAGATCACAAGCTATACAATTATGTCTATAATCATATAAATAATAGGCTTCAATGCAATCACCATCACCATGTAACCATAGTAATCAGAGACTGGGTAAATTAAAGCCCATAACTACAATGCATGGCATAGTGACTAGTGTAGTCACAGTTTCTGGGAGCTGCTACCCCTGTAACTAGGGCATTTAGGGTTAGAGCTAGTAACTCCAATTATTATTATACAATGCACAGTGTAGGGCTCTGGGCCTGTGTGAATAATATGTGCAGTGCATATACTGTAAATGGTACTGGTACCTACGATGGGTGTATTTCTCTCTTATAACAGAATCCAGCTCGGCACCATCATCATCAACAACGTTGAAACAAGAGGTCAATGATGACGAGTGGATGAACACACTCATAATCAATGTTGAACCAAAACTGTCAGATACCACCGGTGGGCAAGACATCAATGAGCAAGGCATCAATGAGCAAGACGGTGAGAGACCAAATGACATTGATAACCAAGCTAAGGCAGCAGTAACTAACCATACCAATAGTGTGACGAGTTCTAGTCATACAGATGTCTACAGCAGCTCAAGTGGCACTGAGACTACAGCACATGTCAGTGTAGAACATCCCGGGGATATACCAGAATACAGCAGCACACCACCACCTTATAGCAGCAGCAGTGTAACACAGTACAACAGGACGGCAGCTCACAGTAATCTACTCCCTCTAACAGTGGCAGTGATGGCTAGTTCAAGCAATACGCAACCCAACTCATCTAGTACACCAGAAAATAAAAAGGTAAGGGACGAGAGAGATAGTCTAGATAGTCAATTTTGTCATGTCGTATTTATCATAAAAGATCCCGTTTATTTAATAAACCGCAGTTAAAATTATAGAGAGAGGACAACTTTGCAATATTAGCACTGGGTGGAACTATGCTCACTAACATACACAACCTATAGCTCCCTCTGCTGTCCAAAAGGAGGGTTTGTGAACTCAGTGAGTGCAATGCTGAAGACGATTTACAGTTTGGTGTATGAGGTGTGGGGGACACGGGAGGGGGTGTTAGCATACTGCAATATATTCTAGTAGGTCTACAAACTTTGTGAAGTTATTTTGTTCACATAGTACAAGGTATAACCCTTCATACAGGTTACATACAGGTTACATACACTAACAGGGATAATTACATTAATCAATTGTACACCAAGTACTAGAATTTGGTGGTGTGTTTGCCTTAGTTGTTTAATTTATTGTTATATTACATAATACAGGTACGTACAGTTAGGAAACAAATGCTAAGAGCCACCTCCATAGCACAACATAGCATATCCCAACTGTTGGCAGAACTACGTACTATTGCTTTAGCCAGAAACAATGAGATGGAGCGACACCATCACTCTATGAAACTGCTTCAAGAACAGGAGGCCAAGATCACGTTTGCAATCAGTAAGAAAATCGGCGTCTAACCTCCATGTTAGTATTATATAACTTATTGTATTTTAGAAATATATTGTAAAGAATAACAGTATTAACCATATTTGTTAACTCTCTCCAACATTTTTACTTGCGGAGACTAACTGTGTATCTTTGAACTTCAGTATTCTAAATATTTTATATTTCCACAATTATACTATCCATTTTAAATAGCTACTTTATTGTATTACACATAATATTGTACACTTTTGCATAAATAATAATAATAATAATAAATAAATGCACCGAATTAAAGTTAGATACTACCCTACCAATGTATGAATGTGCCCTTCTTAGGGTACCAGTTCTACATACCAGGTATGTTGGCTATTGCCTATAACTAAACCCTTAGTTTTAATTCAACAGCCTACTAACAGTGCATTAAACATTGATTACATTGTATACTGTCATACCTTTTGGAAGAGTCTGGAAGCCATTGAAGGGTCATAAAGCACCATGTTGCCCAGAGCAGCTACAATATACAAAGTAACAAGTGCTCACATGTGCACAACGGAGAGTAAAGTGGGTAGAGATGTGATGATGGTAGTTGTCCTCTCAGTGAATATTAGAATACATGCAAATATACTTGTATGTAATCCTATGTTACTAAGGATTTTACCACTGAGCAATCTGGGACCTGATTCCAGATCTGCAGAAATTACCCATCCCTGACTGAGGATAAGAGAGATGTAGAAACAAGCCCCTAACTACTCACTTAAGTTTCTTGCAAAAGAAAGACCACACTTGAAAAGTATGCCAAACTCCTTAACACATACATATGAGAGATAGGCCTAAAGGTACATAATAAAACCTTGAGGTATAAAATAAATAGTTTTTGTTACAAATAGAAGTGAAGACAATACATACTGGTGTAGGTAGTAGGCCTATTATATAGTCATGCCAATCAATTATTCTATGTTTGTACATTATAAGTACATGTACAATGGTAGGTAACATTATATTATAACATCAGATCATTATTATATGAGTATAAATATACTATTATATTACATAGCCTACATCACATGATTGTAAATTATTTTTACTGCACAAGAGTATATTATTATTATGATGCCAGAAAGCGTCAACCTACCATCCACATCAAGTAGTTCTGGGATATTGACATCCAAAGTCAGTGGTATCACAGATAACTATAAAGAGAAAAGTTATACAATAAACTAGACTGTCACTCAAAGATGTCCAATCCAGACTCTGGCCAAATTTTGATGAACTAAACTAGATAGCCTATTACAATTTCTATAAAACAGATCGGTCCATGATTTCTGTATAAATCTATATAACTGTCCCACTGATAGTTGAGGTGACACACCTTCTCACTGAGTTCACATATTTTTCTTGCTCTGGACGAAATGTCCTTGAAGTCGGAATCCACTCTCCTCCAATAGTGAAATATTGCAATTAATTCCTTTTGCACGGATACATTCTCTCCTAGACTCATTATAGCACCTAAGTTCTACACACAAAATGGCATTATAGAAGAAAAACATTCAAAGTACAACAGTCATGTGGTTTAATTGCCTAGCTTATCAACTGATTACAAGCCCTATAACAGTAGTTAGTCACAGAAAATTTCAATATCCGACATCGTCCTTTGGTTCATATTGTATTAATTGAGCTTGATAGAAGCTTACAGTAATGTCTAGGAGTCTTCCAATCTAGTCCCATGGAAGAACTGAGGGCACTAGCACAGAGAGAACATAACTATTTAAGTCTCAGACCTGAAGCAGGGTCTCGGTCCTATGGTCAATAATTATGCCAACGTGGTATGGCCGAAGCAGCAGTTGTAGGCCTATAAATTAGATCCTTGTATTGTAATTGTACTCCATTAGATTAGCCATCTGAATCTAGAGTATTTAGTATAAATAATATATATTAATATTAATATTAAAATTATATTATCTTATGAGTATATAAAATATAATTTATACACATCTAAAAAAATAAATATAAAACATCCGAAAACACCAATATGAATATCAATATCTGATATCAATATGAAGATCATTATGAATAGCAATATGAATATAATTATAATATAAATATATATATTATTTTATTATTTATTATATCTATATTGAATATAATAATTATATCACAATCATATGATATGTGAATAAATAAATTCTAAACTTAGTCAAGTATTTTAGTATACATTATAAGATTATTTAGACTGATGTTTATGTTGGTATTTTGAACACGTGGTGACATTTAGGCATGGGTAATGAATTTTTATTGAGAAATATTTGCAACATATAGGCAATCAATCAACCAATCATGGAAAAAGTAGACAACAAACATGTATCAGTCTCACAAAATTTACTCATTATTTTGTAAAAGATGCAGAATCCAGACGAACGGATCCACGTGCTTTTAGTCAATTTTCCACCAACCGAATGGAAAAATGTCAAGAAAAATAGTTTGTGTGGGCCAATAGAGATTAACTTAACATTTGCAAGAATTAAAGAAGTGTTTTAAGTGGAATAGCGTAATCAGTCTAAGTACCACAACTTTATATGCCTTAAGCAGTAAGGCTACATTGTTTTCATGAGACGTAATGAAGGCTAAGCTACGTTATTTTAATGCTATGGCTAAGTACGATTGTTTGCCTGTGGCGCAATCCAGGTTTTATAGGGGAATTCCCTAGTACTAAAGTCCCCATGATGAATGGCTAATGCTATTGCACCACCAATCTAAGAGCACCACTAAAAGCTGGTTGTTTGCAACAATTGACAGTTGTTGGCGCAATAAAACACCATTGAAATCATATATATAGTACATGGAGTTGATTTACCCAAACATTCTACAACTACATACACTTCACTGCAGAAGTGTTAGTATAGATTAATACTATTATCACAGTCACTCGTTCAATTGACAACTCATTTTTTATTCTTTTTCTTGTTGCATAGAAAAGGGATTTCTTGCATAGACATAGAGCTTTTTGAACTTTCATTAGGTGAGTTAACTACATCTCTCTATACATGCTTTAGATAGTTATTGTACATCATTGCTATGTTAGATGGTGAAGAAATCAGCAATTGCATAAGTAATTAGCTGGTTCATTCATTTGATTAGGCAGATCAGTATAAAACGCCATTAGAAAAATGAATGAGTGAACTCATTGCTACAAACTATGGGTGTGAATTGCATAAATGTTTGCTTTCAATGTTGCAGTCATGGTGAAGAAAGGTTCCAAGCGACGCCTCAATACAGGCAATACAATTCGCTATTACAAAAACGATTCTGCCGTCAAGCAGTACTGCAAATATGGATACTTGGTAATTGATAGTGATATTGAGACCAAGGATAAAAGAGCCTCTGCAACTCTCAAGGACATGTTGACCACGTTGCCCACACACATACCAAAAAACAATCGAGATCTTGAATTCTCCCTTAACAAACAAAGACGCTGGGAGATACCTTCATACATAAAGCATAAGGTCGCAGTGGAATCTGATAGCAAAGATGTTCATGTAAGTTACATGTAAATGCAGCGTAGTGTTTGTATTTTAGTACCATGCAAAAGTAGCCTTACATTTTAGTGCATATTAGACACCAGAAATGTGGAAATGTGCTTTGGTGTTGATTAACCGTGATCATTATTGTCACTAATAAACCCCTACTGCCGTAACCAAAATAAGAATTCATTAGAGAATATCTTTCTTTTTCTGTATTCAGATCACAGTACAAGAGCATGATTTGGGGGCACCCGACTGGAGCTACAGACACCTTGGGTCTTGCACCGCCTACTTCAGCAATGTGGGTAACGTAAGAGAATGTGTCTCCACCTCAGAGATGAATATCAAGTCAGCTCAACAAGGTCACCGTGAGCAGGACCACCTCAGCAAACTGGAAAGACGAGCTTTGAAGAAAATGAAGCGAACTGGATCTGATAATGGTAGGTCAGCTCATCTATTGGTCGAGTAAAAGTTGTTAGTTTCTTATTAAAAACACCGATTCCTTCCCTAAAAGGGATTTCCCAACACGCTGATTCTTGCCCTCAAAGGGAATTCCCAACACACTGATTCCTGCCCTAAAAGGGATTTCCCAACAGTGGTTTTTTTTACATCTGCTGTAAAAGGTGTTTTGTAACAAACAGATGGTGTAATAATCATTTCACCCAACTTTTTTGTATTACTAGGCTAATGCCTTGGGTCATGGTATGATAGTTATACATAGGCATGCTAGGTGACCATTTAACATGTAATCACTATGTTAACATCAGCAACATGCAAAAGGATTTCCCAACAAACTAATTCCTATCATAAAGGGGATTTCCCAGCGAACGGATGGTGTCATTGATTATCCTACTTGGTATTCTACAAGTTATTCTATCAATGTATGTTTATTTCCTATTGTAATCTATAATAAAATAATGTTACTTTAAATTGTTAGATGAGAATGAGGAAGATACAGAGGTTGAAAATGAGCTACCATCGTACCAGTGTGACATTGTTTACAGCGCAAGGCGTGACGCTAAGTTCTATAAAGAGATTGCAACAAAAGGTAAGTGTGTATTAATTTTATTGACTTGTTTCTGTTATACACGTGTAAGTAGCTGCACAATATCCATCTCAGAAAATTTTAAACATTTGAGTTTAAACATCACCATCTGAGATTTCAAATGTAGCTGTTTCACAGTCTATTTCTGAATTCCTATGAACAGGTTTCTTTTCGAGAAAATCTAAAAAGCAATTTACTGGGTGGGGAAAGAGATTCCAAAATCGACATGTTGACTTCAAGGGAGATGACTACTACTGTGACGACCAAATTGACAGTGGCGATGAGGATACATATGCAGATGACCTTCAGCCAGATACTCATGTTGGCACAGCAGAAGAGTTTCCAATATCAGAATTTGTGACAGAAAATCATCGTCTCAAACCTGCAAGATTCAGGTATCTATCTGATCAATCTTCAGTGCATGTGAATCTTAATTACTATGCTGTTCTCAAATCTCCCGACTTGAAAAGTTTAAAAATATATGTAATATTACAGTACCAGCAGCCGTCTAGCCCAGGCTGTTCTCATGTAATCTAAGCTAAGCTAACGATCATTAGTACAAGTCTCTTGAACCTATGTTTAATAATAACACATCTATGTTTACTCGTACAGGAAGTCACTACAGGATTCCTATGATATGGTGTGACTGACTCCCCTTTTGAAGAGAACCCGTTCCTATGATCTCCTTTCTTTCCAACCCAATCCAGCAGTAATCAAGTTATAGTTAGTATAATTTTGTTTAGCCTTGGTTCCCTTCAGATGAGAATTGAGAGACAGCAACGTATGCTTTGCATACTAAGACGTGCTTCTAATCTCTAACCTTTGTTACCTATTATCCTATTGCTAAATTGGTAAAATAGTAAAATTATAATTCAATGTAAATATAGTAAGCCATTTAATACTAGATGAGGAGTTATCCTCTATTGGCTATTAATGAAATGTTTATTATTTATTATGAAGCTATTTTTCTATTGCATATGTTATATGTTTTTGTTATATTGATGGATTATATATATATGTTGGTGCTTGGAAGGTTAACACTTTTTGTACGGGCTTTCATACCATAGCATTGTCATAATGTTGTAATCACAATTGATAGGCTATTTGGCTAATTATATACTGTATTTATATAATTATTGTGCTAGAGGTGTATATGCAATACTTATTCAGTTACTCAGGTACATTTGTGTATTATACATGTAATTACATTGTGTATAACAGACATATACGAGTTTATGAATAAATCATACAGAATCAGTAAACAACTGGAGTTATTACCTACTCATTATTCAAACTAAACGAAATAAATACTATTGTTGTATTAAAATTGTACTTAACCAATGTTAGAGTTATTAACACAACAAATGTGCCTATATTTACAGAAAGGGCATTATTCGAAGAATTTGTAGAGAGCTAGGTTATATTTGTTAAACTCCTGTTACAAAAATAAGAGGGAGAGCAACTCCAGAATTGTGACTGCGTAGCAACTAATTATGTAAAGTTTCAACTTTTAAGATATTTGAATGTTTCAATTTGAAGAGATGTATTCCTATTCAGAAAAAATCACCTGCTCAGTATAATACACACACTGTATTTGGGTATCGAATTATCGTTAATATTGCGTGGCCCAAGTATTTACTCCATATCTGTGCCATGCATATTACATGTGTACATGTGTATAAAATACTGCAATTCAAAGACGGAATAAAGATTTAGCAATCATTATTATGTACAGTACATAGCATATACATGTAACAGGTACATGAAATGTATGCCTACTGACATAGAACACTGTTACATTGGGGTCACTGTAAAAAGAAGCTTGCAGACTGGAGGTCCACTTGCCAGGAGGAAATCATGTGTATGCATTAGATTTGAAGGAGGCACCACTCATTTAGTGTACCTGTACAAGTAACCAGATTTATAGGGTGTACCAGCATGGGTACTCCCAGGCCATTGATTATAATTAAAAGTTGTCCTCTCTCAATTATACTTTGACATCAGGAAGCAAAAAGAAGAGGAAGTGAAATTGAGAGGGGACAACTTCTAATTATAATCAATAGCTTCTGAGTTGCCAGGCCTGAATACTGCATATATGAAACCTGTTAGGAGCTGGGCTGGGTTTCACATTGTCCAAGGAACTGTAAACTTGAACATCAATCTCAGACTGTGGCCTTATCAATTGGACTGCCTCATGTTGCGTGCATCATGCAGATATGCAACATGAGGCAGTCAGGTGAACAATAGTGAATAGTATAACCAAGTTTCTTCCCGATTTGCTACAACCTATCCTGGGTTCTTAATACTTCTAGATATTGGAGGGTGTGATGCTGGCACTAGAATCAAGTTCATCAGCTTCATTTATCTGGGATATTAAAACTGTAAATCTGACAAATCCAATTACTAGTTTGATTAAATGATTTATTTACAATATTTCAAAAGTATATTTCTATAAATAAAGAATGAAAAAATTTTAGCATCAGCTGAAGTTGAATCATACCACAACTAAATAAATAACGAATAAATAAAATACATATTGATATACAGTAATTCAATGCTTAGAAGGAAGTAACTGGAGTCGGTTTGACAAGAGCAAGTGCAGAAGACATCTCGTTAACAAGTTTGTCAGTGTTTTTCTTAACTAACTCGTTTGACTTCATGATCTGATCCAAGTTCTTTTTGGTACATTGGCCAGCCATCTGCCGCTCTAGAGCATTTAGGTGGTATGATAAGAGTGAAATTGTAGACACGCAATATTTGCCGCCCTTCTTGAAAGCGTTGACAGTGTTAGAAAATTCGAGAATATTATGAGCGGTCAGCACAGCTTGCACGGCTTGGTTTAGATACCGGCGAAGAGACTGTTCATTGCTGCTGGACTGAAACTTCTGGACACATTTAACCTGCAAGTAATGAGTCAGCAATATTAATGTGAAGACTCGGACGCTTGCCCTTATTTGAAATTAACTTAAAATCAAATCGCAAATATTTAAAGTATTATACAATTTAATAAGTTGAATAACTACTTACGGTTGCGCTAGAGACAAGGTAGTCCGCACATCTCTTGAGTTTAGCCTTCTTAAAGGGAGCTTTGTACAGCCTGTGTTTGCACGCCATGTTGTAAGAACTATTAGCAGAGTCGGGCAGTCCATGACTAAATTCTCTCGTCTAGAATAAACAAATATCTCACTGATAATCAAACAGGAAATGACTTGCACAGAACGACTTCAAAAGTTTCTGTATGATTATTCCGTTATTGTACAAAGCATGTAAGTTAAAAAGGCATCAAATGTAAACTCGTACCGTGTATTCCATTTCTCCAACTTTGCATGTGTGATAGTACTCAGTGCCAAAGTAGGCTTGTCCGCACTTCCAGCAAAAAGCAGTTCTGCATCTACTACAAACCATGTGTACACATCCGCCATCTTTCTCTATGGGGGTGGCACAGCGAGGGCAAGGCTTGGTACGCACACATATTTCTGACGCCTCCTCTACTGTTACCAAATGTTCAAGACCTGAATTAAAAGAAAAAGATGCTGGATTAGATTATTTGTCATAATGAATTGAGGAAGATACTATAAGGAACCATCTTGCTATTTATAAATTTAACAGTTAATTTACCTATGTGGCCAATTTAAACCAAGTAATGACACAATGACTAGATTGGAGCTGGGATTCATAATTTAACTCTCCATCCATTTATACGTACCGTCGGTGCGTAATTTCTCATGGTAGGTGTTGACTTGGGAGCAGGTAAGTGGCCAATGAGGTTCCTTGAGACACTTGAAGCAGCATTCCTTTCCACAGTGGCATCTGACAGGCACAGGGTCAGCTCTGGCAGCTAAATCATCATCACAGTGCAAGACTCGGCTACATCTGAAATAAACATATGAGGCCTATTTAATACCAGCCTTATTTTTGATGTTTCAAATTGAGGATATGGGGCTAATACAGTTATAATACTATGAGAAAAAGGACTTTACCGTACATAATCTGATAACTCCCAATTTGCATGGACAATCCATCATATATCCACTGAATTTCATAATATCTCGATTACCCAGAATAATGCATTGCTAATGAACTGTGATGGAGACTTACACGTCATTTGGGCACCAGTTAGCCTTCTTCTGTGAGAAGAGAGAATACTCAGTAAGATGGAGTTCGTGCAGACTATACGTATTATAATCTGTAAGTGACATAACAAACACTGGATCCACCTCTCTAGTACACTCGTACTCAGGACAGTTGATGTGAACTTTACCCTCTCGTATGTTAGTAGTGAGATGTGCTGACCAACATTCATTACAGAAGTAATGCTGACACGGTAGGATAGCAGAGTGGAGTACAGAGTCATTGAGCTCTTCAAAACATACTCCACACTGTAGGTTACAGCTTAGAGCTCGTTGGAACTGCGTTGGTATGAATACGTAGCCATCATTAGATGCCTGTAATATAATTAATTGATGTATTACCCGCGCTAAAACAAGATAGGAAAATAAAAAAATCAGTGAGTGTGAAAAAGGATGAAACGACAAACAGGTTCATCTAAAAACTGTTCAGAGATTAAACAATGACATGGTTGGTGTTGAGTTGCATGGTGTTGTACATACCTTGTTGTTGAGCAAGTTCATCTCCGACTGTCTGTGATAGTCAGCGACTGCTTGCTTTGACAGATCGGATAGAAGGGATGATCTTGTGTTCCAATCGTGGAACGAGTAGTTAGCATTAGTCAGCCTTTTGCTCTTGATATATCTAGCTGACATCACAGCGAGGTCACTTCCCCTAGAATAGACAGCTGATGTTATACCCTTGTTTTATAGTCCAGGATTGATTTTCAATTTCAGTTTCGTAAGTTTTGGCTGAATTATTGTCTGTAATCATGACTTACTTTTCCCGAGCCAGAAAACGCCCATGCTCCAAAACAAGGTTTTTAAGAGTAGTGAAGTCATACTCTGCTCCGTGTTCTAAGATTGGAATACAAGTAGAATCCTCATCAGTCACATGGGTCCCGGTACAGTAGACTCTACAAAAATATAATACAATATTTACGTAAACATTGTATTAGTTAATTAATGCATGTGTCGTAACAGTAATTATAGTAATGTATACTCATTCTATTAGTACGATAGTTTACCTGTATCTATCTGTATCTTTACCCTCAGCTCTTAGCACCAGAACCATATAGAGTCTGTCTGTCCTGTTAACCGTCCCCAACTCTTCACTCAAGTTTATAGTAAGAGCTCTAGGTGTACAGTAGGATTCTGTGTAGTTGTCTCCCATGTTTAGACTGAGAGTTGATATGTCCATATCCTCATTCTTTAGTAAGACCTCAGTGTAAGCTGGCAGGTATGGCTTAGTGTATTCACTGGTAGGTGGGCGAGAGGGTGCTGAATGCACAGCTGGAGTATCAGGATATACAGGTTCATTAACATAGACTACGCGCTGCTTCTTGATCTCAGTGGAACCATCAGAGTCTGTGCTGCTTCTGCTACTACAATCAGACAAGAGACTACTTGTTGAAGTAGTGAAGTTGGATAACTCCAACAACAAAGGAAAATGAGTAAAAACAATGGGATGATAGATTACTGAACTGCAGAATCCATGATGCATTTTACATTTCCTGTTTGGGAGTAAACTTAGAGCTTACCTATGCCTAGATCTGAATGGACGAATGGCAGGAGAGGTAATAAAATCAGAGAGAGAAGATGTGATTGGCTGATAAGTTCTATTATCTTCGTATGTAGCACCATTTATTTCCTCATCCTCAAAAATCTCATCGAAGCGGGAGTCTGTTAGTTTGATACGAGTCCTTTGAGCGTCTCTCCGTTTGCGACATTTATCCTTACCCACTCTTTCCATATAGGCTAATAAGAGAAACCATTCATTTGAATTACTTATAAATAACTTGATTCCATGTAAAAATCAAACTTGCGAAACTGAAGACTAATGACCAAAATATACTATTGCCAAACATTTTTGTCAGAGAAAAATTGGACTTACAATTTTTTGCAGTCAGTCCCTTGCGTAGCTTTCCACTAGCTGTATCAAAATATCCAATGTGACATTCATATGTAGATAAATCGTCTGTTTCCTCACGTGAACCTGAAAACACAATATTTTGAAGACTCACAAATAGTGGAGGAATAGTAATTGTATTGATTTTCACGTTAAGAAAAAAAAACAATTGCCACAGACAAAAATAATTCAATCTCTAGTACAGCAATAGTCTAGTAGACATTCATAATCGCTTTACCTGACTCAGTTCTGTTGCCCTTTTTCAGAGCGCGTCGTTCAAGTTTGCTGAGGTGGTCCTGCTCACGGTGACCTTGTTGAGCTGACTTGACATGCATCTCGCCGTTGGAGACACATTCCCTTACGTTACCCACATTGCTGTAGTATGCTGTGCAAGTGTCATATGAAGACATTGGAGCTCTTGTCGTGCTAGACAATGCATGTTCCAAAACAGTTATCTGAAAATTATGAAGTGTTGTCAATGGAGCATTATCTTCACAGACATACAAGAGCAAGGAATTTATCATTTCTACAGGCTTCGGCTTCTGAGATTAGTTAAATAGGACGGCTAAATGTACCACAGTAAGATCACAAAAATCTAATTAACCTTACACCTCGGGAAAAAACACAAGTAATTGTTATGTAGGTTACTTAAGGGAGTGTCCTTTCTTAAGTCCCTGAATCTTACCTTAATATCTTGGCTATCTGATTCTAGTTGAATCTTGGATTTGAGGTAGTCTGGAAGCTCCCATCTCTTCTGTTTGTTTAGAGAGAACTCGACTGTTTCAAACCCTCTCGAGGGAAGATAATCCATTAACTCCTTCACCGACCGCTTAGCTAACTCACTGTCTCTGATGTCGCTCTTAACTATTAGACAGCCATACCTCTGATATTGGCTACTTGATGGTGTACCGGGTTGATGTCTAATTGTGTTGCCTGTATTTAGGCCTCTCTTTGATCCTTTATTAACCATGATGATAATGTAGAACCTGTAACGTAGGATATTATAACATTGGTCTAACATATATACAACTTTGAGGTCTAATCATGTCCCAGAATAGAGGAGGCATATTTTCTATTAAACTTACATTGATAAAATACTAGCATTTATTATTAACTTAATCTTATCAAAATGCCAAAATGAAAATTCAATATCTATATTGGTCCTGGAGATTAGATTAGTTAATTAATGTTATGTTAATGTTATAAATGTTTGTTCAATTAAATAATTGTTGTCCACCACGTTTTTAATAATATTTTATCCTTTCATTGAAGCATCAAGTCAAAATTCAAATTACATTCACATTGTTAATCATTATTATACATTGTACATGTAGTTATCTATTTCTAAACCGCTATTATGTCTGTTGTCTACCATTTAAACATATCTCACCTTTTGGCTGTACTTCAAATTGTCGGTGTTAATATGTAGCAGAGTTTCTTGCTCCTTGGTAAATCAAAATACAAACTTGTCTTTGGCAGGTTCGGCTTCGCTGAGAAGCAAGTTGATATCTCACAGCAATTTAGTCCGGTGGACTAAGATTGATAACGGTGCAGTTCCTTACAAGGATCGCCTCTTGCTTGTGCTGAGTGAGCTTTGCAGACTCCCGTTTTATATGCGTACAGGCGGGCATGTTTAAGCATGAACGATATCAATCAATAGATAAAGAATTGCACCAACTGTAGTAAATTTGAGGGTAACACAATGATTAGTTATTGTGCAATAGTCGAGTCTAGGACAACCAATGGTGCAATGTTTACATGGTGATATGGTACCGGCTACACTATTGGCCAGTGTAATATTGAGGTCATCCAATAGCGGTAGTGAAAATGCGCACGTAAAGAAAGACAACTCCAATAAACGTTAATTAATACTTGGGCTAAGGTCAAAAACCTTTAGGTTACGGTCAAGGTTAACATGGGGAAATCCAAATCAATGATATTATCATTGTCCAAATCAAAGAGAGTAAACTCTCTTTGTCCAAATCAATGATAATATATAATATTATCAAATCAATGTATATTTTTTTATTATCATTGCTTAAATCAAGAATTTCTTTTTGCTATCAACCGCTTGTGATTTCAATTATGATTCAATTTTGGCCCTAACTTCCACATAATCATAATGATAATAATCTTTTTCTTGTGATAGAGACAACCATAATCAAAATTAGTGAAAATATAGCATATTTTCCATGTTGTACCAAGGAGTAAGAGGGTGCACCAAAGCAGTCACCAGTGACATTTTTATTTTGCTCTTCATTTGATTATTTTTCTGTTATCATAAGCATCATGATTCTTTAGTTACAATATTTCACCAAAATTTAAATGATGACCCAAAAACTCTAAACATAGCATGAGGAAAGCAAAAATTAAAATATGATCTGATTTGTCGTCACTTGAAGTAACTGGATAAGACTTGAGTTTTGAGGGACATGTAAAGGCTACGTTTAATTTGTAACTTATAATTAAAAGATAGTTTGGATTGTTTCGCTTACAAGAATTAACTCATGACTTGAAGACTCACAACTAAGATTTAGCCAAGACAACTTGAGTGTTCAAAAATGTTGAAAATACCTGTATGAATTTATTATTCTACTATAAACTGTAAAGATCAACAATTTCGAACTTTCATTCTGCACTATTAAATATATTTGAAGTCAAATATTTTATAATTAAATATCTGCTGGACAACCCTGGTGTTACATATTTAGTTTGTACATACCTACATGTACATTATATACCCATTACCCATATGTCTAATTAATGTTGCACACCCTTCAGATACAAATTGATTTATCACTGAGATGTTACATTGACAAATCCATGCAGTAGTCATTTTAAACAATTTATTTACAGTTTTTGAAGATAGTTCTATAAATAAAGGATGAAACAACGTTAGCACCATCTGAAGTTGAATCAGACCACATCTAAATAAAGATCAATACAAAATAAATAAAATATATGTTTGTTGAAACAGTGATAATTCGATGTTTAGAAGGAAGTGACTGGAGTTGGTTTGACAAGAACAAGTGCAGAAGACATCTCGTTAACAAGTTTGTCAGTGTTTTTCTTAACTAACTCGTTTGACTTCATGATCTGATCCAAGTTCTTTTTGGTACATTGACCAGCCATCTGTCGCTCTAGAGAATTTAGGTGGTATGATAAGAGTGAGATTGTAGACACACAATATTTGCCGCTCTTCTTGAAAGCATTGACAGCATTAGAAAATTCCAGAAGATTATGAGCAGTCAGCACAGCTTGCACTGCTTGGTTTAGATACCGACGGAGAGACTGTCCATTGCTGCTGGACTGAAACTTCTGGAGACATTTAACCTGCAAGTAATGAGTCAGCAATATTAATGCAAAGAACCCGGGCGCTGGCCCCTACTTAAAAACAACACAAAATTAAATTTCTGAAATTTTGTCAGTACACATTATGACATCAACTAAATCCAACTGGGAAAATAAGTCACCAAATACAAGTCATAAAAATTAAAGTGATGAATTGGAGTATTAATAGAGGCTGATAAGTGAAATACTCACTGTTGCATTGGAGACCAGGTAATTCACACATCTCTTGAGTTTCGCCTTCTTAAACGGAGCTTTGTACAGCCTGTGTTTGCACGCCATGTTGTAGGAACTGTGAGCTGAGTCTGGCAGTCCATGACTAAATTCTCTCATTTAGAATAAACGAATATCTCATTGATAACCCGATGACTGTAGGAGTGTTGACAAATTGTGTATCATTATTCTGCATGGAACGCAACATTGAAAAAGCAACCAATGTAGACTCGTACCGTGTATTCCATTTCTCCAACTTTGCATGTGTGATTGTAGTGTTCATCACCAATGAGGGCTTGTCCGCACTTCCAGCAAAAAGCAGTTCTGCATCTACTACA
The DNA here is from genome assembly GCA_935421135.1 of Bugulina stolonifera. Lineage (NCBI taxonomy): Eukaryota > Metazoa > Bryozoa > Gymnolaemata > Cheilostomatida > Bugulidae > Bugulina > Bugulina stolonifera. Next base: position 13,937,262 of record OW285196.1, read on the forward strand.
ACTCATGCGTATACATCCGCCATCTTTCTCTATGGGGATGGCACACTGTGGACAGGGTTTGGTACGCACACAGATTTCCGATTCCTCTTCCACTGTTACCAAATGCACAAGGCCTGAAATACAAAAATGATATTCAGTAACCAAAAAGCTGGAATATACCATTTGTCAGATGGCAATAAGGAAGAAACTGGTGTTTATAGTTATATATTTTCCCATTTACAAATAACAAAACCTTCACGTATTAGATAACTAAGTTAGAATTGCAATTCAAGCTACCGTCAGTGCGTATTTTCTCATGGTAAGTGTTGACTTGGGAGCAGGTAAGTGGCCAATGAGGTTCCTTGAGACACTTGAAGCAGCATTCCTTTCCACAGTGGCATCTGACAGGCACAGGGTCAGCTCTGGCAGCTAAATCATCATCACAGTGCAGGACTCGGCTACATCTGAAATAAACATATGAGGCTTACTTTATACCAGCCTTATTCTAGAGTTTTTAAGTTGAGCATATGGGGCTATGCACTATTAAGCTAATACAGTTATAATATGAAACAAGGGTGTGCATGATCTGATAACTCCTAATTTGTGTGCCCAATTAATGAAACCCGCCACATCTCTCAATATTCCTATTAATAGGAATAATGTATCGCTAATCAACTGCATTATAGACTTACACATCATTTGGGCACCAGTTTGCCTTCTTCTGTGAGAAGAGAGAATACTCGGTAAGATGGAGTTCGTGCAGACTATACGTATTATAATTTGTAAGTGACATGACAAACACTGGATCCACCTCTCTAGTACACTCGTACTCAGGACAGTTGATGTGAACTTTACCCTCTCGTATGTTAGTAGTGAGATGTGCTGACCAGCATTCATTACAGAAGTAATACTGACACGGTAGGATAGCAGAGTGGAGTACAGAGTCATTGAGGTCTTCAAAACATACTCCACACTGTAGGTTACAGCTTAGAGCTCGTTGGAACTGCGTTGGTATGAATACGTAGCCATCATTAAATGCCTGTAATAAAACCAATTGATGTGTTACCAATGCTAAAACCTGGACTAACAATATGAGAAGATAATCAAATAATCAGATAGTATGAAACAGGATGAAATGGCATAATAGCAGATTAGAAATCGACCAATGATACGTGTGATCACTCGAGATATTTTGGTTAGCGTTTACAAACCTCAGTATGGAGCAAGTTCATCTCTGATTGTTTATGATAGTCAGCAACTGCTTGCTTTGACAGATCTATTAAAAAGGATGACCTTGTGTTCCAGCTGTAGGACGAGTGGTTAACATTACTGAACCTTTTGCTCTTGATATATCTAGCTGACATCACAGCGAGCCCACTTCCTCTAGAATGGACAACTGTTGTTATATCCTTGTTTCATAGTCCAGGATTGATTTTCAATTTTAGTTTTGTAACTCATAGTTATCTGAATCATGACTTACTTTTCCTGAGCAAGAAAACGCCCATGCTCCAAAATGAGATTCTTCAGAGTAGTGAAGTCATACTCTGCTCCCTCGTTTAAGGTTGGAATACAAGTGGAATCCTCATCAGTCACATGGGTCCCGGTACAGTAGACTCTACAAAAATATAATGCCTACATATAATTTGCATTATTTAGTTAGTGCATGTATCGTAACAGAAATTATAGTAATGTATATTCATTCTGTTAGTATGATAGTTTACCTGTATCTGTCTGTATCTATACCCTCAGCTCTTAGCACCAGAACCATATAGAGTCTGTCTGTCCTGTTGACCGTCCCCAACTCCTCACTCAAGTCTATAGTAAGAGCTCTGGGCGTACAGTAGGATTCTGTGTAGTTGTCTCCCGTGTTTAGACTGAGAGTTGAGATGTCCATATCCTCATTCTTTAGTAAGACCTCAGTGTAAGCTGGCAGGTATGGCTTAGTGTATTCACTGGTAGGTGGGCGAGAGGGTGCTGAATGCACAGCTGGAGTATCAGGATATACAGGTTCATTAACATAGACTACACGCTGCTTCTTGATCTCAGTGGAACCATCAGAGTCTGTGCTGCTTCTGCTACTACAATCAGACAAGAAACTACTTGTTGAGGTATTGAAGTTGGATAACTCCAGCATCAGAGGAAAATGAGTAAAAACAATGGGATGATAAATTACTGAACTAAAGAATCCATGATGCATCTTACATTTCCTGTTTGGGAGCAAACTTAGAGCTTACCTATGCCTAGATCTGAATGGACGAATGGCAGGAGAGGTAATAAAATCAGAGAGTGAATATGTGGTTGGCTGATAAGTTCTATTATCTTCGTATGTAGCACCATTGATTTCCTCATCCTCAAAAATCTCATCGAAGCGGGGGTCTGTTAGTTTGACACGAGTCCTTTGAGCGTCTCTCCGTTTACAACATTTATCCTTACTCACTCTTTTCATATAGGCTAATAAGAGAAATCATCCATTCGAATTACTTATAAATAACTTGATTCCATGTAAAAATCAATCTTGTGACACTGAAGACTAATGACCAAAATACTATTGCCAAACATTTTTGTCAGAGAAAAATTGGACTTACAATTTTTTGCAGTCAGTCCTCTGCGTAGCTTTCTACTAGCTGTATCAAAATATCCAATGTGACATTCATATGAAGATAAATCGTCTGTTTCCTCACGTGAACCTGAAAACACAATATTTAGAAGACTCACAGATGGTGGAGGAATAGAAATTGTATTGATGTTCCCTTCAGAAAATGACATATGATATACAATATATGTCTACATACTAGTACCATTGGCTGGGCAATAACATTATTTCTAGTTTTTGAAGATGATCATAAATGTTATACAGCAACATTGGTAGTGAAGCAATCGATGTTCAAAATAGCCTTACCTAACTCATTTCTGTTGCCCTTCTTCATGGCCTGCCTTTCTCGTTTGCTGAGGTGGTCTTGCTCACGGTGACCTTGTTGAATTGACTTGATATTCATCTCCGAGTTGGACACACATTCTCTAACAGTACCAAAATTGCTATAGTATGCTGTGCAAGTATCGTATGCAGATACTGGAGCTTTCGTCGTGCTAGATAACGCATGTTCCAAAGCAGTTATCTAAAAAGTAAAGAGATATTTCCATAGAGCATTTATCACAGTGCAGTAAAACCGACATACAAGAGAAATTTATCGGACTTTGTCACTCATACACTCCATTTCTAAGTTGGTTCTTTGGGCTTCTTTTATTAACGAAAGACAAAATTGTGAGTGTCCGCCCCTTCATAAGTCCCTGAATCTTACCTTAATATCTTGGCTATCTGATTTTAGTTGAATCTTAGATTTGAGGTAGTCTGGAAGCTCCCACCTCTTCTGTTTGTTTAGAGAGAACTCGACTGTTTCAAACCCATTGGAGGGAAGATAATCCATTAACTCCTTCACCGACTGCTTAGCTAACTCACTGCCTCTGATGTCGCTCTTAACTATCAGGCAGCCATACCTCTGATATTGGCTACTTGATGGTGTACCGGGTTGATGTCTAATTGTGTTGCCTGTATTTAGGCCTCTTTTTGATCCTTTATTAACCATGATGATAATGTAGAACCTGTAACATAGGCCCTATTACATGTATAACATTGGCCTAACATATATACAACTTTGAGGTCTAATCATGTCCCAGAATAGAGGAGGCGACTTTGGTATTAAACATTCACTGATGAAATTTTAGCATTCATTACTTCAATATGATCCAGTTAAAATTCAAATTACATTACTATTATACATTGTACATGTAGTTATTTATTTCTAAACAGTTACAAGTGCGTGTAAGTCTGTGGACTTACATGGGTATTGTTGTCATACTAGACTGGGGGGGGGGGGGGGGGGGGGGCAGAAGAGGTATGCCTCATATGGGCCAGGAGCAGGGCTTAAAGTGTAAAATATTTTTTACAGGAACGCATCAACATTACTTTTACAGGAACGCATCAACATTACATGACTTTCACTATCAAACAGGAAGTCCGCTTATATCTGGCTAAATTCAAAGAAATAGCACATCAATAAGATGTTTTTACAATAAATATTTTTACCAACTCCTGTTCTCTGTGTGTAAACAAGCATTTAATAAATATAATAGTTATATCTACATTTCTGTTTAGAAGAGTGGTATTGAGCCAGTGTTGGAAGGCGCTTGCAGAAAATGTTTGAGAAGCTTCGATTTGTCTCCCTTGTTTTCCTGTCAATATTCAAAATGCTATGTATTTTTGAGTAAACAGTAGTACTTTGGATCTTCTAACATAAAAATGTTTGCCATCCATATTGCCACCTAATTTTCATGTGTTAATGTGTAGGAGATATTAATATTAAAATGAAAAATACTTTAGACACCCATTTAATGTCCCTATTTAATTAACTAAGCTAGCGACCTCTCAATGTTCTGAGCGAGGGGGTCTGACTGACTGTAGTTAGTTAGTTACCTTTCCTAAAACAACTAGTAGACTAGCTAATGTACTGAAAATGCAACCGGAACGCGTTCCTGTAAGCACAGCTCTAATAAATTTTTACCAGAACGGCGTTCCGGTACACTTTAAGCCCTGGCCAGGAGTGGTGCATGGTTTGGGGAGTGTTCGATGTGTATGGACCAAGAGGTCATTTCACAGTTTGGCAGTGCAGGTGGTTATGGCCTGCCATTTGAAGAAATTAAAAATATTTTGTCATGTAGGCCTATCATAGCTGTCTACCATTTAAACATAATTTATCTCAGTTCTCACCTTTTGACTGTACTTCAACTAGTAGGTGTCAATATGTAGCAAAGCTTCTTACTCTTTGTTAAATGTAAACCTGTCGTTGACAGGTTTGGCTCCACTAAGGAGCAAGTTGAAGTTAAGTTGGTGTCGTCTCGCAGCAATACCAGTGGTGCCGTCTCCAACAAGGATTGCCTCTTGGTTGCGCTGAGCGAGTTATGCATGTAGGTGGGCATGTTTAAGTATGAGCGTTATCAATCAATAGATAAAGAAGTGCACCAGCATGTAGTAAATTCAGGGCTGATACAATTATTAGCTATTGTTGTATTGTGCAATCGTGCTAAATTTGATAGCATAATGCAGCCAGTGGTGCAATGTTTACATGGCCATATGGTACCAGTTACACTATTGGCCAGTGCTATATTGAGGTCAACCAATAGCGGTAGCAAAGACATGAGCGTAAAGGAAGACAATCCCAATCAACGTTAGAACAAAGATCTTAGAATACCAATGCTTGGGCTAAAGACAAAAGCCTCTAGGTTATGGTCAAGGATAACATTGGGAAATCCAATCATCCAATTCAAGAAAGTTCAAATCACAGAATTCCATTATACAAATTAAGACTTTCTTCTTGCTATCGAAAGCTTGTGATTTGAGTTATGATTTAATTTTACTCGCAATACTCACTCAGGCTGCCTTTGAATGGGTGCTATTACTTACCTATCTTACTTCCCGTTATTAATCCCAAGAAAGCATTGAGATTGATATATATATTATAATTATTATTATATAAATCTAAAGAGATCTGCATTTTTTCTAATTTATTTGGGGTGGAGAAAGCACTTTACTATGAATGGTAAAGCCAAAGTTAACTAATGTAGCATAGGAGCATTATAAAGTTGGATGCCCTTCCTAACACCACCAATGAACCTTATGGGAATTGAATCTGGGACTCCCACATGAAAGCCCAGAGCCCTTACCACTAGGCCACGGCTGCTCCCTATTGAATGGATGTTATTGGTAAATCTAAATCTAGTTGCCAGTAGTCAGTTCGTGGACAGTGAGCGAAGGACGTGCGGTAACCAAGGTAAATAAAGCTGTCCTTTTTGGTTAATAATATCTCTCCTTCAGCAAACATCTGAATTTTGTGGAATACACTTAGCCAATGTAATAGAGTGATGATGTACTAGTCAAACCTGCTGGGTAAGGCAGCTATCACAACTTTAATTCTACTTTATAGTTTAATGAAAAAGGCAGGGCGGTTTTGGCAATTTTTTTTCACACTTTACATTAGATACATTTATTATTATTTTTGTAGATAGACTTTGAATATTTTCAGCAGCATTACTAATTAAATTGTTGAGTAAACCACTCGCTACCGTACGTGTAAGTAGTTACTGGTTCCCAGTCTATAGTATAGCAAGAAATTCTTCTTTTTCTGTTAGATCTCTGTATAAACCGCAATCTCATATAGGGTACTTGGCTTTAAATAAAGGTTTATTGACTTTTTCTATTGGGTGTCTTGGGCCCCTCAATCAGGAGTTAACAGTTACTAGATACTTGTTAGGGTACGCCTATATGTGGTGGTTGGGTTTTGGGATAAAAGCAGAGAGCTGACCAAATAAAGAGAAGACAACTCTGTTGTTGTACGGATTTGCGACATTATGTTATGAAGATCTTGTTAGGTAGTAGTGCAGCAAAATGGCTCCCTCAACATATTAGTACTAACCTTTTTGTCATCCATTAGAATGGTATGCAATTTATGAATCATTATGTAATCTTTACATGCAAATTGTAGGATTATAATGACTTCTAATTGGTTGAAATCCTACTCAATTGAGATGAGTAGAATTATTCACAGCCCATTGATTCCAAACCCCAGGTTTGTAATTGGTTGATATCATATGTAATAAAATACCATACTTTCTTATACAATGGATACTTATACTACTAATGCTTTTGCTAATGTTCTATTATTTCCTTGTTGTTATAAACACATTGCCATGCATCGGTTCATTTGCCTTTTAGCAGTGGCATGGGTGTAACACTTCTAGATGCTAGGCATTGGCACAGTCACAGGTATGAACTATACAATCATGTGTTGTCTCTCTTACATACTTATTCTTACATGTAGACTGTAATGGGTGATTAGATCAGACTTTGCTGCAAACCATTTTTGTCTGGTCCATAAACAAACAAATTCTTTTTCATTTGCTATTCTGAATATACTGCAAATAGGTTGGTTTGCAAAGTTTTCTGTTTTACAGCAGGCCTATAGGTATATTTATAGTTTCATTATGCCAGGTGAATGAAACACATACAGAAGCTAGAAATGACAAAGTAATTCTGTCATAGGTACTACATGTGGGAGTTGTAATTCCCACCTTTTGCTTTTGTGCTTTTATAGCTAATGATGTTTGGTTGTGCTTTCCTGTTATACTTTTTGTATCAGCTTTAGATAATTGTTAGGACTTTCAGAACTGATTATGGGGAAGAATAAACAGTACCTACTAACACTTGCCCATAATTTCTGACAAGTTACGCTGTTTAATATGCTGTTTGCAGTAGGGAGGTTCAACTAGCCTGTAGACCCTAGAGATGAAGCTGCCCTTTCAATACCTACCTGTGATATCTGGTTTGTAGTTGTAAGGGTCAACCCCATATACCAAGAACTAAGTCTAATTGCATGAGTACAGTACAACTCTATGTATTATTAGAATCTTTGAGAAAGGAGAGAATAGCACTGATCTTACATAATAGATGTGAATAGAAAGGCATAGAAGGTAAATTACTTGGTAATTAACCTCTTAAATGACTAATTGAAGTGAGTGTGGAAAATTTCCAAGGTTTTATTCTGTACATAATTATAATTCTCTAATAACTCTAGAGCTGACATTGAGCTCTATTGTTACGGAGTTATAATAACAATGATGTTGAATACATCAATGATGGAAATTCAAAAAGGTTGAAGAATGAATGCTAACAGGAAACATTTTATTTCATGAATTGTTCTTCAAAATTGGAAACTTATATCACAAGGTATGTCATGTGTTATGACAGAATGAATACAAGTAATAAGCTTTTCGATCTGAATGTGTAGCTAAAAAGTGGGGCGGATGCCTTATTTCCCCAGCACTGTAGCTACACAGGTCTAGGATCAGCATATATACAGTGTGTGTGCACTATTGCATATATATATATATTATGTGTGTAATAACAATAGTAAGCTAGTTTTTTGGTGAAAGCTGTTGTTTTATGGCATGCTATAAACCAGGCTCCAGGTAGGAATGGTTAAGGAATGAATTTGATAAACTAGAACATGTGCATATTTACATATGTATATATGTTTGTATACAGTAATACTTTTACTGAGTGTTCAAGTTGCAATTAATTGATGCTCTACAATATGAATATGACATTGTATACTGTATATACTGTAGGAAACCATGAGACAACAGAAATGATAATATTTTTGACCAAAAGCTGGTTCTGTATGCAAAAGTTGATATTAATTTATTGTCAGTTTCTGCACTATTTTATGAAGCCATTGCAAATAAAAACATTTTTTTATATTTTATTATAGGCCTACACATACTTGTTTGTATCATGTGCTATACTGTGGCAATCATAGTTGTTTTTCGAGATTAATTTAACTTCTACACTATCTTTGATTTTAGGTACAACTAAAAGTATATATAGTACTACATGACCTCTAGAATAGAGATGGCGAACATATCTTCCTCCTCCACCACACTTAGTTACACACTAGGTGTCAGCACTAGTGTAACTACAGATATATTCACCTCCACCACTTCTGACCCACTCGCTGATCCTTTCTGTGGAATGGAGATCCACTACCAATGTGTATGTAGTTCAAATTATTTATTTTATTTTATTTTATGCCGGTAATTTGAGTATTTGTTTAATTTTTTTCTACAATGGAAGATATTACGCATTATGTAAAGTATGTAAATATTAAACAGCATGTCAGGTTGATAAGGATTTTTGCTGGCCGCTGTGCTGACTGACCAAGCTTCAGCCTGAAGAACCTGTTACATGTGTCATGTCAAGCATAACAAGTTCCCCTGCTGTGTATAGGATCTACATATTGCTTCCGTAGGAGACAGTGAGAACTATAAAGAAGGTGATATTCTCTCTCACTATTGTGATGGACGTCATAGCTCTGTTCATACTCTGCCTATACAGGAAGTACCAGTCATTCTCACAGGTGAGTGTCAGTAAACTTGGGATCACAGGCTAAGAGTTACACTATTAGTTATAATTATAGTAGATGTTCAGCCCTCTGCTGCCCATCACTTGCAGATTGTGTGTGCCTGTCTTACAACTTTATTTGCCACATTAACTTTGTAAGCATGATTCTTAACCACTAGTCATGTACCACTAATTACGAGTAAAGCCATTCCGCTAGAGCTGTGTTAGAATCTCATTCAGGCCTGTGGACTTCAGATGTCAAATTTGGGTAAGAATGTTCAATTTGAAAAGAGCGGGATACAAAAATCTGAGGTAGATTTGAGGGAGACTTGGAAGGTCCTTGTATATGCATGTATGTGTAATTACATGTATACATACATACTCATCGGATAGGACAACTCCCGTCCAGTTAATCAAATAATCACCTGGTTGCAGATTAAATTCAGAAAATTATAATATGATTTCTGTCTATGTCTTAAAGGTTGCCCTCTCTGCCCCCTCCTCTTCTTCACACTCGTAGCATTAAAACTGAAGCTGGTGGTTAATCTTATTTCCATTCTCATAATAATTATGTTTGTAGAGAATATTTCTTCACATCTTACTCAGTAACCTTGTGGAGGGAATAGCTCACCTCATGGTAAGTTTATATATAAATATATAGTTTATCTCTATGTCTATGGTTATAGTTTGCATCTCTATGTCTATGAATATAGTGTTGGCATCTTTATGTCTATGGTTATAGGATGATGGAGTTTTTGGTCACAGGTGTGTTATAGCTGCCTTCCTGGTGCAGACGGCAGGTGGGTATATACTAGTAGCTATATCACAGTTACCTACATTTCTCTAATATGGTACGGTTATATAGACCAGTCATTTGTGATAACGTTATGTTATAGAAAGAGAGAGATAGATAGTTTACCATTTGGGTTAATATCTGCAAGTTATTGTCAGTGGTGTAAATTCAACTAGTAATAGTTAGTGCCGTTTTACTTAGAGCATTCTACATTCCTCTCTACCTTGATGCTCACTTTTACTTGCTATTTCCTGTTAATGACCTTGTAGGATTTTGATTGCTGTCGACATTCACTACTTTCGTTCTGTTCCTTGGATTTCTTGCAGGTTTTGCTTTATTCATGTGGGTCTGCGCCCTCACTCTCTTCCTCTTCATCCTCCTCAGGAAGAACGTAAATTCTCAAAAATATGAAAGGTTGGTATTGCTACCTGTATTAGCCTTAGGATACGCCATAGTAGAGTCCCAGTAGGGAATAGCCTGGGCCCCAAGCTGTTCCAATGAAGAAAGGAGATGTCAGACAGTAGGACCAAAGAATAATGGCAGGAAATAGGCACTATAATAACAATTCACATTATTGGAACTTGGAAATACATTTTGCTAGATGTGATTTCATGTGTTGAATAAACTGTTCTATTCAGAGTTTTGCTTCAATCAATGCTCTTGTTGCCAGACGGCTAAACAGTATTAACTTGAAACATAATCATTTATTTATTATTCGGATTTATTTGACAATTTAGCAAAAAACAACCAATAAGTCAGTTAATGAGTCAGTGAATCACTCAGTAGACACTGTTACTATTTTAGGTGGTACATGACAGTGTGCTGGGGAGTGCCGGTCATTATGGGTATAGTACCCTTTGTAACTGACCATTACGGTCCAGCAGGGGCCTTCTGCTGGATCACAGCAGGACAGGAAAAAGAAGGACAGCCTATCGATATGGGCGAGATTCTCAGGCTAGCTTTGTAAGTTGTACCTTGTTATGTTACTCATGTTATTTGCACTGTAAAACATAGTGAGATAAAGTAAATATTTTGCACAGGTAAGATTCTTTATGGAAGTAGTTTATAGCCGGAATGCAAAGTATAGTCTATATTTGCTCAGTAAAGTAATAGGAGAGAGACATTTATGTAGACTATATTTACAGAGTGTTAGTTGATATCAATTAACACTCTGATACGAAAGTATCTGTCTGTATGATATTTGGCTGGATGCCAACTGCCTGGTGAGATTAACATTGCTTGTGCTCAGTGAAACATGCTATACTACCTAGGTACATGGGGAAATCATGTGACCCCTCCCCTCTCCCCCCCCCCTCCCCGTCACATTTGCCAAGGATTATTCTGTGAAGTGCTGAAGTATGTAAATACATTTTTTTATTGTTTACTCTCAGGAATGTAAGGATTGCAATATATTCAGTTGAGCCTTTATTTCCTGAAGCCTGTTCTCTTCAACTAAACACTGAATTATCACTCATTCACATTCTGATTTACCATGTATCATGTCAAAACAGTAGATGTAACACTGGGGAGCCCATGCTATCTTCTTGGCAATGTGCTTACTGGGTAATAGTATGCCAATTAGGAAAACTATTCAAAATTGTATTAATTGGATAATTCCAAGCTTTGATCTGTTGTAAGCAGGATGGAATATGGCCGCTAGCCAACTCTACTTGGATCCTCACACTGAGGAATAAAGTTTTACATTCTGTGAACTGGAGTTACCTTCTTTTTTACAGCTCATTGGTTTTCAAAAGAATTTGTATAAGAATGATACATGATGATACATGACATGCCTATTTACTACTGTAACTATCATAGTAAACTAACTACTACGCTACGCTACTCTACACTAAATGTACACTACACTATAATAGGTGGGCGAGGTGGGTAATATACTATGTATATCTGTAGATGGTGGGTCATATACTATGTATATCTGTAGATGGTGGGTAATATACTATGTATATCTGTAGATGGTGGGTCATATACTATGTATATCTGTAGATGGTGGGTCATATACTATGTATATCTGTAGATGGTGGGTAATATACTATGTATATCTGTAGATGGTGGGTCATATACTATGTATATCTGTAGATGGTGGGTAATATACTATGTATATCTGTAGATGGTGGGTCATATACTATGTATATCTGTAGATGGTGGGTAATATACTATGTATATCTGTAGATGGTGGGTAATATACTATGACTGTATACTTATAGATGGTGGGTGCCGGTACCTTTGGGAATCCTCATTATCCTCATAGCGTTTATATGGATGATTTGTAAGGCTTCCAGACTCGCCAGAACTTCATCTTCTGGAGGCACAACAGATGCGCAGCGGAGGCAGCAGGTCTGTATACCAATCTACACTCTTACATTTATTTATACATGTATATCTATCCTGACACGTTTATAATTGTTCGTTATTAATACAACACGTAATACGTGTCAGTGGAGAGTTATGTGTCCATGTATGTTCCCAGTATTATATTAAGCCAAACCACAGGGGTTCAAAGGTGAAGGTCATTTTATCCTTGCACTCTTTGTCACTAGGTACTGACTTTAAGGAGAAGACAAATTCATGTTTACTATGTTTACTCTGTGGTCCATAAACTGATTTACTCCTAGTTGTGTTCTGGAATTGTTTGGTGAGTAAAGTGTTACATGTAACATACACTGCTGTCATATTACCTGCTATATAATAGCTCATGTTATTGAATTCTATTTAGAGAATGGTAACAAAGTACCTATACCCATTGGCTGGTTACGGAGTCTCCTTCGTCATCCTGCATGGTATCATGTTTGTTGATAGAATGATTACTTTATCTGGACACCCACCACTCTATGTGATGAGGATACTTCAGATAGTATCCATCTCAATCTATGGTAGGTTTAGTACTTTATATCACGTACGCCTAATCTATGGTAGGTATAGCGTTTTATATCTACACCCATTTCATATAAATGTAGCATTACACTCGTATATAAGCTACATAGCAAGTAACTAGTCTCTGGCCGTAGGCCTATAGAACGAGTGTTGTATCTGTACACTAGCCTTAAATTTGTTAAGCTCTTGCCTATTGAAGGTACGATCCTGTGTACTCTGTTCTATGTGACCAATGGCAAGAACGAATTATCCAGGTCAAAACTCAAGGCTGCCGTAGAGCAATATCGGAGTGGCGCTATATGTCACAAGCTAGGTAAGTCATGCACCTACTCACAACTTATGCAAAGACCACATTCTACCTCACATTAGGATCACGGTCTATGTGGTTCCAGTTACAATGTAATCAGGATCCTATTTAGAGGCCAGAGTGATGCCTTTGGACCAATCAGATGCCAGAGTGATGCTTTTGGACCAATCAGGGATATTTAGAGTATGACTAATTAGACTAACTGCAGCTGGAGCAAATCTTTATTCTATTGTTCTTCCCATTCATAGTTCACACTCAGCTTTATATTAGTTTCACATCTACTTGTATGAATAACATATAATATGTATCATCTACGTATGCAACTAACATAATATATGTATCATCTACGTATGCAACTAACATATATGTATTATCTACGTATGCCACTAACATATACGTATTATCTACGTATACGAGTAACACATTATATACAATGTATGTATATTGTCTACATACACGACTAACATACATGTATCATCTACGAGTATATACGAGTAACAAATAATATGTATTATTTACATGTAGGTCTATATCAGGAGACCACCATGATGACAAGAACGGTTCAACTAACAGAAGTACCCACTGTCTACCCCTACACACCTCCAACCACCTCATCCGCAACTCCAAACACAGACAGTGGTGGCAGACCAATCTCCTCTCAGCCTGATGGCAGCAGTCTGACATTGACTGCACAGATCACGGTGACTAGTTCTACTACAGATGCTGACTCGAACAATAACCAGGGTAGACAGCGGGGAGACACGTCCGAGACTAAGGAACCAGAGATAGATAAGTTTAACTTAATCATCTGGTATGTCGGTGTCTTCCTCTTCTGGCCCAGGTCGCGACGTACAGTCGGCTAAATTATTGATCAGGCTGATGTTACCAGAAGTGTGGTGTTGCGATGCCTCCTGTATTGTTTCCTAGAAAGAAAGACAAGTCACATGAATTATTAATCACGTGGACTTGATAGATCTGCGAGACTTTGTCTTTTTCTTAGAATTTCGCTTTTACTTATATTAATTTTATATTTATGTTCTGGATAAAGTCAAATGGTTGCAATTCTTTGCTATATTTACAAATTATAGAGAAAAAAGAAATCTATACTTAAAGATCCTCGGAAAGGGAGACGAAAGTCAACAAACAACTCACTCTCTCTCACTTTCCTCAACAATTCTACATCGGAGGCACCCAACTCCCATATTAGACAGGAACCAAATGCAGCACCACGTCAGGTTATCTCCCCACTCTGTAATAATATAACGTCGCAGACAGCTGCTGTCCAACCACCGAGTGATGCCTCTTGCCCTCGAGGTGTTGAACTTGTTCCTGTTGGGGAACTTGATGAGACAATCGTAGACAGCTCCTACTCTACCAGAGTGTGTCACTCACTCGATGAGCAGCAACTTCACTCCCTCAAACTTGAGACTCATCTCAGTTGTACGTAATTATGAGTGCAGTCGTAACACGTACAGTACATGAGTATAGTCGTAACACATGTAGTGCTCTTGTTTGATTGATGAATAGTTTGTCTACAAAATATTCTACTGGCCATCTTGACTGTTCCTTTATAATACTATGGTTTCCGGCTGCCTGTGAGTGCATGCAAGTGTCAAATATTAATTGGAGGTAGACTTGTTATTCTAACTCACTATTCATATTCATCATGAACTGGTTGCAGATCTGCTGGAAAGGACGTCTGAGATGCCAAAAATCTATTTATTGGAGGACAGAAGAGCGAGGTGGGAAAGTTGGAAAGACGATCAATCTCTGGAGTCTTTTACTCAGGGACTTGAGAAGAGTCTGAAGAGATCACTGACAGTGATGGTGCACGATATGGGTATGTACCGTATAGTAGTAGTGTAGTAATACGGCATGGGTATGTACTTAACAGTAGTAGTGTCGTAATGTAACACGGGCATATACTATATGTACTTAACAGTTAGAGTAGTGTCGTAATACAATATGGGTATGTATAGTGGTAGCGTAGTAATATGACATGGGTGTATACTAATGATAGCAGTGTAGTACAAGTAATGCAGCACGGGTATGTATAGTAGTAGTGTATTAATATAACATGGGTATATACATTATTTAATAGTGGTGTAGTACCTCGGCACCGGCTCAACAACTCTTCTGTTGGAGTTGTTGACTCGTTGTTCCAATTAACTCAATGAGAGCACAACTCCCATTACATTGTCATAATGTTGCATTCTACTATCACGTGTATTTGTAATGGGTCTCCATGTTTGTAACTGTACTGCAGACGGAGCGTACTTTGGCGAGGCAATCACATGGTCACAGATCAAATCAACTGGTGACAGAATCAGAATAATAATCAATGAGGGAGTCACTGCCATAGAATGTAAGATACCCTAACATCTATACTATAATTACGTTTCCCACTTTGTCCGTTTATTCTGTAATAATTGCGTGTGAGTTCATGAAAATATTGCTTTCTAAGTGATTGACTAAAACCTCTATATCCAAAATTTATTGCCTTATTTTGGCAACACCTTCCATAATTTCTGAAAAAAGTTGTTTTGCGGTTTTGTGTAAACTTTAACGCTTTAAGAATAGTTGTCGCACTTTGTTTATTTTTGCTAAAATCTTTCGGTTGCATTTGTAGTTGTATTGTATAGCCATACGAATAATATATCATATATTTAACCATCTTAAATGTTAAAATAATATAGTTCTATGATATAGTATAGTTATGTCACAAAAGAACATTGCTAACAACTTGAGATTTACAATTTCCATCTCACCGCCTTGGTTTTCGGGTCACATGACTATGTTACTGTCTTTTAGTCACTCCTTCTATGGAGTCACATGACTATGTTACTGTCTTTTAGTCACTCCCTCTATGGAGTCACATACAAAGAGATCGAGGAGTCGGTACCACAAGTATTTCCCAGATGATTCACTGGAATACGCTACTACGTACGACACGCCTTCCTGTGTATAATACCTCATTTACTATGCTACGGAAAACCTTATTCAGAGGGAGATAACTCTAATACTTGTGATATGTACTCTATTATTATTTAAATTTCCAAGTTTTTGCAATTTTGTTTCTGACTTTAAATTAGTGACTTATTGTACATATACAGGTATATTTTATCAGGATATGGGATGTAATATATTGAACTATGAAAATTTTTTTTATAAACAATGTTTACCTGCAAGCTCATCTCTTTTGACAAAACATTCACAACTTGTAACATTCCACACCAACCTATGTGAGACAGGTGGAGCCCAGAGTCTCTTTTCTACAAATTATTTGATTTTGAAGAGTATTATTTTATTTGACGACTATTATTTAATAATTCCAATTTCCGATGTTTTTATACATTTTTACTGCATTTCACTTCAAAAACAAGCTGAATTTATAATTGTGCCTTCCCAAAGGGTACAATACCACAATACCTTTTATATTTCTCACTATCAGGGTAATTCTTTATAATTAATGTTTTATGGTAGATGGCTTTCATGATTACTGCACTGTGGATCATTACTACATGTATTTCTATAAAGAGCATAATATTTATATACCATGTATATTATTATATCATTTCATATTTATTGCCATGTATATTATGATGTATACCACCCTGTATATCACCATGTATATTATGATGTATATCACCATGCCTGTCATCATGTATATCACCATGTATGTCATCATATATTATATTATCATTACAATGTATATTATATTATCATTACAATGTATATTATATCATCATGTATATCATCATGTACAACAGCTATAAGCCAATTCTATTGTAGCTCTATTTGAAGTAGTATATCTTTTCATTATGAATGCATATTATTATAAATATATACCATTATATTACAGTATATATTTTATTACATTATATATTATACAGTGTACATCTATATTACAGCTTCATCAACAAGGGACTAGACATATTATTACAAGGAATAAATACTACACACCATAATATAGATAACAAATATACACTGTGATAGCTTGACTTTACTGTGTTTATAAAAATTGGACCCACTTAGCATTTTTAAAATGTATCTGGCAATTCAGTTTTTGCTTTCTTGAATTAATGCACCTGATCACTACCACTAGACCTCTGTTACCAATATAACAATTTATTTGCCAGTGGTTGTGATGAGCCTGTTCTCTCCTTGATATAAATCATATTACACTAGGAGAACATACATTTACAACAATTAAGTTATTACTTGGAGGTTGAGAATTGCACTAAAATAATATTGTATTATAATAATTCAGCTTCTCTCCTGCTAAATAACATGATTGGGCAGAAGAGAGCAGATCTATGGCCGTTCATGAGACCCTTTGGATCTCCTTTAGTGCCATATAACCCATATGCATATATTGTTAGAAGTGTTTGCCCATAAAATTTAACTGACAGAAAGATTAACCTGGTGTCAACGGACACATCATATAAAATGAATCAAAATCTTGCTGTTTTTTCCAATTGAAAAATACTTGTGGGATTTAAGCAATTTCCCTAAACTTCAAACTCTTACCTGAACTTTCCTTGTTTTCAAGTCTCGGCTATTTTCTGCTTCGCTGAGCGCGAAACCAGAATCTCAACGGTGGACACGAATTTACCGTGGGAGATTTCCAGCATGACTATACAACTATTGGTGAACTAAATGAAAATGTGTGCTAAATAATTATAGGCTCATACATCAAAGTTCTGCAAAAATAAACGAAGTGCACAGAATTATGGAAAAACACAGAGATATAGTAACTTTCCACATAATGCAAGGATTAATAAGTTCTGTCTTTTTATGGTGCAACAGGATGAGTGTCTAATATAACAACTTGCAGTTTTGGTTGATCTCGCTGTATTTCCTTGTCTAACACACTCAAGCTGTGTGGTTACACAAAGATGGATATTATTAATTTTACTTCAATTCGCCAAGAAATAGTAAGCAAGATCCCGGCTCCACTCCAAGCACACTGAAAATGATAAAGAGGCATGTATGCATGTAAATTATTAGTTTATAACTAGGTTTATCCGACTCTCTCGGCACCCCTCCAAGACCATTGTTTGATATGCCTGTGCCAAGCTATGTCACGGCTCGCGGTCAGCGTTGCTTTAAATTCCAAGTGCCAACGATTTGGAACAGTCTGCCCGTCTCTTTGCGCTCCTCCGTGCACGCTGGTGCTTTCCGGGTGACCTTGGGGCGGCATATCCTGGCCTCCCTGGAGTAGGGTCGGCTGTTAAATTAAATCATATTTCTCTCTCTGCCAAATTAAACTATTTCAGTAACTGTATCACCAGTCTATTTAAATTGACTACACGGCCTAGCGCCTCGATTAGCTATGCTACTGCGCACATGGGCCGCATTCACTACATACTTTTATCTATCACAAATACAATGTAGTTAAACTTTTAGAATGAAACAATAAACCAAATCAAACCAAACCATTTTTAAGTTGCTATATATGATAAAAATTCATCCTACTGGGCTATTTTCAAAACCAGCATAATTATAGTTTTGGGATACATTTTCTCAGTGGAGATCAGCCTGTCAGGTTTGTGTCTGTTATTAATACAGTAATTTGATCAATATGTTTAAAATCATGTTAAAAAAAATTAAATTATTAAAATATGTCTACATGTAGTATATACTACATGTATATTATACTACATGTATATACTACTGCGGATCAGGACTTAAAATAATGGAGACCCCCTGTGTGTATTTCATCTGCATGCAGGATAAAGATCCACCTCTGCCCTCTTCGAAACAAGAGCAGCCACATCATGGCAGGCAGGTGAAACTGGCAGCACCAGCACTGTCTGTTCCAGCCTTGTAGCACAATGCTTCATGCTGGGTTCTTAACAGGCAGTGCATGCAGAGTGGTGGTGAGAACTTGGTAAGCTCACACACCACTATAAAAAATCACACCTGAGCTGTGGTACATAAAAAATACCACCGACATCCTCGATAACGAGAGTCTGCTATTATTATTATTATTATTATTATATACTACATGTAGTATATACATGTAGTATATACTACATGTAGTATATACATGTAGTATATACTACATGTAGTATATACATGTAGCTTCAAGAACTACTTTAATTCAGCTTAAAAATGTGAGCATATCACTAGTTAGTATTATGCAATATACAGTATGCAGTACATGGTCTACACCCTAAACAATGCAGGGTAGAAGCTGAGTTTAATTCATTCATCAACAGGAAGTGGGACTTCTAGCCTACTTGTTTACATAATATATTATGGTTTGTATCATATACTATTGAGATGCTATCACATTGTATAATAATATGTACCTGTACATTGTACATACATATTATTTTACTTTTATACATAATACATTACTAACACATTGCATAATACGTACATACATATTATTTTACATTTTCTCAGATGGATGGACTGACTGCATGCATCAGTGTCTCACACTAATACACTTGTCTACCAAAGTTCTTATCAGTTATTTACATCATAATTTAAATTATGGTCCTGAGTTCGCTTGAACAGAAACTGAAGTAGAATGGACAATAGAGATTGACTGTAATTGAATAGGATAATAAAGTATGTTAGGGATTGACTGTAAAACATTAGCACTCACACTCACACCCTCTTCAGCTATGTTTTGCTGTCAGCCCTTACTCTTGAATCGGTTGGAACCCAGGCTAGCAGTAGGCTCTGATTGTTACATGGCTAACTTTTTACCAAGTGTTACCATAGTTACCATAGTTATGGAATGTTGCCAAGTAGTGAAATCACTGTTATGGATGATTGAGCTTACCCATTGGTTCTAGGCTAATCCAATGGATATAATAGCACCTACATCGTATTTGTACAACTAGAACTAAAATACACAATGTATACACATTTCCTAGTTGGCTAGATCATTCAATAACATGACCCTAGCCTGTTTAGATGTCCAATAAAGAGACAGGAGTTGAACTGGTGTATAAGGGAGAGCATTAATCACTCTACTAAGATATACATTAGGTTTGTGTTGCTATATATTATAATATATTATGTATCTATACATTACTACTACCCTTCTACTTGTATTCTACATACACGGTATGAATAGGTATGCAGTTTTACTGTATAGATATACACGTAATTATGATAATTATATATTTGTATATATTCGACTGGAACGTTTGTGTCTTCTCTGGATATGGGGGGGGGGGGGGGGGGGGGGGGAATAGGAACTACACGCCTAGATACATGGTACTTTTAATTGTCACTTATTATAGCAGTGAATATCTCAATTAGGTGCAGTAGTGGAGAAATTTAGATAGCCTTAGTTCCTTGTTTGTGGTTGGGGTTTGGGGTAAGGGCGGTCAACCAGCAAAATATAGAGAAGTCAACTTCTCCTGCTTCAGTTTTGGCGAAGAACAAAGGCTATCTCAAATTTCTCCACTTCTGCACCTAACTCGAATATCTACACCTATGAACCGGTTTGCTCCCATAATCCATGGACATGTCAATTAACAGTGGATAGCCTAAAAATATGCGTTATAGATTTTACTGTACATACATGTAGCCTACATCTATATCACTATATGTGTTATGTACATACATCGGTGCATCGTGCAAACACAGGCTACACACAGAAGTACACCTTGTGTTATAGAATATCAGAAGACAAGGTAGATGTTAATATTTTATTGATAGCATACTAAATGCATATATTATTATAGTTTTAAATGAGCTACTAGTAGAGTCCATCTTGGTTTGACCAGAGAATGCTTTTGATGTTTTGTATCACTAATAGATCAGAAGTCAATCATTAGACCACAGTTTGACAGTAAGAAAACCATAATTATCTCAACAGTGTCAGTTACAGAATAGATTAGACTAGCTTTTGGTAAAAAATGGATTAGTGATGTTACTAGCTGCAGCGGCACTGCATAAAAACTAAGTGACCACAAGTCTTATATTATAGTATTGTAGGCATTTTACACTTTGTAGCTGCTTTTACCATTATTGTAATGTGCTTAGGGCTGCGGTTTGCTCCTGACCAAGATTAGACATTCCTTGTATCTGTAACAGCTGCATACCTCAGTAGCTCTACGTTATATGATGTGTAATACTTGTACTTGAACTCCCATTCAACCCCCAGTTCTGATTCCCATGTTTATTGTGATATCATATACCAGTATGCTCTTGTCGCATGTACACTAGCACATGGCTGTATAGATGATAGTAAGTATATGGTATAGTATACAGTATACACATAGTCGTGATTCAGAAATGCTCTTATTAAATATCCAACACTAGATTAAAGGGTTATAAACTGGGCTGGCTATATCTGCATAATTATATACATGTATATAATTATTATATTATTGTTATTGTTGAGGTTGTTGTGGCACTACGAAAGTACTCTTGTTATTATTGGCCCTTAACACAGGTCATTGTATTTCCTATAGACCTTCCGGAAACAACCAACACCACTGAGCCTCAACAAAAATTACTCTACTTGTATTACCCTATAATGTAGGCCTAGTGAATATGGCTTTGTGTGACCTACATGCAGTATACATGTAATATGTGTATAACACTCTGCAATCATGCCTGTGTCTATATACATATATCTATCCACTTATACGTATAATAAAATGCTACAGACATATTGTATGTGTATTTATTGTTGTACTTATCTATGACAAACATGTTGATTGGTTTCGTTATTATAGGACTCATTAGATTTTTTTCCTCATACCTTGTTAGACAACCATGATAGATCTACATGTATATGTTATGAGAAGTGGATACAATGTCTGGAATGCTAAATAATATTTGCATAGCGTAAGCTTACCGCTTCATTCTTGAGGAAGAAACCAAGGCTATTTCAAGTTTTTCCACTTGTATTGGCCTAACAATCATAGGCAATTCATAATTGTTAGTCAAATTGTTGCAGGACTACAAGCACAGAATGACTGCTGCCGTGTCTAATACGAGCATTTATGCTGACGACCATGAGCACTGCGACCTCCCTCCGGATCAGCACGACGGATGTGTGAGTACTTACCTCTTATTACAATCCTTTAGTAGCATTTCTTAAATTTTACTAATAATATATACATCAATGAGAGGAAGACTGACATGTACATTGTAACGTGTCATAAATTCTTTCATAGACACCAACAAGGTAACTTAGGGCTCGCTTGGTGCATGTATTTGTGTATTTTATAACAAAGAGAACATAGAGAGACAGGCTATAGGTGTAAAGAATAGAAACACTTGGTCGATGTTGCTCTATTTTGTTTGCCTTTGTTCTCATCATATATTAGATAAGCATGAGGCTATTATATTAGTGGATATGCATAATATTTTGTTGGTATAATTTTATTTAGGAAACTATAAGACTGGTGAAGAAGGTGATATTCTCTGTGTCTATATCTATGGATATCATAGCTCTGTTTGTCTTAATACTCTACAGAAAATATACATCTTTCTCCCAGGTAATAGTTCGTACCCTGTTTGTGGGCGGAGTTTCAGGCACAGGGCTACATTCCAGCTGTTATACCTAATGTTATTATAGTTACACCATTCTGTGATATTTTCAGCACAAATCCCAGCGCAATTGCTTTGGTACCAGTAAGAGTTGAAGTCACTTGGTGTTGGCAGATAGATAATATTGTCTGATGATTGTGTATAACATTACATGACTGCAGTGGAGCTGAACATAGTAATAGAATACCACTAGCTAGATATTTCCTTATACTTAGATCTAACAGGTATTTAATCTCTCATGTGATTTATTATTCTCTGTAATTTTCCAAGTCATAGCCATGGATACAATAGATGTCATATTGCTTCCATGGTCACAGCTCATTAAATAATCAGCAAAAAAATATATTTATAATAACTTCTAATGCAAGTATAAAGTATAAACATCTCCATATGATAGATATCTTTATACATATGTAGCTACCTAGTACCTACTACACCTACAGGTACAGTATATTCCATTGTTTGAATCTTTGACCTATTTTTTGATGCACTGGTGCAGGCTTCTACTATTTGTCTAAAATCAACTTGTTCCCTCTCATAATAGCAAAAGTAAATAGAAATAAATTTATATATAAATTTGTTTCTATTTACTTGCTATAGTTGGAGAGATAATGATAAACTAATACAATGTACATTCAAATTAATTTCCGAATCTGTTCTGAGGTCCAAATATCAGTTCACTAATTGATAAGAGTAATTAGGCTAACTTCCTTAAAGACTGCTTTAATCAGGGCCCAAAGAATGAACTCTGATTCTATAATTGGAGGATAAGTAAATACTAGCAGATTAGTGGTTACTGTACATGAGGGAGCAGCTGTGGCTTAGGGGTTAGAATGCTGAGCTTTTATACTGAAGGTTCCAGATTCAAATCCTGTCACAGTGTTGTTAGGTAGAGCATCTAGCCACAATTGCTCCCGTGCCTCAATAGTGCTTGGGGTCATGTAAAGCATGGCTTCAAGGCAACTCCTCTACCTCTGCCAAAAAAAGGCCATGCCATCTGGGCCTTTTCTCACAGGGAGTTGGCCAGCACGGGCGCCTGGCAGTGCAAGCTGCTAGGGGCTGGTCACGTGGAGGAGTATAAGCTGGTGAGTTTTTTTATTGGTTACTGGTCGTGATCCCAGTTCAAACCAACAAGTATTATGCCAGTAGTGTGATGTTGAGTAACTGTAATACTGTAGCCTGGCTGTCTCTCGGTTTGAAGACATCACTAGAGGTCAGAGGTCAGAAGGTACATGATGTATATTATTATGTTTACTGCTAATGAATGAGTTGATAATTATTTTGTTTTTCTCAACTTTTTAGAGGATCTTCTTGAATATATTGCTGTGTAACCTTGTAGAAGGAGCAGCCCATCTACTTGTAAGTTATATATGAGTCTATGGTGTAGGAGGTCAGGTTTAACTTAGAGTGGGCCACAGGCTAGGGGTGTTTACCTTGGAGCTCCAACTAATAATTTTTCTATTTATTATTACAAGCGCCTAAAGTCCTGGAAGTGACATGTTGATCTTCTCAATGCTGACCAGACATATTCTATCCTATCGATCTATGCAACCCTATATAGCTAGTGAACAGAATCTATTAGAAGTGCATTGAAGTTTCATTTTGTACGTGTGAAATTAAATGCACTGGGTTGTAATGAATACAGTTGTAGACCTATGTTCCACATATACTCAACTGGTGTCATATATATCCATTTACTACATGTACATGCATATGCAGATGTAGTACTAGTACCTGTATATTATAATACATAACATGACTGCTCACTCATGTGTACTATTTTTCATTTTATTTCTAGGACGACGGAATAACTAGTCTGAAATGCACAATTGCTGCTTTTCTCATACAGACTGCTGGTAAGTATTTTATTATGCTCTGTAACAAGGAACAAAGGCTATCTCAAAGGTGCTCAGTCTTGTATATTTTACATAATGGTAACACTGCAATGCTAATAGCAGAGATGCGATAACTCCAAGTCATTTATAAACTTCTATTATCCAGGTTTTGCTCTGTTTATGTGGGTCGGAGCTCTCACTCTCTTCCTGTTCTTGCTGCTGATGAAGAAGAAGAACACTAAACATTATGAGAAGTATGTAGACTGTGCTCCTTCATTCTTTGTTTATATTATGCACCATAGAGTTCTATGTACCCATCCTACTCACTCCTTTTATAGGCTACATGGGTCGAGTCCTCCTTATGTGCAAACCATATTATATAGTCCGAGTTCCTACATTTAATTCAGTCAAATTAGCTTGGCCAGCTGTATATTCAATTGTAGGAACTCAGGCTATCCCATGCCTAGACTCTTTATTATAAATGAAAGGCTTAGGTAATATTGTTATAGTTCATAGGCTGGGTTCCTCAACCATCTAATCCCCTTCTACTCTAGTAACCAAGACCTCATGTTGCACCAGCATGTCTCATGCTAAACGTTGCCAGCAGAGTCTTGCGTCACACAGTGAGGCAGGAAGTTACCAAAATTAGGACATTCTCTTGTATATTTTATGTGTACATGTATATAAAGATAATGATATGTACATTAGGTGCATGTTTAAAATAGTGTTTCTAAATATTATATACATACAATGTATGTATACGTACATGTATAATTGTGTATACATTTATCATAGCTTCTGCACCTACATTATATACATCCTGTGTGTGTATAATATTATCTTATTCATCAGATGCAAGAGTAACCATTTTATCTTGTTATTGTTGCTAGCCATTGGTCATCGGTCAAGTATCTGAGTGTATTAATGGTACATCATATATTATAGTAATTATTTAACAATATTAGAATAGTAAGATTTGACACAATTAATGACAGTTCGGTCATTTCAGTTTTTTAGAAAATAAAACCACTTTTTGGTAGAAAATAATATTTATTTTGATTTTAATAGAAAACAACTCTTGCTTCCTTAAATTTCGACTAATATTATTGCCATGCAAACAAGGCACACTCCTAGTCAACCATACCAATACATCTCAGATAAATATTCCAGCTCTTTGTGATGCGAGGCTTGATACTTGAGCACTAGAGACATTATTATTAGTTGTGTAACTGATCTCTTTCCTATATAAAATTTATATTCTATTGTTTTGGTAGCTGAAGCTTACCACAAAAGATATCATTATCAATTGGTCTATACGATATAAACTTGACAGTCATGTCATGTTACAGGAAGCTTGCGACATATTTCGCTCTATTATTCATACATGTAAATGACTTGTAGCCTGATTACCATCACTGTAAACATAAACATTGCCAGGGCTGCAGTGGTGAGCCATATACTGTGCACTAGTTGGGAGTTATCTGCCCTCTTTCTCACATTCATCTTTTACTGTAGTTTAGTAGTCATTCAACAACTAATGTGTTTGCTGTGGCTACCACTCCTAACACTGGACCCCATACTGTCCAATACTTTAAGAAACATGCCTTATAGGAAAAGGGTATTGAAGATAAAAAGAAAAGATGTACTAACCTATTACATTGCATAGGATAAGTTACATAAGCGCATAGTCTACGAATCACTGTCAAGTATACAGGTGTATTGATCGCCGCTGTTAGAGTTGTCTGCACATGTTCAAATAATGAGACCTGACTGAGTGATGTAATACTTGTCATTGTTTTAGGCACTACTGGGTTGCTTGTTATGGAATACCTATTATTACTGGCATCGTCCCGCTGTTTACTAGGAGCTATGGCCCTGCTGGAGCATTTTGTTGGGTAGAACTGGATGAACTCCGTCTTGCGATGTAAGTTACAATAGGAGCACAGGCTATTCGATACATGCTCATTAAATCAACAAAGTTATGGCAGTTTATTAATAAAGATAGAAGATGGTAGTTTATGCCACATTCTATATAACTGTATAACTGTAGATGGTGGGTCCCAGTTCCCATTGGTATGATTCTCATCATGACGGCCTACATCATCATGATCTGCAAAGCTACGATCTGCAAAAAACACTCGATACCTGAAGCTCAGCAAAGGACAAACAAAGTAGGTGCTGTCAACTTAGCTAGTACTTGGTATATACATGCATTCCTACATGTAGTTTGACTGCTTTGTTCAGAGCAAATATACTTCATTTACCCTGGAGAGAAACAGCTGTGTTATACGTAAATCAAAGAGACAACTCAGTAATTACAATAAGTAATATTGAGTGGTTATGATGTATAACATCTACTGTTCGGCTTGTAGAAAATGGTAGCCAAGTACCTGTGGCCACTTGCAGGTTATGGAGTCATGTTTGTAGCTCTACACATACTTATGCTGGTAGAGAGGATAACTACATACGGTGGAATGGCTCCCATCTACGAGATGAAACTGCTGCATATCATCTCCATCTCCTCCTATGGTATGGGATAAAAGCATATTACTGTGATTAGATGGCGCATTGTAATATAGCATTTTGGCATGTGGTTATGTTGACAAAATATGAGAGTTACTCCAAATGTATTTTCCATTTTGCTCACCGAACTAGAAAGAATGGTGAACACCAGAGTAGGTAGCTCTACCTGGACCTCCTTTAGTAACAATCCTCAAGTCTAGCTAGCAGGAAGTAGAATGTTTTGTTTATACATTATTTATGCATGAACTTCAAGTAAATCAAGGGATAGAGTTCAAGACGGTCCATGTTCCATTTTGGAAATTTTGTGACACTTTGAGTGTAATATTTTAGGTACGATCCTCTGCACTCTTTTCTACGTGACGAATGGCAAGGCAGGGCTATCGAAGAAGAAGTTGAGGGTGGCCTTGGCAGCTCACAGACGTGACCTAACCTGCCGCAGACAGCAAGGTTTGTTAGTTTGCTTTTATGTACGATAGGTAAAATGACTACTATAGTATGCAGATACATCATCATGAAATTCTCCCTCAACTTCTGGATGACCGAAATAAGAACAATAACGTCTTTAGTTCTAGTCAGAGACTAGACACAAGTCTGTTGAGATAAAAGAAGGTTTTACTGGTTAGATTTCACTCTACACATCTGTGTGTGTCCACCAGTAAACCCACTGTATCTTGCTTATACTACAGCTTTGTAATAGTTTTATGTTATGTCATGTTACAAACATGTAATGGTCGTGTAATGTTACCATTCGTATTTAGCTGTAGTGAGAACGATGACTGTCAAACCAGATACAGACAGCGAGAGTTCTGCTGAGGAGGTTGGTAACCAGGTACATACCAACGTTAATGTGGCCGTCATCAGTGGAGCAACAGGAGGAAACAACAAACAGCAGCAGCAGCTCAATCTAGAATACAAAAGTGGGACTAAATCAGTGGTTAGTTCAAGCAGGTTATTACCGTTTATAGACGATGGGTTAACCTGGTTTTGTCTTTCGTACTACTGTGCTAGTATAAACTGCCATGTTGAAGGGTTGTCATTTGAATAAAATGGGAGGAATGTTCGGCTATAATAAAACTGTTTTATGAACTTTTGCCTCATATCTTATATCCATTTTAAAAATGCTATGGTGAATATAGCGCATTATTATAATCTATTACTATTAGTGTACTATCTTCCCAGGATGCCACGTATTCATCTTGGAAAGTGTAATATTATAGAATATACCTACACATTCCGAGGAATAATTATTGCTGGTGTATATTTTAGAAGCCTGAGTCTACAAAAAAGAAATCAAAATCGAGCAAAACAACCAACAACAGTTTAACTCTCACTATTCAGTCCTTCTCGGAGGCGAAATATTTGGACCCCAAATACCTGAAATCTCATTCAACAAAGAAATCTAAACACACTTCTGGAATTCAAGATGGCGACTCTGAAGGTTTTGAGCTGAATGAGTTGGACGAGCCACGTGAACTCGATGAGACGATGGCTACTCACCACTTACATCCTGTGGACGTAGAGAAGGAGAGGGAGAAACAACTCCTACAAATCCAGTCACTAAATCTGAAACCAAGTATTAGTTGTAAGTCATAGATAGTACTATGTAATACAAATTAGCCTTATGCCCTTTCGCATCACTGTAACTACAGTCACTAATGGTAGTTCATTGTTATCGTCTCCATGCGCATCCGTACACATGCTACTAGTAAACATTACTAGTAGCATGGACGACAATGCAGCTCAAATCAACCCTCAGTCCAACTGAAATACATGTAGGTTATAAACTTTAGCTCAACTTTGGCTGCTTAGGAATCCGCTCTTTAAACTCTCCTCGTGTTAATGATACATAATATTTGTAGACAAACTTGATCGAAAATCAGAGATGTTGAAGCTCTATTTTATTGAGGAGAATAAGCTAAGGTGGGATGTATGGAAAGACGACACCACATTAGAATCTTGGGTGCGAGGCCTTCAGTCGACTTTACAGAGAAATTTAATGGTTATGGTGCATGACCAAGGTATGAGATAAGACAACTCCACAGCATCGTACAATGAACCTAAATTATATCATTGATATTATTTATTTTTAAAAAGTGTATATTATGTGAAATATAATATTTGGTGTTAAATGCATTGCGATAATATGATTGTTTGACCAGCCAGTCAGAGAGATATCTATGATAATTGCATGATAATGGTGCTACAATAGTGATAGAACCCCATGTGTTACTGTATAGAGTTATGTCCACCATGTGTTATTGTATAGAGTTATGTCCACCATGTGAATTACTGTATAGAGTTGTGTCCACGATGTATTACTGTACGGAGTTATGTCCACCATGTGTTACTGTATAGATTTTATATTACAGATGGAGCGTATTTTGGTGAACATATAACATGGGGTCAGATCAAATCATGTGCCAACAGGATACGGATTATCATCAACCAGGGTGCAACGGAAATAAAGTGTAAGTATTCAACTACATTTCCATTGGTTCATTACTGGCTATATTTTCACTTTCATTGGTTGTTAGCATTACAGTCATTCAGGTCATCTTCAAGCTCCTCATGTATATTCCAATTCGGCTGTCCCTGTATCTAAGATCGTTACGTAGTACCTAAGGAGTTATGGGTTATTATCCAAGCTGTCACGATGTAAAAGCACAAAACGATTGAATAGGGAAATTAGGAGTTATCAACCCTCAAAATTTAAAGCCTGAAGTAGAACTGCTATAATATTTTAGTTACACCGAAGTACGATGAAAAGAACAATTCAACAGAAGATTCTCCAACTATGTATGAGACGGCTTCATGCGTGTAGGGGGCGTGTAACAACCCTCCCCCTCTTCTTCTGGTAGCTGGTTACAGTTTATAAGTTATATACAACGTATAATGGGGTATTACTGAAATTATTATTCATCTTCATCTACTTATCAGTACTTGTTCTAGATTTAAAAATGGTGCTATTAAGCTGATAGCATAACATCAAGTACGGAGTTGGGGCCTAACACGGGCTCCCTAGACCTTAAATTTGGGTATGATGATTTCACAGACACTAGATCCGATTCGGGTCAAATAGTTCTATATAGCATGGGTTCAGCTTCTTATAATATGATAGCTAAACTGCATGTAACATTCCTCAACTCCATGTCACCATTGTACAGGCTTGGTACACAGGCTAACAATCTCCTAAATCTCTCATAGCAATGTTCATTTCCATGTGAAAACCAAATTGATATGTATTTATTTTATTACTTAATATAATTATTTTATTTTAGCAGACAATTACTCTATTACATGTATTATGCATGTACCTGTATGCTTATTTTGACTACACAGTATCTGAATGCTGTAAAGATTATTATTATTGTTACTGTGCGAGATGCTACTGCATAATGCTACTGTATAATTCTTATATATATAAGCAATGTAAATAATGTTATTATATTTATTATACGTATTAAACCTGAATTAACAAATTTTTCAATTGGTTAAAACTTTGTAAAACCTGCCCTTCCTGTATTATGAATTATAAATAGTTATAAGTGTTTTCACATGTTACAATTGCAATACACATCATATTATTGGAATACGCAATGTAATACACGTAATATGACAATTCTAATAAAAGAAAGTGTATTAATATTTCACAAAAATAGCAATGATTAAAATTTCATAATTTTTTGTGAAATAGAGTGGGCTGCAACAGCATCTATTCTACCTTACTATACAATAATATACTGTTCCAATGTTCCATGGAACCGGCAGAACAAGCCATGAAATGATCTCCCCTGTAAACAGTGAGTGAGAGTGCAGTAACTGCATTCCATATTCAACCACCCACCTACATGTAGCTTGTCAATGAAATATCAGTAAATACTTTTGACAAGTCAATCATGTGTTTATCTAAAAATGTCTGTTTTCTATTGTGTAATAAAAACAACCTTAGCAACAGGTCCATAGATATGAAGAACAGTCTAACCAGTATTTTCTGATTTGTGAATTACATTATCTCTTGTGCAATCATCCAATCAACAAACAGACTGACTGTACTAATAGTGTGTACTATCTGCTGTTTACCCTATGTGGCTGGTGTATACAGTACTCACAGGTGCCCCTCAGTTTATAATGCATACTACTAAGGAGTAGATGTATCAGCTACAGTGTCTACCATGGACTAGTAACTACAGAATGGGACAACATACTGGACTATAAACTGCAAATAAATGTGACATAGACTAAACAGGGTATGGGTTCTGATTGTGGATTAACAGACGTAAACTGTGTAAGTATGTACAGTGTGTAAGTATATGCAATGTGTAAGTATGTACAGTGTGTAAGTATGTACAGTGTGTAAGCATATACAATGTGTAAGTATATACAATGTGTAAGTATGTACAGTGTATAAGTATATACAATGTGTAAGTATGTACAGTGTGTAAGTATGTACAGTGTGTAAGCATATACAATGTGTAAGTATATACAATGTGTAAGTATATACAGTGTGTAAGCATATACAATGTGTAAGTATATACAATGTGTAAGTATGTACAGTGTATAAGTATATACAATGTGTAAGTATGTACAGTGTGTAAGTATATACAGTGTGCAGGTGTGTATGGTGTGTAAGTATATACGGTGTGTAAGTATATACGGTGTGTAAGTATATACGGTGTGTAAGTATGTATGGCGTGTAAGTATGTATGGTGTGTAAGTATATGCAGTGTGTTAAATAAGCCTGTAGTGTAAAAAGGCATGTAAGAGTGGAAGTAGTCTAGGTGGGGTCACACTTGCATTTCAGGCTGGAGAATCCCAATTAAAAATCTACCAACAACACCTAATAACAATAACATAGCAATCTACACTGTAACTGCACTGTATTAACTAACACTGTATACTATTTTTGCTCTCAGCAAACATTGTACATGCAGATGTGCTAAGCCTGCACCTCTGTGACTCTCGCCGCACCTCTGTGGCTCTCTCGTCGCACCTACTGTATCTTCTAAGGCATTTACCTTTGCATGTACATATACATGTACATGTACATGTAGGCTATCGCTATCGCTGCACCCGTCTTCTAAGGCATATATAGTATATGTAGGCTATTTTTATGTAGTGTGAAATTTGAATTCAGCTTTGGTTCTAAAACCACCGAGAATATGGATATGTCAGATGTAGAGAGAGACTAAAAGACATCACTAAACACACATGTACCTCTCAATGTATCTCAAGTATAAACTCGTATTGTTGTAGTACGTGTGTATATACATGTATATACTCTTACATTTGCAGCAGCTAAGTACTTGTCTCTATGTTACATGTACGTTGTCATTCCATTGAGGTCTATGCTCTAAAATACATATAGTGCAATGATCTCTGTTGTAGGACACTGTTGGATATATAAAGAGAGGAGTGTTTGGGTTGACTCTAACAGTCGATGCCATCACTCTAATCACTATTATAATATTCAGGAAATATCAGTCATTCAGCCAGGTAAGACCTTGTAGAGTTGTCTTCTCACATCTACTCTCTACTCTGCACAGGCCACAAATAGGGTACATAATTATGTAGTATTAGTAACCCAATCCTGTTACAGTATCTTTCCCTAGTGTAGGACTTGAGATAACACTAGGATATACATGTATAATACACATGGGGAATAAATACATGTACATGTACTTGCAAACAACATCTATATCCAGATAGACGTATAAATGTGCATCACATGTACAAGTCATTACACTTACATGTGAGTTTAACAGATGTACATAACTCAGCTGTGAATAATGCATAGGCTAATGTACATACACACTGTATGTGGTACATAGCCTGCAGTTATGTAAGTACCACCCAGTTTCAGAGCAGGATGAACTTTGCAAGCTAGTAGGAGTTGGCTAGTTACTACTGATTGAATATATTAATAATTACGTGACAGGTGTACCTTGATATTGCAGTAAACATCATCATTATGATAAGAAATCAGATAGTTGACTGTCTATAACGCTATCACAGTATCACAGTATCAGCTTCCTGTTCAAAGGTGTGCATAGCATGTCCTGTATCACGTTTTATCAAGGTTTGCATGGGACCATTACTCATGATTAGTGCTGTTATACATTTTGACCTCCCTGCAGTGGACACTGGTCATCCACTGGACATTAGTCATCCACTGAACACTGGCCATCCACTGGACACTGACCATGTTGGCTCAGACAAATACATGTCACTGCAGGTCTGGTGGCAGAAAAGAGTTCATTTCATAACTAGCAAACATAATAATGCTTGTGTCATGTTTTATTATGTCGACAAGGTAATGTAATGGTACTGAGTTTTATTAGGCGTAGGCCGTAGAATAACTGTGTGTGACTATACATGTAGAACATCACTCTGATGGTTTGTATTTACAGAGAATATTCCTGAATATTTTACTGAGTAACATCGGAGAATCAATCTCAAATCTATCTGTAAGTACATTTACGCATTGGTACTGCATGCATGTTGTAATCATACCATTTGATATAATATTAGTTAGGCTATTATCACATTGTTATTTATAAGCAAACAGGTCTTGTGACTCAATGCTGATACTGGGTTACCACTGTGTAACGCGTGGATCACACTGCGCTGCTTTTGCCAAGCCCAATTATATTAATATAGGCGCTATGCGAACACAGAGACCTGAAGAGTCACTTTCTCTAGCAGTGTTGTCAAACTAAGTATAAAAGTTGATACTGTCCAAATTTTATGCTCAGGTAATCTCAAATTTCTCATTTTCTGCAGCTTCTCAGACTATTCACTGCGAATCTTCTACATAAACAACATGTGCGGCATACAGGTGTGAAGCATAGTAGCAACACGGCTACACAACATAAACTAATATATCTGTAACTATTTATACATGTTTTAGAATGATGGTGAGCACAATATCCTCTGTTCCATTGCAGGCTATTTCTGTCAGGCATTTGGTAAGTACATTGCATTAGTAGGCTAAACTATAGACTCCATAAAATATTACTAAGTTGTAGACAGGGGAGATAAATACAATCACTATAAATTCTAATGTAATGCAAAATGTCAGGTAATGACCTACCTGTACTTGTATGTAACCGTAAATAATTTTGTAACATTGTTGCTGTACATGGGCTGATGCATCGTTATTTTCTTCGTTGTATTTTATTTCAGGTTTCACACTATTCATGTGGGTGTGTGGCCTGACAGTGTTCCTCTTTACACTACTCCATGTCAAACCGGAGAAAAGACCCAGAGAGAGGTAAATAAACTGCAGTCTATCTACATATTAATTGTTATCATTCTTACCTCATTTGATCAAAACTATATGGGCGAGATATCTCTGGTCACTAAATAGGTTTGACGTCATAAGGGAACGGTGGGCTATCCTGATTATTGTATTAGCAGTAATAAAGCAGTTTGAAATGGACTAAATAGGTGTGTAAATCTTGTAGGACTAGAATATACGCATGCACGTGCATGTGCTATTACTCAACTAGTTTTCTAGTGACGCTATACTGTGTATGCTCATCTCCATCAGCTGTAAGTGGTAGTATTATGATTCTAAAACTAAACCTACATGTATATGGTGATATGCAACATATATTATTACAACTGTATTACAGGATATATATGGTGATATGGTGATATATACATGTATTATTACTGTATTACAGAACCTATATGGTGATATATACATGTATTATTACTGTATTACAGGATATATATGGTGATATATACATGTATTACTGTATTACAGAACCTATATGGTGATATGCTGGTTGGTCCCATTTGCTGTGGCAGCGGTTCCCATAGTAACACAAGACTACGGCCCAGCTGGTGTCTTCTGCTGGATAACCGATCACAAGACGACTGGAGAAATCTGGAGATTTATTGTGTATGTATCCTCTGTAGTGAATAGTGTAGAGTGTAGAGTGTAGAGTGAATAGTGTAGAGTGTAGAGTGTAGAGTGTAGAGTGACACTGTGTAGAGTGTAGAGTGACACTGTGTAGAGTGTAGAGTGTAGAGTGTAGAGTGACACTGTGTAGAGTGTAGAGTGTAGAGTGACACTGTGTAGAGTGTAGAGTGTAGAGTGTAGAGTGACACTGTGTAGAGTGTAGAGTGTAGAGTGTAGAGTGACACTGTGTAGAGTGACACTGTGTAGATCGATGGTGACACTGTTATATGTAGCTTGTAATATAATTTGCTTCCTCAGTCATGAAAAGTTTTGCGTGCAATGTTTAGCTTCAATTCATTACACAAACACACAAAGTTTGGGAGAGGCAGTTAGTAATCAGTTAGAAGTTAGAGGTTTAAAGTCACACTTTGAACTAGATCTCTGAGAATCACGGTGCCTCGTAGATTGCAAGTTCACCGCATCTTGAGTGTTATGCTAGACGGTGTGATGTCATTCCACAGGTGGTGGGGGCCTGTGTTGGCTGGAATATTGGCTATATTTGGTACATTCGTATACATGTACTGCAAGTCAGCACAGAATAAAAATGCTGCTTCAGAGGAGGGAATTCAACACAATGTGAGTCCAATTTCTTCTGGCTCTAAATTCATTTGTTTTGAGTACCTTGACAGAATTGTATTCATACTGGAAGTACTGTTGGTATTGTGGGATACTGGTACTTTACGCAATGCTTACCAGAATTATGTATAGACGCTATTTCTGTTTACATATTTTATAACTACGGTATTGACCTTTGAAAACTCTATCATAACTTGATTAAAACCAGGACTTCGAATATTACATGTATATGAACATTCACTCAGCTCATTCTACAGTATGTGTACAAATACCTGTGTGTACTTATACAATCATGTACTGTAGAGTTGTGTTACTATTACAGAAACTGGTAAAGAAGTACCTCAAACCGCTGACAGGATATGCTGCCACATTCGCTGTCCTCCATATTCTCATGTTTATAGACAGAGTGTACACTATCCGACATCAGCCTGTGCTTGTCCTTAGGATCCTACATATGGGGGCCTTTGGGCTATACGGTGAGTAATCTAATGCCACTGGTGCTATTCATATACATGAATACATAATATACATATACACGTACACACACGTACACGTACACGTACACGTACACGTACACGTACACGTACACGTACACGTACACGTACACGTACACGTACACGTACACGTACACGTACACCTACACCTACACCTACACGTACACCTACACGTACACGTACACGTACACGTACACGTACACTACTCTAGCAGGTTAGAGATGAACAACAAATCAACCACTGATAATAAACTACTTTTCATCTTTACTAATTTTAACTCTTTTGTTCTACAAACATGAATAATAGATAGGGTGTATGTACACTGTATCTACATGTATGTGTCTGGGGAAATAGCATGACTGTATTTTGTAATAGTTTACAACATTACACTAAATTTTATTTCAATTTTATACAAATAACAAAAATATGACTGTTTGTCTGTTTCATAACTCACCAATTTGTCAAAATGTAGGACAGGAACCAATGACTAATTGAATCTATACACTACATACTAGTCAGTGTGATACATACATGTAGTTTAATATGTCACCGCATACATGTACATTGAAGAACTCAAACTGTATTTGTACTATGTAATGTGTGTGTAATATGCAAGGACAGAATTAAACTGCCTTGAATTCTAATTTTGATTTTATATTACGTTTCACTATTTTCATTCAAACAGGCACCATATTGTGCAGCCTATTTTATCTGATGAGCGGGAAGAAAGACTTTACTAGTGAGAAATTTAGGGCAGGACTAAAATATTACAAACGACTACTCACGTGTCGACCAATAGGTAAGCAACTCCGGGTTTACATGTTCATGTTAGTATGTTAGGTATGTGTGTATACGTGTATCTACTGTATAAACAATTAGTTGTTATTATTATGTACATATAGACTTACAGTCTGTGCGTGTACACTGCATAAGGAAACCAACTGGCAGGATATAATTAAATTATTATAACTGAAATATCCACTAGATTCAGACAGATGAAAGACATACGAAGTGCGTTCAAAAAATAGGCAGAAATTTTAAATTATCATAATTTTATATGGGGTAAAAGTGACTAAGCTTCACATAAGTTTAACATACTCAACTATTAATGTGCATCACCCTCAAAATAATCCCCATTAGAGTCCGCATCTCTGTCACCTCTCCTGCCACTTTTTCATACAGTGCCTGAAATCATCCGGTTTCAGACTCATATATACATATTATGTAGAAAGATAGTGACAATGGTTGAAGATAAAAATATACAACACATTTTCATCTCCTATGTATATAGTCCTATTAATTCTTTCCCTAAGTACTGGTGATACTGTAAACTAACAACAGATGGGCAGATGATGTCTTATAAGGTTTTTTATTTTCTAAGCTATCATTGGGATATTTGTGTATTCGGATATTCAGGTATTCACGGTTGGCTAATATACAGTGGGAGACAACTCTAATACGTATATAACACAGATAGTATAATACAATCTCAGTCCTCAGATTAGCCTTATGTTTGCTGTGTATTCGCAGGTAGAGTTACGACTATTATACTAGACACCACACTACCCACTGCTACTGACCACACTATGAGGAGACAGATCTCCTTTAACCATAACTGTCTAGAACAAGGGCTACCAGAGGAAGAATTTCAACC
The DNA here is from genome assembly GCA_935421135.1 of Bugulina stolonifera. Taxonomy (NCBI): domain Eukaryota; kingdom Metazoa; phylum Bryozoa; class Gymnolaemata; order Cheilostomatida; family Bugulidae; genus Bugulina; species Bugulina stolonifera. Next base: position 13,974,762 of record OW285196.1, read on the forward strand.
TTCCAAATGTGTTGGCTGTAATAAACCTCAGGTGTGTTCCGAATTTATATGCATTTTACAGAACTAGTGATAATTCAGGATATATACACTTGGACAATTTGGTAACTGCTGCTTACTTAAATATAATAGTTCAAAAGCCTTGTTACAGTTGACATATAAGTGTATAGGAAGTTTATCTGCTTTATCATTTTTCTACAAATCTGAGAAATCTATGAAGTGGTTGGACCACAGGCTACTTTACCAGTATTATGACGGATTGCTAATGATATTTCTCTAGAGTGCGGTAGCCATACAAGTATTCAACTATTACCAGGCGGATCAAGTACCGAATGAACCGATAACCCCCGTACAAGAAGAAGTTATGGTTAAACCTACACTACGATATCTAACAGCTCGACAGCGGTCAGTTGACATCCTGTCCTCCGACGAACAGTTGTCACTCAATGAGCTCCAAGATGTTCGTACTCCAATTTCAGAACAATTCCCAAAGTCCTTTGCAGACGTCACTAAAGCGGAGCATCAATCGCAATGCTCTACAGGCAGTGCTGTGGACCCTGAGACACGTTACAGTACTCACAGCGTTACCATAAACGTGTCGGCATATAGCACAGTACAGCCTACAGAACAAGGGTCATGTGACCGGTCTCAATCTGATGACATTACGTTACAAGACCCACCTGATAGTATGGATCTATCTATAGGGCCAGATATTGCCCAGTTGGGACCAGATGTAGCTTTACCAGATACAAGTGAGAGAACAGATTCCGTCTGTGATTATACATGTAAGTGTGTACAGCTGTTTTATGACTTTGAGGATATTGTAACTAGTATTATAAGGCTCATATCTAGCAAGCTATATTTATATAAAAGTGTGAGAGCACCATAAGCTACATTTTATACCAATGTGCGTAATACTATTATACTATTGCAATAGCAAACAAATTTGATTACACTTCTCCGAGTAGTCTATCTAACGCTATATAACTGAAGGTAATACATGTAGATACACGCACATGTACTGGTGATTAGAAATATAGTCAGAGTGTATATATTGTATTAAATGATAGTCAGCACTGCAGAGCTGACTTCCATTTCCATTTATTTGTTTCAGATGACATGAAAGCTGGGTCAGATCTCGTCAAACTATACATCGCAGAAGAAGACGCCATGCGATACGAGACGTGGTCAGACGAGGAAACAGTCAGTACTTTTATCTCACGAGTAAAGGAAGAGCTTCCAGAAAATTCTACAGTCATTGTCGAAGATAAAGGTATGAACATCACGTTGCGAGTAGAAGAAAATCTATAATAGACATAAATCCCACATAAAACCGCCAGAACATAAATTATCTCTAATACACATTTTATCTTGTGGCATATTTAACTGCATATCTTCTGCACTACAATGCTTTTTGTATCACATAAAATTTTAGCTGCCTTTCTATCTGTAGATTTGTTTGCCAATGTCGGGTTTCTCTTTGCTAAAAATATGCGCTGCAATGCTTTCGAAATGGCATATACACTTATATTGGAAATCTATTTCTATTCTACTGAATTGAGATTTTTACTGTCTCTGTGGGAAGCTTGTGAAATGGTGTGTCAAAAATATGTACTCAAGCTTGTAAATCGTAATTTCAGATGGAGCATATTTTGGAAAGAACGTGACATGGAAGCAAATAAAGTCTCAGGGAGTTATAAAAATCCTCATCAACAATGCAGTTACCACAATCAGGTAAGTGTATGGGGGGGGGGGGGGGGGGGTGTGCTCACCCACCTGTGTAGAATTGAATGGATCATTGGCTGATGGGTGTATTGGATTGGGTCCATAACAGAAGTGTTGTGCAATAACAATGTGTTATCTCTTAATATTTACTGATACTGTTCTGTCTATATTTAGAGTACTACATGTAGTTTTATAGATCCCCAAGTAGTCAATATTATGCTGGACTATATGGTTATGTAAAGTAGGTTATAAACTTTTATGACATCAACATTCAAACTGCTCTACATTGTACTTATGTGTATAGTTCATGTCCTATTGGACCAATCAGAGAGTTGTTCTACCATTTATAGCTTTACAAGTATTCATCTCAAATAGTAGAGATAACTCTCCAAAATAATAACATATGCATTAGTACTTTATGCAAACTTCTAAATTTAGAAGTTGTCCGTTCTCGCTTGACTATACACTGTAAGCTCTATTTTGTTATAACATTCATGATGTTATGTAATACATCATATTCATTCACACACTTGTATTCTTTTATAGAATAATGGATGATACTCCATGAGAGCAGATGTCTGCTGACTTGTCACCTAGACAACCGTTCCTTCCTCTAAATGAACTGGTGAAACATTGCTCAGTATCCACAGTTTCCTTTACTTTAGGGGAAGATTGAATTACGTAGTTATCTAAATGTTGGCCAGTCTATTCCTACACGCTCCTCTGTATATTTTTGTTATTATTTATTTTTTGTTCGTTATCCAAAAACGTAATTATTCTGATGGCTCTATTTTTCAATATCTTCTTCTCTTAGGATATGAGAGTCGTCCTGGCCTACTCGCTGATGATTTTGATAGCAATAGTGAAATGAGTTTTGTAGTGGCAGTAGTGTTTATTTATTTCCTATGGTTGTATGAAACATTATACAATGTATATAAAATAAATGTACAATAATCCATATGTCATATCAACCTCTGCGTTTGCCTCCCGAGAAATCTCTTCCAACTCAAGTGTTTATTATACCAACTCTCAACATAATGAACTTTGTGTGCATTGATTATAAAGTAATCGCTAGTGTTATTGTTTTAGAATTTGTTGTCGGGCAGTTTAGCTATTTGTACTGCTCCCCCCCCCCCCCCCCCCCCCCCCCGTGACACTCTGGCTTGGTGTTTTTGCCCCCTCAGTCAAAAATAGTTGTTACAGCCCTTTAATACTTGTAGGTATTTGTTGCCTAAGTTAACAAAATTTGTTAACTTAGGCAACAAACTGTAAATAGTAAATACATTATTTAATAATGTATTTACTATTTACAGTTTGTGCACGATTGTTTATAATACATGTATTATATTGTTTTTATTGTGTGAACATAAAATCTCTCTGATAACTTGGCAAGTATAACATCAGGGCACTGGTTAGATTCACATGTAACTTTGTACACTTCTACCAGCATGTAAAAATAAATTTTAATGAAATAACAATTTTTGATAAGGTCAAGCCTAAGTAGTTTTTGACAAGGTGGAACTGTTAATGTGTGGGTTCAGAGGTCACAAAGCACCTTGTAGCACATGTCAGTTTTCTGCACATAACTGTTAGCACATGTAACTTTTCTGCACCTACTTGTTAGCACATGTCAGTATTTTGCACATACATGCTAGTATAATTACAATAATCAGTTAGTTTGCAGCACCAATCACTTATTTTATTTGTGAATACAAAATGGAGGGGGATTTTAATATGGATGAGCTATCAGAAGAAGCGAGTGGGAAAATAGAATCGGAAATTTCCAGCAAGTCAGATTTGGAGTTTAACAATGTTAGACAAGTAAGTAGTTGACATAGAAATGATATTATATTAAATTAATTAAACAATGATTATGTTTCAGTAAAATATGATAACCCGCCAGTAAACAATGTGACTGAAGTAATGTACATGTTAGATAATGATAAAGTCATGAGCAATGTAGTATTTTTCCTTCATAGTTCTAGTTATAGCGCCATAAATGTATGTGATAAGATATACTGTAATCTCACCTGTCTCTCACCTGTCTCTCACCTGTCTTTCACCAGTAATCTCACTGTCTCTGATTTGTCCCATGTGAGTAGAGGGTACCTGCCGGTGACCATTATTTCTAACTCGAATATGTCCATAGATCGGTATCATGACGTTGTGTTCTCTTGCAGATATGGAGAAATGCTCTGGTCCTGGTGACCACATTCCTGTTTCTGTTCACTGCGTTCCAGGCGCTGCAGCAGCTACAGTCAAGTCTATTCGTAGAAGACGGGATGGGAACCACTATCCTCGCTATACTTTACACGTGCTTCATATTGTCTGCACTCTTCTTACCTGTCCCTATGGTAGCTATACTCGGTAATTTATACGAATAGTGCTGGTCGAGAAATCCTCAACTAGCTGAGACAGAATAAAATATACTTTATGTCATGTCAAATGGTTTAGAATTCTTCAAATGCAAGCTAATTTTAAATTGATACGTTTCACTATTTACAAATTGAAAACCCATTTGAAGGTGGCCATAGCTAGGTACAGCCTATCTTTATACTCTGTACTTGACTGGTTCACTGCAGGTTGCAAATGGACACTGGTGGTATCTACTGCTTCTTACATAGGCTATATGCTAGCTCACTTCTATGTCAGCTGGGCTCTATTCATACCTGCGGCAGCCATTCTTGGGATAGGAGGCGCCCCTCTCTGGGTTGTTAAAGGACACTACTTAAACATTGTATGTATCTTATTATATCTTATGATGTACATGTATTTGACATACACTGTACATGTACATCAATCTTATTATATGAGCTGTTTACTCAGCCAGTAGTGACATTTACAAATGCACCAGGCACATGCACTATGCAGCAACTTGTCTAAAATTTACATTGCATAATAGTTTATTCAGATAAAGTAATTGATAGTCATACTGCCATCAGATTGAGATACAAGCACCTGCAGGGACATGACAGCCGGTGATATACTGTCTGTTTGAAATGCATTCTTCAAACCTGTGACTGCATGAAATTATACATATAACTCAGTATAAGTACTTGCAGATTGCACATGACTATGCTGAAATCAAAGGAGTAACTAAAGAAGCAGCAGCGAGCTTGTTCTTTGGAATATTCTTTCTCTTTTTTCAATCCAGTGAGTTGAGTGAATTTTTACAACAAATACATATATCTGCATATATGTACATGTATATTGCATCACAGTGTATACTAATCAGCAATGTGTTAGTATATTGCTGCTAAAACTTATATGTTGCTAACAGTTTGCTACGCTACAAAACATGTCCGGGTGTAATCTAGTTAAAAAGTCATTTACATCTAAGAGCACGAATGAGCACACAGACAGTGTATAGGGTTCATTCCCAACGTCCATCAGGAATACAGTGGTCGACTATTTGAAACCTTTGCCCAGCTAATCTCTAAGAGCATCTTTTAGTATATAAGTTTATTCTTAGTCAATGGCCGTTTTACGTCTAAAACTAAACTATTGTCTCTACTTACTCTTACAGCTTCAGTGTGGGGTCATGTGATCTCTACTCAAGTTCTGATACCTGCAAATGTAACCTTCTCAATAACACCTCTCCTACCAGATGTAAGTGCCAGAGAGTTAGTCGCGTCATGTTTAAAGTTACCATAGTTCACTGACAGTATGTGCATGTTGTATAATCTAGGTGTATAGTAGAGTACAAATGTTGTATGCTTATTTGTTCCACACCAATAGGAGCTGGCTCAATGTGGAAAGAATTTCTGCCCGCAAGAAGTGAATTTCAACAATACTAATCTGCTAGTACCACCAAAGGACAAGGTATGAATATACCATGTAATATTTGTGGAAGCCCACATAAAATTCAAAGTTTGAAATCAACTGTTAGAGATATCCACCATAAGATATGATGCTAAAGTCAGTTTTAGAGTTGCTTCGAGTTCAATTATGTTTGTGCAATAACTGTTCCATTATTCCTATAAAGAGCTCCGGAGTAGTGAGTAGTGAGCCGTCCATGAAACTGTTCCGTAGAAGTAATCTCAACAAGATGCTTCCAACATTACACATTGGGTCACTACCTCTTTGGTCATATTACAAAAGAGGCACACCTTTGAATAGCTGCCATGGGTGCTCTATCAAGTGTTTAGCATAGTGCAAACAGCCCCCAAGCTTTTCTATGAAAGACTCCTTGAGGTCAGCTCAAAGATGGAAACTGCTGACTGGCAAACATTTTTATTTTGTAGTTGTACAAGCTAGCTGGTATTTACACAGGATGTACCTGCATGGCTGTTATTATAGCCGTGTTCCTTCAACAATTACCGTCTGAAAGTGGGAGGAAACTTAGTTCCCGATGTAAACAAGCCTGTCAATCTAAGAAACTGATTGCTACGTTTAGACAAATGACAGACTACAGACAACTGCTACTCATTCCACTTACAGTATTTGTTGGACTGGAGCAATCGTTCTTCATATCCGACTATTTACAGGTTTGCTGGCCTTTAGATATTCTTTATTTCTTGAAAGTTACATGCATATTGTACATACAGTGTACATTCTGTTTATATTATATAAAGTTTATAAATTATAAATTATAAATGTATAAAATTGAATAAGCACAGAATTAAATATACTTGTTTGATAAAATATTGCAACTTCCATGGTTTGTAGTCATACTTTAGTTATAGTAGGAACAGAACAATATTTTTTAAGTTTATATTTTATTAAATATAATTACACTGTTGGACAGGAAGTATGGTACAGTATTCAATGTTCAACTACATGTATAACATTCTATTTATACCTCTACCTATCTCCAACAGTAGAATCATTAATTTCTTCAATATTGACTTGTGGTGGAGTCTTAAGTATTTATAGTTTAGATAGTTAGCCAGTTGATAGTATTGCATTGCACAACCTTTTATATTATGTAATACTACCACCTATAGTATTTATTAGGCTTACGTTACATGTCCCCTTGGTCGGTGGTGGGTGGGTTACGTGTCGATATGCTATGGAGTTGCCGATGCCATTGGTTCTGTTCTCTTTGGTAAACTTACCGGACACACTGGCAGAGTTCCAATTTTTATTTTTGGTAAGTTTGTGATCACACCAAATTTACCAAACAGATTCTTTATTTTTGTTTTAACCAAGAATTGATACTCATTATACATTGAAAGAAAAGAATAATTATTTCTTTCTTTCTATATTGCATCTACGATAGGTATTCTCCTGTTTAGTTTCATTGGTCTGAACAGCTCAGCATGTATGCTTATAATAGTTATTGTCGCACAATGTACATGACTGTATGTTTGGTAGGAGCCGTAGGCAGTTTAGGAGTTATCATCTCTCTTCTCTATATAGAGATTAGGCAGGAAAAACTGTATATATACTTTCTATTCTCCGGAGTATGGGGGTTAGCAGACTCGGTCTGGTCTTCACAGTTTAGTGGTGAGTACGCAGGTAGCTGATGTTAGACGAGTATAGAGATCATTTGTAAGGTTCAGATATCTGGTAATGCTATTGGATGAGCTGCTTTAGAATGAAGTCTCTTCAGAATTTTTTTTGGGATAGATTAGAAATCTTCCATGTCATCAAGAAAGAGTAGAGAATTTCAGCTTCCATGGAATTTATTAGTGGTACTGAGTAGCTGTTGCGCATGTTAAATATGAGCAAACATCCTCGTACGTTCAACTCTCATGCGACTTCTTTTATCTCAAGTTTTGCTTTAAGTAATTTATTTCAAACCCAGGATAGGTACAGAGTATAGACAAACAGTTTATTGTGTTATTTATCATTAATGATATTCTACATGTACAATTACCTGTGTAGTGTTAATTTCTACTCTGTTGAAAAAACCGACAAAAATGTAGTTGTGCTTATTTTTAGCCTTTTACGGAGTGCTGTTTAAACGTAACAGTGAGGCTGCATTTGCTAACTACAGATCGTGGCAGTCTCTCGGTGCTATCATATACTTCAGCACTCAGAGCAAGTTCTGTCTGCCCACCAAAGCTTACATCTTGCTGTTCGCTCTCACTACTGGTTTCATTGGATATGGTGTCGTGGAGCTGATGGAATGGAAGAAGAGAGTCAGGGATACAATTCAGAATGAAAACAAATCATTCGAATGTAAAGACTAATGGGTTAGCTGATAAACATGCAAAGGACTCTTATGAACATGTGGGCACGTTTGTGCATAATTAATGACTAGCGTGTCAGATTATATTCTAAGGAGCAGAAAATGATATTTATGCAGATCGTTGTAAGCACAGACAACAAGACCGTGCTTAACCTTGCGTAGGCTACATTGCCACACTTTCAAACTCGGCAATGCAAAATTAACGATTATGTCGATATGTCATATATGTTATGCTATATTATATTATATTATATTATATTATATTATATTATATTATATTATATTACATTATAATATATTATATTATATTATATTACATTATATTATATTGTGTTATAATATATTATAAATTATTATATTTTATTGTATTATATTATATTATATTATATTACTGCACATTATATTACATTGTATTATATTATATTATACTATAATTATTACATTATATTGGATGTATATTATATTATATTATATTGTAATGGTTTTTGGGGGTTTGTGCTGTCGTCCTAAGACGACTCCCATGTCCAAAATGAAAAGCCTATGAGTGGTGTTAGGCCTTCTCAATACATGAAAGATCAACAGATACTAGTAGTCAAATAACTACTCAAGACGACCCATATGATCCCGAGTCAATGCTTGTTCGCTATACTAAGAAAAACAGTGATCCGACTTAGTAGGCAGTTCGGGTTGCAAGATCAAGGACCTTAACAACTAGAATGACCTATCTACGAAGTGAAAGTCTCTGTATATAAGTATAGAAATGTCTTTATTGAAATCCAAGCATGAACTGAGACAACAAACATAAAAAAATGTGCTTTATATAGTATAAGAACTTTCAGAGGAAGTTCCGGTAAAAAGGTAAAAAGACCGACGTAGTGTCGTCCGGAAATTACGCAACAATATGGCGGCCAGAAACCCAAGGGCTGACCCAAAATAGGTCGGGTTTGAAAAAAAGCCTAAAGTTATCTAGATCATATGCAAAATCAATACCAGGCAATTCTGAGAGGGCGGGCCTCTTTACATGGGTATAAAAAAGACATAATTGCTCAGTAAATGATATGTAATTATAAGTGTTTGGTTAGAACATGCATAACAATGGAGGTATGAGTAACAAGACAGCTAAGTGCAAGATACCAAGAGCTAGATAAGTAGAGCTGTGCCAACCACTAGGCACTTAGAGTGCTATAAAGTCCATCAGGCTAGCTGAGGTCGTATAAGCAATGTCCGAACCATTACAATATTATATTTTTTTGTATTATATTATAATAATTTATATTATATTATGTTTCAGGCTTTCCTGAATGCAAATAGCAATATAAAAATGCTGTTTTGTTTTTATCTGTTTATCAAACTCATTAACTTTGCCAACAAGGTTCATCCTGCTCACTTGTAGACGCATCTCTCAGGTTTCCCAATAATTATGCTAATTTTTATTTGCGACAAACTTATTAATCCATTTATAAGCCTCTCATTTACATACACGTAGATGCAGACTTTAGTAATAATAATAATAATAATAATTTTTATTTAAATATCATATTATGTTTTCAATTCTTTTCACAGTGTAGCTGTTGTCCTATCTGAAAACGCTGAGAGCTTGATCAAATTTTGTTTAATTTTGCAGAATTTGGCCAAAATCAGTAAAGTAACTTAACTTCGACATGATGCTATATCGATACGCATCTACATGTATACTCTTCTTCCTTTCCACATCCTGCATCTTTATTGACATTTTAAACTGGTCTAGATTATTATAAAACTTCAACTGGATAATGGCATAATTTTCGCTATTAGCAAGTTTGCATTTACATATGAGTAAACATAGAACATGCATTGTAGATGTGGGTAAATAGCATTATGGGATATATTTATTGTAGTTTTCATTCCTACCAAATCTCTTTGCTATAGAAAGATACAACAGTTAGAGGTAGGTTCTGTTATGGAACAGAATTAGTGTTCTGATTGACTTCATATTATGCCTGAATAGAGTAAATTTATTATTTAAGAAGACGCAACATATTTTTATTTAAAACAGTGTTTTTAATTAGTCTAAATACATGTACATCAAACACACATGCACACCTATACAGGTGAGACGACAGTTGCGGGGACATCTGACCCAAGTGCGTATTCCGGGGACCACCACTTCTAGAAGGGCTAGGAGCTTGTTTATTGGCTCATTGAAAAGACAACTTCTCACCAACCAAGAAAACCATTTTCATATAATTTCATTTTAGCAATTGTGGCCACAATACTTCAAAACAGTTGTGGGGTCCAGGCAACGCACTTTCATAATATTTTGCAGATGAGATAACAGTTGCGGGCACCGTGCAAAAAGTGTCATCTGCTAGAAGTCCACAAAGTGGGGACCGCATAACCATCTGCATTTCTAAATAAAAGCGGGGTCCGCTAGTTGCACACATAGCTGTGTGTGTGCAAAATGGTCCCCAAAAAGAAGTCATGCACACGCCAAGAGAAGACAATTCAGAGGGGTTTCTAGAAAATTGTCAGAGGGATAGCAAAGTAAACATGCCAGGGGTCCAGGGCGCCGCCAAGGCACCCTGGAGAGGTCTAGAACAGCAATCCAGCCTATCTACATGTATAAGACCAAATTGTGGTCTTTCAAAAAGCTCTTTCTTGGATGTTAGTGAAAAATATTGTTGAATTGGATGAGGAATCCTTGTCAGTCATGGTAGTTGCCAGAGACTGGAGTCTTCAAGTGGGAAGGAATATACACACAAGTAAATGTTATGTCAAGTCTTATGGCAAGTCTTTTCACTTGTATCACTTAGCATAAAGCTGTGTTGCTCACCAAACATAAGGTTGCAACGGTAATATAAAGTCTTAGCAAGGCGTTGTTAACCATTGCATGGCCATAGGGAGAATATTCTTTGCCTCGAACAACTTTGCAAGAACCGTAGCGCTTGTTTATGTTTTGACAGAGCAAAATTCACCCCATTGTAAGGCTTTTACTGGTAAAGAAGCATTCCATAAATGTTAAAAACAAAGTGTTTCAAAAACATTAGTTTGCGTTTTGGGGTTGAGAATTGCGGTTCAAATGTTTTCAGGACGTCCTGGTTCTAACTAAAATATTCGAACAGTGGCAAATTATTTTTGTCTACACACCTGTCAGTGATATTGTGGCAACATATTTTGGAATTTTAGTACTAGGAATGCCCTCTGGCCTTTGGATTTGTGAGAAGTTTTCTGCAATTTGCTTCAATGCCTATGAGCCTTGCATGGCATGGCGTTGTCAGGTAGGGAAATGACTTAGGGATTTTCAGTGGGTATTCTGGTTGTTTCCCAGAGGGTCAATACAAGCTCTCTTCCCATGAACTCTTGTTAAAAGGATAGGCACTCTCCTATCCCACTTCCCTTTAATTGTTATAAGCATGACCTTAATGAAACTACTTCACAAGGATAGGGTGTTGGGGGGGGGGGGGGGGTGGCCATTTCTGCACATAATGCATTTTTACGGAAGAAATTTCATCTTTGAGCATTCGGAGACAGCTTTTTAAAATCAATAAAAATTTAGTCCCTGACTGGTGCCTCCACGAAACCGAATTGCCAGCGCAGTGAACAGAACATGCCACCACTACACCACCTAAACAGCTTTAAAAAGAAGCTTCACCAGTGAGCAATAGACATGCTCTGAGCGAACTTCATGCAATACACCACTCTTACTACGGCCACCTTGCTATGTATATGTAAGATGTTAGGGTGTTTGGCCATCTTTTATATATTATTATGTATTTTTAGGCAAGAAAAGTTATTTTTGAGCGGTCAGAGACTTGTTTCAAATCACTGTGCTAGGCTACTACCTATCATAGACGCCTCGGATTCAAACCACAGTTGGGGGCTGGCATTTTAATGGACTTGAAACAAGTCTCCGGCCACTCAAAAGTAAATTTCTTTGCCTAAAAATACATTATCACTAATAGAAACATACACGTACAAAAATGTATAGGTGTGAGCGATATTATCTAATCTATTTAGTTATATCATGACCACTTTCAAGCCTAATCTAACTTCCGTACGTGAAGCACAAGTTATGCTAAAACTTAAACACTCTCCAGATGCTGGTGTTACTTTAAGAATGAAGAGTTGCAAGAGAAGGAGAACATCGTATAAATATATAACATGACTGACCACTAAATAAAGTATTCTAAGCATGCAGCCAATAAGACATAACTGGACTGTGAGTGGTCCCCACAAGTACTCTGATAGAGAGTATCACATGCACACACTCAATATAATATAGTTAGACTGCTAGCGGTCCCGCGAGTACTCTGATATAAAGTATCACATGCACACAGTCAATATAATATAGTTAGACTGCTAGCGGACCCCACAAGTACTGCCATAGAAATCATGTCATGCACACAGCGAATACAATAACTTTAGTAGGATGGTGGTCCCCACAATGACCATCAATAGGAGTATCACACACACGCAGCCAATATAACATAGTTGAACTGCTAGCGGTCCCCACAAGTACTCTTTTAGAAAGTGACACATGTACACAGTCAATATTATATAGTTAGACGGTTAGCGGTCCCCACAAGTGCTCTTATAGAAAGTTACACATACACACAGTCAATATAATATAGTTTGACAGGTAGCGGACCCCACAAGTGCTCTTATAGAAAGTTACACATACACACAGTCAATATAATATAGTTTGACAGGTAGCGGACCCCACAAGTACTCTTATAGAAAGTGTCACATGCACACAGTCAATATAATATAGTTTGACAGGTAGCGGACCCCACAAGTACTCTTATAGAAAGTGTCACATGCACACAGTCAATATAATATAGTTTGACAGGTAGCGGACCCCACAAGTGCTCTTATAGAAAGTGACACATGCACACAGTCAATATAATATAGTTAGACAGGTAGCGGACCCCACAAGTGCTCTTATAGAAAGTGTCACATGCACACAGTCAATATAATATAGTTTGACAGGTAGCGGACCCCACAAGTACTCTTATAGAAAGTGTCACATGCACACAGTCAAGATAATATAGTTTGACAGGTAGCGGACCCCACAAGTACTCTTATAGAAAGTGTCACATGCACACAGTCAATATAATATAGTTTGACAGGTAGCGGACCCCACAAGTACTCTTATAGAAAGTGTCACATGCACACAGTCAATATAATATAGTTTGACAGGTAGCGGACCCCACAAGTGCTCTTATAGAAAGTGACACATGCACACAGTCAATATAATATAGTTAGACAGGTCGCGGACCCCACAAGTGCTCTTATAGAAAGTGTCACATGCACACAGTCAATATAATATAGTTTGACAGGTAGCGGACCCCACAAGTACTCTTATAGAAAGTGTCACATGCACACAGTCAAGATAATATAGTTTGACAGGTAGCGGACCCCACAAGTGCTCTTATAGAAAGTTACACATGCACACAGTCAATATAATATAGTTTGACAGGTAGCGGACCCCACAAGTACTCTTATAGAAAGTGTCACATGCACACAGTCAATATAATATAGTTAGACAGGTAGCGGACCCCACAAGTGCTCTTATAGAAAGTGTCACATGCACACAGTCAATATAATGTAGTTTGACAGGTAGCGGACCCCACAAGTGCTCTTATAGAAAGTTACACATGCACACAGTCAATATAATATAGTTTGACAGGTAGCGGACCCCACAAGTACTCTTATAGAAAGTGTCACATGCACACAGTCAATATAATATAGTTTGACAGGTAGCGGACCCCACAAGTGCTCTTATAGAAAGTGACACATGCACACAGTCAATATAATATAGTTAGACAGGTAGCGGACCCCACAAGTGCTCTTATAGAAAGTGTCACATGCACACAGTCAATATAATATAGTTTGACAGGTAGCGGACCCCACAAGTGCTCTTATAGAAAGTTACACATGCACACAGTCAATATAATATAGTTTGACAGGTAGCGGACCCCACAAGTACTCTTATAGAAAGTGTCACATGCACACAGTCAATATAACATAGTTTGACAGGTAGCGGACCCCACAAGTACTCTTATAGAAAGTGTCACGTGCACACAGTCAATATAATATAGTTTGACAGGTAGCGGACCCCACAAGTACTCTTATAGAAAGTGTCACATGCACACAGTCAATATAATATAGTTTGACAGGTAGCGGACCCCACAAGTGCTCTTATAGAAAGTGACACATGCACACAGTCAATATAATATAGTTAGACAGGTAGCGGACCCCACAAGTGCTCTTATAGAAAGTGTCACATGCACACAGTCAATATAATATAGTTTGACAGGTAGCGGACCCCACAAGTACTCTTATAGAAAGTGTCACATGCACACAGTCAAGATAATATAGTTTGACAGGTAGCGGACCCCACAAGTGCTCTTATAGAAAGTTACACATGCACACAGTCAATATAATATAGTTTGACAGGTAGCGGACCCCACAAGTACTCTTATAGAAAGTGTCACATGCACACAGTCAATATAATATAGTTTGACAGGTAGCGGACCCCACAAGTGCTCTTATAGAAAGTGTCACATGCACACAGTCAATATAATATAGTTAGCGGTCCCCACAGGTGTTCTAATAGAAAGTGTCACATGCACACAGTCAATATAATATAGTTAGACAGGTAGCGGACCCCACAAGTGCTCTTATAGAAAGTGTCACATGCACACAGTCAATATAATATAGTTTGACAGGTAGCGGACCCCACAAGTGCTCTTATAGAAAGTTACACATGCACACAGTCAATATAATATAGTTTGACAGGTAGCGGACCCCACAAGTACTCTTATAGAAAGTGTCACATGCACACAGTCAAGATAATATAGTTTGACAGGTAGCGGACCCCACAAGTGCTCTCATAGAAAGTTACACATGCACACAGTCAATATAATATAGTTTGACAGGTAGCGGACCCCACAAGTACTCTTATAGAAAGTGTCACATGCACACAGTCAATATAATATAGTTTGACAGGTAGCGGACCCCACAAGTGCTCTTATAGAAAGTGTCACATGCACACAGTCAATATAATATAGTTAGCGGTCCCCACAGGTGTTCTAATAGAAAGTGTCACATGCACACAGTCAATATAATATAGTTAGACAGGTAGCGGACCCCACAAGTGCTCTTATAGAAAGTGTCACATGCACACAGTCAATATAATATAGTTTGACAGGTAGCGGACCCCACAAGTGCTCTTATAGAAAGTTACACATGCACACAGTCAATATAATATAGTTTGACAGGTAGCGGACCCCACAAGTACTCTTATAGAAAGTGTCACATGCACACAGTCAATATAACATAGTTTGACAGGTAGCGGACCCCACAAGTACTCTTATAGAAAGTGTCACATGCACACAGTCAATATAATATAGTTTGACAGTTTGTGGACCCCACAAGTACTCTTATAGAAAGTGTCACATGCACACAGTCAATATAACATAGTTTGACAGGTAGCGGTCCCCACAAGTGCTGTTATAGAAAGTGACATGTGCACACGGTCAATATAATATAGTTAGACGGTTTGTGGACCCCACAAGTACTTTTATAGAAAGTGTCACTTGCACACAGTCAATATAATGTCGTTAGACGGTTAATACTATGAGTCCTCAGCGCGTTCCTATGTGGCAGACTGTCTGGTCTTGGCCATTTTTCCTACTTTCCATCAACATTTTAATCACATTAATCCTCGATGTACCTATACAAATTATGTATCAAAATGAACTATTAATAGAAACAAACCTGAGCCATCATGCATAGCCATTAGATGAGAGCGAGATAGGCAAAACCTATTTTTATCATTCTGCTAAAAACTCAATACTAAAATAGTATTATTTACCAAGCAAGTACTCTATTTCCTATCAAAATTTAGTTAACATCATGCTAAAATTAGCTAAACATACTTGGATCAGTGTTTGAACCAAGTTCTGGCCCCTCACAGCCAATAATTTCATCAATCAAACAGACAGCATCAAACCTACTGAGGGGGGCCATTTTTACTCTAAACAGCAAGTGCCAGGCCAGAGGATATACTATAGGTGTTTTCACAAATAAAAATCACAAGATGGCCGTCCAGCTCAGCTCCGAAGGGCTATTGGCCTGCGATTTTGGTTGGCCGGACGAAACCATTCTTAGCTCATCGGCACACCTGATTTCTTCGCGCAAAAATGAGGACTTTGCGACCCTGTAACAGGTGTGCGCCCGAAAATATTTTTGTAGATCGACCTAGGTCTGAAGTTTAGTTCATGAAGACATTTAATGTTGTTGTTTTCATCACCCAATTAAATCATTTGTATTAGCACTAGAATCCTGGAGATTATGTGTCAACGCAAAAAAGTATGCTCTCACTAAATATGGCTTTACTTATACCACAAACCCAATAGTTTTGCTGTTATGAATAAAAGACTGCAACTGCGAGTATGCTCCTCCTCAGGCCCCTGTGAAAAACATAGCTGCGAGTATACTCGTCCTCATGGCTGATAGTGTTAGCGGTCCCCACAATAACTCTTCTTGATAGTAACACATGCACATAATCAATATAACATAGCTACACAGTAAGCGGTCCCCACAAGAACTATAACACAATGTATCAGATGCACACAGAGGTCCCAATATACAATGTAGTTATACTGTTCATGGTCCCCACAATAACTATTATTGAAAGCATCACATGCACGCAGTCAATATAATATCATTATACATTAGGCGGTCCCCACAAGAACCTTTACATAACGAGTCACATGCACACATTCAATATAATATCAATAAACGGTTAACGGTCCCCACAATGACTTTTATGGAAAGTAACAGATGCACACAGTCAACACGATGTTTTTTCCTTCTAACATACAAGAGCACTTCCTGTCAAGCGGTACCCGCAACTGCATTTCCATGCGCAATGGAGAGACCTGCAGGAGGTTATCAAAGTGGGGACCGCCACCTGCCAACCGTCATTAAAGTGGGGTCCGCGTTTTTGCTTGACTCAAGACATACAGTGTGGGGTCCAGGCCATGCACACGACTATGCACACACCGTCTGCGCACTGTTGTTATCTCCCCAATATTTGTGCAAAAGCGTGTGCATCAAAAATGGTCATTGTGGGGACCGACCCAAAACTAGGTATATATCTGCTCAGAATGAAATTTCCTTTCAACTGAGCCTGTTGCAGTTGTGGGGACCAGGCCGGACCCCGCAAGTCAAACTGGTCCCCACTTGTCGGGTGTGCGTGCAGACGAATGTCCCCGCAACTGTCGCCTGAGCTGCGCACACATGCACACACATGCACACACATACACACACATACATGTAATTATAATACACCATGGACAGACATAATATATGCATCATTAACTTTATGTTATGTTGCAGGTGTTGATCAACAACATGGAGATCTATGGGTTATTCACGGGGTGGTTTATCAGCATGGCACTTCTGCCGGTAAGTGAAAATAATGTTACATAAATACAATGTACATGTATATATAGCATCTTCATTATTACCCACTATGCTATAGGTTGATAGCAGGCCTAGATGTACATAAAAGTAAAGTAAAGCAGTATAATATATTATTTCAGTTATAAATATAGTACGGTTTCATAAAGGCAGGCTGATACTACATTCTTGTACAATATGTGGTTTATATTCTGCTTACATGTTGAACTATGCAAGGCATAATTAATAACACTGCGACTCGGTCACAAGAATTTTGAACAGCTGCAAAATACGTTTCAGGTTTCGGCTGTCATGGTGTAAACAGTGTTAACTTTATGTGTAGCCTATTACTCCTACAGTCATGCACACCTCACAGCTATTTAATCCTGAAGTCTATGTTCTATTGACTGTAAATACCAGTTCTGTAGGCACCTTAGGGGTACTTGTTAGCAGGAAAACAGAAACGTTTATATAAAATGTAGATGCCACATTTAAGAATAAGAGGCTTGCTATCGTCAATGTCATTTCCTGCCAGGTGTGTAAGAGACTTTAGCTTGT
The DNA here is from genome assembly GCA_935421135.1 of Bugulina stolonifera. Classification (NCBI taxonomy): domain Eukaryota; kingdom Metazoa; phylum Bryozoa; class Gymnolaemata; order Cheilostomatida; family Bugulidae; genus Bugulina; species Bugulina stolonifera. The sequence continues at coordinate 13,992,628 of OW285196.1, forward strand.
TGACCCAATTATTTCATTGAGCTGTATTATATACATGTACATCTGGTTACAGCCTGTCTACTCCAGATACACAACTACTAAGTATATAGCTCAAGGAATCAAGCTATTTAACACCAGCCTGAGAATCCACAATGTTCGCTCTATAGCTGAGTGTGCTGTGCAGTGTAGGTCAAGGTCACAAGGTCACTGTGACTCCTATGCTTATGATACACAAGGGAAACTCTGCTACTTATCAACTGACACAACAACTGATGGAGATGACCTAGTGGGAAATGGGAGAGGGGAATCTCTGCTAGTCTATCAAGGTAGCACAACTCTTGTAATATACATGTAGCTATCCACATTGTCTTGTTTTTCTTGAAAGCTGAAACAGTTAAGGTAGAAAATAAACTACACTCTGTTGTGTCACAACTTCACTTGCATTGATTGTGAATTCTTCTAACACATTCTTTTTGACACACAACTTACTCTTGCTGGGAGCTGCATGTTTTACGACTCAGAGTACCTACATTGTATTTAAAAGTCCCTGACTACAAGTGTTAGTAGCTATTGCACAGACAAATAAATCTCACTGAGTATATCATGTGATATTAGCGCCAATGAGCTCTTCCTGTTTAATACAATACACCTTGATCTCTTAGCCAGTGAGGTGGGTGTTTTAAAACTTCGAGTCTGATCAGTTATTACAGCAAAAGAGACTGATAACTATGATTTTCATGTTCTATGTTACCAGATTCAGCTACTTTACTCAAAGTTTCTACAACAGTAATACCATTTGAAAATGCGGCCACTACATCAATACCATTTGGAAGTACTTCACCAGCTATACAGACCGAAGCTATAATAGCGACTGAGAATGAGGAAATTGAGACTACTGTGGCAGTAGCAAACACAATTTCTTGTGGAGATGGTAAAGTGTCCAACCTTGTATTTTGTTAGCTCTGCTATAATATATGATACAGTATTAATTATGTATTACAATTAGTTCTAACTTGCGTAGGTTTTTGTACCACTTTATGTCATTGTGTATTACTTATTCCTTATTTCCTATTGGAATTTAACTGCATCCATTTGTGTAATGGCTGTGCATTACAAGGTAAATTGTTCACCCTTGCTAATTGGCAGATAATCTTTGGAGACACTACGCAAAAGAAAAAAAAAGAAAAACTGGATAGAAGTGGCAAGTACATAGATTTTGACACTATTTATATACCAGTTCACTTATTTTGATTTTTACAGAATTTGAATGTCCGACACAAGAAGGTAACTACCCAGATCCTTGTAACTGTAACCAGTTCTATGCCTGCAGTCACTATAAAGCCCATTCATCACCGTGTCCAAATGGATTACTATTCAACAAGGATACATCTAACTGTGATAACCCTAGCAATGTCAACTGCCAGAATTCAGTACCAGACAGTCAGGGTACTACAACTCCCAACCTACCTGATAATTCAGATTATGGTTCATAATTGATTACAATGACAATTACAACGGTGGTCACTATGGTGGGTACTATGGTGGTCACTATGGCGGTCACCTTGATAGTAACCATATTTTATAACAAGATGACTACTAGGTTCAACTATGACCATGGAAAGGCAACTTCATGACTAAGAAAATGTAATTATTCATGACATTCTTGCAATTGTGGTAAAAGTAATTACACAACGTATCTGTATGTCCTCTGAACAGTTTCTACTTGCTATAAACCTTCCAACTGTATATTGAATGTCCTTTCTTAGCACCTGCTAGCACCTACTAGCACCTGCTACATGTAGCATTTTGCAACTGCAAATGTACAGTTGTAGGTCTCTAATGTACATATAATACAGGTTATTGTACTAGTCTAATGAAGCCATAATGCTTTCAAGCATTTTTACATGACTGTATTTTACTCTTGTTTGCTCCTTATGTTTGACATCTACATGTACTTTATGTACTAAAACATGTCAGGGTTTCTAGTAAAACAAAATAAATCCTTCAGTAATACTGTAGATACGGCTACTTATTCCTTGTGAACTTGGACTTCAAGTTCCCCATTACCTACGTATGTTACATTGGATTATACTGGAAATTTTATAATTTTTCCCAGAAAACCAACTATGTTAGTATTACTTGATATCTCTATGAACATTTCTAAACTATTCTAATAGTCATTGCTAGATGCTAAATTGCAATGAAGTAGCCACAAAATCTCTAAAATACCTACAATGATGTCATCGGTAGGAGTTATCTACCCCTATTTTAAACTGAATTCACCCAATGTTACTTCGATTATCTCAACTCTGCCATACAATATAAAAGTAATATTAAGCAGCCACAACATCGCTTTTATAATGAACTATGCAAGTCTCATTGCAATACTCTTGTTCACAACTTAGGTAATTTCCAGAAAGACCTTTGGGCTTGGTTTGCGGCGCATGTCTTTCTGCAGTACCAGAGGTCATGTGTGCACATGACCTCTGGTAATGCAGCCATGTTGCAGGGATTCCATGAGAAGCTGCATTGAAGAGACAACTCCAGGTCCAGGAAAGTTCCTCCGATGTGGAGATAGCTAATTTTCCAACACCCATTCAGTGGGTGGGGTGAGTTGAGTACCCACCCTGCTCTGGGTTGAGCTTGAGGACCGAAGGCTGAGCCCTCTCCCTTCCTCCGGCTCTGCAGCAATGCTGGGAGACCCGGTGCCAAGGTCCTAGCACCAGGAGGAGCCAAGATTCGGACTGGCAACATTGCATTGCATGTAAATCAGGTGAACTTTCTACTCCAAATCCGATTTGAAGTTGGCAGACCACCGACCACAGACTGCAAACTGTTTTTTTACTTATATGATACAGTGCTCATTTACTAGGGATAGTATTATTAGCATTTAGTACACACTCACTTTTTAATTTTATGATATTCCTTGTACAAAAAGGATGAAAACTCAGTTAAAGTCTTCTGTTTATGAAAACAGAATGTGTGGTCTGGCATTTGCTCCCTACAAGTACATGTAATTCATCAGTTATGAGCTGAAACCTAACATAATAGGAGGTGGCTCAGTGGGTTAGAGCGCCTGCCCTGAAGTACAAAAGCGCCTGCCCTGAAGTACGAAAGCGCCTGCTCTGAAATACGAAAGCGCTGAAGGTTTAGGGTTCGAATCCCGCTGATGTCTACTGACTACTGGGTCTTTGTACCACACGTGTGCTCCGACCTGCCTACAAACTGAGAGCCAAAATCTTGTTGCAGCCATTGCAGTCTTGTATGCGTACCATCAATTCCATCATCAGTGCCTGTCACTGAGTGATTGCTGTATGGTAATTTTAACTCAATTTTAACCCAATCATGTCATGTAACCCAAGTGGTCCAACTGCTATTGGGCTTTCTAAAGATGTATACCAAAATTTCAGTACAGTTCACCTTTAATTTTTGTTTACTATGAGCTAAACAATAATATGATTAAAATCAATAGTAGCTTCAATATACATGTATTATTGTGTACACTGTACCAACTGTATAACTACATCAGAGTGCCATATATTGGGAATACGTGATTAGATATTTTAGCATTTTTCAGAACGATATATCAAAGTTTAGTATGGTTAGCTGGTACCTTGATCAAACGCCTGTAGGATAACTTCAACATGATCCTATATCAACACTTATCCATACTCTTATTCCTTTCCACATCCTGTATCTTTATTGGCATTTTAAAGTGATCTAGATTATCATAAAACCTTAGCACAATTTTTATTGTGATGTATACATGAGTAAACATAGAGACTATTTATATCTATATATATGCAAGATTATGGGATATCTATTGCTTTAAAATCTATATTCTATTAATAGAGAGATGTGATAGTAAAAAGTAAGTTCTATTTATACTTCACATTCAGACATCAACACCCTGTTTGGCAGCATTGTCCAATTCTATAAGATACATGAAAGCGAGTCTTTATTTTTCTTGAAGGAAAACTGACCAAATACTTTGTAGTAGTCTTCAAACATCCATTTTATTATAAGTGTACATTAAAATATTATACCTGCATGACCTCGGTACTCTGGCTAATACTGCGGTCTGACAAACAGCCTTTGGAAACGATAAGCGATAAGTGGTAAGTTGTCAGTTAGTGTATATCTACATGTACATTAAATATGTGTAGATATTAAATTAGGTTATGTTTTAGCTAAATACACCTGTGCATATGTAAATACCGCAATATATACATACCATGCGCATAGATAATACAATCTTGTATATGCATGCATATATAACATACTTGTTGTACATACACAATATTCACACATCATACATCATGTACACACACATACTCTGTAGATGCACGTACACACATACATGTATGCATTAATTTTCTAGTTACAAGTGTTAAACAACATGGAGATCTACGGGCTATTCACTGGGTGGTTTATCAGCATGGCACTTCTCTCAGTAAGTATAGACAATTATACATGTACTACATGTGTGTGATATCTTAAACACTAATCACTTGAGAAACAGGTATATTATATACATAACTCTATGCTATCTGCTCTCTTTCAATGAACTGCTACATGAAAGCTCACCACATAGATTTATTGTTAGCTGGCCTGGCCATATGTTATTTGCATTGTAAATGCTAGTGGCATCAGTATCTGAGCGAGGGCTCTTGCCTGGAAAGTGGTAATCTTATGCCTCTGTCCCTGAGAACTGTGAGCATGTGTAAAATAAAATAAAAATCAAGAGGTCAACCTTTAGAGAAGAAGAACTTGTTATTACCTATGTCATTTCCTGTCAGGTGTGTATTGGGCTTTAGTTTGTTGGCCCAATTATTCCATTGAACTGTATTATGTGCATCTGGTTACAGCCTGCCTACTCCAGATATCCAACTACTAAGTATATAGCCCAAGGAAGCAAACTATTTAACACTGGCCTTAGTATCCACAATATTCGCTCTATAACGGAATGTGCTGTGCAGTGTAGGTCAAGGTCACAAGGTCACTGTGACTCCTATGCTTATGATACACAAGGGAAGCTCTGCTACTTATCAACTGACACAACAACTGATGAAGATGATCTAGTGGGAAATGGGAGAGGGAAATCTCTGTTAGTCTATCAAGGTAGAAGAATTCCAACAGTTGTTAATCATATTGTTCTATTTTTACTGCAAGCCAAAACAGACCTAGTAGGATAAAATACAAGCTGTTGTGTCACAATGCCACCTGTAGTGATTGAGAATTCTTCTAACACATGAGACACTCTTGCGAAAAGTTGCACTTCTTACCAGCCGCAATACCTACAGTAATTTGTTTGTTGTTAGTTACTGACTACAAGTTGCAGTTATTGTGCAGACAAATACAACCCAGTATATGACATTGTAGTTTCTTAGCACTAATGAGCTCTTACTGTTTAATACAATACATGTACCTTGATCTCTTGATCGGCGCTTTAATTCACACTAAATCTGTAACAAGAATCGTCATAGAATGTATATGTTATGATGTAGCAAATACTTGTCTTCTCCTCATATTATAAGTTGTCTGCTTTTACCCTAAACCCCAACCACAACATATAGACGTCTCCTAATGCGAATTTAGTAACGGTTAATTTCTGCTTGACCAGTCAGTATAAAATGATGATTCAAAACTTCAGTATTATTATATTTGTAATAGTGAAAAGTGGCTGACGACAATTAATTATATTTCTTTTTTCCACTAGAAGTAGAAACACAGGTTGAGATAACTCCACCAGTGACATGGACTGAAACTACCGTAGCCGAGGCTACAGCGACTAAGACTACAGCGACTGAGGCTACAGTGGCCGAGATTACAGTGGCCGAGACTACAGTGGCCGAGACTACAGTGGCCGAGATTACAGTGGCCGAGACTACAGTGGCCGAGACTACAGTGGCCGAGACTACAGTGGCCGAGACTACAGTGGCTGAGACTACAGTGGCCGAGATTACAGTGGCCGAGACTACAGTGGCCGAGACTACAGTGGCAGTAGCAAACACACTTTCTTGTGGTGATGGTAAAGTGGTTAACTTAATGTTACTATTGCAGTTCTAGTCTATTTGTTGTATGCTTGGAAATTTGTATAAATGTATAATATACATGTAATACTAGTGTTGTAGCACAATTAGTTCTAACCTATATAGGCTTTGTGCCGCTTTACATGTAAGATGAATTATGACTTGTTTTCCCTTGTTTCTTAACACACTCTTTGGAGATTCTACGTAGAAGAACACTGAAAAACTAGATAGGAGTGGCAAGTGTATACATGTATATTTTTATATTATTTATATCAATTCACTGATTTTGATTCTTACAGAATTTGAATGTCCGATGCAAGAAGGTAACTACCCAGATCCTTGTAACTGTGACCAGTTCTATGCCTGCAGTCACTATACAGCCCATTCATCATCGTGTCCAACTGGATTACTATTTAACAAGGATACATCTAACTGTGATAGCCCTAGCAATGTCAACTGCCAGAATTCAGTACCAGACAGTCAGGATACTACAACTTTTAGCCCTCCTGATAATTCGAATGATGATAGTTCAGATGGTAATAATGGTGGTTATTCTGGCGGTTATTCAGGCGGTTATTCTGGCGGTTATTCAGGTGGTTACTCTGGTGGCTATTCAGGTGGTTACTCTGGTGGCTACTCAGGTGGCTATTCAGGTGGTTACTCTGGTGGCTATTCAGGTGGTTACTCTGGTGGCTATTCAGGTGGTTACTCAGGTGGCTATTCAGGTGGTTACTCTGGTGGCTACTCAGGTGGCTATTCAGGCGGTTATTCAGGTGGTTACAGTGGTTGATTAAAAGGATACTAGGGTTCAACTATGTTTATGGAAATGCAGCTCCATGACTAAGGAAATGTATATTTCCATAGTATTCTTCCATGTATTGTGAAAATAATTACACCCTTCAGTATAATGTGTGATGCTAAACTGTGACTTGTGAGCCCCGGCATGATTTGTAGGCACGTCATTATTATGACATAATGCTACAATAATAAATACTATAATAATATCTTCAATTCATGGTTCAGAAGGGAGAGTCGAATTATTGTTTTATAATATTAACATTATGTTCTTCATAGAGACAATATTTTACTTAGCAAATAAACTTAGTTATATACTAGTGACGTTAGACTTGCATTCTGAACATGGTCTACAAAATAAAGGGATGTACCTTGAATTACATACATGTACATGCATTTTATACAACGCTAAACTGATCAGCTAGTGTAGGTCAACAGAAATAATATCATGGCACAACATAACATACTAAAGTGTTTTAATATACTATAAGCCACCTTCTTTCCGTGGGCTTTGTTGCAGGAGGCCCTGGTGCTACTATTGCTCATAGAATCTTGTTGTTCTATATAAATAGGGAAGACAACTTTGTAATGAGAGGATAGTTTCTACATTAATAGCTTTTCTCATTACAACATCTACATACTTTAAACTGTTTCCAACTGCTATAACCTTTTTAACTGCTGATCGAATGTTCCTTCCCAGCACCTGGTAGCACTTGCTAGCACCTGCAACTGCACATGTAAGTTATTGCACTGGTCCAACGAAACCATAATACATGTATGCTTGAATTAATTTTTTCAAATATTTTTATTTGATTTCTAGTCTGCCACTCAATTTTGACATCTGGTTCATGTAATAAAGCGAGCCAGAATTTATGGTAAAACAAACTAAATCATTCATCGATAGACCGTGGTGCCCATCTATCTTATTTTCTGTGGACTTACATGTAGGTTTCAGATTTTCCATTAGCTATGTTAATTTTTGTTTACTGTGAGCTAAATAATAATTAATTATGCCACTAACAACATTATGCTTGTATATACATACATAGCACACCTGTGAATTAATATAGCCCATACAACATATGCCTGTACATACATACATAGCTCCAAGTGTAGCACCCATAACATTCTATATGTACATGCATGTCTGTACATTACAGTGCCATCAGCCACATCAGTGTCCTGCATTTTTGGGGCACGTGTTACGATTCTGTTTTTAAGGCTGATGATGAAACTGTCTCATATTACAGTTAAACAGAGAAAATATTCTGAACCTAATATACATAATTATATTATATAATAATTATATTAAATCAGGGCTGTAACAACCATTTTTGGCAGATTGATACTAAAAGTAGCTTAAAATTTTCTCTATCAAATTCAAGTAGATATACAGAATCACAGGCCGCTTACACTGTCTTTCAGTCAATACTGGCTCTAAATTTGTGATCAATGTACCCAAAGTTCCATTTGGAGATTTGACACCAACAAATATGTGTTTTTGGACAGATTTCTGGGGTGGCAAATGCCCACCTTGCCCCCCTGGTTGTTACAGCCCTGTATTAAACTATAGAAATAATCAGCGTTGTAGTATTCATAGAAAGTAATGATTATACTGCTCTCACTAACAGAATTCTTCTTAGTTACATACTGTTAAATTATCACTTAGCAAACCAATAATATATTCATATGGAGACATGAGCAGAAGCACTTTAATTATGCATTGTATATACTATGAAAGGAAAGGATGAGGGAATTTATACTTGCAAATTACTGTGAGAAAAAATTTAAAAATTTGGAAGTTTGAAGGTGGTGATCGAAGCACCTATGACAAAATTCAACTTGAGGTACAACGTAGATAAAAACCACTGGGGATGGGAGGGTCAAAGTGCCTGTGCTGGTAGTCAAGGAAAAGCTGACACGGTACTGTGATAGATATTTACACATGCATGTAGGAGAATAGACATGTGGAAAGCTCAGAATAAATAGATTCTAGCCTTAGGATCTATTTTGGGACCAAGTCTGTGCATCCTCAGTGGTCTTGGGTTATTGCAAATGAGTAACATTTTACATGTAGACAGCTAGAATTTGCTGTTCTCAGTCTATGTGTGCAAACACTAGGTCCTGCTCATTGGTCCAAAGATAGGGTGACATCTAAAGCATTGCAAGTGGGTGCTTGGGGATTTAGCCTAAGATCTAGGTAAGTCCAACTGTTATAACCAGTGATGAGCCATCAGAGAAGAGGACAATTTCAAACACATGGTCATGGTTACTAAGACTGTACTGTATACATGGTAGTGTTAGATTGTGTAAGAATATCTTGGTCTCTCTAGATAACTTTTAAACAAGAGAAACACTTGTTTTTCAAGGGTGCAGTTAATAGTCTTGAAGGTCAAGGTTGTTTTAGTAGCAAAAGCTATTAAAATGATTTCAAGTATTGACTCATGCGAACCACAAGAAGGATATGGTAATATTTTAGAACATGTTTTAACTTAAATTGTGTACAATTTGACCATTTTCATAATTTCCCATGTCTAATACATGTGTAGTTGATGAGCTAAACTAGGCAAGCAGTTAGGATGGCCTATAGAATACTCAAGACCATTCCCGGGTGACTAATAGTAACAAGAAGTTGTCCTCTCACTATAATTAGTATTAGTTTATTGTATGATCCTTCCAGAACGGCACACACCACACAGAGACTAGTAGTAGAGTTAAACTAACAATGAGATCAAACCTACATTGTAAAATTAGCCTAGCTAAACACAAAAACCAGTAAACTGTGGCAAGAAATAAAGATATTCAATAAATCAAAATGGATCTCACTTTACACAGTCAATATTAGAAACAAATCTTGCTGGTTTCAAATGCCAATATAACAACTATTTAATAAATAAGATTGCACATCAAATGTATTGCTTAAAATAATAATAAACTAGAATATAATGTAATAAATAACCTCGCACCAACAAAGACTAATCTCACACGTGACTTTTTGTAGGTCACCATAAACTATTTCGTACCAGTGCTGTCATGGTGATGAAAAGGAAGACAGATCATGAAGATCCTTATTCAAACAGCTGATTTCACATAAGATACAATGTTTACCACTAGGAGTTATACAACCTTTAATCCATTTCATCTATTTACATCCCTGTTTGGCACTAGATATTTATCAGGGGTAAATTTATCACATACTCGTATACAAAATATTTCAAACCATAACTTACAACATGCATGCACTCTTTCTATCAACCAATCAGAATCTGTGTAAATATATATCACATGCTTAAGTTGGCCAACAATAAGTTATATAGACATGTCACAATGCAAAACTGACCAATCACAAGGTTTATAACTAAGACCGACCAATCAGAAGCTGTGTATGTAGGCATCATTCTCAGCAGCAAGGAGTTTGCTGTCTTCCCTTATACCTTGTATATGGTGATCTAACATCTTCTCCAAGGCTACAGTACGCTCTTTCTGGTCTCTGAGAAACCGCTCTGCCACTAGAGATCCCGTGGAGGACGACTGCAAAAGATGAGTCATACGATATGAGTCATATCCTGTACTTGTACATAAACCGCTATAACTAGTTCCTAAGACTAGAGATATAACCATCCTCGGCTGAAAGATCTAAAAGCAAGCTTACTGATTCCGAGATTGATGTAGTCTGGAAAATTCATAATTAGCTTTCAATTCAGTTGAGAATACAGAGAAATAGTCAACTGAAACCAACAGAAAAGATATCTTCATAACCAGCAAAAGTTTGATGAAAGTTGTAAAATGGGCAGATAACTTGAAATGCCATAGAAAAGGTTGGTTTTTGAAACTAGTATTAATAACAACAGTATTAATAATAACGGTATTTCAACCAATGTTGTCTTACATTTAAGCTTTCAATGTAGTCATTTTCAGCACCGCCGCGTATAGAGGATAGTCTACCAGTAGATGTCACTGCACTCCGTCCACTTACTGGCGATAAGCTTCTCTCTCGGGTTGGTCTAAAATATTAGAAAGCTTCCCTGTAGATATCGTTGGACAAAAAATACCGGAGTTAACTAGCTGATCATTGCCTTTCTACCAGAGAGTGAAGCAGGTTAGAATTAAATAATTCATCGATAACAAAAATTCTAATTAAAATTAGCGTGATTGCTTCAAAAGCGCCTACAATGACTCATCAGTAGTAGATGATGTCATACTCTGAGTCTAAGATATCCACACCCCGTTTAACTAACACCAACTGTACCCTCTCACCTGGATGACGTCTTCCGAGAACTCCTCTTCTCGTCCGGAGAAGCACGGTTTGACCTTGACCCATTACTGTGAGGAGAAGCCGATTTGTGACTCTTATTAGATGTCCTTGACCTTTGGCCATGAGATGATTTGGACGAGTTGTGAGAACGAGGCGACCTATGGGCCGATGGCGACTTTGACCTCGACCTTGTGTGTCGGACACGGTGATCATATGGTGACTTGTTCATACTGCTCTTTTTTGGTGTGGAGGTAGAATTATGATGGTCGTGGGAATGCCTGGATCGGTGACTCCGAGTTGATTTAGATTGAGTGGATTGGTCTTCGCTGCCTTGCAGCGTGCTGTTCAGCGTTGAGTCATCAATCAACCGTCTGACTGGGTCTGGACTGCTGCCAAATGCCATAAAATCTAGAGGAGTAGAAAGTTAATATTAACTTCATTTCATTGTGCTGTTAATAGAAGATCAATTCACAGAGGAAGCAATGAGTTCGGAAGAAATTCATTAAAATCTTATTCTGGCTCCAATAAATAAAAACATAGTTTCAGTTTACATGAGTCTTATATATGCATTAATATTTGTAATGGAAGTGTGAAGTTACACTGTAAATATCAGGGGATACACAGATATACATGACAGTTCAGGATACACAGATATACATGACAGTTCAGGATACACAGATATACATGACAGTTTAGGATACACAGATATACATGACAGTTCAGGATACACAGATATACATGACAGTTCAGGATACACAGATATACATGACAGTTCAGGATACACAGATATACATGACAGTTCAGGATACACAGATATACATGACAGTTTAGGATACACAGATATACATGACAGTTCAGGATACACAGATATACATGACAGTTCAGGATACACAGATATACATGACAGTTCAGGATACACAGATATACATGACAGTTCAGGATACACAGAAGAACAAAGTCTCTCTGAAAGCTGAACGCATCCTTCTAACGAGTCTACTATTAACAGTATTAAAGTGAACAGGAAGTAGTGAGATACAAGAAGTGCTACCTGTAGTTTGATCGTCGTATGCCGAGTTATACTGACTGTGCTCCATGTCTCTTTTGCTCGAACTTGCCATTGCCATCATACCAGATATGTTACCAGCAAACGATGCCATGAGTCGGTTTTCATGCGTTAAGTCTAAACAAGAACAGAATATTTAGACTTGGTTCCATACACGGCATGTCTGTGATTCATACATTTAATATAATATAAAAAATATAATAATATATAAAATTTTGGTGCACAATCAATATTCTAGGCTTTAAAAGTTTAAAAGGATGACGCAAGGTAATTCAATTCCATAAAATAAATATCACAAGTGCTAGAGTATACTAGCCTTCTAAACGGTTCACATTATATTTGATACTACGTGCTTGTCTACATATAAAACATAGCAAGGACAAAAAACTGCTAATTACATAATTGATTATTACGCACAGTGGACGACAGTTTGGGAAATATGATTAAGTGCTGAGAGTCAGAAGCAGGTGCTTGTATCTAAGCAGGTGCTTGCATCGATACTAAGCAGGTGCTTGTATCAATACCAAGTAGGCTCAGCTCTTACCGTGATTATCATCCAGGCATCTACTCATATCATGTTGGGTCTGTTCAAGACGTTCGATCAACAAACTCTTCTGAGCTCGTAGTGATGTCATTTCCTGTTGATAAACGGCTTCTCTAATTTCAAACTGAGCATCTTGTGAATCCTGGAGCCTTGATTGGTTCATCGTGTGCTCTTCTAATAGTCGTGCCTCCCGTCTGAAGAATAAACCAAATTTCACAAGCTGATTGGTTGGACGTCAAACCTAAATGGGTCACACAATCGGACCTCTGACCTAATGACACTTACCAGTTTTACTTCCCAAAATTAATCGCAGATAAAAAAGCTATGATATGAAGAGGTGAGCATTGTAAGGTTCCTAACACCGAATTATGCCACCTCAACTACTACAACAATACTTCTTGTCGTGCATTTACTTGCTCGGTTTTGACGTTTTAACTCAAAGTGAGTCCCAGATTGAAACAGTGTGAGATTATGGGGAATGACCACAATGTATGCAATGTCTTGATCAACAATACACGCCAACTCCATAAAAACATATAAACTTCATGCAATATTTTCAACGAACAACCTCGGTCGCATACGAATGCATGTAGGGGCCCACATTATACCTCTCAATGTCATCTTGCATGTCTTTCAGTAGCTTTCTATATCTATGATGATGCGTATCCTCTTTCTCCTTCATTTGTTCTCTCAGTCGATTTATGTCTGCATGTAGCCTATCATTGTCAGACTACAACAACATTCCCGGTTACTATGACAACACAATGATCTCAAACATCAAACTACATTTAGACTGCCAGACTATTTGAAAATTTTAGACTTTTCTTGATGTCTATCACAGGCAAGGAAATTTGAAAAAAGTCATTCCCCAAGAGTAACATAATGGTGGAAAAATGAGTCAAACATTATTAATATGTTTACTACAATTAAGATGAAGATAATGTGTGTGCAATGTACTCATATACAATGATAGCTACCTTTAATCTCTCTACTGTACCATCATATGTTATCTGTATATCACTTAGATGTCGTTGTGCCTGTCGCACATCTGCTCCTGTCTGTTTAGAGTTTACCACCTGAATAGATTGGGGACATGCACATGTATCAGACGGATGCAATGCCTACTAAATGCATCAACACTGATCATCACAAAGTTGCAGACGAGTGAAGAAAAAACAAAGTTAAACCCACATCACATTACGATGGCTAAACCATGATATCTTACTACAGTGTATAAACAGTCACCTGTTCTTGAAGATGTTGGTTTTCTAGCCTGAGTGCTACTAGTTGTTGGTGAGTTAGCCTCAGATCAGCTGCCGCCTGACTCTCACTAGCTGTGTTGACAGCGTCCATACGGGAGTCATCTCCCTCTGAGAAAGTGGTAGTCAGACATGTTTGGTTGTTTCTGCTGCTCAGACAAAGGAGGAGAATAAAGTTATCAATATAACGTCAATCGTATGGCTTGACGTAGTGCATGTATATATCAAAACAACAACAACGACTGTAAGAACTGCTACTACCACTACCACTACTACTACTGCTACTACGACTACTACTGCAACTGCTACTACTAATATTACTACTGCCATTACTACTACTGCTACTACTACTACTACCGCTGCTGCTGCCGCCGCCGCCACCACCACCACTACTACTACTACTACTACCAAGACTACTGCTACTACGACTACTACTACTACTGCTACTACTACTACTACTGCTAGTACTACTACTACCACTATTACCATTAGCATATGAGCACCTACCTCAGAGCCTCGCATAATTGAGCTCTACATGATTGTAACTCTTTCCTCAAATCAGCAACCTCCAAATCATGTTCAGACTTTAGAGTGAATAACTTCTCTTGGAGCTATTGAATCAAATGATACGACATCACTTATATTATTATATTATACAACTGTTTACGTATGAGTCCAATACAACGATATACATTCAACCAATCACACGTACGTATGTACCTCATTGAGATTAGTGTCACGGTCTCTTAGCCTCTGGTCTTCTGTCTCTCTTAGCTCAGTTTCCTAAAATTAGAGCTATAACAATGAACTTTCACTCAGACATTACGATGGTTGTATTTTGAAAATAAGGCTACAAGTTTTTGCTATTAGACTCATGACTGGACAAGCAAAAGCACTAAATAGAATATACACGCGCACAGCGTGACCCTGACCTTCTTGTGAAGCTGTTCTCTGAGAGACAAGCACTCCTGGTCGGTATTATCAAGTCTCTTGATCAGGGAGGTACATTCTGAGTTCAGCCTTGACAGATCGGCTTTATACTCAACTTCCTTTGACTTTAGCTCTCTATGGATAACAATGCAGAGGGGATTACTCCAAACTCATGAAACAGTAATAAAGGGAGACAACTCTATCTTATACCTAAATACTGGGGTATATGAAGAAAGCGTTGCCCAAATAGAACCCTTTCTATTATTAGAGTAACACCATAATAGCAATAGAGATTGCAGTATAGTCATAGATAGTACACTGTAGTATACCAAAGTGATGACAAAGCAAATAGTAAAAATGTTAACAGGGGAGATAACACCCAATAATATGTACAAATTAAATACTAAATAATAATGCATAGATACAGAACAGGGAAACTAACTGAGTATGTTTTGTATGTCACCCTGCAGGAGTGTATAGATCACTCAACACATAGCCATTGTACATACGAGTACACATGTACATTTTAGTACTGTGATAACCACTCAACGCATGGTACTGTGGTAACCACTCAACACATGGTACTGTGGTAACCACTCAACACATGGTACTGTGGTGATCTCACCTGTTCTCTGAATCCACTTTCATCAAATCTTGTTTTAGGACATCCAGGGCGGTGGACTCGTCTAAGTGGTTCTTATCAAGCAAAGTGCTACATTGTAAGTAGTGCATTCATACAGCATTATAATGAGTCATACAATTCTCTTGCAAAAGAGATAATAAAAAGCACCTCACGAGCTTCCTCACAGTTAAATTAATTTCTTCAACAGGAAGATAAACATAACAACTGTAAACCAAACATACCGTATAGTTCTGTCCTTTTCTATAATCATATCTCTTAGTTTAACCATTTCCTTCTCCTGACAGTGCTGTCCCCTGGTGGCCATGTGGAGATTACTTCCTTGTGCCTTCAACTCGGCATTTAGCCCATCGTTTTGTGTCTGCAGATTCTATTGATAAGGCATTTAAACAATTGTTAATAAAATAATAACAAATATACACTCAAAGCAAATAGCACAAGCAACAAAGTATTACTTGTAGTTCTTTGGAAAAGCTTTTAATTTGGACATCAATATGTAAATCGTAAAACAAAAATATCACTAAGGAAATGGGACCAATCACAACTATGATTGTTCGACATAAGTAATACCGAGAGTTTTTTTTTATTAACCAATCCAATGCAAGCACTAATAGAATAAACCAATGAGAATCAGATACTCACATTAACCATAGAGTTGGCCTTCCTCAATGACTCATCTGTCGTCTGCAACTCCTTTGACAGTTTAGTAGATTTATTTTTCCAATGGTTGAGATCAGCCTTAAGTCTGGCGATCTCAACGTTTCTCTCTGATTCTCGGTCTTCTGCCTCGTGTAACTGAGATCTTATTTCAGACAGCTCCGCTCTATAATCAGTAGAATATGTTGTGATGAGAGCTCAAAGATTTTGAACCAATAGTTATCAAATAAAATAGTGTTACTCTCACAACATTCGCTTGCACATGTCTATTTTTCTACTGCCTCAGGCTGAAACTAATTATAACAATCAAGATCAACATATTTGCTACAAAGGACTCATTTAAAAATGCTAAAAATAACAAGTCATTAAGAATCATCTCCACCTAACACCGTGATGAGCTATTTATAATATTTTAAACTGAGCAGTGACTAGGCTACCTGAGGTTCGCCTCTATGTCTCCAATCATCTGTTTACGTTTAGCCAACTGATCCTGGTATGAGCTGCCCTGCTGCTCCATAAGGTCACATTTCTCTGCTGTAAGTACAAGTAGTGAGTGAGACAGACTCTACGAGTATCTAGTTTATGAAAGTTTGAAATTGTCATACCCATACTTGAATTATAAATTTCCAAAAACTATGACTTGATAAAAACATACAGCAGTGACATGCTGTTATGGATTAAATAGGTGACGACAACTCCCAGTTGACGCTTTGCAGAGTGCGCAGTATTTGCAGTGTGAACAACTGCATGTAGCTACGTGTAAGTCATAACGACAACTTCAAAATTTAGCAAAAAAAGTCTGTGATAGGAAAGACCTATACAAAGGCCCATACAGAATAGAAATATATTATAAGTCTACAGCACTTTGCTTGAGAGAGATGAGTTATATGTTTAAACACCTATCGATTATCCAGAGTGCAAAAGTGTGATACCAGCTCAGATCATACCTAATAAATAACACCATTGTGTTTGAAAGACATTATATGCATGTATGCAAATAACGTATTGTAGGTCTAAAGACACAATGGTGATATAACAGCAAATTCCCAGCCTACTTTTGATGATACAAAAGAAATTCAACAATATTAATTTGAATGAAATCAATTTTCAAATTTAAGTCGTTTCTAATCTATGAAAGCATGCAAACAAAAGGTGTATGTTAAATAGATACTAACAAAACTAACAATAATCTCAGTGTTGTACACAACTGGTGAGCAAACAAATCAATTCAGGTTTAGATAAATGTTAAGAAGCCAATATTAACCTCATAGACAAACAACAGCTTCACGCTGTCTAGTGCTCGATGATGTTTACAGCAAAATTAGCAGTGCACTGTGATGAAACTTTTAAAAAAAAATCTTTAAAAAACGGTTCAAGAATTAATTCTGATTTCATCTTGATGGTAGTGCAAGTTGACCAATTTAAGCCACATGGCAGTGGAGAAATCCCTAAAAGTTTAGAGACACTAAGCATTGACTTCATCCTTATCCTAGAGTAGCTAAGTGAAAGATTAAAATAAAATATTCTCATATTCAGCATGTGGATTGTTGTATCATACTCACTCAGGGATTTGACTGTACTAAGTAGCCTGTCTACCTCAAATTGTAACTGTTTCTTGTCTTTCACCATATTGCTAGTTTCTAGTTCGTACTTCTACAACAGAGAATGGACATTCTAAGAAATTAGGCTATGCATTTTCATGAAACGAATTTTCAACACAATTTCCAACTGTCAGTTCTGTTTTTGATATAAATTGTGACTATTAGGTTTATATAATATCTAGATAAAGTCCCGGCATAATATAATAACATATTACAAGAAGGTAAAACCATTCTAGGCACACCAACAGTGAGATAAATGCAATACTAGATACACGTATTTCCTACAATTTATTTCTGTATGATTTCTATTTTGTTCACATTTTGTTTTGTGAGTATCTAAAAGTGACCTGAGTTACATTATACAGACTCGGAATATTCTAGCAATGAGAGAGCAAAGGCTATTCCCCTATGATCATGTGACATTTTAAACAGCTGGAAGGAAGCTATCATAGCATGCTAAGACCATAGGAATTCATGAACAACAATGTAGAAGCACATGTGGCAAGCATCAGCCATTCCACTTTGCTTTGAAAATTTTAAAGGAAACAAAACAGCATCAACAAAATTTGAACAATAACAATTGTAAAGCAACCAGTTAAGATAAACAATTGTTAGCATAGTATGGGTATGAGCAGCAAGCTACTTATATAAGTTAAGGTATCGGATACAAACAAGGTTATATAACATCAGCACATTATTATGGTGAAAGTTTCAAAAGAGAAATTTCCTGGGAGTATACATTGAAATTTAAAATTAAATATATTTGTAACAAGAATAACCTCCCTGTGTGAATGCACAAAATGAAAGACATTGATATACCTGAAGTTTGTCATTAGTTGAGTTTAGTTCAATCAAACAACTGTCTAACTGCCAAAAATATAAATATAAAGAAAGCAGATATATTTGCAAAAAAAACTTTAAAATTTCATGGCTGAAAGAAATAAAGTAAAATAAACATGTGATTCTAAGTAATAGCTATAACGCCAAACTGAGCTAACTGATTCCAAATGACAGAAATTGTTTATTTTACCAAAGTTCAATGCTTTGATGGCAATTGCATTCAGACACAAGTTGCCTAGGTCATGTTTGCTAAGGTCATGTCTTCTATGGTCATGTTTGCTATGGTCATGTTTGCTACGGTCATGTTTCCTACGTAGACTTACACAAAATTGTCGTCTAAAAAAGCGGCAATACCTTAAAATGCCCACACCAAACAAACGAGTCAAGGTGAAACATGTTCTCACCTCTGCTGTCAACTTGACTTTCTCCTTTTGATGTTTATTCCTCATTTTCTCATACTGCTTCTTCAACACCGTTAGATCTTTATGTAACTGTTCTACCTGCAACTGGTAGTCTGAGATCAACCTTTTATCTTCCTTCTCTGCCTGCATAGCTTGATCTCTCAGTCTGGATATCTGTAAATAAATAATGGACATGTAAATAATGATATATAAACCACCTATAATCCGGATATTATTAATGCATGAGGCTGTAGTTACCTGATCTAACCTGGGAATCTAGTACAATATGAACAACCACACATTGTGGTCATGTGAATTTTATTGTTTTGTATGAGACACGCAATATTAGACCCATCTGGCAACAACCAACGAGCCAACATGAAGTAGTACTATTATAAGTAGTGTCAGACATCTTACTTCCTGGTTCTTCCTGTCGATACTGTCCTGCTGCAATTGAATCTCTCGAGATTTTGTTTCTACTTTCAACTCATAAGTTGTCCTCTCCCGCTCCCATTCATTCTTCTTTGATCTAAAATATGTCCGTGAAATACAAAAAGCACAAATATTCAACCTGGTACAATTATAGTTCAACAACCATAGTTATATGAAGTAGCCAATGCAGCATAAGGCTAATATCCCTACCATAAAACCTCAGCAAGACAAGTGCCTAAACAGTCAACATACTTTGTAGTTGAAAACTAGCTACAGTGTGTAGGCCAATGAGTATAAAACACTGATACCTGTCAGCGAATCCTGCTAAACACTCTTCTGCCGAAGTTCCGTCCCTAATCTACATATTACCTTCGACAAAATATAACTGTGCAAGCAAGACATGAACATAAAGCATAGCTATATAAACATATAAACAAACTGTTTACAAAGAATTGTTTGCATTATGTACTTAAACATGATGTCAATCTGTCTGATGAGTTCTGAGAGCTCACTCTCACAGCTCGTGATGAGAGGACTAGTCCTGGAGAGTCCATGTCCTGCCCTCTGTAAGTCTCTGTACAAGTCTGTCAGCTCCAAGCCACTCATCCTCAGCCAAGTGATGACAGACAGTCTGAAAAATTGAAGTTTATGGATATTAGTCAGAAAAGGTGAACTCAGCCAGTCCCTTCCTAGCAAAGTAAATGCAGTCCATTAGTAAAAGAAGAGAGGTAATCATAAACCACAGGAGATGTTAGTGAAGTTAGCTGAAGTGAAGTTACTGAGTGACAGGCCCATATTTGAATTATCATCAGAGGCCCTGTAACTTATTGATATTCTAAAAACTTATCCTAGGCAAAATCCAACTTATTACCAATGTACAAAATATAGTAGGCCTATGGACTTATGGAAGCCTCTATTGCAAACAAAAAATCAAACGAATCCAGGTTGTTATCACTACAGATTGTTAGCTTTATAAATAAGAGGAAACTGATCAAATGTACTTTCATATTTAAAGGTTGGGAATGGTTCTGCAAAGTCACGAAAGAATTTCAGAGATTTGCTATGAATTTGCACCATAATGACATTTACTTGATGCTACAGTATTAAATTAGATTAAAACTACATAGGCCTACATAATGGTCAATCATAACTTGATAATTATTAGTAGGCCTATTACTAAACCAAAATTTTTAGTTTTAAATTAAATGGGAAGAACATAAAGTAAAACTAATGAAACAATAACTAAATGTAGGCCTATAGCCTATAAATAACAATATTGATGATAATTATAATTATAATACAATTATAAAATAATATTTTTGATTTTTATAATAGTAACAACAATCATTATTTTTATTTTATGGTATTTTTCCTGGAAAGTAGATTTATTTATGAGCAGTTAGGGACTTGATTCCACATCTGTGAAAATAACCTAACGTGGGGCTGAATAATTATTAAATTAGTAGTATCTATAGAATAATTAATAAATTATAGTTATATATAATATGAATATAAATATTTGTTGAACAATAAATATAATTTGTTATCAATTTATTAATTATTCTATAGATACTACTAATTTAATATATATATACTACTAAATATTAGCCTATATAATAATAATAATTGCATTTCAAAATTATTACAGTTGTTGATGAAAACTAAGGAATCGGAAATAATTGGACATTGAAAAGTTTAAATTTTTAGTGTTTTTACTTGAGGAAAGTCATAAGATAAAATGTTATTCTGATTCAGTGATTGGAACAAACCCGTGAAACCGTAATTTAAGTTTTATTTTAAAAGAAAGAAGACAATAAACCTGGAATATAAAAATTTATGCCGTAAATATTTGGAAAATTACAATGAAAACGATACTGGATGCTGTGCACAGTTCATATGTAGGTAGCAAAGAATGAAAAATACTGATGAATGACTTAGACTTCGAGAGGTGGAGGGGACTACACCACTACTATAATTTTTTTTTTTTTTTTTTTTTTTAATAATTTTCCACTGAGACCCTCGAATGAGGTAAAAGTGTGGAACACGATAATACTGTGCTTAGGTAATGTTTGTTTTGCTTTTTTGTTATTATTTATGCATGAATGTGTATCTATATATATATATATTTTTTTTATTAAAATATTAAAATTTTTATGTTTAAAACAATCGCCAATAGCATCGATGTGGCGATGCAACAGCGGGCGTAAACACTTGGATGAGCCAAATTGACCAATAGCAAGCGAGATTCGCTTGAATTGCTATTTTGTAGGAACATATAAATTCTATAGCCCGAGAAGCTTTGGGTACATTCAAATTAAATGCTGTTACGGATATTATTGAGTTTATAATGTATGGCAATGTTTCAAGCTTCATTAGAAAATTGGAGAAATTCGTCGCCAATGGAATTTTCATCGCAGGACATATTATTTATAGGCCTAATTATAATTTTTTTATAATTAAATCTAGATTAAAATTGGTCCTGGGCTCAAATTGGTTTGAAAGCAAGACACAAAAAAGTTTTCATAAGCACATACTTTGAATAATTGTATAAAATATCAAGGAGAACATGGTTGTTGAGGTGAGTCGTTTCCTGTCTGATTTGTTTTGTTTAATTTTATTCATGATTGGTCTCTTGCATGCCTACACAATTAAGTCTTCTTAATGGTACAACTCTGAGTCTCGCTTATTCTTGTCAAGCGAGCTCAAATATTAGGTCACACTGAGATTTGGACTGTTCCCGCCTTAATGTAGCTCCAATAACTTGCCAGTAGAGTTCGGTAGGCAGTATTCACTAGGTGAAATCTACCTGACGATCCCATTTCATTGGTCGAATATTTTTGGTATACTTGACATTTAAATTAGCCTGAACATAAGCCTATATGATTATGCAACTAAAAATTTTTTGCTAACATTTTGGGCATGTAGGAGTGATGCTTTGATCTTTAGGTAACAGGCAAAATGTTGTTCAATTAGGCTACCTAGTAAATAGGCTAGACCTATCTTTCGCATGTACGTCAGAAATAAGCTAGCCTATATGCATGTCATTAGTACTTAATTATGTCCAACTATTTTCACATCATTTTACTTGTTGATCGAATGTTGATAGGCCTACATATTTTCTCCATTGTAGCAAGAAGTGCAGAAGCACTCTGTGCACACACTGGTGTTTAGATCACTGAAGAGAACGCACGACATGTTTCTTTCTGAGCAAGGCAAACGTCCTGTAGTGGATGACAATAGGTATGGTTTAGTTTTATGTGTAAATTGGAATTTTTTTTGTACAATTTAATTGTTAAACCTTCTGAATATGATTATCAATAAGCTATCCAGTTGAGACACTTTTTCAAGTATTTTTGAAACATTTTATTGTTTAGTGTTTACTCTGATTGTTCTATTTTCCAGTGAGAAGATAAAGATGGCAGCTAAGATAAAAGCCGAGTTTGGTCCCATATTGAAAGATCATATCCCTAGTAAGAAGGAAGAGCAGAATAAACAGGCTAATAAACCAACTGGTCCCTTAGCCCTAAATCCTTATGGAGTTCCGGTACAAAGTAAGTGTCTTCTCACAGGACTAATTGTTCATAGTTTATGTGGATTATAAATAGTTTTAATTATTAACTGTCTGGAAATATAGTGATTTTAGAACATAGACTTTTCGCGGCATCCCCCTGCTAAGATTTCTAAGTATTTGATGCTAGTCGAGCCTATGTCACATCTCTATTGACTTAAACATACAATGTAGTTAGAATGTAAGTTAGAATTCCCATGTTTGGTTGTCAGATAGTTTTAAAGCTTGTTTTCTATTTATAGCGCTAGTCACACTCCAGACGTTCTATTAATATCCATGTTGTTTCTCTACTACTAGATGTGTCTAAGTTAGTTGGCTCTCAGGATCAGTACTCTGCTGGAGTTCAAGCTGCTGTCTCAGAGGTGAACACTGCTACAGAGAAGTCGAGTAAAGCTCTTGTTGCTATTGGCAACGATAAGATGCTTGTACCAAAGAAAGCACCCACTATGCCCAAACCCCAGTGGCACGCACCTTGGAAGCTCTACAGGGTGAGTCAGTCGTTATTTGTATTTATGGTTTTGTATTGTAGTATATGGCATGGCATGACAATGGCATGGGATCGTTCTTTCTTGTATTCCTTTAGCTTGTTTTTCGGTTAGCGGTCACCTACTGTCCACCTACTTCCCACCTTCATGCCCAAGGTATGTTACTTAATATCATATCCTTTGTTATTTCAGGTCATTAGTGGTCACACTGGATGGGTTAGATGTGTAGCTGTGGAACCCGGTAACCAGTGGTTTGCTACAGGTGCGTAGTCTAACAGCTTCCTAATCAGTATACAAGGCGTTTGGAAGTATTAGATTAGATTCCAATAAAACAAAATGAGGCTCTGTGATAGTCAGACTGACTTAGCCTACCATGTATTACATATTAGTACTGAGGATATTTCCAATTATGTTCACTGTCAATAATATGAGTGCTACTGTCTAACAGTAGAGGTTGAGCAATATTAATAGTCTTTGCTCATAACAGGTTCTGCTGATAGAATAATAAAGATCTTTGACCTTGCTACTGGTACACTGAAGTTATCCCTCACCGGACATATTAGTGCCGTTAGGGGTGTGATTGTATCGCCACGCCACCCTTTCCTGTTTTCTTGTGGGGAAGATAAACAAGTCAAGTGCTGGGATCTAGAGTACAACAAGGTAAGCTATATATTATCATACTATGTTCTATGGGACTACTGAATATGAGCAGGGGTAGAACGGTATCCTATGAACTTCAGCTTGGGCGCCACAGTTTCACATCGATAGATGGTGTACCCAACATTTCCTAATATCCGCGAGTACAAAATAAATTATCTAGCTATTTAACTTGTCACACACAGAGTCGAGCAACTGGGATGTGATGTAGGCCTACTAGACTTATGGATTCTGGAATGCATGGGCATAGGTTTCATATTCAATTACTCTTTCATGACATGTACTTGCAGGTGATCCGACACTACCATGGGCACCTGTCCGCCTGTCAGTCCATAGATATACATCCTACCATAGACGTGCTGCTTACTACTAGTAGAGACTCAACGTGTAGAGTGTGGGACATCAGAACTAAGTCATGTATACACACTCTAGCTGGTCATACTAACACTGTGGCCTGTGTGAAGGCCCAGTCAGCCGATCCTCAGGTATGCCAGAGCGGATAGTGTCACAACCCGGATGGTGAACGTGACATCATATCCTGTTTTGATTATTTTGTCGCTAAGTTATATATTCTCGCCTTTTCTCCTTGTGGGAATTTTCTCTAACTATCTGTTATTGACTAATCTTTTTGAGCATGTATAGGGAATGCGGCCAGGTGATTAACTCAATATGATATACATATGTATTTCTGCAGATTATCACTGGGTCACATGACTCCACTATTAGACTGTGGGATTTGGCTGCAGGAAAGACTAAGGTCACACTGACTAACCATAAGAAATCAGTGAGAGCTATTACACTCCACCCCACACAGTGAGTATCTAAAGAGCTCTACTATTCATAAACTATTATCAAAGCCACCTTGAAATTATCAGATACAATCAATAGAACGATCAACTCACTATTAGGGAGTTACCCCCTCCACCCAGAATCTTAGCTTTTATACACATCCTGTTTCACAGTAATAAAAGAGAGGAAATAAATCTAAATCAATTTCTTCCTTGAATATACAAATCGTTTCACATCTGTCACACTTCTCTCCTTCCAGGTTCACAATGGCTTCTGGTTCTGCGGATAACATCAAACAGTGGAAATTTCCGGATGGTAACTTTATTCAGAACCTCTCTGGACACAACGCCATCATCAATGCTATTACAGTGAATCACGAGAATGTGCTTGTTTCTGGAGGTAAGACTGAGACTAGTATGAGGTGCACAGGCTACTCTAAGTTTCTATTGAAATTGACAAGTATTGGGAGTTATCCACTCATTGTTGAAAGACTTGTCAAGAGCAAAATAATAACTATCAATTAATGCACATGTATGTTATAATAACTGGTCAAAACTTTTGAATTTAACCTGTACTAGATAAGCAAATACCCTGTGATGAGTAAATACCCTGTGATGAGCAAATACCCTGTGATGAGTAAATACCCTGTGATGAGTAAATACCCTGTGATGAGTAAATACCCTGTGATGAGTAAATACCCTGTGATGAGTAAATACCCTGTGATGAGTAAATACCCTGTGATGAGTAAATACCCTGTGATGAGTAAATACCCTGTGATGAGTAAATACCCTGTGATGAGTAAATACCCTGTGATAAGCAAATACCCTGTGATGAGTAAATACCCTGTGATGAGTAAATACCCTGTGATGAGTAAATACCCTGTGATGAGTAAATACCCTGTGATGAGTAAATACCCTGTGATGAGTAAATACCCTGTGATGAGTAAATACCCTGTGATGAGTAAATACCCTGTGATGAGTAAATACCCTGTGATGAGTAAATACCCTGTGATGAGTAAATACCCTGTGATGAGTAAATACCCTGTGATGAGTAAATACCCTGTGATGAGTAAATACCCTGTGATGAGTAAATACCCTGTGATGAGTAAATACCCTGTGATAAGCAAATACCCTGTGATGAGTAAATACCCTGTGATGAGTAAATACCCTGTGATGAGTAAATACCCTGTGATGAGTAAATACCCTGTGATGAGTAAATACCCTGTGATGAGTAAATACCCTGTGATGAGTAAATACCCTGTGATGAGTAAATACCCTGTGATGAGTAAATACCCTGTGATGAGTAAATACCCTGTGATGAGTAAATACCCTGTGATGAGTAAATACCCTGTGATGAGTAAATACCCTGTGATGAGTA
Organism: Bugulina stolonifera; assembly: GCA_935421135.1. Taxonomy (NCBI): domain Eukaryota; kingdom Metazoa; phylum Bryozoa; class Gymnolaemata; order Cheilostomatida; family Bugulidae; genus Bugulina; species Bugulina stolonifera. Next base: position 14,018,932 of record OW285196.1, read on the forward strand.
AATACCCTGTGATGAGTAAATACCCTGTGATGAGTAAATACCCTGTGATGAGTAAATACCCTGTGATGAGTAAATACCCTGTGATAAGTAAATACCCTGTGATGAGTAAATACCCTGTGATGAGTAAATACCCTGTGATAAGTAAATACCCTGTGATGAGTAAATACCCTGTGATAAGTAAATACCCTGTGATAAGTAAATACCCTGTGATGAGTAAATACCCTGTGATGAGTAAATACCCTGTGATAAGTAAATACCCTGTGATAAGTAAATACCCTGTGATGAGCAAATACCCTGTGATGAGTAAATACCCTGTGATGAGTAAATACTTTTTGTCGTCTGTGTTTTTTAATCACAAGCTTTGTTTTGTTGTCAACAGTTCAGATGTGCATTTGTGATAATTTTTACCGCAATGTTACTTTGTAGCTGACAATGGTAGTCTCCACTTCTGGGACTGGAAGACAGGCTACAACTTTCAGAGAATCCAGTCTACAGTGCAGCCCGGCTCTATAGACTCAGAGAATGGTATATTCGCTCTTACATGGGATCAGTCTGGGAGTCGTCTCCTAACAGCAGAGGCTGATAAATCAGTCAAGATTTACAAAGAGGACGATTCTGCTGTAAGTTTACTTCCTGTTTCTGTAATATAGATCAGCTCAGCTCATTAATTTCTGCTAGTATGATTATGTCACATATTTGGAGTTGTCTTGCCTGGCTATACTATATAAGTATAAGGGCTATACAGTATACATATAGATCTAGGGCTATACTATATAAGTACAAAGGCTATACAGTATACATATAGATCTAGGGCTATACTATATAAGTATAAGGGCTATACAGTATACATATAGATCTAGGGCTATACAATATACAGTCAAGAGAGAGTCTACCCACAACACTAATTACTGTTACTGTTATGGCCCACAGCAGTGTTCTTTTGGATATTATACGGAGTTGTCTTTTCTCTTGTCAACATTATATAGAGGACGGACAACTTCAACATTATGATAATGCCATTGTGGGTCCAATGTAAGATATTGTTAGTGTAATGGGAAGCGGTTCCTAATTATTATGGAAGTGTGTCACTGTCTGAAAGTCTGTTACACTCCTTTAGTTGATCACATGATAGATGGACCAGGTGCTCTGATGGTTTTATAGTGCATGTGTACTTAAATCTATGCACATGTAAATGGAATGACTTCCATTTAAAATCCAACTACATGGAAAGACACCGTCACTAGTTTTCTGTGGTTGGCTAGCTGTACCATAATATAATGGCTGCTTGGTTGGCTATACCATACTATGGTGTCTGATTGGCTGGCTATACCATACTATGGTGTCTAATCGGCTGGCTATACCATAATATAATTATGTTGGTTCTGTTTTAGACTGAGGAGACTCACCCATTGAACTGGAGACCAGGAATAATCAGAGGAAAGAAATTCTGAGTTGTAGTATGTTGTTTACACTGGTTACCATGGTAGCATGTCCTGTAGCAATGTCAACTCTATTTACTCATGCATACATGTAATAGTACATGTTCATCACTGTGGGGAAGTAGTGAATGTGTAAACTTAGGCCTATATATACAGTAATACTGAATTTATTGCACTGTTTGCCATTGTATATACAAATATACATTTTAAATAGTGATATGATAATAATATTACAGCCACCTTCTCTCTGTTCCTATGACTAACAAGTTTTTATCATCTTAATTTAGTTCAATGTAATCATCTCTTGTTTGGACAGTGAATAATATTATGGAGATGTTAAAGTAATACATCACTTGTACGTCAGTCATATGCCATGTCTGTAATCTACATGATCAGCTCAGTACTTCTTTTGTATGTAAATAGTCTAATTGAACAATATTTCCTTATAAATGAAATTTTTATTGTATCATGTAAATAAAGCAATATTTTACAATAAAAATAGTTCATTATCATTGTACCCATTGCATGTTATATAATATGTAATCTTAATGGTTCATCAGATATCTTCAAAAATAACAGGAGTAAGAATATGGAGTCTGAAACTTTATACACTTTACACGTAGCATGGAGGGAATAAGAAGAGTTGAGCAGTTATTTACAAGTTCTAAAAGAAGCTGAACTAATAATAGCAAAACTATACAGTTATCATGTTTTCTGTTATCGTCTGCATTTATAACAGATCATGGCAGGACAGCATCCATACCCCTTTATTAGGGCTTTGCACACGACTATGCTGCTAATTCTTTGGTATGTTTCTCAGCCAAAGACCTATTGTTTTAGTTTAATGCAACATTGAAATGACTTTGTTTCATTGTACACAGGTTGGAGCAAGACATGATATAATATAAATGATGTTTTTTGTTTCTATTATCTCGGCCAACCTAATAAGTTGAGTAACTATTACTACACATTTAATACTATCCTGGTATTGCTTAGCTCCAACAGTTAGCAAGGGTCGCAACCATAGCAACAACTAAGTAAACAAACATAGGCTTTGCAGCATTCTACATGCAATAGAGTGTGGAAAGAGCTTTGAAAATTATAGATCTTATTTTCCTATTTCCGGGTTCCTTTGATCTGCTAGCAATCTCTCACCAGAAAATCTCTTCTGGACTTCTCTCCTACTCTCATATCTTTTCAGTCATTGACCTCTTTGGTATCCTGTGTGTTGTCATTGTCAGCATCAACATTAGCTGAGAAACTGATTGATTTTTTTCTAGGATGTGATTGGTCATCGTGAGTTTCTACTGAACTGGCATCGTCATCTGAATTATGCCCTGCTATGGATTCAGCCTTTTCTGTTATGGCTGAGAGTTTCCGTGATGCATTTATATTGATGGCTGTCAGGTGGATTGCTGCTTCCTCCACAACTGGCTCTTCCTTCTTGGGTGTCATAGGTACTTCAAATGTAGCCTTGGCTAAAAGCAAATAAAAGTTATTTTGGATAAAGATTTCTTAAAATTTCTGTTATTTTGACATTATAAAATAACATTGCAAATGGAAGGTTCATTTGTGACGTTTTCAATAGTGCTTCGGCCTGCAACAAGTAAGGTCACCATAGTTAAACGGAAGTCATAATTTGTAGGCATTGCTTGGTTACAAACAGCTATTTGCAAGGAGTCTCTATACTCTCCTTTGGTCTTCATGCAAGTATTCAAATCACGATAGGGGGGAGGGGGGGGGGGTACTTACTTGCGCCATAGCCTGGTAACCAGGAGAATATTCTTCCTACTTTGGGGTGTGATCTGTTAGATTCAACAGCCGCTAGATCTAGCGATACAGCTCTACATAGTGCTTCCTTAGGCTTGGTGGGGGCACCCTCACCGTCCTGTCTTCCTACTACAAAATTATAAAACATGAAGTTAAGTAGTCTACTGGTTTCTACTATCAAACCCTGTACAACATTAATATTCTCCATTTTATAATTTTCTTGCTGGGAAAAAACTGAAAAGAAGGCATTGAAATGTAGGCAAGATTTTTAATAGACTTTGTAAAATATTACAAAGCAAAAATACAAAATTTGTGATTCTCCCCAACTTACTAGTGCGCTATATGAACAAATATGAACAAATATACATATATTTTTACTTGTTTGTTCAGTAGATTCAAAGTGATTGCATGAACATGTGTAGGTCAGGGTGGTGCAAAATATAAAACAACAGTCAACAAGACTAGTAGCAGGCAAACAATGCATTGTTAAATGAATCACTATTATTCCGCCTTGTTGAGTAGTTATTGTAAACAAGATTTTTGCTTCCCATTTTAATAAATTGCAAAATGTTGAGTGTACCAGTAAGATTAATCTTATTCCACTGGGTCAGTGTATGTAAGTAAATTCTTTTGTGCAGTACAATAGCAGCTTCAAGTAAAACATATCTACGTCATTGTAGTTAATAGCTGCTTCTTAAACTTATTACTTTACTTCTCTGCACTTGACTCTAATATTAGAGAGTAGTCAAAGACTAAACAGCTAATAACCAGGTCAACAGTCTTTCTCTGTATACTAAATAAAGCTATAAAGCTACCTATTAACAGTCTACAAAACGCAATATACTGGTATTGATATGTAATAGTTTAACATACAAATACAATCAAATATTCATTTCCTGGTTGCACTTGTTTTCAATATGTAGTTAAGCAGTGCCATTCAGTGACAAGAATTTAAATCCCACTTGGCCTGTTGCAAACAAATGGGTTGCTATACATGCATAACTCCCATTACTTGAAAGTCCTTGAGCAAATAAAGTAAAATAGTCGGTCTGTAATTTAGATACAGGACTCTTGCAAAAATTATTCTATGACTTCGTGATTAATTAAAGTAGAAGTAAAAATAGTACTAATCACACCTCCTAAGCTCGCCATCAAGGTAGATTACATTAACTAGTCATCTTAAACGTAAGGACTTAATATTTGAAAATTTTAGCGGTCAAGTACACAGAGTTCAGTTAAACGGGTTAACTACTACGATAATAAACTTCAGGGGCGATCGGTGTCTGCTGCAACTCTTGTAGTCATACTTACACGTTGGCATAAGACTCTTGTATGGTCGGAGTGGCTTGTGATCACCTGGCTTAGAGTTAGAAGGTTTGAGGAAAGTCATGGTACTGATTATTCTGCTTCGTCTCTTTAAGTAGGAAGAGTGTCTCTTCATGGCCGCCTGCTCATCTATTTTTACCATCACATGGCCCAGTCTCATCACAGCTAACCTGAGTTGTAGATAAATGTTTTGCTAGTAAATTGAATCTTAATTTTTATTGGTAATAACTGAATTATTATTTTAATTTTCGTGGAATCCTTTGAATAGTTGCCACTAGTAGCAGATGTACCAACCAAACTCATTTATATCTATACAATGAAAAGGAGGGTACCATTATAATAGTTAGAGCTGCCACTTGCCAATCTCAACAATAATTTGACCGATACCGACAATTACATCCTGGACAAATTATTGTATAGTAGATCATTTTTGAGTACTATTTAAAGAGAGGTCTGTCGAATCCACACCTACCTGTAAAGTCATTCATACACATGCAAACTAATTACCGCTATTGTTCAAGTGTGCTCAAGTGAAGACATTTTAGCTGCTGTTCATGCAAGAAGACAACTCATTGCAATTGAATACTAGTTATCAGTATTTTTCTAGAAATTGAAATACATGTATCAAGCAGCGTTTTTGTTTTTAGATATCACTGGACTTACCTGACTACATCAGCAATTTCCACATCCTTCTCTGGGGGCTTCACAGGTAGACAGCAGCAAATAGCCAATCGGATGCTCCGTAAGAAACCTTCTGGTATCCTTGACCCATATAAGATGGCGTAGATGATTGGGCCAAGTAGATGAAGTACGTTGACTTTCATATGAGGTATAGTTATATGTTCGTTGTATGCATCTACTAGTCCAGATATCGCTGTAATGAAAAATGAGTTCATCACAGATGGAGGCCTATTACACGAAGCAGTGGCCTAACCTAAAGGTGAAGGTTAAACTTCGTTCGCTAGTATTACATGAAACTAACAGTCCTTGCTTAAACCAGGATTTATTAAAGGTGCATGCTCGGTAATATTTTGTCAATGTGTAGAGGAAATCACTCCCATGCATTTATTCCTAATATTGTCTATCCGATTGAAATTTAACAGCTCACCAGATGGCAGCAAAAAGTGAATTATTCTATAATGCTGTAATTATTGGTCTAGGGTTCTGTTGAGCTAAGACTCAATAGGCTGTGAACCAGGCAAACTATACAGTGGGACTCTTCATTCAACAAGTAATTAGACTTGAGTTGTTATTCAAAGTTTTAAACCCATGTTGCGTATCAAGTTGATAAAATGTTGTTTTATCTCCAACTTTCTCTGCATGAAGTAAACTCGATCCGAACTTATATTTAATGGGCAATGAATCAGGCTTACTGTCTTTACTAGTTATACAATATACATATACATCTATGTCTACAAAATGACATGTAGAAAGGCAGTTAGAGTTGAATCTTTTGCAATTAGTTCGGGTGAATAGACGCTAAACAGGCAGCGTCTTTGCTGGATGCTGTACAGTTTACAGACTGGCTATGCAAGCAACCAACAACATAACTGTATCCTATTCTCTTTGACTTTTAATTTTGATTGAAGCATCACTGATTGAATAAAGCAACAGACATGTTATTTTTGGCGAAAAACGATACTAGACATGCTTCGTGTTTAGCATTGGCCGATGTAAACATGTCAGCCCTCTTTAATTTTAATATGCTACATGCCCATATTCAGTATATTTTTGATTTGTTTTCATTTACACACCCTTATTTATAATCATGACACACGTGTACATATGTCATGATTATTTCACATCACGCAGTAAATATTGCTGTCATGGTTGACTCTAGTTACCTGGCAGGACGTAGGCTATTAAATAGGTCACTACGAGTATCACGAAGAACTTCATCGAGTCCGCACGGCTCATCTTCAACGTGTAGTTATATGCCTGAAGCTTCTGCCTGTGCCCCTCTGCTAACACCAACATTCTAACACTGAGCCCCACTGTAAACATAAATAGATATTATTGGGTACAGGATATTGTTGTAGGAATAATATGAAATCTGAATACGTTTCATTATATGGATGATCTTCCCGATTCAAGTATTAGTTTACTTTCAATGTGTGTCAAACTTCATACATTTACAATATTGTCAAGTGCAGCGGAAGTCAACATGTTTGGGTCTTATGCGTCATGCGTTATGCGTCAGCTATAAGACAGTAAGTGTGAAATTTCAGGCGTGACAATTTAGACCTTAGCATAGATGTGCATTTTTTTTATATCTGGCAATACTTTGCTTCAGTTGTGAGGAGGACAAAATTCAACCACATCAGTGGATCTAGGTTAGAAAATACTGTCGAACTTCAGCAAAAACTTGGATGTTACAAAGACTTTTCATGTGGAGTGCTAACATACCTGAGAACCAAAATGGCGACTGAAGCATTAATTAAATGAATTCAAAGTTACACAGCATAGTAAGGCATACCTCCATTATTTCAAGGGTAAACTCAATGCTGTCATTGGCCAATTTGTATTTAGTGGTGTCTTACCTATGACGAAGAAGAAAATGAAGATTATAATTCCAAAGACCAGATAAAAATCTTTCTCTCCTGAAATGTCTTCAATTTTGCAGAAGTCTTTTTGGTTGTAACCAGCTATCATCATTGGTACCAAGCCAATAACGTGACTTGCAAAGCCTGCCAGAGTACTTGCAAGCACTAATCTCTTAGTTGTCACGTTTAATCCATACCAGAATGGCATTTCAATGTATAGGTACCTTCAATCATTGAAGAAGTATATTGTATCATTTCATAGTAATCATAATCAACATAAATCTTCATGAAAAATCACAGATGTTTATCACATTCCCTACATGTAGGCATAAACAACCAGTTGGTATGCATAAAAATAACGATAATGCATACATGTAATATACAGGGTCTGAAGTACATGCTGTAATGTACTGTATTTAGGTTTTGGTTGTTAAACTACTGGAACTATGACATCACTGCACCACCACCAAATAGGCCAAGGTTGTATGGATCTAGCTTGAAAGGTTGAGTCGCATACACGCACCCCCACACCTGGCTATTTCACTAATTGTGTATACATACTCACTGGTTTATGGAAAGACTTGTGATGGCTGAGATTCCCCATAGAATAGCTCCTTTCTCCAAACATTCTACCAGAATTATTCCTGTGCACTCTAAAGAGCTACGATCTCCACCTGTTGAACTATTGGTAGAGGAAGTACTGTAGGTAGAATCCCCGACATGATCTACTCCAATCTCAATGGACCGATGAATTACCATCAGCACAGCCAGTTCCAGATGGGCAATGCAGAGAAATATCAGACATGCTAAATTTCTGGTTATCTGTGAAATAAATACCAATTGGTCACTCATAATTATGTATTTAGTCAAACAATATACTCCTGGAGTGTGATAAAAGTAAACTAATTTATTTATAATAATGCTCAAGGGTAATTTTTGTCATTGATCTCAAAGTGGTCTTGGCTCAAAGTCCTCCATAAGAAGAGGTTGGTGTGCAGCTGGTTGACTGTACAATTTGAGTAATTTCTCAGTTTCTGTTCTATATTCAAATAGAAACATACAGCCCACTCTGTAGTGCCTTAGCGGGACATAGAACCTAGGCTATTGCAAAAAGTGCATGACCAAGTACAACTTCCTGCACTACAGAGTCACAAACTCTAGGATAACTGTGTTTTATGAATTATCAACCATTCTCTGGATGGGTTTCTAAACATGTAATACCATAAGCTTAGATGTATATAACAATAGGTAATGGATGAAGGATTATTGTAAAACTGCATGTTACAAGGGAATTCAGTTTAATCCACAAAAAATATGTCCGTAGATTAAATAGATATGCAGCTTAACACAATCCATCTGGGACAGTTACATGTTCAAACTTTAGACACAGAGTAGCATCCACAGCACAGTACTACATACCTGCACATGTACACACCTATTAATAGGCTACACACTCATTGTATATAAAACAATCAAATTTTTGTTCATAACTCAGAAATATGCTAGGCCTACATTCTATACTATATTATTTATCACATCTGTTCATTATGCTATCATATATATTACGTGTACTATGTGCAATACATTACACTGTGCATTACGTGATACTATTAGCTAGTAATAAATGTGTTTTATCTACTGCAGTGCGTCCCTTATCTTAGTTTGCTCCGTGATAGTATTGAGTTCTTCGCTAGGTTGTAGTGACTTACATGTTAATATTCTAAATGGTTTCCCTGTATGTAGTCAGATGTTCTAAAATATTGTCAGTAGGCAGACTACTGCAGATGCAAACAAATATAAAAATTAAAATCAAGAGTTAAAATTGGATAGTTATACATGTAAATGTAGGTAAAGTAAACTAATGCAAAACTAACTCATAATTTTATTTTGGCAAATGCTAGTTCTCCCAACGCTCACGACCATAGCACTCACAGTCATGTATTAACCAATCAGATGTTCCTATTCTAAGAGAGGTTATTAATAATACAGTATATTTTCCTCCAAATGGGTATTTATAGACAAACAGGAACAGATGTAATTGGATGAAAGTGACAATGGATTCAGTTTTTGTTCTGGTACTAGGTTGTACTGTGGGAGAATTCCAGGAAGCACATGAGTAGAGTAATACATGAGTTACAGGAAGTGATGGTAGATCAGCAAATTCTGCCATGGAATGATGAGTTAGTGTATGGTATATTTATAGTGTGTAGTAAGCTATGGAATGATGAGTTAGTGTATGGTATATTTATAGTGTGTAGTAAGCTATGGAATGATGAGTTAGTGTATGGTATATTTATAGTGTGTAGTAACAACTGTTGCGCTCTCAACTGACTGAAGGAAACCGAAGCCTGGGGAAACTTGAACTCAGATCCAAAGTTGGCACAAAGAGAAAGATGAAGAACAAAGAGATCAATGTAAAAACATGGCAAACAAGCTGCATGGAAAACTGCAACAAAACTAAAACCTAGACCATAATATAGTCACAGTCACATTGACTGACTGCAAGAGTGTGGGGTGGTCGAATGTATTAACACCAGGTTGTAAGACACACTCAGTACATGCTTGTCCAAACATTATCACAGCCTTAGCAAACAATATAAATGCGGAGAACATCCCAGGTTGCACTGCATCATCACCTACAGTATTGTATAGGCTAAGTAGATAATTCCTACATTTTCCTGCTAATTCCCATTTCTCTTTACTGGCCTCGAACACATACACGTATGTCAGCGAATAACTATTGCTGCCAGGAAACACAGTACACACATGTATAGGGTACACTGAAATGTAAGAATGTGGTACCATGATACACAGTGATACTCTCAGCCCACATACAAGAATGCTGGAGTAGCAGAAATAATTTTATTTGATTTATGTGAGTTCTGACACTTGAATGATTATGATAATAGACACATCAGCTACTTATATACATGTATAACCAGGCTCCTGCACCAACCTGCAATCATTTGCTACTAACTATCAGGAGTGACAAGTGATTATTTATTCATCCTTCACTGCAAACAAACTTAATTTATGTTGCATTTTTTTTAGTTGGAAATGAGGTCAAGCATATAGAGTATATCACCTACACTGCAGTGACTTCCACTTTTCTTGCACTACTCTGCAAGTTTACTACCCAAAACCCAAACTTCATGATGCAAGTCTCAATAATCATGTAATACAGGTAGTGGACAGTAGCTACCACTGCTCAAAACTTAGACTTGCTGCAATAAGATCTTCAAAAAGCTACTGATGTTATAGCATATGCGACAGGCAGATCGATGACTAAGTTCCTCTGCTGTCATTTGATGTAAAATTCAACTGATGACTCTATGGATATGGGTAATCACACTCTACATAATATACTTACAATGTATATGTTTACATGTATTTTAGATAGGTGACACCTTGATGTAAACAGAGCACCTGTGAACTGATGCAAGTAAATGTCACAAAACATCCTATGTGCTTCCCATCCCTTAGAAGTTCTAGTGTTAAGTTATAGCAGATATACATGAGCTGTCTGCTGCCTCTTAGACACAGCAGCCCAGTAGACATAATAACATGTAACAGTTTACTGGTTAAGAGAGGGGGGGGGGGGGGGGGGGGGGCACAGGGGCACCTTAAAGGTAGATTGTACTGAAACTTTGAGGTTGCTCATGTTCATAGAGGCCACAAGTAATGCTAACATGGGTGGTTTGCAGAAAAGAAAATTTAACTTTTCAGGTCAGTTCAACTCCTCACTGTGTGACTGCAAGATCAGATTTATCTATCAGCAAAGTAAACCTCAGGGCACTGAGATGTCCTGTTCATATAATTATCTATTGATTGGAATTGTTATTAATAGGAAAAGTGGCTTATATGACCTGCATGATGAATACTATTATTAATTACAAGTACCTGTACAACATATAAATTAAAATTATAGATATCATATTATCCGTTTTTATTAAAACCAAATTATTTTATTATTGAATTTTTCTTCAACTATGTTCAGAGAGATGTAATTATTTGTTGCTACATGTAAGTAATTTAGTAAGCTGTGAGCATTTCAAAATAAATTGATAGCCTGCAGTTTGAGCCGCACTAATATTTCGACCCAGGGGTCGCAACTGTTCGCGACCTACCACAAAAAGGGTCTGAAATTTGGAATTATCTTTTCTTTTTTGCGACCCCATCGACCCACCGTCGCGAAGACACCTATTAGGTGTTAGCTATACTTTATATAAAGGTTGATATAAGCTACTGAAACAGGTTAAAAGTTCATTGTTCTGCTGTTTGAGTTAGTTTATAGCCTTTGCTAGGCCTACCATGTACACTGCATGTTCATTTGCGTATACCGAGTTCACAGATTTGAAAGGAGGCTGCTCTATACTCATTTTACTATTGTTACGGCATTACAGGATGAAAATCATACAAGTCTACATGTACATGTCTGTGTACATAGATTGTAGTTGTTAGTTTTGATCCAAAGCATCATGAATGAATTTTGCATAAATACCGTAGTACATGCAGAAGAGCAGTACACATGTAGTGTATCTACTGTGTAGAACTAGTCGTGGTACATCAGCTGCATGCATTGCAAATATATTGTATGTAGATCTACACAATGTCGTGTAGTTTTTATGTACAGTGTATAAAACACTTGTATTTAAAACAAATAATATTATACACAGCTCCACATGCTGACTACTGTACACATATAGAGTAGTTCTACTCACCTTTTCTGCTGCCACTATAACAGCTGCCACCAGCAGGTTCAGAAGTATTGCTATTACAGCTAGAACTACGGTCACTGTCACAAAAACTATTCCCAACGTATCCATTAGAATACAGTTGTATTCACATTAAATAATACTCCAAGTACATGTATAACAAGTCCTCAAAGTTTCCAAGTCTTTAGCACTGTAGATATTCATTTACCGTTCTATTTGGTGCACTTGTCTTTGATGGAGTGAGCTATCTGAAATAGTTCAACCTCATTGGGTCTGAGGATACCCATTGACTATTTAATGTGTGGTGATGTAACGCCATGCGTCAGTAGCTACATACATCAGAAATTCCTGTCAGTTGTTGACTGCACTTAGTTGATAGGAATTTGCTGAAAAATTAGCCTCACTGATGAAGCGTATGTATTTATATGAATACTAAAATAGTATAATAATTGTGTGCGATGTTAAACTTGCTGTGACTGTTAATGGGCCTACTCATATTATTAATCATCTCAATAGATGGAGTTGTCAAGATATGGTAGTGTACTGTAACCTTTCAACTAACTGCTGTATGTTAGGATTTGGCAGTGTACTGTAACTCCTCAACTAACTGCTGCATGTCACTGTAGAGATATTAATATTGCTTTATGCTAATTTACATGTATGTACAAGAGTATCTTTTAAGAATAAATATTAAGCACGTAGTAGTAATATTGTATATACACTGTACATGTAGTTAAATCTATCAGGCCCATGCTGCATGTAGAGTGATTGCAGATTATATTTACCATGTGTATAATTTACATGTACATAATATTATATATAGGCTTACATCATACATTGTTACAGCAGAATCTCTAGTATTAAAATCAAATAGTACAAGTCATTGTATCAAGTCTTATTGTAATGGTTTCTGGTATTTCGTGCGGTCGTCCTTGGACGACTACCGACCAAAAACTGAAGTGCCTATGAGTGGTGCTAGGCCTTCTCATTACATGAAATATCCAGCGGTCTCAGTAGTCCAATAACTACCAGAGACGACCCATCTGGTCCCAAGTCTGACCTTCAGACTATACGTTGAAAGAGAGTGATCCGACCTAGTAGGCGGTTCGCTCAGCGAATGACCTGACAAAAGGAAGTGAAAGTCTCTGTATCAAGTATAGATGTGTCTTTATTGAAAGCCAAGTGAAGACTGAGACAACGAATGATAAAGCAAGGCCCTTTGTATAGTATAAGGACTTCCGCCCGACGTAGTGTCGAGAAAAGACGACATAAGGTCGTCCGGAAGTTGCGCAACAACATGGCCGGCGGAAGGCCGACGGCCGACCCAAAAATAGGTCGGGTTATACAAAAGTTGCTTATAATCATCCAATTCATGTACAAAATAAATATCAAAGGATTCTGAGAGGTCGGGCCTCTTTACATGGGTATAAAAGGTACCAAAAGGCTTAGTGATTATCATACAGGTATATACAGTGACATAGTAGTTAAGCAATGTAGAATGCAAGCAGGTATATACATGTACATATAAGCACACACAATAATGAGTGTCAGGTGATAAGAGACGACTGTGCGTACCATCACAATATTATACACATGTCGTGTACATCTACTTAGTCAATTGTAATCTACAAGTAAGATATTATCGCTGCTCTAGTGTCATTCTCATTGGAGAAGTTGATAAAGAATTGGCTTGACATTGTACTAGTTCTTTCTACGATGGCATATTTATCAAATGCAGCATCAAATAGTGCTTATTATTGATTTGTGTAGCATTATTTCCTGTTGTATGGCAGCGAATTCCTACATGAATGACTGTTATTGCAATGAGGCTCCACACTAGTCGGCATGCTGTTGTTCTCTCAGTGATAGATGCATGTAACATAATCAGGATAGTCAACCATAAGTAGCCTGTCCATTAAAATCTGGACCAGGTCAGCAGCTGTCTGTGCCCTGATTGGTTTCACTTTTTTATGACTATTTGCTTCCATTTGAAATTGTCTTTCCTTTTTTCATCCAGTCTGCCTTACGCTGTTACATCCAATTTCCCCTGCAGTGAGAGCTGAAGCTTTTGTCAGCAAACAGAACTTATTCTGAGGAATGACTGGCCTAAGGCTCACAGATGTCTCTGGTGTTCAATATATTACACTCCTACTTGTACCTTATTGAGGGTAGGACAACTCCAGCTATACCATGGTGATGGGACAACTCCAGCTATACTAAGTGTCAATAATTCAACTGGATAAATACTGCTTTATGGTTTTGATTTAGCAGCACAGAAACATACATGTACATGACTTGTACAGTGTTACATTAATGTTAGATTTAAATTCATGCTTATGATAACCAACTAATAAACTGGACAATATTAATATTCCCTACATTAATACATGTATGAGAAAGTATAACAATGTTTCCATAATATATGTATAGCATAAACAGCTTTATAAATTGTAAGCATGTGTACACACACCTACATTATTATCATAGTAATAGGAAAGGTGTACTATAATATTATCAGCATATTAATCACATTATTATATAATATTTACCACAAAATTATATTACGTTGGTATTATGGCCATGGGGTAAGACCAGGTATGGAGCTAGAGTGTGATTGGACATATTAGCCTCCATATGATCTGTGATATGAGGTGTCATACCAGGTGTCATCAAGTGCTCTAATCATATGAACCATAATCCAAATTATCAGGTGGGTTGGGAGTTGTAGTACCCTGACTGTCTGGTACTGAATTCTGGCAGTTGACATTGCTAGGGTTATCACAGTTAGATGTATCCTTGTTGAATAGTAATCCAGTTGGACACGATGATGAATGGGCTGTATAATGACTGCAGGCATAGAATTGGTCACAGTTACAAGGATCTGGGTAGTTACCTTCTTGTGTCGGACATTCAATTTCTGTAAAAATCAGAAAATTGCTACCATTAGTACCATTAGTACCATGTGTATTGTATGACCATCTCTTTATTAAGACAGAACATGTGTATGTCATTACTGGCAAGTTTTTTCAAATAACTATTTTTCTGTGTGCTGTACCTGATAATCACTTGGATATTCTTTCATAAGGGGAAACAACTCCTATTTTGGACCATAAAGGTGATTGGTGAAAGATAAGGAAGCGCACTAAACACAAACGTCCAATGGCTAAGCAGACTCATCCGAATAGTCAGGTACAATCATACAGTGTACATGTATATGATTTGGGTCACCCAAAGCAGTGAAAACTTGGAGCTAAGGCTAAATTTGCACACCGGTGGATAGATAGGGTGATATTACCAATAAGTAAGAAATAATTTACTATCACATAAAATTTTACTCACTGATAGTGAAGTTGTTTCTGTTGATATTTGTCACATTGCTTCTGTGGTGCCATCTGGTACAAATGGTTCAGTTGTTCCACTTGGTATTGTGGTAGGAGTGGTTGGGACTTCATTTGGCATTGTGACGAGAGTGTGAGTGGTTTTAATTGGCATTGTCATTGCTTTTTGTATCACTTCTTGACTGGTCATGTGAGGTGCGAAGTCTGGAGTGATTGCATGCGCCATTACTGCAGCGGTAGGATCTATTAATACTCCTTCTTGTGTTACCTCCTTGGGTGTCATTTCTAGAGAAGTTTCTGTGAGTGTTATCACTTCAATGTTTTCCATTGGAGAGAGTGCGATGGCAGTTTCTTTAGCCATTACTGTTGCAGTGATGTCTGTTGGTGCTACTGTTGCAGTGATGTCTGTTGGTGCTACTGTTGCAGTGACGTCTGTTGGTGCTACTGTTGCAGTGGCGTCTGTTGGTGCTACTGCTGCAGTGATGTCTGTTGGTGCTACTGTTGCAGTGATGTCTGCTGGTGCTACTGTTGCAGTGATGTCTGTTGGTGCTACTGTTGCAGTGATGTCTGCTGGTGCTACTGTTGCAGTGATGTCTGTTGGTGTTGCTGTTGCAGTGATGTCTGTTAGTGCTACTGTTGCAGTGATGTCTGTTGGTGCTACTGTTGCAGTGATGTCTGTTGGTGCTACTGTTGCAGTGTCTGTTGGTGTTGGTTTTGCCATTGCTGCGGATTCTGTTAGTGCTGCCATCGCAGTGTTTTCTGTTGATGTTGCTGCTGTAGTGGTTTCTGTTGGTGTTACTGTTGTTTCTGTTGGTGTTACTGTTGCAATGGTTTCCATAGGTGTTGCTATCGCAGTGGTTTCCATTCGTATTTCTGCGGCAGTGGTTTCTGTTGGCGCTGCTGTTTCTTTAGTTTCTGTGGGTGGTACTGTTGTAAAATTTTCTGTTGGAGTTGCTGTTGCCGTTGGTTTTGTTACTGTTGCTGTTGTGGCTGTTTCTGTTGATAATTCTGCAGTAGTGACCCACACTGATATTACTGTTGCAGTGGTTTCTGTAGGTGTTACTGTAGCTGTTGTTTCTGATGGCATTACTGTTATAATGTTTTCCGTTGGTGTTGTGAATGCCATGGTTTCAGTTGGCGTTACTGTTGCAGTAGGTTCTATTGGTGTTAATGCTGTAGTACTTCCCGTTGGCGTTATTGTTGCAGTGGTTTTTGATAGTTTTAATGTTGCAGTGGGTTCTGTTGCAGTTAACATTGCAATGTTTTCTACTGGTATAACTGTTGCTGTGGCTCCTGTTGCAGTGATTTCTTTTGGTGTTGCTGTTCCCATGGTTTCTGTTAGTTTTACTGTTGTTATAAGTTCTATTGCTGTTGCAGTGATTTCTTTTGCTCTTACCCCTGCAATGTTTTCTGTTGGTACTTTGATTGCAGTAGTTTCTTTTGGCATCACTGTTGCAGTAGGTTCTATTGGTGTTAATGTTTTAGTACTTCTCGTTGGTGTTAATGTTGCAGTAGTTTGTGTTTGTGTTTCTGTTATTGTGGTTTCTGCTGGTGCTACAGTTTTAATAATTTCTGTTGGTATTAATGCTGAAGTGGGTTCTTTTGCGGCTGCTGTTACAGTGGTTTCTGTTGGTGTTATTGTTGTAATGGTTTCTGTTGGGGGTATTGTTGCAGTATTTTCTGTTGGTGTTACTGTTGCAGGGGTCACCGTTGGAATTCCTGTCGTAATAGCTTTTATTTGCATATCTGAAGCAGTGGTTACTGTTGCAGTAGTTTCTTTGAGCGTTACTGTTGTTGTTGTTTGTGATGTTATCACTGCTGCATTGGTTTCCATTGGTGTTGCCATTACAAGGTTTTCTGTTGGCGTTACTGCTGCAGTGCCTTCTGCTGCTGGTGTTAAAATTGTAGTGGTTTCGGTTGATGTTGTTTTTGTAGTGGTTTCCGGAAGTATTTCTGTTGCAGTATTTTCTGCTGGTGTTGCAATTGCCATGATTTCTGTTGCTGTTACTGCAGCCGAGCTTTCTGTTGGTGTTGGTGTTACAATGGTTTCTGTTGATGTTACTGCTGCAGTGCTTTCTGTTGATGTTACTAGTACAGTATTTTCTGTTGGTGTTGCAGTAGTTTCTGTGAGCGTGACTGTTGCTGTTGTTTCTGATGCTATTACTGTTGCAATGGTTTCTGTTGGAGTTAATGTTGCCGTAGTTTTGGATGTGGTTTCCGTCGAAATGGTTTCTGTTGATATTAAAGTGGTGCCTGGCTCTGTTGGAATTTCTGCAGTAGTGGTCCTTGTTGAAGTCGCTGTTGGAGTGATCTCTGTTGGCATTACAACTGCGGTGGTTACTCCAGGTGTTGTTGTTACACTGTTTTCTTCTGGTGTTTCTGTTTCGATGTGTTTTGCAGGAATTACAGCTGCAGTGGTTTCAATTGATGTTGCTGTTGCAAGGTTTTCTGTTGGTATTACTGCTGTTGTGGTTTCAGTTGTTGTTACTGCTTCAGTACCTTCTGTTGTTGTTAACATTTTATTGGTTTTGGTTGGTGTTGATTTTGTAGTAGCTTCTGTAGGTACTGCTGTTGCAATATTTCCTGCTGGCACGGCTGTTGCCTTGTTTTCTGTTACTGTTACTGCCACTGGATCTTCTGTTGGTGTTGATATTGTAACGCTTTCTGTTGGCCTTTCTGCAATGGTGCCTTCTGATGGTGTCAGCGTAGTCATGTTTTCTGATGATTTTACTGTTGATTTTACTGTTAGAGTCGCCTCTGTCAATGTTCTAGTTGCAGAGCTTTCTGTTGGTGTTAATATTGTAGTGGTCTCCGTAGGTGTTGCTGTTGTAATATTTTCTGCTGGTGTTGCAGTTGCCATCATTACTGTTGCTGTTACTGCTGCAGTGATTTCTATTGGTGTTGATGTTCTAATGGTTTCTGATGATGTTACTGCTGTAGTACTTTCTGTTGGTGTTACTGTTGCAGTGGTCACCGCTGATATTCTTGTTACATTGGTTTCTATCTCTATGTCTGCAGCAGTGAGTCCTACTGGTGCTGATGGTGCAACACTATTTGTTAGTGCTACTGTTGCTGTTGTTTCTGATGGTTTTACTGTTATAATGCTTTCCGTTGGTGTTACGGTTGCCGTGGTGTCAGATGGCGTTACTGTTGTTATAAATTCTATTGCTGCTGCTGTTGCAGTGGTTGCCTTCGCTGCTACCCCTGCGATGTCTTCTGTTGGTCTTTCGATTGGAGTAGTTTCTCTTGGTGTTAATGTTGAAGTAGTTTCTGTTTGCGTTTCTGTTATAGTGGCTTCTGTTGGTGTTATTAATGCTGTGCTATCTGTTGGTGTTATTGTTGTAATGGTCTCTGTTGGGGTTATTGCTTCATTATTTACTGTTGGTGTCACTGTTGCAGTGGTTACCATTGGAATTCCTGTTACAGCAGTTTGCAGTTCTATTTCTGCAGCAGTAGTTTTTGTTGGTGTTACAGTAGTTTCTGTGGGCATTACTGTTGCTGTTGTTTCTAATGTTATTACAGTTGCAATGGTTTCCGTTGGTGTTACCATTGCAGGGCTTTCTACTGGTGTTACTACTACTGCAGTGGTTTCGGTTGATGCTGTTTTTGTAGAGGTTTCCACAGGTATTGCTGCTACAGTACTTTCTGCTGGTGTTGCAGTTATCGTGGCTACTGTTGCTGTTACTGCTGCAGTGCTTTCTGTTGGTGTTACCATTGCAGTATTTTCCGTTGGTGTTACTGCTGCACTGGGTACCGTTGGAATTTCTGTTGCAGAGGTGTGTATTTGTATTTCTGCAGCAGTGGTTTCTGCTGGTGTTGATGCCCTAATGGTTTCTGTTGGGGTTACTGTTGCAGTATTCTCTGTTGGTGTCACTGTTACAGAGGTTTGTATTTGTATTTCTGCAACAGTGGTGTCTGTTGGTGTTGATCTTGCAATGGTTTCTATTGGTATCACTGCTGCAGTGCTTTCTGTTGGTGTTACTGTTGTAATGGTTTCTGTTGGTGTTACTGTTGTAATGGTTTCTGTTGGGGTTACTGTTGCAGTATTTTCTGTTGGTGTCACTGTTACAGTATTTTCTGTTGGTGTTACCGTTACACAGGTTTGCATTTGTATTTCTGCAGCAGTGGTGTTTGTTGGTGTTGATGCTGTAACAGTTTCTATTGGTATCACTGCTGCAGTGCTTTCTGTTGGTGTTACTGCTGCAGGGGGTACCATTGAAATTTCTGTTGCAGAGGTTTGTATTTGTATTTCTGCAGCTGTGGTTTCTGCTGGTGTTGATGTTTTAAAGGTTTCTGTTGGGGTTCCTGTTGCAGTATTTTCTGTTGGTGTTACTGTTGCAGTATTTTCTGTTGGTGTCACTGTTACAGAGGTTTGTATTTGTATTTCTGCAACAGTGGTGTCTGTTGGTGTTGATCTTGCAATGGTTTCTATTGGTATCACTGCTGCAGTGCTTTTTGTTGGTATTACTGTTGTAATGGTTTCTGTTGGGGTTACTGTTGTAGTATTTACATGTACTTTTGGTGTTACTGTTGCAGTGGTTAACGTTGGAATTCCTGTTGCAGTGGTTTGTATTTGTATTTGTGCAACAGTAGCTTCTGTTGGTGTTGCTGTGGGTTTTGTTGCTGTTACTGTTGCCGCTGTCTTGGTCGATGTTGCTGCTGCAGTAGCTTCTGTGGGCGTTACTGTTGCTGTTGATGTTACAATGGTTTCTGTTGATGTTACTGCTGCGGTGCTTTCTGTTGATGTTACTGGTACAGTATTTTCTGTTGGTGTTACAGTAGCTTCTGTGGGCGTTACTGTTGCTGTTGTTTCCGATGGTGTTGATGTTGCAGTGGGTTCTGCTGTGGTTTCCATTGAAATGGATTCTGTTGATATTAAAGTGGTGCCTGGCTCTGTTGGTATTTCTGCAGCAGTGGTCCTTGTTGATATTGCTGTTGGAGTGTTCGCTGTAGGCGCTGCTGTCGCAGTAGTTTCTCTAGGTGTTGCTGTTGCACTGTTTCCTTCTGGTGTTTCTGTTCCGATATGTCCTGTAAGAATTACGGCTGCAGTGGTTTCAATTGATGTTGGGGATGAAAGGTTTTCTGTTGATGTTGCAATTACATTTTTTTCTGTTGGTGATACTGTCGTTGTGGTTTCTGTTGATATTACTGCTGCAGTGGTTTCAGTTATTACTGCTGTTGAACGTTTGTTTGTTTCTGTTAGTGTGGCAGTAATTTCTGTAGACGTTGCTGCTGCAGTTGTTTCTACTGGCATTGCTGATCCAGTGGTTTCGGTTGCTATTGGTGTTCTAACAGCTTCTGTTGGTGATAGTGTTACTGTTATTTCTGTTGCCATTACTGCAGCTGTGCTGTCTGTTAGTGTCGCCTTTGCAGAGTTTACTGTTTGCATTCTTGTTGCTGTGGTCTCTGTTAGCATTTCTGCAGCAGTGGTAGATATTGGTGTTGCTGCTGCAGCAGTTTCTGTAAGGGTGGCTTTAGTAGTGATGTCTACAGACGTTGCTGTAGCAGTGTTTTCTGCTAGTGTTAACCCTGCTGCAGTTTCTGTTGGCAATAGTGTTTCAATTGATTCTGTTGGTATAACTTCTGTAGTAGTTTCGGTTGCTGGTGCTACTGCTGTGGTTCCTGTTGTTGATACTGTTGCAACAGTTGCAGCAGTATCTGTTGGTATTACATTTGCAGTGATTTCAGTTGATGCCACTGTTGCAGCCCCTGCTGTTGGGGTTACTGTTGCTGTGTTGTCTGTTTGTGTTCCTGTTGCAGTTATTTCAGTCAGTATTGCTGCTGTAGTGGGTCCCTTTGCTGTTACTGCTGCTAATGGTGTTGATTCCTTTGGGATTCTACTACCTGTTCTTGATGCCATTTCCTTAGTCTCTGTAGAATACAAAGCTTCCTCTGTTATAAAATAGTGGTAGAATATATTCACCAAATTATGATTATTTCATCAGATTCCCTCTTTAGACTAATAGAATAAGAGATACCCTCGATGGATAGCATAAATATTGCGTGTGATTCATTGATTCTTTCCATCGAGTAAATTGTACATTTAATGACGCAACAACTTTTTTCCTGCTGAATATGCACTTTTGTTTTTATGCTGTATCAAGTCATCCCATGTATCATTGTATTGGTTACCAAGTGGTTAATATATTTATTATACACTTACAATGTACTTTTTTAGGAAGCAATAACAATCATACTAGTGCTGTGTCCATTCCCTTTTGCATTCAATATTTCTAGTCATGGAGCTAATGTCTTTAATGAAAAAAAGAACCATACTGCTTCAGAAGTCGTTTGGTTGTTTTACGCAACATTTTTACACTGATTAGTGATTATTAATTAGTGGAGAACTTTGAACCGATTTTGAACTATATTTTCTTGTGCTGATGCGGTTAAAGAGGATTGTCTTACCTTGATAGGCTAGCAGAGATTTCCCTCTCCTATTTCCCACTAGGTCATATTCATCAGTTGCTGGGTCAGTTGATAAGTAGCAGAGTTTCCCTTGTGCATCATAAGCGTAGGAGTCACAGTGACCCTGTGACCTTGACCTACACTGCACAGCACATTCCGTTATAGAGCGAATATTGTGGATACTAAGGCTAGTGTTAAATAGCTTGGTTCCTTGGGCTGTATAATATGTAGTAGATGTGTATCTGGAGAAGACGGCCTGTAACCAGGTGAATATAATATTGCTTAGTTAAGGTAAAAGAAATGGGTGACTTTTTAAAACCAAAGGTGTAACATAATCCATGTATGAAGGTGTCCACCTAGTATATTTAGTCAGAAGTCAGAGTTGTCTGTGCAAATAAAAATAGTAATTAATATAAATACACGTATAATTATGTTAGGGGGTTGGACTATTTTTTATATAATGATGTATTTTTAGCAAAGAAATTACTTTTGAGCAGTCAGAGACTTGTTTCAAATCCATGAAAATACCAGTCCCTGACCGGGGATTGACCCCCGGGCCTCTATGGCACCTAATCGCCTAGCACAGCAAACAGAACATGCTACTACTACACCAGCTCAGTGGTGTTTTCATGGATTTGAAACAATCTCTGACTACTCAAAAATAATTTCCTTGCTAAAAATACAACGTATAAATATAAATGTATGTAGTATAATACTATTAGTATTACTGCAAACAAACGATAGTCAAAGTCAAATGGAGGTTTTAAGTCTACTGACCTTTTGAAGGTTGAACAATTATGCATAAACTAGCTGCTACAACTCTTTGGATGTCTCTAGCAGAGTTGTGAATGAGAGATTATACTGTTGTATTATTAATGTATTAAGTTGTCTTCTCTTGTATAGCTAGAAAGCTTACCTGTTGAAAGCTATTTACATGTAAGATTCAGTTTTGAGATTGAGCTAGAATGTATAGGTTGCAAATATAGAAGTCTTTCTAAATGATATAAATATACAACATGGTGGCAGCGGTTTAAGTACCCAGAGTGTAAAGATAATGGAAGGTATTCTACCCCCTGGCCAGCTCAATTTGAGGGCAGATGATTTGGCTGGAGAATGGAGAAGGTGGGTGAGGACATTCAGGGATTATCTCCTAGCAATTGACTTGACTGCTATCACTAAGGCAGCAGAACGGAGGAAATTGGCTTTGTTCAGACACATTGGAGGTGAAGATGTGAGAGAGATCTACTCACAAATGGAATTCTTGTCTGAGCCTGATGAGACTACAGGTGTTAGAACTGAAATAGAAGAAGGGGCTACTGGCAGAAAGCTAAGCAATGTGATAGCGAGATTCTCGGAGTATTGCAACCCTCGTTCAGGAATAGTAGTGAGTAGATTCCAGTTTCACAATTGTAAGCAAAATGGGGAGACCATTGATGTGTTCCTGATGAAATTGAGAAGATTATCTGAACAATGTGATTTCGGTAACCAGAAAGAGTCCCTAATAAGAGATAAACTGCTTTTTGGTCTGGATGATGAAAGAAAGAGAGAGAAGTTGATGTGTGAGT
Source organism: Bugulina stolonifera (assembly GCA_935421135.1). Lineage (NCBI taxonomy): Eukaryota > Metazoa > Bryozoa > Gymnolaemata > Cheilostomatida > Bugulidae > Bugulina > Bugulina stolonifera. Next base: position 14,042,036 of record OW285196.1, read on the forward strand.
CAGATGAAAAGTTAACTCTAGATTTTGTGGTCAAGACATTGAGAATAGCTGAGAAGTCAGGTAGGCTGCAATCATCTAAACAAAGTGAGGTGAAGCGTGAAGAGATAGATGCCGTTAGAGGTAGGATTTTAGAGAAGTCAGAGCATAGTAGAGATAGAATGTTAGAGAAGTTAGAGTATAGAGATAGGTATTTAGAGAAGTCAGAGTATAGAAATAATGAAGAAATAGGTGCAGTTAGAAATAGGATGTTAGAGAAGCCAGAATACAAAAATAAGCCAGGCCAGTTTCACACTAGATGTGATAATTGCGGGAAAAGGCACACCAAATTTCAAAGGTGTCCTGCTTTAGGCACAGACTGTGCAAAATGTGGCAAGTCAAATCATTGGGCTAAGATGTGTAGAAGTAAGAGACAGGTAGATGAGGTTACAAGATTGGAGGAAGTGCAGGATGTGTATTTAGGAGAAGTTTTACATATTGAAACTGTTGAATCTCAATCCTGGTTTACTAACCTCACAGTAAGCACTAGTAGAAGTAAGAGTCAAAGAATTCGGTTCAAATTAGATACAGGGGCAGCCTTGACCATATGTGGCCCAGGACATTGCACAGGTAAAATGAAACCCACATTGAAAAAGCTTTTTGGACCTGGAAATACACCCCTGGTTTGCTATGGAGTGATTAAGTGTGAGATGAGAGCCAGAAATGTGAGCGTAGAAGAAGATTTGTATGTAGTGAAAAACCAGAAAACTCCACTTTTGAGTCGATCAGCCTGTGAACGACTCAAGTTAGTTTCAGTTGATGACACTCAATGTCAAGTTGGCAGTGTGACTGTTAATGACCGACTGTTTAAAGGACTTGGAAAGATGAAAAATCCCCATACCATTACTCTAAAGGGAGATGTCAAACCATACGCTATTCATGTACCCCGTCCCATTCCATTTCCACGAAGAAAGGCAGCAGACGATGCTTTACAGCAGATGGTCCAAGATGGAGTGATTGTCAAAGTAGAAGATGGGCCAACACCATGGGTAGCACCGATGGTTGTAGTGCCGAAGTCAGATCCCAATAAAGTGAGAATATGCACAGACTACACAGAATTGAATAAATACATTTTGAGAGAGATTCACCCAATGTCCACCGTTGATAGTAGTCTTGCTATGCTTGGCCAAGGGGTGTTGTTCTCAAAGATTGACGCCAATAGTGGGTTTTGGCAAATCCCTCTCACTGAAGAGTCAAGCAAACTGACCACGTTCCTCACCCACTCAGGAAGATACCGTTACCGGAGATTACCCCAAGGTTTATGCAGCTCACCAGAAATCTTTGTGGCAGAGATGAATACAATTCTTGAAGGGGTTGCAGGTGTTGTCATACATATGGATGACATATTAGTGTTTGGTAATAGCAAACAGCAACATGATGAGAGACTCCAGATTGTGTTAGACAGGTTATATAAAGCTGGCATGACTCTAAACAAAGCCAAGTGTAAGTTTGGTGTTCCTTCAGTGGAATTTCTTGGTTATGTTATTGATAAATCTGGAATTCATGCAGGACCAAGATTACAAGGCATAGTTGACTTTCCAGTGCCAAAGGATGTCCCAGCAGTCAGGAGCTTTCTTGGTTTTGCCAACCAATATGCGAAGTTCTCTAGTGAACTAGCAGATACCACAGCGCCCTTGAGGTCGTTGTTAAGTAAAGATGTACCTTGGCTGTGGGGTACGGAGCAGGAAAAAGCTTTTGCCACAGTCAAGAAGATATTTAAAAACGCTCCAGTGTTGGCCACATACAATGTGGATAGAGAAACAATTGTTACAAGTGATGCCAGCAACTTTGGGCTGGGTGCAACACTGAGCCAGATTCAGCCAGACGGTACACGGCGCTTGGTAGCAGCTGCAAGTCGCTCACTGACCGAAACGGAGCAACGATATGCTGCTATAGAGAAGGAGAGTCTGGGAGTTTGCTGGGCTATGGAGAAGTTTTCCCAATATATATTAGGTATGAAGAATGTGCTAATAGAGACAGACCATAAACCTTTGGTAACACTCTTTGGAAACAAGTTTCTAGACAAACTACCACCACGGATCCAGGGCTTCAAGCTACGTCTTCAGAGATTCCAATATTCCATGCATCATGTGAGTGGCTCAAAGAATGTTTCTGCTGATGCACTGTCAAGATATACGGTTGGAGAACCGGAGAAAAGTGATATAGCAAGGATTGAAGAGATAGAGCACTATATGGAAGAGCTAGTAAAACCAAATGGTTCAGATCAACGCTTAGAATGTTTGAAAAGCGACCAAAGAGCAGATGAGGTATTGTCACGCGTAATTAAGTTTGTGGAAGGCGGGTGGCCAGCCTATCTTTCTTCTGAGGATGTCCTTTTGAAGCCCTATTTTGACAGGATGGGCCTGCTCACTATGAATAAGGGATTTCTAATGCTTGGTAGCAGGTTAGTAATACCATTATCACAGAGAAGTCAGACACTGCACGATTTACACAGGGGGCACCTAGGAATCACGAAATGCCAGGCACGAGCCAGGAACAGCCTTTGGTGGCCCAATATGTCTAAAGCTATTGAGGAGATGGTAAAAACATGCAAAGAGTGCGCCACACATGCCAATCGAACAATGGAACCTCTGAGACCAAGTGCCACACCAGACAGGCCATGGCAGATGCTGGGGACAGACCTGCTCAACTTTAGAGGAGAGATGTATTTGGTGGTTATAGATTACTACTCGAGATACCCTGAATTAGCTTTGCTAGGTAAATCTGACTATTCTTCAAGGAAAGTCATTACACACTTAAAGTCGATGTTCTCGAGGCATGGCATTCCAGAGCTTCTTCTGTCAGACAATGGACCACAATATGCCAGTGAAGAATTTAGAAGTTTTGCTAAGGACTACGGATTCACTCATGTCACCAGCAGTCCTCATTATCATCGAGCTAATGGAGCTGCAGAGAAAGCAGTCCAGACTGTGAAGAAGATGCTGCTAAAAGAAGAAGACCCGTACTTGGCACTGTTAGCTTATAGAGCTTCCCCTCAGTTTGGCCTGTACTCACCATCCGAGTTACTAATGGGAAGAAAACTGAGGACTACTGTAGTAACCCATCCTGACGACCTGATACCGAAGATGCCAGACCATGAGCTATTCAGGTCTGCTAATGATCAATATAAACGGAGAATGAAATCGGACCATGATACAAATAAGGTCAAAGAACTACCACCGCTGATGGAAGGTGATGAGGTGAAAGATCGTGTCTCTAAGCAGCAGGGCAGGGTAAAGTATCCTTCAGATGACATGAGCCGTAGGGTTATGATGGAAACGGAGAGAGGAGGTGAACTAATAAGGAACCGATCAGATGTTGCAGTAATGCCAAGAAGAGTAACAAGATCAGTCTCACGTAGAGAGGCATTAGAAGGTACCAATGGTAGCGTAGAGAGGTATTAGAAGGTTCCATTGATAGTGACAATTTATATTGCAGAATTGCTGAAATGTTCTGATGATAGTGACAATGTAAATTGCAGAGATACTGAAATGTTGATATCATTGTTCATTGTTATTTATAACTTAATTATGTTTGAAAACCTAGAAGGGAGATGTTGTATTATTAATGTATTAAGTTGTCTTCCCTTGTATAGCTAGAAAGCTTACCTGTTGAAAGCTATTTACATGTAAGATTCAGTTTTGAGATTGAGCTAGAATGTATAGGTTGCAAATATAGAAGTCTTTCTAAATGATATAAATATACAACATATACATGTATATAACAATATCTACACTTACAGGTATGAGTACCATACTGACATAGCATCTTGTAACGACTCCCCACATGTCTCTGCTGTCTGTAGTGATGGTGTGGATGTCTAAATCATGTATTTACATGTACATCTTGCGTTTCTACAACTTTACCCGCGTAGACCAGAATTGTACAGTTACCTGTTCACAGAGGCACTGTACATTTACATTTGTGTTCAATAGGTAAAAATCCAAGAATTAGCAATTACTTTTATTCAAATCATATTGCTTATCGAATTCAATAATGAATTACGCCATGTAAACGCATCTAAAGTAGAAATACATGTAGGTAGTTCTGTATAGCATCTCACCTCTGATGTAGACTTGGTAACAAATACACATATGGATGACGTATTTTCCACTTGCATACACGCTCACAAATAATATATTAAAGTCTCCTTTATTATGCAAATAAAGTACACTGTTAATTTCGATAGAGAGAAATTCGATTTAAATGCAAGGTCGTATTTATACGTAAAATTGATACTGGGTGTAGGTGGTATCTAAATTAGCACTAATTTACATATAAAATCATTATGTCAACACTCTGACCAGTTATATGCTTCTCCTACTCCCAGGGAGCTGCTGGTTGGCCATAAATTATTAAAACAGTGAACACTGATTTCTCTTATAAAACTCTACAGAAGGATAATCTTAAAAAAATAAATAAATAAATAAACTTCTAATGAAAATTAATTGCTTGTAAAATAGTACATTGAGGCCTTCCTATATAATTTTATTGATCTCCAATTGTTTATTTAATTCATATTTATTTAATTGATCTAATATTATTTAGCTCTTCACAATGAATCTACATAATTATTGGGTAACTGGAACTCTGTGTCCACAAGAATGAAGGATAGCATCCAGTAATCGAGTGTTTTGCAACTTATCACATAACTTTATACAGTATATTGAACATTGACAAAGTAGTTATAAGGACCTACAGTGCATATTCCCATTGACTAAAGAATTTCTGTATAATATGCTTCCGACGAGGGAGCATTGTTTTCAAATGGGCTGTTCATCACTTTATGATCTATTTTGTTTTCTTCGTCTGTAGTTTCGTCTGTAGTTTCGTCTGTAGTTTCGTCTGTAGTTTCGTCTGTAGTTTCGTCTGTAGTTTCGTCTGTAGTTTCGTCTGTAGTTTCCGTAGACTGATCACTAAGGCTATCTCCTCCTATATATGCCCCATGAACATAGCCTGAGTTCTTGCTAAGTGTGTGGTTATGGGCTGCAGTGATATCGATCCTCTCTTCAGCGTTGGAGGTGGGGCCAACGTTGTCTGCATAGTCATAGCTAGCGATACTAGCCGTAGATTGTAAGGATGAGGGATTGTCTATTTCCGCTGCTCTGGTAATTGGAGGAAGTTCTAGTGGTGATAGCGGTTGTGAAGAGGGTGGATAGCTAACTGTAGCGTACACATGCTCATGGATACTGCTGTCATCTGACAGCCAGTTGTTGTAGGCCATGTTTCCTCCAGTTCTGGTGCCTGTTAACAACCCAGAGTACATTGTGATGTAGAGACAAGTAGTTGACAGGAAGTGATTGACAGGAATTTTTTATCAACAACTGAGTAACGCAAAACAGTAAAAATTCTCTGAACAATTTAAACCACTACTGTCGCACCATTCAATATTTTCAAATAATCTTGTTCATCCTTTTTCAGTAAGATTGATGTGTTGTTTGTCTTTGGTAACCTAGCAGCTGCCAAGAAAACCCTATTTTAATATTGGCTGATTTCACCTTCAATCAGCCTATGCTGGGAATTTTGGAAGGTCTCAAGCAGTTAATATAAAACTGTGCTACAGAGATAGCCATAGGACTTGCAATGCATTGCATTGTTTTTTGTGGGCATGACCCTAACTTACTTATTCATCACTGTGCACAAGAGTTATTTATAGAATGACAGTTAGTGTTGGCTCAATAAGATTACTGGGCTATTTGATGCTAGTAGCTTACCTATGTACATAAGTTACAAGTATAGACTTAGAACAGGCATAGCCATAGGAACTTAACAGGTCTCAATGCTGACTGGAGGTCATAATAGCCAATATTCAAATGAGTTTATCTTGACTGCCACTAGGTTTACAAAGACAAACAGCACATCAATCTTCATGAAATAAGATGACCAATATTCTTTGCAAATATTGAATGGTGAGACAGTAGTGGTTTAATCTGTAGCAAAGGGTGTATCGGTGCTAACAGAAAGTCAATAGAAAGCATTTTGGACAAACAAAATGGATGAAACCATAATATTTCAAACTTTGGATAAAGAATTGATTCCGCTGGAGTCTTTGCCAGATTCAATTCTTAATTTATTACAATTATTTTCTACCTTTCCTTCGTCTGACTAAGCAGACACTAATAGAGATGATAATGATTAATAGAATAATTCCAGCACTACTTCCACCAACAGTAGCGGGCAGGCGGATATGCTCTCGATCTCTAGAATCCTGTGCGGGAACTAAGGCTTCTTTGATCCACAGAATATTCCATGTAACTGTCACGGATGCACCTTCAAGTAATAATATTGAGAATAATCCCGTCCTACACAACAAGCATGTTAATTCGAAGTTGTCCTCTCACAATAATTTCACGATCCTGTTGAGGAGAAACTCAGGACTTGTTATGGGTGCCCATGGTCTGTACTGGAAATATCTTCTTAGGTGTATTTCTGAGGAAATAGCCTAATGTCTCTAGTTTTGTACTTCCCTTTGGTAGTGGAAGTAGAGTGAGCATACTGGCCATTTATCACCGTTTTACAATGTAATTAAAGTAAATAACAATGGTATATTTGTACAAATATATGCAAATAGCATTTTAAAACACTTACCATAAATACCAGCTTTACATGTGACCAGCTCTTCAACTCCTTCAGACAGAGGGACTAGCGCTAAAGTACTTTCTTTAGTATCTTGGATTAGCCCAAATCTAGTCCACGTAAATAAGTGAGGTTTAGGGCGGCCCGTTGCACGCTCCCCGCAGTTTAGTGTGACCTTTGTTGCAGAATTGAAGATTTTTTCCGCATGAGCTGACCCAACTCTTGTAACATCTACAATTATAATAAAAGGTACATTCAAAGCTAAATTTCTAGCAATTTTGATAAAACTCCTATCATATAATATGATATATACATGTACATGTAATTTGTCTGACTTCTATGGAAAGCTTATGCCTTGCTCACAATAATGTTCTTGTATCTATGATCAATTGGTTAGTATATTATAATAATACTGTCAATTAACTATCTGTACAGGTATTCAGTTGTTAGTTTCAGTTTAATTTTCAAAACTTTTCTAGGAAGCAAACACTTTTCTAGTAAGGGGTATGTTATTGGTTTTTATTTAATAATCAATCTGTTCCATCATAGCTCTATCTACAGTGTACATGGACTCTAACTAGCCTTCCTGGTACTATGACAGGGTGACTCGTGTCATGCTTCACCCAACACCCAACACTAGATTTACAAACACCTTGCACAAGTTGTCATAACGGTATGGATTAATTAATATTTTATTCAACACTTCCTTGTGAGTTGGTCAACTTTGCACTTGACCATCACATTTGTACTACTATTATATTTTTATGCTATTTATAGTTGGCATACCTTGGTTACTATCAATATTGTTGTACACAACTTGAGTGCTATTATTATAATAACAAGGTGAAGCAAGACGTAACCAGAGATGTAGTGATCAATAAAGCTGATGCAATGGTGTTTCCCCACCAGATGAAAGGTTCATTAAAATATTCTTATAAACTGATCTGATTGCTTGTAAGAGCTCTCTACCTATTTCTGGTTGAATTTATATAACTATTATCTGTCCTGATTTGTGCATATGATTTTGATAGATTTTATACACAAATCAAATACCAAATTTTACTATTGCAAGTTCTACTAAAATATCTATAATCACATTCGGATCGCTGTGAAGGCTAAATGGATAATAATTACATGTAAATTCATGGAGTATTGTATCACTTTGAATATTTCCCCTACTTTTAGCAGCCAAATATACATTAAATTGTAATGTAGTGTAAATCCAGCAACCATTTTCATGCTAAACGTTACATTGGATTATAATATATGGTCTACTTAAAGGTGGGTAGAAGAGTCTTGGATGCTGATATTAGCCGTCCGACTGAGTGTATTCTGTCCACACACATCACAGTAATCCCCTCTCTGTCTTTATAATTAGCTGTGTAGTTACTATTTATACTCAGAACTGTATATCCTCTTCTTATTTCTACAAGTTAAAAACATTCTGTATTCAAAGTTCTGTTCTTCCTGACATAGAAATGATCTTTACAGTATTTTTATTATTATGGTGAAGATGACTGAAGTAATATAATGAATGGCACTATGATATATTGTAATGGTTTCTGGTATTTGGTGCGGTCATCCTTGGACGAATACCGACCCAAAACTGAAGTGCCTATGAGTGGTGCTAGGCCTTCTCATTACATGAAAGATCGAGCGGTCTCAGTAGTCCTTAGTACTACCAGAGACGACCCATCTGGTCCCAAGTCTGACCTTCAGACTATACCTTGAAAGAGAGTTATCCGACCTAGTAGGCGGTTCGCTATGCGAATGACCTGACAAAAGGAAGTGAAAGTCTCTGTATCATGTATAGATGTGTCTTTATTGAAAGCCAAGTGAAGACTGAGACAACAAACGATAAAACATGGTCCGTTATATAGTATAAGGACTTCCGCCCGACGTAGTGTCAGGAAAAGACGACATAAAGTCGTCCGGAAGTTGCGCAACAACATGGCCGCCGGAAGCCCGACGGCCGACCCAAAATAGGTCGGGTTATACAAAATTTGCTTATAATTATCCAATCCATGTACAAAATGAATATCAAGTGATTCTGAGAGGTCGGGCCTCTTTACATGGGTATAAAAGACACTAAAAGACTTAGTAATTATCAGACAAGTATAGTAGTTAAGCAATGTAGAATGCAAGCAGGTATATACATGTAAGCACACATAATAATGAGTGTCAGGTGATAAGAGACGACTGTGCGTACCATCACAATATTATAACGGTCTGACATGCAACTGGTACTCACTCATTGGAGGACTTTATTTACAGATTATGTTACAATTTGAGGTCTCTATGTGTTCCATTGAATTTTCTCCTACACTAACTTTAATTTTTGAAAATGTGGTTTCGTTAAACTTGATAAGCATAATTGTATAGTGTAGCTGCCAGAAAGGTGACATACTTTAGTATGAAAATGCACATAGTTAAAGTAGAACCTTAGTAATTCTCTGGCACAAAACTTGATTATGTTTTTATTTTAATCACATAAATAACACATCAAGTATTCTAGTAATTTAATTATCACAATATACAGGTTGAGCAATTACAGATCTACATGTAATTTGCATAACATTGTTTTTCTACTGACCCAGTTGACCACAGGTCAGATTAACATAATGATCAGCATGTTAAAGTGTTGGCAAGTAAAGTACATACATGTCCACTCTCACTAACATCACACAATAAGTTGAATCATATGTACCACTGTGATGATCTAGTACATGTAGCTTACCATATCTGTAGAAGTCTTCACCATACTTATGGGAAGAGTTACAGTGGACTGTGAACGCTTGATTCTCTACTATAACATCTGGTGAGGTGTATATAGACAGGTCATCGGGAGCGACTAATAGTACGAGATAAATTATGTTACATCACGTCACGTCACGTCACGTCACGTCACGTCAGCATAACGCAAATGCCAGGAGGTCAATAATGACAACAAATAATTAACAATAACAAAGTCAAATTATAAAAATATTTTGGTGTATCCAGGCATGTTAGTATGATTAATATTGCTCTCTAGTAATTTTGGTATAGTCATTATGATTTTCCAAACTTGTAGCCATATACATATGCAAAACACAGTCATGTACAATGAATGCACATGTACAATGAATTCACATGTACAATGAATTCACATGAGAAAGCCACTTTTAGAAAATACAAGACTTGAATTTATATTGACCATTTACGTGTAAATATTGATAATGAAGGTGCATATTTAAAGTGTTACTTGCACATGTACAATTGTATATGCAAGTATTACTAAGCACTGCTACATTCTATTTTTTCTTATCCTGAACTCTTGAATACCAAGCATCATACTATGGTATGGATGAAGAGGTTACATACATTACATGTAGATATCCGATTTAGAGTTCAAAGAGTATTTGATAATTTACTTACGAAGTATCGGATTCACAGGCACTCGAGCTCTGCTTACTACTTCTCTTCCATTTTCTGAACCCAAACAATAGAATTTGCCAACGATTGACGCATTGAGCAACGTCATTGGAGTGGTTATAGTGAAACCTTCACTGCTTCCAATAGTCCTGCAGTATTCGTTTGTGGGAAACATAGACTTAAGACCAGGTATGCTATTGATATGGGACACTGTAGTCACCTCCCATACATCTTGCTCAAAGGATTTGGTGCAACCTGATCGACCCACAATTGAGCCTTCAAATGCTGCTCCCAAATGGCTGAGGTTGGTAAACTGAGTTGCTTTGCATTCAACATAAATGGTGTCGCCCAAGTAGAAGGAAGCACCGGGGTGAGCACTCATGTGACTTGCTGTGTAGGCAAGCCTCACATCTGGTGCGCCTAAAACATGCAGCAAATTGATTCGTTTTTAAACTGCTTGGTTCTGCAGCCCTAAATCAAATATGTGAGATTGTAAAATGTACAATATTGTATATTAATAGTGCCCTAAAGTTCTTTTGTCAGTCGTAGATTGACTAGTACTTGTAGTCATAGACGTACATTGACTAGTACTTGTAGTCATAGATGTACATTGACTAGTACTTGTAGTCACTCACCAGGTGTAGACATTTATGTGGTATGCCATGGAACATGGTACCAGTTTATGATGTCAAAACACAGGCAGAAACAAAAGTAAACCGCGGGGTAAGTGCAAGACTGAACAATGACTTAAGCTTTTTTTTGTTGGAACTGAAACATGAGAGGTTGTCTACAGTTGGCAACCCACCCCCTCCCCCCCCCCCCCATTGAATTGCCTCAGCCACAAACATGAATATAAGTTTATAGAATTAGTGTACTGCAATTTATTTGCAATTGGAAACTGTAAGCATGGAAATTTTATACAGTGAAGGGACGTTTCGAAAACGACAGTTCAAAATAGGACGTTTCACAACTGGACAGTTCAAAATAGGACAGTTTGGAACTGTGTAGATTACATTTAGAAGAACACAGCTTGCAGATAAATAATTTTAATTAATTAATTTAATTAATTAAATAAAGAAAATAATATTAAAAATGAAAAATTAGTTGAAATCTGGTGGTTGAGGTTTGGGGTTAGGCGTTTCGAATTGTCTGGTGTTGAACTGTCCATTTTCGAAACATCCTGTTTCGAACTGTCTTTTTTGAACAGTCGCACATTCATTTTATACTAAACTCATAAATAGTTATCACAATATACTAAGAATAAGTAGGGTTACTCTAGGTTACCTGTTATGTAACTAATGATGCTGAAGGTGCAGACACAGCACAGGAATAGCTCAGTTGCCATTATTTCTTAGCTCAGAATCTCTTTTGATAGAAAATAATTATGTTGCTATTGTGACTTTATAGCATCAGATATTTAATGAACAAACCAAGCCAGGTTAGACCAATTTCATAAAATCGAAAGAACTAAGATTGTAATCTGCTCCGCTCACTATGCCAGGATATACTGAATAACAGATAAACTGGTACAACATGTAAAATATATATATTATATGCAAAAGGTATTCAGTGATGCAATACTAACTGGCTCAGGCTACTGTAAAATAGCCAAAGTTCCTCAATGTAGACTCCCCCAATCAGTGAAGAGAAATGACAATGTTAGTTACAAAGGTCGAACTCTGGCTCAGTAATATAAAAACAAAAAGTAATTACTGGAGTTCTTTTCTGTTCACAATTCAATATTCATTTAGAGTCATGCCTGTGAATTGAACATTCATCCGATACAATTGTATCTACATGTACAAGTAGGTACAATTGTATCTACATGTAGATATCTACATGTACATGTAGATATTTACATGTAGATAGCTTGTGTTGAGAAATATTATAGCGTTGGAAAACTTTTAAAAGTAATTGAAACATTGTCTATATTTTACTACATGTATACTACTATTCTTGGAAATAAGCTTCAAAATACTGGGAAAGCGGCCAACTGACCAAGAACAAGGAAAACACACCAAACATTACATTCAAGACCCAGTGCAGCATGTCTGTAGTATGCTGTGCTACACGTCAATAAATTACAAGTTTGCTATTAATTATGTATTATACAAAACTCTATGTCGGTGCGTTTATTTTCTACTGAAAAATTATTATACATGTTTGTACACCTTTACATAAAATATAAACAAAGGTGAAACCCTATGTTAAAAATTTAATGCTAATAGTCCATGTAAAATTGTGATTGACAAAAAAATCTCAGCACCATAAATAAAAAGTGAACTTTTACAATTCTTAGTGTTGCAGTTTGTTAGCCTATATACATGTAGCAGTGTTGTAGCCAGTTTGAATGAAAAATTGTGTGACAAATGCAGAAATAACAAAACTATATCAGTATTTACTGCAGGACATCTATATAATAAGGTTGTGATGAGGCATCATTACTTGTGGGCGAGTTGAATGTAGTACTATAAGTATAGTCTACTCTCTCATCACTCTTTGGAGTTGATGTAGCCCGAGCACCATTTCCGCTGGTTTCTGTTTGGGAGTTCTGTCTATCTGCACCTAAATACGCATCACAAACATAGCCTAAGCTCTTGCTATGCATCGTAGTAGGTCCTTCATACCCAGAGCTGGAGATGCTGTCAACATCTCCAGCAGATCCTGTAGTCATAAGGTTGTCTGTTTCTGCTACTGTGGTGGTAGGTGGAGGTCCTGGCTGTGGAGACATGTGATAGATAACTGCAGCATACTCGTGCTCTGGGTCACCAGGATGCACTGCATTTTTGTGGTAAGGGCTGCTTCCAACGGTTCTTGAGTCTGAAAAAGATTCAAACTGCCCTAGAAAAACAGATTCTTTCACCTAATGAGTTTTATCCACATAAAATGCAGTACATGCACTGCTAAATGGTACATAGTGCAACTCTTACCATGCAATGCTATTCATTTTCTACCATTTCACATGTTCATGTTTCGTAGCGTATAATATCACTATCCTATTATTGCCTACCTTTTCTTTTTCTAACTAAGTAGGTACCAATAGAGATGACAGTTACTAATAGGATAATTCCACCACTGCCACCGCCAATGACGGTGGGAAGGTGAACATCTGAGGCAGGAGATGAGGGTTCAATGTCCTTATTTGGTGTAGGAACCAAGGTGTCTTGCTCCCACAGGATATTCCATGTGACTGTCACTGATATTCCTTCAAAGTGTCCATACGATAATAATTATTATACAATCATGTACTTGTTCATGTCTCTGTAGGAAATACTATTTAACTTAAAAACAAACTGTGTCATGATTGTGCATGTATGCGTGTGTCATGGGCATTAATAAGCTATTGATCATAATTAGAAGTTGTCCTCTCCCAATTTCTCTTTCTCTTCAAAGAGAAATTGGGAGAGGACAACTTCTAATTATGATCAATAGCTTATTGGTGCCTATGGTGTATGTCGCAGGGCTGTAACAACCAGGGGGGCAAGGTGGGCATTTGCCACCCCAGAAATCTGTCCAAAAACGCATATTTGTTGGTGTCAAATCTCAAAATGGAACTTTGAGTACATTGATCACAAATTTAGGGCCAGTACTGACTGAAAGACAGTGTAAGCGGCCTGTGATTCTGTATATCTACTTGAATTTGATAGAGAACATTTTAAGCTACTTTTAGTATCAATCTGGGCAGCCTGATACTCCGGCCTGGAATTTTTGCCCCCTCAGCCAAGAATGGTTGTTACAGCCTTGTGTATGTGTTTGTGTGTCTACATGTACAAATGTATCTACATGCAATTCTTATACTATTATATTATATTATATACATAACTATATTATTATATTATATTATTATATTATTTATTATATTTTCTGTTGCATACAGTGTATATGGAAACTTATAAAGACTTGCCTTCCTGAGTTTCTGCATTGCAGATAATACTTTCCTCAGTCCCTTTGGCTAGTGGGTTTAGCTCCAGTACGCTTGCTTTGGTATCCTGGACCAACCCATATCTGGTCCATATAAACAACAGATGTTTAAGGTGGTGTGATATGCGTTTCCCACAGTTTAGACTAATATTGGCTGTAGAGTTAAATGTTTTCACCAGATGAGCTGATCCCACAGTTGCAGCACCTACACACAGATGTTAGTAACACCTATCACATAGATTACATGCATGTGTAAGTGTAATAGTATACATGTAAATAAAATAATATCCTCATGGAGCAATGTACATGTTCGTAGGTGTACATGTATGTGCACTGAGTTTTATGTATACATACATGTAAATACATAAAATTGTATATGTAAACGCTCATATGAAACAGGTAAAAATTTAGGTGCAACCGTCAACCCCATGTGTGTGTATACTTACTCAGCACACGTATTTCCATCGAATCTGAGTCGCTGAATGCAACACCAGAGGCATGTTTATACCTGCAGCTGTAGTTACCAGAGTCCGATTTTTGAAGGTTACGAACAGATAACGTAGAGAACACACTACTCGCATGTGATACAAGCCTTGGGCTGGTCTCTTGTACTCTTCCTTGCATGCCCTGATAAAAATTAAAGCTGCTATGATCACAGTGTATAATAGTCATACGTAGGACTGATTAACAACAAGTTCATCACAGCTAAATAACATGCAAGTAATGATAACTCACCACCGTACAGCTAGTGGGTGGACCAGTGTCACAGTGCTGACCTGGGTAACTCCAGTTCACAGAAATTACTGATGTAAACTCATATATTGTACAGTTTAGTATAAGATCCTCTCCTGGTAGATACGTCTGTCTGAATACAGCTGCAGATATCACTGGTTTAGGGATGTTCAAGCCCTCCACTGATCAAACATTTCAATGATTTTATTGTACGTTTATGTACATGTAGACATCTACATATTTACATACAAAGTCTAAAGTACATTTGATGCAGTGTTGGCCAATCAAAGTGTGCATTTGATGCAGTATTAGCCAATCAAAGCGTAGATTTGATGCAGTATAGCCAATCAAAGTGTACATACATGTACATACCTGTTGATACACGTGCAACCAGTTGATCTGTGCGGTTCACAGCAGGGTACGTAAAGTTACAAGTATACCTTGATAAGAAGGAGATGTGTAAAGGCCTTCGGTTGAGACGAAACCCCTGGGTGTTACTGAGTGTAGCAGACTAAAATAAACGCAGATATAATAATAAAAATGTCACAAATTTTATCTGAGGCTACAATTTAAATACCACTCATTTAAGGTTATGTAACTGGGGTCTGAATTTTCTTTCGAAAATTTTCCCACATATTTAACCATGTCTGAAAGGGCCTGGACAGCTTTCAGTGTTAGCATTAAGTCACATGACGCAACGTTACAGGGGGTCAAAGACCGAAAACAGCACTATGAAGTTTGCCTGCTGTTACTGGAATAATTTATTTTTCAGTTGAATTATTGCATAATATTGTTAAATATGCATGAATGTTTACCTAAGCTGGTGTTATGAAGAGAAAATAATGCTGGACACACAATTAGTTGAATAACATTACGCAGTGATTTCAAAGAGCTATAATAAACTGCTAGTCAAGTTTCATACATGTGTGTTAATATATCTATGAATAACATCGAAATTACTTACTGTGTGCGCTTGACCGCTGTAATCTGTCACATGGAATATGACGTCAGAATGTGTGGGTAAGCAAGGCACGTAATCTTGTTTGTTTATGGATACTAATGTTTCGCTGGTTCCGTTTGAGATCTTCAGAGGTACATGCAGAGACTTTGATGGATCTGCAGATTACATACAATGTACATGTACATGTAGTGTAGTATAGACACAGTATTACAGCCAACGGATTCATATCATCCACCATTTTGTAAAGTATTCATGACCAGCACTGGGTAGTTGCTACGTCTCTTTACTTGATGTGTGGAACATGATTATCTATTCCACATCATAACGTATTTTAATTTGATTTAGTTTGAATTTAATTCTAATTTTCTGTTAAATACCAACACAAGATTTCTAAGGAGTTGTCTCCTCAGTTGGGCTGAGCAGACAACTGCTACTGTAATACCAACACAAAGTGCGTACATGTATTATGGTATATAAGGTATCGTGTGCATTGGAATAGTACAATGTTCTGCTGTGGGTAAGACTAGAACAGGCAACCAATGCTATGACTGTTATATAGTCATTACGGCTATTCTAAGCGTCTCGTAAGAGACTACGCTAAAGGTCGGAGCTGATTGGCTAACCGGACAACGAAAGACTACGCTACAAGCCGAGAGGATTAGGAAGACTATTCACCCTTATCTTCATGAACTTCGGTGAGTGAAGACGTACCTAACTACGCTAAGTATATTACGAACCTGACTATTCAACATGGCACAGTTGGCAAGATAATTTTTTTATTATTATTGTTAAACTGAAAGGTATTACTGATTACAACTGAGATAATCAAGAGCACCCTTCGGGGGAGGAGTAGCAGTCACTCAAGGAGGAGTGACTGTGAGTGAGTAGCGTAGTGTAGCCTTAAGGACTTAGTGACCCACTAGTCCTTGACTGCACTACGTGAGGGGTAGCGTAGTTACGTGAATGCAACGTGACTACGTGAGTGTAGAGTAGAGAGTTTTTGTAGCGTAGCCACACGAGAGTACCGTGGCTACGTGAGAGTAAAGTGTTTCCGTAGCGTAGTCACGTCAGTTAAGCGTGGCTACGTGAGTGTAGAGAGGAGTAGCGTAGTCACACCAGAGTAACGTGACTGCGTGAGAGTTAGAGTAGAGTTAGTGGAGAGTTAGTGTAGAGTTTAAGTGGAGTTAGTGTAGAGTTAGTGAAGGGTTAGAGTAGAGTTAGTGGAGAGTTAGAGTAGAGTTAGTGTAGAGTTGAAGTAGAGTTAGTGTAGAGTTGAAGTAGAGTTAGTGTAGAGTTGGAGTAGAGTTAGCGTTCGTGTGGAGTTAGTGTAGAGTTAGTGAAGGGTTAGAGTAGAGTTAGTGGAGAGTTAGAGTAGAGTTAGTGTAGAGTTGAAGTAGAGTTAGAGTAGAGTAGAGTTGGGTATTGAATTGAAAGTAGAGTAGAAAGTAGAGTAGCTACGTGAGTGTAGTACAGCAGAGCTAAAATGGCTGCTGCTGGTATTGATCTGAATAGCTTCCCTACACTAAAAATAGTAGGGAATGACGTAAGTGGCTGTTGGTCTGAATGGCTAACAGATTTCGAAATAGCGGTGGAAGTAGCCACCTTTAATATGGGTCAAGAAGGACCCAATGAGGCAAGAGTGAATAGGTTTAGGGGTAGGACTAAACTACTGGCCCTACTTAGCGCGGCAGGGAGAGATGGCAAAGCTGTCCTCACTGCCTCAGGCTTCAATCTGCGAGACAACGCAGATGATGCCTATGATAGAGCACTTAAAGTGTTAACAGATCACTTTGAGCAAAAAGATAGTTTCTTTTTAAGACATGGTAGATTCGTCACTGCTTCACAAGCATGTGATGAAGATTTTCATATGTACCTACTCAGAGTAGAACGACTGAGTAGGGATTTGGATTTTGGCGATCAAGGCGAAGTGCATAGACAACGCCTCGCTGTTTCGGTCGCAGTTAATGGTTTGCGTGAAAGCTCGCTTAGGCAAATACTTTACCAGCGAGCTGAACTCACATGGCCTGACTTGACAGCCTTGCTTAAAGCAAGAGACACTGCCAGGAAAGAGGATGCACTCCTGAAGCAGTTTAAGCACACCCCTAGTACTGATAGAGTGATTAAACAGGAAGTGGGTAATGTAAGCTCCAATAAACCGAGCTATTGTAATGTAATTAAAAATAACATTAATGAATCAGATGAACCATCTGTATGCAATGTAACTAGACGTAGATCTAGTCATAAGTATAGACCTAGAAGTACTAGTAGAGATAGCAATACTAGCAACAGCTACTACAGCCGTTACAATTCTAGAAGGTATTCTAGGTATAGACCTAGAAGCAGTATTAAGGAGAGTAGGGAATCCCACCATCGTAGGGATTCTAGCAACGACAGTCCTTCTAAGTACTCACCTAGTAGGAGGTATAACTCAGAGGACTCTCGGTGCTATCATTGCCGTAAGCACGGACACCATACCAGAGAGTGTCCTACGATCACCTGCTACGTATGTAACAGAAAAGGTCACATCACCAAGGACTGCCAGTCCAGGCGGAACAAACGCCATCTCAAGGACTCTCCAAGTTCGTCTAGGCAGTGCCAACGGTCTAGAGGGGACCATTGGAGTCCTTCTAGAGTAAAAAGAGTCAGATTCTCTAGCAAACTAGAGAATAGATCTAATATAGTCAATCCTACTTGTAGTAGTGTAGATGTAATAGATTCTAGTGAGACAGAAACATTTATAGGTTCTGTAATAGCCTCCTCACCCTATGTTGATTGTAGAGAGGAGGAAGCATGTGAGGCAATGTTACAGGACCCTACCTGTAAATTGTCAATAGATAATATTAGCAAGAATTGGTATTATGGCGGAGCCAGTTGCTCTGATAGCAAGAAGAGGAAACACCCCTCTTCTGGTCCGACACGCGCTGAGGGACTATCACTCAAGGCGTTGGGCATGGACCCCCTTGTGTCTTGTGCACCGAGGGCCCATGACAAGGAGATGAGTGCAAACTCTTCTCTCCTTGCTCAGGTTTCCACTTTCTTAAGTGGAATACGTAGTGGCTCAGCAATGACTACTGACGACTTCTCGAGGAGAAGTATGGCTCTTAATGAGAGAGAATTGGCACTTAGGAGCCAGTATGAACTCGGCCTGAGTGAGATAGCTCGAGAAAGAGCTGCTCTTCAGAGAGAGTACGATGATGGTGAACCGGTCAGGGAAGCCATCAGGAACCTTGAACTGGCTGCTAACCAGTTTGCCCAAGGTTCCGGGTCTGGTGTTACTACTGCTCCTGTAACACCAGTGCGCCCCAGTGCTAGTTCAGGGTCCTTGAACCCCTCTAGCTCTCAGAGTAAGGTGGTGTCTCCCCATGAGACAACACCCACTGTGGTGCCCAACACTGCAGCCACCACAGTAGTGCAAGAAGAGGTGTCTCCCAGCGCGACACCTGTGGTGCTTTCAGCAAGGACTGTGCAGGGTGCACAGGCTAGCGACTCTGCCCCAGCAGAGGAGAGGGGGCCCCAGGCCCAGCAGAGAATGGCGCTTCCTAGTGAGACACCAGCGAGTACTGTGCGGGGTGCACAGGGTGGTAGCTCTTCTTCAGTAGAGGAGTGGGCCAGTGACGGAACTCCTGCCAGCGAAAAGGAAAAAGTTGTCAAGGACAATATGGCAGGGATGGGATTTCTCTGGGAGAGATATGAGTGCGTCAACAATGCGTTGGTTGATCCACTGTTTCTGCAGAGAGCATGGTGAATAGTGACACCTGAGTATTATCAGATGTACAGTGGTAGTAGTGGGTGTGCACTACACTGAGCTCTTGCTTTGGCAACAGCTACTGACGTACTGACTCTCCTGGAGAGGAAGTATGTATGGTGCGACTAACTCTTCATAGAGAAGTTGCAGAATGCGTAGTCATTTCTAAAGCAGAAATGATTTCTGAGGAGGAATCTTTACAGTTCCTCTTGTTGGTTCCTGAATCTCAAGTAGACTGGCATAGCCATCTCTACCTTTGGCAGTGTGTCATAGGACGCAAGAGTGGGAGAGAACGCTAGTCCATCCTACAGTGGAAGAAGATAGAGTGATACTCTTTTCAGGTGAATCTCTACAAAGAGGTAAGCCAAGGTAATGGTGACTTGATGTCTAGAAGGACTTCTTCAGTAGCCCTGTGTACAATACTGAAAGGGCTTAGAAAGACCTGTACCCTTCTGTGTGCACATGTACAATGTGTGACTAAATGCATATGCTCAATGTACTTCTTGAACATTATTGTGATTGTAATGTTTACACCAAGAGGGGGCATATTATATAGCAGCTTTTAAAAGCTTTATGTATATGTTGATCATTGTACCGTATCCAATACCAGTTTAGTTTCATTACTAGGTTGTTGGTAAAGCTCAGAGGAAGCCCGAGAGAAGAGGGCATGTTATATAGTCATTACGGCTATTCTAAGCGTCTCGTAAGAGACTACGCTAAAGGTCGGAGCTGATTGGCTAACCGGACAACGAAAGACTACGCTACAAGCCGAGAGGATTAGGAAGACTATTCACCCTTATCTTCATGAACTTCGGTGAGTGAAGACGTACCTAACTACGCTAAGTATATTACGAACCTGACTATTCAACAATGACGGTATGGCTGTAACAAGTCGGCGAATGATGTGACATGTACAAGTTTACACAATTGACACACAAAATATGCAAGTAGGAACCACACACATCGGCTCTCAACTTTGAAAAGCTATCATGCATGTATTTGCAAAGTTTCGTATTTAGTCAGAATACCCATTTCTTCTAGATTCTAACTAAGTTAAGGTATTCTAATAAATCTAATCTCCAATGGAAAAAGCACTGGTGCTTCATAACCCAAATGACTAAAGCCCATTCAGAACACTGCATTATGGACTTGTTGCAAATGAGTTCCTAAGAAGTTGACGATGTTAGAAAGCACATTTAATATTTAAGCATATCTCCTCAGCTTGAGGTAGCTGCTCATTTCCTAAGATCTGCATGCTTTACAGTATATGATTTTAATACATGCATAACACTAAGTGATAGGTTACAGAATTATGTTAATGTTTTTATATGAATATTTCAACTTCACTCTACAAAAGAAAGTACTTAATTGTCTATAATGATAAACCAATTAAATACGCAGTCGTGTAATATTTTAAACATTGCTTTTGGTTGCATGGGTAGCCGCAGGCTACAATTTTTATTTAAAGCAGCAGTAGCTTGGCAAATATGTCATTGTATAGATTACCATGACTGTGCAAAGTAATCGGTAGCGATCAATCATAGCAAGCCAGTGAACTTGTACAGTATTAACATGCAATGTCAGCAGGTCAGATATATGTTATACAGATTGTAGTTTACAGTGCAACATAGCAAATTAATATCATAATAATACTATGATAAAATACATGTAGTCTATAATTTAAGACAATACAATATTGTGCATATTACATGTCGTATGTTAAGATATAAGACAGTACATGGCTGTATGTGCCTGTCGATAGAATTGGTGACTGTGTCAAAATCAAAAATTTTTGTCTCCATGTAGGAGAAGACAATTCTAAATATTGCTATATTGCAACGGAAATGTTATTGAATAGTGACAAACGAACAGAAGATTCACAGTTTAACTGAAAAGGTGGTACATTTTGTATAACAAGTCTCTGTATGACCTCTATATTAGTGTGACCTATATAGCGCATAGTTTGACCTATATTTCTAGCATGACTTGTGTAGCTTGACCTATATAATTACCATTACCTAAATTACATGCAATATAATGAAGGCAGTTGACTTACCGTATACAAATATGTATATAGATGAGTGGAGACTGGCATTAGTAAGATCAGCTGCACTATAACATTCGATAGGTCCGGTATCATAGTGCTGGAGAGTGAAGAATCTCCATCTACCACCAGGTGTGTCTTTTGACTGTAGCAGACCTACTCTTTCTCCAAGATCAAACCTGTTAAACTAATACGAGAGTATGACATGAGGGACAAGAGCTGACGACTATTCATGAGTCTACCTGTCTTAGACTGAATGCTTATACAATGTACATGTAATTATAGTTCAAGAGAAAATCTGGGTATAATGCAGACATGCGCAAATGTGACTATTGTTGGTACAAGTACAATTGTCTAGAGTTTTTAAAGTGTTTTATAACGTGTGTATTACTGTTATATTGCTGATACAAACTTGCTTTATGGGATACTGTACCAGTCCTCAGACAGCTGCACCCGTATACACTTTTATGCACATTTGTGAGCTTATACGCGTACGCTTTCAAGAGCATCATGTTGGCATTGACTGGTTTAGAATCCTCATTGACTACATCATGACCACAGGCAAAAATAGCAGACCAAACACAAAGTGCTTGCTAATTATAGTTTTTGTATCTGAAATTTTTTTGTGAGAAATATTTGAGCAGCCAGACGTCTGTGAAATAATCACCTTGACTGGGTTTTTAACTCAAGGCTTCACGCAGGCTTGCCAACTCGGTGGATAAAAATCAGGGAAAATCAGCATTTTTGGTGGGGTGGGATACCACAACTTCAGTTGAAAATCAGAGAGACTTGGTTCTACGCATCTATCACCAAACGCTGTTGACAGAACTGACACCTACTGGCTAGGTGGTGAGCAGTACGAAACCAGCTGCGCTCAAGATCAACTTGCTAATAAGACTTCCGTTAAATAATTGTTAATAACCTATTAATTCATTATGTGTATTATGGGTATTCCTATTTGTGAGGATGTGAGTTACTTAGAGGTAGACAAATTTGCAGACTGGGCTGTAATATTATAAATCTCTTGATTTCAAATCTAATTCTGATTCTTTTGCAAAAAAAATTAATTTTACTCACTACCAATTTAGGATAAGGCAGGTATTTTCTGACATAGACATAGAAAGTTGGTCACCTGGGCGTATTTATTAGTTGGGTACCTCACGTCCATTGCTGTTTTTCCACAGGTAATTGTGAGGTCAGATCCCGCTGGTATATCATAGTGATTGGTAGTACCGGATACAGGGGTGGGTGTGTATGGACTGCCATTAGAGGGCACTAACTTATCTATTCGTATAACATCTTGTGCCAATACACAATTAGTTAGAAAGTTGAGAACAGCTATGATAAAAACTAAAATATATACAATGTATACAATATTATGTAGACATGTACATGTGCATGGTACATAATACATGGACATGTACAGTATGTGCGTACAACAGGTGCTTAAGTACAAGTGGCAGTAAACAATATACATGGACATGTAGATGATGAATAGATATACACAACCTTGTAGCAGCAATAACATATAATTTTGTAGACCTTACTTACCTGTAAGATAGAGAAGTATCAATTCAGTAGTTCCCATGCTATAGCTGGTTCAGTTATACATGTAATACCTAACAGCAGAGGCGTATATTGCTTGAAATTCAACCCACTACTTTCAAACTTATCCTACAAATGGGTAGGATGACAGGTAGAGGGCGCGAAGCGCCTGATGCGTGCGCAGCACGCTGCGGGGAGGGTCCGGGAGGGGCGCTGAAGCGCCCTCCCGGGTTCGAAAATTTTTTCGGAATTACGACGCAATAAGGTCCATCTCCAGCAATCTGGCACTAAATTTAGCAATAAATTTAATGTTGATTATGGTATCCAATGCCATCCATTTGCCATCAAATGAATCTGAAGAACCCTATTTATCTAAAAATATTCACAAAACCAATAATATATGCATGTACATGTATGTACGGTGTGTAAATATTCATATTTATTGGCAAGCAAGAAAAATCCAAGTAATGATACAAGTGCTGCATAATATATAAAGGTAGACATCCATGTAGATGGTGTATGAAATATTAGTTAAAACTCGAACATAAACACAAGTATTTTACATGTACCCCCTCTCACTCAAAAACGGTACAATAATTTTGTTTAACTCAACGTCTTTGTCTCGGTGAATCATTATTGTTGCCAGAGCATTCAACCTGTGTAATAAAATACAATAATTACGTTAGAGGGTAGAGAACATAAATACTCATCTAAAATTTCAAAACTAATAACATGACGTATTATGAGAATTCATATGGTGCATACAGAAGTCACTGAGCATGTAGCATTACAGAAGACAGCAAGTGTGATTCTGCTAAAATATATAAATATGCAAACATACCTTTCATGACCCATTGTACTCCTCAATTCATTTTTGAGAAATTTCAACCTTGAGAATGATCTCTCTGCTTCACAACTTGTTATTGGATGACAACTGACGATCTTTAGCATTTGTGTTACATTGTCCAGACCAACGCTAGATGCCCACTTGACGGAGGTAGATATGTCACAGCACTGGTGTCCATCTCCTAACTTCATGAAGCTGCAAATAATATTCAATGTTCCTAATCATCTTAGTTAAGTTACTTGATAAAATGGTTTGATATTTGGCATTTAGTTAGGTATACACTTCTATGAGATAGGAAGTCTTCTTTCGTTTGGGGAAGACTTGACTTGTTTAGGTGAAGTCTAACTAACATTACCATGACAACACCAGATAAAAACACAAAACAGTTTACCAGTAATTTCTCCATGACTTGAGCTCAGTTCTGAGAGTTATCGCAGATGGCAGGATTTCAGTGTAAATGGTGAAGCCCTTCTGCACTTCTTCAACCCATCCATCCATGTCATCTTTCCATTTGCTAGATATGATGGCATCTGGTAGTATGTTTAGAGTAGATAGAATGGAGGTATTGTTAAACCGCCTATCATACTCCGCCATAAGTAGATCTGAAATGGTAACAGTAATAATTTAGATTCAGATTACACTATTGCTGCACCACAACCAGGTTCTTTCCCAAATAAATAGGCCCATAATGTACACGCGTATATGCAATAAGTTGCATGAATGTGTTAACTGTGGAGAACTATATTAGCATCATTTTCATGTCGCATATATAGTTATGTCAAAATAATTTTAGAACTTCTATTAACGACCCCAAAGCATGATACGAACTTATACACAAAGTGATACTGTACAAAAGTTACATACCCAGAAAGGGAATGGTAATGGACCTGGCAAAGTAGTCTTCGGGGGATGTAGAAGGTATGTTGCTTCTGTGGGCTTGCTTTCCACATCGCCTTGGTATAGATGGTGCTACGTTTAGTTGTTCGGCAAGTTTGACAGCACATCCATACCAATCGCCTTCAAATGTCTTTACCTCATCTCTAAAAGATGCCAAACGTTGTCTAGTACCAGATATGAGGTTTCCAGCTGCGGCTATATCCAAACTTTTTCCTGCAACAAAAATATTATAGAAAAAATATAAACTGTGGCCAAGGGCTACACTATACTAGAGAAACTAAGCAATTCATTTTTGAAATGAGTGGTCCACATCTTCTAAAAAATAAGTATTCGCTTGACAGTATTCATTTCATGAAACTTATTAAATCTTTTTCTGTGCTTCATGCTATCAAATTTATAAAAAAAACTGTACCTTGAGTAATAGAAATGGTATTAC
Organism: Bugulina stolonifera; assembly: GCA_935421135.1. NCBI lineage: Eukaryota > Metazoa > Bryozoa > Gymnolaemata > Cheilostomatida > Bugulidae > Bugulina > Bugulina stolonifera. The sequence goes on from OW285196.1 coordinate 14,067,187, forward strand.
CACATGCAATGTTGCACGTAAAAGCACATGTTGCATGCTCACAAACTTACTATCATGTTTTGATGTCTAACTTACCTTGCAGCTTAGTGCATAGCATTTTGGTAGCATCCAACACCTGACAGCAGATATAAAGGGAGTAAATAAATGAGAACGACATTATCGCCCGGCACATGTGAGAACATCTGCTCCAATCACACTGGAAATCCCGATCATCCAACATTCCCTGAAGTGCTTCACCAATATATGGTAGCAGAGTCACTGTGGTCTCCAAGGCTGTATATCTACATTGCATAATAATAGACCTACTTAAGTTCCACTTTCTTTATTCACACTGCTTGTGACTATGATACCCATATCATGAAATGAGGCTGACATGCAATATATTTACCTTTCAACCCATCTCGTTTGAGACATAGAGCATAGCTTTGTTTTCTGTGGGGCTTTAACATCATCACTTGCTTTGATCACTTCCGTTAGCTTCTTTTGGCGCTTTGGGGAATCATTAAAAAAAGAACACAGTTCTTTTTGCACGCTCATCATGTTATCTGTAAATGAAAACACGATTGTTATAGCTGTTGCTAGCATAAGCAGACGATTCATGTATGAATAAACATTTCATTGAGAATACTCCGCACTTGGAAACTGCTACTTACTGATTTCTTGAATGCTGGAGCAACTTTTCACTAAAGCCAAATTCAACAAATGAGCTTTACAGTGGGTATAAATAGCACGAGGGTTCTGTTGAGTTATGAGCGTGGCTGTACCAGAAGTTTTGCCTGACATGTTCGAGGCCCCATCATATGCCTGTCCAACACAGTTTTCAATAGGTATCCCCCAATGGTTCAGTGTGCTGACAATTTCCTTAGCAAGTGCTTCTCCTATAAAAAAATCAATAACACTTGGATAACAGTCCTGGTATCGTCAGGAGAAAAGAAAATTTTCCACTGATGACAACAACAACACTGTTATCAAAATACCAGGAAAAAACCATCTGCAATGCATTATTCAGTACACTACTTTATATTGTCTAACTTTCTACCTACATAAACATCCTCAGATAGACCAAAGTATTAATTTGGAACTGTGGGCACATGCTCTACATAAAACTGCATTTTTTAGTTATTAGGAGTGCTGCTAATAACTAACACCTAATTACTAAAAGTTAAGTGTACCCACCCCTTAAAGAGTCCAGAGGAACAAACGATAGAAACTTCTCCTCTGGCTGTCGAGTGTTAGAGTCAAAGTAGCGCAATGCGATGCAGAGTTGTTCAGTGTTGCTAACGTCTCGAGTTTCATCAGCTATAATAGAATAGAATTGCGATCCCATTATGTCTCCAACCACTTTCCTTGTAATATGATTTGCTGTTCGAAGAAGTAGCTCATTTTGAATTGCCGGAGAGGTATACATCGCTTTTTTGCTACATATATTGTCAACATTCCCATCTCCAGCTTGTCTGCGGAATTCTAGTGATTGTAAAAAATTCCCACGATTGATGTCACCCAAAACCATATCAGATCGATATTCAGATGGGTCCCTGAACGGTATGCCCTCATTCCTGTGACCTCTTAACGCACAGCCCTGTCTTGCATTGTAAATCAATGCCCGCAGTACCGAATTCAGCCTTTTCTTTCGCAAAAGTAAATCTTTCTGCTGTTGATTACTGACTTGAGAAGTGATGGGGAGCTGTGTGCCATCTACCAAAGTAGATCTAAATCCGGAGGATGAGATGAATGCATCTGCATGATAGTTGGTGTTCTGGTGTTCATCTAGATCTTTGAGTCGGCTGTATGATGTCCATGGCTTAGAGAGGAACTTTCCAGGTTTTTTAGGTATGAGAGAGAAGTTAATAAATAACTTACAAACTTTACAGACACCACCTTGATCTCCAATGGTGAGCCATGCGCTATACTTTTCAAGTTTGCTAGGGTTGAGTTTAATAGTCTTAGTTCCAACCTTCTCGATTAACAACTTAGTGTTATTTTTGGGTGGTGTTGACAGTAGTTTGTTGCGTCGAGTATCTGATATGCTAGCACAAGGAAATCCTAATTCCAGTAACTCTTCGTATAGAGATGGTGAATCTATGCCTAAATAGAGAAAGTATCGAATTACATGTAAGTAACATCAAATAGAACCAGTATCAGATGAACTAAAATTTTAACAAGAGCCTCCATTTGGATCTAAATAGAGTGACACTACAAGTCACTACACTTTGATAGCATTTAGACAATTAAAATAAAATTACCTGCATCGATTTCAGATTCAGATGACTTTTTTGTAGTCAAGTTGCAGGTTGAACTGCAAGGTGCTGTTGTGAATGAGGGACTAGGGCTTGCTTTATCTGGCTCATCATCTTCGGATGAAATACATATAGTTTCTGTAAAATGTTAACGATCATCATGTTTAATCAAGCCAGTAAAATTAGTGAATCTAGGTAATAATCACAGTGATACTGTTAATACAGGCTACTTTTTCATGCCTATTCCATTATTTTGACAGCATGCAGAAAGAAGTGATAGTCAGAATACTCAAAGCGATAGATAGTTTTTAGGTAAATATACTTTTTGTCTAACACATGCACATTAATTATAACAGACAACTACTTGAGCTTTTTGTACCCTTTGACACCGATGCATTTAATAGTAGTTTAATAGTAAAATGTAACTTTAGCCATTCTTTCTAGTAATAGAAATTTACAGGTTTGCTTACCAGTTTGTTTTCTGCAGAAATATAGTATATACACAGGTATAGACACGCAGAAAGATATTCCTGCATGATATTTAATTTTATATCTTTACTTCAATCAATTGAGCATAGTAAATAAAATAAAACTTATCCTCATTTAGTAATTTATAGGTACAGCTGCAGTCGAATTTTACACTTAGTAGTATTGCTACATGTAATATTAAATTATAATTAATAATTATCATAAAATATCCAAAATGCATGATGATTATGATTGTATGTTGAATAATTTATAATAACTATTATTATATTGTTATGGTTAATAATTTGATATTTTAACCAATTTTAAATTTTAACAATTAATTTTACATTTACATTTTTTACATTTATTGAGGTTTGCTAAAAGTTTACAGATAATATTTTCTAAAGGTAACTTGTTGACCACAAATAAATATCTATTTTATTATTTATATACAACTTATAGTACAAAATAAATAAATAAATAAACAAAGAGAAAATTTACCGTGCCTTACGTCAACTACAAATGCAAATTTTTAGAAAACCCCAATAAATGTAAAAAATGTAAATGTAAAATAAATCATTAAATTTAAAATTAGTATAAGTATAAATACTAAATTATTAACCAAACCATAATCAAATCAAACCATAATGAATCATTGGACTAAACCTTTCTCCAATTATATTATTAATTGAAATTAATTGAAAAAAAGTTTAGTCCAATAATTCATATTTCATATTGGTAGAAAACTTTTGCGTACATGGGCAATGGCAATAACAACGTGAGCATTATCCAATAAATTACCTTTTGGACACTTTAGCAAAAGCATCCACAATAGAAAAACTTCTTTTGGTACCAGACATGGTTTACGTTTGTACACGCTGCAATAAAAAGACTTTGCGGTAGTCATAGAGATATGACGAAATATCCGGCACACCTGCTTAGCGCCACTCTAACAATAGTGTACAACATAAAACCTCCGACATTTACAGCAGCTTTGTAAAGATATCGCTCTTGTTGACGTAAGGCACGGTAAATTTTCAGCTAACGGCGGCGCTAGTGGTGACAAATAAACAATAATATAAGGTTGATATTTATTTAATTATTTTTTAAGTTTTTTTCTACCCACGACTATTTTGTATTAACACACGACTTTTTTCCAACCCACGGAAAGTCGTGGGTCGTGTATGGCAATATACGCCTCTGCCTAACAGAGATCAACTCTACGCTGTAGCAGTGTTATTCTGATAGCAAACTCTCAGTCTATTACTCTATATGGACACTGTACATCTATCTAGTGACAATTCATAACTAAAAGTATTTAGTTCCTAGTAATCAATCATTCATATTTACTAAATGCTTCTACATAACATATCCTTGAAAGCATTGTTTGCCTGCCAGGATTGCATGTATGATGATTACTCCCACGGCCATGGTTGTAGAGTGACACAGCAATAGCTGATTCACTGTATTTTAACATTCAGTTGATAGCAAACATGTTTCAACATGCTATCCAGAAAGTCAGATCATTGCCAATGTGAATCAACAGGAAATATTCTTCGATCTGAGAAGTTCAACAACCAACCCTAGTAACAGAATAGAGCAAAAGAAAATTTCAAAAAAATTCATTCAGGAACAGGACGTTCTGAAAACGCTCTGGTCAAAGTTTGGGGCTCAAACGTTTTCAGAATGTCTTGTTTCTAACTGGCATTTTCGAATAGTCAAACAGTAGATCCACTCCATGTTGTGGAATCCAAACTGTGGTCTTGCAATACTGACGGTTATACATGTATTCATTGAATGAACTAATCACTACGCCAACCTTTAGTATTAGCATTATCATTATGCAGTGTTATTTATTGGTATTATATTCTACCAAAGGCATTTGGACAATGGGCACTACTCATAATTAGAAGTTATCCTCTCTCATTTTCTCTTCCCCTTCTTTTTTCTCCTGCTTATGCAGCAGACTGTAAACTACCAATTTTATGGTCCATTTGAAGAAGGAAGTTTCTGCATTGTTGAGGCCATTTATCATCTGACAGTGACAGCCTACCAAACCTGGAGTTAGTTCGACATGGTAGGCGGCACACGGCACACATCTGACAGAGAGGGCAGGTGAGTACATCTACAAGGGAGTATAATATAGGCTTACTGGTAATACACATGTACATGTACATGTAGATGCCTTAGATTGAAAAAGTGTGGAATGGTCATGTCACCATTGAACACAATGGAATACACTATAGATCCATCAGGATAGTATTAGACTGATAGCTTTGGCTCAGCTGCACATGCTTGTCTCACTTGTTTGAGGTGAGTATATCCAAGTGCTACATGCAAGTGATGATAATATTGCATAAACTAAAACTTTAACTGGTCTAACACAGGTTACCTTGTGTACCTTCAATGTATGTTGATACTGTATCTACATAATATTATGTCAGACGTGTATAGCATACTACATGTACATACTACACTATCCAATATTCTATTATCGTATAATATAGACTTTAGTGTAGTAGGTTAGTATGTTTAGAGACATTACTTTCACAGGTGTCCAAACTTTAAAACAATACCACCAACAGTTTCCTAGCAGTAGCCTAAGACACACTTGTAAGTGTAGAGCCTTGGATACAAGGAACAAGATAATAGTTTTACTACTAATAACCAATGTAGAGGGATTAAAATTCCTGAAAAATACTTATTATGAGAGATTTAATAGTTGAGTACATGTAATTACTATACTGTGTGTGTGTAGCCTATGAGAACTAGTAGTGATCACTATTGGTGTTTGCAGTCAGGAATGAAAATCCTTATTATATGGAAAACCTCCAAATTGTTTTGGAAGTTTTCCATAAACCTACAAATCAACATTTTGGAACTTTATGGAAAATATTAAGGATTCTACATTTCACACTGAGTGTACATGAAATGTGATTACTCTATTAGATTGCTGTGCCTGTTGAGATCATGTTCATGTATATCACGATGAATACATAAATGTACATGTACATATTATATCAAGAAGAATATTTACATGTAAATCATGTACACGTAGATGGCGGTGAATACTTACATGTACATATTTTAGAATGGGAACGTTGAAGAGTGTATATGAGAGCTGTCTAATATTCTACTTATTCACAAGCTTCACCAAAGTCTGTAAGCAAACATATAATAATAAATAGTGTCTTCACTACCTGTTGTACCGATCTGTGGAGCAAATGAAAATCCTCAAAGGACCGCTTGGTTTAGACCATAAGAGCTATTTGTTACATTATTCAATCTAAACTGTTTTATTCTATTCAACACATTGCATTCATATCATATCTATCTAATACAGTTACACTAGTCTCTAGCAATGGTATAATACAGCACTACCAACCTGGAATTTTATGTACCACCCACTCTACATAGCCTATGTACCATCCACTCTACATAGCCTCTGTACCATTCACTCTACATAGCCTCTGTACCACCCACTCTACATAGCCTCTGTACCATTCACTCTACATAGCCTCTGTACCATCCACTCTACATAGCTTCTATACCATTCACTCTACATAGCCTCTGTACCACCCACTCTACATAGCCTCTGTACCATCCACTCTACATAGCTTCTGTACCACCCAATCTGCATGGTATCTAGCTTATGTAATATACAGGCATGATCACTTTTAGGCAATAAGAAAGAAAATTTATACATTAAAAGTTTTCTTATTTTAACTTATTTTCAGTTTCACAGAAAATTGCTATTAACTACACGTCTAAAGGAGCCCCGGATGTGTACTTAGATGACACCATTACCTTCACTTGCTCAGCTACTGACTTTACTGACCTATGGACTTTAGCTCTAAAGTACCATTATGGCTATAGCCTGTCAAGAGATGGCTGTATCAAGTCATCAGAGCGGTGGGTCACTCTACCGCCCCCTAATATTAACAACATAACCGGAATAGTGAGTAGCAATATAACTGACAGAGATTGTGTAACTGCAGCTAGACCAGAAGGTTTTTCTATACATGTGGAAATAACTGTAACTACTTCTGGTTTGGATGGAAAGTTCTACTGCGGAGGAATAGGATCTGGACTGCAGCAGATTCTACCAATCAAGTCTAAAAGTGTTAATCTTTCACTGACTAAAGGTTGGCTATAGCTATTCTAATTGTACAGTACTAGACTTTCATACTTCAGTGTCAAAAATTCATGTCAAGTTTATGTCGAAGTCAAGTTATGTTACGTTATCTAATTCTCGTACTGATTCTACATTGTAGTTGCTCCAAGGAACTTGCAAATGATAATTTCTCCAGAAGAACCTGTAGAAGGGGAGGAGTTTGTATTTACTTGTAGTTCAGAAGGAGCAGAACCTCCATCTAAATACGAATACAGTAAGTACATGTATTTAAAGTGAGATTTCTGATGGGTTTTATGAGAGGTGTACAACACAGCTATAGTCGCTAAAACTGTCTATGGCAAAAACTTTGTTTTCAGTGTACAAGTACATGTACATGTACATGTACTTGTACTTGTACTTGTACATGTACTTGTACTTGTACTTGTAGATTTGAACTGTTCACCTGTCCAATTTGACACCAGCACCATTTCTCAGCAAACTGAAGCTGTCACGCAATGTATTTTTTGATGCGTCGTTAGTTAAGATTTGGACCAATGAGTCTCCTAATGGGTGACACTAGTGACCTATTTTTCATGTTAACAGGAGTTGACCGTAGCAGGAATTTGGGCCTTACGGCTATTGAAACCAATAAATACACACCTCTCAAAGCGGATAGAGAAGGAATTACTCTCTCATGCACTGATATCGAGCATTTAAATTGGAAAGGAGGAAATACGACTCAGTCAGTACACATTGTACCAAAATGTAAGTCCTTTATGTAAAGTAAAGTCAGTAGTGTGGGTATAGTGCAGAACTATGCCTATGTACCTTCGACATTTGGTGCAGCTACAAAGATGAGTACAAAAGGAATACTCTTATACAAATGTAAAACGTATAATGTCCACATTACAGATATGGGTTCCATTGATAAAGTGAATATATCAATTGCTGTGAACACACATGAGTTCAAGTTAGACTGTGAGAAATTTGTCGCAGGAAACCCTCGACCCAACTATTACAAGTGGAAAAGATATGGCATGCCGCAAGACTTGACGACTAGTTATTATATACTGTCTGCACTACAGAATGCAACTACTGAGTTGGTGGAGTGTGCTGCTGCAAATAGCATGGGTACGTTCACCTACATATTATACACTATATATTATTATTTACCTACATATTATACACCTGAATATTATACACCTACATATTATACACCTACATATTATACACCTACATATTATACACCTACATAATTATTATACACCTACATCTTATACACCTACATATTATACACCTACATATTATACACCTACATATTATACACCTACATATTATACACCTACATATTATACACCTACATATTATACACCTACATATTATACACCTACATATTATACACCTACATCTTATACACCTACATATTATACACCTACATATTATACACCTACATCTTATACACCTACATATTATACACCTACATATTATACACCTACATATTATATACCTACATATTATACACCTACATATTATACACCTACACAATATACACACATACAAGTACATTATATACAGTGTACTTGTGAAAACACACTTCTCCATGCTGCCCTGCTTAGTTGCACAGAAAAAAAGGGAGAAAAGCACAGAAATAAAGTGACACTGCTATTACAATTACAAGTATAAATTTGCATCATAATACTGTTTCATAATACACATTGTATTCCTACCGATCGATTTTGAGATGTCATTTGAGAGAAAAATTATGATTTGGATCTGAGTAAAAAGACTCGCCTTCCATTGCTGAACTGAGAGTAGAGAGCACAGTGTATGTGTAAATCTGTGACTGAAGACTCAGTGGTCAGCACATCTACTAATACTAGCTACATGTATGTATTCAATGCACATGCATATACTGGTATTTTCAGCATTCGGGACAATAACTATATGAAGTGAAAGCAGATTTAAATATTTACCTAGTCCACTAGATACCACTTTGTTATGTTTCTATGTCTAATTGCAGGTAAGCGTGTTACTATAAAGTGGTACATCACATGGAATCTACCAATGGCCCATCCAATCACCGTAACATCGGGACCAAAGACCTCTCCTACTACTATCATCCTTGGAGGAGTGATAGGTGTCATTATACTCATCAACATCATTGTGATAACTGCTGGGTGTGTCTGGTGGAGACGGAAAGGTTATAACCCTGGTAACTATGTTAGTGTAATGCTGTAGGAAGTGTACACTTACTCATACATATACTTTTCATCCATGTGTTCAATGAGGTCAATATTGATTTAGCAGGTAAAAAATCAAAGCAGCCAACAGCAGCCTCAGGTATCTCCAGCTACAATGAACTAGGGGTGATGAGGGCAGACGGGCATGAGTACACATCTGTACAGCCTCATCAATCTCTCAACTACAATGGACCACGGACTCTCCAGGATCATAGAACTGGCCACTCATACTACAATGATCCCTCTGCAGTCAGAGATGGTAGGCTCCAGCACACACCTGTACCACCGCACCTCTACGTTAATTACAATGAGAACCAAGCAAATCAGAGTTCCGCAACTGAAGAATATTTAACCCCACAAGGTCATACCCGGTTAGAGGATGACTACGAGAGAGTGTCATGATATTGCTGACCTAGTAAATATCAATAGCTATGGTCGCACACTATTATTTAGATGAAATCTTTAGATGGGAACTTACAATAATGCCTGTAAAGACTGTAATGTATGCTGATATGGGTATTATTATAAACAAGAGTTCTCCAACAAACACTAAATGCAGCGAGTTGATGAGAAACTAGATATTGTGCAATTTGAATGTTGAGAATTTGAAATATATTTATTTTTGTAATGTCTGAATTTTCAAACTATGCATTTTAAACAGTAGCATATTTAGCATCTTAATAATATCTAATTTAGTTAGAGCAATGTTTAACTTATTTCGAATATTTTACTCAACTGGAAGCATGTGTGATATTATATATTATGATCATTTTATAATTAATTTACACGGCGTGTCACTGCATTTTATCCTGCTGGTAGCTGATACTCTTTAAAATTCATTGTTATTAGTGTCTTCACAGAAAATAAAAAAAATTGTGTTTGTCTCCAGCCAATGTATTCGAAATCGAAAAACTCTTCAGCAAGTTGTTCTTTGCCTGAAAGATAGGTAATTGAGACACCATGTGATAGAGTTGATAGGTTGACACAATAATAATAAATAAATACATTTTAGAAAATATAAACTTAGGAACAGCAATCCAAGTCATATAAACAGGTACATCTACATCAACTATATATTTTGATGCGTGTATGTAAACACAGTTTGATCCCAAAACCACATTTACCAATTCAAGGTCAATGCTGGTTCAATCAGTTTCCGAAATAATATTTAAAGAATAATGAATTGGTTACACAAAGAGCTCTGCATGCTCTCATTGGTTACACAAAGAGCTCTGCATGCTCTCATTGGTTACACAAAGAGCTCTGCATGCTCTCATTGGTTAGATGGAGAACTCTGCATGCTCTCATTGGTTACACAAAGAGCTCTGCATGTTCTCATTGGTTAGATGAAGAACTCTGCATGCTCCCATTGGTTAATTTAATAAAACATTCATTACTCCTGTATTTCTCTGTCAACAAATGATTCTGAGACCATGAAGTGGACAGAACTGTCATATCCAAACCAGCATGAACCCACATTGCTACATTCGTGACAATATCCGGCGTAGAGAGCAAACTTCACTTCTCCAGACGGTATGCCTTCACAAATTCCTTCCACTAAAAGAGGAAATTATGAAATCAATTATGAGAAACTGTTAGAAGCGATATCGAAAATAACAAAAGATAATGCCTACTGGCTAACGGATACAGATTTGGACTTCCGGTAGCTAATCGAGAAAACTTGAATCTTGGTAGAGCGCTTGGTGAACAAAGAGGTAGTCACAAACGATACATTATTTAGCAGAATAGATCAACAAATGGTGCAATGCCAAGTTTCATGTCCAACTCTCATATAACTGTCAGGAATAATATCGCGTCTCACTACTATATTACATGTAGTTACTCAACACCCAGTGTTATGTAAATATAGGTTTGTTGCAATTATACATTTTTGCATGTACATTTTGTAGGCAAACTTTGCTTTCTACTATACAGTATGTTCCTGTGGGATATTATCGGCATATTCCGATGCCGTTAGCGGCGTAGCAGCTTAGAAAGCTGCGAGGTGATTTATTGGCATATTCCGATGCCGTTAGCGGCGTAGCGGCTTGAAAGCTGCGGGTCAAGGACAAAAAACCACATGTTCTCGAACGTCAGATTGAGTGTGTCTTTCAGTGGAGAAACACGTTTCTCCACTAGCAAAAATCAATTGTCAAGTCTAAGTGGTGTGTTTGGTAACACGTTGGCTTGCTGGGCAGGTCGTAAGGAGGCGTTGGCAGCAACAAGGGGAGGTTCAGGAGGTTGCTGAGCAGCTTGGAGCTGCGGTACTCGTGGTGATAATCAGTTGGTTTTACCATTATTATTATAATTAGATTAATTATCAGACTGCTGTCATTTTCATTATTATTTAATTACAGTTCCCAGTTTTGTATTCAGCACAGTTACAAAAGCATCTTTTACTAGCCAAGCCATAGCTGCAAGAGTGGCCATACAGTATGACCAGATGAAATAGTGACTAATATTTCGAAGAATGGTGAAATGGAAAAACAAGTCGATAAATTGATAAGCAAATGAAGTAAATAATAGTAATAAGTAATATTATGATGTAACAATTATTGTTTGAATTTCTTATAAGCATGTACATACGAAATGAGACATATCCACTTTTTTCAAATTTCGGGTATTTGAGAAACATTTTTCACAGCAGGGCTTTGTACAGCCAACCACAAAACTTTTTGCGTTTACTTAGGCCCAAGGAGATATTTCATGAAAATCATACGAGTAATGTGTATATGCTAGAGTCCTTTGAATTTCACATCACGTTCCTAATGAGACACATCCTCCAATATGTCTCATTTTGGAAAAGTATACTGGTATTTCCAATGGTATTACTGTGAATATGTAGCATTTTGAAAAAAATGTTTTGGTCCATATGAAACTCTGTACTGTGAAGAACACCATGAGAAGTCAACCTCAACTTTTTGAAAATAGTCTATGTCTCATTTTGGAATTCAACTCTCCATACACTTACTTATTATTGGCTTGTGAACATTAGCAGAATTTGACATGTAACTGACTCCAGAGATTGGTCCAGGGTTGTCACACTCTTCATTGTTTATCTTTATATAATGTCGACAGCAGTGTCTGTACGCGCCCTCAGAGAGAATCCTGCTGTCAGCACTGAGTGATATCCTCACTCCGCTGCTACCATATAACTTGTAGTAGTCTGGCATAGTCTGTCAAAACATAAATTATACATTACACTGTACATGAGTGATTGTCAACAAATATAATCATGACTTGATGTGAAACATTTTAGTCAAAACTTTACAAGCTGTCAGTAACAATTGCATACACCAGTTCGGTCTACAACGCATATGCATGTGTTGATGATGTAATAGCAAGTAGTCCATATTAATTGCCGTTGGATAATTACTGTTTGAGGGTGAGTCAACTAAAACTGTTTCTTGGAGTTCAGATTATACTGATTGGTTACTATCACACAGGCAGCTGATACTTAAATAATTTAAATTGTTAGACTTTGCTGTCGATCAAAACTAAGACTAGAGAAGCAGACCTCTCTATCTCTAAGTATAGCAATCCGATTGCCTACGAGCAAGCTTGAAGAGCAATAGCTATAAAAATGGTGTGCGGCCTATAACTGAACCTGACTGGGTCTACATGGCTTACATCTACATGTATTATTTAGAGTAACCCAGCGCTAGTTGTAGCTGTCAAACTTGGGCACAAAATTAAATTAAATTAAATTAAAAATTATGAAATTCTTACAATTTACAGACAATAAAAGTCAGTTTTACACTGACCTAGTTTTAAACATTTAGACCAAGAAATATGGAGAGCTATATTCTTACCCATACTAGACCGATGTCCACTCCAGAGTCTGGGCCGACTTGTCCATGGTTGGCTATGTTAAAGTATGGTAACCAGTATGGCTTCCCACTGGTGGGCTCAGTAACTGATAAGGTAGAAATAAAGTTACACGTCCATTATGGAAGATGACGTACCAAAGACTATTGTATATTATGATTGAGGGAAATTATTTGCATTGTCTCAGAGATCCTTGTAACAATTTGACATCAATGAATAATATTTGCATTATGTAAACATAATAACATAATAATATTATTGTGGGCATAATAGGCTGTTGGATGTTTAAAAGACTTCAGCTAGCTGGAATTTCAAAGTTTTTTTCTTCAAGCTCAAAGTAATTTTGAGATTCATAATTGCAGAATTACTTACTGACTGCCACACTAGTTCCTGGCATAAACTCTTCAATGATAAATCTCTGATTGGCTGAAAGGAGTCCAGTTGTAAATCTAAAAGGAAAGCTGCCTGCTTTCCTTGGGCATTCATCAGTATGGAGGGACAACTCCACAGGACCTGCTGGAATTCCCTCACAGTAACCTTCAACTAGACAATATAAACATTATCAAGCTATAAACAAGATGCTATTTTCTTTTAGAAATAGATCAATTAAAATGCATGTTGTCTGCTTTAACCAGCAGCATGTTTACAGTGATGGTTTCAATCCTAGTTATGGCTACCCAGACATATTGAAAAGGCTACTAGTAACAGTGAGAATAGCTATACTTCCTCTTCAGTCAAAAATAACATAAACATAATATAACAATATATATAATAGGTACATGTAGAGGTACTTGGTTCAGTGATTCATAATCTACATTGTAGCTTAGAACTCACTCTCCACAGATCTGTGCTCTCCAGGTATATTCCCTCCATTGGAAAAGTGAGCAATCAGTTTGGATATTGGAACTGGTTGACACTGTACTCCATTTATCTGAGGATATACAAAGTGATGTACATGTACATGTACACACAACTCCAAAATCCGGATATATAATTGGTAAATTATTGCATTTCTTGACGACAAGGTGTCAGTCATTGGAATGTCATTGGGAAATCATTTTTGCAATACTTTTGATCAGTGAGCTTAAAGAAGGGAACAAAGAGAAAATGTAATTTCACAAGCATGCCCATGTAATATAGATATACAGTGGAACTTGCTTAATTCAAACTCCAAGGGACCACCATTTTTGGTTTGAATTAGCCATGAGTTTGATTTAAGTGATCACCTAATTTTGTATACGTCACATTTTGTACTGGTATTTTTTTACGCATAGTACTATAATTCCTATTCGCATAATACTATTCCTATTGTACATGTAGGCCTAGTTGTATGTACATGGATGCATGCATGCATGCATGCATGCATGAATTTGCATTTGCTTCAACTGTGAATATACATGTAATTTAAGGAATGCAATTTTTATCATGAAAGCTTCCTGGTTAATAAAACTGGTACTGATTATTACGGTCAAAGCAACAGCACTGCATATTGGCAGACTACAATAATAATGGATCAAATGTACAGGATAACAGTATGAAACTCATTGAGAGGATAACTTCAAAGTTGAGATACTCTGGAAATGAGAGTGGATAACTTCATATTTATGTCGACTATGTAGCTATGCCAAATATGTCTTTGGCTATGCCACTGTTATTTTACTACGATTATGTTCTAATAATTCCTAGATCCCAGGCTTAGACTAATTTAAATGGCTTTTAGTTTGACCAATAAGCAGTAGCAAATAATGCTGTCAGCTAAACGATTGGAACATGCTTTCAGGTTAGGCTAATTCAAACTGTCTTGAATTTTAAATTGAACAGTTTATTAGCTGTTTATTTCCAATAAACGGCTATGGATTTAAATTAAAATTAAAAGCAGTGGTAAGTGCTCTTCGGGGCTTAGCAATAATACATTTATTTATTATTATCATAACTCAATGAAAGAAAAGCAAGCTTTAGGAGTTTGAATTATACATAATAGATCCGAATTATATATAGGCATTTATATAGTGCTCAGCAGGGACCAAGGTTAGTAGTTTGAACTATCTAAGTTTTCAAATCAATCGAGGCCGAATTAAGCGAGTTCCACTGTATAATGCTCAGTGGTCAAAGTCTAAGAAAAGGGGTGGGGGTCTCTAGGGTAGCAGACAAAATCACTTGAAGGCGCAAAGCGAGCCGGCAGGGAGGGTTCGGGAGAGGCGCCTGAGTGCCCTCCCGGAAATTGGAAACTTTATCAAAATTTGACACCTAAATGGTGCAAAATCCAAGAACTTCAGATTAAAATATGGCCCAAAATGTTAAGGTAAAATATGGTCCAATTAGTGCTATAATAATGATAGTAACCTGTAGGGGGTCTATCAGTCTGAGGGACCCTCTGAAATTTATGGTTGGGGACTGCGTCCCCGCGACCCCCCAACTTTGACCACTGATAATACGCTCTCTCCTCAAAAACGTCTGTGTAGGGATGCCATTTACAAAATTATACGCTATTACAATATTTTTAGTGTGAAAGCTTTTATATACTTTTTCCAAAATAGGCTCATTTACATAATATTATTAAAAATTAAATTTGATTCAAAGTTGATTGTGGCACACCTACATGTGCGTGAGTAAGCAACAAGGAATTGGTTTAGAAAGTCTAATGATGAAATCTAGTAAATAATTTTGAAGATATATAAACTATTTGTACCTCAGGCTACTATAGATTTACTTACCATAACATACCAGCTTACGCAGATGTGTGTGTTGTCAACAAGGTCAACTCCGTGAACAAAATTCAAGTTTACTTTAAGAGAAGTTTCGTCAAAAGTTTTGTTGTAGCTGACTGTCTGTAAGTAGATAGTTTATTTGTGTTTAAATACAATGTTATCCAATTTTACCGTTCCTCAATAGAAAACCATGCTGACATGCTATACTTGTACATACAGCCTACCCACAGACGTTGATTTCCGTGATAGCTTGCGTCACTGTTCCACTGAAGGCTTGAGGTATGCTGCTTCATGTTAAAGAGTGAAGGTAGATTGGACCTGTCATCTAAAGAATTCAATTGTTCAGAAACAACGAAAACAGCAAGAAAATTGAATAAATGGCAGAGCAGGATTGTATTTATGCTAATGGAAGTCATAGAGATGCATTTATTTACTGATGTAGATGTTGATAAACAAAGCCTTGTTTACATCAAATTTAACTTCTCACTTCACTCACCACGCATCATTCATTGCTGGCACTCAATACGAACATTTTCAAAATTTGTAATATTGCCAACGTGTCAAATAGCTATTGCAGAAGTGTATTTACATTATTATATTAAACTGGCGAGACACGATACACCATTGCATCACATTCTCACTAACATACTCCATAGATCGAAATATACTTGCAACTTACCCAAGCTAACAGCAGGACTCTCTGTGACTTCAACCTCATCTATGTATAGTCTTGACCCTTTCGTACCATAACCAATATAGGATAGAGGTGTGTCATGATCTGATGTTGTAGAGAAGATAGTCAAAGAAATGTTAGCTGTACCTGCCGGTACGTCCTCACAGATTCCATGAACTGCATATACAATGAACATGTAAATTACCATTATTTAATAACTGACAAATAGCTCGCAAGAGCCTCCCTGTGGCAGACCTGCATTCTACCAAATGGCTTGAATCCATCTTTAATTGTTTATGTTGATGTATACCTGTTACATCTTCAAGTACAGCTGTACCTCTACGTACACGTGCGCATCTACACGTATACGTACACATGCGCCTACATGTGCATCTACACGTATACGTACACGTGCGCCTATATGTGCATCTACATGTATACGCACACATGCGCCTACATGTGCATCTACACGTATACGTGCACATGTAGGCGCATGTGTGCGTATACGTGTAGGTGCACATGTAGGCGCACGTGCATCTACACGTATAGGTGCACGTGCGCCTACATGTGCATCTACACGTATACGTACACATGCGCCTACATGTGCACCTACACGTATACACACACGTGTGCCTACATGTGCACCTACACGTATACGCACACGTGTGCCTACATGTGCATCTACACGTACACGTACACATGCGTCTACATGTGCATCTATACGTATACGTACACATGCGCCTACATGTGCACCTACACGTATACGTACACATATGGCTACATCTAAACTTACACGTACACCTACATCTACACTAACACTTACACGTACTCACACACGTACACCTACACTTACATGTACATGTAAAATGCATATAATAATTATGTAGAGGTACATTTATGAGTCAAATAGAATAATAAAATAACAGTTTTAGCAGTTGGTAATATCGCCGAAAGCACAATGTACATGTATACTATATATTGGTTCGTAACTTTTGTATTATTATTCACTCATACAGTATGTCTTCCTATAATTAACATACTTCCAGAAGCTTTGTGGTGATTGACTCTATGGGGCGTGATAATCCTGTTATAGTGTAAACTCTCCAGCTCGCAGGCGTCAGATCCATTGAATGTTATCGCCCACCAGGATGTGGTGTTTGCAGCGTATGACATACCACTGCGGAGTGTACCTCTCCACTTTACTCGTAGCAGGGTTTCATTCTTTAGCTTGTGGAACCTAACAGTCTTTGGAATACAAACAGAGACCATAAAATAATCCCCAGTTAGTTACATGCATAGTCATAAGATTGACTAAAATTCTATGGTCCTTTATCCAATAGTCTGAGATACCAACAGCTGTATATCTGTAATACCATTTGAAGAACAATCACCAAAGAGTAGAATCTTATATTATCTATCAGCAGTTTCTAATAACTACGACCACAGGCTAGAAAAGTTTATACAAGATGGAATGAGAAAACTGCTTACAAAGAAAGTGTGTTGATATTCTGGCGTGTCCTCCTTCAGTTCCTTCAAGTAATATTCCTTTGACTGCACGTACCGAGTCATCTTATATGGACTGGTAACTGACACTGCTAAAGTCAGGATAATATGCATGTAATATATTATTATTTATGGTGGTTTAGCCCATGTCACATAAGTCTGTGGGGAGCAGTGGGATTGTCCACTCCTGTCATTCGTTCAAGCTTTGACTTATATTATAGTTTTGTTGAAATTCTAGCTACTTACATGTAACTATAAGATAGTCCAGTGAAATACTGCTAAACAATGTCTTCCAGCATTCTATATGCAAATGCCGCCGTTTAAAAACCTTATCTTCCATGTTCACCAGGATCTACTACTGTCCATAGAATAGAAGACATTTGGCACAACTTGAATTAAATCAATGTAACCAGAGCTACTCACGCAGAGTAGGTTCTTCCACACTCATGCACATAGGCTCTTGCTCCTCTTCAGTTTCAGCACAGTTCAGAAGGCACAGAGAATTTCCAGGGCATTCTCTTGGACAGGCAATCAATTCCTGGTACCAATATACACAAATATTTGACTTCTAAACAAGCAAGTACATGTCTTATGTTGTATGAGATTGCTTGCAAACCATATTCAAACTACTCGAGTAGAAGAGTAGAAATATGAAACAAGGAAAGCTGTCTTCTTCATATTTCATTGGTTGACTTCCATTACCTCAAATTCTAGCCACAGAAAAAGAAATAAGGCTGTCCAAGTCTCCCCACTACTGCGCCTAACTGAACTAAATTTTATATATATGCATATACATATATTATAAGTCTTCCTTGACTGCAAACTTAATCTAATTCATGCCAGGTAGGTTACGTTACCCCCCCCCCCCCCTCCTACGGTAATTTCTATGAGCTAAACTCAACCAGAATTTTGAATCACGAAACGTCTTTACTAAAAATCCAGTAGAAGAACAATTTTCACTGCAGCAGTCTACTTAGCGTGGCGACAGCGTGGCGACAGCGTGGCGACAGCGTGGCGACAGCATGGCGACAGCGTGGCGATAGCGTGGCGATAGCATAGCATTTATTCTAAGTTATTGCAGATATCAGTATAAACATGAAATAGCCGTGTAACACCTTACGCATAATGCATCAGAAAGAAACTGAGAAACCTTGAAAAATGAAAAGAGAAAGGAAAAGTCGGAGTCTGTGAAAAAGCAATCAGACACAAAAATAATTTTGAGGCCCCTTTGTTTTGCTAACTGTTCATTGCTGTTTAGGTGTACATTACACGATAGAATAAAGTCTGGAGATGAGCACTGAGAAGCTCAAACCAAGCAACTATAACTAAACTATACATCAGCATAACTTTATCCTTACCCAAAAACCACTGCTAGTTTTACGGTAGCGCCTTGTCCTCAGTTGTACGACTATACTACCCACGGTGTTAAATATAGCTTGGCTCGTCGTGAGATTGAGGTCTTCCAAATACTTAGCAAAAAGAAGACAATTTCCACTGAGCTGGTAAATGGCTGTGCGGCATGTTGTGTTGGTATAGCAGTGAGATGAGCATTCTATTACTGAACGCATGTCTCGTAGTTTAGCATAAGCTTTCTGTTCCTCTACAGAACAAAGAAAAGGTGACTGCAGCAATATTCAACTTTCTGATCTATCGTTTGACTTTTTATAAATTTTCGATACAAACCTTTAACCTTTAGCCTAATTTCTGAAAACATTAGAATAATATGCGCCAACAAAATGTTTCCGAAAAAAGCCTATTGTTACCTTGAGCACTGATGGAGAACCTGTTACGATGGAGCTTTCCCATATCAAACTCACAGAATGACACCTGCTGTCCAAAGCAAAAGAATTCTAAGGAAGCTAGAAACCAAATACTTGTTTGCCAAATTCCCATCTTCCGTATCACATTTACATGTGCATGTCCCACAGTTAGCAGTTTGGTGATGAGAAGTGCTGTAGAGTGACAGCACCGCTGACAGACCCAATAATAGCCGCTTTAATTGTCATTGTTAAGCTTTAATAGCTTTTGCAGATAAACTGTCGGTAAACAGGAAGTGAGCTATTATCTCCAAAGAGCTCATGGCTTAGCATCCGGAATGAGTCTGCTTACATCCTATAGAACTACATCCACTTGTTTATTCAGCAAAGAGATGGTGAATAATAATCATGAATAGATTGAAATTTGAAGACTATTTTCAAAGTTGTATTAAAGCATGAGAGTATTAATAGAATAATATTATTAATCATGTTTGAGGTTTTAACTGCGATCAGCTGCATATATTATACTGATCAATCAATAACTGCCATGGATTAGCAACCTGTCCTAGCTGTTATACAATTCACAGTTGTTATTTACCAGTAGCAGCATATTATGTAGAAAAAGGATAACACTCAATTTACCAATATTGCAATGTAGCTTGATCGATAAGCTGAAGGTTTTATGACTAGCAAAACATAAGGCTACACTACTCTAAAAGATATGTGCACATAGCCTTAGAGTCAACCATTATGAAAAGAACATTATTAATATTAGTGATCAAACAGATTTTCTCAGTCTTCAAAAGCCGATATAAACAGAGAACTATTATAAAACTACCTATTATGGGGGTCTGGATGCAGTTTCAGAGGCACCGATCTGTACATCTACGGTAAAATAAATTTATAAAAATAATTGTCTTTATACCTAAAATAAGAAGCAAGAGATTGTTTTAGATTCTAGATTAATGAAAATTTATTCATGGTTTCAACCGATATTGTGTTGCTTTTCACTACTACTTGACTTGAATGAATATAAATGTGAGATATATTTAACCAAATGTAGAACCTTTATATATGTGGCATTCAACTGTTGTTTGAGGACAAAATTTTATTTTTGTCTGAGACAGTTTAAATAATAAATAATTGTTTTCAGAAAATGTTACTTGAAACATTTCTATCAGCCGATGTAAGGTGATTTTGATTGGATGTATGCTATATTATCATGAGGTCTAAGATACGCAGGTGTAACTGTTCCTTCAATGATACCGGGAATTCATAGACCTGAGTTCCAGAGATTTTCTTGGGTCCCTAGTTGGTAGCATAGGTGTATAATCATGAGTGTCATCTCCACGGTGCCCTAGGTGCCCCATGTGCCCTAGGTACCCTAGGTGCCCAGGGTGCCCTGTTGTGCCATACGATTCTTGAGTCATACCAGAGAAAATCCGCTTGTTTCTAGCGTTTCTTCGATCTAACATTAAGTTTGTACATAATTACGTACAAATAGAATGCATAGACTGTCAACACAAAAATGGAGGACATATTAGAAAGACTAGGCTTTGCCTGGTTGATTTTATGGCAAAAACAAAACATACTTCATCATTGGATATTTCAATACCATGTGTGCAAGGTGTTACTCTAATACAGATTGTTGAGAAATGCTGATTTCTTTAGTGTACAATGAAACAACAAAGGGTTTAATGTTTCGTAATAATTATTAGAAATGATTAAGTCATGATAACTCCAAACTTTATAAGTCAGGAGTGTATAGCGTTGACGGATTGTTAATAATTGTAAACTGTGGAGAATTGTTCTACTTAAATGATTCATAAACTTACTTATTCTTCTTAATTTCTTTTTCCAGCAGCGCCAAATTACGTACATTTCTATTAAGTTAATTACCACAAAGCTACCTACAACACTTCCAAGTATAAGGAATAAAGTTGAATCTGTACAACTCTCTGAAGCGTCATCTGCGGATCTTAAAGGTTCAGCCGTAGGCGTCTCCCATAGAATGTACCAGGTTTTGGTGTGGTTATATACTGCAAGTACAGATATAATATTTTATACAACATCGTTACGATATTTAAGAGCGGATGTTTCATTGAAAAATGGCATTTTGATAATAAAAAATAAATGAAACTCAATTATTTTTAGTTTAATCTGCATTTAGACTAAATATTTAAGAACGAATCTAAGTAGAATAAAATTTACAAACATTTTCAATCTAACATAAATGCAACATGATATTCTCACAATCTACTAGTTTCAGAAGCTATCTCCTCTCTTAGGTGACAAAGAGTTATATGCTCTTGTTTATTATTTGGAACCAATCTTCTAGTTGAAAATCAAACATTATGAAATAGATCCAAGTTCACAATATGAAGAATGAACTATCTACATGTCAGGGGGCATTCAGGGTACAAAACCAATTATTCAATACACATATTGTTGGTACTTATACACTTTACATCCATTCTAATCACTCAAACTGTGACAGGTTTTCTTGTTTTTCATGGGTTCGTGTTCAATTGTTTGATTGAGAGAGAAGTTGTCTCATCTTACTAGATATTAAACAAATAAATTAAATAAATTAAAACTAAAAAAATTTAATAGTTTTTCATAATAATAATTGTCAACGTTTCCTAAGATACCCTTCTTTACTTTCACTTACCAACACCATCTCCAGCTGAACACTTGGTTACCAACATATCTCCCTCATCTCCTGGAGTCAGGATTAAAGTTCCAGATGATTCTATATCTATTCGTCCATCAATTTCCCATTTATATTTTATTACAGAAGTACTGTTTGCCGTCACATGGTCTGAACATGATAGAGAGAGGTCTGCAGAGTCTGGACTTAGCTTTCTTGATATGATATCTCTTTTGTTATCCATATCTGCATCTACATTAGTTATGAACTAGTTGTATAATTTTTGCTGATTGGCTGGTGCTCGTAGTACCAGCCAATCAGTGTAATAGAGTGCATTCTGACTGTTCTACATGCCAGGTCAGCTCACCAGTTTATTTGATTATAAGTAAATTTAAACTTTCACCTCTTGTACAATATATTGCAATTTACACTAGCAGTATTTCTGATCCCAAATGAATATAAATTAAATAGTCTCACTTTGGATCTTAGATGTTTTACTTCCACATACTGAACACTGCAGTGCATGTTGTTGTGTTGAAAATGGATAGTTAGATCGGAATATGAACACAACAAAAGAATCCAATTTCAAGCTGGAACTTCACTAAATATGTTGTAACTATATTAAAATAGCATTATTGCAACTTTTAGCATTAAACTAGAATTAGCATATATACTACATGTAGATATGTGAGGTAGGATTTCACGACGTACAATGTATATACATGTACTTACATACTATGGCTAAGCATGTAAATATTGTGTCAAAGCAGAGGAATCTCTCCCATGTAGGCACCATACTATTTGAAAGAAGACGTGTACTTGCAGGTGCTGGTTGCTAGAATTAACCTCGCTAAGTGGTTGTCTCTGTATAAATTTAAAGGAGGATAATACTACAGTTAATAGTGCGGGGAGGGTACAGTGCAACTCATCGGCACACGATTGTACGCGTATGCTTTATGTGTATAGTCTAATTCTTCTTCAGCTGATCCCAACCACCCAAATACCCCACAGTCGGTCAAGGGTTGTCTTTATGATCGGAAAATGTGGGCGATACTTCTGCTGTTACACACAACCGCCTTGCAGATTGCAAGACGGTTGCAATAATACAGTAAAAGTGAAGAACCAGTATTGCCTTTCATTTAACAACAAAAGTGTGTTGTAGCACTTCTCAACAACATTGTTTGTTTTATCATGTCTGTAATATTACTATTATTCACAGTATATTTCTACCACCTGTATGAAATACTTCCTTGCAAAGAAATGTCACATAATAGTACCAGGTTCATTTTGAGAGACACTGTGAGAGTACATCCTCTAAACACCTGTCTAGTGAAATAATTCATTAGCAGCACTGCAAACAACTGTAGGTTCTTTAGCCAATTATAGCATTTAACTATAAAGTTATACGACATCACAAGGGGACAGTCACTTACTTATGGTTGAGTAGTACGACTGACACAGTTCCATAACAGATTCAACTATCTGTGTCTCCTCTAAACAGCTTCTTCTGACACCAGCAGCAAATCTTTATCTAATCCGACTGAACAAAATGGCTATTGCATGGTGTTAAAGAATTCCAATTATTTATTCAACAATGCCCATGTTCTACTAAAACTATTGTTTAATTCTTATTATAATATAAACAATAAAACTTGTGCCTTGACCCTGCCATTGTTGATGAATGTAAACACATCACAGTTTTAGGTGCCCTTAATATTATGCATTTTTATTACATGTGCAGTATATTGTTCTATAGTACAAGTAAGTATATTTATTATGTAATGAGTATACTGCTTAATATATTATTACTGAATAATTAAATAACCTAAGCTTGAATCAAAATGAATATAACTGAAGCGATATAAACAGCACCAGTCCTGTATCTGCAAGACATAAACCTACATGTTGATATCCTATATTGGGGGTCAGCATCAATACCTTTAAGATAAAGTATGTTTCAGGTGAATATTATTTAATTTGATATCAAAAATACACAGTGGAGTCCGTTACTGGCTCTACTTTCCTTTGAGCATTCATATCTACATAAGCAGTATCTCGTAGGGTCACAGGTGTCAGGTACTCTTCACTAGCCTCAGGACCAAGATCAATAGGTGGAGGCACTGGGTGGATAGTCTCATATCCATTATCATCACCAGCTTTACCAACTGCTGATTGGCTCCAGACCTCATTGGTTGATATTTTTGGAAGCTGTCTGTTCCGTATAGCTGTAACACACATAGTTGAGGAGTCCATAATAAACACAATTTCAACCCAATTTTACCTCTGAAAATTGCATCAACAATTTTAAATAGAAACAACTGCCCTTTTTTGCTTCAGTTATCTACTTTACCAGTTCATGCATTGTAACAACAGAAATTCCTAAGTACTATTGTGTTTTGCTATAAATAACAAATAACTTACCTCTCCTAGTACTAGGCCTGCAACGATGAATCGATAACGATTCTCGATACGATTAATTTGCAGTATTTTCAATATCGATTCATTGCACTCAATTTTCGATTCTTTTAAATATATACTTAGTCTTGGGAATCCCAAGTTATCACCATAGCATGGTGGCAGAGCGCTCGCTTTACAAACGTGTGGTCATGAGTTCGAATCTCAGTGAAGCACAGTTTTTTCTAGTAATTTTGTTGGCAATAAGTGGATAGCTATAAAATGCATCATGTGCTAAGATGTATTACTAATATAAGTCTATAATTATATAAATGCCCCAAACATGCAATTTGTATTTGATATTCCACACAATTAGAAGGGTATGCTTCTGGAATCTACTCATTCTACTCTTTTTGGTGATTCTAAAATGGAATTATCAACTCAACTACTACAACTGACAGTGTTCTAAAATACTGTTGCGAAGAACTACTGCAACGTAAATGGTATCGAATCGAATCGAAAAAAATCGAAAAAGTTAATTGGCAGAATCGAAAAAATCGAAACAGTATTTTGTGAATCGTTGCAGGCCTACCTAGTACGGCAATGACATTCAATTACCACTAACAAGATGTTGATAAATATGACGGAGGCAATAACTCCTCCCACTATAGCAGCTACGGATGGACAAGTGCAATCTTCAGTAATTGGCTGTCTAGTGATAGTAGCCTCTGGTAGAGGTATACATAAGCTCCATAGTATATACCATGTTATAGTGACAGTTGTACTGGCTGCAAGATACATACAGGGTTACTTGGTTTTTAGTTATGTACTGTTGGCAAGAATAAATATATTATTAACAGCCTTGTGCAGCCTATTGCATGTATATTTTTATGTAGGCAATCACATATATGTGTACGTGTATATAGAACTACTTTCCAATGCGTAGCCATTCGGATCATGGGCACTCTTAGGCTATTAATCATGATTAGAAGTTGCCTTCCCATATTTTATCTTCTTACAAGGGAAGATAACTTCTAACTATGAACAATCGTACATATAGCTGCAGTTGTACAGCCATGAATAATTTTACAAGTGATTAAACTGTGTCATAGAATATGCATGTAAAGTAAATTTAAATCCAATACCAATTTGAGAAGTTCAATTTTGATCAAAAACTATGCATTCCTCCATGCATTGACCAATCAGATTTTGCCTGGTTTTGAGAAATTCTGTGGTGACAGATTTTTTGTGAACACAGAGCGATTTAAATCATTATCGCCTATTTAAAGACGGATTCAATCAAACCAGTCGTAGCTTGGTCAAAATTGGCCAAATGTGGATAGACCCTTAAGCAGTAATATTATGCTGTTTAAATGAAACATGGGGAGCCAACTATCCTATTAAACATATCAGATAAGCATCACCTGACCCAGCTGCCACTTACCTAATCCATTACTAGCTCCATACTTTATAACCATCATTGTTCGTTCAAGCTGGTGTGTTAAGGAAATAGTGCTTATTGATGATTCATTCTGTGCCATACCATCAACTTCCCACCCGAACTTGAAGGGTGGGGGGTTGGCTTGGATATAGTTTGGGCAGGACAAGCTAATGCCTTCTGATTTCGGGTTCAGCGTCTTTGAAATAATAGCACTTGTTGTGGCAGAAATATCTATAAACATGTGCATTAAAAATATTAGACAAAGATTTGCGCAAAGCTTAAATTATATTAGCTTGTAATTTATTTCAACTTCCAGCCTTGTGTGGCTAAGATGATATACTAAGCCAAGGCGTATGTATGCATTTCATAGTTCAAGATACAATGTCCAAGAGTTGAACATATGGTGACACAATGGTTGGTAAAGTCGAGTAGAACAACAGAAACGAGATACTAAGGTTAGGGAATCTCCTAGTATCTCTATATTTGTAAATCCTAAATTGTATGTTCCACTGGGGAGCTGTTTCCTTCAGGAGCACTAAATATGATGATGTCATCATTTATGAAACTAAATGTTGGATTTCCAAAACAGGGAAAAAATATAGTGAATGATTAGAACAATGCTAGATGCATAAGTAATCATATAAAGACTTGAATACTCTCTAGTGGTAATGGCACTTACACTTTGGCACTATACGTTTGAACCCATAGGTATTCCCTCCCTTCCAGTTGGAATGTTCAGTATCAGTGCAAGAGAGAGTAACTCCTTCTCTATCTGTTTTGAATGGTGTGTATGCGTTTTTGGATACAGTAACCCCATTAACTTCTGTAAACACAATAAGTCCTTCAATTACAGAGATAATATACAAACAAAAACATAAACCTCAGAGATCAATGCATAAAGTGGAGGCACCAACTCATGGCAAACGCATCCGATAAGTGTGGTAGTAAACAGTCTGTGTTTTTTGTGGGTTTGGAGCAACAGTGTAACCTGTGGCATCATACAAACATTTGCAATCATAGAACAATGTACACGTATCTAGAATACACTCTTTCATAGCTCAAAGAAAGTTTAAATTTCAGTTTTTTCAGTTTCACCCCAACACCCCAACATAAACTGCATTGATATTATTTTGTTCATTACATGCAACTCTGCCAGGTAGCTGTCACCTACATATGTATAATATATTTCGTCATAAAATATGTTGTACATGTAATGTAAGCACATTTATTATAGCACAGGAAATTTTCCCATTGCATGCTAAATGAAGTGGTTTTTTGCTTATTTTCTGCAAATTTCAGCAAATAATGCTGGTATTAAATTTATTTCAAATCGTCTAAGAACTGGATCATAATATCGTGCTGGTTACCATAATTATATTTAGAGACAGGATCTGCTCCTTCTGAACTACAAGTGAATGCAAACTCTTCTCCCTCTACAGGTTCTTCTGGATACGTCTTCAGCTGGATACTTCTTGGATGAACTAGAAAACATGCCAGAATACGACTGAACACCCATGTGTATGCTATATACATGTAGTGCCATGTCATGCTGTTGTGATTAATATCTGTTGGTCGACTACAATGTATGATTATAGCAAACTAGCAAACCTTTGATCTCCGGTATATCTATCTCATGGGACAAAACTTCCTCGCCCAGCTCCAAACCTGTGCAGTAGAATTTCCCTCTCACCAATCTGTTTGTAATAACGACGTCTACTTGGATTGTGTAACTTTCTAGGTTAGCGGATTCTACGCAATCCTCCATGACCATACCAGGATTTTCTATCCCATCTGTGTTATTGTTGGCTGTATGTCCTTTGATTTCCCATCCTTCGTGGGTTTGAGTACAGCCAGCTATAACTAATACGTTATTTCCATCGGTATACCTCAGCTCTAACGTTCCAATGTTGATGAAGTTACCAGTTGAACAAGTGAATGTAATCGTATCATTTAGGTAGAAATCAGGAGCTCCTAGAGACGTCATTCGTATATCAATCTCATGGCTCACTAAAATAGGTTAAAACGTAAAAAATTGTGCTATAGTCTGTCTAGAAAAGGTATATTGTTTTATACAGTTATTCAGTTATGTTTTCATTAAGAAATAAAATTGCCATTTAGCCACTGGGCAATTTAATCTACGAACAATTTCAATTTTCAGTTATTTTCTGCAACATTGTAATTGATAAAGAACGAGACATGGCAGTTTTAGCTAATCGGGTAATCGAAGATGGAAAAACAATCCATGACGAAGACGTAATTATGGCTGAGGTCAAATGTTTGAATAGTCAAAACTATCACTCACTCACCAACTATTGAGAAGCTGGTCAGCATGTAGAAAGCCAGACGCCAGATGAACCTCCTCTTCTGATCATACATTCTAAAACAGGAGTTTAACTAATAACACTATCAATGTAAATATAGTGATAACATAAATTTAATATTTGATGAATTAAATTACATTGTATATACCTGTACTACCTGTACACTGAGACTATTTTTACGAGTATATAACAACTGTACTTACTTTGCTAGTGAGTGAGAGCCTGTGTAAGTTATTATCATTAAGAATACTAATCTACCGTGTAGACGATCTGTATAGGCTCTATACATGTAAAGACAAGAGTAGACTTGGTCTACTTGTCTACTATTCAACAGCCTTAGATATAATCACACAGTACTGTGTGCATATGTATCACCTGTACAGCGTGTTAGGAAACTGACATGCATTACCTAACATCATAGATTATACAACCATGTAGTAAAGAGATAGTATAATAAAAGCTTCAACTTCCTTTTTGACCAGAAAGTATTTTGAAAACTTTACAATGAATAAGTTACTAACAATAGTTGTATTATGACACTAAATAATATTGTTTGTCTTCCATTGAAAGCTATATAAAGGGTTAAATGATGTATTTTCTAAAGCTTTTGCTACAATAAACTAGGTTAAGTGGGGAATACTCTCCCCACAACTTTAACTTTGTGTTGCTCATTTTAATTGGATGATTATTATTTGGTGTTGAACTAGCCAATCATACGTATTTGACCTACATGACCTTGAATTTGATAGATGGGAAGGAAGCCAAACTAGAGGAAGAGGAAAAATCTCATGCTTCATACAGCACTTGCATAACACAGCAAGAGGAGACAAATCAAATAGTATATAGCGAACAAAACTTAAATTTTCACAATGCTTCCCAAAACTAATCTACTTGTATATACATGTATGTATGTGTGTATATATTTATATTCTGCTAACATAATACTGGAGGTAAAACATGTACAATTCTATGGTTTGAACTCCATCGATATATCAATATGATGGGGTTATCCAGTTGTTTACTACGTTTAAAAATTTCAATGTTCATACACGTAACATAATTCTCAGTTATTCTAATTGTGCTCCATACAAACTGGCTACAGTCATTCATCATAACACTGCATGCAACCCCTGCCTCCATTCTCTGTATGACATATGCATGACCTTGACATATCTATTCCAACTTATTTGCTCCTAAGAAATGATAACAGATTCATAGGTATCATTGGCTTCTTCTTGACCATCCATGTCAACATAATGGGTGTCGTCATGTGCTATAGACGTTGAGTAGTCCTCTGTAGTATGATCATTGTGTGTAATTGGGGTTAAATAATCTTCAGTAATAAAATCCTTTGTAGCCTCAGGAGCCTGTTTGGGTGGCCGGGGTGCTTGTATGGGCGTGTACCTGTGCCTATCTCTTCTAACTACAGCTAACGCAGTGTAGTTTTCAGGAGTTGAGCCTATCTTAACCCGTTTCTTTGGCTTCTTAGCATCTATAATAGAGGAACAAAGATTATTGCTACTGCTTGTAGGCCCACACTTACTGATTAACAGACAGCATTGCAGGCTGCTATAAAATTTTAGAATAGAAATATACAAAAATGATTTATATTATTTGCTGCAGATACAACCTTTTATTCTCCACCAGCATTCCAGGGTGATTATTATCAGAGCTATGATAAGTATAATAGACCCGATCACTCCTCCGAGGACCGCACCGGTTGACGGACAAGTCATGGAAAATTCTGCCGTTTCACTCCACAGGATGTACCAGGTAATGGTGACAGTTTTGCCTAAAATAAACCAATCCATGTGATTACGCTACCACCTTCTTTAAAAAATATGAAAATATATAGCAAGCATTTGTGATTATCTTTCCTTTTCATTTTACAGACCAGAAATATTCCCATAGGCGTCTTCTCACTGGGAAGCTTTCATGAGTATGTATTAGTTAAAGAGGAAATGTATCAACGGTTACCCACCCAGTCCGTTACCAGCTCTACACTTCACGACCACCATAGTCCCTTCTTTCTTTGGAGTTAAAATAATATAACTTAGGGGTGGTTCAGTTTGTTTTATACCATCAATTTCCCACTCAAATGTGGAGGCTGGTGGGTTGGCTTCCACTTGATCAGAACAAGATAAACCATTGCCATCTGAATCAGGGTTTATCTTTTCATACAGAATGCGGCGTTGGGTGAGGGAAGCTATATCTGCAATAAGCCGTTATGAAAAGACTTCATGAGATTAAAGACATACACAATGTAACAGAAAGTTAGAGATGACCTCTAGATGACCCCTGGATGATCCCAAGATGATATCTAAGTCAATTTTAAATTTTAAATATTTATTTTGCAAGTCGCTTTGCATTTCATTAATGGAGTTCAAAATACAAGGCGATCAGGATAAAATTTGCACGTTTCTATTAAAGAAAAACCTTTGGTATGTTTTTAGTTTCACCAACTTACACCTAGGTATAATATGCATCGCTTTCTTTGTGTTTTCTTGTTTCCAATTAGAATACTCCATGTCTGTGCAAGAGAGGGTAACTCCTTCTCTATCTCTAGTGATAGCCGTATATTTGTTATCTGTGACAGTTCTCCCATTGATTGCTAAAAAATGTGATTTATTGCAGTATGTTTACACACTTTTTTATTCATTAAATCACTTGCCTGACCAGATTTCCTGGCATGCAACCATTTATCCATAGTTGGAATTAAAAATTTTTGTGTTGTATTGCATTGTATTCTATAATATCACCACAAACATAATAATTGCGGCAGTTACCATATTCGTATATAGATGGAGGTTCTGCTCCTTCTGAATTACAAGTAAATGTAAACTCTTCTCCTTCTACGGGTTCTTCCGGAGAAATTCTCATCTGTAGGTTCCTCGAAGCGGCTTAAAAGTAGGGATAGGATAATCAAAGTAAAGTAATTCTACTAATAAATTTAGACTACAGTACTGACTGACAGATACTCTCCTGCAATCATGTAGCATAGTTAGTAATTCATGCAGATGAAATTTCTCTCTTATCTAGCATAGCTTCTGTGGTAAAATAAAACACCAGTTAGTTACATGTACATGCATATGGTTTGTTTATTTGAACTATAATACTCAGTTTGCAGAACAGGGTAAAACTTAGGAGTTGTAGCCACATGTGTCACCATTTCTATATGAGTCTATATCTATAAGATTACCTAGTCAAATAATGCTTATTTATAAATTACAATGCAGACATAAACCAAATCCAACATGAAAGATGTGACATTTCTCAACTGCAGAAGGATTGGGATGGGAGTAATAACTTACCAACTACCAGAATACTTGATAGTATAGAGACAACAATGTACCACGCAGGTGTACATACAGATCCGCTGTTCAGGGTCCACATCCTGGAGTGATCAATGAAAAGAATACAAACTACTGTATGTACAGTTTAGGCATCAGAAGTTAAAGACCTATCCTGTCTTATTAATAGAATGATATAATGATATAATGATAATTTTTACGTACATTACATTGTATATTCCATTAGCTCAATTATATCATTGTTCATTGAGATTACTTTTACAAGCACAGCACTGTACTGTACCAGTGAGTTGAAAACTAGCAATTTGCTGAGAATTCTAATATTCAGTATACATGCACTTTATGCTTGGTCTGCGATGCAAGCCTCACTTGTACTACTGTGGTCATGTATGTGCATGACCTCTGGTGGCACAGGCATGCTACAATGATTCCATGAGGAGTTGTGCTCCTTTGCATTAACAACTCCAAGTCAACAGCTCGAGTTCCAACACCAATATGTTGAGTGGCATGGGTTGGGTACCCACCCTGCCCTTGATAAGGGTTGAGAGCCTAAGGCTACGGCCCCGCCCCAGCAGCGATGCCTGGGAACCCGGTCCCAAGATCCTAGCACCACTCGGAACCGAGATCCTCACCATCAGCATTGTAACATATATAAATCAAGAGTCCAGGAGAATCTTTGCTGCTGGCATAGCCCGAGTTCCAACACTTGTTTGGTGGGTGGAGTGGGTCGAGCACACACTCCATCTTAGGTCGAGTCCGAGGGCCTAAGGCTAGGAACTCACCCGACAGCGATGCAGGGAGACCCGGTCCCAAGGTCCTAGTGCCACCCGGAGCCGAGATTCTGACCGGCAGCATTGCAACATGTATGAATCGTCCCAAATTTGGACTCCAAATCTGATTGGAGTATGGCAGACCGTAGACAGTAGACCGCAAACCGTAGGCAATAAACCGTAGACCGCAAACCGTAGATCGTAGACCGTAGATCGTTTCGTCCTTTGCTATATGATGTAGTCTATGTATGCACACAGACTATATTACATGTAAATGTGTAGACATGGTATACCTACATGTATCTACTCCTCAAGTGGCATATACCCATGTAACACAGCTCTGTCAACGTACATGTATATCCTATGCACAAGTGTTACCTGTACAGTCTGCATTTGAAACTAACATGCATTACTTACCTCCAACTAAATAACAAACTTATTCACTTCCTTTTTGAAAAAAACATAATATTAAGCATTATTTGTGGACTAGGTTGCTGACAATGGTTGTATTGTGATGCTATATTATGTATTATTCATCCATTAAGCACAGTATATACAGAGTTAGTGACTCGTCTTCCATCACTGAATAATTTGGGTCAAGTTTTCGGCTTACTCGATTAGGCTAGTGACCTAAGACTAGGCAAAAAGCCTGGTTTCCTGTTTTCGTGTTTATGGAAAGAAGGCTATCTCAGGCACTGTACACCCCCCCCCCCCCAGAATCTATCCCACACTAGTCTTATTTTATACAACAAGTGCTGAGCCGTTTATTGTGTGAGTTGCATCGCTGGGGGAACATTGTGTCCCACGTTTAAAGTCAATCAAAATACAGAAAAAGAAGTTTTACCAATGTAATCATTTGTTACTGGGCCCAATATCGCCTCTGGTTTACTTCAGTGACGTAGCTCTCGCAATAAACGGCTCTGATCAAGTGCTAAATGGGATGTCCTATGTTTACCGAGACTAACGACTGAAAGAGATCAAATAGAGCAATGTACTAACCTGATCAACCAATAGACTAGTCCTCAATCCAAGTGTTAGTTATGAGTTGCCACTAACTACATATACATGTAGGGCCTAATTACCTACCTAAGTAATATTATCACAACTTTTATAATTCATTCCACTTTAATAATTTATTGGATTGTCAATTATTTACAAAGATAACACTTGGGTAGAATTACTGAATATCTACTTAGTAGCCGGCATTCAACTGAGCAAATCCAGTCATTGTCTCAGATATTTTTATACAAAACAAAGACATACCTTCAGCAGTCCCTTTGCAACCAAGCATTTCCTATTGGTTGTCATCTGCGGAATAAACCAATCATGTCCAATTTAATATTGAAATAGTAGATGGCAATAGTAATGGTTTCATAGAACCATCTGATGTGATACCAAATCAAAATGCTTCAGAAGACTCATTCAGATTAAAAAGCAGGAGTTGGACTGTGCTTACTAAAAACATAGACCAAATTACTATCCCATTGATTATTATTCGAATTGAGAGAGAACAACTTTAAATTGTAACCAAAAGCTTCCATCAAGGATGAGTAGCACTGAACAAAACCAATCAGTAGTATAGTCAGTGCAGATCTACACAGACACCCGGCCCTTTCCGCGTCGTATTAGCCCTAGATCCAAAAACTCCCCGGGCGGACGACCACCCCACCCGTCCTCTCGCCCCTCCTCTCCCCCAAACCTCACTCTATGTGCAAAGCCCTAGAACCTACTCCCCCCCCATCGCGGGTGGGGTTTCAAAAACCTCATCGGCTGTTCCGCGGAACCCAGTCTAAAGAGCAAACCCCTCGCCCCATCCCACGGCTCGGGCGAGGGGGCGCGCGCGTACGCGCGCGCCCCCCCCCGCCCCGCGAACCCCACCCGTCTTCCCTCCACCCGTCCCCGCCCCTCCCCACCCCTCCCCACCCCAAACCCCTCCGCCTCGCCCTCCGCCTCGCGGCGGTTCTCGTTTGCGAGTCCAGCCGTGGCCCCACGCCGCCCTCCCCCCGCCCATCCCCCGCCCCTCCCCCGCCCTCCCGCCCCAACGACCCGTCGCGACCCTCGCGGGCGGACCGTCGGCTGGAGTAGGGTGAAGCGAAGGAAAATACGGGTTAGAGTAATGATAGGCTACACCCGTGCGGAGTGCCCGTGCAGAGTTTACGACGCTGACTATACTACTATAAAAAACTTACCGAGTGGTGGTGGTGGTGCTTCCGGATGATTTCTTCGCCGGGGACTGTTGAGACTGAACTGGTCGGGGTGACACCGCACTCGCACGCTCCTCCGTTCGAGCGCCCCCGGACCTTCGATGAAAGACTCGCGTCTTAACCCTCATTTTCCCCGGACCCTCCCCTAGGGAAATCGCCCGTCCCCGTGACGAGCGGCGAGAGAAAGTGAAGGCGGTGGCTCTTCCGCGCTTCAAACCGTAGACTTCGCGAGGAGGTTAGCCGACGACATCATCGCTCGGAGGGGTAGAAATAGAAATAAATAAACGGGATAGATGGATGCTTGTCTTCTCATCGCCATCGTCATCATCATCATCATCATCATCATCATCATCATCATCATCCTACAAATAGACCCGCCTCTACGATGATGTCGTTGACTCGCCACCAATTTCTTTGACCACCGCGTCCACTTTCCCCCGGGTAGCAAACTCCGATAGGGAGAGAGCGCATCGTGCGCGTGCGATGTCACCCCCCACCTACGAATGAAGACAATAGAAGAAATGTGAACTGATAAGGGGTGAGTATGAGCGGAAGCTGCGCTAGTATCGTCTACCCCTTTGGTTTGGAGAGGTAAATGGTTTTTAATGTATTAGCTAGTGTTTTATTGCTCGGTTTTAAGGCTACAACCGGTAAACCCTCCGTTTTGAGGACGGAGACCCCTTACAATAGAGAGTGAATGTGAAAAAAATTATACGGGTATATGTACAAGGGTTATGATGCACTGTTCGTTTACTCTCCAATTTATCGAATGAAGTAGTCTCATCTCCGAGAAATCAGTACTAGCATTCTATAGGACTCGTACTCACCCCGTCTTCTGCAACCTTCCGCTTACCATAGAAGTAGGTGAGTCCGGTCTTTAGCTGGGTGTAGCTATACGTTTGGTTTCCTCTTCTGATAAAACCCCGATTGTCCCCTCTCACCGACTCCCCTGTCCTGAGCACGGAGAGGAACTTCTCTTTGGTTAGGGCGTTTCCTCTTTTGTTTAGTCCTTTGCTGCTATACTTGCTATCACCATCAGCGGACCAGCAAAAGTATGTTTTTGAGTTGAGCGCGATGACCCCCTCCCCCCGAAACTCCTCCTTAAACAGGCCGGGGGTTCGTGTTTCGTATCGTTGCACCTTCTCACAACATTCCCTCATCTCCCACTCTTGGCCAAGCACCTTGGTCGTGATAAAGTCTTCCTTGTGCCTATCGCAGAAGGGTCTGGGAAACCATCTACCATATTCTCTGTAGAACTCTTCTTTTTTATCTTTTCGGATGACCTCATCTATACTACGAGCACTCAGAGCCATGTAAGCGCTATCCGTGTCCATTTCTACGTACTCAAAGTCCTCTCTGCTGACGAATCTGTGAAAATAAAACGGACGGGTTGTAGGGGGGGGGTTGGGGTTGACACCAAAGAATAAATAGAGAAGGATTTGATAAAATCTTTGTATAGTCTAGTGCTACTTACCTATCCATAAAGTCGTAGTAGAATTCTAGCATTCTCAACTTGGCTCTCTGGAGGATAACGAATCCTACGACAGATGGAACATCCATTCGAATCTAAAAGAAAGAAAGAGAGAGAGAGAGTTTACCCTACCACTCAGAAAAAGTTTCGTCAAATCAAGAATCAAAATAAAAAAAAAGATTGTCAACACTTGCCTTTTTCTTGTGAAGCTCTATCTCAAAGTAGTTTTCATCAACTTCGTTTAGACTAGAAAAGTGCCTACTCCTCACTTTGACAGCCGCCTCCTCTACTGTCTCCACATACTTGACAGTCTTATGTTTCTCTTTATTTGTTATGGTCTTTCCGTAGGCTGAATTCCCAACGAGCTTGCTGGTGCTGGCCAAGAGGGCCAGGTCGGGGTTCACATCCCCACCTCTTCTTGCGTCTGAGACCGAAGAACCAAAGTCTTTGTAGATGGCTCGTGGGATAAAGTGAACAAACTGATAGATCCTGGTAATTATCAAACCTTGATCTAGATACCATCTAGCCAGATCGGAGAGTAGTGTGATTCGCTCGCCAAAAAGACTCCCCACGAGCATTCGCTGAGGTCTCTTCAAGAATCCGTTCTGTTCGGCAAAAGCGCGCATGTGTTCGCTAAGGTGTTCTCTTCCCACGTTTATATTCTTGAAAATAGGTGCCATCTCAGAGAACTTCGCTTTTAGCTCTTCGGGTACGGAAATGTCACACTCCACTAAACCATAGTACTCTCCACTACGAATGTTATTGATTATCTTATCGAGGTTGACGTAACCCCTCTCCGGATAGAGAGAAGAAAAGAAGATGGCGAGAAATGTCCTAACTTCTACATCCGAACGAACTCGCGCTTCCCACTCACACTGCCGAGTGGTGATGAGCTTATAGCCTAGAGCCTTGATGTAATCTTCTTTCCTTGCAGTGTCCACCCGGAGCTCTTCATTCGTCATGTTTCTGACACCTTTTCCGTTCCCTCCTAGCTCGCACTCGTGCCCATGCCAGTAGCAACCGTGGAATTGGTACACCGTCCGACTCTGTTCGCTATAACCATCCACTGGTAGGTTGTGACAGCCTATCCTCATTTCTCCTCCATTCTGTTGGTGAAGGATGACCTCTCCTCTCTTCCACGATTGGAACTCTAACCAACCATGCGCCACTTTGCTGAACTTTTTAATAGGTTCTAGAGCAAAGCCTCGGCTCTCTAGCCTCCGCCTGGGATAACCCGTAGGCATATTCCCCATCATACAGTATAGGTAGAGGGCGTTGGCATCAACTCCCAGAATGGACCTACAGGGTTTTGCGGATGTGCCATACATCTTCTCTCGAATAGAGGTCACTCCAACTTCATGATGTCTGTGAAAGATAATGCTTGGCCCTCCCACGAGGTTATCGCGAAGAGTATGGTACAGACTTTTGCTCTCCTCATCGAACAGACATATGGGTTGCGAGTTGCAAAGTTCGTCTCGGAGAGACATTAACCTATGCAGCGGAAGAGCGGCTTGTGGAGGAGAGTAGCCATAAGGTCGGGCCTCCACCTCCATAAACAAGCCTGGAAGCGAGATTGCGGATTTCAACATGTCAATACCCTTTTGTCGATAGATAGAGCTCTGACGTGCAATGGCCTCGATGAATGGGGCCACATCGAGGTTGTTGTACCAGATGAGAAAATCCCTGAACGTTTCCATGTTCTCTCTTTCCCACACGACCTGACAGTGGTGATAATCTTGCTCGCTCAATTCTTGCTGAGTCAGCGAGTTGAAAAAACTCTCTCGGGGAGGGAGTCCATAATAATCCAACCTTCTCAGGGAATCTACCCAGTCGTAAGGAAAGAATCCCTTACTCTCTGACACGCCAAATGCCTTCAAGTATTTGGAGTAGTTGAAGCCCGGTGCGGTAAAGTTGCATATGTCAAGGAACCTAAAACGTCTACTCTCCACGCAGGACATACTGTTAACACGCTTAACGATGAAGACAAAATCTTCTCCCTCCTCCTCTTGTAGAGAGCGAAGCAAAGGTCCCTTTAGTATATTTAGGTCATACTTTTGTGAGTTGAAACCAACCACCGGAACGCTGGAGATGTGCTGTTCTAACTCTCTTTCTAATCCGGAGAGACCGGACTTCACCCTGTAAGTCGAGACGTTAGAGAACTTTTCGTCAGCAAAGGCTTCTTCTCTATCCGCCCGATCCGCAAGGAAAGTAGAGAGTCGCTTGCGTACATCCCGGAATCTTTCTCCGAACAAATCTCCTGCCACGTCAGCAATCTTTGCTATGTAGTGGACGAATTGACGAATGCACTTCGTTCCATCCTTGCTGTCGACACTCCTCACAAAGCACTTGGCCTGCTCAAACCCCGGGACGTTAGAACATACAGATATGCTCAGTAACTCGTGTCTTGCACTAAAAGTCATTGTGGAGGTGTTAGTTTGTAGGTTGTCTTTTGGCATGAAGCATTCAATATCATAGGTGATATAGTAGGGGTAGTATAAGAGGTCGGGGTTCACCACCTCTATTCCCGCCACTCGCTTGAGTTTTGTGAATATGGTTGGCGGGGGTCCAAACGTTCCACCAGGGAAAACAAACACCGATGCTTCCTCTGGCGAGCACTTATGTCGCCGTAGGCTGGACAAATGTGTGAAAGCGCCATCGCACAACTTGCAGGTGAAACATCTGGCAAACGAATCAACATTCTTTATCCAGCTGAAGTGTTTTTCGTACATGTTGACAAAGAGTTTACGGGCTTTGTTTCGTGCCCCAGATGACCAAACTATCGGAGCTACCCCCTCATCAGTTAGGCAGAAGACTATTATAGATATGTCAAAATGATCTTCCAAGGCCAGCAGATCACTCGCGCCCACCCCGGGAAAGTCTGACAAAGTTGATGAGGGTGGGGAAGAAGATCTAGATTGTCTCATGTATTGTTTAAACAAGCGATGTGTTGTGGTCTGAGAGGGGCGATGACAGCAACATCCCTTCTTTGGGTCGCAGTTACAGTCATACATCATGGCCAAACATCTAAAGAAACACAATTTGTCTGGGTAGGGACGGGCACCTCCTCTGGCCCAAAAGTCTACATCTAGTGCTATCACATGTCGGTTGTTAAGTATGTAGTCTGGGAGTTTGCTCACTACACCACCCACCTTGCCAATCTCTAGGAGTTTATAGATGTAGAATGTCAAATTTGCAATGTGACGTAAAACCCAAGCGGTGTTCGGTCTCCTTTGTGCTGACCTCTCTCTCAAGTCGAGCTCCTGCACAGATTCGCAAAACTCTCTCATCTCATTCTCTGCTCTGATCAGTCTTGGCTTGGGGAAGAACGCGGCATTGTTGCTTGATGAGTGAAAGTAGCGCAACTCTCCACTGGTCTTATGCTCGAGGATGACTCCAGCGCTACAGTTAATCTTCACAGTACAAGGTACTCTCTTCCACATCGCTCTCAATTTAGTCCACACCTCTTCATCTCCTTCATCTTCACATTCCCCTCTCCACACTCGAACGTTGAGAATGTCTTCTACAGGACGAGAGTGTATTGTGGACCTGATCGAGCTCCAATAGCGGGCTAGTAGCACCCCCATCTCATCCCCCTCTTCAGCTGTTGGAGGTTTGGACCAGAAAACATCATCAAACTTCTCTGCATCCCCCTCATCTTTTTCCGCCTTGGCCTCGCTATGAAATCGTCTCATGTGATGACCTAGCTTTCTCCTCCCATCAAAACATCCGCCACAAACCGGGCACTTGTGTGGGTGAGCCTGTGCATGCATTCTCTTCGTGTGCCTGTCTAGAGAAAACGCTGTTTTGAGAACCAGACCGCATAGTTGACAAGTGTGCTCGGCCTGACGAGAGCTCTCCCCCCCTATAAAAATACAAAATAGTAGGGTGTAAGTTATTCTTTTACCTCATACTACTATTAGCAATCCACAATTGTTACCAACTACCTCATTTAGCACTAACCTTTTTTACTTGTTGACATCTCTGATCAGGTGCTGACTAGTAGGTAAGTGTCTCTGTTTAGTCTCCCTATAAAAAATATATAGTAGTAGGGTGTAAGTTAATTTTTTTTGTTTTTGGCTCAATAGCGTTATATACAATAGACACTTCACAATTGCTGCCGATTACCCTATTTAGCACTAACCTTATGTTGTACTTGTTGACATCTCTGATCAGGTGCTGACTAGTAGGTAGCTGTCTCTGTTTACTCTCACTCTGTTGACTAGAGGCTGATTGTTCATACTGCTAGAGTGAGAAACTCATACCTTAAATAGTAGTATTCAGTGGGCGGAGTCTAACCATTTCCCCACCCTTGGCAATACCACCCCGATGTGAATCCGAAGCCTCCCGATGTGAATCCGAAGCCTCCCGATGTGAATCCGAAGCCTCCCGATGCACCCCGATGTGAATCCGAAGCCTCCCGATGTGAATCCGAAGCCTCCCGATGCACCCCGATGTGAATCCGAAGCCTCCCGATGCATCCCGATGTGAATCCGAAGCTTCCCGATGCATCCCGATGTGATTCCGAAGCTTCCCGATGCATCCCGATGTGAATCCGAAGCTTCCCGATGCATCCCGATGTGATTCCGAAGCTTCCCGATGCATCCCGATGTGAATCCGAAGCTTCCCGATGCATCCCGATGTGATTCCGAAGCTTCCCGATGCATCCCGATGTGAATCCGAAGCTTCCCGATGCATCCCGATGCACCCCGATGTGAATCGACACATCGGGACACATCGGGATGTATCGGGAAGCTTCGGAATCACATCGGGATGCATCGGGAAGCTTCGGAATCACATCGGGATGCATCGGGAAGCTTCGGATTCACATCGGGATGCATCGGGAAGCTTCGGAATCACATCGGGATGCATCGGGAAGCTTCGGAATCACATCGGGATGCATCGGGAAGCTTCGGATTCACATCGGGATGCATCGGGAAGCTTCGGAATCACATCGGGATGCATCGGGAAGCTTCGGAATCACATCGGGATACATCGGGAGGCTTCGGATTCACATCGGGGTGCATCGGGAGGCTTCGGATTCACATCGGGATGCATCGGGAGGCTTCGGATTCACATCGGGGTGCATCGGGAGGCTTCGGATTCACATCGGGGTGCATCGGGAGGCTTCGGATTCACATCGGGGTGCATCGGGACACATTGGGATTGGATAATAAAAAGGGAGGAGTCAAGAAATGAGCAGATGTATAAAGGGAGAGTGGGATCACAGTCTCAGCATTCAAAGTTCAGCACATCACTACTGTACAGGAACACTACTACAATAGTACATTATCAATGGATACTGACAACATAGTCCAGAACCAAGAAGAGTTATTTGCGGGCTTAACGGACTCACAAATGGATGGAATTATTGAAGAAGAAGAGTGCAGTCAGAAGAGGAAAGAAGAGGTGGATGCGTTAAAAGAGGCACGGAAGAAGGGGAAAATAATAGGAGTGGGGAGTCTTGCCCGAAAGGATCTTTCTAACATGGCGGACTCTCCGTCCTCCCCGGAGCGGGCCTCGGATAGGGGCGAGACCACAACAACCAAGAAGAGGAAGAACCCAAAAGGAGATGAAATCTGTGCTAAGAAAAAAAAGAAACCCCAGGTGATTGTAATATCAGATGATGATGATGATGGCCACGGAGCCGATACGGCTACCGAAGAAATGGATGGTGGTGAGACGACGAAGGGAAAAAAAGCTACCAAGTCCCCTTGCAAGGGGAAGAAAAAGAGCGGGGGACTAAGCCTGGAGAAAGCTCGTGCAGTGGCGGCAACCCTAATGTAAGTAGCCCTATTCGTATATCTATAAATTACCGTACTATCTTTCTCCCGTTTAACCACTTTGTCGGATCTATATACACCACTTTCATTATTGTAGGAGCATGGGACCGGAGAAGAGGAGCTCTCTGCAGACAACGGTGAAGCTGTCGGAGCTAGAGCCAGGAACTGTGCTAGAAGTGAGTGGAGGTTCGGTGGTTGAAACGGCATTCGGAAAAGCATTCTTAGCCAGGGCAAGCTATGTGGATGACAAGGGGATGAGACATTGCATCAGCTTTCACACCAACATTCGTCACGCCATGCCCAAGCTAGCGGATGTCAAAGAAGAGGAGCTAAAGGACCTTACCCTTCCACCTAGGATCATGGTGTACTTGGGACAGCAGGAGACCGCTAAAGGACAAAACACATTCAACCGTATCGAGAGCGTGTGCTCCCTGCCAGGAGCAGCCATGAAAAAGCTGGCCGGTGACTTGAGAAAGAAGACCTTGGCCCAGTTGGAAGAATTTTTTCGAGTGCAAACGCTATCTTCCTTCCCCGTTGGTTCTGTGCTGGTGGTGACCGCGCTCCGACCCACATACGTCCCAAGATGCGGTGATGGTGATAATGCGAGCAACTCCATTGCCACCTACGAGTGCCGGATTGGAAACGAAGAAAAAAAGGGAGAAGTCTTCCTTCCGGGACGTCTGGCAGTTTCGATGAAAGAGCTCCTCCCCTCCGTGATGGTGTACAAGGGACAGAAGACTTCCAAGAGCGGGAGAACATTCTACGATTGTGCCATTCTAGACTCCATCCTCGGCGAGCGTCTCCTCCCCGCCACTGCACAGTTTTGAGGCAAAAACTTTTGTCATTCACACTCATTCGTGTCTACTTATCAATTGATTTTATATTATTACTCTCAAACTCGTGTATCGTTAGCCTTACTCATATTTTTCATAGTCGTATATCGGTTTTTATCGATTGATTTTATATTATTACTCTCAAACGTATTGAAAATTAAAACAAACTCGTGTATCATTACCCTTACTCATATTTTGCATAGTCGTATATCAAGTTTTTTATCGCTTGATTTTATATTATTACTCTCAAACGTATTGAAAATTAAAACAAACTCGCGTATCATTACCCTTACTCATATTTTTCGTAGTCACATATCAAGTTTTTTATCGATTGATTTTATATTATTACTCTCAAACGCATTGAAAATTAAAACAAACTCGTGTATCATTACCCTGACTCATATTTTCATAGTCGTATATCATCTATTCTAGAATACATCACACACCATTACTCTAACCCGTATTTTCCTTCGCTTCACCCTACTCCAGCCGACGGTCCGCCCGCGACGGTCGCGACGGGTCGTTGGGGCGGGAGGGCGGGGGAGGGGCGGGGGATGGGCGGGGGGAGGGCGGCGTGGGGCCACGGCTGGACTCGCAAACGAGAACCGCCGCGAGGCGGAGGGCGAGGCGGAGGGGTTTGGGGTGGGGAGGGGTGGGGAGGGGCGGGGACGGGTAGAGGGAGGACGGGTGGGGTTCGCGGGGCGGGGGGGGGGCGCGCGCGTCGCGCGCGCCCCCTCGCCCGAGCCGTGGGATGGGGCGAGGGGTTTGCTCTTTAGACTGGGTTCCGCGGAACAGCCGATGAGGTTTTTGAAACCCCACCCGCGATGGGGGGAGTAGGTTCTAGGGCTTTGCACATAGAGTGAGGTTTAGGGGAGAGGAGGGGCGAGAGGACGGGTGGGGTGGTCGTCCGCCCGGGGAGTTTTTGGATCTAGGGCTAATACGACGCGGAAAGGGCCGGGTGTCTGTGTAGATCTGCACTGACTATACTACTCCAATCTACAGAGGCATGCTATATACAAGTGACTAATCATGCTTATTATTACATAGTGTGAAGCTATTGTTGGACTTTGTATTCATATATCATTTTACGTTGTCCTCCCCCAATCCA
Source organism: Bugulina stolonifera (assembly GCA_935421135.1). Taxonomy (NCBI): domain Eukaryota; kingdom Metazoa; phylum Bryozoa; class Gymnolaemata; order Cheilostomatida; family Bugulidae; genus Bugulina; species Bugulina stolonifera. The sequence continues at coordinate 14,110,998 of OW285196.1, forward strand.
AATGATATTCAGATGGGGCATAGATGTCATGTCTTGCCTTCACAGTACGCAGTTGAACATATCAAGGGTAGCAACAACAGTCTTATCAGAGACATGTAAAAAGGGTGTCATTTGAACATTACATGTAGCCATATCAGATAACACTAACTGCGTCTAGTTACTGGAATATTGGACATAGATGTGTCACTAAATTATCAATCCAGATATATCTGTCAGAAAGTTACATGACCTTTGGTTCTCAGTGAAGGGGCAAAATATTAGTCCCTACTAAACCGAGGGCAGGAGGAAAATCAAAACTCTTTCCTGTAAGAGTTTCCACCAGTTCATTCTCTACTTGCATAGTTATAGCACACGGGAGCTTATGGTTCTAATTGCCTTCAACCTTTGAATGAAATCGAAATTATTAAATTTTCATAATTTGGCTGAGGGGAAATTTATCAAGAAGACAAGATATAAAACACCATAGGATAAACAGTCGTTGTTAGATCATCCAATGTACTAGTTTTGATGATGGCAACGTAGAAAAATATTAACAGAGAATGTATTTTCTGATAACAGAATAAACGTTTAAATATTAATACAATACTACATTGATTGTTGTTGTACATAAAGTATAGCAAAAAGGAATTAATTGTGCAAGGAGCCACAGCATCTCTATTTGAATTCAATTCACAGTGATCTGACAAAAGGCATCGACTCATAAGTATTATCAGCTTGTTGGACATCCTGAGCATCCATATCAACATAGTTAGCAGTAGTATCGTGCGGTTTAGGAGTTAGGTACTCGTTTGTAGTAATGTGGTCTGTAGCCTCAGGACTTGCACTAAGAGGCTGTAATGGTAGTGGCGGTACGGATGTGCACCTCCCCTTATCTCTTCTAACAACTGACAGTTGAGTGTAGCTTTCCTCACACGTTTCTATCCTGACTCGCTTCTTTGACCTTCTGACAACTACAATTGAAAATAGTGAAATGAGAAAGGTAGATGAGCCGCGCAATAAATAAACTCTAAAGATTTCAAGGTGTAGCACAAACTTTCTCTAAGTTTGATGGAAGTACACATAAAGACATGGTTTTCGTACCTCGTACCCTCCACCAACACCACATAGAGGTCACTAGTATTACAGTGATAAGTACGATGGATCCAACCACTCCTCCAAAAATAGCACCGGTTATCGGACAATTTTGACAATTTGGATAACTCGAGCAAGTCGGAGAACTCGGGCAAGTCAGAGAACTTGCCAAACTTGTAGAAGATTTCACTGATGCCTCCCACAGGATGAGCCATGTAATGGTAACAGTTTTAGCTAAAATAAAACAATTTATCGAACTACAAAGTTACATTATGGTTGAGATATTCATCAAGTACTACATGTGGTATTCAGGAAATTTGGAGAAAAACAGGAGTATCCTATTGAATATTCTAATAGTAGTGTGCATTTTATACAAACACTGTATGCAGCATCAACTCGGGAGTCATAAGTAGTATAGGCTGTGCAGATCTACTGTATACTGACAAATACCTAGAATGGATTCATTATCTGAGGAAATCAAGGTTGGAAGCATTCTCATTTGTCCTCCATAATTTTTCTTGTTCTCCTAGTTTAGTGCAGCCATCCTAATATTCAAGAGGGAGCTAATTCCTCTGTTAATGCCCATATTTGGTCACCGTTATATTGTACTGTGTGACTTACCTAGCCCATTACTAGCTCTACAACTAACTAACATCAGACTACCTTCCGTTTTCGGAGTTAGGAATATATAATCTGTAGATAATATCGATTGTACCACACCATCAATCTTCCAGTCGAATGTTGATATTGCTGGATAAGCCTCCACATGGTCTGAACACGATAGCCTTTCACCTTCTGACTCAAAATCTAGCTTCTTAGAGAAAATAGTTTGATTTGTGGCTGTTATGTCTATAAAACAGCGAAAGAAACGACAGGCTAGTCTACTTGTACACTTGTATAAGTTTTTAAAACAATGGACAAGTTACATTACAAATCTACTTCAGCTCCAAAACACCATTTTTCTTGTCAGATTTGGCTCTGTATGAGCAACTTAGGTGACTTTTTCAAACTTACACCTGGGTAGAACATGCACCGTTTTATTAGTGTTTCCTCCTTTCCAGTTGGCATGCTCCATGTCTATACAAGAGAGAGTAACTCCTTCTCTATCGGCAACAACAGTTGTGTATTTGTTATCTGTGACAATTCTCCCATTGACAGCTGTGAAATTTCGGTTTCATTAAAATGATATTCTGCTTCACATAATAAACTGTGTAATCTTACATAACAACATTTTTTTCTCCAAAGTATGCACCTTACCTACATGTACATATATTTTTAGACCTAATTACTCTTGAGTTAACAATCTTAATTGTAAATGAAAAACTTGTATTCTAACCATAATTGTAGAGAGACTTAGGGACTGCTTCCTCTGAACTACAACTGAACGAAAACTCTTCTTCTTCTACAGGCTTCTCTGGTGAAAGTCTCATTTGAACATTTCTTGGGGCGACTGGAACATTGAAGTTGACTTATTATCAGCTCTGACTGGTGAATGCTGAGAGGCCTTACAGGATTAAGAGAATTACATATTATACACGTACACTTACACTATACACTTACCTCGCCAAGTGTTAAAATCAACTACTACATCAGATATAATTTGATCTCCAGTAGTTTCGAATCCCCTGCAGTCAACCGTTCCGGCTATAGCATTTTCTGTTGCATTTACTCCCATTTCAACGGTGAACCCTTCTTTGTGTCCCACAGCTAAGCAATACTGATCAGCTACGGTAGAAAATTCTGCACACTGAATCGTTTCATTACGAGCTCTCCAATTTCTACCAACTTTCCAGCAGCCGGAAAGTGTGAGCAGACATCCAGCTCCATGATAATATATTACTAACTGTTTCATGTTGGAGAATCCAGAAGCTGAACAGGTCATCTTTATCGGATCATTCAAGTAAAAATCTGGAGCTCCTTGAGACGTGTAACTAAAGTTAACTTTTTGTGCGCCTGAAATAATATTAAATTACTAAACTTATGTTATAGTTACATTACATGGGATTAATAATAATGGAGGCCCCACTACTTTAGCCCTTATGAGGTCTATGGTAGGTCGCCAGATACATAATTATAGTAAAGGTAGATGTAATAGCCCAATATCCTAAATGTAATACGCTCATATATATACATGTAAGTACATCTAAATGAAGAAGCGGTTTTACTGTTTCAAACCCTTCTAGTGTACTTTCATGTGTTATAAATAATGGGGCAAAGAGAAAGGAACGAAGGTGTAGGTGGCCAAGTGGTCTAGCGTTAGTCACTCTGGTCCTGCAGCAATGATGCAAGTTACCTGCAAGGACATCCCGAAGAAGGGTTTTCCCCTGAGCTACAAGTATATCGGACTATAATAATATCTAGCTCTAGGAGCCGTGGCGGCCCCTTGACTTGCTCTGCTTTTGGGCAACCATGTCAAAGAATTGTGGTTTGCAGTTTAATCAATGAGTCGGGCGTGGTACATTGATGAGCAAGCAGGCAATGAGACAATGAAATAAGCATTTATTAGACTAGCTAACCATATTTAATTTTTCTTTAAACAAAGGTGAATGGCATGAATAATAAAACTTCAGGGTCCAAAACAAAAACGAAACAGCCGAAAATGTATAATAAATAGTGTGATAATTGATGGAAATACTGCTCACCTGTAGTCATAATACTTATTGTTGGAAAGAGTGCAAGACAGCATATGAATACACTGCTCTGGATCCACATCTGTTAAAATAATAACATCTGTATTACTATCTCACTGCATTCTTTTTCTACCCAACTAAATGAAATATTGAATGCTATAAGTTACTACTACTACTACTAGTGCTACTACTACTACTACTACTACTACTACTAGTACTACTACTACTACTACTACTACTACTACTACTACTACTACTACTACTACTACTACTACTACTACCACTACTACTACTACTACTACTACTACTACTACTACTACTACTACTACTACTACTACTACTACTACTACTACTACTACTACTACTACTACTACTACTACTGCTACTAGTGCTACTATTTACTCATACTCATAATAATTTCAAATAATAATATTTTATGCACATTGAAAATTGTCTTCTCTTGTTTTCTTGAATAAGCCATTTTAAAAATTAATGTCTAAACTGCTCAATTTATTACATGTACATTCCAGGCTTAAGCAATATTACATGTTGTACAAAATTTTCATTGGTGATCTCTTTGAACTTTTTCTGTACTTTTAACTCTTCTCCGACTCGAGAGTTTTGGCACTAACTGTTTGAATCTTACTTTACTTTGTAAAATTGCTTTTGATCTACTCTTACTGCTGACCCTACTTTTGACTTTCTTCATCTGATGACTGATGTCTGTCTAAACGCATAATTATTAATAGAGGTAGCATACTATCAGGATTGTTATTTGATCAGCTCATACATACCTTTAAAATAATTGCAGCAATGCAGTCTAAATACTTGCACTAACAGTAAGTAATTGTTGTCCAATGTAGTATTCTGTACATGTAGATGTTGAACTAAAATGCCAGCACATTGCTTGATAACTACATCATGTATCTTATTACATAATAATCAATATTGCATAAAATAACAAGGATGTTGATAAGAAAAATTGTAAAACAATCAAATATAATGACAGTAACATTACTATATTACAATTCACATGTAGTACTGACAGTATAAATGTCACATGTCTCCATGATTGGCCACTGATTTTGACCAATCACAGCCGTACTACATAATATACTGTACAATTCATGTACAATGTAGGTCTACATGCACAACAGATAATATAATAACAAAGTGCCCCAACGATGTAATAATGTTGCTGGCTTTACTGCAGAGTTGTGTTCTCTATTATACACACTGAATATCAAAATGCTATTGGTCATTGATTGTTATTCAAAAATGAAATAAAACAGTATGTATCAATGTTAGGCTTGTTGGCAGATACGTGCGTGTCGGTGCATGGAAGTATCCCTATATCACCACAAATATACCTGACTGTAATATACATTAGCATTAGGGTGCTGGGCACATATCATGTTTTCCTATTAGTCCTATATATACATGTACATGTACATGTATGTAATATTCCTATGATATACATGTATATATATATACATGTACGTATCATTTACAATGTACATGTAAATGCAAAAAGTTTTAGACAATTTGAGTAAATGCAAACAATGTGAAAACCTACAAAGATATTTTATGAAGTAATATTATTTTATGTAATAATATTATTTCTACTAATAAAGATTGATAATTAAGTTATAGTAAAACAGCGAGCTCTTCTTTTGACACAGTTAGCAGAGAGCAGTGGAGCAGATTTTCCTCTGTAAGAGGTACTTGGGCGTGACATCACTGATTTGTTTAGTTCATCTACAACAGATAATCTGAACTGAATAAAACTTGCAATACATACAGTGTAGCATTAGTTTTTGTTTGCAAACAGGTGAATTGTATATGATATTGGCGTCGAAGTGTAGATGCTGCATGCATTCTGATGTGTTCTATGAACTATTTATATTGATAAAATAATTATTTATATAATTATGTACATGTTAAATAAATTATATGTAAGCGCATAATGCACATAATAAATCACAGCCACTACAAATTCTTGCAAATCTAATAAAATGTAGTTGACAATCAATGTAGGAAATCTCAGACGTTAAAGGTAACGAACGTTCTACTAAATTTTTGTCCTAAATTAACTGTATTCAGATTTTGCTACAGTTGGAATGTCTCCTAACAGATAAACCAATGAACATTTACAAGATTATGCTATAAGTGCTCCCAAAATGCAAAGTGTTTCTCATACCTAGTCTAACAAGTGACTCTGATTGGCTGTTGGCAGTATCTCTGCTGCTGTAGTAGCCAGTAGTTGTACTGATTCTGGCAAAGGAATTTTTCAAAAGTCTGATGTCATCCGAGTAGGCTTGCTTGCAGATAGCCTGACTTTTAGATATGTCCTGTAACCTAAGAGAAAGGCGTGAATCCTCTCCTGCATTTGGATAAGAGTATAGGTGGTGCAATACAATGTTTAAAGCTAAATAACAAACAAAAAATATTAAAATTGCGTTGATTGTATTGTTATTTTAATACAGTCTCAATTCTGACTGTTGTTAGTGATAATTTTAGTTTTGTTTATTTGCAAGACATGATCAACTTCAATTTCTAGCTGGCAACTTTCCATTAGATACTTCTAACACAGCCAGATCTCAAAATGCCGGGACCACAATGCATAGTAACTGTACGTAGTACATTAATATTATAGTAACAACACAATAGCAAGTTACATCTGGCTTAAGATACATGCATGATTATAGTAATCTGTAGAATCTGTAGAATGTTGTTATTTAATCCTCACCTTTATTGATTCTGTTGATCATCCGTGTCTTTGCATACAATGATGCCGATGCTGACTTTACCCTCTTTGGTCTCATATTAAAATCTAGTATACTTCTTTCTGTGGTTCCCATTCTATGTTATGCTAGATGTTTGCTATAGTATTCCGAGGTGATAAATCATATCCTGAAGCAGTGTTGGGGTTGAACTGAGGAAAGTGGTGCGAGTGAATGTATTAGATCCTCAATAGTATTCAATTGATCATAACGTAGATATCAATTATTGTTGATAGATATCATTTGAATATTATTATTGGTAATCAGTAATATCAATACCTGGGTAAAGGGATCAATAATTCACCTAACAATTATCTGATTTTGGTTGGCATAATTGCAGTCAATGATTCAACAGATTATATGGATATTGTTTATTAATTAACTGAATGAGTTCACAGGATGCAATGTTAGTCTATGGTAGGCCTATGCTGTTATATAATGAATATTATTGGTTATTCAGAATTACCTGGACAATTGTTCATCATGCCTATGTGCTCAACTGCAGGGGTAGCAGGTGGATAAGTGCAAAGAATATCAATGCTAAATAACCTAGTGGTGACCTGTGGTGACCTCTCACTGCCACAGAGTATGCATTTGTATTGGCAAAAACCTACATAAAACTACTGCAGAGTTGTGTACTCGCGACAAGTACGGATTACTATTTCCAAGTCAGCTTAAAACGGATGGGCTCACTTGACAAAGGCTGCTAGGTCACCACTAGACTCGATTAAGATGCTGACTGTATTCAAATATTGGTTATTGGGGTAAAGTAATAAACTCTGTTGAGATAGTTCTCTCACAAGATTTCTATGAGCCGTTAGCACAGATTTAACCCACACAAGGTTTGCATGTATTTTTCTTCAGCTTAGACTACAAGGTACTGAAGCAAATATTTGTTAGGTCTTCCAGATACATGTACATGTACACTGAATGCATGCATTTATCCTATTTCGAAGTTGTTGACCCTTGGGAAAGAGAAAATTGAACAAATGGCTTCCAATAATCGCCGACTGATTATTATACTGTCATGTTAGTTTTCAGATTTTAGAATTTCTATCTTTTGATAAGACAAGTTCATACACACGTGATGTATTTTTAGGCCTGACCGTGAACTCAATCCTTTGAGATTTATAACACTGTACTAGATAAATAAGTACACAACTGTAGAGTTGTCCCTTCTCTTTGAACATCTACGGTAAAGGGAGGGCAACTTTATCCATGTCTAGCTTCCTTATTAGTAAATAACCAGAAACAACCAATATACTTAGTAGTAATCAAGAACAGAGTGGTAGGCTTTGAGTATGTCAATTTAATTTCTGCAACAATCACATAGAAATAGCCATTCATATAACTGTATTTATTTAAATACCTGACGTTCCATGATAATGAAGACTAATGCATATAATTAATTGCAATATAAAGTGAGTAAAGCTGTACAGTGTCAATATAATATGTACATACAAATATAAATATTATTATATTCCTATGGACTTGATGTTAAAATAAAGTTGGACTATTTGTATATCGCCCCTAAAAATCAGCACATTTGGAAGAACAGAATGATCTAGGTTTCCAACCTACTTCCTGTACGTAAAACTCTTCTCGCTATCCGGTCTAAAATTCTTGGACTTTTGGTTCTGCAAAAAAGACAAGAATATTTGATCGACAGGCTAAACCAAAGACCCAACGCATCCACTGGTAATAGATGACCTTGGAACCTCCCGATAAAGTGTTTGGGTCATGGCAGTGTCACTTCCATAAAGATTCCGTATCAGAAAACCAGAATTAATACAGCACGGGTAATAAGTCAGTCTAAACATATGGTACTATTATGATACGGTGACATTACGTATAACGAGATATTGACCAACCTTGTTCTTGCCAAACTTCTTTTGTTTAGGAGGTTGAGGAGGTTTGAATTCACTATAATCTGCAGCAGAGTAATCGTATGCTTTGAACTCCGAGTCTGGTGCCACCAGCTTCTTCTCTGGGTTACTAGCTGGCCGGAGTCGGAGTGGCTGACCCTGTAAGCAAATGTGATTGGTTGTTGAGGTGGCACAGTGGAAGTTTATTGGTTGAGTAATCGTCTGGCAAATGTATGTAGATGGTAATAAATATAATGTAAGGATGCAGGGTAGGACAAGTGTATTGAATGGTAAGGATAGTCATCCACATATACTAGCCCAAACACCGTCAACATTCTATTGACTTCCAACATCTGTATTTATGGCTTTAGTAAATTGAATTGGAAGTTATCTCCTCTTTCTTTGATGTGTTAAGGAGTAGGCAACTTCACCATAGTGTGTTGTGTACTAGGCTACATGTGAGGACTCACCATAATAACATACTACTAGTACTACCACTAATACTGCCCCCAGTACCACCACAACCATCTTTACCGTCAGCACAAGGGCCAGTAAATTTTAACCAAGATATTATCTGAACGAACCTTCTTAGCTTTATCATATTCCTTCTTCTTCTGCCTTTTCTCTTTTCGAGTCAGCCCCACTTCCTCTTCCTCAATCTCGCCTTCCTCGAGGTTCTCCCCAGTTGTGGAGGTGGTGGCTTCCTCGGCTGCCCTTGACTTCTTCAAAGGAGGAGGTTCACAGTCTGAGGTGTCCAGGGCAGAGCTATCGTTCAGTGTGTTGTTGGCAGATGTGGTTGGTGTTATCGGCTCTCCCTCTCTCTTTAATGACTGCAGATATAACATGATGACATCACTGAGAGAGTTAAGGGGGCATATGATAGATTAGCCAGATGTAGAAAAAGACGTCAAATCTCATGACACTGCACAAATCACTAAAGCTAAATCTGATAAAGAATGAAGAACTGATGAAGAATTGTTGGAAAAACAAACCCTCAGCCTCTACTATAACTATAACTATTACTAAGGAGGGTTAAAATACATATACTCTAACTACGCTGTTATAATACAAATAAATCAGCCAGAGTGTAAGGGACACTAAACTAACCTGTGGTTTAGTGAAGACGGTAGAATAGTCTATGAACTTGGTGGGGTTGTAGTTACTGAGGGGCGTAATGAACGTCTCCTTCAGTTTACGTACTTTCTCAATAACTGAGCCTATTGCAGAGTTAGTAAAGAAACTCCAAGCAGCAGTTTGTTTGGATTCCACTTTTCCTGTAAACAGTAGACAGACTGAATATAGTCACCTACTACTACACTCTCCCTGTAAACAGTAGACAGACTGAATATAGTCACCTACTACTACACTCTCCCTGTAAACAGTAGACATACTGGATAATATAGTCACCTACTACACGTACTACACTCTCTTCTAGAGTGATACCAACCTCCTAATTAATATACAGTCTCTCTGTCTGTGAGTGAGCCTACTCGACATTGTCTTCTGTACTCAGGCCGAGTACATTACACTCATCCCTCTTTTGGCAGGGAAATTGCAATTGTGCCAATATAGTAGGTAAGCACCGGCTATTATTACTGTGAACAAGCAGCAATTTGCAAAAAATATTGGCAGCGGTGGGATTCGAACCCACGCCTCCGAAGAGACTGGTGCCTTAAACCAGCGCCTTAGACCGCTCGGCCACGCTACCTTGCATATGCATGTTCCCAGGAACATGAAGGTCTGGAACATTTATCCTGATGATAAGCAGCAAACAAACAAATAACATGATTATCTCTTCCGTCGTACACTATAGTGTGATTAGTGATTATTATCATCATTCAAAGCTGAAAGATTCCATGTTGTGTAAAGTAACATTTGCTCTATCAAGGATCCCATAAAAGTAACCAAAATAACGTTATAGTATCAGTGTTGTCATTCATTCTCTACTATTTTTTCCTTCCAGATTCATATATTGGACTGGCACACTGACCTAGTGTGAGAGTACACTGACCTAGTTTGAGTACACACTGACCTAGTTTGAGTACACACTGACCTAGTTTGAGAGCAGACTGACCTACTTTGAGTATACACTGACCTAGTTTGAGTACGCACTGACCTAGTTTGAGTACACACTGACCTAGTTTGAGAGCACACTGGGGCAAAACTGTAGACTTGGGTAAAATATCAGAAGGAGTATCGTGTGGACTGTCTAGCAGTGACTTGGTGACCTTGGCCTGTAGGTTAGCCTCAGTTCTGATAGTCTGAGCAGCTGTTAGAGGCTGTTCCCTAGCCTGTGAACACAAAGTGTCGTATATTCATGTACATCATGTACAAGTTATGCACATCCGACATGGCGTAGAAAGCTTAACGTTACAGGATCGAGTAGTCATGATTAATTTATTTGAATCATTGATTTACAAAATCTATCGACGCAAAGGAAAGTAGCAATGACATACATGGAATAGTGCATCTGAAAAAAATCTTGGATTTTCAGAACCATGAAATGACATGAGGTGATAATACCTACCTCTTTGACAAGAGAGTGAATGGTGTGTAGGTGCTGTCGTACTAGAGGTGGTATAGGTGTGCAGCAGGCTAGGACACCACTTGGCTCTCTGGGGAGAACTTCACATATCTATAACAAGTAGAGTAAATGATAGCTACACATAGTTGTCAATGTTCATGATAAGTAACGTGGCTTGATTTACATCACGATATGATTGGCTAATTGTTACCTGCAACATGATATGATTGGGTAGAATGAAGCCGGTAGACTCATCCTCCTGTTGAGCTAATCTAAACCTCCACTCATACAGCTTACTGAGTGCAATCTGCTGCCGGTTATTGAATGACTTCCTGCTCCGAGTGTATAGGTCACGATAGCTATCACATGTTAGTGTCGGCTTCTTGTACACCTGTTACATTACAATATACTGACAAGATTGGTTTAGATTAGGACATTAATTCTCCCAAGTGAGTCATATACATATCAAAATGTAACTACAGTCGCATTCCAGTATTGTATGACAGTGATAGTGGGAGTTATGTACCCATAACACATCAACCATAACACATCAGTGAGAGCCAATCACTTTGATTGAGCACCTCCTGTCATACCGTGTGATCAGATTCATGTTTTGGTAGTAGCCATTGGAGGAACAATTATCAATGGAATGAATAAAACCGTCTAACCGGCTAACAGAGAGTGTAGTCACAAATTCACATTCAACTGACCTTGGCTGTAACGAGTCGCGAGTTATCTAGTACGGAGAGCAAGAGATTCTTCTGTTCGTTACCTCTTTCCAGCAGAGAGTTTTTCATACGATCATAGATATATAGAAGGTAGTGGGTGTCTTCTCGTGCGTAGTTCAGTAGTTGCTGCGGTAAAGGTCTGTACAAGAAACATCTCATTTATTAATATTAGAAGAACCCGTCATTCGTTAGCAATACCAAGTGAACTTAGTACAGTAATAGTAAAGCATAGTGTGGCCAACAATGGTGAGATATGTGTGTAATTCAACAATTAGCTAATCACAGTGAATAACTCCCACCATTGTTGACCAGACAGTAGTTTAATATTACAGTAGTTTGATAATGCTATATTACTAGATTCCTTGCATATTATTCACCAACACACAAAAATAACCAGATCCAGCAACAGATATAGACCATCATGCTTTATGAAAGTTTGAACTACCTGTCTATGGAATACTATAATATACATGTATGATTGGATACAGTACATACCTAATTCTCCAATCAGCAAGCTGGTATTGTTTATCAGCCTCCACATTACAATAATGTTTGAGGAGATACGCCAGAGAATGACGACTGAATGAGAGGACTTTACTAGCTTGGTAAGTATCAAACAGGTTTACTATGTAGAGGCTGAAGTCTCTCTGCAGCCACTCTATATCAGAATCAGCTCCGTGAAATACCTGCTCAGTGAGATGGGGGACCAAGGTCACTCATAGCAATTATTATGCAAATACTTTTAAACTAAAGGGAACCAGTATAAGGGCTTATGGTAAGCCTATATATACACAGAATGAATGTGATTGGTCAATGGGAATGAAAAGTTATTGGTTAAAGAGACGGTATCTCGGTCATCATATCCCGAAAGTGTATATACAATAGTTGGCAAAATTCTGCATCAAGCCAGACACAACACATGGAGTATACTAATAGTAGGGTCGGTGTAGCCTACCAGCCTACCTTTACTACAGTAGGTTCGGTCTACCCTACCAGCCTACCTTCACTATAGTAGGGTCGGTCTACCCTACCAGCCTACCTTTACTATAGTAGGGTCAGTGAATACGTTGTTGAGTAGAACAAGTTCAGTACGCAGCGCCAAAGTGTCTATTATATAGTCACGCTGTCTCGTACTCAACTGCATCAGACAAGTAAGACCTTGGAATGATCGGTAGGAGTGTGCCTGTAACATGAAACCATTGATATAGTATAGCAATCTCTAAGTTTCTCAGGGAATATTTAAATGACTTGGTAGCCATGACTGCTTAGACTGCTATTCACCAAAACATTGATTTTAGACTTTGGGTAAAACATAGACTAGGAAGAGTTGTAAGCGAACTATGGGAAGGATATAGAGAGGACAATTCCACATTAGCCCCATTAGCTCATCATGGATGGTCATGTCCTCACCTCTAGATCCACAGCTATTTCTTTCACTGTCATCAGGTCATCCAGGAGCCTGTCCAGCTGTTCTGGTTTATCTATGTAGGTCAACGGTCCACTCTCATTCAGTGGTTTGGGCAACTAAAGGTAGAGTAGTACGGTATAGACGTACATGTACATCACACATAGTAGAGTTGGGTAACTAAAGGTAGAGTAGTAGTGTAGGCTGTAGTAGTGTAGGCTATACATAATGGACATCACACATAGTACTGAGTATAAAATATGTCAAATACACACTCGATCCTACCTCTGATACAAATTGCAGACTCCATGACATCAAACAGTTAGACATTGCATATAGTGACATAGCCTAACAGTTAGATATAGCATATAGTGACATAGTCAGTCGTATGCTCAAAGCATGAGTAAATACTGACACATCCTGTTTCCAGGGAATGTGATTGCAATTCAACGAGAAGAAATTAGTGATAATAATTTCAGCTCGAGTTAAGACCTTATGTTTATAAGTAGCTTGAGTTGATCAATTTAATGATACGCGAGTATTCATTCCATCTTTCACACAATCATGTTTGACTGACCTAGGCCTAGGCCTACACATACTTACCACGGGACTAATAGCTGGGTCTAGCTGTAAATCTGTGTATGTGAATCTTTCTATTTCATACTTGTAAGGGTTGGGGGCTGCCTGTACCGTCCCACTGTCCAGTTCATGTATGTGAAGACTCTCTGCAAGCACACAATAACTATAGCAGGAGAAATAACATGTGTGTATGAGTAAGGAAGGCAGGCATTGACAAATAAGGATATACCTGTTTAAAATTGGAACAGCAATATTGAGTATTGAAATCTGATGCCCTATCTGTTATATAAACACATGGGGCCTACACAGGAGGATAACGAGTACTGCTAGAGTACAGACAGACAAGAACATGCTGTTTATGGTGAAACGTAATTCAAAGTGGCTCACCTTTAAGGGGAAGAACTGCATGGGGTTTGTGTGTGAGTTTGGGGTAGAACGGGGAGTCGGAGTTGTCTACCTTCTCCTTAAACTGAGTCTGGGGTCTCTGAACGAACCTGGCGGCAAGAAGTCGGTAGGAGACAGAGGAGCCCTTCTCAGTACTACCTGTCTGTAGATATGAACACGGGCTATCACTATCAGTGCTACGGTCATGTACATAAATTGGTAATGAATACAGTTAGCTATGATGAGGGGAACATGATGATGCGTCCTTCATAATATCAGTATTATATTGTAATCAGCCTACAGAATGCCTTGCCAAGCTGCAATAGTTTTAACGCTCTGGCAGACAGCCAAGCAGATGTGTAGTTGGCAATCTGCCAGATTAAAACTGTGACGACAGTGTTGATGAGTAGTGGACTAACAGTGTAACAGGGTACTTCAGCAGTGTAATGATATCTTTCAAATAGTTACCTGTTTAGCATTCCAACTAGCTCCAGTAGGAGTTGTGCTCCCTTTAGATAGTCTATTCTCAGTTTGGGGTGTACTACTAACAACTAGTTCAGCTTCTGGTGCCTTCCTTATCCCAGCAATCTCATCTAGTTTGTTGGACTAAATCAGACGAAATAATACCCGCTGATCTCCGCTGTTCATAGAACCTCGGAGAATATAAATAAAAACTCTAGCGGAAAAAAGGATGAACAATAATAAGCTTCTATATAGTGACATGAAACAAGCTACTCACAATACGCTCAGTGAGCTGATCATTAGCATCAATCAGTATTTCAAACTTATCCTCAACATCAACCCCATCCGATTGAGAAGTCAGGGTTCCAGGTGCTCTAATCCCATTCTGTTTTAGTAGATGACTTAATCTGCAACAAAATACAAACGTGGTACGAAACATAGTTGAACGCTGATAAAAACTTTGCAGATGTGTAAAAACTTAGACAATCAAAATGAAAATGCTGACAATTTCTAGCAATTGGATAGGCCTATATAGGCTAATATAGCTGATATGAGAAACAAAATAAAGTCAATAAAAATGATATTATATTTACAATTCCAGAGCCCTGCTTCCTTCAACATCCATGACTTCAATGAACTCTCTGTATGTTGTATAGAAGTCATACTGCTCTCCATTGGGAAGTGCATTGCTAGCTTTAACTGCACCAGCTATTGTTGGCAAAACTGCCTAGTATAATAAAAATCACAACAACAAATTAGACCAGTTAATTTTGCAGACATCCAGCCTATGTTTAATCGAGTTTTTCAAAATTAGGCTAGATCTAAATAGGCAACAAAATGTAGTTGATGGCTACTAAACTGAAATTCAAGTTCCAGTTGATCTGTCCTTTGCACTTGCAGCACTACAAACTCAGAAACACCTGATATTAGGCATACAAAAAATGAAACCCATTAAAATTAAAATTACAACAACTCAGCATGTCAACTCCATTCTATTTTTGCAACAGAATCTCAATAGGGTAGGCCTATGCAAGTTTTTATTTATTTAATTTAAATAAAATTCAAACTGAAACTAATTCTAAATTTCATTTCCTTTCAATAAATGGGAGGCTTTTAAAGCAGTGTAATTCTATAAAATATCTAGGGATATACCTGGCAAGTGATATGAAATGGCACATTCATGTTGATTATATTATTGGGAAAGCACTAAAAAATTTTAGGACTTATAAAATACACTCTATATGATGCTCCTGAATCCATCAAACTTCTTGCTTACACCACGTTATGCAAGCCATTGCTGGAATATGCCTGTCCTGTGTGGGATCCTGCATCGCAGGGTCTAATACATAAAATTGAGGCAGTCCAAAGCAAGGCAGAGATTGTTCGATCTCTGACAGTAAAAAACAGCTAAATCTTGTTTCATTGAACAAGATAAGGCAGACTCGAAGAATATCTCTTTTCCACACCATCTTGGAGCATGAATCTCTATTTTCAAATCTTCTATCTACACTTGATCTAATGAAAGGAACGCATGATTTTAACACCAGACATGCTAATGCTTTCAATTCTGTTGCCTGTCACACTAACAAATTTCTGCACAGCTTTCCGATCAGAACTGCTCGGGAGCTCCGCACTGGTGAGATCATAGCGGACTAATAAAAAAAGACCTAGAACTCTGATAGTTCCTCTTTTCCCCTACCCTGGGGTCTAGGAGCTTAACCAAGACAAGACAATTACCCAAGTATTACTATAGTTTCGGTTAATCATTACAGTATTATATATAACGATTAGCCTTAGGAAATACTGTATTACCTTGAAATAACTATCTACTTCCTCGTCATTGGTCAGTGAAGGCCTTGGGGAATGTTGTGAAGTGGTTTCACAAACTTTCCCATCATCAGCTGAATTCTCCATGCTGAAATATGGCCTTGACCGTTGTGTTAGCTCGTGTTCCTCAATACTCTAACGCGCACTGTGCTAGTAAGATAGTTTAATCAAGCGTTCGCACGGCACGTCTGTCAACTGGTTAATAAGCCACGGTACATTACATCGACCCAAACTAATCTCCATAGTTATCATTTACCATCAAATAAATTGACAGTGTTTCGCCGAAGTTGGTAGGAATTGGTGAGAATTGCTCAGTCTGATGGCTTCATATGGGCGAGGTACATAAATATATGTATTTATTAACAGTCTAAGTAGTTAGCTACACCCGAGCAATGGCGATAAATATTGTTGTCACAAAATAGAGTGCAGATACAGACGCAGTCCAATCACAAAAAATAAAAATTAAAAACTAAATCGCACTCGAAAAATCAGAACGTGGAGCTTAATTGCAGAAAATTACCCTGCTCCACGCAGAACCGACCGTACATCTCAGGCCAAACAAACAAGGCCGAAGTCGAATGGAAAGTATACTAATACTAACCACCTCAGAACACCAGCGTCCCCAAAGTTACGCTGATTCAGATTCAGATTGGTATTCAGTTTGGAGAATACCAGTGTCAGTGCAGTCATAAACTCCTTTGCACACTCCATCTCTATTTGGAATATTCAATGAACCTACCAGAGTCAACTGAAGTGGTGCACTAATCCAGTTGTTGGATAGCTGTTTGAAATTGGGGATGCGTTTATTTTAATATTATTCTTTCATGAGATATTTTTTACAGCAGAACCCATGTAGTTAATGTATGTTATGTAGTTAATTAGTAGTGGGGGAGTTAGCAACATAATGTTTTCTCAATTCTTAGGCACAAATGGAGAAATTTGGTTTATCATTATATCTCATATCTTATTATCTTTTTAATTGGGTGAGCAATTGAATTTGTTATGGATAACGCCATAGGCTACACGACATAGAGACACAAGCTCTAGCGAAATCCTAACAAAGAAAAAAAATTGTTTCAATGCTTGCATTCCATCATTTATAATAAATTTGTAATGGTGAGGTTATTCTCATTTAGTCCTGAAATATGCTAGCTACTGGTTTGCATCGATCATATTGACCCAATAGCCGTTATCATTGGGCCTGCTTTCATAGCCATCCTTTATAATACAACTTCTGTTTTTATATTCTGTAGCAATCTCTGCTCTTATAAAGAGAGGTTGGGTAGAGGTACCCGAGGTTGTCGTGGGCCTTGGTGGAATGGCTCTGGGTAAGTAGGTAAAACAGGAGTTCTAAAATCTGGCAGTAGCTTGATGTCTAGTATTATTCTCACATTGCTTTCTATTGCCACTGGTATTGGAAGTTGTTGGAGAATTATATTGTTGTTTATGAAAGGAACTTTCATAAAATTATTATGAATATAAGTTTGCCTCAAGGAACTCCAGGCTGTATATGATTCTGTGGCCTAATTATTAAATTGTGAATTCTAGGTACTGTATTGGTTGTTTATGATTATCGGAAAGAACTGAGAAGAGGCTACGATGGCCATAAGTACAAGTATGAATACACGGGTATGTGTCTGTCTTGTTTGAACCATTAAATTCTATTCTTGATCATTAGAACAGTGTGCCCTTTGCTAGCACCTGGCCCCCTACTTTAGTATCCTTTACCGGCACTAGCCCCCTACTTTAGTATTCTTTGCCAGCACTGGCCCCCCTACTTTAGTATCCTTTACCAGCACTGGCCCCTACTTTAGTATCCTTTACCAGCACTGGCCCCCTACTTTAGTATCCTTTGCCAGCACTGGCCCCCTTCTTTAGTTATACAATTATTTGATTGAATGTGTGTATCAGTACAGAAACAGGGTGATGCTAGTCAAAGTATGATGAGAAAGGAAACGGTACAATATGTAGTCAATACATGTAAACTACAGTGCATTATGGACTTGGATATTGTCAATGCATGTACATGGATATAAAACTACTATGTAGAACTATATCTGCTGTATATGTGCAGGGCAGTACAATCATGTATTTCTACATCCACCTTAATAGTACACATGGTTTTCTGTAGCTGGTATTGACTCATTCCAATAAACATAATTGAATGGTTTTAAGGTCACTCCACCAATTATATCTATTGAAGAACTTGCCTGGGAGCATTTTTCAACCCACCTCTCCCTTGTACTTATCATAGAGTATGCACAGCTGTCAACTTCGTTTTGTTTTTTTTTCATTTCAGTAAAGAGAAGAAGTGATGTATCAAATCCAGACCACCCAGGATTCAACTAATACACTTGATATAATTTCTCTTGTAATATTGTGTTTTATGGATGAACATTTTTTTAATGTGTGTATGTGTTATTAAATAATATACCATGTAGTTATTGTTGCAGAATCTGTGAGACTTTAGTGTGTAATTATAATCCAGTTTTAAAACAGGAAATATAACCATTTACATTCTATCCACATGAACTCCATTTTATACCATCCTTGACTGGTTATACTTGGTAACAACATGTATGTAATTTTATAGTTTGTTCTAATTGTTTGCAATATCTACAGAGGGTGGCAAGCTCTGTAAAATAATGCAATTATCAACTTTTTCAAGTTGAGTGATCCTTGATTTGGTACCCCTCGAAAATTTCACACTGCCCTTATCCTGGAACAGTTTCATTTTTATCAAAAGAGCTTGAAAAAATGACATTAAGAATGCAAGGAGAAAATTGTTTGCTTGTTAAATCTTTGATTTGCCCTGAGAAGCTATACTACTTACACATGTCCATTCAATGCAGGATCTAATGATGCAACGCCTTAGTAAATAAATGGAGTTATTAATTAAGGAGTTATCCACCCTCCATAGGGAAGAGGAAACAATTCCAAGAAATTGCAGATATAAATGCAAACAGAGTTGTCTTCCCACTCTACAATTATTTACAGGGAGACTTAAACCTTGGCGCACTAAACGACGGAAAATAAGAGGGAGCCAATAAAACTTAGTTTAACATATTAGACTAATCATGGTTAGCGTTCCAGACATAAACACTGAAGCTAAAAGTTGGGAAATGAAACCAATGATAGTAATAATATTATATATTTGATGAAACTCTCTATAAATAATGGAAGATCCACATCTCCGAACTAAAATAAAATTACTTTACAGCACCCAGTCAACGTCAACGCAATTTGAAAAATGTTTTAACTGTTGCCAACTTTAGAATGGAAGGGTGTAAATTTAAAATAAAATTATAATTTATCAAGTTCTAAAATTGCTCTAGGTTCATTTACTTACTTTTAGACCTATAAGCTATTTTATTTTAATTGTATTTTTTATGCATAACAGAAAGAAACAGTCACTCTTGTCAGTCTTATGGCAGTGTTAGCGTAGTGTTTGAAGTGTTATAAAATCAAAATAATAGTAAATTAATATTATATTCATATGATATTCTAATTGTATGAATGTTTATATAATTTATTAATATTTTATTATAAATAGGCTAATAATTAGCAGTAGTAACTACATGTAGGTTCATTTTTCAATAATTGTGATCCACTGATTCTTAACTTATTCTACTCTAATTTTGATCTTATAATTATAATAATTATTTTAATAATATGTATTATTTTTGTCATTTTAACATATTTTTTATTATTGTTAAATTTAATTTATAAAGAAAAGTTAAAAGCGCGATTAATTCAAGTTGTATAATATATCGTAGTTGTGCACATAACATCATGTACAACCAACCTTGTAGTGAATCTCACCTGACAGTGACTGAATGATTGGTAGCCTGTTGAGGTGCCTCATGCAAGTAACATATTATGTTCTGTGCTGTCTACAAAGAGCAATTATTAATAGTAGTGGTGAATTCAAGAGCCAGGCCATTATTGGGCATCTTGAATGGCGCAAATAAGACATAGTTAGCAAACCACCAAACATTTCTCAATGCTAAATAAAATATCTGTCACACTGTTACTTACAATACAAACCATGCAAAGTATAGGTGTTTGATTGGAAAGTCTTTCCTTCCTTCTTATTGTGGACTGATCTATAAGTGAATCATCTGTAAATAGACTGTTTCTGCAACCGGCTAAAGCTGATTATTGTTCATCATTATTTCACAATCATTTTATTGATGTTGACTGGTAACTTTTCCAATTTCTGGACTACAAATAATATAATTGTGAAAAGGAACAATCCAACCAGTACCTTGGCTGGTGTCCATTGTGTATCACAAAATGGCACATGTACCACTTCAAACTATTTTATGTATACTGACATAATTAACTGACTCATTCCTCAGCTACTTGTAGCAGTTGATGGGTAGAACCTAGTATGTATTGGCCTATCTGTCAAATGCCTCGCATTATTGTTATATTTTATTTAATTATAAATAGGAATACAAGACGCATTTTTATTTTTTCCTAATATTTCAACGCTCATCCGAGCATCATCATCGGAGCATCTTTTTGGCTTTATTCTCTGATGATGATGCTCGAATGAGCGTTGAAATATTAGGAATAAATATTAAAATGAAAATACATCTTGTATTACTCTCTATAACAAGAATACTAGCCCCTACTAACATTTTATTTAATATTGTCATGGACGTAATATAGGCCTATAATGTTCTACATTGTAGTTAGATATTTGCACTACCATGTCGTTTGAATCGGGCTCTCCAAGGAAGCCCGTGGCAGTTGCTCAGACATCTGTGGGAAGCCGCTCATGGACAGAATGGACACAGCAGTTGCAGGCGTACGTAGCATGGGTCAACTCTCAGCTACGCAAAAAACCAGGCACTAAAGAGGTATGACGCTAAATACTGCAGTATGTGCCATAGAATTATCTCTTTCTGTGGTATACACACTGCACTTCTGTATGCTACTAAACAATTCTATGTCAATAGCATGTCCTTTGCAAGTATGTGTATGTTTGATTTTATATTATACTGAAAACTTGAAAACGCTGAAGTGCTGTTGGCCATCCCATATTATTCTAGCTATTCCTCAAGTCAAAATGCTTGACATGCCTGGGAAATACCTGACATTTTCTCATGGAATGAACTCTAAAAAATGTTGTTCTCACTGGCAGGTAATCAATGTGCAAACATGCGCATGCATTTAGGTACGTCCATTGAAAACCAGTATAATATTGGTAGTATTAGCTAGTATTATAAATTGTTTAGAGTGGAACTGTTATTTTATCACTTTTGCTGCTGTGCGCTCAGCAGGCCGGTTAGCTCAGTTGGTTAGAGCGTCGTGCTAATAACGCGAATGTCGCGGGTTCGATCCCCGTACTGGCCAATGTGTTTTTTTGAAACTTTTATTATTTTGATTGGACTGTTGCTTCCCTTGTTCATGCATTAGTTTCTCTTTTTTTACCAGGTTAAAGATCTGAGAAGAGAATTACAAGATGGAACAGTATTGGTCGAACTTATTGAGATTGTAGCCAATGAGAAGATCCCAGGCGCGCATACTAAACCAACCAGCTCTCATGAAATGAAGGAGAATATTGAAAGAGTTCTTCAGTTCATGCGATCACGTAAGTTACGGTCAGAGATGGGAATGTACCCACAGCTCGTCCCGTTTCCTGCGGGTTAGGTAGACCGTCACTATTCTAACCTAGTTATTTACATGACTGTACTACCTACTAGTTACAATGTACTATAACCTTACATGAAATAGGCTATATCGTGAGCCCACTACTACAGCTATGTAAGTTCCAACACTTCGAGTACAATGGATGACTAGGGCTATGTTAGTAGAACTTATGTTAAGAATTGCCTCAGTTAGGCTATATAGGCCTAGTTCAATAATTGAGAGGCCTATCTGGCCATTCACTGCCCCACTCGTCCATTGGTTGGATACCATTAAGGACTTGGATAGGAGTTTGATGTAATATAATATACAATCATGTGGATGCTGAAACCTCAAGTCAAGTGATCACCCTACAGCCTTGCTAGTCACCCTACAGCCTTGCTAGTCACCCTACAGCCTACCCTACAGTCTGTAGACCATGCTGGCATGTCTCTTATTATCAAGGACAAACTGATAATCTTGCTACTAGCTGAACTATGCCTTAACCAATATTATTGACTTACTAGTACACCAAGTGTAGACAAACATTCAAATAATATAGATAATTATATAATACTTTACCCCACATATAGAAATAATACTAATCTTATATAAAGTCATTTTGATAAACCATTTTTATCTTATCAGCAGTTGAAGAGCCTGAGATTATGTAGGATGTAGGCTATGTATGTGTGTATATAGTTAGTTAGTAAGCTTGGCTCACCTAAAGTATCTTCATACTGTTGCTTGTTGGTCCACAGGCTAGCCATTGTAATTATGACTTCTAGTAGATATGCCACATTTTGTACTTCCTTTCTATGTCTGAAGAATCGCTATGCATGTTATGTCTCTGTGACATCATTAATTGTTTCTAGTCAATTCTTATCATATTTTAATTAAAAAAATTTAATTTAATAATTTAGTAATAAATATATTACGATTGGCTTGATAATTCTGTTTAGACAGATACCCAGTTTCAATAAGAGCAAGATAATACAAAGTAGTAGCTCTTGAGTAAATTATGACTGCATGTAGTGATAGTGGGGGGACAACTTCTGTTACAACAGCAATATGTTTTGTGATTTATTAGATCCTATAAACTAATCTGCCTGGCATGTTGTGTTGATGGCCGACTTTCAGCCTCAGTATGAGCTTTTTGACTCCTCATATTAGTATTCTAATAATTATGTTGAGGTTACACTAATAACTCTCAATATCATCTGTTGCTATGTGTCACCCGTAAGGAATAGTGTTGGAGTTGTCCTGCTTTGCCATGACCTATCAGTGACAATTAGTGACCAATAGTGACAGAGATAGTAGTTTCCGCTCTCTTGAAGGTCTTTGGTGTTATAAACTATAATGACTTTGGTCTACCCTGAAGGGAGGACAACTCTAGACTAGTGATACATTTGAACCTGAGTGGATGTTATTGTGAGAGTTGTTGGTCACACAGTGTATTCTATAATTGTTCTAGCAAAGTGTATGTGAACACAGCGTGTTCTGTAGACTCTAATCGTATGCTGTAGGTAAAATAAAGATGCACCAAATAAGGAGTTCAGACATTGTGGAAGGAAACATGAAAGCCATAATGAGGCTCATCCTTGCGCTAGCTGCTCATTTCAAGGTCAGATATCTGTGAACTAGAATATTGTATTATTTTGCATGTAGTTAACTCTGTAATTGCAGTTTAAAGTCATATAGTGTGAGTAGATTAGATGCAATGGTGGTATCTAAATTGGTCGATATCCTTTATGGATTTGTTATTATTTGTGCAAACCTGTAGCACTCAACTGGTCAGTATGATGTGTTTACCTCTTGTAGCCGAGTAGTGTGAAGCAATCAACACACCAGTCAACCAAGAGTTCAAGGTCGCTGGGTATCGCACAGGAAGCAGCCTCAGCTCTTGCCAGCATTCGTAAAGATGCGGAGAGTATAAAACGTAAGATGCATCGGCCTCCTAGTCTGAGACATACAGATGCAGACCGTAAGCCCACAATCAGCAGGTAAAAGTTATACACAGAGTCTGTGTTTATTGGCTAGACATGGCTGACAGCTTGTGACGTCACAGAATTGTCCTTCGAAATGATCAGTTGTCAGTCGTGATGACATAATTATAGAAAATAGTTGTTAATTATAAAATTTTAGACAAATTTAATAGTTCAATATTGTCAGTTTGGCGTTCAATAATTGATGACAAATTGGGACTTGAGAAGAGGTCCCGTGGAACCTCTACTACGTATATGAAATGTCAGCATATACATTATACTTAATATGGTATATATATCGAAGAATACGTGTCGTCTCATTCCAGGCGTCTTGGGTATGAAGCAGCAGAAGGTCAGGGTCAAGCTGAAGGTCACCCTCCCCTGGATGTGATGTCACACAGTCCGAAGAGCTCTATAAGAAGTGTATCTTCTAAGTCCAGTCTGGATAGTGAATCAGAAGGTATTGTGTGAGCTACCGCCTACCTACAGTACATGTACCCATGTCTACTACTGTGTGGTGTGTTCAAAGACTGTGCTCTCTTGTATATGGCTCACGTTCCAACATTCTGCACACCCACCATGCTATTATTCCTTCACTCGTTTGGAATAACTGTTCCACCTGTTACACGCTGTTTTTATCTATTCTCAGCCCTTTTTTTCTTCCTATGGCGCATATTCATTGTAGGCGACATTTTAGACTGATGTATCCGTCCGTTGTTGTAGGTGACATTGTAGACCGATATAGCAGTCTCTTAGACGATGTACAGGAATCACAGGCTACTCTGATTGACGAGACGAAGGATGCTCACAGCCTATTGGTAGATCTACAGAACCTCCTACTCAATGGGGAGGATGACTTGGACCACAGTCTAGAAATATCTGAGAACTCCAGCACTCATGAACAGGTGGGTGTGGCCTGTGAACTACACAATATAGGCACTCATGAACAGGTGGGTGTGGCCTGTGAACTACACAATATAGGCACTCATGAACAGGTGGGTGTGGCCTGTGAACTACACAATATAGGCACTCATGAACAGGTGGGTGTGGCCTGTGAACTACACAATATAGTGTTCGTTAGATCTTTCATAGTAATAAGTTTACTAGTTTATATAATATTAATACTGTTGAACCCATGACGCCTAATTATAGTATACTAAGTAAATAATGCATTATGGGACGTATAGAATTCCGTATAAATACACAACTACAATTATATTGTATACTTTCAAATGCAAGTGATATAGTAAATAATACCACACACTTCTCTACTATGATATGATTTATTATGCATAGGTTTAGTTTAGAGTAGTCAATTTACCAACTATATACTAGTCATGTTGGCATGTGTATCATTTAGTATTTAGTTCATACATTCCATCATTTATAATCCACACGTAGTTTATCATACATGGATTTGTTTCCACACTCAGTCATTTATGTAGTTTGGTGCAGACTGTTCTTATCTTTGGATTGTTACAGCAGTAACAGCTGTCAGCTCTTCTACAGGCATGTCCGTCTCTTGACACTGTTAATGACCTTGACTTCTCTAGTAAACATATACATGTGTTCACATAGCCTATGCGTATGCTCTACTTGACTTACCTGCCAAGTGGCTGCTGTTTACCCTTAGTTGATTTTTCTACATTTTGTCTGAAGAATCACATACCTACAGTCAGCCTTTTAACTTTGTTGTCATGGATTTTAATTTAAACAGTTTATTCGGTGAAAAATACACCAGCTATGACTCTACCACTATATCTATTCCCTGTTGCAATCATTTCATTTCTCAAACATGTGATTGTTGTATTAGATGATCACGTCACTGTTAATCAGATGTGTAAGTAGAGGAAACCAGAGTTACTATCATTTATTCACTTGTCTATAACACTGTCCAATCAAATCTACTTCCTTCAATTCCAGCACATCCATCTAAAGCAATGATATATGTTCTGTGTTCTAAGACGTTTCAAAATTCCTTCAACTCTGAATAAACAAGTTTCCAGTTGAGTTGCTGCCTTTTAAGAAAGTCTGCAATGGTAGCTACTGTCTACTGTCCCAAATGTCTGTATTAGTTAGGCCAATAATGTGCAGCTTTAAAAATAAATATTTATTGTACCTGACGTTGGGGCTGTTGTTATTATTGTGTTGCTGTACTATGCTATTGGATTTTCTTGGAGTTGTCTTCCTATATATGTTGGGTTATAGAGGAGACAAGTCTGTTTTTTGTACTTGAGTATTTTTATTATGCATTTTATGTTCTCCACTACCATGTATCCCAGCCAGTTATAGAGTCTATGGACCAATAGGGTATTGTAGGCTATTTCTGTAGATGTTAACTCTGGTAATAGTTAGCCTGTTATCTGCATGAGTTTGACCCTTGTACTTGTTTCTGTTCAGCTGGTGATATATCAGGCTAGGATGCAGCAGACAGAGGAGACTTGCAGCAGACTGAAGGAAGAGCTGAGTCGTACTAAACAGGAGTGTATGCAGCTTCAGGGGATGAAACAGGGGTTACACCAGCGTCTTAGTGAACAGCAGCAGGAGATCCTAGAGGTAAGACAACTTCTATACCCACCCCTTAGCACTAGAGGCTATTCTTGCTGCTATGGTTACGTACTAGTAATAGGTTTACTAGCTAGTGTGGTAATACCAAACAGTTGTACTTACATGTAGCTTTACTGGGGGAATGCTGTCAACTTAAACTTGTGACATTCACATAGATATCCTGGTACCATGCTATGAAATTATTTGAATGTTTTGTCATTTCATATATCTCTGTGTCAACCTGTTGGTTGTTTCTCTGCAGATGAAAGCTGTGAAATTGAGGGCTGACATGGATGAGACGGATACAGAAGAATCAGAGAATCTTAGAGACGAGTTGACAGAGAAGACGACCATGTTGAACAGAATGACCACTGAGTTGGAGAGGAGGGATAAGACCCTCCACCATCTGGAGAACGAGTTAAAAACCCAGTCTACACATTCAAATGATGTGAGTGGGGCAGGTGTAGACCTACCCTTAATTATTTACTTCCGTATGTGACAGGATCCAAGTATATCTACATATTCCTATTTTTGTACATTATTAGCATTCAACAAAGGACTAGAGTTTTCCTCCCTTCGTCGGTGGTCAACAAAGAGGACAACTCCAAATTTGTATGAATTTTCGATTATAATTGGTTTCACTGGTAAACTGCAATATTTTCCAAGACAAATGAAAGTTGCCATAATTATTAAATGTGTTTATTATTTTGTTTGTTAATGATGTTGCACTCTC
Source organism: Bugulina stolonifera (assembly GCA_935421135.1). Lineage (NCBI taxonomy): Eukaryota > Metazoa > Bryozoa > Gymnolaemata > Cheilostomatida > Bugulidae > Bugulina > Bugulina stolonifera. Next base: position 14,138,158 of record OW285196.1, read on the forward strand.
CCCGGGCAAGATTTACAATGAAATTATCAATTATGGCCAATACGTCATGTCCTTTCACATTTATATCTTGGACGTGAATGTTCATGTCCAACTATTTCTCCACTGCTTTTCACAGTAGTGGTCCTACTATGCTTACATTGTATGTTAGTATATCATCTATTAACTTACTGTTTGCTTGTAGATCATACAGTCTCTAGAAAATCAAGTCATGGAACTTCAGGCTAAGCTAGAAGAATTACCAAAGAGTCGGTCATCTACTAGTAGTCTGTCCAGTACACTGTCCGAGAGATTAGGTGCTAAGGTACATGTATGTCTTGTGTCTATGTATTGTCAACGTAATGCTAAACACCATAGGATGGATGGAAATTAATGTGTAGATATCCATATTGTATTTAGTCTCCTGTACTTACTCCTTATTTATATGAATAATGTTATACCCAGGAGTGACCTTGAAATTAACACTAAATGTCTATCCTGTGTGTAGAACAAAGTCATTTCTATGGCCAATCTTTTGTGTATAAAATCAAATTAAAAGCTTTAAAGTTTCATTATTAACGTATAAAATCACTATAATTATCCAGATCATATGTAAAACTATAACTAATTACAGTTTATAACTACGAGCATGCGTGTATATACAATGTAACCATATTGTAATACATATCCTTTACAGTCACACTCAGAGTTGTCTGTCCCTGTGGCTGATGAAATCAAGCTAGCAGAATCCGCCCTGGAATCCCTCAAACAATCAAATCCTCAAAGCTCCGCCCATATTGAGTCATTAGAGAAAGCCTTTGTCTCCATGGTAGCGCGACTGAAGGAGGCGAGTAAACAGCCTTCAAAACCGACGGCAGAGGTCAAAGGTCACCGTGTATTCAACCGAGCCCCAGCCCTACAAAAGAAAGATACAACCAAGGTGTGCGGTGGAGACTACTGTATTCTACTTACTAACTGTATTCTACTTGCGAACTGTATTCTACTTACTAACTGTATTCTACTTGCGAACTGTATTCTACTTACTAACTGTATTCTACTCATTAACTGTTTTTCTATTGTCTGACACAGATATGTAGGTCACTTGAGGAGCTGCTGGTGTCTATGTATATATGTATCCGTATTCTTTGCCACCAAATATGTTCACAAAGTCGGGTCCATAATGTTTGGTGTTGACCTTCACTTTACTCTCATTGTGCCTTCACTTGGTTTGCAGTTGCTCTGTTTTTCCGCCAAGTCAGTCACACCGTCCATGAAGACTATACAAAAGAAGTTAGGGGAGATAACTCTAAAAGACTACAAATCAGTCTTCTCTTCTAGTCGACCAGCAGACGGAGAGGATTGTATCAGACTAAAGTAAGTATGGAGCGTGTTGAGTCAGACTATAGGAAGTATGGAGTGTGTTGTGTCAGACTATAGGAAGTACGGAGTGTGTTGTGTCAGACTATGGGAAGTACGGAGTGTGTTGTGTTAGGCTAAAATTTCCAACGGTTGGCATAGAGGAGGCATTGGCTGCTCTATCCTATTAGATACTGTATTGTTATATTATTATAGATACTTGTTCAAGTCACTGGATCCAGAGTTTGGGACTGTGAAGGAAGAGTTGACAGAAGATGGTGATGTCATACCTGGTTGGGAGGGGAAGGTGATTGGCTGGATTGAAGAAGACTTGGTATAGCACCAACTAGTCACTGTTATGTATTTCAGGTATTTACTATTATCTTACGGCGTTATATTTTTGGGACGTTTACCAAAGTGAGTACATGGGCCACTCATTAAATCTCTAAACGTCCAAGTACTGATTCCAATGCTCCACACTTTTTGACGTCTACCCTAGTTGGCAGGTTCCTTCCGTGTAACATTCTATTGGTGGAAATTTGGAAATTTTTCTCTCTCTCCTTTTTTCTCTGTTTTGCCTTAAAATATAAAATGCGTTTAATTTTTTATAGCCAGAAGAATATTTGTCATTGTCCATATCATATCAAGTTGTAAATATTTCTCCTGACAAGGACATGAGTTACATTTACCAGGTCTCAGAAGTTGTTCTCTCTTGGCGTGGCTTGTATTCAATTGGGAGGTCAATCTATACTTTTAAAATTTTTTTTGGTTTTTGCAGAAACAGCAGAAAATATTGTATAGTTTTTGCACACACCCTATTTTAGTCACTCAATGTTTATATCGTTGCATATTTATCTTCTGGTTAGACAAGTCGTACAGCAGCCATGATTGGACCATCCCCTCATTACCTCACTGCTGCTGGGTGATTTATTTATATGTTGTCTTTACCCTTTAATTTTCAAACAATATTTTTTAGATCGCTTTTGTCAGCTGCCACCTTGCCTTTCGACTTCAAATATGATGTTGTGATGCTTCTATTGGCCAGTGCTCCACTAAATCAGCGCGTTAGCTCTCGGTTCGCTCAGATAAATTATTTTCATTTCATGAATCGACGACAATCTATGTGTGCTAAACCAGGTTCAATATTTTAGTCAGTTTTTACTATTTTTGTACATGGTGGAGTGTTTTATACTTTTGTTAACACGCTGTATCGGTTCAATCTCCTTCTATAATCAGATCTGTAGTGTTATTGTAGTATTATTATTATAGTATGAAGTAGCACAGTCAGTATTGTCAACTTTATAATATTATTATTATTACATTTTACAATAATGGTCAAGTTGCCATTTTTGTTTTAGAACGTTTGGACTATGATTGTTATAACTGCTTTCTTGTCATTTCTTGGTGGAATTTACTCCCATGTGCTACATTTAGTATTCTAGGCCTACTCTCTTATAGTCTTCTGTTTCCCGTAACGTCAACAATCTCACCTTCGTATATTGTACTTTATTATATTATATTAACGGTGTAGAAGCTTTTATAAACTGTTGCTTAGTTGGAGTATATGCCAATTTCAAATTTCAATTATTAGCGCTGACCATAAAACTTGGTTTAGGCAGAGAATTGTGGCAATTTTGAGTTTTTGTTCCAAACCCACCCCCTTTTTTTGGAAAATTTGGAACTCGGACTAACCCGTGATGCACTTGCCTATGGTTCAGGTTTATAAGTGCAGGTGTTAGTCAGTGGTTCTACCCACTTGGCACCCATGTCAAACCGCTCATAGACATCATAGACGTATGTGCATCTATTTGTAAATACATGTAACTGAGTCACTACTAAATATTATCATTGTATCTCCTTATCTTACTCTAGTAAACAAACCGTCCGTCACGTATTATTTAGCATTAACATCATACAGATTGTATGTCTGGTTCTGTACTCGCCCCCACTTTAGATTATACAGCACAGGTTCAAAGGCTACTTTTAATGTGAACACTCGTATACCTAGTCTAGATCTTAGCAATCAGCATTTTGATGGCAAGGGTGTTTGTAAAGTTTTTATCTTACAAATATTCTATTCAGCACTGTTGTTATTATATATTTTATTGCAATCATCATAATAAAATAGCAAAAGTGAGCTTAAAACGCAAACATACTCTTTTCCTTCATTTATATTACTTAATTTGACAATAGTCTTTCCACCACAATGCATCTGTTCCTGCTACAAACTAAAGGTGGCATATACTCAGTAGCTTTCGATAAAATTAATTCAAGTTTTAAAACATGTTTTGGTGTTAGTTTAGTTTGTCGGCACTTACAGTGTATACATATTAGTAAACAGGGTCAGCGTATAAAGTCAGCCCGCTAGATGTAGATAGAGGTTTGCGTTGCGAGGAGTAACTAACAGCATTATCTCATGTTTGAGACAAACTTAGTCTAACATTGCCGTCTGAATATCTGTGTACACCCAGCGTCTGCCCACTCTATCATCCTCTACAAGTGGCTATAAAACAATAAAACTGATAGTATATCTATCAGCTAAACCACTTGTCTAACATCTGTGGATGAGCAACACGCTTGCTCTATAAAATAGTTCTGGCCTGGCCAATATTCAATTACATAATAATATTAAAATAGTACCTGCATAATATACATGTACAGTATAAGAGTATCTGCGATTATACACATACAAATCATGCATCTATATCAGCAATAGGTGAATTTCATATAAAAAGGAATTTTTATTTTGAAGATTAGTAGTGAGTTCCCATGTGCCACATGGTTTCACATGGGAACAAGCTTTTTTCCTTCTATATGTATTGAGACAAGATATTTGGAAAATTTTGTAGAGAAGTTCGATAGAGCATTATGGTATTCTGCAATAATTGATATATGTATATAGCATTATCGAAAGTTTATAGATGTGGACCTACATGTACATAAAATACATACACGCAAATGCGTTTACCAACAACAGATTTATGCAGCTACATTGTACATGTAGATGTGCTTTCCTACCAACTAATTATTAGGGTCAGACAAGACACTGCACCATCTACATGTACATGTTAAAATCATGTGCTCACACTAGAAGTTCATTTTATATAGGTTTCCTGTGCATTTAACTAGGCACGTATGTATGACTTGCATACCATAACAGTAGCCTGTCTGCTAACTAGTGTAAATCATACAAATCTTTTATTTTTGAACTTTTATTTCAGACACTAATCAATCCAATGATATCACTGCTATTTACAAACAAAACAATATAAAAGCAACAACAACTACTATAATAATATAATAATTATATTATAATATTCTATTGTACATTTGGAAGAAATCAAAGCAATATATTTTGTGACTAGAGTTAAAAAATAAATACTAGTAAGTGATAGTCAGAACAGAAACTGGTCCTAGTTTAAGAAACAATTATAATTACAGTGTACGCAGATCAGGGTTATACATGTACATGTAGTTGATAATCTTCATAATATTTACAATATTGTTGATGTATAGTCAGCAATATATCAAAATAATAATTAACCACTATGATAATTTAGCCGGCAGCCATGTAAAATCTACATTGCAATGGCTTTTAACATAAAAAATATTTTAATAGCATAATTTACCCTAACATGCTTATATTGATAGCAAGTGCCTTTGTAGCCAATGGCAGTGTAGTACATGTTGCATTTTTGTCTAATAGTTGTCACCATTAACTATTTATAGCAGGTTAAATTTTTCTATACTCATATACTCTGTGGTACATGTACAAACTTAAAAATCTTGCTACTTTCGTATTTTGCAATTAAAGTGTCACTAGACTAGGCTTTGTGTCACTACTACGTGCTGTATTAGTTGTAGGGTCAGCGTGTGATGTCATGTCATGTGACTGTGGCATTGTCTCGTTACACTCGCTAGAACATGGTGAACCACGGGAATCTGTTTCTCCTCCAAATTTAGCATCATCTCCACCTTTCTTCTTTATCATCTTTCGTTCTTTTGCGCGGCGGTTTTGGAACCATATTTTTACCTATAAAGTAAATATTACTATTTTAAAAAAACTTGCCAGAAGAGCAGACTTATAATACAAGATCACATGCCGACACATTGAGTTGTGAATGCCAAAGTTTCTGCTGCACCATTCAAGTTTTCATTTTCATAAATAAATATCCATTTTGTATTTGGTTTAACCATGTAGCAAACAGTAGTGTAATTTGGACTAACAATGTCTATTCCTTTAAGCAAATTCTGGTTTAAGTTTTTTATTATTTGGAAGCAACAGTGAAAGGGTGATATGTAGACAATGATGCATTTCCACAGCCAACTTCACAATGACTGTACAACACTGCTCTCAAACCAGACTTGTAGGGAGGTGCAATCTCCAGATATACACTATTGCTGCCAATGCCAAAATTACTTTTAGCTAACACCTTTAACACCCTCATCCGTAAACCAAAACCTAACCAACAGCACCTGTGTTGTGGGGCATATATAGGGGTTGCTTCTCAACGTCTATGGATTTGTAGAGCTTAAGCTAGGCTGGCACAAGAGCAGCCTGATGCACTAATTGTTTAATTAATTAAGTTGTAATAAAAAAGGCAATAAAACACTAATTATTGAGATAGGCCTGTTCCCTTAACTGGCAGCATCTGCTTTAGCTGCCCCACTGATTATTACAATGTAGAAACAGCAACTAAACTACAGTCAAAGATTTTTATTAAAACTTCATGTACATGTACATGACTATTACAGCATGGTTATAATACATGTATCTCAGCAGTGGGGAGGTAAATCCACGTATAAAATGAGAGAAGTATTGCTACGGTACAAACCTGTCGCTCCGAGAGATTTAGTGTAACTGCTAGCTCCGCCTTCCGTCTGATTGTAATATAACGACTGTAGTGAAACTCTTTCTCCAACTCCAACCTCTGATGGTCACTGTATACTACTCTGTATTTGTCCTTTGTCCGGGTTTTACCTGCATAATAAAGTAGTATATTAAGTAATAATTACCTGCATGATGAGGGCTAACTTACTCAACAATTGTAAACATGAATCATGGACAGGCCTACTTGGAACAGCACTGTGTGGTAGTAGTACATGCATATTTGGTGCCATCAGTGTGACGCTAGCTACATGTGTTATACAATTTAGTTGTTGTATTTACATTTGTAGATGGGGTCTAAGGCTTTGGTATGTTGGTGCATTGCTCATGTACTTGTGGTTTATATTTAATTGCATACATGTAGTTAGTTTTTGCTACAGTTACTACAGCAAATCCCATATTTTCATTGACAATTACATTATACATGTATTCCCTAAAACTTTATTGGTTTCTTCAACAAATTTTCTGCACGAATGCAACAACCTCACCAATGATATTGTTAAGTGTTAATTTTGTGAACAATTGGGCTGTTTTCTAACATGGAACAGCTAATATTGTAACAGGATTATTCGAAAAAAGAAAGACTTGTTGGTTGAGTTATCTGCGCTTCTTATATTTCAATCTTAATGTTTTATATTTTACAGACGGAAAGCTCAACTAGATCCTCTATTTTATTCATTGCCTGAGGCTAAGATAGTTTATCCTGTACTATATTTATATGCATCTATCCAGGTAATATATTTCTAGTGCTAAAATGTGGGATGACACTTATTTTTAAGGTACGAGTATATTAAGATCCCTGCTCACGTTCTTTTGCCAAAATCTCATTGAATAAAATTTCTCACATATTATATTTCATAAGTGAATAGGACTATTAATATAATACATTGCAGCCTACATGAGATAATATAGGCAGCAATGGATAAGTGGATTTACGGAGATTTGTGAAATTATGGGATATTTTTATAATTATGGGGGATTGGAATAGTTGATAACTATCAGACGTTCTCTTCCTGTTTCCATGGGAATTTCTGTGATAAAGTTTAGTCAAACTCTGTTAGCTTTACACCTACAATATTAGTTCCGAACATTGAACATCATATTGTACATTGTATAAATTCTGGCTGCTAAGACAGTCTAACACACTTATTGCCTATGGATGGCTTAATAATCCTATATACAAGTACATGTAGACAGCATGTTGGTATGCTATACATGTATATAATAAGTACTCTGTTTATGTGTACACATAGATGTATATTATACATTTGTACATGTATAATGTATGGAGTACATGTATATTTCATACAGGACAATGTAGAATAAAGTGAAACACTTTAAGGTATATAACTACACATATACAATACTGTAATCCAACCCCATTTCAAAGGAAATTTGTTTGCTCAATGTTGATAAACTTGTAATTATTTAAAATTTGTAAAGGATTCCGCCAATTAGCTTGAGCACTGTCTATCTATATGCTTATCTATTGAGTAAAGAGCAGTTAATCATCCAACACAATGTGCAGGCTAACATGTCTATGTATCCTATCTAGATGTCTATGTATCCTATTTGTATGTCTTTCTATGTATGCTCTCTGTAGAGCTTAGTACTTCCATGATAGACAGATAACAAATATTCTGAATTTCAAAGGATATGTTTCATTGGTTGATAATATTCTACATTCATTTACATGTGTATGCATGTACGCACAATAATGCAAAGCCTGTTACTCCTAGCAGGTTTTCACAATTTTTGTTATTTAGCCTTAGTTCCATGATAGCCATTGGCAGCTTCTAAATCTTGTCAAGCTACTACAAAGGTAAATAATTTGAAAACCTCTATAATTGAAATTTTGAAAATAAATTCATTGATTTCCTTGAAAAAATATTCAGTGTTGCTTTAGACAAAGGAACTGCAATAGCCTACATCTCATTTGTTGTGCATCTTTGGAACCAAGGCTGTTTATAAATAATGAGGCTATAGCATGGTTCTACATACATTTTACATGCACATGTATTTCCTCTATGAATAACCCACTCACACACTTACTTGTCTATCAAAGAATGATTATTGTTAAAGTCCTTTGAAGTTGTTTTATGCAATGTATACAAAGTATATGATACTGAGTACAAGCACTTAATCATAAATATTTAAACTATTTTACCTCTATTCATAGCCTGTGATTCAATTTATTTAAAGCAATAATAGAGTGGTACACCTTTTCACTCAGTGTCTTCAAGAGATAGAAACTTAGGCTAATTGCCACATGGAAGTCAGGCCAAGTCCGTTATTCAAACTTACCCTAACTTACTCAAACTTACTTTAGAGTACAGCTTATTTACTTTAAAAAAACATCAACTGTCGTAAACTAAACTTTATTTTATACTATTGGTCAGCTAATAAGATTTAGTATCCTGTGGTCAAGTAATTTATTTGTAAAATATGGACATGAATTGAAACTTCAGTCACCAAAGTTGTGATCTCAAGATTGACATCGCAAAATTAAAGAAAATAATTTACGAATTTGATTTCAAATCTATTTATTGGCCGTATTAAAATATATTTTGGTGATGACTAACAGCCCACATAAATTGAAAATATTTGTAAAAAGTTGTGAAAATCTACTAGTATATTATATAATGGGGTTGTCCCACCGGTAAATAAAAAGATGATTCGGTTCAACAATACAGAGGCTTTGGAAATATTACCAATGAACCTCATTTTCAACTGAATCCATTTTAAACAAATTTAGTCACAGATAAAAATATAGGAATCACTGCTACGTTCCTCAGGGCAGTTCCGCTTGAAACACAAATTCAAAGGCAGCCCCCACCAATGGCTGATACTTTTGTGTCAGAAATATAAGTGCCCACTCTTGTCTAGATAAGCATCAAAGTAATGTTGAATATTCACTATTTAAACAACACTAGCGGTCCTTTACAATTTGATAAACACTAAAATATCAACAATCATTCTCGTGAGAAAATTTCTTCAGTTTTCATAACTATTGGGTGTGAGCATCTCAAAGTCGCTAAGGCAGCAGGAAACCGACCATTTTGAGAAATTTGAATGAGTCGTCTGCTGATAGGATATCAGATGAGCCCATTGCACTTGTACTTAAACTGAATATAGACCATTGCGGCTGTAAGAGCCTGAGTACTTTAATTAATGGGTAGGCTATCTAGCTTTCTAAACTTTTTCAAGAAAATTATGATTTGGCCGATTTCTTGAGATAATATTGAGTTCATCCTCTTTTATTTATGCTTATAATTATGTGCAAATAATTTGTCTCTCTTTGGACAACTTCCACAAAATCTATGAGAATATAATTGAACCATGGTGATAACCACCGAGTCATGATATCCACTGAACCATGATAGTTTTACTACCTACAGATATAATTATCATTCCTGTTATGTACATGTATGTACATGTAGGCCTACATGTAAATAGACATCAGTAAAGCTTTAAGAGAATATAAAGTAGTCCACATGGAACCCTACATCTGCTAGTTTAGCAAGCATTATTTGTCTGACACTAACAGCAACATTCTTGAAATTATATAGGTAAATATTAGTCAATAATGCTGCATTTGCTGCATCAGAAAAAAATTAAGTTTCCAGGCACTGTGGATCTGTCTAGTATAAAAGCTACATGTGCATGTTGCACATGTACTACTATAATGTAGTACAGAGTTCAAGATTTGTATTACAATGCTGTCATGAAAAAATAAACTTTTAAAGAATTTTGTATGATAGCGTAAAATTATATTAAATACATAAGACTTACAATTTACTTTCAAAATAATCCGTAGTTTTGACTTCACTCGACTACCACGAGGGCAAGATTGAAATTGGGATATAAAATTCTAAGTTCATCACTTAAATATACAAGTTGATGATGGCAATAAAATTATATAGGCAATAAATTAACGATAATCACATCATTTGACTAGCTGCTACCTATTGCTTGTATTATAAACAAGAAATTTATTGTTCCCAAATTGCGGCCATATATTTTAAGATTCACAGCTTTTATTGGGTGCTTGAAATAGGAAAACTATCAATTTGATAATTACATGACTGTGTAGAGGGACATACAATTGCATTGTTTGTCTTCACACACAATGCAGCTTATCAACACCAATTGTGAGAAGCTTTGTAATAAAGTGTTCAATTTACACTCCCTTGAGATTCAAGGATATCCTATCATTTGTGACCTTCGTTGCCAGAACCAGATATCTGGAGGTAGAAAGATTAGTAAAAGGACCTATTTCAATCTGTGAAATTCCTACCCTACAAATTTCTTCCCGTATTGGAAGTTTATAGTGTGAATTATGTGAATAATACATTGTATTTGAAATCATTGAGTTCCAGTCATTTATTTAAAAGCTTTGGTTGTTGCCGTTTGCGTTCTGTCAAACGTCTGATTACAATTTGTAGATCGTCTGCTATAAGAAAAGTTCTCAAATAACCAATTTAATTAGTTTGGTGTCGAAGTATACAAATTATATAATACCACAGTTTCCTACTTGGAGAATGAGATCATCATTCTGTTGCATGGTGATGCATGTTACACACACCTTTCACAAAAAGTTTGGAAGCAAGTCACAATTTTTCGAGCAAGGCCAAACTCTAGCGCTTCATGAGTTACTTCCTCAACAACTGATATTGGTATTATATTTCTATGCAGTTCAAAATTAAACAAACAAACAAAAGCAGAAATTGTCAACAATATTATTGTCTATATGTAAAATTATTGAGACTAATAATAATACAGAAAATGCAGTGCTGTCACCGATGAGAGGCAATGAGATGGATTCAATTTACAAACAGAGCCATAACAGATTGACAGGATATAATATTTCGACCGGCACTAGCATAATTTCATCTATTATATAATAATATGATGAAATACAGTGTCAGCAAATATTTTGCATTGATGTTGTTTTGGTGCTAGCCCGTTGGCATAGTTGTACTTCCATAGATTTATAACAAAATTACATCTACATACACTTTGAGTGGGAAGCTAAAATCGGTAGCATAATGAAGGCTTTTTAATTTTAGAGTACTTGGACTACAGAAAGTGTTATGCAGTTGTCAGGTAAATTTCCAAGTAAGCAATTTTTATTAAATTTCATTTTAATGCTCTTAAAAACCCACATGCATATTGCTATATTAGGATAATAATTTTATGAATAACTAACTTACAGTTGTTGTTTACATTTCCTGTGATCCACCCAGAATAGCTTTGACTTTGTTGCCTCTCTTTTGCCATCTCTTCCTCGAGCACCTGCTGCTGTGTCATAATGTTCTGACTTTCCGTAGACATGACTGCACAGGGCGGGTAGTGAGCTGTCTGCTGACTCATGCTATGAACCGCTGCCTCGTTCTGTGGATGTCCTGTAAGATAGCCTGGGTGCTTATAAACAGCTTCCATAGATTCTATGTCTGCTTGGTAGGGGACGCCAGAGTTCCACCCGGGGTGCTGATAACTAGAGATACCAATGTCATCTTTAGCCGTATGCTGCTGCCAGTAGGGTCTGCCATACTGCTGATCGTAGTACATGGTGGTGGCAGTGTCTACTGGTGGTACTGTTGTGTGGTATGACGGTGCGTCGTAAGTTGGTACACTGGTTCCTGGTGTGTTATACATAGTGGTTCCTGGTACGTTATACATAGTGGTTCCTGGTGGACTGTACCCACTCCTCTTATACATATCAACCGTAGGATAGTCTATGCAGTATCCTTCGTAATGAACCATGTTAAGTATATCTAGAACTCTCTTTGCTGATGCGCACGCTGGCAACGGCGAGCCTACTTGTCTATGAACACCGTACTCTAATTCCACTCGTCTGCGCAATACACACTGATAACTTCGCTATTATTTACTCGAAAGGTAATAAAACTGACCCGCTAGAGTATTGCTGTGTTATGCGTAACGTATGTGATGAATGAGTTCCTAGAGGGGTTACCCCCTTTTATAACTCAGTCATTTATCCAACACAGCTCATGTTTTGGTGCCAAAGTGACTATACCTAGTCTGTATTGTTGTAATGGTCGTGCTGCATGGGTGTTACTAATTAGATATATATGGTTTCCCCCTTCTCAATGCTCACTTCACTATCAATCTGGCTATTTCAATGACTTGTAAGTCAAGTTTTTAGTGATAAGATCAAAGCTAAATTTTACTTCTATCTTGACAGAACCCTGCTTGTTTACTCACACATGACACATCCAATTTCTATATAGCCTAAGGTACTGGGATATCTCATGTCTACATAGTGGTGGCCCTTTATAAGCTATCACTACATTCTCATTATAAACTATCTAGACACTAAGGCAAAGGCTAAAGCATTTGATTGTTTTCATTATTGAATTAAAAGGAAGCCTCACAATTCCTGCTGGTTAAACCTGAAACAAGTGAAAGCGTTTCCATTAGGTACAAAGTAACAGGTCTAACAGTGTTATATCACCATCAGGTAGATATTGTGCAGAACAAACACTTTGGTTCCCAGTAATACACAACCATGTTACTGACCGATACTCCTCCCACTTGTTTTATTTGTTCGCCCGAAGGCACTAGTTAGTTTTGAGATTCCTGAATGTTGCTGTGTTATAGCTGGACCAGAATTGGGACTGACTACTTTTTGACAGCACGCAGACTTGTTGAATGTCTAACCATTAAATTGCTCTTAGCACAGTGTATCACCTGAATACTCAATACCTCCATGATAATATATTAAATAAATGTACCAATAATTGCATTTTTGAAACACTGTCCTACAGGAAATAATCTATGTAGTAGATGATTGGCCCATGTCCTACATGTTGGCTTACATCGTATTATATATATTAATATTATTATGAATAATAGGACGAGACGCATTTTTTATTTTTGTTGACTCCCTATATTTTGATGTATATCCATACACCATGATGATGATGATGATGTATGGATATACATCGAAATATAAGGAGTCAACAAATATAAAAAATGCGTCTCGTCTTATTATTCATCATTAAGATACTTGCTCGCACTAACATTTTCTAATATTACAAGTGTAATTAATTTCAATCATACTATTAATACACAAATTTATTAGGTAGTTAATTATTTTTTATACAATAGTATTCTACAGCATAATGTACATGTACAATTATTGCGTTCTCTATTACATTCTCGGAACAGGCAATAAGGCAGGTAAATAATATAGTATGGTTCTAGATTAAATAGTTTAATATTTATACGCTATTTCCATATCATAGTGAAAGTTCTCAATAAAATTATATTCATTATACAAAATTAGTATATGGTGGAGTTAAAATAATATTCTGAAAGGTAAATTGTTTCCTTAGCAATTAGTCAGACACTGCACGGACAATGATTTGAGTTTAAATTTTGAAAATACTACTATTTTTCCAGGCAATTTATAATTTCACAGTTTTATGTGACTTTCAATTGTGTAGGATATTATTTGGAACCCTAAATTTAATTAACTAGAAAAATTATCCATTAATTTAATAATTCAATTAAGTAATTAAATGGGTATCATATTTCACAGGAAAGTAAAAATAGAAACTAGAATTAGCAGTACTGCTGTTGTTATACATGTGTAACATTGGTTGTGTTAGCTGGAGATATTACACCATTGAGGTCTCCACCCACCATTGAACTGTAGTGGACTAATACTACAACATTAGCAGTAGCTAATTATAAACCAATTAGTTGTTTAAAACTGGATCGGAACAAAATTGTTCCAACTGCAACTTAAATTTTTTAATCTCTGCTGACAAAATAGTACTTTGCAGAATTTTTAATGACTTTTTAATCACTTTTTGGCCCATTTTATAACATAATCCTATGTAATGTTGGCTGTTGTGAAAAGTTTTATTGAGAGAGTCCTAATAATTAGAAAAATGCCTTGATTGCAGTTGTAACAATTTCGCTCCGACCCCATGAATGTAGTTGTCCCATTATAGGTTACGTCAAGGTAATTACCAGTGATGGTTAATTTTTTTTAATGGTATTGTTAAAAAAGTTCATTCATAACTTATGTGGATGGGCGAGAAGGTTTAACTCAATGAAGAGTATTATTTTGGGAATCCTCACAGGCTCTATCATAGTCAAAAAATCCCAATACACTAAATGATGTAGGAGCCTACGGGTTGTAAAATCCGCAATATTATACATGTAAACTGCCTTCGGCAAACCTACATCTTGCTCGCTGGTATAAAATTTACGTACATTATGCATATATTTTTTAATTTACATCCTTTTAAAATTGAACCCAATATTTTGCTTTAAAATTTAATGCTCTAGAAATAGTGGTGGAAGACTTTTTCAAAATTAATTGTACATGATTATGTAATCAAATAGGGCTGTTGATTGGTCAATGTTGAATAACCAGGAAATAAGTTATTAGTAGTAATAGATGGACAACAGCAGTTGTTTGTCTCGACTTATTCACGTAACGACGTTATGTAACAGAGTAGCACGTAATGTCACAGTGATTCAAGTCTGAAATCCTTTGAACTAGCCTTTGATCAATGCGATACGATACGAAATATTTTTGAAGCAGTGTTTAGAAATTCAACATACATTAGGCGTCAGTTTTTCAGCGCACACATTTTCACACGACTATATCGAATATTCCTTGCCTAGACATCAGCTCTGAGTATTGCCTAAACTCTTTTTAAAGAAAGTATTTGCTATAGAAAGGGTGGTAACATTATAGTCCTTGAAGAGATTTGAGTCTGAGGATCACAGGCTATTATAAAACAGACATCCATAAAGCAATTATTGTGCAACAGTATATAAGAACAAGGAACATGATATCAGGGGAGAAGAGATAGAAGGCATGGGAGACCTGAAGACCTACATGTATTGACTCATATACAGTCATTGGATTCTAATGTATCCATTTCAAAGTTTAACTTTTAAAAGATTAACTCAATGACTTAAATTTCACTAATCTGATGAAGTTGAATAGTGTGTGAAATTAACAGTGAATATCATAATAGCCTGAGAGAAAGAATTTAATAAAGATAACAGTATATACATGTATAATATATAGCCTTAGATACAAGCATGCGCCCCATCTTCTCTAAATACAGTAGAGCAATAACACAGCCTGGGAGCAACAGATAGATCATAAAAACCAATGCTACGTGCAATAGTATTATAATAATATGAATTTACTACATCATATTTTAAAGCAGGGGTACATTTCAGAAATCTGGGGGGTACAAAATAAGTTATCAACTTAATATATTTTTGACAGTGATTTTCAGTTACACACTATCAAATTATGAATAATCAATATCTATTACTGAACTGAACATTAAATGGCTCGCTGATGCAAATGAAATACTACAATCTATGAAATTTATACTACATCCATGTAGTTATCATTACATAATTAATAAATAAAAAGTTTATACTTTTATATAAACTTGTTTACCTAATAAGTGACGCATTTTGATGTATACATGTAATATTAATTAAATGAAACCAAATAAATCCTTAATTAAACACAGTTTTACAATGGGGTACGTATTTGCTACACGAACCCTAAGCGGTACCGAAGGTAAAAAAGGTTGGGAGCCCCTGCTTTAATGCTAAAACGAGCAGCTAACTATTTATGTTGTGGAAACTTACAAAAAATCTTTTGTAGTAATACAAAAACAATCTCAATACCATTTTGTCTTATTGACTTATTCGAGTTTAACATGTATATAAGCTTGCATGGTAGGACAACTCCCGTATTTCATATCGAGTTAACATTCATCACAGAAAGATGAAACACACCGGACTTTACACCAATAAGATATTGTAATGTTTTTGTGTGTGGTGTGGTCGAGGGACGACTCACTAGCACAGGTGAAGAGCCTATGAGTGGTGCTAGGCCTTCGTCATTACATGGAAGATCAGCAGTACTACATGTAGTAAAACCATGTACAGTAGTTTATAGAGCTAATCAAGACTGCCCATGTGGTCCCGAGTCAATGCTTAGATGCTATACATGAGAAAAAGTATGTTCAGTTCTAGTAGGTAGTTTGGTCAAAGACCTTGCCAGCTGGAACTATCCTTAGCTACAAGAGAAAACCCTGTATCAGTAGTATAGATGTGTCTTTGTTGAGATCCAAACATCAACTGAGACAATAACAGTATAAAACATTCGCTTTATATAGTTCTTAACTTACGGAGAAAAGGTTCTGGTGAAAGGACGACGTAGCATCGTCCGGAAATTGCACAACAAGATGGAGGCCCGACCTAACATGAGTCCGCCTCAAACAAAATATGCTTAAAATCATACAAAACATGCGCAAAATTAATTACATCAAATTCTGTTATGTTGGCCTCAGTTAAGTGGGTAGAAAAGGGGTATTTACACTTAGTAATTGGTGATACACACATGTAGTCCAAGTAGTGCATAATATGGAAATGTATATGAACAGGTGTAAGTGTATGCATGAATATACAGTAAGTGCAAGAGTAATTGGACGAGTATGAGTTGTGAGAGAGTAGAACTAACTAACAGGCACTGAAGGTGCATTAATGTCCATCAGGCAGGCTAAGACCGTATTAATTAAATGCCCTGGGTCATTACAATATTTGTCACTGCCACACTGTGTTACAGACAAATGCTGATTCTACAACTCGATTAAAATAGAACACATTGTCATGTTCTTGCTGCGCTGGTAGGCTGGACTCTCAACCTTTTAATATCATGTACATTAGAATACATTTATTGGTACAAAATCAGTGATTTCAATGGTTCAGTTCTCACTGAAAAGTAATACATTTAAGTGAATGTTGGCAAGTTATCCCCCCTTTGGTATTATTCTTGTTATCATGTGCATCTCCTCACCCCTGCGCTGAGAAATTTTACTTTAAATGGACTATAATATATACATGTATTATCACACAAGAGTGTTAATAGTTGCCAGTACCTAGGGAAAAAATATTATTGTACATTTTTATTATTATACTAGAATAAATTTGGCCTAGCGATGACTGGGCAAAATAATACCCGCATAAAAAATCTATGACATAATTTTTGCAAATTGTTGTCATTGTATACTGAAGATAGTTTGTATAATAATAATTTGAATGTAATTTATGGCAGAGTGCAAAGATTTAGATTTATGTCCACTTGTCCGTTCCTTCAGTTAAGAGAAGATAATTACAGTAGTATATGACATGTTCAAATTCCAGTGATAGTGTTTATGGTTCAATCAATAGAAGGACAGAATGGATATGGACTGTTGTTACTATCCCAATGTATAACCTCAGTTCTCAGTGGAAGAAAAAACTCATACGGAGTCGCAGTACCCAATTCCATGCTTCGCAGGGATAGACAATCCTAAGTATTTCCAGTCCAGTGATTGATGACCACCTATACCCTCACTCTGTGTACAGTGTAGCATAGTTGGTAGGCCTTGTCAACATAAATATGCTGCACCATAGAAATTCTAAGGCAGTTAAAGTGATTAGGTAAACCCCCCCCCCCCCCCCCCCCACAGTGTTTTTTGCCCAACAATATCAGCTTACAGTAATGCTCCTATTATAATAGGCCTGGTATTCATTCACCTAGGGTCTAAAATGTGGTAGGGGCAACAAATCCATTGAGACCTTTGGATACCTTGGGCACTCCCAACTTCTAAACTAAAGGCTAGTTTGGAATGACAACCCCATAACTTCATTGAAAAAGGCTGTTTTTGAGCATTTTAATGACGTATAACACTTGTTCAGTTCTCAAGCACTTTGGCAGTCAGCAGCTAACATCTGTGAGTTGAAATTGTAATGCAGCTTATTAGTAATAGATGAAGTTCAGGTACAGCATGGCCCTAGAGACCTGGAAGCGTACTGCACAATAAAAAACTGATCAACTATGTTTAACACTTTGAAAGAAAACTTACCAGATAAGTTTGGAATAAATCTAAATATTTTATAATCTATAGCCATGGGATACATACAAATGCTGTCAGCACAATACATGGCCGGATTAAACAAGCACACAGGACTGGGGGGGGGGGGGGGGGGGGCACTAACCATAGTTATATACAATACCATTCAACTAAATAAAACCTGGCAAATTGATAAGTACACAAAGTGAACAAATATAGTGTATCATGTAAGCTAATATTAACTAGGAAATGAATTGATAAACAGATTAACCAGCAAATGAGTAGGCCAGTCATGGAGGCATAACTTGCAAGAATTTAGTAGTTCAAAATGCATCAAATTTCAATAAATATAATAAATTATTGCAAGTCAGAGAGTCATACAATAGATTGGCAACAATATACGTGGAGTAGGCAGGAATGCATATTCTAGTTTACTTCATTGCGTTTACAACACACCTCTTTTCACAGTGAATGCTGTGATATAGGCTTACATGTATACAATATAATAATTATGTATAAAATAATTATAATAGCTCAGATTTGAATTGGAAAATCCAGTGGTTGTAGCTTGAGTGGTGCCACTAGCATCTCATATCTCAGGGAAAAGCTCACATAGAAATGCTTTCTGGTCATTACAGTCAGAAACATTCCAACTGAATTTACCTACATCAGTTAGGTATGCGTAGACACAGCCGCTGGTAGATTTCTGTTGTTTGATCGATTGGTGTCTTACCCAGCCATTCCTGAGATCACTTGACCACCTGATAGTCTCTTGGGTCTTGTTGTAGAATCCACCAACCCAAACCTTCACTGCATTTCCTTCTACAACAGTAAGTAAGGTACATGTACATGTGTACATGACTGTAAAGAAGAGAGCAGACGGCTGGTAAATGAGACCTGACTGTTTACTATTATAAATAAGGGTTTAATTGTGATAACCATTATGGCATTATAGTGTACATGGGAAACTGTTACACAGTGCTATTATAGCTAATAAAATATAAAATTAGAGTAATGCTGTGTTTTCATATACATGCAGATGTCTTTGGTCCTCAGTATCACTAGTAGTGATAGCGTAACATTTATAAATCTATGCACATTTATATATTGTGTAGGTATAAGGAGAATGAAATGAATCAAATAGTTAATGCATGTCATAACATTCTACAGCAAAGATCTTACGTTGGGGCATCCTCAAGACCACAAACTGTTGCCTACGAGATTTCACTGAATTATGCAGTCTATCTATAGACAATAGCCCAGATTAACTAAATAATGTATGCAAGTATTGCAATACAGTAACACACATCGCTAACAGTATTGCACTTTGTAAGAGCAATCATATCATTGTACATGTAGGAAATAACTTTGTCATTTCTATAATTATTCTGAATTGAGCCTAACCTACCACCCTCCCATGTCAGCCCAGATTAGCTAGGTTAGGCTCAATTGAGAATAATTACAGAAATAATTGGGAAGCCTTTATTCTAAATTGTGACCCAGGTGGTCATTTTCAATAATCGTTGGCATGTAGTCCTCAGATTTAAAGGGTACCTAGTAGTGGAGGGGGGGGAGGAAAGTAGTAGAGCTAAGGCAACAATTTTCAGTATAGGCTTTTGTCTAATCTAAAAAGCTGAAAACTTTACTACTCCCCCCCCCCTCCGCTGCTAGGTGCCCTTTAAATCTAAAGACTCTGAGTGCCTAGGTCACAATTAGGCAATGTAGGTGCACCATGCAGCTTGTATAAAATAGTACCAACCAGCTAGCAAATGCTTCTTCACAAAGCCATACTTGTTTCCCATTCCCGGTCCAAATACAAGCAGATCTGCAGCCATGCTGGATGGATTTTTAGAGGCACATTTTGTTTTTGCTTGTTGCCAAGTCAACAAATTGTCGTCTACATCAATGCATCTACCAGAAGGAATCCAGGCCCATCCTTCTGGACATATGTCACACACACCTAAAAATTTTCATACTTTTTTATGATAATCGTATACAAAGGCAAGCTGTATACGTACATGTATATGGTATTAAAGCAGAGTGACAATGTTATGTTTTGTAGTAGGGCGTAAGTTAATAGAGTTACTTACAGGATAGAGCTCTGCCGGAAATGATTGTCACGATTAAGAATATTAAGATGACTTTAGTGGTGAATCTCATCTTCCAAATCTGCAGTAACAGGTGTCTAATATCAACTACTGTATATAATTTATTCTTTAATTGTCAGAGGGATTGTGTAATAAATTCAGGGTGAATTCTTAACAGAAAAATAATGCTGTGGAGGCATCACATAATATTTTAGCCAAACAATTTTTCAACCAATCAGCAGCAGGGCTGCCACATGAGTTTTTAACAAGTCAGAAATTGTAATAATTGGTTCGTTTAACTTATTTAATAAATGCAAGTTGAAACAAGTATGTTACAAAGCATTCAACTTTGAGACTGTTGGTGCCAAGGTACAGGATGGTCCCTAGAGACATAATGTAAAATAGGATAATTCATATTACGTGAGCGAGTTGAACGAAACTTTATCAGTGGAATTTGGAATAAGTCTAAATATTTTATAGTATTTGGCCATAGAGCAAATACTACAGCCTATTGATGAGTTAACAAGTAAGTTAGTACGTACACATCTGGCAGCACCAGTGTACACTATTGATGCATACAATTAAACTTTATACATACATAAACACAAGCAAAAAATAAGTAAACAAATACAGAAACATGTAAAAAACAAGACAGTGCACGTGCACAAGTAAATGAATAAGCTGTACCCACAGCCAGAAAACATGTGCTTACACATGTAAGTAAACACACAACTACACAGCTAAACTAATGAACATGTACACAATACTCTACATCAGTTATGAGCAGTGGCAATAAATGAGGAAACTAGCAGAATTTTACACATAAACTTGATATAAAGATCAAAAACAACATGATATAGTAATAGTACATCAAATATTATGATTATGATGCAAACTTTTGGTTTACTCTGCTGGGTTTGTACAACACGTAGTAGGTAATAGATTCTTGTGAATCTTGAAGGTAGATTTATGTTGTGTAGTAGCTGTAGTGACAGTATTTACCTGACTGTATTCCATTTAAAAGTATTTGTGCTAATATAAAATGGAGGTTATCACATACTTGTATGTGAGGTGAGGCTGTGTCGCAATGGGTCATTTTAAGGATCTGCCAGATAGGTATTATACAGTTTGGGATAGATGCTTCTAAACGAGGAACATGATTAATATGATGGATAGCTGCATTAGGTTAATGTAATCTGTTATTATTTGACAACACAAGCCTAGATGAGCGCATCCATGATAAGTATTGTAATATTCAATCATACACTGCTAAAGTACCAATTAGTGAGGGAGACAACTACAACCCTTATCTTCATGGAGGTGAGTGAAGTCTACACTGGACTGCTATATAGTACTGATATCATATCATGAACCTGACTATTTAATAGCCAGGGTTGAAGCTAGCACAGGAAAACTGCTATTCACTTGCAAGAGGGTTGGGACTTCCTTTTTTTCAGTTCAAAAATGCAAATCACTGTTTCATCTGTAGAACAGAGTACTTCTGGACTTGTTGAAAATATTCTTAGAAAGAAGGGAGTGCTCTGTTATAAACATAACAGAGTGTGTTTTTGACCACATGGCAAGTCAAATACTGTTGGCCGTAATCCAACTAATGTGATGCCATATAAAGCATGACACAGTCAAGATGTTCAATCAGAATGATTCTCTACGACAATGAAAGTCGTCTTCTCTCTCCATTTATTTTATTCTAAAGAGAGAACAAATTTAAGTTACTTGAACCTCAGCTATTCTGAAGCCACATGTACATGTACATGTAGAGCACAAAATATAATTATAACTTTCATTATTAAAGTATTGTTGGAGATGACAGAGTTTTTCCAAGAGGTTTCACAACAGCATAATAGAAAACACAAGACGGAGTTGTTTCCATAAATATCTTTTAGCTGTTGCAAATGCCCAAGAGATTTGAGGCACAAAATAAAATATTCTAGAGAATTCAACTGATATCACGTAATCCATTGTTTGAAAGTCTTTTCAGGAAAACTAAAAATAAAAGATTGCCGGCCTACAGGGTATTAAACAAGTAAACAACTCCACAATAACCAATAATATATGTTGCAAACAAACAATCGTAATATGCGCCATGTACATTGTACATTGTACATCTATTATGCATAAATATAACACTAGAGCAAACTTAGCCAAATGATACAAGCATCAGATACAGAACAAGATAAAATTTTGTAAATTGTTGTTATTTTATACTGAAATTTTTGCAATATAATAATTTAAATGTAATTTATGGCAGAGTGCAAAGATTTAGATTCATGTCCACTTGTTCGTTCCTCCAGCTGAGAGAAGATAATTACAGTTGAATATGACATGTTCAAATTCCAATGGTAGTGTTTACGTAAATAGCAGGATAGAGTGTATATGAACTGTTGCAAATTGTCACTTCAAGTCTCGGTGCACAAGTAATGAAGCACGTTTACGATTTAGTAGTCTACATGTATTATGCAGTGCAACAATAATTACTATTTTTAAACCAAGGTGTAAGACAAAACTTATTAGTAAGAATGTGCCAGTATTGTGTTCTGTGGATTGTTGTACAGGCACACCAGTTTGACTTAATGCATTACAGTAGTTTCAAATGAGAATTAATAGAAAATAATTTAAATAATATTATACACGTATTTAACTGATTTTATAGAAAATGTGTCATTGTAAACATTAAAGAAATATAATAATACATTATAATATATACTCAATCTACAAACAGTGTACTGTTTCGGTGTTTAATGCTGCATGTACACGGCACCGAATCACATGCAGCATAACACCTCATCAGTGCAGCTCAGAGTTATGCCTGGGAGAACACCTTAGAGATACTGTATATTTACAGCAAAGCGTATTTAAAAGGTGTGAAATCCACTGAACCAAAGTTCTCAAGCTGCCAGAGACAGCGAGAATTGCGTAATGCCACCAGTTCAGTGTATCTCCCAGGTAATTAATATATGGAAATGCCCAGCATCAATCAGAATTTTCCACCACAACGGACTCTGTAGTAGCAGCCACAGTATCTGAATCACCTGTGTTTGAAACAGTAGTCATAGCTTGTATGGATCCGTAGCTGCCGGGTATGAACTCACACAGTGACCTCTTGCTTTCCTCGCAGTTAGCTGTACTCCACTTGTTGTCTTGCAGGTAGACACAACCGGCTAGGGTAGATACATCTGCATCCACCCTCTGTGTTTTCACTCTGCCATAATGCAAGTCTCTGAACCAGCTGACAGAACTGCTATCATTATTGTAGACTCCATTAATCCAAACAGGCTGTTCAGCTCCGTCTAAAATTAGAAGGATTTTTCCATAAAAATTTGCGCGTATCGTTTTATTGCCTACAAGTATTTGCATTAAGATGTAACCCATAGGCTTATATGAAATTTTACCGATTTTCTGACTTGAAGTCAAACTGCCAGGTCACATTCCAATATAATCACTAGTAATAGGGAATAAAAGGTGAATACTCACTCTCAGCCAAGAAATTCACAATTTGATCATGTTTAGCTGTCGTTTCCAATGTAACCAGTGCTACCGGTGTTTCAGGTAATGATCTACTAACACAACTCTGCCGGGCCTCTTCCCATTTCAATGATGCTGGTTCCACGGTGACACATCTACCAGAAGGAATCCACGTCCATCCTTCTGGACATATGTTACACACACCTAGAAATCACAATACCATTGATTTATTACTGCATAAATTAGAACTATACGCTAGAAACAAGTGATCAGGTAGTGTGGTGGAGTGTAAGCAATTAGAGGTACTTACAGGATAGAGCTCTACTAGGTATGATTGCAGCAGTTAGGAATAGCAAGACGAATTTAGTGGTGAGTCTCATCTTAAAAACCTGCAAAAAATTTTACTAATACACTGTAACTATATATTTCATTACTCAACATTCAGAGAGCTTGTGTAGAAAATATCCAAGAATAATTCATCTTTAGCAGTAGACAATGTATTATGTAGTACAAATGTGACATGAGTTTTTAACAAATCAGCATTGAAATGAGTTAAAGTTATGACAGTACTACACCAAAATAATTTAATGAGATGTTATATAATATTCCCAATGACAGGGTGAAAAATTCTTACCGTCTGTTGAACTGACATACAGTGAAATAAAATTCGTGCTGTCAGTATGTCAGACACAGATGTTGTGCTAATATTGTTGCAAAGCAGGAAGTAAAATGATTTATAAATGTATTGATTTTATCTTGAGCAGCTATTGTGAGGTCTTAAATCAAAAACAATTAGATAAAACAATTCTTGTTAGGTAACCGTGTAAACATCTATACAGAATTAGTAACTTGATTTGTGAGAATTGGTCCTTGAAAAACAACTTGATTCCAGGAATCGTAATTTATGTAGAATTTCACAAACTGATGAATTACATGGAAACTTATATAATATGATGATAATTATAGTCTTCCTCTTTCAAATAATCAAACCAGTAATGTTATACGTATTGTAAAACTATAGATGTATTGTTTCAAAGTGTGGGAGCATAGGTGTCTATGCTGGATGGCTAGGACCTGTCAGGTTATGGTGCATAATATTTTAGTACACGCAGTATAACAACCTCTTACTAGAAAGATAATGTATATAGGATGCAACAATACTATTTTTCTCCAGGGAGTGGAATTAACATTTGTTGATAAGATGTGAACTCCGTATTTGGAGTTATTTTCCCTCATCAATAGAGATTGAGGAAGGCCCACTGGAATACTAATCAAAGGGTGCACATAAACATTGAGTCAGCGGAGCGGTTTATAAATCTCATTATATGAGTCATACTGGATTCATCCCCTCGTTCCTACCCTAGTATTGCTGTAGTTGTACACTGTACATGTGTGTATACCCCAGTATTGCTGTAGTTGTACACTGTACATGTGTGTCTACCTTAGTATTGCCGTAGTTGTACACTGTACATGTGTGTATACTCCACATGTAGTATTGCTGTAGTTGTACACTGTACATGTGTGTATACCCCAGTATTGCTGTAGTTGTACACTGTACATGTGTGTATACTCTACATGTAGTATTGCTGTAGTTGTACACTGTACATGTGTGTATACTCTACATGTAGTATTGCTGTAGTTGTACACTGTAGATGTGTGTATACTCTACATGTAGTATTGCTGTAGTTGTACACTGTACATGTGTGTATACCCCAGTATTGCTGTAGTTGTACACTGTACATGTGTGTATACTCTAGTATTGCTGTAGTTGTAGTTGTATGTAAACCCCATATAGAGAATTATAAGAACAGCCATAATATTATTATTGTTTGAGACTTGTTGCTGCTAAGGTACAGGGTGGGCCCTAGAGATGTACTATAAAATAAATAAAACTTAATTCTGCCAAACACATCGAAAGAAAATCCATTTTGTACATGTAGTTGGTAACTATAAATGAGAGATGAGAACATTCAGATAAATCCATGGTATGGGAAGAGCATGTGCAAAATGAAAATGTTGGAGGAAGCCAGTACTCACGAGCTTGAGCAAACTCTGTCATTTGACCACGTTGATCGCCAAAAGGAAGATGAGGACATTGTAAAATTACTGACCTAAAACGCTGAGCAAAAGAAATGAGGGAGGCCAAAGCATAGATGGAGAGACATCATCAACTCGACCGAAGAATGTGTGACCTAGACAGTGGTGATGTAGACAACAGGATATGATGTCACTCTCTCATTGAGTTGCGCAGTCTTGTTTAGGTGTGAAGGGTAAAAAACCATAGAGCACGTCATACCTTAATTGAAAAAAACAAGTAAACCACTGTACACCTCATGACCAGCGCACAAAAATACAGGGAGACTAAGAAAACACATCTGTACAATTAAACCTGACAAACAAGTAACTACACAAATAAACAAGTACAAGATTGCTATATGAACATAAATAGTATAATGTACCATGTACATGAATTGTAAACCAGTAAGTAAGTGCACATGTACACAAGAAAACCAGTAACTGAGTACATTAATTATTAACAGCAGCAATAAAAAGAGAAAGCAATCTGAATTTTGAGATAAATGAATAAATGCCTGCAATATAAACCAAACAACATAATGTGGTGATACAACATCAACAATAACATACATATATTGGGGTTTGGCCATTTTTATACATGTATTATTATACATGTACACTTGTATATGTAATAATAACACATAACATTTAATACAAGTCATATTAGAAGCAAATGGCAGGGAGAGTCATGGAGGGGGAAAGGGTGGACAACTACTGTAATGTTCGCAGTTTGGGTATTGCCATGAGAAGCCTATTATTCAGGGATAAGCTCACATAGAAATGCTTTCTGATCACTGCAATCAGCCGAGTCCCACCTAGTGATATTATCGCCAGCTACACGTACATGTAAATACAGGTGGGTACATCCACTGGGGGTAGAGCTCCTTCGGCCGTTGCTCACAGCTTGGTGTCTCACCCAGCCATTACGTAAGTCACTCGACCAGCTGACAATTCCACTGGTCTCATTGTAGAATCCTCCAATCCAAAGATCCAAAGTAGCGTTTTCTAAAATTTTAGTAGGTGTGAGAGCAGAAGCATAGTCCTAGTTATTCAGGCTAAAACTACTTATTCCTGGACACCAGCTCAATCCAGTGTCAAATCACACACCGACTTATCCATAGTAATCATCTCATTGCAATATCCAATAATAAACCATTATGAACAACACTTTCACTAATGGTTAGTAACAAAGTAATGTTTCTTCATGTAGCCAATTGGACAGGTAAATTCGCAATATGTTTATTTGTACATGTTGTTTTTCACAAAAATAAAATTATAATGTTATAATGTTAATTTAATACATTATAAATTTATAATGTTGTCATAATGTTAATTTATGTATTTGTTAAGCCTATAGTTTACTAAATGACACAACTTCATTCTTACAAACAATGTAGGTAATATACAATGTAGTTGGTCCAAAATAATACCTGTTCGCAGATACTGCCTCACAAGTTCAATCTTGTGTTTAATTTCAAGTGTAAGCAGATCGGCAGCCATGTTAGATGGATTTTTGGAGGCACATGCTGTTTTTGCTTGCTGCCAAGACGATGGAGTGTAGTCTATAGCAATACATCTGCCAGAAGAAATCCACGCCCATCCTTCTGGACAAATGTCACACACACCTAGATAGTTTCATACCTTTTTATGATAATACAAATACAAAATACAAATACATGTACAAATACAAATACAAACTGTATATTATGGTAGAAATGAAGTGATACATAACAGGGTGTGAGCTAATCGAGATACTTACAGGATAGAGCTCTGCTGGATATGATTACCACAGTTAGGAATATTAGGACGACTTTTGTAGTGATTCTCATCTTCCAAATCTGCAACAACAGGTGTTGATTTACAACTAGAAATATTTATATTTTATTACTCAGTTGACAGAAAGATTGTAGTAAAGGATTCAGAGTGAACAGTTCATAGAACAGTTCATAGAAGTGCAGGGGTATATTGCATAATATTTGAATAAACTAATCAGCAGGGGAAGCATCAAGTAGTATAAACCAATCATCAATTGGAATAATTCACTTGTAATAACATGTACAATGTGCATGTTGAAAAGCTTTCATTTTTGAAACTTGTTTGTGCCAAGGTACAGAATGGGCCCTAGGGACGTACAGCAAAATAAGAAGAAAAACTTTACCAGTGGAGTTAGGAATATTATACATGTATATTATATAGTTTGTAGCCATAGAGCAAATATTATAGCTCATTGATTGAGTTGACAAGCACACGCAAGCTAGTGCACGCATCTGGCAACACAAGAATACAAGTAGACTACACTATGCATGTAGAAATTTAGACCTTATAGATACATAAACACACAAGTGCAGAAATAAACAAGTACAGATATAAAAATAAGTAATTAAATGCAGAAACATGCAAAGAAACAAGTGAACGAATAGAAGAACAAACAAGTAAATGAACAACCAGAAAACATTTGCTTACACCAGTTAGTAAACACACAACTACACAGCTAAACTAGTGAACATGTGCACGATACTCTACATCAGTTATAGGCAGCAGTAATAAATGTGGACACTATCAAAATATATAATTTAAACAACGCAATAGAAATACGTGTTGGCACCAACATGCATGACACGGATAATATGAAGACTGCTCATTTGCAACACATACATTGTAATAACTAATAGGCACCTTCAGGATCTTGGAGATCCATTTGTAGTTGCCCTCTCCTGCATTAAAATTGTTGTTTGGTCACTCAGCGTCCGTCTATTTAATAAGAGTTATCTTCTCCCCAATGTTACCAATTGAATACTAAATAATAATGATAATATAATTAGCCAGGCGTGTAATAGTATGTCCTGTGATCTGAATGGACTCCAGCTAGCACGCTAATATATCTCAGCCCTTCCTGACCAACCCATAGAATCGACTTGTGCTATTGACCTTAAAAACTGTGATAGATAGCAGAATACATTATGGATTTACTAGAAAGAGCAGCTATTTCACAACATGGCACATTTGTACTCAATTGATGCATACTATCTTAACCATCGGTAGGCCAGGTTGTGGGTGCACAGGTGTTAACTCTTACAATGGCGGTCATTTAGAATGGCCAATTTCAATTTTTATTGCAAAAATAGAATAATTTCAAAAAGGTAAAAATGAGGTGATGTAATACACCTGTCCAATATATTATGTATGTGGCTATATACATGTGTATTATTTATTTGGCTAGTCTATTGCTCAGAGAAAAAAATTGAAATTCATATACAAACAATGAAAGTAGCTCTAGTACCCCCCAGAGATCAAGCTGAGCCAAACTGTCATTTCATGAAAACAGCTGTCTGTAGCCGTATGATTACGCTGGCATAGCCTGGTACAGTAGATCTTTGCTGTTTGGACTATGATTTGATCTCTGGAGATACCCTTGTTTTCTACGAGCATTAAAACTGAAACTACTGTTTAGGGCTGTTGTTTAGGAGCCAATCAAGAGAAAGGATAGGCAACCTCCTCAGTTAAGCAAACCAAAAACAGCCCACATATAGAGTTTTAAAATGTTCTCCACTGTCTCTTTTAACTCCAATGTTATGCATTGGCTTACCACCAACATTATTTGTCTAACCTACATTTTATGACCTTACTGCTGGGCCATAGTCTAAGCAAGATCTCATATACATTGTAGGTGATCGATGATGAGAATTCTCTCCCCTGTTTTTAAAGATTACATAATATAGACATACATATATTTGGTATGCATATTTTAGAGTGTATTAGTTAATTTTTAATTGGTAAGATGTATATAAACTTCTTAATATATTAGTCATTAGTGCACATCTGCCTACATTGGATTATTAGCCAAATCTGAAGTACTGTTCCAAGAGTGACGGTCCTAAACTTATCATCTGCCTGTTTACATGATCATCACTGATTAAGTTCCACATCAAATGATAATGACATTCTGTCATGTTCAGCCGATAGATCTAGTCCCATGTTTGTGTCATAGTCTCTTTCCTGTGTTAGGTTGGTAGAAGGCCCTTCAGATAGAGAGTCGTTAGGTAGAATTAGGGCTAGGAAATGTTCGACCTCACTTTGACCTTCTGCAGACCTTCTTTCTGTTCTGGTGTCTGAGCACTGACTCTCTGCCTGCTGTCTTTGAAAGTTTTCTGAGGGAAGAGGCAGGTTTTCCTCACCCAAGTGTCCAACAGCTGAGAGAAGGTTAACAAATCACAGGTAAACAGATAAGCTGTGTATTATTGCGTAAAAGAAAAAGTAAGTGAGCCAAACTGATTCATTTAAAGTGGAAGTAAACAGCTTTTTATAATTAACTGCAAGTTGAGGCCAAGTTTTAGACATGTAGCAGGCTAGATGTTAATGAAAAAACGATAATATTAGTTAGATTGGACCTTTTACTTGTTTGCTATAGAATATCTATTACAGAATTGGGCTGCATCATGTCAAATAATGGCATAAGCCAGCGGCGTTTTGACAAACATTTAGCCATAATTGAGTGAGAAATGGCATAAATCGCTCAAGCGGATCTATAACGAGACTGGTTCTTTCAGTTCATTGAACGCCGATTGGTTAAACTATTTGTTTGTGGCGCTACGGGTGACGCAATACCACCCGTAAGATTATAACAAAAGGTTGATGAACTGAGCTAAGCCAAGCCTTCTACATGACTGTGTTATAAACAAACTACTGATTTTATCAACCTTGTATTGGTTATACTAGCTACCCTGGAGAACTTCTGAATACATCAAGTGATAGTTACAGCTCTTCAATAGTGCAATCTCACATTATATAGCAGAACTGGAAATTAGACCACTAAGATATCACATAGGAAGACAATGATTAATCAGTGGTGACATTATGATATTATATACATGCACATGAGTTGAAGGAACCATCTGCAGAGAAAAACTTGTATAGAAGATTTATTGCAAGTAATTTCAGACAGTCAGCAACAGAAGTAATTCATTGCAAGTAATAGGGAGAGTGTAATGGCATAATAACAACATAATGCATATATTACATACGCATGACATACATTAATTTGTAACAATTTAAATTTTGATTATAACAGCTTATACAGTACATATTGCAATTTACATACATATTTTCAACTATTGTTCTGCATACAATGTACATGGATATGACAAGTTACATAATGCTAACACATTAATGCTAAGTTACAACATGACAAATTGGTAAGATTCAATCAGTGTTGAAAGGTACTGTGCTATGGCAATGCTCTCAGCATGGTAAAGTGACAATGTCGCATAGCAGAATGCTGGATGCTCTTCTTAACACTACCTTCGAAGGACTCACAGTTGGATCTTCCTCATCAAAGTCTAGAACTGTAAAACATATTATGTTATATATCGCAGCCATGCCAATATACATGTAGGGTACATGTACACGTATTACAATATGGAACCCAACACAGAACCTCAATTTAGGAGTACAAAAGAGGTACAACAATATAAGGCAACAATGAAACATTAGGCCTAATAAGGAAGTACATGAACATGTAGATGTCTATTGAGCTTATTCACAATTTAGCAGTACTTTGCACATACTTACATGCTTCAACTGAGATGCATTTCAACAGCCAAAATTTTCGTCAGCCAGCACTCTGAGAAATTAAAATCAAAATAGGTGTGAATCTAAAACATTGAGAATGAGTACATTATGTAGATTAAGTATTAGGTGTTTGTCTATGAAGCTGCGTCTAAAGAGGCTGTTGCCTATTTGCAGATATATCACACTCAGCTCAAGGCTCTCGCACAACAGTTATGTGGCTCAGTGAAATTATTCATGACTTGAATAGGCCCATATAGCTATCAAAAGTTTCTAACCTAAAGTATGATATCGTATGAATAATCAGATTGCATATCATCATGTTGAAATATAATAGGCTATAGGCTTATTCCATAACTTCAGTTTTCATAGAGAAGCGGGGCCTATTGTACATCACTATGAATATAAATAACTAGAATCAAGATTAATGAAATTATAACACATTACATTAGCCTGGTGAAATTTTGCAGTAAAATGTCAACTTGAACTTGTAACTTGTGGCACTACTAACAGCACTAACTTACAATAGGCTTATATACATGTACAATAGTATTTTTATCCTAATGAATCGACAAGAAAAGAAATTATAAATAAATAATAATGATTATTATTATTATTTATAGGCCTAACTCTAATAATATAATAGCACAGGGTATATATTTTTATATATATTATATCTAATAATATAATATTACAGCAGAATCTTATGTTCATGTTGGATGTACATGTATGTATTGTATATAAAATATGACAGTAGAAACTATCTTAGACTTGTGTTCAATAAATAGGAAGGAATATAATATTATTACTAATTATTATTATATCGTTATTGTATAAAATAATTTTAGGCATACAAAACCAAAAATAAAATATTGTGAGGTTAGTTTATATTGTTAGACTTGGCTACAACAACCTGGTTATCTTATAGGACAATATTATTAGATTATGATAGTATAAATATAACAATGATACAATGGTTATGGTATGGTTAAAAGTTAAGTATCCCATCATGATCTTTCAACCACTAACATCTGCTCTTTTAACCACAGTTTAACTAACTTTAATTGGCAGCCTGATAAATTGGAGAGTCCTGTCCTTTGTGTCACTGTCACACGGAGCATACAAGCATCTTCCCATGATTAAATTAGAAAATAATTAAATATAACCAAGTATAACAAGTTACCGCTACAGTTGACTAATGCTCACTAAAGAACCGTTAAGACCGCAGTGAATATTCACGACGCTCCCATGCGAAATCCCAAATAATATTTGAGTTTTTTAATTTTCTATTTAGATTATCACCAAAACAAAACTGAGCTTTCTAATATAGATTGGGGTACTGCAAATGACATATTTTTTCTAATGTATACAAATAGAGTTGAAAAAGCGTGTTTACTTTCACTTTAAGAAAAAAAACTGGTGTATTTGACTTGAAGTGTTTTGTTGTCTTGCTTACAGTGTAGATAACTCTAAAATAGGCCAATACTTAAAAATGAGTCCAACATCAATACTCTCCAATAGTCCCCTGCACAAATCCAATAGTATTGCTATTAAAATTGGTATTTGATATTGGTATTGGATATATTGGTATTTGATAAATTGCTATTGGGCATTGAATGTTTGACATCTGATCTCTTAAAAAAATGGTGTATATAATATATTTCAGAGTTTCCATCTGAATTGTCAGGAATGTGAGATTTATTGTTTTGATGTATCGGAAATCTTTAGACATGTGATTTGACTATACAATCTTCAACATCCAATTAAACTGGTGGTTACGCTCTACTTTAGGGATTTCTGGCTCACTACAGAAAATTAATTCATTTGAAGAAATGTCACCCTCTTTCCATGAGATGGAAGCTGTTAGTTACATTCAGTTCCTGATTTGACTGAATGAACTGTCTACTCGCTACTCTTGCTCTATTATGATGCAGGGCAGTGGCATACACATATATACATTGTACATGTATTACTGAGTGGGTAGGCTACCCTTCCGCTACTTTACCCTAGTCAATAATAATCCCGAGCTACACGTATTTAAAATTAGTAGATTAATAGATTTGCAAACTACACAATATTATTTATACAGACAACTCACCACCACAATCTGGAGGTTGTATGCGGCTCTCAGACAGAGAAATGTTAAACATGTCTGCGAATTGCAAGCCACTGACTTCATAAGGGCCTATGCCTGCACTATCTCCGTTGATATGGCAGCTCTGGTACTCCATATAATGACTGATAGGGTCACAGGAAAAAAGAGGTCTCCTTTCCAGGTTGCCAGGTCTATCAGCTAAGCAGTGGTAAGTAAGCAGAATATTGTGACAAATTAATCATGTTGTATGGAAATACAAATTACAACAATTAACCTTAAGAGAGTATGGAAGGTGAAGGAAAGTTTTCATGTATAATAATTATGTAAATTTGCATGTACATGCACATTTACATGTGCATGATGTGCATGTAAATGTACACCTATACATGTACATGCACATGTATGTGTAAATGTGCTGATAATGGACATGCGGTGTAGTTAAAATTAGCTAAAATACTATGTGCATGATTTTATTAAGATACAGCCAAAGCAGACATCCTAACCAAGTGATAAAGTATGCAGCACAGTTAATAATTTATTATATTTCACAGTTTGATTTCCCTATGAGGTGAAGCTGTGAAGTTTGTCACATTTTTAGATCGCCTTTTTATGTCCAAATAGTTTTTCTTCTGCTTTTATTATTTCAAGGCCATTCAGGTAACATTAAGTAATGGGAACAACCTGCCAGTAAATACAGAGAAGGCACTAATGTTCCCAAGATAATGTAGCTGCACAAATTCAAACATTTGACCAATTCAAAGGGCTGGTTTGAATTACAACGTAGAGAAAATGTGGATACTGTACCTCGTGCATTCTTGCTGTTATGTCTGATGATGATAAAAGCTACTGCTTCACAAACTACTGTTGCCAGGGCACAACCAATGACAGCAACTGTAATTATTATGTTGGTAGCGTCAAACTGTGGTTGGATGTTCCATGTGATGTTCCATGTAATATTCACCACAATACCTGGTAAAACACAAGTATGTGTACATGTATGTAAGCACTAGGGCTGCAACGGTTCACAACATTTTTTTTATTTGGAAAGCAACTGACTTTTACAAAATTCTTCAACTAGACAAGTATGGTCAGTTGATAAAGCGTCAATTTGTTGTATTGCATTGAGTATTTGGATGCTTACCAATTCCATTCTGTGCTGAACAGACTATAGATTCTGCATCATAATTGTCAGGTGAAGAAATGTAAAGCGTGTTGGAAGATTCATCCAGAGGTTCACCATTTTTCTCCCAACTGAATAGGTTTGGTGTAGGTCGTCCTACTACGTATTGTGAGCAGTTTAACTTCTGTTTTATATCATTCTCCAGAACTAGACTGTGGTTATTCTGTCCAGGTGCATCGATATCTGCACAGGCATTGTTGGGGATTAAATACATAATATTATTGCCACAAAAATGTACTTTCAGAGCTCCGACAATTCACTATTGTCAGACAATTGTGTGCCCAGAAAAAGGTGTCTGGGAACACAACTGTCTGACAAACAGTTTCTGTGGGGCGTTCACCCTGGCAACAGTTTCGGGGGGGGGGGGGGGGAGAGTGGTAATAAATTTGGATTACAATAATATTGTACTACCAGGCAAAGGAAAGTATAAAATGCCTTCATGTTTATTTTATTTCCTGATGCCATAACGGTACATGGCTGCAAAAAAGGATGTTTTCTATTTATAAAATCATACTATATGAGTGTCTGTTAACGTGAAATAACATGTTTGATATTTTAGGATTGCTTTCAATAAGCCTACTATAATGTCCAGTTTACTGGTTGAGATATCATGAATTCATACACTTATTACTATATTACTATTTTCAAGCTACTATTATGTATAAATATAAAAGTTTTGTTTTTTACATACATTCTGGTAGAATAGCTCTGGACAAGAATGTGTTCCCTCCTCTCCAGTTAACGTGAGAAGTATCCGTACAGCTGACAATGATCCCTTCTCTGTCACGTTTACTAGGGACATAGTTGTTGGCCAGACCTACCACAGTGGATCCCCGTTTGATCTCTAAAGGTTATTAGTGAGAATAACAACTTTTTGACACTTAAAAATAATTTACTGAATTATATGCTACTGCATCATGGTCAGCTCTGTTGACTTGGATTTCAACAGAATTGTGATTTACCATAGTGGTAGACAGAGAGGGGATCTGCTCCATATGAACTACATTGAAAGTAGAACCTTTGTCCTTCGACTTGTACTTTTGGAGTAAATGAGATTGTCAGATTTGATGGGGCAACTAAAACGAAATATTACAATAGCGTCACTGTGTTAGTATGACATCATAAATCAATCTAGACTCACAAATACAACTTACTGTAAGGATATTTCCCTTCTACAACACCCTAATAGCAAGTTGAGAATAGCTTGCTTTAAAAGAAGAGAGGAATCTTTGTTCTCCATTGATGAGAAAACCAGAGAACGTATGTTTTTGCTGGTACGAGTACAATCTCCAAGCCAAGGAATAGAAGATATCTGGGCAATTAAATGATTACTGGTCCATATTTATACAGCAGCTAAAAATACACAGCCCTGGTCATTTACTACACTGCTGCAGTCTTCTTGGAAAAAAATTCCTGTATTTCTAACAACCAATACTTGAATATATTCCCTTAAAACCACAAAGTTGATGCTTTGCACATGCACTATGAATCCAATATACATGTACATGTAACTGAAGTTATCCTCTCTCCAGATTTAAATAAAGAGAACACAGCTGCGCATTAATGGCCATTGAACCATTAAATGTTATGACTTCACTGCTATGTACACATATACATGTAGATGTAGTTGGCAGGTAAAACTGGCTGAAAGCAGTGGGCAAAGAAAACATTGTACATTTAATATAGATCATAAGTACACGTAAATTGAATGATCATGTAAACATACAGTGTAGAAAGACAATGGAAGATAGTTTAACAAATATTCTGTTGAAACTGTATAAAAAAAAATTAGTTGCATTTATGCACATGCAAAAGCAGTAAATAGCCCTCATCTCTTGCAAACCAGAGCTTCCATCCAATCCAATGGTGTTATAATTGTGAAATAAGCTATTCCAAGTACAAATGCATGATTAAATGAAAATGCACTGGACAGTGTTTACTAGCAGGATTTCAACAACTGTATGTATTTTCAGTTTAGGGACAAGTGAATCTAAATCAGGGCTCCAAGAGCCCACCTAGGACAACATTTATAGTGGCTGATGCAAGTGTGAGACACCTGATCTCTACTGGAAGTTGTTAGAGAGAATATTTAAAACTACAATAAAAGTCTGTGTCTGAACCAGATTGCGAGAGTAACAAATTGCCCACACAACTGTTTATACAGCCTCGATTAACAGCAATTACTGTAATTCCTACCTTTCACTGTATCAACTTTTATTTTCTGTGTAAATGGTAAAAATCCACTAGGCACTTCGTCAACAGCTAAGCAGTAAAAGTAACCTCGTAGTAAAATTTTGGTTACTGTAGCCTCAGTTGTAAGTGTAAACCCTTTTCTTTTTCCTACATCAGCACAATACTCATCTGTCAGTGGGGTTGATGATATTCCGTTAACGTGGTTAAGCCAAGGTTGGTCAAGTGGTGCATACGGCTTGTCCTCCTCCAGTAGAACACATCCGCTCCTCCCGTGATCCACATCTTCGTACCCAATTGCATGTGTCAATGTAGAATGAAAACCAGAAGATGTGCAAGTAAATGTTATCTTGTCCCCAACATAGAAATCTGGATATCCTGTGGAACTGTAGCTGAGATGAATGACCCTCTTACCTGCAGAATAGAATAAAATAATACATTTACTCCCACAGCATATACAGAGGTGTGCGAAATAGTTGGGACGCTCTAATGCAGTAGCCAAGTTTCGAATACACTTTTAGTTTTGCCATTATACCAGTTGTTATCCATCAAAAGGTATACATATATATATCATTTGAATCCTCTCACTCTAAAGAACCCATTTATGTTTGTTTCAATTGCATTATTAGACCTCCAGTGAAGTTACAATGCATTATACACTTTGAGTCAAGTTCTGCATACGCAACCAAAAGTCGCCCCCTACGGGATTAATTTATGTCTTAAACTAATTTCTCTGCTAGCAATGGACTTCAAAAGAGTTTTAGACTTCACTCAGAGCATAAGATATTCAAATTTTGCATACTTTTTTGTCTACTTATCTGTAAAATTTGCATAAATTAGTTGTAAGCAGTTAGGAAAATCACTGTTTCTCGTAACGGCCACGCTTCAAGACAGGGAGTTTCTATTCCAGCTCTAGGATCTTTCATAGTTCAAATTTCCTTCCACCTGCTGATGAAGTCATACACAGTAGAATATAGAATGCACTATATAATAGAATTTTCTCTGATAGTCTTATCAATATGCAAGAGTAGAGTGGTCAACTTCTTGTCCTGAAGTGTAGCCATTTCATAAAATAGCGATTCTTTTAACTGCAGCTTACAGCCAATTTATAAAAATATTACAGGTAAAAGAGCGAAAAATTATGCAACGATTGAAGACCTTATGCTCTGAGTGAAGTCTGAAAATCTTTTGAAGCCCATTGCTAGCAGACAAATCGGTCTAAGACATAAATCAATCCCTTAGGGGGCGACTTTTGGTCGTGTATGCAGAACTTGACTCAAAATGTAAAATGCATTTTAACTTAAAGGGGAAAATCACAAATTTTGAAGTGATTCTAAAGTGATAGTTCGAAATCTGGCGGTTCCAGACGTCATTTCCACAAATACCAAAATCCGCGTTTTTATCCAAAAAATCGGTTTATCTGATTGGTCATGGGCGCATCCTTGTTGGTAGACTTACACCGATATGCGAGGTGATTAATATATGCCCCGTTAAATCCACTATATTGCTATAGCCGTGCTGTTTCCGGTAAGTTTGCGCATTCACAGTTTACTGGTTTGCGACAGCCACTTGTGTTTTTTAGTAATTTCCAAAGTTTTCTGCTACTTACACTTGCTTGTTTTTTATACTGACTAATATAGCTCACGGCATATTCTACAATGCATATTTATCCGTCGGTAAGAAATCAAATCAAGTTATATTATATAATAAGTATTTGTTCATTCTTTTCTAATCCTACTAGATTATTTCCCACCGACTCTGACTGACAGTCACTGCAGTTTCACTGAACTATAAAAAACGCTAGTTTCAATTTGTTTAAAATAATTATTTATTATCAATTATGTTTGTTTTTATTTACTTATGCACGTAATTAATTAATAACTGTTCTACCATGGGTTGCATTGGTAGTTCAGCGGAGCTAGCAGTGACTCTCAGTCAGATTCGGAGCTAGTAGTGACCAGAGTTGGGTCCAAGTCGACTTGCAAGTCAACAAGTCAAGTCATTTCTAAAATTTTGGAGGCAAGTCAAGTCGAAGTCAAGTCAGTGCTGCCTCAAGTCAAGTCAAGTAACTTCGAAAATTTTGAAGGCAAGTCAAGTCGAAGTCAAGTCAGTGATGCCTCAAGTCAAGTCAAGTCAAGTCAGCTGTCATGCAAGTCACAAGTCAAGTCAAGTCAAAGTCAAGTCAAGTCGAAATGCAAGTCAAGTGGAAGACAACTTCAAAAAATTTTACATTTTCCAAAACATCATATTTTACGTTTAGTAGGCACTCCAATCCATGAAAAACCTATGCCAAGGTGTAGCAGGGCATGTACATGTATGTTATGTAATCATGGTAAAAAACTAGTCTATATAAGTAGTATTATTGGCACTACGGTTGAGACTGGTCATATAGTATTGTATACTGTATATTGTAATGGTGATGCAGTGTTACATAGAATGTAAACAGCACATGGTACAGTACAGAGTGTCCACTGGCCAGTCCTGCAATTTAACTCTAGTAATATTGCACTGTGCATTGTATTCACTACTGACACCACACCTAGGCTACACCTACACTACTTGCACTGCGTGTACTTGTGACTATGCATTGTCGTTGTGTAGTCTCACGTACACACAGCCTAGATATTGCCTGAATTGTGTATCCTCATAGCTAACCTTGATATACTCTGAGTGCTGCTAGTAGCACTGACCTAGTACAAATGATAAATAGGTAGACAATTGAGACCTTTTTTCCATGTTGGCTAAACACTGTACAAAATTTTTATTTGCCAGATTGACTTGGCAGAACCCAAGTCAAAATCACAAGTCATTCATGTGTCCAAGTCAAGTCAAGTCAAGTCACATTGATGTGCAAGTCAAAGTCAAGTCGAAATCACAAGTCATTCATGTGTCCAAGTCAAGTCAAGTCAAGTCACATTGATGCGCAAGTCAAAGTCAAGTCAAGTCAGCAGGTTGGCAAGTCCAAGTCAAGTCGACTTGTGACTTGACTTGACTTGGCAAGTCAAGTCAAATCAATGACTTGGACCCAGCTCTGGTAGTGACTCTCAGTCAGATTCGGATCTTGCAGTGACTCTCAGTCAGATACGGAGCTAGCAGTGACTCTCAGTCAGATTCAGCTAGCAGTGACTCTCAGTAAGTTTCCGTGGGAAATATAACATGAACTCAAGCTGCAATAAAATCACTTTTATTTCTTTGGCATCAGATTGCTGTTGACTAGACACAAGACAAATGAATCACCAGTTACTGCTTACTTGCCGCTGTAAATTAATGATTAAAAGTCAAACAATCAATTGAAGGCAATGCAAATCGATATAATAATATATCATTCAATTTATTTAGTGTGTTGCTTATTACCAAAACAGGCTAAATATAAATGATGAAAGCTGTTAGTTGGAAATGGTAAAGCAACATTTCCAAAATAAGACAGTTCCAGCAGGACGTTTCTCAACTGTGTAGATTACATTTATTAGAATACAACTCACCGATAATTAAGTTTAATTAAATGAAAAAATTAATATTAAAAAGGAAAATTTATGGGTGGGGTTAGGGGTTCAAACTGTCACGGAGAGGTTTAGTTTGGAACTGTCTTTTTCCCATTGTATTGGATTGCAGTACATCACTTCACCTCCATACTTTCCTGGTGTTCTATTTCTTTCTTTACTGCCTATTTTAATTTTAT
Organism: Bugulina stolonifera; assembly: GCA_935421135.1. Classification (NCBI taxonomy): domain Eukaryota; kingdom Metazoa; phylum Bryozoa; class Gymnolaemata; order Cheilostomatida; family Bugulidae; genus Bugulina; species Bugulina stolonifera. The sequence continues at coordinate 14,178,648 of OW285196.1, forward strand.
TTTACTCTTGCTAATTTTCATTTCATGGCGTGCATTCAGATAAATAAAATTAAAATAAGCAGTAAGTAAGCCCAATGACTGAAAGAAAAAAACAGAGATGCCAGACTCAGTTAATTCAAGCAACATTTTATGGCCTATTAAAAGACTCGTTTCCAAAATAAAACTTGCAAACATCTTTGGAAAAAAACTAGTATCCTATGTATGTTTGTGCAATATTATGAATCTGTTCCACAATGCTGACCATTAAGAAATTTACTTTAGCCTCAGTGACTGTGACAAACCCTATTGATACTCTTAACTATTCTCTATAATGGCATAGGCCTATGTGACTAAGAATATTGGGCCTACACTGTGGTGACTTTGTGACTACTATATCTAACTACTACTATTACTATTGATAATTCAACTTCTGTTGATTCTATTGATACTGTAGCTACTACTGGACCCTCTGGTACTACTGCGACAACTTACCACTTTTCTACGACTAACTATTATTGTAACCAACTACTACTATTACTACTGCTGATTTTAACTACTTGCATGATTACTACTAATGCAATTATAACTAACTACTGAAATCACCATATTACTGCTACTACACTGCTATCACTTTAACTTACTGCTAACTACTACTATAAGTAACTACTCCTACTGCTAATACGAACTACAGCTAACACCACAAATGGTTCTTTTATTTTGCTAGTAAACTGCTGCTGCGACGACTAATACTGACGATAGTGGGCATACTATCAATGTTGAGCTGATACTAACACATACAGCTTGTTGACTTGTGTTGTAGGATGTTGCAGTGCCTGCTGCAGTTGGGCCACCAGATGCTGATATGCTCTCTTACTTTATTCTATGAGTTTGTAGTACTGAAGCACTAATGAGTTTTACCATGCACTAGCCGTTGCTTTCAAGAAAATGCAGTTTCATATCCATATAGCTCTTCAGGTAGGTAGTTGTATGAATAACTACTCGGAATCCTGTATCTTAAACATTGATGCTTTATCGGCAAAGAAGATTTAGAATCTGATACTCCTTCAGAGTCTGTAATAATTTTGAATTTGGTTATTATAGTAATTACACTTACATGAATTATTCATTGTTACACATAAAGACTGTGTGTGTAGGCAGATCTATGTGCGAATGAAAGTAATTCACGAGATAGTCATTTCTTGGTTGCAGATAGATTCGGGTAAGATGTTCCAGACAAAATGTTATAGCCTTGGAATATCGCAAGAGACACCGATGGAGGGTAAACTATCCAGTTCAACAGGAACAACTTTAGGAAGAAACCTCATTCATCATTACAGTTGGTCTGGTATCCTTGCCGGCAGTCTCCTTGAGGTTAAATATTTGTCCATTGCTTTTGCATGTAGGTGCAGTAGTGGTGAAAGCTAAATAGACCTCATTACTCCTTAGTTGGGGTTTTGGAGAAGGGGAATAAATCTAGAAAAAGCGATTTCTGTTTAAGTTTTACTGAAAAACAGAGGTTATCTCAAATTTCTCCACTTCTGCATCTAAACAATTATTGACCTCCATGGCCTGAATCTTGCAACCATTTGCTATCAGCCATTATGTTAGCTGTCAACATAATATGGTCAACAAGGTCAGTCTATAACTGTAGGGCTTGCCAGTGACCTCTACCTCACCAACTATGCAAGTGTTCAACTGTTGAAACCCAGGCAGTGAAGTTGAAGTTTGATCATAACACAGTCCACTCTGCACTCTGCTGGAACTTCCTCCACTTGTACACCTCTGCTCTGACTGCTCAATACTCTCTAGCACAATCTGTTGGCTATGTTATAAAACCATAGTAGCACATAAGTGCTACATGATGGTAATCATTAGTGCTTTGCCATAGATTCAGCAGTTAAAGCTATCATAGAATCCACAGGAGCCTAGCCACCTGCAGTATAATATTTTAATGTGTACTTTTAATAATACTATTACCAATGTTTTTCATGGGTAGCAGAGTGTCAGAAATTATTCCCAATGATATTGTGTAAACCTTTTATACATGCATGTATATGTAGATATAATAAAGAATTCGTGATTACATATAATGTTTATACAAATACAGTGTGTTGTGCAATATGGTACCTTCAGCATGTACATGCATGTTTATTTGTCACACATAAGTTTTATAATGATAAAATGTATATTATATTACTGATACATGTACAGGTATAAATGCATTTGCATTGTTGGCAGACGATGCTAAGGTCTACGTGATTGCACTGCACTGACAACTGCAGTCAAGAAATTGAAATGAAAGTAAGGAAAACAAATACATGTATAATTAGCATAGCATTATGTTATACGGATAATAGTATAAAGTTATCTCCCCAGGAATGGTCGATCGCCGGAAACCATAGTCTCACAAAATAGAATGGCGAAATCTCAAAAAGGAGATAACTCCTAATTTTTCAATCGTTTAGTAGGAGTTTTAATTTCACTAATTGAGGCATAAGGAGGGTCATAAAATACAAATCCTTTGTTATTAATAAAAGAACATATGTTGATTTAGTATACTGTACAATAATTGTTCGAATATCTTGTTTAGAACAGTACAAAAACTAACTTCAAAGTAGGGCACAATTTGTGAATTTCTCCTTTAACTAGAGGTGTGATAACACAATTGAAATGACTATAAATGGGTTCTTTAGGGTAAGAGGATTCAAATGATATATATATTTACACCTTTTGATGGACAACAACTGATATAATGGCAGAACTAAAAGTCCACTTGGAATTTGGCTACTGCATTACAGCGTCCCAACTATTTTGCACATCTCTGTACATGTATTACAATGGTTACCTTCATCACAAGGCTACAAGTCAGTGCTATTACACATTAACTTATTCTCGAATTCTAAGTCTTGGTAACCTATGTTCATACAAACTAACGGGATTATAACATTAGTCTGTTTGTCTGTTAGTCTCATCTAGTCATCTGATTGCTGTAACAGTTTACAATGTAAATTAAGAACGCTTAAAGTTGGCCTCCTAAAGTTAAATCGGCACACATGTTACTAAAATAGACATTCAGAGACCAAATGGCTGCGTGTGATTGATATAGTACTTCTTTAGGAACACAGCAGGCACATTGAACATGATACTAGCTACCATGTTAAACATCACATGTACATGTACATAGCCTGTGATCTTAGAGAGTTATTGATGCATTGAGAAATCTAATCGATATACATGTTGTAGTACTGATGATCTACATGTAGAAGTAACAGCCTGAGATTGAAGGTCATTTAACTTTATTTAATATTTTCAAATAAATTGAAGAGTTCATACTTTACAGCAGTAATTCTACAGCCTCTGCTAATATTGAGAATAAGTTTATTGGTATTGACCCAAATATTAGAGTCGATGCAAATATTAATAACAATATGAATAATATTTGTATGTTAAAGACACAGGTGTACATGTAGTTATACTTGCATATTATTTATAAAATTGAGAACCAATTTTCTGATACAATCCAGCATTGGTCCAAAAATTGCTGATATTGTTGATTACCTACCATAGACACCAAGCTGAATGAGTGCTGCTATGATAGCAACATTGTGAATCAAATCCATCCTACAACACAAACCCAAAGTAGATGTACATGAGCATCTATGCATACATTTACATATTGATATGCATGTACATGTACTGTTATACATGTACAGGTAGATACATGTAGATGGACGTAGGTAGATACATTTACAATGTATATTGCGTTGCAAAGAGTTGATGTTCATGAACATTTCCATCTACATGCTGTAGTCGACTGGCAATGCATGTACTTACACTTATACTTTTACTTATGCATTTAAGTGTTCCTACTGTTATTTAAATGTAAGTCAGCAATATTTACCTGGATGTCTTCATGTGTGTGGTGTATATGTAATCAGGCACACTTCATTACCAATGTAAAACGCATGAAGCTACATGTATTATAGTTTGACACTTTACTATGACAACGTGTAAAAATCAACTGTTCAACTAACAATGATCAATCAGGAAAGACATGCTGCCTACTAGCTGACTGTGGCTAGCAATCATGTTCATGCTACCAAGTGACAGCTGACAATAAGTGGCAAATTCTAATTCTGTGCAACTAGTAGTTGTTTATCAGGCTCAAAGTCCAAACAGTTTGCTCAATCATTAGTACAATGAAACTTGGGAAATTAATGACATCATGATTGGTTTTCCTGACTGTTTAGTATCTCCAATTATAGATTTAACAGCAGTCTGACTGCATAAATACTTGGTGCTAACTACTAATTCACACAGATGATGTCACATGGAAATTCCTCCATAGTACTACTTCCTTGTGGTTGTCCTGTATTATGTATAGGCGGACATGTACATGGCTGCATAACTCCCTAATGGTAGTGTAATGTTTATAGCCTAAGGTCCCAGTGTATTCTTATGCTAATACTAATACTAAATTTGGATTGCATTCTAGATTTATGGTAAATCTCTGCATAAGTTACAAGTAGTTAGTGATACGACTGGCTGCCTGAGATAATAATGATGATCAGTGGCAGTGACCAGTGACAGTATTACCAAACTGCATTCTATTTAAAAGTATTAAATGTAGTGCTAATATAGAATGGGGTTGTATATGCGAGCTGAGGCTGTATGACAATGGGTTATTCTTGGGCTCGACCAGAGAGGCCTCATACACATATAAACCTAAAGACGAACTTTGGGATAATTTTTCTGACAGAGGAATGCTATCACCATGATGGATAGCTGTGTTAGAAGGAGGGCATCCATGATACTTGTAATCACTGCAATACGATTTGGTCATACACTTCTTCAGTTGAGTACATGCCCATGTTAGTTCGACCTGAAACAGTAAAACTGTATTTAAAAAAGCACTAGATCATAACAAAAGAATAGAGATAAAATTAGCACCACTTAATAGGGTTTTATTTTATCATATTGGATAAATAATTTGATGTTTTTTTAGCAAAGAAATTAGTTTTGAGCAGTCAGAGACTTGTTTCAAATCCATGAAAATACCAGTCCCAGACTGGGGTTTGAGCCCGGGGCCTCTATGGCACAGTGAGCTGAACATGCTCTGACTGGTCAAAAATAATTTCATTGCTAAAAATACATCATGATATAAAAATGGCCAGACCTCCTAACATAAATAATTTGCCATGTACTACTAAATGTAGGTCAAAATTGAAATTTACATTCAGCACTGTTTGTAGTTTTGTCAGGGTTGAGACCAGTACAGATAAACTTGCTAGTGCTTGTAAAATCTGTTAGGATTCCTAATTTCTTTCTGTTAAAGAATGCAGATCAATTGTTTTATCTACATACATGTACTCGTACACGTATGTTTTAATAAATTACAGACATGTGCCAAGCAGACAAATACTCAAGTCAAGAGTCAAGTAAGAGTATATATTCCCAATTGATAAAAAGTAATTTAGAGTAAACTCATCGGATGAAGCAAGTCAAAAGTAGAGTAAGAGTAAATAAACAACCATTTTGAAAAGTAAAGTAAGAGTCAAGCAACTAGTGCCAAAATTCTAGAGTCAGAGTAGAGCCAAAAGTACAGCGGTATGTCAAAGAGAATACCAATGGGAATTTTGTAGAATACAAATTCTGATGTATACAAGTGTGACAACACACAATAGGTAATACTTAGTGTTAGATCCAATTTTCTGTCAGTTAAAGTAGTTCTGAGGAACAAAGGCTATTTCAAATTTGCACTTATTATAATGGTAGGTCTGTTTATCTATGAGCCTCTCAGCTTCGCTATGGTGGACAAGACTTATTACATAATTACACCAAACCAATAGAATTATCATTGATAGCTGAGAGATTAGAGTAAAGTAAGAGTCAAGCATCATGCTTTGTAGGAAAGTAGAAGTAAAAGTCAATTCCCAGCTTTCACACAATACAAAAGCACAAGTCAATTAAAAGTAATGAAAAGCTGTTGCTCGAGTTAACTTGAGTCGAGTAAAATGACTCGAGTGCCCATGTCTGATAAATTATCTCTAATTTTACAAAATTTCAATATAATTTTATAATAATACTGTTAAAGAGTAGCAAATGCTTCATTAAATGTACAAGGGTGCATCTTCGGTCACATAACAAGCTAAATATACACACTGTTGGCTGTAATCCAACCAATACATTCCATGAAAGGCAGTCTATTATAACTTAAAGTTGTCCTCTCCTTGTTTGTGCTATCCTTGGGAGAGGACAACTTTAAATTGCTTTGACTTAGTTTTCCTGTAGCTACACATACTTAGAATAGAAAATATAGCCATTATAATTTGGATATTCATTGTTAGGAAAATAGTAGAGGTTTCACAACATTGTAATAAAAAACATCTTATTCTTATTTTTATACACTTATCTTTTAGCAGCTGCAAATGTACTTATTTAATTATAACCAATGATTGTATTCTTTCTTCTCCGCTTTCAGATTTTACCAGCAAAAAATAATAATTCTTCAGTTTCTTTAAAATAAAACTAGCAAGTCCTGGCCCTGTATTTTGCCGCCATTTATCAGCCAAGTCGGAAAAAAAAGAAATTAATAAATATTAATGCCGAGTGTCGGGAGGATAGTCAAATTTCAAGTAGTAGGCAGTGAAATCAGATAATACAACATTGGTGTCTACACCGCCTGGACTCTACTATAATATTTTAAATGGTAAAGAACTTGACAACTCAATAAAATGTGTTTTATGTTATTATTTGTCATTAAAACCCCTACATGATGTACATAAAATTTTAAAAATTCTACATGATACAAATTGTACTATGATTCACATAATAATACTAAAAGAACTAAAATAATGTTAATTCTACAACTTACATTTCTTTCTTTTCCAGTGAATCAAAGCAATGAGTACTGTAATAAATATGACAGCTGCAGCAGCTAAGAGACTGGATGCAATTACTTTTTTTCTCTTATGTTCCCAGTTGTCGTTAAATTATTAGCCCACAATGACACACAGAATGAGAAGCAGGATTACACGCATAGGGAAGTGTAGTACTAGTACACTGTGCACTTACACTTATCACCATTCACCAATGATTAGTAATGGTTAAAAACTTGATTAATGATCGCTTTAATGTTTGTGATCCTTGCAGTAAATAACAAAAATGTAGTGTAGTAGTAATTGTTTGCTCTAGATCTAAGAAATTGCCGTTCACTTAATGGTCCAGCTTATGTTTGCCGACAGTCCTAACAAATGATATATCACGCTATGTGATCATGCAATAATTGATGTTAACGCATAATACCTTAAATTAGGCTTCGTGCTTTACATTGCTTTTAACTATTACTCATGCAAGATCTAAATATTACCTTTAGCTTTGCATTTTGAATATTTTTGTGCTATTTCATTCTCGGCTAGGCATATTACACGTTCAACATCCTCGCTGTGTTCGGTGTGGAAAAGTAGCAACATGTTGGTGGTCTCAGCTTCTCTTTGAACTTTTCGCATCCAGGTGTAGTTCACTGGCTGAGGGTGACTGGTCACATACTCGGAGCAGTTTAGCCTGTGATTCTCCTCATCTTCAAACTCTTGGTTGATGGGCATCGGATGGTTAGCTTCCATCTCTAAACAGGAATTTGCAGGTAATTTGATTGTAATTTTTTTGGGATTTTTTAGAAACGTAAGTCATGCTGTTATGGGAGGTTAACAAAATTAGCAGATAAATAAATTGATTCCGTTCCTGTTGAGATAAATCGAAGGAATTTTTATGTATATTACGCTAATAATGATTGTAGGAGCAGGAGGTGGCTTAGTGGGTTAGAGCGTCTGCCCCTTTGTACTTTATTATTGAAATACTTCTATATGATAAAATACTTACATAGCAGACTCAAGAGGTGCGGAACTATACAGGCAGGGATTCTAACTGATCAGACATCATGTGATTAACATACTCGAACACTGATAGTAACTTTAGATCTTTAGCACTATCAATACAATTATACTTTGTATAAAGGTTTTATGATTTAATTGCTATTGAACCAGGAAAATACCTCAATACTACTTGAGCTGTTAATAATATTATACGTGTAGTAGACAGATTTGTAGATTGTAATTCATATTGAAATTCGTTTTTACAATCCTCTCATTCCTTCAGTAGCTGTCATCACCTTTTGATATTTTATACATGTACAATTACATTGTACTACAAACATGCAAATGTATAGCAACCGCAGCATGTTGTACTACGCATTGTTTCTCACGTTTTTGACAAAGCACTTGGTGGAGTTCCATGTTTAGTTAGCCCACAGTGATTGATACATTTGGAGTTATCTTCCTACTTCAGCATAGATGGTTGTATATAATATTAATATTGCACATATGTTGCTGTTAGAGCTTAAGTAGAAGGATAGACTGTGTTAAGGTGAAAACACCACTACGACTAGCAGACAGGATGCAGTTGGATAATAAATTTATATTAACCAGGGAAATTTTATAAAATGTTATTTTAGACACCGAGAGAGGGATGGGGCTGGATGAAGTGATAAAAACTGAGGTCTATGAAATGAGGTGTAAGTAAGGAACAGTGGAAACATGATGGTAGAGTAAGTAAATGCACAGAAAGCCTTGGGTTGCTAATGAAGTATGCCTTACTGTTATTACACTGAACCAATAAGATAGTACCACAAGGCTGTACACTAATAGTTCTACATTTACTTAATTGATAAATTCTAGGGTATTCAAACTGCATTATTGGAATTAAACATGTGTGTATATTGTCCAATAGGTTTAAAGAAATGGTTTAAATTTCAGTTTGCAAAAAGTATTTTCAAGGCCTTATTAATGTTTTGCTAAACAGAGTAAAAACATACACGTTTTAATCAATTAAGCTGTTGGTATTTAGCTAAATATACATGTAAATTATTGGTTTATAAGCTATTTCTACAAATATATATTATTATACAGACTAGATGTTTGGTTTGTCATGACGTTTGTTGTAATGTGATGCTACAACAGCAGATATTAGCTGCTGTTTCTGCAATAAATAATTCATTGAAAACTAACACTTGTCCAACACTCTCTACATCATATACATGTACATTGTAGATACCAGTATTCACCATATATTATTATTACAATGCACTGTTGACTTCTTGAAAGTTTCTCATGCTTTTGTGAAATTCTGTAAAGTTTTGCCCACCTAGAGCACCTTGCTCTCCACCTAGAGCACCTTGCTCTCCACCCAGAGCACCTTGCTCTCTACCCATAGAGTGTCCACACTAGATATGCACTTGTATATCACAAGATTTGGAACACTTCATAGCTACATGTACATTTAAACAACATGTAAAATACGTATATATTGATTACTTAAACAACCAACTAATTATTTGGTGTAAATATCAATATACAGACATTACTGTGCATACACTCTGTATGCATAATTCATCAAAATTTAATGATAATGCCATTCTTAGGTACAGTAAATTATTTGCATTGTTACATATTGCATATACACGTATATATACTTGGAAATTTTGACAATTAGACAAGCTTTCACAAAATATTTGTATTCTCAGTTGCTAGAGGAAGCTGGAGCAGTTTGGACTTGATAAAAAAACCTTCTGTTGGTATCTGAGACTATGACACCAGGGGAGATAATCTCTCACCTGCTTATTTTACTACTGGCAGAGCTTACAAGGTCTGAACTTCTAAACATCTGCTGGAGGGAAACAGATTCTGACTTTATTGGCACCCTCCATTGTGGACATGTCAGCCAAGGTATCCACATGCATTATCACTTACACAATGTAATAGCTATGAACAACACCGGATATCATTAGGAGTTATTTATCAGATCATTTTTCAACTCTATTTGTTTGGGTGGTTCAAATCAGACATTATGAATGTAGATATATTATGCTGGGTTCCCTGAACATTAGTGGATTGAGACTCATAATAATATTATGCCTACCATGTGACAATGTCTGATAGTCATTTGTCAATGTCCAATGAGCTATTCTTGATCAACTCAGAAATTGGTGAATTATTGTTATAAACCAATGTCACATGTACAACCAAACCAAGTAGAATCAATACAGGACGTCACAGAATATACTTCTAAGACACATGTGTCTTAGAAGTATATTCTGGAACTTCACATAGCTGCAGCTATGTGAAGTTCCTTTAGGTACATGCATGTCATCCTAGGTAGCAGTACACTAGCACTCCAAACATGTTATATATAATTAGCCCTGTAGTTGATCAGAATATTAGACTTCTAAGTATGCAGGGGCGGATCCGGCACAGTTTGAAGGGTCCCGCCATGGCAGGAAGAGCGGGACCCCCAAATCCACCCCTGATATGTGCTCTGTTTCTACAGTTTCCTTACATTATATAAAATCCATTTGGTTCATTTAGTTGCAGATATCTCCTCCAAGAGAGAAACAGGTGTAAGGTCAAAGGTCGAGTGTGCTGTTAATTGTTACAGTAGCAATACCTGCTTGACAGCAGTATATAACAATGCTAAGGGTTGTACGCTGACTGCCAGAACTTTTCAACAGCTTAATGTCCTCAACTCCAGCTCACAGCTAATTGGCTGCCCGGCCGATGACATCATTGAAGTGAGATCTACAGATCTGGTAAGTAAATTGTACAATTGTCTTACTAGCACATTGGATATTGTAGGTTTTACGTTTTGCAAGCATATTGTGTAGTTGTTAGGGGGTTTGGCCATTTTTGATACATTGATGTATTTTTAGCAAAAAAATTATTCAAACCCCAGTCAGGGACTGGTATTTTCATAGATTTGAAACAAGTCTCTGACTGCTCAAAAATAATTTCCTCGCTAAAAATACATCAATATTGTGTAGCGTATAACAGTGGTTTTTATTGCCAATTACATGTATAGGTGTAAGGTACACTGTAATATTTAAGCATGATAGTAACAAATAGACATGGTTGTGTGTAAACAAACCATACTATTCACAATATATGAATATAAATATTTATGATGCCCTAAAAATCTGCAATATTCTAAAACTCCAGAAGTTTTACTGATTAAATGTTGACTCAACATCTTGACAGGGCACCATATTAACTCAAAGCTGCTTTGTAAAATCTATAAAGAACAAGCATCTCTTCAGTTCATTTATGTTGCCGTTATATTAATTAAACCCAAGTCCTTGTGACGTGATAAATGTTAAACCCTCATACATATGCATACACAACACGGGATATATAACTATCTGCTGCCGCTGCCTTTTATTAGAATGTTTCCTGCCCAAGTCCCTGCATTGGTTACTCTATATGTGCCGCACACTGTACTGATTTAAACCAGACCAAAGGATGTATGGATGTAACACAGCAACAGAACAGTAAGTGATGTATCTCTATATATCAGGAAATTCAGATATAATACAATTTGCATTGGCTGTGTAACAGCTTTCTGTGCCGGTGTCTGCAAGGTTAGCTGTTGCTTTGAGCCAGTAATAAGGAGATACATGTAGAGCACAGTTGCAACCAACAGAATTAAATTAAATTAATTTTTCTGACACGACACTTTGTCCAGCAACATTAACACATACCAAGAGCTTGTATTAATGGTGTCTTCGTACTAGGTCTGCTTGGAAAGAAAAAAGAACAGGTTATTTGAATTACTAAGTCTACTGTTGTTGTAGATGACCAGCCATTGTGTGAGTTTAAACCACCAATCAGGTCTAAGGAGTATTATCTTCAAGGGCTGTTACTTTCCTATATGTCAGATAGCGATTCCAATTCTAAAGTAGCATTCGTAAGTATAGAGCTGTTTCATCACAATGAATTGTAGTGTGCCAGCTGGAGTTTAACTCTCCTCTCTTATATGATACACCTGTATTTGACAAAATTCACACCAGCCCACCCGAAGTGTGCTCTAAAGTAAATATGTACATGCATGGGATAGACCATTAAAGTACATGGAAGTATGGTATGACACAATGTTACATGTGTGTGTGGTATGACACAATGTTACATGTGTGTGTGGTATGACATAATGTTACATGTGTGTGTGGTATGACATAATGTTACATGTGTGTGTGGTATGACACAATGTTACATGTGTGTGTGGTATGGCATAATGTTACATGTGTGTGTGGTATGTATGTTCTAGAATCTCTCTTATATTTTTAGAGACTTGATTTTGTAAAGGAACATTCCTGGACGACCCTCAGAGTAAAATGGAGAGGCTCTCTCTCTCAAGCGTATGGTCCAAGGAGGGACATAATTGATGGATGGCGTATCAAGTTTAATAATAACGACTGTTCAAGTCCTGGTCCGATAGATATTCGCTTCTACCAGAGAGGGAAGAATGTCATAAATCGTCGCTCGACAGGATGTAAGCATGCCAGATGATTTTAACAAATATAGAACTAAGATAACAATTACTATAGTTTAATACCACAGGCTGAAATTTCACTAGTGACATTTTAGTTAGCTGCCGATATGATACATATATGTCTATGAACTTGGCCTGGTATTAGAACTACTCATACAAAGTGATCGTTGAAGATATTTTCTTCAATATTGTCGGTGTGTGATTATGAGTGCATGTGAACAGACAAGTAGCATTGATAGGAAAAGATAATGTACGTTATACATTTAATACGTGCCTTACTAATTTTACCTGTATATTAAACGAAGATGAAGTGATATGAACTGATATGTATAACACTGATGTTAGATTTTAGTTTGGGGTGAATCGCTTAACAATAGAAAGCAGTTCTAGATGTATTTTGCTTTTTTCCTAATATTTCGCTAAGCATTCTATTGTTATCGTCAAAAATATCAAAATTAAATTAAAATCAAAGAACCAAAATTTATTCTGATGGTGATAAAAGAATAGTTATCAAAGCATTACAAAACAAAATGCAGCTAGAATTGAGTTTTTTGTCGTAATACATACATAATAATTACATTTGAGGAGTAACTTTGTGTGCTGTTGTGTTGGCAGTTCAAAGCATTTGCTACGACCTCCCAGCTGGTAAAGTGGAAATTGCTATGAGAGGCTGGATGAAATATTCAGGTACATATTGGGCAGTAGGACGGAAAACCAACGGTTCAAGAATATATGTCGAAGAACTGAGCCAAGTAGCCCTCACAGCTAGTAAGTTCTAATGACATCAGTTGATGTAGAGACATTTCTGTATCTTTAACGTTATTGGGAACATAATATTTACTGATCTAGAATCTAGAGTTTGGCTATTCATGAATAATTAAAGGATAACCAAATCCCATACCACCTTATATACAGCCAAATACTATGTGGTGGTTTTTAGTCAAGTTTTCCATCGCTTTCATCGCTTTCATCGTTCATTTATTTGATGAACTTCCAACTTTCTATCCAATAAACAAATGAAGTTTCTATTTTAGATCCTACAGTATCCAATTGTTCTAGTCTATCTATATTCAATACACGACAACATACCTACAAAGGTGGATCCTACTTTAACGGAACAGTAAAGGTAAGTTATGACTTTACCCTATCACTTTCAGGTACCGCAACATCGCTCTCTATTAATTAAACTTTTGCCAGCTTACGCCATGAAGACAATTTTTAATTTGCAGAATAATGGAGGCAATTGATGCAATGAGAGTTTGAAGCGTGGGTGAGCCAGTTATGAGTGGCCAATCTTTAATAGAGTTCTGCATTTGTATACTACAGATATTTATGCACTGTAGTCAATATAGGGAAAACTTATAAACTTCTTTGTAGGGTTTTGACTATATGAAAGTGGCAGACAATACCGGTCTGAAGATAAATGTAAACACAAAACTGAGAGTGAAAATGGAAGCATTTCCACAAGGTGTATGTGCTCTCTTCAGCATTAAGGTAGACTTATTGTCCTCATAGTGAAGTGATAGTACGACTGTACACGTAGATCTTCTTCCCTATTAGCTCTTTCTCTACTAGTAAATTATCATTAGAAATACATTGTAGGTGGTTATTATCTGATATAAGTGGGAGGTATAAATAGGTCCACTAGTTAAATTGATTGTCTGAAGAATGAGTGGAACTATTACTCTTCCAAAGGACTCCATTGCAAGTGCTAACAACCCTGTGCATCTACGAACTCGGCTATTTTATATTATTTAGTTATATTTATGTAGTAGTAGTAGTAGTAGATGTATATATCATAATTTATAATAAACAATGCATCTAGCATAAATTATGTATAAGTTTACACACACGTTTTCTGTTGCATATGACAGATAGACGGAATGGAGTGCGAACCCACACCTATTGGAGTTGTTATATCTAGTAATAACTCAATGGATGTAGCCTATGAGTCTAGATTCACAGAATGTAAGGGTCACATTTCTCTATATGGGTATCATTACACGCCTGTCTAAAGGTTTGGTCGCACAATGCATATTACACAAATTGAGTGGATTGTGGCAAAACTCTTGTTGGTACGAGCCGTGGCGTGTCAACCTTTGACGAAACTGCAGGCATTAACCTTTGACAATACAAGTAGTGATATCCTAGAGTTAATTGTATCGTGTCTGGGAAATTTTAACTTTAACTGTGTCTTTGGGAGCGCAAAATATCGACATTGAGTGATTTTGAATGGCTTAAGGCCATTGGCAAGAGATAGAAAATGAGAAAAGTTCTACATGTACATTGCCTAGCGGTACAATGCTGTATTTTATGCTGTTGATTGTGTGCTGATAACAAGTTTGTAAAGTATTAGTATTCAAGACTACATTTAGTCTAAGTACAAATACGTGTAGGTCAGAGATGCTAAATATATTTCTTACTTCCGAGCTCTACAGTACAATGTATAATATGCATTTCTGTGTTCTGTTCAAGTTCAAGGCCATTGCTATGGTGTAGCCTCAGGACTGCATCAAATTAGCCTTCATGTGTCGACCTGTGACAATGGAGTTTATAACATGGAAGCCTCTACTGGATACCCAGAGGAGTACAGTTGGATTTTGGTTGAGGAGTATAGGCACTCTTCTAACATTATGGCAGGTGCAGTGTTTAGGGATCTAAGTCTAAACACATGTACTTGCAGGTAACAATTAATGTCTCTGTGATCTGATCGGAAATGTCCAACAGGAAGTGAATATATGACATACATAGTTTTTTATTGTGGGGTGAACTTGTACATGCATTACCTAGTGCTTTGATTATGGCTGTGTTTGAGACAAAGCTGTGTGCGTCTATGCTTTAAGTAATCAGACTGTAATTATGCGCTAAGGACATCATTCTTTAGTAATTAATTATCCATCTGATTGAAGCATTGGCAGTGGATGATGAGTCTATCTATAGAATCCCACAGTTGAACATTATGACATGGGGCCTAAGTAATCCAAATGTAAAGACAGTTGGTGAACAGACAGCATGGGTAAGCAAAGCTAGTGGTAAGAAACTGTAGGTAAACTACAGGTGCAGTCATTGGAGTTAGTGGTAATGGTGGAGAATTCTGGGTAATCAGAGGTAGCGAATGATAAGATGATGAGGAAATATTATTAGTTAAGTACCCGGATGTCGTGAGGAACAAAATGTGATAGATTGCAAGATGAAAGTTACAGTTTCATTTGACGTATCAAGAGTTATCTATTCAGCATCTCTTTTATCTTTATAGTGCTAATACCTGGACCTTAGACTAACATAATTGCTTCAGTTGCTGCAGCATGACTGGAAATTGGAAAATTGCATTTCTATCTACATAATGTAGACTGCTCAGTTGTGTGTGTTCTCAGTGCATTATCACATATACATGTAAATTATATACATGTAGTAAGTGAGAAAAGTCTAGAGATTCTGTGCATTTTAGTAATACAGTAACAATTTCAAATGATTGAACCTCAATAGAAATATAAAAATAAATACTGCTCACAGGTGGTTGCTTAGCTGGTGTAGTGGTAGCATGTTTCGTTCACTGTGCTAGGCGCGATTGGGTGCTGTAGAGACCTTGGGTTCAAACCCCAGTCAGGGACTGGTATTTTCAAGGACAAGTAACTGACTGCTCAAAAAAATAAATTTTATGTCTAAAAGATGTCAAACAAAAATAAGTACATAATAAATTAATTATAGAAATTTAATAGCTACAATTAGTTAAGATAGCTCTGAGTTGAAACGACTTTCTCAAGTTTTGTTAGAGTAATCTCTCAGCTTGATCTGCACTGGACTAAATTTAACTTTTTTCTTTACATAAAATACAGGAAGTCACAAACTATGTAAAGATATACAAGGACAGTGGACTGCAAATATTGCTAAGCGGAACTGGAGCAGCGACGGGATCATCAAATGACTTGTGCTGCCGATACTATTTTAAGATCAACGGCATGGAGTGTGTTAGTCCAGGACCTATTGACGGCATCGTGCATGTCCCCGGAGCAGTAGAGTTTCATTCAGCTTTCATGAGTAGGATTTTCACATTAGAACAATGCCTAGACTGATTTCTGATGTAGAATGATTTTGTAGATTGCGATTTAACTCATATTTTTTGAAACAAAGAAATTCAGTTTACTGTAGATGTGCATGTATTTGATGTAGAGAAGTAATTTCTCTGCGTTTACACGTATATTTAACCTAATGCATGTCACTACTGTATTGCAGTTGAGGGTATTTGTGAAGACGTCAGAACAGGTCCAGTTAACATCACTCTCTGGTCAGGAAAGTGTCTTGGTTCCACCCCGGTAAACAGATGCACTCTGGGATACAAAGGATTTGTTCATATGATGGTAGCCGAAACTTTTGTTGAGAGAGAAATTGTCCAGTTTGATTGATGAAATAGTTACTAATGTTTTCTGAGCTCACACTTCCTGAACAGCATGACTTGTATTAATAATTTATGTTTTGGATTTGTCAAAGTTGTATGAGAGTGTGTGTGCCGTGTCTTTCTGTCTACCTGTGTGGCATTAGCTAATAATGCAGACTAATTCTCATTATTACTATTGTAACCTTCACTTAGAGTTTGTGATTATATTCAAATTGTTTGTCATTTGTTTGTCATTTTGATGTAGTGGCTTTTGGAAAATGTAAAGCAATGGATTGAATTTTAAATGCACCCTTTGTTTGATATGAAAGTTCTATTGACCTACTGCAAATGATAAGACGAGAACAGTATCACACTGGGATTTGGAATACAAAAATAATTTTAATGAAAAAGCACTTGAAGACAAAAAATCCATAATCATAAGTCTCGTATCATCTCTTCTTGTTGAGAATGAGAATAATATAGTAACGGAATGAACTACTAAAAACTGTTTTAAAAGTTTCTGATTGCAATAATATACACACGTATATACACACGTACATGTAGGACTTGTAGGTCCTTGGTTCCATGCCAAAGCTATAATATAATATCAAAATGTTGAAGAACTGTATACTTTACTAAACAAGTGCGTCAGTGTATACATGTAAGTGCTACTGCAAACATCAAGGAAACAACAAATGCAATAGAAAGGTAGATTTAGCAACTTTTAGTGAGTCTAAAAATAAAATTTATTGAGTGGAAGTCCTATCAACATTCAATCTATCCAGCATTTGTCTATATTGTAATATTGCCGAGTTACATGCACTCTTGGCAGATGCAAATAGTCTTACTGCATGATTGAGTGATAGTTTGGATCTAACTAAGTATTTGAAGGAGGTCGAGAGGGTAGTTGAGGAGGCTCAGCTAGAAATGCATTATGAACATAACCAGAGGCTGGTGTTGGACAGAAATTGTCAGCAGTATCATAAGTAGGTTCTGGCTGACGCAATACGCTAGTTGAATCAGAATAGTCAGGGTACTTGACGTTTTGTGGTTCGTCTATTTGAGCATACTCTGCTTCTCCTAAAGTCAAATCCTCGGCTTTCTTTGCAAGATTTCTGGCTTCTAAAACAGGAGCAAGATATTTTTCATTAAAACCAATTCCTTTCAACTTGATGGCAACAGTAAGTCATAACTTTCATGTATTGATAGGTCGAGATTTAAGAATATTTACTCAAATAATTACCCAATGATTGCATGCACATATTAAATGCCACAGGCAGCAATTGACAGATGTGATCATTGTATTGACATGGAAGCCATATTTAGTGAATAAGCAAACCTCTGTTCCGTTTTCGTCGCACGACAACCACAACAATACAAATTCCAATAATGGCAAAAACCGCAGCACCGAGCAGACTAAAGACAATGTGATACACTTTAGTGGGTCCATCCGGGGTTTCAGGTATCTTGTTCCAAACAATATTCCATGTCACATTGACAGAATGACCTAAATATTTAAAAAATATTTTGCTGCAATACCAGTGACTAATTCTAGAAAACAGCAGCAGTTCTTAATCACAGCACTTCAACGTTTAAACGACAGTATCTATATCAGCATTGGCTGCTTACATGCAATGTTGTAGTGTGTTCTTGAAAAGCATTTTTAAGATTTTGCAATATTGTATATATTTATTTTACTTTGTGATTATTTACATTTACCTGTACATGTGCCATGCATCTTATTTGTTGATAAAAATTATTTACTTTAATGATTTGCATGCTAATACATATTTTAGCTTTTTACCTATTTCATTCTCCGCTATGCATATTAGCTGTTCCACACTGTCAACACCTCCGGTATCAAAGAGAGGTAATACGTTAGAAGTCTCAGCTTCTATTTGACCTTGTCGTATCCAAGTATAGTTAACTGGTTGCGGATGACCAACTATATACTCTGTACAGTTTAGCCTGTGATCCATGCTGCCATCAAACCATTCGCTTACAGGCATTGAATGATTGATATCCAAGTCTACATAATACATAGTGTAGCGTAAACGTACACATAAACCACAACGGTAAAATAAAAACTGCTTTGCCCACCATACACTGTAGGTATTATTGTCAAACAACATTCACACAAGTTACAATGTAGATACAATTGCAGTATTAGTGTATGGCCAATTTCAAAGAAAGAATGCATCAAGTAAACTCTATACAAGTTGTACATGTACAGTATGTCTTTAGTGCCATGGTCTTTTGTTGAGAACTTACAAAGTGGTAGAATAACCACAGATTTAAAAGCACTTCCTCCTTTCCAGTTTGGGTGTGAGGTATCTCTACACTGTACAGTTATTCCATCTCGGTCCTCCTTTGTTGGTATGTACGTCGCGTTGTGCGAAATCAATGTAGTGTTGCCTATCCTCATTTCTGTATAAGCAAGGTAGGAATAGTTGCAGTGCTACCAGGGAAAGTCCCATTGTACAAGCAAAGCATTTATGTTACACACCATTTCAGAACTTGGTTGCCTATTTGCTATTCTAGCTGCTTGCTTTGAAAACAAGAAATCTAAAAGTGTCAATTAAGCCTGTAGCATTCCTTAGTTACCTTTCCCTACTAGTACTAAGTGACTATGTCTCAGTGACTATGAACTTTGTCCACTTGTTTTTGTCCAGGCGATGCATTGAGAGTTATCCTCTCATACTGACCTTATAATTAGGAGTTATACTCTACTTTCCTTCGTGTAATCGGGGGTTATTATATTTTTTAAACCACACTCACCATATGCAAAGCTGGAAGTAGGTTTGCCACCAGTAGAGTTACAGCTGACGGTAAATGGTTGACCTTCTATCACTTGACTAGGTGTGAGTGTCATAGCTAGGTCTTTAGGTGCAACTATCAAATGTAGCTAAGTCAGTAAAAGACATGACTAATACAATGCACTTCATGTTAATTCATTGTGATTACAGACAAATTAGTTTTAACACTTATCAAAAACTAAAATACGCCATACTCCCATTTATCACAACACTGTAGATATCGGTCGTGGTAAAAGACGTGAGCGTGGCGTGAGAATGACATAGCGTCATAGAAAAAGAAGACAACTTCAACTAAAATCAATACCACTAGAAATCAAACTCTTGTTTACCCCAAACCCCTAACCACCACCCTAAAGCTTTATTTTCGTCTAGCTCCTCCCTAGTATAGGTATTCTAACGCTAGTTGGAGTTGTCTACACGCTCCCGTGTCATTCATCTCTCAATTCACACCCACATCTTTCACCACTACCTGTAGATGCACTACACAAACCTTTGATATCATGAATCCAGATGCCCGATTGAACTGCTGTGTTACTGAACTCAAGATTGATTACGGCCAAGCAGTACAGATACCCCTCAGTCTGTGTACTTGTGAATGTAACATTCAAATCCATAGTGAAGCCCTTTATATTCCCAACAGAACTACAGTATTCATCGCTCAGTGGGAGAGATTCAATTTCTGCATTACTGCTAAGATTCTTATGGTCTCTATAAGTAGATGCCCATCTGTACCATCCGTTCCAGCCTATCTTTGAGCACCCGGTTCGACCGTATACTGAATCTTTGAATACGTATGAAAGTGCTGCCAGAGCATGATAGCCATGAGCAATGCAGCGGAAGGCAATCTGATCACCCAAATAGAAGTCAGGGTAGCCATGAGACATGTATGTCACGTTCAACATTTCTTCTATAAATTAAATGGCAGCCACTTGACTGTGTTTGGGAAAATTGAATGTTCATATACATGTACATGTATAAAACTGAGCGATGCTGTCACAACTACAATGTGAATATTGCTCAGTAATGCTTAACTCTGTTTCCTTAGTAACATAATTTTTACTGTATCACAACACTTAGTATGGCTATGCCCAATATTTTGGGGTTGTTTAATTATTACCTTATACAATACTGAAGGTAGAAAGTAGGATAGACCAGTAAAAATGAGGCAAAATGAAAACAGTGTAGTGTGATATGACAAGTTAACTTATTTGCCTAATTTGTATTCATCTGATACAAAGACACAGGTCAGTACTTACAGTCAGTTACACAATGCGCATTTGCCTACGCTTAGACGCACATGTAGGGGGTTGTCTACTCACCGCTGAGACAACATGTGAATACTAGTGGGAAGAATAACCAGTATCTCAACCTCATCCTACAAGATTCAAACAACTTCAAGCTACATGACCTCTAACTAAACCTACATTTTATAGTAATATCATAGTTGAGCGCAAAAATATGGTTATAAAAGTGTTTCTATCTTTCAAGTTTGTTAGTTAGTTCAATCCTGGGCAGACTACGTTAAAAGTTTACAGCATTTCTTTATTGATTTCACTCATCATCATGAAGTCCCCCAGGTAAGACAAAATAAATCTCTTGTCTTTAGGGATACTTACTTTGTGTAGTTGTAATGTAGTAGTACACTTTATAATATTATAATCCAGGAGAAATTGTCTGTGTCCAAATACTACAGTTTAGCTAGTTATTATAGACAAAGCATAAAGAGAAAAGCTATAGTAGAAATCACAAGTTCATTGTGGTTGCACTGCTGTGTGCTGCTATGCTACTGAACTTGTCACTTATCAGGGAATAGCAATCAGTTTTAAATTCCTATTCCCAGTGGTGGATACAAAATAGTTACCCTCAGACATGTGCTAAATTACATCTGGTTTTTGTGGTGGATATGGACAGAATCTTGGTACGATATGTTTAAAATCAATTCGCACGTACACCTGAAACAGAATGAATTGACATGGTCTTTACTTCCTCCACAAGTACAGCCATTCATATTACTCTAAACACACAGGCTGTTATTAATCTGTTCTCCTATCAGCTAGACATTGCAGTATGTAGTAGATTCTCAAATGATATATTCAGCATAAATAGCACAACTTACTACAGGATAATATTCCAGTAATGCTTTCCACCTTTATTTGATGGTTAACCTGCATAAATTCACAGAGAGAGAGTGTGTGTGAATAGTGAATAGCATCAATTAAATAACTACAGGGGGTGCTATCAGGAAACTGTCAACATATTCTAAGAGCTACCCCTACCTATATCCACTACTGGGTACATGTAGTAAATATTATTCTACTACTCATACATCACTCAAATTGTGTTATTGTTCCATTGAAAGCTACATGTACATGTGATTATATCCTAGCTTTTATGGCATTAAATGATTCATTTTATTAGTTAGATGTGATTGGATAAATCTGCTTATCTCCATGCAATAAAACCAAATATTATTATTTGGTGACATTAGATGCTTGTAATATGTAATATTTTTAACATGATTGTGTTGGTAGACTTTAATAACTAGACTAGATGTTTGTTGCCACACAAAATGGTATAGAGAGGTTGATTGAACTGTTATAGTAGCTCGTTAGCATGTAAATGATATAATTATGTTTATGCAAGTACAATGGATTTTTAAAAAGAGGTAGCCTTCTAAGTTTCTAAAAGGATTTCCGTGGGTTTTAAAGTCAGGCAGAATTTAGACTATTTTTGTTACTCTTGTTCTGCCATGAAGTAGCTTACCTTATCGTTGCTAACAATGATGGCTACAACATTCAGTAGGTAACTGGGTGCCTCCAATATTTTAATAGAAGTTAAATGCTACAACGGAAAATAACTGTAAATGTTAAATCAGTTTTAAATAAATACCAGGTCTGTTATAGGGTAGATAAATTTTAGTACAAAGTACATAGAGTCTAGAGAAACGGTTTGGTTGCAGCATTTTTAAGGTAGAGTACAGGACATTATTTTATTCAATGTTGCAATATTGCAATAATTATTGCAAAACGGATAGATCCTTGGTCGCACACTAAAACCATATATGACAATGTTGACAAAAGTGTATACTGCGATAAACAAGGTTCAATTGCACTGCATGTGTATGTGTGCTAGCTGCAAACATTAAGGAAACAACAAATGCAACAAAAGAGTCAATTTAACAACTTTTAGTGAGTATCAAAATAACATTCACTAAATGGAAGTTCGATCAGTCTTCAACTGGTATTATAGTGTTTGTTTATTGTAATACTGTGGAGTTACATGCACTGTTGGCAGATATAGATAGTCTTACTGCATGACTAAGTGATAGTTTGAATCTAACTGAGTATTTAAAGGAGGTCGAGAGGGTAGTTGAGGAGGCTCAGCTAGAAATGCATTATAAACATAACCAGAGGCTGGTGTTGAACAGAAATTGTCAGCAGTGTCATAAGTAGGTTCTGGCTGATGCAATATGCTGGTTGATTTATAATAGACAGGGTACTTAACGTCTTGTAGTTCGTCTATTTGAGCATACTCTGCTTCTCCTAAAGTCAAATTCTCGGCTCTCTTTGCAACATTTCTGGCTTCTAAAACATCAATGAGACATTTTTGATCAAAACCAATTTCTTTCAACTCGATGGAAATTGTAAGCCATAACTTGCAAGTGCTGGTAGGCCGAAATTAAAAAATCTATAGCCCATGCATTATCTAATCATGATATGTATATATTAAATGCCACAGGCAGCAATTGACATATTGTATGTGATCATTGACTTCATTGTATTGACATGGAAGCCATATTTAGTGAATAAACAAACCTTTATTCCTCTTTCGGCGCACGACAACCACAGCAATACAAATTCCGATAATGGCAAAGGCGGCAGCACCGAGCAGACTAAAGACAATGTAGAACACTTTAGTGAATCCAACCGTGGCTTCAGGCATCCTGTTCCATGCAATATTCCATGTCACATTGACAGAATGACCTAAAAATATTGAGAACATTTTTTCCTGCAACACCAGTGAATAATTTTAGAAAACAGTTAGCAGTTTTATTGTGTAACATAAAGCAAAACATTTTAACCTTCAGAAAACAGCAGACGTACATACATATTTCAGCATTATTCGTTTATAATTAATGTTGCGGTACGTGTTTTAGAAGCATTTTTATGTATTTGCGGTAGTGCATATTTATTTCACTTTGTAATCTTTTACCATGCATCTTATTCTTTGAATAAAATTATGTACATTAATGATTTGCATGCTAATATATTGATTTAGTTTTTACCTATTTCATTCTCCGCTATGCATATTAGCTGTTCTACACTGTCACCACTTCCGGTAACAAAAAGTGGTAATACGTTGGAAGTCTCAGCTTCTATTTGACCTTGCCGTACCCAAGTATAGTTCACTGGTTGTGGATGACCAACTATATACTCTGTACAGTTTAGCCTGTGCTCCATGTTGCCATCAAACCTTTCGTTTACAGGCATCGGATGATCGATATCCAAATCTGCATAACACACACGTAAAACTAAGCCATCAAAGTAAAAACTGCATTTCCTGCCATCGGTATTATAATAAAACAACATTCAGGTTAGATAATTATGATATTATTGTATGGCCAGTTTCAAAGAAAGAATGCCACAAGTAAACTCTATATACACATTGCGTGTCTTTAGTGCCATATTCTTTTGATGATAACTTACAAAGTGGTAGAATCACCACAGATTTAAAAGCACTTCCTCCTTTCCAGTTTGGGTGTAAAGTATCTCTACACTGTACAGTTATTCCATCTCTGTCCTCCTTTGTTGGTATGTATGTCGCATTGTGTGAAATTAAAGTAGCAGCGTTATTTATCCTCATTTCTACATTATATAAGCAAGGTTAAAATAGTTGTAGTGTTATCAGTACAAGCAAAACATTTATATAACACACCATTCCAGAACTTGGTTGCCTATTCCACACTAGCTGTTGCTTTGAATAAAAGAAATTATTTAAAAGTGTCAGTTAAGCCTGTGGCTTTCCCAGTTATCTTTCCCTGCTGGTAGTAAGGGACAATGTCTAAGTGATGATGGGTTTTGTCCACTTGTTTTTTCCAAGTGATGCATCGAGAGTTATCATCTCATATCGACCTTATAATTGGGAGTTATACTCTATTTTCCTTCGTGTAATCGGGGGTTTATTATATTTTTTAAACCACACTCACCGTATGCAAAGATGGAAGTAGGTTTGCCACCAGTAGAGTTACAGCTGACGGTAAATGGTTGACCTTCTATCACTTGACTAGGTGTGAGTGTCATAGCTAGGTCTTTAGGTGCAACTATCAAATGTAGCTAAGCCAGTAGAAGACATGACCGATACAATGTACTTCATGTTAATTCATTGTGATTACAGACAAATTACTTTTCACTTATCAAAAACTAAAGTGTGCCATACTCCCATTTATCACTACACTATAGATATAGGTCGTGGTAAAAGACGTGAGCGTGACATGAGAATGATAATAATGATGTCAGAGAAGAAGAAGACAACTCCAACTAAAGTTGCTGGCGTTAGAAATCAAACTCTTGTTTACCCCAAACCCCAATCGCCACGCTAAAGCTTTATCTCCGTCTAGCTCCACCCTAGTATAGGTATTCTAATGCTAGTTGAAGTTGTCTTCACTCTCTCACATCATTAATCACTCAAGTCACACCCTCATCTTTCACCACTACCTGTAGATGTACTACACAAACCTTTGATATCATGAATCCAGATGCCCGATTGAACTGCTTTGTTACTGAACTCAAGATTCTTTGTGGCGGAGCAGTACAGATATCCCTCAATGTGAGTACTTGTGAATGTAATATTCAGATTTATAGCAAAGCCTTTTATATTCCCAACAGAATCACAGTAGTCGTCGCTCAGTGACAGAGATTGAATGCCTGCATTATTGCCAAGATGTAGGTGGTCTCTGTACGTGGATATCCATCTGTTCTGGCCTCTCTTTAAGCACCCAGACCGACCGTATACTGCATCTTTGAATATGTATGAAAGTGATGCCAGAGCATCAAATTCATGAGCAATGCAGCGAAAGGTAGTCGGTTTCCCAATATAGAAATCAGGGTAACCAACAGATGTGTATGTCATGTTCACAGTCTCTTCTAAAAGTCAAATGACAGTCAGCTTCGTAGTTATGTACATTGATTTTAATAAAATTGAATGTGCAATATCGGATCCTGGTGTCACCTCTAAAAATATGTGAGTAATGGGTAATGCAGTGCCCTTAGTAACTTTCTGCTATGCCACACAGCTGTAGGCAAAGGAGTTTCAATTACTAGTTATGCTACAACACCAGGTCTAGCGTTGATGCAAATAATTTTGTGCTGGAGGGGGCTGTTAAATTGAAGTATGGGACAGCGAGCAATACATCATGTACATTTGTATTATACATGTGTATAAATTAGAATACATGTAGGTAGGCAATTAAAAGTACACATTGAAGCAAGTTAAAAAGTGTGTTAAAATATGAGGTAATTTATATTCCTTGGATATGAAGACATATGTGCTTGCTTATTGTCAGTTACACAAAACATACCCACATATATGTACACTGTACAACATGTACAATACATGTACAGGCAGGGAATTGTCTACTCACCGCTGCGACAACACGTGAATATTAGTGGGAAGAATAACCAGTATCTCAACCCCATCCTACAGGATACAAACAGCTTCAAACTTAATTATTATTGTAAACATTTCGTTTTTCCATGTTTGTTGACTAGTAAAAATGAGTACAATTTGGTTATGCAGCAACTGATTCAAATGCTTACAATATTCACACTCTAAGCTGGCCATCACTAGCCTAATACTGGCAAGTAGAATGTGAATGCCGTACTCCAAACAGACTATGAAGTTTTATCAGGTAAAATATAGATGCAGAGAGTACTCAGTACTCACCTTGTATAGATGTGGTACGCAATTTTATACTTTATAGGGTCCAGAACAAAGTTTCTACAGTAATGCAGTAGTTAGTTTTAATTATTGATAAAGTTACAGTAAAACTCATGAGTTTATTCTGGTTGTATTTCTGTGTGTTGCTATGCTACTGAACTTGTCCCATACCAAGAAATGGCCATCAATTTTGACAGAATGACAATTCCTGTTCTCAGTGGTGGATATAAATTAATGTACATCTGAGAATGAGCGGACCAGCACTGTGTAGCGGATACTCAAATGATATAACTCAGTATTAATGGTACAACTATAATTACAGTATTGTAAATAATATTTTACTGATGCATTCTGCCTTTATTTATATGATCATAGTACAAGAAGAATATAATGATGCACCATTATATGCATTCACAATAATAAAGTGTGAATTTAGCGGTAAAATAATAGCAGTGGAGGGGGGGGGGGTATCAGTAAACTGTTTACATCTAAGGTTTACCCCCTCTGTATATCCACCACTGAGCATATTTACTCTACTACTGTTACTAAAATTGTGTTATAATAATACTATGTTGCAATGGTTATTATTTCATTGAGAGCTAAATATATCCTTGTTTAAATTATGGAATGATGTGATTCATTTTTATTTCACTAGCTCTGGTATGATAAATTCTTTTACAGAATTTTTGAAATTTCAATGAAGTGAAACCAACTATCAGGTATTTTGATGTTGTTGACATTAAATTCTTGAGTGCTATATTTTTAACATGATTGTATTGCTGCATCTTTGAGATTTTAAACATTTATGGTAAAAGTTATCAAGTAGAGTAGTCTTCTTGCCAATAGTGAACTAGGTGGCATAATCTAGTGCTAACACAATCACAAAAAATGTTATAAACAGATTGATTGGGCACGGTTGTACAATGTACAAGTAGGATAAGATTCCTGTATGAAACTACCAGGGCACACCGGCTGAAAAACACCCCAAAGGTTAATCTATCTTGCTACAGTATATTAACCTCTCAGGGTGTTTGCTAGCAATGAAACCAAAACTAGTTGATATGTGTGCAACTATAATGCATTCTAAAATAAGTTGTCTTTCAAGTTTCTTCAAAGATTCTTGTGGGTTTGCAGTCAGCTAGGACTATTTTTATTACTTGTTCTGCCATGAATTAGCTTACCTTTTCATTGCTAACAATGACATCTTCAACATTCAGTAGGTAACTGAGTGCTTTCAACTTTTTAATAGAAGTCAAACGCCACAACAGAAAACGAATGTCACATCAGCTTTAAATAAATACTACATATTATAGGTCTGTTATATGGTAGATAACAACAGGTAAAGCATAAATTCTAATACTTAAAGGCACCATTTGATTGCAGGATTTTTGTGAAAAAGTACAGAGAATTTACTCAATTTTGCAATATATTTTATGACATTATCTGATCATGCATGTGCATGCATGTTTAAGGGGCAAATACATGTATTTGTCAGAATTTTAGCGAAAAATTCACATTTCCAGCCATAACATGAATTAGTGTGTTGCTGGGAGTTTGGTGTCTATTCTAATAGTCAACATATTTATTGGTAAGTTTATAGTAGCTAATACCCATTTTCAGAATGCAGATGGAGAAACTGCATGGTATGGTCGTGAAATGATAAAGTTTAGCAACAAAGGAATAATTATTATCAAAATAATTATTACTATACTACACAAATGATGGAGTTGGCAAAGGGGAGATAAAAATACAAGTTCTTCAGAATATTTGGTAAAGTGAAGAAATAGCAATCTACTAGAAATGCTGAGTAGTCAGTATTGGCTTCACAACAAAAATATTCACAACAATTTGTGATTGAGCTCTCACTTTTAGCGCTGCTGGTACAGTGTAAAATAATATCTGGTAGATAGTTTTTGACCATTTAGTGTATTAAACATGGCGGCTGCTAGACCTCCTGTGGCTGGACCTTCAGGTGGGGCAGGAGTTGGAGCTCCTGCAGGATCTACAGTCTATGGTGGAGTATTAATGGATGTGTTCAGCTCGTATCTAATTTTAAAGTAAGGCATATTGTAAACTATTACTTGTCTGTGTGTCCGATTAGGTACAGCTTCTGCTACACCTAATACAGCCTCTTAGTACAACTGTAGAAACAATTGTGTGTATTCTATAATATTGTAGTCTACAAGACGAGTCCACTAAATGGCCAATTCCATCAGAACAAAATGAGTGCTATAGAAAAACATTAGAATTATTATCATCGTCATTCCCAGGAGCAAAGAATAGAGAGTGGAAAGATGGTATCTCTGAGCTATGTAAGTTAGTGCATTTCTTGTTAAGTGTTGTCTTTCCATGATATTTACATGCTAGCATTAGGCAATCTGGCACTAGATGGATTATTATAATATAGTCCTAAGATTTTGCCGTGCATAATAATGTTTTATATTACAGCAAAGACTTTCGATCTGCCAAAGCCAGACTTAATGGCCATGTCCGACAGACGCTTTATAAGTCATATTGAAAACGTTATGACAGACGTTAAGCTGGATGACAATGATGCTGCAAACACCTGGAAGTCAATTGCTAAGGTAAAAGTGTAATATTGTGGTGCTTAAGCTCACCTAGCCTGCAGACATTCACTACTGCATGGACTATATACACTTATACTATTGTACAGTTCTTCTTTACATGTTTATTTGATCCTTGTTACTGTCAGAAAACTGCCTTGCTCATGTGCTTTATTAATCAACCAATCATGTCTTCGTACATGTTTACAGCTATTCTATTTTTATTACAAGTAAATTACTGTCCACTCTCCTTCTACTGTACATGTAAGTCTTTTTGCCTATTGTAATTGCCTAAGTGATGGCCGATGTCTTAGACCTTAGCCATTTGAATATATAATTCATTTCACATGATTGTAAGCACTTTTTGTGCATGGCCGACCTTTTTATGGTCGGACCTCGGGCACTTTTCCGGGGACTATACCGCATCGTACCACCCGACCCCTTGTCGGTCTTTTTATCGGAAATTCAAATAGTATGAAAATCAGCACATTTTCTATGCTTAATCAGTTGTTGGTTGTACTTCAATAAAGCAACATCTCCTAACTCAACCTACAGAGTCTTACTCTTGCAGGCAGGCAGCTCCAGACTTGGTCCCCTGGACCCTTAGCCCCCGAGCTCGTCTCCATACTTGTATAAAACTCTCACTACACTCTTGATGAGTATGAAAATCGGACCTTAGTCGATCCTTGACTTTTCAATGAGCCTAAGCATCGGGACCTACGTCCCCACTTCAACATAGACACTTTCTACACTCCTAGGAGTATAGACCATCGGACCTACGTCGACCCTTGACTATTTAATGAGTCTAAGCATCGGCCTACGTCCCCTATAATACTTATAAGAGCTTACATAACTGTTCATTCTTATGTAATGTGTGGAAGTTCACCTTGGCAGCCCACTACCGCTACCAAGTGCTTCCCACACTCGTGCTAATATTGGCACCCGTATGAAACCCAAAGCACAAAACATTACAATATTAATATTATAATGTTGTATAAAAGGATCTAGTCAAGTACATCAATTCGGTATAAACCCTTCATAGTAAATGGTAGTATTTTTTATTTGGTTTAACTTTACAGAGACTTTACATAAATGTAAATGAATTATGAAGAATCATTATTTCACAAAAACACTCAAACTTAGTAAGGAGAGAAATATACGTTGTACTATTAAATTCAAATAAAATTTGTAAAATTGGCTGAAAGATAAGTCTGGGTACTTGTATTTTATCACTGCTCCAAATGAGTCTCACATGGCGAGCAATACAGATCACTCTGGAGCAGAAATGATATCTGCAACCCAATCCATACACAACTTTGCCACAGACATTTCAATTTTTCGATTATTGCTAGCATACAAACAGTTTTTATTATGCTTGAAAAATGGTATAGCTGTTTGCAAATAGAGAACAATGCAAGGCAACCAAAACCAGTCTTCGAAATCGACAATGGTGTTTGTTCTGGTGTTGGTATTATGCACTGCCATGACTGTATAACATATCCTCTCCTTTCTTATCATTCCTAGATGTTCAAAAAGCTATTTCTGGCTGCCACAGAGAGCATTGAGAATGGTCAGATAAGCAGGGCAATTACAATGCCAACTGTTGCACACTGCCCATGGAGATACACTATGATTGGTCCACATCTAATCTCGCTAGAAACATATTTAAACCGTCCAAATTCAACCGTGAGTGAAGAAGCTATTTACAATCATTTACTTATATTATACATGTATATTTTGATTAACTAGTAATAGTGTTAAAGCTTTGGCCAATCAACAATAGTCGGGGACAGCACCTACATGTAAAAAAATGTTTCCACACACATATTTGTGCACAAATCACAAAGTTGTTTTCGCAGGTAATCATTAAAAACTGCTTTATTGCACAATTCTGATAGTAAATCACAAAGAATAATGTGTTTCTTTTGCAGCAATCCATGTCGCATACTTCAGAAGATGACACTGTGTTAATTTCAGAAATCCTATTTTTGATGAATTTGGTAAAAAAATTGTAATGTAGTCAACCTCTTCCATCAATGATATTCTATATGATTTGAATTCGCCAAAAACAACCAGGAGAGCTCAGTTTCCAATAAGAGTACGGGCAGATTTGAAGTGCAAAAGTACCACTAAGTTTTGCATTTTGTAAAATTAGGTTTGCTATTATTTGCCAGTTTGTCCCAATTTTTTATGCCTAGATCATTTTGAGGTGTAGAGATATTTAGAATGTCTGCAAGTACGGCACCATGGTTGTAGGATAAATTAGGAATTTGATCTCTATCTAAACTGGTCTAATATAAATAAGCTATGATATATCATGCTACAAGTACTACATGTATACGGAGACATTAAACCCAGTACCGTACAAAACCCAACACAGTGCTTGAAGGTGAATCCAGTCTTATTGTGTTAATAATCACTCTGTAGAAGAATTGACCAGTTGACCAGTTGACCAATTGACTAGTTGACCAGTTGAACAGTTGACCAGCTGACCAGTTGATCAGTGACTGTTAGTCATGAGAGATCTCTACTCACAGCCCATCTGCAGTTAATTCACATGTAGTGACTTATAATATCTCTCATCATGCCATGCCCGATTTGCTTTTGCTCATTCTCAAAATTCTATAGTGATAATCTACAGTTTTGCATAGACAAAAAGCACAGTAGAATGCGAGTTGGTCATGTCTGCTACATGTATGATTGTGAGCATATTAAACTTGAAGTGCTTTGCAGGTACTTTTGAGTAGAGCAGCCCGTAAAGCGAATAATATACATTCGTGCAGCGTATGTCAGTGCCCCAAACGCAGAGAGGATGCACAGTTCCACAGCGGATTATGGAGAGGGCAGTGCTCCACATGCCCTGAACGCTACTGGTGTCTGTATGACAACTGCAACTTTGAGCACCCTGGTCCGTCAGCAAAAGCAACAACTAAACACTTCAAGACTACACACCCTCAACCAACCAGAAAACGGTTCCTTCACTGTAATTCAGATGATTGTCTTCATCCCTTATACAATGTGGACCCTCAAAAGGACAGTGTGAACTGTTTAGGATGCAGCAGGTACAACTGTTTAGTAGCAAATTGTGAGGAAGTCTTTCCCAGTAAGGATGAACTGAAGAATCATTTACTAAACTGCCGAGCACGAAGACATTAAAGGAACTGGAAGACATTAAAGGAACTGGCAGGTTATATGCGTGTAATATCTTAGCTTTGATAAATGCACAATCCCAGTTATCTCAAAACAATATTACTATAAAATCTATCTTGAAAATAAATATGTACCTTTCAAATTTCATAAATACATTGAGGATTTGAAATGCCAGTGTGAATGGTAATACAGGTAAAATTTACATTGTACATTGTATATTATCAAAAAATAATACTTTCTGGTTGAATGATGAAGGGCACATACAATTTGGTATGGGCCAAACTGGCATATAATGGAACAGTGAATTCTATCTACTGTATATCTGAAAACTCTGGAACCATTGGCTTTGCTTGAACTGATGTATTTAAGTTATTGCGGTATTCTAATAAACCTACAAAATTACATTATATTTTACATGTTTGGTGCAACCCTATTAAATGAAGCTCCACCGATAAAGAAAAGACATCATTTGAATAATAATATAAAATGCTGGCCATAGTTTAATGATCCCATGAAAACAATTTACTAGTTTTTACTATGAAACTAACAGGCGAGAATTTTTTAAAAAATATGTGGACTGCTTTAAAATAGCTTAATGACAGAAATTCTTGAAAAATAATGTAGTAATAACCAACTGACTGGAATATGTATACCTGCTGCAGGTTCAGCAAATATAATACTATTACATGTGTATATTATAGCAATTTAATTAATAAATATTTCCTGACTGAGTATGGCAGCAGCAGCAGGAGCACCTGCAACACCATCTATACTGTAATGGGTTTTGTGACCCGGGTCCATCCAAGAGGTCGCAAAGACACCTATAAGGTCGGGTAAGTAAGGGTGGCATACATTGTGCTGTGCTCTTAATAACTTATGTTTGTGAAATAATTTAAAAAATTGTTAAATGATTGGATAAAGATCCATACATTCTTTGTTACACAACACAGGCATGTATTACATTACGGGACATGTACGTGTTTGATCATTTACTGTATCTTGCATGATGAAGTTGCCTTTCATGTTATTTAGCTGAAGTGTGTGAGGTAGCGAGAGAGAGAGAGAGTAGCTAATAGAATAAACAAAGGAATCCGACAGTAATACGCATATCCTTATGTTCCATGATAGAGATTAAAACTCATTGAATGGTCAAGAAGATAATTATGCAAGTGTTGCTTATGAAATTCTTTTTCGTTTCCAAGTTTCCAAGTTTGAATTTATAGACTAGCCTAAAACTTTAATCAAAGGATATCTAAGCTTTCCTTGTTCACTAAATGAGGACAAAGAAAGAAACATTCAGGGTAAGACAATTATGACAACTTGAAATTTTATTGGTTTAGAAGAGTTCAGAGTTCAAACTAAGGAACATACCAAAATGCTTAAATTAATGTATGGAGAAAAATCCATTGAAAAGGGATTTGTTATACAGCCTCACAGAAGGGAATAGTGCTTTTCGTGGCAAAACTCATAACCCCATGTTGCTCCAACGCTTGCTTTGGACATCACAAGACAGTCCTGGATCTCATCCAAGTCATTTGGCTTAGTCTGGCCCCAGTCTGCTACCTGCACTGGACATGTATGCTTTCCCCTGCCACTGCCATGAACGAATTTGCTTCCTGGCTCTTAGCCAAATACTATCATCTCTGTTGTAGTACCATGCTAAAACAATGAAATTAATATTGTAGTAAAAAAATACATGTACATGTACATACTGTACATACCCAAACAGTTATACATGCATGCATCATTTAACTTTATGCATCTATTGATAGATACTGTGTGTATGCACATGTACATGTACATTGTATGCACATGTACATGTACATTGTATGCACATGTACATGTACATTGTATGCACATGTACATGTACATTGTATGCACATGTACATGTACATTGTATGCACATGTACATGTACATTGTATGCACATGTACATGTACATTGTATGCACATGTACATGTACATTGCATGCACATGTACACTACTGCATATTTATCATGAATTGGCTAAGTTGGTAAAATCAAATTTTTACCAAATTATTATCATTCAACCTTTAAATACCTTAATCTGTACACATTATACCAATATACTGGAATCAGCTAAAAATAAAGAGTGTCGAGGAGACACCACCACCTTCACCACAATAGCAAATACAATGTAACTTGTTCAAATAGTAGTGTCCACCTTTCAAATTAGCTATCCTTTTTACTATATTATACACCTTGCAACTACATGGCTGTATTAATAATGCCTTCTAGTTATACAAACCATGTTATCATTTTCACACAGCCACATAATATTATAATATAAATCTGTTGGCAAGGTAATAGTAGCTAAAATTCACGTTTGCGCAATGTGGATGAATAAACTGCATGGAATGGTTGTGAAATGATACCGGATTAAGGAATATTATTAAAATAATATTATACAACACAGAACATGGAGTTGGCAAAGTGAAAATAAAACTATGGGTTCTTTGAAATATCTGGTAAAGTAATGGAATAGCGATCTACTAGGAATTTTGAGTAGACAGTGATGGCTTCACAAAAAATTTTCACAATAATTTTTGATTGAGCTCTCACTTCTAGCGCTGCCGGTACAGTGTAAAATAATAGCTGGTAGATAGTTTTTATCAATTAGTGTATTAAACATGGCGGCTGCTAGACCTCCTGTGGCTGGACCTTCAGGTGGTCCTACAGCCAATGGTGGTGTACCTGGTGGAGCAGGAGGTGGAGGAGCTCCTGCAGGTTCTGCAGTTTATGGTGGAGCCTTGATGGATTTATTCACCACGTATCTCATTTTAAAGTAAGGCACATTGATTACTGTTATTCATCTGTGTGTCCCCCTAGACATCAATACGGTGTGGTAGGTACAGTTGTCACTTACATATACCTATCTACTAACAGTGTCTTGGTAGAGTTGTTGATCTAAGACACAATTCGGTGTATTTTCTGTTTCTATTGTAGTCTCCAAGACGAGTCTAGGAGATGGAAACTCTCAACACAACCAAATTTTTTCTATGCGACAACAATAGGAACATTATCATTCTCTTTCCCTGAAGCAAAGAATAGAGAATGGAAAGATGGTATCACTGCTCTATGTAAGTGACTACATCTCTTAGTTAGTCATGTCTTCCCCTGATACTTGAGTATTCGGATAACTGGCAGTAGATGAATCATTAAATAGTAATCAAATGACTATGTATTACATACTTATTATAATGTCTTGTATTACATACTTATTATAATGTCTTGTATTACATACTTATTATAATGTCTTGTTTTACAGCTCAACAATTCAAACTTAAGAAGCCAGGCTTAATGGCCATGTCTGACATGGACTTTTTACGTCATATCGAAAACATTATGACAGACGTTACGCTGGATGACAATAATATAGAAAACACCTGGATATCTATTGCTAAGGTAAAAGTGTACTAGTCTTATTATTATAATCTAATGTTCTATAAAATAATGCAGTCTAATGTATCAGCTTGGTATAAACCCTTGATGGTAAACGTTCTAGTTCATACTTCAAAGAACCTTAGCCTACATGTATTAAATTCCTGAACTCTGTATTTAAAGTTTACAGTTAATTTTTAACCAGAGTAACTGACTGACTAGCAACTAAATTTTTGCATTTATTCACTCACTTAATTTTGCATTGCTCAAAGAGACAAAATATTTCTCAGACATAATGTTGGAGACAGGAATAAACTAACTAACTAACTACCTCAGTGCACATGTAATTTATGGAGGATATTTATTTTACAATAATATATTCAAAAACAGCAAGGTGACAATAATAATATATGATGTATTAACTTAAAAATTATTTAATTTAAAAAGTTGCTCAAGCACTAGCTTGCCTATCCATCACTACCTAAACGAAGTCTCATTGTAATCTGCCTTAGCTTTTACATTACACTGCAGTCTAAATTATATACTGAAGCTCAATGCAAACCAAACTTTATTGCAAATATTGTAATTCTACATGTATGAGCGTTGTTAGTGCACAAACTGATTTATTCTTGACTTGCTCGGAAAATGCTCGACAACTTTATGGCAATGTGTAGCAAAGCCTGTCTTGGAGGTCCTCAATAGAGGTTATTCATGTATTGATAGGTGTGCTATCATAGCTGTATAACATACATGTAATACCGTCTCCTTCCTTATTGCTCCTAGATGTTCAAACAGCTATTTTTGGCTGCCGCAGAGAGCATTGAGAATGGTCAGATAAGCAGAGCCATTATGATGCCAAGTGTTGCATATCGGCCATGGAGATCCGCTATGATTGGTCCATGTGCTGTCTCGCTGGAGACATATTTAAACCGTCCAGGTTCAATCGTGAGTAAATAAGTTATGTACAAGCATACACTTATGATTGACTGGTAAAGTATTAAAGCAATTGGTCAAACAAAAATGCTCCTAGTTTCCAACTATTGATTGGGGAAAGTCCCTAAATTTGATCAAGACATGTTTCCACACACATTTTTTTCTATGAGTAAATCACAAAGTTGGTTTCAGCAAGTAAGCATTACCAACTACTGCATACATCTACATGTAACTTTAAAAAAAATCGCAAACGAAATGTGCAAGCCCATTCGGTGTCTGTGTCTCTCTTGTAGCAATCCATGTTGCAAACTTCAGTACCGAACAAAGCATTAGTCTGTGGAATGTGTAGAACTCCAAAGAATCGATTATCTGCCGCAGATCATTCCAACTTGTGGCGTGGAAAATGTTCGACCTGCCCCAGTACTTACTGGTGCCTGCATGATGGCTGCAATCGTGAGTGGTATGACGTTGCTGCCAAAGGTCTACCACAAGTCAACGCCCATTTTCATGGCTACCACTCTCCTCCTCCACCTAGAACACGGAGAATATGCAACAACAACGCTTGTGGTGCTCGTCTGGTACCACCGATGGCGGGAGCAGCAGCACAATGTGCAACATGTAAAAGGCACAACTGTGTAATAGCAAACTGCACAAAATGGTTCACCAGCGCCAATGCGGTTCAGCGTCACAAGTCTATCTGTAGGTTATCGAGACATTAGTAGCATTTCTATAGTTGACTACAACCAGATGTCATCCAGCTATTATATTATGATCTTATACTTGAGTGTAGAAACCTACTTCTTTCTAGACATAGTTCTTCGACCCACATATAAATTTTACTGTAAGAAAAAAATTCAGTGGAGCTCGAAATAAAACAATCGGTGTCCAATTTGTTCAACTTGTTGCTGTGCTGTACTATATTTACCTTCGGGTGAAAGATCAGACAAGATAAACATTGATCTAGGGAGTGTCTGCTGGCACTGCTCATTCATGAAGTGATCTACCTGATGTCCATGTACAATGACTTGTTTCTAAGTTGTCAGATTCATTGTCAGCTGAACAAGAAATGGCATCAAGGTGTGATATGAATACAACCTGTCAAACACCTTACTTTAATATTGTAGTGTTTAAGCTCATCTAGCCTGCAGACACTAACTATAGCTGCGTAATTGACTATAATGCACTCCTGCATGTACACTTGTTCATTGTCTGCTATGCTATCACTATCATTTTTAGCCAGTCATGTTCGCCTAAAACTGTCTATTAGCTTCCTATGCCTTACGCATCATTATAGCAAGTTTGCATTATTATATTAAATTATTCTAAGTCTCTCTGCCTATTGGAAATATTATAGTTTTTATATATTATAATGTTTTCCACATGATTGTCAGTCCTTTTTGTACATGGTCGACCCTTTTAAGGTTGGACCTCGGGCGGTTCTCAGTCATATTGTTGCGCAATTTCCGGGGCCGACACCTAATCATCCCACCCGATACCTTATCGACTTTTTACCAGAAACTAGATTAGTATAAGTGCAAGCAATATTCTCATGCTAGTCAGTTATTGATTGCACTCTAAAAAGGCAACAAGCATCACCAGTGAAGACAAAAACATCATCTATGTAAAAATGTAAAAAATTGGCCATAGCAACCTTATGTTTATTTGAATGCTCTCATAACAACAATTTACATAGTACATAGTTTTTACAAGGAAACAAACAGCTTAATACAAAACTCTTAAAAATGCGGATTGCTTTAAAATGGCCTTAATAACAGAAATTTTTGGGATTTATACAGTAATTACCTGATTGGTACCTGCTGCAGGTTCAGCAATTATAATACTATTATATTATAGCAATTTAATTAATAAATATTCGCTGACTGAGGATGGCAGCAGCAGCAGGAGCACCTGCAGCACCATCCAGTCTCTACTCTGGAGCTCTGATGGAGATTTTTACTACTTATTTTGTACAAAAGTAAGCATTTTATCAATTTGTCATACATGTAAGTCTAACCTATTGACAGCAGCTTATGATTGCGATTGTGGTTAAATTTAAGAACACATTCTAGCATAATGCGAAAATGGCAACCGAACTGAATATTAGGACTGCTTCAAAAAATTTGTAGAAAGTAGTTCAGTCTTGGGTTCAAATTTGTTTATGAATATGAAAATGTAATTCTGTACTGGAATTATTGAGCATGTGAAGTAAACTGAACAAAAAATCTGCTACCACTAGTTTTACAAGTCTAAGATGTAGATTTGTATATGATACCAGATATACATGTATAAATATTGTAATGGTACGCACAGTCATCTCCTACACCTGACACTCATTATTATGTGTGCTTACATGTATATACCTGCTTGCATTCTACCTTGTGTAACTTCTATGTCGTTGTATATACTTGTATGATCATTACTAAGTCTTTTAGTGCCTTTTATACCCATGTACAGAGGCCCGACCTCTCAGAATTACTTGATATTCATTTTGTACATGAATTGGACCATTATAAGCAACTTTTGTAAAACCTGACCCATTTTGGGTCGGCCGTCGGGCTTCTGGCGGCCATGTTGTTGCGCAACTTCCGGACGACCCTATGTCGTCTTTTCCCGACACTACGTCGGGCGGAAGTCCTCATACTATATAAAGGGCATTGTTTCACTGTTCATTGTCTCAGTCTTCACTTGGCTTTCAATAAAGACACATCTATACTTGATACAGAGACTTTCACTTCCTTTTGTCAGGTCATTCGCTTAGCGAACCGCCTACTAGGTCGGATCACTCTCTTTCAACGTATAGTCTGAAGGTCAGACTTGGGACCAGATGGGTCGTCTCTGGTAGTTTTTGGGCTACTGAGACCGCTCAATCTTTCATGTAATGAGAAGGCCTAGCACCACTCATAGGCACTTCAGTTTTGGGTCGGTAGTCGTCCAAGGACGACCGCACGAACTTCCAGAAACCATTACAATATTGCTACATGTATATGAATAATGTTCAGCGAGTGTTATACGTGAACGAGGACTAAGAAATTTACAATATCATTTTCAAAGACTCAATGAGCCGTCAGTAGTGGCTTAAATAATGAATTATACATGTATTTAAAAATTTAGGGAAGATGAAAAACTATTATTTAAAGCTGGAAGCATTAAAAATCTGCTTTAGAATCTGCTAAACTGTGAACTAGTTTATGCATTTACCTTCAACAAGTACATAAATTGCAACACAATCATGTAGTTTGTTGTTATTCAGATTGCGACAGGAAGCTAACAAATGGGATAACAGAACAGACACTCGTAGAAATTATGACTTTGGTTTACAGATACTAGACACTACTCTACCTTTCCTCTTATCCCAGAACTTGAATGAAATGGAGTCTCTTGATGACCTGAGTATGTAGCTAGAGAATATTTTATTATGGGTTTCTAACTGTAGATGTGTTGTACTAATCATACACTGCAGCACATTTGTATGTGTTAGTACATAGTACATAGTACACTGTGCATTTTTAATACAATAGATGTACATATTACTACATCTACCGTGTATAAACATGTACATGGTTGTATATTTAATATATACACCTGTATATGCAATGTATATTTTTGGTGTATATAACAATCGTATATATTATGCAATATTTATGTCCGTAATGTGTCTATATAATATACTATTATATAGATACATTACTGACATAAATATTGGAAATTATTATCATACTAAATTTTGTATTATACATTATTGTACAGATTTTGTGCATTATATACGGATGTTGGTGGCCGAGTGGTCTAGTGCTAGTCACTCTGGTCTTGCAGCAATGACGCAAGTTATTTGCAAGGACGTGGGTTTGAGTCCCGCCAATGATCTGGAGGTTTTTGTTCCACAGAAGGTTCTCCCTCCCTGCCATATCAGACTATAATAATATCCAGTTTTAGAAGCCGTGGTGGCCCCTTGATTAGCTCTGCTATTGAGCAGCCACGTTAAATAATTGTGTTTGGAAACACAGGAACTATTATTATCATTTTACGTGTTGATTTGTCTCAGTTCTTCAGCTGGTTGGATGTTGGTATCCGGTCAGGTCCCCTCACCTCAGATATCCAACACTCTCTTTAAAATCCTCGCAGATCCTAACAAGGCAGAGATTTGTGCCCTGTCTATTTCCTTTCTTCCTATATCTAGTTTTGGCAATTCCTCTTCTAAATTTGCTACTGCTCCCAGGGCTCCAACCACAACAGGAACAACGTTCACGGAAATCTTCCACAGTTTCCTAATCTCTCTCGCAAAGTCTTGATACTTTTCCCGTTTTTCCTTTTCTTTCTCTCCAACTCTGCCATCACCAGGCACTGCAATATCTATCCCCCACACATGATCCATCTCTTTATCAACCACCATTATGTCCAGCTTTCTTGCTTCTATAACATGGTCCGTCTGTACTGTAAAATCCCAGAAGCACTTTGGCTTTGCTATTTTCTATCTCTTTCTCTGCTACATGATCATGATCAATAAAAACACATCTAAAATACTTGATACAATCATAGACTTTCACTTCCTTTTGTCAGGTCATTCGCTTAGCAAACCGCCTACTAGGTCGGATCACTCTCTTTCATAGTATAGTCTCTAGGCTAGACTCGGGACCAGATGGGTCGTCTCTGGTAGTACTTTGACTACTGAGACCGCTCGATCTTTCATGTAATGAGAAGGCCTAGCATCACTCATTTCCATCTACTTATTTAATGAGTGTTAGAACTGTAGTTGACAAGAATAAAGCTCACAGTTATGCAGATACAATGAGAATACAACTCTAAGTTATATTAGGTCCAATGCTCAGTGGATAGTAACTAACCCTTTAAATAGTTTTGCGTTACACGTAAATAAGCAATGACTCCCTAATGACATCTGTTTTTCCAAACGAACATCTTTGGATGAAAATTTTAATTATGAAAGTGCTTAGCAGAACGTTTGAGGTCAAACCTGCTAAAAATAGGCATTAAGCTCTGGTGGGTGGGTGGTAGAACTTAAAATTTAGCCTACAAACTATTAAATTAGTTTTGTATAATAGCGGAGTGACTTGTTTAAGAACATACATGTAACTGCAACTGAAACGTACCATATACATGTATTATATCAATTAATATATTAGTGTAATATATTTTGTTATTATGTTTTATATATAAAATGTATAATTAGTCGTATCAGTATGTGCAATATATTTCTAGATGTGGGCTGGAACAAGCACCCAGCTTCGTGCAGACATTTAGCTGATCCTGATTTTTCGAGAAAGGCTAGAGCTATAATGAACGGTTGCCATGTAGACTATGGTGATGTGGTTTATTCGATGGAAACAATCGCAAATGTGAGTATTGGCATGCTGATCCTATTTAAGTAATACGTAGTGTTTGACAGTTGCACAACTTACATCTATAACTTTACGTTCAACGACTAATATCCCTAGCAGTGTGGAGCATATTATTTATAACTCCTAAATAGTGCAGAGTTGATTTAGATTGAGAATCCTTTCTTGAGATTAAACCTCTTGAAAGTTTTTGCATTCTTAAAAAGCTCAAGTTTGCTTGACGGATAAATGTGTGACTGCAGGAAATGTGGGAGTGGCTAAGCTAATAGTAAACTCACTAGCTACATACATGTAGGTATTCAGAGTGTTGCTATCCTAACTCAGTTCCCACTAAATAATCAGTTTATATTTCAAAGTTTTAAAGAGTAAAAAGTATGAAGTATTGCAGCAGCTATTGCTGCGTGAAGGACATTTGAATTTCTGCAGAGCTTAAAAATATGTTAGCTAGCGTACGAGTCCGCAGCAATACATGACTGTATTTTCAAATGTAATAATTATAACAAGACTGTCTATACTACAATTATAGAATATATTATAGATGTTTAGATCACTGATTGCCTTAGCCAAGGAATGTTTTGAGGCTGGGCAAGTGCTGAGAGCCACAATGATACCAACTCTAGGAAATCAAGAATGGTCATCAGAGAGAGTTGCTCCACAGCGTGTGACTCTGAAACAGCTATTTGAAGTACCCAACATACGAGTGAGTAAAACGTAATACATAATACATAATGCATAATAGCCTACATAATGCATAATACACAATACCTAATACATAATACATAATACATAATACATAATACATAATACACAATAAAGAATAGATAATAAATAATACATAATACATAATATTACATAATACATAATACACAATAAAGAATAGATAATAAACAATACATAATACATAATACATAATACATGGGTTTATTCTGTGTGATAAAATTGTTGAATAGTACAATAAATATAAGCATCGTTCTACATGTAGTGCATGTTTACATGTAGTGCATATCTACACGTAGTGCACACCTGTATGTAGTGCATATCTACATGTATTGCATATCTACATGTAGTGT
Source organism: Bugulina stolonifera (assembly GCA_935421135.1). Classification (NCBI taxonomy): domain Eukaryota; kingdom Metazoa; phylum Bryozoa; class Gymnolaemata; order Cheilostomatida; family Bugulidae; genus Bugulina; species Bugulina stolonifera. Next base: position 14,221,594 of record OW285196.1, read on the forward strand.
ATATCTACATGTAGTGTATATCTACATGTATTGTATATCTACATGTAGTGTATATATTCATGTATTGCATATCTACATGTAGTGCATATTATCTACATGTAGTGCATATCTACATGTAGTGCATATCTACATGTAGTGCATATCTACATGTATTGCATATCTACCAGCGATTGCTCCTGAAAATAGGCCTCCAGTTACAAGCACTGCTAATTCTAGTTACGTGACGTATGTCTCTCATCATACCTTAGGATGAACCTTCTGAACTTACAAATTACCTAATATGATATTTTACCTAATATGGTATGTTTTGCTCACTCTCAAAATTCTCGAAGGCCTTGGCACAGAAAAATATAGTGCTGTAGCGTGTTTACTATGATTGTGAGCATATTAATCTTACAACGTTTTGCAGGTAATTTTGAGAGAATCAGCACTTGAAATGAGAAGGAGGAATAAAATATATTGGTGTAGCGAATGTCAGTGCCAAAAGTATAGAGAGGATGCACAGTTCCACAATGGATTATGGAGCGGGAGGTGCCTCATCTGCCCTGAACGCTACTGGTGTCTGTATGACAACTGTGACTTTGAACACCCTGGTCCATCAGCAAAAGCAGCAATTACTAAACACTTCAAGACGACTCACCCTCAACCAGCGAGGACCCGGTTCCTTCACTGTAGTTCAAATGATTGTCTTCATCCCTTATACAATGTGGACCCCCTAAAGGACAGTGTGAACTGTTTGGGATGCAGGAAGTTCAATTGTTTAGTAGCAAACTGTGATGAAGTCTTTCCAAGTGAGGATGCACTGAAGAACCATCAGTTAAACTGCCGAGCACGAAGACATTAAAGGAGCTGGCAGGGTATATTATGAATGTACATTTTAATGGCTTAGTTTTAATAATTACATATAATTATTTCCAAATGATACTACTGTAAAATCTATTTAAACTTGTACTAAATATCTTAACAATTTTAAAAATACATTGTAGATTCGAAATGCTAGAATATACATTAAATATTTTGTAGTATTTATGCCATCAGAACTTTTTCACAGACAGAGTAAAGAAAAATATAGGGCACATGCCATGAACTGAACTTCTATAGTGGAACAGTGGATTCTATCTACTGTATATTTAAAAATTCTGAAATTATTGGCTTCACTTGAACTGATGTATTTGCTCAATCATAATAAACGTACAAAGTTACATCATATTTTACATTGCTGGGAGTAATATCATAAAAAAGTTTCAAACCGATACTGTACATGTAAATATATACATTGTACTGCTAGTACATAGTCTATTCGATCCATTTCAACAAACAAGTAATAACAACATGCTGTATGTAACCTGGCTGACATGGGCTAACAACTTATAATCAAATAATCAAACGAATAGAGGTGAAATAATTATATAACCATGTTTTCAGCATTATTTGATAAATCATAGCGGTTATCTACATGTAGCGGTAGGAGTAGACACAAGCTGTGCTGTTAATATTGCTGACTTTCTGACATTATTTGAAAAATCTGTTAAATGATTGGATAAAGTTCCATACATCTTTAGCTGCGCAACACAGGCATGTATTACATAACGGTAAATGTACATGTTTGATCGTTTATCTTACATGATGAAGTTGCTTTTCATGTTATCTATCTGACGTGAATGTGGTAGCGAGAGAGTAGCTAATAGAATAAAGTAAGAAATCTGACAGTAATAAGCATATCCTTATCTTCCATGATAGAGATTAAAACTAATCAAATAGTAAAAAAACAATTATGCAAGTGCTTCTTATGAAATTCTTTTTGGTTTTCAAGTTTGAATTTATAGACTAGCCTAAAGCATCAATCCAAAGATAGCTTAACTTTCCTTCTTGCTAATGAAGACAAAGAAAAAAACATTCAGGGTAATACAATATTCTAACAACTTGATATTTTATTGGCTTAGATGACTGGTATCAATTCGGAATCCATAGAAAATGAACTCTACCAAAATACTTAAATTGATTTATGGAAGACAATCCATTGAAGAGTCATTTATACAGCCTCACAGAAGAAATAGCGCTTTTTGTGGCAAAAGTCGTCACCCCATGTTGCTCCATCGCTTGCTTTGGACATCATAAGACAGTCCTGGATCTCATCCAAGCCATTTGGCTCAGTCTGGCCCCAGTCTGCTACCTGCACTGGACCTGTATGTCTCCCCTGCCACTGCCATGAACGAATTTGCTTCCTGGCTCCTAGCCAAATACTATCATCTCTGTGGTAGGACCATTCTAAAACAATAAAATTAAAAATGTACAATCATGTAGTAAGAAAATACACACCTACCCAGGCAAGTAAATACGTGTATGTACCGTTTAAGTTGTATGCATGTGCTAATAAAGTTTGTGTGCATGCACACTGAACATCACTGTACATTTAACATGAATTGGCTAAAGAACATAATTTGTATCAGGTTCCTCAGCATAACTAAATGACTTTGCAAAGTCGATAGAATTAGATCTTTATTAGCTCATAATATAAAAAGAAGCTAACACAATTATGTCCCACTGGAGTATAATATTGTAACCAGTATGGTCTGTGGGTGAGTGGTTCGAATCCCAGCCACGGTGGTTTTAGGAAGAGCATCTAGCCACAAGTGCTCCCGCTCCTACTATTTCTCCCAGTTGTATTTACCCTTTGCTACTATTTAATACCTTCTACATGTGATGTAGTTATACAAACCATGACATTTTTGCGCAGCTACATGATAATTTGTTATAACACAAATCCATTAGTTATCTAGGTCTAGTTGAATGCACCAGTGACATGTACATGTACCTGGTCGGGACTTCCTATAGTGTTTAAGCCATGATACAGAGTTCATATCATCTAGTACAACAAGTTTCTCTCCAACTCTCTCACAATAGTCCTTTGCCTTATCCCATGTCATCTTGGTGGAGACAACTCTGATACATGTCTTTGAAAATGGGTTTAGATGGTACGGAAAGCGACACGATGAGCGTTCTGTCAAATATGTTTGAGAGCATCTACATGTGCATTGATAAAATCCTTTTTTACTCACTATGTTGTGGATGAGTAAAATAGGGCATGAAGTTGTAATGAAAACAACATGCATGTAACTTTATCTGCATTTTAAACAGATATGTATTAGTTAATGACTGATGCGATGACAAAATCTTTCCATCGTTAAAAAGATTAGATAAGAAAACCCTGCGTACCACCAGTTAAGCGAGGTGCTTACTATCATCAGCTATGAAGTACAATTGTGTACTTACTAATTGTCTAATCTTCTAAGCTAAAAGATTAGAATAAAGCATCAAAGACCACAGAGATACAAAAACAGGACAATCGACAGTAGTACAACATAGCATTAAAGAAGGACATGTGAACTTCACTGAAGAAACTATAACTATACTAGGAAAAAACAGATCCAAGAACAATATTAGGAGAAAAATTCTAGAGGCACTACACATCAGACAGCACAAACCAAAATTAAACGTACAAGGACAATCTTACCTCTTAAAACAGTTTTGCAGCTAACTTAATCAACACTAACCAAATATTCACGTAAAATTATTATACCTGTAATTAACTGTATATATATATTAGCAATTGTTTGAACGATTAGTCTTTCTAGTATAACTTTATCCTTTCATCTTGTAACTCTATTGTGTAAATAACTTTGTAGCTTTCTCTTAACCTAATTCACTGACTGCATTTAGTCAGTCAGTTACATGTATAGCAATTGAATATCATAATATTATGACTATACATAAAATTAACCAACCTGCACTTCCACCCAACGTGAGACAAGCAAGAATAAGAGATACAAAGTGAACACTAGCACTGAAAGTAGCCATAGTGATGATGTCTATGTTCTTCTCAGTGACACTACATCCTAATACATGTAAAGTCTCCTTATGTACTACCTCAGGAAGTGTAGAGAAGGCGAAACCTATGAATATAGGAAATCTCTGAAAGATGCTATTGGCACATGTGCTGTAATATGTGTACATGTAAAGTTTACATGATTGTAGGAAAATAATCATTTCTACCCATACCACTACACTACTACACAGCACCTCTCAGATCTGCGTGGTTGGTATGACAAATTAATAAGAGGTTTTATCTGAACCTGAGATAAAATGTAGATTGTCTTATTCACATACACAAATAATTACAGTGTATCCAATATAAGATATGCTGTACATAACCTCAACCAGTGTGTTGCTGACCCAACAGGGGTAACAAAATATTTCAATGAAGCAGATAAAATTTGTGGTCGATGCAATGAGGTCTTCAATAATACTCGGGACATGTAATTGTTTGCACTCCCCTCCCCTTTGATTCCACAGCGGTAGCACAAAATTAAAACATAGTGTATTAATTATACATTTATATTAATCTCAGATAACTCAATAATTTAACATACATGTAATTTGCTAAACTAATGCTTTAGGCCAAAGGACAAAGCAATAGTTTGTGGATTGGGCACTCGCAGCTTTGCAAGTCAGCGGTGTGCTTGCCTCTGCCATTGAGCTTATATACATCTGCAGCTAAAAGTGTTGCTTGTTTAGTCAAACCGTCTTTACAGCAGCAACTCTAGCAAGAGGCCATTAATTTATATCTAGGGTCACATTCTTTATGAGAACAATGTTGCTGATGTGCAGAAAGTTGGGTTTTAAAGTCCTTTGTTGGCGGCATTGGAGTTTGGAAATGTAAAATGGCTTTTCCACTCTGTCCAAAACTCATTAGCAAGACTTTGAACTACATGCCACTGGTTTATCAAATACATGACGTATGAATCACTGGAGTCAAATTCACCTGGCGGTGGCAAAATAAAAAACTGACTTCGTTGTTAATAACTTTTTAGGAGCCAACAAAGCAGATTCATTGTTATCAAGCATGAATAGAGTCTACAATTGCATATTATGCATATTATGCCATCAGTTTTACGGTTATACAGCTCTACATTTTTACAGTTCTACAAGGCCTGTATTGCCTGCATTGTCTAAATGACTGCTATTAGATGACAAAATATTACTCCAGCACAGATCTTGCAGAACAAAAATGGTTAATTGAATTCGCAATCAAAATTGTTCGACTTTGATAAATTAGTGAACTCTTGAAGCGCCTGTAAAGTTTAAACCTCTATGAGAATATAACTTCTAAATTGAACCTGGATTAGCAATGCAATACCAAATGGGATTTATGAATGAGATTAATGGTCATATCATTATCATTATGATGTTACAAGTTCTGTGGGCAGGATGCAAGCGTTTGCAACAAGGTTTTTTATCTAAATTTTACTTTCACTATTGCTTGCTCACTATTGGCTTGCTTGCTGACTTGCACCACAGGCATAGTAGAGTTCATTGCGCACAGCAGTCCCAATATTTGCAGAGTGCAGACGGCGGGTTATTAATATGCTCAGTGAGACTTGATTCTCAGGCTTCTCATCTATCTCTGACCTAAAGGGCCTCCACAATTATGAACTCCCTTGCACACACATCCTATAGGGTACGTTCCTTTCTAACACAGATGGAGATAGAAACTATAATGGGTGAAATATTTAAACCACCTTAGAGAGAATTTTACGTTGAGTGATGAGTTCTGTCTTGCTGGTGAATTTGACTGAATATTGAAATGTGTCCGATTCTGTCCACTATCACACAGCTAGTGCACATGCTATTGGAAGTGGGCAGTTTGTGTTTGATCAATTTAGATTTTCTAGTGTGCCAGACTTTTCTCGTTCAGCGATTGATGCTAAGATTTCTTTGCCATTGCTGATGAGGCGAGATGGAGTTGCGTCTCTTGCAGATGTCCATGGCCTGGTGAATGGAATTCATCATTTCATATTAACCAGTATGTTATATTCATTGATTCGATAGTGCTGTTCAAAAGCTAAGCAGTGAAGACCAAAATTAGTACTACTTAAGCTAGATTTAGCACCAAATAGGTAACCTTTCATTAGGTATTTGACAATCTCATCAACTCTTTGAGGATCGGTTGAATATTTCAAAATATACATGCACCCCACAAGCCTAATTAATCTTTCAAGTGCCACATACATTATTTTGTGCTTCAGGCACTAAAGCATTTATAACTTCAGCATTTAGATGTCTCAGTTATGTGTGTTGCCACATACATGTAAATGACTTGGCAAATTGTATAACATTTCTGTACTGTTTCTTGATAAAGCAGCCATGCCATGTCTAGCACATGAATTTTACTTCTTTGGTGTATAATTTTATTTGATCTCAATAATTTATTAGTACATTTAATTCAAGCACTCAACAGCTATGAAGTTATTACTCTCGTTGTTGGGTATTTAAGATATTAATGTCTGATTTAAGGGTCTACAAACTTTTAATAGCCATACATTAATTTCCAGTCATTAATCAGTCTAATAGACCAGAAAATGCTGATTGATTCAACTTTAGTGAGAGTCTTCAACTAGAGGTCAAAATTAGCACAGTCTGGGTTAGATTTAGCACCAGATAGGCATACTTTCATTCGCTACTCGACAATCTCATTAGCTCTTTGAGGACCAATTTAATATTTCACAAAATACCACACAGGCCCAATTAATTCTTCGAGTGTGACATAATTATAGATTTTTACTCCATAAATTAAAACATTTACAACTTCATCACTATAGTTGAGAAAGTTCAGTTCAGTTCTGCTTGGGAGAATAGAAAGTCACAGCGTGTGCATTTACAATGTAGGTGCACTAACTTTACATACAATGTACATACATGTATACATGTAGTCATCTATGAGAAACCATCTGTGTCAATCTCTAGTTACTGCAGAAGTCCTATCCATCTGATGATGTAATACATAGATTCTCAGGTAACTGCAGAAGTCCTATCAATCTGATGATGTAATACATAGACTCTCTAGTAACTGCAGAAGTCCTATCAATCTGATGATGTAATACATAGACTCTCAGGTTATATCTAAATTCTTGCTTTGTTAACACATCTGCATCTTCTTTTTCCGTTTCTTCTTCTATTACAGATCTTCGCTTGGGTTGGTTTGCATCGTTTTCTCTGAAATAAGATGTATTGTGATGGTACGCCAAGTCGTATCTTCCATCTGACACTCATTATTGTGTGCACATACATGTATATATCTGCTTGTACTTTACTATATGTTATTGTATATAGTTACATGATTGTTACTAAGTCTTTTAATGCCTTTTATACCCATGTACAGAGGCCCGACCTCTCAGAATCTATTGATATTCATTTTGTACATGAATTGGACCATTTTAAGCAACTTTTGTAAAACCCGACCTATTTTGGGTCGGCCGGAAGTCCTTATACTATATAAAGGGCACTGTTTTACTGTTCATTGTCTCAGTCTTCACTTGGCTTTCAATAAAGACACATCTATACTTGATACAGAGACTTTCACTTCCTTTTGCCAGGTCATTCGCTTTGCGAACTGCATACTAGGTCGGATCACTCTCTTTCATTGTATAGTCTGAAGGTCGGACTTGAGATCAGATGGGTCGTCTTTGGTAGTATTTGGGCTACTGAGACCGCTCAATCTTTCATGTAATGCGAAGTCCTATTACCACTCATAGGCACTTCATTTCTGGGTCGATAGTCGTCCAAGGACGACCGCACCAAAACACAGAAACCATTACAGTATTACTCAATATTTGCGCACATTCAAGTACAGACTAGCTCCTGTTAAACCTACCAGGCCTCATATCTCAGTGTACAAGTACATCCCAGTAATAGGACGTATGGATCCTAGAACATAATATTACATCTATTGTATACCAGCATAGTTGTACAGCGTGTGTACATGCACATAAAATTGTTATATTATTGCAGTATGGGTTCAGGGTATATAGCTGACTAGAAAACATGTAGCAGGATATCAAAGCAGTTATGATGTCATGTGTTTTAACTCTAGCATTGAAATGTACCAGCCATATTTATAACGAGCCAGAGCCACATACAAGACCATTAACAATATCTGGCATATGGAGAAGCAATGCAGCAGGTACATAATATGGAGGATTTGTCTTCTCTATATTTTGTAGGTTGTCTACCCTTACCCCAACCCCAACCACAAACAGTAGAAGGTTATTGTCCTCACTCTGTACTAATATTTTGTACAATGCAAGCGGATGGAACTTTTGAGTATGTTGTAGAAACAAGCACTTCGTGCTTGGTCTACGACGCAAGCTTCACTGCAATGTTTGCTCTCTTCGCCCACGTGAAATGATGGCTTGTGTTCATGTACCATGCATGTGTATGACCTCTAGTGGCACTGGCATGCTACAATGATTCCATGAGGAGTTGTGCCCCCCTGCATTAAAGAAACAACTCCAAGTCAATAGCCTGAGTTCCAACACCAATGTGTCGGGTGGGATGAGCTGGGTACCCACCCGCCCTAGTCAGAGTTGAGGGCCTAAGGCTATGTCCCCGCCCCGGCAGCAACGTCGGCGAACCCGGTCCCAAAATCCTAGCACCACCCGAAGCCAAGATCCTCGCCGGCAGCATTGTAACATATATGAATCACGGGTTCAGAGTTTCAACACTTATTTGGCGGGTGGGAGGAGTTAAACCTTGGGTCGGATCTGAGGGCGTAAGGTTAGGGACCCGCCCCGGCAGCGATGCAGGGGGACCCGGTCCCAAGGTCCTAGAACCACCCGGAGCCGAGATGCTGATCGGCAGCATTACAACGTACATTATATGAGTCATCCCGATTTTCGACCCCAAATCTGATTGGAGGACGGCAGACCGCAGACCGCAGACCGCAGACCGCAGACCGCAGACCGCAGACCGTAGACCGTAGACCGTAAACTGTAGACCGTTTCGTCTTTTTTTATATGATCTACAATCCTTTAATCTGCAATGAGAATCATAAGATGCAAACTTGATCAGTATTATAGGCCTGTAGAAGAAAGAGAAATTCAGTACACGTATTTAAAATTAAAGTATAACTTGGCAATACTGAAGCTAAATCTACCAACAAACTAAAACTAATAATTGATAATCTGCTGGTATACTAATCTTGTGAAAAGATTTTATATTCTGGGTACTCCTTCTCATGAAACAGTGAATTTTACATTAGTGTATATACATAATAGTTTGTATTATTTATAGCGTAAGTCAGTGTGTCTCGCTGTCATGTGATCCAGTGTGAGCAAGAGAGCACAACTCTGTCACTCCAAGACACATTACTGCTAACCATAAGAACAGAGACTGCATTGATATGGGCATAAATAACCTGTCACGCCCCTTTAATTAGCTAGTAAACATGTCATTGTGCATAAGTTGCTAGTTTCAAACTAGGTATGCTAGCAAATCAGGATGTGTGTTGTGTAGGAGAAAGGACAGTGAATAGAGTGTTTGTTAACCTACTGCCAGTTGCTATCTTAACACATTGGTAATTCACTAAATTAATGGAAAGTTGTATTAAAAGTCAGTTTGTATGTATGCAATGTACATGACCATTGACCCTCCAAACCAGCCATGTTACAAACTGGATATAGACAATAATTAACTAGTTAATGAAATAGCCAACATTGTGCCCCATGCCAGAAGTCAGTTTCCTTGATCTGAGGTGATTATTGGGGTTTAAGCTGATTGGTGCAATCTTGCATTAATTATACATGAATAATAATAAGATTAATTACATTATATTGTTTTAGTCAAAACATAATGATGCTATTGTATTGAGACAGATATAATCCACAGCTAGCCACAGTGGCTCATTACCTAACACTTAATATGGTCTGTCAGCCACAATAGAGAATCTACACAATACAAGTTTGATCAGAATATTTTAGGGAATTTTATTGATGTAGAATTTTTGCAACTTTTTCTTAAAATCCTGTATTACGTAACATGTATTTATGCTGATATTGAGGAGACATTAATACAGGCTCACAGAAGTGCTTTTCCTTGTAGAAGTTATCACCCCATGTAGTTACATTGCTTACTTTGAGCATCACAATGCAACTGATTCGTTCAGCATAATCTCTCTTCTTATACATTGTACATGGGGGTATGTTTGTCATACATGAACAGTACAACAGCTGTGGTTATATTGTGATGGTACGCCCAGTCGTATCTTACATCTGACACTCATTATTGCGTGCATACATGTATATATCTGCTTGTACTCTACTCTTATATTGTTATATATGATTGTATGATTATTTCTAAGTCTTTTAATGCCTTTTATACCCATGTACAGAGGCCCGACCTCTCAGAATCCATTGATATTCATTTTGTACATGAATTGGACCATTATAAGCAACTTTTGTAGAACCCGACCTATTTTGGGTCGGCCGTCGGGCTTCCGGCGGCCATCTTGTTGCGCAACTTCCGGACGACCACACGTCGTCTTTTCCCGACGTCATGTCGGCCGGAAGTCCTTATACTATATAAAGGGCACTGTTTTACTGTTCATTGTCTCAGTCTACACTTGGCTTTCAATAAAGACACATCTATACTTGATACAGGGACTTTCTCTTCCTTTTACTAGGTCATTCGCTTTGCGAACCGCCTACTCGGTTGAATTACTCTCTTTCACTGTATAGTCTGAAGGTCGGACTTGAGATCAGATGGGTCGTCTTTGGTAGTATTTGGGCTACTGAGACCGCTCGATCTTTCATGTAATGCGAAGTCCTATTACCACTCATAGGCACTTCATTTCTGGGTCGATAGTCGTCCAAGGACGACCGCACCAAATCACAGAAACCATTACATTGGTGGCAGCGGTGGGATTCTAAGGTCGTACTCTTACGATACGAAGAGAAGGAAGGTGACCTCGGACTCGGGTGACCGGCCGACCTCATTCTTCAATACTTCTACGGCGATTTAGGACTCGGACCCGGGAACCTTGGATACGAGAAGGTGACAAACGCTAAAGTGCACCCATAATTCTCGTGGTTCCGCTGGATGTAGCCCGACCTACGCCGGATCTTCAATCAAAGACCGACCTCGGATCCAGAACAGATTGACGGTACTCAGTACGACCATTAGGCCGACACGGCCTAACAAACCAAAGCAGTTTTACTCACTACCTGACACCCTACCGACATGGACCGAATAAGGAACCTGCTTCAGCAGGTAATGTACCAGGCCGAGCAGGACCTCAAAACACTCAGCTACAACGGACAAGAGGACGTCGAACTCTTCATAGAAGACTTCATCGCTATGGCAGAGCGTTGCAACTGGAATGACAGAGCACGCCTCATACGGCTTAGAGCCGCCCTACACGGGCCCGCACAAGAATGCGGCCGACCCCGATCAGTCGAAGAGATATTTTCCCGACTGAGGGAACAGTATGGACTATCTGCCAGAGAAGCCCGATGGAAGCTGTCCACCCTGGAACAGCCAGCCCACACGTCACTCAGAGACTATGCAGCTCTCATCCGCAGACTGATGGCAACAGCCTTTGAAGGAGCACCCCCTGCATCTTTGGAAGAGTGGGCTGTAGAGAAGTTCTGCCTCTCAGTCCACGACCGTGGCCTACGCTGGTACTACACATGGTTACAGCCCGACGATATGGAGGAAGCCCTGGAAACCGGAACGGCCTTCCAGAGTAACAAGGGTGGCAAGGCCAACCCTCCAAAGCCACAAGAGGAGCTTCCCGCCGACCTCCTACGGAAAGCCCTACATACCCTCCTACAGAAATGTCAAGGCACAGATGACGGGCCGACGGACACACTAGAACCCGTCCCAGTAGACGAACCCATTCCTACTGGAGCCCAGCAAGGAGAAGGTGGACCACCCCACATTGGTCGTCCACAAAGGCCGACGGATACATCAGAACTCGTCCCAGTAGATGAACCCATTCCTACTGAGGCCAAACCCAAGAAGAGTGGACCGAACCACAATGGTCGTCCACAAAGGCCGACGGATACACCAGAACCCGTCCCAGTAGATGAACCCATTCCTACTGCGGCCAAACCCAAGAAGAGTGGACCGAACCACAATGGTCGTCCACAAAGGCCGACGGATACACCAGAAACCGTCCCAGTAGATGAACCCATTCCTACTGCGGCCAAACCCAAGAAGAGTGGACCGAACCACAATGGTCGTCCACTGAGGCCGACGGACACCTCAGAACCGGTCCTAGTGGAAGAACCTATACCCACTAAGCCTAAAGTCAAGAGTAGCCACTCCAAACAGAAAACCCCACGGGTAACTAGCCCATCACACTCCAGGCCGACGGCGTCACCTGTACCCGTCACAGTGGATGAACCTAAACCCACTAGGCCAACACCAGGCAAGAAACGACCCCACTCAAAGCCGAACACATCCGAAGTGACCACAGATCACCCCCCAAGGCTGAAAGGACGACTCATATGTCCCGCCCCGTCGGACCAAACCTCACAAGGTAAACCCGACCTATCCTCAACTCAGAAGGATCAACAGGATCTAGCCACGTCCAGACCCGACAATAATCAGCAATTGATTCCCGCCCAAATTCAGTATGCCCCGACGGACGACTTATCGTGTGTAGAACTGCCAGACACTACAGTCCAAGTCCGCGGCCTGAGGATCGACACGGAGCAAACCGTTCTGGACCAAAACAGAGAGCTACCTCTGAACCTCTCGAAGAATGTTCAAGTTTCAACAGCCCGACCTGATCCAGAGGACGCGAAATGTCGCGTAGCCGAACCTCAAGACATAATCCCAACGACGGAGATACAGTCTATACTGCCAGCAGTTCAAGTACACAAAGCAAAACGCTCTTGTACGGAATCTAGCATTGCCGAACAGTTTCAGCCGAAGATACAGATTGCCGAACTCTCGAAGTCCCCTAAAGTGGATAAGAAGCAATCGAAGGCAACTATTGCCGTGTTCCCGCGCTTATTTGACGAGTCGAACAAAGAAAATGTGCCTGAGGCATTGCCTACAATTGAGCCAATTGCTCATCCCTCGGCTAGTATAAATACGACAGCTCACAGACGAGTAGTCCTTTCTCGTCCAGCACTTCACCGAAGCACATGTACCCCTACATGTAGCAACTCCTGCACTCCTCGTGTCACTGGTGAAGTTAATAGCAGCACTCGTATCCTTTCTCATTCTCGTGCAGACGAGACGGCTACTCCTCCTAGTATGGATCACTCCAATCAGCCTGTCTTCACGGCTGAAGGTAAGCAAATCTCAGTGTTACCAGTAAGGACCGAATCAGAATTAGAGGTACAATCAACACCTGTGAGACTGTCAGGCATGAATTCTCTCTCCCTCCCCACTCGGCATAGACCAGTCGGGACAGAGGAGAATTCCCCTGAACATTCTCACAGGAAAGAGCATGAGTTAGAAGGCGGAGGCTACACATCAGATGAATTATGTGTTGTAGATGCATCTCCTCTACGGAAGACGCTCACGCCAGACGGCACGCCTCCACCCACTCCACCTCCTGTTACCTCTACCCTGAAGTTAGCTACAATTAAGCTGCACAAACTCACTGACAAGCTGCCCATCGAGTCGTCCCAGCATTCCGGAGCCACTAAGCCATGGATTAGTACCTTCACTCAACAAGCCCGAGACGACTTGGCCAGAAGGAGTCAACCTAACCTCAAATGTGCAAAGTGTGGCTTCTCCGGCACCCTCAAGAGACTGAACATTCACATTTGGCAGCACTTTGCCCGCTTCTACTGTCGCTGCGGACGCAGCTCAGTTAGCCGTGATGCTCTAGGCCATCACTTCAGCCGGAGATCCAGTATCTGTGGGAAACGTCTCTTCCTCACGGACGGGCCCAGCTATGGGGCCCTCATGGAATGGTGGGGCGTAAAGGATCCCCCACCATTTCTACCATGTCGTCCTACTATGGACGGACAGTCGGGGACAAATAAACCAGTTTATTTGCCCAGCTCCTCCTCCACAAGGAAGCGACCTCCCAAGAGACGGCACAGCCCATCTCCAGAACAGACCCCCGACTCCGCACCTTCTGATGCTACCTCCTCCTCTTCCTCGTCGCCTACCACTCCTGCTGGACCTTCTCTCTGGCGACCTCCTGCTAGTACCTCCGCAGTAAGTGTCGGCCCCCCTGGCCGACGCGGACGTCTACCCTCTTGGAAGACAAGGCCTGCTCCACGGAAGAGTATGCCTGCCCCTCAGTCAGGCCCTCTCTACGAAGGCTCTCCACCCAAGGTCTCATGTGCAGCTTCTTGTACAGCTTCTCCGACTCTACTGATCGAGCCACTGCAGTCCAGGCCCACACTGGAGGTCTCACCGCACCGCTCTCCTTATACACCTGCCAGGGACCTACTCCGAGCCACTCCAGACTCTCCTGCCGTCCAGTCCCCACCTCCTGCATCTCCTGTATTAACTCAGCCGAATGCCACACGTCCTGCATCTCCGGATCCGTCGTTCATGCAGCAACTTGCTGAACTCAAGCCACGGATTCACTACCTTGCCAGCCGTCAACAGGTGGGGGACACTCTACGCCAACATCTGGAACCTCTCTATGCTCGAGAAATAGCTCTTCGTGAACTAGCCAACCAGCATCTAAACCACCCCCAACAACTCCAGCTCGTACAAGCAGACTTGGATATAGTATCCAGAGAATCTACACTGTACCGTACCCTTCTTAACTTGACACTAGAGACACCCATGACCTAGTGTGAGGGGGCTATGTGATGGTACGCCCAGTCGTATCTTACATCTGACACTCATTATTGCGTGCATACATGTATATATCTGCTTGTACTCTACTCTTATATTGTTATATATGATTGTATGATTATTTCTAAGTCTTTTAATGCCTTTTATACCCATGTACAGAGGCCCGACCTCTCAGAATCCATTGATATTCATTTTGTACATGAATTGGACCATTATAAGCAACTTTTGTAGAACCCGACCTATTTTGGGTCGGCCGTCGGGCTTCCGGCGGCCATCTTGTTGCGCAACTTCCGGACGACCACACGTCGTCTTTTCCCGACGTCATGTCGGCCGGAAGTCCTTATACTATATAAAGGGCACTGTTTTACTGTTCATTGTCTCAGTCTACACTTGGCTTTCAATAAAGACACATCTATACTTGATACAGGGACTTTCTCTTCCTTTTACTAGGTCATTCGCTTTGCGAACCGCCTACTAGGTTGAATTACTCTCTTTCACTGTATAGTCTGAAGGTCGGACTTGAGATCAGATGGGTCGTCTTTGGTAGTATTTGGGCTACTGAGACCGCTCGATCTTTCATGTAATGCGAAGTCCTATTACCACTCATAGGCACTTCATTTCTGGGTCGATAGTCGTCCAAGGACGACCGCACCAAATCACAGAAACCATTACAATATCTATTTGGTGACTGTTTCAATTTTGATTTTCTCAATCTACCAGGGCCCAGAGATGATAAGATGAGTTTAATGAATCTATAGGCTATTAATACATGTCATATTCATAACCAAACATGTATTTTCACTATCTTGGCAGTGTGTTCATACGTCTTGTAAACAATCTATTAGATCCAGTGTTTGAATTGTGGTTATACGGGAGTATACGGCGTGTACCCACCTCAATTTTGGTGGGTACACTGTCAGCAGGCGTGTACCCTCATGGTAATTGACTAGTTTTGCTGAAGACACGGTAGTTTTCGCAATCGAAATAGGTTTACTGGTTGCTGAGTGACTGCTGATCGTAAAATTTCCCTCTAATCTACTGATCGTTTGATTGATAACAGCGTGTTAAGTCAATTCCGAAATGTCAAAGTAAGTTTATAGTTGCTTGGACCAGTAACCTGCACACAAATAAATCCTTCTGCTTTACTAACAAAGTTAGTCATTGTATCAATGGTTTCATAGGAATTGAATATGGATTCCACTTTCTTTCGTATTTTCAGTTTTCCGAATGCGTTTGCAGAGCCATGAAAACTTTTTGATAAGGACAGTGGCCAAACAGTTGAATCTAAAAGTTTTTTTAGCTCTAAACCTAAATCTCAAAAGTGAATTGTTGTACTCTATTGCAATTTGACGTTTGACTGAGTGATAAATATCGGAGATAGTTGTATTTTTCTCACTTTGCTAATAAAATATAAAATACAAAAATTAAAAATAAATATTAATTTAATATGATCATCCATGATGTTGTATATAACAATAACATCAATATTTGTAATTGTTAGATTATCACTAGAGAAAGAATCTGTATTCAATAATATAACATATAAATAATAAATCAAACATGATTATATTAATTATTATTATATGAAAAAATAAATAATTATTTATTATTTATTTAAAGCGATTATTATAAATAATAGAACTAGAAGTGAATCAATAAAATTAGCTAATCAAATGGTAATCATATCATAATGATAACCATAATTATTTATATTTTCAATAATTTTTATATGAAATAAATAATTTTGATAATAATTGTTGTAGCAATACGCCTGCATCAAGTATAAATAAAAATATTGCTTACTGGATTGTCACAAGAACAAGAGTCGATATTCAGTAAATAAAAATAAAAATATATAATAGAAATAAATTGTTTTTAATAGAACAGGGAATTAGATAATTAATTTATATTGAATGATCATTATTGTATTGAATATTTAATGCAAATAATATAGCAATTGTTGTATTGTTTTATATAAAATATTTTAATCTAACGTTGATATTTTTATTCTAGAATAGGTAGGAATACTATTTGTTTTTGCACATAGTATTGAATTTCAACAGCTATAGGTATTGCGCTACTATTGCAAACTACTTCCAAGTTTAGTAAGTAAGGCAAAGAGTGAGGTTATGACAAATTGGAATTCACAGAGAGCTAAGAAGAATCCTGTCCCTGTTTAGTCTAGATAGTACTAGTAGAAACTATGTATTTGGATTGAGCTTGGTTTCACTGGTTGACTGCAATTAAAGTAATCGTTTTGTTTGTATTCTCTATTTTTGTTGTATTGAGGTGATTCATTGCTTTCAGAAGTCCACAAAAAACCACAGGTAATGAAGTTGTATGCTGCCTATTAGTGTACTTGCATGCCGCATATTAGTGTACTTACATGCTGTCTATTAGTGTACTTGCGTGCTGCCTAGTAACCTACATGCATGATAGTTTATGGAGTATTTTAGGTAGCTGAATAATCTTTTTAGGCAATACTATATTTTTAGTTTACATCGAATTTACTGTCAGTATGATTTGATATTTGTTGCTAAGGTTATATTCGGCCATGGATTTAACTTTGAGGCCAGTTTTTACTAGTGCTGCCAATTTATAAAACATTTAGCATTTTTGGAAGATGTTGTCACAAGTGGTGAGGATACTTGTAATACAGCGTTTAGTGATCCAAAGGAAGCTGGTGAGGAATTTAATTTTGCAGAAATGATACCCTAATTTATATTTTTGATATCTACTGCTCGCTGGTGAAGCTGTCTTTTTCTAACATTGCTGTACTGGTGTTATGGCAATGTCTTCTGTTCACTTTTCTAGGCGATTAGGCACTGTAGAGACCATTGGTTCAAACCCCAGTCAGGGCCTGGTGTTTTCATGGATTTGATGCAAGACCTAACAGCTCCCACAGATAAATTCCTTAAATTAACAAAATTATAATAATATTAGAGAAAACCCAGTGAGTAGTACATGTATATATCCTAGATAAATTGGTGAAACTCCTTTATTTGGGTATGTATGTTTTATAGGCTTCAACCTTTTAACTTTTCCTTATAGCTGTTGTTCAAATAACATTACTGGTGTTATATAATAAAGTCTACAGGTAGGTTGTGACAAGGGAAATACATGTATTTTATTGTATAATACTTTTGTTCATTATAATTTTGTTGATAAACTTCAACTCCTTCCCTTCTCTAATGTTGATGTCAATTTCATAGCTGTTTTGTTGAATTACTATAGTTTTCATACAGTTGCAGTTACATGCTGTTGTTGTTTGTGTTTATATACTTTTGACAAAATATACAACTGTAAAATGTTGTAGTTCAGCATTTTGTAATAAATAAAGAAGTTGTTTTCTCTTTGACTACATGTACTTTTATTACAGTGAAAGAAAGTTGTCGTGTTTTAAATAGTATAGATCTATTCATTCTTACAATCAATGCAGCAGTAATACAAAATTGAAGGACATAAAGCACACTCAGTAGTTTAAAATATAAGGAATGGTTTACATTGGTACCATGTACTCTGTGTAAAGAGGTTACTCATTTGCTATCAACCATAATTAGAAATTGTCCTCCCTTGTTTTGTCTTGCTGAAATGGGAGAACAACTTCTAATTATGATCTGCAGCTTCTGAATGACCAATGCACCTTGAGGAAAGGTCTTAAGATTGCAGGCAGGAACCGTGTACCCACCTCATTTGTTCCACTTCGAACACTGATTAGATCTTTATTATACTGTTTCCAAGTTTTTATTACCTATCACCATTTGAACATGGATATTATGTAAACCATCCCCTGCAATGTACTCTGACAGTGACCATGGGCTTACATAATTTTACAGAATCTTTAATTAGTTGAAAATAATACATTTAGCAAGGAAAGCCTTTTTAAAGCCCATCAAAAAATTTAAAAGTATTTGTTTTGTCACTTTTTGTATTTACTATTTTTATTATTTACATGATTGTAGATGGTTTTAGTTCTTTAACACTGCATTATCTCAATATTCTACCTTCTAAAATAATTCTAATGAGACAATACTTCTATTTGAGGTTGTTATTCTAACACTGACTCAAAAATTAATTAATTACAGCAAACGTGCTGCCATTATTACATGACTTGTATATTGTATTATAATTATTTTTTTATTTGAATTATTATAGTAATTAAAATGCTCCTCAATGCTTCTTTCTGCTTTTGGAATTTAAAAATTTTCAACACCCACCCTGATGCATCTTGTACTGAGTGCATTACTTGATTACTATTTAAAAAACTTAGCTGTTTCCCAACATATTATCGTTGGTAGCACTGCCTTAAATAGTAAATGAATATTAAGAGAGGAACATTCAGGGTGAGACAACTCTAACAACTTGCTATTGTATTGCTATACAAGATGAAGAAGCATCAATTAACATTGTACACAGTGAAATCTTTATCAGGATATCTCAGTGAATTTCATTGTCGTATACGACTTCATTGTAAAGTCCAATACCATGTGACAAATATTTATAATGATGCTCAGAAAATCCGGTTTTGATAAGTCATCTATTCAGCCTCACAGAGGAAATAGTAGTTATTGTGACAAGGGGCATCATTCCATTTTGCTCCATATTTCACTCTGTGCATCATAATACAGTCCTCGGCCCCATCCACGTCATTTGGCTCATTGTCAAGCCAATCAGCTACCTGCACTAGACCAGTATGCCTTCCCTGCCACTGCCATATATTGAATCTCTTCCTCGCCCCTAGCCACATGAGGTTCTCTCTGAAGCGTTGCCAAGCTAAAACAACGATTATAATTATAATAATATAGTAACAAGAAAATGACCAGTAATATACACATGCTGGTAAATTTAAAAATAAATACCGATTATTTAGCTTGTCTATATCTAAACAAAATTGGCGTGTATAATACACAATATATGTATGCCAATGTACGTTCCACATATTCCTTCTAGTTATATACACCCTGCTACTATCCCTTCTAGTTATATACACCCTGCTACTATCCCTTCTAGTTATATACACCCTGCTACTATTCCTTCTAGTCATATACACCCTGCTGCTATCCCTTCTAGTTATATACACCCTGCTGCTATCCCTTCTAGTTATATACACCCTGCTGCTATCCCTTCTAGTTATATACACCCTGCTGCTATCCCTTCTAGTTATATACACCCTGCTGCTATCCCTTCTAGTTAAATACACCCTGCTGCTATCCCTTCTAGTTATATACACCCTGCTGCTATCTATTTTAGTTATATACACTCTGCTGCTATCCCTTCTAGTTATATACACCCTGCTGCTATCCCTTCTAGTTATATACACCCTGCTGCTATCCCTTTTAGTTATATACACCCTGCTACTATCCCTTCTAGTTATATACACCCTGCTGCTATCCCTTCTAGTTATATACACCCTGCTGCTATCCCTTCTAGTTATAATATACACCCTGCTACTATTCCTTCTAGTTATATACACCCTGCTGCTATCCATTTTAGTTATATACACCCTGCTGCTATCCCTTCTAGTTATATACACCCTGCTGCTATCCCTTCTAGTTATATACACCCTGCTGCTATCCCTTCTAGTTATATACACCCTGCTGCTATCCCTTCTAGTTATATACACCCTGCTGCTATCCCTTCTAGTTATATACACCCTGCTGCTATCCATTTTAGTTATATACACCCTGCTACTATTCCTTCTAGTTATACAATCATTTGCAAAAGTTAAATTGCAACATGTGCACAAACACAATTCAGTAAATGTACTCATAAAATTGTGATGTACATGTATTTTTAGATACATGTTAGTCCAACATTGGGTATTTTATTGTGACATAGCATTCGGTTTGCGATGCAATGTCAATATTGAAAGAACTTCTGGCATGTTGTTCCAATCAGCACTCATACAACATTCTAGCAATGAAACCATGCCTTAACATCAGTGTTCAAAGTGGAGTAAATTCGGTGGGTACACGGTGCGTGCAGAAAATGTTTGAGAAATTCAGATTTGTCTCCCTGTTTTTTCTGTCAATATCTAAAATGTTATATATTTGTGGGTAAACAGTAGTACTTAGGACTTGCTAATATAAAAGTGTTTGCCACACATATTATCACCTATTTCTCATATTATTTTATTATATAAAACCTATTAATATCGAAATGGAAAAAACTTTAAGAACTAATTTGATCAAAATATTAAATTGACTAGGTTAGCGACTTCTCAATTTTTTACATGAGGTGGCGCACTGGCTGCAGCCAGTAAAGGCGCTATACCTTTACTAAAACAACTAGCGACTTGCTAATGTACTAATGGGCGGCGAATAAAAGCAGATTTGCTCAACTGCTATTGAAAGAAGCCTTAACATTTCCACCGCTAGTCCTCACATGAGGGTACACGCCTTGCACCCACTAAAATTTAGGTGGGTACCGGCCGTATACTCCCGTATAACCACACTTCGAACGCTGTTTAACATCAATGCTCAATAAGAGGTCAAAGTAGTACATTTCAGTCTTGATGAGACTATATTGAACAGCATTGATTTGTTACTTAGGCTGTTTACCTGGGTGGGAACTTCTAGTGTGTTTAAGCCATGATACAGAATTCATATCATCCAGTACAGCCAGTTTCTCTCCCGCTCTCTCACAGTAGTCCTTGGCCTCATACCATGTCATCGCGGTGGAGACAACTCTGATACATGTCTTTGAAAATGGGTTTAGATGGTAACCAGAGCTACACGAGGAGCGTGCTGTTAAATAGGTTTGAGAGCATAATAATACATGTAGACGTACATTGATATACATGTAATATTCATTATTATATTCTATAAAATTTGTTTAAAAAGTTGCTTGCTAGATTACAACATGATGGAACTTGACAATGCTCATTAAAATTTTCAAGAAAGAATAAAACATTGTTTGGCATCCTCATACAGAAATGCAATATAATTTTAGTGATCTTTATATAAATGTTATAGTTGATTCAGCAGCCAACTCGTGTTGTCTTAGTGCAAAGATTGGTTGATATTGCATTACTTGGTGTAGCTCTTCGGGCACTTACTAGCACCTGCTGTGTATAGCACTTACTAACACCTGCTAAAATGTGTACCTGCTAGTACCTGTTAAATGTAGTACTTACTAGCAATTACTAAATATACATATAGTACTTACTAACCCTGCTAAACAAATATTTATATATTATATACTAACCTAAGCTTCCAGCGACAGTGAGGCAAATAAAGACAAGAGCTACTAAATGCACACAGGTGTTCCAAGCAGCCATTGTGATGATGCTTGTGTTACTCTCATTGATACTAAATCCTGATTAACCCTTCTTATATACCACCTCAGGCAGCATAAAGAAGGCGGAACTTATGACCTATAGAAGCCAATCAGCACATTCAATATATTGTATTATCTAGTATGCACTTGTTGCAAAATATTATGTTATCACTTGGATAAAGTGAGTTAATCAACCATATAATTATGTTGCTATAAGAGTTACCTCCCTTGACTGTCAGACTCACCACCTCTATTGGACTCCAGTATACAAATGTTCACCTATTTACATCTGGTCTGCAACCTGAAGATTTTTAATTTACGCCAGTAGATTTGCTGTTGATCTCCATATTTCATTAATATACACTCTTGTAAAACTTTCAAATATGGAGGATTAGGCTACTTGGAATGTTAGTTCTCTAATAAGCTGTTGCATTGGATATTGTTTTACAAGGTGTATCAATGTATCCACACATGTACATGATCTACGCGTAGCTGTGCCAAACTATAAAACCAGGAGCTTCCTCCTTCTTTGTTGGTTATCAGATGATTTGATCTAAAGTCTTCAAAGGTTCACCATTGTACATACATAATAATGCAACATTAAAAGTGATAAAATCTGTAATTGTGCACTTATACTTACTCAAATCTTCCTTTTTGGCGAGATGTCAATTTTAGTCTGCAAAATGTTTCATAAGGTATTTAGTGTAAAATAACTACACAGCACTAATACATGTAAATAGTACAATAGCATCAAAGTAGCTAAAAACAACCACCCAGTACTGGTGAAATGAATGAAGCTATAAAGATTGCTTGGGTCACTGAAATTAGTCAGAACTACATGTACTGTCAGAACCTGATAATAATTATGCCAAGGCACCTGAGAGCAGTAATCGATTGTTTTGATGCATACATCCAACATATTGCCAGTTTCACACAATGGCTAACAATTACATTGTTTTGCATTAATTTCTTATTCTAATCATAGATTTTTATGAATACAATGGTTCAATAAAGTATAACTATTACACTTCATATGGTTGGTAAACTAGACAGTGTGTTGCGCTGTTTGTCTCAAACTTTTGGTAATGACTGTATACGTGAGCTAATAGTTTTTGGTCAGAGATATAAGTAGACAATAACTCTAGTGGCAAGCTATTGAGAGCTATGTTTTCCCTGGATCATGACTCATGAGTCATGAGTCATTTCAATGGGTCAAAAATATTGGTTGATTTATGTCTAATGAGAGCCTTTAACTGAAGTATGGCATCTCTGCTTGTACCCTCCTATATTCCTACTGCACCTGTACGGCATAGTGATGGCAGCGGAGGGGTCAATGTAGTTTCTATTCTAAAATGTGTAAAAATAGCAGATGCATAGGTGAGAGATCCTTCAGGTTGAAGGCCTCAACGATGAAAATAATTTAATCCTTATGTATCAAGCTGTTGCAGCATAACAAACATGTATGATATGATGCTAACTAAATTGACTGCTCTTCATTTTATTCTGTGAAATTCTAACTGAAGAAATCTTTTAGATTCTCTGTCAAGGTTTACGTAAGTTTAATTGAGGCAATACTAAAATTCAACCAATTACATTTATACGCAATGTAATGATTGTCAACTTGATCCATCGGCAACCATCAATCAAACTACTACAGCCATACATGTAGAATCATCGATTATTCTCTTTATAAACAGTATTAGATGTTAGTACTGATTAGATACATCGTAAGATATTTGTATGTCTTAATCAACACGTTTGATCAGTACTTACAATAAAGGAAATTCCTTCTTCATTGACTGCAATCGATGCAACTTTTTAAGTTCAAATTATTACAAAATTGAACACAAATTGATAACAATCATGTTCTCCAGGATACATGTAGAGTTTGGTGGGAACACTTCCTTGATGGCTTACTGCCAAATCTAATTCCTAGCAGGCGTCTTCAGTACAAACAAAATGGCTGCTCGAGTTGAAAAGACCCTGTCGTTATAGATATTATGTACTGAAGCTCTATATTGCCATTGCTAACTAAGTGTTCTCATGCTGTCCTATAACAGACATGTACATATATATTAGTCTACCTACGTTATATTGCAAGAGAGACAACCTTTGCACTTAGCTCAACACGCAGAAGGAAAATTTACCAGAAACAATGATAGAGTGCATGGAGGCAGAATTTTAACTAGCAGGAGTGGCATGACCACAATGCTAAGCGGTGAGGCGTGGGTCTGAGGAAACAGGTCCCAAGCAGGAGTAGAGTGTATTAAAAGAAAATATTGTTCTGGAGTTCTGGAGTAACTCTAAGACTGTGCTTGGGAGTCCAAGTCCAAGGAGTGCCTGTGTACTAACTGTTAGTAGTAAACAGGGAGAGGACCACAGGCTAAGAGTAGAATTAGCAGCCAACAAGCAACATGCAAAATGCACAAATGTTCTGCTTGTATAAATTTATGAACAGTTTTTGAGACTGAGGCCAAGAGGTTATTTGTTAGATTCACTGTCCAGATTTAGTGATTTTAACACTATATAGGTGTTATAATGGCATGTTAAAATAAATCCCATTTAGAGTGCTGTTGGAGCAGTGAAAACCAGCCAACTTTCTTAGACTAGTTCAGCAGAACATGAAAATCATATTATTCCATTTTGAAGAAGATAGACATGATGCAAAAACATAGATGTATGCACACGAGAGAGATCCTTCAGGTTAAAGACAACGAAGACGGAAAAAAGAAGATCTTTAGTTATCTTGCTGTTGATGCCCCTGGTAAAAAAGGTCTTTTGTTAAATGAAAGTTACATAATTGCACTACCTTTAGCTCACATACATTGGACATGACTTGTAGCCTACATAGTGAGAGAACATACATGTACTTTTCTATCTACGCAATCCATGTACATGTACACGGTTGTACCAACATGTACGTACACATTAACTGGAGTTAATGAAATGCAAACTACTGTATGTTTAGTAAAACTGTTTGAGAAAACAACTTCTGTACTTGTAACTTTCCCTTCTCAATTAACATTGATAGTTGTATGAACTTTTCGACTCGAATAACTGTTTAATGTTCCTGCACATGAATGTTCACTCTGCAAGTAAATATTATATTATCTTTGTGGAATTTGTTCTGGGGGAATTTACAGAATGCAGAATAGTAATACTTTTATTTATTACTAATGCCCTTTCATGATAAACAAATCATTTCAAACAATTTAAGTATTTTGCAGGGCGACTGAATATCCAACATGCGATTGGAATTGTGTCCTCTCCCCATAAGGACACTATACAAGAGAACATAATTTCAAATTACATTGAAACTGTTAATTTTTAGAATGTATCAATGGACACGAATAGTGTAATTTGACAAACTAGTATGGAGTTGTGTTTCCATCTCTGACATAATCCCATGTGTAGAAAACTTTTAGTAAAGACCTAACATTGCATTATGCATTATGTGTGATTGACATGCGTTAGTTAATAATTCTGTATGTAGTGAATCAACTACATGTAGTAGCTCAGAACTTGCTGCACTGCTATTGCTAGGAACTCAGTGTTGGGGATGTACATGTAGGTACATTATTGTAGTATTTATGATTAAGTAATTTGAATAATAATTTTCTATTTGATAGATTTATTGTTCATTAGTAATAAATTGTATTATAATATATTATTAATTTATTATAGATGAAAATCACTAGGTGCTATTTTGTTTTCCAGACTCGAACATTGTAATTACCATCTTGAGACAACTTTCGAAACAGGACAATTCGATACGAGACTCGAGAAATCTCGAGTCTCGTTCCACCTCTGTTATCATGTACATGTAATATATGATGTTATCTAAAATCATATTGATAGATGTGATGCAATAAATTGTACATGTAACAATTGTATAATGTAAATTAATGTTTATATTGTGTATATAAACCTGATGTACAACCTAAAAGTGCATGTAAATGAGTTAGAGCAATAGAAAGTAAATTCTAAGCTGAACGTGTTAATGTTGTACAGCGAGCTTACTCTTGTATACTGTAAGTATAATACCGATTCCACTGGTCTTGCTGTCTTAAACCTTTAAACTACATGTAAATATCACAGTCATGTTTATCATTATCTTTAGCTTTGTATTGATTTTATTTATTCACAAATGCCTAAGTACTATACAAACAGATTTACATGTATATTTAGTGAAAGTATAAAAATATCCAAAAAATAAATTTGATGCATTTAAATTTTTACATTCTTTTTATTGGGTGATATTGTATTACTAATGAACATATAATGTATTTATGTAATTGTATAGCTGCAGCGTGTGAGTACAGTCCTGCTCTACATACATGTAGTCATCTATGAGAAACTGTGGGGACAATCTGCCTCACTACTGCAGAAGTCCTATCGATCCGATGATGTAATACATAGACTCTCCAGTTACTGCAGCAGTCCTATCAATCTGATGATGTAATACATAGACTCTCAGGTTATATCTAAATTCTTGCTTTGTTAATACATCTACATCTTCTCTTTCCATTTCTTCTTCTATTACAGATCCTAGCATGGGTTGGTTTGCATCGTTTTCTCTGAAATAAGATGTATTACTCAATATTTGCATGCATTCAAGTACAGACTAGCTCCTGTTAAACTTACCAGGCCTAATATCCCAGCATGCAATGTACTTGTGTATCCCAGAACATAAATGTACAGAGTATACACTTGTATATAAAATTGTTATATTATTGTAGCATGGTTTCAGGGTAAATGGTCTATTGCATAGCATGTAGCAGAATATTAAACTGGTTATGATATCATGTGTTTTAATTCTAGCATTGAAATGCACCAGCCATATTTATAGTGAGCCAGAACCACATACAGGACCAGTAAACAAGATTTGCCGTATGCACATTAGTTTATGGGTTGTCCGCCTTTACCCCAACCCCAACCATAAACAGTAGAAGTATCTTCTTTAGATGTATATATATTATAGGTATGCCTGTATATTACATGTACAGTTGTATTTTATACAGTGTATATAAAATACATGTATCTATACATGTATATAGTATACATGTGTATACATATAATATTATTGTATGTACAATGTATATACTGCCCTCACTCCTTATTTATTTTGTACATGTGCAGGTACACGGAAGTTTTGGTATATTGTAAAAATCTACAACGCTTTAATCTGTAATGAGTATTCTAATAAGATATAAGCTTGATCATTGTATAGTCCTGTAGAATAAAATAGGGGATTTCTATTAATGGTACACTGCATGCATTTAACATTAAGTCGTAGCGTGGCAATACCAAACACATAGAAAACTTTCAAGCACTAAATCTTGCGGAAAACTAATCCTGTGAAGTTATTTTATACTATGGGTACTACTATCTTATGAAAGAGCTAGTTGTCTATTACACAATATTATTGTGTCTAATTATACATAATAGTTTGCATTACATAATATAATTATAATGTATAATTATACACCATAGCTCTCCATTCATTATAGTGCAGATTCACAACAGTTTGTATTATGTATAGTGTCACTGTGAGTCAGTGTGTCTCCTTTTTTAAAGCGGAAAATGATAGTGTCATGTGATCCAGTGTGAGCAAGAGAGCCCAACTCTGTCACTTTCAGACACCCATTACTGTTAACGATAATAACACATACTGCATTGATATGGACATATATAATCGTCACACCTCTTTAATTAATTAGCATACATGTATATATTATATATCTGTATAATATATACATCGTAGATGTCGCTTTGCATAAGTTGCTGGTTTTAAACTAGAGTATGCTAGCAAACCAGGATGTGTGTTGTATATGAGAAAAGACAGTGAATAGAGTGTTGGTTAACGTACTTCCAGTTGCCATCTTAACACATTGGTAACACTAAATTAATTACAAATTGTATTAGAAGTCAGTGTGTATGTATACAATGTACATGACCATTGACCCTATAAACCAACCCTGTTACAAACTAGCACTAGCTGGATATAGGCAATTAACTGGTTAATGAAATAACCAGCATTGTGCCCCATGCCAGAAACCGGTTTCCTTGATCTGAGGTGATTATTGGTTTTTAAGCTGATTGGTGCAATCTTGCATTAATTATACATGAATAATAATTAGATTAATTGCATTATTGTTTTAGTCAGAGCATAATATTATGCTATTGTGTTGGGCCGAGACAGATATAATCCACAGCTAGCCACAGTGTCTCATTACCAAACACTTAATATGGTCTATCAGCCACTTGTATTACAACATCATTACTTTAATATAAGACATGACTCTCATGTGAAAGAGTCGTTAATATGCCAAATGTTTCCTTTTCTACCCAAACAAAATAATAAAGTGTTAAAAACGATGTATGACCACAATTAATATAACAAATGCACATGGTGTGCCAATTTTCAAAGCAGATAAAGTATTACATTGGTGTATTTACTGGTGATGCTTGGTGGAAATATACACATTTATGCATTTACATGTTGTCTAGTTCGTGCATGTATAAGTGCATATGCTAAGACAAATTGTATACATAATTATTATAAACAAATAAACTGTCCTACTGGCTCCACACTATGTACGATATGCATGGTATTATGCATGTATTTTAGCATATTTCGGTACCTTTATTTTGACACTGTCTTCTTAAATACTAACTAGTCTGTATTCTACATTTTACTTGCATGCAGCTAATATACCACATGTGTTTGCCTTTTAAACATGTCATAGTTGCATGTAGCTTGAGCACTAACCAACTTATGTCAGTATATGAAACATTTCATCGTCATCAGACTTCAGACATACATTGTAGGTCGAAGAGCACAGAAGTATAATATGTTATTACTGTACAGTCATGCTGCCTGCTAAGTGCTAACCAGTTATATAAATTGGTATTACGATAATCTAGGCAGCATTGTTTCATGATGCATTGCATCCTGCATCGATGCTATAGAATTAATCATTTATGCCAATCTACAGTAGTAGGTGCAAATTCTACCAGCAAATGCTGGGTGAAGGACATAATGATGTCGACTTTTTGCAATAAATCATTTGAACTATAATCTTTGATGACATGAGTTGCCTGTCCCAATATGCTTTACTTGCATAGTGGCTTGAATCACCCCTAATCATTTCAGCCAAGATCCATAATTTACATGGTATTTGTTCCACCTATTGGAGTATTATATTAGACTATTACTGTTGGGTACAATGTTGATATTTATTTATTTGCTGACATATAGACCCCTTTCAATATGCCTAATCTCTTGTTAGATGTGCTGGAATGATCTTACATTTCCAGCAGCTAACAAAAACAACATTATCATTTTTAAATCTACAGCAGATTATCCGATGTTCTCTTTTGTTGAGAAATGTTGAATTACTAACAATTTGAATATACATGTTATATAGCGGAAGATTCCAGATAGTCTAGAGTTGTAAAATCGCTGAAAATTTTCTCAATTCTAATAATACTCTAGATTTCCACAGAAGAGCTTAGATAGAATAGGATGGCTAATTTACATTTGAAAAGTTGAAGCACCATGTCAACTATCACTAGGCAGTGTTGCCACCCTAGTTGGTAACTAGCAAATAACTAAAGGATTATCTCTAATAATGCTTGAACCATATGGATTAGCATTAATCACTTACCCTAATCCTTCTCACAGGGCTGCACTGGGAGTATCCACATGATTTCACCAAACAACACCTTTGCTTCCCTGGACACTCAGAATCAAAGTCACACCCACCAAAGTCAGCTCTGCACGGAATATCAGCAGTC
This sequence comes from Bugulina stolonifera, assembly GCA_935421135.1. Taxonomy (NCBI): domain Eukaryota; kingdom Metazoa; phylum Bryozoa; class Gymnolaemata; order Cheilostomatida; family Bugulidae; genus Bugulina; species Bugulina stolonifera. The sequence continues at coordinate 14,251,285 of OW285196.1, forward strand.
CTCAACCTTCTTGGACATTGACCTAAATTAAATTACATAATTATTTTGTTGAAATAATACTGTGCTACACGATGAAGTTCAATCAAAAGTATTTATTACACACATATTAGACTGATAAAACGATTATTAGGTACACATTGTAGTCTACTAAATACAAGGAGAATGCAAAGCATTTAGTTTTTGCAGCAAACATTAAACCTACGCCCCGCTCACTCAAACTATACCCCACCAATTATACCTATACCTAAACCTCTCTGAACATAGTTGGGTCTCAAAAACTTACCTTGTCTGGGAACAGTGGAGACTGATTTTAGACAGTGTTTTGATCCCTGCCAATTGCAGCACAGTTTTCCTTGTGCACAATCATTGTCATTCTGACACTTTGGTTCCTCACTTTCCACCGGAAAGAATATTTTAACGCTAGGACACACAAATTCCTAAAAAAAGTATTGTTATCATTATTCATTAACAGCAGTTATATAATAATAATTTTTATGTTGTATAAAGCTGGTCAGTTCCAAGTGTTATGCATATTTGATACCCAGTTTACACTGTATAAGCTGTCCCAAGCACTGTTGCGTTTGCAAAATCATCCAACCCAACATACCGGTCTTGCTAATTACATGTATCTATTTGCTTAATATATTTTACAGAGTCGTAATAATTAGAGTGAAACTCACAACTGGTGGGCTCCGTGCTGTGCATATCGTCGTAGCTAAGGCTAGGAATGAAACCAATAGTATTACCTTCATTGCTGTATCCATGTTCACTACTGAAACAGATAGAAATTAATTGTAGTGAATACAATATAAACTTTTTAATCAAAATTTTTTCTTTATGGCAACTAAATTACATATTGTTTCACACTAGTGTATTTTTTTAAGATTTTTTAGTATAATAAATATGTCTAAGGTGTAGACAAAGCTATACAAAAAAAGTAAATATACAACATTTTTTCCATTATTTGATCGTTTTGTTAGGAATATTAATATGATAAGAGATGAGCCTGACAGAGTTTATAGAGCATGATAAAACACTCAACACAGTAAATACAATAAGTAGCCTAAAATAACCTGTGACAAACAAGTGTACTTACCTCAAGGAGTAACATCTAATGAATGAGTGAGTATTTTGTGTAATGTAGACTTCTTAAGAACAGCATAATCTCAGTCGCATTCACTGATTGGTCATTGTGTTATCTAGGTCACGGTTACTGAATCTTACAGTTTTATATTTACACGTAAACCATAAACCATAAACCATATTGTTTACTATGCCTTAGGGATAAATGTGATATGCATACTCACTCCTTGGAGATACTTATAGGTTAATTTTCAACCCTACTTATAACTATAATTGTGTATAATATTTGTTAAGTGGTTTGTCAATATGTTGTAATTTATATTGTTACAGTGACAGTGATGGGGCAGTCGACTTTGCCAAGTATGTTAATTAATCTTCCTCCTGCACCAGCCACCGCCAGGAAAAGGTGGTACCTATTGTTGAGTCATCAGAGAGTTGTCAGTCGACTTATTGTGAAGTTTGGTATGTTTAGTAGATAATCCACATCCTTATTCATTCCTAATGTCAATGAATAATATAATCTCAGTTGATTCTTAATCCTGATTAATTATTATAATTAACGTTGTCAAGAGAGAAGACTACTAAAGGGCCATTAGTAAATAGTTGAAAACTCAGTAAATCTCTGGTTTTCTACACAAGTACCAATTTTATATATTTTAATTAGTTCCCATTGTTGAACTAAACAATGGTATTTTTGAACAGCCGGTCCATTCTTGTAAGTCGATGGTGGCAGCAAATGAAACATTTTTTCCTCTAACTAAGAGAGCATGACTCTGCTATCTACAGTCATCTTAGCAGTAATAATCCAACTCTGAAGTGCAATGTATTTGACAGGGAGCAAATCACAGCATTGAGCGATATCGTTGCACTACGACGATTTTTAGAAGAAAGTGAAGAGATACATGTATGTTTGACTTTAGAATATAAAATTAATTGTACATAATATAGGGGAAAGACTAATGACTATGGTTGGGTTAAACTAAACTTGTGGTTTTGTGAAATAATACTGACTTCACAGTGTCCTTTTCTGATTTTTATGTTGTTCATTGCTTGTCCTGTACTAAAATAATCGCTATTCTCTATTCACATTAAATGTAGTTATCTCCCCTACTATGCTGCTTGCATATTCAAGAGCCAAATATTATTTTAATATAATATTATGCTATCATTGATGGGAAAGAGGAAACGCAGATGCTCAATCCAATGATGGGTGGCTCTGAGACTGTTAGTAGCTCAGGGTATATCAGTGGTTTTCTAATTTGGAGTACTGCCATGCTTTGAGAATTGGTTTAGACCAGCACCACAATCTGTACATAAGCAGGACGTAGAGCTTAGAAGTCATGTATGGTGGCAGACAGCAGCTGTAACCATTAACAGGCTTGGTACACATCTTTGCTAAGAACAGACAAGGTGTTTATTATAACATTCTGTCTAACTTCTCAGTGCTAGAATAAATCTGGGTGCATTGGCTTACTAATTTTGTTCATCTAAGGGCAATCCTCTTGTAAGCTGACACTGCGAGTATGGACAGATGATTTATGTTTATATATCATACTTTAATGTGATATTGTTTGCAATATTACATTACCAATGAATGGACTACTTACGATAATAAATAATATATATGTAGGTGTGTTAGTTATACATGCATATTGATGGTATACTAGATAGCATGGTTATTGCATGCTATTAATAATACCGACGTACCACTTGACTTGTGTGGCAGAGGTGTAATGTAAACTCAATGCAACTTATCAACAACCTAAAGCAATCAGGTTTGGGTTGCAACATCATGGTAAAGTGAGCAGTTAACACAGGAGCACAGCCGCCCTTGCTAACACCACCCTACTCATGGCCATTATTTTATATGTAAGGGACGCCAACTTAACTTCCCACATTTAAATCCTGAGTCCTCACCACTAGTCCAAGGCTGCTCCCTAGTGAATCATAGTTTTTTATACAAAATGATATTTATCTGACAATTACATCAATTAATCCTTTATTGTCAATGGATTATAATTGTTAAGTCTATTGTTTTTACATGCTATTGGAACATTATGGGTCTGTCAAGAGCAGACAACTCCAGAGGTTAGTGAGGTATAGGGCATATATTATCACATGATTGTGTAAACATGATGTATTTAGTTTAACCACCATACACTTTGAGTCGTTGCAGCATTTACATGTAGTTTATATTGGGTCTTCAGATAAATGCAATAATTAATATTATGTGGGTTGCATGTGTATGTACACAGTGTACAGTCAAACTGGGTAGATTGTACATGTGCATGACCGTACTACATTGCAGGTGTTTGTGTCATACGTTGTATAATATGCATAATGTATATGGAGTATATGTAGCGTAGAGTATGCGTCATGTGAAGCATCTACAATGCACTGGTGACTTACAGTAGATAATCATTACATTATTATGTAACTACATGATTTAGAGTAAGAGTAGCGCTGTTGTAGATACTGTAGTAGTGATTACACGTCAAGGTATAAACATACTAGCAGTCTACAACTGAATACCCGTGAAGTAGTATGTAGTGGTGCCTTGAGTAGCTACAACCAACCAAATAGTAAACTGCAATGCAACGTGTTAACATGTATAGGAGTTATCTACTCATAAAATGTCGGGGTGGACAACTCTCTACATTCCAACTAGCTATTACTTATCACTTTCTAACATTACCAAGCAAGTTTATTACTATTGTGCCAAGTTGTATGTAAAGATTTCTCCTACAGGTGTGCCAGATAAGAGTCCTTTCAGAGTAGCTTCAATACATAGACAATAATACCAGAGCTAGCTCCTACATCAAGTTAAAGACAATCATTATCCTAGTTAATCCTATGGGCACTGTAAAAATGGTGACCATTTCCTGGTTCCTCAATTTATAATACTTTATACTTCACACACGGCTCACCTAGCGTCTGCACCAGGTTTAAGAGAATTATGCTGGATAAAAACAGCTGCCCATATGGGCACTAAATAATACAGTGGTAGCATTATTTTACTTGGTCCTTGGTTACATTACTGCATTAATTATAGGCTAACAGTTTGAAGTTGTCCTCTCTCTTAAGTGGATGCCATACAAGAGAGGATAACTTTAGTTGCTGCACATGTTAATTAGCAAAAAATATTAGACCATGCACTTTATCTGTGCACACTAAAGACATATAAGGTGCATTTTGGCTTCAAGTAGAGTATACAGCAGTGCATAGAACATACATGTAATAAGTGTGACAAAACCAGAAGGGCAGATATTAGTACACTATTGAGTCACTGTGAAGTTCACATAAACGCACATGCATATGTGTTGTGGTTGTGTCCCAGACGGCTCAAGGTCTGTACACAAGCCACTGACAACTTGCAGGTGCAGATGCAGATGATGGCTACCTAGCCAAGCAACCTCTTAAACCAGCATATGTAACATGCAGTGTGCAAGTATTCAGTTTATCAGTACACCAATATAACTCATAGAATATAAGTGTATGTATGATGTATTGAGTGAACTTGACAGCATGAAAGCATGCAAGAGACTGCATTGAATAACAATAATCAGGTTTCTTTTATAGGTAAAAGAGACACAGAAAATAGCTACTACTTCCGACGGGTTCCGTTCGTTAATAAGAAGACCGTAAAGAGAAGCGGACGACCCAGAAGAGAGCCGTCCTTGCACATAGACAATGTAATGAATTTTATCACTTATAATAAATATGCTATTAAGTGTATAATAAAAGACGACTATACTGTCAGACTAGCATATTTATAATATAATAAACGGTCGTCGGCTAACAGACGAACTGGGGGTCGTTCATTAAGTGGATGGCTATACAATGCTAATCGGTAACATTTCATTCTTCTACTTGGAAGGTTGCACTACGTTTAGATTAATAGTGAACTGACTGGGCTGAGTTATCCTCTCTCTAGATTGAATATCATACAAGAGAGGACAACTTAATTTTGCATGGAATGTATAGTTAGAATGACAGAAACAACTAGTTGGTTATAGTTATGTGGAACATCAGCTGCAGAGCAAAACACAGCCTAGAATGAAATACTTAATTAATATGTCGTGCTAGATTCCCATACTCGACACACATACATGTACATGTACATGCATACTTCATTTAGTTTATTTATTTTGCTTTTTATGCAGAAACATTACAACAAACCCAGGTAGTTATATCTTTATGCTCCTCACCACCCATACTTACATAATTGTTGTTACCCTATACAGTGCAATGCCTATATTAATACAATAAACTGTGGAAGCTGCCATAATGGTAGCAAGTAATTAAATGAATCAGCAAGGCTGAAGTTGCGCAAGGTAATCGTTACACAGAACTTCATAGCATGGTGATAATTTAAATCTCTTTACACATCGTACATCTTGGAGACATATGAAAGTTAGTATACATGAACTGGTTGAACTTGATATAGAATAAATGATTGTACTTGAAAAGTAAGTTCAATCGTCAATATACAATGTACTGCAGACATACATGTACTTGTACATGTACTTGTAATTTCAAACATGTCTAGCCACGGTTAAGTCAAAAAATAGACTCCACACCGATCATAACTACACATCATATAGGCATCATGATCTAGTCAATGAAATTTATCTAAATAAAAAATTGAGTATCGTAGAAGTGGTTAATGGAAACAAAAAATAAAAATAGACTTCTATTATTATAGCTGTAGCAAGCATCTAGTATTTTTTATTGTTAATTTATTTATCAACTAATATTATGGATAGATCTGGTGTGACAGCCTATACTTCAACTTCTGCACAAGAGTTAGGCTTTGCTAGCATCACATGAGTTGTTGCGAAATACCAGGTTTACTTTTTAACACAAACAGCACAAGGAATTGCTTTCTCTTCTACCCACAGTCCTCTACCAGACTTGACAAGCTTTACTTCTGGAGCTCTGGGATCTGTACCATACCCAACTGATACGTCTGGCTCTACATGAACACATATGGGTTCAGATGTACTTGCTGCCGTTCCTGCTGCCATAAGATACCCATGGTACTCTGTTGTCCATTTCCCATCACCATCATCATCATTGCACGAGTCCCAACCAATTACTGTAAACTGTAAAACCAGACTAGATGAAGAATCAACAAAAGAGGTACAATGTATATAGAATAACAGCTCAACTTACTGTTGTACATGTACATGTAGGTTGGACTATTACATGTACATATTTAATGAAAACTGCAGTATGTAGAACTCCTAACTGGTTGATTTGAAATAAAAAGTCTTGAGATTGTTGCTTGTGGAAGTCAGCATGGTTTAGCTGAGTAAATTATTTTACAGAGTAGAGCTATAGTAAAAATAGTGAGTCAAATTTATTTGAAAATATCACCAATTCTACCGAATCAGCTCAGAGGAAAATATTATTGTTCTTTGTATCGCATAACAGTTTAGTTGATTGAGTGTTGTAGATGAGCAGATAGTGTAGATTTACATTTACATGTTAGTGTGGTAATGGTGATGATAGTGTTTAAATATCTCAATCTTACGAATAACACTACACATATATTATGTAATTCCTACCGTTCCTGAGCTGGAAACATGGCAGAGTGCGCAACTGATGGCCTTGTTGTGGTACGTTTTTGCCAGTTCTGGAAGGTTGACCCCTTCCAAATTGAATCTGGCAGTTACCAGAGATGGCCCGGTGGGCAATGTTTTACTAGAGAACTTTATTTCATTGGGCAAAGGAGAGCATCTCAGAGACTGGGAGCCACTATCAGCGAAGCCGACGACATGACCTGGAAATACACGTGGATTGTATGAATTCTTAGACCTTACATGTTGCAATGTGGGGATAATACATATTATTAAAATTCAAAATTGGGTCCATAATATTATTAATTATCATAGATTGAAATAATCGTAAAAGCATTGTATTAATAGACATTGAGAAGTAGTTGTCTTACCATCAAAGTATGGTGTACCACTCTGTCCACAGCCAAACTTGCCCCACAACGTATATATAGCAACACTCGAGCTACCTGCAAGTTCAAATAGTGATTGTAAAATTACATGCGTCAAATGTGCCCATTAGTGGGCATTGATGCTCAGGTATAGTCCCCATGCAGAGGTGGCCACCCACCTGGCAGCATGCTAATCGTAGTTAATTATTCTAAAGCCAATGGGGTCTTCAAATAGATCTTTATTGAATATAGATCTTTTATTGATTATACATATAAATGTACATGTACAATGTACTGTACATGTATACCTCACAGTAAAGATAGTGTCATTCATAAAGTTGTTGTATCAGGACAAATTAGGAGCTAGGCCTTAACTTCCTAGCAACTCTAGCAATTACGTGTAAGTCTTCGCAGACAATTTATGGAATAACCAAAAAAATTAATATTGGCAATTGGAGAACATAACTACATGTAGTTACTATGTCTCTAATTATCTAGCAATAAGTTATTGATAACACATTTAATAATTTCGGATGCTTGCCTCGATTATTTTTATTCCCACTGGTTCCAGGCCTTCCATCTGGCCCTTTAGCGCCTTCATTTCCACTTTCACCTTTGGGTCCAGGTTGTCCGGGAGAACCATCTATTCCATCACGTGAACCCGGCTGACCAGCTTGTCCTCTGACACCACTTTGTCCTGGTGCTCCAGGTGCTCCTTGCTGGCCTGGTCTACCCGGGCCATTAGGTCTTCTTGACGTTCTCTGAGAGTTTGGAGCACCCTGTCCAGTTGGTGCTCCACTAGAGCTTGGAGATCCACGTCGGCTTGATGTGCTTGACCCAGAGGGCCACTGGTCTCTGCCAGGGCTCCCCTGATTGGGTGAGCTGCCTCTACTAGGTGTACTGTGACTACCACGTGGTCCCTGTGAAGTGGGAGCACCTGCTTGGCGCTGTCCATTTAGGTAAATGGAAAAGTTTTTTCTTAGTGTTAAAGGTGAGATGACTGGATCTCTCTGTGGTCCCTCAGTCACTACAAGTGAAATGACAACATGCTAGATAAATGTTTAATTCTATTGAACCCACATGCAAGTGTCTTGGTAGAATGGTAATAGAATTCCGGACTGGATAAAACGTTGTTCTGAGAGCAGAAACTTATATTAAATATGTAAGCAGTCTTTTACCCTATTGCAAGACTCATCAATGTTATTTTGAAAGGTGCATTGTACATGTGATAGATAATATAAGTAACTTTGCAAGCTTCTCTATATTGTATTCCTTATAACCATTATATATACAATGTAATATTATGCTTATACAGTGTAGAAGCTTCAAAATAATTATTCATATTCAATATTATTTTACTACATGAATATCAGATTATCTATTACAAAGCAGCAAGTGATTTGAAGACATCTACCTGTTACTCGAGCGTGGAATCCTTTGGCCGCACCATGCCCATTGGACTTGAAAACTACATAGATTGGCCCATTGAAGGTGACAGAACCTCTACGTTGCTCAGAGCCACATAGTGTTCCTTCATACAATGGCAATCCTGTGGAACTGCCTTTTCTCACCTGGATAATAGAGGATGGTACATTAATCCATGTTACATGGCTGATGGATGAGGGAAGAAGCTTACAGTTGAGAATGAACTCAAAACTATAAAGTTTATTTATTCATCCCAACACCAAGAAACCAGTTGAGCATCTTATCTGGTTGGTATCTCACAAAACCTTTTGAGCTGCTCATTTGCCTAAAGCCACTGATTTAACCCTAAACATTTAGCATACTACAGTACACATACCTCAAGTAGATCTTCATTACAGAGTACAGAAAATGGACCGACAAACTGGAAATTTAACCAGTATAAGTGTAGGTCAGCACTGCCAATGAATGATTCAGCTGATGGAAACTCCAGTATATACTGCCACTCACAGTTCAAATTATTCCCATAGTTCCTTGGATAGTTAGGAGTCTTCAGTTCATACGAGTTTCGACTAGTTCTAGGCACGTACACTGTACCTCCACACGATTCGCTAACTGCAAATTAATACACATCGTCTAGGTTATAGCTATGTAAAGACCTTATGTCTGGTAAATGTTGACAATAATGACATACACCCCTGCCTAAAAGTGTCACATATTAACTCAATTTGGGCTTACTTACCTTGTGGAATATTATGGAGGTCACATAGCATCGTGTAGATAATTAAATTAAATTATAAATTAAATGTAGATCGTTGCATAGCCTTGGAATGCCATGAAGCAGATACATATTTATAGTAAGAGTTAACATACCGGACTTAGAAAATAACAATAAAATCTACACACACCTTGTCTCTTGTCTCTTTTAGGTGGGCCCACCAGCTACAATAAAATATAAAGATAATGTAAAGTGAAGACAGATTTTCATGCAGATGGTAATACAGATTGTTGTTTACTGTCTTGTGTAGAGAACTGCATGGTTTCTGGTTGAAAATTTGTATAAATAATAATATATTAAATCTCATCAATTCTTTTAAAATTCACAAATACATCTACATGTATTATATTGTTCTGGAGGTTCTCTCCTATTATTTTGAATGGAATTTGGGACTTTTGGAACTTGTATTCGTCTCAGTGTATTTTAAGGTACTGCTTGCTCCTATTTAACACCACCCGCCTCTGTTTTCTTACAAAATAATGTTGAAACTAAGTGATAAGGAAAACATTCTCCAAATAATTTTTCTGGAAGGGGTTTTCCTCATGACCTAGTTGGAACATTCAAGAATGTATTTTACTGTTTTTTTCTGATAAAATGACAGAAATATGACAGATGATGTGGGTTGTGTAAGTATTATAGTAGTACAGTAGGCTGATAGGAATCTTTCTCTCTGGTTTATATGATACAATCACAGTTACATGTATTGCAACATAATATAGATATGACATTGTTCCTATTTGTGAAAGAAATCTATTTCGAGTAACACTTTTGCAACACATAATTGGCAAATCCAATTCGAATGCAATATAATTTTATTTGAAGTATACATTACTCAATACCCCACAATGTGACTCAGTTGAGTAGATCTATAGGAAATGAATTAAGCAAAAAAACAGTAATTACATTGTATGTAAAATAATAATAAACTTGTACATAACAATAATATATTAGTATCCATTCCAGTTTTAAATCCATATAATGGAGATATTACTGTAATATAATAATTGTTATTACATGTTTATGTAGCTGTATATTGTTACACGGAGAACTGGTTTATTAATATCCTAGACCGTGGGTTCCTTGCATAAATAATTAGTGAAAACTGACAATCTAGTAGATCTAGGTCAAACATGTCTTACTCATTTGGCAGTAATCCTCGTTACGCAACCTGAGGAGGCATGTGACTATTTTGAAACTTCAGTATGATTCAGCTGTTTACCCCCAAATAGGTCAAGTTAGTAGGCGTAACTGGTAAATAATTATTATGATCAGATGCTACATGTAAATCAATCAATGCCATTTACAATATTATTCCTTATGCAAATATTTTAATAGGGTAAAATCCCCCTGCCCATGGAGTAACCTACTGACAGTGTGACAACCAATGCAAAGAGGAGGACTATGCTTGTGGCATCAGATGTTGGATATACATGTACATGTACATTTGTACATGTATGCACTACATTAGAACAAGGTGTTTTACCTGACACGGAGTAATAATATCTAATGTCCAAATACATGATTTGCTACCGAAGATGCAACCTACCATCGGATTGTTTGAGGATTGAAGTACACTCTAGCAGGTCCATATTTTACTGTTAGCATAACATAGCTGCAGGTACTCCTATTACTAAGCTGAGCTAGTTCATTGCTAGATAAATAATAATGGAGTTGCTATTGCCAACAGCAGTACTTGATCTATTTCCTTGTAGCTACACAGATGTAGCAATGCCATTGAGAGGTTATGATTAGCAGGTGCTTGTGTTACATATTCTAGATTCCATGATAACTCTATGTACAAAGTGCAGATTCAGTTTTATTAAAATTGTTTAGTTCAACATCATTAAATTGGAATTTGGGCATTATTAGGAAATTTAATCAATATTAATATTTCTATTAGCTTTATTAGTAACTGTGGTGGCTACACAGTTATTTACACTTTTACATCATAGAGATAGAGCAGCTACTGTATGTGTACATGTATAAATGCCATTTCACTACCAGCTCTCAGTAAGTCAGAGAGAGCCATTATAATAAGGGTTGCACACATTATGCAATAGTGTTAACCTGTACATTAACGTACACAGAGTGTGAATAGGTAATTGTAGGCAATATTTCAATCAGAGGATTAATGACTCTAAACACATGGAAATTCACATTACATTGTAGTAGTATGCACATTACATTGTAGTACATTGTTATATACACACTACATTATTATTACTGCATACACATGGCATTGTAGTAGTATACACATGGACAGTGTAGTAGAAATACACATGTACATGTACTGACAGTGTAGTAGTTGTTTACTTCACATGACCAGTATTTAGTAGCAAATACACATGCATAATTTTTACTTCTCTGAAGGTATCACATACTGACTAGCATAACTATGACATATCTGATATGATCAAACAGTTTAACATCTGAGTTCTTACCGACAAGTTATTCCGCTTGCTCTCTGGTGATTCTCCAACATATACAGACTCTGTTCCACTACTGTAACTATGAGTATTAGTAGACACGGCCGTTGACTGACATTGCTCTAGTTGCTGCCTTATCCTCAGACTGTCCAGTACAAGATATCCACAGCAGCCAATAGTTACAATATGTAGTACTGTAAATATGATTGTAGTACCAGAATATCGGTGGCTTGTACCATCCATGGATGACTGTTTCTTGTCTGTATCCATCTCAGGTAAAGTACTGTCGCTATTATTGTTACAATCGTATAGCCTCTGAACTGAATGAATAACACTAACAGGACTGATCAGCTACCAGCCTGTTTACTGCTTTACTCACAGTGTGCAAATAAAACATTAATTTAGCAATCACAGATTTATCTTCACATCTTCTAGTCACTGCTCTACTGTCCTGGTGATATTATAAGGCACCTGGTAGTCATGGTAACAGGTAAACACAATCATTATTTCACATGTTTACCCTATCAATCAAAATATTATAATCATCACTATTATTGATGATATTTGCCACACTGAGCAAAACAAAATATACAGTACTAATGCTAGGCAAACAATTTTTTGAAAATAATTCCCAAATATGTTGAATGAACCCTGCCATGACTTTACAAACTAAATTCAGTTATGAATATTTAAGCAAATATGAATTGTTTATTTATAAAAACTAATAATAAATATTTCTAACATCATACATTTAATTCAGCGCTGATTGTATATGTCAATAATACGTTGTCTAACATAAATTAGCGTGATACATTGATTGCTGAGTTTCACTGTTTGAGAGTAAACTGAGAAACAAAAGCTTACTCTGGTTAATCAAATCAGATAACTGCTTAAAATCTAAGACTATTGTTCAATTGGTCTGCCATTACTATGTCTAGGGAAGGAGAGCTGCAGCCAATTAGCTATTACCATTTTACAAACTGACCTTTTATACGGTACTTGCTCATTTGCATGTAACTTCAGTCATGCAATGATGTAATATACGTGTATTTCAACTTGATTCAACTTTGTATCAGGTTTTTGCTTTACATATTATTAGAACTTATTAGATGCAATGGAGTAGCCTTCTTCAGATGTGCCTGGCCACATTGTTAACACTGCACAGGCTTCGTCTAATATTTACATGTAAATACTACTGAACAGAATGATGGCCACATGTAATTTAAACTAACAAAGTACATGTAGAGCATAGATGCACAGTACAAAAATTATACTGTATTTATTTGGTACAGTATCCTAGAAGGACTTCCGTAAACAAAAATTCACCGGGAGGCAAACATTCAAAAATAAATAGAAAACAGGCTACAAGTAGGTCACTATTATTATTATTGTAACCTACTTTGGAAACTATCACATGACTGTGTAAGGTATATGATACTCCTACACAGTGTAGTTAGATTATTATTTGAGCGTAATCATTAGAATGTACTATAGTCATATAAGTATAAATAAGTACATGTATAAATATTAAAATAATATAATAATATGTACTCACACATACAGTGTAATATATTATAGTGTATGCATATGTAATTGCATGACGGTATCTAGTTTAGTGCATTGGACAAAAAATTTTGTAAACTATTAAGAAGATCTTGGTCATTGGTCATTAGTTAGTGGGATTAACTATCAGCTGTCTTTATGCAGACAGCACAAGGGATTGCCTTCTCCTCTATCCACAATCCTCTACCAGACTTGACAAGCTTTAGTTCTGGAGCTTTGGGGTCCGTACCATATCCTGGTTCCACTTCTGGTCTCTTGTCCATACATATAGGTTCAGATGTGCCAGACGCTGAGTCTGCTGCCATAAGGTATCCACTGTAAACTGTCAGCCATTCTCTACCAGCATTGCAGGAGTTCCATCCGATCACTGTAATCTAGAAGTAAGGGTTATGAGTTCATCAGATGTTTTATAATACTGAGTCATATACTGAGTCATTTACATGTACATGTACCTGTACATATAAATGGCCAGTTTTATGTTTGGCCTCTCTTGAAGATTGTACATACATCTATATGACATGACCTTTTTGGCAGGTGTAGAGGAGTTGCCTTGAGGCTATGCTGGCTTGCATGACCACCTTATTATAAAATGTACATGCATATGAGGCACAAATGCAATCGTGGCTAGGTGCTCTTCCTAACACCACTGTGACCGAAATTCGAACCTTGAACCTTCACCATGAAAGTTCAACATTTTAACCGCTCAGCTACGGCTGCTCTCTATATACATAACATATACACTGTACATGACTAAATGAAAGTGAAACTATGAATGTAAACCTACCATTACTCCTACTAGCTACTAGCTCATAGTTATAACATTTAGTTGTTAATTCCCTTGATATTTGTGTGCAGTACATATGACTATGAACTGGCTAAGGTATTCATGACTCACTATAATAGACGTGTTCAACACCTCGAGAATTTAGTGAAATCACGGAATTATACATTATAAATATTGACAAAATGAGATAATATTAACAATGCAGCGGATCAATTACATGCACATTGAGAGACAATTCTACTCGCTAAACTAGGTCAAGTATATACTTACTATTGCAGATCTAGTTTCATGACAGAGCACACATTTGATGACCTTGTTATGGTAAGTCTGTGTAAGTTCAGGAACATTTATGCCTTCTAAGTTAAATCTGGCTGCTACCAGAGATGGTCCAGACGGCAACGTTCTCCCTGTGCGCTGAATCTCATTTGGAAGTGGAGAGCATTTCAGTGACTGTGAGCCTCCATTTGCAAATCCGACCAAGTAACCTAGACAACAACATAAACAAGAGTCCTTGGCAACCAAAAATTTGGTGTAGACACTTACATTGTAAACACAAAATTTACAACTGGAGAAAGGCTGCTAGTAATCAAATGGCCATACATGTAAATTGTATGTATTGTATGTATGTATTGTATGCTGTATTATCATCACAACATACATTGTATGTATAAATTGTGCTGTACCATAAGCCGAGTACTAGTATAGTGTACCATATTAATTAGGTTGTATTAGCACATACAGATATAATTATTATGTGTCACAGTATTCACGCTTTTAGTCTTGGAAGTGACCCTCTATTGGCTAATAAATAGAAATGTACATCTAAATTTTACTGCAACTAGTTCACTTACCATCGTAGAACTTTCTCCCATATGTACATCCGAATCTCCCATAATGAATATATGTGACGTCGGCTAGTAAAAGAAATAGACTTGTATAATAATAAAATATTGTACGCATGTTGCGCTGTGCATTATATTACATAGTATCTAATATTATAATTATATACAGTATTATACATGTACATGTATAATAATATACATGCACGTATTATGTACATTGTACATACAGCGTACGTTATTTGCACTAGTCAATAGGCAGCCTATCATCAATTGAACCATAAGAGTATTATTTCTACAAAGTAAGAATTGATTGTACAAGTCTCAGTCTCAGTCTAGCTCAGTCTATTAAAACCAGACTAAGCTAATCAGGGATAAAATCGATACACGTCCACAGTACAAGTACCACTACTGTATTGAATGACAATGTGACAGAAGATGTACCTTACGTAGCATATGCTTTACAGTAAACGTTGCTGTCTGGGATAGAGAAGAGCTATTAGCCAGCCAGCCATAAACAATTAGCTTGCAATCGTTTTATTTTTTCTATTGGTTCAGTTCTATTTTATGTAATTAGCCAAGTTTTTAACTAAATTGGTATTATTATTTTCTCTGTGTTAAATTACCTAGGGTCATTTTTACCTCTAATAAAACTTTGTGAAGGTGGACCTGGATGTCCATCACGACCTGGGGAGCCCGTGTTTCCTGATCCGGGTCGACCTATCTGGCCTGGCTGTCCATTGGCCCCATCACGCCCTGGAGTACCAGGTGCCCCTTGTTGACCTGGTGCACCATCTCTACCAGGTGCTCCTGTCTGACCTTAACACATACATTATATTTATGGATGAAAGCATGGGAAAGCAGTGTACTTTTAGATCTCTTCCACTTTCTCGAAAATAAGCATCTTGAAGTGCATCCTAGTAAATCTGTTTTTTTTTAATTGGTTGCAAAACTTACACAGAGAGTGTGAAGGAAAAGCAACTGCACTAATTTAGTGACTCTTGTCAATATCTACACTTTACCATCCAAAAACCAGCACAAACTGAAAAGAATAAGTTTGTCACCAACAATAACCTTTGATTTATCTTCGGAAACACCCACTGGCTCCAACATAAACATAAACAGTCAGTCTACTAAAATCTAATCGCGTGTTGCTTGTCACATAGCTCAAATGATTGATGCCTAGGTGTACAAGTGCCTACATGTATATGTGACACTGATAGAGTGGATGACATAGTGACTCTTGTCTTTATTAATTATTACTCTTTATTCATTTGGAGAAATTTTCAATTATACCTACATTGTATGTGCATGTACATGTATGTGTAGGCCGATTTCAGCACAACAAAAAATCCTTTAGCAGACCATGTGCCTCAGCTAAAGTGCTAGAACTTTATGAAGCTGTCTCCAGAGATGTCCTTCCCTTCTTTTGCTGCTTATGAGATTTTCTAATTTGTTTAATACGTGTACTTGTAGAATTCCTTAGTGCAAGGTGCTGCTTGCTACTGGCATGTTTTACAGGCTTTCTTCTTTATGTGGTTGTCATTGAAGGGCACAGCATGCTGCACTGTTTTACATGTATATTGTTTGTGTTTCTAAACACATGCAATCTTTATTAATCAAAGTGTAATAGCTCAGTGCATTAGTATGAGTGTAATTCAAATACTTTGTTACACAGGCGAATTGAAATTACTCATAAAATTTATATTGTACATATACATGTAATTAGGTATTGCTGAATCTGCAGCATAGCTTGTTTGGGGTACATAATAATTTCTTACCTCGAATAAAGCTTTGTGAAGGAGGTCCTGGAAAACCTGCATCTCCATCTCTACCACGTTCTCCTGCTGCGCCTGCCTGCCCTGGGGAGCCCGGCTGCCCTCTTTGTCCTGGAGATCCCTGTTGACCAGGCTGTCCATTAGCTCCACTTCTACCTCTATAGTAGTAGGAGTTAGGATATGCACCCTGGGAACCTGGTTGCCTTGGAGCGCCAGGTTGCCCTGGTGCACCTTCCTGCCCTGGTAAGCCTTGCTGCCCTGGTGCTCCTTGTTGCCCTGGTACACCTGTCTGCCCTGGTGCTCCTTGCTGTCCTGGTTCACCTGCCTGCCCTGGGGTACTTGGCTGCCATTGAGCACCATTTCCTCCAGGAGCTTCCTGTTGACCAGGCTGTCCATCAGCTCCAATTCTGTCCCCATAGTATGAGTCACCAAGGTCACCATTAGAACCTGGTTGCCCTTGTGCGACAGATCGTTGTGGTGCAGCCATTTCCCCTCTTTGACCCGGGACACTGGGTTGTCCATCACCTCCAACTCGGCCTGAAGAGCTTGGTGCTCCCCACTGATTGCTGAAGCGTGAGTTACTATAGTCACCCTGTGAGCCTGGTTCACCTGGAGCAGACGGTTGTCCTTGAGCACCTGGTTCTGCAGGGACACCTGCTGTCCCTCTGTTCCTTGGGACTTCAGCCAGTTTTGCTTGTCCAGGAGGCCTCACTACATCAGGGGGACGTGGTGCTCGCTGCTGATCTGTATAGTATGAGCTGCTATAGTCACCTCGTTGAATGCTGTCGATACCTGATCGCCCAACACGTTCGCTTGGTGCTCTCTGTGAAGATGTAGTACTGTTATAGATGGTCTGATAATTCATGCCCGGAACACTTTGAATACTGTCCAGTTGTGCAGTGCTCCTAAATCTACTTTTTCTATAGTTGGGATTTCTGGGTATCATGTTTATCGGGAATATTTGATTTTGTAACACAGACTGCTCTGTGTTTGCGCGTCGGACTCTGGTAGATCTGCTCTCACTGAGGTTTGATGTACTGCCACCTGCTTCTGGTGCCGTAGAAAGTATGTCAAAGTTGACAGATGCCATGGCTTTCCCGGGCTCTGGTCTCAGCAGGCCCCTTGGGATCACTGAAGTTATAAAAGTGATTTTGCTTCATCGCTAAAACTATTTCATTTGAACGTGGTTGTAACTTTGCTCCATTCTAGTGTTGCACTCACATACATGGTAATGAGCAATTCAAGTGGGCAATATCTACTCATCAACATGGTATAGCGTGTTGTATGTAGACAGCATAGACAAGCATTATTTAGGAGGAGGGTGTGCTAAGTAACTGGAAAGTTTAAATTAGTTCCTACCTGAGATTTCCGCCTGGAATCCCTTAGCTGTTATGGATTGATCTGATCTGAATGATATATACAGAAGCCCATTGAATGCTATGACATCCTGTGTAGTGTTAAAACCGCACAAACCTTCTGCAATAATAGGGCCAGTAGAGCTACCACCTCGAACCTGCAATAAATGTTACATTGTAAAATACAGAGATGATAATGGTACATTACAGTTAACCATGAAGGTTCAAACAATATATAATTACCACATTATATACATGTACTCTTGAGTATAGGACAAGCGTCAGATCAGCGTAGCATATCATCAGTATCAAACAATATTATTTAATTATTAACTAATTAAGACAGAGCATTCCATGTCCAACTTTATGTTAATTAATATTGTTTAGTGTAGAGCACTAATATACTTTATCAAAATGTTAACGCAATACATTGTAGATGTTTGCATCTTTCTATTGGTATAACCTCTGTAGGGTTATTCAGCAAAGTGCACTCAATGCCAAGTATATCCCTGGGGTACCCTTTAATTAAACCCCTTAAGGAATCCCTAGGAAACGTTCTAGTAACCCTATAGGGAACTCATGACATCACTTAGAACAACCGGTGGATGTACACAGTGATGTGTAGCCAAACAGTTACTGATGTCACCTGTAATTTAGTTTTATTTATCTACATGTACATGTAGTAATATACCGACACCCGGGCGCATTGCTTAGGCTCCTAGTTGATGCAGCCTGTACCTCTAATTGCTACAATGATGAAACACCTAAAAATTCCAGTAAATTAGAGCATTTTTAAGTTTCAAATACAATCTACATATTGCATATTATATACACATATAGACTGTAATATATACGTCATGTATATGCTGCTGTCTAATGGATATCAGCTTCTACTGCTACATTGTATGTGTCCCTCCTAAATACTCACTGCATGCTTGTCAGCACTGCATTTATGCACACTTGACCTTAAGAATTAGTCTGAATAATTTCATGTTTACAAACTGACCTCAAGCAGTCCTTCAGAAATGCAAACTTATATTGCATTGCAGCTAGAAATTTGTTTTAAAAAGAAACAGTAGATTCTTTGCTGCAGAGTCCACTAACAACAGTATGAGTTTTAAATGGGTGATGCTCATGATCCAAGTGTACCATGACAATAATAAGTTGCTTACTTCATAGGAACGACTGCGTAGCATAGTGAACCTGTAACCTACCTGAATGGCATCATAGCTGCAGTTCCTGTGATACTCAACAGCAATCGGTTCCAGAAACGTTAGCCTCAAGACTTTCTCATCCAGTGAAGCACTTCCAACGTATGCAGACGGTTTTGGAAACTCAAGAATAAAATTCCATTCACACCTGAGATTATTGGAGTAGTTGTTTGGGTAATTAGGTGTTTGGAGTAGGTAAGATATTTGGCTGTTTTGAGCTATATATACAGTCTCTCCACAAGTTGATTTGTCTGCTACAACTGTGACAGAAACCAGTAAAAATGTACATGTACACGCATATATACACATATTTTGTTGCATGTTTATTATTGGATTAAGAGTTTAGGACTGAGTTCGCTAGAAATGGTAGCGTTAGGTGCTAAGAAGAAGGAATTGCCCAATATTTTTCTCCCATTGGCCAGAGAAAAACAAATATTGCATGATGTTAAAATGAAAAGTCATTGTCTTTGTTACACTGCAGAAAAGCTATTAGAATATTTTGTAATACAGTCTTTTAGGAAAATACATTTGAGCATTTATCTACATGTACCTACATGTACCTTGTTGGCGTTTCATCCTCGACAGAGTTCCAGTTTCATGGTTAATCTAAATGAAGCAAAGCAACAACATCATAAATCAAAGATTTTACAAACTTAGTTTAATTTTCAATTTTTTTGCTGCATGTACCAAATTTCTATTATCATATTTCTTCCATGGTACATGGTATAACCACCATGTTTGTATGTGTCTTGACATAGTTGGAGAAGTCTCAACCTTCAATTCAAGTACTAGCTTTGAGCTAATATCGTATAATTTTGTTACACTGACATTAATGGATAAAGTGACATACAAAATGTCAATAGTTGTATCAACCTGGTGATACGACTCATTTATTCTCATTATCTGTACCAGGCTAATCATATACCAGGAAGATATCAGTTGGTACTGGCTTATGTTATTTATGGCACATTATGTAGGTGTGTAAACCTTAATCCCCAACTTCCTTACTCACTATCTCAGACTGACTCATCAATTAATAATAAACATTTAATATCTGATTGGATGAGAGTATATGCTACAGGCATTGCGTGCTCCCCACAAGAAATATCATAATTCGGTTACCATGGTGACCAAGTGGTTGAAATGTATCGGCATGCAGATGGCACGATTATTCTGATATGTATGCATTTAGATGTATCATGTGTTAGCCATAATCCAACATAATTTTATTTACATGTATGTCTTTAAACTACTCTGAAAGTACAACTTAATGACCAGTACAACTAGGCATGTTTCTAAGTACTGGTTGAAGTTGTAAGTAAGGTGAAGGCAAGCTGGTCACTCTATGTTGATACATACATGTAGAGTGACTCGTGACTCTATGTTGATACATACATGTAGAGTGACTCGTGACTCTATTAGATGGTTGTAATAATAAATGTACATGAATTACAATTTTTAGTAAGCTGAATAACGTATGTAGTTTATGTACATGTACATGTGCATGTACATGTACATGCGCATGTACATGTACATGTGCATGTATATGTATGTGTAACATTTTGAATTGTTGGGTCAGAGTACTACTGTTGCACAACTTCTTGTGCTGGAAGCTACAAATCGAAGTAAATCACAGCACCTCGTACATGTACACACATTACCCGATGTGAAAAGGCCATTGACTTTTGTTTTTGTACCGATGAGACATACAATGTACGAGTACATGGCAAGTAACGTGACTGCTGTATTGTAATATGCATTATTTGTCTATTACTTACCGTGTTTATGATGGTTTGCCGACTTTCTCTCTCCCCCGATCTACCAAAGTCTTCTGGAGAGTGTAGCATAGAAAAGTCATCATTCTGCTTTGATGTGACTAGTATGTCAATCAGCATAAATCCACATAGAGAGATGGTGATTATATGAAGCAGAGAGAAGACAACAATAGTAGTAGCTAGTAGTGATCTCAGCTTAGTTATATCTTCCAAGTGATCTTTCATGGTGAGATTTCCACTCCTTCATTATACTGACTTTCTCTATGAATGTTGTGAGCTCAAAGTACCAACTATAGCCATTGTCAAAATACCTGGGTTTGTGGTTGCAATACCGTTTGTATTAGTAACACACTTATCTTATAACAATTATGTTGCCATGGAAACAGTACAGCTATTTCTGGGAGAGCAGGCCAGACGTCATTCACCTTTGATTGATTTGCCATTCATCACGGCACTGAGAGTTCATTTTGCTACAATTAATGTGCAATTGATTGCTAGGGTGAGGCATTTAGTTTTAATTCTGAGCGTCTAGGCCCACGATAGACGAGTGTCTTAATGATTTTAAGGATACAAATATTTTTAGTTGTTATATTCAAACCTCAAATTTCCAGCCTTTGTACAGTGCATTCTGATATTTCCAGTAAGAATGTAGGTATTAGAGAAACTTCGCAGCTGCACATGGAAAGGTACTGTAGTATTGTAAAAACCGAAAGTTCAACACTAGCACGAAATTTCACCTTTGTATTATCAGCTCTAAGCAACAATGAATACTTGAATTGACATGTTTTTGGCAACTTAAACAAACTACGCACTGAATGACATTAAAATTGACAGTCTTGCCAGGAAACCGGCATCTCTACAGAGTGAAACAAGGAAACTAATAAATATAGTTCGTAACTTGAAGAAGTCATGCAGCTATAAACTGCTGTTGTGACATAATAATACTATCTGTCATTCTCCAATCCATCAATCTGAGTTCTTTGGAATGTTAATAAAGTTCCTGCTTAAAGATACAGGTTTACACCTTTGCCAGACCCCTGATTGGATGAATGGCTAACCAATAGCAAAAGCTTACTATATTTATCAGTATTTCAATGCCATGTACACCTATTACAAATTTAAGTCTTCTCAATACTCTGGTTATTTTTAGATTTGTCCCCGGAACTTCAACCCTAACATGCTGTAATAGGTTACCATGCAAGCAGAATCATACATTTTCAAAAAATACACAGTAATTATTTGCCAATCCAGGGCCTAGTGTATAAAGCTGGATTTAAAGTCATAAGTGTATTGCACTGTCTATCAGATTTAGGTATATCAGGGGAAGGCAACTACCAATGCACATATTGAATGATATTTACATCCAAGCTATACTTAGCTGCATTGGAATCTAGTTAAAAATCAAAACTAATTTTCCCAAATGAATTTTCACACCAAAATATAAATAATATTGTTGATATACATAACATTTTTTTTTTATAATTTATATGAGAATAGTTTATGTACATACATGTAGATAATGTATGGACATGAACATAAATAGATCTATGCATTTTGCCACTGGGATCTCTCAATTATATCAAATTTCAACTTTGACGTTGTAAATTTTTGGGGTCGTTTAAATATCTATAATTTTGTAAAAATTTATCGATTTAATTAAATGAAGCAATATAAATTTGAATAATATTGTTTAATTATAGTAGATTATAATCTCACCTTATCTGCAGCAAACAATGGCTCTGAAATTTCTATTATATTTAGTAAACAGCAATCATGATTATGGTGTACTATGCCAATATTTACTTGACGTAAGTCTACCCACACACAGTCCATGTTACTTGGTATAACTTCCCACAAAAATGATCAGATTCCTCTTTCCTGGACTATGATGAGCTATGTGTACATGTATATAATGGTACTTGCTCTAGTGCAATTAGGTCCAATTCCTTATGTAAATGTACAAATGTATTTGCATATACATTGGATATATGTACATTGTATAACTACATGTAGGTGTATAATTATTGATATGACTCATTTGGTTCAGAACCCATCACATTGCTTTTTACTGCAAGTATTGTTAGATAAGTTGACGTCGAATGACAAGGAAAACTGGAATTCGATTTTCTTTAAAAACAAAGTTCCTAACCTTGTCTCCAGGAACTACTGTGTTTTAAAATGCTGGGTTTAACTTGTTCGCACATAAATAATTCGTTCAGTGGGCCAAGAGGTGATAAAAACAATGTTGTTGTGAAATATGTGTAACTACTGTGTTACACCCTATTATCTGTCGCATTGTTTGGTAGCTGTAGAAGGGGCTGTTACCAGCATGGTAGCAGATGAAGCAAGATAGAATAAATTATTAATAGCCAGGCAATATACATTGTGCATGGGTAAAGTTATTAAAACTCGGTGTTGTGTGTAGGAGTGTCTGATTAGGGTATGACTATAATGTGTGTGTCAGATAGTTTTGATATGCTGCAACTATTATTAATACTATTGAGTAGTCATTTCAAAATCCAATATATGGTTGGGAAATGTAGATTTCATCATGACCTGCACTAAAGGCATTTGAGATGTCGATACTAATCAAAATTGTTGACAACAGTCCTCTAATCATTTGACTCAAAGAGATTTAAAGGAGTTCAAATATTATGCAGTTTAACAACAAAAATATAATACTAAAACTCATGACTAATTGGGTTGATCTTTTTACACGACAACGTGTCATTGTCTTATTGCAGGAAAATGCATAATTATGCATTTTATGTATTTCATGTTGAATATTTGCCAAACCATGATGCTGAGTTTAGGATAGATTCTTAGTGTGGGTCACCATGATGTAAGAGTATTGCTTAGTGTGTTATCACGATTGCATCAGGGTTACTATCATGTCAATGTTGATCTACATGTAGTTGCCAAGTAGTTTTCCAAGAGGTTCAGTTGCTTTCTTTTTTGCTTCTGATTCATTCATGATTGAAACTGTTTTTAAATTTAAGTTGAATGATGATCTCGAGCTAACATCTGCATTTCCATGGTGATGAGCCAAACAGCCAGGGTCGACCTACATGTTAGATTATAATGGTTAGAATGAGCGGAAATTGGTAGGCCGTTTGATCCTTCTTATGTCCACCACAAGCTGATATACAAATGTACATGTAGAGTAAGGTATATGTGAGGTGATCTGAGAAATACTTTTGATTGAACAAAAAATGAAGATTGCGTCTGATGAGAAGCTGCAACAGATTGCTATGATAAGTTACAGAAGGTTACAATAGCTTTCTCACTGCTTCACCATGTGACTTCATTCGTCTGTGGGAATCTGTTCTATAGGTACTATGACCAGGGTATAACGCTAACAATAATATGAGTCAGATTATTTCGATGAGGTAGTATCTTAACCAGACATTGATTGAGTAAAGACTGCACACTAATACATCTCTGATAGACTGAGAGTCAAGTGTTGGTTGGGATCAGTGGTTCCATATTAGCAAAAGGTAAACAGAGCAGATAACTTCCCAGCTTCAATTGTGGTAAAACACCATGAAGTACAGGCAGGCATGTAAATGTACATTCAACTTGCTAAATTAGATATACGGCGCTAGTAGAAAACTGGGATCAACAAATTGAGAAATATGAAATGGCTGCAAACTGCAATCTGTGATATAAAAAATACATGCATATACAAGGTGTAAGTAGCTGATCATGTACATTTACATCTCCATGAATTTGGCATATGGTAAGTAAAATTCAATATATCCTTTTTACTTACGCTGTTGTAAAAATTACAAGTCATGTACGTATAGACACACCAAGTACCAGGCTAGTAAGTGGTGCACCATAGCACATGAAATACTAAAGAGTAGGCATAATTATACTGGCGAAAGTACGAGGAAACTTCCCACACATTATACACACAGTGTACAGGTAGTTCCTTGGTTGTAACCTATTTTGTCCAATAGATACACGTGCTCTCTAGTTATTAGAAATGTTTATGGTTGAGAAATTAACAAAATAATGGATTGTTTACACTTCATACGCAAGAGCTTAGTTGAGGTGTGAGTTACTGGCACCATAAATCATTTGTGAGTAAATTGGCTACCAAAATAAGTATTGACATTATAATCTGTTAGCTAGTTCTCCATTAAAACAATACCAGATAAAATGGTATGGCTGAAGTAATGTGTTGCTTAGCAACAATGATAATTCACCCAATGAGGAAATACATCCTTATTTGCAAGTACAACGCAATTGACTAGTACATAAAGAGTAGATAACAGAATGTAACACAAGTTCTTTGGCTACTGGGGTGGTAGAACGACACAGATTAACAATGGAAGATAAAAACCACTCTAGAGTCTCACCATCTCTGAAGATAGTTCTGGCGGTGTTCTTATTGCTAAACATCATAGCTTTCTCTCTCTTAGTATACCTGTTTTATGACAATCAGCAATTGAGAGCAGAACTAAATATATTATCAAAAGCCTCTCAATTTGACCAAAGCAGTGAGAGTGAAGATGTATATACCTATAAGCTATCTAATGAGAAGGTAAGTAAAGTGTGTTATTCAATGCGTACCTACATAATATAAATGTGCATGTACATGTACTAACGGAAAATGAATATATACACACATGAAAACAGTTTGTATGCTTATGCACAGGATGAGAGTATATAGCGTGAGTGCATTATGTACTGATGTGCTAAGTATTTTATCATTGCACAGTATATACATGTACATTTTACATATTATAATACAATCCTTCACAGTCAAAAGTTTTGCTGGAAATCCTTGAATTTTCATCGATTTACACAGATGGTATTGCTTCATTATCCATTTTTTGCAAGAGACATTTGCATCTTATTTTTTTAAACTTGGAGAAAAAATGAGAGTTTTTTTAATATTCAAGACATTGTGCCAAATTTAATAGTTTTAAATTCTCAAAATGTAGAATTTTGGTTTCGTTGTTGAAATTTGTTATGTATCAAATATTGTGTTTAAATGTACATAATCATTGAATTTCTTTGTTATAGAATTTATTTGCTGTGAAAGAGCGGCAAAAGAGAAGAGGTAAGTAAATTTCTTCCCAGGTAACTTGACTGTGTTACAAATAAATACATCTTGACTAGCTGCCTATAGCATTAGATACGACAAGTCATATCTTTTGCCCATACTTTATAGCTCTAATAAAAGATCAAAAGTGACCAAAGCAAGATTTGAATCAATAGCAGATTTAAAACAATAATAATTTACAAAACATAGTACTTATGCAACACTACTGGTACTAATTTGATTGAGATTACACACAAATAGTTCATCGATACATGTATAAAATGTACATATACTATTACTTTTTACAAATCAATCAAAACTAATTGTTATGTGTCTTAAATAGTAAATGACATCTTCAGTGTACAGCTGATGTTTGTATTGCAGTTCCACATAGCAGGAGTAATCAATGTAACTGTAACTGTGCTAATACACCAGCCAATAGGAGAGGCTCTGACTCTGCAGCCAGTTGGTCAGCCATGCAGGAGGACATAAGAGGTCATCCGGGGTATGTCCCTGCAGAGGATGAACAATGTCGGGGTAGGCCTGGAACACCAGGTGAGCCAGGAACACCTGGTAGTGATGGTAAGGATGGCATACAAGGTCCTCCAGGTCCACCTGGCCGTCAGGGTGAGAATGGCGAACGAGGACCAGAAGGCCCACCAGGAAGGGATGGCATGCCTGGAGCACCAGGTCAGCAAGGGCGTCCAGGGGAGCCCGGAGCTCCAGGAAGAGATGGCATTGATGGGCAACCGGGGCTCCCTGGACCACCAGGTTAGTCAAAGTTTTAAAACTAGATGTTATGATCTGTCTATAAAACATAAAGACGTCACATTTAAGTAATTATTTTACAGTAACTATTTTCCTTCAACAACAGTTACAGTGTACCCATGCTCACAACTACGTTTCTATCTGTACGTTAATGAACGTCCGGTTGGACAGAAATTATGCTGTCTATGTGTTGATAGGACAATGCCAACATTATCTCTAAGTCATTCCTGTAGCTGTTTTGAACCTGTTCACATTAGTAGAAATAAGATACATAGATTCAATAACTCCGTAGTACTGTATAAGTCTACACAAGGATTTTTTTAAGAAAACTTGTTATGATGAGACAAGGGAACTACACATAGATACATGTACATAGGCTAACATGATTGTCCGTAAGTTTGTTTCACCATGTCACCCTGGACTCATCATACTCTAGTTCTAGCTCTAGTCCATGTTGTAGATCGCGCCGCTAGAGACACGACTTTCATTCATTGGGGAAAAGAAAGTTGTTCATCGGATGGTGGTACTGGTGTAGTACTTGCACATGTGTATACAGGTATATTTTAAAAGCAATAAATATTTGAATCGGCTATTGATAAATACATGTAACATATTATTATATATATTTACCATGTCCTGTGTAAACAGGTCCTATGTAAGTCTTATGGTGTCATAAAAAGTTTTATAATTATTTAAGAAGACTAAAATTGTTTAGGGTGACGTGACTACATGTACTACTGCAAATACAGATTTATTGTCCTCAGATCCAAATATTGATTTGAAAGGTTTCAGGGCTGTGTTCAGATGAGCTACCGTCATAAATTTCTAGATTCATTGTATCTGGGACTAGATATTAGTATTTTTTTACTGTACACTCATCAACTGGTACTTAAATATTCTCCCTGTAGGGTATGCCGTCAGCCTCAGGGCTGGATCTCACAACCTCATCTGTGCGCCACTGATGAATGATGTTACATCCAATCAGACTCGTCTCTCAACTGGTCCACAGCTAACAGCAGTCAGATACAGAACTAGCGGGGTTCAAAGTTCACCAGGTTTATCCAACTCAAACGAAGAGCTGGTGGTATGTTCTCTCTGTAACCAGGGAACCACGGAGATGGTAAGGAAGAACTTTGTAACTTTTAAATAATATTCAGATAACTTCTGGTCATTAGGGTCAATTAGCTAGAGCAATGAAACACAATCAAAACTCGAATGGGCTGCTTGAAAACTTTTAGTGGCATTTCCATTCATTGCTTACTTTGCTTTACAATATTTAGAACTGAGTTCAAGTCATAGGGTTGACTTGACTTAACTTGCCAAGCCAAGTCAGTTCACAAGTCGGCTTGATTTTGAACTTGCCAACTGGCTGACTTAACTTGCCTTAGAATTGCACACCAATGTGACTCGACTTGGAAGCACGAATAACTTGTGACTTTGACTTGGGGTCTACCAAGTTAATGTGGCAGATAAAAATTGTGTTCCCTGTATATATTATAGCCAACACCGAAAACAAGTCTCAATACTGTCTACTCGTCAATCATTTTACTTCATCAGTGCTACCGGCAGCACTTAGGGTATATCACGGTTAGGTATGAGAAGACACAACACTTACACTGTATGTATTTGGGATCATGCATTGTGATAATAGTATCAGTTTGGAATTGTAGAACTGGTCAGTATATACTCTGTACCATGTGCTGTTTACATGTGATGTAAAACTTTTTCACTGTTACTAATATTACAATCATGTACAATACTACATGACCAGTCTAGACCATAATGCCAATGCTACAACTAGACTATATACATGTATTTACATTCACTGAATAACATGCATGCCTAGCTGCCCCTTTACATGGATTGGAATGTCTACTAAAATGCCATACTTTGAAAGCCTAAAACTTTTGAAGTTGTCACCTCATTCGATTGGATTTCTACTTGATTCGACTTGACTTGACTTGTTACTTGCATTTCATGCTGACTTGACGTGAAATTAACTTGCCTTCTAAGTTTTAGAAATGATTTGACTTGTTGACTTGAAGTCTAACTAGGACCCAGTACTGATAATATAATTATATTTTTAATAAATTATATATTATACATGTAGCTTGATAGCATACAATATGGTACAAGTGCAAGTACATGTACATGTAGCTACATATAAAATGTGGAGGTTGTGTATTCACCACACCTGATTCTTTATTGGTCCAACTAACTTTGAAATGCCCCCTTCTACCAATGTTAATAATAAATTGTGTTTCCTACTATAATATTCTAGCATCACTGTTTTGAGAAAAGCAGAAATACACGATCTCACTTAAACTATTCTACCACAGTAAATGGTATTATTAGCCGAATCTGTTCTTGTAGTTCACTCTAATTGGACAAAGTCAATGCTTTCCCAATGACAGCCGGTGGTCAACGACTTACTCTGGCTATCTAATGACCGCTGAGTTTGGCGGAACTACAACAGAGCCTGTGTGTGTAAATACAAGCCCTGACAGCCCGAGAGATGTTATACAGACAGAAACCAGTTCACCTGGACTCAAGTTTGTTAGATCTGGTAGAGGGGTATGGAGTGAAGACAGACTTGTGACTTGCGCCGTATGCGCAAAGTCCTCTTGATAAGTTATGAGTAATTGTGTTCTCTTGGTCTTTATTGGACAACAATTTAAAAAAAAATTTTGCTCTGTCTCGTCATTATATAATGCATGTTAGTCTTGTTTAAACCACCCTTATAATAAGTATGTAGGCATCAGGAAACCATGACTATTTGTAGGGAGTGCTATTATTAACTGCGAGTTTTATCATAAAAAAGTTATGAATATAAAAATACAAAATATTTTTTGTGTGTTAGTCTTGTAATTTGTTTTTAGATACAGAATAGAAGTGCATAATATTAACATAATGACCATTATGGAGCTGACCTCTCTCTAGTGATTGTAGTAAGCCTACACGTACAACAATGTACATGTATGTACATGTACATGCATCGTCTGCAAACTATTAATATTCTTGATGTTATCATTTGAGGCTTCTTGCCCATTCATAAACTAGAAGAAGTGGCCCACTCTTGTACATTGTGTAGCAAAAGATTTAGGTATGCTTACGGAGTAGTTGCTTTTGAACCTATTAATTATCTTAGCCCAACAATCATCACACCTTAATAAAATACTTACATAGAATATAAATGTATATTGAATTGTGGATTATAAAATTACATAATATAGTGTCTCCTGTTTACTAATATTCTATTGCAATCAAGTAAGCTTTTCCTCTTTGGTCCAGAGCCTAGTCATCATGATTTACCATTTCCCAATAAATCACACTATTTGACACCAGTCGCGTATTTGCAAACTTTTAAGCAATACTTATGTGATTTATCTGGCAACTTGACAATTGCCTGGCAACCCGCGATCAAAGTTCCAAAAAATTATAACTCACATGTACATGAAAAAAATTTGTTTCCACGAATATTCATTTTGTATTGCTATATTAAAAAGTGTAGTAAACAAATAGGCTATACAACTTGCATGTCATAAATTCAACAATGTACACGTGTATATGTATTTTTCTACACTTTTATTAGCACAAAACAACAGAAAGTTTATTGTAACAATAGAATATGGCCATACTTCTGGTCAACAGTTCTAAGCTGTTATTGGGCCAATAACAGCTTAGACCAGAAGTATGGCTGTATTGGCAGCATTGGCTAGAAGTATTGACGACCTGTATGAATCACTTTGTTTGAGGAAGAACGTAATTGTGTGCGGCAGCAATCATTACGTCATCACATAAGTTCTACTGTACAATGTTTTATTTACCATGAGTTAACATAAAGTCACAGCCAAATAATAATAATGATATTATAAGGTAGTAAAACAGGTGTTGGGCTCATCATCAGAGATATTCATCAGCTTCGCTCGATTCTGTAAAAATAAGCGATGGAGAGATGAGAGAAGCAATGGTACACATTCAAATTTGATTATTTATTTTTATGTTATGCATAATACATGCACATGTACTTGATGTTTTTTGTCAACTTTCACCAGTAGATTGGTATTAACTGATGGAGTTTTGCTACACTCTTATAAGAAAGATACAACGAATACTGCATGTACTGTGTTACTATAAGAAAGATACAATGAATACTGCATGTACTGTGTTACTATAAGAAAGATACAACGAATACTGCATGTACTGTGTTACTATAAGAAAGATACAACGAATACTGCATGTACTGTGTTACTATAAGAAAGATACAACGAATACTGCATGTACTGTGTTACTATAAGAAAGATACAACGAATACTGCATGTACTGTGTTACTATAAGAAAGATACAACGAATACTGTATGTACTGTGTTACTATAGGATAGATACAACGAATACTGCATGTACTGTGTTACTATAAGAAAGATACAACGAATACTGCATGTACTGTGTTACTATAAGAAAGATACAACGAATACTGCATGTACTGTGTTACTATAAGAAAGATACGACGAATACTGCATGTACTGTGTTACTATAAGAAAGATACAATGAATACTGCATGTACTGTGTTACTATAAGAAAAATACAATGGATACTGCATGTACTGTGTTACTATAAGAACGATACAATGGATACTGCATGTACTGTGTTACTATAAGAAAGATACAACGAATACTGCATGTACTGTGTTACTATAAGAAAGATACAATGGATACTGCATGTACTGTGTTACTATAAGAAAGATACAACGAATACTGCATGTACTGTGTTACTATAAGAAAGATACAATGAATACTGCATGTACTGTGTTACTATAAGAAAGATACAATGAATACTGCATGTACTGTGTTACTATAAGAAAGATACAACGAATACTGCATGTACTGTGTTAATATAAGAAAGATACAATGAATACTGCATGTACTGTGTTACTATAAGAAAGATACAATGGATACTGCATGTACTGTGTTACTATAAGAAAGATACAACGAATACTGCATGTACTGTGTTACTATAAGAAAGATACAACGAATACTGCATGTACTGTGTTACTATAAGAAAGATACAATGGATACTGCATGTACTGTGTTACTATAAGAAAGATACAACGGATACTGCATGTACTGTGTTACTATAAGAAAGATACAATGGATACTGCATGTACTGTGTTACTATAAGAAAGATACAACGAATACTGCATGTACTGTGTTACTATAAGAAAGATACAATGGATACTGCATGTACTGTGTTACTATAAGAAAGATACAACGAATACTGCATGTACTGTGTTACTATAAGAAAGATACAATGGATACTGCATGTACTGTGTTACTATAAGAAAGATACAACGAATACTGCATGTACTGTGTTACTATAAGAAAGATACAACGAATACTGCATGTACTGTGTTACTATAAGAAAGATACAATGAATACTGCATGTACTGTGTTACTATAAGAAAGATACAATGAATACTGCATGTACTGTGTTACTATAAGAAAGATACAACGAATACTGCATGTACTGTGTTACTATAAGAAAGATACAATGAATACTGCATGTACTGTGTTACTATAAGAAAGATACAATGGATACTGCATGTACTGTGTTACTATAAGAAAGATACAACGAATACTGCATGTACTGTGTTACTATAAGAAAGATACAACGAATACTGCATGTACTGTGTTACTATAAGAAAGATACAATGGATACTGCATGTACTGTGTTACTATAAGAAAGATACAACGAATACTGCATGTACTGTGTTACTATAAGAAAGATACAACGGATACTGCATGTACTGTGTTACTATAAGAAAGATACAATGGATACTGCATGTACTGTGTTACTATAAGAAAGATACAACGAATACTGCATGTACTGTGTTACTATAAGAAAGATACAATGGATACTGCATGTACTGTGTTACTATAAGAAAGATACAACGAATACTGCATGTACTGTGTTACTATAAGAAAGATACAATGGATACTGCATGTACTGTGTTACTATAAGAAAGATACAACGAATACTGCATGTACTGTGTTACTATAAGAAAGATACAATGGATACTGCATGTACTGTGTTACTATAAGAAAGATACAACGAATACTGCATGTACTGTGTTACTATAAGAAAGATACAATGGATACTGCATGTACTGTGTTACTATAAGAAAGATACAATGGATACTGCATGTACTGTGTTACTATAAGAAAGATACAACGGATACTGCATGTACTGTGTTACTATAAGAAAGATACAATGGATACTGCATGTACTGTGTTACTATAAGAAAGATACAACGAATACTGCATGTACTGTGTTACTATAAGAAAGATACAATGGATACTGCATGTACTGTGTTACTATAAGAAAGATACAATGAATACTGCATGTACTGTGTTACTATAAGAAAGATACAATGGATACTGCATGTACTGTGTTACTATAAGAAAGATACAACGAATACTGCATGTACTGTGTTACTATAAGAAAGATACAATGGATACTGCATGTACTGTGTTACTATAAGAAAGATACAACGAATACTGCATGTACTGTGTTACTATAAGAAAGATACAATGGATACTGCATGTACTGTGTTACTATAAGAAAGATACAACGAATACTGCATGTACTGTGTTACTATAAGAAAGATACAATGAATACTGCATGTACTGTGTTACTATAAGAAAGATACAATGAATACTGCATGTACTGTGTTACTATAAGAAAGATACAACGAATACTGCATGTACTGTGTTACTATAAGAAAGATACAATGAATACTGCATGTACTGTGTTACTATAAGAAAGATACAATGGATACTGCATGTACTGTGTTACTATAAGAAAGATACAATGAATACTGCATGTACTGTGTTACTATAAGAAAGATACAATGAATACTGCATGTACTGTGTTACTATAAGAAAGATACAACGAATACTGCATGTACTGTGTTACTATAAGAAAGATACAACGAATACTGCATGTACTGTGTTACTATAAGAAAGATACAATGGATACTGCATGTACTGTGTTACTATAAGAAAGATACAACGAATACTGCATGTACTGTGTTACTATAAGAAAGATACAATGGATACTGCATGTACTGTGTTACTATAAGAAAGATACAACGAATACTGCATGTACTGTGTTACTATAAGAAAGATACAATGAATACTGCATGTACTGTGTTACTATAAGAAAGATACAATGAATACTGCATGTACTGTGTTACTATAAGAAAGATACAACGAATACTGCATGTACTGTGTTACTATAAGAAAGATACAATGAATACTGCATGTACTGTGTTACTATAAGAAAGATACAATGGATACTGCATGTACTGTGTTACTATAAGAAAGATACAATGAATACTGCATGTACTGTGTTACTATAAGAAAGATACAATGAATACTGCATGTACTGTGTTACTATAAGAAAGATACAATGGATACTGCATGTACTGTGTTACTATAAGAAAGATACAATGGATACTGCATGTACTGTGTTACTATAAGAAAGATACAATGGATACTGCATGTACTGTGTTGCTATAAGAAAGATACAATGGATACTGCATGTACTGTGTTACTATAAGAAAGATACAACGAATACTGCATGTACTGTGTTACTATAAGAAAGATACAATGGATACTGCATGTACTGTGTTACTATAAGAAAGATACAACGAATACTGCATGTACTGTGTTACTATAAGAAAGATACAATGGATACTGCATGTACTGTGTTGCTATAAGAAAGATACAATGGATACTGCATGTACTGTGTTACTATAAGAAAGATACAATGGATACTGCATGTACTGTGTTACTATAAGAAAGATACAACGAATACTGCATGTACTGTGTTATTATAAGAAAGATACAATGGATACTGCATGTACTGTGTTACTATAAGAAAGATACAACGAATACTGCATGTACTGTGTTACTATAAGAAAGATACAATGGATACTGCATGTACTGTGTTACTATAAGAAAGATACAATGAATACTGCATGTACTGTGTTACTATAAGAAAGATACAATGGATACTGCATGTACTGTGTTACTATAAGAAAGATACACCGAATACTGCATGTACTGTGTTACTATAAGAAAGATACAATGGATACTGCATGTACTGTGTTACTATAAGAAAGATACAACGAATACTGCATGTACTGTGTTACTATAAGAAAGATACAATGGATACTGCATGTACTGTGTTACTATAAGAAAGATACAATGGATACTGCATGTACTGTGTTACTATAAGAAAGATACAACGAATACTGCATGTACTGTGTTACTATAAGAAAGATACAACGAATACTGCATGTACTTTGTTACTATAAGAAAGATACAATGAATACTGCATGTACTGTGTTACTATAAGAAAGATACAATGGATACTGCATGTACTGTGTTACTATAAGAAAGATACAATGAATACTGCATGTACTGTGTTACTATAAGAAAGATACAATGAATACTGCATGTACTGTGTTACTATAAGAAATATACAATGGATACTGCATGTACTGTGTTACTATAAGAAAGATACAATGGATACTGCATGTACTGTGTTACTATAAGAAAGATACAATGGATACTGCATGTACTGTGTTGCTATAAGAAAGATACAATGGATACTGCATGTACTGTGTTACTATAAGAAAGATACAATGGATACTGCATGTACTGTGTTACTATAAGAAACATACAACGAATACTGCATGTACTGTGTTACTATAAGAAAGATACAATGGATACTGCATGTACTGTGTTACTATAAGAAAGATACAACGAATACTGCATGTACTGTGTTACTATAAGAAAGATACAATGGATACTGCATGTACTGTGTTGCTATAAGAAAGATACAATGGATACTGCATGTACTGTGTTACTATAAGAAAGATACAATGGATACTGCATGTACTGTGTTACTATAAGAAAGATACAACGAATACTGCATGTACTGTGTTACTATAAGAAAGATACAATGGATACTGCATGTACTGTGTTACTATAAGAAAGATACAACGAATACTGCATGTACTGTGTTACTATAAGAAAGATACAATGGATACTGCATGTACTGTGTTACTATAAGAAAGATACAACGAATACTGCATGTACTGTGTTACTATAAGAAAGATACAATGGATACTGCATGTACTGTGTTACTATAAGAAAGATACAATGGATACTGCATGTACTGTGTTACTATAAGAAAGATACAATGGATACTGCATGTACTGTGTTACTATAAGAAAGATACAATGAATACTGCATGTACTGTGTTACTATAAGAAAGATACAATGGATACTGCATGTACTGTGTTACTATAAGAAAGATACAATGGATACTGCATGTACTGTGTTGCTACTATAATTAATCTGACCCTGTTTTATTAAGCACTGTTTCCATTTCCCTCTGTCTTAACAATATACAATATAATTAAACAGATTGTATCTGATTTAGATATTTTCTGTTAGAATGCTTGTCTGTACTACTACATTGGTCAGGTTTCCAAACAAAGATATGCTTACTGGAAACAGCTAGACTTCTCTTTCCTGGATGAAGAACAACCTTGTCACCTCCAAATTTCAACAATTTCCTGAAGAAATCACCAGCTTTACGTCCTGGAGTTCCCTCAGAAAAAATGTAACCACCTGTAGAAAGAAACCAGTAGAGTGATGTTATACTGTGAATACCTAGTCCATAATGCCATGAGAGATAACTCAAAAAGCTCGCAGGTGTGTTGTCAATTGCATAGTTACATGTATTTGTTACAGCACAATTTGGGCAAGAGATTGGAGGTAGCAGATTTTACAATAATTTTAACAAATCAAAAACCTTATATGTACATACTCAAAGCATAGTATCACTCATCTATTTATTACTATTTATTATGCCAAATAGTGAGACCTAGTCGAAGCTTATAGCATATTGTCATTTTATCTACATGTACATGTACTGGAATCCACCAGAAAGGTTTGAATAAACAACAGATGTGTGAGACTTATGTTCATTAAAATGTTGGTGCTTTTATCCTGAAAATACATTGTACATGTATAATATATAAATAAAAGTATACCAACAACAACACGTCACACTTTAATTATATTAGATAACACAAATAAAATACACCACAAATTACATTATTAATACATTACACAAATTGGACAAAGGTAATACATGTATTTACATTAAAATACACAGTTCATTCATCTCTACCACGTTGACTGGACTTGCTTTCTGTTCAGCTTTTCAGATACATACAGTGATGCGAAAAAGTTTAAGGACGCTCCACAACGCAAAAAAAGCAAATGCCAGTTTTGTGACACAGCACACATAGTTCTATAGGCATATTACATATCAACATGACCCTTATGATGTCCTCATCTCAGCCATTCATAATAATATCTGTTTTATGGTCTCTCTAAAATTTTAGGTGAACTTATGAGGTACCATGTATTCAGGGGAGACAACAGTGAAAAATTCACAATATAGGGCCAACCTTAAAATTTTGGAGGGAAGTCTTACTTCATGTCATGCACAATGTGGAAATTCATCATTGAGTCATTTGTTGCTATCAACAACGTAAAAATTTGGCCACATAAGAAAGACTGGAGTTGCGCTCCCTTATCTACTCTTGCTATTTCTCCTAAAAGTGGCGCAAAAACTCACAATAAGTAGAATTTATGGCTTTAAAATGACAGAACACATGTTAAGGATCCTTTTGGTATACAGAACTTCCATTAAAATGCTTATAACCGGTGAGCAATGCTTATTAAACAGGAAAACTACATTTTTGCAAATCGTCCTTAAACTTTTTCACAGCACTGTACATACTGAGCCAAACACAGTCAGCCAGGTAGTCAGGCTATATAGCTATATAGCCTGACACAGTACAGCTGTACGCTGCAGGGAGCAGACACTTGCGCGTGCTATATGGGATGTTTATACTAGCACCAACTTACCGACATGCGGAAGTACAGAGAGAGTGATGACAAGAACACACAGAGTCCAACGAAGATTCATTGCCAGCGAGAAGTTTTGATTAGTTGTAGAATGCTAATAGTTCCGACTGTTACACTAATAGATACACTGAAGAGTATGTTAATTCATTTCATATTTATACCAATTCAGACAGGGAGCAGCTGGTTTTTATGTTAAATAATGGCATCTATTGACCTCAAACCGCAGACGGAATCATTGCCATTATTTAATATTATTGGTGGGTGTCTGGTAACTTCTGTAGTACAAAGATCATGTGGAACTTACATAAAATAGAATCAAACCTATAACGGCCTAGATACAAATTATAGTATAATGTATCTTCCTTTTAGTTTCCTTTCGTGTTGATATGTTTTATTATTTTACAGTCTTGTGAAAATTTGTACTCATTTGTAATGCAAAAAGAAAAACTGAAGTATTGACTTCCATTTCATGCATTTTGGTACTCAAAGTAAATGCTATTGGTGCAGGTTTACAGCTTTAATTCTATCTTTGATTTCCTAATACCACATGACTGTATAATATGTAAGTGTGTCAATTTTGATCAACCAATGAACCAGAGAGAAATTTCGTCGCTCAGTTGGAACGAAGGTCAAATCATTTGAATATGCAATATTTTTTCACCGAGGCATATCTCAGGCTTTTGTTTATTTGAATTACGAAGAATCACTTGTTTGAAGAGCGCCTTCTGACTTATTATTTTGCTCTCTGATCAGCAGCCTAATGTCCTTATTCAAGACTTTAGGATAACAGTTTTTAACTTTAGTTCTGAGGATTGGAAATTTTTGAAAGTTGAACATTGGTTCAATTTTTTAGAATTTACAGTCATGATAAATGGCATATAATTTCATGTAATATGTAGTTGTCAGATGTGGAAAAAATGTATTAAAGATAAATGTATGTTAGTGAAGAATCTTTATTTGTAAGTTTAGTTCATTATACTACAGCGTACAGTGTATATTATTTAGTCACCATAAGTATTAATTAGATATTTTATTATAATTATTAGATTCTTCGATTATGATTGGTGAGATGATGTTCTGAAGCCTTATAGCTGCTGGTATAATTCTAGTCTCAGTTGATCGATCCACGTAGATGATAATTATTGTAGTATTTCCAAGAGTAATCATGGTGAATGCAGTTGTCTTTAAAGTAGGATGTTTCCTGATGGTGTATGTCAAACTAGCCCAGAACTACAATATACATGACATGAGTTAATAATTGGCACTCCACATTTACATGTATAACAGGCCCCACTGTTAGGCATAAAAACTTATCTACTGTGCCTCCCTTTATTCATCTCAAATCAGAGAGCAATGGTCTCAAGAGGTCTGCCTACTTTACTTCAGGAAGAGAAAGGCACTGGTGGAGCCCAACGTCATTATGAACTCACACGCCCTTCCTAACTGTTACAGAATTTGAATCTGGATTCTCTTCATGGAGGCCCAGAGACAAGAAAAAGTGTGTCCAATAATAATGCAATTCATTCAATTGTATCTTTCGGCTACATATTATTATCAGCCAGGGTACTCTGATGAATTGGCAATCTTAGTGATAGAATGATATTATTTTTATTTAATATTTATTTATTATATATTTTTTATTAGTTATCTAACAGTTTTCTACAGTAGTTGTCTATCCTAGCATTTACACTGTTATTCTTTGCCAAGATTTAAACAAATCTTACCAATTTAGTTATGGCCATACACTTGCACCTCGACAAAGCATAGCATTTGGTCATCCTCATCCTCAACATCTATCATTCGGACCTCCACATAACGCCCAGGCATTGGTCGCTCGCAACTGTATGAAGCTGGCCGGTATTTGTTTACGGATGGCAAACCGTGTTTGTAAGAACAACGTGACTCGCTGGCATTCAGGTTCTTCATTTCCGGTGACACAGATATCTGTATGTTCTTCATTTGGCTTACTACAGGTAAAGTTACAATCATGTGCATGTACATGTACATTGTAAACAGTTTTATGCTACATGTTGTAAATACGAAATACTTTTCAAATT
Source organism: Bugulina stolonifera (assembly GCA_935421135.1). Lineage (NCBI taxonomy): Eukaryota > Metazoa > Bryozoa > Gymnolaemata > Cheilostomatida > Bugulidae > Bugulina > Bugulina stolonifera. Next base: position 14,291,139 of record OW285196.1, read on the forward strand.
GCCCCTACTTGATCAATCGAGAGTACATGTCCATGTGTACGATCGCATTACATGACGTGCTTTTCACAGTTTGCAATATCAAGGAGTTGCCCTCTCTTACCTCAAAAGCCCTGGAATACTTACGGTAAAATCCATAGTCTCTAAAGATGTACCTTCCCCAGACATCCACTTTTGTGATCATATTTAGCTTACCCAAGTCCGCAATGAAATATTTAGGTCCCTATAACAAGAATAATACAGTTCTAAATACATTAATGTGTATTTCAGGTACATGATTATACAACCAATGATGTAGGAGTTGTTCTTTGTTTCCTACAAGTAATGTTTATGCATATTTCATGCAAGCAAATCGGGTATGAAGCTAGTACAATTAATTTTTCTTACTATTTTTGAAGGTATATGTTTTTAAGTGGTGGAAGAAACAGGGTTTTCTACAGTACCACAAGTAAAGAATAGTACTACAGTACAAAAATGTTTCAACTGCTCTGGTCTCTACAGGCTGGCTTAAGCTAAAAATTTCCCACGGTATCATGCTGTCAGATTACGACAGCATGACCATCATTGCGTAGAAATGAAATCTTCTAACCTTATATGTACAGAAGCTCTGGCTAGAAAGGGATGCATTGTCAGCGATTCCATCTATGGCATATGACGGTCTGTACGTCATGTAATGAGGAGTGTCTACCACATCTAATCAATTGGAACATAACCAGTATAAACCCATTATTCATAACAATGTATACGTCTTGTAGTAAGAAACTGAGTGTACATCTTACAGAACGTCATACCACACTTAGTCAGATGTCCTCTCTGAAATCTTGTATGCGTCTGATAATTCTAATACATGTGACTCTACTTGGTGTGCCTTTAGGTAAAGTAATTCAGTATTGGCTACTCTGTTCATGGAAGCTGGCTAATAGTAAAAATATTGGTAGTTATACATGTACTACACATACACATACGCTTACATGTACATGTACATGTACATGTACATGTACATGCACATGCACGTGCACGTGCATATGCATGTGCACATGTACATGTAAGCGTATTTGTATGTGTAGTACATGTAATACATGTAGGGAGGGTAGAGGTTTAGAGGATCACAGATTGCAGGAATGCCACCAATCTCCAAAGAGCATAACCTACATGCACTAGATCAGTGTCTGATTTTTCAGTGGATACTTGCACGTACGTGTCTGACACAACAGACAATAGTGTGGGATTAGATATTATTATTTTATACATGTACTGATACTTGTAGACAGGAGTTTGCTTACCCTGAATGGTCAGCTTTTCTGGTTCTGTAAAGACAAAACGACTCTATAATGCAGTCTAAATGACAGTATAGCGCTTTACAACAGTCTGAGCAAGATGTCCATCAATAAATAAAATGTAGGTTAATCATATATACATGTAAGTAAATCATTGGATTGTATTACTTGCATGTAAGTCTATAAGCTAATAGTCAATATTTAGCTACCTGTAGCCTACATGAGGTACTAGAAGAACTGGATAGACTGTGAGATGGCAAGTGAAACTCTACACAAAATGTTACATTACACTGACTTGCGAATAGAGTACTCATGTGTCAAATTATAAGCAATGCTTTGGTTCTATAATCATAGCAAGGTGGAACATGCACTGGAAAGATTAGTGTTGTGCTGCTGGATAGTATTAATAGTTTGATTTTAATAATAAAAGAGAGAATTACTTACCTTGACCATTGGTGGTGACCATTACTGAAATTAGAATAATATCCTGTTATAGTGTTATATCTGAAACAACCTTTCCTATGAGTTTATAATAATATGTGAATATTGTTAAGGAGAAAGTACAATGTAAGTGTAGAGCACACCCTCACTGGTAGCTAGTAGCTACACCATTACCTGATCTAATTTTATGTGAACTTTGCCATTTCATAGTATGCATAATACAGTGATACCTAAATATAACTACATAACTACACGTACGAGTATATACATTGTACTATATACATGTACATAGTAAAACATCACAATGCAGTAACATACATGTACATGTAGGTGTGCACATACATGTACATGTACATTGTAATTAGAGTAAGATAGTTTATAGTAACAAAGTAGTATGCAATCATGTTTATTAACGCAGTATTGTTATAGATAATGCTGTTCTATGTACTGGGTATCAAACATGTTACGACTATGACAATGATTTCAATTTGAAAGTTTCAGATGGTTTGTGGAGATGTAATTTAATACTCCATTACACAATTAGCTAAAAGAGGCTAATCAAATTATTCTATTTATCATATTTGCATTTACACAAAAGAATTATTCGTCACACTGCTAAGTTATTTAATGCAAATCATGGTGGATAGACCAGAAGATATGCTTATACCACTGGTAACAGGTAGCTTAGCTGAAGGAAACAAATTATCACTTACAGCAAAATGTTATAACTAGCCACTGTAGTGCATACATTAGTACTTTACTGACTGTCATCTGTCCTGATTAAATAGAATCTGAAATGAAACAACATCAACATTATTGTCCATCATCTGGTAGAAAAGTTAGTTCATTATAATAAATTTGCAGCGAGGGTGTGATATGTTTAAGTAACCAAAGACCTGGTTTCACATCACTGTAAACACAGTCCACATCAAGCACAGCTTTAGACACAACATGCTCTGTGGCAGCACTCATGACTCACAGACACGTCATTCAGTCATTCACTACACTAAAACGGAAAGTTTACTGGTGAGCATCACTTGTATACAGAATGCAAAATGCCAGACAATGATTTCTTCCTCGTATGAGTCCTTAGAAATAATCAGCAGTTCTAATTAGCTATATTACTAATACATGTAGCTAGAAAGCTGGTAAGACTGTCTCAAACCTTTCTAACAATGTCAACAAATTATCTCTTTTGGTAAGATTTTTAATCTAAAAAAATTGTACAGCCTACATTTACTTGATACAAAGAATTAGCTTATATAATGCTGTATACGTGTACATGTACATGAATATCATCTACTTGCTAAGCGCAAAATAGGTATTGATTTTGTATCTGTATAATACTTACATGTAGACACACCTATTCTTCACAAGACCTTGCTTAGATGTGGTTGTCTTTGGATAGCAATTGTACGATCTACACATAAATTAAATTTGATTAAACAATTAAACTTCACATATTGTATGACTGTAGATGTAACAAAAACACATTTCATCGATTAAATTATAAACATCGGTAGTATTATTGCTAGTTAATACTTTTATTCAAGTCTGCACAGCATTCTGTTGCCGAGCGATTGCATTACGTTTTATTTGTTATACTTTGAGATATGATTCTACCTTTTGGCGAACGTGAAGCATTTTATATCATTCATTTTTTAATATGCGTACATGTTATATACGTATAAACATACGCACATAATATCTACTGTACGTACATTCATACAGTCATGTACTAACATACATACATATACATGTATATATACAATATACATACATACATATACATGTACATGTACTAACATACATACATATACATGTATATATACAATATACATACATACATATACATGTACATATACATATACATACATACATGTACATTGCATATGCATGGTGTGCATATTATGTTGCTCATCATCAATTTGATAGCTATATTAAAATGTGACTGGTTCAGACATGGAGTTTGGAGTCATTTGTACATATACCTGTATGCCTAGATAACTATAGTAACAGCTGTAGACGGTGTATGCATAAACATTATATACAGATGTACATGTACATGTACTGTACATGTACTGTACATGTACTGTACATGTACTGTACATGTACTGTACATGTACTGTACATGTACTGTACATGTACTGTACATGTACTGTATTATGTACTGTATTATGTACTGTATATCTTGTCTGTTAAACTCAGATGGAAATAATGTTACTGCCTGTTTTACACTGACTATACAAACTGAATTGCAAATTAAAAAGTTCAACTAAAGTTAATTTATTGAATAAGACAGAAATATCCATAAAATATGCATAAAGATTGCAAATACCTCTTACTGAATGACAAAACAGACAGACATTTAGACCTAATATGTCTGGTATAAATGTACAATGACACTAACAGTGAAGATAAATTCCAGCTGTCCATCTTAATCATTAGTATAAAAAGTCAATGTAGAGAAAGATTTGGTAGATAAATAGGAGCAGTTACAAGAAGCTCTCTACCCTATTGATGACGTTTAATCAAGATGAGACTGTTAATTCTAATTCTGCTCATTTCTTTACTTTCTTCTTTTGGTAATTTAATTACATTGTATTATTTTACTGTTATTACTTTTAGTTATCACAGCATTACAGATTACTATATTAGTTTGATGTATACATGCCTGTACAAAATTACGATGGTTGTTACAATAAAACTGACACTTTTAGTTAGAAGTCTGCTTGACTTCCATTTGTTTATGTTGCTGTGGCTGTATATAAGTTGTTTTATGATCGATAATGCTGATTCAACGTTTAGTTTATCTTCTGACATTTGTAAATTTCCTATGGGTAATGCACCAATGGTTAACCAGCTGTCTAATGTATTTTGTAGCCTTGGGTCATGAGTCTGGCAACAAAGAAGAAGGTTAATCACCAGAAAATCAGTCAAATCCAGATACAGGCAAATCTGATGAAGCAATGAAGGCAGTATTAGCTAAGGTTATGGGCAGCACAGGTAAGAGAACTTCCAGGAGTAAGCCGGTACACGCTTCTGTAAATGTAAGAAAAAGTGAGTTGTCATGTTCTTTACACATTCATTTCCTTCTGTAATCCAGAATCATTCATGTTTCCATATTATGTACTACGCCATGCATTGCCAACTAACAGCTATTATAAAATAGATCAGGTCAAATATAGGCAACTAATATAATAAATTTTACAGACTTGGGTCAGGAATCTGGCAACAAAGAAGAAGATAAATCTCCAGAGATCCAGTCAAACCCAGATACAGACAAATCTGATGGAGCAATGAAGGCAGCTGTTACACGATTGATTGTGCGACAGGTTCGAAAAGCCTTCTGTTAGCCAAGATATTTTCTGCAGCTAATTCTTATGCTGACGAGACTGTCCCTTGTAGTGTGTATAGCTAGTATGCTTTGTGTGTAACAATTATACTATACCAAGTCTGTTACAGCGAATATATCTTTATTACCACTAACTGAATTACAACTCAGACTAAAACTCAACTTGAACTGAACTGGACTAAACTCTCTCTCTCAACCCCTGCTTATATAGTTAAGCTTAAATGTTCTAGAACATTCCGGAGTTAACATGAATCATAATACCATATATGGTCAAGAGAGGATGAATCCCCACAACAATTTATGGTAAGACTGAGGAATTACTTAACCAAGTGGGTACAACTCTCTGAATGTAAAGACCTCTACGAAATAATACTGATTGAGCAGTTTATAGAGGCCTGCCCACCTGATGTGGCAGTTTATTTAAAGCAATCCAAGATAAGAGGGATTGAACAAGTGGCAGAAGATGCTGAGTTTGCTGACCGATATTTGGCAGCTCATGGTAGAAAGCTCTTCATGAAGGAGAAAGCTACCGCACACAAGGATGAAGAAGAATCTCGTAGATGCTACATCTGCGATGAAGTAGGGCATATTGCAGTTGGATGCCCCAAGAGAACACAGAAACACTGTTCCAATTGTAGAGTTACTGGACACTCAACTATGGAATGTAAGAGGTCCAGACAAGGGAATATGAAACCAGGCAAGGTAGGAGCTATGAAAGCGATTGTAAAAGGAGGAGATGGCAGAGAGCCTCAGGAAATTGAGATAGATGGGAGAAGATATGTCACTATTGGTTGCTGCAAGCAAATAGGGATGGATGAAAATAATATTGACATCAAAATGGGCTACGTGAATAACCAACCTGCGGAAGTCGTGAGAGACACAGGTTGCACAGCAGTCGTAGTTAAAGGAAAATTCGTTAAGCCAAACCAGTACACCGGAATAAAGAGAAAAGTTAGGATGGTCGATAACACAGCCAAGCAGTATCCAGTGGCCAGCATACAAATCGGGACACCGTATTACTCAGGAATGGTACAGGCGATAGTAATGGACGATCCTATGTACGACCTGGTGATTGGAAATGTACCCGGTGTGAGGTCACCAGTGGATCCTGATCGAAACTTTGACAGAGGAGACAAATATAAGACAAGTAAACGAGTTGACAATGGATAAAGGAAGACGGACTAAGGCTTGTTCAGAAGATAGTAGGAAGTCCTTATACTATATAAAGGGCACTGTTTTACTGTTCATTGTCTCAGTCTACACTTGGCTTTCAATAAAGACACATCTATACTTGATACAGAGACTTTCTCTTCCTTTTACTAGGTCATTCGCTTAGCGAACCGCCTACTAGGTCGAACTACTCTCTTTCATTGTATAGTCTGAAGGTCAGACTTGAGATCAGATGGGTCGTCTTTGGTAGTATTTGGGCTACTGAGACCGCTCGATCTTTCATGTAATGCGAAGTCCTATTACCACTCATAGGCACTTCATTTCTGGGTCGATAGTCGTCCAAGGACGACCGCACCAAATCACAGAAACCATTACAATATTACTTATAACAATGAATGGGTTTTTGTGTACTAAAGCTGACATCTGGCACCCAGCCTCCTCCAGTCTCCACCACTGACCGCGATTAAAAGGTCCTTAATATAAACTACGAGTCCTTTCCTTCCTGTAAGACTACTAATTAATCATTAATTTTCAGTTTGACATTTGATGGTAAACTTAATTATAAATAATTATTTCAAATAAATAATGAGCACTGAGAACACTGAGTATTTATCTTGTTTACTAGAAATAAGTGCATAATGTTAATTTGTCTGCAAATTTGTGTGTCTCAGTTAGAATTACTTACATTCGTAAAATGCAATTTTTGGAACTGTTTGTGATAAAGACATAATATACGAATACAGTGGAAGTTGGATAACTCGGACTTCAAGGGACCAGTCAATATAGTCTGAGTTATGAGAAGTCTGAGTTATGTGAACTCGGACCAATTAGCATTACCCAGGCAGAGATCTTATTCAAGTATCCCCGTTTTTTTGAGGCCGAGTTATATTATTTTGAGGTAATGCAGTACTATAATGCATGTAGAACATTCTAGAATTGTATCTTTTCAAACATGTAATTAATTTTATCACTGTGCCTTCAAAAGCACTTCCAGACAAGTATATACTTTTTACCTGTAAATAAACCACTCATTAGGCAAAACTATGTATCAATTACAGCTTAATGGCCCCCATGTCATGAGTCTCCTTTAGGACTGTGTTGACACTATGGTGATGCAAACTCTTGGGGTGATGATCACGTACACAACAAAAATAAATAGTTTAATGATGTTTAGGTCTGATTGACAATACTACAATATGTTATTTATACACAATACAAGTGTATTATCTTCTTCTACTTGTACAGAATTACAAAAGTGTGAAGAATTCATATGAAATAATTGAAAATCTTAATCAGCTTGCCTTGATAAAGAATAGCCATGCGCATGTAGAATGATACAGCAATCCACTGTCACTATCTCCTTGGCTTTTTAAACTTACATTGCACATGTTCCGGATACATGTGTTTGTATGAAAAATTACACATCATGTATTACCTGCATTGTCAGTTGTGATATTTTATGTGCCTTATGCCTGGACCCAACATATGGGAGCCACACAAATACAATTTGTACGCGTACAGTAAATTCAGTGCAGCATTTTCCTGTCTGGTAATTTCAGTTTGCCACATTGTATTGACCCCATTGTATTGACCCCATTTTATTGACCCCATTGCATTGAACCTAGTGTTTAAAATTACATAATATACTCAAGTGTTTCCATCATGTCTTATGATTTTCACTAAACTTTGATCATTCAATAAATTCCCATCAACAGGACCACATTAATGGTTTGAATTAGACTTAGCTCCTATAAATAGGTTAGACACCTGCAAATGATTAGGAGAGGTTAAACTACAGTATCAATAATAAAAGCTCAGTATTGTCCAGTTACCTAGCAGTTGTACTAATGTGTCCAGGCAGGTAGCAAGCATTCTGCTTATCAAGGGTATGTATTCACTTACAATTGTATGTACAAAAATATAGTGCCTAGCAGTGTACAATGTAGCCATATAAGCGTACAATGTATATGTGTAGATTTATAATTTAGGAAAATATATTTTTATTTAGATATTTTATAAATCAGAAAAAAATATAAATTATGACATTAATTATAATATTATGTTACTGTCTATGTGTATATACATTGTAGTACCTATCAAGAGTATATTCTTCCTGTTGATTTTATCAGCTCTTAGAATCTGTTAGAACCTGTTAGAACTTGTTAGAACCTGTTAGAACCTGTTAGAACCTGTTAGAACCTGTTAGAACCTGTTAGAACCTGTTAGAACCTGTTAGAACCTGTTAGAACCTGTTAGAACCTGTTAGAATCTGATGCATGCGGCACAGTCTCTTAGCATCTTCATGGGTGCAAGTATTACCTATTGCTATATAGTTTTAACAACGCATAATTTCAATATACATACTGTGTGTATAAAACACATTATGAGTACTAATGCTAACAGCCGAATAATATTATACAACAGTCATGTAGTACACCAATTTTACAACACTATGATGGTGATGTACCATCAATATTTTAGTTTATTTTGTGAGTTCGCTTTGACAGTTGTTTATAGTGGGTGACAGAATGATATATCAGTACTGGTCATACATACATATTTACAATTGCGTACATACACTGTGCACTATTAATACATAAATTAAGCCTCAGAATCCATGGAAAGGGTTAATTTATATGCAATAAACATGTCGATACTGCCACTCCCTCCCAGTGTTAGCATGCAGATGGGATTTATCTAAGGCTAGGTCGTCTCACAATGATATGTAATTATGCCCAGTATTACAGGTGAGAGGCTTACACTAACACATTGTATATTTATTCCCTTGCAACGACTACAAACTACTAATACAATATCTACATACATGTACATTAAAACTACAACTAATTCAATTAACTTAATTCAACTCCACTAACTGACTAACTAATATACAAATGTATAATATTGAAAGTGATATGTATGTAAATATACAGTGTATAATATAAGATATCAAGATAATACGATACAATTCATGTAATAATGTACATGTGGATTGTATCATAACACATGATTCGGTGACACAGTAATTCGTGAGGTAACATCCTATTTTATCGTGGTTTACCATTTTTATTTGACACGAGTCATATTGGTTGTTAATTTACAATATTTCTAGTTACAAACAGGCTAGGTGTTGCCTGTAAAAGTTTGGCCTATAATTATTGTGGTCAATATCGCACACCATCAGTTAGTATTAATGTTAAATATAATCTATATTACTTTATTAGGTAATTAGATCTGACTTATTATAGAGGAATATTATCAAATAAAGACAGGAGTAGAATAATATCATACACACACTAGTGATGATACAATCTGTTATGGGCAATTAAATATAGCTGTATGAAAATCAACTAATTTAGCTAATAGTACTGAACTTGCCTCCAAAAGCTGTTTTTTCTACAAGTATTGTATCAGTTACATATTTCAATTATGAATTAATTCAGTTGAATAGAAAATAATCTAAAGTTGCATCATTTAAAAAAAAACAGCAATAATTGAGTTCCACTCAACCCTGCAATGTAGTCTACAAAACATGTGGTGCTGTTGTCAGGTGAATAACTGGATTGGCGCGTATACAGTGTTTGTAGGTTGTTTCAGCGTACGTATTCCCTGAGGAAAGATGAGTGGAGCATCTGATGTTTCATTCACTACGGATTCCTTATTTCCAGACAAGCGTGTCATAGTGGCGGATATATCTATTGGTGAAAATGGCCGCCTGCATATCTGGGTTGATGATGAGGTAAAAGGTATTATATTTCCTATGAAACTTTTCTGCTGAGTTTGAGCACTAATATAAAGTAGTACTAGATGTATTTTCGTTCTTTTGGCTTCCCCTAAATTTTAATAACAGTACTGATATACATCTAGGCATATCAGGGAATCAAAGTTAGAAAAAAAATGATGTGTTTATTTATCGCTTTGTATGTAGTTGATAGTTACACATGACACCCACACCAACATTTTTCAAATAAAGCAATTAAAATAATTATAATTATATGATTTTTGTGGAAATACAAAGGCTCTTCAGTGTCTGTCCATAGTGCTGTCTTTCCAAATGGGTGACCTTGGTAAGGGATTCAACTCAGGTGCAAATAAAAATTAGTAATACTAATAATGGTTGCTAGCCAGTTATCTGTTTATTAATAGTTATCTACTCATGTTGGCTGCATAATTAGGAGTTATGCTTCCCTTGGCAATGTTGCAAGAATTCTAATAATTCTAGTGTTAACCTATCATGAAGTTCAGCAACAAAGCTGATAAAATATCTATATTTCAGTTTTAATCTGATGGCTTCCGGTAATTGACTTGACACCAACTTTATTTTTTGACTTGACACCAACGTATTTTTTGCTATTACATGTATGAGCACAAAATATCAATCAAGCTCACTGAAAAAATGATGCTAAATAGGGGTGTTGGGGCTTCGCCATTTTCTACAAGCATTTCTGTTTATTAACAGGAGCTGGAGTTTCCTGTGGACTGGCTGAGACATAACTGTCAGTGTAGCGAGTGTTTTGACCCTCACTCTCTGACCTACATATCCAGTATCAAATCTATAGCCTTCCAGGACGTCACATTGGAAGCAGTCACACAGATTGAAGTGAGTGCAATCTGGTGTCTTAATATGCATCTTTCAAAAATATTAAGATTTGTATGCATAGCCTTACTATAAAGCACAAAATGGCATGGTAGTTATAATTCATGTTCTATACACACCTTACGTAACACTGAAGATGGTTGTCTGGGAGCACATTTTCATTATTTCTCTTTGCCATGACAGAGTGAAGTGGAGTGCAAATTCAGTGACGGCCATGTGACCAGATTTGCTTCCAACTGGTTATATCACCGAAGAATGACACCAGAAGGAGTCAAAGAAAGAAAGCACTGCCTATCATTGTACAGCCGCAAGCTATGGCCCAACTCAGCTGATGTCACCATTAAGTCCGGCAGTTATCAACAGGTACTCCTATTAAATGTATATCAACCCTTGACTAGTCAACTTTCGTCACCTTATCTTGCGACCGTTTCTAATATTGCTCTTCTGTACAATAATAGGTGACTGAGACCTCAAAAGGTTTTCAGGCGCTAGCTGAATCTGTTATCATCGACGGTGTTTTCTTGGTGACAGACGCTCCCCCTCGATATTTGAATAAAGAGTTTGAGGAAAAGACAGGTCTGATCACTGTTGTGAGTCACCATGGGTAGGTTACATCAACTTTTATTAAGATGATAATTTTTAGTGCACAGGGGATTAAAGTGAATATCATACTGGGTTATGGCTGCCTCAAAGGAAGTAATAACTCTCAGCCCGATTTAACATGGAAGTCAATTTAGTTAAGTGGTCACTTTATACAGCTCAGCTGACTGCTTTACTTATGTTTTACTTATTGTAGATAAGTAATCATACCCCCTAACGTCTTTAATAGACCAACATTTTAACGAAGAAAATTCCAGTTGTAAGATAGAACGTTATGCCATTTTAACAATATGTCTGTAGACGATTCTCTACTGTGAAGACTGAGTATCCACCAATAAACTTTGGGAAGCTTCCAGGCTATCTTGAGCTACATAACGATGATACATACATGTTCTCCTGTAGCCAGGTAAGCTGATAGGGATACCATGCAGCATCAGCTACATGTAATGTACCTATTGATCATGTAAACCTTTTTGGTGTGAAAAGCGTTTATTGGTGTTATTAGTTCTGATGAATATTTGCATGTGATCTGTAACAGTCCGGGTATACTTTATCGGCTTAATTTTTGTGTTTGTTTCAAGAACACAATTTTTAGAATCATGCATCTTTGCACTTTGTATAGATTCAACTGCTACACTGCATCAAGCAATCAGATTCAGGGGGAGACAATATACTGGTGGACGGTATCAAAGCTGCTACTATTCTCAGAGAAAGATTTCCTCATCATTTCAAAGTTCTTTGCACTATTGAGAACAGGGCAGAAGAGCTGAGTGCTCTGAAAGGACGACCTCTTGCTTACCATACCAACAGCTCTCCAGTAATCAAGTAGGTAATTTATAAGTTCCTAATTAGCACCATACCTAATATAAATATGCATTACACAAGTATATATTAACAGACGTAGAAAACATTGATGTTATTTTAGATTGACCTAAAATTAGAGACCAATAAAACGTATATAATTAGACTGTGGCTACTATTTTTAGCTTAGACAAGTATGGGGAGCCTGCCTACATCAGGTGGACCAACCCTTCTCATAGCGCATTCTTTGATGGGACCCCTAACGATTATGAGAAGTACATTGCTGCCTTCAAAGAATTCTACAAGATTCTACATGAGGTCTCTATAACACTGAAAATTAAGCCAGGTAGTAACAAAAATTATTTTATATTATTCAGCATTCATTGCAAACATAGAATCTCAAATTCTTTTTTGCAACTGATTGTTTGTCAAGTTCTTCCTAGTAGCAGGGATAATTACTTGACTTTATGTAATGTAGTGCATCTCAAACATCATGGCTGCTAGGGATGAGTAGTGACAATTTTATGTTGTAGGAGACATATTAGTGTGTGACAACCAGAGGCTGTTGCATGGCAGGTTGGCATACTATCCACTTTCCGAGAGGGAAATGGAGGTCTGGTACTTTGACTGGAATTCACTCTACTCTAAGCTGAGAGTAGAGAAAATAACAGAAACACAAGCCGGGCCATTCTAAAGCATAGATGACCCTCTGAGAGACATTGCTTTTTTCCTCTGCTCGAGCAAAGCTTTCATTATAGATAACTACTAAGTTTAGCACTGGTATCTTTCAATGTGATAGAATGAATGCATAATATTATATGATACATTTACATTAGAAATTAAAATTGAACTGCGAAAGAGTATTTTAGTAAATATATATGCAGTACATAGTTACGGTATCAATAAAAAATTACTTCTGGTTTCACCGTCAAATGTGGAAAAGTACTAGAAATTAGGCATATATTCATAATATTTTCTGAACCTACGCAAAGTAGTATCACAGACTGTTTGTTTCCTACTTGTGCAACTCTCTGCATGTTATTGTGTGAACTTTTACCAGGTGAAGATGAGTCATATTGCAATTATTTACTTTCTCAACAACTCTTACTGCCTATGGTACAACATGTACATCAACCTGTACATGTAGATGTAATTTACAGTGCAGATTGGAATTAAATTTTGAATAATTTCTTTCCCATGCTGGCATCCCATTATCGTTCTTCACTTCAGTTGCTCAGTGTTTAATAAAGATGGAAGACCAATAAATAAATATACAATACAGAGTGATTAAACTCATCTTACCAGTGTTGTTGACCTACAGAATAACCTTGAAATAGATTTGCAGTGAGTTAAGCACCATTATGAACACCTGTTGTATTGTAGAAATAGAACATAAATTCAATATTTGAACTCTATTGTACATCAGTGTTAGTGACCAGTTGGGTAAGACAAGTGGTAGATATACTTCAGTTGGTGTGACATAAAACAAGTTTCCTTATTATACATGTAGCTGCAATGTGTACTGTTTATTGGAAGAGAGAGAGCGACTCCAAAGATTTTTAATGAGAAGCGGTAAACAAGGAAACCAAAGTGATTGGCTAGCCACGATTCTACATACATGTATACCTCAGTGTACTAGCAACTACATGTATCAGTAATTGCAATTACTCAAGCTTTAGACTTAAGTATTGCAAATCTACAGTCTTTTGGTGAAGAGAGCGAAAAGCTTACTAACCTCCTGGAAATTACAAAAGGCGGCATATAAATAAAAAACTTCATCAATGCTACATGTATATCATAGGGGGCCAACCTGATAGTATGCATAGCAGTTGGCATGCATTTGTTCTACAATTGCAATGTGAGCTATTGTACATTTACATATATTTACGTGCGCAATGTCCATGCGATGTACTTGTATAATTGTGCCCTAGTATGTCTCGTGGTTGCTATCGGATATTACATACCAACTTGCAATGGACCAGCCAATTTTAGTTATAACACATGTGCATCCATGTTGGTGAAAAAGAAATAGCATTACTTTGTTTTTTCAGATCGTACACTTAGGTGCTGCCATAAGTAGTGCATTAGGTCTACTGGCTGCACGCAGATTTCTCTCTAGCGCTGCCAAGAAGCACGGTCATTACATTGATCAACATACAACTACTTCAGCTCCACAGCGGTAAGCATACACTGTGGGTACCATCATATGTTTTGTATTTAAGGCTTAGCTCTCGATTACATTTCAACATTGGATGATCGCACCAACCCTATGGCATGCTCATTTAATCAAATTTATCATATTTAAAATGCTCAATTTAGTTTGTATAAATTTAGTCAAACAACATGGGGATTGATGAGTGATAACACGTCTACAGTAGGGTTGTCAGAACAAGAGGTGATCAACACTAATGTTCAGATGTATAACATTATAATGGGTGTGCTCGCAGCTACTGTAGCAATGCTATTTCTCATTATCTTTCTTCAAAGCAGGAATTTGGCTCAAGCTAAGCAGACAACTTCTAGCAAAGTGGACTCTCTATCACTAAAACTACAGTGCACACTGCCTCTTGTACTCGCAACCATTCTGGTGTGCTTAAAATGTACACCATCCTTCGGTATACAAGTTGCTTGCAGTAACCTACTCACTACCTTTCCGGTTCTTGGACCACTAAATATGGACAAGTCTTTGGGAGTTTATTTATCTTCAGTTCTCTGGGCTACATGGTAGTTTAATTGGTAGAGACTCTATTACAGTAATTGGTAGAGTACTTGGTAGAGTAATTATTGGAATGCTGCAATAGTGTATAATGTACAGAAGATGCACCACAGTACCATTGTACCATTTACCACTGTACCATGTACCAGTGCACCACTGCACCATGTACAACATTGTACTGTATACCACTGTACCACTGTACCACTGTACCACTGTACCACTGTACCACTGTACCACTGTACCACTGTACCACTGTACCACTGTACCACTGTACCACTGTACCACTGTACCACTGTACCATTGTACCACTGTACCACTGTGCCACTGCCACGTTAACTATTTATCCTGTTTTGACTATAGTTTGTCATGTGACCAATCTAATAATATCACAGCCAGCGCAACTTTAGCCAGAAGTTACTTTTGCACAACAACATAGCAGAAATATGCCGAGGTCGGCCCTCAAAAAGGTCGGCCTTGCACAAGAGGTGCTTATAATATGCTAAAACAGAACATTTCTATATAGACTTTGGTTAATCTGATGGGCCTTATAGCACCTTAAGTGCCTAGTAGTTGCCACAGGGCAACTCATTTAACACTTTGTTCTCTTGCACTTAGCTGTCTTGCTACTCATACCTATATTGTTATGCATATCAAACCACACACTGATAATTACATATCAAGAATTATACACTTGTAATGTGAATTACTAAGATATTATGTCCTATTTATACCCATGTAAAGAGGCTCGACCTCTCAGAAATACCTGATATTGATTTTGCATATATGATCTAGATGATTTTAAGCATATTTTGTCAAACCCGACCTATTTTGACCTATTTTGGGTTGGGCTTCCGCCCGCCATATTGTTATGACACTAAGTAGGCTTTTTTACCAGAACTTCCCCCGGAATTTCTAATACTATAATATAGTATTAGTATTGTTTATATGCTTGTTGCCTCAGTTCATGCTTGGATCTCAATAAAGACACATCTATACTTATATACAGAGACTTTCACTTCGTAGATAGGTCATTCTAGTTGTTAAGGTCCTCGACCTTGCAACCGACCTTGCAACCGAACTGCCTGTATATGTATTGTGTAGATGTATACAATAGTGTAGGTTGCACAACTGATCGGTTACAAAATGACCTAAAATGTAAGTGTGGAACATTAGACAATGATCCTTCCTCACTACCATCCTGCTGCTGGAAAGAAACCCAGTAGATAAAAAATTTCCCACTTTTACTCTCCACCTAAACTTCGATACCCTACTACTAATAACAATACCAAGTATTCATTCTTGGCTCTGACACATCATATTTATATTATATTAAATTACGTTACTATATTCAATTTTCATTTTTCCTCAGTCTAAACGTCTCTGTTTTGTTGCAGAGCTTCCCCTCAATACCAAACTTAGCCACTATATATTGAGCACTACACACAACTACTGTGGCAATGCAAAACGCTGTCAGTATGAAGTACATCAGTACCATCGGTCCAGCAACGTTGAATAGGACAGACACTGTTGGGGCAAGTATGGCTGATCCTGCATATCCTGTGGCCATTATGATAGAGAGGATGTAGGTGTTACCTGCAATATATGCAATCTCATAGACCCAGGTGGTTAGATGAATATTTTCTTACAATCACAGAAGTTATATATTATAGTAGACTATGACCATAGTTGGCAGTCTTGACAATGGACTTACTTGCCGAATATGCAATTTTCTGACCCCGACAAGTTAGACCAGATAATTTACTATAATCAAAAGTGGTATTTTGAAAACATCACATGATTGCTATCCTTGACTATTATGTAAGCTTACCTGGCAAATGTTTCGCTACCCAGGTCACAGTGGACCCTGTCATGGTTGCTATTGAAAGGCCCACGATAGCAGTAAAACACCAGAGCACCTCAGCAGATTTGGAGGCACCTATAGCGAGCACTAGGGCAGCTATGGAGCCTACAGCTAAGTGAGTAATGAGCATTTTAAATGGTGAGAGGTATCTAGCAATCCATATACCTGCAAAACGCAAGTAAATGCTACATGTAACAGAGAATCTTACAACTAATGTACATGTACATGCATGTCAACTGCAATAGTTTAGCATGGCATTATGGTAATAAGACAGTACTGCATAGATTTTTCTGTAGATTATGAAACACATTGAGGTTTTCCAGACTTACCGTTAAGTCGACCAAAGCACATCGCACCCCAGTAGATAGATGACAAGTAGGCACCGTTCGTCTTATCGAAATGTAGCGGCCCCAAAACTGCAAAACTGGTCAATAAATTAGCAAATATGATCTCAATGGAGAAGTACAGCATAGCTTGCATTGAAATAAAAACTATAGTCAGCGTTAACGGCCCTGTGCACTGACGAAAGGAGAGATCCGCTGACTCAGATTGTTGGTGGTTGTTATTTCTCACAGGGTCTCCATTCTTCAAGAAAATTACGAGAAAAGACAAGCATACTGCGAGCAGTATAGCTGCCATAATAAGATAGTAGATGTTGACCCTGGACTTCCCTGTCTCGTTAGCTTCAGTACCTAGTAGAGGTGATGAGTTGAAGCTGGAATGGTGGATCTCTGGCAATATGGTAGTGTTCAAAGATCTTAATGGGTGAGCAAGTAGAGTAGACATTCCATAGAGCGAGTGATTTAAGCTAAAATGTCATACAAACACATTCACTGGCTTTCGATGCTTCGCGCTACTACGAAGCCAGATTTCGTTCGAAGTTATCCACTCCATTCGACGTAAGCATGTCCATGCTTCACAGTACATGCAGTAGACACCGGAGTTGTCTGTTCAATAGCATTATCCACTCCGTAGTCAAGTTTTATTTTGTTTTGTAGTTGTCTACTCCTACTGTATGTTGCATATAAGCATTTTACATGTGCATGTTATTGATAAATGATAAGTAAATATTATATTTCAGATCAAGTAACTTTGTTTATTAGATCATAATCCATATAATGCACACATCTGATTTAAAATAACACAATTAAGCATTAATATGTTATAATATCACAAACAAGAGGTAAGTTAGTAGCAACAATCTAGAATAATTTTCCTTGATTAGTTTGGAAGTTAGCTTTCCTTGATCTGTGATGATGAGGAAACTGTAGGGCAGGCTGCAGCTTGTTTGAAGGCTATTTTGCCAGCTTACATAAATTTGGCTAGCCCACAACTAAACCACCACAGTGGCCATTCCACCTCTACACCAGCAGGAAGACAGATATCATCACTTTCACAAAATCATGAAATATTCATAGATGTAAAGAAGAAGCAGACATAGAAATAAAGAAAAGAAAACTAAACACTTCAACAATTAGTCAATATCAGGCACAGTATGCATGTACCTAGCACTAGGATTCTTAACCACAATACATGGTAGGAGAGTTGTGAAAGATTGTTGTGAAGACGCATGCAAAGGCGACAGATATTGATATTGAAAGAGGGCTGAGGACAAGATTGTGGAGTAAAAGATGGTTGTTAGAAAGGTGCACGTGGAGTGTTATAATGTGCTGATGGTGTTGGATATACAAAATAAGTAGCCTAGATGGTGTGTATGTATGATATTGATCGTGTAGACAGTGATTGCAGAGTAGCTGGCTTCTCTGTAATGTTGGAAGATTGACTGACAAATAATTTACACATTACAGAAGAGAAGCCTTCCATCATGACCCTGTTTGACTATGAATTATCCTGCTAAAGGCTTCCATATTGACTGTTCGCAGCGTTCCATTTCTTGGCAGAGTTTCGGTATAGAGAGTTGAGAGTGATCTATGTCTGTAAACAGAAGAGAAAGCAGTCATCCAGCATTTCATAATATTTCATGCTGATATCAAGCAATAAAAGTTAAATTTGATGATCTGAAGCTGTGGACATTCATTAGCAACAGATTAATGTGACAGATTATTGTGCGAATCTCTTCTGTTGTTGGTTTTGCAAACTTGTGAGGGTATGACTTCTCAACATAACAAAAACAGTCACATCAAAGGGAGCCTGCAAGAGAGATTATTAGCTGAGTAAAGTAGAGTAGGATAGGATTCATAGGAAGCATAGAACAGTTATTCATTAGAATGTAAAACTACTAAAATGACAGTGTTTAACCAAGCATGCAGTGTGGATAGGTTACAGCTCATTCCACTTGCACCAAAGGTAGAAGACAGCACATAAATACATGTATATTGTATACTTATCTGAATTTTTAACGTGCAGAATATCCTGGATTATATATTCATAGATATAAAATATTTTTTAACATGATTGTAGGGCCTATTGTAAAGCACAAATTACCAAAATTAAATACACTATATTTTCTCCAATAAATAATATAAAATTTATAATTATAATACTAGTAAGTAAGCAAATCAATCAATTTACCGTTGCAATAAATTTATAATATATTCGATTTTATTATAAATTTATTGTAATGGAATGACCAGGGTTAATTGATCGATTTACTTATTATTAGAAAAATATAGTGTATCTTGATAAAAATGAATTTTTCAATTCCATTTTTTCCTTTTGAAAACGATTGGTTATAAAATAATATTATTCCACGTGGTTATACCTGATTTTGAACTTTCCGTCTTCCTTCCATTTCACCTGCTATTAGTGCACTGTCTTCTTCTCCCAAGCAGAAGTACAATTTTCATTTACAATGTTGTTCGAGTTAGACCAACTAACTTTAAGACAAAACTTAACTTTAGCCGACAAATTAAATTTAGAGATTAATCTTTTCGTGTTGGATTGGCACCTTTCAACAATATTTCTGAAAGATTTCGTTTCTTTTACCAAAGCTTAAAATATTAATATTTCATCAACCATGATATCTAACGGTTTTGAAAAGAGAATTAAAATTAGATTTATGCTACTCAACAATTCATAAAAACCTCCAACGGAAACGAGCACTTGCAGTCGACCTTTTGAACCCACGATGGATTCTTTCCCACAAACGCTGCGAACCGCTTCGAATGAACCATTCCATAGTTCGAAGCGATGACTCGCTTCGCATGGCTTCGTAGCCGTCATTCGAAGCAAAAAATCATACGAAGTCATTCGAAGTATCCCATTCCATGCTTCGCAGGGACAGACAATTCGAAGTACTTCGAAGCATCGAAAGCCAGTGATTGAGTCATCTACCTAGACTTTCGACTTGAGCTGGATGTGCAATTGCCACACATTCATAGTCTGATTTTGCCACCACTGTGCCTCATAGGCCAACCAGTGGCTTACAGTATCACGTCTCTCAACTGTTCATTTAAAGTAATATTTGTCTGTAAAGTCAGTTTATGCAAAAAAACACATCACCACAACAAAAGAAATCATTGTCTTGATTTTAGCTCTAAGCTCTATCGCTAACACAGTGTACATGCATATTATTCACCTGGTATGTATTACTGCTCTATAACTAACACATTGCATATTCACCTGATATGTATTACTGCTCTATAACTAACACAGTGTATATTCACCCGATGTGTATTACTCCGAAGCGATGGTTGTGAGTGTGAAACTCCTTTCTGGCCAAATCTGAGAGGAAAGGTCTGGCCATTAGGGGTCCAAATACACCACCTAGAGTTGTTCCTAGACAGACGGCTTGAATAAACATGCCATTCCTCTTTTTTCCACCAATCCGAATGCAGATAGCAAAAACCCCTATGATGTAGGTTATATACATGCAAATTTGACGCTTGCGTGTCTGTGGTTAAGTCAGAGGTTAGGTGAACGGTGATGAACTACAGTATATACATGGCCTATCTACATGACCTATCTACGCGATCTATCTACACTACCCACATGTATCTACATGACTTATATACATGACCTATCTACACGGCCTATCTACACAACCTACAAGGTATCTGCACGACCTATCTACCGAACCTACCTGCATGACCTATCTACAAAATCTATCCGCACTACCTATCTACACGACCTATCTGCCTGTACATGATCTCTCTACATGACCTATCTACACGACCTATTTACATGATAATTATATCTGCATTACCTATTTAAATTACTCCCCTACATGACACCTATCTACATGACACTCAATACATGGCACTTTGCTATACAACTTGTGCTATAAACTTGGATTTATCATTTCCAAAATAAGAATGAATAGTGGGGTATATGTACATGTACATCAATATAAGAATATAAGAACTAACCTAAGGTTCCAATCTCCAAGGTAAATCCTTGACCCACAAACATTAAACACATCAAAGCCGGACTTTTTGTTGCAGGAATCAATGAGGAGATGACTGCTTGTGAGAAGAGAAGCAGGGAGAGTGCAAACTCATTGTTTAACCTGTGAAAGGTGAATAACAAGTTATATTGTCAAATGAGCTGCTACACGTACAATGTACATGTATGTTCAGCTACTAGGATAAACTTTCCTCATTCTCCGGAAAGTTTGACGTACCAGGTAAAACTGACTATTTTCCACTCATTGTGTTAAATAGCAAGACTTCATGCTAGTAGAACGATTCAGCAAATTCCCTTCTATTACATAAGTGTCAACACAACCCAGTTGAGTTGTTAGACAACGTGAGGCTGATGATGCATATTTATTAATATAGTCTAAATTATCAGCAGAGAAATATAATATTCATGATTTCACTAAAGTTTGGTTTAGACAAGACTGACACAGGCTAGGTTTATGAAAAAAAATATAGTCAAGTAAGAATTGAGCTAAATAAAGCTTTTAGCTATGCTATTCAACTATGAACATTTAATATTGGATGTTGTAAGATAGGACAACTCCATTACAGCTTCAAAAGTACCAAATTCTTAGTTCAACAAAACTACTCACTCTTGCAACACTTTCTTTGACATCAATATTCCAATAAATTGGCCAGCAAGTTGAGATAGAAATATCCAAGCTGCTTGTGATACACTTAGTGACGCAATCTCTCTTAAATCTATTAGAGTTGGTCCCACTGAACCCAGAACCATACCCTAGAGAAAGATGTGTGTAATAACAAGCTTAATTTTTTGGTTTAACTAACATTCCATTTTAACTGTTCAATTGGTTATCAGTGCATACAAAATGTTATCAAAATGCGTACAGTGCAACAATTGGTGTGTCCGCTGACGGAATTTCAGGCACAGGCCAATTTCTCAAAAATATTTCCTGGCACACTTCTGTCACAGAGTCTCAAACACATCAGTCTGGACCAAAATCAGAATTCCTTTTCTTTAGTGAAAATGCAGATGTGCCCATGAGCTAGGAATGGTTTTTTCCGACCAAGCAAAATCACAGGCCAATAGCCGTTTGGGCCTGGGCTGAACGGCCAACTTTGGATTGTTGTTATCCACCTAAGTCAGGCCAAGAGGTCGCAAAGACACTAATCAAGATTAGTCGACCAGTATTTACTTAGCAAAGTCACACAGTACTGAGCACAAAACACAGAATGCAGCGATTCCTCAGGAGTTAATTAATGACAAGTAAAGTGACTCCTCTAGTTATTGAGCAGGTGTGAATGGTCCTACATTCTATGCTGACTTACTCTCCCAAATAAGCACATGATACAGACAAGAAGCTCAATGATGACCATCACTGTTATTGGTGGATCGTCATCGCTTGGGACTGCGTCTTCATTTTTCACAGACTCATCCAAACTGTGCTTCTTGCATGCTTGATAGTCCTTCCCAAATTCATCCTGAAAATGCAATATTAATAAAATAAGAGTGTCACTTTTATAAACTATTTCCTGTGTATACACACCACAACTTATCATAATTATTATTAAACTTACGGCTCAAGCTATTTTAAGATTAACTTGGAGCGAGTTGATCACTTGGGAGCTGGCTTAACTAAACCATGGGAACAGCGTCATAAGTCACCCTACTGCCACAGGCAGTATGTAATCTATACAATGCAATGGGTATACATTTGAAAATATACATGTACATGTATAATGTAATAAATTTCATGACCCTACATTAATGTCATTGGAATGCCAGCAGTATGATGGATAGGTGTGGGTAGCTAAGTTAGATTGATGATTATTTAGTGTTTAAACACCCTGGTTCACTGGTTAAGCTGGATCACTATGCCACATAGAAGTTCTCCCCAAGCTGGTATTTGGTTTTGAATTACTAAGCTCATAGTAAATCCTCAAAGCTGGGAATTTTACTTAGCTTTTGAATTCTACTAAAGAATCTGAACTCGTTTTGTCTGCCAATATTCTTTATAGAATGTAATATAATGTATCAAAGTCTACAGCAATTTATTCAAATTATGCTTTGACTTAGTTATAATTATATTAACTTGGTAAGTCAATGGCTCTAGGAATGACCTGGTTCTTTTTCAGCTATAAATAGTAATCGTATCCAAGGACCGACAATAAAAACTAGTGCCATATGAAAGCAAACATATTGTAATGGTTTCTGTGATTTGGTGCGGTCGTCCTTGGACGACTACCGACTCAGAATTGAAGTGCCTATGAGTGGTGCTAAGCCTTCACATTGCATGAAAGATCGAGCGGTCTCAGTAGCCCAATAACTACCAGAGACGACCCATCTGGTCCCAAGTCTAACCTTCAGACTGTACCTTGAAAGAGAGTGATCCGACCTAGTAGGCGGTTCGCTAAGCGAATGACCTGACAAAAGGATGTGAAAGTCTCTGTATCAAGTATAGATGTGTCTTTATTGAAAGCCAAGTCAAGACTGAGACAATGAACAGTGGAGCAATGCCCTTTATATAGTATGAGGACTTCCGCCCGACGTAGTGTCGGGAAAAGACGACATAAGGTCGTCCGGAAGTTGCGCAACAACATGGCCGCCGGAAGCCCGACGGTCGACCCAAAATAGGTCGGGTTATACAAAAGTTGCTTATAATGGTCCAATTCATGTACAAAATGAATATCAAGTGGTTCTGAGAGGTCGGGCCTCTGTACATGGGTATAAAAGGCATTAAAAGACTTAATAATAATCATAAATGAATGCACAGCAGTATGTAATTAAATAGAATGGGTAAAAACACATAGATACACGTATATAGACAGTAATTAAATGGTTTTTGTCATGCAATACAATTGAATGTGAATATACAAGCAGCTAGTTATGAGCGTTTGAGTGTTAGCTGAGTAGCGCTGTGACAACTACTGGGCACTCAGGGTGCTGTAGGTCTTTGTCCGGTAGCTGGAGTCGTATACAAATGTCCTGTACCATTACAATATTTCTATGATACGCCTGGTAATTGCTTGCAGGTTTCATAAAAAACAATGCTGATAGCTGCAAGATTAAATCATGATTTTCGTGTAGCTACATGTACATGTAGTTATACCAAGAATCCAGTGATTCACCGCCATACAAACTTCTACTAACCATAAATAAGCAGTAATTTGAAAGCCTGGATAACATCTGCTCTAGTATCAGCTATTCTATGGGGATGTTTGATATTTAAAGAGGACACTACATGTACCAGAAAGCTACCATTTTAGTTTGATTAGATCAATATCCAAAAAAGATGCAAACTTACAAAATATTTATTGTACATGTACATGTATCTATTACTACTGCAAACTGTAGAGGCCTAAAAGTACATACTGTACTATAGAGATGTATAAAATAGCAAGGGCAGGTAACCATAGGATAACTTGTAAGCCCAGAGTCGTTTATTGTGAGAGTAGCGTCATTGGGGGAACATTATGGATGCCATGTAGGGCCCATTGGGACCGATCAGATATGCTGTCAGAAGGATTTGACCAATGCAATCCTTTGTTACATGCGCCCAATATGGCCTCTTGTTTGCTTCCGGTGGCATAACTCCCACGATCAACAGTTCTGTGTAAGCCTAGATACATGTACATGGACACCAACATACCAACTCCGGTTATCGAAAAACCCGCTGGTTTCACTTTGCATAATTGATCCCAGAGAAGAAAGCAATGCTTTTTTCTAGCTTGCTGTAGAGAAATCACTTCACCAATGGCAAAGTTGCCATGTAGCACAAAAACGTTGGTTGGGTGTTCCTCCTAACACCACCAATGACCTTTTAAGAGAGTCAAATCCGAGACTCCTACATGGAAGTTCAGCGCTCTCACCACTAGGTGACAGCTGCTTCCTAAATTGCTTCATAAACCTGTTCCATACAATTTTACCTTCAATGCATGTGAATAATTATAGAGTTGGGCTGTTAATTACACAAGCAGTTACACTAGCATTGTAGTCACTATTAGCAATAAATACAATTTACTCTTATCAGCTTGTTCTTGCCTTGTTCTTTTTCTTCATTTCCATTTGCCATGTGATTAAACTCTGTCTCTCTAAGTACATCATATCCATCGTGTTCTCTCTTAGCCATGTCTCCTCAGCTACAAGGTTAGCACTAGTTGTGCCCATCTACTCATAATGTAATACTGGTTTAAGCTAACGCTGGGTTAGCAGGTTGATTAATGGCCACATTGATGTTTGGATAAAATACGCATACTAATGTAGAACATGAATCACAAAATGACAGCTACCTGCGTGCTGAACGATCATCAGATAACAACTGGCTAACTGTTTGTTGTGGAAATCGGGCAAGTGTGCATGGCTAGCTCTCTAAATAATATTTCAGTGTTTAGCTGAAAGCTATTTTAGTGATCTGGTAGCCTGGTAGTAAAACTGCACAGAAGAGCTTGATAGTGAAGCTCTAGGGAAGCACAAAGTCTGTCTTAGTTCAATCCACTGTGCATCTACATGTACATGTCAATGCACAATGCACATGGTGAGCATACACTGAGAGAAATTAGGATCTGTGTATATTTGATAAACATAACTAATATGCTACAACAGTCTACGAGTAAATGTGTTTTTTTGTGATTCACTCTGGGATTGAATTACAAACTACTACTACTAGGCAGTGTTCAAAGTGTGGTTATACGGAGTATACGGTGTGTACCCACTTCGATTTTAGTGGTTTTATGGCCGTGTACCCTCATTGTAATAGCAAAGTTTTTCTCATACAGTCACCGTGGACTCATTAGTCTAGTGGTGACTCTCATTCATAAGGACATGGGTTCCAATCCCACCAGAGCATGACTGTTTTTGTAGTACTTTACTAATTTCTTAGCTACATTGTATCATAAGATTAAGTGAATAGCTATACAATACTATTCCGCAAGACTGCATGCACTGTGTACCCACCTCAGATGTTTTACTTCGAACACTACTACATTGTACTAGGTAGAAGCAATAATTTAGCATTATTATTGGCGCAACAGAAAATATGGAATCTAAAATTCAAATGACTGCGCTCCCACACACAACTGCTCACTCTTAGTCCCATGTTTCGTAGTGCAGTGGTTAAAACACGTGGTAGTAGCAGGGAACATTACTTGACTTTATGTAATGTAGTACATCTCAAACATGGTTGTTTGGTATGAGTAATGGCCATTTTACGTTGCAGGCGACATATTAGTGTGTGAAAACCAGAGTCTGTTAAATGGCAGATCGGCATACTATCTTCTTTCCGGGAGGGAAATGGAGGTTTGGTGCTTTCACTGGGATTCACTCTACTCTAAGCTGAGAGTAGAGAAAATAACAGTAACACAGACTGGGTCATTTTAGAAATATATGTGATCCTCTGAGACAAATTGCTTTTTTCTTTTGCTCAAGCAAAGCTTACTAAATTTTAGCGCTGCTATTTTTTCAGCGTAATAGAATAAATTCATATTATTATGCTATACATTTACATTAGAGATTAATATTGAACTCAGAAAAAGTATTTTAATATAATATATTATATGCAGTACATACGATATCAATAAAAAATTCCTCCTGGTTTCACTGTCAAACGTGGAAAAGTACTAGAAATGAGGCACATATTTATAATATTTTATGAACCTACGCAAAGTAGTATCACAGCTTGTGTCCTACTTGAACAATTCTCTGCATGTTATTGTATAAACTTGTAACAAGTGCAGATGAGTCATATTGCAATTATTTACTTTCCCAACAAATCTTACTGCCTATGATGCAACATGTACACTGTACTACGTAACTTACAATTCAGATTGGAATTTAATAATGAACGGTTTCTTTCCCTTGCTGGCATCCCATTATCGTTCTTCACTTCCATTGCTTAGTATTCAATGAAGATGGATGACCAATAAATAAATATACAATGCCGAGTGATTCAATTCATCTTAGCGTGTTGTTGACCTACAGAATAATCTTGAAATAGATTTGCAGTGAGTTAAGTACCATTATGAACACCTGTTGTATTGTAGAAATGGAACATAAATTCAATATTTGAACTCTATAGTACATCAGTGTTAGTGACCAGTTGGGTAAGACAAGTGGTAGCTACTACATGTACTTCAGCTGGTGTGACTTAAAGCAGGTTTTCTTAGATATGTAGCTGCAATGTGTACTGTTTATTCGAAGGGAGAGAACAACTCCAAAGATTTTTAATGTGAAGTTGTAAACAAGGAAACTGAAGTGATTGGCTAGCCTAGGTTCTACTTCAGTGTACTAGCATGCTATCAGTGATTCCAATCACTCATCTTCAGTTTTACATGTAGATTTTACCAGCAAATATTCCAAATCAGCAGTCTTTTGGTGAAGAGAGAGAAAAGCACATTAACCTCCTGGGAATTCCAAAATATGACAAATACATAAAAACAAGGCTATATTTAACAGAGGGCCAACACGGAGGTGTGTCACAGTTAGCACACATTTGCTCTACAATTGTAATGTGCATTTGTACATTTACATAATATTTAGGTGCACAGGGTTCATGCAATGTACTGGTATAATATTGTACCCTATGTACAGGTATTGTGGTTACCGTCAGATATCACATACCAACTTGCAATGTTGGGAGTGCAAAGGTAGATGTTGGATGGTCATCGTGGGTTTTTTTGCTCCAAACTCTGAGCTGTTTTCCCAAACAGAAGAGGACACCGCCGTTTTACCTGCATACATTGTGATGCCTCCAACTACCAATATCATTAATTCAAAAAGTCGGAGTTACACTCCCTTCATCAGAGTACAAATAGAATGGATAACTTTGCGATGTAGCTGATCTTTACAATGTTAGTTTATTATAAATACATGATTCAAAAGGGGAAAACATCAAAAGGCTGAATGGGTTGACGAAAACCGATCAAAAGGCTGAATGAGTTGTTGGATAGTACTTAGCTAGAGCTATTCAGAAAGTTCTGCCAGTACAAGTGCAGAACTGATGACATCATCTGCCACAAATTGAACCCAAATAGAGACAGTCTATGCCATGTAACTAACCAAGGTAACCTTGTGAACATGCAAAGCACGTAGAAGGGCTTTTATGTGATTTTGTGGTTCAGTTAGAGTTGAATGCTTTCATGTATCCAAAGATACAATGTACATGTATAGCTAGATATAATATTGAATGACGTTTTATAGATACCTGCTGCAATTTTTCTACTTTCTCTAATTGATGACTTCAGAATCACGCTTTCAACACCTTCACTCCAAATGTTGACAACTTATTTCACTCGAGCAGAAACAGCTGCCTGACACTGTTTTACAGCTGAATTATCATACTTCTAACCAAGGCACCTGCTGTCTTGAAAACAGGTGATTGTGCACTCAGCCAAGTTACTAGAAGTGTTGCCCGACACACCATACTGTATTGTACCTTGATTTCGATAACCTGTGAACCACTGGGCTTTGGCGCATAATACACCGAGGCACTGCATTTGCTAATGCAACTACTATAATGTGTAAGTCAGCCATCTACAAGTGTGCATAAAGTAGTAGCCATTACATTGCTATTATTTCTTGAACAGAGTTATCAGCTTTGTCATGTACATGTACATGTACATATAGCTAGACTGTTTGATACAGTTACATGCATAATACACGTAGTTTTATAGCTATGTTGCTATGCATTTACATTTAGTTCACCAACAACTACAATACTGGTTAGCAAGTATAAAACTACTAACTGGCTATTTCTAGCTAGATAAAGCAGTTTGCTGCTTTTTAGCACAACATGTAAACATGAGGTGTTTCCAAGGCAACTACCTGCATCTCACCAAAACTATACATGCATGTGTCAATTGTCTAGACTTTATGACAAGTGTTTACTTGTAATGTTGGTAGTTTACAATCCTGGGAACAAGCTACATCATATCTGTCACTTTAGGAAGCCGTAAGGGACATCCAATGGCTAAGCAATATGGATATCAAAACCTGGATGAAACTCCTTGCCACACTGGTCAGCAGCGGAGGAATTATATGGCATGTGCTCCACAGGTGCTCTAAATTATTACTAACATAGACGTTTTATTTTATAGTTCATAGTAGTACACGTCTAGTCTTGTAAAAGAGTCTCACTACAAATTGAAATTTATTATATATTACAATTATATATACATGTATAAAGTATATGTATTAAGTACATGTAACTGCCTAAAAGTTATCCCTGTGGTACAAATGTTGCATTATTTTTCCTGCAAGTTTCTAGCTTTTCAATGATATGAGTATAGCAAGTAGAGTATTTAATTCAACTGCTGTATGTACATGTTTGTCACAATCATATAAACACAGTACCAGTAGGAGACTGACATCCACTTACACTATGCAAAATAACATACATCTAGTAAATATTGCATGTTTTGGTTAAACTATGAAATTTCAATCTGTTGCTGCGCTGTGGTGAATACATCCAGGTGTTTGTGTAGTTATAAAAAGACAGATTCATTTGCACTATGTCATACAATATAAATTCTGAATGCAGTTTTTGAACAAGTTTCTAATGAAACCTCGCCAATTTCACGAAAGAGAACTTGCTTGTCCGGTTGCAATATCGACCTGATATACCGTTGATGTGTCATTTAGATGGAGCACCTGTTGATGTGTCACTCAGGTGGAGCACCTGTTGATGTGCCATTCAGATGGAGCGCCTGTTGATGTGTCATTCAGATGGAGCACCTATTATTGTATTGTTAAGATACAGCAAATGCATTTTATTGCATTTCAGGTGGTAGGCACTGTTCAAGGACCCCAAACAGCAGATGAAGTTACCAGCCGTAATAAGAATGATGAAGAAACAGAACATGACTCTGACACAGTCACAATTAAAGCTGTATTGGAGCTGTTAGTGTGCACCCTCTCATTTGCATGTACAGTAAGTGATGCAGTTTAAGTCAGTAACACATGTCCATACATGTAGAGTGTAGTTTACCGAAACACGTGCATCTAGCAATACCATATAGGTGCATGTACAGTAGGTGCATGTAGGTACATGTAGGTGCATGTAGGTACATGTAGGTGCATGTAGCTACATGTAAGTATGTAGGTACATGTAAGTATGTAGGTACAGTTAGGTGCCTTTATAGTCGTTTATATGAATGGAGGTCCACGTAACTTAAATAACAAAATTTGAACAAAGACGATGATCTTTCAATATTTTAACAAGATTGCATATTTTAAAATTTGTGCTCTGTCGATCTACATGACTGTATGTACCAACTACACGTATGTAACCATTTCTCGCACAGTTAATTTCCTGTCAGAAAGTATGCTTATAAAATTACTTTATTGTACGCTCCAGGGATTATGCCTGACCTCTATTGGACCAACACTATTTGATCTTAGAGAGATTACCTCACTCAGTATTTCAGACAGCAGTGCCATATTTATTTCACAGTCTGTCGGATTTTTCTTTGGTTGTCTCTTAGCCAAAAAGATCTTCGAAAAGTAAGTAAATTTGTAATACTTACGGTTACTACTTACCTACATGTACAGCGTGAATCTGGGCGTATACCCCTATGCACGTATATGAAAATTTAATTGCTATGAAGTATATTGTTACAGAACCAATATAACTACATGTGTTTCCTCTACAAAAAGCATGATCATGATCAAGAGCATCAGCTGTGGTGAAGCACGTACATTATATCTTGCACGTACGCGCGCATGTACATGTGCACTTAGAAAAAGACTAGTACTAGATGTATTTTTTAATTATCGTTCAGCTAATATTTGTATAACTGTCCTGTTATCATCGTCAGATAGATAGCAGGACATGTATATCCTCTGGCTATTATAACATGGCTGTCATTCAACCATTAGAGAAACAATAAAAGGTCTAGTAGTGCGGTTTATCATTGAATTTTTTTACTCATGCTAACATCTTTAAGCTACATGTGCATTAGATATTATTATGTATGTTCACAAACAAGTGTTTTCCTACTAGCTGATAGCTGCTCATATTACCTATATGGTTTCAGGTTAGCTGCCGAGTTTGTGCTGTCAGGAAGTCTTTTTGCACAAGCTATATTCTCCTCTTTAGTTCCAACATTCAGGAGCGCTGCAGTGATGTGTCTCATGTTTGCAGGTCAAGGATTCACTCTCGGACTTCAAGGAGTTGGTAATTATTACTCTCATTCATTGACAATATTATGATGTAATAGTGCAACATGTACACAGGTCATGAGTTTCAGTTCATACGACATGATCGTGATATGTACATGTACATATGAAACTGACTTTGAACTTATGAATTGAGGATAGTAAAATGTGATATCGTTGTTTAATTTTGTAAATGCCAATTATGGTTGCATCTAATTGTATGCCAGCTACTTCGAACACAGCACTTTCAGTTGTTTGATTTACATTCTGTTTTAACAGTTGTCTCCCTTTTTGAAAACACGCTGAAAGTTGATGTAATTTTGCCTTTGTGCTCTCAAGCCCGTCAGATAACAATATGGAAGTTATAGAGACTTGTTGCAGTAGATTCAGAGTTGAATCAATTAAATTGCAATGGTTGCCAAACATCCGCCGACCAACTGTCATAAATTACAACGTATGCAACAACATTAAATGGATAATCTATGAAGCAGTATTTTATTATTAGGTGTGTGTGCCATATGCATCCATGTTGGTGGGAAGAAAAGAAACAGCATGTTTCTCCAGACCGTACACTTAGGTGCTGCCATAGGAAGTGCATTAGGTCCTCTGGCTGCACGCCCATTTCTCTCTAGTGCTGCCAAGAAGCACGATCATTACATTGATCAACATACAACTACTTTAGCTCCACAGCGGTAAGTATACACTGTGGGTACAATAATATACATTTGGTATTTAAAGGACTAGCTCACTTTATAGTGAAATTACAATCAATCCTCCAATAATCACACCAGTTCATGATATGCAGACAAAATAAAAAAAGGAATGTTTCACTACTACAATAATAAACCACAATTAATTTTTTATTATTTTAGTCAAACAACACTGCGATTGATGAGTGATAACACTTCTGCAGTAGGGTTGTCAGAACAAGAGATGACCAACACTAATGTTCAGATGTATTACATTATAATGGGTGTGCTCGCAGCTACTGTAGCAATGCTATTTCTCATTATCTTTCTTCGAAGTGGGAATTCTGTTAAAGCTGAGCAGACAACTTCTAATAAGGTGGACTCTTTATCACTAAAACGGTGCACACTGCCTCTTGCAGTCACAATCATGCTGGTCTTCTTGGAGTGTATACTATCCTATGGTATCCAGGATGCTTACAGCAATCTACTCACCACCTTTGCGGTTCTTGGACCACTAAATATGAACAAGTCGTTGGGAGTTTATTTATCTTCAGTTCTCTGGGCTTCCGTATGCATTGGGAGGCTAAATGGTAATTTAATTGGTAGAGACTTTATTACAATAATCGGTACAGTAATTATTGTAATTCTACAACAGTGTATAACGTACAGAAGATGCACCACTTTATCATGTACCATTTACCACTGTACCACATACCACTGTACCACTGCACCATGTACAACATTGTAATGTATACCACTGTACGACTGTACGACTGTACGACTGTACCACTGCACCACTGCACCACTGCACCACTGCACCACTGTGCGACTGTACCACTTTACAACTGTACCACTGCACCACTGCACCATTGCACCACTGCACCACTGCACGACTGCACGACTGCACGGCTGCACGACTGCACCACTGCACCAC
The DNA here is from genome assembly GCA_935421135.1 of Bugulina stolonifera. NCBI lineage: Eukaryota > Metazoa > Bryozoa > Gymnolaemata > Cheilostomatida > Bugulidae > Bugulina > Bugulina stolonifera. The sequence goes on from OW285196.1 coordinate 14,324,067, forward strand.
TGCACCACTGCACCACTGCACCACTGCACCACTGCACCACTGCACCACTGCACCACTGCACCACTGCACGACTGCACCGCTGCACCACTGCACCACTGCACCACTGCACCACTGCACCACTGCACCACTGCATGACTGTACGACTGTACGACTGCACCACTGCACGACTGCACCGCTGCACCACTGCACCACTGCACCACTGCACCACTGCACCACTGTGCGACTGTACCACTTTACAACTGTACCACTGCACCACTGCACCATTGCACCACTGCACCACTGCACGACTGCACGACTGCACGGCTGCACGACTGCACCACTGCACCACTGCACCACTGCACCACTGCACGACTGCACCGCTGCACCACTGCACCGCTGCACCACTGCACCACTGCACCACTGCACCACTGCACCACTGCACCACTGCACCACTGCACGACTGCATGACTGTACGACTGTACGACTGTACGACTGTACGACTGTACCACTGTAGCACTGTAGCACTGTAGCACTGTACCACTGCACCACTGCACCACTGCACCACTGTACCACTGCATGACTGTACCACTGTGCCACTGTACCACTGTACCACTGCACCACTGTACCACTGTATGACTGTACCACTGGACAACTGTACCACTATTTAAATACTCTCACATATAATATGTAAATTGAAAGGTATCTGGGTAGCAAAGCTGTTATCCCCCATCCATATGCTACTCATAAACACGATGTGTGGAATATGCTCTTCCTTGTGTCTCTCTATTCTTGTCACAAAATCAGAGACAGTTCTGTGGATATTCACTGGAGTTCTGGGTCTCTCACTGTCTACCACCAATGGTGCTGTGGTGTCTTGGGCTGCAAAGCATCTACCAAGTGAGTGGGATACACTAATAATTATTGTGTGGCAGATCCACTGGAAATGAGTTGATTTTATGTTATTTATGAGTCCCTTTTCGGTTTTACTTTATTACGTGATCATTCTAATAATATTAGAGCCAGCTCAACTGTAACCTGAGGTTGCTTAAGAATCTGTCTTACAAATTGCTTATCTGGCTTGAGGAACGTCTCTCAACTGCCTCAAACCAAATCACCGAAAAGAAACTTCACCCTATCACTCTTGGGTAATTGCAACAGATATTATACCATTTACATTTCATTTTACATTGTAGGTGACAGTTATGCTGTATTAACCATAGTCATATTAGGTAGATGTGTTGGCCTGCTAGTCGTGCCGAGTGCTGTTACTGTCTTGTTCAAAGCAATCGGCCCAATGACTGTGATGTACTCCACACTACTCAGTCTATCTACCATGATGCTTGCTGTTCTAATAACTCACTATATCGTAGTCAAGTTTGGTGCTGATGGAAGACTGTACACCAGACAGAGAATGAGAAATGAACCTCAAGGACATGAAACAAACTAAGAATGGAGATGGTGGTGATTGTGATTCTTGCATTAATGTCGAAAAAGATTTTCACGACTAATGAATCTTTGATTTCTTTCAAGCATCATTTACGTCATTTTAGCTCATCCAGAAATAAAAAACTATTTGAGCTTCCTAAAAAATCAGCTCAATACATTGACACTGGATTATTTATTTAGCATTTTATTGATGTTAATGTTTATTATTGTTTGCCATGTTATATCTTTATCAAATTGTTTAATAAACTCCAGGAGATTTAAAGAATTTGATACGAGATGATGAATATATATAGATGATACTAAGCTGTACAGTTGTTATAGTGCTGAGTCAACATAGTACAGGGTTAGCTGAGGTATGTGTATGTTTGCAAGCTTATACCAATACTATGTTGTTATTATAACAATTTGCTCCATTCCAATGTAGACTATCTGACATTAGTAGACTGGCAGCCGAGGTTCATGGGATATAACAGAGTGAATATGATGTAATGTAATTCTATATCATTTAGATGGCAGCAGCTGTTTCTAGCCAAATAGTTGGTATGTTTATTGACAGTAAGTAAGCTCAGTAAGAAAAATTAATGTACTTGTTCATTGAAGAACAGAAATAGATTCAACTGAAAATTGGAGAGAAAGACAACTCTGAATCATGACTAACATTGTCTGCCCTGGGAGCAAGGTTTGTAAGGAGATATTATTAGTAGAGTAAAAAGCTTTCAAATACTTTCAAATACTAAGAGTATAAAATTCCTCTGTTCCTATAATTATAGTAGCGCTAAGGTACATGAACTTGTATATATGTATTATGTATTATGTTGCATAATCAATTGACTACACAATGACGTACAATGTAAGCAAAGGTGGCGTATTAGACAGTGACATTTCCTCACTGCCTGTGTGGAAGTACAATTCATGTACATGTACGAATGTATATTCACATAGACAAAATAAAACTAGTACCTCCATTTACTATGATACATGTACATGCACCTTAGCTCCAAATACTTAGTATCTCTAATATTTAAGTAACATGTTTTCTTAGTTGGAGTTCTTAGTTCTTACTACTTTATATTATTAGTATATCAAATTATATTATTATATTCAATTCTCATTTATCCTCAGTTTAAATGTCTCCGATTTATTGTAGAGTTTCCCCTCAATACCAAACTTAGCCACTATATATTGAGCACTAGACACAACTACTGTGGCAATGCAAAACGCTGTCAGTATGAAGTACATCAGTGTCATCGGTCCAGCTACGTTGGATAGGATCGGCACTGTTGGAACAAGTATGACTGATCCTGCGCATCCTGTAGCCATTATTATAGAGAGTATGTAGGTGTCACCTGTAATATATACACTTTTATGAACCCAGGTAGTTAGACAAGATAATTTCTTAGAATCACAGAAGTTACTTTTTGGAATGTTGCCATCAACCTTAGCCTTACCTGGCAAATGTTTTGCTACCCAAGACACAGTGGAACCAGTCATTGTTGCTATTGAAAGACCAACTATGGCAGTAAAACACCAGAGCACCTCAGAAGATTTGGAAGCACCTATAGCGAGCACTAAGGCTGCTATGGAACCTACAGCCAGGTTAGATATGAGCATTTTAAATGGTGAGATATATCTGGCAATCCAAACACCTGCAACATAAATATTATATACATTGTATGTGTACATGTATCATATATATAATACTACATACATCCACCAATAATTACACTATTTATGGTAAGTTACATGCACATGTGAGTTGTAATTGTTGTGAAGCTACAATTAGTCACAATTCCTGATATACACATAGATCGTTAAACACAAGGATGATGCGCTGACTTACCATTAAGTCGACCAAAGCACATCGCAGCCCAATAGACGAATGACAAGTAGGCACCATTCGCCTTATCAAAATGTAGCGACCCCAAAACTGCAAAACTGGTCAATAAATTGGCAAACATCATCTCAATGGAGATGTATAGTAGAGCTTCTATTGAGAATAAAACTACAGTCAGCATTAGCGGCGCTGTGCATTCACGGAAAGAGAGATCCACTGACTCAGATTGCTGTTGGTCATCATTTCTCACAGGGTCTCCATTCTTCCAAAAAATTATAAGAAAAGACAAGCCTGCTGTGAACAGTATAGCTGCCATAATAAGATAGTAGATGTAGACCTGCGACTTCCCTGTCTCGTTAGCTTCAGAACCTAATAGAGATGATGTCGAGTTGTAACTGGAATGGTGGATCTCTGGCAATATTGTGGTGTTTGAAGATATGAACGTGTCAGGAAGTATTGTAGAAACTTCATAGAGTGATTGATTTAAACTAAAATATAATAATATACAATAATGTAGATACATTTGGTTATGTACTTTAACACCGGATATCTCTTAATGTAAATTCTCAAATACTCCCAAACGATCCTATGGCTTATATCTCAATCAACGGGATGTAGGAGCAAACCGATTTCAATTTAAAAAAAAATTGCGAATAGAATATAATTTTTTTGTAAGTAATTAATTCAGTTCAAAATTTTCCAGTCGCTATTTTGTTACTACAACATATTTAGGTTAAAAGATCATTGTCTGAACTCTTACCACTACTACTACCTGTAAAACAGTGTAGGTGTATTATTCACCTGGTGTGTATTACTCCAAAGCGGTGATTATAAGTATGAAATTTCCTTCTGACCAAATCTGAGAGGAAAGGTTTGGCAATTAGCGGTCCAAGTACACCACCTAGGGTTGTTCCTAGACAGACGGCTTGAATAAACATGGCATTTCGTTTTTTACCACCAATCCGATTGCAGATAGCAAAAATCCCTACAATTCATGGAAATATACATTGTCCATTCTACATTTACCTGTCAGTGTAGATTAATGAGCAATATATTCAGAACTACAAGGGCTTACAGTAAAACTCCAAAGTTTCTTGCATAGAAAATATGCACATTTTCAACTCATGGCCTGTGTTACAGTACACTACCTACATATGCATGATCTATCTACATGTACATGGACATTACATGGTATATCTGCATTACCTACATGTACCTACACGTATGTCATGACCCGTCTACATGACTTACATGTATATGTTATTAGACTGCCTGTGGCTTTTGGTATAAAATAAACTTTATAGTATCCTAAGTAAACATAAATTGTGGGACACTCGTGTGCAAAAGTTGCACTAAATACTATGTGTATCACAAGAACTGACCTATATATCCAGTCCCTAGGTTTAAACCTTGACCCACAAACATTAAACACATCAGAACAGAGCTTTTCGTTGCAGGAATCAATGCAGAGAAGATGGCTTGTGAAAAGAGAAACAGGGAGAGTGCAAACTCCTTGTTCAACCTATTGAAGGGAACAACTTATTAGATTAGATGATGAATATGCATCTACAAGTTTATGTTCTAGGCAGGTATTGTATATATACATGTGCTTGTACTAACATGTACATCATAACCTGAAATGTTCATGTACCGAACAAACTGATAATTAACAATTGCAACCAGGTAGGCTAGTGGATTGATTTCGTGATATATGGAGCGTAGACACATTCAAGGCAAATTTGAAAACTGAACTGATTCATATGAGACGGCTTTTAATAACCTGATGCTTTATGAGGGTCCAGGCTTGATGAATGCTTGTTCCGAAAGGAAATACCTGTGGAGTTGTTGATGGTATGGTATTGTCAGTCACATGATGGAAGGACATAGAGGCACGGAAAATCAGCTAGAAGGCAATTCTTGCGACTGAGATGAGCGAAGCTAGACGTGACTAAGCTACGATCAGCTCATGCTTGATACAAGGTGTAGTATTGATACTTACTATAATCCATAACAGCTTTACAATACCCTATCTACAATTATATTAACACCAGTCGAGCCTAGCTGATGGCAATAGGCTGCTGCACTGCAATACCGAATTTAATTATTTGTTATTGCCGCGTATTGTTATTCCAGGGCTCTCAACTTGATAAAGTGAAAAATCCTAATAAAATGCTGAATTGAGGAGAAAGATGCCACTGCGGGGCCAGAGGCCCCGCCAGCCTGTGAAGCGGGCTGTCAGGGAGGGGCGGCGGACCGCCCTCCTGCGTTTGAAAATTTTTCAACCGTGCCGTCTAAAATGGCACCAGTTCATGCAATTCTAGTCATATTTTACTTAAAATGTGCTGTGCTTGGTAGAGGTTGGAACATGCAACTTGTGTGTATTTATTTGGTAGAACAAACAAAGATGCAAATAGGGCATACAGTATATGCATGTACAGAGTAGATGTAGGTGGTGGAGATAGTGGAAAATATTGTGTATATATACAATAACAGATAACTATATGACACCATAACACAGATTTAAACAAAATACAGATATAGCCTATATCTGTATGGCTCCAAGTGGAAGTGGAACAAATGAGGTGGGTACACAGTGCATGCAAAATGTTTGAAATGTTTTGACTTGTCCCCCTTGTTTTCTTGTCAATATCTAAAATGTTATATATTTGTGGGTAAACAGTAGTACTTGGGACTTTCTAACACAAAAATATTTGCAACATATACAATTACATATCTCTTATGTGTTATTTTGTAAAACCTATTAATATCAGATTGGAAAATGATTTAGACATCCATTTGATTCAAATATTAAATTGAGTAGGTTAGCAACCTCTCGACTCCCATATGATTCCATTGGACAGACTTTGTTTGTGCATGGCTTTGGTGCTAGTTAGCTTACTAGTAAAGGGAGTACTCTCTTTGCTACTGGTAACAAATCCTAACACAATAGCAAAATCCGAACAGTGAGTGGAAAATATAAAAATCCGTCCGAATGCCCAAAAGGGAAGGACAAATCCGAACAATTTGGATTTAATCCGAGTAGTTGAGAGCCCTGTTATTCATCTAACGTGCACTTCTAATATCTGCGCAGTATCCATGCAGTACCGTGCAGTACCCATGCAGTATACATGCAGTACCCATGCAGTACGCGTGCAGTACCCGTGCAGTACCCGTGCAGTACCCACGTAGTACCCGTGCTGTACCCATGCAGTATACATGCAGTACCCGTGCAGTACCCACGAACTATGCGTGCAGTACCCGTGCAGTACCCATGCAGTACCCGTGCAGTACCCATGCAGTACCAGTGTAGTACCCGTGCAGTACCCATGCAGTATACATGCAGTACCCGTGCAGGACCCATGCAGTATACATGCAGTACCCATGCAGTACGCGTGCAGTACCCATGCAGTACCCATGCAGTACCCGTGCAGTACCCATGCAGTATACATGCAGTACCTGTACAGTACCCACGAAGTACCCATGCAGTACCCGTGCAGTACCCATGCAGTATCCGTGCAGTACCCACGAAGTACCCATGCAGTACCCGTGCAGTACCCGTACAGTACCCATGCAGTACCCGTGCAGTACCCGTGCAGTACCCGTGCAGTACCCGTGCAGTACCCCGTACAGTACCCATGCAGTACTTATGCAGTATTAGAATATGCCTACAGTATTACACTCACTCTTGGTACACTTTCTTTACCATCAATGCTCCAATAAAATGACCAGCAAGTTGAGATAGAATTATCCAAGCTCCTTGTGCAACAGTTAGTGATGCAACCTCTCTCAAGTCTATTAGAGTTGGTCCTACAGAGCTCATAACCATACCCTAGAGAAATATGATTGGTTCAGTTGGCTTAGCTGACATTAATTTTCTACAGTTCCATTACCTGTTAGTAAATTGAGCTGCTATAGTAACAATGTACGTATGTTGGCCCTTTAAAATACGTGCTTAGCCAAAGTACGTACAGCATCACATTAAAAGGGTCATGGTACGTGGTTTATCTCTACATTTATGTTCAAAACAACGTCCCTTACTTAGGTTAAGCAGAGTTGTGTCCTCTTGCCCACACTTGGCCACCTGACACTATTCAATGCTGCTTTGAATGAAACTTTGTTAAGAATACGCAGCTAGTTGTTTTATGTCTGATAAGGACATATCTTCAATTTAACCTGTTTGCATAGAAGGAATTTTCTGTATTATAGTAATGCTTTCATAGAATCTACTCATATTATGCATTGTACAGGTAGCTGTAGTATACATGTAACTTGCGCAAGTTCTTCAATTTTTCTGGAGTGTTCTCTGTTGGCAGCAAGTACATGTAGCTGCCCCCTTTTGTTAGGTTCAGAATTTCATCCGATCACGCTAAATATTGTTCTATACAGCCTGAAGACAAAACATGGGGTATACTATTGTACTAGAGTTACAGCCTACAATCATTGCTAAGGGTGACAACCCAGGTATCAGTCACTCATTATTGTACCACTACTTGTTGACTGGTTCTCAATGCTACTTTAAAACACATCACATAACCTACTCATATATTTAACCAGCAAAGACACAAAGTATTGAGCACAGAACACAGAGAAGGTAGTGATTCCTCTGACTTTAATTAAAGGCAAGACAGTACAGTTACTTCTCTGGTTATTACTCAGGCTTGAATAGTTCTACGTTCTAAGCTGACTTACTCTTCCAACACAGGAAATGATACAGATAAGAAGCTCAATGCTGATCATCACTGTTATTGGTGGATCATCATCGTTTGTAGCTGTATCTTTATTTTCCACAGACTCATTCAAACTGTGCTCCTCACAAGCTTGATAGTCCTTATTGAATTTACTCTGAAAACGTAATAATAACAAAAAGTAAAACGTCATGCACTTATGTGTGACTTTCTGTATTAAATGCCAACCAGATGCACAAAAATATAGATGGAATATCTACAGTCTAAGTTATTGTAGATGAGCAACTGGAGTGGCTACGTAGTTAGGAATATACTTATACATACTTTAACACTCTCTACACTAACTATGACAATGCTATACAAGTAGTATAGTCAGTGCACTTCTAGACAGACACGCACTCATTGACCCCTGTTTTCAACCAATCACAAGCCGGTATTTCCGATTTCAACCAATCACAGAAGAGCACAAAAATTTTGCACACGACCTTGCCAAGGTCACCCCAAAATCCCCCCTTCTGATTGGTCGAAAAAACATTTGCACACTTGACCCCGAACCCGGCCACGACCCCTTCCCTTCCTCCTTCCCACCCTCCTCCCCTCCCCCTCCCCCACCTCCCACTCCTCCCCCCTCCCCGCCACCGCCCTCGTCCCGTCCGCGCCACCGCCGTCGCCGCCGCCGCCACCGCCGCCCTCACCACCGCCGTCGCCGCCGCCACCACCACCGCCCTCACCACCGCCGCCGCCCCCGCCGCCGCCGCCACCACCGCCACCACCACCACCGCCGCCACCACCACCACCGCCACCGCCGCCGCCACCACCACCACCACCACCACCACCGCCGCCGCCGCCGCCGCCGCCGCCATCACCGTCATCACCGCCACCCCTCCTCCACCGCCGCCCACCCTCCCCACCCCGCAACCCCCACTCACCCGAACGACCAATCGTTTGAGGCGGTCAAGCCGCGTCCGCCCACGTTGCGTGCGGCGCCGACCGTACACGTGGAGGCGACGCCGGTGCCCCGTATCCACCGGGCCAAGCGACTAGGCAGCGGCCCGCCGCCCATTCCGAGTTCCACTGGGGTGGGACTATAATGTAATATATTAAATTGTTTAGCCTCCCTATAAAAATATATAGTAGTAGGGTGTGAGTTATTTTTTAGCTTGATAGCATTTTATACAATAAACACTTCACAATTGCTGCCAATTACTCCATTTAACACTAACCTTATGTTCTACTTGTTGACATCTCTGATCAGGCACTGACTAGTAGGTAGCTGTCTCTGTTTACTCTCACTCTGTTGACTAGAGGCTGATTGTTCATACTGCTAGAGTGAGAAACTTATACCTTAAATAGTAGTATTCAGTGGGCGGAGTCTAACCATTTCCCCACCCCGATGTGAATCCGAAGCCTCCCGATGTGAATCCGAAGCCTCCCGATGCACCCCGATGTGAATCCGAAGCCTCCCGATGCACCCCGATGTGAATCCGAAGCCTCCCGATGCACCCCGATGTGAATCCGAAGCCTCCCGATGCACCCCGATGTGAATCCGAAGCCTCCCGATGCATCCCGATGTGATTCCGAAGCTTCCCGATGTGATTCCGAAGCTTCCCGATGCATCCCGATGTGAATCCGAAACTTCCCGATGCATCCCGATGTGATTCCGAAGCTTCCCGATGCATCCCGATGTGATTCCGAAGCTTCCCGATGCATCCCGATGCATCCCGATGTGATTCCGAAGCTTCCCGATGCATCCCGATGTGTCAATTCACATCGGGATGCATCGGGATGCATCGGGAAGCTTCGGAATCACATCGGGATGCATCGGGAAGCTTCGGAATCACATCGGGATGCATCGGGAAGCTTCGGAATCACATCGGGATGCATCGGGAAGCTTCGGAATCACATCGGGATGCATCGGGAAGCTTCGGAATCACATCGGGATGCATCGGGAAGCTTCGGATTCACATCGGGATGCATCGGGAAGCTTCGGAATCACATCGGGATGCATCGGGAAGCTTCGGAATCACATCGGGATGCATCGGGAAGCTTCGGATTCACATCGGGATGCATCGGGATGCATCGGGAAGCTTCGGAATCACATCGGGATGCATCGGAAGGCTTCGGATTCACATCGGGATGCATCGGGAGGCTTCGGATTCACATCGGAAGGCTTCGGATTCACATCGGGTCACATTGGGATTGGATAAAAAAAAGGGAGGAGTCAAGAAATGAGCAGTTGTATAAAGGGAGAGTGGGATCACAGTCTCAGCATTCAAAGTTCACCACATCACTACTGTACAGCTACACTACTACAATAGTACATTATCAATGGATACTGACAACATAGTACAAAACCAAGAAGAGTTATTTGCGGGCTTAACGGACTCACAAATGGATGGAATTATTGAGGAAGAAGAGTGCAGTCAGAAGGGGAAAGAAGAGGTGGATGCGTTAAAAGAGGCACGGAAGAAGGGGAAAATAATAGGAGTGGGGAGTCCTGCCCGAAAGGATCTTTCTAACATGGTGGACTCTCCGTCCTCCCCGGAGCGGGCCTCGGATAGGGGCGAGACCACAACAACCCATGGATGAGTATTATTCCAAGATAGAAAAGATGCAGCTTTCTTCAGTAGTATTGTTTTATTACGAAGATAAATAGAGAAAAAATAAAAGAATCAAGAATCAAGCAGAAATCTAAAAAGCAAAGAAAAAAAAAAAAAAAGAATGCAGGTAAGATAAAAACTATTGGTCTCTTTTTTTTTTTTTTTTTTTTTTTTTAGTTATAGTAGTATAAAAACGAATTATAAGTAAGGTGAAGTATTTCTCTCTAGTCAAAGTGAAAAGGTGAAAAAAGCATAATATTGTTTACATGCGTTGTGAGTGGGAAAGTATTATTTCTTTTATTATAGTATAAACGTTGAAATAGAGCTCTTATAGAATGATCTCGAACTCTTCCTTCTACTCTGCTTAGCCGTGTAATTATTCCCTCCATACTCCACCCTCGAGCTCGAAGGAGACAGAACAAGATGCAGTAGTCTCCACACACGTTAGTACTCTCTTCTTGTAGACACTCTCCATTCCATACTATTGGTATTCCCCATTGTTGTAACATCTTACCCACATCAGGATAAATAGAAGGGGGGAGACCATAGGAGTCGAAATACTCTATTTCTTTTCCATTCGAAAAAACAGAGATCCAATGCTCGCCACTTTTCTCACTTGTTTGAGTGTTGAAAACAAAAGATCCAGATGGGGAGAAGGAGTCTAAGAAGTGATCCCTTGGCATAACTCCTCTAAAGGAGGTTGATGAGAGTTTATCATCAGATAGAATATTCGAGATTGAGAATGTATCCATTTTTTTTTACATCATCCCGGCTACCATAGATACTTCGTGATTTGCATTCAAGTAGATAATGTCATCTTTTTCTTCGTATACAAACAGTCCAAGTGTATTTTGAGTTTGATTAGCAAATGCTAGATTAATAGATAGACTCCCATTTGATAACAAGTGAAAGTTGTCATCACACAAATCTCCTGAAATGTCAAAGGCGTAGAGAGCAGCGCAGGACTTGTATTTGCTAGGGGAGATCTCATTCCCTGTGTCAGCATCGGATGTATTTGTGACAGTGAACAAATTCATGAATTCACGAGCAAACTTTCCACTTGCAAAATTTGGTTCATATCTTCGGGTCACCGGTGTTCCATCAATTAGTAATTCTAATGAACTTAGATTGTTATGTCCAAATTTGAAGGGATTTTGCTTATACGTTCCACTCTTTGCAGTATGGTTGACTAGTCCGACAAAGACTCTGTTTGGCTTCTGTCCCGCTTGATCAAAGTTTACTCTCACTGACTGGTGTCCAGCAGGGATGACATGGAAATGAGTTTTTATTCGGTCAATTGGTAGTTTTATAGACTCTTGTTGCACAACCCAAACATCCATTTGTGCTTTTTGTAAGGCCGGATTGGCTTGTACACGTCGAATCCACAATTCTGTCTTAGTTATAGAAATCTTCGCCCCTCCTGCAGGGTTGTCTGTTTCTGCTAAGAGGGCCATTTGTGGAATAGCACGTTGTAGAGTAAGGCGAGAGCGAACTCCTGGTGGAATAAGTCTTCCTTGAGAAAACATACTCAACCTAGGTCTCCCATAGAAGCTCATCTCTTTACTTGTGGCTATAAGTTTCTTTCTTTTTTCAACCACTTCGGGAGGTATACCATCATAGTCTTCTCCAGTTCCTTCATCCTCCATCCACCCACTCCCAACTTTCATATATGTGCTCTTAGCATCTTTACCATAGTTTAGGAGATTCTCGACATAAGCTCTATGTCCATAGTTTGGTTCATACTCAACATCTTGCCCGGCCAGTTGAACAGTGGCAGAAGAAAAGAGACTGTGCATAAAATTGTCCCCTGGAACAACCTTTAGTTGTTCTTCCGCAGGTAGTACGCTTCCATCAGCCTTGCTCACCTTTACTGTGGTGTGTAAGTAAGACCTTGATAGATCTGTGTAGAGTTCGTCTGCGGGCGGGATGTTAAATTCAATAGTGCCATCAGGGGAGTCCGTAACAGGAGCCAAAGGTACCCACTCACCTCTGAGCACGCTAGTATGAGTTGGCGGAGTGGCAAATAAGTCAAAACTGGAGTCAACCGTGTCTGGAGAGTCTTCAGAAACCTTGGAGAGAGAGATGGCTCGATGTGTGACGGACATGTTCGATAGTGTGAGAGTTGTTCCATCTAGTACTTGCTCCTACAATCGCTTGTCTAAGAGTGGGGAGTGGTGAGTCTAGGTGTGGATTATATATTTATCTTTCATTTAGTCAAAAACTGTTTTTCTTCCTTTACGCTTTTTCTTTGTAGACTTTTGACTAACTCGTGCACGTTTGGCAGGTGGTTCACGTAATTCATCTTCTACATCACCTAGAAGATCCCCACCAGCTTCACGAAAACGTTTTGCTGCAGAGGATTTGAAGTTCTCTCCCTTGATTACATCTCCCAGAACCGAAGCTCCAGTAGTCAATAGCTTTTTCCCAATAGTTTTGGCACCATTCTTTAGCATGGGAAGGACCCCTCGGGCCAGTCCAGAAAAGAGTGAGCCGATCCCATTACCCGTCATAATAGGTTTTCCCCTGTACACACTCATTCCCTCTCCCACCTGGTTTGCATAATAGTCTTCATACATCTCACCTGACTCATCAGGAAAATATGGAACTATGCGAGGGGCCATGTTATTTCTCTCCACGCGGTCTGAAACGAACCGTCAGCACAACCTTTCCACTGCGAAATGAGACCCTTTCTCCATCATCACGTCTTATATCTACCTCGATGAGGTCTGTGCTTGTATTAGACACTGGAGAGTATTGAACATTCGAAAACTCAAAGAAAACGGTGCTATTTCTTTCACTCTCTGTTATAGGAACTGTGCGAAGTAGGGGGACTAGACTATCTCCAACATGTCTTGGTGAGACTACGGAGGAGTAGACATAGAGGGATGTGAAACCAGCATTGATGTCTGGAGGGTTTTGACTCCTGTTGATTTCCGCAGCATATTCTACATCAGGTTCGAATCCCAACACCCACGCAACATCACGTGACATCATGACAGAGTGTTCCTGTTCTCTCAACATGAGGAAGGTTTCATTCCGTAGACTATCATAGTAAAAGCTCACTACTTTTTCTAAGTCGTAGTTTATTAGTATTCTATTGATCTCACTCAAAAGTTCACCCATGGAAGCATACCTTCCACTCCTGATTTCACATTTTCGTTTGACTCCATCTTTTGTATTCGTAACCACTACATAGCCATCTTCCACATTTCTCCAGGATGCAGGGTACTGAATGTCAAGTAACCCAACCTCCCACTGTGATGAGTGAAGCTTCAATGTCTTGGCTAGCTTCGTAATGAAGTGAGCATTGGTGTTTGTGTCACTCCCACCGATGCGTACATTTGAGGTAAGTGTGACATTGAAGGCCATCTTTGAGAGTGAGCAAAACTGAACTTACATATCGAATTTATACTACCTTTGATCTTACACAAACTGACTAGAATCTATCCAACTATTAAATGAAGAGGGATAACCACTCCATTTCACGAAACTCTCTTCTTTTCCTCTCCTTCTCCGTTTACGTATGACTTTCTCAACTCTAAAGATTTCAGGTAGGTTAACATGTTGCAATTCTTGTGCATAGAATGTTCCATCTACTCCTTCTTTGTTTAGGTCTTCCAGTGTATAGACAGGAGGTGAGGTATGTGCCTTGACTGCTTTTATGGTGAATATCTCGGTTGACCAGTTTGGTGTGAACCCTCGCTCAAAGCTACTACGAGCCATCGAAATCCGAACATGATCACCTGGTGAGTATTTTACTCTTGTTTTCTTTAACCATCGTTTAGGTGAGAACTCATTTAACCGAACCCAAACCTCTTCTTGATTATCGTAATCAACCTCAATAGGTTTCATTCCAATTGACCTATTAAAACTGTTGTTATATCCTTGGACTAGGTCTTCTACATCTTCTAAGTAGCGTCCATCCCCTCTATAAGTGAGTAGACGATGAATTTTCCCTCTCAATGTTCTATTAAAGCGTTCAACAAGAGCAGCCTTGATGATCTCATTCTCAGAGGTGAAATGGCTAACTCCATACTTCTTTAGCACTTCACTCACCCTTCTGTTTAGGAACTCCTTACCTTTATCAGTTTGTATTTGTCTAAAGCTTTCATTTTCGAATAGAGAGATGAGTGCATTGGACACTTCCAGACCAGACTTGGAATGAAGAGGAAAGACCCATGCTTTCCGTGAGAAGGCATCTATGCAGGTGAGCAAAAATGTTACTCCATCATTTGAGTCCTTGTGCGCACGCACATCCACGAGATCTGCCTGGAGTTGTTCACCAATCCCACTCACAAACGTTTTTCTCCTTGTAAACTTCATTCTAATCGGGCGATGAAGAGTGTATGCGTCTTGACTTCTCAACCACTTCTCAACATCATTCTCATTAATACCAGGAGGAGAAGCTAAAACTAACTTTCTCTTTCCTCCAAAAGATGGTGGTAGAGGAGGGGAGAAGTAAATATCACGTAGACCTTCATCTATATCATCCATCTTTCTGTTTTACTATTGCTTGCAAGAGGGGTTTTAGGAAGCTTTCGCCTAGACCTAGTTTTGATAGGACTTCTATTTTCACCCTTCCCACTCCAACGTGCGCCAGCTTCTGACCTCTCTGGTTTTGTTTCTCTCCTATATGGGTGTGGTAGTGGTGACCTTGAGCCACTTCGCCTCTTTTCATCATCTCCTCAACAGCAATAAGGTAAATCATGCCATTTCTAACAGGTGTTCGTTTTTATACGGAGTTGTCCACTCAAATGAGTAACCAGTGTTCTGTGCTTGGGCACGAATATTATTAAGGCTGGTATAGGAAACCCCCAACATAACAAGCATCTCTGGTTTGCTCTCTCAATGCCATAAACAACTTCTAGGTAGATTTTTCCATGATAGATACTTAGTCCACATTATAACAAAGCGTATTTTAGGGGATGGCAATCGAAATAAGGCAATAGCTAGGAAATAATAAACTTTTAAAAAGTTAGCCATTAGGTCCAATACCCCTTTGATTAGAGCTAGACCACGCCCCCAGCGTATAATATTGACAGCAACACGTGGAAACTAGTAGCAGAGTTTGTTTATAGCAAACCATACCATGCCTAGCGAGTAGTAGTAGCTGCTAGTTGTAGTAGCAATGCATAGAGAAAACATCTGCTTGCAGTCAGAAACGTGATGTGAGAAAGAAAATGGCAAGTAAGTTGCTAGCGCTAGAAGAATGTTACTATAATGTTACTAACACTGACTGCCTACTTATATTTATACCATTATTATTAATTATATAATAATATTATATATGAATGCTTATTCCTATATTCTTATTATTATTATTATATTATTTATATAAATATGTATTTATTAATATTCATATTCATACTCATACTGTTTATTTATTTGTTTTATATCATAATGATAATTTTTTGTTTGCATAATTATTATATACTATTTTCTCTAGTAATTATTGTGTATATTTTATTAATAAAACAAATGTCATGTGACCATTACATTACTAACTTATCAATAGTCACATTTGACATTACAATTTTACATAGGATGGTTATAGTCGTGACTATAGTATGTTTTAATAATTATAATATTTATATTTTATTAATATCATATTTAATAATTATATTTCCTCATGATTATCAATGTCTTATGAATGATTATTTGTATTCGTTATTTATTCATTATAAGTTGTCTAGCCTACTTCTATACATTGTATTTAATTGCAATCAATTCAGTCAGAAATGTAAATTTAAGTTAACTGTTTTGTGTCATGAAGCACACTAATTATTTAAATTGTTGTCACTGTATCCAATTTATTTAGTCTACCTTGACAATAATCAGTCATACTTGACCTACGGGCCAGGTACATGCATGCACAATTCAGTTGAAACTGCTTTCTACTTCGGTCGCTCTCTGATTTGACATTATGGGTACATTGCAGACACACATTATTCTGTGTGCACTAAGTTTGTTAAGTGGATGCAATTCTTATGGAGTTGAGCATTTTGCGAGCACTAACACACTGTAATTTTTGACATGCATTGTTGGTTTATGGACATGTATGTACATGTATTTATTATTGGTTGACAATTCTGCATTTGAAATTCCTTCTCTGTAAGCAGTGTTCCTCTAATATCTTTTTTACAGATGTCATGGCTATCCTTCGAAAGAAGACTGAGTACAGTTCACCAACAGATAAAACATTGATTCTTAGTTAGAAGAATACTAACAGAAGTACTATATACTAGTTTGTACAGAGGATTTTACCAAACTTCAACAACCCCCAGAAGGTCGGATGACTCATCGCATCATTCACCTCTAATTGATAGTGTGCAAGTGGAATCCACTATCAGATGAAGTATGTAACACTAGATTGAAGAAACCATCTCTAGTCGAAGCAAGGTTATTGCCTAAATCAGAAAAGTAGTAGACATTGGTTCAAACAATTAATCCTTCAAACTTCGACAGTGGTACTGTTGAGGGCTGGGCTAGCGCTACCAAGTTCACTAAAAATTATCGGCTTAAATTTCGCCAATACAGTTGGCTACATGACATACATGTACATGTACATGTAAGATAATGTTATGTCTGTAAATTTTTAATTCTTCTTCTAGATGTGCCTTGATTATTGTTAGTGTATCTAGGTGCAGATCTTATTTGAGGTTGGAAGAGCCCTTGATGTGCAAATGTACTTGAAACCTGATGTCCACACTAATTGAAAAATCTTTCTTGGAGTACTATCTATACATAATGATATGTAGTGTACATGCATCCACCGACATCTGAATACCCAGAAGTATACAAATTTAAATTTGGCTATAAGATACCTTTGCCCTGCAAATTTAATGTAGATGATGACTAGTTGGATATTTGATTTTTGCTCACCAGCACGCACTCCTTGTTATTGTAGAAATGTTCCTTTCATGTGCTGTCATCTACTGTTATATACCTCATATATACTGATAATATACCTCATTACACTTTTTGCATCTTCTAATATCAATTGGGCCATTGGCTAATTTTATATAGATAGGCCTACATGTACTAGTAGGTCACCACATTCCATATAGATCTACATGCATGCAATCTGTCTATTTTTATTCCAATAAAATACATCTACATGTAATACAAACATGAGTTTTGTTGTTGTAAGATAAGGCCCATGTAAGCCAAGTTGGGAATTTGACTAGTACAGTTCCAGTAAACTATTACTAATACCCTACTATATTATATTGTACTGCAACCAAATAGCAGGAGCATTCAATAGTGAATGGATATACTACACTAGCTCTGTAAACACAGTGTATTATCTGCACTGAAATGTGTGCCGTGCCAAGTATCTTGTTAGTTACAGTGTCCATAGAACATGTATAATATTATTAGCATGTTCCACCAGTTGTTGTTTCAACAAGAAAAGAAATGTCTTATTCAAGCTGTAATAGCCATTAGTCTGCTAGTAAATTCAGTGGAACAGCACAATAAGGTGGTTTGCTATCAAACTGCCAACATTCAGCTCTAACATTGTAGCCAAGTTTCACACACAAGCTTAGCAACAGAGATATGAGGCCAGATATCAAAAACAGTTGTGTCGCTGATTTACTTTTACAATTAGTGGCTTTGTCAAGAGTGTAGTCACCGCAGAAAATGTGATTACCAGGCATAGTAGCTTTGTTGTCAATGCAACACTGTCTACCAGTGTCATGCAGTGTGGCTAGCAGTAGGGTGTCTCTGTCTACTAGCATTACTAGCCTAGCCTATTTCTGAATGTAACAAAATAGAAGGCAGTCCATCTTATGAGTATGAGTTAGTGCAGTGCAGTGTTCTGATGTAGAAAGCTGGCAGCTTGACACACCACATGTATTAATTAAACCAACTAAAAACATCTCTGTATGTATCTAGCATCTAATAATTATGTTTATAGGACCTAGTAATATTTGCTAGATACGGATTATAATATTGACCCTGGCCTTTGTAGTTCCTTGACCGTACATGTAACTGATTGGCCTTATAGGGCTTACAATATTCAGCGAGGCGCTAGCGGGAAGGAAAACCGAAACATTATATTTATGTGTATTGTGGGGTATCTAGCTGAACAGTACCCTACACACCTGCATATTTACCAAGCACATTTGCAACCAGTGTGTGACTGTACATTGTATTTCTGTATATATATATAGTAACAGTACAGTGCAGCAGGCATGTGCCCTATGTGTGTATCTATGTGAGTGTGAATAACTGATTTTCACTGGAGTCTGAACTGATGCCTCTAATCAACCCGCCCATTTCATATTATTGTCACTTTGGCCATAGGCTCATGACATACAGTACTGTACATGTATAATAATGAAAAATTGGAAATTTTTAGTACAAAGATATATCCTACTAGCCTAACAATGATAACCACAGATGTGAATTTTGTACAGTATAAACTGCCGAAGCCTGAAATATAGCAGGTTGAATAGTGTTGGGGGCAGTGTATACAAGCAACCCCTTGATACAAGTATGGCAACAAACACTGTTACTGGTAATACAAGCTAGTGTTGGATTTTAGAAGCTGCTGTAGTTAGCTGCAGTGATAAACAAAAGGCTAGTTCTAATTATTTGTACCCAACACACCAGTAGCTACTGTTTAAGGTGCAACATTGCATAATTTGATGTAGCCTTAGATCTTTGTTTGTGGTTGGGAGGTGACACCATCTACAAGCATGATAGAGAAGACCACTTCTCCATCTTGAATTTCACTGAGGAACCCTGGCTATGGTCAAAAAGCACAAAGTTGCTCATGCCTTGTAGCTACAGGCTTTCACATTTACTGTGATATACAAATTTTTCATTCACAGTATAATATTGATATGTTGATTGAATTTCGAATCAGGTCAATGAGAGTGAAATAGAAATATAAGTCAATGCAAGAGTGGCAGTAATGAAAGGCTATTACTCAGCCAACCCCAGTGATGTTACATGTATAATGCTCTGGGTTCCCACATCTGCTTCTAGAAGGGTTTGTAGAGACATTGATGTTAGACCATTGTATACATTTTAAAGTATTGTTACTTTGTACATTTTTGATATAAATGCATAAAACAGGGAGCTTCTTGACTGCATGCTATACTAAGCTGATTTATTTTTAGAGGAACATTTTGTCAACAAAGTCCTCATGTGATGAGGATGACTCGTACAAAGCAAACAACTGGAAATAGATATTTCAGTAAATTGTACTATGTAACAAAGAAATATTTCTGCATCAAGTTGTAAAACTGTTGGTTTATGTTATGCTGACATACACATGATGATTTGCCAGTGCACACAAACACCAATACACTACATACATGGGACTAGCCAATACATGCAATTGACACCAATATCTTACTATACACTTCACACAAATAACTAAGGTTGGCATTATCTGTTCTGCTAACAGGGCACCTACATTAGTAATTATAAACCGATACTGACAGGAGCATTGAAAAGTAATTATAATGAAGCAACTGTTTATTGAATGTTGCCTGCTGGTTGATTTTCAAAAATATATTGATGACAAAAGCATGTGGGAACTTGTAGTAAGCAATCTAAAGCCATCTCAATGGCTCTGCACTAAACCAGGATACTACAGTAAGTAAGCTACGCTGAGATAAATTACTCAATGCTAGTGTTCCAAACCACCTATTTGAATGGATGGACTCAGCCATGCCTTGGGCACAGATCAATGCAAGCATCTACACATGTACAACCTCTATGTTAGTAAAAGCCCATCTAGCTAATAACAGTCATTATCTTTTAAGAATTTCCAATGTTTCTACATGCTCTTTGAAATAATAAACTTGCAATATGCTTTATCTACATAAATAGTAAATGAATATGACTTCAGATCATTAACCCATGGTGAGACAAAACAAATAATTATTGTACATGAATAGAGATATGATCATAAAAATGTGATAGAGTGCTCATCAAATAATTACTAGTAACAGCATTCCAGCATAGCATAATATTATAATTATCTTACTATTGAACTCCCATACTCTTTGTTCTTATTTGTTATGAGGTATGTAGTTATCAAACAGGCCTGGCTTATATAATATGTACATCACTGAGAAGGGTCATCAAAATTATATCAATTTTGAGGTATGTAGTGATCAACTGGCTCACAGAGGGCTGAAAATCTGATCACCCTAAAATTTACTCAGGAGAAAGTACATGTATGTTGAATTAATGTTGGTTATTATTATTCAATGGTTAAGTAGCAAGTACAGATAAATAAGTGCAACAGTACTTTGTAAGATAAATTCTTTCAAGCAAGATCCAGCAACGATGAACCAGCAGCAGCAGCAGGAGATAGGGACATCTGTTTCTACAAGTGAGCAATATTGGATAACAAGTTGAATGCATGGGGGGGGGGCTAAAAGATTTTTCAACTTTATCATTTTTGAAATCTAACCAATAAGGCTAGAGATTGCAACTGGAGCAGAAAATCCCTCCATTATTAGGTAAGCTATATTCAAAAAACATCTAACTAAGTGGGTTTTAATAGAATCAATGAGTCAATATCTGACTGATAAATATTATACATGTATTGTATTTCAAATAAAATAGATGGATTATAAATGCTCACTTCTCATTGGGTCATCTTAGGTAGCACGTTGGATTCTACTGCTACTGAGAGTGCATTGCTATGCTATCCACATGCTACCCACATGCTATCCATGCACCAACAGCCATCACATCAAAGTTGTTCAGTCAGCTCTCCAAGATAGACAGTGCTACATCCCCTTCAGATGGTGACAATCAGTGCCCTATCACATGTCTCTCTATAAGTAACCAATGTTCAAGAATATGGTAGTGTGTGAGAGCTAAGCTAATTCATCTATACAATGCAATGCATAAAATTTCCTAAAGCAAGACCCTGGGGTGTGGTGCAAAGTAACCGCAGAAAAACACATCATCTTCAAAGACAGCGACCATTGTGGTTCTCAAAAACTTTAGACCTGTGAGAATATACAAATGAATGACATTATTACTATAAAAGTTTTACCTTGCAAGTCGACCATATCTACAATGCTATTTCCTCTATTGAGCACCTTTTTCCTGTGCTGTCATCATTTCTTTACGAGCCCCCATAGCTTGTTTGGAACACAGATCAATTTCTGTTGGTAAGCTACCCCTAGTAATATATAAAACAATTTAGGTACTTCTAGACTTTGTGATCATAGTACTCTCTAGGTCAGATCTCTAAGCTCCAAGTCAAGCTCCATGCCAAGGCAGGATAAAAAGCTTGAGCAAGATTGGCTGGAATGCCAGACAAAAGCAAATAAACTATATCTTCCAGTTAACTAGACAGCGGTAAATACTACGGAATTTGGACTCCTTGCACAATAATAGGAAATACAGACTGTAGGCCTATACCTTACAAACATAATGTGAGCAAAACAATATAGGCCTACAGGTGAGAGGTGGGGACAGGAGACTTTTAGAGATACAAACATAGGGAACAGGTAGACACTAGAATAGAAACACCAGAGGTATGACGCCAGACAACGCAGCTTCTACCTCTAGGTGATAGCAATAAAATAACACAGGTAAATCAATATTTGTTGGAAAGGTTTTTAACAAGTGACAGTGATTGACAAATACAGTAAAGTTAACATATTGCTTTTGAATAATTAAATACATTGCTAGCATCTGGAATCTGGAAAGTAAGTGCTGAGAGAATGAACATTGTTAATAGAAATTATATTAAGGGGAACACTAAAGCGCAATTGCCTTTAAACTTACCCATCTGGCTTCTTATGTTGCCGAGTTAGCAATAGCTGAAATATGGAAATCATCAGGAAGGAAGTTGGATATTTTACGGAGGTTCCTGAAAGGAAAAAAATGATTATGGTGCAGATATTCGAAATGAAGCAATAAACTACATTATAAGAAACAATATTTTCAAGTGGAAAGTGATCTAGGAGGAAGCAAGCAAACATAGCACACCAAAAGTTCCTTAGTAAGATATAACCCACCCGTTTACTCCTAGGTTGAAATTAACATGAATGACAGACGGCCCTTATGCTTATGGACATACTGGCCGGTGCGACAACTCATGTCAATTGAGAAGACAAGATTAATATAGCCAGTAGAATTAGAATAAAATATACAGTATGTATATGTACTTCTATTCACCATATCGATACCGATATTTTATTTATCTCATGTCATCTAGAACTATCGTTAAATCGATTGTTGTGTTGTCAGGGCTTTTAGATGTTATTTTTAAACTCGGTGTGTATAAGTAGATGTTTATTATTTATATTTATTAACTACGAAATGTATATATTTAGGTGTTTATAACCTAGTCATATGATATATAATAATTGGTGACAAGAACATAATCGATATAATATTATAACACAATAGAATATATATTAATTATGTTACTAGTTATATTATAACTCTAGAATATAACAAAACATTAGATTAAATATTGAATTAGTATTATTATAATTACTATAACTAATAACTATACAAAAGAATTTTAATTTTAATAAAATATAAATATAAATAAACAAATTATAAATCATAAACGACACACATAAGATAAATAATTATAATAATAATAAATATAAATCATATGTTATTTTAAAATCAAATACATACTGAGACTCAAAGCACACACCACACGAGACGCTATCAGGATTAAATAAATTAACAATTTTTTTTTAAATTTAATTTTATTTGATGTTCATTAGATTGTTATATTATTATAAATAATCAATTCATATCTTTGATTTGACTTAGACAATGCCATGATGATGATGACTATTTCATAAAGTAAAGTAATTCTCTTTATAAAATAATTATTATTTATTATAATTATTATTAATAAGTAAGTAAAATAATTATATAATAATTTAATAACTATTTTTAATTTAAATTTACTTACTTTGATTATAATTTATATAAATATATGATTATAAAAACATAGTTTGTTATAGCCATAATCATAAATGGGTACAGATCTAATAGCTACTTACCTCAACAGTATACAATACTAGCTAGCTAGCTGAAATTTATGGCTGCAACTACTGATACCGCGACTACGCTTTACTATCTAAACAAACACTAGCAACAGTGCTCATCAGCGTGCTAGTAAGCTCTGTAACCGGAATGCGATATGTGACTAGGGGCGTGGTTTAGCGCTATAGCCAACTTTTTGGATCCCTTTTATTTCATGCCTATTGTTTCATATTCATCTCCATCCCCTTACAAAACAATTTTTTATTTGTCAATCATATATTTATCATGGTAAAACCTAAAAGGAGACTGTTTAGAGCATTGAGATGCTTACTGTGTTGGGGGTTTCTCAGTCGACCCTTACTGTCATTAGTCCCTGAATAGAACAAAGGTTATTCTGAAATTTTATGTTGTGGAGAGCGGGCAACTCCGCTCGCTAAAAGTTCAATGGATTACCTTATTGCTGTTGAGTCTTTTTTTCTCTCGCCCTCGCTCTTGTGCTTCTTCTTCTCTTTGTCTCCATGTATGCATTTCATTAAACCTAGTGTTAATTCCCTCTAATGTATTATACAACTCCTGCTGCGGATGGCGTGATCTCTCCAACTCTTTTAGGAACTTATTCATTTTATGAGCATGTTGCTCTAGCTGAGAGTAGATGTCTGTATCAGAGTTTTTGAGGTTAGATATTACATCTTTTCTGCTTTTTTCTGCCAGGAGTAGATCCCCATTTGTAGAGAGTGAGGGTAGATGCTCTCCTTCTTTTTTGTTGTTTCTACTATTCATTGATTCATATGTATGTTTATCCATAAGAAGATACTTTTTAGAAAACTTGAGACTCATTTCACCTTCGTCCACCGCCTAATCCACCAAGCACACCTCCAAGTAAACTTGCCAATGGCTTCAAAAGAAGACCTAAAAATCCGCCACGTTGTAGGATTAACTTTTTCTGCCTCACACTAGTACGAGAGTTGGTGAGATCCTCAATGGCCCTTCTATGTCGACGTAGAGAGTTCAACTGAGCGGTAGTTAGATGAACATTACCTAATAATACATTTCTAGCACACTCAACAAGAGCGAGTATAAGGTCTTTGTTAGCCTCAGCAATGGTTGAATCTCTGATGGTTGCAGATGCTTTCGTCAGTGCATATATACTCAAGGCATTCCTCCTCAACCTTGGAGAATACTCGGGTGAATTAATGTATCTCATGCTTGATGATGGATGCGCTCTCTTCGAGTCCAAGACAGTTTATGGAGAGAGTAGAGATGTGAATGCTACTTATATTCCAGGGTATTCGGGATATATACAGTCATGGGAGAGTGCTCAGAAGCAAAATTACCGATCAGTCTAGCCCACTCCGGGGTTTCCTGGCGAAGATTCAAGAATAGAAAAGAGTGTGGCTTACGTGTAGCATCACTAAAAGCTTCTTGAACAGCTCTTGTACTCTGAGGAAAAGCCTGCTTTGCAAGATTGGTAACAGACATTCCGTCTCTGGGATTCTTGAACAAGAAAAAGTACTGCGAGTTTATTGACACTGTTCTATTATCTTTCGGGAAAAGGTTCTGTAGTAAGAAAAAGACGCTTATGTTCAGGTGGTGACTGAACTTTGTAAAGATTGCATTAGTAGTCTCTTTCCCCCCGACTTCACCCATCAAGTCATCAATGATGAGCCAGCGATTCTTCCCATCACGCTCTATATCCATTTCTACATCAATGAGTCCTGAATGAAACCTTACTTTATCCTTGTAATCCTCAAAGCGGCGTTGCCAAACTCCATAGCAGTAAATGATTTCAACAGGAGTGGGTGAAGCAATTTCATCAACTCTCCTAATAAGACTAAATAGTAGTTCCGTTTTTCCACTCCCTGTTGGACCACAGACTAGAGCTGTGAAGGGACTCTGCAAGCGAAGATCGATTTCTTGGTGTGGACGCATGCTGATCCAGTTGAGTAGCTAATAGAGTTGTGTTTGTTTTTAAAAAGTGTCCTTGCTTAAGTACTCCTTTGTCTTTGCCATTGGGTGGTTCCCTATCACTTAGATATGTGTAAACTGATGGTGATAAAGATGAGCAAGAAAGTATAAATAGTATTATGATTATGTAGAATGTGAACTTCTTTCTTTTGTTGCTTCTCTCTCCTATTCGCTCCCTTCCCTCTTCAGCAGAGATAGCTACTACTTCATCTAAGAGACCATCAGCCACATCTTCATAATTCTCATTTCTACATACTACCTCTTGCTTTGACATCTTGCCCTTGTTTGAGAGAACGATTGGAATCTATACACTTTTATTCATCATTACTTTCTCCTGTTGGAACCCACTGTGGCAGTTTACTATCTTCCCCTTCTGCTTTTGCATCATTATCATCTAGTTTGTTAGCCAGGTGGGGAATTATGTGATCAATAATTGATACACTATCCATTTTTTCTTCTTCTTCTTCTTTTTGCAAACGCTCGATTTCCATCATTAACCTCTCTTTTTCCATTCTTTCCTCTGTTAACTTTTTTTCTAAGAAGGCAATGCGATTTGTTCTTCTCTCTTTTCTTGCATCAATTCTCTGTTGCATCTCTAGTGCTTCTTTCCACCCCAGTGCTCCTGCCAATTCCACTTTCTTTAGTGCCAATTCTTGTTCTATCTTTCTAATCTCTTGTTCCCTTTTGTCACACATTTCAACCTCTTCTTTAGTTTCTACATGAGTTTGCTCTTCTATCATAATCTGCTTATTCTCTCCTGTAGAAGTCTCTCTCACTTCCACCCTAGCTTCTCCTGGTGAAGGGCTTCTTATCTCCTCTAACCCGTTTTTGGATGAATCTAGTTCTCCAATGTCACACATTTCAACCTCTTCTATCATAACCTGGTTAGTCTCTCCTGTAGAAGTCTCTCTCACCTCTAATCTAGCATCTCCTGGTGAAGGACTTCTTATCACCTCTAACCCATTTTTGGATGGATCTAGTTCTCCAAACAATCGCCCTGCATATAGCGTATTACCTCTACTAAGAATTAAACCAGGGATGCTTTCTTCATTGTAACTCCTCTTCGCTCGCGATTTCTCCTTCCCATCCTCAAAGC
Source organism: Bugulina stolonifera (assembly GCA_935421135.1). Classification (NCBI taxonomy): domain Eukaryota; kingdom Metazoa; phylum Bryozoa; class Gymnolaemata; order Cheilostomatida; family Bugulidae; genus Bugulina; species Bugulina stolonifera. The sequence continues at coordinate 14,350,668 of OW285196.1, forward strand.
GACATCTTCTTGCCCCATCCTTTAATATGTTCAATACTCTATGATAGAGTTCATTCTTTGAACCTTCCCCACCAGGTTCATTATCCAGATATAGTAAGAAGTGAGTGTTAAAAGTGGCCTCCGCTCCCACACCAGTTTCATCCCAGTTTCTATCTTCAATAATCTTCTCAACCTCCACTCTACACCAGGTTGACAACTCTGCATTCCTAAGAAGGAGTAAGGGAGAAGAAACGGATGCGTTTTTTGTTTCTACCATAGATGAAAATCTTGACCTAGCTCCTGTTAAGTCTTCATAACAAAGTGCCATTTTCCTCAACTTTTCCTCTCCTATCTTAAAAGGGATATTCATAGAGAGTGAAAGTGTTCTAAAATAGATGGCAAGCTCTACCACTAAGGAATTATGAGCGAGTCTGTCAACCCAATACCACATCCATGGACTATTCGCTTCTTCGATATTACTTTTGATCATATAATCCCATACAGACTTCGGGAGGACTTCCTTTAAAAGTACATATCTCCCCGCTGCTCCTTTGGTGAGAAAAGACATGTTTGCTATGACTAAGTCTTCTTTGTATTAATACTATCATCAGTCAAACTTATCTTTTATAGTCCCACCCCAGTGGAACTCGGAATGGGCGGCGGGCCGCTGCCTAGTCGCTTGGCCCGGTGGATACGGGGCACCGGCGTCGCCTCCACGTGTACGGTCGGCGCCGCACGCAACGTGGGCGGACGCGGCTTGACCGCCTCAAACGATTGGTCGTTCGGGTGAGTGGGGGTTGCGGGGTGGGGAGGGTGGGCGGCGGTGGAGGAGGGGTGGCGGTGATGACGGTGATGGCGGCGGCGGCGGCGGCGGCGGCGGTGGTGGTGGTGGTGGTGGCGGCGGCGGCGGCGGTGGCGGTGGTGGTGGTGGCGGCGGTGGTGGTGGTGGCGGTGGTGGCGGCGGCGGCGGTGGCGGCGGCGGTGGTGAGGGCGGTGGTGGTGGCGGCGGCGACGGCGGTGGTGAGGGCGGCGGTGGCGGCGGCGGCGACGGCGGTGGCGCGGACGGGACGAGGGCGGTGGCGGGGAGGGGGGAGGAGTGGGAGGTGGGGGAGGGGGAGGGGAGGAGGGTGGGAAGGAGGAAGGGAAGGGGTCGTGGCCGGGTTCGGGGTCAAGTGTGCAAATGTTTTTTCGACCAATCAGAAGGGGGGATTTTGGGGTGACCTTGGCAAGGTCGTGTGCAAAATTTTTGTGCTCTTCTGTGATTGGTTGAAATCGGAAATACCGGCTTGTGATTGGTTGAAAACAGGGGTCAATGAGTGCGTGTCTGTCTAGAAGTGCACTGACTATACTACTTATACATGTACATGGTTTGAGGAGATACAGATAGTTCAAGTGAAGCAAATTTTTTGTTCATCATAAATTTGGTTAAGAACTCAAATCGGGCTTGTAACTCAGGTTGAATAGGACCATTATTGTATGAGGACCACTAAATAGGACCATTTATTGGATGAGGACCATTAAATAGGACCATTATTGTATGAGGACCATTAAATAGGGCCATTATTGTATGAGGACCATTGAATAGGACCATTATTGTATGAGGACCATTAAATAGGACCATTTATTGGATGAGGACCATTAAATAGGACCATTATTGTATGAGGACCATTAAATAGGACCATTATTGAATGAGGACCATTAAATAGGACCATTATTGTATGAGGACCATTAAATAGGACCATTATTGAATGAGGACCATTAAATAGGACCATTATTGGATGAGGACCATTAAATATGGTCCGATGATATGCAGCTGGTCCAAGTGAAGTGCAACCCAAGTTTAGTAAGCTGTAATTACAAGTTTCCTACTGTTAACGAGATAGAGTACCACTGAGTTTGATTTGAGGTGATTGCTCTACAGCCATAAACAACATCTTGTAAACACATGTACATTTAGTGTACATTGTGTAATAAATACTGTGAAATATCTGGTGATTTTCGACTGCATAATACGCGATAGATAGTGAAACAATGCACAAGCCTAGGTACACTGCTCATGAACGCTAGCAAACCAAAACTTTGTCTAATGTCCGACACTTTCATTAGTGTTTTTTGAGTCTTCCATTTCATAAAACTTTCCTGGTAAGAATATATGAGTGTGAGGCTATATATAGCAAATTGTAGAAGCAAGCACGCTAGTATTATAATAATGTTCACTACTAGTTATAAACAAAACTAACCAAGATAAGTTGGCTATCAGCTAGTTCTTCCTCTTCATCTCTATTTACTGTCTGATTAAACTCAGTCTCTTCAAGTGTGTCATATCCATGGTGGTCCCTCTTAGCCATGTCTCCTCAGCTACAAGGTTAGCACTAATTGTGTCAACTAACTGATTTGGCCTAACACTGGATATTTAGGTTAATTTTTTGACCGCGCTATTGCAATGAGGCAGGACATTTCAATATAGCCTCAGCCTCAGCTGGTCTGACATTAAGTGCTCTGTCAAGTGTGTATATACTTCTACTATAATTGTATAAATTACTTACATGCATGTTGTGTGATCCCTGGATCACAGGCGTAACTCACCTAATAATCTATGTATAACTTGCCTTTTATGCCTATTGTTATGGGGCTGAGGTATCAGATTGAATTACAATTAATTTATTGTGTTATATACATCATCAACGTGTACATGTGCATGTACATTGTGCATTCATCAACCATAGAAGTATGCATGACTGCCCCTCGGCAATGTGAAAATTAATGTTCAGCTGTGTGCTACATAATTATTATACGATTTGATAGCTTGATACTGCAGTGCTATATATAATAATGATTTGGTAGCTTGATACCGCAGTGCTATATGTATATGGTTTAGTAGCTTGATACTGCAGTACTATATAATGTATATACAATTTGGTAGCTCGATACTGCAACTGTATAGGAGCTAAAAGCACAGCACCCATTTTATCTTAATTCACACTAATCGATATGTAGTACATGTACAATGTATCTGCATTTGGAAAAATTGGAATTTGTGTACATTAGACAGAGATAGAAAGGAAGTTTGGACACTCAGGCCAAAAACTGTCTCTCTCCCGCTTCTAAACGCGGTCTGGATTAAGTCAGGAGTTGTGCTACCTACTATAATTGGTGTTCTACTAACCAATCAGATAACACTTTTAATAGCGGCAGCTAATATACAGTCTACATACGCAAATGACAGAGAACGCAATGATTAAGCCGTCAAACCACTAGACTAGTCTATCAGCTTAGTTGAAGACTAACGCATGTATGGCAGCAAAGTGAATCACAGAACGTCGGGATCGCCAGGTCCGGGACCGCCTAGGGACCTGGCGTATTTGGTGGGACAGGGTTTTATCGATCAGTGTCCAATCTTTTCTTCTACTAGCTTTGCATTAGATATGGGGACTGATCAAATTTGCGTGCTGGCCTGACTCAGATTCATTTAAAAATTTACGGGTAGATAAAGCACCCTTGGATTAGTGGGAAGCTAGCAATTTTTTTTCTATATGGCCCCTGGGGTTCTGGCAGTTTTATTTTATAGTACATAGTACACCTGTAAAAGAAATTATATTTATATATATAAAGTATTAGTAGAAGTCATGTAACTGCCTAAAATCTATCCCTGTGGTATAAATGTTGCATTACATGTATTTTCCCTACAAGTTTCTAGTTTTTCAATGATAAGAGTATAGCAAGTAGAATGTTCAATTCAAACTGCTGTATGTACATGTTTGTCACAATCATATAAACACAGTACCAGTAGGAGACTGACACCTACTTATACTATGCAAAATAACATACATCTAGTAAATATTGCATGTTTTGGTTAAAATATGCAATTTCAATCTGTTGCTGCACTGTGGTGAATACATCCAGGTGTTTGTGTAGTTATAAAAAGACAGATTCATTTGCACTAAGTCATACAATATAAATTCTGAATGCAGTTTTTGAACAAGTTTCTAATGAAACCTCTCACCGATTTCACGAAAGAGAACTTGCTTGTCCGCTCGCAATATCGACCTGGTATGCCATTGATGTGTCATTCAGATGGAGCACCTGTTAATGTGTCATTCAGATGGAAGCACCTGTTGATGTGCTGTTAAAATACATCAAATGCATTTTATTGCATTTAAGGTGGTAGACACTGTTCAAGGATCCCAAACAGCAGATGAAATTACTAGCAGCAATAAGAATGATGAAGAAACAGAACATGACTCTGACACAGTAACAATTAAAGCTGTATTGGAGCTGTTAGTGTGTACCCTCTCATTTGCATGTACAGTAAGTGATACAGTTTAAGTCAGTAACACATGTCTATACAGTCATGTAGTGCGTAGTTTACCAAAACACGTACATCTAGGAATGCAACTATAAGGGTCTACTAACATTGACTTATTGCATTGGACATTACATAGTCTATAGCGCTTGCTACTACATCAGAATACTATACATTATGGCATCTCACATTATTATTTTCAACACAATTGCACATGAACTTTTTATTCATTAGTATGGTTCTTATGTCCTGTATGATCTGATGTTGTCGATTTTTTCCGTGAGAGGCTTTCACATAATAATTTGCCTGGTCATTTCCACATTATAGCCTGTACCAGGATATGTATCATAATGCTGACGTTTAATTAACCACTAAAATATTGTTTGTAACTCTTGGTTTTTTCTCTGACCGTCTGTGCCTGGTCATGCTTATGTCAATTGGTTGGTTTGAACCCATCTCCACCCAGCATTATTGTAATACTTATTCAAGCCTGTACCAGGATATGCATCATAACGCTGACGTTTAATTAACCACTAAAACATTGTTTGTATAACTGCACCTCTGGTTTGGGACGTATAGTTCAACTGATGATGATATTATTACTGTAGATATTGTTTTATTTAATAACCATCACCACCGTGAAACTAAAATATAACATGACATGGCTAAATATTTGTTATAGTAATTAAAGAATTAAACAGTACATGTAAATTAAACTAAAGAAATTACACTGTCTAATTCGTAGTTATAGTAATAATTGATACAACAGGCAGGTGCCATAAAATATAATAATGTAATAACTCATACCTTATGGTGCCTTCCAGAGTATACAGTTAGGCTTTAGTTTGGAATACAATATAACTGCTGAAGATATATATTGTTGATAAAATTATAAAATAGTAAAATATTAGTGAAAAGCAGATCCAGAATTACATATTGCTGGTTTTGCAAACTGTAAATGAATGAATGATGACTTACAAAGATAATGTGGACCTAAAATTATTATGACTCATAAGATAAAAAATATATGCCTAAACATGGTAAAATATAGACAAAAGCTGCACATATTGCAACAGTGTGATATCATATAGAATGTTGGAAATAATGTGGGGAAACAAGGCATTGTGCAGTCATAACTCTGAATCACTGCTATTCATATTGTGGTAGTTCATTAGATGGTTCGGCTTGTAAACAAAGTAGTTAATAAGACTTGAAATCTTATTTGCCCTAGCATAGGAACTTTACACTCCCACCTAAAATTTCATTATTTATTTGCTTTTTATCTTTAATTTAATTTGATTCAACTTGCATTATTTATGATTCAAAGAGAGTGATGAGCTTCGATACTGGCCTGACCAGGTACTTGCTGGAATTTTTTGTACTTTCTCTATTTCCTAGCAATATCTTTGCCGACCTAATATTACCGCCTGCTGATACAAAACATTCCTCTACTCTTCCCCGTAGCCATTGATTTCGGTGAGCATTGTCATCTTTGATGAGAACAATGTCACCTACCTTAACAGAGGAGTGGTTTTTCACCCACTTTTGACGTGCCTGCAGGGAGGAGAGGTACTCGGTGCGCCAGCGTCTCCAAAATTGGTTGGCAATATGCTGTACAGCGCGCCAGCACTTCTTGTTATAAATGTCGCTGTCTATGAATTCGTTAGGAGGTGGCAAAAGGATGTCTGATTTCATTGTCAGCAATTGGTTTGGACAAAGAAGCATGCTTTCTTCAGACACGGCTGAGAGGGGTCGTGAATTTATAATGGGCATTACCTCATACATGAGGGTGCGTAATCCACTGGTATCTAGCCTCCCACCGTGTTTTCTTAGCAGGTTTTGAAGGACATTTCTAGCTGTCCTTATCATTCTCTCCCATACGCCACCCATGTGGCTAGCACTGGGAGGATTTAGTTTGAATTCCAGAACTCCTTTCTCTGTTAGTTCCGGAATTGAGCCAATAAAGTTTGTGCCGTGGTCACACCAGATTTCTCTGATAGGACCACGGATTGCTATGACATTGCGAATGCTATTTATGAATGCTGAGGTGGTCATGTCATCTAGGAGCTCGATATGAATTGCTCGACTAGCTAAGCATGTGACCATCAAACCGCACTGTTTAATTTCACTCCTCCTGTCTTTGACCAAAAAGGGACCAAAGCAGTCGACCCCACAGTAGCTAAATGGGGTGACTCAGCAGACCTTACTGGTGGCAGAGGAGCCATCTGAGGTATAGAGGGTGTTGCTCGGCTAGTTGGACAGACAACACACTTATTTATGAGAGAACTGATTGAGGCTCTGGCACCAATGATCCAGTAACCAGATGACCTCATTTTGGCAAGGGTTAGCCCTCTGCCCTGGTGAGCAACTTTCTCATGTAGGTGCCGAATAAGGAGTTCGGTGAAATGACCAGCTTTCGGCATAATGATAGGATGCTTTTCGTGGTAGTCTAGTGAGACGCTATTCTTGAGACGACCTCCAACTCTCATAACCTCGTCTTCACTGAGGAATGGGTTGAGGTTGAAGAGTTTGCTGGTATGAGGTATAGGCTTTCCCTCCTTTAGTAGCTGAACCTCTGGACCTCTGAACCTCCTGCTGAGCAGATTTTATTATATAGATGGATGGATCTAGATCAAACTAAGTCTTACTAATGGAACGTAACTTGTGTATGAAGACACCTGCAGAGGACCAAGATTATTACCGTTTGAGACAGTTGTAAAGTGTGAAAGGTTGAGGCGAGCAAGAGGTGGTCACCAGCGACTTAACTTCGGGGTCATCCGCGCTGACCACTGGAGTTGGTTGAGGTGGGACTTGTATGGGTTCTTCCCAGAGGAACTCGGGTCCTGTGGACCAATCTGAATTGATCAATTGCTTAACTGTCATCCCCCTAGAGGCATAGTCTGCTGGGTTGACAGATGTAGGGACATAAAACCGGACGTTAGGTTCACAGCTGTCCCTTACTTGCTGAATCATGTTGGTTACATATATGCAAAACTTCTTTGTTGTGTTCTTTAAGTAGCCAAGTACTACCTGAGAGTCTGTCCAGAATGTCTCTGTGATGTCTAAATCGAGTTCAGACTTTATGAGGCTGGACACCTGTGATGCCATAACTGCTGCTTGCAGTTCTAAATGGGGTATGGTAACATCTTTGAGTGGGGCTACTCGAGCCTTGCTCATGAGTAGTGAGCAGTGTACGTCACCTGTAGAATTGACGAGTCTGAGGTAGCTGACCTCTCCATACCCGCAGGTACTTGCGTCTGAGAAGTGATGAACTTCAGCTTTGGCAATGGGGCCAAAGTCAGCAGGTTTGTAACATTGCTTGATCTCTACTTTAGCGAGATCAGGTAATGATGATTTCTAGCCCTCCCACCGTGACAGCAGATCACCGGTGAGAGGCTCGTCCCAGGATGTGGCTATTCGGCACATATCTTGCAAGATGTTCTTGCCTTGTAGGATAAAAGGGGATATGAATACAAGAGGGTCGTAAATTGAAGCTATGGTAGATAAAATACCTCTGCGCGTGAGAGGGGTTTCCTTGAGAGTAGTGCTGAATTGAAAGCTGTCTGATTTCAGTGATCAGAGAAACCCTAGTGTTCGCTCTAATGGTTGGGAGATGTCACTTGGAGACAGGGACTGAATGTCCTGTAGATTTCTCTCAGATGCGGGTAGCGATTGGAGAAGTTTAGCTGAGTTGAAAGCAAATTTATGAAGGCGAAGGTGTTGGCCTGCTGGTCCTGCCGAGTGCTGTTACTGTTTTGTTTAAAGCAATCGGCCCAATGACTGTGATGTACTCCACACTACTCACCCTATCTACTATGATGTTTGCTATTATAATAACTCACTATATCGTAGTCAAGTTTGGTGCTGATGAAAGATTGTACACCAGACAGAGAGTGAGAAATGAACCTCAAGGACATGAATCAAACTAAGAATGCAGACAGTGGGGATTGTGATTCTTACATTAATGTCGAAAAAGATTTTCAAGACTAATGAATTGTGTCTTTGATTTCTTTCAAGCATCATTTAATGTCATTTTAGCTCATCCAGAAATGATAAACTATTTGAGCTTCTTAAAAAATCAGCTCAATACATTGATACCAGATTATTTAGCATTTTAATAATATTAATGGTTATTATGGTTTGCCGTGTTGTATATTTATCAAATGATTTAATAAATTTTAGCAGATTTAAAGAACTTGATACTAGATGTTGAATATTTTTTTATAGATGATACCATGTTGCACATTTGTTATAGTGTACAGCCAATATAGTACAGGGTTAGCTGAGGTATATTTGCATGCTTATACCATTATTATATTGTTATTATAACAATTTGCTCAACTCCAGTGTAGACTATCTGACATTAGCAGACTGGCAGTCAAGGTTCATGGAACAAACCAGAGGGATATGGATGTAATATAAATCTATGTCATTTCAAGATGGGATTTAGCTGGGATGTTTATTGACAGCGAGTAAACTCAGTAAGACCAAGTACCATTGGACAGAAATATTGTATAATCAGTTGAAAATTGGAGTTGCCCCTTTCTTCTAAAGAAATAAGTATAGAAAGACAACTCTGAATTGTGACTAACATCATCCACATAGACCTTTGAAGTAAACAGCATAAGCAAAAAAATAATTATTGGTCAACAAAAAGCATGGGACTTTTAAATACTAATGGTATAAAATTCCCTTGTGTTGGTAGTATTGCTAAAGTAGGTTAACTTACAGGTACGTGTACTGTATATATATACATGTATATATTATGCTGCACAATTGATAGAATACACAATGACCTAAAATGAAAGCGTAGAACATTAGACAATGATCCTTCCTCACCACCTGCTGCTGGAGAGAAACTCTGTCAGACAAATAAAAATCTGAGCAATCCATTTTCACTGTACATCTGGCACTTTTATACCCTAGCACTACAATACCCAGCACTCCCAATGTTCCAGTAACATGTTATCTTAGTTGGAGTTATTAGCTATTACTACATACAGTATATTATTGTTATATTACATTATATTGCTATTATGTTAAATTTTCAATTTTCCTCCGTTTAAATGTCTCTGATTTATTGTAGAGTTTCCCCTCAATACCAAACTTAGACAGAAGATATTGAGCACCAGACACGACTACTGTGGCAACGCAGAATGCTGTCAGTATGAAGTACATCAGTGCCATAGGTCCAGCTACGTTGAATAAGACAGATACTGATGGAGCAAGTATGGCTGTTCCTGCAACTCCAGTGGCCATTATCATAGAGAGTATGTAGGTGTTACCTGTAATATATACAATCTTATAGACCCAGGTAGTTAGATAGTATAACTTCGTACAATCCCAAAAGTTATATATTAGAATATCGCCATAATTGGCAGCCTTGACATTGGACTTACCTGGCAAATGCTTTGCCGCCCATGTCACAGTAGAACCTGTCATGGTTGCTAGTGAAAGACCCAATATAGCAGTAAAACACCAGAGCACCTCAGCGGATTTGGAGGCACCTAGACTGAGCACTAAGGCAGCTATGGAGCCTACAGCTAGGTTAGATATGAGCATTTTAAATGGTGAGAGATATCTCGCAATCCATACGCCTGTAACATAAATATATTTATGTGTACAAGTATCATAGATTTTCATATACAAGTACTAGTATCACTTGATTGTAAACTATGTTTTCATTATTTTAATGTGACAATTGTATGCAAATTCTGATGTGGATCATCAAACACATTGACGATTTGCTGACTTACCGTTAAGTCGGCCGAAGCACATCGCGCCCCAGTAGATGGATGACAAGTAGGCACCGTTCGTCTTACCAAAATGTAATGGCCCCAGAACTGCAAAACTGGTTAATAAATTAGCAAATATTATCTCGATGGAGAAGTACAACATAGCTTCTATTAAGATTAAAACTATAGTCAGCGTTAGCGGCGCTGTGCACTCACGGAAGGAAAGATCCGCTGACTCAGATTGTAATTGATTGTCATTTCTCACAGGGTCTCCATTCTTCAAGAAAATTGCAAGAAAAGACAAGCCTACTGTGAACAGTACTGCTGCCATAATAAGATAGTAGATGTTGACCCGCGACTTCCCTGTCTCGTTAGCTTCAGTACCAAGTAGAGATGATGTCGAGTTGTAACTGAGATGGTGGATCTCTGGCAATATTGTGGTGTTTGAAGATATGAACGTGTCAGGAAGTATTGTGGAAACTTCATAGAGTGATTGATTTAAACTAAAATATAATAATATACAATAATGTAGATACATTAATTGGTCATTTACTTTATCACCAGATTTCTGTGGATTATACAATTTCTCACACATTTACACACATTTACACGCATTTACACACATGTGCTCTATAACTAACACAGTGTATATTCACCCGGTGTGTATAATTACTGCTCTATTACCAACACAGTGTATATTCACCTGGTATGTATTACTGCGCTATAACTAACACAGTGTATATTCACCTGGTGTGTATTACTGCTCTATAACTAACACGGTGTATATTCACCCGGTATGTATTACTGCTCTATAACTAACACAGTGTATATTCACCTGGTATATGCATTACTGCTCTATCACTAACACATTGTATATTCACCTAGTGTGTATTACTCCAAAACGGTGGTTGTGAGTGTGAAATTGCCTTCTGGCCAAATCTGAGAGGAAAGGTCTGGCCATTAGGGGTCCAAATACACCACCTAGGGTAGTTCCTAGACAGACGGCTTGAATAAACATGCCATTTCGTTTTTTGCCACCAATCCGAATACAAATAGCAAAAACACCTACAATTTATGTAAATATACATTGCACATTCTACATTTGCATGTCAGCGTACATTTAATAGAGTCAGAACTACAAGAGGTTAATTAACAGCTTTGTAAGAAGAAAAAGAAATAATATCACACTACATGATCTTTCTACATGACCAATCTACATTACCTATCTACATGACCTATCTACATTACCTATCTACATGGTCCTATCTACGTGACCTATCTACGTGACCTATCTACATGGTCTATCTATGTGACCTATCTACGTGACCTATCTACATGGTCTATCTACGTGACCTATCTACATGGTCTATCTATGTGACCTATCTACGTGACCTATCTATGTGACCTATCTATGTGACCTACATGTATAATTCATGGCTTTTGCTATAATAACCTTTCATGTAGATTCATGATTTCCCAGAAAAGCAGAAACTGTGTCAACACACATGTACATGTGAAGCAAAAGTTGGACCAAAGAATACATATTATGCCAATAGAACTCACCAACAGATACGATCCCCAAGGTCAAACCTTGACCCACAAACATTAAACACATCAGAACAGAGCTTTTCGTTGCAGGAATCAATGCAGAGAAGATGGATTGTGAGAAGAGAAACATGGAAAGTCCAAATTCATTGTTCAGCCTGTCAAGGAGAATAACTTATTAGATTAGATGATGTAGAATATACATGCTTATGCGGCAGACAAGTATAATATGACTGTATAGTACAATATTAATAATACTTACATGTACATGTACCTTATTGTCAGGGAAATATCCATACCAAATATAACTGATTATTTGCAAAAAAAAATGTATGCTAGTAGGTTGATTCAGCAAAGCCATACATTGAGTGTAAACACAGTCCTACTCACTCTTGCAATATTTTCTTCGACATCAATGATCCAATCAAATGACCAGCAAGTTGAGATAGAAATATCCAAGCTGCTTGTGATACACTTAGTGATGCCACTTCTCTCAAATCTATTAGAGTTGGTCCTACCGAACCCATAACCATACCCTAGAGAAATATGATTGGTTCAATTGGCTTAGCTGACATTAATTTTTTTACAGTTCAATTACACATTAGTGATGTGAGTGAAATAACTTTAGCCATTTTCAAATACATTTGCAACCAAAATGCGTAGAGTATCATATTAAGATTAGCTACTCATGCATTTAGCTAACGACGGCACACCATGTTGAGTACAAAACACTTGTCATAGCCTCTTTAAGATTACCTGCTGATATATTTACATGTAGCTAGCAAAGACGCAGTATTGGGTATAAAACACAGAAAAGTCAGTGATTCCTCTGACTTTAATTAAAGGCAAGACAGTACAGTTACTTCTCTGGTTATTACTCAGGCTTGAATAGTTCTACGTTCTACGCTGACTTACTCTCCCAAATAAGCACATGATGCAGACAAGAAGCTCAATGATGACCATCACTGTTATTGGCGGATCATCGTCGTTCGTAGCTGTATCTTTATTTTCCACAGAGTCATTCAAACTTCTTTCTTCACAGGCCTGATAATCCTTCCCACAGTTCCTCTAAAAACACCATATTGGCAAAAGTAAAGTGTCATGCAATTATGCATGGCTTTCTGTGTATACCAGTTGCACAAAAACTATAGACAGAATTTGTTCACATGTAGGCTACTGCACCTAACAATTATAGTACGCAGCAGTCTACCACATATTTATACCTTTAGGGTAAGTAAGTTTAAATGTGAGCAGACAGTTATTTTTCTTGCACAATATACAAGTCATTGTAAATCAGTTTTTCGTCCTCATTCAGAATCACATCAGCTTTGGTAAACTTAACTTAAATTCCTTCACAGTAGAATAATGTTCTGCTGCATTTCAATGATGCTGCTAGGCATGACTTGTGTATGTATTTCTATACTCCTTTATGCTATACTTCCTGGTGGGGGAAGGGATATACATGTAGGCTAACTGTACATGTAATTCCACTAGCAGTAATGATGAGTGTGTTCTAGGCAGGTTTCAACACCTGAGTTGTAAACCTGTTTTTAATATTATAGTGGACTATGATCAACAGATGATGTAAACTTATTACTGGCCTAGCTAATGAAATTGCATGTACATGTATATAAAAGGACATGTTAATATAAATTAAAGAACTACGTTTACTGGTGTTTGGATAAAAACAGCTCAAATTTAAGTTTTGGTTTCAAATTATTGATCAGCTGTTGCAGACAGCAATGCTCAGTGCTGAGTATCAATGGAAATATGAGCTACTCTGTTTACTGACCCAGTAATACTCTTATTGGGCATATAGACTTGGTTAGATTAGCTTACTGTCATCATCTATTCAAGACCTAATAGCCTAAGTAAGTGGTAGAATGAAATGCCAACAACCAATTTTGTAACAAACACTATTAATAAGTGTTTGCGGAAAGTGAAGTCCATAGGGTGTGGCTGTATAATATGCTGCAATCATTTTGTAAAAGCAAAGGCTGGTGCTAGATAGAGGTAGCATTAAACAAACTTATTATACATGCAGGAAGAATGCCGTATGATATTGTGCAACTATCATTACAAATATAGGGAAGTTTTTAGGAAAACTGACACAAATTACCTTCCTGCTTCTGTTATTCAGGTTTTAATGAGAGTCATTTTGCTTGGAAAATCATTTGATTTGAGGTGATTGCCCCACAACTACGTATAGTAAATACTATGAAATACCTGGTGATTTTCAAGTGTACGAGTGTCATAAACGACAGATAATGATGACATAATCTGCAAGCCTAGGTACACTGTACATGAATGCTAGCAAACCAACACTTCATCTAATGTCAGACTGATTGATTAGACTTTTTGGAGCCTTCCGGTTCATAAAACTTTACCAGTATGAACATGTTAGTGTGAGGCTGTCTTTGCGACCTCTTAGACGAACCTGGGTTGCAAAGCAAAATCACAAGATGGCCGTCCGACCTAGGCCAGAAGAGCTATTGGCCTGATATTTTGCTTTGCTGGACGAAACCATCCCTAGCTCATCGGCATAAACAAAACTAACACAAAGTTAAGTTGGCTATCACCTACATGTACATGTAGTTCTTCCTCTTCATCTCTATTTACTGTCTGATTAAACTCCGTCTCTTCAAGTGTGTCATATCCATGGTGGTCTCTCTTAGCCATGTCTCCTCAGCTACAAGGTTAGCACTAGTTGTGATCAACTACTGTATACACAGATTTAGCCTAACACTGGATAGACTGATTGGTGTAGATTTATTAATGGCCATACTACTTTTTTACTGTAATGTCACTGAATGCAGGACTGTGCATGTAGAACAGTAGATAAATCACATGATGACAGCTACAGGTATGTTTAATTCTTCAAATGACTGGCTAGTTGCCTGGAGCTAAAATCATAGAGGTATGCATGACTGACCCTCTATAATGTTAATATTAATGGTTGCCTGTGTGCTATATAATATTTGATCTGATAGCTTTATGGTGCAGCTGCATAGAACCTTTTATAGTTTGATTCACACTCATCTACATACAGAATTGCACACTGTACCTATATTGGAAGAGATTAAAATTAGATGAAACATGTCATTATGCTAATTGATTGTGCTTTTTTATTAGCTCTGGGAATGAAGTTGTCCACTCTTTACTCAGTGGAGTTGCCCCTCTACTATTATAGTAGAGGGGCAACTCCACTGAGTAAAGAGTGGACAACTTCATTCCCAGAGCTAATAAAAAAGCACAATCAATAGAGTAGACATAGAATACAGTAATAGTATAATACTATACTGTACTCTATGTCACAGTGTAACTGTAGTAAATAATCATTTGTTCAAAGCGATTGGCTCAATGACTGTGATGTACTCCACACTACTCACCCTATCTACCATGATGTTTGCTAATATAATAACTTACTGTATCATCCTCAGTTAGATGTTCATTAAGTGAACAACTAGATTATTTGACGCTTATGGAATTGATTATGACAGTAAAAGCTTCATGAAATGAAATAGAGTAGATGTACAATGTACTGCACCTGTAACAGTTAGTAGGTTTGTTAACAGTTGGCAAGCTCAGTAAGAAAAAACTAATATTACACATTGTAGAACAAAAATACAATAAATTGAAAATTGGAGTTGCCCTCTTTTACTATAGCAACAAATCACGGGAAGACGACTCAGAATAATGACTAACATGGTCTGCCCTGGAAGCAAGCTTTCAAATACTTTCAAATACTAACGGCATAAAATTACTCTATTCCTATAATAGTAACGCTAGATACATGAGCTTGTAAAATGTATATATGTTGCATAATCAATTGACTACACAATGACCTACAATGTAAGCGTGGGTGGTGCATTAGACAATGACATTTCATCACTATCCGCCTGTGTGGAAGTACAAGTCATGTACATGTACGAATGTATATTCACATAGACACAATAAAACTAGTACCTCCATTTACTATGATACATGTACCTTAGGACTAAATACCTAGTGTCTCTAATATTTAAGTAACATGTTTTCTTAGTTAGAGTTCTTAGTTATTACTACTTTATATTATTAGTATATCAAATTATATTATTATTGTATTCAATTCTCCTTTATCCTCAGTTTAAATGTCTCCGATTTATTGTAGAGTTTCCCTTCGAAACCAAACTTAGCCACTATATATTGAGCACTAGACACAACTACTATGGTAATACAGAACGCTGCCAGTATAAAGTACATCAGTGTCATCGGTCCAGCTACTTTAAATAAGATCGGCACTATTGGAACAAGTATGGTTGATCCTGCGCATCCTGTAGCCAGTATTATAGAGAGTATGTAGGTGTCACCTGTAATATAAGTATACACTTTTATGAACTCAGGTAGTTAGATAAAATAATAATTTCTTAGAATCACAACAGTTATCTTTTGGGATGTTGCCATCACTGGCAACCTTAGCCTTACCTGGCAAATGTTTTGCTACCCAGGCCACAGTGGAACCAGTCATAGTTGCTAGTGAAAGACCCAGGATAACAGTAAAACACCAGAGCACCTCAGCAGATTTGGAGGCACCTATAGCGAGCACTAAGGTAGCTATGGAGCCTACAGCCAGGTTAGATATGAGCATTTTAAATGGTGAGATATATCTGGCAATCCATATACCTGCAACATAAATATTATTATACACGTGTGCATGTATCAGGTAATACTACATACATGTACATCCACCAATAATTACACTATTTATGGTAAGTTACATGCACATGTGAGTTGTAATTGTTGTGAAGCTACAATTAGTCACAAATTCCTGATATACACATGATCGTTAAACACAAGGATGATGCGCTGACTTACCATTAAGTCGACCAAAGCACATCGCAGCCCAATAGGCGAATGACAAGTAGGCACCATTCGCCTTATCAAAATGTAGCGGCCCCAAAACTGCAAAACTGGTCAATAAATTAGCAAATATGATCTCAATGGAGAAGTACAGCATAGCTTCTATTGAGAATAAAACTACAGTCAGCGTTAGCGGCCCTGTGCATTCACGGAAAGAAAGATCTGCTGACTCAGATTGCTGTTGGTTATCATTTCTCACAGAGTCACCGTTGTTCCAAAAAATTATAAGAAAAGACAAGCCTGCTATCAACAGTATAGCTGCCATAATAAGATAGTAGATGTAGACCTGCGACTTCCCTGTCTCGTTAGCTTCAGAACCTAATAGAGATGATGTCGAGTTGTAACTGGAATGGTGGATCTCTGGCAATATTGTGGTGTTTGAAGATATGAACGTGTCAGGAAGTATTGTAGAAACTTCATAGAGTGATTGATTTAAACTAAAATATCATATACATGTAGATACATTTGGTCATGTACTTTAACACCAGATTCCTCTGATGTAATTTTTCAAATACTCCCAAACGCTCCTACGGCTTATACCTACATCAGCGGGATGCAGGAGCAAATTGATTTCAATTTAAAAAAATTACAGATGGAATATAATTTGCCTGTAACTAATTAATTCAATTCAAAATTTTCCAGTCTTTATTTTGTTACTACATTATATTAAGGTTGGGAGATCATTGTTTGAACTTCTAGCTCTACCACTACCTGTAAAACAGTGTACATGACTGTGTATTCACCTGGTGTGTATTACTCCAAACCGGTGATTATAAGTATGAAATTGCCTTCTGGCCAAATCTGAGAGGAAAGGTCTGGCCATTAGCGGTCCAAGTACACCACCGAGGGTAGTTCCTAGACAGACTGCTTGAATAAACATGCCATTTCGTCTTTTACCACCAATCCGATTGCAGATAGCAAAAATTCCTACAATTCATGTAAATATACATTGCACATTCTACATTTACCTGTCAGTGTGCCTAAATGAGCAATATATTCAGCACTCCAAGGGCTTAAATCTACAAAGTTTCTTTTATAGAAAATATGCACATTTTTAACTCATGGCCTATCTACTTGACCTACATATGCATGATCTATCTTCATGTACATGGACATTACATGGTATACCTATAAGACATGCATGGCTATCTACATGACCTATCTTTGTCATGACCTATGCTGCACTGTATGCCATGACCTACATGCACATGTACAGACACGCATGTCATGGCCCATCTACATGTACATGACCTACATGTACGTAATGTTCTTAGACTGCATGTGACTTTTGGTAAAAAATAAAATTCATGATTTCTTAAGTAAACATATAAATTGTGGGACACCCGTGTGCAAAAGTTGCAATAGAGACTTTTTGTATCACAAGAACTGACCTATATATCCAGTCCCTAGGTTCAAACCTTGACCCACAAACATCAAACACATCAGAACAGAGCTTTTCGTTGCAGGAATCAATGCAGAGAAGATGGCTTGTGAAAAGAGAAAGATGAAAAGTCCAAACTCCTTGTTCAACCTATTGAAGGGAATAACTTATTAGATTAGATGATGAATATGCACCTACAAGTTTATGCTGTAGACAGGTATTGTACATTTATATACATGCGCTTGTACTAACATGTACATCATAACCTGAAATGTTCATGTGCCAAATAAAACTGATAATTTACAATTGCAACCAAGTAGGCTAGTAGATTGATTCCGGAGTGTAGACATAAGGTGCAATCAGAAACTGAACTGATTCATATGAGACTACATTTAATAACCGAATGCTTCATGAGCGTCCAGGCTTGATGAATGCTTGTTCCGAAAGGGAATACTGTAATGTTTTGCTGTGTAGGGTTACGTACGAGTGCCGATATGGCACGGGTATGGGAAGTGCTTGGTTGTTGGTAGAGGACGACCAATGTGACTTCTACACATTACATAAAGAGTGAACAGTTAACTAAGCTCTAGTATATTGTCGATAAAGACGTAGGCCGAGGCTGAGACTCATAGAAGAGTCCAGGGTTGACGTAGGTCTGTAGGTTTATACTCCAAAGGAGTGTAGAAAGAAGTAGTATTGATCTAAGGGCTTAGACCCGACGCTAGATTCATGAACAATCCGGGATCGGCTAAAGTCCGATGATGTAGAACAAGGAGATGATGTAGAGCAAGGAGCGTAGAAGGAGTGCTTAAACGAGTATGAGGATGAGCTTAGGTCTAAGAAGACCTGTGGGTGGAGCTACCTGTCCTCAAGAGTAAGACCCAATGTTAAGTTAGGAGATGTTGCTTTATTCAAGCGCAATCAACAACTGATTTAATACAAGAAATGTGCTGGCTTTTATACTAATAACACTTCCGGAAAAAGGTACGATAAGGTATCGGGCCAGAACTTACGCAACAACATGGCATAGTTTCGCCCGATGTCGGCCACCAAAAAGGTCAGCCTTGCATTATACCAGTATGGATTATATATAAAGATGGCCATGTTCTGAGATATCGGCCCCAAAAAGTGTAGAGGTAAAAGACTTAGAAGACATAATCAGGATTAATAGATAATTGCACACATAGCATAGTTAAACCATGCGTAAATGCGATAACCTGATTGGCTAATAATAACAATAGAAAGTACACTATACATAAAGCAGTTGATTATAATAACAAAGTAATGTCCAAGCATGTATAAGATTATATAGGACGATAATGTCAATGGATGTATAAGAGTAAATATAGTCAGAGTGTAGTTAGCCAAGGGAGACTATTACCACGGAGGCTGATTCACCACACAGCCTCCTCACACTATGTGTACTCTGAGTGTACTGAGTGTACTCTCTAGTGTAATAGCAAGCAGACTTCGGCACATAGATGTCTCTCTGGCTATAATTGGCAACTCAGCCTGTACCAGCTCTAAGGAGTGGGGTTGGTCGACATACCGATTTGCTAACCGCTGCAGAGCCAGCTCTCGGGTGTACAAGGGTTCCAAGCGCTGGTAGATGGCAGCAGTCAAGTCTTGGTGGCTGCAACAAATGTGGATAAGGGGAGTAATGGCGGCTAGCTGTGCCTTCACCTTGGCTTCGGGGTCCATGGGATCAGGAACTGTGACAGAGGCAGTACCTGGAGCAGGAACAGGAACTGGTGCTGGAACAGGAGCAGGAAGAGGAATTGGAACAAGCGGTAGGACAGCAGCAGGAACAGTGTGCTGTGGTGTTGTCGGAATAAACGGAGATATGGGCACCACCACAGGTGAGTTGGAGAATGGTTCAATCAGAAGCTGGGGGAAACCAGTCCGCTTCGGAGGAGAGCCAACCTGCTGGGAACAGAAGTATGGGCTAGAAGGCATACTTTTTCTAGGCGCAGGCTGTTTCCAGGCAGGGAGGTCAATGGCATTCACAAAAGAGGTGGAGGCCGTCTATTGTCGCCGTCGGGCCGGAGAATACGGGGACGTGGTAGTAGAAGAGGAAGGGTCCACAGCATCGGATGCAGGAGTTTGCACTGGAGAAGAGGAGCTAGAACTAGAAACAGCCCGACGCTTCCTAGGTGGTCGCTTTCTAGCAGCCCGGGGCAAGAAAACTGGCTTGCTGGCGCCACTCTGGCCATCTATGACAGGCTGGCAAGGAAAAAAGGATGGGGGATCTGTTAGGCCCCACCACTTCATCAGGGCTGAATAGCTGGCTACTATTGTTATTGAGGCGTATTGTTATTTATCTAGCGTGCATTTCTAGTATCTGCCCAGTATCTATGCAGTACCATCCATGCAGTACCACCCATGCAGTACCACCTACGCAGTACTCGTGCAGTATTAGAATATGCCTACAATATTATTACTGTATTACACTCACTCTTGGAACACTTTCTTTACCATTAATGCTCCAATAAAATGACCAGCACGTTGAGATAGAATTATCCAAGCTCCTTGTGCAACAGTTAGTGAAGCAATCTCTCTCAAGTCTATTAGAGTTGGTCCTACCGAGCTCATAACCATACCCTAGAGAAATATGATTGGTTCAATTGGCTTAGCTGACATTAATATTTTTACAGTTCAATTACCTGTTAGTGATGTGAGCTACTATAGTAACAATGTACATATGTTGGCCATTTAAAATACGTGTTTAGCCAAAGTACGTACAGCATCACATTAAAAGGGTCATGGTACGTGGTTTATGTCTACATTTATGTTCAAAACAATGTCCCTTACTTAGATTAAGCAGAGATGTGTCCTCTTGCCCACACTTGGCCACCTGACACTATTCAATGCTGCTTTGAACGAAACTTTGTTAAGCAAAGCAAAGACACACGGTATTGAGCACAGAACACAGAGAAGGTAGTGATTCCTCTGACTTTAATTAAAGGCAAGACAGTACAGTTACTTCTCTGGTTATTACTCAGGCATGAATAGTTCTACGTTCTATGCTGACTTACTCTCCCAACACAGGATACGATGCAGACAAGAAGCTCAATGATGACCATCACTGTTATTGGTGGATCATCGTCGTTTGTA
The DNA here is from genome assembly GCA_935421135.1 of Bugulina stolonifera. NCBI lineage: Eukaryota > Metazoa > Bryozoa > Gymnolaemata > Cheilostomatida > Bugulidae > Bugulina > Bugulina stolonifera. Next base: position 14,371,624 of record OW285196.1, read on the forward strand.
GCTGTATCTTTATTTTCCACAGACTCATTCAAACTGTACTCCTTACAAGCTTGATAGTCCTTATCAAATTTACTCTGAAAACGTAATAATAACAAAGGTAAAGTGTCATGCACTTATGTGTGACTTTCTGTATTAAATGCCAACCAGATGCACAAAAATATAGATGGAATATCTACAGTCTAAGTTATTGTAGATGAGCAACTGGAGTGGCTACGTAGTTAGGAATATACTTATACATACTTTAACACTCTCTACACTAACTATGACAATGCTATACATGTACATGGTTTGAGGAGATACAGGCAGTTCAAGTAAGCTGTATTTTTTATCTACTTAAATCTTCGTAATAAATTGGGCTAAGAACTCAAATTGGGCTTGTAACTCAAGTTGAATTGGACCATTATTGTATGAGGACCATTAAATAGGACCATTTATTGAATGAGGACCATTAAATATGGTCTGATGATATGCAGCTGGTCCAAATGAAGTGTAACCCAGTTTTGCAAGCTGTAATTACAAGTCTCCTACTGTTAGCTGAGATAGAGTACCACTGCGTTTGATTTGAGGTGATTGCTCTACAGCCATAAACAACATCTTGTAAACACATTAATTAGTGTACATTGTGTAATAGATACTGTGAAATATCTGGTGATTTTCGACTGCATAATTCGCGATAGATAGTGAAACAATGCACAAGCCTAGGTACACTGTTCATGAACGCTAGCAAACCAAAACTTTGTCTAATGTCAGACACTTTCATTAGTGTTTTTTGAGCCTTCCATTTCATAAAACTTTGCCGGTTAGAAGAGTGTGAGCCTATATATAGCAAATTGTAGAAGCAAGCATGCTAGTATTATAATAATGTTCACTATTAGTTATAAACAAAACTAACCAAGATAAGTTGGCTATCACCTACATGTAGTTCTTCCTCTTCATCTCTATTTACTGTCTGATTAAACTCAGTCTCTTCAAGTGAGTCATATCCATGGTGGTCTCTCTTAGCCATGTCTCCTCACCTACAAGGTTAGCACTAGTTGTGTCAACTAACTGATTTAGCCTAACACTAGGTAATATGTGCAGGCCTACATTTAGGTTGATTAATGACCATGCTAATATATTTTGCACCTGTCAGTATTGTAGATGATTGCAGAGAGCTGTACGTACATGTAAATCACAACATGACAGTTATTTTCTGATATTTATTCATTACCTGTAGTAGTAGAAATCATAGAAGTATGCATGACTGACCTTCTATCATGTTAAAAGTTATGTTCACTGCGTGCTAGATATATTTATATTACATACAATGATGTATATAATTGTATACATGTATATGATCTGGTAGTTTGATGGTTCAGCTGTACAGGAGCTAAAAGCACAGCAGGAGTTTTAGTTCAAGTAACACTCATCTACATGCACAATCTACAAAATGTATCTACAATTGGAGAGATCAGAATGTGTGTATATTAGATAAGAAATATAATTAGGCTAAATGTGCTTTTTACGCGATTGCCTCTGAGAATGACCTACAAACTCTATCACTGTAGGTGTTGGCTATAATTTACCACTACTTTGCTCAAGAAAAAATATAGGGTTTTTAATTTAAACGACTGCACTCCCACACAACACTGGTCAGTCATTGTCCTGTGGTGTTATTCACTTTGCACTACGTTAAGTGTTTCACTCTCTTATGCATAAATCAGCCTACACTCTTCACCCTGTTAGAGTCATCCACTCTCTACTCTATGGAGTTATCCACTTTCTACTCTATGGAGTTATACACTCTTCACCCTGTTAGAGTCATCCACTCTCTACTCTATGGAGTTATCCACTTTCTACTCTATGGAGTTATCCACTCTCTACTCTATATAGTTATCCTGTCTCTACTCTATGTAGTTATCCACTCTCTACTCTATATAGTTATCCACTCTCTACTCTATGTAGTTATCCACTCTCTACTCCATGTAGTTATCCACACTCTACTCTATGTAGTTATCCTGTCTCTATAGGATGGAGTTATCCACTCTCTACTCTATATAGTTATCCACTCTCTACTCTGTATAGTCATCCACTCTCTACTCTATATAGTTATCCACTCTCTACTCTATGTAGTTATCCGCTCTCTACTCCATGTAGTTATCCTGTCTCTATAGGATGGAGTTATCCACTCTCTACTCTATATAGTTATCCACGCTCTACTCTGTATAGTTATCCACTCTCTACTCTATGTAGTTATCCACTCTCTACTCTATGTAGTTATCCACTCTCTACTCCATGTAGTTATCCTGTCTCTATAGGATGGAGTTATCCACTCTTTACTCTATGGAGTTATTCACTCTCTACTCTATGTAGTTATCCACTCTCTACTCTATGAAGTTATCCACTCTCTATGGAGTTATTATTTCTCTATTCTGTGGAGCTACTAACTCCCTACTCTAACTTTTTTGCATTTTGTATTTCATTTCACTAAAGTTCTGAAAATTTATCATTTTTATTGTAGAATGATAAGAATAAGAATGCATTAAGCTAGCTGGAGTATTTAGTAGCTCTAGCAGCTTTGACTAGCTAGTAATCATTCTATACCACCAGTCACAACAAGCCAAGCATGCTGTCTCAAATTTGCACTAACCTACAAGTACAATCTACATGTACCATACTCAGTGTTTGAAATGGAAAAAAATTAAGGTGGGTACACTATACATCATGCAGTCTTACAGATTAGTATTGCATAATAGCTATACACGTAATCTTATAATAGCTAAGGAATTAGTGAACTACTAAAACGAAAAAGAATATGACAGACCACCATTCCTGAGTATGTCTGTAGCATTTTTATACGCCACAGCATCCTTGGTGTGCAGTATTTTATAGCAGTGTTTGAGTGTACCAAGCTCTCACCACCCCTCTAGTCACTGCCTGTTATGTACTCAGTGTGAAGCACTGGTACAAGGCTAGAACAGACAGTGCTGTGCCCCCCCCCCCCCCCCCCCCCCCCGTGATGTGGCTGATCTAGTATCCAAGAGTGCAGTGCAGATGTATTCTACATGTAGATGAAATACATACAGAGGTACTCCATCATTGTAAGTCCTGATCCGAAGGGACTGAGTGCTCAGCCTCAGCCTGAAAATCTTGTCAGCACAGGACTGCAACCCAGGCTGTCTGAACTAGTAACATGTCAACGCAAGTTGTTTTGTTAGCGTCATGACATCTATTATACCACTATAATAATAGAGGTTAACTGCATAGTAATAATGATGTTAGGCCTGTATAAGCAATTTGTGAATATTTTTTCCTTCCTCATTTCTTCAATCTCAGGAGTAGATTTGTACATAATGTTTACAGCAAGCTACAACGTGTAATGCTATGGGAAATAAACAAATAATGCAAATACTAATACCGTATTAAGTGAAAGCATACCTCACCAGCAAAATTTGACAATCCTCTTTAGCCAAGTCTACTGAACACAAATATGCCTTTCTTCTTTTAGATGACTTCATGCTAAAATAGAACTTCTAATAGTTATATAATATGACTGTAATATATAGTAAAAGTGCTAAGTTAGCATGGAGTCCTCTGAACTTATACTGTTTGTTAGTTTTGTGAATAGTTTTGAAAATATCTGGAGACAAATAAACATAATACAGTATGTTCATGTATATGTATGCGTACATGTACGTAATACAGCATGTACATACACATGTATGTGTACATGTACGTGTACCCTTAGCGTACTACTTTTATTATAAACTAATTCACCAGCACTACTAACGGCTTCAAATACGTTGAAGAGAATGTGAATGCAAGTTCCAGAGATACATGTCCAATAGAACAGCCAATAATAAGAATTCATTCCTCTATTTCAAGCACGTGTATTTCTACCCCAATATTGAAGTTTCTAGCAGCTAAGAAAAGCATAGCAATGGAAGCAGGGCATGTAGTTAACAGCCTTCTGCTTACTTCATATGAGCTAGTTGGTGTTCTGTATACTGAGATTGCAAAGGAAAGACTGATACGAAAAGAAATTATACAAACCGCCAGATATAAGTTAAGGTCTATAATCGCTCCACCATGACAATATTACAGAAATAAAGTGTCAGCTATGTGTCAATGACTCATGTGAAAAATTATAATAATGTACGTCAGCTCTTTTAGTAATACAAAGGTCACTATTTTATTTATATAACTTGCTATAAACACATCGGCTGGTAGTTGGCCGAATGGCTACATTACTTATGTATAAGTAATAGCTATCCCCTCCAGAATACTGAGGTGATAAATTAGACCTAGCTACCGTATTTATTGTGGCATGTTAGGAGTGGTCAATTATGATTGATAAATCTCCGAATTTAGTCTATGGGGTCACAGAAATAACCTGTCAGCTCCGTGTCAACTCGTGTCAAAAGTTGAAAATAATGTTGTACCAGTGTTATGACTATAATTCACGTGTAAACCCTCTGTTTCAGTAGCAAAGTGTGAGTTGAGATACATGTATTTGAAATGAATAGAGACGCATGCAAGGGCAGTCATCATTCTAAATGCTTTGTAATTTCAATAATTTAATTGTACAGCACGTAGCCATGATAGTATTGTAATGGTTTCTGTGATTTGGTGCGGTCGTCCTTGGACGACTATCGACCCAGAAATGAAGTGCCTATGAGTGGTAATAGGACTTCGCATTACATGAAAGATCGAGCGGTCTCAGTAGCCCAAGAACTACCAAAGACGACCCATCTGGTTCCAAGTCTGACCTTCAGACTATACAATGAAAGAGAGTGATCCGACCTAGTAGGCGGTTCGCTAAGCGAATGACCTGACAAAAGGAAGTGAAAGTCTCTGTATCAAGTATAGATGTGTCTACAAAAACACTGTAACTCAATTTTTTTCAAAATTGGGTTTTTTGCATAAATGGTGTTGAAATACTATCTTACACCACATACTAAAATATTTTTGAAAAAAAGTTGGTCCTTATGGGTTTTTTGGGAGAGCAGAAACACCGTATCTCAATATTTGCGCTAGTGATTGTCAGCAAAAACAATGTAACTCCAGATTCCAACACATACAGTGCAATTTTGTCTCATTTTCTTTTCTGGAGTTGACTATTCAAGTATGTTTTTATCCTCTCACATCTCCTACATGACTCTATCATGAATCGATATAAACCCAAGTGAATTATAATATGTTTGGAGCCCCAGTAGCGGGGCTGTCTCGGCAAATATTTATTATCAGTTCCAATGAATCTATCACATAGGCTGTGTGGACTCTAACTTGCTCTGACTGTCAGTATGGTACAGCTAGAGAACACTAATTATGTGTTGGTACTCTGCATCATGATTGTACTCAGATATTACTCAGATTTAACTCGGACTTAATTTAATATGGAGCAATTTTGCCCATAATCGTTACATTTTCCTTGTCGAGCAAGTATTATAAAAGTGTGCCATTTCATCATCTCATTTTCTATCTAATGCACTAGTTTTTACATAATATATGCATTTCCCTATTTTTGCACAGAGCCTTTCGGTGGTTGTAGCTTCCATAAATTTATATTATTTATAAATATTTTTATGACATGCTCGGTTAAAAATGCAATATGGTTGAAAATACGGTCTATAAAGATTGACAAAACGATCAATGAAATATTCTACCATCTGCTGATGGAGATGTGCTTCTGGCAACATATGGAAGGTAGTGCTACGTTAAATGTTATGTTCCTTAAACTGGACCAGCGTTACATGAGCGCTTTCCCAATATTTGAAAATGAGAGCGCTTATACGACAACTTTTAGTTTCTAGATACTAAAAATTATGTGCAGAGAGATAATAAAGTAGGTGAAAATAAACCACATGGTTGAGATTTTATAAGTACATGTGTTTGGGCAATCACCACAGGGCCATTATGTTGGAAATTATGGGCACATCATTGCGGAAGGACTAGAAGCACTTGGGAAGCAAAATGTGATACAGGAAATCATAATAGAGTTTAATTTCATGAAAAATCTAAACCCAAAGTAAGAGTTGAGCCCCTGAAGACACCCAAAAAGCAAGAACCAAACTATCAACAAATGATTTCAGTTTTGCAGACGCTGCACACCTCATTAGCAAGAAAAGATAATCATAATCTAGTAAACCGAGTGTAAATATTTTATATTGAGTTGGATTTACAGAAATCTATGTTTCAACCTCATAATATCGGTGCAATGGGATGGTACTCTCTGTCACACATGCAAATATAGTCTGTATGTGTGCTTCTACATTGATTGCACTAATTTACAAGCTCATGCATTGTTTTCACAGATATTATTTGCTGATATAACTTCAATATTGTCTGCAGAAACACTGTAATTCATTAGATGCATTGTTTTTGCAGACAATCACTGAAGAGAGCCCAGCACGATGATTTTCCACAAAAACAATGTAACTGGATTATTTAGTTAAAAAATCAACATACAACAATAAAAATGGTACCATTAAACAGAAAATGTGATTTTGGTTCAGAATATATTTTGTTTGCATATCTAGGATTAATACAATTGGAGGGCTCAACTCAAACGCGTTTAGCCTTCTCCTGTAAAATTACAATATAGTGAGTTACACTGTTTTTGTGGAAAGGGGCAGTAAAAATGGTCCAATTCATGTAGAAAGTGAATATCAATGGATTCTGAGAGGTCGGGCCTCTGTACATGGGTATAAAAGGCATTAAAAGACTTAGATATAATCATATAATCATATACAACAATATAGGAGTAAAGTACAAGCAGATATATACATGTATGTGCACACAATAATGAGTGTCAGATGTAAGATACGATTTGGCATACCATCACAGTATTTTAGGCATGTAATGGCATGTTATATACGGGGGTGTTTGGATCAAACCAGGAATTTTATCAATATCACGCAAGTATTTGTTAGAGACTTATGGAATTTGCATATTTTGGTAACTGTTCTCTCCTGAAAGTCCTACTTTTGGATTATAGTAAAAAATAATTATTGAGACCAGTATTTTCCAAGATGGCAAAGAGCATGTTAGTGCTGTCACATGACAAAGAGTTGTTATAAACCTTTTAGCGAAGGAGGGCATCAAACCAGCGGAAACGTCTAGGAGATTCAGCCTACAGACTACCTCATACATGCACACTGTGCTAGTGGAAATATTGAGACGGACCATTCCGAATGTATTGAATAAATGATCTGGTGCGGAAGTTATACATGTAGCACCATTGTAAGCCAGCATAAAATCAGCTTGTCTCAATTTGCCTAGAATGGACATTTTCACAGACATGGTGTACAAAATGAACCCTAATTAAATATTTATGCTGTCATGATACAATGAGTCGTGCTCCCACAATGTTATTTTGCCAACGTTGTGGAGAATACCCTATTAACTTAGCTTTAGCTATGTTAATAGGATACTTAGCTATGTTACAATGTAGTAGCAAACGCTGCTTCCAATCCATCGAATAGTTTAGTATTAGAGTTATAGAATGCCCACATGTATGTTGACTAGACCTACAATTCATAGCCCTCAACTAATTTTTGTCAGACACTAAAGGAATTTGCTGTATCAGTCTTCTCATTCCCAGGTGTCTGTGTCTGCTCTACTAATCACTGATCATACTGTATTATTCAATGGCTGGTCATACTGCTAAAATAACCATAGGATTACATAAATTATGTAATTAAGTTCTCTCCGAAAGATTACAGGAAGTTCATAGCTTTGGGATTGTAGTGTAAGTATGGAGCTCCTGGGAACTCCCCTACCCATGGCTATATTTTGAAGAGCTCAAGCTACATGTATGTAGCTTCTCACATTCCACAGCGTGTAGGCAACACCCCTGCAACACGAGGCTTCTGTTTATAGAACTAGGGGAGCCCCAACCTTCCATGATACTTTTATTTTGTTCCACATTGCAACCCAGAGTTTTAAAAAGTGGATATAGCACCCGCAGGGTTTAACATTTTATTTCAATTGCTACTTGCTCCTTAAGTGGTGATCTTATGCTCATTGGTTCATCAGATATTCAAACTATCCATTTACAATGAAATATCTCTGTGATGAAATATATTTATTGGACAGGATGTATGATTCAAATAGCCTATAATTGTAGCTATGTAAAGCTGAGTTATATAATATCAGCTACCAGCAGAATGCAAGCTACTCCCCAGCTATATTATTTTTAGTCTAATATTTGACAAGAATAATGTGTCACCCAGCTGGCAGCGGATATCAAATAATACAATAAAATTAAATTAGCGTCTTTGATGAGAAAGTAATAGAATGATACTGCAGTAGAGAAGAAAACAGAACTTGTTTTTCTGATACCTACTTTAGAGTTGAGAAACAAACCAACAATGTTATGCTGCTAGATTTCATTAAAGGCTTTTCTTTTTTGAACTAAACTTTCTCTCATCAATCTAATCTGTTAGGAAAGAAAATCAGAGAAGCTTTATTCATCACCATTTTGTCTGATAGCTTGCCTGAACTTTCTCAACTTTATCTCAATACTAATGTCTCGGATCTCTATTGTAAAATGGAGTTGAATACCCATCATTAACATGGGGATAAAGCGAAAGAAGTGCACTTGAGTTCAAATCATACAACCTTTAATATACTGGAGGGAAATGTAGTTTTAATCGATGTGAAAACAAAAAATCTAGTGCACAAGAAACTATTAATTTGTGGCATACTGGCTTACAAGTAGTGACACACCAATAAAACCTATATTGCCAAGAAGCAAAGTCAGGCAAGATTATCAGTTGAATATTACTAAAGAGGTAATGATTATTTTAGTGCATAGCTGTTTTAAACTTGAGTCACAAGGCTAGACAACCTTTTATGTTTCTAAACAAATTATCGAGTTAAATTTTCTCCTAAAGCACTGTCCTACTTTATCCAGAAATTAGCGTTCACATCCCCTCATCAATGTACATGTATCTGAGTTCATCAGAATATTATAATACATCAGAGTCTCGCTGGCTGTGGAAGGGCATACGCTGAAAGGTGTTAGGTGTAAAACTTGAGCCTAAAATACACAAAGTTGCAGGTTTGGTACCTAAATATATCTAGCGCCATGTGATTAAAGACATGATCTGATTGGCTGGTTGATTGATCAAGTTCAAAATTGCAAGTATAAAAGAGCTTGAATGTTTACTTCCAACTCAATTCAATTGCTTACCCAGTTTCAAGATACTTTGAATATCGGAGCTTAAAGGTAAGTACTTCTGTCTTGCTGTACACAACGTAACAATTCTCTGATTAGACAGTATTTATATAAATACATGCAGTAGGCAGCGCTATCGTCTAATATTATATTAATTCTAGAAAAAAATGTTTGTTTCATAGTGACGATATCACTAATCAGTATTCAATACACATGTGATTTTAGTAACTATCATTTCTGCTACTACTATCATAGTTGATAAATAACACATATGCACTGTGATTCTAGATCCAACCTGTAAGGATGAATGTACTGTTGACTGTCGCTCTGCTGATCAGTTTGTTGGGACTGTTGGGAACCAGTTTAGCTTTGGACGTAGAACTGAGTGGTAAGTAAATGGCATGTACTTCCAAGTCATAGATCTCCTTTGAGCTTATCATCAGATTCTTTATGTTATATTCGTTTTTGTAAGTTAGAATTTGCATTAGGACTACCCTCTGTACCGGTTCTGTAACAGATTGCCTGTTTCTCTGAATTTATACAAGTGACTGTTGTCATATTTCATAATGAACTCTTATGTTGTGGTGGCCCTGGATAGAGACAAAGCCGGAAAATTATGATGATGAATGTGCTCTGATAATGGACAATTTTACTTTTTTATTTGACCTAAAACTATACGATAATTATTTTTATTCTTATACAGATCGATGGTAAATAGTTTACATGTATGTGTGTTAATTTATATTTCACAGGCTGCTATAAAGATTGTGTTAAAGCAGGCAAGAAGGCATGTTTCTTAAACGCTGGCAGGAAGTCATGCGTCAGGGGTGTTAAGAAGTCATGCAAGAAGACGTGTTCTTAAATTATGCTTACTGTGGTTATGATCATGATTACATACAATGTATTTGGTGATTTCTGAATAAAATCTGAGTCAAAGCTAAAATATTATTTTGTCGATGCTAAGCGAGATGCATGTATCTGTGGTTGATTTATACTTCAATCAACTTGTATGTGTTCAATTATATAATGTAAATTCAGTTATTCACATAAATATAGGACAGTAACTGGTTTATATGAAACATAAAAGGTGATTTTACTAATTTGTGATAATCTCAATGACTCTGCTAAGTGGAAGTGCCATAAACTGGAAGACTGTCTACTCTACTACAAATAACTCCAACTGACAACATTGTTGAAACTTGAGAATTTCTTGCATAGTTACGTTGTTTGGTCTCATTATACGTCTCTGTAGGGTGGGAAACCCACGGGCAAACACCAAATTTATTTCTCAATTTTGGGTCCGTTTCCAAAGCCTAGTATTGTGTAAATATGTGTTCAATAAAAAACCTTGTGATCCTATTAGAAAGAGTTGGTGCTCAGCTTTATAGCGATACATAATTTGCATGGTCTCAAAGAATTATGTAATGTCTAATGTGTGTTCAAAATACATCCATTTATATTCGATAGCTAGGGTTATAAGGGTGGGGTGGGGGGGGGGGTTAATACTTTTTAACATGACTTTATAGTCATGTAGATCATACTTTTAGACTCTTAGACTGAGAAGCACAATCTAGTGGTAATCCTGATCTCCAATAGACTGTGGCTGTCAGATCGGGATGATACTTTTATTTGTACAATGCAGTTCATGTACATGGAGAGCAGAGAGCGTATTACAATAAAGGTGGACAACTCCAAATTTAGAACAGACCTGCTAGTTGAAATTTTCTATCTATACGTGACAGATTGTATCTCGTGTGCATCAATTTAGTAATAGAGAGTGTTCAAATCAGAAAATACATGGTTGCAATAATAAAACCTCTCTCACGTCTTAGTGTCCCACCTTCAGTAAAAATATCATTCGCTTGATGTGTTATAGTGCCCTGGTGTTTTGAGTGTTTTTGATGAATTGCAACAGAAATATTTATGCTATTAAAATATGACATACATGTAGGTAATCAAAATGCAGCACCAACCAGTATTTGCATGTAATTAGAGAATTCCTTCTAGTAACGCACGTAGAAAATCAAAAACTTGTAAAGCATAACATTATGTTTATCTGGGGCTCACACTACAAGTTACCTATTCTATAATCTATCAAGTTACCAGAGTTTGATTTACATGTATATAAAACCATCAACAGCCAGTATTGTTGTTTCAGTGTAACGTATTAGAGTAGACAGTCTTCCAATTTATGGCATTTCCACTTAACAGAGTCATTGAGATATCACAAGTTAGTAAAACCACCTTTTATGTTTCATATAAACCAGTTACTGTCTTATATTTGTGTGAATAACTGAATTTACATTATATAACCGAAAACATGCGAGTTGATGAAGTATAAATCAACCACAGGTGAATGCATCTCGCTTAGCATCGACAAAATAATATTTTAGCTTTGACTCAGATTTTATTCAGAAATCACCAAATACAATGTACGTAATCATGATCATAACCACAGTAAGCATAATTTAAGAACAGGTCTTCTTGCATGACTTCTTAACACCCTTGACGCATGACTTCCTGCCAGCATTTAAGAAACAGCCCTTCTTGCCTACTTTAACACAATCTTTATAGCAGCCTGTGAAATATAAATTTACACACAAACATGTATAACTATTTACTATCGATCTGTGTAAGAATAAAAATGATTATTGTATAGTTTTAGGTCAAATAAAAAAGTAAAACTGTCCACTATAAGAGCACATTCATCATCATAATTTTTCGGCTTTGTCTCTATCCAAGGTCACCACAACATAAGAATTTATTATGAAATAATGACAACAGTCACTTGTATGAATTCGGTGAAACAGGCAATCTGTTACAGAACCGGTACAGAGGGTAGTCCTAATGCAAATTCTAACTTACAAAAACGAATATAACATAAAGAATCTGACGATAGGCTCAAAGGAGATCTATGACTTGGAAGTACATGTACATGCCATTTACTTACCACTCAGTTCTACATCCAAAGCTAAACTGGTTCCTAACAGTCCCAACAAACTGATCAGCAGAGTGACAGTCAACAGTACATTCATCCTTACAGGTTGGATCTAGAATCACAGTGTATTACAGCATTTATCTCTATAATATGTATGCCAAGATATCTGATATTTATCAACTATGATACATTGTAGTAGTAGCAGAAATGATAGCTACTAAAATCATGTGTGTATTGAATACTGATTGGTGATATCTTTTCTATGATACAACATTTTTTTCTCGGAATATAGTATTAGACAATAGATGCCTACTGCATGTATTTGTATAAATATTGTCAAATCAGAGAATTGTTACATTGTGCACAGCAAGACAGAAGTGCTTACCTTTAGCTCTGATATTCAAAAGTATCTTGAAACTGGAGAAGCAATTGAATTGAGTTGGAAGAAAACATTCAAGCTCTTTTATACCTGCAATTTTGAACTTGATCAATCAACCAGCCAATCAGATCATGTCTTTAATCATATGGCGCTAGATATATTTAGGTACCAAACCTGCAACTTTGTGTATTTTTAGACTCAAGTTTTACACCTAACACCTTTCAGCGTATGCCCTTCCACAGCCAGCCAGACTCTCATGTATTATAATATTCCAATGAACTCAGATACATTGATAAGGGATCGTGCACGCTAATTTCTAGATAAAATAGGACAGTGCTGTAGGGAAAAATTTGACTCGATAATTTGTTTAGAAACATAAAATGTTGCCTAGCCTTGTGACTCAAGTTTAAAACAGCTATGCACTAAAATAATCATTACCTCTTTAGTAGAATTTAACTGATAATCTTGCCTGACTTTCTTTTCTTGGCTATAGGTTTTATTGGTGTGTCACTACTTGTAGTCCAGTATGCCACAGTAATAGTCTTGTGCCTTAGATTTCTTGTTTTCACATCAATTACCACTACATTTCCCTCCAGTATATTAAAGGTTGTATGATTTAACTCAAACTCACTTCCTTCACTTTATCTCCATGCTAATGATTGGTATTCAACCCCATTTTACAATAGAGATTCGAGACATTAGCATTGAGATAAAGTTGAGAAAGTTTGGGCAAGCTATCAGACACAATGGTGATGAGTTGTGGAATATGCTGGGTTTACAGGAGAACGACATGGACAATTGACAATTTGGATAAAGCTTCTCTGATTTTCTTCCCTAACAAATTAAGTTGATGAGGAAAAGTTTAGTTCATAAAAGGAAAGCCTTTAATAAAATCTAGCAGCATAACGATGTTGATTTGCTTCTCAACTCTAAAGCAATTCTCAGAAAAACCTTCAAGGTCTGTTTTCTTCTCTATTGCAGTATCCATAGTCATTTTATTACTTTCTCATCAGAGCCACTAATCTAATTTTATTGTATTATTTGACATCCGCTGCCCGCTGGGTGACACACCATTCTTGTCAAATATTCGACTAAAAATAATATAGGTGGGGAGTAGCTTGCATTCTGCTGGTAGCTGATGTTATATATAACTCCGCTTTACATAGTTACATTATAGGCTATTTGAATCATACATCCTGTCCAATAAATATATTTCATCACAGAGATATTTCATTGTAAATGGCTAGTTTGAATATCTGATGAACTAATGAGCATAATATCACCACTTAAGGAGCAAGCACCAACTGAAATAAAATTTTAAGCCCTGAGGGTGCCACACCCACTTTTTAAAACTCTGAAACAAATCTGGTTTGTAATGTGGAATAAAATAAAAGTATCATGGAAGGTTGGGGCTCCCCTAGTTCTGTAAACAGAAGCCTGTATTGGAAGGGCGCTGCCTACATGCTGTGTGATGTGAGACGCTATGTAGCTTGAGCTCTTTAATTATAGTCATGTGTAGGGGAGTTCTTAGGAGCCCCATACTTCCAATACAATCCCAAAGCTATGAGCTTTCTGTACTCATTTGGAAAACTTAATTGCATGATTTATGTAATCTTATGTTTATTTTAGCGGTATGACTAGCCATTGAATAGTACAGTATAATCAGTGATTAGTAGAATACACACAGACACCTGGGAATGAGAAGACTGATACAGCAAAGTCCTTTAGTGTCTGAGGAAAGTTAATTGAGGCTATGAGTTGTAGGTCTAGCTAACATTCATGTGGGCATTCTTGTTAACACAGCTAAAGCTAAGTTAATAGGATATTCTACACATTGTGGGGAGCACGACTCATCGTATCATGACAGCATAAATATTTTATTAGGGTTCACTTTGTACACTATGTCTGTGCAAATTTCCATTCTAGGCGCATTGAGACAAGCTTTCATTATGCTGGCTCACAATAGTGCTACATTATATAACTTCCGCACCAGATTGTTTATTCAATACATTCGGAATGGTTCATCTCAATGTTTCCAGTTACACATTGTACATGTACGAGGCAGGCTGTAGGCTTAATCTCCTAGAAATTTCAGCTAGTTTGATGCCCTCCTTCATTAAAAGTTTTATAAGAACTTTTTGTCCTGTAAAAATTCTGGTCTCAAAAATTATTTTCTACTGTAATCTCAAAGTAGAACTTTCGGGAGAGAACAGTTACCAAAATTGGCAAATTTCATAAGTCTCTAACAAATACTTACCGAGATAATAATAAAATTCCTGGTTTGATTCAAACACCCCTCTATATAACATGCTATCAAATGCCTAAAATACTATCATGGCTACATGCTGTACTAGTAAATTATTAAAATTACAAAACATTTAGAATGGTAACTGTTCTTGCATGCGCCTCTATTCATTCAAATACATATATCTCAACTCACAGTCTGCTACTGAAACAGAAGGTTTACACGTTAATAGTCATAACACTGCTACAATATTATTTTCAACTTTTGACACGAGTTGGCACATGGCTGACAGGTTATTTCTGTGACCAACATAGACTAAATTTGGAGATTTACCAATCATAATTGACCACTCCAAAAATTCCACAATAAAGTCTAATTTATCACCTCAGTATTCTGGATGGGATAGCTATTACTTATAATTATTGTAGCCATTCGGCCAGCTACCAGCTGATACGTTTATAGCAAGTTATATAGATTTAGTGATTTTGTATATTACCAAAAGAGCTGAAGTATAATTATAATTTTTCGCAGGAGTCGTTGACACATAGCTGACACTTTATTTCTGTAATAATATTGACATGGTGGAGCGATTATAGACCTTAACTAATATCTGGCAGTTTGCATAATTTCTTTTCGTATCAGACTTCCTTTGCAATCTCAGTATATCAAACACCAATTTGCTCATATGAAGCAAGCAGAAGGCAGTTAGCTAACTACATGCACTGCTTCCATTGCAGCCTTGTATGTGTACCGTCAATTCCACCGTCAGTGCCTGTCACTGAGTGATGCTGTATGGTGATTTTAACCCAATTTTTGTTTTTATTTTTTTCATTAGCTGCTAAAAAGTTCAATATTGAGATAGAAATACATGTGCTTAAAATTAGAAGAAAACACTTTTTATTATTGGCTGTTCTAATGCACATGTATCTGTAGAACTTGTATTCACGTTCTCTTCAGCTTATTTGAAACCGTTAGTAGTGCCGGTGAATTAGTTTACGATAAAAGTAGTACGCTAAAGGCACCCGTACATGTACACATGCGTGTGTATGTACATGCTGTATTACGTACATGTACGCATACATGTGTATGTACATGATGTATTATGTTAATTTGTCTCCAGATATTTGTGTAACTGTTCACAAAACTAACAAACAGAATGCATTCAGAGGACTCCATGATCTACTATATTATCACATAATTGTATAATTATTAGAAGTACTGTTTTAGCACGAAGTCATCTGAAAGAAGAAAGGCTAAATGTATTTCATGTTCAGTGGATTGGGCTAAAGAAGATTGTCAAACTTTGCTAGTAAGATATACTTTTACTTACTAAGGTATTAGTATTTGCATTATTAGTTAATTCCCCATAGCATTACACGTGGTGGCTTGAGCTGCTTATCAGCTCCTACCAGCTCTTTTGACATTCCTCAAACACTTCTTGGAATAGATTGGTGGACACAGCCTTCTTCCCACGCTAACACAATATTTGTAGCAGCCTGTAGAAAATAACAATGAGTATTTGTTATGAAAGTGTTCTACTTAAAAATAAACATATTATATGTTATATGTTATATGCATGTAATATCTGGTCAAATAGCAAAATACTATTCTATTGCTACATTTTTAGGATGAACTTTACATCTGTAATAATATATGCAAGTATAAATACACAGAGACCGAGAATTTATTATAACATTTTTACTACGTAAGTCTATTCTTAATACAGATACGTTAAGTGCACAACGTACATGTAGCTTACCACAACATCCCAACCTAGGAATCTGATGGCAAACTCAAACCAGATAGAAGTTCACCTAAACCTATTGTATGTGCGAACAACTGCTTGTCCACTCATAAACTAAAGATCAGACTGTATTAACTGTATGTTACTCACCATCTAAGGCTGAACTGGTCCCCAACAGCTCTAGCACACTGATCAGTAGAGTGACAGCCAACAGTACATTCATCCTTACAGGTTAGATCTAAAAATATGACAGCAATATAGCTGATTCCTCGCTACATGTATTTGAGTTTATCAACTGTGATAGTGATAGCGAAAATAATATCTACTAAATATCATAGTGTTTAACAAACTACAACTTTTGCAAATCTTTTGCTACAACAAGCGATTTTTTTCTAGAAATATAATTTTAGTAGACAGTGTTGTCTACTCAATGTAAATACATGTATATTCTAATGATTAGAATTGGTACTTTGTGTACAGCACAATGCAGTTATGCGTACTTGCCTTTTGCTCCGATATTCAAAATATTTTAAAAATTGGATAAGCAATTAAATTGAGTTGGAGGTAACCATTTAAGCTCTTTTAAACATGCCATTTTAAAGTCAACCAGTAAACCAGCCGATTAGATCATGTCTTTGATCACATGAAGCCAGATGCATTTAGATGCCAAACCTGCGGTTTTATGTATTTTTAGGCTCCAGTTTGACACATGACATCTTTCAGCATGTGCCTTCCAGTGACCAGCAATGCCCTCATTTATGAAACATTATGATTTTGCCAGACTCTTAATACATAGTTCCCATGATGTCAGAGATACATTGATGGTTCTGATGTGTCCGCTACGACTTGGGACAGTATTCAAAAACATAAATGGTTTCCTAGATTACTAAATCAATTTTTGTAACACCAATTCAAGGCAGCTATGCACTACAGCAATAACAATGTCTTAAGTAAAGCACAGCTGATAATCTCGTCTACATGTAAATATATTGTTGGTGTTAGGTTACATTGGTGCATTGCTGGTAGTGGGTACAGAATTCATCCTGTATAAAAGCCGTGTGATTTGAACGCAGCCTTAACTTACATTTGTTTCTCTCTATCTAGATGCTAATGCTTTGTGCTAAATTGATTAATTGAAATGAACTACCACTTCATCATCTAGCAGCATTCAGGTAAATTAGCAAACAGAATTTTGAAACAGAGTTCTGAGATATGATGTGTGTACAGTAAGGCAACGGGTTTAAAAATGATTCCAGCCTCTTCAACCTCCGTCCCTAGCACATTAGCTAATAGAAGGAAAACTTTCAGAGGCACCTTTGCTTTAATGGAGTCAAAACGCATAACGTCATTGAATTGCATCTCACTCCAAGGCTGAGTATCGGCCAAGCGTTCAACGCCTGTTTTCTTCACAGGTTCAGTCTCCATAATTATGCCATATCTTTCCTATCAGAGTCACAATTCTAATTTTAGCAATAATTATCTGCCCACTGGGTAAGACACTATTCCTGTTGAGCATTGGACAAAAGTGTTTGGCAGTCCATTCACTTCCTGTAGGTGGGAAGTAGTGTGAATTCTGCTGGTAGCTGATATTATATAATATCAGCTTTATATAGTGTGGCTACATTATAATAAGCTGTTTGAGTCATACATCCTGTTTAATAATTAACACAAAAGTCATGTTGTATAATATATACAACTATATAAACTACGGATCTTTAAACATTGGAGATGACTACACATACAATTGTGTTATATAAATGTGTAATTATATGCATTATTTGTGAATATTAGTCTCAATGATCCTAATTTTATGATAGGGCTCTTCTAAGGGTATGCTACGCAGCTGCACAACTACTACGAAAATCGCAAATTTGAATAACTGAAACCATTGTTAGGTGCTACACAAAAGTTGCGTTTCTTTTGTAAATAAAAGAATTTGTCTATCCACTAGTTGTACTAAAAGCAAGTGTTATTTGCCCTTACAATGTTACATGTATGTAGCATCAGAAGACAACTCCTAATATATCTGTATTTGCCATTTTCTGTGTACACTCCCATAGCTCTCAAGTGGTAGAAAGTGGAATAAAGCATTTCCCTGTTACTCCACTAGTCGATCATTGACATCCATCCTTCCAGAACACAAATAACATAATATGACATAATAATACAATAATACAATGTATATTATTAGTATAATATTAAGGAATCTAAACAATTCTTTAATATTGACAGGTAATCGCATTGAATACCATTGGATTACCCTGCACTGATACCACCGAACATGATGCAGGCTAATTTGTATATTTCTATAATTAGTGTCTTCTTAGTTGTTTAGACCGGCCTTGGTCACAAATCAAAATCCTTGTACATGCATATAACAGCTATTCCATACGGTTGACTCTAGGCATATCTACATTATATAATATTGGTCACTGGCGAAGCTTCCTTTAACTCATATTATTCCAGGATACAAGTTTAGTAATAAGAAATGAATACTCTAAACAGCTGCTATTATATTTTGTAGATGTACAACTAACCACAGTCTAGTCAAATTAAGATTGATAGGACTAATAACATATCACTGTAAAAATATATTGTACGAAAATCACCAAAAGTACAAGCTAATGAGTATGTGTGATCTAATCAAGTACTAAATACTTCAGTTTATATTACATAGTACCTTTACAAGCTGTTACAAAGGTGTCAAGAAAGCCAAAAAAACTTGGTGCTAATTTTTTGTGCATTTTAATAACAAATATTTTAACCTATACTGTCAATCACTATGTGACTCTCTTACCAGTGAAACCATATTGTGGTTTGGGGTGGGGGGGGGACTTCTGTTATGAGATATTTGTTGACTTAAACCAATCAAAAAGCTGGTTAGCTTGTTGGGCAATAAATAGTAGTACTGGCCTAGAGCTATTCAAAAGAGTCTGCCAGTATAAGTGCTGATGAAGCCATCTGCAACTTTATTTCAAACAAAGACAGTCTATTTAATATGAGTAACCTATTTCACCTTGTTATACAGCACATGGAGAGGTCATTGTTCAAAAAATTTTCTATTAGTCAAGAGTTTGTAAATTCCTTTTACACATTTGATAACATGATACTTGGCCATGTACCTGTATATTTCCTTGTCTTTGTATGTCAAACTTCAAGGAAGTGCAGCTAGCAAGGGGACGCCTTCCTTACATTTATGACAGGCTATAAATACAACAAGAAGACAACTTTATAGCTTCTATTATTAATTCCCATGAGTGAATGGGAGAAGTGGGTGCCTATTGTCATTCAGGTCTCCAAAATACACATGGTAATGTACTTAGGTAATACAATATAACTGCATTGAAAAAAGAAATAAATGGTTAAAATTAGCTTAACCAGTTTCCAATTACATTTTCCCATTCATGCAAGAGAGGACAACTCAGAAACGCTACACAGACATTGGAATTTCATCTAAATGTACTTTAACAACTAGCTAGCAGATATGAATCGATGCGACCCTCAGCGATGCTGGAAAATACACTGAGATGAACAGTAATTCAAAGACTAGATTTCCATGATGATCTCTATTCTGATTGAAAGCATCTGAAACAGGTAAAAAAAATAAACAGAAAACTACATACTGTATATAGCAAAATAATCTCACTTTCGCCGTTATGGGTCATTATGGGAGTTTGAGTGGCACACCCTAGAGTTGATTGATACTGCGGCTAGAAACAGAAGTAAAAAAGAGTTATATTTAGAAATAAATGGCTAGGAAGTATTTCCTTAAAATGTCCAATTTTTAAATATGGGTATGACTATTTTCGTAAAATATGCATATTGCGGAATCTGCGTCTCTTCACCCCGTAGCACAATAAAGTGGTATTAAGGTCAATGAGTGTCACTATTCTAAAATATTTATGAGTTTGTGTACATATATAAGTGTTTTGGTAAGCCTCTGCAATCATAACATTTCAGAGAAGCAGTCTGGAGAATACTTGAGGAATTAATCAAAACTTCGACTGGTAAAGTAACAATTATTGGTGCTCTTTTATTTAACTTTTTGTGTGTTTAATCAATGTAAGAAACTTGGTATAAGCTATCGTTTTATTGATGTCGAAAAAATCTCACGTTAGCATTTGGTATGTATATTTTTTTCTGTTTATCCAATCAATTCTATGCAGTAATTCAAATTACACAATCGCATTCGATACGCCGTCAAACAGAGAGTTGCCTGTTGGTGGTTATTTGGTAACGAGGGAATTTTAATCATTTAAATTCATACTAATTTTCCATAATAATATTATTATGATCAGGATTGTGCAATTGCACTCCAAAAAAACATTCTTTGGAAATAAATATGATTGTAAAAATATTAGTATGCGTATATGTAGATGGTTTGATTTTAGAGAGGAAAATGAGATTTGCCTACATATCCATTCTGTTGTCATGCATGATGGCTCTTCTTGGACTAGCATTTGGTCAGCGAGGTAAGTAGTTTGCGAAATCATCATACATGTACCTTAATGTCATCTACATGTACTCAATTGTTAACTACCCTACGGTTCATGTTGTAAGATTTTACCTTAAAAAATAGACTATCATAGATTTAACAACAAAAGTGGTAGTGACATCTAAGAGTCAACTTTGTGAATATTTCTCTAATTCCTATGCCAGAGATTTTCCATTGCTGTGGTAGAATTGCTTATAATTGCTATCATTTACATTGTACATGAACTTACCGTATGTTGGGGGGTTTGGCCATTTTTTTATATATTGATGTATTTTAGCAAAGAAATTATTTTTGAGCAGTCAGAGACTTGTTTCAAATCCATCAAAATATCAGTCCCTGACGGGGATTTGAACCCGGGCCTCTACGGTGCTGAGCTACACCACCTCAGCAACATTGGTTGTTGAGCTGGTGTAGTGGTAGCATGTTCTGTTCACTGCGCTAGGCAGTTAGGAGCCGGTTAGGTGCCGGATAGGTGCCAGTTAGGTGCCGGTTAGGTGCCGGTTAGGTGCCGGACAGGTGCCGGATAGGTGCCGGACAGGTGTCATAGATGTCCTGGGTTCAAACCCCAGTCAAAGACTGGTATTTTCATGTATTTGAAACAAGTCTCCAACTGCTCAAAACTAATTTCCTTGCTAACAATATATCAACTTACCGTATGCATATTGTACAATCCGTGCAACACAATCATGTAAGTTTAAATAGCGGTAAGAGACACTTACATGTAGCTGCGGACTACTAGTGCATACGTACATGTATTTGATTCAGCCTTTGTGCAGCCATGTTGGAAGTCAATTCCCTCTACTTTTTTTTCTATAGTGTCCTCGGAAGTGTGCTTCAACAAAAGGAAATTCATCTGCCTAAGAAACATGGAATATCTGCCAGATAATGCGGCAAATCCCCAAGGATACTGCAGTAGAGTAGCACAAATATTCTGTGTCCAGAAATAAAAGTCCATAATTTGAATAATGCACTTTAACTCTAGTGTATGGCTGAGAATATTCATGCACATTAGTTCCCGAAGTCTATCCTATCTACAGAACGCTGTATCTTCACAAGCTAATTAATATAAATGTAATAAATCAAAATAAACAAACTGAAACTAGCAATCTGATGTTAGTCTGACTAGTTTTCTTCTTCTTCATGAATGAAATTAAATTTTTAAATACATCATATTATACCTGTAGATCAGTTCAACAATATGAAATGTCAAATATTATGTATCAAGGTGGTGCAGTGATTTAGGCGTTAAACCCAATCCCACTCAGTCCATTGTGAGAGGTGAGCATTTCTCAGTCGAGATTCATTCGCATGTTCTACAGTATTTTATTGCCAACACTATAACAGCTGTCTAACAGATAGTAATACAAAGATTCTGCTTTAGATTCCCATAAATTTTTATTTTAGTCGGACATAAAACAAGTCAGTAAATGTGAATTCAGTGTCAAGGAAATACAAGTAATTGCATGTAATATTACGACTATTAGGAAAAACTACATGTACAAGGAACTTAGCATTTCCTTGTTTCCTCATAATGGTATTATGGGTAGAGATTTGGGGAGTTATCATTTATGATTAATTTATTGACCAGTGGTTGGTATCTTATGCATATACATTGTATACAAAACTAATAAAATTATTTTTGTTGAGGTGTTATTGGGAAAGTTCAGTGTCAATGGAAGCCAAAATTTCGGAACTAAACTACTGCAGTAGAGCATCAAACATAATATTTAGAGCAAATTTAATTGGATGTTTTTCTGCTAGATAAACAAACATATTGAAGACTGAAAATTTACATAGTATGGCCATTTATCAGGGGACATCAATGACAACTTCTACAATCAACTTCCACTAAGTCCATGTTGCTTGAGGGATCTCTTTTGTTCAGAATTGCGCTCTATGGACTTGAAACTATTCAAACTTTGCTAGCTGACTCTCAGTGTTGCTGGAAAATACACTGAGATGAACAATAATTCAAAGAGTAGATTTTGTGATTTCTATTCTGATTGAAAGCATCTGAAACAAGTTGAAATACATGAATCTAGTGAGAAGGAAATGATCAATATTATCATTAAATAACACTACATGACTGTACACTTACTGTTTCCTTGTAATCATAATTATGTAAAAGTAGTAAACACGATGATAGAATGAACACATAAATTATTTCACAATTGATCTGAGTGTAACCTTTTACCTACACGTGGGCTATGTGCAGTTTGTATGGGGCAGGGCCAATGGTGACGTGTCACATAGGTAGTTATGACTCTCATGAGGTATAAAGGTGTTTCAGTAAATTTAAATAACACAGAGCAACACTGATTGGACATATAACACCTAAAGAACAACAAGTAAAGTAAGACTATTCAATTTTTTTCTATCTATCTTATTTCATTGGTAGGGGCACTAAAACATCTTGCAAATAAAAGATAGAAACAGCATCCGCTGTTAGTGATTTCAATATGCTGGTATATAACAGTTTAATAATTATATTTACAATGTGACTTTAATTTGGTTAAGGTGGCCTAGGTGCTACTCTGCAGTAAGGAGCCACCCATTAATCAAGAATTAGAGAAATTTGTGTAATACAGGTTATAATGATTGCATTATATTCATTTTAGAGCCAACTAACATGAGGGTAATTGTGTTGTCTTTACTACTCAGCGCTGTGGCTATATTTGGGCTGAATGCCTGGAAACCTTCTGGTTGGGAAACTGGTATGTAAGCTTACTACACCTGACACTCTATCTGATACATATATTTGCACCTGTCCAATTTTTTACTGGCACTATTTTTTTTGTTTTTAAGCTGCATTGTTTGTATCATAGAAATTAGAGCATTTTTGGTGATAGTACCATAGTACCAAGAGTTCACTTGTAAGTCCTTCATTAGTTCGAGCAACCAATTTGCTGAGGAGTCATACATATACATGATTGTATTGTCACAATTATATATAGGTCTTGGTAATATTCGATATAAAGTGATGAAGGTAGCAATCAGTAAATGTCCAACTGCGTTCTTTAACAAGACATTCTGCACTGTGTTGTATAATCTGGTCCAGGGAAAGTCAATAAATCTCATTTCATGCCAATATTAAGTCTCTATATGTATAATTGCAATCTATTCACCGCTATTGCTCTAAACTGTCTATAATTTACGGCAATCAGTCACAATTCTCCCCACACATACCGATGTACTTTCGCGCAATTGTTGATTTTCTATTTTTC
The DNA here is from genome assembly GCA_935421135.1 of Bugulina stolonifera. Taxonomy (NCBI): domain Eukaryota; kingdom Metazoa; phylum Bryozoa; class Gymnolaemata; order Cheilostomatida; family Bugulidae; genus Bugulina; species Bugulina stolonifera. Next base: position 14,395,809 of record OW285196.1, read on the forward strand.
TAGTGTCCTTTAAAGTCTGCTTTAATAAGAAGATGAATTTATGCTTAAGAGGGCAAGAAAACTGGCCAAACATCCGCGAGTATGATAGACGGCACTGCAAACGGGAAGCAGAATTATGGTGCTTTAGAAGATAAAGAGTAATACAACAACGTCAATGTTACATGCTAACATGCTCTGCTTGAACATGTAAAATACATGGACAAAATAAGATTGCTCACAGCAAATTACTATAATAGTAATTTGCTGTGAGCAATCTTATTATTATTTTGCCAAAACTTTTGTTAAACCTTCATAGGTATAATAATCACCTTTAAAATAAATATGATTCAACTGTCACTGCGGATTTATGCAGTAGATTATATTTCATTCTAATGGACACATGTAGGGCACCTGCTAGAAATTGCATAGTAAGTGTACTACAGGAGAACTATTGAAGCTGTGGTGACCTTAAATGTACATTGGTAACTACTCTGAGAGCTCTTGGTAAATCTCATGACCTTATGAATTACTTAGAGATCTTTCCACATAATTGCATCAACTAAGTTAGTTTGCTGTGTCATAACATGATGGATGGAGAAGACAACTTCTGCATATTGAAAATTAAGTGATTGTTATTATTATCATAAACGTAAATAATATTATGCTATGTATGGCTAAATTCAACATGTCATTTACTTAAAAGTCAGACCAACTGTACAAATAGGCTGGTAAAAGCCTAAATAATCTTGATGGTTGTCTCAGTTGTGAAATTCAAAATACAGAGACATTGAATTGTACATCACAATTATTTGATTTCATTGCACAGCTGTTGCAATAAAGAAAAGTAATAATAACTTGTTAATCCCTATTGATGATAAAATCAGAGAATTAATGTTTTCTCTGCTAACATTTAGAAGCTAAGGACTAGTCTCTAATCAATAATATTTATAGCATAGCTAGTAGATACTTCTAAGAACACACAGCAAACCCAATGTGAGCTAACTGGCTGAGGGTAGATAGCTTAGCTGCTGTACACGCAGTCAAAATTTTTTGCAAACTTGATGCATTAATAACTATAAAGCTAACTTATTAATCAACATAGCAAACTAGTTAAAATATTATAGATCAACCCTGCTATAAGGAAAACCATGCCTTGCCAACCACAAAGTTTGTTGATGTCTGGTAGAATTACCTTAGCACATGTTGGCACATGTTAGTACGTTAGCATGTTACAATGTAGCACATGGCCTTTTGCCATATTTCCTGGCATGGTTACCAGACAGTTATCATGGGGCGCTATGTACAATATATCGAAACTGAAAGATAAATTTAGTTATGCGGATTAAACTTAATTTAAATTTTAAAATTAATGATTTCCTCAAAAACACGCAAACCAAAATATGGAATGGATTGAACAGATTTGGCAAATCAACTTGTTTTCCTTAAAAATTGAACTATAAAAAAGGGAACAGCTTGTGTCTGCACCACAAAGCTTTTCCTCCACATGCACCAAACATGTAAGTCAAACTACTATCTTGAATATACAATGTACATGTATGTAGTCATCCTAAATAATTATTAGCTTCACTAACCTGCAGTATTTATGGTATTGGAATAATTGTTTATTTTATAATGCACTTAGAGTATAGCGGTTTACTGGTGAATATGAGATGTTAATACAATGTACACTAAATACGTACATTTAAATGGCTTATGAGGTCTGATTTGTGCATTCTTCAATACAGCCTTCCAAACTTGGGTATGTCGTACATTTTCATTTGTGCTACTATAAGCAGAGTTGTGTTTTCTTGCCCACACTTGACCAGCCAACACTCTGTTAACTATGTTCTATGCTACCTCATACACTGCGAAATAACATTCCTGTAAATAACTTTTTGGTGTTATAACATAAATTATATCAATGCTGTTTTGAAATGCATCTACTTGTGTGTTTTTTTACAGTTTTACACAGCTTATAAAAGAAAGCATCCATTATGAAAACAGCTATTATAGTTCTACTGCTTTGCATGCTTGTTGCTGTATTTGGTGGACACCCTGGATGCCATCGCACGCCTGGATTTAGTAAGTACCAGTAGGTGCATTTAAATCAAATATTTTTATAGCCTCACAATTGCCAGATAGTTTTAACCTATCATTTTATTAACTTCAAAGTAAGAGTTCCATGTTGCGTTATTCACTGCCCTGCTTGACGTGTACAACTTACAAAAATGAAAGAAAATTGAATTACAGCGACTTATTGACACAGCTTTTCTACATAACTGGGACTTTCTTAGATTAATGCATTTTACGGTTAGAACAACATGCAGTTGGCTTTACCTTATATTTGTGGTAAAAGAACTGTCGTTATTGTATATTTGTTGCAGATGACTTTGATGCCTGTCTCTGCAGAGAGAAGGCTCTATGTGCACGGATATCACCATCTGATCCAGATTGCATCCAAAGAGCAGTAGCATACTGTTACAACCTTCAACCCTAGGATGAAACTACCAACACACCATGTGCTACTTCTTTGCCCTAGTTTTTCAGAACTTAACATTCAGATTATACAATGTCATAATATTATGTATTTTGCTTTTGTATAGAACAAGTTTTAAAAGTTTCCAGTTGTTTGTCAATATTCAGAATTAGAACCAAATAAAGGCGAGAAACAATACATGAGTATTTGACATTGCTGATCCTTTCTTTTTAAATCTATAATTCAACCCAATACTGCTAAAATATCACCACAGGAATGCACACAGTAATTGTAGGTTGATACTACTAGTGAAGTGAACCTTGTAACTGTATTTTTGCACATTATATTGAAATAATTCATTTAAATATTGCCACGGATTTTGCACAAAGCCATGTAATCAATCACAGGCAAGATTTGCAAAGTTCTTGTGGTGCTTCAGTAATTATTCACAAGAATAATGACGCAATTTATGCTGGAATAATAAATTGACAACCAGTTTTATGTAGAGATCTTACTCATCAAATGCTACGTGGAACAGATGAACAACTGCTCTAGCCTTTTTATTTGAACGAAAATACTGTAACAGAGGGCATCCTTTTCATTCCTGTTACATGTGTTCTAAAATATAACCCTAGTGAAAGATGTGTCTTGCTGTGTCAGGTTCTTATTGCATAATAGGCAATATGAACCTGACACAGCAACACACAACTTTCACTAAGGTTATATTTCAGAACATATGTAACAGAAAGTGTCAGATAACAATTTAAATGATTTTTTATGATGATTATAATCATCATAAAAAATCATTTAGATTGATATCTGACACTTCTAATTTTGGATCCTTCGGAGTGGATGAATCAGGGGTGTACAGTGGCAGTGTAATTTAAACTGCCACTGTAGGAGCTACATGTATATAAGGAACTCAGTCTATTGTAAGCATTCACTTCATCCCCACTTTTGTGGTCAGGTAATATCTCATAATTATATTTACGTGTCATTAAACTCAGATGATCAGTATGGGAACTCTGAAGAGCTCACCAAAGTACAGAATTCGTCGACTTCTGGTGGCAACCTTTTATTTCGTGCTTTTGTGTCTTGGTGGTGAGAAGAATTTTATTGTGTTTATGAGTACCGGTGCTAAAAATATGTGCTAAAACCAGTAGCTAACTTGAGAGATAACAGGGTGCATCATTTGAGATCATTTTATGCAATTCTACAAAGTAGCGAGTAATGCCGACTGCTAAACGATCATATACATGTAGATACAATTATTTGGATAAAAGAAAACCACACACTTTGAATCAATAGAGGATTACAAATTCTTGACATATTATTTGTGTAAAGAAATCTACCCAAGAGTGTGTATAATTATTATCATATAATCATCTACATGTACTGATGCATTCTTGCTCCTAACACCATTGATTTGGCTCAGGAAAATTTTAGCTATTTCTATACGCTCATACAATGTAGTTCGGTTAATGGTCAATAAAGGTGAATTTTCTACATTCCTTGTCATGTGCAACTATGACTGTGCAAGGTCTGTTTTTAGAAGGTGCTTGTCTGTGCAGTTTGATTTAAGGTGCGTTTACACTACACCAACCCCGACACCAACTCCGACACCAACTCCAACACCAACTCCCAACTATGTGTTTACACTATACCGACTAGTTGTTGACCATGCAATCAATTAATTGCCAGTACCCACATCCGCAAGCATGCTTGTACAAGTGTACATGTACTGTGATTATAGTAAATAAGCATAAAAAGCTTTGGATTCATCATCTATGATCAACAGCTAATCCTAGATTTGTAAACTGGCTGGTAGTTAGCTGGTGGTTCGCTCTTGAAAACTATACATGTACTTCAAATTAAAGTTTGTAAGTATCACTTTGAATAGCTAGTGCTATGGAAAGTTTTTCCCATAATAAAGCTTTAGGTTTATCATCAATAATCCAGAGCCAATCCTAGATTTGCAAAACAGATGATAGTTATAATTAAAATACTGATTTCTGATTGTTCAATACCCTCCGAATTGTCGAAGTAACCCATCACTGTTGGGTTGCTCCAACTCCGTCTCCGATAATAGGGATTTCCAACACCGACACCGACTTTTGTGTTTACACTACACCAACTTTGCCGGAGTTGAGCAGAAAAGGCGGAGTTGGTGTCGGAGTTGGTGTCGGAGTTGGTGTCGGAGTTGGTGTAGTGTAAACGCACTTTTATGTGTTCTCCACAGTGAGCTGGGGATTATGTCTCCAAAATTGCTTGGTGTGCATTTCTTGTGTTGGATAAAATTTTCTTTGCTTCTTACCAAATGAGTATAATACATATTACTGGCATATTTCATTGAGCCTTTTGTATATTTTTTGTTGTTTTTGTTGGCTAACACCTGGTATCCTATTTATGTGCTGCTGCTTTTGTGCAAAATTCTGCTGAACAGTAGTTGGTATTGACTGGTTTAAAGAATGGTTTTACACTACAAATCATCCGCTTTGGCATTCATGATCCATTCTTCAACTTACTACACTGAAGCCCAAAGTTTTCTTTGTGCAGCTGTAACTATAACCGTTAATATTACTACTTTACAACTTGGTCCCTTCCTTAGCTTGATGTTTATTCTCTTATTTGAGCTTATGCTGCAGTGAGGACCAGTTGGTCAAACATTCGTCTTGATATTTTGCATGCTTTGGACTGTTCAAATATATTGAAAACAAAACAAAATGCTTTTTTGAATAAGTAAAGCTGATATACAGTAATTGGACTGTCTCCGAACAAATGAGTTGGTTTATATGTTGGTGCCTACAATAACTACTAAGTAATCAAATATTACTGCAAAATATAATATTTTAATTTGATTATTAATAATACAGTAATGTACATGTACATGTACATGTACATGTACACTGTAGGTACATTTATAAATCATAATATACATGTACATGTAAATCGCTGATTGTTAACACATACAAATAATTACATGTACATGTACACATACATGTAGGTTATACAGATAATCAAACTGATTTCAATATTTTTCAAGCATGTAACCAATACCTTTTTGCAGGTGATGCAACTAACACCTTCATTCGCTGGGGAAAGTCGACTTGTACTCAGAATACATTCACACTATATGCAGGTACGTAAAATAATAATACGATTTACTTATTTCTGAGATAAATTATATGTGGCGTGCTACCCGTGCAAATGAGATGGTGATAAATACATGTACAACTATTAAACACTAGACAGGTTTTCTAATATTTCTACTCATTTGAGTCCTGCAAATTTCAAAAGTAATAACCTAAAGCTAGCAATCAATCTGGAACAAAACGCGTCTTACATACATGTATGTCTGGCAATGCATGTGTGTCACCTACATGTAATTGGTTACAGGTTTAGCAGTAGGGGTGAACTCTGCTACACCAATTTGTGCTCCAGAGAGCAACGAGATATCTCGTGAAAGTCTTGACCTCCAGAGTGCACCAAATGTTTCAGCTATCAGATTTGGTTTTCAAGCTCTATCAAATCCCCAGGCTTTCCAAAGTGTTAACGGCAACATTGTAAATTGTGCTGCATGTGATGTTGGACCACGTGCTATTGTAAGTTACGAAATTATAATTATATTCATCATACACTTTTTATTACGACCTACGATGGTTATATCTACTTACTGTACATGCAAATCCCGCAATCAAAATATATGTACATGATCAAGTCTGTGAAAAGACTGAACCATAACGACACCCATATGCATTTTAATAGAGTTTCATTGAGTTTGTGTTAAAATTTTAGTTAACTGTAATTGGACAAACATCTTGTCCTTACAGTAATTGGGACATTGCGCACTCTGGGTATTTGATGACATCAGAGTTCCGAGAAGCTACATCTGAACCAATCTGCATGGCCAGTGATTCGACTCCACCTGCGTATGATATTAGACCAGATAGTTCAGCTCCTCAACTCAGATTTGTCAGGTCTGGCTCTGGACTCTGGAGAAGAAACAAGCTAATGACATGCACAGTCTGCATCAAAGTCCGATAATCTCATCTTGAAACTTTGATGAAGCCAAAAGTTTGTAATTCAAACGCAGAGTTTACTCCAACAAAGTTCGGACTCGGTAGCTTGACCAACAAATAGTAGACTTGGATTATAATTGGTACTGTTATGTTTAGAAACTCACATTTACATAAGTCGTGCTTGCTGTCTTCAACAGGTAGCTTTAATCTATTAGTTATATAATAATAATTTTATCACTTCATGTAATCAGAACTACTCGCTATTGACTTGCTTTTGTGGTATACTGCCCAAAATATAATATCTATGTGCTTAGAACATTAGCCTAATTTCTATTAACCTACAGAGTTCATCAATCTGTATTGTACTTCTAAGAACTTGAGAGTTTATAGCTATAGTAGAGAGCGATTGTGCTATCAAGTCTGAAGTAATGCACAGTAATTTACTACACTTATGTAAAAATTGCAACGAACACATACCTACCTACATGCACATACCATACATGTACCTTGCTCCAAAAAATGCATAGTATTTACATTTATTTTACTGGGTTAGAGTAGCAATTCTTTCTTGGTGATTGTAAACCGTTCAAATGCATCTAGATAATGAGAATGCTGTTTAGTTTTTACATAGTGCAAGTATTATTCATAATGGTGTTGGAAAATTTCTCTCAAATTGGATGTATGTCACATTGTCTGGTGTCAAACAGGATCTTGTACTACCTAAACCCCTATTAGGTTTACAATCGGATGTACACGTATATTTACCACATGTAATTAATAATCCTTCAGCTTAGACGGAGGTTCAAGAAATAGAGTGTGATTCACTCATCGGTACTGTTCCAATCTCTGACCTTATTACAATGTCGATAGAATCTATAAGAATATTCTACGAGATTAGTCACAGCCTACACGCACATACGCATGAGCAAATGTTACAGTGTAAGAATATGGATGAACTGTACGTCTCAGTGAAACTATCAGCCGTTTATCTGTGGTGCATTGTAGCTCTTGTTGAAGGACATAGTTATGCTGTAGACATCAACTAATGTTTTATTGTTTAGTTTTGAGCGTAGTTGATTCCGAATTTTCACTCTTCTATTAAAACTACCATATTTGTTTGGCTCTATATTATTCACACTGTGTCAATATACGACAGGATGCACATTTTTAATGTTATTGTGTTAGTGTAAAATATTAGTGTTTTGACTGGATGTGGTATCAGATTTATTTCCGTAATAGTCAACACAGAATTAAAAATGTGTTATTCTGCACTCCATTCGCCAAATATTGAACCAATCTGATCATAGTAAATATTATTATTTACGCTGTAGATAGTTAGGTAGACGCACCAGATAACTAGAGATGGCAGCGAAACACAAATACTCGACACACTGATCCTTCGAAGCGCTACTCAGTTATACATACACATAATAATTGTAAATAATGATGATTTGGAGTAATAGGGTGTTATAATATGTAATGCATACTTATTTCATTAAAGAGTTTATAGAGTAATGTCACATGAACTAATATTTATCCATAGCATCTACTGAACAATTAAATCAATGGTAGTATGTCCAGTTATTTCCGGCACTGGGCTTTGCAATTATCTCGGGCTTCTTTACGAGCTTGCCTGCGATCATTTCGTCGACCCTCTTTGCGAAATGCTCTACGGGACTCTTTACGAGCTTCTCTGCGAGCCTCTCTGGTGTTCTGCAGGCGTCCTGCTTTCCAAACCATTCTATCTTCCTTCCTTGTCAAGTCATGTGTAGCATTGACTTTGAAGCCATCCATGCAATCATTCACACACATTTTCAGTTCTACAAATAGATTTAGTGTTAATGAAAATCTGGGAGACAGAAGCCGTTACCGTTTCATACTGTAACAAAGAAGAGTATTTCAATTTGCATACACAGACCTCTGTAAATGAGCCTCAGAGACCTCATGCATTGAACGGAAAAGTATTTGTGGACGGGCTGTTATTCGCTAGAAATTCAGGCATAGAGCCTTTCTTTGCTGAGGAGTTTCCAATGTACATGTGGCTATATTCAGATGCATGCTAGGTGAAAGTGATAATTATGGCAGCTCAAATGCACATTGCTCCCGGACATAATTCACAGCAATAGAACATGATTGAAACTGCTTCGCAAGTTGTTTGCCTTCAAAACCCGTTTTTAAATTGCAATGTACTTCGATCAAGAAACTACAACAATAGTCGTGGAAATAAAACAGCCTAGGCCATCCGCTTATTCATACACAAGACAAGCTTCAAAAATAAAAATGGCTGCATTTAGAGATATTTGACAGGCTGCACCTGAATATGCGTACTAACCGGAGTGCACCTTGCCCACTGTCCCTCTTACAAGTCCAAGGGCGTATATCAACAGAGTAACCCATATTACACAGTTCATCTTATCTTATCAATCTGTAAAACAAATGACAATCCAGTGATCAATCCAGGTTCGATTTGGAACAAATAAACAATGTTGCGTGTTCACAGTACCTGCAACTTCAGTGTAATGCCTACAAGCCATGTACATGTAAAATGTATTGTATAGTCTCACTTCTTCTGCTAGTCTAACTGATGCATTGCTGAAGAAGCCAACCCGTAATGTACACTATGTGTATAAAGTAGAATATGTATGTGTAGTATCACATACTATATAATATACTACCGTAATGCAACAATAAGAGGTAAGAGCGAGAAGTACGTACTATGAGAGTTGCTGGAAAGGTTCTCCTAGTGTGTAGATAATGATGACTATATTATCTGAATACAATAAGTTATATAGCACCACATGAGGAAGCTCCTAAACCCTGATCTGACTATCTTACAGTAGGATTTATAGCACCACACGAGAAAACTGCTAAGCCCAGGTGTAGATTATCTCAAAATCCACCCAGATTAACCATTTCAGATGGTCAAACAGATTCAACTGCATTATAACAAAAATTTGCAAAAAGGTATGGTTGGTGGGATGCGAGCAAGCGATATTATGTTAATACCACAACCATGTAGAGGTACATGTAATATTGTAGGCAGTAGCTAGTAGAAGAGGATGTATGTATATTGCTGCACTACTCCATAAAAGTGACAAATTTGGCTGTTAATCTAGTATCAAAATAGCATTATCTTCGTTGTTATATCTACACATACATGTGCTTGTATATCATTAAATTGTATGACTATTACATGACTGTGGTGTGCTTCTACATGTACAGTGTATATATAAGCGGAACTAAAAGCTGTATAATAAAAATGTATAACCTATTCTAGAAAATAGAAAGGTCAATGTCAATGGTTTGATAATAATAGATTTATAAGCATATTGCAACCACTTGAGCCCAGTATTAGCTAGCACACAAGTAGGCTATGATGAAGATTAATGCAACTGTCCCAAGCCTTACCTCTGTTCTATTTCACGACCCCCTATTGATGAATAGATTCATATGCACATTACAACCACTTGAGGCCAGTATTAGCTACCACAAGTAGGCTATGATTAAGATTAATGCAACTGCCCCAAGCCTCTGTTCTATTTCATAACCCCCTATTGTTGATAAAATCAGAGAATAATATTCTCTCTGCTAATATTTAGAAGCTAAGGTGTAGGTCAAAGTCTCTTACCTACATGTATGTTATTACAGCATAGCTAGTGCATACTGCTACAGACTCCCAGCAACCCCACTGTGAGCAAACTGGCTAAGGGTAGATAGCTCAGTTAATCGTTTTTTGCAAACTACACTGTATTGCTAACTGAAAGTAGCCTATTAATTAACACAGCAAATCATTTACAATATATTATAGATAAACCCTGCTATAAGGAAAACCATGCCTTGCCACCCACTAAGGCATAGGAGTTTGTTGATGTCTGGTAGAATTACCTTAGCACATGTTAGCACACGTTAGCACACGTTAGCACACGTTAGCACACGTTAGCACACGTTAGCACACGTTAGCACACGTTAGCACACGTTAGCACACGTTAGCACACGTTAGCACACGTTAGCACACGTTAGCACACGTTAGCACACGTTAGCACACGTTAGCACACGTTAGCACACGTTAGCACACGTTAGCACACGTTAGCACACGTTAGCACATACATGTTGCCACGTTTCCCGGCATCATTATCGGACAGTTATCATGGTGCCCTACACTACTGAAAGATAGCTTTAATTATGCACATTAAACATTTCATCCATTTCAACCATCATTAAACCTTAGACAATAAACATTTCAAAATTTAAATTTTTAAATTAATGATTTCCTCAAGAGAATGCAAACCAGGATTGAACAGATTTGGCAAACCAACTTGTTTTCCTTAAATATTGAACTATAAAAAAGTGAACAGCATGTGTCTGCACCACAAGCTTTTCCTCCACATGCACCAATAATGTAAGTCAAACTACTATCTTAAATATACAATGTACTATGTAGTCATCCTAAATAATTATTAGCTTCACTAACCTGCACCAATTTACACTGTAGGTGATAATGTCAGAATATTGCTTTTTTTGCAATGATATAGACTAAAGCGGTTTGCTGGCATGCAATGTGTTTAAATGTTGATCACCCTACATTAAGTGGCCCATGAGGTCTGGTTTATGTACATGTACAGCCTTTTAAAGTTAGGTTTGTTGTATTTGTGCTTCTATGAGCAGAGTTGTTTCCTCTTGCTCAGACTTGACCAACCTATGAACAAAACTCTATTAACTGTGCTTTATGCTAATAAAGGAATAAAATAATTGCACATGAATATTTAGGCTTTTAACATAATTATATCAAGGGTGTTATGAATTACGTCTACATGACTGTGTGTTTTTACAGTTTTACACAGCTTGTAGAAGATAGCATTCATTGAGAGCAGCTATGATAATCATAATACTTCGCATGCTTGTTGCTGTGTCTGGCGGACACCCCGGATGCCATCGAATGCCTGGATTTAGTAAGTACCGGTAGATGGTTTTGAATCACATATTTTTTGTAACTCCACAATCCCCAGATATAGTTTTAACCTATTTTTTAATATCCCCAAAGAAAGAGTGCCGTGTTGCGTGATTCAGTGCCCTTCTTGACGTCTACAACTTGCAAAAATGAAAGAAAATTGAATTACAGCGACTTATTGACACAGCTTTTGTAGTGACGACAAACGTCACAACTGTCACAACACCAACAAACGTCACAACAGTTTTTCGACAAACATCACAACACCGACAAACGTCACAGCACCGACAAACGCCACAACAATTTTTCGACAAACGTCACAACACCGACAAACGTCACAAAGGTTCAACGACAAACGTCACAATGCCAACAAATATCACAAATTTTCTATAAAATGACACCATAACATCAAAATATGATGCTTTTTGCTTTAATTTACCCTTCAATTTGATTATTGTTTGCCGTGTTTTAAAAACTGAAGAAAACCGAAGATAGTTAAAAACAGAATGTGACAACTCCCAATTGAGAACATGGAATTAAGGATTCAATTTTTTTGTTAAAAATCAAGACAGCTGAGCAGAAGCAGATCTACTTCTGCACAGTTGTCTTGTTTTTTAGCAAAAAAATTGAATCGATAATTTAATGTCTTCTATGTGGAGTTGTCATACTCTGCAGTCTATATAGTGATTATAATAATTTAATACTAGCTACATGTATATACTCGTATAATAACACACACACATAATAACATGTTGATTAAAACTGAAACAAGTCTTTACTGGATGTCAACAATGATCGTAGCAAAATACGAATAGCTAGGATCACTCAGGTAAGATAAAAACACCAGTTATTGCCGGGAATGTCAGGCTAAACGAATTATGGGATAGAGGTTACTTCCCAATATTATGATAATTGCATCGAGTTGCATCTCGGTTTTTGATACAATTTTCTATTGGACAATTTTGTCGATTTTGAATTGAGAGCGAATAATTTCCGAAAAAAACAAATTATATCAAAACATTGTGTAGCACTATGTCTAGTAGTAGAGTAGCATATATTTTTAATTTCATGTAGATCCTTGCATTTAGTTATACAGTGATGTACTTTGTTAGCAAGGAATTTATAGTTATAGTTATACATTTAATAGTGATAAATAGGCAGGAGAGTTCCACCTGTCTTCATATTCTACAAGCAGATGGTTCTCGGACTAAGGTGTCATAACATATTCCCTTTAGATCTGTTGCCGTCTGCATGGTATTTTTAATTTAGAGAAGTGGTGGTGCGTGTGAGATCTAGGCTATGTGTACAAATGTGATGCAAAACTTCGGCCCTTTGACCAGAATGTGATTTAATGCAATTTTCATATGTACTGTGCATGTAGTTAAATGGCCATTAAAGGATATTTCGTTTAGCTTGCCCATATCTGGTAATAGCTGGTGTTTTCATCTTTATTGAGTGACCCTTGCCATTCATATTTTGCTACAATCATTGTTTCCATTCAGTAATGACTATTGTTTCAGTCCTAATTAACATGTTATACTTACATGACTGTATAATGATGCATGTACATGCATATTATCAAAATACGTGTGTGTGGTTACAGTTGTATTGAATGATTATAATTTAAATAAATTCATTGTATGGGCTGCATAATTAACAGCAGAGTGTGACAACTCCCAATGGAGGATACTTATTTAGCAATTAAATTTTTTCGCTAAAAATCAAGATGGTTGGTCAGAAACAGATCTACTTCTGCTCAGTTGTATTGGTTTTTGGCAAAAAAATTGAATTGCTAATTTCATGTTCTCTATTGGGAGTTGTCCCACTCTGCTTTTAACCATCTTCGGTTTTATTCAGTTTTGAAAATACAAGAAACAAAAATAATCCAATTGAAGGGTAAATCAAGGCAAAAAGCATTATTTTTGGTGTTACGGCGTTATTTTATTGAAGATGTGTGATATTTGTTGGCATTGTGACGCTTGTCGTTGAACCTTTGTGACGTTTGTCGGTGTTGAGACGTTTTTCGAAAAATTGTTGTGACGTTTGTCGGTGTTGTGACAGGTGTGACGTTTGCCGTCGCTGCAGCTTTTCTACATCACTGGGATTTTTTTAAATTAACACTTTTACTGTTAGAACAACAGTTGATTTTGCCTCATATTTGTGGTAAAAGAACTGTCATTATTGCATATTTGTTGCAGATGACTTTGATGCCTGTCTCTGCAGAGAGAGGGCTCGATGTGCACGAATAGCACCATCTGATCCAGATTGCATCCAAAGAGCAGTAGCATACTGCTACAACCTTCAACCATAGGAGGAAACTAGCAACACACCATGTGCTACGTCTTTGCCCTATTTTTCAGAACTTAAAGGATCAGTGTCACCGTTTTTGTTTACATTTTGAGACACCCATGTGCTCGCTAGAGCGAACGTCATGATTGGTTACTTGAACTTTATTATAATTGGCTAACTAAATCGAATGCGCATGTACACGTGTGGGAAAACCCATTGGGTGATCGATGGGAATCAGTTGGCTGTGGACAGAATTAGAATAAAATATAATATTTTGCTTTTGCCAAAATGAAATTATTGTTGCAAGATGAAAATGCTATCAAGAGATGATATGATACAAGGTATATGGCAAGCACAGCAAGAATTTGCAATCATTTGATTATCATATCAAATCAATGAAAGTAAATTAATTTTGATTTTAATTTAATTCTTAATGTCAATGTGAATGTACTATGCCAGTGTAGTTGATATTAAAAAAAGTTATTTATACATGTGGATATAGCAATGATAATTATTGTTATTTACTTTTTGTTCACATTGGTACATAAGTAATTTGTTAAAATAACATACTAGTTACTTATGGTTAATTATTATGAATGTAGCCTACTTTACTACACTATTTTAAACTTTACTAAAATGGATAAAATGCAAAATAAAATATTGGGATTATAATATTAACTTGATTAACTATGATTGTTGCTATCTACATATATGTAGGCCTTTATACAGCACCTAATCAAAAACTTAATTTATTGAATTTCAAAATAATTGTATTCTTTGATTGCAGCCGTAAGTAAAATAAACTTTTGATGACACTATAGTCAACTCATTTGCTTTCTCTGTTGTAATAATAATACTATGATGACTAAAATGTGTGTAATGAATGCTTCTTTTTAGCAGTTTGTCAAGACTATGACCCAGGAATGTCAAGTCCCATCAATGGCAACCTCTTAAAGTCATACTTGAGTGACGAGTATTGTACCTTGGACACTGAGTTGACTTGTTGTACATAGGTATACATAAGGTAAGTGCATCATCAACTTTCAAGGTTCTGTCTAATCAAAAAATGTGAAGTGTTGTCGCATCAGTTCAGCAAAACTTTCGCTGTAAACACTGCTGCATGTACATATTACTTTTCTGTACTGTGGTTTTTGGAATGTAGCCTAGCAAAATTGGTATCGATTTGATTTGTATTCATCATTTTCAATCTATTACATTGTACCTAGCAGTTATATTCAGTTGCTTAGTGTGGTCTGATTTTAGGTACCATCTGTTGTTGTTAATGTACTTTTAAGTGATCCAATGGTATGATAACATGTTCACATAATGTTGTAGAATAGAAACATCTATCAAGCAACATGCTTGAACTGAAGTACTTACCAACAATTCGAGCAGCCAAATCAATCGTATGGTTTGTAAAGTATTGACCGGTACCTTCAAATATTAATATTCTGCCACAATTGGAATTTTTTTCATTTTTATATGTATTAGTTGCAGTTGGCTTGATATTTCATGTATGATCTTTCAGTAAATAGAATTTCAATGAGTACAGTACATGTTGTATTTGATGCCTGTGATGGCCAATTCCATTTTGATTTTTTTCTATATTGTGCAGTTACATTGGTGATCTTTTCTATTTACTAAGTCGATTATTACTGCTTCGTTTCAAGTGACCGTAATCCACAAGCTTTAATGTTAACAAGAACTAATATTATGCACTCATGGTTATTTGCAATTAGCCGAGTGGATTTAGTTTTGTTCCAAGATGTCATTATTTTGAATTCCAAGATTACTCATGTTTTTTGTGTTTGCAGCCATAGTAAATGGAAAATACATGCAGCTCAAAATTTATACTTTGGACTATTATATTTGATTTTACATTTATTTTGTGCTATTTTTCTTATCTTTCTTAGGCTTTAGGGAGGATTTATTTTACTAGATGAAACTGCAATTTTCCATTTGCAAAGACATGTATGTAACTGCTGTAGTTATGAACATCAATTTACTGATTATTTACCAATACAGTCTCTAGACAAATTTTATTGCCCTCTCCGTTTTATGACACCGAGCTGTTATTGCAAGATTAATTTAGGCCTACTAGTATACTTTTGGCAAAGTACTGGAGACTAAAACCAACTATGATTCATATACATTTAAACAAAAATGTTTGAAATGATTCTGACTATTATTTGATTTGTCGTACTTTCTGAAAATGTAACCGTCATTCTTAGTTATTAATATGAGGACATCGAATGACTATTCAACTTCAATATCTTAAAACATTTATTGTTTATTTACGATATCTGTTTATAACAAAATACAACGATGAAAACAGCCGAATCCAGAGTAAAATACATGTGTAAAGTATTGAACATGAACAGAAATCATAATGAGATACACAGTCCATGTAGCGTGCCAGCAGAAGTTTGTTTTCAATCGTAATCACTCAGCTTGAATGCTGAGGCACTATAACGCTTCACCTTTTATAGAGTTACTTGTTGAAGAAACCTCTTGTAGTACGGGTGAACTGTACATTTGGAACGCTTCTTTTGCAATCCAATATGTACTATCTGCAATTCAAATTTGTAGAGCATTTTATTAAGAAAAGTGGTTGTGACCCTCGAAGAGAACACATCAATAGTTAGTGGCAATGTAGTTTTGGTTGGGTTCAACTCTCACAGCAGAATTTCCCACCCTGTTGAATAGATGATGCTGAAGTACTAGTACTGATAATCAAGTTAATGTACATAACATATTACTGCTACAACACTTACCTATGCTTTTTCCAACATTGGAGATAAAGATGATATGGTGCAAGCTGGAGAATAGATGAATTAGAATTTCTACACCAGTGTCTGGTCGCATGGAATTGGTCTAGCTTTGTTCCCGTTCGTTCATACAGCTTTGGCATCTCACTGTGCTAAATAATAATGATAATAATATAATATTCATGGCGCCAAACACAATTCTTTAATGTGGCTCCCCGATAGCAGAGCTAGTCGAATGGGTCTCCACGGCTCCTAGAGCTGAATATTATTATAGTTCGATATGGCACAGAAGGAAGACTTTCGGAATGAAAACCTAAATCACATGGGTTGTCAGTTTTATTAGCTAAAGCATGTGTGTTTCACATTTTGCAAGAATAAACTGATGAAATTTACCTCAATGAGTTTATAAGTTTATGCATAAGTTAAATTCAAGAAGACGGTTTTAATGCTACCTTGTAACGAGCCTTGTCGCTACATAATAAATTATAAACACCTACCAGTATAAAGAACTGGATGTAGAAATTGAGGTTGGCATTCGATTTAAATATTCTTCATCAAAGGTGAGTGTGTGTCTTTACCCTGCTCACCAGATCATTCCTTCTTTCCAACAAACAGTCGAGTTCAACTATGTCTTTATCAATGTCAGGAAAGTTACTTGCTGACAGTATTGGAACTAGCCTGTAATCAACACAGTGAGTACATCATAAGATACAAATACGATAAAAACATAAAATGCTTTAGAAATAAAACTTGGCTGTTTTAAACGAAAAGAAACTTTGACCATGCAAACATACATAAAAGTACACCAGGTTAGCTCAGCTGCATTAGATAAGGGTGAGTTTGTGTCTAATGAAGTTAGCATCAGTCCCACCAATCTTTTAGATTTAGCCTGGGAAAAAGGGGGGGGGGGGCTTGAAAGAGTGAATAAACTAAATACAGTAATACAAATATCTTGGATAGACCAGATCAGTCAATTGATTATTTTAGAAATAAACTTTATGATGGAATTATTGTTTGCATTTTCGCAGGATATGTATATTGTAAATTCAAAATTATATTTGAATATGTACATTGTAGATGATTTAATACAACAATACAATAACTTCACATTTTTACAAAGTTCATTGTGACCGATTGTCAAAACTAAATTTAATACTAACTGAAATTTAGTTTCACCAGTATTGTAATATAAATATAAATATATGTTAAAATCATAATGATATGATAATCATTTAGATTATTATATTAAATTATATCATAATATAACCTAATTAACATTATAATATAATATGAAATATCATAATCACATGACTTCCTTTTTTTTGTATTATAAGTTATCTAACTCTTTTTATCATTTAAAAAATTAATATAAATATTATAATAATATTTAATTTCAAACCTAATCATTTGTTTTTTAAACGAAATAAATAAAAAAAAAGAAAACATATAGTAAATGCTTACTATGCTGAGTATTGTGGTAGCTGACAATCTGGCCATAAACTAAGCTCATATTCTTTAGAAAATGAAATTTATGAAATGAAAATCCAAATTTCGAACGCCATTCTTAGCATTTCTGTGCACTATGAATTCTCAACTCAATCCATAGACATAGACGAAGATAGATAGTATAGTACCTTGGTACTTGCAATAACTCTGTGATCAATTGTATTGTAAACAAAATACCACGTGCAGACCGCTAGCATGGTCATGTGACTTTGTTTTGTTTATAAAATTTGATGCTAGTATGATAATCCATAGTTTCGGATAAACAATGGCAGCTATAAAAATAAAACTTTTTTCGAGGGTGTAATATAAATTGAAGGGTGCATGGTTGCAAGTAGTATATGCTCATGGATTATTTTTGCATTTTTCAGGCTACTTTTGAAAATATTCTCAAAAAACGAAACCTCTCTCTATACAACTTATATAAAAAAATTGCCGTTTAGGGTGTCTTCATTAAAAAAATCGTCCTAGGGCAGCACATAGCGCATCGCGCGATGCATCATGGGAAGCAGAAATATGTTGAGAGCACAACTCCGCAACTTGTAACTTTCCTGCTGCCTTCATTTTAACACAAATCTACATTTGCTGAGCAAGGTAATTAGTGACAGGGATCCTTTAACGTTCAGATTATACAATGTCGTAATATTATGTGTTTTGCTTTGGTATAGTATAAGTTTCAAAAATTTCCAGTTGCTTGTCAATATTCAGAACAAAATTAGAACAAAATAAAAGCGTAAAATAATACAAGTATATTTGACATCGCTGATCTTTTCTTTTTAAATGGGTTTGGTGTGCCCATGATAGTGAAGAATGAACCACTCTTGTACAATTTGTACATAGTGCAATGTACCTGTGGTACTTGTATTTATGTACTTCTAGTACATGATACATGTAAATATATTTCACCATGTTAAAATTTCCATCAAAACTTTCCAGCAGTTAAAGCTTACCTCTGTAGGTGATGCATCCAGTCCTTTTGATAGGCATTGTTAGTAAAACTTCAGTCACCACCAATCATTCTGGCGGATTAGATAAAGAATGTGGAAATATGGTGATATTATTGTTTATTTAATTTTGATAAGTTAAAAACCGTAAGTTCTCCAAGAAAATAGTCAATTAGTGAGTATAACTGAATTGATAGACAGTGATGCACACCTCTGATTCAGCTACAGTCAAAAGGACATTTCATGTGGGTAGATTGAAGGTTTACTAAATATTAATATCTTATTGGTTCAGAGTTGTTAAGAAACACGTTTCCTCTCGCAACTTTGATTTATTATACATGTACATAATTCCTATTTAGTATTCTAAATGTTAGAAAACTCATATGCATATGAATTCATTGATTGAGTTATATAATTGTCCATTGATCCACTGTTAGATTTGGATAAATGCATGTATGAATTGTCTCTCATTTAAATACAAGTGGGGCTAATTTAATAAATGCTCTATGAAAATAGTAATACACTATCTGACATTCTCAATGAGTCATTAGCCATAACCATGGCCATAGCATAATAATATTATAGTATTTATAACAGAACTGTAAGTGGCTGGATTTACTCGAGATCAATTTGAAGGGAAGACAACTCTAATACTGACGGATAATAATTGGGAATTGTCTTGCCATCATATTTGACAATAATGCGTCCTTACTAGAATTAGTAGTTTGACAACTCCAAATTGCTATTATTAATTTAAAGTTAGTCTCTCTTCAAGATAATAATTATTTTTTCAATCCATATTAGTTGGCTAGTTGCTAATGGCTACACAAAATTTACCAATTTTTTACCAAACTACAGTAAATGTAAGAAAACTTAACATTGTTTTAAGTCAGTGATGCAGAGTTGCAGTCAAACAATTATACTACATTGTATTTGCTGACAAGCTACTGGCACTGCTGATAATGTGTAAATGTCGGAGGGTTCGTTGCATGAACTACAGTGTTATGTACATGTAGAATAGGACCATTGTTTGGCAGTGTTTAGTCATTGCAGTTCCAGTTCAACATCGTATAGTCTTATTCCAAGTTGAGATTCAAGTTCCTGTATAGAAATGCAAGCAACTGAAAAGGTTTCTTTTCTATTAGTAGTTTGTAGGAACTAATACTGTGATGTCATGACGTACTTTCAATCCACATGAACTAACAACAGATCGTCAAATATCTGTTAAGTATATAAATGGCACGTACACAGTGTATCTGCATCTGCACACTGTATAGTTACTGTGTAAACAACCACAGCACATGGTGCATGTGAAGCAGTAGTTGGTTTAAAATATTGCCAACTTAAGATCTGGTGTATGTAATTTATTCATAAAATAAATGCATATAAAGGTTTCAAATGCAGTAAAGTACTTATTGCAACAGTAAATTTCCTGTTGTTAGCGAACCCCAATATTTATATTGCTGCAGCATTTTAGTACTTTGCACATGATAAAACCAATAAAAACATAACAATATTGCAAATAATGTTGGAGTCCAATGGATTATATCCATGGGGTGCATATCTTTAGACATTTTTTCTCTCCATGTGCGTAGCATTCCTGGTTTCCGTTGCATTTCTGAAAGACCAGACACAAACATTCCCCCAAGCAGTCTAAAATTAACATAATTATAATACATCATTATAATATTGCTTTAGCAATGAGCAGATGGATTAGGAGAACATATATTCTGTTTCTGTTCATCACATCAATATATTGTACGGACGTGTTTTGTGGTATGTTCTAGATGGAACAGTCAAATTCAAACATGAAGCTACTTGCACTGCTGCTAATGTGTAAATATCGGAGGGTTCGTTGCATGAACTACAGTGTTATGTACAAGTAGAATAGGACCATTGTTTGGCAGTGTTTAGTCATTGCAGTTCCAGTTCAACATCGTATAGTCTTATTCCAAATTGAAACTCAAGTTCCCTGAGCACTGAAGGTAAATACAGCACTTGAGCATTATACTGTATTGAGCATTACATGTATCGGTGAATACGTGTTATACATGTATATGTATTGACAGTATGGGAACATTCTTAGAATGGTAGGCCTATAAGCTGCATGTACATGTACATATAAATGATGCATTGCATAATATGCAATTGCGTTTGGTAGCCTAAACCAATTTACATTGTAGGCTACATGTATACGACATTGCAATGCAATACAGAATGATATTATTTTATGTTAAGAAAATGCATGTAAAAAATGCATTACTTAAGTTTCAATACAAACACTTGTCAAAAGGAGTTCTTCTGGGTTTCTTACATCTTCCTCCCCTTCTCGTCTCTGCCATGGCAAGGAGACATAAAAGTAACGTGACCATTACGATAATCCTCATGATGAATTTGAACGAGGAATGTTTCTGGAGAAACACATGCGCATGCAGTACGTATAAATTTTCACACCAGAGTCAATTACTTGCACAAATAATACAGGTATGCACTAACAGTGTTATCACCAGTAGCCTAGATACACGTATCACAACTACACATTATGTGCTACAAACCATCAAAATATCTTCATAACATCTACATAAACTGTAATATCTACATAATTGCCAAACAGGTGTGTTCTGTCTACTGTGCTAAGCAATTGGGTGCCATAGATTCAGGATAAAAAGGATAAAAAGGGTAAAAAAATTTCATGGATGGTAAATGAGTTCCTGACTGCTCAACCCACAAATTCGAAATTCCTCTATTAAGCTGACATCATCACATATGAAGAAGCTGTCAAACCCCTTACCATTAATATTAATTTACTTCAAATGCAAAAAGACAAATCTATACATTTACACGTAAGTACATGCACAATGTAGTATACAATAATAAATAGCACATGACTGTTACCTTGAAGTACTTAGTTAGCTAACAGACAGAAAACTGATGGAGCAGCTGCATATCTACTGCTATATATATGCTTAACCCTATTCTATTTATTAATGTGTGCTACAAACAACAATATTATATGGTGCAATGCTACTCGTTAATACACTAATCTTTTAATTGCCAATCAATTCAAAATCTTCATCTAGTTTATGATTCCCTTGACAAGTTCACAACTCATACTTGACAGCTAATTAAGGGCTAGGAAGTAGCGTGTATAGATAAACATTAACCATGGGGACATATCTAGGATACTGATTAGACAGTTCATTCATCATGACTGTAGTAACTAACAGGAATAATTTATCAGCATTGTTTACACTTAAAAAATACCAGTTTACTTGCCGTAGTTGATCCCAGGTGGGAAAGCTAAAATCTACCAAGATCAGTATTTTTTTCTCCTTTGGGGTAGAGAAGGGGGTCTATGCCGTCACCACCAATCGCATGTTTTAGGAAATTGAGTCTGGATCTCCCACATAGAAGTCCAGAGCCCTAACCACTAGGCGAAGGGTGTGCGTGCCATAATTGACAAAAATTTTTTTATGATTTACTATACTTAGCTTATGCTTGAAATTGTTGATATACATTATCTGTGGAAATATACGTGTAAGACCTAAAATTTATGGTGGCTTCCTTGTTTTGGATAAAAGTGAATTGGTGTAGGAATTCTTCAACGTAACACCAAGTGAGGATGTGATAGTTTCACGTTGGTGGTAGAATGCTAAAATAAATTGCACAAAACCACATCAGTGCAACCTTTCACTAATTCACTGGGGGAGAAGTTACACTACTCATGTAGTCATGTAAACTCAATAAGTAAAATACTTCTTTTCCAAATTAGAAATATTATTATAGCAGTAATGATTGATTACCTAATACTATCACAGAAACATTTTTCTTGTTTTTTCGGTTTTTGAAGTGAAGCATATACTCATATTTTAGAATAAATAATACTTTTTAATTAGTGTGCTATTTGAACATGATTGACTGCAAAGCTAATCTTTTCTCTCTGGTTAGAGTTTGAAAACTAAATTAAAGTTGTGTCTGCCAATTACAAAAATCTAGAAGAGAAAATGTGACAATTAATAAATTATTGACAGAATGCTAACTCTAAAATGTGGTTAGAATTATTTGAGATGAACACGATAGTTTATGTGATACAAGCAGTATTCTGTTTGTATCTAAACATTTGAGACACAATAGATTTTCCTATAAAGCTCAAAGCTGTCTGTTTCTTACCATTGATAGGAGTGCATTTAGACCAGCGGACAACAGTGGCATGCAGTTAAGTGAGAGGACAACAAAACTTTATGATGTAGGCCTACACACATTTTAGCAACACACTTAGCTACAAATCTGAATAAAAGAGGCTACATCAATTATTATGAGCATAATATAACTTAGCTCATATTAATCATGAAACTTCTTTGATGGATTCTTGTTTGAAATTATACATATTTACAACAACAAATCAGTTTTATCCCTGGAATTAGTGGGTCTAAAATTTATAGTAGTTTTCCTGTTTTTGGTTAAAGTACAGATGTGTGAATGGTTGAGGTATTCATCAACTGAGCAGTAAATAGAGGAAGTGAGAGTGACAACAGTGGTATTAATTTACTAGTCTTGACAAGCACTACTCTAATAAATTAGGCTATTTATTACATGATTATTGAATAAAAACTTACTTACACATGAATTCCAAAGTACAATTTACTACTTACTTTAATTAAAAAATTATCGATGTGGATTGATTACCTAATGATTTGACAAAAGCCTTCCTTCGGCTCGTTTTTGCTTTTTCTGGTGAGGCCTGTCAATCTCCATATTTGTAGAATAATTCATACTCTAATTATTCTGGTATTTGAAAGTGATAGAGTGCTTTTCTAATCCTTCCTCATTGGTTAGAATTTGGCAGCTGAATTAATTTTTTACCCACTAATTGCAAAAATCCCGAAAAAAAAATGGGAATATTGACAAATATGACAAGTTACAAATTATTTAATATTGGTTTTTCTGTTTGCATATCCGCAAGGATATTAATATCTAGGAGCCTAATGAAACTTTACATGCATATCTGATCTACAATCGCAATATTATGATTGCATAAACATGTACATGGTTGTACATGTATCACAATGTACATGTACATATACACAATCACATGTTGACTGTACGATTCAATAACATTGTAATATTGCATCAGAGTGTAATTGAAGTATAAATACAGTATACATTTCAACAAACATAATGCCAAGTTTAACTGCAGATGCACATGATAGTATACTCATGTATTTGAGACACTTCTCCATAATTTTACAATGCTAATTACACCACGCACATGTACGCCCTATTCACTATTTAAACGACCCATCTAGTAGCAGTACAGGTTGCTATAACGAATCAAAACTTACATGGATGTGTTCAAATAATCAACATTTTTCTTACTTCATAAAAATTGAAACTAATACAAAATATCATCCATGTCATCATTATTCAATATGAATGTATTGCAGGTGTCTGAGCAGATTTTTCCATCCAGTTCTAACTGCATTGAGGCACAGTACATGGAGTAGAATTTAGGCCTACCTGAAATTAGGAATGCATTACTTAGAAAGATGATAGTTATTTTAGCTAGGTCTTTTTTCACATCATATTGTACAGGGGAAATGATTCATACGCCATGTTACTCCATATTGTATAGAAGGAGCAGGGAGTTGTGTCATCTGCATACCCATCTTTGATATTATTTTCTTGACAATAATAGAAACAACCTGATATTAAAAGTACTGATACTACTAGAATGATAATCTTAATCAAGGACTGGTGGGCAAAATCCTAACAGGTAGTTTTTATCAGATTGAAGATTTGTCTTACCTTGATAACATATCTGGTACTGTTGTAAGTGAGTCAGGTCAAATATCACTATGAAGTTGTTAGATTGCTCAACTCATAATTTTGGGAAATAATATGGGAAGCTGGCCCAAGGTACCATAATAACAATTTATTTGGTTACTAGCTATTCCAACATCACAACATATTTAGTTCGACATTAGTTTTATAATGGAAGCAATGTCACAATGTCGCAATATTGAAATAAGTTTAACACCAACCTCCGGCAGCTAGAAACAAAATCCTTTGACTTACACTATATTACCACATCAGTGCTACCCACAAACCTTTATTTTTGTGTCACCTATTATGTTGTAATATCCCAAAGTACAAATAAAAAGATCTTTGTGATTTCATTTACATGCAAGATAAAAAAAGTATAAAGGTGCAAACACACGAAAGCGTTTTGGGGTGAATTTGACGCTGGCGAATCGCCAGAGTGCCAACGCTCTCAAAACGCTCGAGCTCGGTATTGAGACGATTCGCTCGACGATGATTGGCTGATAAGCAGAGTTAGTAAACATAAACACGTGACTTATAGCGGAGTGAATACATACTGAAATATCATTCGCCAATTGGCAAATCGTCGCTCTCTTTGTTCGCCCCGTGTGTTTATCAAGGGCGTAGCGGTTGACGCTTGCTCAGAAAACGTAAGCTCCAAAACACTCCCGTGTGTTTGCACCTTTACACTATGTTATGTTTTAATAGTAATCTGGCAATAAAAGCGGGCTGGCGCACTGCATGATCACTAGCAGAATGCTAAGAGTCAGTTCTGGAATTCAAAATTTCTGACTTGAATGACACTGATTGGCTAAAACTTACATGTACAAACTGGATGGAGATTTTTCTTAAGCATATTAAATAAGCATTGATCTGTTGTATCTATCATTGTTTGGTGCTTATGATCATTAAGGGATAATTCAATGTATGTGGATTAACCCAGCACTCAATAGCTTGGAAGGAACATATCACACTTAATGTAATGTTGTACATTTCTTTTATATCCAAATTTCAACACTTGTAGCTGAATGAGCTGCCTGTCTTGAAAACTTTAGCAGGTGTTACTATTGTCTTGAGAATACAACTGCTGAGTGGTCAACTGGTGGAACTGATGTGAATGACCTGAAAGGGCCTGTTGTTCAAACGTATATGTCATTATTGTCCTTATTTACACACTAGCAGTAGTACTATTCACTCTATAAACATGAATAACGTCTACATCAACCTTTTTATCATGCAGTACATTTATTTTAATATTATTTGAAATTTCCCACAAAACAATGCATAATAGTCACACTTATGGTTTACATATGTGATTATGCATTGTGTACTTCTACATTTACACAGTCTAATGAATCAGTTTTGCTGTTTAGCCACGCGCATTGAGTACTGGAGCTGTTGAATCAGGGCTTGTAGTCTGTGGACTTGTGGTTGTAGTCAGCGATACATGGCACTCTCTATGGCACCTTCTTCTGGCTCGTCTCACACATTTCCTCGGGTTTGAATTATTTCTGCATTCTCTTCTAGCCTGACGGAGGCATTTTCTCATACAACCTGCAAAGTACCAGTCACAGAACTAGTAATGTGGCTTAATGCACTTCACACAATAATCAACTCTAGCTGAACATTACATCGAAGGGAAAATATATGAGACCATAACATGGATATATGAGACCATAACATGGATATATGAGACCATAACATGGATATATGAGACCATAACATGGATATATGAGACCATAACATGGATATATGAGACCATAACATGGATATATGAGACCATAACATGGATATATGAGACCATAACATGGATATATGAGACCATAACATGGATATTGCTTGATGTCTTATGTGTTAATTAGCTTTCTTGGTGCAAAAAATTACCTCAAACTCAACATTATTACGATAATGCAGATGGCTGGCAAGATTTAACTCAAAATCGTCACACTGGTCTATGCCAATAAATTTTATATGTTGCAAGTTTTACAAAGCGAACCTAATTTACAGTACATGTAAATTCAGATAACATTAGCAATAAATAAAAATATTCTTTCACCACCTCTGACACACAAAGCTCAGAGTATCAGATCTACCCTCGGATAAGCTGGTAAAAATACATACAATATAAAATGCCATCTACAGTGTGCTAACCAGAAGAGAATGTGTAAGCTTACGTTTATTAGTTCTTCTACTGTTTATCAGAGCCAGGAAACATAACAGTAGGACAGCGAGCAGAAGAATCCTCATGGTGATGTCTGTTAAAGTGAAAGAGGATTAACAATACAATCATATGTGTACACCATTAATAATACAATCATTTAATGTCACAATAGCAACATCAATGCAATATAAGGCGACATGGTAATAATAATTATATGTACTAGTATATTAATATCATAATAATACAGTAAGGCAATAAGACAATGATAATACATGTACATCAATTATTCGCAAATACAATGATACAATTACAATTATAACACACTTGTATGCACTAAACTAACAATACTATAATGCGGTAGAGACCATGTCCCGTGGAGTGATACATACCTTGCTCTGTATACGTGTATACACACGTAGACAATCAATATGAGCACAAAATTAAATGAATTTGTGCTCTGATTGTAGTTTATTATCGTATTGTAAGAATCATCTACTAGAAATTAACATTATTTCTACATTTCTACAAATTCAGTTACTAGAATAAAACAAATCTCATGCTCTTTACAATAGAGTTGTAATAATGTACTTTACCTTAATGTGTGTTGATTTCAAGTCAGCGGAGAATGTATAACTGAGGAAAAATTTCACCATTTTATACTCTAATCGACGGTCATCAATCTGCGACTTAAGTACTTCCTTACTATATACTATAAATCACAGCATTTATTAATTACTAGTTTGCTAATTGATAGCGGTTTGAATATTTCCGATTTCACATTTAACCATTTGAAGTGCTCCCCTTTATTTGTTGTTACATTTGAAGTGCTCATATCCTAGCAGTATGTGTGTTAGTTTAGGTAAATGTATAAAAATGGATTTTAGTCATAGAATAACCATTTTTGTGCCCAAATCATATATATATATTATAGAAAGATAAAAGACTGCTCTATAAAATGCTTTTTTATTTTATCAAGCTACACAGCACAGTAATGAAGATATGACTGATAGATATCAAAGTTTTAGTCTGATTTAGAGTTTTCATGACATATCAATGTACAAAATATAATCTAGTCATATAGGTCTAGTAGTTGTGAAACAGCCCCAAATTCTCCTTCTTTCTACATACATCATCATCCACTTAATTGTCACACACATCCACAGTACTAAAATGTAGCCCAAGTCAGTCCAATATAATTCAGTTGAGTCCGCCATTATTAATCTCAATCATCAA
Source organism: Bugulina stolonifera (assembly GCA_935421135.1). Lineage (NCBI taxonomy): Eukaryota > Metazoa > Bryozoa > Gymnolaemata > Cheilostomatida > Bugulidae > Bugulina > Bugulina stolonifera. Next base: position 14,423,949 of record OW285196.1, read on the forward strand.
AATATGATTGAGTTTATTTTGCTTGAAAAATCAAATCTTTTACATTACACAATGCTATATTGTGCTTGCAAATGGTTGTTTCAACACTTATTTGACATAATAGGTGAGAAATAGTTTGAACATGGTTGGTGAAACATTGCTAATATTGTTTAGTCAGGCGCCTTGTATGAAAGCCTCTATAGAGGCCTGAGCACTTTTGGCTGCTAGGGAGCAGGCCTCTGTAGAGGCCTGAGCACCACAAATGGTTAAACTTAATTTTAGATGGACAAATCAGTAAAAAATAGAATATCTTTAAATGATAGAAATCTCTAGTCTTGAGCTGTACTACAGGTAATATTATGGCCGTTTTAGCAGAAAGAATTTTAATTGGTCTGTGACAGTGATTGCCATGTCTGGAGTTTATTTAGTGTGCTAATTCAGTGGTTTTCCGATACAATTCGTACTAAACATGATTGTACCCTGGAATAATTACACAATTACATGTAGATATCCTGTCCTTGTGTCTGAGGTCGCAAACTTCACGATGAAATAAAAAATCATGAAATATCAATTACTAAAGTACAACTCAATGACGTATATAGTCACATGCACTTACACATACAATGTAATTACTTACATAACTTACACTTACATAACTTACATACTACTTACTTACACTCACTTACACAAGTACATGTACATTTAGTTACACTTTAGTCACATGTAATATATAAACCAACCACGACTTGATGAATTTTAGCTTTCATAATTATACAATGTAGGTTGATGAGGCTAACAGGTAGCAGCAACATCCTAAATGTACTAGCTAGAAGAATTTATCTGCTCTAAATCTAGACAACATGCTGCAGAAGATGCAAAAAGCAGCAGTCAACTAAATCACACCACATTAAAATAAATAGTGGAAGTGCAAGATTGATTCAAATAATTATGAGTTTCGGTGTTGAATATTACTTTGTTTGTGCACATGATTTTCAAGAGTCGTTAACAATATGGAATAGTGGGATGTAGGCGGTAGACAGTTTAGCTGAAGGTTAGAAATGAATGCGACTTTACGTTGCATGCCTACCTTTGTACAAGAAGGCCACCCATAAAATTAAAAAATCTTAGTGTTAAGCTACAGCTAAACAGCACAGAGGAATTTTTTGAGTTGTGTTATGGAAACTCATATTGAAATCAAGGAATAAAAGTTGCTGATTTTATAATCATTGCGTTTACTTTTTAAAGGAACATGTCATAAAATGACAGGCAATTATAGTCTGAAAAAATCCTCTACTTATTCTAATTAAGGAAGACGGAAAATATAAATTATTAAAATGCATTGTATAATTGGTATAATTGGTAATTGGTGAATTGGTAAATTGGTGAATTGGTAAATTGGTAAATTGGTATAATATTGTGATGGTACAGGACATTTGTATACGACCCCAACTCCCGGACGAAGCTCCATCGCACCTTAAGCGCCTAGTAGTTGTTACAGCGCTACTCGCCTGACACTAACATTCTCATAATTAGTGTTCGTATACTTACCTCTAACTGCATTGCATGTTCAAACCACTTAATTACCGTCTATATGCGTGTCTCCATGTGTTTATACTCATTTCCTATTCATGTATTTTACTATATGTTATTGTACATAGTTACATGATTATTACTAAGTCTTTTAATGCCTTTTATACCCATGTACAGAGGCCCGACCTCTCAGAATCCATTGATATTCATTTTGTACATGAATTGGACCATTATAAGCAACTTTTGTAGAACCCGACCTATTTTGGGTCGGCCGTCGGGCTTCCGGCGGCCATCTTGTTGCGCAACTTCCGGACGACCACACGTCGTCTTTTCCCGACGTCACGTCGGGCGGAAGTCCTTATACTATATAAAGGGCACTGTTTTACTGTTCATTGTCTCAGTCTTCACTTGGCTTTCAATAAAGACACATCTATACTTGATACAGAGACTTTCTCTTCCTTTTACTAGGTCATTCGCTTAGCGAACCGCCTACTAGGTCGGATTACTCTCTTTCATTGTATAGTCTGAAGGTCGGACTTGAGATCAGATGGGTCGTCTTTGGTAGTATTTGGGCCACTGAAACCGCTCGATCTTTCATGTAATGCGAAGTCCTATTACCACTCATAGGCACTTCATTTCTGGGTCGATAGTCGTCCAAGGACGACCGCACCAAATCACAGAAACCATTACAATATATTAACTGGTGCTTCTTAAGAACTCTCTCTTATCATTTAGCTAACAATAGATACTATTCAATCGATTTGCTGAACTCAAAATAGTAAACATTATTATTTAGTGAGTGCTTCAATGATTGTTATTGCAAAGTAGTAGACATGCATTGTGTTATATTAGAACTCATATGGATGTCTCTAGAACTGTACATGTAAGTGACTGGTTTTACTTGAGAACAATTTGAAGGGAAGATAACTCTAATACTGGCGAACAATAATTGGGTGTTGTCTTGCCGTAATATTTGATTAGTAGTTTGACAACTTTAAAATTATTAGTAGTTTACTAATTTAGAATTATCCTCCCTTCAAGGTCTCAGTTATTAGGTCAATCCTTATCGGTTGACTCACTACTAAATTGGCGGCACAACCGTTTGACCAAACTGAGAGATGTACATTACTGAATTTGTTTACATCCAACAAAAAATGCCACTATTCCCTGTTATCATGATTGTGTAGAGGTAGGGAAGTCGACCCCAAAGGAATATACACTGTACAGCTCAAATCCTTCAAATGTATTGTGCTGTTATCTGCAATTTTGTAAGCTTGTAAAAGATAAAGCTCAAAAAATAACTATCGAAGTTTAATATTTTTTCTCATACTAATGTAAAATTCTGTATTTCGTTTCTGAGTATTAGGCTCCATGTATTGAAACTGCCAAAGTAGATGTAATTGTTTAGATGTGTATCCTTATTACATCTAGAGCACACGTACTACAGTTACTAGTTACATGTACTCGTACATGTACATATACATGTATAAACTACATGTGCTGTAGATGTACCCATACATGTACGTACATGTACTCGTACATGTACATATACATGTACGAGTACATCTACATGTACATTTATGAGTACATGTAACTAGCATGTATATTATTACATGAGCCGTGCTAGCTCCTAGAACTTGTACTTATACTGTATCTTCCATCAGTTCAGCCATAAATGTTTATATAATTGTGTGTAACTCTGAAATGAACGCATAGATATGTCCATTGATCATGAGTGAGCTAGTTATATATGCTTGGTAGGACATGGTAAGTGTGTTTCAAAAGATACTCTGCATAACTAACAAAATAATGACTGTGATAGAACAACGTTTACAGATGTAATTACTGAGTGGAAATTGACTGGAAACATACAATGTACATTGTACAATATTAATTGTTTTTTGTTTTATCATTCAGTATAATAACAGTTTTATTTAATTCATTGAAAATTCCCATAAAACCAGGCACATGTTGACAGCACTTCAGATTACTCATACATTATTATTATAAGTCATCTCTTGTTTAGCAAACACAATGTACATGTACATGTAAATGCGGCTGTTAGCCTGCAAGTGCAGGTGTAGGCCCAGCAGTGGTCATAGGAGCTGGTGTAACAGTGCTTGTGGTGGTAGTCAGTCCTACATGACACCTTCTATGGCACCTTCTTCTGAGTCGTGCAAAACATCTCTTCGGGTTTCGAGTCTGTCTGCATCGCCGTCTGCCTCGAGTGACACATTTTCTCACACAGGCTACAACCAAGTAGTTACATAATTATATAAGCATAAACTTCGATTTCCATGCAAGTTTCACCTCTGGGAACAAAAATTCATCAGCTAGAAAGTCTCAGATATTGTAGAAATTTTTTTGTTTGCATAATGGTTTTGTCGTAAGTAGAATAAACCCAAAGCAACCACAAATTGTATTTGGTCACTGGCCAATGACAATACAGAGAATTATAATTGGGAAAGTTCTGAATTCAAATTGATGGAAGGACAACTCTTAACAGGACAAAATTGTGACTACACGCATAAGTATACATATTTTGCCAAAAGTGCATATTCTGCTATTTATACTATGGGAACATTTAAAACGTACTAGTTTAATTGAAGCAACCAACACATAAATTTTGTATTGTTTTTAGATTTCATCCTAAAAATAATGTTGTTGGCATGGATTTAGATTGTTTATAGTTTTTTTCAAAGTCATTTCTGTTCTAAATTATAATAATTGATCTAGTTGGAAGGAGCAGCTACACCGTAAGATCTGATTCCACTTCTACTATCAACGGGATTTGTAAAAGATTCATTTTTTCTACCATTTTCTCGTATATATAATGTGCACACGAATAATGTTTTAAACTGATGATACCTTTCTTCCTACATATTATAGTAGGCCGTCATCATAAACAGAAGATTGTGTAATGTAACTTACATCTGTCAGCCCTTCTAGCGTTAATCAGTGCCAGGAAACATAACAGTAGGACAGCAAGAAGAAGAATCCTCATTGTGGTATCTGTTAAGTATGGAAGACAGTGTCAAGGTTCCTCTATCTCGTTCAATGACATTAATCAACAATACAATGAGATAGCATTTACTACACTAACACGTTAATACAATAATACTACTTTATGATATGTAATGCATAATTCACTATAATCATATGACGATAATAAATAACTAGTGTAAAAGAGGGGGTGGGAAATCCCATTCCTCAATTGTTACACTTTACATGAACGATATATTATTGTATGCGCTGGGAATGAGTTTGCTGATTATTTATGCTCCTATAAACTATTTGGAATCAGTATTTTTAATAACATAATATACTATGTGCATGTATTTGGGTATAGATTCAGCCGCTAACATGTAATAATTAAGCCAATATTCTACCTTTTACACGTACAATAAATTAAAAGTACTCTACCTTTATGCTTGTTGATTCTGAGTCAGCAGAAAATGTATCATTGGAAGAAACTCCCACCCTCTTATACTCAGTTTTGATGAGGTAATTAATCTGTGACTCGTTCACTTCCGCATGAAGTAATGTCATAAATTACTCCATTTATTAGCTGCTGATTACCAATCAACAAATAGGATTAAATATCCGTGGATTAAAATTTTTTCAATCATGGAAAAGTTTATACAATTTTAAAGAAACAAAGTGCCTCAGCAAAAGCTGACCACTCATCAATCTTGAAGGTTTATGGTGAAGGGTGCCATAATTATGTGTATAATACCAAATATACATACGCATACTTTGGTTTAAAAATACATTCTGCGCCTCTCGACTTGATGACTATAATTTGTCACTTCTACAGTTTCTTGGCATATCGACAAAGTCATTAAAGAATTTCTCTGGGATGAGCATGGGTTAGACATATAAACTATGAAGTAAATTTTAGCTATATAAAGCAATCAATCACTATACCATTACTACGACTGCTCAGTGTCACTCGTGCGCTAATTATAAAATACACGTGTAGATATGTCAGCTATTCTGTAATTAATTATTATATTTTGAAATTATAAAATTGTACACATTAATTTGAACACAGCAGCTAATCTTTAGCTAATTGATGATACTTCCCAGTTTTTATTATTTTTAATAGATTTATTCTTTCTCGTAGTTAGGTCATTCTAGTTGTTAAGTTCCTCGACCTTGCAACACGAACTGCCTACTAGGTTGGATCACTCTCTTTCTCAGTACAGCAAACAAGCATTGGCTCGGGATCATATGGGTCGTCTTTGGTAGTTCTTGGACTACTAGTACCTGTTAATCTTTCATGTAATGAGAAGGCCTAGCACCACTCATAGGCACTTCATTTTGGACTTGGGAGTCGTCCTAGGACCAAAAACCATTGCAATACATTTGGTGTATGTATTCATGAATTGAGGACCCATGTAGACAGCACACTCTTAAATTTCAGTACGAAAATGGACAATGGAAACAGAACAAAGGAAGAAAAACAAAAATCTGCACAACGTAATAATTATGTTGCATTAGTACACAAATAGCCTATCTGGCTACAATTTGCTTAGCTGGTATTCTAGTTTAAATACTTTAGCTTTGGCAGCCTATTACCCAAAGCAGCTAAGCAATAATAGCTTTCAAACCTAACTGACTAAAATGAAACTTTAGATGCTTGAAACAGAAGAAGAAAATTACCAAAACAATTTCGTATAACAAAAACTTCATGTTGCTTTAATGGCCTATTTTGACAGCAATGCAAATTATAAATTGAAATTTGTGGTGTTTTACTGCGCTTTTCAAACTTCACTCACACTATTTTTTTGTAAAGAAAAAATACTGAAAGTCATCTTTTGATGAATTACAATGTGGTTCATTAGTTACCGCCTACACTGTACACTGCAGGTAGTGAGTGTAATACACTGTGCTGTAATTAACATAGTTACACCTGAACTGCGGAAAGAAATAAAACTGGGTTATCTCTACAGGTGGGATTAGCTAGTCATAGTTTCATGTGTCATTTTAAGTTATACTTTTAATGTGAAACTTGGCATCATACATGTAAATGCATGCTATAATAGTCTATGATGTCTATTTTATCGCTGTGATATGCTCAAAGATTGAGAATTACAATAAAATATGAGGCGAGACACAAGTTTAGGTTGAGTGGACTTGACGAATACTGTACTTCCCATTTAGTATGAATGATTAATCAAAGCTGACGCTGACACTTATAAAATACTGGAAGAGGAAGTATAAATTTCAATCTGTTTAGACAGGAAACATTTTAATTAGTCTGATACAAAAATTTTTGTCTGTAGTGAATTTTTACAGGTACAATGCAGTTGGGTGGTTCGTCTAATCCAAGCTCTAACCGAAATTATGGTTGCATTCTGGTATAATTGTGAGTCAAATGCACAATGTGGATTCAGGCGACAGCCCTTTTAGGTCAAAGTCAAACACTTCACAAAGAGATAGAAGTTATAAAACTAAATGCTAAAGTACAACCAAGTCACATGCTACATTTCGCATTCCGCTAATTTACCTACATGTATATCAATGTTTACCCATCCTATGTATGGATCTTTGGATGTTTACAAGTGCTAATCCAGAACTACTGCTATCACGTTTAGCTGAAGCTTAGCTTCTCCATACATCCACAGCTGCTGGTAAGACAAATGCATGAAACTTAGACCTAAACTCACAGCTGTTTCAGAAAGTAGGTCAAAAAGAAATTTAATTTGGCAAAAACATTCATAGAAATTGGCATCTTTCGAAATGCGTTCCAATCTATGATAAGTTATAGGACTATAACGTATTTTTTTGCATTGCTGAGGGCATTGCCAATGTTTTGTGTTTCACACTATTATTTTGTATTGGGTGCAGTGAAGCGGAGATATCATAACTTCAATGTAGAAAGTGCTACTCAAGTCCCAATAGTTAACAATGTTACACTGCTAGGAGTCATGGGCCTCTAAGATAACAGATGCAGGTAGCTTCTTAAACTTGGGCTATGCTACCTGTTAAATAGTCAGGTTCGTACTATCAGTACTTCATAGCAATCATGAATCCGGCTAGCCAATCAGTACACAGCTCTTTAGTTGTTTCTCATACTTGGAACCAACTATATAACACGATCATTGTTAGTATTTTTATAATGTCAAATGCTTGATATCATTTGCATTATATTCATTCTAATGCTATGTTACAGCATCTTAGTATTCTGCATTAGACCTACCAATACTTTTGACTTGCTATAACAGCTATACCTAAGAACAAAGATTTTGATGATTACCCTTATTGCTTGTCAACAAGCAAATACAGCATTCCTGATTTTAATTTAGTTACTAAAAAAATTAGCAGCTCAAATTGCTAATGAAAGCGGCCTAGCTGCTGTTTTAAATTGATACAAGTACAGTAAGTGTAGTGCAGTGTACTAGTTCATATAGGACTGTTTTTGATATCTGAACACTGCTTAAGAGTTCAGGGGTGACTAATGCTTGATTTGAAGGAGCTTCTGATTGTTTACAATAAATATCATTACCAGACATGCCCAGCCTTTCGCTAAGGCTAATTATACATGTAGCTAGCGCTATATTATTGAATAAAATATATTGTTATTGCCACAGATTGCTATTTATAAGCTTGCACGATGCAATATCCGAATATTCAATATTATGTTCAATAGGTAAATAGGTAGCTAATTTATTACTAAAAACCTATGTTTTTTTGGAACACGTTTCTACTGTGTATTGTGGTCACCACCATTGTGCAGTAATTTTAGTAGGCCATAGCATAAGCATCTAACTGTGCTTTTTCTATGTGTGCGATAATAGTAGATTTACCTGCCAAATTGGCTTGATTTGGATTCTGGTTATTGGCACTGAAATCAAACGAGAATCTATTGCTGATATTATTATTTTCTTTGATAAATTTTAAGGGAATATTGCACAAAAATAACATGCCTCAATGGTCTTATATATTGGCACCTTTGAATAATTATAACTTCCTATTTACAAGGAGCCCAGTAATGGAAATGGGAAGTTGTAAATCATCATAAATAGTTAAATCTGACTATTTGTGGGCAACATATTACCATACAGCTCACTGCATATTTAACTCAATGATAAATCATAGATGTATTTTGTTTACTTAGCCTGTACAGTAATGGTAATGTAACATTGCACCCCATGCATGTATACTTATAATATTGTCAAAACAAATTTGGATGTTGCAGCATTCAAACTTGTTTGACTCTCTGTTGTAACCAGTGGGATCATAATAATTAATTTATTTGAGCTCATAGGAAGTGTCAGCCCATGCTGAGATTCACATTGGAGTACCTGTTGTAGTTACATGTACATACATTATGATGTTATAGGCTATATGTACATAGAGTTGCATAATTCTGAGTAATGCCATGATATTGTAATGGTACAGGACATTTGTATACGACTCCAACTACTGGACAAAGCCCTACAACACCCCGAGTGCCAAGTAGTTGTCACAGTGCCACTCAGCTAACACTCAAACTCTCATAACTAGCTGTTCGTATACCCACATCCAACTGTATTGCATGTCAAACCATTTAATTACTGTCTATATATGTGTATATATGTATTGTTATCCATTCTATTTGATTACCTACTGCTGTGCATTCGTGTATGATTATTACTAAGTCTTTTTATGCTTTTTATACCCATGTACAGAGGCCCGATCTCTCAGAATTACCTGATATTCATTTTGTACATGAATTGGACCATTATAAGCAACTTTTGTATAACCCGACCTATTTTGGGTCAGCCGTCGGGCTTCCGGCGGCCATGTTGTTGCGCAACTTCTGGACGACCTTATATCGTCTTTTCCAGACACTACGTCGGGCGGAAGTCCTTATACTATATAAAGGGCATTGTTCCACTGTTCATTGTCTCAGTCTTCACTTGGCTTTCAATAAAGACACATCTATACTTGATACAGAGACTTTCACTTCCTTTTGCCAGGTCATTCGCTTAGCGAACCGCCTACTAGGTCGGATCACTCTCTTTCAAGGTATAGTCTGAAGGTCAGACTTAGGACCAGATGGGTCGTCTCTGGTAGTTATTGGGCTACTGAGACCGCTCGATCTTTCATGTAATGCGAAGGCCTATCACCACTCATAGGCACTTCGATTCTGAGTCAGTAGTCGTCCAAGGACGACCGCACCAAATCACAGAAACCATTACAATATATAATTATTGTTAAAGTGACAGGGTGCAGTAATAAAACTGTATGATATCACTACTAAGACTCTAGTGTTACACTGCAGTCCTTTTCAGCATACTTTATTGCTACTATTAAAAGATGCTACAATTTTGCCGTATCAGCCTTTTCATCATAGGCGGTCTGACGGTTCATCTCACTCATCAGATGTGTAACAAACCTTCAGGTACATTACTTTGTATTACATGAATATGGGAGATAAGACAGTGCATGTATGAATGCAATATCACTGCAACTTTTCAGAACTGGGGTTAGAACTTGCACCTAATTGTTGGCTACAAATATTGCAAAACTATAACATTGTGGAGTGGAGTGACCTAACTTAGCTTTTTTGACACTTTCAGTAGCCAGTAGCTAAAGGGAGAGCTGACTTGGAAAAAGTGTCATAGAGGGTGTAGCATGGACTGTGCAGGATAATATTAAGCATAGAACTGACTACCCCAAACACTAAATGGGCGGACAATGTACGTTCCCTTCCTTGCAGCAGTTGAAATTCCTGTATATAACTCGAGACCTCAAAGTTTAGCACTGGTTGTAGTTCAGCAGATATGATCAACTACAGCTTCTTATTAATAGTATATACTCATACTTATACATTATGAACATACTATCATACCTTAACTATCTCTGCAATTCAGAGTTGAAACTTCAAAGAGGTTCAAAGATAATATTGGCATCAAGTTGAGTTACTTCTGCATACATGGCTCAGATGTTTGACATTTTGCTACGCTTCATAAATAAACCTTGTAAAAGATCTTCAAGTATTTTCAAACACTTCTAAAGCAGAAAAATTTCAAGTTTGAGCATTTAGGCACCATAGGTATTTAACTAATAGGCCTATTTTTGAAAAAAGTTGGCTAAAATTAAATTGCATTTGCCAATTTCCCTGAGTAAATTACATGGCATTGTATCAAAGTTCAAACAGAATTTGACTTACATAAATACGTTTTAGCGACATGAATACACGGAAAAAAGGAACATATAAATCAGCTAACTAAGCACTGGTTCGTACAATAAAATACTTGACTTCGGTGTTATAGTATTGTACAATATTTCTAGTTATAGTTTCCAATCCGAAGGTTCCCTTGTCTGGTTAATTTGGTTCACCACCCCATCAAGTTATTTTTACACTGAATTCCAATTGTTTTTTTCAAAGAATTTAATTAGATTAGATTCTCACACTCCACCATTGTCAGCAACACCATGATTGTGGTGTGTGGCCAGCAGGGAAAAAGTAGACTTGATGTTTCGTTTGACTAAGGCCTAAATCCTGGTTCATGGTTGTAGTAAAGTGGTAAGAGTTGAGATCTACATGTATATATTGTGGAAGACAAATTCTACATATAATACACCTGTGACTGAGAAACCCAGGCTATGCTTACCCCATCCAAATAGAACCCAGGCTATGCTATATTTATGTAGAATTATTCCTAACTCTATCCGAATAGAACCCAGGCTATGTTATATTTATGTAGAATTATTCCTAACTCCATCTGAGTAGAAACTATCAGCTGTTTTCCTGGTTTGTGGTGCCATCATTATACTCTGAATGTGTACATTTAGCACTAAGCAATCCATTATATGATTTTGAAGTACATGAATTCTGAAGAACTATGAATCAAGTGACTATGGCAGAGTGCCAGCAAATAGGTCACAGCTATTAATGTTATTGCACAGCGCAATTTGCACAATAATGCTTTTTGATCAGAAAATTGGTATAAAAGGGGCATAACCCAAAGTGAGAACCATTGTCGCTCCCAGACTTCTCCGATTCAGGTTTTCATTCAAAGGTAAAGTAATAACAAGTTTTTTCAGTATCACTTTTTTGGCAATTGTGTTCTCAATTATGCAGATTCGACGTGCTAGACATTGTCAACTCCACAGATAGTCATGCAAATTGACTTCCTAAACTGCGCATCTAAGTGACAAAACTATAATATTTCTTCATATTACTTATCTTAGACCATCCTGCTGATTGAGTGGGCAGTATTAAACATTGAACTACATTGTAATAAATTTTATATAGAAAGAAACAAATAATGTACTAGAATGTCAGCCACATTTTATTGTAGTGTTGGACTCTGTGGGGTCTATCTCTTAGCTATGAGGATACAGATAATATTGGCTCTTTTCTCGTGTGTTATATTGGCGCTGATTGCTACTGCTACTGCACAAGGAAATGGTAACTTATATGTACAATATTTATATACCTTTGAGCAATATACAAATTGTGGCATAACATTCCGCCATTTTAGATAAATTACATGTAGGAACGAATTGGCTTTTAAGTTAGTACTAACATATTGATACAGATTTGCAATCAGGCATTTACATATTTTCTTTCCTAAACCGCCATGTTCAATGTACAGAAGGTGCTAGCGCCTACATGCATGTTAACTGTTTACATTTTTGTTAGCTCATGTGCATAAATACATGTAGCTATGTAAATGTTACATTTAATATATTATAAGAAAAAATAATATGTATTGCCAATATTTTCTGTTGGCAGGATGTGTGGGTTCTTGCTTGAGGACACCTGGGAAGGCAAGAAGGCTTAAAAGATGTCGTAGAATTAGAAACAGAAAGAGAAAGAGAAGGTGTATAAAGAGAGTAAGGAAATCGTGCAGAAAGATATGTCAAAACCCTACAACAATGTCACCAACAACAATGGCACCAACAACAATGTCACCAACAACCCCAACTACCACCACCACCACTCCTGTGACCACAACAGCTTAGGAATTAAACTTATCCAAAGTGAAAGTACATGTTGTACAATTAACTAACTGCTGCTATTGAACCCCAGTAAACAATATTTTAAATTCACATTTATTTTCCTAAATGTTATCTAAATTGATAAGTATGAAATTGCAACTGAAAAACATTCATGCATACATGTATAATGCCATTCTTCATCTGATGTAAAGTTTTCTTATGAACCAATGCTTTGAATAAAGACAAATATACATGTACATGTAACATAGTACATACATTTTACGTCATGTACATGTAGCTACCACAAGGTCAAACTCCCAACTTACATTATGTAGCTTAAATCACCTATATTGTCTCAGACCCAATACTTGAAATAATGTTTATTGCATATTTAGGGAAACCGTGGGAAGTGAGATAAATATAGTCAGATTTATATTAGACACTCTGTGATTAAACTGGTAAAGTGTGAGTAAAATTATCAAGGAATTTGAATTTCCAACATCAAACTATCATAAATACAATGTGGTCCAATATAATCCTCATATTTTTCAAAATGTCTCATTTGGTCTATTTATTACCTGTCAGTTGATAAAATTCATTTGATCCTATATTTTTTCATTCTCAATAGCTACCATAATAAAAGTCCCTCTGTCGACTTGGACACGCCAATAAAAAATGTCTATGGACAACAAATTACTACCAAATTCCTGAATATTGATTACACTCATCTAATATCATAAGCCCAAAGAACATAATAATATAATATTATATGATTATGTTCTTTGGGCTTATGATATCAGATGTGTGTAATCAATATTCAGGAATTTGGTAGTAATTTTTTATCCATAGAAATTTTTTACTGGCGTGTCTAAGTCGACAGAGGGACCTTTATTATGGTAGCTATTGAGAATGAAAAAATATAGGATCAAATGAATTTTATCAACTGACAGGTAATAAATAGACAAAATGAGATATTTTGAAAAATATGAGGATTATATTGGACCACATTGTATTTATGATAGTTTGGTAATATAAATATAAATTTAAATTCCTTTGAGCTTGAGGTCATTAAAAGGAGCAAGTATGCAATGGGCAGTGAGTAACCACGTTATCTCTAACCATAATAACATCACTCATTAATTGCAGGTGTACATGTCAGTACAGCAAATGGGTTCAATTATTTTACAACCAGTAGGGAGTTATGCTTCCATTACTGGAATAATACCGTGGGTGGACAATTTTCAGTATAGAAGGCGCATTGCAGTATGGGCGAGAGCTAGCAGTAGTTAGTAGTTCACGTAGGTAGTATGACTAAGTGATTTAAAATAACAATTTTCTATTTTATAGATTTATTGCTGATTCCCAATGAATTTTTATAATTACAATTATTTAGGCTTTCTAGTCTCAAACACAAAGCTATCATCTCAATAAGTCTTTCAACTCAAGGCAATTCAAGACGAACTAAAATTATACATTCTACATAATATAATACATGTACATGTACATGTAATGTACATGTACATGTACATGTACATGTAGATGTACATGTAATGTACATGTACATGTAATGTACATGTACATGTACATGTACATGTACATGTACATTACATGTACATGTACAATACAATCATGTACATGTACATGTACATTACAATCATGTACATGTACATTACAACCATGTACATGTACATTACAACCATGTACATTGTACATGTACATTACATGTACAATACATGTACATGTACGTTACATGTACATGTACATTGCATGTACATGTACAATGTACATGTACTTACCTGATAACTCTTGGCCACAGACATTCTGAAAGATTGTGCAGGTACTCGAGCATAAAACTGGCATTTATGCATAGTCTCAATTTGAGAGTTATTCTCTCTTGTGAGGTTGTTCCCTTGGTAGATAGACAACTCCCTCAAAGTCATGGTTATTGTAGCACTGCAACCATAAAAAATCTAGCCTAAACCTAATAAGAGGCAAACTAATATTTTATTATTGCAGAATGCACACATGCTTGTACAATGTACATGTAACATTATGAATATTATTTAATAATTATCATTGACGGACAGATAACTCCTAAAAAGTCTCAAGTGTAAATGTAAGTGTAACCGTAGAAGCTTTAGCCTGAAGACTGGGTACACAAGAGGCTATTAGCTTTGGCTGAGCGACTTTGTTGTTTGTTGGTATGGTTTTACTGGAAATGTGTGGTACCAGTTCACTAGTTGATTAATGTCCAGCCAATCAGCAAAGCTTATTTTAGGTGAAATGTATACCAATCCAATTTAAGGCAGCGTATCTAAGACTAACCAACTAGCATAGCGCTCTGTGATGTTGTGAATTAAAAAGACCAATAAGTTAGTCTCAGCATAATGTCAGGTGTGCCAATTCTCTTTAGAACAAAGCTCCGAAGGTTGAAAAAGAACAATTGACCTCTGGTGTAGCTGAGTCTTTAGCCCACTAAGAGTCAAACTAATATCTTGTTAATGAAGAATAAATGCATGTACATGACTTGTAGCATTACAAAACGTTTTGACTACATGCCATAACAGATCTTTAGAACGATTATGACATAAAGGTACATGTAGAGCTTGGAGATGTAAAAAAAGAATGGGAGGACAACTCTGTAAATTGAACTGCTCAGTCTTGCATGATTCAAAGACTTATTGTAAGTATGCTGCATATCTACTAGTGATAGCTACCTGAATGTCATACCTGTCAACCTGGGGTGAAAAAACATAGGGAGTCCCAACTTCAAGTGAACAGATGAAATCTTCATGACCCTGACTACCAACTGCAAAAATACATTTGAAGAGTTGGAACTGTGGGGGGGGGGTATGGGTGCCAAGCTTCACTGTTATCACAGCACTAATCATCATCTTTGGACACAATCAGTAATACATGTAAATAAGCTATGCAGTAGATGATAACTCCAAAGCTGTATAAAAATACCAGATAGAGTAAATTAAGACTGAACAAGGGCATTTAATCTGATGCTATTTGTTGGATTATCTTAGACGTTGAATGATACAAAAATTGAAAATACCTATCTGATGCCCTGAAATAGGAAGGGTATAGGGAGCTGGTGGGAGTAAGAGTATGAAATAGGGAGGGTCCAGCCCAAATCGGGATAGTTGACAAGTATGCTAAGTGTTTACACTGCAGGCGTCTTCGCAACCTAAATTTCAGGTCCAGGCCACATTGTGAAAATTTTCCGCCAAAGAGTCACGAACACACCGGCCAGGGTCAAAAGCAAAACCCTCATTTCCTTGTGTAGAAGTCAGGTGTGCCAATGAGCTAAAGATGGTTTCATCTGGCTAAGCAAAATCTCAGGCCAATAGCTCCTTTGGTCTAGGTTGGACGGCCATTTTGTAATTATTATTTGTGACCTGGGTCTGTCCAAGAGGTCGAGAAAACACCTTACATTTTAAATAAAAGTTATGGTCACTCCTCCACAGTGTAATTGACTAAATGTATGCCTAACAACAGTCAGCAGCTTGAATGGATGAAGAATGGACAAAGAAGGTAGTGGTTGGATAATGGCAGAAGTACTAGTACTATATTTTTGTCTTACTCATTGTCTGTTTCACAGAATACAAAGTGCTACATCACATTAAAAGCAGTAAGCTTGTACGGTTGGGGGTGCTAAGCTGACAAATATAAACCGTTTAAATCATTTTCCACTAGATACAACCACTGCTCATTCCTGTATTTCACCAACATCTTGTAATATTGCTCTATGTGAGCATATTATTCTCTTAGCAATTACGACAAATGTACATGTATGTAGTTTTCAGTAGAGGTAGATGGTAGCATAGTGCTATTATTCTGTAACGTAGAAGGAGTTCTATTTTAAGAAACATAGTGATGGTTGACACTTTAAATAGACTTATAAATATGATTGTATGTATTTTCACACCAAACTTGGTGTCAGTTATAATTGGTTCTGGTGAGGCATGAAGCTTTGCAATCCTGATTGACTTGATTACCAGATGTAAACACTTCTAGTCTAATGATGCGACCCAACAACAGCTTGCACAACTTATCCACTACCACTTGATATTACAGTCTAAACTAAATATGCTTGCCAATATTGATGTAGTGTGAGATATGTATCTATTCTTACTCTAATGGCCACCATACTGTAAACCTGAAAATATGGCTGTTAACTTAGTTGTTGGAATTTAACATGACTCAAAGATTTGTGTGGGCAAGGGCTAGCTGGAATAACTCAATGTGTGTGTTGTAGCAATGTTATATTGTGTCTGCTAATGCATTGTATGGATCATTAAATCATATTTCTCTACCCATTTTGTTGTTTTTGCCAAGGACCAACCAGCCCCCAGATCCCATTGGCCAAAAGAATCACACCACCTACACCAGAACTACTCACAAGGTAGCACTCCAACCAGCCCAGGTGCCAGGAGTAGTATAGTCAGTGCACTTCTAGACAGACACGCACTCATTGACCCCTGTTTTCAACCAATCACAAGCCGGTATTTCCGATTTCAACCAATCACAGAAGAGCACAAAAATTTTGCACACGACCTTGCCAAGGTCACCCCAAAATCCCCCCTTCTGATTGGTCGAAAAAACATTTGCACACTTGACCCCAAACCCGGCCACGACCCCTTCCCTCCCTCCTTCCCACCCTCCTCCCCTCCCCCTCCCCCACCTCCCCCACCTCCCTCCTCCCCGCCACCGCCCTCGTCCCGTCTGCACCACCGCCACCGCCGCCGCCACCACCACCGCCCTCACCACCACCACCGCCCTCACCACCGCCGCCGCCACCGCCGCCACCGCCACCACCGCCACCACCGCCACCACCGCCACCACCGCCACCGCCGCCACCACCACCACCACCACCGCCGCCGCCACCACCGCCGCCGCCATCACCGTCATCACCGCCACCCCTCCTCCACCGCCGCCCACCCTCCCCCCCCGCAACCCCCACTCACCCGAACGACCGATCGTTTGAGGCGGTCAAGCCGCGTCCGCCCACGTTGCGTGCGGCGCCGACCGTACACGTGGAGGCGACGCCAGTGCCCCGTATCCACCGGGCCAAGCGACTAGGCAGCGGCCCGCCGCCCATTCCGAGTTCCACTGGGGTGGGACTATAAAAGATAAGTTTGACTGATGATAGTATTAATACAAAGAAGACTTAGTCATAGCAAACATGTCTTTTCTCACCAAAGGAGCAGCGGGGAGATATGTACTTTTAAAGGAAGTCCTCCCGAAGTCTGTATGGGATTATATGATCAAAAGTAATATCGAAGAAACGAATAGTCCATGGATGTGGTATTGGGTTGACAGACTCGCTCATAATTCCTTAGTAGTAGAGCTTGCCATCTATTTTAGAACACTTTGACTCTCTATGAATATCCCTTTTAAGATAGGAGAGGAAAAGTTGAGGAAAATGGCACTTTGTTATGAAGACTTAACAGGAGCTAGGTCAAGATTTTCATCTATGGTAGAAACAAAAAACGCATCCGTTTCTTCTCCCTTACTCCTTCTTAGGAATGCAGAGTTGTCAACCTGGTGTAGAGTGGAGGTTGAGAAGATTATTGAAGATAGAAACTGGGATGAAACTGGTGTGGGAGCGGAGGCCACTTTTAACACTCACTTCTTACTATATCTGGATAATGAACCTGGTGGGGAAGGCTCAAAGAATGAGCTCTATCATAGAGTATTGAACATATTAAAGGATGGGGCAAGAAGATGTCGCTTTGAGGATGGGAAGGAGAAATCGCGAGCGAAGAGGAGTTACAATGAAGAAAGCATCCCTGGTTTAATTCTTAGTAGAGGTAATACGCTATATGCAGGGCGATTGTTTGGAGAACTAGATCCATCCAAAAATGGGTTAGAGGTGATAAGAAGCCCTTCACCAGGAGATGCTAGATTAGAGGTGAGAGAGACTTCTACAGGAGAGACTAACCAGGTTATGATAGAAGAGGCTGAAATGTGTGACATTGGAGAACTAGATTCATCCAAAAACGGGTTAGAGGTGATAAGAAGCTCTTCACCAGGAGAAGCTAGGGTGGAAGTGAGAGAGACTTCTACAGGAGAGAATAACCAGATTATGATGGAAGAGCAAACTCATGTAGAAACTAAAGAAGAGGTTGAAATGTGTGACAAAAGGGAACAAGAGATTAGAAAGATAGAACAAGAATTGGCACTAAAGAAAGTGGAATTGGCGGGAGCACTAGGGTGGAAAGAAGCACTAGAGATGCAACAGAGAATTGATGCAAGAAAAGAGAGAAGAACAAATCGCATTGCCTTCTTAGAAAAAAAGTTAACAGAGGAAAGAATGGAAAAAGAGAGGTTAATGATGGAAATCGAGCGTTTGCAAAAAGAAGAAGAAGAAGAAGAAGAAGAAGAAGAAGAAGAAGAAGAAGAAATGGATAGTGTATCAATTATTGATCACATAATTCCCCACCTGGCTAACAAACTAGATGATGATGATGCAAAAGCAGAAGGGGAAGATACTAAACTGCCACAGTGGGTTCCAACAGGAGAAAGTAATGATGAATAAAAGTGTATAGATTCCAATTGTTCTCTCAAACAAGGGCAAGATGTCAAAGCAAGAGGTAGTATGTAGAAATGAGAATTATGAAGATGTGGCTGATGGTCTCTTAGATGAAGTAGTAGCTATCTCTGCTGAAGAGGGAAGGGAGCAAATAGGAGAGAGAAGCAACAAAAGAAAGAAGTTCACATTCTACATAATCATAATACTATTTATACTTTCTTGCTCATCTTTATCCCCATCAGTTTTGGCAAAGACAAAGGAGTACTTAAGCAAGGACACTTTTTAAAAACAAACACAACTCTATTAGCTACTCAACTGGATCAGCATGCGTACACACCAAGAAATCGATCTTCGCTTGCAGAGTCCCTTCACAGCTCTAGTCTGTGGTCCAACAGGGAGTGGAAAAACGGAACTACTATTTAGTCTTATTAAGAGAGTTGATGAAATTGCTTCACCCACTCCTGTTGAAATCATTTACTGCTATAGAGTTTGGCAACGCCGCTTTGAGGATTACAAAGATAAAGTAAGGTTTCATTCAGGACTCATTGATGTTGAGATGGATATAGAGCGTGATGGGAAGAATCACTGGCTCATCATTGATGACTTGATGGGTGAAGTCGGGGGGAAAGAGACTACTAATGCAATCTTTACAAAGTTCAGTCACCACCTGAACATAAGCGTCTTTTTCTTACTACAGAACCTTTTCCCGAAAGATAATAGAACAGTGTCAATAAAATCGCAGTACTTTTTCTTGTTCAAGAACCCCAGAGACGGAATGTCTGTTACCAATCTTGCAAAGCAGGCTTTTCCTGAGAGTACAAGAGCTGTTCAAGAAGCTTTTAGTGATGCTACACGTAAGCCACACTCTTTTCTATTCTTGAATCTTCGCCAGGAAACCCCGGAGTGGGCTAGACTGATCGGTAATTTTGCTTCTGAGCACTCTCCCATGACTGTATATATCCCGAATACCCTGGAATATAAGTAGCATTCACATCTCTACTCTCTCCGTAAACTGTCTTGGACTCGGAGAGAGCACATCCATCATCAAGCATGAGCTACATTAATTCGCCCAAGTATTCTCCAAGGTTGAGGAGGAATGCCTTGAGTATATATGCACTGACAAAAGCATCTGCAACCATCAGAGATTCAACCATTGCTGAGGCTAACAAAGACCTTATACTCGCTCTTGTTGAGTGTGCTAGAAATGTATTATTAGGTAATGTTCATCTGACTACCGCTCAGTTGAACTCTCTACGCCGACATAGAAGGGCCATTGAGGATCTCACCAACTCTCGTACTAGTGTGAGGCAGAAAAAGTTAATCCTACAACGTGGTGGATTTTTAGGTCTTCTTTTGAAGCCATTGGCAAGTTTACTCGGAGGTGTGCTTGGTGGATTAGGTGGTGGACAAAGGTGAAATGAGTCTCAAGTTTTCTAAAAAGTATCTTCTTATGGATAAACATACATATGAATCAATGAATAGTAGAAACAACAAAAAAGAAGGAGAGCATCTACCCTCACTCTCTACAAATGGGGATCTACTCCTGGCAGAAAAAAGCAGAAAAGATGTAATATCTAACCTCAAAAACCCTAATACAGACATCTACTCTCAGCTAGAGCAACATACTCATAGAATGAATAAGTTCCTAAAAGAGTTGGAGAGATCACGCCATCCCCAGCAGGAGTTGTATAATACATTAGAGGGAATTAACACTAGATTTAATGAAATGCATACATGGAGACAAAGAGAAGAAGAAGCACAAGAGCGAGGGCGAGAGAAAAAAAGAGATGATGAAAAGAGGCGAAGTGGCTCAAGGTCACCACTACCATACCCATATAGGAGAGAAACAAAACCAGAGAAGTCAGAAGCTGGCGCACGTTGGAGTAGGAAGGGTGATAATAGAAGTCCTATCAAAACTAGGTCTAGGCGAAAGCTTCCTAAAACCCCTTTTGCAAGCGATAGTAAAAAAGAAAGATGGATGATATAGATGAAGGTCTACGCGATATTTACTTCTCCCCTCCTCAACCACCATCTTTTGGAGGAAAGAGAAAGTTAGTTTTAGCTTCTCCTCCTGGTATTAATGAGAATGATGTTGAGAAGTGGTTGAGAAGTCAAGACGCATACACTCTTCATCGCCCGATTAGAATGAAGTTTACAAGGAGAAAAAACGTTTGTGAGTGGGATTGGTGAACAACTCCAGGCAGATCTCGTGGATGTGCATGTGCACAAGGACTCAAATGATGGAGTAACATTTTTGCTCACCTGCATAGATGCCTTCTCACGGAAAGCATGGGTCTTTCCTCTTCATTCCAAGTCTGGTCTGGAAGTGTCCAATGCACTCATCTCTCTATTCGAAAATGAAAGCTTTAGACAAATACAAACTGATAAAGGTAAGGAGTTCCTAAACAGAAGAGTGAGCGAAGTGCTAAAGAAGTATGGAGTTAGCCATTTCACCTCTGAGAATGAGATCATCAAGGCTGCTCTTGTTGAACGCTTTAATAGAACATTGAGAGGAAAAATTCATCGTCTACTCACTTATAGAGGAGATGGACGCTACTTAGAAGATGTAGAAGACCTAGTCCAAGGATATAACAACAGTTTTAATAGGTCAATTGGAATGAAACCTATTGAGGTTGATTACGATAATCAAGAAGAGGTTTGGGTTCGGTTAAATGAGTTCTCACCTATACGATGGTTAAAGAAAACAAGAGTAAAATATTCACCAGGTGATCATGTTCGGATTTCGATGGCCCGTAGTAGCTTTGAGCGAGGGTTCACACCAAACTGGTCAACCGAGATATTCACCATAAAAGCAGTCAAGGCACATACCTCACCCCCTGTCTATACACTGGAAGACCTAAACAAAGAAGGAGTAGATGGAACATTCTATGCACAAGAATTGCAACATGTTAACCTACCTGAAATCTTTAGAGTTGAGAAAGTAATACGTAAGCGGAGAAGGAGAGGAAAAGAAGAGAGTTTCGTGAAATGGAGTGGTTATCCCTCTTCATTTAATAGTTGGATAGATTCTAGTCAGTTTGTGTAAAATCAAAGGTAGTATAAATTCAATATGTAAGTTCAGTTTTGCTCACTCTCAAAGATGGCCTTCAATGTCACACTTACCTCAAATGTCCGCATCGGTGGGAGTGACACAAACACCAATGCTCACTTCATTACGAAGCTAGCCAAGACATTGAAGCTTCACTCATCTCAGTGGGAGGTTGGGTTACTTGACATTCAGTACCTCGCATCCTGGAGAAATGTAGAAGATGGCTATGTAGTGGTTACGAATACAAAAGATGGAGTCGAACGAAAATGTGAAATCAGGAGTGGAAGGTATGCTTCCATGGGTGAACTTTTGAGTGAGATCAATAGAATACTAATAAACTACGACTTAGAAAAAGTAGTGAGCTTTTACTATGATAGTCTACGGAATGAAACTTTCCTCATGTTGAGAGAACAGGAACACTCTGTCATGATGTCACGTGATGTTGCGTGGGTGTTGGGATTCAAGCCTGATGTAGAATATGCTGCGGAAATCAACAGGGGTCAAAACCCTCAAGACATCAATGCTGGTTTTACATCCCTCTATGTCTACTCCTCCGTAGTCTCACCAAGACATGTTGGAGATAGTCTAGTCCCCCTACTTCGCACAGTTCCTATAACAGAGAGTGAAAGAAATAGCACCGTTTTCTTTGAGTTTTCGAATGTTCAATACTCTCCAGTGTCTAATACAAGCACAGACCTCATCGAGGTAGATATAAGACGTGATGACGGAGAAAGGGTCTCATTTCGTAGTGGAAAGGTTGTGCTGACGGTTCGTTTCAGACCGCGTGGAGAGAAATAGTACAGACAGAGAAATAACATGGTCCCTCGCATAGTTCCATATTTTCCTGATGAGTCAGGTGAGATGTATGAAGACTATTATGCAAACCAGGTGGGAGAGGGAATGAGTGTGTACAGGGGAAAACCTATTATGACGGGTAATGGGATCGGCTCACTCTTTTCTGGACTGGCCCGAGGGGTCCTTCCCATGCTAAAGAATGGTGCCAAAACTATTGGGAAAAAGCTATTGACTACTGGAGCTTCGGTTCTGGGAGATGTAATCAAGGGAGAAAACTTCAAATCTTCTGCAGCAAAACGTTTTCGTGAAGCTGGTGGGGATCTTCTAGGTGATGTAGAAGACGAACTACGTGAACCACCAGCCAAACGTGCACGAGTTAGTCAAAAGTCTACAAAGAAGAAACGTAAAGGAAGAAAAACAGTTTTTGACTAAATGAAAGATAAATATATAATCCACACCTATACTCACCACTCCCCACTCTTAGACAAACGTTTGTACAGCAAGTACTAGATGGAAAAACGCTCACACTATCGAACATGTCCGTCACACATCGAGCCATCTCTCTCTCCAAGGTTTCTGAAGACTCTCCAGACACGGTTGACTCCAGTTTTGACTTATTTGCCACTCCGCCAACTCATACTAGCGTGCTCAGAGGTGAGTGGGTACCTTTGGCTCCTGTTACGGACTCCCCTGATGGTACTATTGAATTTAACATCCCACCCGCAGACGAACTCTACACAGATCTATCAAGGTCTTACTTACACACCACAGTAAAGGTGAGCAAGGCTGATGGAAGCGTACTACCTGCGGAAGAACAACTAAAGGTTGTTCCAGGAGACAATTTTATGCACAGTCTCTTTTCTTCTGCCACTGTTCAACTGGCTGGGCAAGATGTTGAGTATGAACCAAACTATGGACATAGAGCTTATGTCGAGAATCTCTTAAACTATGGTAAAGATGCTAAGAGCACATATATGAAAGTTGGGAGTGGGTGGATGGAGGATGAAGGAACTGGAGAAGACTATGATGGTATTCCTCCCGAAGTGATTGAAAAAAGAAAGAAACTTATAGCCACAAGTAAAGAGTTGAGTTTCTATGGGAGACCTAGGTTGAGTATGTTTTCTCAAGGAAGACTTATTCCACCAGGAGTTCGCTCTCGCCTTACTCTACAACGTGCTATTCCACAAATGGCCCTCTTAGCAGAGACAGACAACCCTGCAGGAGGGGCGAAGATTTCTATAACTAAGACAGAATTGTGGATTCGACGTGTACAAGCCAATCCAGCATTACAAAAAGCACAAATGGATGTTTGGGTTGTGCAACATGAGTCTATAAAACTACCAATTGACCGAATAAAAACTCATTTCCATGTCATCCCTGCTGGACACCAGTCAGTGAGAGTAAACTTTGATCAAGCGGGACAGAAGCCAAACAGAGTCTTTGTCGGACTAGTCAACCATACTGCAAAGAGTGGAACGTATAAGCAAAATCCCTTCAAATTCGGACATAACAACCTAAGTTCATTAGAACTACTAATTGATGGAACACCAGTGACCCGAAGATATGAACCAAACTTTGCAAGTGGAAAGTTTGCTCGTGAATTCATGAATTTGTTCACTGTCACAAATACATCTGATGCTGACACAGGGAATGAGATCTCCCCTAGCAAATACAAGTCCTGCGCTGCTCTCTACGCCTTTGACATTTCAGGAGATTTGTGTGATGACAACTTTCACTTGTTATCAAATGGGAGTCTATCTATTAATCTAGCATTTGCTAATCAAACTCAAAATACACTTGGACTGTTTGTATACGAAGAAAAAGATGACATTATCTACTTGAATGCAAATCACGAAGTATCTATGGTAGCCGGGATGATGTAAAAAGAATGGATACATTCTCAATCTCGAATATTCTATCTGATGATAAACTCTCATCAACCTCCTTTAGAGGGGTTATGCCAAGGGATCACTTCTTAGACTCCTTCTCCCCATCTGGATCTTTTGTTTTCAACACTCAAGCAAGTGAGAAAAGTGGCGAGCATTGGATCTCTGTTTTTTCGAATGGAAAAGAAATAGAGTATTTTGACTCCTATGGACTCCCCCCTTCTATTTATCCTGATGTGGGTAAGATGTTACAACAATGGGGAATACCAATAGTATGGAATGGAGAGTGTCTACAAGAAGAGAGTACTAACGTGTGTGGAGACTACTGCATCTTGTTCTGTCTCCTTCGAGCTCGAGGGTGGAGTATGGAGGGAATAATTACACGGCTAAGCAGAGTAGAAGGAGGAGTTCGAGATCATTCTATAAGAGCTCTATTACAACGTTTATACTATAATAAAAGAAATAATACTTTCCCACTCACAACGCATGTAAACAATATTATGCTTTTTTCACCTTTTCACTTTGACTAGAGAGAAATACTTCACCTTACTTATAATTCGTTTTTATACTACTATAACTAAAAAAAGAAACCAATAGTTTTTATCTTACCTGCATTCTTTTTTTTTTTCTTTGCTTTTTAGATTTCTGCTTGATTCTTGATTCTTTTATTTTTTCTCTATTTTTCTTCGTAATAAAACAATACTACTGAAGAAAGCTGCATCTTTTCTATCTTGGAATAATACTCATCCAACTCAAGCTGCTCTACTACTGTAGAAACCTTCCTTATATACTAAACTTTCTAATATATCATCCAATAAGAAAAGACCCCTTTGTATGCTTTGGATTGACATCGGGGCACATCGGGGCAACATCGGGTAGCATCGGGGCACATCGGGGCACATCGGGGCAACATCGGGGCACATCGGGGCACATCGGGGCAACATCGGGACACATCGGGGCACATCAGGGCAACATCGGGACACATCGGGGCAACATCGGGACACGTCGGGGCAACATCGGGGCACATCGGGGCAACATCGGGACACATCGGGGCAACATCGGGACACATCGGGGCACATCGGGGCAACATCGGGACACATCGGGGCAACATCGGGGCACATCGGGGCAACATCGGGACACATCGGGGCAACATCGGGACACATCGGGGCACATCGGGGCAACATCGGGACACATCGGGGCAACATCGGGACACGTCGGGGCACATCGGGGCAACATCGGGGCACATCGGGGCAACATCGGGACACATCGGGGCACATCGGGGCAACATCGGGGCAACAACGGGGCACATCGGGTTGAACTATAATGGGTGGGGAATTAGTCAGACCCCTCCTACTAAGCTCTACTATATAGGTGGAGGTTTTCACTCCATCAGTATATTTGTAGCCCAGTCTTTACATGTTTCTTTATTAATGTTGCAATGCACATCATAAACCAAGCCTTCCGTAGTACTTCTTCTTATCACTGATGAGAGCTATAGGCGAAGCGCAGCCGAATTCGCTCGTTTAGATCACAAGCTTTTCGAGTGGAGGGCGCAGGAGAAGCGGCGGGCCGCTGCCTAGTCGCTTGGCCCGGTGGATACGGGGCACCGGCGTCGCCTCCACGTGTACGGACGGCGCCGCACGCAACGTGGGCGG
Source organism: Bugulina stolonifera (assembly GCA_935421135.1). Classification (NCBI taxonomy): domain Eukaryota; kingdom Metazoa; phylum Bryozoa; class Gymnolaemata; order Cheilostomatida; family Bugulidae; genus Bugulina; species Bugulina stolonifera. The sequence continues at coordinate 14,450,325 of OW285196.1, forward strand.
ACGCGGCTTGACCGCCTCAAACGATCGGTCGTTCGGGTGAGTGGGGGTTGCGGGGGGGGAGGGTGGGCGGCGGTGGAGGAGGGGTGGCGGTGATGACGGTGATGGCGGCGGCGGTGGTGGCGGCGGCGGTGGTGGTGGTGGTGGTGGCGGCGGTGGCGGTGGTGGCGGTGGCGGCGGTGGCGGCGGCGGTGGTGAGGGCGGTGGTGAGGGTGGTGGTGGCGGCGGCGGTGGCGGTGGTGCGGACGGGACGAGGGCGGTGGGTGGCGGGGAGGAGGGAGGTGGGGGAGGTGGGGGAGGGGGAGGGGAGGAGGGTGGGAAGGAGGGAGGGAAGGGGTCGTGGCCGGGTTTGGGGTCAAGTGTGCAAATGTTTTTTCGACCAATCAGAAGGGGGGATTTTGGGGTGACCTTGGCAAGGTCGTGTGCAAAATTTTTGTGCTCTTCTGTGATTGGTTGAAATCGGAAATACCGGCTTGTGATTGGTTGAAAACAGGGGTCAATGAGTGCGTGTCTGTCTAGAAGTGCACTGACTATACTACTGCCAGGCATTCCACCATGCTGCCCCATATCCCGAAATTGTCCCAGCATTACATGTAGCTGCATGCCCATACCCATTGCCTTACTAGCTGATCCACTGGTTACTGGGTCTTCCAGAACCAACATGTTGGTTTCTGCACACTCAAACAAAATACGTGCCAATTTTCTCCACAATGAGGCTCAAAGGCCGAAAAAGAACAACCGGCCTCTCGTCTAGCCAAGCTTTTAACCCTATCAGAGGCCAACTAATATCTTTTTAATGAAGAATCAATATTCATGTATGGAGATGATTTGTAGCATTATAACATTTTTGAGCTAAATACCAGCTAAATGACAGCTCTTTAAGAAGTTTATGGCGTGAAGCTAGAGCTCTCTAAATTGATCTGTTCAGCCTTGCATATGATTCAAAGACTCCTTGTAAGTAGATTGTATATCTACCCCTGATGGACGACTGAATTTGTACATTAAAGGTGTCTTCGCGGCCTAAATTTCAGACCCACACAAGTTTGGCCAAAATACAGTGTATTTTTTTGGTACACATCCGTCACAGAGTCAGGAAGACATTCCGGCCTGTGCTAAAAGCAAAATCATATCTTTCTTAGATAGACGTCAGGTGTGCCGATTAGCTAGGGATGGCTTCGTTTCACCAAACAAAATTACAGGCCGATAGCTTTTCTGGCCTAGGTCGAACAGCCATCTTGTAATTTTTATTTGCTACCCTGTTTCCAAGAGGTCGCAAAGAAAACTTAAATTAAATTTATGGTCACCCATCTACAGTGTGATAGATTCAATGTATGCCTATAACAGATTAATTGAATGAAGTATGGGCAAAGAAGTTCACGGCTGAATGATAGCAGAGGTCTTGCACATTGTCTACTTCAGAGACCACTCTGATAGTAATGCAAAGTGCTACATCACGATAACAGCAGTAACCCAGTACAGTCGGGTGCTAACCTATCAAACGCAAACAGTTGGATTTGCTCTCCTCTCTGGATACCCTGAGGTAGAAAACTTGAAGCAGAAATTATTCCTGCACATGTATTTCATTAACAACTTATAGAGTATTGTTCTATGTAAGCACATGCCCTCTCCAACCAGTTACATTATTTAATAAAGGTAGATTGTAGTCAAGTGGTAACTAGGAAGGATCTATTATTCTGTAGTGTTGAGGAAGTTCTAATTTAAGAAATCCAGTAAAAGTTTTAACTATAGATAGACCTATAAATACATTTGCGTGTATGTATGTATTTCCACACAAAACTTGGTGTTAGATTAACATATTGGTTCAGTTGAGGCATGAAGCTTTGCAATCCTGATTGACTTGATTAGCAGATGCAAACAATTCTAGTTCAATGATGCGACTCAGCAACAGCTTGCACCACTTAGCACCAACCACTTAATATTACAGTCTAAACTAAATATGCTTGCCAATATTGATGTAGTTTGAGAAGTGTATCTATCCTTACTCTAATACCCACCATACTGTAAACCTGAAAATATGGTTGTTAACTTAGTTGTTGGAATTTAGCATGACTCAAAGAGTTGAGTGGGCAGGGGCTAGCCCAAATTTATAATATACTCAATGTGTGTGTGTGTGTGTGTGTGTTGCGGCAATGTTATATTATGTTTGCTAATGCATGGTGTTGTTCATTAAAATACATTTCACTACCCAAGATCCAGGATTTGTTGTTGTTTTTGTTTTTGTGGTTTCCTGGGCATGTTGTCCAGTTCTGTGGTCACTGTAAATGTATTTGAAACCAAGCTATCATCAATAAAGTTTCTCAATTCTCTTATTGTCTATTTCATGAGATCTACATGTAGTTTTCAATGAGCAGCCTTTAAGTTTCTGCACGACAAATTTGACATCTATTTTTTAAATGCAAAGGAGATGCTTGAATTTTTGGTTTAAACGAAAGAAAGCAGCCAATTTTTCAATGTAATCCAATTCGGGCTATCTCAAACTAAGTCACTATGCACTTTTAATTAGTACATCATTCTAAATTTGATTTTTCAAGTAGTCCATGTTATCCTAGACAAGGGAATAGCCTTGCCTTAGCTTTGATTAGTGACCTCCCATTAAACACTGTGTATTAGACTGTTTCTTTGTAGGCTCTGTGGCGTATAGAACGGTACTGTTATAGCCTAATTTTTGTCTATGAATCTCCTGAAGACATCAGTGATAGCCAATGTTCAAAGTGGAACAAATGAGGTGGGTGGACGGTAAAACATAAAATGTTTGAGAAATTGCAATTTGTCTCCCCTTGTTTACCTGTCAATATCTAAAATCCTATATATAAACTGGATTAGGCCTACTTGGGACTTGCTACTATAATAAGAATGTTTACCCCACAAGTCATATCATCACCTACACCACTGTATTTTTCATGTGTTATTTTGTCCTGTAAAACTTATTAATATCCAAATGGTAACTCATTTGATTCGAATATTAAATTGACTAGGTTAGCAGCCTCTCAATATTTTAAGGGAGGCCGCCATTAGTAAGGGTGTTATACAATTACTAAAGGAACTGATGGACTAGCTAATTTACATGTACTAATGGGCTACGAATGAAAACAGATTAACTCCACTGTTATTGAAGAAAGGCTTCACATTTCCACGGCTAGTCCTCGAATGAGGGTACACGCCTGCCGGCAGTGTATCCACTAAATGTGATGTGGGTACAAGCTGTATATACTCTCGTATAACTACACTTCGGACATTAGTGATAACTATGGGCAATTAATAGTGTGAAATGCAGTTGCTTGGAGAATCGTTTTCACTCGTTGCTGAATATCAGATTTCAAAAGTGTTCCCAACACACACTAAAGAAAAATTACAGATATTTTATTAATTATAATGTATGTACTTTTGGAAATTTTACTGTACTATACATGTAATTGAGGATATTTCTCTGAGAAAGGAAAATTTGTGCACACCGTGTAATGTAACACTTCACAACCCAGCTGATTCTCGAACATTAAAACTAACAATCTATTTACTATTTTCAGTTAGTTTCTCAAGTGCTTCTAATGAGTTCCTCTTCAATAATATGCGTAGGTGTAGAGTAAACTTCTGTCACCTGCCAATGTTCTCAAAAATGCTTAGTAAAACAAATGTTGCGTTGCATGAAATGTAGGCGGTGAGTGTGTGCTTTTCTGACATTGCAATTATAAATACGTGACCAACTGTGTTTATTGGAATGTAGTTATTACTTATAATAATTGTAGCCAGTAAACATGCGTAAGCTTCGTGTATATTTTAGAGTAGGTTGTATACAACATTTATGGCACATGCTCAACAAGCTCCTTAGTTTGTATTCAACCACCTTGAACCACTCGGCACTCGATTATGATCAGAATGCACAAATTTAGTATAAAAATCGACGACTACCACCACTAATTCCAATTCAGTTTCAACAACCAAACCCTTCAACTTACTCTATTTCATCAAAGGTGGGTGATCAGTGTTTATAGAAGTTTTTATATTTGCATTAATTTATCTCCAGGACAAATTGTAAAATAATGTGTTTATTTAGACAAAATTGAGTATTTGCTACAATAATTAATATTCAGTTTATCACAGTATTATTCAGTGATGATAAATAAAACAAGACACATTCTTATTATTTTGACTTAATGCATATATTTTGATCCTTATTCAAGCATCACCATCAGAGGATCAATGATGATGATGCCTGGATAAGCATCAAAATATAAGGATTAACTCAAATTATAAAAATTCATCTTGTTTAATTTTTCATTACAAAATATTATATGTAGCTGACATCAACATTTTCCGGTATTATTCGACATTGTTCATTCTACATTTTACACTACAAGCAGCATGAGGGAAGTTTATAACAATGACATAGTTGACAATCATCTCTTGCGAGGTATAAATGTGAACCTGTGGTAATGAAGGCCTATGTACATATATGTACATGTACATGTACATACATGTACATGTACATGTACGTACATGTACTTGTACATGTATGTACATGTACAAGTACATGTATGTACATGTACATGTACATGTACATACATGTACATGTACATGTACGTACATGTACTTGTACATGTATGTACATGTACAAGTACATGTATGTACATGTACATGTACATGTACATACATGTGCATGTACATGTACATGTATGTACATGTACATGTACATACATGTACATGTACATACATGTACATACATGTACATGTACATGTACATGTATGTACATGTACATGTATGTACATGTACATGTACTTGTACATGTACATACATGTACAAGTACATGTACGTACATGTACATGTATGTACATGTGCATGTACATGTACATGTATGTACATGTACATGTACATACATGTACATGTACATACATGTACATGTACACACATGTACATACATGTACATGTACATGTATGTACATGTACATGTACATGTATGTACATGTACATGTACATGTATGTACATGTACATGTACATACATGTACATGTACATGTACGTACATGTACTTGTACATGTATGTACATGTACAAGTACATGTACATGTACATACATGTACATGTACATACATGTACATGTACATGTACATGTATGTACATGTATGTACATGTACATACATGTACATGTACGTACATGTACATGTACATGTAGGCACAGTAATTCAGCAGTACTTGATTGAAATCATGTAAAAGTAATTACTATATATTGTGACTTTATTCCTGTTATTAGCGGCTCCATAATAGTTATTTGAAAATCGCAAGTGTTGAAAAATTGAGTAAATGGGAAGACATCGGTCTAAGTACATGTTATCTCAGATTTGTTTGAAAGAAAAAGCACGCTAAAACCTGCAGCATATTATGACAAGTGCTTGAATGTGCTTGCAAGTAATGACCATTTTGCACTTCTCATTTTAGTGAACAATTGCTGACATAGATTAGCAACAGAAGATGAAGACACTCATCTATTTAACTATGTTGTTCTGCATCACTGGGGCTCTTCTAACATCGGTTGTGGCTCAGGACAGCTTCAGAGGTAAGAAGTGGATGGGATATTGCTTTCGACAGAGAAAAATATATACATTGTACATTGTACACACATGTATGTTGGCTGGTTTCACTGGCTCAGTGTGAATGCTTCTGTGGAATTAGTTCTTTGCCAGTCATGATTTTATTAACGGTCACTACCACATCTCTAGATTAATCAGCTAGGGTTACTTTAGAACCCAGGGATCTGCGACACTACTTTGGTACCTTTCAACGTGGATGGAACCCGTTAATCACACACATCTCTTGTAGCAAATAAATAAATTCTATGCAAGAAAAGTGTAACCGGATTTGTAACCCAACCTGGTCAAATTGATTTACTTGTTGTCTTTTAATCCTACCAGAGTGTGAAAAGAGATGCATGTACAGACTGCGACGAGAGACAGGGTTTCCATGCAGTGAGGCCCCAGACATGACCCCAAAAGAATGCAGAGCAACCAGAAGAGCTCAATGTGAACAAGAATGCCAAGGTGATATACGAGTATATGCTTGCTTTTGAATACCATTTCAGTCACAATTTTTCTTTCTATTCCAATATTTACATGTAGAACACTTTTGGATTGATTTCTTCTCTTTCACTGGCTGATAATGACATGTACAAGTCAAAACTGTTATTGTTAACAGACTGTGTGAAGGCTTGCATGTACAGACTGAGACAGGAGACGGGGCTGAAATGTAGCGAGGTCACAGACATGACCCCAAAGCAATGCAGACAAACCAGAAGAGCTCAATGTGCACAAGAATGTCCTACAACTACGATAACACCAACAAATACAACCACACCAGTAACTACAACCACACCAACTACTACAGCAGCAACGGGACCTACCCCAGTAGCGTAATAGCTCATGGCTAATACTATCTTCACACTTTGAACCTCTAATATACAGAAATATGAATATGTATGTACACGTACATCATGTACGCTTCTATCAAACTCACCCACAAATATTCTGGAATGAATGCTTACCTGTATACTTGCTTGAGTCAAGTAACTACACAAATACTTTGTTAATTTGTAACTCTAATTGTTTTTGGAAGCAACTAGAACTAATTTCCTTTATAAAACAGTCAGAATATCAAATGAAAATAAAAATAACAGACACTGTACCCTTGTACTGATCATGGGAAGTATTGCAAACCAACAACCAACTCAAAGCACAACATGTGAATAGCGACTACTGCATATGCCACATGGTACTGATTGGAACTGACATTCTTAGACATCCATGGCTGGTGATACATGTACCTTTCATTGCATAATTCTAGCAGAAAAAAACTCATTTAACTAAAGTGGAATCATGTAAGATATGGACATATTATTATCTTACTATCAATCCGTTTGATACATTTACATAACCTCCTCATACCGAGCAATTGGAAACCATTATTGCTACATATACATGGTGGCATCATGTACATGTGCATATACATTGTACAATGCATATTATGATGACTGTTGTCTCTATAGCTTCTTATCTGCAAGCTGCATTATGTAGACTATATAATAACAACTTGCCAGTGATTGTTTTGAGCAAAGCTGCATCACCCAGTTATGACAATGTCATTGTATCAACTTTGAGTATCAACTGACATACAGTACCACATCACCTGCCATTACATTACCAGATAGTTAGTAGAAATAACAATAAATGCATCAGTGCACCACGCATCATCTCACACCATATCGTGTAAAACTTGAATAGTACACAGATAGAAAAAAGACTGATATGTGCAACTGCTAATCCTACTAGAGAGGAGGCAGCTCTCTAACAATCAATTTGCGAGAGAGGATAACTGCATAAATTTAATTTCAAGATAGCTTTCATACTAAATATTGAACATCCACTCGTCCTAGTGCTGCTAACTGGCTTAAAAATGATCAACTTTTCTATTTCTTATAGCCATTTTGTTTTTATGAATGAAGGTAGACAGAGCAGAACCTGTCAGCTGCTTAGCAGCAAGGTTTTCCCTTAATTAAAAGATGGGATAGCTCCTAGTAAACTGCGCATATACAAGCCATTTAGACCACCATAGAGCTGCACACTGTACATGTAATTATTCAAATATAAAATGTAGGATCAAATCATTGTATTTTTGCATGTTTTGTTTTTTGCTGGCTTTTAGACTACCACTGACTAGCTGCAGCTAAACAACCCAACAAACATATCGAGTGGAACAACCGCGCTTATTCTTTTCTAGAATATAGTTGATACATGTATTTTATAAGAATATACACCACACGTGTTTTGCATGGGATATTACATAATTATACAAAACCAGAAAAGACTTGTTAAAACATGCATTGTATATGTTAGCCATACACTATGTAGTACTATGTCAATGAGATTGAATATTCTTCTGCATCTGCAACATTGAGGCATGCCTTCACACCGAAGGTCCCTGTCTAGCCATTTCATTCATAAAATTGAAGCAGTAGTAAATGGACACCACAATTACTATGAGCGATAACTCAAAAACTATTTCTAAAGCTGAGTCCAGACTACAACGATTTTTAAATGAAAATCGTTGGTGTAAAACGTGCTGGAAATGTGGCCCGATGGGCTGTTCACACTAGGCTGATTTTTACATTCCATTCATGGGTTTTCCAAAACTCTTTAATCACAAAGGAAGGAAATTTATAAACACGGAAAAATAAACAAGATGGCGGCTAACATCAAACAGGAGGACTGTTTATTTACAATTAATTTTAATTCTTTATTTGATCGATAACAGTAATCGAGAGGATAGCGCTCAACTGGCTACATCAGTGTTAACAATAGGAAGTCACCATTTGAACAAGTCTAAACTATCAAGAAAACGCCGCAGTAGCACACGCTCTTGCTGGGTATCAGATTTTGTTGGCAGAAGAGAGAATTATGGTGCTTTTAATTCAATTATGGCAGAATTGGAAGTGAGTGATGCGAAACGATGGCAAAACTATTTATGGATGGACAGTCATCTCTACAACTCGCTATTACAGTCCATTGCACATGCCATCACTAAGAAAGATACTACGTGGAGAAAGACTGTGCCACCAAGTGAGTGGTTGGCTGTTACTTTGAGATATTTGGCAAAAGGCAAAAGCTATACCAGCTTACACTACCAATTAAGGATTGGTAAAAGCACAATAGCTGAAATTATCCCTGAAGTGTGCGCTGCAATTTTTGGCTGCCTTAAAGAGACACATTTAAAAACGTCGAATACAGAAACAGAATGGAAAAGAATTAGTTTCCATCTCAATGAAAGGTGGAACTTTCCTCATTGCATTGGAGCACTAGATGGAAAGCATATTGTTTTGAGGAAGCCTCACCACGATAAGATTCAGTATTGAAAATCTCTGCCTATTGTACCATAAAGTGTGGCACTATTTTAATAATAATTCTCAAAATTCATCAGTTTTAGCTGAGCCGTCTAGCCCAGCTGGCCTTGTGCTAACCAAACTGAGTGATACCCAACTTACTAATGATGGATGGAGATTCAAATTCAGAGTTTCAAAATGAAGTACATTTAGTAAATTTTTACAAACGACATGTACTTAGTACAATAAGTGCCGCTCCTATTCTTAGTATACTTCATGGAATATCACAGCGAGTAGAATAAAGACAAGAGTCACTTGAAAGATGGAGATTTTTAAACAGAACTTATTCATATACGTGTTGCCATAATTATGCAAGTGTTTGATACAGGTTTCCACTTCTGCAAAAAATTGTCATGAAAAAATACTTGATCTGAAGTGCTTAGTTGTGGGTTCTGGAATTGAAAAGTGTTAGTGGAATTAATGATCAAGGGTAATATTTTTATATTTCAGAGAATCTCCCAAGGAATTGTAGTAGTAAATTCTACAATATCCCACTTTGATAAATTTAACAGGGATCATGCTTTGTAGCTTTACGTTGTCAATAAGAATTTATTGACTTTGATGACTCCTCATATTAAATATTAAATCAGGTCAACATATTCAATCAAAAATATCACTTGCCATGCGTGTATGCAATCATGCAATAGTATATTATTGCATTGTTATTTACTTCCTGTCAACAAGATGAACATCAATATGGAATGACAGTGTAAGCAGACTGAGTCAGAAAGCGTAACAGTAACATGTACATGTACGAGTAACTCTATGCTATAATTGCTTTATACATACTTTGTATTATACATGTACAATTATACAGGAGGGTGCACATTCACAAAAGTTTGAATAGATATCCATTGTTGTTTACATACATGACTTGTATATTATGACTACATGAATGGAGGCTAACTGGTTTTATTATCATTGAAGGCTATAAATTGGCTGAGTCATATGAGCATTCAGACAGACGACTAATGCTTGCTCTGAAGAGACATTACCTAGCTTACAATAAGTATATTATTATTGCCAGACAGTCTAGTCTAATGATAGTTACATATTAGTACCCCCCCAAGCCCCATCTGAAGAATTTGTTTGAGTATGACACTTTACACATATAGCAGTTGTCGTTACATAGAAAGCAGAGAATATATCGAAACTAGGGGCGGTCTCACAATTACGAACAGACGGACACAACATCATGCTATGATGCTGAACCACATCCATGGTAGTGTACTACTATTATACGTATTGTACTGATATGAGGTGGGTAAAATTGCTTGGATTTGCATGTGAGTACTAATATTGCAATACTACCGCAGTAGTGTACTGTAGATAGAAGCCCGGATAGCTAGCCTCGTTCAGATAGTATGGGAATTCCCCAGGTTACAAACTAGGAATTTACACTATATATTATGTAACTTCCAACCTATGCCCCTGTCATGTAACATACATTGTAATGATATGCTGTAGTTCTTTATGTGTATTGCTTCCTACGTCATTCTAACTATTCCAGTGAAACAACTCATCTTTTAGTCCCATGAAATCTAAAATAGGATTTGATCTTCATGTCTCATAACACATAAATTACCCTTAAGTTCTGTTCACATACATGTATGACCATTATATACCGCAAGTATATTCTTCTCTCTCACCTTTTTCCTATTATTGTGAAGTGAACGACATAGTAAAACCAACTGTAGATATCTGAGAATGTAGATTGTATAATGAAAGCTATTAAAAACTATAGAAGTGAAATCACAATACCCCGTGAGTATTCAAGCTAACTTTTGGCACACCATCACATCAACTCAAGACACGGCAATCATTATGTTTAAGTAGATCTCAAGGAACCTAGTGAGCGCTGGTAGTATAAAAGACAGACCACACAACGAGAAAGTCACTTCTGTAGTAATTTTACAACAAAAACCTCCAACTATATAATTAACTCCAAGGTAAGTTAGTTTACTATTTCTATGTACCTCTTCCAATTCCACATCTAAATGCAAAAATGTACATTTAAGGGATATAACCGTTAAATGCCATAAAGGGTATGCTACATGGACGCACAGCTTCTACGAATATCGCAAGTTTGAAAGACAGAAAACGTTGTTAGGTGCTACACAGAAGTTGCGTTTTTATTGTAAACAAAAGAAGTTGTCTACTCATTAACCCAACTAAGGGCAAGAGTAGATAAATCCAAAGAATTATTGTAGCCTGTGAGTCTACAAATTATAATCTGGGGGTTGTGATACATTTACATTTAATTTCTCTAGGATTAGCCCCTCCTTATTGTAGTTTTGATAAAAACCTCCACTCTTTCAGCAACATATCGAAACATGCAGATTGAAATATCTCTGCTCGTTGAACATTAGGTTTAACTAAATGCTACCTAATAGGCAGCACGCACATGAGAGGCTTGACTTGAATTTATGGTTGATGATGGATACGATAGCTTGACTGTTGATTTACTTTATTATCCCAGTGTTTATAATAGGGATTGAACTTCTCCCACAGTGCTGGTCTTTTGTTGGATTAATTTAAACAACATAGCTATACAGCTTTCGTCCATTTTGCGGTCAGTAGAATATATTATCACAAGTTAATTATTAAATTGATTTTAATTTATTTACCAATGGCTTTATTTAATTATCTTAAAAGCTAAACTCAACTGCTAGCACCTTGTCAAAGCATCTTTTGTTGGCTGTAGCCAATCAACACTCGATTTGCATTTTGTAACGTCAAAACTTTATAGCATGCAATAAACATGCGATTTCGCATAAAGTCAAAATCAGTGATCGCAAAACGCACAAGTGTAGCATACCCTTTATGGTTCCATTGGTATAATTCTATAGTGTTCAAATTTGTAGAACACAGCCAGTTAAATTCAGCTTGCTGACGTTTTGGTTCACACATACATTTTGGAATAATATCATCGCAGATTTGTCATTGTTTCAATGATTCACCCACATCGTAAATTCTGTTGAACAAAGTACACGTGCATGTGTGATGTTCCATGATCACTACGATGAAGTAACTGTTAAATATTTACCAATTATAGTTTTCTGTTATTAGATACCAAGTATGAAGATTCAGCTAGTTACTATTTTGACTTTCTGCATAATTTTGGCAATGGTGACAACATCATCATCAGAAACTGTTTGTGATCGTAAGTATTTACTCAAACCCATGCATATCATGTATCTGTACATATTCATCAATTGTTTCCAAATTAACTACCTCTAATAGATCTGTTAATCTGAGGTTAAGTGTATCGAGTCAGTACATTTATAGAAAAAACGTTCGTTAGGCAGTGTGTGCTATGTCTTTGCATTGATTGTACAATATAAATGTGTCACTTAAAATATTTTGCTATCAATTTATTTTCAAGGGGTCGAGGGATGTTGGAAAGGCTGCAGTTACGGAGAATGTGACAAAACCTTTGATGGAATGCCTTGTCTGAGGAAAGACATAATGCCTTGCATGGGAGTGTGTTTGTCACCTTGATGAGTGCATCAAGAAGGGTGGACTCTCTTCATGAATCTATTGCGATGAAGATCAAGTCATGCAAAATTTATCTGTCTATAAGCTTCAATAAAATCAATTTTGTAAACCACAGCTGAGTCTCTCAACTAAGTGGATCACCATATACTCATTCTTTCTCTCTTTAAACAATGCATGCTATCACTTGTATTTTTACATAGCACAAAATGATAAAACTGTGTGTTTCTGGAAGGGAATAACACTATAATAATAATTACGTGTTCGTAGAAATATAATCTACTTCAACAAATAACTCCTACTACATAGATAGTTATATGTGCAGTAAATACCAGCTGATGGTTAGAAGCCCAAGTCTAGTACTAGTTGCTCTCTATTTATTTATTTCCTAATACCTTTATTCCAACAACAATCGTGTCGTCAAAGAAAAATTGTTAGAGTGAGATAGTAAACACAGAATTTAAAAGGGCACACAAGTGATGATGAACAAAGGCTATTTAAAATTCCACCTGTTTATTGTACATAAGTAAGTCGGAAAATCTTGCATATAGCACGCCTTTTAGTTTTTCTATGGTTAGCAAGACTGATTACATCATAAGACCAAACTAATAGAGTTATGTCATTGAAAGCTAAAAGAGTAAAGTGAGTCAAGCATCCTGCTTTGCAGAAAAGTAGAATTAAAAATCAATTCCCAGCTTTGAGACAATCTGAGAGCACAAGTCAATTAACAGGAGTGAAAGCTCAGAATTATCTTGAATGCTCAGGGGGAAGGGGGGTACCACCCCTCCAATATGATACTATCTGAATATAAAGATTTACAGCTATGCGTAGTTAAAAGATATAAAGGTACATTGCACAATGTGATATCTGTAATCATGGCAGCAGCACCAGCAGCAAATCGAGGATTTCTGTTCTGCTAGTATCATTTGAAATTGAATCATACTTCCAAATAATAAACACTTACACTGAACACTTACACTGAACACTTACACTGAACACTTACACTGAACACTTACACTGAACACTTACACTGAACACTTACACTGAACACTTACACTGAACACTTACACTGAACACTTACATTGAAAATTTACACTGAACACTTCTTCAATACCATACAAGATTAGCATATATAATTTATTCTTGCAGCTTAATATTGTCTTGAGATGGTATTTTTTGAAATGTAATAAAGTCTGTAGTAAGTAGACAAATGACTGCCAGCTTACTATTACGGATTGTTCACTTCCCACATATTTAATACGCATGTCTACTAACAATAATATACACTGCATTCAATACTATTGTGTTATTCAGCAAATAGAATACGGGTTGTAAGTTTAAACAGTAGTGCTGCAAACTAAATGACTGTAGTATGTAAATTCTGTGTAGCTGAAATCTGCATAACACATAATTATTATCTTTACCTAACACAATATAGTGTAGTTAATCCAACACCTCTACGGTCTGCCAAAAGACATAGGGGATAAATACAATTCCATGTTACCAAAAACTCAACCATACATTCTCTGTCACAGGCAAAGTATTTTACCAAATTACAAAAAAATTAGCTTAGTATTGGAAATTGGTTATTTGATTTGATTTGCAGATTTCTTATAAAAGTTGTTGACTTCAAGTGAACCCTTAAAATTAATACCTATTATGTGTTCAATCTTATCCACAAAAATAATTGATCTTAACATAGTCCAGAAAACGCATGGTTTAATTTAGTCAGATGAAGACACATACATGCACTTTTATTAGTAGTATCACAGTCATATATCATGTATCATATACCGATCATCATGTATCGAGTACCATGTACCATGTACCATGCACCACATACCATGTACCACATACCATGTACCACGTACCACGTACCCCATACAACGTCCCAAGTTCCATGTTCCACACACCATGTTCCACATACCACGTACCACATACCATGTACCACGTACCATGTACCACACACCATGTTCCACGTACCACATACCTACATTTTTAGTAGGATAGCAATATCATTTTTGTAATACTTAGTCCTATCTGCCAGGTTTTGATGTACGTAGTCTATATTCCATTTGGGCCATATAGGGATATAAAATTATAGGCGTTCTCAAGTAAATCATTGATGGTAGCTACCTGACAGGAAGCTACTATCAATTTATAGATGACATCAATTTTAACATAATTAATGTCCATGACTATTACGACCTGTTATAATGATCATATCTACCCCCACTGTTGTGAGTTCTGCAAGGAGAGGAAGTACATGTTCATGTATATGTACATGACTGTAGACTAAGTTACTATTCCATAGCTAACATGTAAACCATATTGTACAATTAATGTGTACACACAAAGCTAAGCACTATCGGTGAGTAGTCCTTGTAGAAAACAAAACCAACTACTCCAGCCTTAGATCTTGTGTCAACAGTAATTAGTAACATCTTATTACTATTATTATTTTACTTGTTCCTTCTATTCTACTGTAAGGTATTGTAAGTGTAAAGAGATTTTTTCTCACAGATAGTACACGAGCACCTTATTTATTCCTCGTCTTCAGCATACTTGAGACAATCAGCTAAAGATCTGAATATTAGAAATATAATTGGCTGTATACGCATAATAATTGTAATAACTATAGCAATCCCTGCTGCCAATCCCGGGTCTTCTAAGTATTCCATGATAAGATTCAGTATTGAAAACTTCATCAATGGAACCACAAAGTATTGGTACTATTGCAATAGTTTGTAGTTCTTGGTATGGTCGTCCTAAGGCGACTCCCGATCTAAAATGAAGTGCCTATGAGTGGTGCTAGCCCTTCTCATTACATGAAAGATTGATCCGAGTTAGTAGTCAAAGAACTACAAAAAACGACCCATGTGATCCCGAGTTATGCTTGTTTACTATACTGAGAAATAGAGTGATCCGACCTAGTAGGCAGTTCGTGTTGCAAGGTCGAGGACCTTAACAACTAGAGTGACCTAGCTACAATGTAAAAGTCTCTGTATATAAGTATAGATGTGTCTTTATTGAGATCCAAGCAAGACACATCTATAGCAACAAACATAAAAACAATGCCCTTTATATAGTAACAGAACTTCCGGAGGAAGTTCCGGTAAAAAGCCCGACGTAGGGTCGGGGAAAGACGACGTAGCGTCGTCTGGAAATTGCGCAACAATATGGCAGCCGGAAGCCCGATATAATAGTATTAGAACAGTATGTTGCAATCAAAACAAGCCTGATGCAATGTTTATTAACACGCATTAGCCTTCGCAGAAGGACACAAAGGAACCAGAAAAGCCACGAAATATATGTCATTGAAAAGTACCAGTAAAATGTACAATAACAATGTGTAGCTAATTAAACACACAGTAGACCAACATAATGACTCGGTAATGCACATTATAAATGACAGTATACCAGTGACAGATCTGCTGTACAGACAAGTTAGTACAGGCAGATCAATGCAAATAGTAATGCTTATAACAAGTGTCATGCAGTAGGGTCGGCTTTCCAGCCTATTAATGTAATGAAGATTACTGTATATCCAGAGGGCTATATAAGAGTTAGAGTTCTGGTTTCTGCTGTTCTAGCAAGTAGTCTAGAGACAGCACTATAATGTTAGTGTTCCTGGGTGGTCGGGCCTCGGCCATCGGGTTCGGCCCTTAGGAGTTGTCCGGACCATTACACTATTATATTATTAATTCTCAAAATTCATCAGTTTTAACCGTATAACCTAGTTGGCCTTGTACTAACTGGCCTGAGTGATACCCAACTTTCTAATGATGGATGCAGATTCAAACTTATGGTCTCAAAATGAAGTACATTTAGTACATCTTTAAAAGCGACATGTACTTAGTACAATAACACGTGCCGCTCCTATTCTTAGTATATTTCATGGAACATCATAACGAGTGGAATAAAGACAAGAGTCACTTGAAGGATGGAGATTTTTAAACAGAACTTATTCATATACGTGTTGCCTTAATTATTCAAGTGTTTGATACAGGTTTCTACTTCTGCAAAAATTATCATGAAGAAATACTTGATTTGAAGTGCTTAGTTGTGAGTTCTGGAATTGAAAAGTGTTAGTGGAATTTATGATGAAGGGTAATATTTTTATATTTCAGAGAATCAGAAGAAGAGCACCTCCCAAAAAATTGTAGTACATTATACAATGTCCCACTTTGATACATTTAACAGTGATCATGCTTTGCAGTATTATGTTGTCAATAAGAATACTTTTTGATTTTGACAATTTCTCGTATTAAATAAATATTAAATCAGGTCAACATAATATATTCAATCAAAAAAACCACTTACCAAGCGTGTATGCAATCATGCAGTAGTATATTATTGTAATGTTATCCCCTTCCTGCCAACAAGATAAACACCAGTGTGGAATGAAATACAATGAAAAACTCATAAACAATGTTGTTTAGGCAATGAATTTATCTTGTTACCAGCAACAGAATTGTTCAACATCAATAAAAATGCTAATTCTTGACTGAGGTTTGAATCAAGGACCTCTACCCAACACGGTAAACAGAGCATCCTATCACTACTAACACCAGCTCAGCAACCTTAGGAAAAGAAGCAGTAGAGAGGCTCTGAGCGAGTTACACGCAAAACCTACAATGTATTATAGGGTGTTAGGGGGTTTGACCATGTTTATGATGATGGCTTACTGTCTTTAGATAAAGAGCAATGTCAATGTTTGTTCCCCTAAGATTCATTATGCACACCTATTTTTAACTCGGCGATGTGCCCACATGTAGATACTTCTAAGTGTGCCAAGATAAGTTTCAGTATTGAAAATTTCTGCCTGTGGAACCACAAAGTGTGGTACTATTTAATAATAATTCTCATAATTCATCAGTTTTAGCTGAGCCGTCTAGCCCAGCTGGCCTTGTGCTAACTGAACTGAGTGATACTCAACTTTTTAATGATGAATGCAGATTGAAACTCAGGGCTTCAAAATGGAGTACATTTAGTACATCTTTAAAAACGACATGTACTTAGTACAATAAGTGCCGCTCCTATTCTTAGTATATTTCATGGAACATCATAACGAGTAGAAGAAAGACAAGAGTCACTTGAAGGATGGAGATTCTTAAACATAATTTATTCATATAGAGACTCTGAACATACATAATATGCGTTGCCATAATAAATCAAGTGTTTTAAACAGGTTTCTACTTCTGCAAAATTATCATGAAAAAATACTTGATTTGAAAGGCTTAGTTGTGGGTTCTGGAATTGAAAAGTGTTAGCGGAATTAATGATGAAGGGTTATATTTTTATATTTCAGAGAATCTCCCAAGGAATTGTAGTAAATTCTACAATATTCGACTTTGATTCATTTAACAGGGATCATGCTTTGTAGCTTTACGTTGTCAATAAAAATATATTTTGATTTTGATGACTCCTCATATTAAATATTAAATCAGGTCAACATATTCAATCAAAAATATCACTTGCCTTGTGTGTATGCAATCATGCAATAGTATATTATTGTGAAGCTATTCATTCCCTGCCAACAAGATGAACACCAATATGAAGTGACAGTGTAGCAGGACTGAGTCAGGAAAGGTAACAGCAACATGTACATCCACATGTACAAGTAACTCTATGCTATTGTTCATACTAATAAGGATAGTTACATATTAGTACCCCCCCCCAAGCCCCATCTGAAGAATTTGTTTGAGTATGACACTATGCACATGTTACGTGTGCATAGTGTCATACTCAAACAAATTCTTCAGATGGGGCTTGGGGGGGGGGGGTACTAATATGTAACTATCATTATTAGTATGAACAATAGTATAGTAGTTACCGTTATATAGACAGCAGAAAGTATATTATCTAAACTAAGGGTGGTCTCACAATTACGAACAGACGGACACAACATTATGCTATGATGCTGAACCACATCCATGGTAGTGTACTACTATTATACGTATTGTACTGATATGAGGTGGGTAAAATTGCTTGGATTTGCATGTGAGTACTAATATTGCAATACTACCGCAGTAGTGTACTGTAGATAGAAGCCCGGATAGCTAGCCTCGTTCAGATAGTATGGGAATTCCCCAGGTTACAAACTAGTAATTTACACTATATATTATGTAACTTCCAACCTATGCCCCTGTCATGGAATATACATTGTAATGATATGCTGTAGTTCTTTATATGTGTATTGCTTCCTACGTCATTCTAACTATTCCAGTGAAACAACTCATCTTTTAGTCCCATGAAATCTAAAATAGGATTTGATCTTCATGTCTCATTACACATAAATTACCCTTAAGTTCTGTTCACATACATGTATGACCATTATATACCGCAAGTATATTCTTCTCTCTCACCTTTTCCACGTAGCAGAATAGAATTGTGAGTAGAGCATAATGACATGAGTAGTTGGTAGAAAAAAGCCTATTATTGTGAAGTGAACGACATAGTAAAACTAACTGTAGATATCTGAGAATGTAGATTGTATAATGAAAGCTATTAAAAACTATAGAAGTGAAATCACAGTACTTTGCGAGTATTCAAGCTAACTTTTGGCACACCATCACATCAACTCAAGACACGGCAATCATTATGTTTAAGTAGACTTTAAAAAACCTCGTGAGCTCTGGCAGTATAAAAGACAGACCACACATCAAGCAAGTCACTTCTGTAGTAATTCTACAACAAAAGCCTCCAACTATATAGTTAACTCCAAAGTAAGTTATTTTACTATTTGAATGTACCTTTTCCAGTTCTGTATCAAATGCAAAAATGTACATTTAGGGAATATAACCGCTAAATGCCTTTATAGTTCCTGTAGTATAATTGTATGGTGCTCAAATCTGTAGAACAATAGGAACGTTTTGGTCTACACATACATTTTAGAATAATATCATCGCAGAGTTGTCATTGTTTCACCTACATCATAAATTCTGTTGAACGAAGTACATGTACATGTATGATGTTCCATGATCACTAAGATGATCTAACTGTTAAATATTTACCAACTATAGTTTTCTGTTATTAGATACCAAGTATGAAGATTCAGCTAGCTACTATGTTCTCTTTCTGCATTATTTTGGCAATGGTGACAATAGCATCATCAGCCAACAGTGGTAAGTATTAAATTCACCCCATGCATACCATGTATCTGTACATATTCCTCGAGAGTTTCCAAATTAACTACCTCTAATAGATCTGTTAAGCTGAGGTTAAGTGTATCGAGTCAGTACATTTATAGAAAAAACGTTCGTTATGCAGTGTGTGCTATGTCTTAGCATTGATTGTACAATATAAATTTGTTATTTAAAATATTTTGGTATCAATCTATTTTCAAGATGTCGGTAACTGTTGGAAAAAATGCAATGTCGGACAATGTGCAGATGTCCTTGAGGGAATGGTTTGTCTGGAGAAAAAGATAATGCCTTGTATGGACGGTTGTTTGTTACGTTATGTGTGGAGTTGCTCAGAGCTCAGAGGTTTTGAGTTTGAGCTTTGTCTGGAAAATGAGATGTTTGCATAAATAAGAACCAACCAATCAACGAAGCTCAAGTCATGCAAAATTTATCTGTCTATAAGCTTCAATAAAATCACTTTTGTAAACCACAGCTGAGTCTCTCAACTAAGTGGATCACTTTATTATGCTCATTCTTTCTCTCTTTAAACAGTGCATGCTATCACTTGTATTTTTACATAGCACAAAATGATAAAACTGTGTGTTTCTGGAAGGGAATAACACTATAATAATAATTACGTGTTCGTAGAAATATAATCTACTTCAACAAATAACTCCTACTACATAGATAGTTATATTATGTGCAGTAAATACCAGCTGATGGTTAGACGCCCAAGTCTAGTACTAGTTGCTCTCTATTTATTTATTTCCTAATACCTTTATTCCAACAACAATCTTGTTATCAAACAAAAATTGCTAGAATGAGATAGTAAACACAGAATTTAAAAGGGCGCACAAGTGATGATGAACAAAGGCTATTTAAAATTCCACCTGTTTATTGTACATAAGTAAGTCTGAAAATCTTGCATATAACACGCCTTTTAATTTTTCTATGGTTAGCAAAACTGATTACATCATAAGACCAAACTAATAGAGTTATGTCATTGAAAGCTAAAAGAGTAAAGTGAGTCCAGCAATCCTGCTTTGCAGAAAAGTAGAAGTAAAAATCAATTCCCAGCTTTGAAACAATCTGAGAGCACAAGTCAATTAACAGGAGTGAAAGCTCAGAATTATCTTGAATGCTCAGGGGGAAGGGGGGTACCACCCCTCCAATATGATACTATCTGAATATAAAGATTTACAGCTATGCGTAGTTAAAAGATATAAAGGTACATTGCACAATGTGATATCTGTAATCATGGCAGCAGCACCAGCAGCAAATCGAGGATTTCTGTTCTGCTAGCATCATTTGAAATTGAATCATACTTCCAAATAATAAACACTTACACTGAACACTTACACTGAACACTTACACTGAACACTTACACTGAACACTTACACTAAACACTTACACTGAACACTTACACTGAACACTTACACTGAACACTTACACTGAACACTTACACTGAACACTTACACTGAACACTTACACTGAACACTTACACTGAACACTTACACTGAACACTTACACTGAACACTTACACTGAACACTTACACTGAACACTTACACTGAACACTTACACTGAACACTTACACTGAACACTTACACTGAACACTTACACTGAACACTTACACTGAACACTTACACTGAACACTTACACTGAACACTTACACTGAACACTTACACTGAACACTTACACTGAACACTTACACTGAACACTTACACTGAACACTTACATTGAAAATTTACACTGAACACTCCTTCAATACCATACAAGAGTAGCATAATTATATAATTTATTCTTGCAGCCTAATATTGTCTTGAGATGGTATTTCTTGAAATGTAATAAAGTGCCGCAGTAAGTAGACAAATGACTGCCAGCTTACTATTACGGATTGTTCACTTCCCACATATTTAATACGCATGTCTACTAACAATAATATACACTGCATTCAATACTATTGTGTTATTCAGCAAATAGAATACGGGTTGTAAGCTCAAACAGTAGTGCTGCAAACTAAATGACTGTAGTATGTAAATTCTGTGTAGCTGAAATCTGCATAACACATAATTATTATCTTTACCTAACACAATATAGTGTAGTTAATCCAACACCTCTACGCTCTGCCAAAAGACATAGGGGATAAATACAATTCCATGTTACCAAAAACTCAACCATACATTTTCTGTCACAGGCAAAGTATTTTACCAAATTACAAAAAAATTAGCTTAGTGTTGGAAATTGGTTATTTGATTTGATTTGCAGATTTCTTATAAAACTTGTTGACTTCAAGTGAAACCTTAAAATTAACATCTATTATGTGTTCATTCTTATCCACAAAAATAATTGATCTTAACATAAACATAAATGCATGGTTTAATTTTGTCAGATGAAGACACATACATGCACTTTTATTAGTAGTATCACAGTCATATAGAATCATGTATCATATAATGTGCATCATGTACCACGCACCACGTACCACGTACCATGTACCATGTACATGTACCACATACGTGTACCATGTTCCACATACCACGTACCTCATACAACGTCTCACGTTCCACATTCCACATACTATGCTCCACGTACGACGTACGTACATGTTTAGTAGTAGGATAGCAATATCATTTTTGTAATACTTAGTCCTATCTGCCAGGGTATGATGTACGTAGTCTATATTCCATTTGGGCCATATAGGGATATAAAATAATAGGTGTTCTCAAGTAAATCATTGATGGTAGCTACCTGACAGGAAGCTACTATCAATTTCTAGGTGACATCAGTTTTAACATAATTAATGACCATGACTATTACAACCTGTTATAATGATCACGTCTACCCTCAATGTTGTGTGTTCTGCAAGGAGAGAAAGTACATGTTCATGTGTATGTACAGTTGTACACGTACATGTATGTAGACTAAGTTACTATTCCATAGCTAACACGTAAACCATATTGTACAAATGTGTACACACAAAGCACAAGGCATCCTCGAGATGTTCAGCTAAAGACCTGGATATTAGAAATATAACTGGCTGTATACGCATAATAAAATGTAATGACTAACTGAAATAGTACTCCCTGCTGCCAATCCCGGGTCTTCTCCCCAATTAATGACGCTATGGCGAAATGTCGGCAGCGCACCATGTGATCACATTAAAACCAATATACTTGAATCCATTAGACTATTGGTTGGTAGACATGGGATATTCTAGAAGGAATAGAAGAGAGGTTTAGCACGCGGAGCATTGTTAATAGATTCACCATATGAACTCATACCCCTATGAAGTCTAACTCAACATTTTCCTCCTCGTTTATTAGGGCAAAGGGCCAGTATACAGACGTCACGATGATAGAGCTGGGCAGGGCTATGTTATACAGTACCCACTGTAGGTTTATATGGAGTAGTCATGCTTCCTTAACACTGATGGTGCCATCACTAGAATTCTGGGAAGCCCCTACCTGCCCTCCTTTCTGTCCTCCCTCCTGAAAAACAGTTAAACTGATATTCCTAAATACACTTAGAAGACAACTCACAGCATTTCTAGTTAGCAGAGCTAAGTCATGATGGGATAATTCCGCTATTGCTAGTAATGAATGTGTTTCTATTTCATGATAAACAGAGGCATGCTTATTATCAGGAATGACATAGTAATCTTTTCCACATCTACTCTGGGAGTTACCCTCTTTATGGATAAGCTGATTCATGGAATAACATCTCTGAAACGTGTTACTATTCTCTTTTTTACCTTAGGTGATAATCAACAAAATAACAATACACTGTTTTTTACTCGTTACTACTAATACAGTCAGAGTAGTCCTACGTTATTAGCATCTTCGGTGGCATGTTTGACACATCGCTCTTGCTTTCTTTTCCTATATATATGTTGGAAGCTGTAAATACCGTAATAACATGATAATATTATGCTCTTTTACACTAAACATAAAAATAGCAATACTCTAGTTAGCCCCTACTAAATATCATAGTTAGTTCTAATAAGGATGGATACATTGGTGCACCATATTATCACCTTACACCCTATCATATAAAGTTTGCATGGTGTATCACTGTATACACCACTTTAACTTAGCGGCAACGAGTTAGACGTACTGGAAATCATTCTGGTCACCAACCAACAAGCTCGTAACATTAGTAAGCTAAGTGGATGTATGAGATGTCCAAGAAAGCCATTTCCTTCATTATATATCACTAAATCATCGAAACTATACAGAAACACTTGTTATAATATTTGCGACAATTACCTAATTCCTGGTACATAAAATGTAAAAAACTGTTATATCACAACTGCTGATCAAGTTTGGGACAAATTCTCAGCAAGAGAAAATATATTGTAAGGTGTGTCACACATACAAGTAGCTACAGTATTATCATAGGTATTAATCCCAACTAATATTATCTCATCATCTCTTCATTGTCAATAACCTGGATTTATCTTCTACCTGTATCTTGCTAGAAAAGAGGAGGCAACTCTTTAATATATAACTCGCAAGAGAGGATAACTGCATATATGATGTGTACAATATGGCTGGTACAATTATAGGAGTTTGCGCTGTAAAACATGATTACAATATCTGTGCTTAGCTAAGAAAGACAGGTTAACACAATTATGATGACAAATATTCATTGTATATAATTGATTTTAAACAATTTTATTTCTGCTAGTATTATTCAAACTTATTTGAATGTCTGTTAATTACTTTTGATGCTAAGTCATAATGCAGATTTGGTCAACTTTGGCACAATGGTAAAACTTGAGACCAACATTTCTAATTTATAACTGAGGGACATAGTTACATGTAAGATTGCTGAAGTTATATAACACACAATCAATGGAGATTAGCACTAATAGGCTACATGATTTACTAGTAAATGATTATGGATTAATGAGTTGTTTTAATTAAAAAAGCTGGCCATCTTACTAGAACTGATTTTGCTACAATATACACCAATGATCTATATAGCTTCACCAGCAGTTAAGATTTTGGCACTGTTATCTTAAATAGCAGTACATTGTGATTAAAATAATTCTCTGTCCTAAAATACTATTATTTTTTTGTATTTGATGCTTGCAGAAGCTACCTTATAATGTTCAAGTAGTCCATTTACAGACTATAATCTAGCATTAGTAGTTGTCCTATATTGAAATAATGCAGGCCCGTGTCAGCTCGCCAGAGGTCTCGGGCGGGTCCTTGGAGGGCCTCCCTGAGGTCCAGGAGACTATGTCGGGGATTCCAGTTATGGACCCGAGCTACACACCTAAACTTTTTGATGAAGAGCTCCACGTCCCCTTCTCCGTGAAATGTAGGCCTGCCATCCAAGGTCCGGTTTGTTCGACTGTGGGCCATGGCGTTTTCGCCCAGGTAGTGAATGAGTCGGGTCGAGGTAGTGTCCGGTAAGAGCCCGAGGACCGACCCTGACGTCTAGTATAATAGGGTCTTGATATTGGATGAGTTGAGTTCGTAGGCCAGGTCGGCCTAGTACGACGTACTGAGTACTGTCAATCTATTCTGGATCCGAGGTCGGTCTTTAGTTGAAGAGCCGGCGTAGGTTGGGCTACATCCAGCGGAACCAGGGGACTTATGGGTGCGCTTTAGCTTTCTGTCACCTTCTCGTCATGCGGGTTCCCGGGCCCGATTCCTAATCGCCGGTGAAGTCTTGAAGAGTGAGGTCGGTCGGGCTACAGTCCCGAGTCCGAGGTCACCTTCCTTCTGCTTCGTACTGTAAGAGTGCGACCTTTAGATTCCCACCGCTGCCACCAATGACTTGTAATGAATTTTGGTTTCTGGTATTGTCGTCCTAAGACGACTCCCGAGTCCAAAGTGAAGTGCCTATGAGTGGTGCTAGGCCTTCTCATTGCATGAAAGATTGATCGGTGTCAGTAGTCAAAGAACTACCAAAGACGACCCATATGATCCCGAGTCAATGCTTGTTTACCATACTGAGAAAGAGAGTGATCCGACTTAGTAGGCAGTTCGCATTGCAAGGTCGAGGACCTTAACAACTAGAATGACCTATCTACGAAGTGAAAGTCTCTGTATATAAGTATAGATGTGTCTTTATTGAGATCCAAGCATGAACTGAGACAACAAGCGTAAAAACAATGCCCCTTATATAGTAAGAGAACTTCCGGAGTAAGTTCCGGTAAAAAGGTCAACATAGTGTCGGGAAAAGACGACGTAGGGTCGTCCGGAAATTGCGCAACAATATGGCAGCCGGAAGCCCGATGCCCGACCCAAAATGGGTCGGGTTATTACAAAAGATACTTAGAATCATCTAGATCAGATACAAAATGAATATCAAGTACATGTAATTCTGAGAAGTCGGGCCTCTTTACATGGGTACAAAACAGTACAATGTCTTAGTAATGCTATATACAGGTATGTGATAATCAAATGGATGGTTAGACATGTAATACCAGGTGAGTGTGAGTAGTTATAACAGTGTTATTGTTCGTAATGTCTGGATGAGTCTGTTCGGAGGTGGAGCCGGATCTTTCCAACCATTACAATATTCATAGTAACCGTTGTCTAAAAAAATTGTATGTACAACCAATGCAAAGACATAGAAAGGCTTTTTCTATGAGCTTGCTTGTAATGAGTCATTCATCATATTATAATGTGCCTCATTCTGACAGACTATTAAAAACGCTTGAGCCTGCAAACTCAGTAGCATTATTTTCACAGATACACTACACACATAGGTTGATATACCAATACTTACTTTCACAGATACACTACACACATAGGTTGATATACCAATACTTACCTTCACAAATACACTACACACATAGCTTGGTATACCAATACTTATTTTCACAGATACACTATACACATAGGTTGATATACCAATACTTACCATCACAGATACACTACACACATAGGTTGATATACCAATACTTACCTTCACAAATACACTACACACATAGGTTGGTATACCAATACTTACTTTCACAGATACACTACACATATATAGGTTGATACACCAATACTTACCTTCACAGATACACTACACACATAGGTTGATATACCAATACTTACCTTCACAAATACACTACACACATAGGTTGGTATACCAATACTTACTTTCACAGATACACTACACATATATAGGTTGATATACCAATACTTACCTTCACAGATACACTACACACATAGGTTGATATACCTATACTTACCTTTTACCAACTTTGTAGCTGCAGATGTTATTCTCACCAACGCCAAAACAATGCAGAAAGACAAAATCGTTACTATATGAATCTTCATGTTAGGTATCTAGTAACAGAAATTGTGAAGGATATATTTATAAATAGCTATGTACTGTGACAGCTATGTTGTAGTAGCGAAACATACACTTGGCACCATATTTATTCAACTACATGTACATCCTGACACTCTACGGTAATCTGCTACATGTCTTGCATGCACATTGTATGAACCAGAATTTAACTAACAACTCTGTTGAGTTCTATTCTATGAATCTGAAGCACAGAATTGCACCATTGTTGGTATAATGGATTTGTACATTTTATATTTCTTACAGGCATATTTTTGCAATTTAATGCTTCACTAAAAAATCGAATAGTAAAATAGCTTACCTTGGAGTGAATGATGTAGTTAAAGGTTAGGTTGTAAAGTTATCACACAACTGACTTTCTCAGTTTACCGTTTGTCTTTTATACTACCAGAGCTCACGAGGTTTCTTAAGTGCTACTTGAATCTAATGATTGCCATGTCTTGAGTTGATGTGAGTGCGTGATAAGAACTAGATTGAATACTTGCTAATCATTATGATTCTATTTCCAATAATCTTAATATAGTTCTACTTATGTATTCCCGGGTATGTCCAGAGGGGTGCTCAAGAGTAGGGGGTTGCAAGTAGGGTGTGGGCACCTGCTTCAAGAAAATTTACAATTGAATGTCACAGCATAACAGTGTTTTCTAGCCATTGAAATCCACCTACCATGATTTGCCAAATTTTGTGTCGGTAGTGGGTGAGTTTATAATACATGTATGGTCCTACCATGTTATATTTCGTGATAAAATATTTATTTTGATGAAAGCTGAACAGTACACTCATTGTTATGCAAGTGGCTGCCCTAAAAAAGATAATTGATGTTGATGTTATGTGAATATCTGATACTTGGTTGGGCCACCACTGCGGTCCATCACAGACTGACATCGGCGAGGCATACTCACTACCAATTTAGTGAAAAGGGAAGAGTTTTCCTCTGCAGTGCAAAACCAAGACTGCACAATAGTCTCATTTAATATTTTTGTTCTAATTGGTTTCTCTTTGGAAAATCATAGGGCAATATGTTCCCATAAACCTTCAATTGGGCTAGCATCGGAGACTGCACTGGCCATTTGATAACAGTTACGCCGCTTCTCTGACACTAGTCTTGGGAATTTTTAGCAGTGTGGCTTCTTCTTGGCTATGCATATTTTGGGCCATTAACAAGTAAATGTTTCCTGATTGTTGAGGATCCAAGTGGACTCCATTGGTCTCTCTTAACTCTCGACAGGTGTGTGGACTGGTCAGCTTGCGATCAATGAGTGAGAGTTAAACTATGACACAGTGAACTCCTTGGTTCACTAGTCAGTGTTTATTTATTTCTTCTCTTTTCTTTATTTATGATGAGCATAGATAGGGTGCATGATCACTTAAAAATATTCAAATCAGTTTGGCCATTATTGTTGTGCTCCATTTTTCAAGGCGAATACTTTGCCAGGTGTAAGTATATAACAATCATGTTAATTAAGACTGAAACAAATCATTACTGAATGGCAACAGTGATTGTAACAAAATATCAATGGCAAAAATCACTCAGGAAAGATGAAGGCACCAGCTATTACCAGAAATGGGCAAGCTAAGCAAAATGTCCTTTAATGGCCATTTAACTATTTATGAAAATCACATTGAGTCACATTCTGGTCAAAGGGCCGAAGTGACCACGTTTTGCATCACATTTGTACACATAGCCTAGGTCTCACATACACCACCACTTCCCTAAATTAAAAATGCCATGCAGCCGGCAACAGATCTAAATGAAATATGTTATGACACCTTAGTCCGAGAACCATCTGCTTCTAGAATATTAGGACAGGTGGAACTCTCCTGCCTATTTAACACTATCAAATGTATAACTATAACTATAAACTCTTTGCTTAAAAAGTACATCACTATATAACTAAATGTAAGTAACTAAAATTAAAAATATGTGCTACTCTGCTACTACACAGTGCTAAACAATGTTTTGATATAATTTGTTTTCTCGGAAATTATTTGCTCTCAATTCAAAATCGTAAACCACGATGCAACTCGATGCGACTATCATATTGAGAAATATAACCTCGATCCATCACATAATTCGTTTAGCCTGACAATTCCCGGCAATAACTGGTGTTTTCATCTTACCTGAGTGATCCTAACTATTTGTATTTAGCTACAATATTTATTGACATCCAGTAAAGACTTGTTTCAGTTTTAATCAAGATGTTATGTGTGTGTGTTATTATACGAGTATATACATGTAGTTAGTATTAAATTATTATAATCACTATAACTATAGACTGCATAGTTAACAGCAGATTATGACAACTCCAAATAGAAGACATTAAATTACCGATTCAATTTTTTCGCCAAAAATCAAGACAGCTGAGCAGAAGCAGATCTACTTCTGCTCAGTTGTCTTGGCTTTTGGCAAAAACTCTGCTTTTAACTATCTTAGGTTTTCTTTAGTTTATAAGACATGGCAAACAATAATCGAATTGAAAGGTAAATCAAAGCAAAAAGCATTATTTTTTGGAATTTTGGTGTTATTTTGGTAAAGATTTGTGATAATTGTTGGCATTGTGACGTTTGTCATTAAACCTTTGTGACGTTTGTCGGTGTTGTGACGTTTGTCGAAAAATTGTTGTGACGTTTGTCGGTGTTGTGACAGTTGTGACGTTTGTCGTCACTACATACATGTATCTGCAAAGTATATACATGTAGGTGCTGAAGTACCCACCATGGTCCAGTGATACACTCACAATAGCTGTTTTACATGTACATGTTGTATAATATGATTGCTATGGTTAGCCTTTCGCTATGGTAAGCCTTTCGTAACAGTTATCAACTTGAGATAACTTCCCACTGTAAACCAGAGGTAGAAATACAGGCAGTTACATACCATGCACTACTTACATTAGAAATAACTATACAGCAAGAAGCTAACTTACTGACAGTAAGTACATTGGTACATGGCAAATGAGTTTTGGTACATTTCTTGTTCTTCTGATTCCTGTAAAAGTTATATTAATGTCGACATAGTCATTGTATTGTCATGTTCTAAGATATGATAGGATTACTCCTAAATTAATCTGAAAAAGTTTTAGTGCATAATCGTCCTCACCATCAATATACGCTTATTTATGAGAGGATGACTGTGTGTCACTGTTATATTTCGACTTGTAGCATATATGTTGAAAACTAATGAGAAATAAAGACTAGTGCCTGAACACACCTTATCTTAATAATGATTGTAGCTGTTAACAGCATGCTTTTTATGATTATTCCTGCCAGCAACCAAAAATTTCATTAGGCCTACTACTTCAAACTCACTCTTTAGAGTGCGTTCATTACTTCATGTACTTTTATTTGGATAGCATGCACACTTCATTTTCATCAATTTTGCATTCATGTAGCCCAAAACCCTACAAGTACCCTAGTCTGTGGTGAGTAGGGCCTAAAGTACAGGTCTTATGAGTTAGTAAATGGTGCATAGATACATCTCCTAATTTAAAGTGGGAGTAGCACCAAAGACTGGGTAGTCTTCCTGAGTTGTCCCCTCTTGTATGAGCAGAGAAATATAATTGGAAACCAATTATGCTAAATTTAGTTCTCTATTTCTCTTTCAGTGCCAATATTGTTTTACCACAAGTAGTTATGTGTATTTTGGAAAAATACTGGAAAATAGGACACCCACTACCTCTATTCACTCATGGGAGTCTTTAGGAAATATGAAGAAGTTGTCTTATCAATGTTGTATGCCCTCAAATAAATGAAAAGTTTTCTTGCTAATTGCACTTTCTTGATGTTTAAAATCGAAAAGACAAGTGAATATAGGTGGCCAAGTATCATGTTATCAAAAGTGTAGAAGGAATTTATAAACTCTTGGTTAATAGAAAAGTTATTGAAAAAAAGCTTTTTCATGTGCTTTATAACAAGGTTAACTGGGTTACTCAGATGACATAGACTGCCTTTGTTTGAGATCAATTTGTGGTAGATGACATCATCTGCTGTTGCACTGGCAGACCATTTTGAATAGCTCTAAGCAAGTACTATTCAACCAGCTATTCAGCCTTTTGGTTGGTTTTGGCCAATTTTGGAAATACTCCCTCTTTAAGTTGATTACCTGATATAAAGATGCAATTAACCATGCATATTGTACACGTATATGTATATGCAGTCAGTTTTGTCAAAAAACAAAATAATTAGTGTACTCATATGATACAATTTTGATTGGCATTTTCTAATTTACAGTAATGCAATTGCAGATTACGGTTCCTGGCTCAATTTGGAGTTGTCACTTCCTTTTCCCAATTACGGCACAATAACATGTTGAACAGGCAACTCCATGCATTTCTACCATAGCAGTTGCATGTTGTATACCAGTCATGTAATTATCGACAAGCGAAATGCTTCATACGTGTAAATACTGTGTTTGGCTGCAATCAGTATTATTGATAAAACGAACATCCTGTGTTTTAATGTTTTAATAAACTGGTACTGAGTAGGCTTGGATGGTATTAGGTGATAGCAATGTTGTCCAAATGATGGACATCTACACGTGTAACTACGCAAATAATTATGACATTAAGAGCTCTAATATAATGCTATGCTGAACCAAGTAGGACGCTCAGGAGTTGTTTTTTCTTTGGTCAAACTGACAACCCAGTGGATAACTTACGCTTTGTTTATGTTTTTTTTCCTTTTGAGTAGGAAACCTTTTTACTGCTAGTCAGGTCCCCAAGAAACGCTAAAAAAACTGTTAAACTCACATACTGTTTATGACATCGAGTTTGTGAAATTGAAAAGTAGACAGCTCTGGGTGACGAGACTTTGTGAACATGTTCAGTAGTAGGATATCTTCCTATAATACTTAGTCTTATCTGTAAGGGTTGTATGCGTAGTCTGTGTTCCGTTTGTGCCATATATGGACATAAAATTATAGGTGTTCTTAAGAACATGTTAATCACTGGTAATGACTAAATATGACAGGAACCCACTATGAATTTCTACATTACATCCATTTTAACAGAACAACCCAAAAGTGGTGAGTACCGCAGGCAAAGAAAGTAGGCCTATTACATGTATACCGACATAGCCGAGATAACTCACTGCTCCATAGCTAACAGCTGTGCCATATTCGGCAAATGTCTAAACACAATGCTAAGCGCTATCAGTGAAGAGTCGCTGCACAACACAAAACCAACTACACCAGTTTTAGACCTTGCATCAACAGTATATTTAATTATTATTATATTTCTTGCTCATTCTATTCTACTGTAAGGTATTGTACATGTACTGTTAAGTGTACAGAGTATTTTCTCACAGACGGTACGTTATTATTATTTTCCGTCTTCAGCATTCTTGAGATGTTCAGCTAAAGATCTGGATATTAGAAATAGAATTGGTTGTATACAGATATAGTAAACTGTAACGACTATAGCAATCCCTGCTGCCAATCCCGGGTCTTCTCCCCAATCAATAACGCTATATGGCACAACGTCGGCAGCATACCATATGATTGCATTGAAACCGACATACGTGAATCCATAGACTATGGGTTGGTAGACATGGAGTATTCTAGAAGGTATGGAGGAGAGGTACTGTTCAAGGAGCATTGTTAATAGATTCACCACATGAACTGATACCCCTATGAAGCCTAACTCAACCTCTTCCTCCTCGTCTATTAGGGCAAAGGGCCAATATACAGACGTCACTATGATAGAGCTGGGCAGGGCTATGCTATACAGTGTCCACTGTAGCTTCATGTGGGGAGGTAATGACTTCCTAACACTGGGGGTGTCATCACCAGAATTCTGGGAAGCCTCTACCGGTCCTTCTTCCTGCAAAACATTTGAACTGATATTCCTATATTTTAGACAATTTACAGTATTTCTAGTTAGCAGCGCTAAGCCATGATAGGATTATTCCTCTATCGCTAGTAATAAACATTTTTTCAGTTTCATATAGGCAGAGGCATGCTTATTATCAGCAATGGTGTAACAAAATCCACTCTACATGCACTCTGGGAGTTGTCTACTCTACATGTAATCTGGGAGTTATCTACTCTACATGCACTCTGGGAGTTGTCTACTCTACATGTACTCTGGGAGTTGTCTACTCTACATGTACTCTGGGAGTTATCTACTCTACATGCACTCTGGGAGTTGTCTACTCTACATGTACTCTGGAGCTGTCTACTCTACATGTACTCTGGGAGTTATCTACTCTACATGCACTCTGGGAGTTGTCTACTCTACATGTACTCTGGGAGTTATCTACTCTACATGCACTCTGGGAGTTATCTACTCTACATGCACTCTGGGAGTTGTCTACTCTACTTGTACTTTGTGGGTTGCCCTCTTTATTCATAAGCTGATCCATGGAATGGCAACTCTGAAACATGGTACTGTTCTCAAGTTTAGGTTTAAGTTTAAGTTTAGGTGATAATCAACAAAATTATGTGATGAAATTTTTTCACTAGTTAATACCAATTATAGTAGTCATACCCCATTAGCGCCTTTGCTGATTGGTTGAACTTCTCTCCCTGTCTTTCTTCTCCTGTAAATATGTTGGAAGCTGTAAATATAAAACATAATCATAATAAACATGAACATGGCAATACTCTAGTTAGCCCCTCCTCTAGCTGTATACTTACAAGGAATACTGTAATATACAACTGTTCAGTAAAGCAAGTTATGTACATGTATTACCACTCTCTGCGTATGTACATGTATGGACATCTCTCAAGCTGATATCCGGTGTCTACTCTAGCAGTACTTGCGAACACAATGTTAAAATTATTAGAAAATTGGAGGACCTACAAAATAATTAAGCTTACTGGTATAGTATCTATGCATTGCACGCATCAGTTATACGTGTTGGTTGCAACAGTGCAGCTACACAGCAGGTTTGCAGCATTATGTACATGTATGGCCTTCTTTCAGCATACTAATTATGGCTAGCTTACTACAGAAGCATGGGCAAAGCCAGAAAAAAATCCATGAACGTAACTATGTAATGTACAAGTGCAAGGGTTATGCAGCTTTATAAATAGCGCTTGCTACCACAAATAACATGGAATACCATGCACAGGCATGTACATGCATGTACACGATACAAGTAGGCTACCTCTCAATATCTTCAACTACAGCTCCAACTAAATGGAGTGCAGACACACTGTGAGTGAGCAGAGAACCTTAGAGTAAGTCTTACATAATAGTCATGGATAACAGTATATTATGATAATTTAGTTAAATCAAACACATTATCGAGTCATTCATGAAGCTAGAAAGCCATAGCATGACTGGGTACTGATCAAACCAATCATACAGGTATTTAGCATAGTACATATATTATATTGATAGGACTAGGGTTGAAGGACAGCAATATGACCAGGATACGAACCTGACAATTGTAGCAAAGAAGAAGTAAAGAAGAATTGTAGTGTAGGTCCAGATGGTGAAGTAAGCATAATTCCACATCCCCTCATCATCTGTAGCCAGAACTATTATTAGGACTGTGGTCGTGTAAAGGAAACAAGTAAGTCGGTATATAGCCAGTGGTAAAGGGATTCCAGTGCAGAACTGTATTGTAAATAAAATGGAATAGGTAACAATGACAGCATGGATGAGATGAAGTGTTGGTATTCTGCCATATTATCTTGTTTACCCGCATGTATCTGCATTGTATGCTGGGAAGACATGACTTACTCACCCGACTGTTGAAGAAATCCTGAGCTTTCCCTCCAGAGAACAATATTTTATTAGATGAAAATTCATTTTTAAAATCCTGTTTTAAAGACATTGTAATTACTTATAATTTATTGAAACCTGGAATGTATTTCTACTTGTTGTTATACTGTTTAATCCCGGCTCAGTGTGGCTCTATGCACTAGTAAAAAAAATTAAAAGTTCCCTCCTAAATGTACATGTATTATAAGTTGTTTTATTATATGATATAATTTATGTACATGTACATGTACATGTATATAATATAGCATTCAGCAGCTCCATCACCTAAATGCACATCATTGTATTAATGTTACACTAGCAATTAATACAACACAGGTATAACGATACATATTACTTTACATAGAAGTGTTTTATATAAATACAAAAATTCTTTTGATAAAAGGTATCGAAGGTGGTGGTGGTGTTCAAAATTTAAATGCTAGTGATAGATTGTTAAACAAAAGAAATATTTCATTAACCTCGGCTCTGGCTACATGTTTGAAATGAATAAACAAGCTATTGTATAATACATATTTTATAAGTATACAACAGGTACGTTGTCAAAGCAGTTATTGTTAAGTGTTAGTGTGTAAGAGATAGCGTTGTATTCTGCATGTTTTCATGACTTTGTAGTGGGTCAAATTTATACATGCAGTGTATAATGTAATACCACAAATACATTATGGTAATTCTAGCATATGATGTAATTCGGTGCAACTATTAACAGAGTTCATCGATTCTACATCATTATGTGTTTGCAGTAATGCATGAAGTTGGTTGGTTACCTGCTGGTTACAACATAATATTAGAAGTTGTGTTCCCCTTCACCAAAGGTGTATATTAATTGTGAGACTCAGAAACTCTTTATGCAAAAGCTAATCAATTTCATTAAAAGTATGATTAGTTAAAACAACAGTAATTATCCTGTGAATTGTACTTGTTTGTCCAAAGCACATGAAACATCCTTATTTTGTGTAATTAACATCATTCACTAATTTAGCAGCACATCAAAGTGTTGCAGAGAGGGTAGACGTCCATTAAATGAGTTGGCTAAGTAGACTATATATCTGCAAGTGTTGGAGGAAACAGTGGTTTAACAATACTTTGGTTGTTCCGCCCTTTCTTTATAAACAATTTTCAATAACAATGGAACTATTTGGATTTATCTTCTCTCTAAAGTGAAGGGTTCAATAATGATAATATAATACTGAGGTGTTGTTGGTTTTGATTGCAAATTACTACCTCTAACCTTGAAGATATATTTAAATGCTTGCTTACTGAATAATATTGTGACCAGTGGATTCTCATTGGGAGAAAGTATGTCCAATTATGGGCTTTAGTAATATTTATTTAGATACTAGATCGACACACATAATATTATTTTTATCTTTTATTTCTTGATATTTCGATGACAGCTCTACTATCATTATCGGAGGGACAACAGGATGAAAGGAGAACTAATGTTATCAAAATATCTGAAGATAAAAATTAAAAACTTTTTCTCGTACTACTTCTTACCGACACCAACATATTCTGATTATTGGAGTTGCGTTCTCTTGTATCAGCATGGTACATTTGCATTGTGCTATGATCGATGCAAGAACACAATACTGGGGTGCATCAAGTTCCACCCACTCCTAATATAAGTTACCAATAATTGATCTCAATCTAAACCAGTAAATATCCTACTTGTACCTTAACCTGAAGTCGTTCTCTCTTAATTAGTTTGATTTTAATGGGAGAGGACAACTACCCACTATATTACAGATAATAGTAAGCAGTTTTAGCACTCACCTATATAATGTTATTATGATGCAATAATATCATTTCTACATGCAATTATGAACAGAAGCTTGTCCACCTACATGTAATGTACCTCTTCTACCTAACTGAGTTATGATAATATGATAATACAAGTCATACATCACGTTATCTAAACTAAGTCTTGCCTACTTCCAGCTATACAATGTGCCCAATGCTATTATACCATAAGCTAACCTGCTCTTACCAATTTTTAGTGAAATACTTTGGTCCACTATCTTAAATGGGTGTATACAAATTGTTATATCAATGCAAGTCATTATTTAGTAATTTGTGTTATTTGCACTAGGTCTAATTAAGACAAGTCATATTACATGTAAATATTTTATTGTTATATTGTAACTGGAAAAGTTTCAACTAGGTATAAGGCACAGTTGGACATGTCCTAGCAATAACTGATAAGGTTTTTCTGTCACATACATGCAATAATTGCAATTAGGAGTCACTGATACCTGCTAAGTAGTCGAACATATTGATTCAACTCCCCCATTAGTAGATCTTCATTTCTTATTCAAACATGTAGAGTATTATTGCCTATTACATTGTGTAAACACCTCAGCTAAACGTACAATACAGTTTAATATTAGGGTTTCTTTTTAAATGGAATAGCTTACTATAGATTTCCAATATTCTTTGATGAAGGAAGAATTGTACAACATTAAGTCAGCCAATTCCTACATATGGACTTGGATAGTTAGTTCTTCATCATTTTCTTATCAAGGAAGGAAATTTCTGTCGTTGGAAACCTGACGATCGGTGCATTCACGCTGTCGTTGTACCACACAGTGAACATCCTTTGGTAAACTTAAAAATCTTTCGGATACATCAGCATAGTGTTCACTAGAGACTTTGGAACATGCTTGATGCTGAGTGACTGATTTTCCAGGTAAGGGAATGCTAATTTCACTAAATAACTTTCTTGACTAGCGCCATACGATTTAGTACATGCAATATTGATTGTTAGAGCTTTAGAAAGTGTCGAGTATAACTTATTTATATCATAAACTTGTTCACCATATGAGTTTTTCAGCTATGTCACTCATATACATGTAATACTATGCATCCCATATTCTACAACTGATTTCATATTTGAAATATTACAAAATGATATTAAACTAGTCCTGTAATGAACCCTGCAAGAGCTACGTTTAGCAGGTAAGCTGCATGTTTTCACTATACATGTATGTATGTCAATTTAGCTAGCATAACTTAGTTATTACCTTACGTCACAGTGCCAAATTTATGATGTTGCGTGTAATTCATTGGTTTGTGCATGCGTTCATGTTCTGTTCGAATTGCCCACAAGTGTCATCAGTACGCGTGTACGGTGTACGCGTACTGATGACGCCTGTGGGAAATTTCCAAACACAGCATATTCAAACAGTTGAGGTTTGATATTATAAAGAATACTTTGCTGAACCTGAAAACCAACAAAAGTAGAATGCAGTCCAAGATCTTATGTGTACAGTTGTTGTCTTGAAAGAGCACAAGTCTGACAACCCATTAGACAGTGCTAACACACTCCACATTCCTCTTGATAACAATTTCACTAATAGTCCAACAATGAAGTGACCTCACAGGCTTATTGATAAACAACAGCCAAGACTATAGGAACTAAAACAGTGGAATGCATAATTTATATGTGTTGGGAAGACAATAATTTATGCACCTACCTTGTACATTTTAGACCTTGATAGGGAACAGGGTACTAATTCTATAGTTAGTAGCTTATGTCAGCATTGCGGTTGTGTATCGTTTGTTACGACAGAAAAAAACGAAAAACAATACAAAATCCGTTAACCCTATTTTTGGCCTTTTTTTTTGGTGCAATAAAAAATTTGCCTAATAATCGTGACTATAGCTTGTACCATTGTAGCTTGAATGAGTAATCCAGCTATTATCTGTCATTTGTGATGCAACACATTGAAAAAGTCAACATTATTAAAACATAATTTAATGTACATTTGTATTTGAAAAAACTTTCATACATTTTGCATATAGCCAAACGATGGCACATGTGCATGTACATGTAAGTGATAATAACGTGCTCATTGCTATTGCTACTATTGCTAGCAAATGTTGTAATAATGTATCCCTATCCTTTAGAACTCTTTTCAGAGCTGAGAAAGGTCACTGAGAAAGAGCAGCCAATATAATGAGAAATTGTAATACATTTCCTCGCAGAGTAAAGTTTGGTTAAGGTGAACAGCTGGCTCACAAAATAATTTAGGTCATGAACTACATGTACAAGAAAGTAGAAATAGTAATGATGAGATCCAGCACTTGTTGCCGTAAGTCAAGGGGTGACATATTATAATATATTTGATAAGGGTGAGTGAGCACGACCCTGTATACACATAATGGGAGACTGGAATCGTAGGATAGCTCAGTTTGCAAGGGAGAGGAAAGAAGAGGAGTGGGTAGTTGACGAAGACATGGTAAATATGGCAAAGTCAGGACAGTATGGGTATGACAAGATGGAGGAGACGCAGTTCAATACTAAGCAACAAACATACCAGTCATATGATCAAAGACCTGATCAAGGAGAAGCAACTCCAATAAAGGTTAGTGTTAACACCATAACTACATGTACATGTATCTTAGTTTAAATCAAATCATGATAAAGCTGTTTGATTGCACACTGCTAATGAGTCATGAAGAATGATGAAATAATTAATTATCACATGCCTCATAGGCAGCGAAACTGCAACGAAACTGGAGTCGGGCCTATGGATGCGCAGCGAGTCATACATTGTATGGTTACACCAGGTATTCCGCAGGGGTCTTTTGACATCTAAAAGTTAAAAAAATGTAATCCAATTATCAATTACGAGTGTAAAAGACGATCATGCTTAGAAATCCTAATAATATTATAATATATACTATTTCTATTATGTAGTACAATGTATATTATGTACAATGTAGTTGCAGTAGTCATTAAACAGCAGAGAATGATAATCAGATATTTCTGTATTTGCATCCATAAAGCAGCATCCACCAATTAAACATCAGATAGTAATATTATGCATGGAAAGAACCAAAGGTGAATTCTTTGCATATGTACTTAAAAGGTTTGCGATAAAAACAAATTACACAATTAAATATATAGGCAGCTGCTGCCTCCTACGTGAAATCTAGAGAAGGGTTTTGTGTAGAGTAGGATGGGGGGCAATCTAAGCATACCCCACACTCTTGAGAGGGGAATGTAAAGGTGCTTTGCTATATTACATTACTGAAAGGGAAATGAAATAATAATTTAGTGTCCGTTGGAAAAGCCAACGTGTATAAATGCATATTACATATTACTATAGAGTCTAACTTGCGTGCCAGCTCTGATACCAGTTTTTACTTGCATGTATTTTCTGTAGTACAGATAGCTCTGTGTAAACACCTATATTGTATGTAGGTTGCATAGAATAGTAATGTATTCATGATCGCTATCTATTTATCATAGACGTCACATCAGATCTACCCTTATGATTTGTAGCCTCACGCTCTCATAGCTACCACTCAACCACATGGTTGCCATTTAACTTAGATAGTAGCATACACTATGCAGGAGTAGTATTATAATAATGTGATATACATGTATATTGTGATTAAAGTACTATTAGCACAATGTCATGCTCACTTAATATTTCACTAGGTCACCTGTGCTGCAATGGAGTGGGGTGTCTACATCTATATATATTTATTGCCATTCCTATGTTAGACTAAATGGTAATATGCACCTACCAAGGGATGCAATGTAAACATACATGACTGTTGAAGGTGCTATTAGGTAGTAGTAATAGATCAGGTGAAAGTATTGTGCTTGGAATTTTTGTGCCGAAGTGATTCCTTAATTGTTAGGGCACACAGCATGATACATGTAGATGTACTGATAAGTTTCATGACTCAACATACATACATATTTTTATTGTGTAGTTTTCAGATTGCTTACACACCTAAACAATACTAAGTGTCACAGAACACAATATACATGTACACGCGACTGCATTATCTCATTATTGTTTCAACCTATAAAGGGTTTTACCAGTATAGAACCACACAAACTTGATAGTCGTCTTCTCTTACATAAAATAATAACTCTAGTAAAATTCTTCAATAGTCCCCTAAATGGGATGTAGAAGAAAATATGGCTGATATAGAACTTGGTGCATTCTAACCGTTATATAACTCATTGCTTTCACTAAACCACATACATGTAATATGTTACCACAACTACATGTAAGTACATGCCCATATAGCCACACTTCAAGTTAGTGGTATTACATTATTTCTTATACTCGATCGACACTACATACAAGTCCGAATTTCGGTAGATGCCATATTTGGGTGCACAACCTAAAGACACTGGTAGAAAAATAGTGTCTTAGCAAACCACTTGCTAACCTCTACTATTGACATAGTAGAGCAGAGCAAACTGTGTACTATTACATGTACGTGTACTCGCTACAGCCATGTACAAAGTCAAATGCTTATGGGGGCTGGTAATAGTATTGGTATAATTACTAACCTAACTGCAACGACTATTATAATTAATTTAGGATTACCAATTTACATATAATCCTAGAGAATCCCAACAAACTGCACATAGAGCTGTCATAATTACTGAATGATTAATTTCAATGTGATTAACACATAATTAATACCCACATGTGTGTCTCACAGAAGTGGTATGTTTGTATCTAATACTACATATCGTGGTAACTACATGCATTTTCATTGTTTAACATACATAATTATATGCCTACATAATAATTATTATGGTCAGCCTATATGGCTGAAGTTTGTAAACATTGTAGCAGATGCATATGTACTGTTAGTAGTGTGGTTATAGTCAAGTTTCAAAGATGCTGCCCATTACAGATGATATACATGTACAATAATATGTAGACTGCAATTATGCATTTATCACATTCAAAGACTCACTAGGTTTAATGAATGAAAGGTTTTCAATTATACAATATGTATTTACACAAGTATTTCTCAATCTAATGTACATGTAATCATTATATAGTCATCTAGATGTATGCTAGGAATAACGGCGCGCATGCACATTGCCATGTGACTAGTGTGTACGAGGGACAACTCTCATTGACATGCAGTCATATTTTTAGTCACATGGTGACTTAAACATACTCCCAATGATTGACATACGTATATGTCTAATTGTTAAACTACCCAAATGCAAGCTACATGCATATTAGCATCTTGTTACAATGTACATAAATATGATGCTTTATTAACAGAATAAAATAAAATTACATTTAATGGTAGCAGTGTAGTCGTGCATTATGTTCACGTAAATAGCCTGCATTTTCAAACACTTTCTCTCTTCAAACCTAACTCGATATTATTACTAGGTGCCAAGGTATTAGAATGTGATCTGTTATCACATTATGAAAAGCACTTCTCTAATAACCCATGGGATGTATCCTCACCTGCCTACATAGAAATAATTGGCAACCAACAGATTGTTTTCTTACGTAAACGCACATTTTAATACTTTAACAACCTGCTAAATAAAATTCTTCCCTATTTCTGCCAGTTTTGTGGAGTTATCAACCCTTTGTTTGTGGTAGAAAGAGGTTGTCTTCTCTAATTTTGAGGTGCAATCTCTCAAGATGAATGGGAGTTGTGCTCTCTCCATATTCTTGTTGCTAATATTGATCCTAATTCTTATCATACACCATTGATAGAAAAAGTCAGTTTCAATATTTTTTTCAGTACCGATGATTTTGTCCATAATATAATATAATTACTACTATTACTATTACTATACTTGCTATTGCTATTACTATTGCTACTGCTATTGCTATTACTATACTTGATATTGCTACTGCTATTGCTATTGCTACTGCTACTGCTATTGCTATTACTATACTTGATATTGCTATTGCTATTGCTATTGCTACTGCTACTGCTACTGCTACTGCTATGGCTATTACTATTGCTGCTGATATTACTATTGCTATTGCTATTACTATTACTATTACTGTACATGCATATGTAATATTGTATTTTTTGAGAGCGGGTATTGAGTATAAAAGCGAGGTGCTCAGACTCTCCCTGGTGGATGTTCTCTTTGCATGCTCTAGCCTATATCATTTTGAGTTGCTAGGTTGCTAGGACTGGTGACATCTACAGACCACATATAGCTGCAGACTGCAGCACACTGCTTTGGTCCCACTGCATACCTGTGTTACTTGTATCAGTTTAATTCTGGAAATGAATGGAGGTGGATTTCAAATATTGTGACTTCTACTGTGCTCAAGCTGCTAGGCCTGGTACATTTTGCTAGACAAATTGGTTGGTTATACATGTACAATGTAGCCTACAAGTATACTATTGATAATGCATTTCAATAGCCAATGCAGACCATATAGGGTTGAATACCTTGCATTATAACCACAAAGCATAGGTTAATATTATGGGTGGCCAATATGTTCAACCAATTATACCTCATGGCTGTAGCAGTCATAATATACATTAAACACAGGCCCTGCGTACAAGCACAATGTCATGTACATGACACACATGTATGTGGTAGTGTCTAGCAGTTATTACATATTATCATTCACAACGTTATATAATAGTAATTGAGTTGTAGCTGTGTTCTGGTAGACTCTTATCAGTTATATAACTGTAATCATACAGACAGGATGTAATCTTCTGTAATATATATATATACATGTATTATATACCTGTGTATACATATACGCTATAAAATAATTTTAATAATATACTTTACAGTCCTTGTAATATGCCTATTATATAGCATAGCGTTACATAATGCATACATGGTATGTATCAATCATCTCTAGCCAGCTTTTCATTGGTTGGCTGGCATAAATGGTATCTAATAGCCTCAGTAAGCATACCATGTCACATCACTCCTAGCCATCATGTTAGCATTTCAAAGGGGGATGTAACACCACAACGCAATACACTCTGATTGGCAAGTAGTTATACAATCACTTTACTTGGAGAGTTAAGACAGGACATATAATATGCCCATTCTAACCTTGGCATTCAACAATCAGAACATAGATACGCTAGAATATTGTTGGTAGCTACGCATCCCCAGTGATTGGATATCATTGTTACACTGGTTTCAAGGACTAAATAAATGTAAAGAATACTCTAATAAAATATTCGCACAAATTCAGAATTGAAGGTGTTTCTGTTGGAACTACAGAGGACGCAAGTTAAACGTACCTATTATAGCGTGTCATACATGTACATACCTACTCTGTTATGAACTGAAAATCTGAAACGCTGACTACTTAAAATATTATTGATCTGCTAGCAAAACAATTAAAAACTATCGTTGAGTATTCACCACTCACATGTAGTAAACAAAAAGAACTTGGATCAACCTGCAAGCATTATCTCACTGACTATTCAACTTATCATTGATTCGATCACGTATAAAGTTCGACTCCTACACGACTCGATCCTTAACAGATGACGTGACAACATAATAAACCACTAAATCGGATTTCTACACTGTACAAAATATCTCTGGATTTCTAACAATATATTTAGCAATGTTTACACGATATCCAGCGAAACAACATGGGAAGTTGAGACGGCCAGTACTAAACGAAACACCGCCATTACTGGAGGTATGTATGTAATTCACTTGCAGCGGCTACGAATACAGCACCTCCAAGTTCAGCTACAAACGGCTTTAGGCTGATACTGCCGCTGATAACTCAAATCATCTGTATTATTAGGGAATGATCATCTACATGTTTTGCTGTAATACAATAGTTTGTTTGAGTACTGAGTAAAGCATGGCAACACATACTTTCTACAACGTGTTCAAAGCTTTTCCAGTGAATAATCTTGATTAGGTGATCTACTAACGAATCTTTTATGTGGGGGTATCATGGCTAAACATGACAATATTACACACACAATGCATTGTAAGCCTGTACTAGCTTGTGTGTCTGTACAATAAACCATCTCCAATATCAAGTACTAAACAGTGCATTGTAGGCTGCATGACCATACGCAATGCACAGCATACATGTAGCATGTTTTGTTATATGCAGTGTATTGTGTGTTAATATTATCATATTATTATAAAGGTGTTAATTATAGGGC
The DNA here is from genome assembly GCA_935421135.1 of Bugulina stolonifera. NCBI lineage: Eukaryota > Metazoa > Bryozoa > Gymnolaemata > Cheilostomatida > Bugulidae > Bugulina > Bugulina stolonifera. The sequence goes on from OW285196.1 coordinate 14,494,850, forward strand.
TGCGGTAATACTGATAATTATTTTATCAATATTTGAAGATTGAATTTTATACGAGTGGGTATTATAACATGAACTAGATAATGCATAGATACACTGTAGAGCAGCCTATCTGAACACCTCTAGCATGTATGGGTGTTCTTTTGGTGTAGGAGGTCTGTTAGTAGTAAATAGTTATTATTAATATTATATACAGCCTATATAATAATACATGCATATTAGAGGTTCCTAAACCCCATCGTTGAAATAATAATTTGATGCATTTCATGCCACCTATTATAGAGTTATGTCATGTCTCTGCAAGCAGCGTACATGATTGTGTAACACTGCTCATCACATATACATTATAGAGTATAATTATTGGTTTGGGACCATATGTAGCTAATGACATTTAGTTTAACAACTTTAAATGAGCGGTTACTAGATACTTCACATGAAGTGAGCAACATTACATACACTGTAGCAAGCGATACTGGGCCTAAGAAGTTGAGTGATATGCCTGCATATTGCTTAGGGTATCGATTGTACAGTATATACTTCTTATAGTCTATCATTGCTGCTCAGTGAGTTACGATATAAAGTTATACAATATGATGCTTTAATAGACCCTTTCATAGCCTGTGCATCGTGATATTGTAATACTTTAGAAGCACATTATGTTGTTTATATTTCCTTCTACGGACCCATCGTTTCTTTCAAAACATTGTCAGTACTAGCTACGCTTTACTATCCCCACTTGTATGTGCTATAGATGTCAGCTCTATATTATATACAATGGATACATGAATTATCATGCTGGTCTACTTTAAACACACAAGTGTGCAGCTAATAGTATAACACCAAGTAGGTCTTGGTTGAGTTGCATTAGCCTAATGATGCAAATCATAAACAGTTGAAATCAACATGATGGTGGTAGTATTGCTAAAAATACATTTCAGACTAAACAGGCACATATGCCAACTCATATCTGCTACTTATTCTACTAAAGGTTTCAAAATGACATTAAATCAATTTAATGCAAAGTCTACAAAATATGTAAGTGGGCCGATTGCTGATGGGTACTCCAATTAGCACACTTCCACACGGACGTTTGATTAATGACTAAATTTCAAGACAGTTATGATTCCGTTTACATTAGTCTTGTAGTAATTAAAGATGAATTGATAGTATTATATTATAATGTAGTGTATGTAGTGTATGCAGCCCATGCTGTATAAACTTGTGAAGTTGTCCCTTTCCTGCTCTATAAACTAATTATTGCTTGAAATGTAGGACAACAGGATATTTCTTGAGCATAGATAGTGTGTATCAAAGCGTACACGAATCAAGTTTCACAATGTACACTTTGGTGTATCGGTGACAGCAGATATTGCTTGTATTCCATAAATGTATTCCGTTGATGTTTTTTGGTTTGGACAACCATCTACTGTGTGTGTTGTGTACTAAGTGTATAATCAAGTATAATTATTAGGGCTATTGCATGCATCCAAATTTGCTTTGATTCAAATCTACTTGACACTGTAGTGTGAGCATGGGTATCTATGTAGCGTTAGTTGAGTAGATAGTATTCTCTGTGACGTGTTCAGTCAGGGTGTTCTTCCATTTCTGGAGTCCTTGGCCACAACACAGGTTTAATCGCACTAAATGTATTGGGCATTTCTGACAGTTTCACATGTCTAATAGGCCTACTGCAGGTTAGCCTACTACAATGAGTAAATTACTGTAACAGTATGATGGGATGATTTTAATATCATCCAGTTTAATATGAAAGTTAATTTACTGGTGTATGCCGTATTTCATATACAGTGTAGTACACTACATTTAAAACTGCTGGTATATACGTGTATTATTAGTATCTCGATAGCACATACAGTTTATGATACACTGTGCAGCATAACTCCATATACACTACTAAGGAGAGTGTTGCAGTAGACTGATTTTATCAAGTTTATGTCTGCCACTAGCTCAGAGGTTGATAGCAATGGCATAAAGTGTGGACTACATTCAGTCTTGCCACACTTCCACCAGTTTTATAAGATATGTAGTTAGTAAGTTATCAATCAACCAAAGGTTCTACATGGAATATACATCTATTAGAGCAGGACAGCTTAACTTCCTTTATTTAATCTCCATTACTCTCAACTTGTTTGGTTTCTATTCGTCAAGTGTACAGAATAATATGTCAAGCTATCACGATTTAGGTGAAATGCCACTTTCCATTGAATGTGATGTATGATTTAGTAAAGAATGTTCTTTCTGTGACTTGTCAGAATTTTAACAATACAAGTACTACAAATCATACAATAAATACATCATTCCGCTATCAACAATAATATTATCTTATGTAATATATTTGTCCATACACACATATTGCAAGAAAAATGAATTGATCGGTAGGATTGGTAACATGAAAATGTTTTAGACAAGGTACATGTGCATGTATGTCAAGTTTGTCGTTAACTTTTAAGCAACTCATCTAGTTGTTTTTCTATGAACTGGTGGAGCCTACATACACACCTCACCATCATGAGCACTGTATATGTATAACTCATCCTTGAAAGATGCTGTGCGCGCTCACTTATCAATGTTGATGGTAGTTTACCAGGTGAACATAATATGTGGAAGTGGAGGCAATGATTAGTTTGTAATAATAGGAAGTGATGTGGTGATTGGCATGTGTTATTTTCCATTAAAATTCAACTATACCAGTGTGACCTAGTACAGTGTCAGTTTGCACCACTCTGCGTTCACTTAACCCTATTTATGAAAGTGAGGGTACTCATGGTTGTACAGATTTCTTGTGTAGTGCTGAGAGTTGATTCGTTAAGGTACTAGTAACGTGCATATGACCGCTGTCATTGTTCCCACCAATTTGGGTTCGTCGAAAGGATATACTGCTTATGTATTGGAATAGAAGCTGGATAATAATGACTCCCATGGTGATATGGATACAAGACAACATCCCGTGTTTATATTCAGCGCTGTCACTGTGCGTATGAAAAAGCAAATAGGTTACTGGAAATTGGGTTTTTAATTACTGTCAAATTGGTTCACGAAGTAGCTTGGGGTCTTAGATGAGCTTTGACATTTAAAACTCCTAGTTTTGTCCCCATGGCAGCATGCTACATGCTTTGATCATAATATACACTGTCCCTCCGCAAACACTACAAAGGCATCTTTGCTTGTAGTGTACATATACCTGTAAGCATTATTACTAGCAGTATTGACACCAAATCATGTTAGTTATGTTAGTGGCTATCTAAATGTAGTAGCTTGTATCAGGTTAGATGATTGCACATGGAATGCAGTTAACGTCCAACTACTAACAAGAGAGTGATGTAGCACAAATAATAATATTGATTATTATTAGCACATTGCTCCTTTTCAGGACAAATAATTAATATCCTTTTAATCTAATTTATTGAACTTATTGCTTACTAGTAAGCATTATGGAAGCATACGCTAGCCTATAGCAAACAAATTCAACATGCTTTAGTCTCATTCTGTGTACCACCTACATGTTGTATTTATACATATTTACATGTATGTCGCTACCTAACTGACAATGCATATACAGTACAATAAGTTGGTGCTAGTCCTTATCATTTAGTCCAAACTATTACTAGCCAAACTATTATGATAATAACGTGCATAGCGATGACACAGTACTCAATAATACTACTGTATCCGGCTTGATTCCGCAGGAGATCCCCTGAATTTCTACTCAAATTTTAATACCCCACCCGAAGTGGGCACCTCCACCCAAATGGTGAGCCTCTCTGATTTTCATAAATCGAACTTTGCAAGCCTGTACAGTATACATGTACACGTGTAAATTCATGTGTCATGCATATGTACTTGTTGTTTTATCAAGTAGTACATCAAATAAAAATGCGAGATATAAAGAGAGGTAGTGTATTATACATTTATCTTGTTGAGGGTATTTTCACGCTTGAACACTGCCCAGAGTTTTAAATTGGTAGTAGAAGTTATCTTTCTCTCTCTCTTTCTCTCCTTGTGGGTATCGCAACTTGGCTATATAATAATCAGAGTATGCCTGTTATGTAGGAGGGGACAATTGCACGTTAAATTCACAGTTTCCACAAAATTTCTGCATTTTCTGTAGAATGAGGGGAGAGACAGCTATGATACAATAGAAACAGATTCTGAAGAGGACAGGATTGGCAAAAGGGAAGACAAATCCACGGATGGCGATGATGAGCCACTTACAAAAAAGATAGTCATAGAGCTACTGATATGTATTCTAGCATTTGTTGGAAGAGTAAGCTGTGACCTAAATATTCAATTTCATTGCTCGTTGTACGTAGTTTTAGTTCGTTTCCATAACAAGAGTACAATCATACTAAAATAAGCCGAGTAGAGTGAGTATGCACGTCAATTATGGTCATGTAAACGAAATGTCCGTCAATGCGTACAAAGAAAGGAAAAGCTAATCTTATTTTTGCAATTGCTGCAATGATGCAGCATTATACATATTATGATTGCAAATTGATATATTGCATTGTACACATGCAGAAGTTTACACCGACATGACTGTATATGGATAGAATGCTATGCAGTGTTAGTTATTATCGCAGCAAAATGGTTTTAGTAAGATACTGCAGAATTGGTTTATTTGTGGTTTAATTGCAGGGTCTGTGTTTGAACTCAGTAGGTCCAACTCTAATAGACCTTCGACAGATTGCATCTCTCTCCGTGCCGCAAGCAGCCTGGATATTCGTCTCACAATCGACAGGATTTTTTCTTGGTTCCATCCTTGCGAAGATCATATTTCAAGAGTACGTCAATCAACCTACTTGCATCGTATCAGTATATAGTGCTGTTACATTTTATCAGTACATTGCATCCATATAATATTATAGTACCCGTATATCATATCAGTCTACAGTGACATTGTGGTAAATCGTTGGTATACTAATCTGTCTTCCTATATATGTTGTAGATTTCAGAATGAGTTAGCCCTTTCTGTATGTCTCTTCTCTCAAGCTATATTCACAGCCTTTGTTCCTGCATTCAGAAGTGCTGTGATAATGTGCATCATGTTTGTAGGGCAGGGATTTGCCATTGGCGTAGTTGGAATAGGTATGTGCAATGTATATTGTATATCTACATCTACATGTAAGTACAGTGTACATGCAGTGCGCATTCAAAACAACATCATTCAAAACAACATCGACTATTCTTTCCACCAAAATATATGTGCATATTTACATGTACATGTATCTGCAAAGCATAAAAAAGGTGACGATATTCACAACAGCTTGTTAGTTAGCATAGGCTGACCGTCTCTACACAAGAAAATTCAGCAAATTTATACACACAATTTTTGAGTTGCTTCCAGCAGAACCAATCATTTACAGTATTTCTGAATGTTTGCTAAAATACTCGTATATGAATACACTGCTTTGAAATTATTCGAGTGTTTAGGGTGAAAATCTTACACCATACGTGTTTTGAAGACTCAGTAGTATTCCTTGATTGCAATGTTGAAGTTTTCCATCCAAGAAAAATTCAGCACAAATTTTCAATAGAATTGTCATTGTTATTGAAGTTTTCTTCTCATGTAGATTTGGACTCCATGAGTGCATAACTTCAAAATATCCGACAAGAAAGCTTTAATATGCTTATACTAGTAACTAACAAACTAACCATGCAAGGTTGTAAACAGAGCTTTATGGTGTTATTTAGGAAGATAGTTTTACTCAACCAATGTACAGTGTAGGACGAGTATTTCAGACAAATAATTATGTCTTCAACATCCAGGTGTATGTGCAACTTGCATCCGAATTGGAGGAAAGAAGCGAAATGGAATGTTTCTACAGGCAGCATATCTCGGTGTGTCAATCGGAAGTGTCTGTGGACCGTTTGTTGCTCGGCCTTTTCTGTCTGACCTGGCAAAACAGCGAACCAATCACCACGAGGCTGCACCAAGACTAGTAAATACTTACCTAGAACACAAGTAAGATCCATCTACTAGATAGCCGTTTTATCACATCCATAATCTCTAAAATGCTTCAGAATAAAATATACAACGTAGGTCTACATTGTCGCCCATTGTCACTTGTTTGCGGAAAATGCACAATCATGTTCTCCCAAGAGCTAGATTTCGGCTTTACCGATAAGCAAATAAGCGCAATGGCATTGATATCCAATCTTCATATCAGCCTGTGCACACAGTCTCTCATTCCATGCATATCAAATGCATTGATATCCCGTTTGTATTTGTAGGAGAGAAGCAGAGGCAACGGCCAATTTTGTTCAAGAAACTCTCCAAATGTTAAACTCAACGCAAACTCTACAAAATATAGCCGTGTCCAATGCTACCATGTCCAACACTACCATGTCCAACACCACCATGTTCAACACTACTGCCTCATCTACTACGACCCATCCTCAAGCATTCACGACTACTCATGTCTACTATTACTACGTATTTATCGGACTTGTGTTAGCTATCCCTGCTAGTTCTTTCTTTGTGCTTTACCGCAAGAGTGGAAACCCAGCAAGAAATACAAAAATTGATCCCTCCCAGTCCGGGACGGCGTTATTAACTGACTGTCCACCTGCACTTGGAATAGCAATAGTGTTAATATTTGCACAGTGTCTAATTTACTTTGGTACTCAAGATACCTACAGCAACCTACTCACCACATTCGCAGTCCTCGGACCTTTACACTTCGATAAAACAAAAGGCGTATATGTCTCCTCCCTGTTCTGGGCCTCCATGTGCTTCGGCCGCCTCAATGGTAAGAAGCGTCTATGTAGCGTCATTTCTGTAAAGTTCTTTTTTGGGATGTCTGTTTGTTTTAGTGGAGGGGTTAAAAATGATCACAGCAGCTGGTTACACTGTTGAACTGATATTGCGTTTGTTATGTTTCTATGTATTGATCAAATGCCGAAAATAGTAGGCAGTCATAAATGAGCGGCAATGGCAACTAATTAATTGACTGCTAGTGTGGTGCCTTCAATTACATGTGAACTATTATACAATTTAATATACTTCATTGTAGCATACATAATATCACAACATGGTAATCTTAATTTGCTTTTGCTTGCATTGAAAAAATAGCTGTATATTCTATGTATCTAGATGCAGTAATGACCATCATTTAAATTTATTTGCACCTACAATGTATAGTACAGTTGTCATCTCTTTGCAGGCATATGGATAGCTAAACTCATATCTCCATTTAAGATTCTTGTGTTGGACATGACTATAGCTGGCATAGCTGCTGCAATTCTTATGATATTTGGTGGAACATATCCACCAGTTCTTTGGGGTTTCACAGCAATACTTGGCCTGTCATTCGCTACGATTAATGGTGCAACAGTTTCTTGGGCCGCCAAGCACTTACCAGGTATGTGCACTACTCAGGTTTAAACTGTATGTATGAATGCAAAAGTTCTCAAGATAAACAATATTGCAAAGCACTGAGATTGCCGTAGTATTCTATAAAAAAGATGATGAAAGTTGCGTCAACTTTCTGTTTTATACAATCATACTCACTAGTAGTTTTTTTTGCAGAAACATGTAATTGGCTAAATTTTTGGAATAATGATATCAAACAGACAACAAACGAAACAAATTATAATGCCTAGATAATCTAAGGAGAATTTTTATCTATTTGTATTTTCTGCAAAATACTTTTTATTAATCTTAGTATAGATGCAAATTTATGTTTGATCGAGTACTTATCAGTTTAATGAAGGCTATAGAAATAATTTTCTTTGAAGGAGTCATCTGCAATTTTTCATTTCCTATTTCTAGGTAACAACTACATCCTGGCTATTATAATGGTTGGACGATGCGCTGGATTGTTGGTTTTACCGACTACGGTAACCACACTGTTCAAGTCAGTCGGTCCGATGACACTCATGTACTCGGTATTTCTAGCTGTTTGCATTATGTTATCTGCACTCTTAGCTTCACAATTTATTGCCCAAAAATTTGGTGTTGATGGAAAGCTTCGCACGAAATCAGAATTAAGGCAACTAGAGAAGGAGGCATTGGACTCAGACTACTGATTATTATTCAGTACATGACAAAATTGCATTTTGCAGCTTGCTTCTAACATATGGCGTAAATGTTGTCATTTAAATCAATTTATGGACTAGAATTATATATTATATTATAATAAAATATTAAAAGGCAATACAGTAATAAAATGAGAGTGGTATAACTGATGATGCAATGCATTTTCATATTAGTAGTATAATAAAGAGTCGAATCACAAACAGCCTTACCATGAGAAACAGGTTATGATACCAATCAGCTTGCATAATATTGTTATCAACTACATAGAAACAAAAAATTATACTGGAGACACCTGCTGTAGCCCAGTTTATGCCAAAGTCGTATAATGACCTAATATACAATGTAGATGTACATGTAATAATATTTATACAACATCAAATTATAACATTTAGATTTGCAATAAAGCATAATGGGTTGTTATGTCAACCGCTAAGTTCATCAAATGCTATATTTTACCAAACATATACCTTGTACACAACACATACATTAGTCTAGTCTTTTACTCCATCGATTTGCCTGGCGATTCAGCAAGGAATGCTCCATGTACATAACCCGAGCTAGATGAGCTTTTAGTCATTGGTTTGTTGCATGATGGAGTATTTGAACGGCTAGTAACTGAACTACTAGTAACTGATGAAGAAGGCTCCTGCTCAACAGACTTAGAATCTTGTACATTGAAAGGATTTGGTGACTCAACAAGAAATGCACCTTGTACGTATTGCGAATCACCTTTTCTGGTAGCAGGTACGTTGCAGTATGTTGTTTCTACACCGTATACACTGTTGGCTGGCGTTGTTTGTACACTTTCGTATGAGCCCTCCAAGAAGTGGGAGTCGCTAATATATGAATATGTATGGTTGTCTGTCTCAACACTGTCACGTCTTGAAAGAATAGGCCTGCTATCTATAGGTTGAGTCACTGTTGCAATACAAATATTATTATTCATCACAAATACATGTAAATACATGCAGATGACGTTATTTTTGTTTTATTTATCATGGTCTTACCCCTTTCCCTCTTTAAGATGTGCGTATAAAATAATTTTTAAATCAGATATTCATGCTAGATATTGATATTAGATGAAGTACAAGTATGACTTACATGTACCCTTCTTTCGTCTTCTGTAGATTTGGGTGGTTACTGTGAATACGATGAAAAGGAGGAATAATCCGGATGAAGCAATTATTACTGGTAGCCTTGTTCCAAGTCCTGCTTTGGCTGTGGGTGGGTCAGCAGTCGTCCCTTTAGAGTTCCATGTAATATTCCATGTAGTCTCGACTGTGTCATTTACTGGCAATATTAAAGTATGACATGCACTGTGACAATGCAATGTCAAAAAAGCGTGAGAAAATACCGTAATAAATGTGTAGTGGGCCATTCCATGGGGACTGATCAAATTTGAGTGCTGGCCCGACTCAGATTCTTTTGAAAATTTGCAGGTAGAAAGAGCACCCTTGAATTAGTGGGAAACCATAAATCTTTTTTTCTATTTGACCCCTGTGGTTCCGGCAGCAGCTCGTTGAAAAGTGGGAAAATGTGGTGGGGACAACTCCAAATAGAGTTTTTTGAAATCCCTGAACATTCAAATTATTACTGTGGCCACTGTATGATACTTAGAGCTGTAATTTTTGTTACATAGATACTTTCATATACGTGCTTCAGTTTTATTACTCATTCAAGCCTGTATGGTCAACATATTGAGGGTCAGAGGTCACTGAAAACACCTCTCGGAGCTAGTTTGACCTAAATTCACCGAAAATCGACCAAATAAACACTGCTGGATTTGATGAAAAGAAGGTTGATATACAATAACTAAGGATTGGAGGTGCTCAACACAAGGGTAAATGAATTCTTGAGAATAATAAACACTTTCCAAAATAAACTATATGGCGACAGCGGCTCAAATTCAACATGGCCGTCGTCCAAGTTGGCGTTTTGGGGCGTTATTCAAGGCTAAATCTACTAAACTTAGTAGTGAAAATTAATGGTGAAAATGTTGCTATATATACAATTCACACCTGTAAATTCCATTTCTGCAATAAAAACTTTGTCTTTTTGGGTCTAAAAGGCTGAATTCCCAGATTCAAATTTGACATACATTCGCTATAATATAGTGACTATATCGCCAATGCAGTTAATTGGCTATGGCCATAGAGGTCAGTCAAGACTTAATTTGAGGTACAATTTGCGACTTGGCCTGGTTATACAACCTTATTTGTGAAGAAAAATGGGTGAAATCCTTTTTAATAGCGCAAACACGCAGTTTTGGTAACTTTACCATGACTTGTCCTGCCACACGTTTGTTAAATGAGGTACGATAGCTAAGCTAAGCAGTATTTCAAGTGTGACTTATACCAAGTATTGCTTAGTGAAAAAGAAGGTGAAGAAAATGATGCTCCATGGAACTAAGGCTTCTTTAATCAGTGGGTGAGGCTGAGGGGTTAAAAGTTATTTAAACTAGCTCAAGACAAATTTTGGTGTCACCATTAGTTATCAAATTCTAATCAAATATATACATGTACATGCATAACTATAATAGCCACAGCCCACGAACAATAACTTTTGACAATTTGTGTATATATTTACATGTAGCTGACAATTAAGCCGGTGTTTGCTAATTAGCTCCAAAAATATCTTTTTGGTCCTATATAAATGACCACAGCTAAGGTAAGTGGTGCGACATGCATTAACTTTTGATCAACAGAGTAATCAAAAATATTAATATGGTTTTGTGAGATTTAGTTTTAGTTGTACCTAACAAGTTGAAATTATATTACAGGTGTTCGCTTGTTTCCAAGGGTAATAATGTTTAATGTACTTGCTAGCATCACCTCGCCAAATTTACCGTCCCTTATACCGACAACTTGATTTTCAATCGAGATAGTTTTGACCCTTCAAAAGACAAAACCGCTTATCCGAAAAAAATTGCACTCAGTGAATAAAAGAAGAGCAGATCTCACCTTTCTAAGTGCAGACAACCATTTTGACCTGGTCATAATAATTGTTATACTATGGACTATGGAGATTCAATCTCTTCAAATAAACACTGTGCAACACTTAAACTTGAAAAGGAACTATTCACATATTATGAACAAAAAGTATTTTTGAAGCTATTAGTAAAGACTGGTTTAATTGCAAGCAAAAAGTATATATAAATCTGTCAAAAACTATTGTTTGTGGGTTGTGGCTATAATTGTTCATGTATATTTTTGATTAGAATCTGATAACTAATGGTGACCCCAAAATTTATCTTGAGCTAAAAACACCACCTCACCCACTGATTAAATAAAGCCTTAGTTCTATAGAGCTCCATCTTCTTCCCCTTCCTTTTCATTAAACAACACTTGGTTCAGTGTGACATGGAAATGTTGCTTAGCTTAGCTATTCTGCCTCATTTAACAAACGTGTGAAAGAAGGAGGAATGGCAAAGTTAATAAAACTGCATGTTTAGGCTATTAAAACCCATTTTTCTTCACAAAGTAGGTTGCATAACCAGGCCAAGTTCCAAATTGCACCTCAAATTAAGTCTTGACTGACCTCTATGGCCATAGCCAATTAACTGCATTGGCGATATAGTCACTATATTATAGTGAATGTATGTAAAATTTGAATCTGAGAATTCAGCCTTTTAGACCCAAAAAGACAAAGTTTTTATTGCAGAAATGGAATCTACAGGTATGAATTGTATATATAGCAACATTTTCACCATTAATTTTCACTACTAAATTTAGTAGATTTAGCCTTGAATAACGCCCCAAAATGCCAACTCGGATGACGGCCATGTTGAATTTGAGCCGCTGTCGCCATATAGTTTATTTTGGAAAGTGTTTTTTATTCTCAAAAATTCATTTACCCTTGTGTTGAGCACCTCTAATCCTTAGTTATTGTATATCAACCTTCTTTTCATCAAATCCAGCAGTGTTTATTTGGTTGATTTTAAGTGAATTTGGGCCAAACTAGCTCCGAGAGGTGTTTTCAGTGACCTCTGACCCTCAATATGTTGACCATACAGGCTTGAATGAGTAATGAAACTGGAGCACATATATGAAAGTATCTATGTAACAAAAATTACAGCTCTAAGTATCACACAGTGGCCACAGTAATAATTTGAATGTTTAGGAATTTCAAAAAGTTCCATTTGGAGTTGTCCCCACCACATTTTCCCACTTTTCAACGAGCTGCTGCCGGAACCACAGGGGTCAAATAGAAAAAAAATTGTGGTCTCCCACTAATTCAAGGGTGCTCTTTCCACCTGCAAATTTTCAAAAGAATCCGAGTCGGGCCAGCACGCAAATTTGATCAGTCCCCATGGAATGGCCCTAGTTTAATTTTGCATTAAGACTCAATTTTTGCTTGTGAAAGTGATAAAATATAATGCTATGGTGTAAAAGATTCGGATTATTTAAAAATGAAGAGCAAATTATATACATGTACACCCAGTCTCACGTTAGCAAAATGAAAGAAAAATTCATTATTTCGAGCTCACAATTTTATCTGTTTTCAAAGTCTTACCAATTCCATTGTTCGCCAAACATGTAACAACTTCAGACTCTCCTTCTTCTAGTGGCGATATATAGTAATCACTTGTGTTTGAAACTTGCTTATCACCAGACACAAACCATTGGAATATATATGGCCTCGGATAACCAACCACATGCTGAGAGCAGTTGAGGGCATGCGTTTGACTTCTATCCAAATATATATAGAGTGTACTATTTCCAAGATTGGCAATATCTGAAAGAGAACACACAAATGGAAAGCTATTACCACAGGGCAGAGTATAGGCCTACCAGTATAATTAATATCACAGTTGCCTATTACTTTTGCATGTATGTGTGTAGGTATTACTACATCGTCCCATGTCATTGTATTCTACAAAGTTCTAGTTCTTAAATACCTTGTGATTATTATGAACATGAATTGCGCACAGTCATGTAAGTTTTGCAATATAGTTTCTGTTTTAACTGAATTCACATTTTATTGACTTACATGATGCGTATACTTTAGACGACAGAGAAGTATTTCCGGCCTTCCAGTTATTATGAACTGTGTCTACACATTGGACAACAAGTCCTTCTCTATCACTTTGTGACGGTGTGTAGCGTCCATTTTGTGAAACTGTTTTAGAACCGCTACGGATCTCTAAAGGAATAAAGCTTAAAATTCAACTATATTTACAACATTGTGTGCCTAGCCCTAGTCAATACAGGAAACAAGGAAGTAACCATTGCATAGTAATACACATGTATGCTGTAGCCTGGGTGCTATCTGTGCCAAACAAATATGCAAAACATAAACACGGTATGATTATAATACATGTGCATTAGTGGAGTAAGTCTGTGTAAATAATTGTTACAAAGCAAGTAAGTACATGTATTCAAAAGTATCTCATTGCATTTTAACTTGTGGTTGAATTCATTTGACTTTGTCCACCAGGAGCATTGTCATATTAGAGCACCCACCATATTTGTATGCCGAGTGTGGACTACCTCCGACTGAGCTGCAGTTCACTCTGAATGGCTGATTCTCAATAATCATAGGAGGGATAAATTCCATCTTCAGTTCCTTCGGTTCAACTGTAGCATGGAAAATTTGTTTTCAAGGAGGTTGAACTCACAAAAAACTAAATAAATACTTGTAGAAGCTCTAGTTTGGCTGAGAATGAGTTACGATGCAGTATAATAACATAGACTAAATTGAGGATGAAGAATAACAAATGTTAACACATCAAGTCCGCTACCTCTCATTGTCTTGATGATTACCGTATCTTGTTCATATGTACCGTCTTTCTGGATACCATTGCATTCAAACCATCCAGTCACCAGCCAATACCTTATCGTGATGTTCACGCTGACACTAAATCCGCTGGAATCTCCCACAGCAGCGCAATAGTCATCAGTGATCTGTGGTGCATGCAGCAGATGGTCCACGTTGATGCGGGGATAGTTGACGGCTACCCATTTCTTAGTAGTATTATCCTTTACACAGCCGCGCTCCCACCGAGAGAGGCTAGTTACGTAAGAGATGACAAGACTCTGCAGGTTCTCAAAATCATACCCTTTACAGGTGAACAAGTTGATGTCATTCACATAGAAATCCGGAGATCCGTTAGAAGTAGCCGACATTTCTACGTGTACCTTTCCCTCAACTGCAAGAATACATACGTACATAAGTTCAACCAATAGATAAAGCAGCTTTGGGCTGAACAAAAATGAAGACTAGCACTAGCACTAGTCAAATTGCTATGAGTCAAACGTTGTGTTAGTTTTATTAATTAGTTGCTATTGTTTCACTTATTTCCTAGTTCCCTATTGCTCTCAGTTCCACGAGTGTTCTTTGTTGGATATCGCTTATGATATACCAGGGTGATAGCAATACAGACTTCTTAGAGCACACCATAAAACCAATATAAATGTTGCACTGATACATGTACTGTGTACTCTTTTTCTTTCACATAATATCATGTTAGTTTGAGGCTTGCCTATTTGCTCACTGGCTATAGTCTGTCATGTCTGCTATTGCATGTAACAGCATCTTGAATTTCCCTTACCTTTATTTATGAAGACGACAATAATGCAGCAAGTAGCGATCAATTTCATAGTCAACCTAAAGAACACAAAAGTAGGTCACTAGTCAACGTCATTGCTGCGACTGAACATTTGATTGAAGACAAACAATTGAAAATTACTATCTCCACTTTATAAGCCTTATTGTGAAATTCTGGATATTGCGTCACAAAAGAAACTACATGCGAGGATATCCGAAAAACTGTGCCTGGAACACAAAACACACACACATAGGAATTCTAGTTGAAGGCGTAAAATAAACTTTAATACATTTACTTTAAATAATGATAGTCAGCATGAATACTACATCTACATGTAGATGACAAATACTTGGTTATGTTGTGGATGTGGCTAAGCATAAAGATTCTCTAACCGACCCTACAACTGCTCTATGCTGGGTATACTTACATCACTGCAATAAAATTGTTGAATATCTTGAGGAAAGTTTCTGCACTAGAAGGCTATATAGCAGCTTATCTATACTCAGCCTGATTCCAAGTGCCCAAGTCAGCAACTGTTTTGATAGGTCATCTTACTTCCTGATTCCGACATATACTCCTTTAATTAATTCAACAGCCTACGCTAGGCCTAGATAACAATTATGACGTAGCATCAACACAATATACTACAGTGTAAAGGCGTTACTAAGCCTTTGACATTTGAATAAATATTTGTGACTGAGGAAAATATTAGTAATCTAATTCAAGTGTACACTGTATTATGTTTTAAACGGCTGCATTGAGACATTGAGATAGAACAATGAAGCAGGTGTATATACGATCAGCATAAACAATGTCAAACATCTATTTTGAGATAATTTCATTTAGAGAATGTAACACATGTGTATTGCACATAGACCTAGTGCAAAGTCAGCCCAAAAGTCCAATCGGTATAACAGTTTACTGCAGAATCACCAGACTTGATTTTATGCTATCATGATGCGCATTAAGTCTGTATTACAGTGTCTTCAATGTTGTCATTCTCATCATATTCCTTTCCTTAGCCCTTAGACCAAGTATACAGTCGCTCAACAATCTAAATTGAACAAGCATATGAGCATATACATAATATTATACATAATAAAAATAGGGTATCCAATCAAGAGTTGAACTATTACAACATGTACATTCTAGTGTGGATTTGTGCTCTCTTTCGTTCAGTAGGAATGAGAGCATAACTCCAGTGCTACTTTGATCCTGTGGAAACTGTCAAACTATCAAACAATCAATACTGACATGTTAATTAGCTGCCCAAGGACATGAACACATGAATAGACACGATAGGCATAGGCATAAAGCAATTAAATATATTATTGATAAATTTATTGCCACCCAAGATTAGGTGTCAGCGTATCCACAACAATGCTGTAGTGTTACTAGTAGTATTACGTACTGTACATGTACAATGTATTTGTGTTATTGTGATTATGAGCATTCCCTAATGCATTGTGAAATGTGAAGGAGATCATAAATGTGTAAATGTGTTAGAGACCAAAGCTAATGAATTGAAATTGCACACTTATGACAGGCAGATAAATTATGTTGATGCATTGAAGCATGAAATTTTTCTCTTAGCATTTTCATTTCAATACTAGTAGAGCAGTGCATACATGATTGCATTAGTTAACATCTAGTAGTTAGTCATAGATAGTTAGTCTCACTGTAGGAATCAGCATGTCCTGTCTCCAAAGTTTTAAAGATGAATTCTCCAAGAGAAGCGCGTTGTTCTATGATTGTGACCCAAATACCATGTACAACTCAAGGGTAAGTTCTGTACTAACACTGTATATATTATATATGTACATGTAGTTAGCAATAGTAACAGTATTGATATAAATAGTAGACTTACATGTACACAATACTATACCAGTAGTTGTCTAGCCCACTATTTGTCTACTAGCTGTAGTGCTATAATTGGCTAATTGCACAGTTTAGCATCAGCGATTCTAGTATTGGTAAAAGGTGGACAAAGTACATGACATTGTGTAATACATGTACATGTATATTCCATGTAAATGTTCACAATGAACAAACATATCATGTACGTTCTTACAATATTTCAACTTATTCCAGTTTGGCAATTCTGTGATAAGCATTGGCTTCCTGGCAGCATTTCGGATCCTCTCATTTCTCTTCACCCTGACAGTTATCATTTACCATGAAGCTACAGCTGACCAAGTCGGACCTGGATTTATGTACTACACCAGATGGAGTTACATATTTATTGTTTTGTACTTCCTCTTCTCGTCTATTTCATGGTAAGCCATCTGCTAATCATAGCTATGAAACAGTGGGTAATCTACCTCGTGCACGTCACCTACCTCAGGTTACAGCCAAAAAATTCTAAGAGGGGCATTCCACCTTTAGTTATATGGACATCATTATCAGTTCATTCTTGTGTTGCTTCCATATGTGTATTATTATATTCAGCAGATGCAGCTGATACACACCCTAATTCATTGCTGCTACTATCAACTCCAGTGTTAACACTAGCAGCTATATTTAGCCAGTCACACATCCAGGAATTTATATTAGATGTACAGCAATGTATATTGAAGGGGGCTCCATACTTGTGGTTTTATATACAGTTTAAATTCCAAAACATTGTATGCTTGTATTCTATATCAATTTTCAGCCTTGGGCAGCTGTGTAAGAAGAAACCTTCAAGAGAAGCAGGTTTCACTTTAGCCCCAACACAGCCACCAGAACAGAATGGTGTAAGTACTAGAGTCATAGATAGTGAAGTGTAGAACAAATGTGTGGAGGTGTAAAAATTCAAACAATGTTGTCTGACATTACTGCTTGTCTGTTACACGTATAATACTTATGAGGAGACATTCATCTATCAAGTATGGGTATATCAGGTTGTATATCGAGTCGTTCTATAATTGTTTTTAGACTACCTGAACTAAATCATTTAAAATTTTTCCTCATAACCCTGCTATACAACTGGTATAGGCAAAGTAATATACACGTACATGTACATGTAGCTTTGACCAAACAAGGTAAGATAAATCCTAATCTGGTAAAACACTTTCTGCTTCAGGGAGATGATAGAGAGGCAGGTGTTGGAGATGTTTCCACCAGCACACTCACATGGTACATGAAAGCACAATGGGTTTGCTATAACATCGCTCTACCTAGTTCTTTCATAGTGACAGTCGTATACTGGGGCTTTGTGCATCAGCCGGATTGGTCCATATCATTCGTCAATGCAGCCACCCACATTGTGAATGTCATACTAATGATTACAGAACAGTATGCGGGGTCTATGAGGAGTCGTGTTCTCCATGTGTATCAGCCACTTATATTTGGTATTAGTTATATTATATTTAGCGTAATACTGTGGGCAGCCACTGGAATTATTGTATATGGTATTCTAGATTGGGGTATAAATCCAGGTTTAGCCACACTAGTTACATTTATTATATTGCTGTTCTATGTCGCTGCACAGTTTGTACTCTATCTTATTTCATGGGCTTTAACTAAGTGCACATGTAGTTAGACACTGTTTGAGCTCAAAAGCAATTATTTAGACTACTTAGGATCAAGTTGCATCTGAAATGAAGGTATTACTTTATATTTTGCTGCTTGACAAAATACAGAAGGAACAGCTCTATAATTTTCCATTCCTGTTTTCGGTAACATGACCTGTGACAGACATAGTGATTTAAGACTTGAACGCCGGGAATACATTGCACATAGTATTACATACTATACCAATGTACATGTAATTAATTCCACAGAAACTATTTAGCAGTTTATCCGACACACATTGTACATGTAATACCATCTCCTTTTGCTAAAGACCCCTTTAATTCTACTGATGATACCATATTAGACTATTCTCCTATTACTATTGGCGTATGATTGAGAATTAACTGGGCATTTTAGCAGACCATCAAATATAAGATAAGATAGTGACAGACCCTCAATTCTGAGTATGTCGGTGGTGTTTTATACCACAGCTAGGTGTTTCTCATTTTATAGCAGTGTTTGAGTGTACCAAGTTCTCACCACTACTCTTCAGTCACTGCCCGCTATGTACTCAGTGTGAAGCACTGGTACAAGGCTAGAACAGACAGTGCTAATAACGCATGAATTAATAGGAAATAAATATTGCAGGTTTTACAGTCATTATCACGTCAGTATTTTCTATTTTCACATGAAACAATAATCTATACCAATTTTTCACAAGCAGTTAAATTTGAACTGCAATGTTCATGTACATTATTCTATAATCCTTTTGCAACCTTGTAGGCTCTAAAGTTACCATGAAATGATGGTATTGGTATTGAGTTTTGGATTTGTTTCCTCATTAATAAATGTGAATCATGAGAGTACAACTCCGGTAAAAATTTCAACCCAGTTATCTCGACATCTGATACATTCAGTGCTGGCATAATGGGAAAAAGATTATCCGCTGCTGGCAAAGATCATCATGATGGGTTCGTCGTTGAAGCTGCACAATGTGACCTGCTTGGAAGCTCAGGTGGCTCATCAAGGAAAGGATTGCATACGTATCTCCCACATTCTGTTCTGGTGTCAGATTGATTGAATGATATGGTCTCTCTACTGTAGATACCATCAGTTGAGACAAATCGTCGTGTGTTTACATCTGACCTCTCCTCCACGAACTGCGAGTCACTAATATAGCTATATGCGTGAGAACCTCTCTCGCTGCCGTCACATCTCGAGAGGAGAGGTTCGGTTTCACCAGAGCTGGCACCTCTACCTAAAGTTACAAATGCATACTGTTGACTCCCAGAATAATATTGTACAATGAGTATGTTGCACAGTATATGCCCACAAAATACATCTGGCTATATTATGGTAGATAAGAAGTCAGCTAGGGTGCTTCCCAGCATATATATGTGCATTGTTCTCGTATTATGCATGTACATGTATGATATCACAGTTGGAATTTGAAGTAAAATTTCAAAATTGACAGTTTTCATTTAAATGTAAATGCATCTACAACTTTTTGGATTTGTCACAGCTTACTGTCTGGATAGATGCAATTTTAAAGCAAAATGCCAGTTGCACTGCACACCCAGGTTGCTGTGGGAGCCCGAGGGTCAACCATCAAAGCTTTTATTAATTGTGGATGTTATAACTGAACAAAAAAGACGATTTACACCGTATCTTAAGTAATTATAGATTTATGCCTCTACATACCGTTATTTTTTCTCTTATGCAAACATGCTACATAGACAAGTGCGACGAAGAAGAGAGCAGCTCCTGAAACAGCTATGGTGATGACAGCAGTTTTTACTTCTGCGTGTCTCCTTGGTGTTGGCGACATCGTAGTGGTGACCTTTGAACCCTCAATCCATGTAATCAGCCACCGTATCTCAACTGATTTATCTACTGGACAATAAACTATAAGATACTAAATACACCTTTCACCTACAGTATCTCCTGTAGGAACAGTTGTCAACATGCAGGTACTTTCTAGTTGATGTGTCTGCACTTAAATCACCTGACTAACAGTCATATGGAATAGTTCTATATACAAGTAGAGGAGAGTTGTTCATATGCGGTGAAGGAGAGGTTAAAGATGATAATATTATGTACTGCACTACATTGGGGTGAAATTCCAAACAGCCGCTGGCTGTTATCAAGTCAGTTATCAACCAATATGCAACAAAAACGCTGGCTGCTCCTAAATGCATTCACTGTAAACCACTCGCCCATGAGGAGGCAACATAAACCTATCTGCAATTCCTACATGTAAATTGAAAACTTGCTCCACACTGTATTGGCGAAAATACATTATCAATTATTTGGCTTTCTCTAAACACCATTTCATAGAAGCGAGTTTACTCTGCATTAATGGCAAGTCTGTATTTTCCTACCAATTCCATTGTTTGCTGAGCAGGTGACCTCCTCAATACCAACACCTTTCATATATGAGATTTGGAATATGTTCGACTTTTCAGACTGTTTGCTGCCAGAGCGGAACCATTGGAATAGATGTGGTTTAGGTTGACCAATCACGTGCCCTGAACAGTTCAGTGTGTGCATGCTGGTCTTGTCCAAGAAAATATGAAGACTTCCATTTCCTACGATTTCTATGTCTAATGAGCAAAAAAGAAACATAAATGTGGTCCTTTATTTCCATGAACAATCTTTAATAATAATAAGCATCCGACTTACAGGAGTGTCTCCAGACAGTCCCCAAACAATTAATGGATGATCAAGATTAGGTAAGACCTCAGTTCTTATCCAGCAAATGACATACATGTAGTATAATGTCCTAGTAATTCATGTAAGCCTATTACAGCGTGCGTGTTGCATACTACAAGGGGCTTTCTCTTATCAAATGAATGTACATGTGTGCCGACTGTTCAATTGAGAATAAATCACAATAATTCTACTTGTACACGCATGCGTGTGACTACGAACGTACAGGATGGATATATCTTAGCTGATCGAAATGTATTTCCTCCCCTCCAGTTGTTATGAGCCATATCCACACATTGCACAACCAAACCACTTCTGTCTGTCACCGTAGGCGTATAGATACCAGTCTCAGAGACTACTTGATAGCCACTTCGAATTTCTACAGAAATATTCACACAATAAATTAGTTTGCACAAGACTTTGTGTATTCCTAGTAATGCATTATTCAATACTTGAAAGAACAGCAACTGATTAACAATGGCATATCCTCTCGCATAAGTTGTGTCTTCGTTTTACCAGCCTACAGTTTGTCCATATTTTATAAATGGGAAGATGCATAATACGTAATGCATGTTACGAGCATACATAGCATTGCTGTCTACTGTATATGATATGCTGTAAATTATATCGTAAATGTGCAGTGTAGATTTACCGTATTTGTATTCCGAGTTTGGACTTGCTCCAACAGAATGACAAAGTGCTTTAAATGGTTTATTCTCAATAATGTCAGGGGGGATAAATTCCATAGTCAGCTGCTGTGGTGCAACTGAAATGGTTACGCCATATTGATAAAGGGTTGAATTTGTGTAAAATGTACATATAAATGTAATTTATAACCTACATCTGCAGTAGTATTGTAGATGTAACTAGCTGTGTTGAAAAGGATCCACGGTGCTCCACTTCAAGGTTTCGGGCTCTGGTAATACATCGGGCTAACCATGTAGATGATTCCTTATACAAACTAACTGCAGTAAGCTTTATGAATAAGTTTCTGGAGCATGTTATTATCTACACAGTATGTATACTATTTACACATAGTGTATAATGTTATCTACACGGTACAAGTATGTACATGTACCTGGGTTTAGGTTTTCTAATGTGTAATAAAAAAATTAAGACTCGTCATAGCAAGGAGAGAGTTGATCGCACCACAATGTACATATACTTATGTAACAAACAAACAGAAAGACATATAATATACCTTTGACCATGCCGACTCCTACTGTCTCATAAGCATTGTAGGTATTTTCCTGGATACCAAAGCACCGAAAGTCACCATTCAAGTTAGTGCTAGTTAGTGTTACGTTGACCGTAATACTGAAGCCAGTAGATGCCCCGACTGACGCACAATACTCGTCAGTCAGTTGTGAAGCGTCCATGCCCTCACCCACATTTAAGTCACCGCAGTTAAACCCTACCCATCTGTCTGTGCTGCCATATGTCTCACACCCTACGTACCCATTATCTGGGGAGACGTAGGAGAAGTCTATTCGCTGAAACAGCTGCCACCCTGAGGCATCACATGTGAATGAGATGATGTCATTGATGTAGAAATCAGGAGCTCCAAGAGAAGTGTAGCGAATTTCCATCTGTCCAATAACTGTAAGAGTGTACACATAGATATGATTTTAACAAGGAAGGAGCATAACGATATAATATGAATTATAGGTGAACCAATCTTGATTTAGCATTAGGGTCATGTGACTAAATTAAATGTTGAGACGTCATGGCGTCATCTCTAAGAGTATTTGAACTTGCTATTGAATCACAACAACATTTTTAAAGCAGACTTTGTGGCAATGCACCGATGTTACGCCAATTTCGTGGGATTTCAACAGCTAATATGACTGACCAATGAACGGTCAATAATAATATTTTAATACGACTAGATGTGAAGAAAGCGAGTTGTTGAGAAGCACTGACTCACCTTGATTATGAGTTAGGAGAAGGCAAATCCAACACAAAACATGTTTCAATAGCATCCTAAAAATTAAGGATAGCACATACTTCATACTTGCAACAATCAATAACTTGCACGTATTAGTATTGATGTACATGTACATGTTCTAACGAATATAAAAGGACTGTTCTACTACTGAACTACAACAGGATTATTATTAGTCTGATCTCCCTATCGCAACGTAGTAATCTCCTTAATCAGACTATGGAATGCTTTTGCTAGCCTTAAAGGAGAATTTCACAAATTGTGCCCTACTTTGAAGTTAGTTTTTGTACTGTTCTAAACAAGATATTCAAACAATTATTGTACAGTATACTAAATCAACATATGTTCTCTTATTAATAACAAAGAATTTGTATTTTATAACCCTCCTTATGCCTCAATTAGTGAAATTAAAACTTCTTCTAAATGATTGAAAAATTAGGAGTTATCTCCTTTTTGAGATTTCGGCATTCTATTTTGTGAGACTACGGTTTCCGGCGATCGACCATTCCTGGGGAGATAACTTTATACTATTATCCGTATAACATAATGCAATGCTAATTATACATGTACTTGTTTTCCTTACTTTCATTTCAATTTCTTGACTGCATTTATAAATTGAGTAGATTAATTGAGTTGTCAGTGCAATCACATAGACCTTAGCATCGTCTGTCAACAATGCAAATGCATTTATACCTGTACATGTATCAGTAATATAATATACCTTTTATCATTATAAAACTTATGTATGACAAATGAACGTGCATGCACATGCTGAAGGTACCATATGGCACAACACACTGTATTTTTATAAACATTATAATATGTAATCACGAATTCTTTATTATATCTACATATACATATTTTATACATATGCATGTATAAAAGGTTTACACAATATCATTGGAAATAATTTCTGACACTCTGCTACCCATGAAAAACATTGGTAGCCTAATAGTATTATTAAAAGTACACATTACAATATTATACTGCAGGTGGCTAGGCTAGGCTAGGATAGCTTCAACTGCTGAATCTATGGCAAAGCACTAATGATTACCACCATATAGCATATACTATGGTTTTATAACATAGCCAACAGATTGTGCTAGAGAGTATTGAGCAGTCAGAGCAGAGGTGTACAAGTGGAGGAAGTTCCAGCAGAGTGCAGAGTGGACTGTGTTATGATCAAACTTCAACTTCACTGCCTGGATTTCAACAGTTGAACACTTGCATAGTTGGTGAGGTAGAGGTCACTGGCAAGCCCTACAGTTATAGACTGACCTTGTTGACCATATGATGTTGACAGCTAACATAATGGCTGATAGCAAATGGTTGCAAGATTCAGGCCATGGAGGTCAATAATTGTTTAGATGCAGAAGTGGAGAAATTTGAGATAACCTCTGTTTTTCAGTAAGACTTAAACAGAAATCGCTTTCTCTAGATTTATTCCCCTTCTCCAAAACCCCAGCTAAGGAGTAAGGAGGTCTATCTAGCTTTCACCACTACTGCACCTACATGCAAAGGCAATGGACAAATATTTAACCTCAAGGAGACTGCCGGCAAGGATACCAGACCAACTGCAATGATGAATGAGGGTTCTTCCTAAAGTTGTTCCTGTTGAACTGGATAGTTTACCCTCCATCGGTGTCTCTTGCGATATTCCAAGGGTATAACATTTTGTCTGGAACATCTTACCAGAATCTATCTGCAACCAAGAAATGACTGTCTCGTGAATTACTTTCATTTGCACATAGTTCTGCCTACACACACAGTCTTTGTGTAACAATGGATCTTCTTTGCCGATAAAGCATCAATGTTTAAGATACAGGATTCCGAGTAGTTATTCATACAACTACCTACCCCAAGAGCTATATGGATATGAAACTGCATTTTCTTGAAAGCATCGGCTAGTGCATGGTAAAACTCACTAGAGCTTCAGTACTACTAACTCATAGGATAAAGTAAGAGAGCATATCGGCATCTGGTGGCCCAACTGCAGCAGGCACTGCAACATCCTACAACACAAGTCAACAAGCTGTATGTGTTAGTATCAACTCAACACTGATAGTATGCCCACTATCGCCAGTATTAGTAGTCACAGCAGCAGTTTACTAGCAAAATAAAAAAACCATTTGTGGTGTTAGCTGTAGTTCGTATTAGCAGTAGGAGTAGTTACTTATAGTAGTAGTTAGCAGTAAGTTAAAGTGATAGCAGTGTAGTAGCAGTATTATGGTGATTTCAGTAGTTAGTTATGGTTGCATTAGTAGTAATCATGCAAGTAGTTAAAATCAGCAGTAGTAATAGTAGTAGTTGGTTACAATAATAGTTAGTCGTAGAAGAGTGGTAAGTTGTCGCAGTAGTACCAGAGGGTCCAGTAGTAGCAGTAGTAGCTACAGTATCAATAGAATCAACAGAAGTTGAATTATCATTAGTAATAGTAGTAGTTAGACATAGTAGTCACCAAGTCACCACAGTGTAGGCCCAATATTTTTAGTCACATAGGCCCATGCCATTTTAGAGAATAGTTAAGAGTATCAATAGGATTTGTCACAGTCACTGAGGCTAAAGTAAATTTCTTAATGATCAGTATTGTGGAACAGATTCATTATATTGCACAAACATACATAGGATACTAGTTTTTTTCCAGAGATGTTTGCAAGGTTTATTTTGGAAACAGTCTTTTAATAAGCCATAAAATGTTGCTTGAATTAACTGAGTCTGGCATCTCTGTTTTTTTCTTTCAGTCATTGGGCTTACTTACTGCTTATTTTAATTTTATTTATCTGAACGCACGCCATGAAATGAAAATTAGCAACATTAAAATAAAATTAAAATAGGCAGTAAAGGAAAAAATAGAACACCAGGAAAGTATGGAGGTGAAGTGATGTACTGCAATCCAATAGGCCTACAATGGGAAAAAGATAGTTCCAAACTAAACCTCTCCGTGACAGTTTGAACCCCTAACCCCACTCATTAATTTTCCTTTTTAATATTAATTTTTCATTTAATCAAACTTGATTATCGGTGAATTGTTTTCTAATAAATGTAATCTACACAGTTGAGAAACATCTTGCTGGAACTGTCATTTTTTGGAAATGTTGCTTTACCATCTCCAACTAACAGCTTTAATCATTTATATTTAGCCTGTTTTGGTAAAAGCAACACACTAAATAAATTGAATGATATATTATTATATTGATTTGCATTGCCTTCAATTGATTGTTTGACTTGTAATCATTAATTTACAGCGGCAAGGAAGCAGTAACTGGTGATTCATTTGTCTTGTGTCTAGTCAACAGCAATCTGATGCCAAAGAAATAAAAGTGATTTTATTGCAGCTTCAGTTCATGTAATATTTCCCATGGAAACTTACTGAGAGTCACTGCTAGCTGAATCTGACTGAGAGTCACTGCTAGCTCCAATCTGACTGATAGTCACTGCTAGCTCCGAATATGACTGAGAGTCACTGCTTCTGCTAGCTCGCTGAACTACCAATGAAACCCATGGTAGAACAGTTATTAATTAATTACGTGCATAAGTAAATAAAAACAAACATAATTGATGATAAATAACTATTTTAAACAAATTAAAACTAGCGTTTTTTATAGTTCAGTGAAACTGCAGTGACTGTCAGTCAGAGTGAGAGTCGGTGGAAAATAATCTAGTAGGATTAGAAAAGAATGAACAAATACTTATTATAATATAACTTGATTTGATTTCTTACCGATGAATGAATATGCATTGTAGAATATGCCGTGAGCTATTAGTCGTGAGCTATTAGTCGATATAAAAGACAAGTAAGTGTAAGTAGCATAAAACTTTGGAAATTACAAAAAAAACACAGGTGGCCGTAGCAAACCACTAAACTGCGAATGCGCAAACTCACCGGAAACAACACGGCTATAGCAATATAGTGGTTTTAACGGGGCATATATTAGTCACCTCGCATATCGGTGTAAGTCTGCAGATCTTAGACTACCAATAAGGATGCGCCCATGACCAATCAGATAAACCGATTTTTTGGATAAAAACGCGGATTTTGATATTTGTGGAAATGACGTCTGAAACCGCCAGATTTCGAACTATCACTTTAGAATCACTTCAAAATTTGTGATTTTCCCCTTTAATGAAGCTTATATATTATATTATTAAGTTTTTCCACTGTCCTCTGCACCAATAGGATCACTGTAAAATCTGACCTAATACACGGCCTAGTCCAAAGTAGTTGGGTAGCAATGGAAAATTCGTTATAAAACAATAAAGTTTTCTCAAGATTGGTGAAAATAATTGTCCTCAGATTGGCTAGAAGTTCCTGAGATGCTAGCCCACTATTTTCCGGACACGTGATGTTGATACTGATAACATCAATAGAAGAGGCAAACATTTAGAGAAACTTAAACATGAGGAAAAGGCCCAAAAGGTTTGAGTCATCCTACGGAGCACGTAGTGCAGCAGTGCAGACCAAAGATGGTAAAAGTACTACATGCATCTTTGTGCAGACTGCCAACTACTTTGGGCTCGTTACGTTGACCTATATTTTGTGTAGCCTATGTGTTTGCCGTAGGTTGGGCGCTCGTCAAAGAGCAACGTTCCGGCAATTTTGTTGAGAGAACCACGGCAAATTACTATGCATATCATTTGCTAGATAAATTTGTATGTAGGAACTTTG
The DNA here is from genome assembly GCA_935421135.1 of Bugulina stolonifera. Lineage (NCBI taxonomy): Eukaryota > Metazoa > Bryozoa > Gymnolaemata > Cheilostomatida > Bugulidae > Bugulina > Bugulina stolonifera. The sequence goes on from OW285196.1 coordinate 14,522,265, forward strand.
GCTTCACAGAAAATAATAGTTGTGTATATGATTATTTTACCTAATTGAATTGTCCTACTTTTAGATAGATCAAGTTTTACTATGTTGAAGCCTAACTAATCAATATACTATGACTTCAATTATACTTGAGAGCTTGCATAGTAAGAACACTTAGGTCTATAATTATAGCGGTTGTCCTCTCCTGAACAAGTGACTTCCAAAGAGATACAATGCCCTGTCATCATTAAATTTATATTTATATACAAGTGCATAGAGTTATGTTCTCATGTCCTTTGCATAATTTGGAGCTATGCTCGGACTGACTTCATGAGCATTCATTTTGAATTCAGAGGTGAAGGTAAAAACATAATTCATGTTTAACAAGAAAAACTACACAATTAAACCTCGGCCATATAGCTGCTTTCACACCTCCTGATCTTGGAAAATTGCAAATTTCATTTGATTTTCAGAAATGTGCGAAAGCTCTTTAAATATGATTGTACGTATATTGTTCTGTTATCATAGACTATGGATATTCTACAAATAACTTTCATCATTTTCTGCTTAATCTTAAAAATATCACGATTATGATTCACTGCATGTATGTTAAATAAATCCTGAGATACAGTTTAAGCTGACATACATGATAATCTACACCTAGGACATGCATTGTTTTACCAAAAGATGGAAGATTAATATTTTATGACTGTATTACTTACATGCACACAAATGGAGGGATGCTCTGTCGACTGTGAATAAATGTGTCATTTGATAAGCTTTTTTATCAACTGAATACTGACTTGCAAGTCATCAGTGAGGCTTATGGTTGAAGGGAAATCAAATTCCCCCATTGATATGTTATGCAACTGGGAAATCCTAAAATCCCTGATTGATCGAGTCAGTTAATGGAGACTACAGACAAGGAAGGGGGAAGTTAGCATTGCCTGTTTACTTTCAACGATATGGTGATGTCTGTGAAGGCGATTGGTTGAATGAGGAAAATCATAAAATCCGAAAATGGCCATAAAAAGGCAGTATCACACAATACATTGTAAATAGTTTAACATTAAAGAGCAGCAGTTTCGTTCTGCTAAGAACTGTTGCAGCAGTGTACAATAATATGTATAACAACATAGTTTGTCCACCATCTACAATGATCTACGTCCATAAAAGACTATACATGCAGACTGTGAGAGTGTGCTGAGATCAGCTAGTGGCCTACTTTCTAGTCATACTAAATCCATACGCGAACTTAGAGCTGAGAAAGATGGTCCAACAGTCAAACTACCTGCATGTAGAAGGAAAGAATATTGTTTGGCCAAACAAAAACTGTTGAGGGATTGTGCTCGCATGTATTTCTTTCTTATGACATAGCACCAGCTTTTGCTTTATAACAGATTTTATTATTAAACTAATTATAGTAAACAATCAACTAAGAAATAAATACACATGTGTAAAATGGAATGTTGCTGCCGACTTTGTCAATTATATAGTGTGGCAACATGAACCAGATATTTGGCCTTTATAATAAACAGGTAATGGTGGCTCAGTAAGATTTAAGTATGAATTGTTGTACTAGCTGTTTCGTTACTTCTGTACACCGTGCGAGTTGAGATAGAGCATTCACTCTGTGAGTCATTCCCTTCACAACTTTCTATTAAGAAGTGTGAGTCACTAATGTACGAATATGTATGCAGATCTGTCTCTATACTCGCGTGCCTGGATAGAAGACGTTCACTTTCTCTGATTCTCTCTGTGGTGGCTAAAGTACAACCATATAAACTCTGCTTACATAGTTACTTCTACATAATATCATAATGAGCTATAGTTCTGGTGGAAGTGCCAAGTTGCAGGCACTGGTATATTCATGATATATTGACACCGTTTTCATGCTCAATTAAATTAACAGGCTAACGGTTAGGTAATAAAGTTTTGAAAGTGGTATGCATGGGGAGCTTTAATTACATAGAAATGCATAGCAAGGCGTTTGAGAACAGATCACATGCTATACATTAAGTAGGAGTTGAGCTGAGACCTCAATACCCGCCATGCCACCTGTACACCTTGGGGACCACTCCCATCTAGTAGTTTTACAAAGCTAATTCATACCATAAATTTTCTTTTTATAGAGTTTTGCCGCCAAGGTAAGTACAATAAAGAGGAAGACGACTGCTGACACAGTTATGATGAGGACAGAACTGACTCCTAGTCCATATCCATTTGCTGTTGGTGAGACAGTAGTGGTGGCCTTTGAACTGCCTATCCATGTGATCAACCATTTTATCTCGACTGATTTATTAGCTAAAATATAAAAATAGAAAACTGTAAACATAAGTCTCCGTATACATAATGATATGGCTGAGTTCATGTGGCTATTCTTACCTACACAGTGTATGTGTGTAATGTATAAAACATATGTGCATGTGTGCATACATGTAGTATTTTCTTACCAATTCCATTAGAAGCCACACATGTGATTATTTCTGTATCTACTATTTTCAATGAGGAGATGTGGAATAGCCCAGAATTTTCATAGTGGTCTTTATGCAGACGAGTCCAATAGAATAGATGAGGCGTTGGACGTCCCGCTACACGCCCTGTGCAGTTGAGAGTGTAGGTGGAGCCTCTCACTAAACTCTTGATGACTGTACCACTACCAACGTCATCAATGTCTAAAAAGTGTGTACAATATGATGCAATGACTCTACAAATTTAGCAGTATGTAACCGCTGTACATGTTATGTACATGTAGTTCTAGCTGCATGTGAACAGCCAGCAATGATCAACTCACAGTAATTTGAGATGGCAGAGACCTTGTTATCAGCAGCATTTGATTGTGGTACGTATGAAAACTTTAAAAATCAATAATTATTCTTTCTGTCACTAACAGCATGGAAGTTCATTTTAGGATGTTCTGTTGTAGTCACGCGTAGTTAGTTACTAGTTGCCATATTATGGCAACTAGGAGCTCATTACTATAGTTCCAGTAAATGCAGTGATGCTATCCTATCTGCAATAAGGAAATCTGTCGGTTGTGAAACCCTAGTGTTATTAAAATTTTGGTACATGTAGGTAGCTAATGTTTTTACACTAGTGCAAAGTAGTGTTACAGCAATATTAAACCTACACGATGGATAGACTTTATTTGATAGACTGGTATTGCCGCCTCTCCAGTTGTTATGAGCGGTGTCAACACATTGAACCACAATACCATCTCTGTCCTTTTCAGTTGGAATGTAGTTGTCCCTTTCAGAAATTCTCCGCCCACCATTTCGAATTTCTAAAACATTGATAAGCAGAAATGTAGAGTTTCTGCACTTGCAAAATGTATGATCTTCAACTCAGAGAAATGATTGTAAGATTTGGATGTCACCTTAATATCCACTCACCATACTTGTAGACTGATTCTGGACTTCCTCCTACAGAACTGCATTCTACTCTAAAGGGTCTGCTCTCCACAATAACATTTGGGATAAACTGCATTGTCAGATTCTTGGGAGCGACTGCAATATAAAAATTGAAGATGGTCAAGTGATATTATAATATAAGGGCATAAATTATTTCAAGCTCCCTGTCATATACATGTAAGTTGCATGTAAGTACATGGAATGAGTGATTTTTGTTGACCTACATTTAGTTTCACTCAGCATTGCTGCGTATGATTCCATTTTTACGATATGGCAATTATGATGTTATCCCATCTGTTGCAGAGTAGCAGTAGAATCATCTCAGATAAAAACGATTTTTGAACATAAGCATATTGACTGGTCATTTAGCAGCAATGTGAATATGATAAAATCTGCCTGACCTATGAAATTTTTTCCAAAACTGTCACGTCACGCAATATTCACATAATTATAATATACAAGTAGTATTGGTATTGAGTATTGGAGTGGCCATGTTTTCATTTTAATGTACACCTTCAGACATACATGTACATTGTACATGTAAATGGTAACATAACATTATTACCACCTTATAGAACCGTGTACCTTTCATCTGTTTGATTTTCTTTCTTTTACTACGAGCTCCAATTGGATTTTGCACAATGCACTCAAAATATCCATGCAGTTGCTGGTCTGTTATCGTCACATTGACCGTAATACTGAACCCAGTTGACACTCCAACCAATGAGCAGTATTCATCACTAAGTGCTGGTGATTCCATCATCCTGTCATGGTTCAAATCGGGTTTGTTTCTTCCAATCCAATTTCCTTCAGTGTCTGTCCGACAGCCACGCCTCCCTTTTTTAAATGTCTCATAACATAGCTCGAGGACATTAAGTAGTGGGATGTCAGCAGCCTCACACGTGAATAAGATTGTGTCATTAACATAAAAGTCTGGAGAACCTCTAGACCTGTAGCTCAGTTCTAAGGAACCGTGAACTGGAAATAAAACATGTACAATGTAGCTATTATATAACAAAATTTGAGAATGAAAGATTTCCATGGACATGTACATGTACATGTAGTTCGGTGTATATTTGGAATTATTATATCTGTGAAAGCACATGCATACATGTATGTGCAGTGTTCTAAGGAATACAATGCCTTGAAATAAAATTAAGTATGTGACAATGAATAAGTATAATAGTAGTATAGATAGACATGCAGCCTTTTTATTGCCAATGTTGTATATTATGTACTATTGCTGAAATGAGTTAGAGCTGATTGTACCTGCTATGTAGCCTTCACAGATTATCAGAACTAAAATATGGCATCTGCTGACATCTGGCAGCATCCTGAAATGTACATGTAAATATATGATCTCAGTCCTTTTTATTGTTTAGTAAATGGCAAAAATGATAACTAAACTATACAATACTTAAAGACATGCATGTAAGTTACATACATGTACATACAACACCAAGTTAATTTACTGTGCATGTTTCAACTAGCTAAGAACACCATTGCCTTTGAGAGATTGGGAATATTGCAGGGTATAGGATAGATAATCGAGCACCTACTATTACCATCTACTTACCTCTACATAAACGTATACGTAGTTACTACAGGAGAATGTTGGTATGTGACTACAGTGTATTAGATAATGACATTGTTATTCTAGTATTATAGAGTCTGGTGTCTACACTGGCTCACCGACGTATTGTACAGTCAATATTCAAAGCAATTCTTAATGTAGATGCTAGTAGCATCTTTAATTTTTCTGGTTTTATAGATATTTTCTAAATAGTTGTGACATGAATATACATGTACGGGTACATTACAATGTAAGAGAATGTTGGTGTATTGTTGTAACTCACAATTATAACTACATGTACAATTATATGTATGCTACTAAACATGGGAGCGTAGATTTCTAAGCCTCAAACACCTCATCATCTGATTAAAGTTTGCCAAAGATTGCCACAATCAAGCAAGTGTGGTATAATTTATAATATTATTACTTACGCTTAACAGAGTTTTGAAGGAAGATGAATGCCAGAGCACTTCAATGTTATTGCCTAGTCATTAATTAAAATTTTTACTATATTATATGTAGGTAGAGTAGGCTGTGGAGTTTGACGGTGTAAGTAGAGTATGATTCATGTTCCTGATGTGAGTAGAAGTGTAGACAATAACCTATTTACTGCTGCATAATAGGCCCAATGAGTTCAACAGCCAGTGTCTAATAAATTCTAGGCAGTATTACTGATAACAAAATGATTGTAAAAACAAATCAAGGAACTAAATGTAGAGTGTAAGACCAATTGGATTGTCTGCTGTCCAATGATAAAACACTCTAATGATGTAGCCAGGCAGATATCACATTGGTCTTTAACCAAAATGTAGTCATACTGTTACTATTATTATACCAGACACAATTATTTGTATGGACTAAAAGTTCACCTTATTGAACTTTACCCACCCATCCTAAGTGCATGGAAAGTCAATATTATTAATTTACTATGGTTCCACCATCAACAACATCAAACCTGTCATCAAGTTCGATAAATGATCTGTCAATTGACAATCCTAGCATTGCACGGTTGTGCACAATATTATTTCATCAACCTTTTACATGAGTTTCTCTTTACAAATTAAGATTTTGCTCTCTCTGTGTGTCAAGGTATATTCAGACAGAATATCATAATACGTATGTAGCCCTGAATAAAAGACAAATCCTGTCTTGATACAATTCTCTCCTGTGGATGACAAGTCTATTCTACAGCACATTAGACCACAGGCTTACCAGAATTCCTAGATATATTGTTTATACATGTAGATCTGTTGTCTGCAAATTGTATTTGACAAAGAAAATAATGTTAAAAAAATGATACCTATTTAATAATCAACCTGTTATGGTAACTTTATGAAGACATAGTTGTGCAGATAGGCTACTACACAGTCATAAATAAATCTATGATATTATTACTTCTTATTAAACCTCTTATACATTGTAGATAAACTTTCACAGATCAGTCAGTGAACAAATGTAATGTAAATAAGGAATTCATGCTAAAATACACTAGTATTGTTCCTAGTTGAATGCAGGACACATGAACAATAATAATTATTCATATATTAATTGTTATGGTTACTGAATAGAATTCGGTGTTACATCAAAATAGAGCATGTAGATTGAACATTGTGTGAAATTAATTGAAAGAAGCGATTCTACATAATGTACAAGGTACATTTGAAGCTGTGGGCCAGCATTATATTTCATAAACACATAACTCTTAAAAATAGTATGGTACTGAAAAAAGTACACATTTGTTAGTAAAGACTCTAAGAGATGCACAAATTATCAGACCCTCATCCGAAAGAAAGATAGTTATTTGTCTGCATATTCATTAGCTACACTTCTGATTCTGTCTTGTCTGGAGAGAAGAGCCTCCGTCTCGGATCCATCAGGTTCTGCGTCTGAAATAATTGGGTAATATTCCTGCAGTTTAGTATCTACATTGTACATAATTCATGTTGTGCAGTTCACCATTATTCTGTTTTGGAATAAGTGTACAGGTACTATTATTCTGTAGTTAGCCTGCCAGCAGTATTGTGCATTAAAATGCAACTTTTAATTCAGAAAACTAAATGCATCTAGCGGGGAAGAGAATGAGGTCTATTTGATTCAATTCCCCTACTGATCATAGCTTTATGCACATGAGTAGCCATACAATACGGGATGAGTACTGGCTGATTGAGCTAGATAAAGTCATACGGCATTTCCACACTAGATGGCCAAGTTAGTAACAACCAACACACTTACTTCTCTGAACTCTTCTGCATCCATGAGACACAGCATAAGCTAGGAAGGCTGCCACTAAAACAGCTACAAAGCTCAGGAATATTGTCATACTGTAACTTGCCAGGGTTTTTCCATGGCCTGGCACCTTTGATGTCCAACTAATCTTCCATGTAATGATAATGTTAGAACCTGCAACAAAAATGGTTCATTTGCATGATCTAATACATGACCGCTCATTTGAAACCGTGTTAGCCACACTGTCTGTGTTTTTATCAAAACTTTTCCCTAGGTGAATGGATTCCGTTAAAAGTTTGATTGAGATTTAAGCGAGCAGTAGATTTTAACAAGTGAAAAGAAGCTGGTTGCTACAATAGTAATAGTATTTAAGCGTGCTAAGCAGTGCTAGAATATGGTGCACTTTGGACATGGCTTTGACTGAACCCCAATGCTACCAAGCAGTAAAGCATGAACTTGAAGTCATCGATGGTAGAAAGACCTCAGAAAACTTGCCCCCCCCCCTTTTGTACTAGTGTTGTAGGTTCATTCTGCCCCTATTTGTTAAAACTCGTTAACTGCATAAATTTTACTTTTTCACCTAGCCACCAAATAATTTTGGTACTTGGTGGCTAATTTTCTACAATGTTATGTAATAGTAGGTAATCTAAGGGTACATTGCATTACTATTGTTTCACAGACAATAATCTCTTTGTTAATCCTTCACAATGACTTATTGCAGCAAATCTCAACCAACAATGTAACAATGATTTGCTGCAAGAAAGGGTTAACTGCCCTTAGAGCAGTCTGTGGGCAATATTTGCAAACAATTGCCACAGTCATTTGCTGGTAAATCTCGTTAAACAGTCTGAGCTGCAGGTAGCACATAAATTTGCAGACTAGAAGCGCCTGCTGAGGAGATTTTTCTAAAGATTTTATTTCACTAAAGGGTTTCCACTCAATTTATGGATCTAAAAAACCAACAATTTACCAATACCATCGCTCTTGTTTTGTAAAGTTTGGAGTCAGATAATTTAAAATTGGCTTAATTTTGGTACCATTTCCTTTAGCTTTCTGAGGATTTTATTTCACTAAAACTGGTTGAAAGGCAGATACCTGTTCAATAAAGCAAGATGTCATACAAATTTTTGAAGATTGAAAGACAGCAATAAAAATGCATTGCTCAGCAGAGTTCAGCAACAGTCCAGGAACAAAAATTCACTTCTATCTCATGTACTACAAATTCCGACAGAGAAACCAGAACCTTGGCTAATATAGTCGTAATCTAGAATCCTCTTGAGATCTTTCAGGCTTTCCATCTAGGGTACATAATAATTCCACCCAAATCCTACGCGCATATCTACATCAAAATATACGCTGTCATCGCCAATGGACGTTTAGTCAAGGAGTAAGAGAAAGAGGGTCAAGCATAGCAGTTAGCGTAAAAGTACTATGAATACTTAGAAAAATATTTAAAATGCGTGCAAAGCTCAGAACCGGATTTAGCTAGCTGCAATTACATTATTTCAGATAAAATAGTATACCGGTGTTCTAATAAGTTTCGCAGTCATAATAATTTCAAGAATAGTTATTATGCTTTGGCAAAATCTGACAGTTCTAGGGTATCTGGTCAATTCGTTACCTGCGACCTCATGGACTGCATTTTATTGTATTACTTTTACAGACCTCATACATGCAAATGTATATGCACTAACAACCCGAGAATCAAATGTAACCTAGCAGACCCAGAACCATGTTCTCAACCTGCAGACAAAAAAATCACAATATAAAATATCTACCATAATTCATGCCATGGTCCCACAGTCAGATTTGCAAGGACATAGCCTACATGTACCTGTTTTTAACATTAATGATTTAATTGATGAAGTTTGGTGAAACATTGTGCTTAATCTCAGCAAAATTGATTTCAGAGCATAACACACTCACGTTGAAAATTATATGCATCTACACTCTATCTCTGGAATGCTGGGCAACACAATTCCCAACCAATTTTAATAGATTTGGCTTTTAAACTCTGAAACCACTGCATTTCTTGTATTTAACGAGATTTACCAGCAAATGACTGTGGCAATTGTTTGCAAATATTGCCCACAGACTGCTCTAAGGGCATTTAACCCTTTCTTGCAGCAAATCATTGTTACATTGTTGGTTGAGATTTGCTGCAATAAGTCATTGTGAAGGATTAACAAAGAGATTATTGTCTGTGAAACAATAGTAATGCAATGTACCCTTAGATTACCTACTATTACATAACATTGTAGAAAATTAGCCACCAAATACCAAAACTATTTGGTGGCTAGGTGAAAAAGTAAAATTTATGCAGTTAACGAGTTTTAACAAATAGGGGCAGCATTTTGGAACGTCTAGCAAGCAGTAAATCAGCTGGGCGTACACTGTACAAGGGTTAGTATCCCACTAACAACTTCCGAGGCTTACCCTGAACTGATTTCTTCCAGAGAAGTGAGACATACATGCATGACTTGTACAATGTGGACCCAGTGCAGTGCTTTTCAGGACTCACATTCACAGCTGGTATCTAGTTGTGAAGTTAAGGCTACACAGATGTCGTAAAAGTTTGCATGCTATTGATGAGCGTTAGATTATATTTGGGTCACACCTACCAATTTCATTCTGCACAAAACATTGCACCTGTTCCACTCCTCCGCCATACGGTACTGATATATTAAGTTTACCAATTGATGTGTTTAGTACCTCTCCACCTCGTATCCACATAAATACGCTCAGTTTGGGACGGCCAACAACGTGCTTAGAGCAGTTCAAGTTGTGAAGCTTCTCACTGTCCAAACTCACCACAATGTTTGTTGGACCAACAATCTCAATATCTAAAATTTAAACAAAATATGAGGGTACAATACAAAAGTCGATAATGGCATAGAATCAACTCAAGCCTTCGGTCTTCCCATGCCCAATTATCTGTGTAGGTTTATATTAAAGCATGTCTGTTGTACTCCTGAGGGGTATTTATGGCATGGCTTGTGTTTTACTGGTGCACTAGATAGTGCCAAAATATATTGACAAAAAAACTTCGGGCATCTGCTCCGAAATTGTAAAATTGCCTTATTAATACCTACCCAATTCCCAGTGTACATTCCGTATATCTTATTGTGTTTTAATAGACATTATACTGACGTATGTTACCAATAAAATAAGGTTAGAGCACACTGCCTTCTTTCAGATTGACTAAAGCTATGCGTTTCGATTATTCCAAATTTACTGCGCCAATAAAAGGGTGCAATAGTTATAATTTACTACGCCATATAGTTTTACAACAGCCAATTGAATTGTACATCATATCAGACACAATATATAGTCACTTTTTACCCTTACTCAATATACATATATACTTCCCTATTCTTTAATGATTTCACAATCAATCAAATTATAGCAGTGGCGGATTTTCCTACTGACGCCTGGGTCGCGCATTGGAAACTCAGATTAATCATCTTACATTAATATTTGCTTTTTTCTTTGCTTCATTCGGTGTGTTTCTCAATAATAATAGGTTTTTGATTTCTGATAAATTCCACTGTTCTTTTTGGAGAACTCTTTTTAATCTGTTGAATTCTGATTGCTAATTGAAGAACTAGTTAGCTGTTTAACAAGCTATCATGTCTCTGTGCTCTGTTTACTCAGTCCAGTTACTACACTGATTATTCTCACTTGACTTCTGATTTATTGTGTTCTCAAAGCCAGCTTATATAGCAGGCAGCAAAGTATTACAATATGTTTACGTCAAAATATGAATCATAAAATGCTGCTAAATTCAGTCTATGATGCGTCATCACTTGTTTGCAAACAACAACATGATTGTAAAGTGTATAACATGATGAAACTGCTATGTGCTGCCTATCAATCATAGGCAGCCCAAATTAACTCAAGCGTCATCATCAAGTTTATATATCAACACAGCTTATAATGTCAACACAAACAATGAACCACAACTAGACACAAACTTGTAACAATAACAAAGTCATCACATTCCCCCATGATCTCAAGATCACATCAAAGTCAATGAGTGTAGTAAGTGCCATAACGTTCTGGTAGCTTTATCTCTCTGGTGGATCTCCGCATATTAGTTTCATCCTCATCTGAGTCTTCTATTGGTTCACCATCATTCATTTGGTTGTCGATGCCATTCATATCTTGAAGCCATTCTACTTCTACTCCACTTGACTTGTGCTCTTCGTCATTTGCCAATCTTCCATCACCAGAATCCGGTTGCCAGCCATATCTCAAGTCAGCTATGTGTCTGTTTATTCCATCCACTTCTACAGTGTGATGTGACACTATTTTAGTCACTCTGCCAGGTTTCCACACAGATGTGCAGCGTCTGTTTGGTGGCTTCACATATACAACATCACCTTCTCTAAAGCCAGAGTTAATGATCTTCTGGCCAGCAACAGTCTTCTCACCCCATAATCTAGGTCTGTATCTGTACAAAGTCTCAGCAGGAACGACTTTATTTGACAAAGGACTGTTGTTGTACCAGTAAACAGCTTCCTCTACTGATCTGCCAGTTCTAGCTACAGCTCTTTTGATTGTTCTATGATTTCGTTCAACAATCCCATTTCCAGAGTGTCGATAAGCACAGCAAAAAACTTGTTCAACTCTCCATTCTGCCAAAAACTCCTTCATCTTCCAGCTCACAAAGCATGGGCCATTGTCACACAGTAGTTGGCTGACAGGTCCTCGCTCCAGAAAAACTCTCTTGAGCGCCTTGACCACCGTCTCAGCATTCTCACTTGCCAGGCTGCTCCAGATAGCAAATCTACTGGGTCCACAGTCAATCAATGAGAGGTACGGCTTTCCATCCATATAAGTTATGTCCACAGCAAGGCGGCTCCACACGTCAGATACTTCCAATGAACCATGTTCCCATGTGATTGGACTTGGGTCAATAGATCTGCACAAATGGCATGATTTTATCACATTTTCCACTTCCTCTCGCTGAACTTCTGCCCCGATAAGCCTTTTTGCCAAGTGTAGTGTTTTATCAATCCCAAAATGGTGCTTGTTATGAAGTTGTAGAATATCAGCCTCCATATTGCACTCTGTTGTCATTCCAGTGGCAACTGCTGGTCTTCTTAACCATTTCTGAGGTACTCGTGTAAGGACATCAGCTTCATTATCTTGGGACTTCACCAAATCAATAGATATCTTCACCTGATACTCCTCCGCCAGTTGACTTAGTAGACCAAGCCTCCGTCTCACAATCATCTCGCTCATACCACTAACTTTAGGTCTCCTTGTGTCCTCTAACACTGATTTGACCCAGCTATAAACCGTCGCTGAATCAGTCATCACAGACAGCTGCTTGAAACCCCACTTGAGTGCCAGCGTCACACCCTTTAGCACTGATTCTAATTCAGCAACATTGATGTGTGTTCCGTCATCTTCTTTCCTCAACCATGCTGCATCCTCGATAATTTTTCCATTTACATCCAGGCAAGCTCCTATGGCTAGGCTGCTAGCATCACACCACACTTTACAGTTTGTTTCTTCTTTGACCACCCAATCTCCTTTGACAGGATCACGCTCCTTAGCCCTAGTGATTATCTCCCTAGCAATGGATTCTGCTTCACTTGAGATCATTTCATCCCATCCAGCTGCTTGGGTCAGTCTCTTTACATAGCTACAAGCAGTTCTCATCCATCCAGCAACAGGATAGTGTCCAATCAGTTTTCCACAAATAGAAAAGAGCTCTCGTTTTGTGACTTGTTCCCCCATATCCGGCAGCAGTCCATCTCTCCTCCAACAGTAGGTGCCTTTATTGTCACACTCAACTCTTAAACCAAGAACACGTGCATTTGACAGGGGTTCTGGGTCTTTTGTTTCCAGACCAAACTTCTTCAGATGCGACTTAACCTTCTCCGCTGAGACTTTATCCATGTTAACCCAGATGTCATCGATGTAATGATCTGTTCCACCATTGATCTCCTCATCAAGGGACAACACCTTGTCTAAAATTTTTGACATAATCTTTGGAGCAACACTCAGACCAAATCCCATCCTTGTCATCACATACAGCTTTCCTTTAAACTTCACAGCTTGAAATCTCTGCAATGCTCGCTCCATATGGATCTGTAAATAGGCTTTCCTTAGGTCTAACAAACACGCATTTTGCCCTCCTTTTCGCCAACTCCGAATCTTGTCTTGGCATACTGCTGTGTCCACCCCTGGGTTACTGATTAGCCATCTGTTTAACTCCCTGTAGTCCATAACCGGTCTCACTTTCTTTGGTTTATTCGGTTGTCTGGCTGCCATCAGTGGTATTAGGCCTCTGACAGCTCCATGAACGTGCTCATCATGCTCCATTAGCCATCCATCAGCTATCCACCTCTCCAGTTCAGATTCATATTCTTCTTTGTGTTCCTCCGCTACTGCATACATTGCCTTCTGATTTGTTAGTACTGCTTCATCTTTGCTCCACTTCCAGCTAACAATCCACCGCTCTCCATTGAAGTTTGCTGAGAAATCTGTATCATCTAGTTCCAAACAACGGCTGTTCTCCCTTTGTGGTACATCTACCTCTATTCTGTCAACTACAGCTCCTGCTCCAACCACGCAAGATTCACTATCGACTCCAAAGACCACTGTCTTTCCTACTATGACTCCACCCATCTGTTGTATAGCATCCATCCCAACTATCAACTGGGCATCTCTAACTAGCCTCTTTGCCACTAAGCACTCCACCTCGAGTATTTTGCCATTAATGTCCATGCAAGCCATCACTGTGCCACTGCATGATGTCTTCTCTCCATTCAACATGCTAACAATCCGCGCTCTACCTCCAGGCTTCAGTCCAGCTCGTCCACAAGAGCTTTCCAACATCACCGACTGCTCACAACCTGTGTCCACGAGAGCCTTAACCTTGATATTGTTAACATACATGGTTATAAATGGTAGCACCGACTTTTTTATTGTTTGTTGATGGGGAGCGCATCCGGCGCTGATGAGCTCCCTTCCTCGTTTTCCTGACTCTTGCACCACTTTGCAATGTGTCCAGGTTGCCTGCACTTGAAGCAAACTATCTGCCGCTTAGCACTTGATTTTCCTTTATTGCACTGTCTGGCATGGTGTCCGTACTCAAAACACTTGAAACACTGCCCTTGCCTGCTTGTTCCGACAGCACATGACATATCCTCTGTTGCTGAGAGCATCATTCGTGCTCTACTAACCAAGTCACTTAATGACATCTTTTCCACCAACGCCAATGACTTAAGCTGTATGGCTGTGTCCGCAGGCAGGCCAGCCACGAAAGCACATCTCAGTAGTGGTTCCGGATCACCTTGTCCTATCTGCACCACCAACCTTCTAAGCTCTGCCAAGTAAACATCTACTGTCTCACCTTGCCTGTAACTGCGTCTGACTAACAGGTCATATGACTGGAAACTGTTATTGCCAAACGCCTGGATAATCTCTGCCTTTAATTTCTGATAGTCATCTCGTACTTCTGGTGCTAGTTGATTGTAGACAGCAAATGCCGATCCTGACAGAAACAAGGGCAGGAAGCTCTTTAACTCTGTAATCTTCTGTAGCTCTGCCACTAGCTCAAGTTTCTGTAACCATTCTACAATGTCTCCACTTGAGCCATCTTCATAAACCTTCACCAAATCTGACACCTTTACCGACATATTGCCGAAATAGCTTGTGCTCTGTTTACTCAGTCCAGTTACTACACTGATTATTCTCACTTGACTTCTGATTTATTGTGTTCTCAAAGCCAGCTTATATAGCAGGCAGCAAAGTATTACAATATGTTTACGTCAAAATATGAATCATAAAATGCTGCTAAATTCAGTCTATGATGCGTCATCACTTGTTTGCAAACAACAACATGATTGTAAAGTGTATAACATGATGAAACTGCTATGTGCTGCCTATCAATCATAGGCAGCCCAAATTAACTCAAGCGTCATCATCAAGTTTATATATCAACACAGCTTATAATGTCAACACAAACAATGAACCACAACTAGACACAAACTTGTAACAATAACAAAGTCATCACAGTCTCACCTGAGTTATTCAGCTGTGTACAAAAGAAAATTAGTCTGGCGTCATTAGCAGACACTTTTATTAGAATGAAAAGAAGACACTTCCTTCTACCCAATCCAGTATCTGACTAATGTACTCATATTTACCTGGCACACTTATATCTACATTTGTGGTTTATATTTTATATTGTATTTCATATTTTATTTCAATAGTACATGCTTGTATCTCAGGCAGAGTTGCCTATTCTTCTTATAAAATAAATATTACTGTTTCCAAGTCAAACCTGTTAATCATGACCACAGGTCAGATACTAAATTTGATTAATCTGGTCATTCCGAGGTCCGTATAGTGTTGGTTTCTAAGACTTGTGCAGTTCCATATCTTTCACTACTTTAATAGTTTGAGCTTTGAGTTTTACATTGCAAACCTTCATATAAGGAAAAATGCATTGTCTAAATAAAATGCTCCTAAACCATTTATCCCCACCCATCCATGGAGCCACCCCTTCCCCAAAGTTCAAAATCCGCCACTGTATAGTAGGATCTATAAAGCACATGTTTGTCTCCTGAAATGCAAAACTTACAGCTCGGAAGAATATGGACTGCTTTGTATGTGTTTCCACCTCTCCAATATATATGTGACATGTCTGTGCAGGTGATCGTGAAGCCATCCCTATCACCTTTAGTCGGAGTGTATATGTTAGTACTGATAGTGTCACCTGAGCCATTCACCAGACCTACATGTATAGTAAAAGAAGCTTCACTTGATTTTTGAACGTGCACTGTGATTGAAGGTTGCATCCCAATACCTGCTTACATTGTGAATAAAATTGACAATTTTAAACGTTTTATTTCATCACAAATAATAATAAATACATGACGTTGTATTGGTGCATACATGGGTTAAAGTGCACCTGATATGAACAATAATATATACATGTAAAAATACATGTACATAATTTAATATGTATTGAGTGCAGCTTCTAGTTAATAAGTATTACTTATCCGCACGTGCACACACAAATTTTAAAAATTTTATTAATCATATACATGTACAGAGTACACGTATATTGTATATAAATATCTGACAAACAAACGTAAAGGGCACATGAAGACCAAAAAGCTTGAGCTGATATACTCAACTCAGAGATTTTGTTGCACCCAAATCGAGTGCTCCTATTAGGTGTACGAGATAATTATATAGTAATGCATGGTAACAACTAGTCAGCATATGCGAATCCACTCACCGTAAAGATACTGAGAGGTGGGAAGAGCATCCGACGCCTGACATCTCCACGTGAAACTTTTATTTTCCCAAACAGCTTGTGGACTGACCGTCATTCCCAAGTTCTTAGGAGCGACTAGGATATTGTTACAAGCATGTCATAGAACAACAAAATAGCAATAAAGGTGGTTTCTAATCCAGTTACAGACTGACCCTCATTTTGATTGTACAAAACATAGTATCTCCAGTTGTCTTCTCTACTGGTTAAATGAATACTGTGAGTTGGGGACTGCTTGCTTAGCTTTCAATGAAGCAGAGAATCCTCCCTCTCAGCTTTTCTGGTTGAAATACAATATTCTAACTGTAGATGTTGGCGATTTGTTATAAAAATTAAAACCGATCAAAATAATTTTTGGTTTACATGTAATTAATATAAATTCATTGCTGCTGTACCTTTGATGGTGTTAATCGGTAGAGTGTCCCAAATCAACTCTGGGTATAAGGAAGCTTGACCTCTGCAATGAATTGCACCTCGCAAATTCACATCCGTCAAATTAAGTGTTAGCGTCAAATTGAAGCCCGTGTCCTCGGCCCAGCGGTAGCAGTATCTATCAGTGACTTGCGTCGAAACAATTCCCTTAATCGTGTTGAGATGTGGAATGAAAATTCTACCCCAATCATGGGGTCCAAAAACAGTAACACAACCTTCTCCTGCTGCAGACTGATTATAAACAATTTCTTTCTTCATAAGATGATTGAATCCAGATGTGACACAGGATATGCGGATTGGGTCGTCTAGGTAGAGGTCTGGGTGCCCTTTCGATTCGTATGTCAGCTTCACCACCTCTTTGCATGAGGCAGCTAGTAGTCCTGCATTTAACATATCAATATCTGATCTCATCTACTAACATGTGTACATGTAATAGTTTTGTGGCATAATGTGCATTATCACGTGAGTCATTGGATTCAACTTGCAGTTTTCAACTTGAGTAAGACGACATAATGCAACAATTCACATGCTTGTATAGAAAGCTATATTGAAACATGGAGATCGGTCGTAGTTGTCTATCAAAAAACATACATGTAAATACATGTATGACTAATCGCAATTATTCCTGCTACATGATGACTTGTGAGAACTAAACTAGTAATTTATACATACATGTACGTTTTGATAATGGTAGTGCTAACTTACATACCAAACAAAATGCTGAGAACTACCAGTGCTCCACGGATTCTTCCTTGCATTCTATAAAAAGTAATATTATAATGACATGATTTGTATACTTGCTGTCAGCCAACGCTTTCATTGATATGCTTGTACATGAACAGTATTTCAACAGTAATATTATTAATAATTATACACAGTAATTATTATTGCCCTACTCTATAGTTAGTTAGTAATCTCCATAGTGTGGCAGCTCAATAATGTTATGTAATACATGTACATCTATTATAATATATTATGATCTTTGAAGCAGCCTATAATATAATTATGTTAAAAGCCCATAAATGCCATGTGAGTAAAATCTAATATTCCTATCACTACTTTAATGTAATACTGAATTGTAGATGCCTACTCTATGCTGCAGGTAATATTGTGAATTCTCACCTTAAACTGTGTAATGATTATCTGTATGGCTCAGTGGTAGAAGGTAGTAGCAGGGCAAACTCATAGATAGTATAAAATCATGTTTGAGTCCATATACAACAATGCAGCTAGTTTCACTTGCCTTTCCAACATTTCCAGGAACTAACTATCATCCAATCAACTGCTTTAGAATATTTGGTAAACTGAGTCAGCCTGGGATTTCTATTCACATGAAAATGTTTTTGCCAGACAAACTTCAATCAGGAAGCGAATTTCAATATTGTTGACAATGTGTTATAACATGTATAGTACTTGATGTGACAGGTTAGCTTCACTCCCATCCTAAAATATCACTTGGGGGACTGTGACTATACCCTTGTGGTATATAAATTATGAGCAAGGCAAGCCTTGTGAGTAGAGCAGATTTTTATGAAGTTTTGTTCAACTTGAAATGTTGAAAACGGGAAGACAACTCCAGCACTAGACATTTTTAATAAAAATACATGTGTGTTGCTTCAGCATAAAATGTAGTAATTCGCTTGCATTATACAATATATAATATGCAATATACAGCTCCATATGGGATGTGTGAGGGGGGTGGGTGTCAATACTAAAGGGGTTATGCCACGTGTTTTAAGGTAGCATTAAGACGCACTCAGCTATTTAGTGGCACAATATATTGAGTGCCTAGATATTTACTCTTCTAGTACTGTAGTAACTGTATGTTTGTGCCTTCCAGGCTATATTTAGAACAACTAGGCCACAACACAATGTTGTATAGGTATATAGAATAACACAATAATAGCCGCCGTATATAGTGTGGCCAGATGAAATACCGGACCTACCAATGAAGGCAGCTAGTTATTGCCAGCAAACGAAAAGCCCGAAAAAATTCAAAAACTTGCACAAGTTATCCTACTGCTATAATAGTAAATCCTGTAAAATCATTTGTTCACTACTGTACTCTTTCTATGCAAACAGCTTGAATTCAACAATTTTCTCTATAAGACATAAAGGACACAGTTGCGTCTTCATAACATAGTTGCGTTTGAAGCAGCATTGACTAAGTGCTAATGAGTCAAGCATGGGCAAGAGGACACAACTCTGCTTATAGTAGCACAAATGCAACAAGCCTAAATAAGAGATGCTGCATTGAACATAGACATAAACCACATGTCATAACCCCTTTAATGATATTCTATATTAGTGTTCATGTTATTAGAATGCTGCTCATTCAAGAATTCATTTTTTACTCTAAAAGTCTACCCCTCTAGTAATGTGTACCCTGTATCACTCATTTCACAATGGACAATACTCACTTTCAAATTATTCCACATTGATTGGGGTTGTCTTCCCAATAAAGTAATTCTCACAGGAGAGGCGCCCCATATAAATTCATATTATGATTCCTACTTTATCACTAAACAATAAGTAGTGATATCTATGTATATATCAATAGATTTGCATAATATTGTGTAAACATGGTTTCCAAAGAGCATAATAGTTCTATTGAAGGGGCTTAGTGTTGACAAAACCCAAAGTGAATGCATGATATGTTTTTTTGCAAAGGCATTACTGTGCACATGTATATGCATTGTACAATGTAATGTAAGTAATAACTAATAATAACAGGGTTGTAATTTATACAGCCACAATTTAGGTCGACTCACTAACTTTACTGTACAGTCTAGTTGTGATCATAATATTTTTACTTCAACATGTCCTGCCTTCAAAGCTTCAAAGAGGAGTTCTCTAAAAGGAAAGCTCTTTTCTATGATTGTCCTCCAAGTTCGATGTACAGACCAAGGGTATGTCCTAAAGCAGAGACACTGACTGCACCAACATTCAAATAACACAGTGTAGTTAGACAGATACTGGTTGTAATGAGAGTTCAGGCTTTAGATGCCATAATGACACAACTCTTTCATTAGGCTAGATGACTGTATTGTTAAGTGAGTCAAAACGAAATTGGTGCAGCTACAATGCACACAATTGCACTGCTTACAGCTTTGAGCCACTAAGCACCATGGGAAACTTGATTACTTTATATAAATGTTACATTTTTTTACACATGATGTCATAGACATTGTGCAATAGTGTTAATACATGTAGTACTGGACAGAGGGCTACAAACTTGTTTGGCATGTAGTTTAGTCTAGTTTGTATTTTTCCTGCAAGTGGTGACAATAGAAAGCCTTTTGGTATTAAACCCAAAAGTTTGCCAGGGAAGTACGATAGACAAGCACCAAAATACAAATTTTCTAATTTAGCAATATTGATTATTTAGAATTGTCCCCTTTTTTAGAAAATAGGCTGACAGCAGTGCAGTATAAAATATCTTTTAAAAATCATATTATCTTGATAGGATTTTCAAATATCCTGTCTGACCTAGCAAATCTTAGGTTGCCTGGATTGTTTTATTTGCAATGTAAGTGTTTTGGTCATATGTTTTATATGCATGTACTGTACATACAGTATGTGCATCATCATCTCAGCAAAGCAATACCTGATGTACATGTAGATGAACTAATACATTTACATTTAAGTTGGTAGTAGACACAAGTTCTAACATACTATCTCATGTGATTGCAGTGTGATACTAAAGGTACATGCACGGGCCTGACGCTACTCGGATGTTTCCGATTAGCCTCGTTCTTGTTTACCTTGGTTGTCATCATTACTCAGGAAGTTATGAGTGAATGGCCTGGTTGGGGATTTATATACTACACCAGATGGGGCTACATGTCCATTATGTTATACTTTATATTTGGCTCTATCTCTAGGTAAGCTGGTAAAAAGAAGTCAACTACAATTTTGACTCACAATAAAATAATGTACTTCTGAATAAATTTTAAGGGTAATTATAATCGGCTTCATTGTTAGACCTGACTCAAATTTACATGGCAACAGGATGTGAAATGTTTATTAAAAGAGAAAAATATGTTGATAAAACAAGTTTCTTTTTGCACCGATTTAATGTAATTGTTCATCTTTCCCATAATTCCCTATTCCCTTACAAAGTAATTACTGCAATATATTATTACAACTTGTGGATGTTCGTGAGCAGATAATTTAATTATCAAAACAGCTACTAACTGCATCTTGTTTACATTTGCATGTTGTTCTCCGTTCTAGTATGTTTGGATAATCCAGTAATCTTGGTTGACGACCATCATATTAATTTTTTAATTATGAAAGTCTAGTTCAACTATTGCAGAAATGAAACTTGTTTTGAGTAATACTCTTGTTACTATCAATTATCTGTCACTATCATGTTGCTGTTCAGAAATACATATGTATTATTTTAATAGTTTTGTAGAAATAAACAGGCAGAGAAAGGCTCAAAATCTCACAGCAGCTGAAAGACCAGAAGAACAGGAAAACACAGTAAGAGTTTATACATTTTAAAATTGTGGCTACATTATACAATATGTTACAATATCCAATGTACTGTCGTGTACACACCTCTTGCTAGACAGTGTAGGCTGTGTTCTATTATGCAACCATCCTGCAACGCATGAAGCAGCTTTTTTGGCCAATCCATGTTGTCAGACTGATATTTTACAGTTATTTTGTTATTTTTGTTGAAGGAAATGGGGGTAGATGAAGCTGCTGATGCTCCTATAGCGGCAGCGGACAGCTTATTACCCTGGTATATGAAGGTACAATGGATATGTTTTAATACAGCTTTACCCTCTTCACTAGTAGTCACTCTGGTCTACTGGGGTGTGCTATACCAGCCAGGAAGGCAGATCAGCTTTGTTAATGTTGCAACCCACCTTATGAACGTTGTACTAATGGTAGCGGAGCAATGTATCAGCTCGATAAGGAGTCGTGTCCTCCATGTGTACCAACCAATTATATTTGGGATTACATATACTCTGTTTACTGTAGTGCTATGGGCAGCTAATGGCACTATTGTTTATAGTGTCTTCGATTGGGAAGATAGTCCAGGTTTAGCTACTGGATTTTTCTTTGTCATTGTACTAGCTTACCTAATTATTCAGATAGCCCTGTACCTTATTTCATGGGCTCTAAGTAAATGTAGTTGCAGTAGGAATTCTAATGTAATGTAAAATAGTAGCAAGCAGCTAGCAACAATATAATAATAATATAATAGTATGTAATCCAGCTTTACACAAATTTCTTTTGTATAATAATGCCAGATCTAGATAATATTATTAATTATTGCTCAAGCGCTCTACACTAAATAATATAAATGATAAATAAACTTTCAAGTAGAGCTAAGATTAACCTACATGGACATGTAATTTGAATAGGTAGGATTAATTAAATAAATAGATGTAAATGCTACTGTGCATGAAAATGTTAAATTGCACATATTTTTACAACTGCGTACAGCCATATTTTATAATTGCTTGTATATGTAAATTATATTTTTTTACCATTTTGCTGCTTATGTGTAAATTATTTAGACTAAATAAAATAACATTCAAAACACAGTACAATTGTATACAACGCTGTACACTGCAGCTCTGAGCTGAAATGCAGGCTTTTCTTGATGAAAATAGTGCGGCATAAGTCCCAGTTAAATTATTGTATGCCTCATGCCAATAGGAACTCAGATGTGATGAATAAGAATTGGGGGCATTGCATACATCAAGGCAGTTCTGCACTGTTTGTCCTTTGAAATTTCTGGAGACAAAATTGCAAAACTGTCACATAATTTGCAGAACTCTTACCTCCTATACATCCCTCATTTTAGATATTCTGTTCTACTTTTAAATAATGGATTAAATTAATCACAATGCTGTCAAGAACACGAGTCTGGTCTTCGTCAATTGATTGTATTTATTATTTCTCAAAAATATCGTGGGTGAACTTATCGTTTGCTGTTCATGTATTTCTCGTTGTGTTTCAGTAATAGCATCTGTACTAAAATCATCTTTATGGCGATAAAATTAAACTATCAGCGTGTGTACGGTTAAAAGGTCAAAACATCTTCCATTCAACAGTTTCATGACTCTCGGTTCTGTTCAACTGGTAATTAAAAAAGATTTGTAATTTTTGGCATTCTCCGTGAACATTTTTCAGGTTCCAGTAGAACATTATGACTTGTACAAGTATTACTGACGTATATGATTACAACGATAATTATGAAACATAAAGAAGAAACCGAACAGGAAATTAATTAATATTGACGTTAACTGCATGTTATGTAAACCAGGTCAATAGATCGCTGTGATTTACCCCATGATGAACTACGCTGTTTCAACACACTATTTACTGGTATCCACCTGAAGACTTTGCTTAGTGTCATGTCTAGAAAGCACATTTCTTGTGTTGAAAGCTTTAAAAAGGAATTCTCTAAGAGAAATGCATTGTTTTATGATTGCCATCCCAGCTCAATGTACTCTTCCAGGGTAAGAACTTTGCTTTTTATAAATATGCAATACCTTTAAATATACATCGGCAGAAGGGATCAAGCATTATAACAATATAAATTGCATGAACATTGTATAAGTCTCCATAACAATTCGCTCATGCTCCTTTCACTAAGCCAGACAGGTTGCATTTTACTGCAAAATTTAGGCAGACAAAAAGAGAGCAAATTCTATGGTTTTTATGCACTGGTATAATGTAAGATAAAAAAAGCATATACGCGTACATATTATACATGTATATCATCATGGTTGTAGGCCTACACATAGTTGCGAGATTAGCGATGTTAGACAGCAGCAACTGTGACATTATTCTGTGATTGGTCAACTAAGCACTGGCGTAAATAACTGTAGCTCTGTGCACCACTTGCAAATGACTCTCAGATGGTAAAGCTCTTTAATTGTGTCAATATTTTCACAGCCAATAAATGATACATCTTTGTAGTTGGGTCTACTAGGCAAACCTGTAGTCTGCAATGTACTACTTGGACTGTTCAGGATTGCTTCCTTCATCTTCACGCTGATAATCATCATCTTCCAAGAGCTCAACTTTACCAGACGGGGCTACGGTTTTACATTCTTCACCAGATGGAGCTTTGTCTTCATTACACTCTACTTCCTGTTTGCTTCAATGTCCAGGTATGTTACTATTCTGTAATACTGTTTGTAAGATATATTATTGAGAGTTGATGTTGGTTGATAATGGAGTATTTAATGGATTAAATAAAACAATACTAAAAAAGATCGCAGCCTTTACCTTGGCTGATGCAATATCAACACAACGGTAGTAAACGGAATAGCTGTGAGCAGATTACCAATGAGAACACAACTTCTAATATTACAGAACAGATTAACTATGAGAGCACAACTTCTGAATTGTTTGTAATGTTCCACTATCCGTGTGATTTAACTGCTGCGTAGACACCACACACAGACATGTACATATGTACATGTACGTTCATTATATTGACAAAATGCTCATAAGGTGTTGCTTCTCATCACATTTTTCAAAAAAGTTGCTATATTTGATGTTATTTGGTAGCATCCTATACCTTTACAAGACTTATAAGTCAGAGATTGCTGACAATGCAGCGGCACCGATTGGAATACCTGGGAATATAATAGTAAGTCTACACAGTAACAGACGATTCACACACTTTTTAATTTCACGTAATGATATTTCGCAAACTAACTGTGACTCTACTTTCTATTATAAATGCATGCGATTCAATTAATCTGATTACATGAGATAGATTAATTTGATGTCAACTATGATCTGCATTTTTATAGGAAAACGTTGAGCATGTACGTGTATGTTCTCCATGCTCTGGTGATTTACTTTCCTGGTACATGAAGGTGCAGTGGGTTTGCTATAACATAGCTCTACCCAGTTCTCTGGTGGTAACGATAGTCTACTGGAACCAGCTGTACAGACCAGGATCACGAATAAGGGTATACAATGCATCCACTCATATAGTTAATCTCATATTGATGTTAATAGAGCAGTACTGTGGGAATATCAAGAGTCGTGTTCTCCATGTATATCAACCACTTATATTTGGATTCATATATACGATATTTAATGTTACTATTTGGGCAACAAGAGGAATTATTGTTTATCGAATCATAGACTGGGATGAGGATCCAGCTTATGCTATAAAAGTAATAGTGCTGTCAAACGTTATCTATATAGTCACTCAACCGATACTTTACTTCATATCATGGGGTCTTCATTGGTTGATGTGCAAATGGAAAGTATAATTTTCAAAAAAGAAAAAATAAGAAATTAGGTGGACACTAGAATTCACATAGCTGTAACATTTTTACTACGTTGATCTATATAATCAAACATGTTATCTCACTGGAATGATCAAGGGTAGAATAAAATAGATTCATGCAGAGTATAATTATATTCTCACTCTATTACTGCAGATTGCTATTTATAAGCTTGCACAGTGCAATATCCGAATATGCCTAATATTATTATTATTATTGAACAGATGTTTCGCTTCCATTATTTCCATCAGCATTGTCTCCACTACTTTTTGCACACAGTTTATACTTTTATACTCTTTGCACACAGTACTGTTGTTGGTTTATGTTTTGGCTACGTACACAGGGACTGGTGTAGTAGAAATACAAAAACTAACATTAGATATTTTATATATTTTCATGAATGAGGTACAATTATACAATTATACATGTTAGCCGCAGTGCTGGTAGCTGTTATTGAACATTGGTGTAGTTTGTAAGTTGTCTTCTCACGTAATTATTATTGTAGTGTATTAATATTTTACTCCACAAACATGAAAGTTTAACTTAGGAATTTTAATTGTCTTTCCCTGTGTTATTGATGACGATCACTTGCTGCTAATAATTTTGAGTTGTCCTCTCATTTTCTATTCATTTTCTAAGAGAAGACAACTTTGCGATGTAATGAAAGTGCTTACACTCTGGAATTGTCCTCTTATTTTCCCATTTATCCTCAATGAGAAGACAACTTTGCAATGTGGGGCCAACATGCTTCACTAAATAATTACACATATTATAGTGACTGGCTTAAAGTAGGTAGCACTAACACTGTCTAATAAAGCATCCCTTGCTTCAGCTGGTAGTTCATATTAAGCTATATTCTTATGAAGCTGTAGCACATTTATGGCAGAGGCTTCACTGCCATGTTTATGCTTTCTCTGCTATAAATGCTGGTGAATTGCAACTGGATAGAGATGAATAAACTGTCTTAACATTTGTAATAGGATGCCGTTTCATTAGTCAAATACTCAAATTTGTTTCTATAATTCAATGTAGGGCAACAGTGTTGTAGACCAGAGATACATGTAGCTTTCAGCTAAATGAATGTACTTTATTTATTTCTATAATATGAACAATACCAATTTAATTCACACTGATAAGCAGCGGCGTCACATTAGTAGCATGCAGAATAAGAAAAGCCAGAGTGCACACAACTCCATGTTCCACATACACAGCTAGGCATTCCAGCATTTACATATAATATAATTATGACAATGTTTGAACCACCAGTAATAACGACATGATATTATGGCATGATTACATGTACATGTGTATGTCTTCTAATGTAATTGGGACTTGACATACACATACACGCATAGGTCATTGAAAATAGAGAAGGAATAGAGTGCGATTGAGGTAATAAATCTAGGCAAATTCTTATTGTAGCGATAAATAGCAAATGGCAAGTGTTAGGCTGTAGTAGTAGTTGTTGGTGTTGTGGTAGTTGTAGTTGGTGTGGTAGTTGGTGTGGTAGTTGGTGTTGTAGTTGGTGTGGTAGTTGGTGTGGTAGTTGGTGTAGTAGTTGGTGTGGTAGTTGGTGTGGTAGTTGGTGTGGTAGTTGGTGTGGTAGTTGGTGTAGTAGTTGGTGTAGTAGTTGGTGTTGTAGTTGGTGTGGTAGTTGTTCTTGTTTTTTTGCACTTCCTGTTGCATCTCCTGCGTGCCCTCTTCTTGCAGTTCTTACGTCTTTGTTTATTTTTAGAACGGGCTTTGCATTGCTTCTTTGGACGTCTCATACATTTACGAATGCATAACGCTATGTAATAAATAACAAAACACTACATTGCACAATACATCAATGCTGCAAAGCCATTACTATCCCAAATTGAAATCCAATAATTGATCTAGGTTATGCTACATGTAAGTGCCACACATTTAAAGGAGGAACATATTTTTTGACCTAATTATGGGTGACTAAAGTCAAGACTATAGTTATGAAGACACAACGCACTAATCTTAATCCATCTGCTAGAAACAAAAATCACAGTAAGGTATGTACAATATGACCACAGAGCATAAAGAAATTTTTTTAAAAATGCATGATTAGGCCTACCAGTTTATCTAGAAATAAAATGAAGTTAGTTATTTGCTGTAAAAAGGTAGGCGATCAGCTTACCTTTACCTCCACCACGAGAATTCCGCTGAGAGGCTACGACAGCGAGAAGGCAAATTAGAAAGGCAATCAGGATTATGACTCTCATCTTGTATCAGTTAATCTCTACAAAGTATAAACAATATTCAATTTTACCATCAAATATTAGGAGTATACAAACTGTTTGAAACCGTCATATAATTTTTGTAATATGAGTTACAGTGTAGTAAATAATAAACTACTGTTAGTAAATATACAGTATGATAATTGATAACATAAATGGGAAGTACTTTGACTGTCGAATGGCTGTCAAGGTCATGTATGCATAGGCAGCACACCATGCATATGCCAACTACTATCCTTCCTAATCAAACTACTGTATGTATATTATATTCTGTTTATTTATGTCACTGTTAAATATTTATTGAGCTTACCGGTTGATGTGACCAAGAAAGTTGTCTTCAGTGATATGGTACTGCTTGCTTCAAGCTCTCTCTTTTATACTTCCCAAGTTCATGTGGAAATTAGCAATTCTAATATTTTGGTTGGCTGCCCGTTGACATTTTCTCAGAAAGATGGTCATGTACAATCAACAACATTAAATATATTTGTATTATTAATGACCAAATCTAAAGGAATTGAGTTCTGCACTGATGATTATGTGCCATGCGGCTTTCATGCATGATATATTTTTATGGGCGGGCCTAAATCTACCCTGTGTATAGCACAGAGTACAATATTATTGTTCTGTAGTTTGTATCACCTTGAGATCTACAGTATAATAAATGCATCGGTTATACCAAATAGAAAGGGTTGCCTGCTATCTATCCCATAAGCAGCGCTGTCAGTGCATATTTATGGGTTGAGGAAGATGTCATCATGCTAAGTTTGACTCCTTTTCAGTAATTAAGAATTTTCATTAATGACAGCAAAATGGCTATTTAGACTTCATAGTATTATCATGATTAAGAAAAATATAATACATGATTACATTCGTGATACAAGTAAATGCGCCTATACCATGCATATTTGTCATGACTATTAATATAGCTATGCTTTCCACTTTACAAAGAAAGACATTAACAGTTTACAGTATACTCTGCATTTGAATGTAGTATAGTATAATTAGTGTATTACTACCATTAGCCAGCATGCATTATTGCTGAGTAAATTGGTAATTGTAGCTAACAACCTATAACAAGTCAGTGGAGGGCTTCTGTAACTGTATATTGAAGTAGAACATTTTGGACTGTTTCAAGAAGGTTTGTATAGCAACGTATCTATAAAAATTATCACATTGGCTATTTACCATGGAGTGATTATGTATTGATTTAAATTCTACCTCACTTGTTGCTTCAAACAGATTTTCTAACGGTGTAATATGTACGATATAACATCGTTTCAATACGCACAGTGGTTTTGCGTAAAATTCCCTGTATGATTTGTCATTAGCTTTCTACCTGATGTATCTGAGAAAATAGTATTTTTCACCGCATCTACCAATGTCTACTCAATACATTATTATTATGAAAACTTTAAATAAATCTGCGCTGCTTTCCTTCAAAATATTGAAGACAGCCAAAAAAGTTTGGAATAGCAGCATCATTCTCTCATGATAAAAGGGAACTCAAATTATAATTTGCACAAATATGTGAAAGCAGTTATTTTGTTGACATTCTTGGTGAAACTAGAGGAAACATAATTTATATAAAAATAA
This sequence comes from Bugulina stolonifera, assembly GCA_935421135.1. Taxonomy (NCBI): domain Eukaryota; kingdom Metazoa; phylum Bryozoa; class Gymnolaemata; order Cheilostomatida; family Bugulidae; genus Bugulina; species Bugulina stolonifera. The sequence goes on from OW285196.1 coordinate 14,551,304, forward strand.
ATTATTTTAACAATTTCAATCTTTCATAATTTGAGCCTATCTCTTCAAATGGAATTCTCCTAACAGTTAATTATAGTGTTGGCCAAGATGCTATCTGTCATGGAGGAAATGGTTGAAGCCAGACTCTACGACAAGAGCAGAGAGAGAGAGAGCAAATACCTGGTTGGCTGATACTGTTGGAATCAACTCAAACATAAATCTTAGAGTCAATGTGTTGACATAACATCAATCTTCAAGAGTATAAATATAGATGAAAAACTTCCAAATTTTGAAGAATTCAATTAAGACAAATTAAGCAACATAAATAAAAATATTATTTATGTATATTTTTCTCCTCATCTTGAAAGCAAGTGACATTCCTGTGTACTACTATCAAATTCATAGGATAGCAGTGCCATTTTAGAAAGGAATTTTGATTACTATTCATAAGAATATTATATTATTATTTCCACATTTCTTAACAGAAAACAGACCTCTTTGATACTTTAAACATCTACAATTTTTTGGTGCTGTGCCAACCTGTATAATTTCAATGCTTTAGTAGTACAATCTCATGAGCCAGATTATAAAGTGCCTTTAAAACTTTTACTGTAACCATCCATATTCCATGCATTGGTGTGAGTTACTGTATAATTTCTATTAGATTTCGACAGTAACACTGAATAAATGAATTTTTGGTTGGACTTGTGGTATTATATAAGGTGCGTATTATTCAAACTTCTCAGTTATGACGTCAATTTTAATTACAAAGTCCTACAAATGGGGCACTTGTCTTATCATAGGGTTCTAGAACCTAGATATTTCCTGTTTTCTTGTAATTTGAATTTGTGTGGAGGCACACAGTAAGGAATCAATTCTAAATTAAAATGACGATCTCATATCAAGCAGAAACAATACTAAATTACAACAATCAATGGAGAAGCAACGCGTATGCATGTTTATATTATGGCTACATGCACCAACAATGTCAGAGAGTTATCAGATTTCCACAGAGAAATGCTAGCATAATTATCTCAATGTCATGGAGTATTCAACCAACAAGAGTTGCATTTCCAGGTCAATCCCGCTGGTATTGCATAGCTTCATTCCCTGAGTTGTAAGTGTAACCTGCTAATAAATTACTCTCAATGTGATCAGTGAGAAGCTACGTACTTAATCTCTCTAATTAGGTCACTTAATCTTGATACTTCCACAATTACTACAGTCTCACGCACCTCGAAAATGACAGCTCTTTAATTGGCTTTAATAAATTTTACCAGCTAATTTTAGACAGGTGGAAGTACACACTTTGTTATTCATGATTTGGCACACGCTAGCTGTCATGCTGAAGAAATATAGTGCTTTGGTTCAATGAAGAACGTCAGATTTGAAATTGTTAATCTCTAAACAGATTGCCAACATCACAGAGTAAATGTAGCGTTGATGTCTAGTGTTCTTCCTTTCTGTTGCAATACAACATTTAATCTGCACCACTATATAATTGTACCTTATACGTTGTAGGCTTTATCGGTTATAGCATACGTTATTCACATTGTATTACACAGTAATAACCCAAAACAATTAGTTGTGAAACCTTACGGAGCACATCTGTTAGTGTATTTTTTGCAACACCAGTTTCATTAGTAAAGAAAGCATAGTTGAAGACCTTCGATCATTCAGTGCTTCTTTTAGCACTGATGTGTTGTTTACCATTTTGTATAATGCTTAAATTACTAAAGCTTTACAGCGCGTGGCTAGCAAGAAACTACTTCTCAAATTTCTGTTTGAGTAAACTGCGGGTACAGGTACAATATCGCACAATCATGGAGATACTGCGGTCATCAGATAAAACATATTATAATCATGAAAAATTAAATAAAGCTTCCTTCCTGCCGTTTATTAGAAGCAGGACTGAACTCGAACAATAAGATTAATTTCAACCGTGCACTAATCACGCTGTCTTTACCAGAAATGTGTAGCCTACTAGACATTGTGACACTAAAACACAAATCATAGTAATCACTTCCTCCCAAATTATCTAGAACACCAAATTCTTGGATGCAATTAATTTAACCAAATTTAATTGCAAAAAACAATTCGGAACTGGATTTAAAATAAATTAGGCTCCAAGCTTTAAATCATTTATCACATTACTCTCCTCTACTAATGTGTACTTACATGTGCATGTACTCTTCTCTACTAATGTGTACTTACATGTGCATGTACTCTCCTCTACTAATGTGTACTTACATGTGCATGTACTCTTCTCTACTAATGTGTACTTACATGTCCATGTACCCTCATGTAATATGAGTGCAGGCATATTCCTACAAGAGTGTTTACTTGTCAAATGCATTGTTGTATACAATTCATGTATAATATACAGGCTGAGAATATTTCGTACTTCATATAATTTGATGCCAACGTACTGTAAGCTGTAGTAACTCCTATTACATGTAGTTTGGTTTGAGGATCGACGGAAATTACAAGCATCTTGGCTGCAGGCTAATACCACTCAGTTTGATGTACACTTTACAGTATTGTGCTTTGTTTAATTTACTTGTACATTGTACAAGCCAATTTACAGGTGTATCTACTGTATGGCCAGGTTTAGTTTCTCAGTCTAACGTCTATATACATGATTGTAGTAGTACATGAGGACATGATAGTATCCCAGGCAGTGACTGTTCAACTCCACAAGCTATAATTGTAGTTTGTTAGGCTCAAAATCATTCCCCATAATTTAACATACTGTTTGTATACACATGTACATGTACAGGTACATGTATGTGCACTGTATAATCATAGTCAATTGTACTTAATTTCTCAGGCTACATATAATACTAGTTTCGTAATATGTGCAGTTCCTGAGGCTATAATAATTATTTACACAATAATATGTACATGTCGTTCCCAAGATAAAAATATTGTTGTTGTTGCTATAGAAATATATGTGCGTAGTTGCTCAGGCTATATATGTAGTTGCTAAGGCTATAAATGTAGTTGCTAAGGCTATATGCTCTTACTAAAGCTATATTATATAGTTACTCTGATGTGCGAGGCATATTATTACTTGTCCTCCACTGCAAAGATTGTTATGGAACTCCCAGGTGTAGAAGACCATAACACAAATATTAGTATGACTGTATGTATGGTATTACAGTAGTAAGGCACCCAGCATAAACAGTATTACATTGTTGCTTATTAAGAATTACCACACTAGTAAGATTCAGCGTTATGGTTCCCCACCTAATCCCTAATCTCTCTTATTTTAGTAAAACATGGTAAATAAAACTATTTTTAAAGCAATAAATCAAAGCAAGTGCATGTGGAAGCTAGGTCTCACTCCCTTCCAAACTTACATACTAATGATATCAAAGTACATTTTTCATCTTTAATTAGAACTGGTGCAATCCGTTTGGTAGGTTTGTTGTGGCCAATATAAAACCTCTGCATTAAAGGTTTGACTGAATTTACAAAATCAGTACTGTTTTAGTAGTTCTACAATAAATCTGTGTAGCATCACTGACAGCTGCAGTAGAGTAGTTTAGGTGCTTTACTCAAAGTTTATTTGCTGTGAAAGGTTATGATACTAATCCATCAATGGTTTCCTGTTTAGGTGACAATCCAGTGGTATATAAGGTTTATTAAATGGTAGGCCTTTAATAGCTCCTACCTGTGATCATTCATCCTTACCCCTATTTAGTAATATAAATTGAAATATAATTCAATAATAAACACCTTAACTTTCAAAGAAATTCAAGCGTTTGGCAAATAGATTTTAAACGTTTGACTGTGAAACCAGAAAATCAAAGAATTTGCCACTACCTACAGAGTTATGCCTCCCTTATGCTATTATTTTGCACAATAAACAACATTTTTGAAATTTTATTCTCACTTAATTGCATGTACAATAAATAATTTTCAATGAGGCAAGCACTGATAGCTGCAAACATGTTAGTTCTCTCCAAAATGTTCTGCATATTTTGCGATTTTCATCCGGTAACAATAATCTGCTCACACAGCACTATGTACATGCATATTTACAGAGTTCTCTCAATGTTTAAACATTCCTGATGCCAAAATTAAACTAAAGTAATTATCAATTACAGTGTATTATCCATTATGATTAATTGTGTGTACGTTTAACTTTGATAATTCAGGTTGTTGCGGATTAATCGATCCAGGTGTCAGTTTTATTATTGCGGAAGAATTCACCGCGATTAGATTTCTTAAAATCTATTGTGACAGGAAGTATATTTCTACTATCATCTTATGCGGACGGATAATATGATTGTTTTGATATTAATTATAAGTATTGTATGTGTATTTTATAATCACACACTCTGGTCAGCACAATTGCATGTAGTATACTTAGCAGAAGTTCTTATGCAGAGAAGAAACACACAGTAGAGCTGATGTCTGTTGACTTGTGGTTCACCTATAGTTATCAAAACACCCCACAAAATGAAAGCTCAGCTCGAAACTATTTTTAATATTTTAGTTGCGAAAGTATAATGCATATTGCTAAGCCAGCCACTGATCTACCAGCAAGTGCTAACAAACATGATACATCAAAAGAATCATAAAGAAGTTTGAGTCAGTTTACTCAATTCAGTTCAAAGTTGTCTTCTAGTTTTTTAAACTTTCATGTGATGTACTTTGATGTTTACTAGTCGTTTGTCTTCAAGTGATTGTGTATTGTCTAAAACTAACAGGGAAACTCATGAACCATGAAACCGTGGGGGTAGATTAGCCACATTAAAAATGAAATACAATGTAGTTGTATACAAGTTACAGTATACATGTATGTATATGATTGTGGTCCAGAGCTAAGACGCCAGATTGACCTGAACAAGACTAGTAGCAATGCACTGTGTCATTATCCATACACTTTAACTTTTGCTCAAATATTTTCTCAGTTGGTATATTACTGTTGAAATCCACCTGGAAATATATTTGGTTACACTAAAAATTGTCAGCATATGTATTCACATTAACTGTATTGTGCATCTGCATCACACTCAAGATTGACCGACTACTACCACTTAGTGAGATCAATATCCTGTTTGCTTGGTTATTAGTTGTAATAGCCAGGGGGATGGCGATGGAAGTATGACTAAAGTATTTACTGCTGCACATGCACCGTGTAACCATTTACCTAAACACAGTTTCCAATAGATGAGATCATCATAATAATAATTATTTTATTAGGATTATCGCAGCAGAATAATCAAGTATTTATTTATGCTGCTTCAGTCAAGACTTACCCCAACTTTCACTGATATCATGTGTTTAATATGGGGTCATGATTACCAATCCTGTTACTGTAATTATAAATATAGTATAGAAATAATAGTATTATTTCGCTGTAAGCTGCTTAAGCTGGCAGGCTGTCTAATGTCAACTCTTTCGTGTGATTTATTTTATCCTACTGATTGTAAAAGTGTTAGGGCTCAGTTGTAAGGAACTTGTATCTGGTACAGAGGGGTCCTTCTCATGGCTGGAGCTTCAGTACATGTCCACCTCCTGCGCAGTCATTACTGCACATCGCGTTATTTTATCCACAGTAGTGATGATTGTGCTCAATACTAATGCATATCCTAAAGCAGTTAGTTCAATATTGTTTTACTTGTTAGGTCTTTCATATTCACATGCTACAGAATAATGATGGTTGCAATTTTGTAGATTTTCTATAAAAACCAGTTTGAAGCCATGCATGCTGCGTTGTATACTGCAATCCTTCTAACCATCTTTACAAACATCTCGAGCCTGTTTGTTAGATTGAGAGACGAATAACGTGGTTTTGTGAAGTCTGAGTTGGTTTCCTTCTTTCAGCGACTCCCAGGAAGTAGAAATAAGATCTAGGATGTACGTTGGATGTGTGCGGCTATTGGGTGTGGTGTTCATGCGGCGGATGATTTTAAGCTTGCGAAAAAATCATAAAATTTGTCTACGCTATATTGGCTAGTTTTGTGGTGTATATCGATAAAGCAGGATACAGTGTGATAAATCTCTTCAAAATAACCACAAAAAATCATTTCAATGTGACGTTGTAAAATGGTGTCAGATTATCAGCTTATCTAAGGTTTATATTGGATAATCCATTAATACATTAATAGGATTATCATTAGTCATTCAATTCACCAGTAACTGAAATACTGTAGTCACTGTACTAGGTACATGTAGATGTAGTATCGTGTGATAATTCTAGTATAATGCCTCCTATAATGCTTGATAAAGTAGTATAGCAGAGCACACAACGTCATATCACACAACAGCAGTTAAAACATGAGACGCCAAGAAATCCTATTTTAAAACAGAAGTTTCTTACAAAACTAAGTTGAGGTAATGCATTTCTTGTGAAAATACTGTTTTATAGCGCAACAGTGTCCAGCTCGGCATAGTTTCTGGGTAGATAAGAAAACTTGTATCCTCTTATCAATAGCAGAAACCTTCACTTACTAATATGCTAGCACTGCAGAAGCGTGTCCTACATTCTACACGCACATGGTCATCACAGTGACTCATCTTGTTACTTAGTATTACCAATCAGGTGAATGGACTACTCGCTTCTCTTGGCTCTTGTTACGTGTACCAATGGAATAGTTTTGGGGTTTATAAAAAAAATATAGATTAGACTAACATCTTCTAAGAAATCAAAACGGTAACAAATGACCACATCGCTCACCAATACCATCAAAAGACACGTACCACAAATACATAACATGACGTACCACGCAGTGCGAATCATGCACTGTCTGTACCACTATAAAAGTTGATGCAAATCCTATTGAGCCTTATTAATTATATGTATGTGTACACTGTAGTGTAAATCAGTGCTGGGTGGTTTTGATTTGCACTTGGATTTAATTTTACTCTATTTAAAGAAGACTGTTCATATGTTTTGAACTTACTTGTAGAGTTACCCTCTCTTGCATGTTGTCGCACTGTGGAATACTGAGAATTGTCACACATGTGACTAATTTATATTAATGTACAATAGATCTTAATTAATTTCTGCCTTCCTTAAGTGGAATGAGGCCAAACACATCTACCAAATATCAGGTAATTAAACTGTTTGAAATGTCAATTCTAACCAGGAAATTATAAGGAAATGAAAAAAGGATAATTTTTTTCTGCATAAATATTGCGGTGCATTGAATTCTATAACTAATGTAACTATGTTAGTCTTTACTATCCGTGGGGCGGGTAAAGGCCCTCCCCACAAAAATTTTTACAAAATACATTTGCATAAGCTTTTGATAAGTGATAAAAGCCTCAAACCATTAACTACCTGGCTTACACGTAGACCTCAAGCTGAAGTTATCTTCTCTCTATTAACTTTATAAGACAGGTGAGGAAGAGCTTTGCATTATTAATATACATGTAAGTGGCCTTTGAGCTCCCAATGCTAATATTCAACTTTGTGAAACTTGAATAATAATTATTATTACCCTGTTAATCTTTATGAATATTCTGTTGGATGCTTTCTAACTGCTGCTCTGGAGTATAACTATACAAAACAATTTGAAGCTACTACACTGTATGTATATTTTACATTAAGCACATCACCTCCGCATGCCCTTCAGCAGCAAATACACGTATGTAGGCATGTAGTGAATCTGTGAATACTATAATGACACAACACAACACAATTATTTACTTGCAAGGCTATTACAATGGCTGTACCAGAACGGTTGTACCAGTGAAGGCGCTTTTTACAGGATATGGTACTTAATCTACTGCACATTGCATAGTAGGTTCACACGTTATAGTGGCGGATTTCAACATGTCAACCATACCAATACAAACAACAGTAGATACCTCATCACATGTTATATTGTTATTATACAACATAATATTTCTCCGTAACCACTGTTTTAATGAACAATTTGAAAATTATCTTCTCTCTTTAGATTCTTTATTAGAGAGATGACAACTCCAATCACGGCCTTTAGAGTGTTTTACAAACTTCTGCTAACATTGGCAGGTGATTGATGGATCACCTAATCAAACCGAACCAAACCTTTAAATGCATTAGTTTTCCTGACAGATGTGCACTGAAAGATTTTTTCATCTGTTGTTTGTTAACAGCATAGCCAGTATTTTTAGAGAGAAGATAACTCTTAATAGCTGCATGTAGTCAAACACTGAGTGACAAGTGTACACTGCTACCTGTTCAAGAAATAATAGCCATGAGCAAACGATTCAACTAGAGAAGTACCATTGATATAATGAGCCAAAATTAGAAGTCAAGACGTACCAATATCTGTAAGCTATCAATCACATAATTCCTATTTGGTTAGTAATATTTCTGATGTCTGCCGGAACTCGAGTTAACAACCAGTGTGACATACAAATTTAGAGCGTTTTATTAGCAACAAAATCTATTCCATCAATATCAGCTACATTGCACACTGCAGATGTAATTAAATCGAATAATTATTCAGAAATATACAGTAAATCTCAAGTTATATGAAGAACTGGCGGTCTGTTTTGTCACTCCTAAGAAGATTTTATTCCTTTCTGCATTGTCTGTCACAGGTTTCACGTATCATTTCAAAACATCCTGGTTGCCCGGTGCAAGTCCAAGGGTCATTCCTCATGCATTCTGCCAGACACGCTAAAATAGAAGAAATAGCTACAAGTATTTTGGGTTAGCCGATTTACTCGGGTACGTTCATTTCTTGAATATTTGTAAGGTATTGTAGTCATTTGTTGTTGCAGCATTCTCTAAGTGCGTACCTTGTGCATCCGATGTCCCGAAGAGTCCAATAGTGTAAACAAGAAGAGCAATAAGAAATAGAACCTTCATTATGACTGATTTTCTTTTGCAAAATCTAAAAAAAAACATCAAGAAGTCAACCATATTTTAAAAATTTGATCACCTTTATTCACCTTGAGGTCAGTACAGTGTTTGATTACTGATATGCATTAATTTCTTTGCATTGTACATTGTCATTGCTATACTACAGGTTTTTTAGACTCGGTACCAGGACTATTTATTAAGGATACGAGTGAGGACATGTAATGTAGAACTGCAGACCTGTAATGTATTATTGGAGGATGCATGTAGGAGGAAGCGCTTCTCACACACATACATTGTACAGTACAAAGTCATGTACATGATTGTGCTGCATACATTCATATTTATCCATGTATTATTATAATTTATATTATATTGCATTATATTTTGTTATATTATATTATATTATATTATATTATTTTATATTACATTATATTATAATTATTATATTATGTTATATTGTATTATATTGCATTATGTTATATTATATTATATTGTATTATTTTATTTTATATTATATTATATTATATTGCATTATATTTTATTATAATTATTATATTATGTTATATTATATTATATTGCAATATATTATATCATAATTATTATAAATTAGTAGTATCTGTATGTATACTAAATTATATTCTTATTACATTATAAAAATTCATATAATTATTATGAAATGCTATGTTATATATTACATCATATTACATACACGAGTATATTGTATGTTTTTGCATGATGTATTAGAATTACATGTATATTACATCATACTACTATATTATGTACATGTACATGTAGATATAATAAATTGCATGTTGTATAAACATTAGGTGGTATTAATATTCTAATATCTATTACGCATTGCATATATTATACAATTAATATACAAGCATGCAGAAAATATTTAATATTACATACTTTATTGATAGTGAACTGTATTAAAATTTTTTTTAAGTATTACGTACAATTTATTAACTTACCGTTACTTAACAATGAGCTTTTTCCCCTTAAACGGTCAAAATCTGAATGCTTTATTGAAGATAGAAATCAGTTTTTATAGGAAGGATAGCTGGAACTATGCCAGAGTTTTCAGTGAAGTAATGGGTCATAACAAAATGAATGTTCAACTGTGCTTCATGTGGCCAAGTTTCAGTACAGAATAATGGTTAATATTGCATACATGAGACCATACATGTGTTGTTATAATAGCTATGACTTGCAAGGTTCAATGTAATGCATAAAGGATGCATCTGTAGAATAGGTCTACAATCATGTACTTTGCATCCTGGTCTACTCTGTATTGTGTGTCTACATATTTGCATTTTCTTATGTAAATGTAACTTTTCCTTGCAGGCTGAAAACCGATTTCTGATTCTCACTATTATGTATATACATGTAACATTAAATAGTTACTGGGCTTTGAATTCTGATGAGCACGAATCATTTCTAACCCATTTTACAAGTTGTCTGCTCATTGACTTTCTGACAATATTCGAGAGGTGATCAGCTAAATTTTTTAACCAGCGTTTGTGCTAAATTTTAAGATGGTTAAATTCTATGGATACAATCATTTGAACTCTTACATGTATAATTATATGCTCTGACATGGATGTTTATATTTCAAGGGCCGCTGACAGTGGTTAAATTCTTTCCCGATCTTTGATTATCAATTTTCACATGCAACTAGGCTAAGTCAATGTTATTAATCTGAGAATGCTTGAGAAGTGGTTAAATATTGGTGAGTGTCTAGCGCTAGTTACTCTGGTCTTGCAGCAATGACGCAAATTATCTGCAAGGACGTGGGTTCGAGTCCCGCCAATGACCTGAAGGTTTTTGCCCCAAAGAAGGGGTTCCCTCTGTGCCATGTCGAACTATAGTAATATCCAGCTCTAGGAGCCGTGGTGGCCCCTCGACTAGCTCTGGTATTGGGCAGCCACGTTAAAGAATTGTGTTTGGCGCCACAAATATTATTATTATTATTATTATCATATTATAATTTAATAAATTCAGGTTATGCAAGAAAATAACTTCCTGCCAGTACTATTTTTAGCTAGTAAACTGTCAGAACGTTCGAAGCTGTTATCACAGCTTTCTACAGTATGATGCATAAGAAAATATAATGAAGAATGCTGTACTTTTGCACAATGCCATAACACCGGTTACCAATGCTCTACAAATTCTCAAATAGCCTCAGGATTCTAAATCATGCTACACGTGTACATTTATTGACAGTATTCATTAATTACTATATTATACAGTATATAACGAAAAACTCCCTTTATGTGTACGTTTACTAATCCTCATGTATAATACATGCATGCTCAAACTAATTATACATGTTTGTAAGGTCGTTGGATGTTTGTTGCGGAGTGGCGTATTATATTTTTATTAATTAGTATTTTATACTAATAATTATTGTTTAGCTACCCCCCCCCCCTTAGTATTTACATATTGCTACATAGAATTGAAACTTAAGGCTACATAGTACATTCAATTGAGTTATTTTATAAAGTGCGTAACAATTTGCTTAGCAGTGACTTCATACAATTATTATGTTACACAATAGACCCTGCAGACCACTGATAAGGAAACCTGGTGCATTATTTAGTTCAGTATTCAAATTACATTATGTTGCAATACACTTTCCTCTGTGGTGATTGTACAGTGTGCATGGGGCATGGGGCATGGGGCATGGGCAGGGGCATGGGCAGGGGCATGGGCAGGGGCATGGGCAGGGGCATGGGCAGGGGCATGGGCAGGGGCATGGGGCACAGTGTTGTTATGGACCTAGAAGTGTTAGGAATTTCTGACGAGACTTGTATAATGTATGCATATAAACTAAGCTAATGTGTCGTCGGTTAAAAGTTGTGTTTGGAATCATCAACCAACCATGTCATGTGATCGGGCTTGAACAAGAGAACGCAATCCGCAGCTTTCAGGCTAATTGCTGAAAGCTCTAGTAACAGAGGGAGAATTGAATATGCACTTAAATCACCTGTTACAACTTTTTCCGCGTACATATACATATACATGTACATGTACACATATACATGTACATGTATACAAGGGAGTGCTAGTATTTACATTGTAGTTTTAATACATGGTTATCGTTATGATTATACCTTATCTACTGAAGTTTGGCGCTGCTCTGACAAATTTACATCTGATTGGCCAGTTGTTTCCATGCTTTCCATAGTTTACACAGTTTTAGTGCATACTACACGTAGGCCTACTAAAAATCAAGTAACAGAAATGCTGATGAAGTACAGCTAAACATACGTCTGCACCAGTACTATCGATGCAACGACAAGAAGACAACTTCTTGCTATCTATAACAGTTTTTATATAATAATGAATAATATTATACATATACAATGTAGATGTCGGTGATATTTCAACTGGGTATGAACATGCAGTTTTAAACTACATAACTGTGTACGTTTGCAACAGTAGCCTTAACCTGCTAATTACAATGATCATGACATTATATACTTCATCTAGAATAAGTCTTGAATAAGCTGTGAAATGCTGTGTAAATAACCAACCTGACATTTATACCATGGCGATGCAATAGCATTATGCATGAAGGATATACCGCATTATTGATAATGTACAATATTGTGCACAGCTTTACGGAGACAGTGCATTTGAAATTAAGATGTGTTCTCACAGTTTTTAGTGTAACAAGTTTAATTATTACAATATGATATCTTTTTTAGAATGCTATCGATTGTAGCTCCACATACTTAGTAATAATGTGTAGAAGGCACAATTTGTTTCTAGTCAAAACTAAATTTCAACTATACCAAGTGTAATTAGGTTTATAGCACAATAATATACAGTAGATACATCTTGTTATTTATCAACTGATTGATCTTCATTACATAACTTATTATGTAATAGAAAATTATTATCATTTATGTACAGATTCAGAGGGGTGACAAGTTGACTAAAATGATGGCAGTTAATATTTGGTTACTGCAGTCAACAAAATTGTGTAAGCCTGATTACCATTTTGTCTATTTATTTACATGAATTACTGTAATCATGGTGATGTGAATAAAAAGCATTGCAAGCTAATTTACATTCAGCAATGCTATTCAGTCACTTATGTTTGTTTATATATATGGAAATACATGTATGTCATGAATAACTGCAGTCTACCACCTGATGGTTACTTGTGGCAAAATACACAACATGTACATGTATCATTATCATGTTTTAGCAATCTACATGTACATGTACATGCATATAAAACATTGGATGAACATGCATTTGTATATAATTATGTAGCTGAATTGCATGCAGTTATTTCCACACCAAATACAAATGTACATATACATGTGCATGCAAACTATTAGAAGTATGATAATTCTTCTAGTTGAACCATTATTATTTTAAAAGCATGCCTGCTCAGTGCGTATGTTATAATGTGGCTAGTAAGGCATTAAAGGTTATGACAATGAAGAAATGTATAACATGTTATATTAATTATATAAGACAGTAACAAGAAGGTCCATACAAGGGTATGCTATTGACTACATAAATTTATTCCATCAAATATTACACAGTACAGATGAATAATCTGAGAGTATTTGAAGCACCTTATGAAGGGTCTAGGTCAGTACTTGATCATTTAGACCATAATTCCACATTGCCTGATACAGATGTAGTCGATCACATCATCGCAGGTAGAAGTAAGGTTACAACGATGTCTCATGCACCTAACAAAGCAATCTACAACACAGGTAAGCAGAAATAAGTAAGTAGAAGTAAGTAAGTAGGAGTAAGTAGGTAGAAGTACTGTACAATGTATTCAGTATAATATTCTTGTTGCAAACAAACTAACTTATTTCAAAGGCACCAAATATAATGTATACATGTATATATTATAGGTGATATTATATTATATTGCTTTTCTGCAAGGATTTTTACACTATTTTATACATCGAGACATTTTAAGAATAATCCTCTAAGTTTAAAACTCAAATATGTTTTATATGCTAATACATTGTACATGTATATGTTGCATCTGTGTATGTCAGTATATTATGTGTATGCATGGATGCAATGATCTGAACTGTATATTATATACTTGCTGACAGCTTCTGAAGATTCAAACAGCCCAAGAAGAGAGATGATTGGAGTTATCACGAACAAACCCTTCATTATGTTAACTTTTCCTACAACTAATGAACATTAGAACACGTGATCTAGTATCTAACATTACAATATGCTGTTCTAACCTATAGTTTAATAAATACATGTACATTGTAATATGATGATGAACGTTGATGAGGACATACACTAGTTTACACACATAAGGTTTTAGCTAGCAGAAAACTTACATTTGCAAGTAATGAGTTACCAGGTGTTTCAACAACAGATTTATGGTGCTTCATTATTACCTATTCAATTTTATACAGATGGAGAAGGGTTGGACCCCTGCCATGCCCCCAGCACATACTATACATGATTGTATATTAGCTATGAGGAAATTGATGATGGTGATTTTTCAGGTTGCACCAGTAATTTATAAGTGTTTTGCAAGGCTAAAAGTGAATTTCTGCTAAATCATCTACAAGTCATCCATTTCATTTAAGCAATGTCTAGGGATACAAAGCCCTAAGGTTACTTGCACAGAGCATATCCTGGCAGTAACTTATAATACACATATATTACCTCTTCAGTTCACTGCCGTTCCATCATGGAATATTGACTATTGAATACTCAATATTCAATATTGAATATGCAGCATGATGTAGTTACACTGGGGTTATTGCAACATCAAGTACTTAAAAATGTAGATTGTTTGAAACATGATTATCCTTTAGAACAAAATTGGATGCGCTTTACAAGGATATTACACAACTTGTTTTGTTATTCACCACTATAAACTAAGTCTAATTGTACCGTCTGATTTCCTTTTTTTTGGCAGGTATTGTCACAATTATTCATCACAGAATTACATTCTTGTGTCACAAACAATGCACCCTGGTGTTTATTCCAATTAACAGAATCATACTTGTGTACTCTCTGCACAATGTAGTATATCATGTGCATATAATTCACTAAGATTATATTGGTTGTAAAATACCCTGCTTGTATGATGCAGTCATAAAGATCTCATCATCCCTTATGCTGGTTTAATAATTTGTTGTGTTGTACATGTACATGTACATGCACAAACAAAATAAATTATGGCCTACTATCTTCTTAGTGATGTACCAATACGGTGTGGACAATAAAGTGACCTTACCTACATGTACATACATGTAGTATCGACAGTACACAGTACATGTACAGTGTATACAGTTTCCAACTGCAGTGGACAAGCAACCACTTGATCATTCTCAGTAACAATAATAACTACACAACATATTTGAAGAATAGTTTTATCAGAGTGATTTTAATAGCCATAAAATTTTATTCCACAAATTTTAGATGCAAGCAAGTAAGATATGCAATTCAGATGAATTGTACATGTGAATAAGGAACATGTGCATAATGCAGATCATGTGACCGAAAGAACAACTGTTTCTGGTTCTCTTATCGGACTTGCTTGCAGAACCTGTCACATTGATGTAGGACCAGAAAGCAGTTACCGAGTCCACCACATTCCCTGCCACTGTCTCTCATACAGTCTGTCATGCAAGCTACAGCATACATATATTAAGACATCATGCATTATAGTACACACATCTTGTACATAGTCAGTAAATACAAATGGCCCACAATTATGGCCTGTATGAATATAAGGGTATACGTGTACATGCGCATGATAGCCAATAGCCTAGACTTACATGTAGATTTTCATACGCTAAGTGAACATAGTACAATAATCAAATAACATTTACTGTGTAAATTATAGGTTCATGGTAACAAAAACACATACATGAGAATTTATTTCTCTATCAACTGGTAGATTTAATCACAAATTGTGGTTCTGTTATATACTGTGGCACGACCAGTTAACGAAATAATTTTTTCAAGGCTAACTTACATCTTTATAATACGTTCTATGAAAATGCAATTTCCATCTCTTAAATAATGTACAACAATGGTCAGTCAGTTATGCTATGCAGCAGCCATGTAAATGTGGATTGCCGATTGGTTTGTCCCATAACTTAACAACAATTTACAAAGTATGAATGTATAAGTATAATATTCATACCAGCAGCTTTGGCAGATCCAAACAGGCCAATAGCACAGATCAGCAGACTAAGGAATATTGCAACTTTCATTTTTGCAGATTTTTCTGTAAAATAAAATAGCACATTGCACAGGTTGGTGTAATATTCATTGATTTTAATATATTACATAGAAGTGTATCATTATATCTTTCCCATAGAATTATTATTTAACAGATTTAACACACAAAATAGATATTAATTTTTGACTTCATTTTATCTGGATTATAATATGATGGTAAACCTACATTGTTTATCCTTTCTGGTTCCAGCTTCCTCAATCAGCACACTTCTGGTACATCTTGAAATTATGTCCACTTTATACGCGTCATTCATTGGCACTCTGCCACGTACACTAAATGTGGACTGATTCACTGCCAATACCTGGTAGTACTGCTCGTATTCCAAACACTACATGATTGTACATGTACATGTACATATAGCATTTCCACTGTAGTGTTTGGAATACGAGCAGTATTCTCAGGTATTGGCAGTGAATCAGTCAGCACATGATTGTACATGTACAACAGTATATAATATAGACTTGCATTGTACATTTTGTATCCCTGTACGCTGCACACTCTTTTGGTGAAACCTTTTTTGTAAAGAATGAATATCTTATGGTGGTAATGCATAAGACTTGCTAATCTGTTATACATTATCATTCTTTTCTTTCTTCCCTCCTCCATCTACTTATATACCTAGTGACATAGAAAAATAAAAAGTAATTCAGCTGAGAGAAAATAGTTACAGTCATGTATATAGTCCTGCTGCTACTGTTCCACATTTTATTTGACAATAATGTGTGTAAGATATTATTCTTGGTCAAAACTAAATTTTTCAAACATACATTGTAGGTTTAATTACATGTATGCATCAATAGCATAAATTATTTAAGGATTTGAGGGATAAAAATTTGACTGGGATGATAAAAGTTGACATCTAGATAGTTACTGCAGTTGACAAATTTTGTAAGCCTCATTGTGACTTTATAATTACTGTTTCTTTAATTCTGTGTATCCTGTATGTAGTGCAGTAATTAGAACGAAATACAAACAAAGACGCACGCTATTAGTCATATATCATCGTGGAAAAGTGGGTATGATTAAGTAGCTATGTTGTAAACAGTTATTGCATGCAATGTATAATCCTGATGGTCGCTTATGACATTTATTTATCTTCATATACCAACATTCTAGTTATATTGAATACACAAAGTCATGTAGTTAACGTTTAGATACATGTATTTCAACACCAAATACTTAAAGTTATTGAAACATGATAATGTTCTGATCTAACCTAATTTAAAGGCTGTGTTGACAGTGTGCATATTATGTGGTTTTAAAGCCTCAGTAGTTGTGGTATTGAAGACATGCATAACAAGTATAATAATAATATATTTAATAAGACTACAGTGGTATGCTATCAGGTACGTGGATTTATTCTATGAAATACTTGTCGCAATTCAGATGAACAAATGTAATGATTTGTACACACTTTCAACTTGATCAACAGTCAAAGGTCAGCTGATTATTTAAACCATAATTCCACATCGTCTAAAACAGTCATCTACGGCATCATCACAAGGAGAAGGAAAGTCACAGCTGTGTCTCAAACACTCGACAAAACAATCTGCAATAAAAATTAGAAAAAAATTCAATATGCTGTATAATATTGTAGTGTAATAAACATTTACCATATTCTATTTCATCTTTGTGTTCAATATTTTAACTATCTACAATATTATATTAACATATCAATACATAAATCACCTCACAGCAAAAAGTGCACTGCAAATAATATGCACCTGATAATATACAATCATGTGAATACGCTATGATGTGTATAGTTTAATTTTCGTCAGTGTACAGGTAATAATATATACTTACTGTCAGCTTCTGAAGACCCAAGCAGCCCAAGAAGACAGATCATTAGAGTTATCAGGAACAAACCCTTCATCGTGTTAACTTTTTCTACAACCAATGAGCAGATATAGTATTATAATAGTACATGCAATGTTGTATACATTTACATTTACTTAGTAAATGGTAACTACCGAGAATGACATACACAAGCTATGCACACAAGTTTTGAGCTAGCAGAAGACTTACATTTGCAAGTAAGTAGGTTTCAGTTATTTTAACGACAAGATTATGTTGTTTTGTTGCAAACTGCTCAATTTTATACACCAAAACAAGTTGGCAGCCTGCCATGCCTCCCAGCGCATACTGTACATACTGTACATAGCTATGAGGAAATCAATGATGGTGATTCTCTGGTTGATTTGATTGATATTGCAATTGCTTCAACCAACCAGCTGCTTGTCAAAGTCTTGCTAGGCTTAAGATAGCTTCTGCTGAATCACGTAATCTTTAGGATATACCAGGCAGTAAGGCTACACATGCAGTGCATATCCTGATAGATGTTTATGGTACATACTCATTTCCATATGCCAGGATTCTATTACCATACAAGTATATTAAATGTTCATGTAAATGTAGTTGCATAGCAGCTATTTCAACACAAGATACTTGAATTGCTTGAAGGGTGATTATTATCCAGGATGAAATTGGATGCACTTTACAAGGATATTGATTAACTTGTTTTGTTATCCTCCACTATAAACTAAGTTTGATTGCACTGCCTGGTTTCCTTTTAGGCGGACTGTATTGTTTTGGTTATTCATCATATAATTGCTTTGTTGCACTACAAATACACATAATTCACTCTTGAGTTTATTAAAATGAACAAAATCATCATAATTATAACAATATCTATGCATACAGTTTGTTATCATGGTGCCTGTGACTATCCTTGTATTGTGTAATCATGCAAGTTTCATCATATCACTTACTTTGTTATACTACAAATAGTATAATACAAACACATTATAGCCTATCATCTCCACAGCAATGTGCCATACAGTGTGGGTTGTAGTGACGACAAACGTCACAACTGTCACAACACCGACAAACGTCACAACAATTTTTCGACAAACGTCACAACACCGACAAACGTCACAAAAGTGCACCGACAAACGTCACAAAAGTGCACCGACAAACGTCACAAAAGTGCACCGACAAACGTCACAACACCGACAAATGTCACAATAATTTTTCGACAAACGTCACAACGCCGACAAGCGTCACAACAATTTTTCGACAAATGTCACAACACCGACAAACGTCACAACTTTTGTGACGTTTGTCGGTGCACTTTTGTGACGTTTGTCGGTGTTGTGACGTTTGTCGAAAAATTGGTGTGACGTTTGTCGGTGTTGTGACAGTTGTGACGTTTGTCGTCGCTACAGTGGGTACATGTTATCTCTCCTACATAATGTCATAATAGGAACCAATTAAATTATTGGCTTCAAACCGCTGGTGTGGAAAAGTGTAAACCTGCACATCTCCACCAACAATATTATGTTATTTGATAGCTTGATAAGATCATCAGAATGATTTCATTAGGAGCATAAACGTGTTCCGAAAGTATTGGGGCTCCAATGCGAGTAAAGTAAGTACATGTAAGTAAAGCAGATGCATGTAAGTAAAGTAGATACGTCCAAGTAAGGCAGATCATATGAGTGAAGTATGTATGCGTGGTTAATGGCTGTCTATGGTTCTCCTGGAGGATTGCAGCTCTTGTTAATTTAGTATTTGTTGGATATTAGTTAGAGTAGATGGTGTTGATGAAAAATGGCATTGATTCATATTATGTGTGTATATACATGTATTATGTAGCTACAGGCACAAGGAAAAGATAATAGGTGGTGTGCAATTGCATCAGCAAACAAAAAGTACAACTGGTTGAAAATGTCAGATATGCCATAATTGATATGTTAATGTTGATATGCCATAATCACGTTAGTAACTTTAATGATAGCATCATGTCAAGTGTGCAATAATATTAATTTGTTTCTGTCTTTGGCCCAAAAATTGATGGCTCCTAACTAAAATAAGAAAATGAGGGACTAACTTATCACAATGCTATTAGCAACAAACACTACGGAGTACTTGAGTTTTGTCTTTCGTAAAATTGCAGACAATTCAGCAATACCAATGAGAACTTTTTTGTTATAATACTATTCTATCACAATTTTTTCTACGTGTAGTTTTTTATGCATTTATTTATTTGAATATACATGTACATTGTACTTGTACAGTGTACACACACATGTACATGTACATTGTACACACACGTCATGTACATGTACATTGTACACACACGTCATGTACATGTACATTGTACACACACGTCATGTACATGTACATTGTACACACACATGTACATTTACATGCGTGATGCCATAACACGTAATTACATTATTTTGTTACTCTCAATACATGTATATTAGAATTGTAGGCATTCTCTTCTCCTTTAGCTAATAGCAATATTATTACTTTAAGTTATGATTATTCATTTTATTACACATATAAAATGTAATACAAATGGTTTTATCCATTAACTCTAACACATGGGAAACTATAGACTTTGCTATGAAAAGGATGAGCATAGCTGATTGTGTAGGCAGTTGCTTCTAAAAGAAGCATAATCTCTCACATTTGTCGAGGGCGTCGTCAAAGCAACCAGGTTCCCCCCTGCATTCTCTCTGTTCTCTTGTCAAGCAGTTTCTCATGCAACCTATAACAGAAATTGTAGCCATTGAGCGATGTCGAGTATTATTACACACGCAACTTTATAATTTAAGCTGAAGTAAAACAGCGGATGAATTGATGAATATACTAATATTACTGTACAGCCTGTAACTTTGCATAACTACAGTTATGTAAAGTTATAGCTCACAGAAAGACTGCATTTCAATCCCACTGTCCCCAGTGTTAACAAAATAATCTTTTTGTCTGCCAGAATTTAATATCAGAAGTTTATTTATATGATTGGCAGTTGATGCTATAGCAATCTTAGTTGCTTTATGTCACATTTTACATACATGTAAGCTCAGTGTAACAACATACGTACTACATGTATGTGTTTTAGTAGATGAAGCCGACGCCGAAGAACACATAGTCATGTATAGGCCTGCCGATGTGGATAGCTAACCACCCAAACTTTACACGTATAGTGAAAAATTGTATGTTATACTTACTTGCAGATACAGAGGGTGTCAGGAGTGCAAGCACACACATCATCAAAGCAAGATAGAATAGGACCTTCATCTTTAGTTGAGAATTTATCTGTAAAATACAATATTGTTATCATTGAAGAACATAACAATATTATTTAAATACAAAGGTAACTCACTAGTTTTGTCCTTTATCAACCAATATCCTTAACACGATTATTGATGACTATTATATCAACCTGCTCAACCTACTCTAATTTACATGTGTATACACTTATGCAGCACCTGACTGCCTACGATACGAATATCCACACTCACCTCTGTTTAGCACTGGTTCCTCTGTCGCTTTGGCAGCAGAATTATGTGAAATCGTGAGATGTGATCTAATTTATATACTGCTTGACGTTGGCATTCCGCCATACTATTCAGCTTCACTGAGTCTAGGGTAGTGTAACGAAGGTCCATAAACCAACTGGTCTCCCAATGCATAATGCTGTATGACAGACCATGATGATATCATGTGTGTGTATCCTTACACCATAGAATGTTTGTATTTGGGTATTAGACATCATTGAAAATATAGGAGGAAGACTACGGATGATTTTCATTGGTTTAAAGCTGTAACCAGCAAAAACCAAAATTTGTGCTCATGTAAGTATTCGTAATGTTGTTTACTAAACTAAAAATAATATTATATTTACTCTTGAACGTGAATAGCAGAGGCAGACAAATCCTGTATATACATTATGTACATTCATTATATGTCACCATTAACTTTAACGTTTATGGTGACTGCTAACCAAAATTTTGCTATAGTTATACACTTTCTATGATCACATGGCCAAGAGGTTAGCAGAATAATACTAAAAATTATTGTTATTTGCAAAGAATCGTAGATGTCCTCATTTCAAGGGAAGGCAACTCAACATACAATCATATTGGATAGGAGATAGTTCCGTAGATATTGATGACAACAACATATAATACATATAATACATTATGTACATGTACATGTACATGTACATGTACATGTACATAGATTTCTATGACATAGGCTACGGCTCTGTAACAGACCACTTCTTCTTCTTTAGGTACCAGGTCTGGAACAGACATTGGTGATCATGTCTTGCCACTCACTCCTCAGATCAGCCTTTCTCATGAAATTTATGTTTCATTGCCTCATGTTACCTCCTGATATTCAGTTATTCAAACTATCTAGATGTATTTTATTCTTTGTCTCCTCTGCTAAGCTAACCCTCTATTTTTTCTGTTAAAGTAAGACATTTCAGACTTTTCTGTCGATATGCATGACCCATAAATTGTAGTTGCTTCTTTCTTATTGTTCTTAATAATGATCTTTAAACATTTGCTTCCATTGACACTGCTTCATTTGTTTTCTTCTTTCTCCAGGATATTCTCAATATAATAATGATTAAAGTTGAACTGGTAATTGCACATGATCATCTATCTAACACATCTGGTAAGAACTTAGTATAATAGATTTGGAATCCCATTTGAAGTTTATATGATCTACCAGCAACATGTCAAATTTGACAGAGTGGTAAAATAGAAATTTGTGCTTGTGTTCCAATTTATCTAGGGACTGTTAATAAATATAGCATTATGTAATTAGATCTGCTGGTTGTTATACCACATGCCGTATCCTTGTTTGTCTGATTCATTAAAAACAATCATAATAATATATTCATGATTTCTCTATTGGCACATGTGGACCAATGTGGAAAGGTCGGCAATAGTAACTGTTTTCCAACAATAAATTGAATTACAAAATAATTCACAAAAATCAGTTGCAGTGGTATTTGGTTAAAATGATAGGAGCCGATCAATATAAGATAGATAAGAAATCTAATCAATAGATGATTGATCACTTAAATTAAGTACTTCATGTAAGGACTGCACATGTAGAAGTTTTGTTTTGAAAAGTTGAGAGACACACTGTACTTGTTGGAAAATACTATCCAATGCCGCTGATATTATGGTTTAAAAGTGGGAACAAATTGGTAATTTATCAACGTATTTTATTCCACAAAGTAACAGGCAGGGGGAACAGTTTAAAACATAAATCCAACTATAGCTTGAGTATATAAACTTATGATGTCTTCTCAAAATCTGCATTCTAGCTCACATCTGACATTCTCACCATCAACGCACCCTGGTCCCAAGTCACATACTCTACGGCATATGGTTATGCAATCTGCAAAGTAAAATATACCATTGTGTATAAACGGTAGCCTGATTGGCCAATGATTTTGGATTGGAGAGTTTTGCTACCAGAGAGACACGTTTGATCAATTGAGAACCAAAACCAGTTTAGTACATTTAAAAACCATCTCATTATATACAGTATTAAGCAATGATGTTAGTTGAAAACCTTTGGACCAATATTATGATTTTTGCCCATACAATAGGATGGCAAAGTAATAGTACACAGACATTTTGGCTTACAGTGACTTAGCCAACAATTAAATTAGTACACTGTTCATTACAACCAGTGGTAGACCTGCTAACAGAACATACAAAGTACATGTACATTAAAATGCCTCTTATTTCCCAGTTTACCCAAAAGCCTAATTATGGCAACTAAGGTACTTGAATCAGATGAATCAAATGTATAAACTATGATGGTCAGTTTGACTTCTAAAACTAAATATGAATAACAACTCAAACCTCCAGGTATAGCAGCTGATGAAACTAGTCCTAAGACACACATTAGTAAGGTAATAAAGAGAAGGACCTTCATGTCTGTTGATTTCTGTGAATATAAATAATTGTAAATTATGCATTACATTACGTACATGACAAGAAGTAGCCTATGCTATGGTGTTTGGTTAATTCATTATTTGCTTTCATTTTGATGCGGTAGCCGTACGCCACTAGCACCAAGAACCTGTACAATAAGTTTCCTAGTTTAATATTTAAATGTTTACATCTAGAAACTCACCTTATTTCAGCTCTTTTCTCTCCTCCACTGTTCTCCTGGTTCCTAGTGGTTTGCTTGATCTGGTACGCATTATTTATATCTTTCAGAGTTGGCATTCTGCCATAACAATCAGGTGGGAAATACATGTAGTCATCGCTGTCCAGTGCTAAAGCAGTTCAGTTTGGTTTATTAAAGCTAGCTGTAACCAATGCTTCTTTTTTCAAAGGTTACATCATGTCAATTATTGTTTGTGCAGCTATCAGCCACTACAATTAACTTGAGAAAATAGTTGTATGTATGCACCGGCATCATAGGCAGGGGTGTAAATCCCTCTCTCAAAATGTGCCAGCAGGAGCTTCAATGCCTGATGGCTCAACTACCTCATTATAATACAATAATTGCTGTAGACATTAAATAGCAAGATTATAATATGCTGTGTAGTCATCCAGTTTATTAGATGCAATAGAGATTGTGAATAAATGTTAAGGTCTAACATACAATGTAAGCTTAAGCTGTATCCTGCGCTACATAAGGATGTTACCCTATGCTATTTGTCCATGTTGTTAATTACGATTTCCTCTTAGGCAATCGCAGAAAGAATTGATTCACAAACATGTATTTTATTGTGTTGTAAGCTGGCACCTATAAATAGGTATTGTGTACATTTGGAAATCATTATAACACAGTTATGAATAATGAAGGATAATATACACACCATTGTAGATGAGATAGGGACGGCTGCATATCAGAAATGTAACATACATGTAATTTACATCAGTTAATGGTTGGTTACTCGGTTTCCTTTACCTCAACACCATTATTCTTTGAACTGTCTGCTACCACACAGTGCAGATTGAAGTGTCTGCTACCACACAGCGCAGATTGAAGTGTCTGCTACCACACAGCGCAGATTGAAGTGTCTGCTACCGCACAGTGCAGATTGAACTGTCTGCTACTACACAGTGCAGATTGAAGTGTTTGCCCGAGTTATAACTCAACAGATGCTAAGATATGAACAGTGCAGTATACAATTAATGTATACTGCACTGCTCGTATCTTAGCAGACTCCCCTAACCTTAATGTAGAGGCATATCTTAGTTATTTCAAGGCCTGATATAGAAGTTATACATGTACATTTCGCAAGTAGTGAGTTTAAGCCGGGAAGGGCTTTTACCACTGTTAATGAACCCAGGCCTTGCTGATTGCAAGAAAAGCTTGTTAACGCCTAGTCCATATTGATATGGCATTGCATACTCTGTACTAAAGACCGACGCATTGATAAATCGATTATATTAAGGCAGTAAAATAGTGTTATGTTACTGGTTTGCAGTTTATTCATTGAATTGATATACATGGAGCATTTTGAAGGACACGCTGAGCAAATATATGAAGAGAAGCAATATGGTCGATTTTCTACTCTAAGCTACTAAGCAGGTGTTGATACAGATCTCCACAACCTCCGTGGGACAGGGTCTCACTCCGCCACATCCTTCTCTCAGGCAGATATCATAACATTCTATAAAAGGAAGAACATCATTTGTATGACAGTGTAGAGCGTAGTTGCTATGTAAAAGTGTAAAAGTAGTAAGTAGTAAGTAGTATGTATTTCGTGTATGTGCAAATGGGAGGTGAATCACATATGCTGAGGGCACAATGCAAAATACTTGTATATAGACTTCCTAGTAATACTGTGGTGAAACAGCCTGCCTGGACGTGAACTGTACTCACATTGTACTTAATATTACAATAGCTGGCATTACCATATATATAATCTTACCCATGCATGACAGTTATTATATGATTCTTATACTCATGTATTCATTACTATATTGTCTGATTACACTGCGTGCCTATACATACATATACTAGCAATCAAGCCTTGGGATTACGTTCTATTGCAACTTAGTAATTCTCTAATCTCGCTTGATTGTGAATTGTTAGAGTCTTTTTACGATTTTATATGGTAACTCCATGGCCGACTTTATAGATTAAGCTCATAATTATATATGACATGTTTCTCCTTATTGTAAGCACATTTTGTGCCAAGGCCGACCTTTTATGTGGTCAAGTCGAGCGGAACCATCCATGTTGTTGCATCAGTTGCGGAACCGACACCATGTCGGATAGCCGATATCATGTCGGGCTCTTTTTGCCGGAAGTTTGTTATGTATATAAAGCAGTGCATTTTGTGTTGTAAATCAGTTGTTGATTGCGCTTGAATAAAGCAACATCTCCTAACTCAACCTACAGAGGCTTACTCTTTAGGCGGGTAACTCCACCTGAGAATCCCCTTTTCGGGATTCAGTACGGCTCGACTTCACCTCATCCTAGGCTAAGCATATCTCTATCTACCCCTTAGACTTAGGCCAATCCCGGGTTCCAATGAACCTAGCGTCGAGCTTAGGATCTCAAGGTTAGACAATCTTTCTTTGTACTCCCTCGGAGTATAAACTCTTCATGGCCTACGCCGGTCCTGAGCTCCAATGAGTCTCGGTATCGGCCTACGTCTGACATAACCTACACTACACACATAAAGAGCACCCATAACTGTTCACTCTTTTATGTAATGAGTCGAAGGTACACTTGGTCGGCCTCTACCACCTTCCAAGCCCTCCGCATACTTGTAGCCCTCGGTTCCTGTATGTAACTACACACTCAAAAACATTATGATACACTCACCATTAGCTTCAGCAGTCCCCAGAAGTAAAAGTGCAAAAAAAATCAGTGTAATCATCAGTAGAACCTTCATCTTGTATCACTGTGTCTGTAGAGTATACAGTATAACAATTAACTAAGTTACAGTTTCTTTATACATGTAGGTATATGCATATATGCGTGACACACACCCGTTTTATCAATTGAATCTTTCTTGGTCGATTATTAGTCGCATATACATGAGTTCTACACATTCAGTATGGACAGTAGCATAACTAACAAAATACTTACATGTATTTAATGCAACATATAGGTGGGTTGCTCCAGGTTTCCTGAGCTACAGAATTCTGATAGTTTGTTTAGGATCAGTTCATTTTATACACCAAAATGAGGTCATGATGAAGTCAAATGAGGAAACTCAGGGCTCTCAAGTTGCTCAGTCAAAAAATCCGAGCAAATGTGCAATGTACTGCAGCAGAAGCAGTGTAGCAGTATTACTCTACCAACAATTGATCAGATATATACAATGTAAATAAAGCTGTTGGTCACTTACATGCACATATCTATTGCTCTAGGAGTTAGCCTAAGTAGTTTCTCACAGCCTAATAATCCCATTAAATACATGTAATTCAGTCCTTGCCCTTGAAAAGTAATAGAATTAGTAGCTTTTTTCTAAGCAACTCACAAGCTATGAGATAAATTGACGATTAATTTGGAGATTTTAAAGCATTTCAATCCAAAATATAGCTAATGTGAGAAAATCTCCCAAAATCCGAGCAGATCATCAATAATGGCAAACCTCCCAGCTCTCCAAGCAAGCACTGAAAATCCGTACTGCTCGGGGAACTTGAGAGCCCTGGGAAACTGGTTTGTTGTGTAAAACATAATGTAGTGTACCACCTTAGGTAAATTCTGCAACTTATGCCAAGGGGATGGCAAACTCACAGTTCTCAGAACTTAAATCAATGTATTCGAACCATCTCTTATTACGATATGGATGTGCACAAACGGTAGAATAGCATTGTTAAGTTGTTGGAAATATTGTTCTACAAGTACCTGTATCATTACATAACTATGCTTATGCTTATGTACCCTGCATCTGACTACATGCTGTCGAAACAATTTTAACCTGACAGTAGTAGGTTTGCTTTGCTTGAATCTGTGGCATCGATCCTTCATAATTTCTATTGCTTTATGGAGCCACGACATTTGCGTTTATCTCACAGTGCCTTTGTGTTTGTTTATATCAGAAGCTTGTTTGCAACCCAACATGATGCTGACAACTATAAAATTTGGGGGAAGTATTGGTGTGTGTAGAAATTACTTTAGATTATAAGTGATAGACTAGGTGCTACTAATAGGAGATTTATCTCCCCTTTCCACTTGCAAGAGTATAATTATACCATTATGTGAACTTGCATCAAATATTTATGTCTGTTGCTAAGCAACCAACAAGTTCATAGGACTGTTATAACTAATAATAGGCCAACTTGCAGGTTAGCACGTGAGAGCAACATTGTATAATACATACATGCAGTAATTCTAAGAGTAATGTTGTTTCAAATAATGTACATCTAAACCTAAAATATTTAGCATACTAACTTTACGGATATTCATTTTACTTGCAGATGAATAAAATTAGTGAAACTTGAGTCTATTTTAGAGATGTTGAATTTAAAAAAAAAAACTTTTGTTTCGTTATTTCCACAGCCTGTTTGTCAAGGGGCATCCTATAATTATAATTAAATGTATCTTTAGCCTGTCAGCTACCATGGGGGTCTTCAACACCATACGCTGTTCAGTATTACCTGCCAAACCTAATATTAGAAGTTCTTCAATGGGGGGTTGACACTTAACAGTGGATGGTTGACAAGTTATTTTGATAGACTGTCCCACGTAATGCCCCTGGCTTGATTATGGTTATTAAGTACCAGGGCACTAGAACAGAGTCGAATGAGAGACAAGAATACATGTAGGTGCAACTGCATTATCTGTAGAGTACCTGACACTCAATAACAACATGTGCATAGTTTGTGCATCGTAAACACACAGGCTTGTACATAAAGACTTTGCAGTGTACAGCACAAATATAATAGTTCTACACTTACATGTATATCTAGATGTACACATGTAGGCAACCATGTACACAATATGTAAGTAACTGTGTACTAAATGTACATGTGCACATGTAGGTAACTACATTATGCACATTGTACACGTGCATAATTTAAGATGGTACACCAGAGTACTTACTGGTTGCTCACTGCACAGTCGCATAGTCCATGGCCACTAGAAAAACAAGTTTTCCAATGTGAGACTATCTACGACTAAATAGTCTTCCATTAATAAAATAATTTTTCCTCTGAAGTAGGAATGAGAATGCTGTATTTAAAATTTATGTAACTCAATAAAGAAAATGAATATTGTAGGTGATGTCATCATATATATTTTATTGCGGGATTTATGGAGTTAGGAAAACATCTTAACATCTCGATTCAAACTCAGTTGATCCTGTATATCAGAACTTTACCAGAATCTACATCTTTTTTCACATTTGTCCAGAGCGTCATCAAAGCAACAAATCCTGCCTGCACATTTCATACGCTCCACTTTCACACATTTATTTATGCCACCTACAGAGGAAGTCAGAGTAGAGAATGGGATCATATTTTAACCATAAATATTCATGTATGTATTGTTATCACTTTTGACATTAGGTAGATGTTTGAAGTTAACTGTCATTGTGTGTATGGCGAACGGTGATCAAATGGTTGCATAATATTATTTTATCTACATGTATGTTGTAGGTTTAATGCATGGGCAGTGTAGAAAACATAGAACCAATTATTAACTTGGTTCATTTTTCAATGGTAAATTTTAGTAATTAATTCATCATATATAATAATTGTATACATGTGCAACGTAGGTTCATATCAATCAAGAACAATGATTAATCTGTTGTCATTCGTTCTATCTTCCATCCTCCATCTACTTACCTGGTGACATAACCAAATAAAAACTAATTTAGCTGTTGAGAGAGAAAGCAGTTACTCCGCTGCTACTGCTCCACATATTGTTTGACAATAATACAAGTACATGTATGTGTAAGTTAATAATTCTGGATCAAAGCAAAATTCCAAACATAGATTTTATTACAGGTAGGTATTCATAGTATAACTTTGATACACTACATAAGTTGTTATATAAGGATTCGGGGGATGATGACAGTTGATATTTAGTTACTGCAGTTGATAATTTTTGTAAGCCTATTATGATTTTGTAATATTATTATTTCTGCAATACTGTGATTACATACATGTAATATAGTGCAGCAAATAGAACACAATGCAAACGAAGCAGTATATCATTGGTAATGTATCTTTAGGGTCATATTAAGTGGCTATGTTGATACCTGAAAAAATATAATATTATTGTATGCAGTGCATATCTTCGTAGTCACTTATAGCACATTCTTTTAACTTTCATATCCCAACATTCTATTTAATATATTGAATACACCATAATATGCATTTATCTTTTAGATACATGTATCTCAGCACCAAATACTTGTACACTGCATGATAATTTTTTTGACTAAATCTCATTTAAAAGATGTGTTGACAGTGTGCATATATCATGTGGTTTTAAAGCCTCAGTAGTAGTGGCATTGAAGATATGTATAACAATAAAATTAATAATGCATGCACAATGTATAATTAACCTGTTTACATCGACATTTGTGCTATCAGGTACGTCGATTTATTTCAGCAAATCTTTGTCACAATTCAGATGGACTAATCTATGAGTTTTACACATTTTAAACTTGATCAACAGTCAAACGTCATCTGATTATTTAAACCATAATTCCACATCGTCTGAAACAGTCATCTACGGCATCATCACAAGGAGAAGGAAAGTCACAGCTGTGTCTCAAACACTCGACAAAACAATCTGCAATAAAAATTAGAAAAATATTCAATACATTGCATATTATATTAAATATTTAATACATTTCATATATTATTATAATAATTATTTTGATTATATATTACGATATTTAAATCAACTCATAGCAATTAAGAGTGCACTGTAAATCTGCACCACATATACATATACCTGTGAATAAGCTACGCTGTGTATTTGTTTGATTTTGCTTAGGGAGTGCGCAGGTAACAATAAATATATATTTACTGACAGCTTCTGAAGAGACAAACAGCCCAAGAAGCCAGATGATTAGAGTCATCAGGAACACACCCTTCATTTTCCTACAACTACTGAACGTCAGCACATGCAGTGTGATATATAGTATAATATAGAACAGTATAACATAATATATAATATAATATAATATATAATATTTAATAATATATAGTACATGCAATATTGTAGACATTTACTTGGTAAATGGTAACTACTGAAAACAACATACTACGTACAAGTCATACACATGAGATTGTACTAAGCAGAAAACTTGCTTTACAAGTAACAAGTTTTCAGTTCTTTCAACAACCAGATTATGTAGCCATGTTGTAAAGAACTGTTCAATTTTATGCACAAAAACGACCTGGCACCCGGCTATGCCTCCAGTACAAACTGCACGTAGCTATGAGGAAATAGATGATTGTGATTTTCAGGTTAACACGTGTTGTTTCAACCTACCAGTTGCTTATTAATGCTTTGTTAGGGTTAGGCTATTTTCTGCTGAATCACGTAATGTCTGGGAACACCAGGAACCAGGGCTACAAACTCAGTGCATATCCTGATAGTAGACTATGGTGCATACTCATTTTCATGCATCAGCATCTATTTACAAGGACATTGAATAACAAAGTGCACGCATAATGTAGTTATGCTGGAGTTATTTTTAACACAAAATACTTAAATTAATTGAAATGTTATGATTGTTTTTGAGTACAAAATGGGATGTACTTCACAAGGATGTTACACAACTTGTTTTTGTTATCTACCACTCCAAATTAAGTTTGATTATATCATAGTGTCTGATTTCATATTCAGGCAGTATTGCCACAATTATTCATCACATAATTACATTGTTATGTTACAGACAATGCACCCAGGGGTGTATTAAAAATTAATAGAATAATACTTTTCTGAATTTTCTGCAGTGTATGTACACGTATCAGTATGTACAGGCAGCTGTATGTACACGTATCTGTATGTATATGTATCTGTATGTACAGGCAGCTGTATGTACACGTATCTGTATGTATATGTATCTGTATGTACAGGCAGCTGTATGTACACGTATCTGTATGTACACGTATCTGTATGTACACGTATCTGTATGTACACGTATCTGTATGTACACGTATCTGTATGTACACATATCTGTATGTACACGTATCTGTATCTACACGTATCTGTATGTACAGGCAGCTATATGTACACGTATCTGTATGTACACGTATCTGTATGTACACGTATCTGTATGTACACGTATCTGTATGTACACGTATCTGTATGTACACGTATCTGTATGTATACGTATCTGTATGTACATGTGTCTGTATGTACACGTATCTGTATGTACACGTATCTGTATGTACACGTATCTGTATGTACACGTAGCTGTGAATATGTAATTAGTTCACTCTCCTCAGTTAGGCTAATTCCACATTTTACAAGCATCAGCATATTATTTTATTGCTTGTAATACTTTTCTACAGTTAGTTTGTTGGAATAGTATGGTTATAGTTCAAAGTTTTATTATTGCAAGACTGTCTCTGTACCTTTGTGGCTTTGTGTCGTGACCATTTACATAGTATGATGTGGTTTAGTTCATCCAGTCAGCTATTGGACATCAGAGCAACATAGTTCATACCATATAACTGGCAGCCACTATAAATCTGTGCAGTAAATTAGCTGAAACATTCTAATGGCTGTGTATGTCCATGCTACATGCTTTCTGTTAAATTCACAGTTGCTATAATGTTGTGCACCATGGGAAATGCAGGTGTCAGTTAGAAGTGGCTGCCTGCCGCTGGTAGTTAGTATAATTGGCCGTACCTCAGTTCTGTTGTCCAACAGAGCAACCAATAGCAATAGTGTGAGCGGTTATACAAAAGGTATGCATATTCACAATAGTAATGGGAAAATTAATATTTCAGTCTAATTTATTTGGTTAAAATTAGATACACGTTGTTATTTGAACAACTTTTTGTCTAATAGTTGAAAAGATAGAATGTCTGTGTCATTTCCATGGTGAGGTGGTTCCCATGGGCGCCTGAGGTGGTTCCCATTGGTGCCTGAGGTGGTTTCCATGGGCGCCTGAGGTGGTTTCCATGGGTGCCTGAGGTGGTTTCCACGGGTTATGCTTATCGTCTTGTGCACAGTCTATCACACTGGTCCACAATGCAGTTGGGAACTCCCTTACACTCCCACGGTTTGCTTCTGATGCAGTCCGTCAGACAATCTAGAAATTTGAGAGACACATCGCATGTGTAAAGATTTCAACAGACATTGCTATGATAATTTGAAATAAATTCAATACTTTCCATAGAGGTCTAAATGAAATTTTAACAGCAGAAGTAATAATTGCATTGGCCTGACAATGCATGCACACGTAGAAGAGGGTCAAGATAGTTGATGCCATAAAGTGAAAACTCGTCAACATTCTGGTAATATATACTGTAAGTGTATGGTATATTAATTTTAGATTGTATTTTTTACAAAGGTATTCAGTTCGGTTTCCGTGGTACACTGTAGTTTGCTTTTAGATAATATTATGGTTCACATACCTAATGATTGTGCTCTTCCAAAGAGTGCTAAAAAGCATGCCATTAAAACGATTATCAGTCTAAATTTCATCATTTTCGATCGTTGCAGGAAAGGTATGCTGAGCGATGGACCCTGTCACCTACAAATTATAATTCCAATCTCATATACAGAAGGGAATGGAGATTTCTACTAATCATTACAGACAGCGCTTAACTATTCATTGTACATGTTGTATGTTTCCCATAGACATGTACATCTACATAGACATGTAAATGTACATGTTATACATGCTATTAACGTACATGTACTTGTATTAGTCATTCTCTCACTACTTCACAAATTCCTGTGTCATGTTTGTTTCTTGTGATTTTCTAATGACGTGAGTTGTCTGACACGACTCTTACCTTATAGCTTTTGATACATGCAGTTTCCAAGGCGCTACAATTCTCACCCTTTGCAGAGATGTGATTTGTTTTATATAGCAAACGTTGATGGCATTCTGCCATCAACCTAATTTCACAATAATTGCACCAGCTAAATTCTCAACCTAGTATTACTAGAAAAACAAAATTGTGATTTTACTCTTGAACTAAATTTTGGATTAAATATTTGAATAACTAACCCACAATTCTGATGAGAAAGAGTTTAAATTTACTAATATTATTATCAGGAAGTACCTGAGGGTCTTGTCTAAAAGTGATCAATGAATAGTTTTTTACTGTAAACTCCATATTCGCATGATGTGCATACATGTTACACCAGTATGTGGTCTAATTGACACAAACCATAATGACAGTCCATATTTGTTCTTTACTACGTCATGTAATAATACATTATATCCTTTCACTCACAAATGAAATATGAAAACAAAATTTACTCAGCTCTAGTCTTAATTACATTATGCATGCAAATGCCAAACACACTCTGCAAGAAATGCGAGTTAGTGTTTTTCTTTCAACACTGGTCTAAATCGTCTAAAGGATGACTTGTTTTATGCCATTTTTCTGCATCGATTGTCATCAATTACACAATGCATCATGTCCTGGTTATATTAAAGGGGTGAGCTAACCAGAAAATTGGCATGATAATGGTGACACAATGATCCTCTAACTCTTAGTGATGGCAGAGGGTAAAGAAATGAAATATGCAAATTATTGCTTCTTTGCATTATAATAAATGACAAAGCACCAATTTAATGATATACACCGAGGCCCATCATGCGCTACAAAATATTCTGCACTATCTCAGGACAGCATCAATCAAGCACCTGTCACATTATTCTTGAAAGCAATAATTTAATTTCACTAATAATGCATGTCGGTATGTACATGCAGCAATTATTTTTTCTCAAGTTTAGGTGATGGTATTCAATGAGGATATTTTGTATCTTTCATTCTGGGACACCCACAAAAATTAACTACATCAGTAAGTAGGCCTAGTCATACACTGTACCTAACAAATTGCAATATTTTATGTGTTTTTCTTATGAAGTTATCTACCCTCATTTTTGTTTTTCCAAAAGTTGTTTTCTCTTTTCAGTTATTTATAACTCTTATACAAAGTACCTACAATTGTAAGAATGTTATTCAGTGGCCATTTACAGCAACTTGTGACTCAATTGATTAAATGGTTATCAACAAAGGAAGTTGTTAATAATGGTATATTAGTGTTTTCTGCGGTTTTTATTAGCTTAGTACATACATTTACCGGGTATTAGATAAGGTCTAGATTGATGTACGATGCAGGATGTACAATGCACTGCACAATCATGTACATGTACATGTACAATGCATGGTAATACCCCTTCAGCTACAGGTACAGGGATCAAATATAACAAGCTTATTATGACAGTAAGTACAACTACATACATGTATGTCAGTAGCTAGTCATAGCAGATTTGGAGTCAGGTGAAACCAGAAAAAGAGGGGCAGATGTATTCCACTGCTATGAGCTACTAACACCATAATGTACTTGAGTTTTTTTATTTTGGTAATTTCAAGTACAGCCAATGGGCATATCATGAAAATACTGACTCTGCCAAAACCCTTTCTACATGTAGTTTTATTACACATGTATAGTTAGATTACTTGGGGGGTCTCAATGTTATAGAAGCTTAGTCTGATTTACACGATGATTATTCATTTTATTGCTGTTCATTGCAAAAATACAAATAATTAATCCGTTAACTGTAACACATGAGAAACTATTTCAATGTTGCTGGGAACATTAATAATTACTAAGGTGATTTCAAATCAACTATGGCATATCTGGCGTTTCCTACCGGTAGGTTGTACTTTCTGTTTGCTGATGAAATTGCAGACCATGTATTATCAATGAGCAACAAATATATATTCTGATACGCTACATTATATTAAATGGTATGTCATATTAGTGTGCAGTTCACTGTCAGCAGAAAAAAGTTTCATCAAAATAATCGGGTCTCTAATTAATATTGCTATCAAAGTTTTCTGTCAAAGGACATGGGTATACTATACATGGATACACGATTACTATATACATGTGCGGGTATACGCTGTGGATTGCAATATTATTCTGTGCATTGTAAAGCTACAAAGCACATGTTGTTATTGAGTATCAGGTACTCTACAGATAATGCAGTTACAGCTACATGTATGCTTGTCTCGCATTCGACTCTGTTCCAGTGCCCTGGTACTAAGTAACCAGAATCAAGCCAGGGGCATTACATGGAGCAGACTACCAAAATAACTTGTCAACCATTCACTGTAAGTGTCAACCCCCCATTGAAGAACTTGACAGATACTAGTAAATTGTGTATAGTTTTGAAGACCCCATGGTAGCTGACATGCTAAAAATACATGATATTATAATAGTAGGATACACCTTGACGAGCAGGCTGTAAAACTAACGGAACAGAAGGATTTATTTAAATCGACAGCTATAAAATACAGCAGACTCCAGTTTGACCAATGTTACTCATTCACAACTAAGATGGATACCTGTAATATTAGTATGATACATCTTTTAAGTTCACATTTTTAATTATGGCACCATGTCAAATGTAACAGACTTGTGCAATAATATGAATTTGTTTATGCTTTTGACCCAAAAAAGTGATGACTTGCAACTGAGATCAGAAGGGGGGAACTAACGTATCACACTGTAATGAGTAACAAACACTATGGAGTACTTGAGTTTTGACTTTCGTGAAATTATGGACAATTCAACAACATCAATGAGTACTCTGTTGGCATAATACTTGTTCTATCCGAAATTTCAAAACAATTGTAGTTTTACAGTGTATATACATGTATTTGTTCGAATATACACACACATGCACATGTACATACACATGTGTAATTGCATCATTTTGGTACTCTCAGTATTTTAGAATTGTGGACATTTTCTTCTCTTGCAGCTAACAGAAATAATATTATTACAATCATGTAAGTATTGATTATTTATTTTATTAACCAAATAGAATGCAAAACAAATGATTTAATACATTTGCAATGTATCTCTAACACATGATTCTCCCTGCGAAAAGGTGAGCATAGCTGATTGCGTAGGCAGTTTCAAAGACATTTTGGCTTACAGTGGCCTAGCCAGCAATAGAAATAGTACATTGCTCATTACAACCAATGGTAAACCTGCTAACACAATATACACATGAATATTAATATCTCTCTTATTTCCCAGTTTACCCAAAAACATACTAAGATACTTGAATTAGATGAATCAAATGTATAAACTATGATTGTCAGTTTGATTTCTAAAACTAAATATTAATAACAACTCAAACCTCCAGGTATAGCAGCTGATGAAACTAGTCCTAAGGCACACATTAGTTAGGTAATACAGAGAAGGACCTTCATGCCTGTTGATTTCTGTGAATATAAATAATTGTAAATTATGCATTGCATTACGTACATGACAAGAAGTAGCCTATGCTATGGTGTTTGGTTAATTCATTATTTGCTTTCATTTTGATGCAGTAGCCGTACGCCACTAGCACCAAGAACCTGTACAATAAGTTTCCTAGTTTAATATTTAAATATTTACATTTAGAAACTCACCTTATTTCAGCTCTTTTCTCTCCTCCACTGTTCTCCTTGTTCCTAGTGGTTTGCTTAATCTGGTGCGCATTATTTATACCTTTCAGAGCTGACATTCTGCCATAACAATCGGGTGGGAAATACATGTAGTCATTACTGTCCAGTGCTAAAGCAGTTCAGTTTGGTTTATTGAAGCTAGCTGTAACCAATGCTTCTTATTTCAAAGATTGCACCGCGCCAATTGTGCAACTATCAGTCACTATGACTAACTTGAGAAAATAGTTGCATGTATACAATCACATCATATGCAGGGGTGTAAATGCCTCTCTCAAATTTGCCAGCAGGAGCATGTTTTAATGTCTAACGGCTCGACTACCTTGTCATAATGCATTAATTATTGTGGACAATAAATATCAAAATAATAATATGCTGTGTAGTCATTCGGTGTATTAAATGTGATAGAACTTGGGGATAGGTCTAACATAAGCTTACGCTGCAGCCTGCACCTGAGTTTGCACGTTGAGTTTTTAGTCATGTTTTGAGGGAGAACTGGATGCACTACACAAGGATGTTATGTGATGCTATTATGTCCATGTTGTTAATTACAATTTCCTCTTAAGCAATATTGCAGAAAGAATTGATTCACAAATATTTA
Organism: Bugulina stolonifera; assembly: GCA_935421135.1. Classification (NCBI taxonomy): domain Eukaryota; kingdom Metazoa; phylum Bryozoa; class Gymnolaemata; order Cheilostomatida; family Bugulidae; genus Bugulina; species Bugulina stolonifera. Next base: position 14,589,385 of record OW285196.1, read on the forward strand.
TTTTATTGCATACTAGTACCTATAAATTAGTATTATGTACAAACGAATCATCATAAAACAAAAACTCATCATAAAAAACTTGTGAATAATGATAGATATAGCCATACATGAGGTAGGGACGTCTGCATATTATCAAAGTACTGCAACTTGATAACTTGGCAAACGTATTAATATTGCAATGTTCACCTCTTAGCAGAGTTCTCCAACATTATTTCAAGGCTTGATTTAGTGGTGGGCCTGAGCAGGGAAAGATTGTTACCACTGTTAATGAACACAAGACACAGGCTGATCATAACACAAGCTTTTTAACTCCTGGGCCACATCGACATGACACTGCACACGCTGTACTACCGTAAATACACCAAAACATTGATTAAAAGCTGTTAAGAACACAAAATATTGTTATGTTAACAGTTTATTGATCTAATTTAGACACATTACAATGAAGTATTTGGTGAGGCATGCAGAGTAGACATAAGAGGGGTCACACAAGTGTAGTTCTCCCATTTCTTTAAGCAACTAAACAGGTGTTGATACATATCTCCACAAGCTCTGTAGGACAGGGCTTCACCCCACCACATCCTTCTCTCAGGCAGGTATCAAAACATTCTATAAAGGAGAAAGACATTATTTGTAGTAAAGTACATTGTCAAGTTATTCGGTATGTACAATAAATAGTAAATTATGCATTAATTTTTGTGCATGAGCAAATGAAAGGCGATTCACCTACGGTGAGGGTGCAACGACGTAATACTTGTATGTAGGCTTCATAGTAATGTAATACACTCACCATTAGCTTCCGCCGTTCCCAGAAGTCCAAGTACAAATACAATCAGAGCAATCACCAGTAGAACCTTCATCTTATATCACTGTGTCTGTAGAGAATACAGTAAAACAATTAACTAAGTTACAGTTTCTATATATACATGTAGGTATATACATATATGTGTAACACACACCCGTTTTATTATTGGTGGATTATACATGAATGCTACGCATTCAGTACAGACAGTAGCATAACTAACACGATACTCACATGTATACGATATCAACAGGTAGTTGCTCCAGCTTCCCTGAGCTACAGAATCCTAATAGTTTGTTCAGGATCAATTCATTTTATACACCAAAAATGAGGTCATGATGAGGTCAAATGAGGAAACTGGTTTGTTGTGTAAAACATGAACTTCCGCATGTTTAAGTCGTAGTGGCAAGAGTAAGACCTCATCCGGTAACTTCTGCAGCTTATTCCGAGGAGATGACAAACTTACAGTATCCAGAACTTAAATCATTGTATTCGAAACATCTTGTATTACGATATACACGTACATAAGATGTAGAATAGCGTTATTTGTTAGAAGTATATTGTTCTACAAGTACATGTATCATTACATAACTATGCTTATGCTTATGTACCCTGCATCTGAATACATGCTGTTGAAACAATTTTAACCTGACAGTAGTAGGTTTGCTTAGTCTGAATCTGTGACATTCATCGTTCACAATTTCTATTGCTTGATGAGAGCCATAACATTTTGTATTTGCCTCACAGTGCCTTTGCGCTTGTCTATTATCAAGAGCTTGTTTGAAACCCGACATGATGCTTACAACTATAAAATTTGGGGGAAAGATGAATGTGTGTAGATTGCTTCAGATTATAAGTGATGGATTAGGTGCTACTAATAGAAGATTTATCTCCCCTTTCCACTAGCAAGAGTATATACCATCCATTTGAAACTTGCATCAAATATTTATATCTGCTGCTCAGCAACCAAAAAATTTCTTATGACTATCATGTTTAATTATGGTCCAACTTGCACGCTAGCCCACAAGAGCAATATACAGTAATTCTAGGGGTACTGTTGGTTCAACTTTCTCATGTGCACCTAATGTTACAGATATCCATTTTACTTGCGGATGAATAACATCAGTAAAACCTGAGTCTGCTGTATTTTGGGAATGTCAAATTTAAAAAAAACTTTTGTCCCGTCATTTTTACAGCCTGCTAGTCAAGGGGCATCCTATAATTATAATTGCATGTATATTTAGCATGTCAGCTACCATGAGGGGTCTTCAACGCTATACGCTGTTCAGCAGTATCTGCCAAGCCTAATATTAGAAGTTCTTCTATATGAGGGTTGACACTTACAGTGAACGGTTGACAAGTTATTTACGGTAAAATGTCCCATGGGCGGATTTACTGTAGGTCGCCAGAGTCTCGCGACCCCCCTTTTATTTGCTGAAAAAAAATTGAAATTGATTGATTTTTGGCCATATTCAAAGATTTTCCCATTTAGAAAGTTTTTCTATGGAGGTCGCCATGATTTCCATAGTTACTTATTAGGATCGTAGTAAATATAGCTTAAGTTTCATATTCCTGCAAGTAGCTCTCAGGTAGGTCAGCAAAGTCATTTGATTGTGCTATCAATAAACTTCTTGCAGACATTCTTGTTCACTGTACATTCAAAGTTTGCTTGGCTAATTCTCTGAATGAACCGGTGATTGCTTAAAAATTATAAATCAAAATAATTCTAATAATATCACCTTTACATTTTCCAGAAAGAGTTTATTGTACCACTTTGCATTTTAGCAAAGTTAATTCTCTTTTCCTGTTTTGTCTTGGGTAATTTCCTAGATTAGGAGAAAAAAGGAACTCTACTATCACTCAGAGTTACGAATATTCAATAGAATATAATATAAAATGTAAATAATTATTATTTATATTTTATTAATTTAATATTTTAAAATTATAATCATTTATAAATTATATTTTAAAAAGAAAATCATTGTGAGCAACATTAGGATTATCATTCATATTTCATAAGATAATCATAATGTTCATGATGTTCTGTTGTTAAATAAAAACTAAATTGGAAATTCATATATTCATAACTCTTTTCCCCCAATCTGAATCTCGAATCTGGGATCTAAGAAAATTCAAATAATGTAATCATAATAATGAAATATTCAATATTTCATTATTATGATTACATTATTTGAATTTTCTTAGATCCCAGATTCGAGATTCAGATTGGGGGAAAAGAGTTATGAATATATGAATTTCCAATTTAGTTTTTATTTAACAACAGAACATCATGAACATTATGATTATCTTATGAAATATGAATGATAATCCTAATGTTGCTCACAATGATTTTCTTTTTAGAATATAATTTATAAATGATTATAATTTTAAAATATTAAATTAATAAAATATAAATAATAATTATTTACATTTTATTAATTTGATATTTGAAAATTATAATCATTTAGGTTGTCATTTTATTGTTTTGTAATGCAGCCTAAACAGTATTGTTGATGTTATTACTATTTATTGTATGAATTTTTGTATAAAAAATTATTTAATATCATATCTATAAATTACTATCAAGCGCAGTTTTTAGTTTTTCATAGTATAACTTTCTGCTTCCAGCGTCCAAGAGTGAGAGTTTTCTCAAGGCTTGAAATCCCCCAGCACAAAGGATCCTCTTCATGTTTTAGTCCTTAGTTTCAAGTTTACATGGTCTCTATGAAGCCTAAAAACCTTCAGCGGCCGGGGCTCCGCCCCGGACCCCATTGGGGGGGCTTACAGCGCCCCCCCCAAACCCCCCCAGCTGTTGGTCTCGGGCGCTTCGCGCCCTCGGCTCGGGTGCTGCGCACCCTCAATAAATTTCCTTGGTGGGCAGGAGACCCCCCTTTCTGAAAGTTGAAAATCCGCCCCTGTGTCCCGTGTAATGCCACTGGCTTGATTTCGCTTATTTAGTACCAGGGTACTAGAAAAGAGTCAAATGAGAGACAAGAATAACTGCATTGTATGTAGAGCACCTGTTACTCCATAACAAAATGCGCATAGTTTGTGCATCGTAAATACACAGGCATGTACATGAAGACTTTGCACTGTGCAGCAAAAATATAATAGAGCTACGTACATACATGTACGTACATCTACATGTACACAGTATGCACATGTAAGTAACTATGTACATGTACATTGTACGTGTACATAGTTTAGGATGGAATACCAGAGTATTTACTGGTTGTCATTATAGTCATGGCCACTAGAGAAACAAGTTGTCCAATGGAAGACTATCTACGACTAAATAGTCCTTCATTGATAGAACAATTTTTCCTCTTAAGTAGGAATGAAACTCAATAAAGAAAATGAATATTGTAGGTGAAGCAATTATATATTTTATTGCGGGATTTATGGAGGTAGAGAAACATCTTAACATCTCGATTCAAACTCAGTTGATCCTGTATATCAGAACTTTACCAGAATTTACATCTTTCTTCACATTTGTCCAGAGCGTCATCAAAGCAGCCAATCCTGCCTGCACATTTCATACGCTCCACTTTCACACATCTATTCATGCAACCTACACAGAAAGTCAGAGTTAAGAATGGGAACATATTTTAATCATATACATGTACATGTATGTATATTGTATAATATTGTTATCACTTTTTACATTAGGTACATTACATGTACATGTACATGTACATGTACATGTAGATGTGTGAAGTTAATTATCGTTGTATGTATGGCGAAAGGTAACCGAAGGGTTGCATAATATTATTTTATCTACATGTATGTTGTAGGATTAATGTACGGGCGTTGTAGAAAACATAGAACCAATTATTAATTTGGTGAATTTGATAAATTTTACTGATTAGTATTGTATACATGTGCAACGTAGGTTTATTTCTGAGTGTTCCAGAAATGTTTGCATCTATTATATGCAGATATATTGTTGGGATACACTCTATTTACCTAGTGGCACAAATGTTCTATCAATGTGACAAGAAGCCACAGGTGCGTAGCACAGCAGTTTAAGTACACAGTCTGGCAGCTAAAATACTGTCATATTATAATTTGTAAAACCTAATTTCTTAGCCAACTGTAAATAGTATTGCCATATGAATTTGGTTTATTAGTTTTATAATAATAATGATGAAGGACGTAGCTTCTATTTGGAGCACAAGCATTGATTATAATAGACATACTATACTTACTGGCAGACACAGGTGAAGCAAAGTGTCCAATAAAACACATCAGTATAGCAATAAAAACTAGACCCTTCATTATGTCTGGTGTCACCTGTAACCAGAACAAGATTTTGTCTACAGTGTGTCTAGCTCAGTCTAGGTACCATTAAATACATGTTAGTACATGTTTACGTGAAAACTATCAACCATACTAAAGTAGTATATTTAGAATAAGGCTACAAGCAATTAACTTCATTTCAAACTCATTTATTTTGTAATTCAGTAAATATATATATATGTACTCACTTGTGATCAGTTTCAAGTTCTCTCAGCAGCCTGTTTCTAGTGGTTTTTATTGCAATGCGGATTGCTTATATGCTTAAAACTGGCATTCTGCCATTATTACATGCAAATGCTTAATATTACTTGTTGCGTGATAGAGATTCCTCATAAAATAATATCGAACAGAAACCACCAAATGATGCAGTGGAAGACAACACCCAAACTTTCAGCAAATTCAAACTGTTTGGTAGTAATCATCCCTCTATTAACATTACGTCATCCATCTGTTCATGTAGGCTCGATGTCTGTATTATTATATAATATACCAAACATCAACACAATATAAATGTAGATTCACATAATTCTATGCAATTCAACATACAAACTGTTGAAGAAAAGAATTATAATTCAGTAACCAGAATTAGGATGTAACTTGAAACCAGACAAAATAATAAGATAAAAACAGGGATAATCCTGCATTAAATAAGTACACTTAGCATGATAAATCAACTTGATTCAGCATTGCAACTAAACAAGTATCATGATGCACATAGTTACTCCATTGATTTAATTGGAACAAGTACTTCATAACGTAATCTGATCTTAATGTATGAACAATAGAATCATTCTCAATGAACCCTGTTCTGAATTACTTGTTTACAACGCTGTATCTACGGTTTTGTGTCTGCTAGAACATGCATTTCCCCAGTATTTGGAAAGAAATATATGACTTTCGAAATGCATGATTATGCTAAATATTGCACCATACCCTTAGGTTGGCAGGTTGTAGCTTAAAAAGTATGGCATAATAATTATTATGAATAATGATGCAATCATGCAATTGCTTAGCTTCAGTTGACTGTCAGTCTAGGCTGACACTAGTTAGACAGGTTATTTTCATCTGGATGTTATGCTGAATCAACCTGCTGGTATGATTTCATTTCTATGTTTGAAGTGTAGTTGAACAGATTATATAGTGCTATATAACAATATACGGTACTTTGCAGCTGTGCTTCTGCAAGTTATATTTTGCGTACATGTAGGCCTACATGTCTATGCACATATGAATAGTGTATCATGAACTAGAATGTCTGTCTTCCCGTAGAATAGGTGTGTTAATTGTGGAGAAACATTGATTGTGTTGAGTATAAAACAAACAGTGATGATCTACTTAATCCTATTGCATTCATTAAAAAGAACTTGTTATTATTATGAGGCAAGTTGTAGGACACACAGCACCCAACAATTTTGCTTTCACCTCCCAATTATCAAACATCTAGCTCTGAAGCCTTTAAAAATGTCGAATAGTAACAATAAGCAATCAGAAGAAGTTATACAGATCTTGGAAATACGGAGAACCCACACAATAGTAACATGATTTATTGTTTGTGATGTCAAAATACAAATAATTTGAGGGTGCCAGTAAACGTACATTGTAGATCAGTCATCCTCTTATACAGCGGCTATCACAGAAGTCTATAGTGTCTATGTTATTCCCAAAACAGTCAGGGTCTCTGATACATTTACTCCTTTCCCTTGCCAAACATCGTTGGAAGCAGTCTGTAAATTAAAGACATTTACAGTACAATGAGCAGTGCAATGATTCAACTATAGTTACTGTAATATACAACATGATCATATATTATTATTTCATTCCTGCTATTCAAACTCCAACCACCAAACATATTATACAAGTACAGCATTTTTTTGCAAGACTATGTTAATATAATTTTCCATAAAATATTCATTTATTTATTGTATAATACTGTAAGGACTGGCCCTCAGAACATACAGCATCCAAACAGAGTAGAACATTATATCATAGCTTCAATTTCGAAGGAATAGCAGAAGATTTTCGGTAATGCTACCTTAATTTACTTTATAAACCCTATGGAGTTAAGATGGTAAGTTGGAAATGTACAATATATTGTGCTATTGTAATAGAGGGCTATTATATACATATAAAATTAGACATATACTGTATTATAATTGCGTTTATACTACTCACATACAAAATGTAAATATACAAGTAAATGCAATAATAAAGTTCCAATAGTATGATGGCATACATACCGGCAGCTACTGGAGTTGTAAAGAGACCAATAGCACTGATCAGTAGAGTCATAAGCATTAGAACCCTCATTCTATCTCTTCCTCTGCAAATTATCATAATATTTTTATGTAGCTAATGAAAATATTTCTAAATTTTAATTTTGCACCACCATGTAATAACAGCAGACTGATAGGTTAATATTAAGGCAACTATTATACTACAGTGTGGTCAAAGTGAAGCTATGTGTAACAATGTATATACGAATATTTTAATCAAAGTTATGATTACTTACAGTTGTATACTTGTAGCAAAGTCAAGGCTTGGACCAAGTGACTTTTGAGTAAGCTGAATTCAGAATGATTATTGTTTGTAACAGGACAAATATTATATACACTGCACATGGCATTGGACCATCATTGAAAGTTGAATCATTAAAGCAGAGTTTATATAATCGTTGTGTAAGTAAATGAATATCCCTCATTTATAGGTCACATGACACATTCGCTGCACAATCACTTCATTTTGATATTGAGGTTTAATGGTTACTTGATATTAACAATTTTCAGTCCCCCCATGTTGTATACTCCTATACAGTGCAGGTTGCATTAGATAACTACACGTAATGTAGGTCATTATGTAAAGTATGGATGGATGCATAAAGTAAGATCTATCTGGCCTTGTTAGTATTGTCAGCCCTAACTCCAAGCCAGTTATCCTTCTATCATATTATTCAAATGACCTTTCGCCTGAGTTAATATTTTAAGTGGTTTACACTAATAGATTAAAATGGTTAGGTCATCCAAACACACAGCTGTAACTGCTATTTCTATATAATGTAGGAAGTTGCTTACTCATGTAACTAATGCATTTTGAGCAGACAACTCCTTTAAAATGTTGCTGTTGTTTATCAAGTAATCAGTCTGTTTTGGAAAGTTGTACATGTACACTTAGCATTTACTTGCATTGTACATAATTTCAGCGCTATCCCTCCAGTAGCTTTGAATTTCAGGTAGCTGATTTATTTAGGATTGAGTGTTACTAAACATTTGATCTGATGACGCTATGGCTGGTCATGGTAGAAAAATGAATTAATTTGCATATACATTTGTACATATACATTGCCTGCTGGGTAGCATATAGTTTATACATCAACAGTATATATGTCCTGTGTGTAGCTTAGCTAACAAACTGTAATCAAAGTTTGATGTCTGCCATAATTCATGACGGAACTGAGTGCACTCCACAAAGATGTTGCACTGTTTTTACAGATTCTTGTTCTAGCTAATTTTTATTTAGGCAATTGCCCTGCACTTTTTTCATGAAATTTTGCCTTCAATTTAATGTTTGGTTCGGAAATGGTTCTTTTTCAATTAATTTAGAACCTTTCAGAGATTGGCAGTCCAGTGAGTCTACATAATTGCATATTATCATTGAACAGCTTGATTGTGTGTCATTCAGCTGCAAATACTTAGTAGACATTTTTTATTTATTGCAATTTGATGAGCTTTGATAGGATTGAATTGGTTAGTCGATCAGTGTAACTGCAGCTGGAAATATCTACATGTGCTTTCTGAGCTGTAGTAGGTTACCACTTGGAGAAATTGGTAATTCTGTATTGAGTTATTTTGTGATATAAACTCCGCTATTACATGTGTACACTTCACTGCTTGTCTCAGAACAGCATTGTATTATTACAGTATGCCATAATAACTAGTAATTTATTATCACTTTTCTGTTTGTTGATGTTGTGCCGAGCTGCTATACTTGTAGAGATGTATCTTTAATAACCACTGATTTAAAAATAGTAATAAAATAATGGTCTTTAAACATTCTGCTTGTGTCAGGCATGTCGCTTGGTATAGCATACTACAGCATGCTTAGGCATGTCAAATTGGTGCCTAATGAAAATAGGGTGCTGATATATTATGTAACAATGACTTACATGTACAACTGATATATTATGCAACAATGACTTACATGTACTGATATGTTATGTAACAATGGCTTACATGTACATGTATGTTTATCAGAGAGGGGTCCATGGCGGTGAAACTACTGGCCATCTATGACCTCAAAGCTGCCAGCAGCCACCAGAAAGGTTGATTAAGCACTGGGATTTCAGGATATTATATTGTTTTTATGACTGTTACAAATACTCACCATGATGATATCTTACATTATATTGTGCCTGAATAGCTGAGACCAGCAATATTGATTATTGTTATCAAACAGTTTTAGTTATGTTCACTATAATATTACTCTAATGCATATAGTTTCATATCTATCCAATTTTAATGCTAAAGCTGGAAAGTGATGCAATGTTCTTATTTATGCACATGAAGTCTAATTTGCATATATTTTTACATTTACATGCACAAATGTATTATTATTCATATACATGTATATTTTTAGATTCTAGTCTGCTTAATATACAGTCTTGATCCAGCAAGCAAGCTACTGTACATATTGTACAAGCTGCTTTCTCTCTCTACACTGCATCACAATAATGCCCATAATAACATTTTATTTTAAAACTCCTATGCCATATTGACAAGACTTTGCTGTACATTGTACATGTATATGTATTTGTATATGATGTACTTAAATTGAACACATTAATAAAAAGCTATTCAAAACATGAAACATCATACATGTTTCTGCTACATAGTTTATTTCTCTAATTCAGATACATATGAAGTGTTTGATAGGAGATGCTGATGAAAGATGAGAGGAGAAACAAGTATGGCTTCCTGGTTTTAAGCTTATCCACAGAGTGCAGTACAGTAGCTTTCGGAGTGGTGTAGTACATTTATACAGAACAAATAACACGCACCTGTAAAATGAAAGAACATCATTTGCAATACATGCATAGTTAATTCAAGCTTATTTGGTATTTAGTGTAACAGTAACATGTTTTGTGCATGAATAAAGGAGAGGATATGATGAGAGTCCAATGTTAAATATTGAAACTAGTAGTAATACACTTACTCTGTGCTCCAACCGTCCCCAGGAGTCCAAGTACAAATACAATCAGGGTAATCATCAGTAAAACCTTCATCATTTATCACTGTGTCTGTAGAGTATACAGTAAAACTATGAATGAAGTCACACTTTCTGTATCAGCCTAACTGTGTGACAAACTTAACACTATAATTGAGTTTTCCTGGTTGATACTACACTTCAGGTCAAACACAAGCATAACTTACAAGATGTACTTACGTGTACATGTACGCACATACAATTGATATTATAATTCCTTCAATTGTGAGATTCCAGCTTCTCTCAACTACAGAACTCTAGTAGTTTGTTGAGGATGAATGCATTTTATACACCAATAAATATGACGTCAGGATGTGGTCACATGAGCAAACTGGTTTTTTGTGTTAAATAAGAACTACTTCAGTTGTAGGTTATACCAGCTAAAACATTAAAACAAAGTTGTATAGTAGTAGTCATTTCTCTTTAGTGTTACATGTGTGCCGTCCTCCATTACTGTGAACTTTACTTTCAGCCATGTTTTAATACCCAAATATACAGCATATACAGATGCATACTTTACAACTGTGTTTCTGAAAGTTGCATTTAACAATATTATGTGAATAGTGCATCATGAGCTAGTATGTCGGTCTGCCTGGAGAATAGGTGTGGTAATAATTATTGTGGAGAAACATTGGTTCTGTCGATCATCAAGTAAACGGTGATGATCTATTTAATCATATTGCATTGATTCAAAAGGACTTGCTATGATTCAATTTCTATGTTTGCAGTGTAGGCCTATTTGAACAGACTAGACAGTTATGTTAGATATGGCTGTTATACAGTGTAACTGTTTCCACAAGTAGCATTTTACATACATGTGAACAGTACTGCATGACCAATAGTATGTCTGTCGGTCAGAGTTGGACATTCTAAGTGTAGTAGAAACACTGCTGATCATCAAGTAAACAGTGAAGCACTGTAATTAATAATTCCATTACAGTAATTCAAGAATACTAACTTGTCATTGTTGTTAGTGAAATTGAAACATCAGTGACATGTATAACCTGATTAACACTGTTAGAACATGCCTATCTCACATGGCTTTTCAACTACATGTAGATTAAACCAGCAGTTGCAGACATTAATTAGGGAGTAGTGGTGGTCTGGAGGTTAGGCCTACGGACTCCAATATGGGAGTCCCATGTTCAATTTCCCTAAGAGGTCATTGGTAGTGTTAGGAAGAGCATCCAGTCTTATAACAATGCTACTGTGCTCGATACATGTACATGTAGTTACTTTGGTTGGTGAAATAAAAGTAAAAAATGAAAATCAGCATTTAAAATGAATAATAAATTATTTTTGACAGTAGAAAGATTTGCATTTGACTTGGTAAGAGTGCAATATTGAAAGCAACATATCAATTGCAGCATCCAAGATTCTGCATTATAGAATGCTTCATAGTAGTTTTACAAACGCTACAACTAATTCATTCAGTGTCAAATTGTTTTATGATGTTTTTGCAATTTGATGGCAGTTGAGTTGCTATGGTAGATATTTTTTGCCTGAAATGATGTGGTAACCAAAGGGTATCAATCATTAAATGTTGGATTGGAGAGCGTTTGCAGAAATTGCTGTTAGCTGCAGCTCCAAATTGAAATTCACACTATCTGATACATGTATTATACTGTACCCATAATTATTTTAGTTAATATAATCTTTGCCGTATATTACATTCATTACATCATTTATAGGCAATCGGGTATGCAATGTTATACAATAAAGGCTGACAGCTAAAGGAAGGGGCAATGACAAATTCTGAGTCTTTGCCTAGATGTGGACACTTGGTTGACCCTCAAGGAAACGACAAGTCATACATTACTGCACATGATAGACTATAAGCAGCATAATATAACTCGATTATAATATACTATTATTAGCTCTGTTTAGGCTACAGAGTCGTATACTACGTACACATTATAGTTCCACTGTGCTGACCCTCAGTGCTTTTTTGTAAGATCAGTTGAGGGGGCTCTCTACATGTTTCAGGTTTCCTCCCCCTCTCACTGTCTCACATGCTACAAAGTACTCCTATTGCCTTCGCTTGACATTTATAAAACTTGTGGTCAAATGTTTAGTGATTCCGCTTCTTTTTATTATATAGTGTCTCCGCCTGACCAAAATTTCAGTCACTGGCAAGAATATTTTCCGGTCCATACCGGCCTAGTCTGAAAGCTCAATCCTCATTTGTGTGCGAAAAACTTGGGTGTGCCGATGAGCTAGAGTTGGTTTTCTCAGACCAAGCAAAATCCCAGGTAAATAGCCTTTTGAGCCTAGGCAGAACAACCATCTTAGAATTTTTATTTGCGTCCAATGAAATTGGGAGTAGCTCTGCACAGAACAGTTATCCAGGTCTAAAAAAAGATATTTTTCCGGACAACCTCTAGACTGCAAATTGCAACGAATAATGTCGTGGGGTGTTCTGGATTTTGGCCATTTTTTATATGTGATGTTTTTTATGCAAATAGTTTGTTTTTTGAGCTGTCACGGACTTGTTACACATTCATGAAAATATCTGCTCAAGAGACAAATTCCTTACTAAAAAACATCATTAAATATAAAAGAGAGCCAAATGCCCTAACACCTGATATATAGCAAGGTGGTCGTAATACGAGTGGTGCCTTGTGTGCAGACGTCAGATGGGTGTGTAAGCTTGTGAATGTGATCCACTTCTTAGATGCTCGGCTTAAATCATTGCTAGCTTTCAGAAACGAGGTAGCTAAGGCATTAAAGGAGTTCCTAACTGCTTTCATAGTTCTCAGGCTAGCAGCCACCCATCTACTGGCAAATATTGCGCCAATCTCAACAATCCCCTCATTCAAACTAGATGTCACATCTTGCAGCTCTCTTTGGTTTTTTGCTGATGTTAAGATGTTATGTTGTAAAGGTGTTGCGTACACTTGTAGCTACATGTACATGTATGTGGAATGCACCGAAAATGGTCTAGCAGCCCTTCACTTTTCATGCACTTAGTGATACACGAGATTGACTAGCATGAGCTACTTGTTGCCTATTATCATGAGCCATAGGTCCGACTATTCCTCTTTGTGTTTATAACCTCATGGGTATGACCTTGTGTTAGTTGCTCTGGCTTTCGGTTCCGTGAGGAACCTAGGCTAAGAGATTCCTAGTTAAAAACACCACAGAGTTGTATATAACTATATAGAAGTGTCTTCATTGCAGTCCAAGGAACAACTACATGTAACTACTACAGCAAATACTTGTAACTCTCATTTATATAGTAGTAAACTCACTTCCACCCACTTCCGGTGGGGGGAGGGGCGACCAGGGGTCGGTCTTGTACAAAATTATGGATAATCAAGGATGCTCAAATAAATGTTATTAAAAACCGTAATACATCATACTAGCTCGGGGAAAATACTACATTGTATTACTTTAATTATGTAAAATAACTGTTGATCAGTTCTTACAATATGCATAGTCCGACAGAGCGCCGGGAAGGGCGGAAGGGCGGAAGGGCAACTAGGACACAACAGCAGTGGAATCATGAGTCAGCAATGAGGTTTACCATAGCATAATGATATACATGCACCAGGTAACTTGTACGTGTACATGTACAATGTGTGTTCCTAATTCGATGCATGATGCCTGACTATGGCTTCTTTATTAACTGAAAGGTGGAAATTTGTTGAGAGAGCTCCCGGGACCTCCCTCAACAGACCATGATTTTTTGTAGGGGGCTCTAGGGAGCCCAGGGAGCCCCCTACAACAAACACTGCTGACCCTTCTGCAATAATATGGTGTGGAATAGTCTAAGGCCTAGTATCAAGTAAATAATAACAAGCGTACCCATTATAGCTTTAGTATAACACTATTCTATATACCAAGGATAACCTCACAAACATATGAAGGTACAAGTTGCGTAGCTACATGTAAATTTAAAATTTGCAGCCCAGTTGTCAATATTGATAGAAATTGGTGATCACGGACCAAATAAATCGATCAAAAAAGTATTAAGTAATGCTGATTATTTTGTCTGCTTTAATATTGTCCTGAGTAGTAAAATTAATTATTTGTTGTTCAAATTGGTGGATACAGGAGGTAGTGACTACGAAGGTAGTGACTACGAATCTATATCTGACAAGCTAACCAATTCAACATGATTAATACACCAGATAAAAAATCAAACAAACGTTAACAAATGATACTGTGCCAAGAAACGCCTATAACTTTCCCCAGGTATATGTTCATACCATCTGGTTTCTCATGTTCTGGAATAAACATAACAGATAGAAAATTAATGACTGATGCAAGATCAGAGCGTGACCTTCAGTTTACACCAGTAAACATCCTATTGATTATTTTTCACAGCTAAAGATATAACACTACTAAATTACACTCATTCTTAGACTATATGACACGTCTATCCTCCGAAATAATTTTTTATAATTGGAAAATAGCTATATTAAACCCATGACAAAAATTAAATATAGGCTAAAAGAGAAAAACTCTCTAAATAGACAAGAGTTTTGTTACAGATCTATAAAACACTATCAATAACAACATAATCCTTGAAATATGACATACGTTTTGAATTTATGGATTCTTTCACACATGCTAGGATGAGAGATTTGTTTTCTACCACGTACATGTATTTCTACCTTTATTACACATATAATACCATATGTACATATATACACCATCAATACAATATTAAACTCTTTTGACTACAATATAGTGTTACAAACTTGGCTAGGAATGTTTTGGCATTTTGAAAAAAATGATGCTATAAGACAAAACAGCCTATGTGCTTATGTTATCTATTTTTAATACTCTGAAATTAAAAACACACTCTAAAATCAAAACAAGACCTCCGACTTACACAAGTTGATTTTGCATTGATCATTTACCACAGCTAAAAATATAACACTACTATTTAAACTCCTTTTTAGACATGTTTATACTGTGAAATAAATGTATATATTATTACTATGTACAAAAATCATCTAAACACAAAATAGCTATATTGAAAGCGTAACAAAGACATACATGTATTGTCAAACCAAGATCTGCAATAGTGGTTTTTATATCTACATGTAGCAATTTTTACACCTATCTAAACCTATAATACAATACCTACAGTAACCAACCTTACAAGCAGTACCAGACTCGACTATGTATAGGTACATTCATGTTAATAAGTAGTGATTGTACTTCATCATTTATATTCAGAAGGAATCACATATAAATGTACGCCTATTATATATTACAACTTTATAGCAGAAACGTATTTTACTCAGCTGCAATTTAATTATTGATATCTCGCGATATTCTTGTAAATTTACTTTCCAGGAACTCTTCTACATGGAGTTATCCACTCTCTACTAACTATTATAGCACAGGGTAATCCACTTATTTCTACATGGAGTTATTCACTCTCTACTATAATATAGAGTTGTTCATTTTGTACTACATGGAGTTATCACCTCTCCACAATAATATAGAGTTGTCCTCTTTCTACTATATTATGGAGTTTATCTGTTTTTTAATATGCATTTATGAAGTTATCTGCCCTCTACTACATGGAGCTATGCCCTATTTAGTGTAGAAATCATCCACTCTCTACTACAAATACTGAGTAATCCACTACTTACTATATTTATTTTCTACAGCAGTAATGGCTTCTTAATCAGCACAGCAAATGTGTAAACTGGTTAATTACAGTGACTATGAATAATTTCATAACAAGGTGTATATATTTAATTACATGCAATGTACATAAAGTTTACTATACTTTATGGTTATTCTTATTGAGCCTACTACAGCATGAAAGAAAATTACTACTGACATGGCTGCATTACATTGCTTGATGATTACATTGCTGTGATGATATTAACAGTACAATGACTAGTACAATGTCGATGTAATTACATTACAATTACATTACAATTATGTGGTGAGCAAGGCAGAGGATGAGGCAGAGGATGAGGCAGAGGTGGTGGACCTTGACCTAATTCCCTTCAGATGCGTACGTACATGTAGTTTATTTGATTTACATGTGTTTACGATTGCAGAGTCTGACTGCTGTCAACCACTCTCCAGGTGACATACTGTAACTCATGACTTCTGCTCTTTGGGTAAGTTATACAAAACACTGTAAAAGTTCTTTTAGCATGACTTTATATAGCTGTAGAACTGTATATACACTGCATCTTTTTTCCTATCGCTTTTTCCGAGGTTGTGATTGCTAACGAAATGTAATGAACATCTAAACAGTATAGTATAATATATAATTATGTAAATACGAGATTAATCAATTGTTACCTTGATTATTGATCAACAAATTATCAGCCTGTATGATGTTAAATACATACTGCTGCTGCTGGTAGAGGTGGAACGAGACAGCATTTTTGGATTCGAGACAAGATTCGAGACACTACTTCTAAAAGATTCGAGACGAGACTGGGCTTTAGGATTCAAGGGAATTTTTCTAAAAAGTTTGCCAAATTTCATATATCTGTGTGTTATAACTCCAATAGTTTCAATTGCTACTCGGTAAACTCTGT
Organism: Bugulina stolonifera; assembly: GCA_935421135.1. Taxonomy (NCBI): domain Eukaryota; kingdom Metazoa; phylum Bryozoa; class Gymnolaemata; order Cheilostomatida; family Bugulidae; genus Bugulina; species Bugulina stolonifera. The sequence continues at coordinate 14,606,266 of OW285196.1, forward strand.
ATTTTATCATTATGCATTTCAATATAAGGTGAACAGAAGGCTGTGAAACATATTGCACATGTATTCCATATGTACATTACATTGCATGTACATGTATATACATGTACATCGTAGATGGGTACTAAAATAATAAAATGTAATTTGGCAAATTAGTATGGAGTTGTGCTTCCTTTAAGGAAGTAATCTCAAGAGTAGACAACTTCTGGTAAGAACATAACGCTGCATTATGGGAGTGGTGATTGACAGTCGTTAGTAATTCTGTATGACTTGTAGTGATCGACTAGTAGCTCAGCGTTAGCTGCAATACTATTACTAGGAAATCAGTGCTGGGAATGTACATGTAGGTAGTACATGTATTATTGAATCATTTGAATAATAATTTTTTATTTGATAGATTTATTGCTGATTAGCAATTAGTTGCATTATAATTATTAATTCATTATAAATAAGAATTATTAGCTGCTATTTGTTTTCCAGTCTCAAATACTAATTGCCATCTCGAGACGACTTTCGAGACAAGACAAGTCGATACGAGACTCAAGAAATCTCGAGTCTGGTTCCACCTCTAGCTGCTGGGGGTGCCCATGCGATTGTAGAGACGGGTCATTGTTGTCATTATTGCCGGGTGTTGACTGTGGCCATCAATAATAGTATTATGACGAAAATAATTTGCTATCTACTCAGTCACTGCGACTGTTGTGTATAGCCACTAATCCCTGACCTGAAATATAGAACTTAGGTTTTGATATCATGTATTGGGTTCTAAGTCTGCTTCCAACGCTATGAGTTATAAGTTCTTCTATTTTGGTGAAATTACGGAACACTGGCTTCCAACTAATATCAACACATACATGTATTTATTCATAAAAGGCATGTTGTAGCTCAGAGCATTAGCAATGGCAGCGTTGGTTTGTCGTATGTAATAGGTTCATGTTCCCATTTTGGTTTCAAACTAAACTACAAGATTAGTATTGTGTGCAGTAATGTTGTGAAAGGTCACCAACTTCCATAATTATCATGTAGTACTGTACATGTAAATATTGTGTGTGATATACTTTTCTATTTATAGTCCCACAAATGGACCGTTGAAACACAGTCATGCAGAATTACGACTTTTTTGCCGTAAATAATATACAGTAGAACCACTAATGTATTAGACATCATTTAAGCAATACGTTGCTTTTGAAATATCCATATATAATATAACACCGCCTGCATGTATAAAGTATTTACAGATGCACAAACATGTGCAAGTTATTCAATACAATTTCCATTCAATATATTGGAATAAGATACATTCTAGCATACTGGAGACCATTCTAGTTGTTGATGGAACTGGTATATGGTTACCTGTATTTTCATATTACATCAGTAATCATAGGTAAGTGTCCATTGATCAGCGTAGAATACATCACAATGTAATAAGGATTAAGCTGGAATATGTCAACACATCTTAGGAGGAAACGATAAATCCCAAAGATATGTTTGGGGCGAATAATTTTTCCCCAAGATATCTTAAAATAATTTAATTTTTTGCTCTGAACCTTGCTTACACGTAGCTGTTGTATCAAAACTGTCTCAGCTTAGTTCATAACCAATAGTGTTCAATACCTTTTCTGTATAGATTAAGTAGGTTTAATCCCTTCTCTGTAATATTAGTTGTGGTCTGGAGATTTTTTATCGAGCAGATTACACAGAGTTTTCAGGTTTATAATCACATGAATGAATGTAATTTCATCCATTGAGCACTTTTGCCGTTGTTGCAATTTTTATCTTACAAGCGCTTCGTGCTTGGTCTGCAACGCAAGTCTCACTGCATTAGTTGCTCTCTTCGCTCGCGTGTAATGATGGCTTGTGTTCGTGTGCTGTGGAAGACCACTGGTGGCACAGGCATGTTAGAGTGATTCCATGAAGAGTTGTATTCTTTTGAATTAAGAGGACAACTCCAAGTTCGTAGCCTGAGTTCTAACACCAATGAGTCGGGTGAGGTGGTTCAGGTACCTACCCGCCCTTGTTTACCCGCCCTTGATCAGGGTTGAGAGTGTAAGGCAACGACTCTGCCCCAGCAGCGGTGCATGGGGACCCGACCCCAAGATCCTAGCACCAACCGGAATCGAGATACTCACCGGCAGCATTGTAACATACATAAATAACGGGTCCAGGAGGATCTCCGCTGCCGGCATAGCGCGAGTTCCAACACTTATTCGGTGGGTAGGGTGGGTTGAGCACCCACCTCACCCCAGGTCGAGTCCGAGGGCCTAAGGCTAGGGACGCACACCGGCAGCGATGCAAAGAGTCCCGGTCCCAAGGTCCTAGCACCACCCGGAGCTAATCTGCTGACCCGCAACATTGCAACATATATGAATCGTCCTAATTTTCGACCCCAAATCTGATTGGAGGATGGCACACCGCAGACCGTTTCGTCTTTTGTTATGTGATTCTACATGTACACTGTACATGTATATCTAATATATTAGGTATAGATATCCATACATAGATGTAAAACGTATTATGACCCAGAATAAGGCAGAATATCAAATGAGGTAGAGTAAAATAACGTAAATACTACTTATTAAATATTGCCAGCTATCCTTTGAATTGTCTGCAATCGTTATTCAATTAATTTAATAGCAATTGAGATTGAGATTGAAATATACTAAATTATTTAACAAAGCTAACAGCTAACTGGGCTATATAGCCGATGCTGAGATCAGAGTAGTTTCACAACAACTTGAGATAATGTGGGATCAAATGGGTACTGCACTATTTACTCTGAGTGACTCGGCAGCTGAAACAGCTAGGATAATTTCTTGTTTGGCTAATGAGAACCTGGGTGCAAATCTAACAATGGTCTAACATGTTGATCAGAGCACATGATTGTATGTGCCATGAAGGAGTTTGTGGCAGTAGGACTACTAGCTATCAACAACCTCAACTTTGTAGGCAGTCACCAGAAAGGTTCTCCATGATAAAAGGAGATCATTTTGTTTTTTTTTCATTATTACAAATATTCACTATGATACATGTATCTTATATTTTACAGTACCTGAATAAACTTGTACAATTGTACATATAATATTGATTTTTATTAATAAACAGTTACTCTGGTTATTACTCTAACGTACATAGTTTCATATTGATCCAATTTGTATGCCAAAGTTGGAAAGTGATGTGTTACTTTTATTGTGTATTTATACACATGAACGTTAATTCACATATACATGTAAGTGCATAGTACAAGCATATTCCGATTCATATATCTTTAGATTCTAGTCTGTATAATAAGCAGTCTTGATTTAGCAAGCAAGCTACAAACTGCTCTCTCTACACTTCATCACAAACACTCATAATAACATTATATTCTAAAATCCCTATGCCAAGTTCTCATAACGTGTACATTGTATACGTATTTGCTGTACTTACACTAACACCAAAACATTGACAAAAGACTAGTAAAAACGTGAAACGGGAATAATATTTTTCTGCAACATAGTTTATTTATAAAATAACAATATTTGTACATGATTTTGTAGATACAGCGCATGTAAAGCAATTGATGGGATGTGCTGAGTAAATATGAGCAGAGATACAATTGTATTTTTATGTTTTCTTTAAGTCACTCCAAATAATGACCAAACTTTTTTTGACAGTATTTCGGGTTTCCGTTGTTTCGTAAACATCTCATAAAACCGGCATCTACAAAAGAAAAGAACATAATTTGCAATATATTGTTAATTTAGGTTATCCGTCATTTATTGGAAGAGTTCAAACTTCGCGCATGTATAAAGGAGGGGAGAAACATGTAATGATGAAGGTGCACTGCAAAACATTGATAATATTGATAATAATACACTCACAGTCAGCTTCTGCCGTTCCCAGGAGTCCAAGTACAAATAGAATCAGGGTAATCAGCAGTAGAACCTTCATCTTGTATCCTGTAGGGTATACAGTAAAACTATCAACAGAGTCACACTTTCTGTATAGGCATACTTGTGTGACGCACACACCTCTACTAGCAATTAATTTTTGCTGTGGTAGATTCTTACGTACATGATCCCTGCACATTCTGGTAAAAACAGCAGTATAACTTACAACATGATAACTTACGTGTATATGTACAAATGTATGTATGATTTCTTCAAATGTGAAATGCCAGTTTCTTTCAACTATCAGAACTCTGATAGTTTGTTCAGAATCAATTCATTTTATACACCTAGATATATGATGTCATGATGAGGTCACATGGTGAAACTGGTTTATCGTTTTAAATAAGAACTGTGGTAAGCTTAAATAACACAAATTACAAAACAGTAAGACGAACCTATGCAGTAATAATAACCCTCTTAACATCCTGTAATTCCTTACTTCCTGTCAACTGAACGGTCAACTAAACTTTACAGGTAAATATCCAATACACGGCACATAAATACATAATTAATACATCACATAAAAAACATATCACAATAATGCAGTAGAAGATAGTCCTCATTTCATAACCATATATGATGTCACATGCCATCATATAATACTGTAATGTAACATTCAGAGTTCTTCTTTCTGCATTAATTAATTGCAAACTGCGTTACATGTATTTCTGGTGCTCCCTCTAATTGTCACACGATCTTGTCTAAAGTGTTTCTAAGTCAGTCTGTGTACCCCTGTCATGCAGAATTACGACTTTTTGCTGTAAATAATATAGAACTAATAATAATGTATTAAATATCATTTAAGCAATACTTTGCTCTTGAAATATCTATATATACATGTAATATAACATCGCCTGCATGTATAGAGTATTTACAGATGCACAAACATGTGCAAGTTATTCAATACAACTTGCATTCAATATAATATTGGAATATGATATATTCTAGCATACTGGAGACCATTCTAATTGTTGATGGAACTGGTCTGCAGTTACCTGTATTTTCATGTTCTAAGTCAATGAGGTTGAGTAGGGGTCGATTTGTACCTTGCTGTTGTAACGCTGAATACAATGTACATACATGTATTGATAAGCATAGAATACATCACAATGTAATAAAGGTTGAGCTGGAATATTTTAACACATCTTAGGGGGAAATGATTTATCCCAAATATAATATGTTTGGAGTGCATCTTTTTCCCCTAGATATCTTGAAATAATATAATTTTTTGCTCTGAACTCTACATGTAGGTGTTATATCAAGTTTTCTCGGCTTATTTCATAACCAATAGTGTTCAATACCTTCTCCATAATATTAGTTGTGGTTTAGAAATGTTTCATAGAGCAGATTATCATGCTGTTACAGGTTTTTAATCACACCGATGAATATATGATACATATTTTATAAGTATAGCTACCCATACGTGTACATATTCTAAGTGGAATAAGGCAGAATGTATGATAAACTAGCAATTAAGTTAAATGTAAATATTTAGTTAAATGTTGCCACCTCAGCAAGAAATGAGTTGCTAACTACTTTCATACTATGCACATGTATGGTTTACAAAATCAAACACTCTCCTCTAGTTCCTTTCGTGCTAGCTGGTCATCATAGAAAAGGAATTAAGGTACATGTAAGTCTTGATTTGGCTAACAAAATATAAACTGTTCTCTCCACTCTTCGTCGCAATGGCACATGACAACAATATATTCAAAATTGACACAGAAAGATAACTTTTGAGTGAGCACTTTAAGGTTATGTAACTGGGGTTCTCAAAAATACAATTCTTTTTAACACTATATAGGCATTACTACCTGGAAAGGCATAAGAAAAAAATTGGGAAGGTCTAAGATATATTTTTCAAGTTATGGCCCATAGTAATTTTGGGGTCCGTTTACTACAGCTCCAATTTTATGAATGAAATGGCTAGACAGGGAACTCCGTCGTGAAGGCATGACACAATGTTACAGATGCAGAAGAATAATCAATCTTATTGACATAGTACTACATGGTGTATGGCTAACATATAATGCGTGTTTTAACAAGCTTTTTTCTGTTTTTGTAATGTAATATCCCATGCAAAAAATATGTGTGATGTATATTCTTATAAAATACATATATCCACTATTCTAGGAAATAATAAGGGCAGTTATTCTACTAGATATGTTTGTTGGGTTGTTTAGCAGCAGCTAGTGGCAGTCTAAAAGCCAACACAAAACAAAATATGCAAAAAATACAATGATTTGATCCTAGATCTCATATTTGAATAATTACATGTACAGTGTGCGGCTCTGTGGTGGTCTAAATGGCTTGTATATGCGCAGTTTACTAGGAGTTATCCCACCTTTTAATTAAGGGAAAACCTTGCTGCTAAGCAACTGACAGGTTCCGGAAGCTCCGCCTACCTTCATTCATAAAAACAAAATGGCTATAAGAAATAGAAAAGTTGATCGTTTTTAAGCCAGTTAGCAGCATTAGGATGAGTGGATGTTCAATATTTAGTAACATTGCAATGGAATATCATTCCACCAGTACTATAAAACCTTTTAAACTGTAGAGCTTCTTCTAAATAGCTGCATGTCAAATTAAATTAGCAAATTAATATTTTATTTTTTCAAATTTGAACAAGTATTTTAAATCTGCTTTATTAAGAGCTTTATTTGAATTATTAAGGATTTGTTTATATGTAGCCCCTATGATGAAAACTTGCTGAAAATGAATTTGGTTAGATATCTGAGCAAATGCTGCTCTATTTCGCTGTGGTTGACGCCAAAAGTTGCTAATTTTAATTTTGATAGTGGTTCAAAAAAGGGATTTCCCAGAGTTTTTGAAGCATCCACAAAGCCAAATAACTAATCAAAGACAAGCCCCCTTCTTCATGCTTCAATTGAGCTAAAACTATCAATAAATTGGCTACTACTGCAAAGTGAAGTGAGATAGTTGACGCCAAAGTAATGTGAATAACGCAACGTAAATTGGCCAAAATCAAGAGGGGATAACTTCACATGATATACGTGCCCTGCAGTCTAATACTATCCTACCTGTTCCTAAACACTTATAGAAACACCTGCACATGCTAGTTTACCTTATGGAAAAGAATTTATTCTACAAATAAGACAAAACTTAGATAAGGTTTTACAGGCAAAAAGCCAGCATAAGAAAAAGTTCTAGGAGGCCATTATTTTATTTTATCTCTTCATAACACCAGCTTAAGTAAACATTCATGCATATTTAACAGTATTATGCAATGATTCAACTGAAAAATAAATTATTCCAGTAACAGCAGGCAAACTTCATAGCGCTGTTTTCGGTCTTTGACCCCCTGTAACGTTGCGTCATGTGACTTAATGCTAACACTGAAAGCTGTTCAGGCCCTTTCAGACATGGTTAAACATGTGGGAAAATTTTCGAAAGAAAATTCAGACCCCAGTTACATAACCTTAAATATATACATTGATTTTGAAATTAGATGGAGCTCTTGTTAGAAAGTTTAGTTGGGGCAAGGCCCAGAGGTGCCTTTGAGCAGATCATACAATGTAGATCTTATGGCTAACTGCACAACATGTTGAGTATGGAGCAAAACAAAGATCCTTGCAAATACTAGTCCTGTTGGTTTGGGTGACGTACTCATTCAGGAGCAGACCGGTGAGGATCTAGCTGTTGCTTATGACCATACCACTCTATCAAGGATGAAGCGCAAACACATATATAGTCAAGCTGAACTAGCAAAAACATGAAATGTTGTATATATTTTTCTGCAGCATAGTTTATTTATCTAATTTAAATACAATCATATGAAGTATTTAATTTGACATGCTGACCAAATATAAGAAGAGACGCAAGTGTGTTTTCCTGATTTCTTCAAGCAATTATTTATTAGAATCGCATTTACTTCTGCAGTAGTCCATGTCTCTGTGTTCATGCCAGCAAGCAAGACGACAGTAATCTACAAAAGGAAAGAACAATAATTGCAATACATTGTTAATTTAAGTTATTTGCCAATATTTAGTGTAGCGGTACATACTCTGTAAATGTGTAAAGGAGAATCATTTATAATAATGTAAATTTGCAATACAAAAACTATGCAGAATTGATAATAATATACTCACAATTAGCTTCTGCCGTCCCCAGAAGTCCAAGTACATATACAATCAGTGTAATCAGCAGTAGAACCTTCATCATGTATCACTGTGTCTGTAGAGTATACAGTAAAACTATGAATAAAGTCCCACTTTTTATATAGGCCTATCCTATTTCTGAGCCACACACACACACTAGACAGTGTGTGTGTGTGGCTCAGAAGTAAGATGGGCCTATATAATAATAGTATACAAATGCTTCAATTTTCAAAAATTGAGTTATTGGCACCAGTGTATGTGTGACTGAACACACATCATTTTCATTTTTGTTGTAGAGTTTTATCAGCTCTGGTTGCTTCACACTTACATGTAAGTGACAATTCAATTAACTGTTGGTGAATGACAATTAATGAACCAATTAGATACTGCCTTTGTTTACCTAATTCAAAAAACGGTCATTGTTTTCTGCGTGACACCAATGATAATTTAGAGTGAACGTGTAAAAACCTCAATATGCATTGATTCTCTATTTAAAAACCCACATAAATCCTAGATGAAGTCAGCATCTACTATCAGTACAGCATGTACATGTATTACCAGTGACAACAATACCACAAGAACAACAATAACGCTTATACAAATTCATACTATGTAACTTCATTCCCCACTCCATCCCTCTCCACTACTCTACTAATCTCACCTTAGCCAGAATGGTTGTAGACGTCACTAACAAAAGTTTGAGACCACCTTTGTTTTAACTGACGAACACAATGTAAATGTAAATCACCTCTGATATGCTGTTTGCGAGTTTGTTTTCTAATTTTATTGTGATGCACTGGTTTGTTCTGGGTAAAGTAGACCTGAGTAGACATTGTGTCATGAGTTTTGGCTTGCAACATGCTTACATAATAGCATTCAGAGAGATTGTTGCAGTTCGATCTGTTACAATTTCTGCTTCAAAATAGGTGAAAAAAGTTTACTCTCGCCATGTGTAGGAGCACAAATAGTAGCTCTTTGTAGCGTTGGACATTCAGAGAGGCAATTAGCAAGAAAATTTCACTGCAGCAAAACAGCAGTTAACAGAGCACTCAATTGATAGAAGCAGGACCCAAAAATTTGAAGACCGACAACGCTCTGGACGCCCATGAGCCACTACATCAAGGGAAGACAGCATAATGCGAAGGGTTGTGGTGCACTCACCATCAATTTCACTCACTAAAATCAAATCACAAAAGTGTAAGCATCACAACAATGACCATTTCAAAATGTCTTAGCAAAGAATTTGGCTTGAATTCATGTAAGCTGGCAGCCAAACCTCGTCTCACAAATGCTCTGAAAAAAATGAAGATTAGAGTTTGCTAAACAGCAATCCGATAGAAAATTTATAGACAGTGCTGAAGGACAAAGAATTAGAAAAGCAGCCATCAAGTGATGAAGACTGTCTGGTGCACTGAGATCAACATAGACTATCGCAGAAAGCTAATAGAGTGTATGCCGAGGGGGGCCCGACGCTGTAATCAGCAATGATGGTGGACACACAAAATACTGAGAAAAGTTTTAAAAATATTGTGTCATATCTTTTGTGAACTTGAAAACTGCATTGGTGTATAATTTCCAATATGTATTTATCTTATACAGCAAAAGATTTAAATAAAACAGCATTTATTACTGTAAAACTAATGTGGTGCATTGCGTTATTGAGTGGTCTCAAACTTTTGTTAATTGACATGTTGTATGATCTATCCAAAGATTTGCTTACACAACAAAACAAAGCACATTGCATGGTTAAAATTGAAGTACAAAAACCATGTCTGACAGCATCAATTAGTTATTCTCGAAGTCAAATTATGCTACAATGCAATCATATTATAAATTTAAATGAATAATTGTTATATGATGCAATGCATGCACAGTGTATAATTGCACCCTTGTTGAAGTTAAAATTTCATAGATATAGTTAATACAATTTGTTGTTATGTTTACAATTTCCAAATACTCAAAAATAGTAATACAAAAGTCAATCTTCTAACCAAATTGCATGCACATATTGTACTCTGCAGCACTTAAGACATTTGCACTCTTATCTGTTTTCCAGTAGAACAACTGTCCTAACTGCAATCACAAATTGTTAAATCTGAGAGTTTTTCTCACTGCAAATATGTAAAAGCACTGTACCTGGACTAGTAAACCAATATACATGTACAACCTAGACACTGCTTTTCGTGGGGATCTTTTGATAAGAAATGGCAATTGGAGCACCTCAAATTTTGACATTGCATTATCCACAATTTATATTGTGCACACCTAGGACATTTGAATACCAGTTGCATAAATTGATGATGCAAGTCTTGTATTATCAATTTAGATTAGTATGTAGAACCCGATAAAACAGCAGTATAACTTCATGCTACTTACATGTATATTTATGTGAGCTTCCAGTCGTCTCAACCATCAGAACTCTGATAGTTTGTTCAGGATCAATTCATTTTATACATCTAGATATATGATGTCATGATGAGGTCACATGGTGAAACCGGTTTATCATGTTAATAAGAAATGTGGCAAGTTTAAGTAACACAAATTACTAAACAGTAAAACAAATCTATGTATTAATAATCATCCTCTTAACGTCATGTCATTTCTTACTTCCAGTCAACTGAACGGTCAACTAAACTTGACAGTTAAATATCATTGACACAACAAGTCATATACATAATTAGTCCATATCATATACATATATAACATAATTATCGCCATGATGCGGTAGAAGATAATCTTTATTTCATAACCAAATATGATGTCACATGTCACCACATAGCATTATATATTTAAAATCAGAAGTCTTCCTTCTCTCATCAAGTAATTGCAAGCTGCATAAACCCTTGTTACGTCTGCCCACCGGATATTGAAATGACAAACTGTACTGGGAAATAGCACCATAAAGTTTCTAGCACAGGCTTCAGACATGAATAACTTACTTCCATGGTTCACTAAATGGACTGACATTCTATTAATGAATCCAGAGTGCAGATAACTCCTTTAAAACATCACTGCACCTGTGTTCCAAGTAATCTATCAGCTAGAAACAATGTATTATGGTTTAAAAGTCATTATTATTCACAGGCCTACACTGTACATGTACATTATAATTCAAATTATGCATGGAATACAATTGCTTGTATATGTTAATACAACATGTACATGACTGAATATTTCATTCTTTTTTAACGATTCACTAATGTTTATCTTTTTATTTCAGTTGTAAAGTGTACATATTGCACAAGTAGATCATTATTGACCACCTTGGTATAGAAATCTAGTGAATGAATCATAACATGGTAGAGCAGATGTCGCTATGGATGTACATGAGTACTATCACAAAACATTTTTCACGTTTTGTTTCTCACCAGTTTAGCAGTAATATAACAATACACACTTGAACTGCAATATCAGTTTAAAGTCACATGCAGTAGAGGAACTAGCTATTCGAATATTAACTTGAGGAAAGTAAGATATTTACATGTAAGACTGGTAGTTTGGATGGGAATATATTATGGAGTTGTCTTACCCTACTCAAGCCTAACAAGAGAACACAAACCTTGAAACAAAACCTTTTCACTCAGGTAGGAATTGCTTTCCCATTCATCTTAGGAGATAAGGTTGACCAACTTCAAGTTATAACAAAAATAATGAGGTATGTATGGTACCTGAGGGTTTATTATGGTCAAATTCCCACGTCCTGGACCATATGCTCAATATAAACAGGAAGTATAATAAACAGGAAGTGATGCTCTCACCCAGTAGCTATAATGACAAATTACAGGACCCAGACTACAGGTATATATTCATATACACATACTGGTAATAGATTACTACTTGGTATCTACAATGCACATCGTATTATTAATAGACTAATGGTAGACATCATACACTCAAGCAACACACAGCAGAAACAATTGTATGCATAGATGTAAATGAGTGTCCCATACAGAAAATGAGTGTCAATATTTAAAGTCCTCTGCTTATAAATTGCACACATCAGTGTACTGTTCAAATAATTATTATACCACATTGCACTGACTAGCAACTTGATATAATCCCAAACTAGAATAATACAATCAATTTCCATCTCCTATCAGTTGAATCTTTCCAACTACCAATATTGTCTTATTTGTTAATTAACCTTTCTTCTTCTGACTTAAGTTTGCTTGTTTCTGACTTGTTGTATAATTTACTGTCTACCCCAAATTTCGTTACAATAGACTGGACAATGGACATTAGGAGAGTAATGCTACACAAAGCTGTTAGTGTAGAGTACATCAGTGTCATCGGTCCAGTTATGTTGAATAAGACAGAAACTGATGGAGCAATAATTGCTGATCCGGCACATCTGGCAGTCATTATTACAGAGAGAATGTAGTTGTTACCTAAAACGAAATACATTGTAAGTTATAATACCAAAAATATAATGACATGTTATACACGTGAAAATCTAGTATTAACTACAGACCTTCAATAAATTGAATCAGGGGGTGCAATGCAATAACGAAATTAACATGACTATATCGAATTGGCAATTTTGATCAATATCGTCGATTGGTAAAAGACTGCTAAGTACTAGACGTATCAACTGACCTGGTAAGTGTTTTGCAGTCCATGACACTTTGGCCCCGGTAACTGTGGCAAAAGATATGCCCAATACTGCACTGAAACACCAAAGTACAACTGCTGACTTGGCAGCAAACAAGACCAGGATTACAGCAGCAGCAGAGCCAATAATTAGGTCAAACATCAGCATCTTGAATGGGCTGAGCACTCTGGCAATCCATATACCTAGAATATAACCAGGTTAAACGCACAACCAGAAGATCATGTTGAAATATTCCTAAAGTAGTAAGAAAAAGGTTCACCTTGATTTCACAACTATGGCAAAACTTGAAGGGAACAACCATGTAACATTAATATTGCTATTCAAAAAACCTATGTGGATAAAAGTACTATGTACACAAACTACATATTACTACGTTTATAAGTAAATAGAATAAGGATTCCCTAGCTACATGTATATGAGGTGCACATTAATACCATGATTTATAAACCAGCATACGATACAACGATGTACCACATGTCAAATTTCTAAAATGCATATACATATAGCTATATATTTTATGCTATGCCTACAGTACATGCTGTACAGTACTCTGAGGTTGGGATATAAATATCATAGATAGCCATCCAATACTGTGACAACTCTCACCGTTCAAGCGTCCAAAGCACATGGCTGCCCAGAACACTGATGCAGCATACGCCCCGTCAGCTTTGCTAAAGTGCAGCGGTCCCAGGACTGCAAACGTGGTTAGCAAGTTCCCATATGTTTCCTCAGTACCAAAATATAGCATAGACTGTATGAATAATAGCAATATTGTAGTTGATAGTGGAGTTGTGCACTCTTTAAATGAAAGACTAGTAGACTGTGATGTGCTCTCTCCTTTATTTTTTATTGGATCTCCACTTTTCCAGTAGAGTAGAAAAAAGAGGACCGCTGGAACGGACAAAACTGAAGCCACTATAAGGTAATATAGATGGACACGGGACTTTGTTGGAATACTGTCTTCAGCCGTTGACAGAGATGTAAGATTAGAAGAGTTAGAATATCCGAAAGAGATTGTAGAGTTCCTAGATGGCACTGATTCTGCTGGTGGTATAGAATCTGTGTCATGATAAGCGCTAAAAGAGTAATTCAATTTGACTACTATAATATCAGCATAATATACATGTAGTACATGGATATAGTACAGACAACAGTCTGAAGGTACCACACATGTGAATAGGTAAATACATGTATAACTTCAGATTGACTAGTACATAGTTAGCAGTTAACTGAACGTTCCCTCTGCTGGTGAACTATTGACATTAAAATAATGATCAAATTCTGTAATGGAGATAAGTGGAAAGATATTGTGTCATAAATTAGACTGCTGGTATATGTAGAGGTCAGTCTATGACATGTAGGTATGCCTACCTGAGGTTTGAGTGGATAACTCCAAAGTGGTGGTTATGGATGTGAAACTTCTCTCGCGCCAGCTGAGAAAGAAAGGGTCGGGCTACTATTGGCCCAACGACACAACCGAGGGATACAAACAGGTAAACAGTTTGGAGGAACATGCCATTCCGTTTCTTCCCTCCAATCCTTATGCATATGGCACATACTCCTGCAGGTGAGAATTCAGAGTTCAGAATAATCACTGAGCTCTGGCAAAGACAACCGATTGATCTTAGATCGGCCAGCTACTGCAATTATTTACTCTACTGTAACTGCCCAAACCTATGCCTTCCCATGTTTGTTCAAGACCTGAAATTAACTACTAATCCTCCTACTCTAGTAATAATTAAGTATTATTTGTAACATCAACCAGCGTAGACTTAGTTCTTAATGCAGAGGCCAAGTACTAATGAACGGAGACATGGTACAAACCAATAGCTTGGACTCCGAGGACAGTTCCTTGACCAAGAAACAAGAGACACATCAGCACTGAGCTCTTGAATGCAGGGATCAATGAGGAGCATACAGCTTGGAAGAACATAAACATAGAGAGTGCAAACTCATTGTTCAATCTGTAAAATATTTGGCTAGTGTAATTGACAAAATATGGAAGCTGGTACCATCTTCTAGGGTATTATTGTTTCAGTGTTCACCACATTAACACCACATTAACACTACATTAACACCACATTAACACTACATTAACACCACATTAACACCACATTAACACCACATTAACACCACATTAACACCACATTAACACCACATTAACACCACATTAACACCACATTAACACCACATGTACATTGCACTTTGCTAGGGGTATTATAATTATATAAACATACAATGTGTTGGTCTGCATATCTACAATGTAGATTGAAATGCCACTGATTAATACTGCCATGTTTGCAGGGTATTACTATTGGCAACTAAATAGTGTAGCATTATAAACAGTAGAGTAATGGGGTGTGTTAGAAAGACTATCCACTTCAAGTATTTCAGTTGCAACAATCTTTAACAAAATGGCTACCAATTTAATTCTTGCTTCAGGTTACAAATTCAACCGTCATTCAAGGAAGTCAACTTACTCTTGAAATACTCTCTTTGCAATTAGTGATCCAATAAAGTTCCCAGCCAGCTGTGACACAAATATCCAGGCTCCTTGAGCAACTGTAAGAGATGCGATCTCTCTCAGGTCTATCAGGGTCGGGCCAACTGAACCCAGTACCATACCCTAAGTAAACACAAGCATACTTTATACATACATGTAGCATATGACACACATGCTACCTTAGTTTAGCAGCTACCAACCTTGACACAAAACGAGAAAAAACCACTTCCCTCGCCCGGTTACAACATCTGGAATACTTTTGACTAATATGGTATAGAATGTGCATATACAATGCACATACAATGTATATACATTGTATAATATATATACAATTGTACATTGTATGTTGTATTGCAAAATGTGGGCACAAAAACCATTTCTGTGTTTCTGAATGAACAATGTGAAAAGCCAGCCCTGTTTTTGAGACTCGCTTCCAGTAACTGGCAATTGCTACAAATAGTGAAACCTAACGTATAATATTGTCTATTGTAGGTAATGTTATTGTTCTACTTACTCTACCAAAGAAAGACAATATGCAGACCATTAGCTCAATTATAACCATCTTTGTGATTGGCTGATCTACCTGATCCCCAGAGCTAGTTTCTTTCAACCCTGCATTGGTCTCTGAACCCTCAGCCTAAGAGCATACATGTAAATATTATTATAACTAAATAATTGGGATAATAATAGCAATATGAGAGGTACAGCGTGTGCAGCAGGTGCCTGCTCCAGGAACAGGTTTGCTCAATTTATAGGGATGTTTATTAGACCTATATTATATAATATTTAATCATGCATCGGCTATGCGTATGGTATCAAAGTTAAGAGGGCTTCAAACCTGTCAGACAAAAGCTACATCTATGCGAAATCAGGTAGGCTCCCTATCAATACCATAATTATTCTGGTTAGTATTATACAGTTACTAAATATTATTATAAATGTGCCCATGATTTATAATTGTATACCAATTAATACTAAGTGTTAGCGCCATTAATTATTTCATACAAAAAAATTGGTTGAGCGAGCCCAAGAGGTTTGGTATTCCCGGATTTCCTTGAAAGGTGTGCATCAGTAGAATATAACATACAGCAGGTTTCTTCATTGTTTAGTAGGCAAGTAAGCAATATTCCACATTCTACATGTAAAAATACCAGTATTATAACTATTAGCAGTCCTACATTAGTAGCCCTACAAGTAGTCCTACAGGTACATTATCATGGAGCCCCTGGAAGAAGAATGGCATAATCGTGTTTTGGTGAGTTAACTAACTAAATGTTAGTATTTGTTTCTTCACCATAAGGTTACATGTAGCTTGCTGTAAACATGCAGATCTGCTGAGGTTGATGTAAATTGACAGAAAAATTTGGAAAATGCTGGCACAGGCCCAATATCATCTACATGTACTTAACCTCTATAAATAGATGTATACCACAGTAACAGCAAAAACTTGCATTGATATGCTGTGTATAGAGTAACCTGTGCATACAGTTTTCCTGTTACAGTAGAATGACTCTTGTAATTACAGCTTACTAAACTTGAGTTACACCTCATTACGTCCAGCTGCATCTCCTCAAACTAGATTTTGTTGTTTTCATACAGTAATGGTCCTAATCATTTGAGCTACAAGCTCAATTTGAGTTTTAAGCCAAATATTTGTATGATAAAAATAGAATCAAATAAAAAACACAGTTGATTTGGACCACCTGTATCTCCTCAAACCATAGCTCATACACATCTTGCTATAGTTAGTGGAGATGGTGTACCCACTAACAACTGTTATAATGTGACTGTTATATTCGTATAGGGTGGCCTCTTTAGCTGCCCATAAAATTGATTAATGACATCAATATTTAATCTAAACAACCTCATATATGTCACATTACTGGATATAAATGTAGTATATGTCACATTACTGGATATAAATGTAGTATATGTCACATTACTGGATATAAATGTAGTATATGTCACATTACTGGATATAAATGTAGTACATTCCATTGGCCTAATTATGAAAAAATATGCTTGGCTTGTTGTGACTGCTGGTAGGATGACTACTAGCTACCCAAGGCTAGAGCTACCTACTACTTCAACATTCATATTCTTATCATTCTTACAATTATAATGATAGGTTTTCACAAGTTGAGTAGCTTACAAGAAATGTACATTAATATAAAATGTAAAATAGTTAACGCGATGTGTTTCAGCAATAATACTGTCGTGTAATTATTTGTGATTCCCTGACAAATCTTGTCGACTGACGGGCAATTAAACAGTGCTGGTCTCACACAGTTACAGATTGCTATACTTGAATTTTTACTTTCACAAACTACTAAGTATGTAGGCACAGTAATCCAGGAATATTTGTTCAGTGTTAGTAATGAATTTGTTAGGCAATGGGAGAGCAATTAAATTAAATTGTAATTCCAATGGTAAAATCTGTAGGGTTGTACAATGTAGTCACATGCCTAAATCTCTTAGGCTTGGCAGCCAACTAGGGTATAGTACATAAGAGTATTATTATAGTACCTACAGAGTACCAGGACTACACAGGCTAAACCAAGCAGTTTTAGTGATTGTCTAAGGTGCACCGTAGTATGCAAGATTAAATGAACCTCAATCATTCAGTTTACAGCTTGGCAAGTGAATGTACACCAAGCCTAAATCCCCTGGTGTCTGTTCCGTAACTGACTATGCAAGTAGTCCTTCCAGCTTCTACATGCTCATAAAATAGTATTAAATTTAAATAGCACTAACCAATATCTGCTGATTGTCATCTTTGTTTGCTTCTTCATTTATATTTACAGCCTGGTTAAACTCTGTCTCTCTTAGTGTATCGTATCCACCGTGGTTTCTCTTTGCCATTTCTTCTCACACTGCTAAGCTAACATTACTATTATAAGACTATATTGCAATAATACACCTATTCACATTTAGCTTAACAGCTATATGTGCCATGCATTGATAAGTATATGGAAATACTTACATTGTACCACTAGGCTGTACACTGGCATTATTCACTTTGAAATCTTTGATTGATGGACTAGTAATCACACAGTTCTTACACAATTTTATAGGATTATGCATGACTGGGTTTCTATGGTTACACAAAGTTTTACAATTACTTGGGGCTTGCTACGATAATTATGCAAGCCCAAAGACTAACCACTCTCTACTTCATGTACATGCAGCTATCCACTCTCTACTATGTGTAGAAGGAGTTATCCTCTCTACTACAAGTAGATGGAGTCATCAACTCTCTACCACATGTAGATGGAGTTATCAACCCTTTGCCGCATGTAGATTGAGTCATCCACTCTCTACTATGTGTAGAAGAAGTTATCCACTCTCTACTACATTTGTATGTGTAGAAGGAGTTATCCACTCTCTACTATGTGTAGAAGGAGTTATCCACTCACTACAACATTGTGTTAGTTATTCACTAGCTGCTTATTGCCTGCTTATTGCCCAGCGGTATATGTCACACACCTGTTGTTTGCTACTTCAGACACATCAACATTAATTCCATAAATTCCTAACCTTCGTCTCCCACAGAGCTAAACGCTGTAGGGAGTGTTGCAACAGAAATGCTGTACAGTAAAAGGGTGAGATCATGATTAGGCTAGACTATCTTACACATACCTTTGATGAAAAATGCAAATTAATAAATGTATAATGGATTGCGGAATCGCTAAAATAGAGTTACTCATGGAAAAAAGTGGATGTCTACATTATTATCACCATATTGAACTCTGATAATAATATTCGTTAGCCATAGCCACTCATGCAGTAATCAGAAAATGCTACATAGTACTTTCTTTGTGTACACTTTTCTGACCATGTTAATGACACTTCAGTGGAACTTCTCTGTCCTGCTGAGTGTGCAATTTGTTCACTAGTTTACAAAATAATTCTGAACCATCTTCACAAATTATATCAGACAGGACAATCACTATTTTCTTGCCGATAATTATGATGCTATTAAAAATTGTGGTGATCGCTTATCCATATACTGTACACTGCAAACCTTGTATGTAATTATAAATATTATACATGTACATCTACGTGTACATCCATCATAATTGTGTAATTGTTTGCAACTTACACAATTATGTAGGCGGTTGGTTTAGTATGATAAATAGGCTATAAACCTGTTTATGTTTGAACCTACGCACCTACTGCAGATAATTTGTCAGAATGCCCCATTTCCAGATATATCACTGCTTAATTAAAATTAATGCTAAAATGGTACCAACATCACATGGAAGTCATACATTACGTAGCGATGGATCTCATAAAATATTATGGCATTCCAAATTGAAATTTTTATTTAATTGCATGATTACTTCCTTTAGACCTAAGACTAAGCACACTCCCTGACGGAAATTGTGGAAGTTGTGGCAAAATCGCCCATCAGTGGCATATATATATAAAGCTGAAGGTCTCAAAGGTCGGGCATTAGTCCTATATTAAAAGAAAGGAAATCACTTGTGCTGAAGGCAAGTAAGTACAAAAAATACAGTGTAGATTAAAGCTGACATCGTATAAAGCTAGTAGATGGTGTAAATAACTGTCCACACCCAAATTTTATTAATTCATAACAATTTCCTTATATAGTTGAATATCAATTATGTGAATGTTCTCTCCAAATACATTGTCAAGATAAATTTACCAACTCAATAGCAGCTTAATTCTGTCGAGATGTGCATTGTACATGTAGATACAGTAATTGTAACAAAGGCAACCTTTGCTGTCTGATCATTTATATCCATGTCGAGTGTATCAGGATGATTCATTATGTAAAACATACTTGGGAAAAACCAGTAAATACTGCACTATTGATAGTGGCAACTATAGCTGACTGCTAAATTAAACCGCTGTAATTGAATACCCTTCACAGAATAAGTGTGCTGCAACATGAGGGTCCATCTGATACTACTCCTTTTCGTCTGCGTTACGCTTGTGTTTGCAATGGCTCAAGGACCAGGTAGAAGACTAGGCAGAAGACGTGGTGGACCAGGTAGAGGACGTGGTGGACCAGACAGAAGACTCGGCGGGCCAGGCAGAAAGCGTGGCAGAGGACGAGGTAGAGGAGGTAGACCTGGACCAAATTCTCCCCTAGGCCGTACGTAGTTTATTTGACATACATTAATTTGCTTATAATAGTTGCGTCTGACTGCTTTCTATCCAAATTTAGTCATGAGGAAACACTCTCTATCTTCCGACAAATTGATTTGTGCTCGTCATGCAGATTATGCAAGTAATCTAATTAAATATGTTATCATCGATCTTATAAACGATATAATTATTACAATTTACATAAATTCAAAATTAATCAGATCAGTTGAAAGGTGTGATGCGGCCTCAATTTGTTGCATTTTGGTGATGTTCATGTTGCCATGCAAAGAGACATGTACACCATAGCATAAACGCATAATGTTTTGATGCCGCAAATGTGATAGATTCACCTGTTGGCTTAGCCTTTGCTCCCATAAATGCATCACTTCATTCCCCATTATTTAGCTTTTATGCCGTGTTTAAATTTGCTGCGTAATAGGGTATACACAATAACAATGACTTCCATGACACCATCCTTACTTTGTAGAGTGTTTGCAACAGTGCAGGATGCAGTGTCTATCCACCACAACAACAACTGTTGTACCAGGCCCACTCGTTGGCCGCTAAGAGACCACACTCTATCACACTACTCTGTCTAGCTCTGTCTAGCTCTGTAGCATGGCACAACTGATTGATAGACTCTAATAATAATTGGCATATTATACCTCACTTCCTGTATTTTCACACAACTAATCATTCTTGAATATTTGGTTACGTTACTTTATATACACTTCCTGTAATCATTGCTTGATGAGATGAAATAAAGGAATTATTATCAGCAAAGTTTACAGTTTAAATTATTAAAGTTAAGATTTAATTTCTGAATTTCTATATCCACATCCTTCTTCTCTCTGCTGCATCAGATCTACAGGTTGTATAGGGTACATAGTACAATGTATACTAACAGTTGGCTGAAGTAATCACAGAACCCAACATTAGTCGATACATGTATTATGAGCTTGGATTCGCTGCCACAAATACATGACAAGCTTACTGGGTGCAATTTGAGATTTAAGCAGCAATTGAGGCATGAGCTCTAGTAGTACTGAAGGTAACCCAATGTTATCAGTCTGCTAGCATCAAGCAAGAGTTGCCATTTTATTTTTATTGATATTGTTTTTCATTATCTTGACTGGCATTTCTGCATTATATTGTCATAAATTCATATAGATTGATCAGGACCATGTTTTAGCTTCATAATTAGCATATACTATTTATATAATATGTACAATCATGTACATGTATACAGTATGTACATCTACATGTATATTTTATGAGTATCTTGGTCAATTACACAAATCGCTGCCCTAGTATGCAAATGTCCTAACTGCTTCAATTTTCAAAAATTGAGTTATTGGCACCAGTGTATGTGTGACTGAACACACATCATTCTCCTTTTTGTTGTAGAGTTTTATCAGCTCTGGTTGCTTCACAATGAGAATGCAAATGTCCTATGTGCATTCCTGCCCCATGCTCATTCTTGAATGCAATTGTCCTAAGTGACAATTCAATCAACTATTGGTCAATGACAATTAATTAGCCAATAAGATACAGCTTTTGTTGATCTAATTCAAAAGTCAAGCACTGTTTACTGTGTGACATCAACAATAGTTTAGAGGGGGTGTGTAAAAACCTCAGAATATAAAGCAAGATCTCTAGCTAAAAAACCCACCTAAATCCTAGATGAAGTTGGCATCTGTTACCAGTATGCATCAGCATGCATCCCTGATGACAGCAATATACCACAAAAACAAAAACAATGCTTGTAAATTACATCATTTCCCACTCCATCCCCCTCCACTACCCTACTGATCTCACCATAGCTAGAATGGTTGTATGGTTAAGATTGAAGTACAAAAGCCATGTCTGACTGCATCAATTAGTTATTCTCTAAGTTATAAGCTACAATACACATTAATTGCACATGGAAATGGATATTATAATTATTTGACACATCGCATGTACACCGTAATTGCATCCTTGATGAAGTTCGAATTTCATAAATATACCATAATACAATATGTTGTCATGTTCACAATTTCTAAATACTTAAAAATAGTAATATACAACTCAATCTTCTAACCACATTGCATGCACATATTGTACTCAGTAGCACTTAGGACATTTGCACTCTCATTTCATTGTTTTCTGGTAGAACAATTGTCCTAACTGCAATCAAAAATTGTTAAATCTGGGAGTTTTTCTCACTGCAAATATGTAAAAGCACTGTATCTGGACTAGTAAATCAATATTCAACCTAGACTCTGCTTTTCGTGTAAATATTTTGATAAGAAATTACAATTTGGGCACCTCAAATTTTGACATTGCAATATCTCCACTTTACATTGTGCACACTTAGGACATTTGCATACTAGGGCAGCGAAATAGCCACCTTGACTACACACCGTGTTCCTGGCATAGTATGGTAAGTTTCAAGTTGATACCTAATGCGTCATAACACCATACATGTAATGTAGTAGCTGGAAGAGCAACTGAATTGTATTTTACAATCACAGGATTGGTAGAGCACACTAATTATCAAAATAATGGTAGAGTCAGCATGGTGAGGCACGCATGAAATATCTGCTACTGTATTTATGTTAGTAGAATGAAATTGGACCAGTTAGTTTTCAAGTGTAAAACCATTTAATATATTTATTTTGACATCTAATAATAATTTGGTACAGCACTAACTCAAAAGATGACAGACTAAAGCGGCTCTCTGGCTTTCCATTAGTTATTTATCACACAGTATTCGTATACAATAATTAACCTATACAACACTATACAGCGTCTTCTCTCATAGCTAAGTTAGTTCCCACTCTTGGTGCCGTTAGACATTGATGTATTACAGTATTTGTGCAAACATGTTAATCGTGTCTGAGTTACTAGCAAACAATATCAAACAGATTCCCATTTAATGTCGTGTATTCTGTGCAAGATTCTGATTGGCCAATACAACACTTTTTATTCAAATTAACTCTGTAATAAAACAACTCCTCGCCGTGCAGTTTTGCAGTTTCAAAGTTAGTAGGTAGCTCTGGGCTACAATTTGTGAGTTGCCTGCTCTTTAAAGCTGTGTGATGGTGAAGCAAACGTGTTAGACCAAACGTAAAACTAATATAACATAATAATATATATTTTGTAGAGAATTGACACCCTATTATAATGGTGAATTTGACCACTAGAAATTATATAACCCTGTGATACTTAAGTGTTGTCCCGTTAACTTTTTATGAAATTGTATAAATAAATCAGTGGGAGTTAATCACGTTATGTAATGGGCAGGAGCAGCATGCTGTGGAGTTGTCTCTCTTATACATGTAAAGCAGTACTGCTAGTGCTAGTATGATGTAATTCATATTGTTTCAATAGCATTGTAAAGTTATGCTCTCATGGGGAAAAATTTGCAGAAGGAAGGACAACTCCTGCTTATTGTGTCATTATTCTTCAAGCCACGAAATAATGGTATCGTTGCATATAAAGCAAACAATCCATGACAGTCTAATTTAAACAGTCATTGCCTAAATAATGAGTTTGATAAAAATGTATAAACGCTATTTCGCTCAGTTAGAAGAAGTCTTTTTTGTGATCAGGATTTTGGGTAGTTGCTGATAGCGTGTTGGTCACAGAAAAATACATGAAGTAACATTTTGTTCCAAACATGGCCAGTCCCTGTGGTGAATTTCTTAAAACTATACAATGTGACTCAGATAATAAAAGTGCAACATTTACTTACTTGTAGCTACATTGTTTGCTCGATGTAAGTATTACAGATCAAAGTATATCACAACCACACAAACACGAATGCTACATACCCCAAAAACACCACTCCTACAGCCTACTAATTTTTTAACAATGTTTTATTCATTGGACTATCTAAGCTGCTCTGCCCAATAGGACAACATAATTATACTACATGTACATGTGCATGGAGTATTACCTTTCAACATACATGTCTCTCAGTGAAACATGCAGAACTGACATCACAAATATAATTATGCACCTTTGAGTCACTGAAGATCTCAATGTAGCAAGTATGAGCTAATAAGTAGGCTCTACTAGACAGTTAAAGGCATATAATTGCTAATCTACGTGTACATGTGCACACTATAACAACCGTTTATACAATGATACCATCTACTGTACATGATGTACAATATAAAGCCCATTTTTTGGTAAGTTGATGATGATATTCTGGTACATGGTTTCTATCAATAACACCCACTTTGAGGTATGACAACTTCTTCAATTGTAACTCCCTCACTAATAGCTTCAATTATGATACTGCATAGTAATTGATAACAGTAACGATAGCCTATTTGTGTGTTCATTTCAGTGTGGAGATGTTTTAGAAAACTATTGCCAGTGCTTGTTCATGCGAGTGAGCTGATTTCAATAGGTATCTATCATACAGATTTAATTAAATTTATAAAGCTGGTAGCGAAAGATTTAACAACCAGCTAATAAAATCATTCAAACCAATCGGCGATAAACGAAAAATATAATATCTCAGAGTAAGTTGTCTAACCTACATTGTACGTGTACATGTACATTGTACATTGTATAATTCCACTTCAGTGAACACAGTACAGAATTTCTTTACCTTTCAACTCCCTAACCCCTGAGTAATTGACCATTTTTAAACTGTACCTTTTTATGCCAATAAGGAATTACTTGTACGATGTACGTGTACATGCATTTAACTTCTAGGTTATTTTTCACTGATTCAGTACCCTTGCTATTATGCAGAATGCTTTGAGCAGAATTTCAAATTCAAACTGACAATATTTAAAGAAATGTTTTTATTAAATGCTATGAGAGAACGAAACATTCCTTTTAATTATCAACATCAGGATATCGCACTTGAATGACAATTCTCTTACTTTAATTAAAATGTTATAGAATGCTGGAAATAGAAAACAATTCAGCAGTAGTCAAACTACATTGTATGAATAAAATTTATTATTTACTTTGTTTCCCATAGATGCATGTACATGTATATTTTATTGTATTATGCCAACTGACTTAATAAATTTGAAATTAATAACGATCAAGTTTTGAAACATCAAATGGATGTAGTATCATGCTGGGCTGCTTGAGTAGTTCAGTAAACAATATATTCACTTAGAAAGAAAGAGTCAGGTTTATTGGGCGGGTGAAGGTGCAGGTTTAGGTGCAGGTCTAGGTGGGCCTTGGGGTGCGCGTTGAGGTGGGCGGTGAGGTGTGGGCGGAGGTATGGGAGTTGTCGTAGTCGTTGTAGTTGTAGTTCTTGTAGCTGTAGCTGTAGCTGTTGTAGCTGTAGTGACTCGACATAGATCTGTACACTTCGATCTGTTATCAATTCTACACCGTTCATCAGGTTGCTGTCCGCATTCTTCCATGATGCAGTCAGGCACACAATCTGCAAAATATTGAGAAAAATAATATTTAAACTATTCAAACCACAAATACAGCTAAGTACAATTTATAATGTAATTTTATATGAATATTTCAACTTTGTCCGTAAAAATGAAAAATATAACATGCAAACACGTTTTTAGAGTAAAACATCCACTGTCCAATCAGAAGTGGATTGTTCTGCAGGGGATGGCAATTAGAAAACTCCTTTCACATTTCCAATAATTAGTGTAAACTTGTGCATAAATGGGATATAAAAATTAGTAATTACTGTTTTACGATTAGATAAACAATAGGTTTTATTATCCAATTACTGCGCACAATTTTTCTTTGGCTGCGATCGTTGTTATTGGACATGTGAAAGGAGGGTTCTATACTGCAGAATATCACTGTGACATCACAATGTATATTTTCCACAATAAACTGCTCCAAAAACTTGTTTGCAGGTTGTATCATTTTTTTAGTGGCAAATTTGAAAGGTTTGTATCTAATTATGTATAATTATTGTATTTACCTTTATCCATGGCATGGATAGTTTGAATCATTTGGGTAAAAACTATTAAACCTTCCTTCATGATGGTCAAATAGACTAAGTGAAAACATGGACACACCTTCTTGTATCCTAAATCCTTAAATTTGGAATAAACCTTGCTAGAAGACTTGTTCTCCTTTCTGAGTAATTTTAAAAGTAGTATATCGTAGGATGATTTTATTATTTTGATGTAGAGATAGGATTTGGGGGGTATTTAATGTCAAACAAGTCACTACTACACATAATGCTATGGTAGAGTTGGTTCATAATTTTAAGGATATTTCCATCTGGTCCACCACCACCTCGCTCACCAGGGTCACTTTGTCCCATTACTGTCCCAAATAACACGAGACCGCAGACAAGCAGAGCTACAAATGCTGAAATCTTCATACTTTCTTAGAATTTATCTAAAATATGTGACATAGTTCTCTCACTTACATACATGAGAAATAAGTAAATACATGTACATGTACAAGTTGATGCATATATTACGCATGCGTAGATTACTCATGCACCTTCCTTAGCTTGAAGAACACTTTAATTTGTTAACTGAAGCTGTAATATTGTTCACCCATGAAGCTCCACAACAATTGTCACATTTTTACACAACAGACTATAGAGTTAATACACCATTCTACATGCATAAACATATAAATGTTCTATAGAGTTAATACACCATTCTACATGCATAAACATATAAATGTTCTATAGAGTAAATACACCATTCTACATGCATAAACATATAAATGTTCTATAGAGTTACCACTAGGCCTGCAATGATTCACAAAATACTGTTTCGATTTTTTCGATTCTGCCAATCAACTTTTTCGATTTTTTCGATTCGATTCGATACCATTTACATTGCAGTAGTTCTCCGCAACAGTATTTTAGAACACTGTCAGTTGTAGTAGTTGAGTTGAGAATTCCATTTTAGAATCACCAAAAAGAGTAGAATAAGTAGATTCCAGAAGCATACCCTTCTAATTGTGTGGAATATCAAATACAAATTGCATGTTTGGGGCATTTATATAATTATAGACTTATATTAGTAATACATCTTAGCACATGATGTATTTTATAGCTATCCACTTATTGCCAACAAAATTACTAGAAAAAAATTGTGCTCCACTGAGATTCGAACTCATGACCACACATTTGTAAAGCGAGCGCTCTGCCACCATGCTATGGTGATAACTTGGGATTACCTAGACTAAGTATATATTTAACAAGAATCGAAAATTGAGTGCAATGAATCGATATTGAAAATACGCAAATTAATCGTATCGAGAATCGTTATCGATTCATCGTTGCAGACCTAGTTACCACACCATTCTACATGCATAAACATATAAATGTTCTGTAGAGTTACCACACCATTCTACATGCATAAACATATAAACGCTCTGTCAAATTACCTGTCCAGTAAGATATTAACCTAAGGTTGTTTGAACTCAATTGTTTGCTGTATAAAAATATCTGTATGAAAGTAAATGACTTTGAAAAAGCAGCCAACACTTGCAAAAAACACCTACTTGACTCACCCTTGTCACTATTGTAATGCAGATATTAGTATATTCTTACAGCAAGAACAGTGAGTTACTGTGTAGTAGTATCTTCCTTTTATATACCTGAGTTAGGTGAGTTTTATATCATTATGTGATTTATGAGCGTCGTCATCACTATCTAAGAATAGATAATTCTTCTAATGGATAGCACTAATTGACTAACAGGTGGTAGCTCATTTATCACATGAACCATGCCTCACAGTAGTCAACATAATCCTGTAAAAAATATTCCAAACCTGAACTACATAGTATATAATCATTGTTTTACTTAGAGATTTTGGTTCACTTAATGCATGTTTCAGTGGATTAGTTGATGTACTCTAAACTAACTTGTGAGAGAATGTACTAAAATAAGACACGTAAAATCATGTAAATCATCCCTTTAAAGGATAAAGCTGAGTGTAGCTAATAACTTGTGAAAATACAGTTTTGTTTGTATACATTTTAAACAGTACTCTAACTACATGTGAATACAGTTATTGGTTTAAGGTAGTCAAAGCAAAGTACATGCAAGTACCTGTATTTAATGAACATCGCCACAGCGAGTATTTGGCTTGAGAGTGACTTTGGGCTCAATATTTCTAGCAACGCTTTTTCATGTTGGCGTTGGGCTAGGTAGGTTGCGCTCATTTTACCACCGGTAGACCACACAAATTTCAAACCAAACCAGTAGCTGACTGATCACCTCAAGGATTGTAGTGTAAACTGATTTATATTATACATGTACTTATTGCTAGTTATTGGCTTAATATTGCCATTGCACATTCTACAGCTCTCTACACAGTCTACATAATGGTGCTTTTAGTTCCTCAATACACCATTTTCCTTGTTGTTGGTATTGCTTCATCCTGACATTCTGCCACCGTCATTGTCCCTGTGCCACTGCAGGTGTCTCACATAAATCCATGCTAGTTATCCCCCTGTATATAATCTTCTCATTTCCTGTCACTCGCCAATGATAGTACTGGCCATACAATACATCACTGTCTAGCCTTCTACCCTCTGCTCTCTTTGTAGTATCTCCCTCATTTCTATTTTGCTATCGATTCTTGCAGTCTACAACCCCCCCCCCCCTCACATAGCCAATATCAGTATTACATGTACAGTGTATCTTTTTCGTATTTTCTGCTGATATCACGATCCTGTTCCACCTTCATCTGTAGGTAAATACCAATAACAGTGATTGATACATATTAGTCTGGGGGTTGAAAGATCTTATTCATAATAATATTGTATTTCTTGTCGTATACAAAATTTCAGCTTCTGATGTTTTACAAATTCTCCTTACACCTACAATGTACATTAGTTCTTCTCTGAATATTTTTCTCTTGGTTCCTGTCCTGTATTACCTTTATTTAATGTGAATATCAGTATTAAATTTAGTCAGCCCACCATTGTATCATCTCAGTTTTTTTCGTCTGTTAATATCACATGATTCCAACACTCTACGATTCGTCACCATCTTTTTATTAGGCAGGAACTTCCTGCATCCCTCTCCATCGTGTGTCTTTTTGTAGTCAACTTGGCACTATCAATAGTTGTTATTACATTCTATCAAGGGCAAATTTAGGGGTCTCGCCCTGCTATGGCGGGACCCTTCATCTCCAAAAAAACTAAATTTGCATCGTGTCTTACTATCATATCATTGCTATTGCTTTGCCTACGTGCTTAAATTTATATTATGGCGACAACAAACTTCTTTTTCCCAAATAATCATAATGAGTGTGCAGTTCTATGCATTGAAGATCACAAGATAAAAACTAAGTTAGTATTTAAAAAACCAAGAATCAGTCTTGCAACAGCACATCTTACTAAATTCCGGACATTGATATATTGTTTTACATTTTTATCTAGATTACAATGATAGGCAATTCTTGACTTGAACAATATACCACCTAGCGCTGTACTAAATAATTAATCATTAAGACGGGTTTCTGGTTTATATATTATGTCAGTGTTGGCACAAATGGACGAAGCTCAGATGCGCCATGTGGAAAGACTCTGATTTACAGAGGAGGTTAGAGAATGGAAGCATTGGTGTACCTCACTAACACCACTCCCTCTCACGGCTGATGCTGTGACTTATCACTTTATTGAAGTTGAGGCTTTTCCTCTCAAGTGAAACCTAGTGAGGGCCTTATCTCAGAGCAACACAGCAGTTACCTCATAATCGACTTGTCTACAACTATAGGTTTAGTCAAGCTAGAAGCATAGTTATAAGTATGTACACTGTATCTAAATAGATAGGAGGTATGTACATGTATCTAAATGCATCCTTTATATATACATGTAATCATTGTTCTTTTGCCATTCCGAGGGCATGTAATGAACAAAGGTATGTTTGTTCACTGTAGAAAGACAATTTCAAAAGTATTTTTGACAGAATAATTACATACATGTAATTATGCTACATGTATATCTAATAGTTACCCGATATATTATAGAGAATGTTTTTGGAATACTAGCAGCAATGTGGAGAATGTTTCACAGACCAATCAACCTTAATCCTACTAAAGTTGACAGTCTGGTGCCTGCTTGCTGTCTTTTTTTTGTTGCTGTCGAGCCACTTGGCCATCCTATTTAGCGGACCTCAGAAGTTTGAAACTTGTATGAGCGACAGGAGCTGGGTTCTGAGTGGAAGAGCTCACCTTCCACAAAAGGAGTGCATGGTCAGTGACTACTACATTAACCTGTCACGCCAATGTGGTCACATACCCCGCCAGAATATGGCTTCTCTTTGTGAATCAGGGCAGAGGTGGATCTTTAACATGTGTGTCTTTGATGTAGACACTACACGGGACCTCCTGTATTATTTATATGCCCTGATCCGAACAGGCGCAGCTAGGGTGAAAGGCTTGCTGAAGGCCTTTGCCAGAAGTGACACAGCTGGGGGTTTGAACTCACAACCTTTCGGTTTGTGTGTATGTATGCCACCAACTGTGCCACCCTGACCCTTTTGTTACCTACACAACTCCTTGTTGAACTGCAACATAATGGCCTTCACTACAGATATGAATGCCTTGCTCACAACGGCAGTTGGAGTTAAAAAGTGGATGGGGAACTTTTACCTCTTTAAAGAAGGTTGAGTTGCAACAACTCCTCTAGAACTGGTAAACATATGCGGCAAACTTTAACTAAATTGCTTAGTAATGTAGGAGGTGTTGAGCGGCAAGACAGGATGGTTGGCCGGGGTGTGCCGTATAACTAATTAAAAGCTGTGGTCTGCTCCATTCATTCTTCAATTATCTGCCTTCATATTGTCTGACATTTGTTTAACAGGGTTACAACCCATGTAAATGTATTTGGAATTTATAATTGAGAAGCTCTACATATGATAAATAGTTAGTCGGTTCTTGGTCTTGTAGAATGGCATTTACCACCTGCCCTGTGAGCCTGGACATTAGTCTTCTATTGATATGTGAAAAATATTAAAATAAGTGATGAATCATAATTATGAATAACTTATAACTTTTGTGATATAAATATGTATACATTGCTTTTGTAAACGTCAGATATATGTTATATTACATAATTATATCTCACATACGCTACTAACTGTTACAGTCATGCTCTTTATTGATCGGATATCACAGGCTAGACCCATGGTCCAATGGTTTACAGCGTCTTCTGTATTACGCTCCTTATTTAAAAACTCCAACGCTCTTGTCTTTAGTAGATCGCCTTCCCCTGATTTTCTCTGTAAGAGAAATATTGTGATGGTACAGGACATTTGTATACGACTCCAGCTACCGGATAAGACCCTACAGCACCTTACGTGCCTAGTAGTTGCCACAGCACTACTCAGCTAACACTCGAACTCTCATAACTAGCTGTTCGTATGCTCATACTCAACTACATTGCATGTCTAAACCATTCATTTACTGTCTACATTTGTGTATCTATGTGTTTATACTCATTCTACTTAACTACATACTGATGTACATTCATGTATGATAATTACTAAGTCTTTTAGTGCCTTTTATACCCATGTAAAGAGGCCCAACCTCTCAGAATCACTTGATATTCATTTTGTACATGAATTGAACGATTCTAAGCAACTTTTGTACAACCCGACCTATTTTGGGTCGGCTGTCGGGCTTCCCGCTGCCATGTTGTTGCGCAACTTCCGGACGACCCTATGTCGTCTTTTCCCGACACTACGTCGGGCGGAAGTCCTTATACTATATAAAGGCCACTGTTTCATTGTTTGTTGTCTCAGTCTTGACTTGGCTTTCAATAAAGACACATCTATACTTGATACAGAGACTTTCACTTCCTTTTGCCAGGTCATTTGCTTAGCGAACCGCCTACTAGGTCGGATCACTCTCTTTCAAGGTATAGTCTGAAAGTCAGACTTGGGACCAGATGGGTCGTCTCTGGTAGTTATTGGACTACTGAGACCGCTCGATCTTTCATGTAATGAGAAGGCCTAGCACCACTCATAGGCACTTCAATTCTGGCTCGGTAGTCGTCCAAGGACGACCGCACAAAATACCAGAAACCATTACAATATTTAACATTATGCACATGTGCAATTATTGATAATAACGTTAACCCTCATTTGGTGTATCCTCCTTCATGTCCCAATTTTAATAGATATTGGTCAAACATTGAACTTGAGACTGCTACATTACCTTTCTGCTTGTGGAAATAGGTGTGCAATCTGTAGGTGTGGATGATATGCTGGGAGCGCAAGGGCTGGGGTCAATCCACTCTCTACTAAGTGTACAAGGAGTTGTTCACTCGCTACTACGCGTACATGGAGTTATCCACCCTCTACTGCATGTAAATGGAGTTATCCACTCTTTAGAACCTGTGCATGCAGTTGTCCACTCTTTACTGCATGTGCATAGAGTCACCTACTCACTACTATGTGTACAAGGAGGTATCCACTTTCTACCACATGTACATGGAGTTATCCACTCTCTACTACATGTACATGGGGTTATCCACTCTGTAAAACATTGTGTTATTCACTAACTGCTTATTGCCTGCTTATTGCCCAGAGGTATTAGTCATACACCTGTAGTTTGCTATCTTAGACACATCAACATTAATTCCATAAAATCGGTTGAAGCATACACACCTTCATCTCCCACAGAGCTAGACATTGCAGGGAACTGCAACAGAAATGTGACACAACAAAAGGGGGAAGATATATGACTAGGCCTTTAGTTCTAGTAGGAGCATCTTGATGTGATATTTGTAGTACAGTGTTCAGACTACATCATGCTAGAATGTTGGTTGATCTATTGGTAGAATAAGTGCTCACTATAATAATAGCCACACAAAACTTTATGATTAGCCAATTCTACTTGATTAACAATACCAGGCCTTAGGTTAACCTACATAATTATGTACATGTATTGCAAAATTAAAGTAGCATACAATGTACATGCACAAGTGTACCTACCTTGTACCTACATGTATTATTATTACTACATGTAGTATAACTAGGTATACTATTTACTGGTAGACTAGATGTGTATCACATACCTACTAAACAGCTACATGTCCATGTAGTTGACCTTGTTAACCTATCCACCCTTATACATAGTACAGCACTATTTAAGTTGGTCATCATTTTGTTAGATATTACTGAAAGTACGAGATAGAGCATGCAGGAGTTTAGTGTGGTGAGAGATTTTTATTGCCAAGCATAGCTGTGGCAATATTAAACTGATGGACTTGTATTGGAGTCACCATAATCTTTCTGTTGGCCTGTTAGGCTGAAGTAACAACTTATACACATACATGTTTGCTGGTGGTAGACAACATCAAATATTTGACTGGTTTTCCAGCCTCAATTTGAGACTTACAGTTTTGTTTTGGTGCTGATACTATTTCTTCTCCCACACATGAGCCAAAAATGAAATTTTTCAAAGTTTATTGTCTTTACTCACACTAAATCTTTGAGTGAAATATTGTTCTGTGTTGGCTCTGTGCTTGACTTAGTTAAGGCCACAAATTAAATATTTGACTATTTTACCAATGACTTTTGATTATCTTACACATACCTTTGATGAAAAATGCAAATTAATAAATGTATAATGGATTGCGGAATTGCTAAAATAGAGTTACTCATGGAAAAAAGTGGATGCCTACATTATTATCACCATATTGAACTCTGATAATAATATTCGTTAGCCATAGCCACTCATGCAGTAATCAGAAAATACTACATAGTACTTTCTTTGTGCACACTTTTCTGACCATGTTAATGACACTTCAGTAGAACTTCTCTGTCCCTCTGAGTGTGCAATTTATTCACTAATTTATAAAACAATTCTGAACCATATTCGTAAATTATATCAAACAGGACGATCACTATTTCTTGCTGATAATGATGATGCTATTAAAAATTGTGGTGATCGCTTATCCATATACTGTAAACTGCAAATCTTGTATGTAATTATAAATATTATACATGTACATCTACGTGTACATCCATCATAATTGTGTAAATTGTTTGCAACTTACACAATTATGTAGGCGGTTAGTTTAGTATGATAAATACATGTAGGCTATAAACCTGTTTGTGTTTGAACCTACGCACCTACTGCAGATAATTTGTCAGAATGCCCCATTTTCAGATATATCACTGCTTAATTAAATTAATGCTAAGATGGTACCAACATCACATGGAAGTCATACGTTACGTAGCGATGGATCTCATAAAATATTATGGCATTCCAAATTGAAATTTCTATTTAATTGCATGATTACTTCCTTTAGACCTAAGACTAAGCACACTCCTTGACGGAAATTGTGGAAGTTGTGGCAAAATCGCCCATCAGTGGCATATATATATAAAGCTGAAGGTCTCAAAGGTCGGGCATTAGTCCTATATTAAAAGGAAGGAAATCACTTGTGCTGAAGGCAAGTAAGTACAAAAAATACAGTGTAGATTAAAGCTGACATCGTATAAAACTAGTAGATGGTGTAAATAACTGTCCACACCCAAATTTTATTAATTCATAACAATTTCCTTATATAGTTGAATATCAATTATGTGAATGTTCTCTCCAAATACATTGTCAAGATAAATTTACCAATTCAATAGCAGCTTAATTCTGTCGAGATGTGCATTGTACATGTAGATACAGTAATTGTAACAAAGGCAACCTTTGCTGTCTGATCATTTATATCCATATCGAATGTATCAGGAGGACTCATTATGCAAAACATACTTGGGGAAAAACCAGTAAATATTGCACTATTGATAGTGGCAACTATAGCTGACTGCTAAATTAAACCGCTGTAATTGAATACCCTTCACAGAATAAGTGTGCTGCAACATGAAGGTCCAGCTGATACTACTCCTTTTGGTCTGCATTATGCTTGTGTTTGGAATGGCTCAAGGACCAGGTAGAGGACTAGGCAGAAGACGTGGTGGACCAGGTAGAGGACGTGGTGGATCAGGCAGAAGACTCGGCGGGCCAGGCAGAAGGCGTGGCAGAGGACGAGGTAGAGGAGGCCGTAGACCTGGACCAAATTCTCCCTTAGGCCGTACGTAGTTTATTTGACATAGATGTACATTAATTTGTTTATGATAGTTTCGTCTGACTGCTTTCTATCCAAATTTAGTCATGAGGAAACACTCTCTATCTTCCGACAAATTAATTTGTGCTCGTCATGCAGATTATGCAAGTAATCTAATTAAACATGTTATCAACGATCTTATAAACGATGTAATTATTATAATTTACATAAATTCAAAATTAATCAGATCAGTTGAAAGGTGTGATGCGGCCTCAATTTGTTGCATTTTGGTGATGTTCATGTTGCCATGCAAAGAGACGTGTACAACATAGCATAAACGCATAATGTTTTGATGCCGAAAATTTGATAGATTTACCTGTTGGATTAGCTTTTGCTCCCATAAATGCATCACTTCATTCCCCATTATTTAGCTTTTATGCCGTGTTTAAATTTGCTGCGTAATAGGGTATACACAATAACAATGAATTCCATGACACCATCCTTACTTTGTAGAATGTTTGCAACAGTGCAGGATGCAGTGTCTATCCACCACAACAACAACTGTTGTACCAGGCCCACTCGTTGGCCGCTAAGAGACCATACTCTATCACACTACTCTGTCTAGCTCTGTCTAGCTCTGTAGCATGGCACAACTGATTGATAGACTCTAATAATAATTGGCATATACCTCACTTCCTGTATTTTCACACAACTAATCATTCTTGAATACTTGGTTACGTTACTTTATATACACTTCCTGTAATTATTGCTTGATGAGATGAAATAAAGGAATTATTATCAGCAAAGTTTACAGTTTAAATTATTAAAGTTAAGATTTAATTTCTGAATTTCTATATGCACATCCTTCTTCTCTCTGCTGCATCAGATCTACAGGTTGTATAGGGTACATAGTACAATGTATACTAACAGTTGGCTGAAGTAATCACAGAACCCAACATTAGTCGATACATGTATTATGAGCTTGGATTCGCTGCCACAAATGCATGATCAAATGCATGTTGTTTACTGGGTGCAATTTGAGATTTAAGCAGCAATTGAGGCATGAGCTCTAGTAGTACTGAAGGTAACCCAATGTTATCAGTCTGCTAGCATCAAGCGAGAGTTGCCATTTTATTTTTATTGATATTGTTTTTCATTATCTTGACTGGCATTTCTCCATTATATTGTCATAAATTCATATAGATTGATCAGGACCATGTTTTAGCTTCATAATTAGCATATACTATTTATATATGTACAATCATGTACATGTATACAGTAATGTACATCTACATGTATATTTTATGAGTATCTTAGTTAATTACACAAATAGTCTCTCTGACTACACACCAGTGTTCCTGGCATAGTATGGTAAGTTTCAAGTTGATACCTAATGCATTATAACACCATACATGTAATGGAAGAGCAACTGAATGGTATTTTACAATCACAGGATTGGTAGAGCACACTAATTATCTAAATAATGGTAGAGTCAGCATGGTGAGGCACGCATGAAATATCTGCTATTGTATTTATGTTAGTAGAATAAAATTGGACCAGTTAGTTTTCAAGTGTAAAACCACTTAATATATTTATTTTGACATGCAATAATAATTTGGTACAGCACTAACTCAAAAGATGACAGACTAAAGCGGCTCTCTGGCTTTCCATTATTTATTTATCACACAGTATTTGTATACAATAATTAACCTATATACAACACTATACAGCGTCTTCTCTCATAGCTAAGTTAGTTCCCACTCTTGGTGCCGTTAGACATTGATGTATTACAGTATTTGTGCAAACATGTTAATCGTGTCTGAGTTACTAGCAAACAATATCAAACAGATTCCCATTTAATGTCGTGTATTCTGTGCAAGATTCTGATTGGCCAATACATCACTTTTTATTCAAATTAACTCTGTAATAAAACAACTCCTCGCCGTGCAGTTTTGCAGTTTCGAAGTTAGTAGGTAGCTCTGGGCTACAATTTGTGAGTTGCCTGCTCTTTAAAGCTGTGTGATGGTGAAGCAAATGTGTTAGACCAAACGTAAAACTAATGTAACATAATAATATATATTTCGTAGAGAATTGACACCCTATTATAATATGGTGAATTTGACCACTAGAAACTATATAACCCTGTGATACTTAAATGTTGTCCGGTTAACTTTTTATGAAATTGTATAAATAAATTAGTGGGAGTTAATCACGTTATGTAATGGACAGGAGCAGCATGCTGTGGAGTTGTCTCCCTTATACATGTAAAGCAGTACTGCTAGTACTAGTATGATGTAATTCGTATTGTTTCAATAGCGTTGTAAAGTTGTGCTCTCATGGGGAAAATTTGCAGAAGGAAGGACAACTCCTGCTCAATGTGTCATTATTCTTCAAGCCACAAAATAATGGTATCGCTGCATGTAAAGCAAACAATCCATGACAGTCTAATGTAAACATTCATTGCCTAAATAATGAGTTTGATAAAAATGTATAAACGCTATTTCGCTCAGTTAGAAGAAGTCTTTTTTGTGATCAGGATTTTGTGTAGTTGCTGATAGCGTGTTGGTCACAGACAAATACATGAAATAACATTTTGTTCCAAACATGGCCAGTTCCTGTGGTGAATTTCTATACAATGTGACTCAGATAATAAAAGTACATCATTTACTTACCTGTAGCTACATTGTATGCTTGATGTAAGTATTACAGATAAAAGTATATCACAGCCACACAAACACGAATGCAACTTATCCCAAAAACACTACTCCAACAGTCTACTAATTTTTTAACAATGTTTTATTCATTATAGACTATCTAACCTGCTCTGCCCAATAGGCCAACATTATTATACTACATGTACTTGTGAGTGGAGTATTACCTTTCAACATGTATGTCTCTCAGTGAAACATGCAGAACTGACATTACAAATATAATTATGCACCTTTGAGTCATTGAAGATCTCAATGTAACAAGTATGAGCTAATAAGTAGGCTCTACTAGACAGTTAAAAGCATATAATTGCTAATCTACGTGTACATGTGCACACTATAACAACCGTTTATACAATGATACCATCTACATGATGTACAATAGAAAGCCGGTTATTTGGTAAGTTGATGATGATATTCTAGTACATGGTTTCTGTCAATAACACCCACTCTGAGGTATGACAACTTCTTCAATAGTCTGTATGCCTATATGTATAATGACCAACCAACATTAGGGTAACCCCCCTCACTAATAGCTTCAATTATGACACTATATAGTAATTGATAACAGTAACGACAGTCTATTTGTGCGTTCATTTCAGCGTAGAGATGTTTTAGAAAACTATTGTGAGTGCTTGTTCATGCGGGTGAGCTGATTTCAATAAGTATCTATCATACAGATATAATGAAATTTATAAAACTGATAGCTAAAGATTTAACGACCAGATAATAAAATCATTCAAACCAATCGGCGATAAACGAAAAATATAATATCTCAGAGTAAGCTGTCTAACCTACATTGTATGTGTACATTGTACATTGTACATTGTATAATTCCACTTCAGTGAACACAGTACAGAATTTCTTAACTTTTCAACTCCCTAACCCCTGAGTAATTGACCATTTTTAAACTGCACCTTTTTTTGCCAATAAGGAATTACTTGTACGATGTACGTGTACATGCATTTAACTTCTAGGTTATTTTTCACCGATTCAGTACTCTTGCTATTATGCAGAATGCTTTGAGCAGAATTTCAAATTCAAACTGGCAATATTTAAAGAAAGGTTTTTATTAAATGCTATGAGAGAACGAAACATTCTTTTTAATTATTAACATCAGGGTATCGCACCTTGAATGGCAATTCTCTTACTTTAATTAAAATTTTATGGAATGCTGGAAATAGAGAACAATTCAGCAGTAACTAAACTACATTGTATGAATAAAATTTATTATTTACTTTGTTTCTCATAGATGCATGTACATGTATATTATATTGTGTTATGCCAACTGACTTAATAAATTTGAAATTAATAACAATCAAGTTTTGAAACATCAAATGGATGCAGTATCATGCGGGGCTGCTTGAGTTGTTCAGTAAATAATATATTCACTTAGAAAGAAAGAGTCAGGTTTATTGGGCGGGTGAAGGTGCAGGTTTAGGTGCAGGTCTAGGTGGGCCTTGAGGTGCACGTTGAGGTGGGCGGTGAGGTGTGGGCGGAGGTATGGGAGTTGTCGTAGTCGTTGTAGTTGTAGTTCTTGTAGCTGTAGCTGTAGCTGTTGTAGTTGTAGTGCCTCGACATAGATCTGTACACTTCGATCTGTTATCAATTCTACACCGTTCATCAGGTTGCTGTCCGCATTCTTCCATGATGCAATCAGGCACACAATCTGCAAAACATTGAGAAAAATAATATTTAAACTATTCAAACCACAAATACAGCTAAGTACAATTTATAATGTAATTTTATATGAATATTTCAACTTTGTCAGTAAAAATGAAAAATATAACATGCAAACACGTTTTTAGAGTAAAACATCCACTGTCCAATCAGAAGTGGATTGTTCTGCAGGGGATGGCAATTAGAAAACTCCTTTCACATTTCCAATAATTAATGTAAACCTGTGCATAAATGGGATATAAAAATTAGTAATTAGTGTTTTACGATCAGATAAACAATAGGTTTTATTATCCGATTACTGCGCACAATTTTGCTTTGGCTACGAGCGTTGTTATTGGACATGTGAAAGGAGGTTTCTATACTGCAGAATATTACTGTGACATCACAATGTATATTTTTCACAATAAACTGCTCCAAAAACGTGTTTGCAGGTTGTATCATTTTTTTTAGTGGCAAATTTGAAAGGTTTGTATCAAATTATTGTATAATTATTGTATTTACCTTTATCCGTGGCATGGATAGTTTGAATAATTTGGGTAAAAACTATTAAACCTTCCTTTATGATGGTCAAATAGACTAAGTGAAAACATGGACACACCTTCTTGTATCCTAAATCCTTAAATTTGGAATAAACCTTGCTAGCAGATTTGTTCTCCTTTCTGAGTAATTTTAAAAGTAGTATATCGTAGGATGATTATATTATTTGATGTAGAGATATGATTTGGGTGGTATTTAATGTCAAACAAGTCACTACTACACAAAGTCATGGTGAAGTTGGTTCATAATTTTAAGGATATTTCCATCTGGTCCACCACCACCTCGCTCACCAGGGTCACTCTGTCCCATTACTGTCCCAAATAACACGAGACCGCAGACAAGCAGAGCCACAAATGCTGAGATCTTCATACTTTCTTAGAATTTATCTAAAATATGTGACATAGTTCTCTCGCTTACATACATGTGAAATAAGTAAATACATGTACATGTATAATAATTATATGTACATGTACGAGTTGATGCATATATTACGCATGCGTAGACTACTCATGCACCTTCCTTAGCGTGAAGAACACTTTAATTTGTTAACTGAAACTGTAATATTCACCCATGGAGCTCCACAACAATTGTCACATTTTTGCACAACAGACTATAGAGTTATTACACCATTCTACATGCATAAACATATAAATGTTCTATAGAGTTACTACACCATTCTACATGCATACACATATAAATGTTCTATAGAGTTATTACACCATTCTACATGCATAAAAATATAAATGTTCTATAGAGTTAATACACCATTCTACATGCATAAACATAAATGTTCTATAGAGTTAATACACCATTCTACATGCATAAACATATAAACGCTCTGTCAAATTACCTGTCCAGTAAGATATTAACCTAAGGTTGTTTGAACTCAATTGTTTGCTGTGTAAAAATACCTGTATGAAAGTAAGTGACTTTGAAAAAGCACTCAACACTTGCAAAAAACACCTACTTGACTCACCCTTGTCACTATTGTAATGCAGATATTAGTATATTCTTACAGAAGGAACAGTGAGTTACTGTTTAGTAGTATCTTCCTTTTATATACCTGAGTTAGGTGAGTTTTATATCATCATGTGATCTATGAGCGTCACCAGCACTATCTAAGAATAGATAATTCTTCTAATGGATGGCACTAATTGACTAACAGGTGGTAGCTCATTTATCACATGAACCATGCCTCACAGTAGTCATAATCCTGTAAAAATATTTCAAACCTGAACTACATAGTATAATTATAATTATTGTTCTACTTGGAGATTCGGTTCACTTAATACATGACGTTTTAGTGGATTAGTTGATCTACTCTAAACTGACTCGTGAGAGAATGCACTAAAATAAGACACGTACAATCATGTACATCATCCCTTTAAAGGATAAAGCTGAGTGTAGGTAATAACTTATGAAAATACAGTTTTGTTTGTATACATTTCAAACAGTACTCTAACTACATGTGAATACAGTTATTGGTTTAAGGTAGTCAAAGCAAAGTACATGCAAGTACCTGTATTCAATGAACATCGCCACAGCGAGTATTTGGCTTGATAGTGACTTTGGGCTCAATATTTCTATGCAACGCTTTTTAATGTTGGTGTTGGGCTAGGTAGGTTGCTCTCATTTTACCACCAGTAGACCACACAAATTTCAAACCAAGCCAGTAGCTGACTGATCACCTCAAGGATTGTAGTGTAAACTGTTTTATATTATACATGTACTTATTGCCAGTTATCGGCTTATTATTGGGATTGCACAGTCTGCATAATGGTGCTGCTACTTCCTCAATACATCATTTCCTTTATGTTGTTGGTATTGCTTCACCATGTGCCACCATCACTGTCCCTGTGCCACTGCAGATGTTTCACATAAATCAATGCTAGTTATCCCCCTGTATATAATCTTCTTATTTCCTGTTACTCGCCAATGATAGTACTGACCATACAATACCTCACTGTCTAGCCTTCTACCCTCTGCTTTTTTGTAGTATTTCTATTTTGCTATTGATTCTTGTAGTCTACAACCCCCCTCCTCCCTCACATAGCCAATATCAGTATTAACATAATGCACAATGTATCTTTTCCGTATTTTCTACTGATGTCACTCCTGTTCCATGCTCATCTCTGGGTAAATACCAATAATAGTGATTGATACATATTAGCCTGGGGGTTGAAAGATCTTATTCATAATAATTGTATTTCTTGTCATATACAAAATTTCAGCTTCTGATGTTTTACAAATTCTCCCCAACCTAAAATGTACAATATACATAAGTTTTTCTCTGAATATTTTTCTCTTGGCTTCCGCTGTATTACCACTATTGAATGTGAATATCAGTATTAATTTTACTCAGCCCACCATTATATCATCTCAGTTTTTTTATCTTTTAATATCACAAGATTCCAACACTCTACGATCCGTCACCATCTTTTTGTTAGGCGGGAATTTCCTGCAACCCTCTCCATCGTGCGTCTTTTTGTAGTCAGCTTGGCACTATCAATAGTTATTATTACATTCTATCAAGGGCAAAGTTAGGGGTCTCGCCCTGCTACGGCGGACCCTTCATATCCAAAAAAACTAAATTTCCATCCTGTCTTACTATCATGTCATTGCT
This sequence comes from Bugulina stolonifera, assembly GCA_935421135.1. Classification (NCBI taxonomy): domain Eukaryota; kingdom Metazoa; phylum Bryozoa; class Gymnolaemata; order Cheilostomatida; family Bugulidae; genus Bugulina; species Bugulina stolonifera. The sequence goes on from OW285196.1 coordinate 14,649,067, forward strand.
ATTGCTTTGCCTACGTGCTTACCTGTAAATTTATATTATGGCAACACCAAACTTCTTTTTCCCAAATAATCATGATGAGTGTGCAGTTCTATGCATTGAAGATCACAAGATAACAACTGAGTTAGTATTTAAAACACCAAGAATCTGTCTTGCAACAGCGCGTCTTACTAAATTCCGGACATTGGTATATTGTTTTACATTTTTATCTAGATAACAATGATAGGCAATTCTTGACTTGAACAATATACCACCTAGCGCTGTACTAAATAATTAATCATTAAGACGGGTTTCTGGTTTATATATTATGTCAGTGTTGGCACAAATGGATGAAGCTCAGATGCCGCCATGTGGAAAGACTCTGATTTACAGAGGAGGTTAGAGAATGGAAGCATTGGTGTACCTCACTAACACCACTCCCTCTCACGGCTGATGAAGTGCCTTATCACTTTATTGAAGTTGAGGCTTTTCCTCTCAAGTTAAACCTAGTGAGGCCCTATTCCAGAGCAACACAGCAGTTACCTCATAATCGACTTGTCTACAACTATAGGTTTAGTCAAGTCAGAAGCATAGTTATAAGTATGTACACTGTATCTAAATAGATAGGAGGTATGTACATGTATCTAAATGCATCCTTTATATATACATGTAATCATTGTTCTTTTGCCATTCCGAGGGCATGCAATGAACAAAGTTATGTTTGTGCACTGTAGGAAGACAATTTCAAAAGTATCTTTGACAGAATAATTACATACATGTAATTATGCTACATGTATATCTAATAGTTACCCGATATATTATAGAGAATGTTTTTGGAATACTAGCAGCAATGTGGAGAATGTTTCACAGACCAATCAACCTTAATCCTACTAAAGTTGACAGTCTGGTGCCTGCTTGCTGTCTTTCTTTTGTTGCTGTCGAGCCACTTGGCTATCTTATTTAGCGGACCTCAGAGGTTTGAAACTTGTATGAGCGGCAGGAGCTGGGTTCTGAGTGGAAGAGCTCACCTTCCACAACAGGAGTGCATGGTCAGTGACTACTACATTAACCTTCCACGCCAATGTGGTCACATACCCCGCCAGAATATGGCTTCTCTTTGTGAATCAGGGCAGAGGTGGATCTTTAAAGTACTACTGAAATCATGCCTTTTCATGTAGCAATTATGTTATATAGGTTATTATTTTTTCATATATACCACAAAAATTCATATAACATAATCAGTTTGTCTGTTTTCTGCAAATGGAAAACACTGCAATCTCTCATTCTGCCATGTTGAATTACAAAGGATGTAAACTTTGTTTACTCTGTAACTGTGGAAACAAAATGGAAGTTGTTACATAACAAGGCCTAGCCAATTAAATTAGTGTGGTTAATTTAGCTGAAATTCCAGCATAGGTAGTGGGTGGGAATTAATGCCAGCAGTACCCAATGTCCTCATCTAATCTGCTATTTCAAGTCTAGGCTTCAAACAGAAACTTGGATCTAGTGAATCGCTGGGTCTTTGGTAAAATTTTGCTTGTTACTACAGAGTACCTCAGTTCTGCCATGTGTTCTTGTTTTGTGTGCATTTACTTACTACAGCATTTGGCCCCAACTGATGTATGCCACACTTACACCACTCTCAATTGGCTTGAATAACTGTTGCATTACTTCCTATCCCTCCAATGTAATATTTGTTTGTGTTAGAGTGCAGTATATTTTAATGTACAGTAATACAATGCATGCACGTTGTAATACACGTACATACTGATACTGTATTAGACCATAACGCATATAATATTATTATATACATGTAGTTATACTATATGGACGCTGTGTTTATAATTCAATGTAATATAACATATTATAGTCTATCTAGTATATGCTACAAAATGTATATACTATATAGTATCTACTCTATATTTTCATGCAAGTACTACTGTATATCTGTACCTACATGTACATCTGTACCTACATGTACATGATTTGCATTATTAAGTAATATGGTTGAACATATTTATAATCTCAAACAGGTCTGGATGTACATGTAGGTCTATGTAACAATTATTACATGCATATTATATTGCCACTTGTAATTTAAATATAAAAATTATTTAGCATGTATACATGTATTATACTAGCAATACCTGCAGAAGTATTATATTACTACAACATAGCCATAGCCCTCAACAAGCTTTGATCAGCAACTAAAGGAATTTTGTCTCAATATCCTCACTCATAGCTTCCTTTGCTTGCCCTGCTTGTACTGCATTACTCAATGGCTGGTCATATTGTTGAGAAAACCATAGGATTACATAAGCCAAATAATTACAGAAAGCTCATAGCTGTGAGATTGTAGTGTAAGTATGGGGCACCTGGTAACTCCCCTACACAGGACTATAATTAGAGAGCCAAGCTATGGGCCTTCACACGTCATACAGGATGTGGGCAACACCCCTGTAACTTAGGACTTCCTTTTCCAGAACCCACTTTTTGTGATGATTTTATATGCTGGCATATCCCAGCCCAAATTATTTTCAGAGTTTTGATAAAGTGAATATAGCAGCCTCAGGGCTTCAAGTTTAGATATACCAAACAAAATATTATCATTTCGTGTGTCTTTGATGTAGACACTACACGGGACCTCCTGTATTGTTTATATGCCCTGATCCGAACAGGCGCAGCTAGGGTGAAAGGCTTGCTGAAGGCCTTTGCCTGAATATGACACAGCTGGGGGTTTGAACTCACACCCTCTCGGTTTGTGTGTATGTATGCCACCAACTGTGCCACTCTGACCCTTTTGTTACCTACACAACTACTTGTTGAACTGCAACATAATGGCCTTCACAAGAAATATGAATGCCTTGTCCACAACGGTAGTTGGAGTTAAAAAGTGGATGGGGAACTTTTACCTCTTTAAACAAGGTTGAGTTGCAACAACTCCTCTAGAACTGGTAAACATATGTGGGAAACTTGAACTAAATTGCTTAGTAATGTAGGAGGTGTTGAGCGGCAAGACAGGATGGTTGGCCGGGGTGTGCTGTATAACTAATTAAAAGCTGTAGTCTTGCTCTATTCATTCTTCAATAATAGCTGCCTTCATATTGTCTTACATTTGTTTAACAGGATTACAACCCCTGTAAATGTATTTGATATATATATGATAAATAGTTAGATGGTTCTTGGTCTTGTAGAATGGCATTTACCACCTGCTCTGTGAGCCTGGACATTAGTCTTCTATTGATATGTGAAAAATATTAAAAGAAGTGATGAATCATTATTATGAATAACTTATAACTTGTGTGATATAAATATGTATGTACGTTGCTTTTATAAACGTCAGATGTATGTTATATTACATATATCTCACATACGCTACTAACAGTCATGCTCTTTATTGATCGGATATCACAGGCTAGACCCATGGTTCAATGGTATAGAGCATCTTCTGTATTACGCTCCCTGTTTAAAAACTACAACGCTCTTGTTTTTAGTAGATCGTCTGCCCCTGATTTTCTCTGTAAGTGAAATATTTAACATTATGCAGATGTGCAATTATTGTTAATAACGTTAACCCTTATTTGGTGTATCCTCCTTCATGTTCCAATTTTAATAGATATTGGTCAAACATTGAACTTGAAACTGTCACATTACCTTTCTGCTTGTAGAAATAGGTGTGCAATCTGTAGGTGTGGATGATAATATGCTGGGAGCGCAAGGACTGGGGGGCCAATCCATTCTTTACTAAGTGTACAAGGAGTTGTTCACTCGCTACTACGCATACATGGAGTTATCCACCCTCTACTAGATGTAAATGGAGTTATCCACTCTTTAGAACCTGTGCATGAAGTTATCCACTCTTTACTGCATGTGCATAGAGTCACCTACTCACTACTATGTGTACAAGGAGGTATTCATTTTCTACCACATGTACATGGAGTTATCCACTCTCTACTGCATGTACATGGAGTTATCCACTCTCTAAAATATTGTGTTATTCACTAACTGCTTATTGCCTGCTTATTGCCCAGAGGTATTCGTCATACACATGTAGCTTGTTATTTTAGACACATCAACATTAATTCCATAAAATTGGTTGAAGCACACAAACCTTCTTCTCCTACAGGGCTAAAAATTGTAGGGAATTGCAACAGAAATGATGTACAACAAAAGGGGGAAGATATATGACTAGGCCTTTAGTTCAAGTAGGAGCATATTGATGTGAAATTTGTAGTACAGTGTTCAGGCTACATCATGCCAGAATGTTGGTCGATTTATTGGTAGAATATGTGCTCACTATAATAGCAACACAAAACTTTATGATTAGCCAATTCTACTTGATTAACAATATCTGTCCAATAATTAAACATTCATGTGGCCAGGCCTTAGGTTAACCTACATAATTATGTACATGTATTACAAAATGAAAGTAACATACAATGTACATGCTCAAGTGTACCTACCTTGTACATACATTACATGTATTATTATTACTACATGTAGTATAACTAGGTATACTATTTACTGGTAGACTAGATGTGTATCACATACCTACTAAACAGCTACATGTCCATGTAGTTCACCTTGTCAAACTATCCACCCTTATACATAGTACAGCACTATTTAAGTCGGTCATCATTTTGTTAGATATTACTGAAAGTACGAGATAGAGCATGCAGGAGTTTAGTGTGGTGAGAGATTTCTATTGCCAGGCATAGCTGTAGCAATATTAAACTGAAGGAGTAGTATTGGAGTCATCATATTCTTCCTGTAGCCTTGCATGTATTTTACCCGAAATAACAACTTATACACATGCATGTATGTTGGTAGTAGACAACATCAAATCTTTGACTGGTTTTTCAGCCTGAATTTGAGACTTACAGTTTGTTTTGCTGCTGATACTATCTCTTCTCCCACACATAAGCCAAAGATGAAATTTCTTTAGAGCTTATTGAGTGAAATATTGCTCTGTGTTGGCTCTGCGCTTGACTTGGTTAAGGGCACAAACTAACTATTTGACTATATTATTATCAATGCACGTTTGATGAAAAATACAAACAATATGATGGATTGTGGAATGGACAAAATAAAGTGAAAGTCAAATTATTATCATGGTATTGAACTCTGATTCTTTAGCCATAGCCACCCATGCAGTAATCACAAAATACTACATGGTACTTCCTTTGTGTACACTTTCCTGACTATGACAATGACACTTCAGTGGAACTTTTGTGTCCCTCGGAGTGTGCAATTTATTCGCTAGTTTACACAATAATTCTGAACCATCTTCACAAATTATATCAGACAGGACAATCCCTATTTTCTTGCTGATAATAATGTTGCTATTAAAAATTGCTTATCCATATGCTGTACACTCCGAATCTTGCATGTAATTTATATTATACACATCTATAACACTGTAAATTGTTTGCAATTTGCATAATTATGTAGGCGATTAGTTTAGTATGATAACTAGGCTATGGACATGTTTGTGTTTGGAACTAAATGTACAAACCTACTGCAGATAATTTGTCAGGACGGCCCATTTCCAGAGATTTAAACTGCCTATTTTAATTGATGCTAAAATGGTACCCACATCACATGGAAGTCATACGTTACATAGGTGTTCCGAATTGAATTTCCTATTTAATTGCATAATTAGGACCTACTTCCCTTAGACCTAATACTAAGCACACTTCCTGACAGAATTTGTGGAAGTACTGGCAAAATTGGCCATCAGTGGCATATACAATGTACATGTACAATGTATATATAAAGCTGAAGGTCTCAAAAGTCAGGCATTAGTCCTATAATAAAAGGAAGGAAATCACTTGCGCTGAAGGCAAGTAAGTACAGAAAATACATTGTAGATTTAAGCTGACATCGTATAATACTAGTAAATTGTTAAGATTGTGAATTTGTATGATGTAAATAATATTGTCCACACCTCAATTATAATAATTTATAGCAGTTTTCTTATACATATAATATATAATTAATATATACATATGTATATACTATATATACATGTATATGTATATAATAGTTGAATATCATTTGTGTGAATATTCTCTCCAAATACATGTACATTGTTAAGTTAAATTTACCAACAGCTAAGCAGCAGCTTAATTCTGTCACAATGTGCATTTTACATGTACATAATATATGTGTACATAATATACATGTACATAATATACATGTACATAATATACGTGATTATAACAAAAGCAAATTTTGCTGCCTTATTATTTATATGCATGCCGCCTGTCTTAGAATGATTTACTATGTATAACAATCATGGAAAATATTCAGCAAACACCGCACTATAATAACAATGACAACACTATAGCTGACTGCTAACCGCTGTCGTTTAATACTAATTGCAGAATAAGTGTGCGGCAACATGAAGGTCCATCTGATACTACTGCTTTTTGTCTGCGTTACGCTTGCTTTGGGTATGGCTCAAGGACCACGTGGAGGACCAGGTAGAGGACGTGGTGGACCAGGTAGAGGACGTGGCAGAGGTCAAGGTAGAGGAGGTAGACCTGGACCTAATTCTCCCCTAGGCCGTATGTAGTTTATTTAACATATTACCATAATTTGCTTATGATAGTTGTGTCTGACTGCTCTCTATCCAAATCTGCATGTGGTGACGACGACACACTCTGTGTCATCTAATTAAAGGGTTTTATTAGCAAAATCTCTAAATGACTGTACTGCAAACTGTAACTTGTTGCCAATGGCCTTTTGGAAGGTTGATACCATATATATATACATGTAGTATTAACGAGAATATCTACAATAGTTTTAAAAATACGATCAACAATACTTTAACCATTTTTATCATGCTATCAACAATGTTATAAACGACATCTTATACAGCCATGTAATTTGTTTAAATTTGCTGCATAATATGTTATACACAATAGCAATGAATTCCATAACACCATCCTTACTTTGTAGAATGTTTGCAACAGTGCAAGATGCAGTGTCTATCCACCACAACAACAACTGTTGCACCCGGCCCACTCCCTCTCCGCTAAGAGACCACACTCTATCACACTACTCTGTCTAGCTCTGTAGCATGGCATGATTGATTGATAGACTATAATCATAATTGGCATGTACCCTATTTCCTGTATTTTCTTAATTAACTTGCAACTAATCATTATTGAATACTTGATTACATTATTTTATGTACACTTCCTGTAATCATTGCTTGACGGGATGAAATAAAGGAATTATTATCAGCAAAATTTACAGTTTAAATTAGTGAAGTTAAAATTTAATTTCTGAATTTCTATATGCACATCCTTCTTCCCTTTGCTGCATCAGATCTACAGGTTGTCTAGGGTACATAGTACAATGTATACTAACAGTTGGCTGAAGTAATCACAGAACCCAACACTAGTTGATACATGTATCATTAGCTTGGATTGGCTGCCACAAATACATGATCAAGCTTACTGGGTGCAATTTGATATTTAAGCAGCAACTCAGGCATGGGCTCTAGAAGTACTGAAGGTAACCCAATGTTATCAGTCTGCTAGCGTCAAGCAAGACTTCTATTGACCTTGCCATTTTATTTTTATTGATATTGTTTTTTATTATCTTGACTGGCACTTCTGCATCATATTGTTATAACTTGATATAGATTGATCAGGACCATCTTTATGTTTTAGTTTCATAATGAGCATATACTGTTTATATACGTACATGTATGTACATGTATACAGTATGTACATCTACATGTATATTTTATGAGTATCTTAGTTAATTACACAAATAGTCTCTCTGACTACACAACAGTGTTCCTGGCATAGTATGGTAAGTTTCAAGTTGATAGCTGATAGCATTATAATGTAATGGTACGCACAGTCGTATCTTACATCATTCTGACACTCATTCTCGTGTGCATGCATTTATATATCTGCTTGTACTTTACTTATATGTTATTGTATATACGTGTATGATTATTACTAAGTCTTTTAATGCCTTTTATACCCATGTACAGAGGCCCGACCTCTCAGAATCCATTGATATTCATTTTGTACATGAATTGGACCATTATAAGCAACTTTTGTAGAACCCGACCTATTTTGGGTCGGCCGTCGGGCTTCCGGCGGCCATGTTGTTGCGCAACTTCCGGACGACCTTACGTCGTCTTTTCCCGACACTACGCCGGGCGGAAGTCCTTATACTATATATAGGGCATTGTTTCACTGTTCATTGCCTCAGTCTTCACTTGGCTTTCAATAAAGACACATCTATACTTGATACAGAGACTTTCACTTCCTTTTGACAGGTCATTCGCTTAGCGAACCGCCTACTAGGTCGGATCACTCTCTTTCAAGGTATAGTCTGAAGGTCAGACTTGGGACCAGATGGGTCGTCTCTGGTAGTTTTTGGGCTACTGAGACCGCTCGATCTTTCATGTAATGCGAAGGCCTAGCACCACTCATAGGCACTTCATTTCTGGGTCGATAGTCGTCCAAGGACGACCGCACCAAATAACAGAAACCATTACAATAACACCATAATTTAGTAGGTAGGACAGTGATTGAATTGTATACAATCACAAGATTAGTACAGCACACTCATTATCAAATACTAGAGTCAGCATTGGGGAAGTACACGTAACATATCTGCTACTGTATTTATGTTAATAGAATAAATGGAAGGATAGCTTTCAAGTGTAAAACCATTTAATATATTTTGACATCTAACAATAATTTGGTACAGCAGTAACTCAAAAACTGACACACCTAAAGTGGCTCTATGGCTTTCCATTAATTATTTACCACAGAGAATTCTGTAGAAATGAACCTATGAGTAACCACACAGTACAGAATAACTCAGTCTAGAAGAAATATATACATGTAACGCGCTTTGAAAAGATGGTATGACTCCTACACTTGCATGTTTATCAGGAATCATTAGAATTTCCATGACAATTATATTATTGTAGTACGCTTATTAATGACTAGTACCACATTTCACCTCCAGCGACAGATCACATCTATGCTCAGTCCTGATATCAAAGTATGGTTGCCATTCACACATGCTATACTGGGAATCCTACAATGAATTTAGCATCAAGTTCAGACAGTAATCTTGATAATCAGAATAAATGGCACATCTTAGAGTAATACAATTATTATATCTCTACAAGTTGCTTTTAGAGACATTGAACTATGGGTAGTTAGAGTTGTAAAGTACATGTAGCTCAAAGCTGCAAGCATTTAATTTTGAAATTTGCTGCCATTTGGCTGGCTGAGATCCTGTCTTAAAAGTAAGGAATTGTCGGAATAAAAAGAAGCTACTGTTTTAAACCATTTTACCACCAGAAGGTGCAGCTTGATTTTCGAAAGAATTTCACTATGTGCTCTAGCCGGTATACTGTATAATTTATATAATTATATGCTACTCTCTGTGACTAAACCACATTTACAAATTTATTTCTGATTAGTGACAAAGACGTTATGTACATGTAGCATGTCCTTAAGTAACAAGTACGTTTAAGTCTGCACACTTACCTGGTACATGTATGTAAGCCATGTTCAGATCTTCTGTAATTCATATAATGAAGTGGAGTGGAAATTGTATCAATATAGGGTAATTCCTTCTCATTAGCTGGCTGGGCTTCCTTGACCTTTTGTAGTCCTATGCAACATCTGCCTCCCCATGGAGCTGAAACATGTCTAGCAACCTTGTTAATTGATTATTTACGAGTGACAGTAGCCACAGCTCAGCAACATCTTAAACAACCTAAGAGAGAAATCAACCTAAACAGCTGAAATGAGCAGATTGTATAAGCTTTTTGGGCTAAAATAGGTTTATAGTAATAGTGGTGGTTTGCATCACGAAGGAGCTGTAACAATTACATTTACTTCATTGCCAACTTACTTTTCAACTAGAATAGAGATTAAACTTGAAAAAAACCGGACTGATTACATGTAACTGCTACCCTGGACCTACATGCAATAACTACCTGGTGTCTACTAGCTGTTACATGTATGTCTACATGACTGTGCCTTATTTTTACATACTGTACGATAATATATCGTTGTATACAACACATTGTACATTATGTACAAGTAAAAGCTGCATTATATTAAAGTTGAATTAACCCCAAAGAATGTCTAGTTTTCCTGGGTTGGCAGGCAAAATTTATCAACTCTCTCACGCATTCTATACAGTGATGCATCATACTAAAATATAGTTATTTTCGGTTTATTTGATTAGGCACATCATATTATTATATCCTACAAAGGTCCGAGGGCTTAACAAGGGCAACCCTAGGCAAGTGCGATACTAAATACAGATTTTGTCAGTAGAAATTCTAGTCAAACTGTTATAGACAGATGGAATGCTTGCATTGCAATACTATACTTTGTAAAAGCTTGGTTTAAACAAACGAATTTGCGGAATTTGATGAGCTCACAAACAATTTGTGGAAATCAATCTTTTTCATTTCAGATTCAAAGTACGAGGACAGCATGACAGCCAAAACATTTACTGTACCATATCACCCTGGTAAGTTGGCATACTGAATTCTTGGTCAAGCTGACTTAATGCGAGCTGAACTTGACTGCATTTACTTAAGTAACTAGCAGCCCCAAAGTTTTTACTTTGCTGCTATTTGCAGTGAGCTGGTGCAAGTTATTTGTTATATTATAGAGGTAATGACTACAGTTTTCCCAATTATTATATTAATACCAATGTGCAATTGATTTATTTCAGATGACGGTGATCAGTATAAATCAACCATAATAGGAAAAATTTAGTACACAGTCAATAGTACACAGTACATGTAGTTTTGCCTGATATTAATAGTCCACGTCTTTCAACTTGTATGTCTTTGCTTGTAATAAAATTTACACTTACAGAATACTAGAAACAACTAGCATGCATATCTTCTTCTATAATGTGTACTCTGTAGAGATTTTAACTGAATTTTACCAAATCAGCTATTGGACACTATTAATGTTAGAGTTGTCTCATCGTCTGCACCGGCAATATTCCTATTCACTGATTTCATGCAGTGCCTTCACCCAGTTTCAAGTTTTTTTCTTATGTCCCTATATATTCATGTAGAGCCTTGATTGAGCTTCAAGTTTTTCAAATTTTAACTGGATCATCATGTAGTATCCATTGTTCCATATATTACAACGTTTAGATAGTGACTTTAACCCTGCCACATATCCATCAACATAAATATTCTCTTTTTATTTAATTATCAAGTAATTAAATTTCCACTGGTTTATGTAATGTAGTATAGATAGGTGAGTATTTAGTGCTTGTGTTACTTGTATTTTGAATAATGTGTTTATCATGATTGTTATGACCATCACCTCACGTCATAATGTGTAATACATGTATATAATGTTTCAGAACTTTACGCAAAGGCTATTGCCAACAGTACATTGGTGGCCTTGACCAGGCCTACTATGAAGATTTCGATGATTGTAAAACGAAAAGTGAGTTATAAAATGTAAAATGTTTCACCATTATTATACATGTATATAATTATAATATCTTATTTAATGTCGTTACGGGTAATAGATGGTCACATGAATGTGTGCTTATTGAATGTATAGGTACAATATCAGTTTTTCAGTGAACACACAATAATGATACATGTATGTCTGTTATGACACTCTTATATAATCATATTATAACATTATTTTTAGCACCAGTACAGGTAGAGATGCCCTCCACCAGCATAACAGAGGAGCAGTGGTGGCTGCCTAAAGTGCTCAAGGTTGAAGACTTTTCATTCTGCACTAAAGAAATTTGTAAGTTTATATGCATTTACCTAAATTTATTCTCATGGTATATTTCTCCTAAGAAGATGATACTCTTATATAATTATATTATAACATTATTTCTACATGTAGCACCAGTATAGGTAGAGATAGTCTCAGCCTGTACAATGAAGGAGCAGGGGTGGCTCCCAGAACAAACAGGTGCAAATGAATACTGCCTTCCAGCAGCAATATGCAAGTTTTCTTTCTCCTACGATGATTAAGCTAGATACATATTTATTTACTGTATTATTGAAGAGAATAAGCTTGAGGTGGACTGCCAATATCCCTATATATTCATGTAGAGCTTTGATTGAGCTTCAAGTTTCTTTAATTTTAACTGAATCATCATGTAGTATCCATTGTTCCATATATTACAATGTCTAAATATTGACTTTAACCCTGCCACATATCCATCAACATAAATATTCTCTTTTATTTAATTATCAAGTAGTGAGATGCACAGTAGTTTCTGTAATGTGGTATAGATAGTTGAATATTTCGTGTCCGTTTTACTCCTATTTGGATCATTAGAAGACCTCAAATTTGGAATGGTAAAAGTTAAGCTCCTCAGCTGCACAAGTAGATTATATGTATGTATGTGTATTTATTACCCATAACATTAAATAGCCAGTATTTCAGCTGTAGACTGATTGAATACTTGCATTACAACCTGATACTGTTGTGATTTCACTAGAAAGATTGACCATGTTTATTAGTGTGAGTATAAAATATTCATGAAGATCTAGTCGGAGGTTAAGTTACTAACTTTTGTGAAACTTGCACAGCACCTGTACTAGTCTTACCTAAGTTACATGTAGGTTCAGCCTGCATACACACACGTTTACTTTGTTTAAATCATTGTAGAGCAAGATCCCATGGGTCATCGGAGCTGTAGTAGTGGTGGGTGCGGCCTATGCAGACCTCCATCTACAGAGAAACTACATGTAGCCTACTACTATAACCACTATTATTTGTGTCACCCGCTACAAATCTGAATTTATATATTACACATTGAATTATTTGGTTAAAATTACTGGCATTAGCATTATTTTTGATATTTTAGTGCCACTACCGACTGTTAGTTACTGAGCTTACCTACTAGACCATTAATGAGGTTTTTTATCACCATTCATCTGAAGATTGCATAGCATAAAACTATTAGTTATGAAATAATAAAATGATAATATAATATTAGTAATAATTTAATCGTATCAAGCTCTGTAGCATTGCTACATGTACATGTATATTGAGCACTTTGTTAGATGGATAGTAGTCTAATACTAAATTTTACACCACAATTTATATGGTTGTGGTTTGTAGTAATGTGGTTTATAGTAATACATATATGCAGCATAAAGTGCACACAGGTAAAACATCAACTAGTAAGCTTGCAAACAACTACTGTATTATAGTGAAAATCAGCTCCCCTCTGTCCACCAGAATTACATTTTCTCAACTTACTGGTAGGAAAACTACCATATATTTTATTATAGACATTGTAGTACCAGTACATGTGGAGAGAGCGGCAAGCTCCGACGATCCATATCATTCCGTCTCTCATATAATATCAGTGAGCTGGGTCCACCAAGGGCCAACCATAAGTCACTGATATTAAAAATTATACATTGTTGCTATAGTCCCAATTTAATACTGTATTAGTTAAGTGTAAAATGCAGCTACATACATGTATACACACATTCATATACACACACTTTAACTATTGGATTCTTTTGTTGGTTTAATGTATAACATTATTGATGTTAGTGCCACTACCAACTTTTTGTTACTGAGCGTGTTGATAGCTACTGTAACATAATTATAATCTAATGCGGTTTATTGTAATAGGTACATCTGCAGCATAAAGTGCACACAGCGACTGTAAAACACCAACTAGTAAACTTGCAAACAACTACTGTATTATAGAGAATACCAGCTCCCCTCTGTCCACCATAATTACATTTTCTCAACTGACTGGTAAGAAAACTACCATAATATACCATAAATTATTTTAATATTATTGACCTGGTACATTGTAGCACCAGTTCCTGTGGGAAGAGCAGTGGATTCTGACATCCACGAAAGCCAACCTGTCTCTCATATATGTTTAGACCATACTTTGACTTTGATACTATTACTAATTTAGTTGGTTTAACTCAAAGTAATCTACTTTTTACTCTCAATTAATTTAAAATGATATCTGTGGAGTTGGCCAACTAATAATCTAATTATTCACAATCGCATTGTATACAACCTATTGCGTGGCAATATCTTGCAGTGTATTGGTACTAGTGAGCTGGCATTACAGTCATGTTGTATTCTAACAACTATAATAATATAACTTTACATGTGCATTTGTGTTACATTAGTCGTATTCGGATATTGCACCGTGCAAGCTTATAAATAGCAATATGCGGCAATAACAATATATTTTATTCAATAATATAGCGCTAGCTATAACGCAAGGCAAGGCGTGCCTGCCAATCAGACTGTGGTCTGCCTCATTCAACTAGATTCGGGGTCGAAAATCGGGACAACTCATATATATGTTGCAATGCTGCCGGTCCAGAGCTCGGCTCCGGGTGGCACTAGAACCTTGGAACCGGGTCCCGCTGCATCGCTGCCAGGGTGGGCCCCTAGCCTTAGGCCCTCCTACTACTAATAATAACTGCTATTATTACATACTACAAGCATTTATTTAGTATTTAAATGCATATTTGTTCAGTTATCAATCTTTAAATATTAGATGTCTTCATTGATTTATTTTATTAAAATCACTGAATCACTGCATTTGATATTATATTAGTGCTAGTACCAACTTTTTTTACTGAGGCTGTTGATAGATCTACCATAAGAATAATCTAACGTGTTATATTGTATTACAGCAGCACAAAATGCACACATCTAAAATACAAACTTATTTAAGCCATTGCAGAGCAAGATCTCATGGGTTTTTGGGGCTGCAGTAGGGGTGGGTGCTGCCTACGCAGCTTACCACATGTACAAGAAATTTTGCTAGGGTTAGTATTCCTATTACTTCTGTTACATACTACAAGCGTGTATGCAAGCATTTACATGCATAAATATATGGATATGCTATACACCCTTAAAGATATGGAATATCATTATTGAGTTATTTAATGTTACTTGAATAGCATTTGATATTTAGCGTCAGCACAAACTGTAACTAAGCCTAGGGGTAGAGTTCATTGCATTTGCATTTGCTACCAGGAACAAACGCTGCAAATGACACATCAACTGTTGATTGGTAGCAAGTATATTTACTTCCAAGTGTGCAGTTTTGACGCCATGAGTAGGTTTTTGCAGTTGTGATTGTACCAGAAAACCTATATGAGAAAAATGACATTTTACAGCTGCCACTTTATTCCTTAATAAGCAGAGTGAACTAAGTAGCCCTACTGAAAAATTGCACCAGGCTGGTAACTACACACCTCTATTACATGCTTCTACCAAATAAGTGCAATAATTATAGAAAATATAAAAGATATTTGCAGAAGGAACAGATGGACATCAATGATAATTATGTTTAATCCTCTAACAATGAACTCGTCACAGATAGCTAACAGCAGCGATGCTGCCGTTATTGAAAACAGCTGTAAATGGCACATAGCTGAATGGCTGCTACTGCAGCAAAAACCTCCCAATAATAGAAGCCGCTTTGTTTACACATTACTAGTCAGCTGAAAAAAGACGTCTTCTAGCTCTTGGTGTTCACTCATTTTCAAACTGTAGCATAGAATGTAGCATAGAAAAGTTTAATGACTGACAATTCAATAGCCATAAAGATAAATAAATTGGAAAAGCAATTGTGCTTATGTGCTGACTTTAAAAACAAAAAATTATTGTCGTAAAATGTTGCAAAATAATTTGAGACAAGTGTTTGATCATCCTAAAAAACTTCATGTACATGCAACGCCAAAATTTTGCAGTTGGAAAATTACTACCCTACAGGTAGTCTGAGTTAAAACTATCTTGGCACTTCTTCAACTAACAACTTTAGCAGAAGAATGTGAACTTTATTTGATCAATGTTTCAAGGTCTGGGATATTACCACAAAATTTGTAGATCAACCCTCATGTCATACCCTGGCTCATGGACATGGGCAACAAGCAAAAAAAGGTTAATATTTGTTGAATAGTGCTCCGACACCTTAGAAAATCTGAGCAAACATGCAAAGAGCCTCAGAAAAAATTGTGAACCTTTGCAAAAAATATACTGTGAGAAGTATTATAATGTCTTTAGAAAAAGCTTTGGATGTTGTAAATCTGTGAGATTGTCACAAATTTATCAAAAAAATAAAAGAAAAATGATGTTAAACAGCTCATTAAAAAATTGTGAAGTGTTGTTGCTATTATGCACAGTATCAGTAATAAAAAGTCTATCGGGGGCTGTAAACAGTCACACCATATAGCCACAGTGTGGAAATTAAAAATATCTATGTCGTTAGTTCCTCAAACCACAAAAAAAGTAGATCACGGCACTGCATCATTAACTCGGTAGTCAAGGATATGAGTGTAATAACTTTTTATACTTATGTACAATCATGTACATATAGGAGTTTTAGTTCTTTTCGTAAGTTATAAAACTGTACCAGAAAAATCGAAAAAATTATATGGCCAAAAAATATTAGATAAACTATTTCTTTATTTGGAATGTTAATACATAGACTAGCACAGCTCAGTCTGGAGGAAGCAGTAGCAATCTTGAGACAGCAATCACCATGAGTAACTCAATAGAAACCAGTATTTGGTTAGAGAGAAGGAAGCCATGGCCAACCCCATCAAACTACATGATTGTATCTTATTTAAGGAAGTCAGCTCCTCCATTTGCACAATACCATATTGCCTCAATCTTAAGAGTGAGAAAATAAAAAGATCTTGTGTAATCATGAGAAACCACTCGTTACACAAGGAGCTGCGCGTTCCATAAAATTCATCATAATATATACTCCCAGACATAGCTTAAAACTCTGAGATACATGTAGGTTACCAATACGTAGTACTGATGCCCTCTTGTAAACAGCTTATTCAAAGACTCATATTGCCTCTGAGAGCTAGACATTAACTGTTGAAGGAAAAGATAACTTTCGCTGGTGCATCTTGCCCCATGACTATTTCCTGCACCAGCTGATAGAACTTGTGCAAACCTCCATATTTATCCTGTACAATACATTTTTGTCGATAGGAGTGGAATTATTGCAGGACAGCCTGGGTTCTACTGATTGTAGTGGGTGTATAGTTATATAAAAACATATGTTGCTTTCCTTCACACTTCGTTCGCCATTGACCAAAAATTAACATCTCTGGTGGTCTTCCACACATCCATGATACTTGATATTATGTCATTATTCTCCTTCTGCTAAAATAAGCAGGCTTTGCCAGTGCTCAATAGCAGAAAAACAATAGTTGGAAAATTCACCACAATCAGTACTGAATGTTTCTAAAAACTTCCCAATAAAGCAAAAGCAATTATTAAAAATTTATGAAAAAATACACATGAGTGGAGCATGAATGGTGCAACACCTCGAGAAACACCGCTATAACTTCAACCATTAATCTCCGTGTGGATATTTAACTGCAGTACTGATGAACAACTATTTAAACATAGAGGAAGTCAAGTCAACGCAACTATTATTCTTTCACCATGATACTGTTATGAATGGTCCCTTGTGACCTAATGCAGTGTTGAACCACTTATGTACACAGTAGATCCAACAGCCTGCCTATCATATAAAGGAGGCATATTTTTGTGGCATCAGGAATGGAAAATTTAGGTAGGCTACACATGCATGTAATATGCATGTATAGTTTATGTACAGTAAATAAAATATTATAGCAAAATTTGCTTTGTCCCTGATTTCCGACTAATGGACTTGCGTGAATACTATAATTAAAACAGCTAATATAATATAATTTAATATAACATACGTTACATGACTTGTCTTAGAGTAGAAACACTGCGTAGATACTAGATCACAAGTTAGTTGCTGACACATCTGCATAGAGGATGTCGCCAGTCTCCTAGGAGTCAGAGCAAGTCAGTACTGTCTTCTGCAAAAATAATTAATTTGAATCTTGACTAAGGTATAGAGTTATGTTTAACACAATGAATTGCGTGACGATTTACCAATTGAAAGCTTCTAGAATCTAGAGCATTCAGCCAACAGAAATATTTAGCCTTATCATGCGCTAGTGCATGTTATCTCAAACAGAAAAATCACATAATGACACTAAAGTTAATACACCTTCAGCAGAACACGTTTTAGCTTTTTCACAACATGCAGTTTTCATGTAAAATTTCCTCACGCTGTTACCACATTAATAATGCCCTAGTCCCCTCCGATCATGCTATTCAATTGAAGGTGCTATAAAATGCTTTTTTACAATGTTTATTGCTCCTTACCTAAAAGATGGCATTGTTAGAATAAATCTCGTTGAAGCACAAGTTGACTAGCACTGTCTTCTGCAACAATTGAAATGACCAATTTGAATATTAACTGTTAGGTATACCATTATGTTTAACCCATTCGCAACCATTCAATATATTAATATTTCCACCATTGAGAACCACCCATTTTTGTGAAATTAACCAAAATTCCAATAACGACCAAGTTAAAAGTATTTGATTTATCTGACTTTAGTCTTTTATTTCAGAAAGAGCAACATCTAATCTACATAATACAATCAAGAAATACAGAATAGAGTAAAAACTAGATAGCCAGTAGAGCAGTGAATATAGGGTGTTTCACCTACAGCATAATTCTCGAAATAATAAATATTGTGTAACAATGAGTACAAAAACAAACTGAAGCACTGCCAATGATGGTAAATTATGCAAAACATATTAGTAGTTCTTTTTGGTATGGTAGTCTTTGCAATCTTCACTTCCCAACTCTGTACCAAATTCCTGTCAAGTATTACAAGTCACTATAACACCAATATACTAACTGACTGAACAGCAAACAGTAGAACCCATAAGGCTAAAAGCTAGCATCCAGATAAAAGAGAGATAGGTTGAGAAAAATGAGCTAAAACTTTGTGATGCAACTGTCAAAAGTTTCAACCCTCAATTGAAAAACAGGAAACCATCAATCAACCTTGAAAGATGCAACTAGTCATTCATTTCCAATTTGATTTACAACAAGATATCAATATGAAATTCAAAATAATGAAAATTAGTACCTTGCATCACCAATCACACATTATGGGATAGAAATATTGGCTAGGCAGTATTCTAGTCATACACTAAGACATTATATTTATGTCTGGTTAGCAGCTTACCTCATCAAAATCAGCTAATTCACTCTCAGAGGCTAAATTGTCAATCTCCAGCTCATCAGAATTTACTAACATGGAGGCTGCCATGTTTGAAAATTGATACCTTGATTAGTAGCAGTTGATAGGCTAAGTGAGATGCATTGAGAGATCTTTGAGTAATTAACTGTGTTAGTGGAGTCGTTGTAAGGCAAGATCTAGTGAGTAACATGTGATAGCGTTGCCCAGCAACATGCTATTTAAAACAAAGACACATGGACAGTACTATCACGTCCTTGGTTGCATAGCACAGTGCTCATTAGGACAAGGTAGTATCGTCATTGGTTGCAAATGGGTTAACACTACGTATGACGCAGCAGCCCTAATCTCATTGGAAGATCTTAGAATACTGCCAGCTATTGATTACCCAATAGAAAAACACTTTACTATATTACAGTGTATAATAAGCTTCTATTTTGTTACTTATGGTGATTTTCAGTACTTGAAGCTTTAATTCTCTATGACCACCGATTAAATTTTTGGTTTTGAATATGAATAAAGTAATTAAATGTTGACCACCTTAACATCTGTATTAGCTAGCAAGTCCTGATGACAGTGTTTTAGTCATACTCGCAACGTTAAGATCCCAATCTAACAAAGTATCATATAAAGAGACAGACTCTATTTGGACTAATTGTGTACACACAACATGTTGGTTGTTATGATTCCATGCTTAAACCCTGCAGTTATAGTTAATACAGCAAGTTGTCTCCTCTTTTTTCAATTTTTGGAGTTGTGTTACTATTTAATAGTACAGTCACTCCACTATCTTTTATTGCCACGTATAGAAATAACTTTTCTTCCTTTGTTCCAGTACTTCTCATAAGTTTTATTTTTCTTTCATGCCTCACACCAACTTTGCCTCCTTCAGCTAATTGCATCATCCTCACCCTCAACAGTATTATATACTTTACATCACCAACTCAATGCTATACGCTTCATTTTAATTCTTGCAATTCGTAGCTTTTAGTCATTGTCAACATTGGTAATCCTACAAAGTTGGTTTCTCTCACGCTCATATACAGCTCATTATTATCCTCTCCTTTTCTTTATTTTGTGAATTTTTCTCCTCATGGGGAGAAATGTTCACACAAGAGTAGATAACTCCTGTGCAATTCGTCATAGATTATCATCCTACTCCAAAATGGTATCTACATTATTGTATTTGTGCATAAATTGAAGATGAAAGTCTGGTGTACAAATAATATGCAAAACGGATACAAGATAGCATCGATGTACCCATGGGATTGGTGAAGGATAGATTGCACCATGCTTATGACCCTCTCTATATTTATAAATGGTCTGACTTGACCCAAGAACACTTTGGCATACAATGTATCTAGTTGACTAAAATACGAGTATGTTGGTATTACAGAAAGTTTACTTTGATTGCAACAACGAGTCTTATAGTACTACAATATAGTCATTAATGATTAAAATTTCCCATTGCATGCAAACAAAATTATTTTATATGATATTCTTTAGGCGAGCCAAGTCGACCCTCTTGAAAAGATATTATTGGCCAATCTGCTTGAGTGATCGAAAATTTTACAAAATGGATGATTAGCCAACTGAGGGCCTAAATTGGTAACTATAGAGCTTAGTTGTAGACCCTCTCTCTATTGCTCAGCAATGGAAGTCAAATGCTGATGTAGATAGCATATACATAATTTATATAATTTTTTTTATGCACATTCAACAAAATTTATCGGATGGCTGGTGCCAAGCATTACATAAATAGATACACTTAGTGAGGTGATATCTAGTGCTTCACTTTGCTCCATAAACACATAGACCACATTACGTTACACTCCACCACAGCAATCTAATCTTGTACACTGTATATCATGATATCAAATGATCATCACTACACTGTATACACTACACACTATACGTGTTACATGTGTCTACATGTTACACAGGTGTTGTATTACAATACACACTCTATGTATTACATGTATCTACATGTTACACAGGTGTTGTATTACACTACACACTCACGTGTTACATGTATATACATGCTACACAGGTGTTGTATTACACTGCACACTCACGTGTTACATGTATATACATGCTACACAGGTGTTGTATTACACTGCACACTCACGTGTTACATGTATCTACATGTTACACAGGTGTTGCCAAGTTTAATGTGAGATTTTCATGTCTCATTCACCAATTTATGCACAAAAATTATGTCCATATTTGTAGAACAACTATGATGCACGCAGTGCCTGTGGAACTGCTTTTGTCATTAGGGGTTATTTTACTGACATCTCTACAACATGTGTCCACATATTCTACTTAGAGCCTCTTTCCTCATGGCACACAATATGAACTAAGAATAAAGGTTGCTTTCCTAATACAGCGCATGTTCTACTGCCCTGCCTGGCTTTTTAAGGCCATTAGGCTGCTGCCTGCTTTGTTGACTCTGCACATTTCATCAGTATGCAGAGAACGTTAACTAGCAAGAGCCTCAAACACTATTTCTTGTTGTACTATAATATGTAGCTCTGCGTCCAGAGCACAAGTCAACCTGTGAATAGTTTATAGTTACTACAGTTAGAAGAAGCTGCAAGCGGCAAACAAAATTTAATGTTCAACATTTTTATGGATACATTGTATTGTGTCAATCAACTTGAAGATATTGAAATTAAAAGAACTGCAAGCAATGTACAAGTACAAGTACAATCTAATAAACTGATAAACTGTTAAACTGTTGATTTTGCAGATTTAGTTTAAGTAGTGATAGTAATGCTGTAGCTCATAAGCATTCATTTTTGCAGTAGAGAAGGTTTTCACTTCTACAGTGCGCGTCAGGCAGCTCTCCACATACTCCAGTGATGCAGTGGTCAATACACTCTGTTAAACAGTGATAAGATAGGATTATTTTAAGTCTTAAATGGTCTACATGTAATTGTGATAGTGTATAAACTAAACCAAAAGATAACTAAAGCATGGGCATATAACGCCAAGCATCTACAATGTAGAGTCAGAATATGCCTTATTAGGTTGTAGCTTGGTACCATTTTCAACTTCTTCCTGCTCAATATTTTACAATCAGTACAGCTATTGCTTTAGTTCTTACCTGCTTTTACCACGTCCACCAAGGTCACAACTTCCCACCTGTACTCCAAACAAGACCAAACTACTGATAAGCAGAGCCAAGAGTGCAAGAGTCCTCATAATATCACACAATCTGCCTAAGTAATATACAGCGGAATTGTCTGAAGTGCGTACATGCTGTGCATAACAAAAAAAGTTTTACATATTTACATGTACAGTACATGTACAGATGTCTATAATGTATGTGGAAAAATTAGTGTCAGGCTTAATGTATGCTCCTCTAATAATAATGCTAGAGCTGGTATTGAAACCAAAATTTACGTAATACTGCTCTATAATGGTATTAAACTTCTAAAACACACTACCTCCTTTGGTCATACAAAAAGATTGTTCGAACAGAATGACACTTACATGTATGATATATAATTTGTTTATGTTAATTTTAACCTGGATGTTAGCTCAAAACATTTAAAAAGGAAGAATATACTTAGCACAGCCATCACCATTTGACTGAATATTTGGTCAAGGAGCGCACCCTAAGAAGTATTTATTCTTTATCTAATTAACTCAATTGTTCACTGTTTGTAAGCAAGTAAAACAGTTGTGAAAAAACACCCATCACCTGCAAATCCTAGTCAGTTATATTTTACTTACCTTTGATGATCCCGATGCAGCTACTTGTACATGTACATGTCTATCATTCAAGACAGTTACTTTGTGGTAGAGTCTCTGCTTTATATACCAGAGTTACATAATTATTTATAGCTCACCATGTGATTTATGAATGTCACCAGAACTCTCTAAGAATAGGTAACTCTTGGATGATGCTTGTTCACTAACAAGTGGCAGCCCATTTACCAAGTGAATCAGAACTCCTACAGCTGTAGAGGTCATGGAATTAACTTCTTTAACACTAACTGCAATATGATACAGTTTCGCACTATTGATCTCATAATTGGAGATATTGAAGTATTTTAGACTCAATCGTGTGGAAATGGGGTTAACGGCGAAGTGTTATTCTACTATGTGCATGTATTGATCAGTAGATAAGGTACAGTGTAGGATGTACATGTACATTGTACATGTATTTAGCAACTTATAACACGACAACATTTGCTTGCAGAGTCCTAGATATTTACTCTAACTACGTGATACTACCATAAGTAGTGGTTTGAGGCAGGTTAACTAGGTCTATCTGTATATATGCTGACAGAAGTGTAAGCAGTTTTAGAATGCAGGCTATTGACACTTGTAGGTAGAACTTAGGGTGTATAAACGTCTTATGGACAAGCCAAAATGCTTCTGATGCTTTCCCGTTGGGTGTTGAAAGAAAGAAATGGCCATTTGTTTATTATTTGCAAGAAACTTACTGGCTGATACAAGAATCTTGTCGCTCGGTTTTGCAATTATTTTAAATTGCCAGTAGCTCTGGGCAAGATCTGTGATCTATCCGGTGTTCGATTTTGTTGAAGTCGTGCAATTGTGAAACAAACTTTTTACACCCAATGTAATGTACAACTAATCTTCAATATTATATAATATTATATAATATCATATTATATAATATAATAATATATAATATAACAATATATAATATTATATTATATTATATTTAGTCTAAAATTGACATAATTATGTGTACATGGTGGGTTCTAGCACTAGAAACTTAGAACCATGTGATACTTAATACTGCCTCATTAACTTTGAAGGACTTGTCAAGGAGATGGTTAGAAAAGATATAAATAAATCAGTTGGAGTTAATCACGTTAAGTAATAAACAAGACAACTCCTTACGGAGCAGTTTCACAGTTATTGCAGACTATTAGGCAGCTCTGGGCTACATTTGTGAGTTACTTGCCCTTTAAAGCTGTGTGATTGTGAAGCCAACGTTTTACACCAAGCATAAAACATCATAATGTAATATAATATATATGTTTTGTTCAGAATTGACGCTTAATTACAGTGTATACGGTGACCATTTGAACACTAGAAGCACTAGAACCCTGTGATACTTAAATGTTGTCTCTTTGAAGGCATAGTACAAATAAATCAGTAGGAGTTAATCACGTTATGTAATGGACAGCAGCAGCATGCTGTGGAGTTGTTTCCCTTTTACACATTAATGCATGTAAGGCAGCACTGGTAGTGCAATATCATGTACTTCACATCTCAGTGGCTTTGTGAAGTTGTGCTCTCATGGAGCAACTTTGGGAGAAGGAAAGACAATTCCTGCATATTACGCTGTCTCAAATTTTATTATAATTATATGAAGTAAACGGTGTATGACAGTCTTATTTAAATAATGGGGTACAAATGAGATCAGTAAATAATTATGTTGCACTGCGCTTGAGACCTAGGCCATACATTGTATACAATTGTTATCATTTATGCAAATAATCTAACCTCTGCCCAAAAACACATTATCACATACATATAGTTTGTGTTAATTTGACTACCTGTATTCACAGCCGGTAAAAGGTTCCAATCCATTTATGAAAACATTCCTGTCATTTCATGCTTCATTCTATACTGTAGTATGTTGGCAGATGGAATTATGTTGTAAGTGGTACTGGGTAGTTAGAGCAAAGAGCCTCTTCAAATTGCCATTTTTTGCCTATCAGCTTGATGGATGTGCTTGTTGATCTGAGATCATGTGACACTTAGTTCTGATATGTTGATATACAGCCATGTGAGTGAAGATTTTCAACTACTGTTTTGTGATATTCTCATGTATATAAGAGCCTAGAGTCTGTGTAACAGAAATATTTTGTTCAGTTAAAATAGGCCTTTTTTGTGATCAAGGTATTTTACAGCTGTAGATCATGCTTATAGTGTTGGCCATGGAAAAACTAACCCACAAAAATATGTATATTTTCCTGACATGTCCAGTTGCTGTGTTCAATTCGTCTAACTATTAATAGCCAAACTTGTCAATGCTAAACATTTCTATTGACCTAAACTTATTTTATATACCTCAAAGTAAGTATTTAAATATATGCCAGCTTACTGCAAGCACTAACTAATACTAATTACCCCAGAAGCTCTCCTCCAACAGTATGCTATAATAATAATTCAAACATGTCTCATTAATTTGACATTACTGACCCTAATAAATAGAGCATTGCCTTTTACAGGTAAATATGGATTTCCACTATTGAAACTAATATTTAGGCCTCAGCCATTCACTGAAGTTCTCAACGTACAGTACAATGTGCTATAAGCTATGAGCTTGCAATAGGCAGCCGAAAAGCTCATACTTGCCAATCTACTTCCTGTAACTAACATACATACATGTAGATGCAATAACATCATATGCATTAGAGACTGGTTTATCACATTCAATTGTTTGGTGTGATATTAATATTATTATGGTAAAATGTAACATAATTGTTCCAGTCAGTGTTAAAAATTGGATGAGCATTTCTAATATCATCCAATATGACATTACAACCCTTGAATATATGGGTGTGCATTGGAAATGATAGAAAAATATAGTCATGATTAAGATCTTGCCAATACACGTACTGTAGATCAATTTTCAAATTGAGCATATATCATGCAGATTTATTTAAATACATAAAATTCATGGCAATAGATTTGACAAAAAAATATAAATCATATAACAAAAGACGGAACGGTCAACAGTTTGCGGTCTGCGGTCTGCAGCTAACGGCCTGCAGCCAACGGCCTGCAGCTAAGGGCCTGCTGCTAACGCTCTGCAGCTAACGGTCTGCCATTCTCCAATCAGATTTCGGGTCGAAATTCGAGAAGATTCATATATGTTGCAATGCTGCCGGTCAGAATATTGGCTTCGGGTGGTGCTAGGACCTTGGGACCGGGTCCTCCTGCATTGCTGCTGGGGTGGGTCCTTAGCTTTAGGCCCTCAAACCCGACCTAGGGTGGGGTATGTGCTCGACTCACCCCACTCGCCGAATAAGGGTTGGAACTTGGGCTATGCCAGCAGCGGAGATCCATCTGGACCCGTGATTTGTATATAGTACAATGCTGCTGGTGAGGATCTCGGTCGCGGGTGATGCTAGGACCTTGGGCAACAAGTTATGCATCACATGTGCAGGATAACAGTATAAAAGTGCATTTAGCTAAAGAACAGTAAAGCTACAACTATTATGGATTTTCCCGGCTTAACTTGAGCAGAAACATATTGCAGTGTTACCTACAATACACTAGTAACTACTAACTACTAGCAACTGTTATTAGGTGACTTATGCTTGTTGTAATAGTATGATCATTGATTATAATAGTGTAAGCCTAAACGGTGTAAAGTCTTAATAACAGATGGTCAGTTTGAATTATTTGAAGTCATCTATATAGTGCAGCAGCGGCAAGTTCCACTGTACAATGCTTTGATAACACTCCATGCCCCAATTGCTCAAATAGTTTAATTATTCAGTTATTCCATCATCATACAGTGTCTACTAACTTTACCAATACTTAGAGGAGAATTATAATACATACGGTCAGATTTGTTGGGATATTAACAAGGTGATGTGATTGCTCATTGATTCCCAAACCTCTGTAATTGTCAGTTGATGCGCAAATTTATGTAAATAACAGATTATTTTTCTATGTAATTATACACTAGAATATTGTCCTTGTCACCTCACTTCTCTTGCTATTATGAAGAGCACTTTGTGCAGAATTTCAACTTAAAAATCGTATTATACCATCACTACACGGCAAAAGTTTTATTGAATGCCATCAGAAAACACAATTATTCTTACAGTTTTTAACATCACAGTGTAACACCTCTGATAATACTATTTACTAAGAATTACACGCAGAATGTTATGGAATGCTTGGAGTAGAGAACAAATTTTGAGTAAAAAAATTCAAAATTTAACCTGTGTTCCATACATTTGTAGATACATTGACTTATCAATTAAATTAGTACACTGAGAACTTCATTTTAAAAAAAAAATAGAAAGAGTATCTCAGTGTATTTATTACTTTTGTAGAACGAAAGAGTCACTTTATTTGATGGGGTAAAGTTATGATGCTGTTGTTCCTGTTGATGACGTTGTACATCTTTGGCATTCATCTTCACATTTCTACTTGTTATCTTGAGATGATTAAATAATATACCTTATAAAGTCAAGGCAATAACACTACTAAATATTATTGCATCTTTGGTTCTCACGTTTATCGCCAGTGCAACCCACCGCGATTTTGCATAGCTAAGCCACCACCATAACCGCCATGATAATCTCTACCATCTTCCATAGAAGCATTTGCAACTTGAATAGCTAATCCAAATAAGACGAGGCTGCAGATGAACAGGGCCATAAATCTTAGAGTCTTCATAATCTTTTAGAACTTCTCTAAAATTTATGACAGAATTTAGTCGATTGCATGTAAAGAAATGCAAAGAAATTTACATGTACATGTATGTGTAGCGCATACACAAGTTTAACTTGGATAGCACATTTACATATGTATTTGTAAACTGAAACAGCGAATACATCCATGAACCTTGTCAGTGATTGTCAAATGTTTACACAGCAAGCTATAGAGTTTATACGGTCGTTCCAACTGTCTGAATATTCTATCAAACAATCTATCCTGTAAAAGACACATTACTTACTGTATGAATTCAACTGTTTTCTCTATAAATGCAAGATATGAAAGCAGGTGACTGCAAAAAGACATTCACCAGTTGCAAATAAATAGCTTTCCTAGTGACTTACTGTACATGTGATGATTCCAATTCAGATAATAGTGTATTCTTACAGCAAGAAGAGTGAGTTACTGTGTAGTTGTATTTCCATCTGCATGACCTGTATATACCTAATTTACATAAGTTATAGCCAAGCATGTGATTTATGAGCGTCACCAGCACTATCAAACAATATAGATGGCGCTAGTTGACAAGTGGCAGTTCAATTACCAAATCAATTTTGTGCCATACAGTTGCAATAGTTATGGAATAATCTTTTAATGTTATTGCCATTATTTATGTATCTACATGTTACTGTATATCATTCTACATGTACTTGAAAACATAAATTACTCAATCTGTATCTCAGCAGATTAACTGTAGTAATTTAACCTGACTTGTGATTCAATACATTAACATAAGACATGTAAATCATTCCATTAATAAATAAGGGCCAGTGTAGGAAATATTCAGTAAACTATGAAAGTAAAATTTGTTGGTATAAATATACTAAACAGTAGCAAAACTACATATTAAACCACTACTGTCGCACCATTCAATATTTTCAAATAATCTTGTTCATCCTTTTTCAGTAATAGTACAGAAGCAACCTCTGGATATCTTGAAAAAAAATAGCCGTTCTAGCAATCGAAGTGGGGCCACATAAAAAAACATGTATCTAGATCAGAATTTTGTGCTGATTTCAAAAATGACATTTCTACACCTCCTAAGGTGCCAGTTCTAGGTATAATGGCAAGTTTTAGTACTATTGTACAGATTCTATCGATTTCGAAAATTGTTATGTATAACCAGGACACCACTATCACACACTTCTAATGTGTTTGAGAAACTCTGTTTAAATTACATAATGTAACATTTAACAAAGGAACACATTTTAAAATAGCATAAAGTTAGGAATAGTTTGAAAAATATCTGTTAATATCCGCTACTGAACTTGTGAGATTCCTATGAACATACAAGTCATAGATTTGTACACCATTATCCTACACCTCTCTATCTACATTTCCTACTTGTTTACATCCTACACCAATAGGCTAGGCATGAAGAGTTGTGAGCAGCAACAATAATAATCCAGTTAATGAAAATACTATACAAATTAAAGTGACCTCGGAGACTAAGAGGCCTTTTAGAAGTTGATAAAAACACTCAAATACTGCCATCAGAGTTGCTTTCAAAACTTGGTAGAAATGCATTACTTCTGGTTGCATTACTAGATATGCATGCAGGTACAAAACATGTTGCATCAATGATCTGAGGATGCAGCCTAGGAATCCAGTGGCCAATTCGGTGCTGCTTGGATTAGTCTGCAATGTGATAGTTCACCTTAGAACCACCCTCCACCTCTGAGAAACTGATTGGTATATCAATTGATAATGTACATGTACAAGTATTAATTCCCAGCTTGCAGTTTCATGAGTTTATGTTTCTTATAGTGACCAGTGAACGCTTGCAATATTTCTATAGGGGAGTATTTGTTGTTAAATCAGTTATAAGCATTCATCTGCATATTTAGGATATATAGATGTAAGCCGAGATGCATATATATGAGGGCCTACGTGTATATCTACTAGGAGGTTAAGAAGTATTAAATCATAAATTTTTGAAATTATAGGCCTATAATACATGTCCCTATTAATAGTACTGAATATGCATAATATAGGCACTGTAGTTGGGACCCAAGGATGTTAGTAGCCTGAAGACTGGGTTTAGTTGGCTTGTACATGTGAATGTTATACAAGCAGTTGGTGTGTTGTAATGCCCAATTATTATCTTTTACAGTTTTTTATGTTACTTAGTGTTACTATAATTTTGGTTTCAATTATGTGGAAAGTTAGAGGCTGTCACACAAATGTGTTTTTATGTAAAATACTTTGCAAGTTATTCAATCAAAAAACACCTTGCCTCTTCCTAATATCTGGCATCATCATGGTCTATCATGCTGACTCTGAGGCTCCCCTTTGGCATTTTTCTCTTCTTGATCCCCATGAATTTTATCTAATACCCCTTCTACGTTTCCTAGATACAACTACATAATTATTGTAAGTAGGCCCCCTACATGTAGTAACAGCCCAGTGTACAGAGATTACTTGTTTTAACTGCTAGTGTTTGTAAGGAACTTCCTAAGTGGGCATGGTTATGGTTTTGTCTGATCTTTTTATATAAATTAGCAAATAATGCTTGTCTATGGTGACACAGGACTTTCAGCATGCACACTTTCTGATGGACTTGGTGATTTTATGATTTCGTTCGGTTTATTAAATCTATTGACAATTTGATCACACTTTAAATATAGAGCAATAACCACATATTATACTTATGTAGCATGAATATGTAATTTACTTAAAACATCAATAGTTTGCAATTTAACATCAAAATGTAACATTATTATGTAGTTTATTTCACCTACCACTATTAGTTATGTTCAGTACTAAAAGCAGGAAATAAATAAATTACACTACTTATGAACACACATGGCGAATTTGAGAGCCAACGACTTTTTGGTCTACTTCCCTGTTGATATTGCATGTAGCATGATTCATTGAATATTGCTCTCTAATACTGCAAGTAGCCTATGTTATATAGTAGAAGGATGTACATGTATGTATGGGTATATTATCTACTGTACATGTATATAGATATAGGTGTATTACATGCACCAAAATACCTAGAGTAATGAAGTATTGATGACTTTTAGTTGCTAGAGACAGTTTGTTCATCAATTTTGAAGAATACTAGTTAGGAAAAGGGACACAAGTTCTCCCTGAGTGAATGTTGAGACCAATTTTCTATATGCAGCACATCAGAACACATTCACACCTATTCCTCACTTTTGGGGGTTAATATGGTCAAGAGAATAACTGGTGTGTCTTTGATATTTTCACAGCAGTAAAACCAACAACTATCTATTGTTGTAGCTGTTGTATTACCTCAGTCTAACACATTACAAACCTCCCACAACTCAATTCATATAGCCATTAGGGCATTATAGCAGTAGCAATCCTAATCAACAATATTATAACTACATGTATCTAGTATTGCTAGTTATGGCTAGTAATACTAGTAACTGCTATTTGGCCATGTGCAGCTGTTGTTATTGTGGTTACTATAGAAATCCGCAGGCACAACCACTTCTAATTGGACAGTGTTTGCCGTCACGCATGAGCACTAACACTAAAGCAATCTTTTCCGGCTTATCAATGGCGATCTGACAAATGTTTGTTATTTTTACTTGCACGATAAATCAATTGACCACAACAACTATACTGGCACTATGTGAGGTGTAGAAACTTGCATATCAAAATATTTATGTATAATTAAGAGTTTCATGCAAAAAATACCTGGCCCCACCTCAATTGCTAGAAATCTTTATAAAAAGGGAGGTTGCTTCTGTACTATAAGATTGATGTGTTGTTTGTCTTTGGTAACCTAGCAGCTGCCAAGAAAACCCTATTTTAATATTGGCTGATTTCACCTTCAATCAGCCTATGCTGGGAATTTTGGAAGCTCTCAAGCAGTTAATATAAAACTGTGCTACAGAGATAGCCATAGGACTTGCAATGCATTGCATTGTTTTTTGTGGGCATGACTCTAACTTACTTATTCATCACTGTGCACAAGAGTTATTTATAGAATGACAGTTAGTGTTGGCTCAATAAGATTACTGGGCTATTTGATGTTAGTAGCTTACCTATGTACATAAGTTACAAGTATAGACTTAGAACAGGCATAGCCATAGGAACTTAACAGGTCTCAATGCTGAATGGAGGTCATAATAGCCAATATTCAAATGAGTTTATCTTGGCTGCCACTAGGTTTACAAAGACAAACAGCACATCAATCTTCATGAAATAAGATGACCAGTATTCTTTGCAAATACTGAATGGTGAGACAGTAGTGGTTTAAATGATGCAGAGGTTTGTAGCAGTCAAGTTATTTTTATCATGGAATCAGTGGTAGGACAAAAAGCTTAAATCTTACTGATAATAGAAATACTTAGTGAGATGATGATAATTATATGTACCTACCTCTACATACTAAATGTCACTGTTCAATGGACCATGTACATGTAGATCCATTTAAAAACAACATTAAATCTGTCTCAAAACCAGTAAAATTTCAAATTATACATAGGTATGGTATATAGATAATACAGTGCATGTATGCCATGCATTACTGATCATATACATGCAAAGCCTTAAAATAAAATAATATTACAAGTTCTATAGGAATTATCTATCTCCCCATCCATAAACAACTTGATAACATTGCTATGGTTTACTACTGGCTACTAAATTACTAGGACATACTTGTAATATCGGAACATACCCCGACTAGCATGCAGCGTAAGGCTATATCTTGTGTGTTAGCTAAGCAATGCCCGATCTCAATGCACTGATACTAACTTTAGTAAAGAAAGATCTGTGGTTTAGCTAATCAACATACTTGTTGGAGTGAGATTCATGTCTACTTCCTACAAGTGTAGTCCTTGAACATCCATCTTACTAATTTGACTATGCAGTGTACTCTATCACATAGCCTACATGTAGATCAGCTTGACCTGCATGTACATATACATGTATACATGCAGGTCAGGCTCTTCTCTACACTCCCCAATAGTGATAAATGACATATTCTATAAGCATTGGAAGGTTTCACTAATAAATATTTACTTGACAGTAAATATTCCAGTTTGTTTAGCAACTGGACAGGTCTGAATAGACTAAACATAGCCTGGCTAAGCAGACCACATGAGTACCATGTATGTTCAGAAATAATGCAAGAGTTTTGTTTAAGTAGGCAACCTTCTACATGTCCTAACTGACACCCAGCTGTTTGGTAAGCTACTAATGATCTTACCATTTATATACATATACATATCAGACATACAATAATGTACATGTAGTTCCAGTAAAAGACACTTACTCAGAGGTCTGCCAACTCCTTCAAGTCATGTCTAATTACATGATATTTCAACCAACATGGCTAACTTTTAATAGCTTCCATTATGACACTATATCCCTTGAGGCTGGTGAGTATCGACTATGAGTCCTCTTTGGAATTTTGGAGAAAATCGGTCGTGAGAGCTTGCCAATACATGTCACATGAATAATTAAAATGTGCATATATCATAGAGATTTATTTGAATTTTTAAAATAGACAGATAATAATTCAACAGCTGAATAATAAATCTTCTCAACAATTTGGCAGTAAAGCTACAGACTGTAAAACAAAAATATAATATAATTTATATGTACTGTCACAGTCAAGTTGGTTAACCAATAGTGTTCCACTGCAATGAGCTAAATTCATGTGCAATACTTGGATAAAACCACATTACTGATTGATTGGATTATTTAATTATTCATATTTCCAATCCTTTTACAATTTCTACTAATGCTACTAGTGATGAGAGAGGAATAATACATGGAACCATGCATTGCTAAAGACTATGTTGGAGCATTATTATATCGGCAAGTTCATGGTGACTACTTGTTGATACCTCTGTAATTGATAACTGATACACATATTTATGTAAAGAACAGACTACTTGCGCGTGTAGGTTATCATTTGTGTTGCCTCATTTTTCTCTCTATTAAGAAAAATGCATGACACAGGAATACAAATTAAAAATTACAATATGCCATGGTTACACAGAAATATTTTATTGAATGCCATCAGAAAACAATTATCAACACCCCAATATAGCCCCATAAATGACACTTGACTGTAATTAGTACATTATGGACTGCGGGGAGCAGAAAATAAATTTGCAGTAACAAAACTTTGGAAAAACTGAAGTATATTTTACAGAGTGTTTCATAAATACATACCAATTATAGAATTAAGGTCAATCACTTTTTGAAAGAAGACTTGATAAAGTAGCTCAATGTACCCACCATGTATTTTCCAAAAATGGATGAGTGATTTTGCTGGGTGGGCTTAAGTTATGATGTGATTCCACCTGTTGTTGAATCTGTAGTCTTTCGGCATTCATCTCTGCATTCCTGTTTGCTATTAGGAGATGATGAAATTATATGTTATTTTCTCTTTTATACAATTTTTAAGTGTTTTAAACAGAATGAGGTCAAAGCAATAACATTACTAAATATTATGGTAGCTTTGGTTCTCATGTTTACAGCTACTGGAAACTAGCTTAACCACCACGTCCACCACCACCATAAGGCATATCCAATTTTTTATTGAATGCACCGGCTTGTTGCACAGCAGCATTGACAACTTGAGCAGCCAACCCCAGTACGACGAGACTGATGATGAGCAGGGCCACAAATCGTGATGTGTTCATATTCTCTTAGAATCTCTAAAATTCATGGCAGAATTTAGTCAATTACATGCATGAGCATGTGTAATAAAGAAATCTACACTGTACATGTACATATATGTAGCCCGTGTACATTTTTTACCTTAAATAATACTTTTATTTGCGAAACTGCAATATGTACCCATGAACCTTGTCAACTAATTGCCAAAATTTTACATAGCAAGGTATAAAGTTTTTACAGTCTCTCTGTCTACCTCGCTATTCTATTAAACAACCTACCCAGCAAAATACTGGTTAATTACTGTATAAATTCAACTGTTTGCCTTACACGTATATGTACATGCAAGATATGAAAGCAAGCAACTTACTGTAAAACCAGCATTCACCACTAATCTTGTAAATAAATACTTTTCCTAGTGACTTGCTGTGCAAGTGGTGATTTCAGTGCAGATATTAGTAATATTCTTCCAGAAAGAAGAGTGAGTTACTGTGCAGTAGTATATCCATCTATATATTATCTAATTTACATAAGTTATAGCCCAGCATGTGATTGATTAGCATCACCATCACTAGTCTGACAATATAGATGACGCTAGTTGACAAGTGGGAGTTCACTTACCAAATCAACCTTGTCCCATACAGTCGCAATAATTATGGAATAATTTTTATAATGTAATTGATATCATATGCATTTACATTGTATATCATTCTGCTTGAAAACATGTGCATCTCAGAAGAGTATTTTAACCAGAGTTGTGATTCCACACATTAACTTAAAACATGTAAATTATCATGTTAATAGATAAGGGTCAGTGTAGGAAATATTCAGTAAACTATGAAACAGTAGCATAAATACACTGTACATGTAAATGGGGTAGTCATTTGTAGCAGTCAAAGCAATGTTATGGCAGGTATCTCTAGATATTGCAGTGTATAGAGTTTTATATTATACAAGTACATCTTGGTAGTGATTGGCTAAATGTTGGAGTTGTGTGTTCTACTGCTCTCCACACAGTCTACCTACAGTCACAGCCAAAAGCCTAAGAGCACCTCTTCTCATAGGAGTTTTATACAAATTAAAGCCTAATTTTCCTAAAAAATATTATATTTATTATATTATGTAAAATGTAGACCTCTAAATATTTAAAGTTTTAAGGTAGCATTAAGACCACCCAGCTATCTAGTGGCACAATAATATTGAGTGCCTAGATATTTACTATTCTAGTACTGTTAGTTATCCTATGCTTGCGGCTTCCGGGCTATATTTAGAACAACTAGACCACAACGCAATGTATAGGCATGTAGAATAACGCAATGATAGCAGCTGTATACAGTGTGGCCAAATGGAATACCGGACCTACCAATAAAGGCAGCTAGTTATTGCCAGCAAAAGTAAAGCCCAGAAAAATTCAAAAACTCGCACAAGTTATCCTACAGCTATATTAGTAAATCCTGTGAAATCATTTGTCCACTATTGTACTCTTTCTATGCAAACAGCTTGAATTCAACAATTTTCTCTATATAACATAAAGCACGCAGTTGCGTCTTCATAACAAAGTTGCATTTGGATCAGCATCCAATAGTGCTAATGAGTCAAGCATGGGCAAGAGAACACAACTCTGCTTATAGTAGCACAAATGCAATAAACCTACAATGTAAGTAAGAGATGCTGCTTTGAACATAGACATAAACCACATGCCATAACCCCTTGAGCATGAGTAAACAAGAATACTAAACAGAAGAATAGAGTAGGAAATATTTTTGAGTAGAACAGCATTAGTACTGTGCACATGTGTGTCCACCTCCATTGTGGACTTCGCCTGACACTACGTATAACTGATCTGTACAGGGAGATTCTATTATCCTAAGTTCTCCTCAATTGTCAAAATGGACATATATCAAATAGATATACTTGAATTTATAAAATTAATGGAAATGGATTTAACAACCAGATAATAAATCATTTTAACTAATCAATCAACATATTTTAATTATCCAGTTGATGAATGATATTCTACAGTTTATGTGATGTATCTACTAATTATACCAAAGCTGAGAAGATGATGGTACATGGTAAAATATCGTGTTGGAGTATTTTGATATCAACAAGGTAATGTGGTTGCTAGTTGATTCCTCAACCTCTGTAATCAATCATTGGATAAACTGCACCAGTGTAATTGTAAATAGCACAGTATATGCCACTTCTAAACAGTAGACTGTGTTTGTTTCTGGCCCCATATTCTTGTTATTATGTAAAGTGCTTTGAACAAAACTTAAACTTTAAAATTGCAAAATATATTATACAGATATCATATTTGGATTGAACTCCATCAGAAAACCCGTATTTCTTAGAAAAATATTAATATCACAATATACAGCACCTTGAATGGCCCCATGTTATAATTGTAATGCTATAGAATAATAGGAATAGAGAGCAAATTTCCAGTAGCCAAACTGTGAACAAAATTAAATATAGGCTACAGCAGACACAGTAGCCTGAATGTGTCTGTGAGTCCTGGTGATTATTGCTTGAACATAGGACACTACTGTCACAGTGACAGATCTTCTCTCTGTAAACCAATCAGAATCAACTGGATACGTGCTGATGTTTAGATTAAACACTCAAGTTATTTTTACCATGGGATCAGTGCCAGGACAAGCAGCTTATATCTTACTGAAGATAGAAACACTTGGGGAGATGATGATATGTGCCACCCTCTACATATTAAATGTCACAGTTCAATGGACCATGTCGATTCATTCAAAAACAACATTGGAATAGCAGTGATTGACGATTTTTCACTTGACAGTAAATATTTCACTTTGCTTGACTAAAGATAACTGAATAGACTTGAATAGACTAAATTAAGCTGTGCTAAGTAGACCACAGTCATGATTACCACTATCCCCAACCTGTATGGAAACATACAAACATTTAAGCAGTAACAGTACTAGTAGGAACATAGTGATTTGTACACTACTAATGATGCTGTGTACATGTACATAATAAATGTACATAATACAAGTCATATGCATAATACATGTACATAATACATATACATAATACATATACATAATACATATACATGATACATATACATAATACATGTGCATAATACATGTACATAATACATTGTACAATATACTATATAATTCCACTCACTCTGAGGTATGACAACTTCTCCAGAGTTACACGTATGTCTGATTGTGTCTAATCCTCTCAACCAACAATTGGATGGCCATTTATTTAATAGCTTTCATTCCATCCATTGAGAATAGCAAGTGAAGAGAGCCTAGATAGATGTACATGTGCAACTGTACAAATGTACAAATGCACAAATGTACAAATGTACAAATGTACAAATGTACAAATGTACAAATGTACAAGTGTACAAATGTGCAAATGTATGTGAGTATGCAGCAGTAATGATAAAGTAAATTAGTCATGTATTCATCAAGGGCCTGCACCATATTACAGTCATGCCTAATTTAAATGTACAAGTATGTACATATGCATTGTGTAATGTATAAAGTTGATGGGAATGGATAATCACAAGTAATAACTTCAACCAATCACCATCAAGTTTCTGTAAAACACAAAGTAATATTATAATATTCAATTGGGTGAACCTAATAAATTACTTTTAATTTCTTTTCTGTTTCCTCTCTAGCAGACATCAGTGACTTATTGTGGTAGCCGGGATGACCTACGCTGACACTCCAGCAAGGCTGATCTTCATAACGGTTCCCATATCTGACGTTGTACGTGCATTTCCCTGTTTATAATGACCTAATTATTGATGTACTGTACACTATAGATTCTAACTGGCTTTATAACTTAATAATATGTATAACTTGTCTTTGATACCTATGTAATGTTGGAATAATAATTCACTGTGAGAACTTTGTTGTATTATTTCGTAATTCCACCTGTTTTGAGTCAATGTCTCTGTTTTCACCATTTAAATGTCAGTATGTGGTTTGCTGATTTTTGCCTTCCAAGTAAAACCACAACCATTTTTTGCTGCTAGATTGCTGTATTATGCCTGTCATCTGTTATAACCAATAATCAGTTAGTGAGCAAACGTCAAAGGATAAAGTAGATTTCTAACATGTAATGGGGTCTCACAATTAGTTGCAATCAATTTATTATGTGATTCCTATCATTTTAAGCATCTTTTGTAAAAAGCCCACCTTGAAGCATACTTTCATAGCTAAGTTAGTTCCAGGCCTTGGTCCCATTGGACCTTGAAGCCCGAACTCCCTACTAAGATAGAACATATTCTTTCTGAAAAACAACCTAAGCTATGTAGTACCAGTGTGCGCCATGAAAGTATTTGTGCAGCCTTGCAAATCGTCCTGGTGACCAGTAAATAATATCCAACAGATTCCCATTAAATGTTGCATATTGTGTGCAAAATTCTGATTGGCCAAGAGAACAGTTTTTATTCAAACAGAAATTAAATCTGTAATAAGACAACTCCTTACGAAGTAGTTTTACAGTTATTGTATGCTATTAGGTAGCTCTGGGCTACATTTGTGAGTTACCTGCCCTTTAAAGCTGTGTGATTGTGAAGCCAACGTTTGACACCAAGCATAAAATATTATAATGTAATATAATATATATGTTTTGCTCAGAATTGACGCTTTATTACAGTATATATGGTGACCATTTGAACACTAGAAGCACTAGAACCCTGTGATACTTAAATGTTGTCTCTTTGAAGGCATTGTATAAATAAATCAGTAGGAATTAATCACGTTAAGTAATGGACAGGAGCAGCATGCTGTGGAGTTGTTTACCTGTTACACAGTGCTACATGTGAAGCAGTACTGGCAGTTAATGTATCAAGTACTTTATACTTCAATAGCTTTGTGAAGTTGTGCTCCCATGGGGAACGACTTGAAGAAGGAAAGATAACTCCTGCACATTGTGTCATTATGTTTCGAGCCACAAAATAATGGCATTGTTGCATATTAAGAAGACAATCCATGACAGTCTAATATATACATTCATCGCCTACAAATGAGTCTGCTAACGCTCTATTTCGTTCAGTTCGTTCAGTCTTTGGGTAGTTGCTGATAGCGTGTTGGCCATAGACAAATGCCTAAAATGATAGTTTGTTCCAAACATGTCCAGTTCCTGTTACTTACTGTAGACTACACATTGTACACTGTATGCTCGGTGTAGGTATTACAGATCAAATTATATCACAACCACACAACCACACAACCGCACAATCACACAACCACACAACCACAAAACCGCACAATCTCCCAGCCACACAGCCACACAACCGCACAATCACACAATCACACAACCACAGAACCACACAATCACACAACCACACAACCGCACAATCACACAGCCACACAACCGCACAACCGCACAACCACACAACCACTAATACTAATTACCCCAGAAAAACTATACTCCTACAGTGGACTGTATGTTATTTAACCATGTTTTATTTATTGACTATCTTACTTGCTCTACCCAATAGGCCAATATTATACTAATACATGTCGTAGATGTAGCTACAGTATTATTACCTTCAAGCTTGCATGTCTATCAGTGAAACATACAGAAATAACATCACAGATATATTTATTCACTTGTGTAGTTACTGAAGAGCTCAATGTAGCAGGGGCTAATAGGTTCTAATAGACAGTTTGAAAGCATCTAATTGCTAATCTACATGTACACATGCACACTATAACAACCCTTTATACAATAATCTCATCTGCGTGGCGTACATTAGAAAGGGGTTATTTGGTAAGTTACTAATGACAATTATAGTGGTACATGAATTCAGTTAATAACACCCACTCTGAGGTATGACAACTTCTTCAATATTCTGTATGACTATGTGTATAATGAACAACCAACATTAGGGTAGCCCTCCCCCCCTCCCCCGCTTGCTAATAGCTTCAATTACGACACTACCTACTAATTTTATGAGAGCAGATCTAGACTATTTTTGCGTGCATTTCAGTGTACATGTGGATACTGTCTTAGGGAGTTATTATAACTGCTTGCTCATACAGGTAAGCCGATTCAGTGCAATGGGTATATATCATTTAATTATAGCCTACATGTGCATGTATATAACAACATTATGAAACTTGAAGCATAAGGTTTAAAACTCAGATAAATCATTTAAACCGATTAGCGATAACCTGCTTTGCACAATTCTACTTCAGTGAGCTAAATACATAATGTAGTTATACTTCTCGGCTCCCTTACCTCTGTAATTATTGGTGATATGTAACTGATGCACCTATATGCAAAATAACAAACTTGCACTTGTTCATACATTAATATACTAGGTCCTCCTCTATACTGCTTCGGTTCTCTTTGTATTATGCAGATTACTTTGAGCAGAACATCAACTTCAAGGTGACAACATAATTATTAATGTCATTATACTGAATGGTTTTTATTGGATGCCATTAGAACACACAATATTCCTCCTAATTATCAGCATCATAATATAGATATTGAATGATACCATAAAACAATTAGAATTTTATATAATGCCAAGAATGGAGAACAAACCAGCAGTAACCAAACTTTGAACAAAATTTAACAATAATTTTGTTTCTCATAGATGTAATGTACATTATATTGTGTTATGCCAACTACATGAAACATTGTAACTGGGAAATTGATGACAATCAAGTTTTGAAATATGAAGCTTATTCATTATTATGCTGGTCTGCTTAAGTAGCTCAGTAAATATATTCACTTAGAAAGACTAAATTAGTTATTTGGGTGCGACAGTTGTTGTTGTAGTCCTTCGGCATTCATCTCTACACTTCTGCATGTTATCACTTCTACACTGTGAATCAGGCTGCTCACCACATTCTCTGATGATGCAGTCATGCACACATCCTATAAATTGTTGAGAAAAAAGCTTCTTAAACGTAAATGTCTTGAGTGAAAATGATAAAACTTGCTTAATGGTGGCTGAATTCAATACGGGGGGCACAACTTCTTGCTGAGTGAAACAATACAGCTTCTCTTATGAGTGACTTGCATCGCACGATGATTGAATATGTTATTACTCTGATGTAGAGGTAGGGCTTTGGTAGCATATACATGCTGAAGTTGAAAGAAATTACATTGCTAAAATGTAATCTTGGTTCTTACTTTTGTGGCCATTCCCACCGAGTCCACCAGAACCATGGCTAGCTGCCGCCACTCCAAATAAGACGAGACTGCAGCAGATGAACAGAGCCAGAAATGGTGAGATCCTCATATTTTCTTAAAACTTCTCTAAAATTTGTGACAGAATTCCCTCAACTGGATGTATAGGCAATAAACAAATAGGTGTAATAGGTATACAATGTCTGTGTATGCACAATGATATCAAGCGTGCACAGCTTTAATTTATGAACTGAAACTGCAATATTCACACATGAACGTTCTCAACAATTCCAATACATTTACTTAGTAAACATTGAGCAAATACAGCCATTCTACATACACCTGTCTAAAATTTTTTTCCAATAACCTGTCTAGTAAGATATTAACCTAAGACTGTATGGACTCAATATTTCTTTGTTTAACAATATGAACATGAGTGGTTTTGAAATATATTCACCACTTGAAAATAATTAGCGTTTCTAATTGACTTACCCTTGATGCTTGCGATGCGGCTATTAGTTTAGTCTTCCCAAGAGAAATGTGAATTACTGCGCATTAGTCTCTCATTCTAAATATTTTTGAGTTATACCTAGCCATGTGGTTGATGACCATCACCAGAACCATCAAAGAATAGATCAGTCTTTTAATGCATGGTGCTAGTTAGCTCATAGCAACAGTCAATTTACCAAATGAACCATGTCTCATACACAGTAGCAATGATCATAGAGAAAAAATATCATAATATACATATATATATTTTTACTTGAAGATGTGCGTCACTCAATGCATATTTCAGCAGATTAGTTCAAGTAATTTAAACTAACTTGAGAGAGAATGCACTCACAAAAGTCACATAAATTATCCTATTGAGAGATAAGGCTCATTGTGGGAAATGCAATTGTATATTTACATGTACATGTACTAGCTTGTGGAAACACTGTTTGCTTTTATAAACTGCAAACACTACTCCAACTAAAGAAATTTAAGCACTGTAGTTGTGGTTAGGGGCATTTAAAAGTAATGTCAACACTCACAGATAATAAGGGTATGGGCTATTTTGTATCAAGTCTCTTGATAGCTATTGGGTTAAAATTGGGATATTAATGCATTCTACACTGCTTTCTACCCAATCTAAACATCAGTGATATTGCCTATTTCTGAATTTCATGTTATCTCTGTCATATTGTTGGTAATGCTTTATCCTAAGCCATTGTAGGCACTCCATTTGTCTCATATACAATGTAAGTTATTGCTATTAACCATGCGCAGATATTCTTCCTGCCATCTGGCAATAATACTGCCCATGCAATGCATCATTATCTAGTCTTTCACTTTCTGCTCTCCTTGTCATGTTCCTTGCATTTCTACTTTGTGATCTATAATTCTTATAGTCACACAAGTTGGCTCTTATAACCTCTCGATGAAACTCAGTATTTATGTTATTATGGTAATAATATACTGTGTTTGTTTCTGTCTCCATATCCTTGCTACTATGCAAAGTGCTTTCAGCTGAATTCTCGAATCCAATAGTACAACATAGTATAATTATACAGAAAGGATTTTATTGAACGCCATCAAAAAACTATTTTTTACTTGCAAAAATATTAGCCTCACAATATAGCAACTTGAATGGTACTGTACTATAATTGGCACATTATAGAATGCTGGGAGTGGAATAAAGAACAAATCTGCCTAAATAGAACTGTGAACTCAATTTAATATTTAGCTTGCCTTATGTAAACATAATTTGATGAATTAGACAGTAAATCAGTCAATTTGTGGAACATAAAACTTATTTATTATTATGCTGGTCTGCTTAAGTCGTTCAGTAGATGATTCACTTATATCTGCCATAAAGACTGAGTTAGTTGTTTGGATAGCTTTAAGGTGTGACAGTCGTTGTTGTGGTTGTAGTCCTTCGGCATTCATCTCTACACTTCTGCGAGTTATCCCTTCTACATTGTCGATTAGGCTGCTCACCACATTCTCTGATGATGCAGTCACGCATGCATCCTGTAAAATGTTGAGAAAAGAAAATATTTAAACTTAAATGTTTTGAGTGAAAATTATAGAACTTCACCTAATCATGAAGGGATGAACAGGATACTAGTTTTGATTAGAATAAGTCTGCTGTGAGACAAATTAAAAGATAAACTTTTCCATCTGTGCAGTTTTAAGGCGTCTACGTGCAATAAGTTGACATTAGCACACTATTAAACATTGTGATTCTCACGCATAAAAGCAAGTCGTTCAGGTCCACCAGCACCAGGCCCACCAGGACCATGGTTTCCCATTCCATCAGTTATGGTACTTCGGCATTCATCTCTGCACTTTTGCATATTATCATTTCTACACTGTAGATCAGGCTGCTCACCACATTGTCTAATGATGCAGTCACGCATACATCCTGTGAAACGTTGAGAAAAATGAGATTTTGACTTGAATGTTTATGGTGATAATTACTAAACCTTACTTAATACTGGCTAGACAGTCTAAACAAAACATGCAGGAACACGATTTTTGCATCTTGAATCGGAATAAGCTATGCTGGGAGGTAGTGAAGGATTAAGTTCCCTTCTATGGAATTTTTAAAATATTACATCGTAGGATGATTTGATTATTTTGATGTAGAAATAAGATTTGAGTGGCATTTAATGTCAAAGAATTCACCACTAAATGTTATAGTAGCTTTAGTTCTTACTAGGGGGTCCAGGAATCGCCAGTCCAACTGAAACGAGGCTGCAGATGAGCAGAGCCGCAAGTGCTGAGATCCTCATATTTTCTTAGAATTTATCTAAAATGTAGAATAAATAAAATCAATAAATATATACATTCAGATGTGCATTTATATATTATTAGTGCACACACATTTTTTTTAACTTGAATAACACTTTTATTTGTGAAACTGCAATATGCACCCATGAACCTCGTTGACAATTTCCACATTTTTATACAGCAAACTATGAAGTTAATACAACAATTTCCTCTCTCTGAATTTTTTATTCGACAGACCATCCAATAAAATATCCCCTAAGACTGCATGAACTCTAGTGTTCGGTCTATAAAAATTTGATGAAAGAACTAACTGTAAAAAACATTCACCAGTGGCTAATAAATACTTTTCCTAGTGACTTACCTTTGATGATTTCAATGCAGATATTAGTGCAGTTATTCTTCCACAAGCAAGAGTGGGTTGCTGTGTAGTAGCATCTTCCTTTTATATACACAAGTTACGTAAGTTATGCCTCAGCATTTGATTTATGAGCATCACCATCTATATCTATGAACAGTTCACTCTTCTCATGGATGAAACTAATTGACTAGAAAGTGATAGCTCATTTACCAAATGAACCGTGTTATACAATAGTGAATCTAGACATAATGTCTGTATTTCATACTA
Organism: Bugulina stolonifera; assembly: GCA_935421135.1. NCBI lineage: Eukaryota > Metazoa > Bryozoa > Gymnolaemata > Cheilostomatida > Bugulidae > Bugulina > Bugulina stolonifera. The sequence goes on from OW285196.1 coordinate 14,693,775, forward strand.
CGTAAACCATAAAGCTCAACTAAGTAGCATCATTTATTATGTGTTTCAGCCACATGTAGTTGGTTGACGTATTTTAAGCTGACTTGTGAGGGAATGCACTAACACAAGACACATAAATCATCACATTAATGGGGAAGGCTCGGTGTGGGGAATACAATTGTATATTTTAGTGGCTTATAAAGATATACACTGTAAGTTCTTTGTATCAATCCAAAACAGTGCTCTAACTAAACGTAAATACTGTAGTGGTTTGTGACATTGAACCAAAGTAAGTACCCGTGGTATAAACAGCGTTATATGATCCAGTTGGTAGCTTAATATTAGAGTTGTACACTATACCACTCTCTACACATTCTACATAATGGTGCTGTTGCAACTTTCTCAATATATCGCTTCCTTCATATTGCTGATATTGCTTCATCCTGCCGCACTGTCAGCATTCCTGTCGACTTATGTGTATCTATGCTAGTTATCCACATGTATATAATCTCCTTATTCCCTGTTACTCCCCACCGGTCCTGACCATACAATACCTCATGATACAGTCCTCTACCTTCTGCTTTCCTTGTAGTATTTCTTTCATTTCTATGTTGCTATCAATTCTCGCAGTGTACTACCTCCCCATTTACATAATTAGTATCAGTATTACCCTGTCACTCCTGTTCCACCCTCATCTCTAGGTAAATACCAATAACAGTGATTGATACATACATGTATTAGTCAAGGGGCTAAACATCTTATATATAATAATTGTATTTCTTATCATACACATAATTTCTGCTAAAATTCTGATCAATATATACCCGTGTTTTTCAAATTCATACTCCCCAACCGACATTCATTCTTCTCTGAATATATTTTTCTTGGCTACTGTCCTGTATTACCACTCTTCAATTTAAACATTATTATTAATGTTAGCTAAACCCACCATCGTATCATCACAGTTTTCTTTTAAAATCAAATGATCCTACACTCTAAGATCCGTCACTATTCTACACTATTTATTAGGCCGAGCTTTCCGGCATCCCTCTCCTTCTTGCGTTTGTAGTCACTGTGGCATCATTAATAGTTGTTATTACATTGGTTGTCATTGCTTGCGCCAATAATCTTTCAAGGAAACCAGCATAAGGAAATACTTTTTAATCTCAGTGTAAAAGATGGATCATTTAATTACAAGCGCCCATTAATTAGGATTTGAATGAAAAGCTTGTGAAGGGGTATGAAAGTACCCAGTTTCCATAGACTTGTAAAGGGCTGTAAGTTCTGAGGCTATTATAATCTGAGTGCCTTAATATCAAGCAATAAAAGCTAAATATGGTGATCTGAAGCTGTGGACATTCATTAGCAACAGATTAATGTGACAGATTATTGTGCGAATCTCTTCTGTTGTTGGTTTTGCAAACTTATGAGAGTATGACTTCTCAACATAAAAAAACAGTCACATCAAAGGGAGCCTGCAAGAGAGATTATTAGCTGAGTAAAGTAGAGTAGGTTAGGATTCATAGGAAGCATAGAACAGTTATTCATTAGAATGTAAAACTATTTGAATGACAGTAGTTTAACCAAGCAAGCAGTGTGGATAGGTTACAGGTCATTCACTCGCACCAAAGGTAGAAGACAGCACATAAATACAATCATGTATACTTATCTGAATTTTTAACGTGCAGAACATTTTGGATTATATATTCATTAGATATAGAATATTTTTTAACATGATTGTATTGTAAAGCACAAATTACCAAAATTAAATACACTATATTTTCCCTAATAAATAATATAAAATTTATAATAATAGTAAGCAAATCAATCAATTACCGTTGCAATAAATTTATAATAGATTCGATTTTATTATAAATTTATTGTAGTGGAATGACCAGGGTTAATTGATCGATTTACTGATTACTAAGAAAAATATGGTGTATTTTGATAAAAATAAATTTTAAATTCAATTCAATTTTTTCCTTTTGAAAACCATCGGTTATAAATAAAATATTATTCCATGTAGTTATACCTGATTTTGAACTTTCTGTTTTCTTTCCATTTCACCTGCTATTAGTGCCCTGTCTTCTTTTCCCAAGCAGGAGTATGATTTTCATTTACAGTGTTGTTAGAACAACTAACTTCAACTCAAACTAAAACTCAACTAACTTTAGCTGACAAGTTTAGAAATTAATCTTTTCGTGTTGGATTGGCACCATTCAACAATATTCCTGAAAGAATCTGTTTCTTTTACCAAAGCTTAAAATATCAATATTTCATTGTCTTCTACGAAGCAACCATGATAGCTAACAGTTTTGAAAAGAGAATTAAAACTAGATTTATGCTACTCAACAATTCATAAAATCCTCCAATGGAAACATGCACTTGCAGTCGACCTTCTGAACCCACGATAGATTCTTTCCCACAAACCCTGCGAACCACTTTGAATGAACTATTCCATACTTCGCAGCAATGACTCGCTTCACATGGCTTCGTACCGGTCATTCGTACCGGTCATTCGAAGCAAAAAATCATACAAAGTCATTCGCAGTATCCCATTCCATGCTTCGCAGGGACAGACAATTCGAAGTACTTCGAAGCATCGAAAGCCAGTGTATGTGAATATTCAAACAGAGGCCAAATAACCTCTTTATTTTAAACTGCATAAAATATAAAGTTCCACTCATTAGCATACATGTAATTTAATATTTATTGATTTCAGCTACATGCAGTTGGTTGACGTATTTTAAGCTGACTTGTGATGGAGTGAACTAGCACAAGACACATAAATCATCCCATTAATGGAGAAGGCTCAGTGTGGGGAATACAAAAAATATATATATATTTTAGTGGCTTATGAAAATATAATTTCTGTGTATCAATCCAAAACAGCACTCTAACTACATGTAAATACTGTAGTTGTTTGGGGCATTCAAAGCAAAGAAGGTACCCGTGGTTTAAAGTGTTTGATATTATACCTGTTGGTAGTATATATACTACTAATTGTTTGCAAAATATTGGGATTGCACATTATACTGCTCTCTACACGGTCTACATAATGGTGCTGTCACCACTTTCTCAATATATTGTTTCCTTTATATTGTCGGTATTGCTTCATCCTGTCCCATTGTCAGTATTCCTGTCGTCTCATATAAATACATGCTAGTTATCCACCTGTATATAATATCCTTATTCCCTGTTACTCCCCACCGGTCCTGATCATACAATACCTCATGATACAGTCCTCTACCTTCTGCTTTCCTTGTAGTATTTCTTTCATTTCTATGTTGCTATCAATTCTCGCAGTGTACTACCTCCCCATTTACATAATTAGTATCAGTATTACCCTGTCACTCCTGTTCCACCCTCATCTCTAGGTAAATACCAATAACAGTGATTGATACATACATGTATTAGTCAAGGGGCTAAACATCTTATATATAATAATTGTATTTCTTATCATACACATAATTTCTGCTTCTGGTCAATGTTAGTATACCTGCGTTTTTCAAATTCATGCTCCCCAACCCACATTCATTCTTCTCTGAATGTTTTTCTCTTGGCTACTGTCCTGCATTATCCCACTATTTAATTTGAATATCATTATAACTAGTGTTAGCAGAATCCACCATGGTATCATCACAATTTTTTTACCATCAAACCATTCCACACTCTAATATCCGTCTCTATTCTACACCATTTATTAGGCAGGGCTTTCCGGCATCCCTCTCCAACTTGCGTCTTTTCGTAGTCACTGTGGCATCATTAATAGTCATTATTACATTGGTTATTATTGCTTGCGTCAATAATCGTTCAAGGAAACCAGCAAGGAAATAATTTTTAATCTCAGTTTAAAAGATGGATCATTTAATTACAGACGCCCAATAATAAGGATTTGAATGAACAGCTTGTGAGGGGCATGAAAGTACCTAGTTTCCCATAGCTCGTAGAGAACTGTGAGTCTTGAGGCTATTAAAATATGAGTGCCATTACGTTCTCCCATTTAACTTACTGCTCAGTACCTATTAATCAAAACTTCATGTGCAACCTCATGACAGCTTCTACAGTGACTCAGACACCTTTGTAAATAACCTGACTTGGGTTTTGTTTTCGATTTTCCATATCTCAAAAAAATAAGAAACTGGTGATATACACACATTTATCCACTATAATTGGAGAGATGTTGGTTGGCTTTGCCTATACATGCTAAGTATCACTGTTCAATGGACTATCTAGGTTTATTTAAAAACAACCTTTGACGTTCTGTCTTGTCCCGCAACAGAATTTCTGATTATCAGTAAGGTACAGTGGAACTCTCTCAATTCAGACTCAAAAGGACCGCCATTTTTGGTTTGAATTAGGCCTGAGTTTGATTTATATCACCTAATTTTTTCTGCATTAAATTTTGTATCGGTATTTTTTACGCATGGTACTATTCCTATTCCCATAATACTATTCCTATTGTACATGTAGGCCTAGTCGTATGTACATGCATGCATGCATGAGTTTGCATTTGCTTCGACTGTGAATATACATATAATATAAGGGATGCAATGTTTATCTTGAAAGGTTCCTGGTTAATATAACTGGTACTATTTATTACGGTCAAAACTACAACGCTGCAGATTGGCAGGCTACAAGTAAGGGACCAAATGTACAGGATAACAGTATGAAACTAATTGGGAGGATAACTTCAAATTTGAGATACAATGAAAATTATGGAGGATAACTTCATTACTTCAAGCTCTAGCTATGCCAGAGCCAGATATGTCTATGGACATAACACTGTTATTTTACGACGAATATGTTCTAGACTATTTTAGACCAGTGTTCGAAGTGTGGTTATACAGGAGTATACGGCGTGTATCCACCTCAACTTTGGTGGGTATACGTTCAACAGGTGTGTACCCTTATTGTAATTGGCCAGTTTGATTGATAACAGCGTGTTAGGCTAATTCCGAAATGTCAAAGTAAGTTGATAGTAGCTTGCACCAGCTACCTGCACGCAAATAAATTCTTCTGCTTTACTAACAAAGTTAGTCATTGTATCAATGGATTCATAGGACTTGAATATGGGTTCCACGTTCTATAATATTTTTCCAGGTTTCCAAACGCGTTTGCAGAGCAATGAAAACTTTTTGATAAGGGCAATGGCCAACCAGTTGAATTTAAAACGTTTTTTAGCACTAAACCTAAATCTCAAAAGTAAATTATTTTACTCTGTTGGAATTTTAAGTTTGAGTGAGTGATAAATATCTTACTTTACTGGTAATAGTGGTTTTGTTTAGTTACCAATAAAATAATATTTATAAATATAAAATCAAAAATAAATATAAGTAGAATCATGATATTGTACATAAAAAATAACATGAATATTAGTATTTACTGGATTGCTACCAGAGAAAGTCTGTATTCAATACCATATCATATAGATGATAAATCTAACATATATTATTTGTATAAATAAATAAATAATATAAACTTAATGATTGTTATTGTAATAGAAGTGAATCAATAGAATTAGATATAATCAAATGACAATCATAATGATAATCATATTTATTTATATTTTCATCGATTTTGTATGAAATGAACTATTCTAATGATAATTGTTGTAGCAATAGGCCTACATCAAGTATAAATAAAAATATTGCTTACTGGATTGTCACAAGAACAAGACGTGTGTGTCAATATTCAATAAATAAAAATTGAAATATAAAATAGAAATGAATCGTTTTTGATAGAACAAGAGATTAGATAATTAATTTATGTTTATTAGATACGTTATTTTTAATGATCTTTATTGTATTGAATATTTAATGTACATGTAAATAATATGGTATTGCAATTGTTGTGTTGTTTTATATAAAATATTTAAATATAGCGTTTATATTTTTTATTCTAGAATAGGTAGGAATACTATTTGTTTTTGCACATAGCATTGAATTTCAACAGCTATAGGTATTGCTCTACTATTGCAAACTACTTCCAAGTTTAGTAAGTGAGGCAAAGAGTGAGGTTATGACAAATTCACAGAGAGCTAAGAAGAATCCTGTCATTGTTTATAGACTAGATGGTACTAGTAGAAAATGTGTATTTGGATTGAGCTTTGTTTAACTGGTTGACTGCAATTAAAGTAATCATTTTGTTTGTTTTCTCTATTTTTGTTGAATTGAGGTGCTTCTTTGCTTTCAGAAGTCCAAAAGAAGACCACAGGTAATGAAGTTGCATACTGCCTATTAGTGTACTTGCATGCTGCCTGGTAGTGTACTTGCATGCTGCCTATTAACTTACATGCATGATAGTTTGTTGAGTATTTTAGGTAGTTGAATAGTCTTTTTTAAGCAATACTAAATCTTTAGTTTACTTTGAGTTTACTGTCAGTTTGATTTGATATTTCTTGCTAAGGTTATATTCGGCCATAGATTTAACTTTGAGGCCAGTTTTTACTGGGGCTACTAATTTGTAAAACGTTTAGCATTTTTGGAAGATGTTGTCACAAGTGGTGAGGATGCTTGTAATACAGTGTTTAGTGATCCAAAGGAAACTGGTGAGGAAATTAATTTTGCAAAAATATTACTCTAATTTATATTTTTCATATCTACTGCTCGCTGGTGAAGCTGTCTTTTTCTAACATTGCTGTACTGGTGTTGTGGCAATGTCTCTTGTTCACTTTTCCAGGCGATTATGCACCATTGGTTCCAACCCCAGTCAGGGACTGGTTTTTTCATGGATTTGATGCAAGACTCTGACAGCTCTCACAGATAAATTCCTTTAATTAACAAAATTATAATAATATTAGAAAAAAGCCAGTGGTGCTATATACTAAAATCTACAGGTAGGGTGTGTGACAAGGGAAATACATGTATTTTATTGTATAATACTCCTGTTCATTATAGCTAGGTTGATAAGCTTCAACTCCTTCCCTTCTCTAATGTTGATGTCAATGTCGCAGCTGTTTTGTTGAATTACTATAGTTTTCATACTGTTGTAGTTACATGTTGTTGTTGTTTGTGTTTAATTACTTTTAACAAAATACACTGTAAAATGTTGTAGTTCAGCATTTTGTAATAAATAAAGAAGTTGTTTTCTCTTTGACTACATGACTGTATTGTTATTACAGTGAAAGAAAGATAAGAGAAGTTGTCATGCTTTAAATAGTGTAGATTTATTCATTCTTGCAATCAATAAAGCAGTAATACAAAACTGCAGGGCACAAAGCAAACTAGTAGTTTGAAATATGAGGAATGGTCTACATTGGTACAGTGTACTCTGTGTAATGAGGTTACTCATTAGCTATGAACCATAATTAGAAATTATCCTCTCTTATTTTGTCTTGCTGAAATGGGAGAACAACTTCTAATTATGATCTGCAGCTTCTGAGTGACCAATGCATCCTTTAGAAAAGGCCCTAAGATTGCAGGTACAGTGTAGGTACCGTGTACCCACCTCATTTGTTCCACTTCAAACGCCAGGGCTCTCAACTTGATAAAGTGAAAAATCCTAGTAAAATGTTGAATTGAGGAAAAAGATGCCACTGCGGGGCCTCCGGCCCCGCCAGCCCGCAAAACGGGCTGCCTGGGAGGGCGCGGGAGGGGCGGCGGAGCGCCTTCCCGCGTTTGAAAATTTTTTAACCGTGCTATCTAAAATGGCACCATTTCATGCAATTCTAGTCATATTTTACTTAAAATGTGCTGTGCTTGGTAGAGGTTGTAACATGCAACTTGTGTGTATTCATTTGGTAGAAGAAACAAAGATGCAAATAGGGCATACAGTATATACATGTACAGAGTAGATGTAGGTGGTGGAGATAGTGGAAAATATTGTGTATATTATATACAATAACAGGTAACTGTATGACACCATAATACAGATTTAAACAAAATACAGATATAGCCTATATCTGTATGGCTCCAAGTGGAAGTGGAACAAATGAGATGGGTACACAGTGCATGCAAAATGTTTGAAATATTTTGACTTGTCTCCCTTGTTTTCGTGTCAATATCTAAAATGTTATATATTTGTGGGTAAACAGTAGTACTTGGGACTTTCTAACATAAAAATATTTGCAAGATATACAATCACATGTGTCTTATGTGTTATTTTGTAAAACCTATTAATATCAGATTGGAAAATACTTTAGACACCCATTTGATTCAAATATTAAATTGACTAGGTTAGCGACCTCTCAACCCCCTATTGAATTCATTGGACAGACTTTGTTTGTTTACGGCTTTGGTGCTAGTTAGCCTACTAGCAAAGGGAGTACTCTCTTTGCTACTAGCAAAGATAGTGGAAGGGAAGATCAGACACTCAGGCCAAAAACTGTCCGTCCCAAAGAGTTGTGCTGCCTTGTACACAAATACGCTCTTGCTATTGGTGTTCCGCCGGCCAATCAGATAATATTGCTAACAGCGGCATCGAATAGACAGTCTACTTATACAAACGATATATTATTAGAAAGAGCGCAACAGTTAACCCGGTGCTTCGCGAAACTAGTCTAGCAGCCATCTAAAAGCTCAACACATTTAAGGCGGGAAGTGGATCGCGGGACGTCGGGACCGCCAAATTGGGCGTATTTGGTGGGACAGGGTTTTATCATTGAGTGTCCGATCTTCCCCTCCACTATCTTTGCTACTAGTAACAAATCCTAAAACAATAGCAAAATCCGAACAGTGAGTGGAATATATGGAAATCCGTCCGAATGCCCAAGAGGGAAGGACAAATCCGAACAATTTGGATTTAATCCGAGTAGTTGAGAGCCCTGCAAACGCTGCTTTAGATCAATTTATATGACTTTGAATTTGACCAATAAGCAGGTACAAGTAATGCTTTCAGCTAAACGATTGGAACATGGTTTCAGGTTAGGCTAATTCAAATAATCTTGAAGTTTATACTGAATAGTTTATTAGCAGTTTATTTCCAATAAACCGCTATGGATTTTAAATTTAATTTGCAGCAGTAGTGAAAGCTCTTTTATTAGTTTATTAGGGAGTTCCTTTCTAATAAACAGCTATGGATTTGAATTTAAATTGGAAGCAGTGATAAGTGCTCTTGGGGGGGGGGGGGGGGGGGGGAGGGCTTTGTGAAAATAAATTATATTATAACTAAATAAAAAAGCAAGCTGTAGGTGTTTGAATTATACATAACAAACTTGAATTACATGTAGCCATTTATATAGTGCTCATCAGGGACCAAGCTTATTAGTTTGAACTATCAAAATATTTAAATTATCCGAGTTTGTCCTATAGCAAAATTTGTTTAAGTCCCAAAATTGATGTTTAAGCATATTTCAGCATTAAAACCAAGCTTAGCTAAGCTCTATGTTTACTCAGATTTAAACCCCACTTACATACAGTACAAAACTACAGCTGACTCCTATATAGTGCAGTAAGCCCACCTGTGACGTAAAGTAATTACCATAGCTTGTTAAAAAACCCTCTGATTAAGCTCCTACTCTAGGCTATTTACCAATTATGTTATAGCAAATACTTACTGCTTTGTGAACTATTCAACTATGTATTATATAGCTATATGGAGTAATGCACTTGTTTGTGCACTGCTGAATCTCAGACAAAGTGCTCAATGTTTACAACAGAGCTAATTAATATTTGGTAGAATCTCACTGTTTTGTCTCTTTTATTACTATTAGTTTCATGCTACATACTAGAATGAAATATAAAGCAAAAATTGCCACCTATGCGTGACTGAGAAATATTTTATTTTACGCAAACCACGCATGGCCACACTAAATAAACGAAACGAGCTCATATCTACATGCAGACACTCTAGAAAGCACATGCTCAACTATGGAATCACTTGATACACCAAGATTAGTCTTAATCTCTTTAGCTACATGTATATAGCAGTAAGCCAAACAATCGCTACATATAAAACACCATAACCATGTCCTTGTCCATTAGTAGTTAATTATGTCTCTTTTGTCTGATGATTGCTTTATACTTCATTCTAGTATATAGCATGAAACTAATAGTAATAAAAGAGGCAAAACAGTGAGATTCTACCAAATATTATATAGCTATATAGCTGCATGTATGGTCTGTTTAAACAAGAAATTATTCAAATCAGTTTGAAAGCAGATATTAATAGCGAAAGTTAAAACTCGCAAAATGTATCTGCTTTTAGGGTAAGCCAGCTCCTCTACCCCTGTCAAAAATGGTCATGTCATCTGGGCCTTTCTCACAGGGAGCTGGCAGTGCAAGCTGCAAGGGACTGGTCACACCGAGGAATATAAGCCTGTGAGTTCTCTTCTTTATCCCCCCATGCATAACCAATTTGGTATCACAGGGTACTTTACTTTAAGCAATGCCTCCATCTCATTTCTTTGATAAAGCTTTAGTCAATAAGACTGATATTTAAATTCAGAGGAACCTCATATGTGTTATGGTGTGATGAGCTCGATTCAGCATTACAAGACAATATTATATACAATGACATCATGATTTCACCTCCTGGTTGGTATAACATGTAATATAACAAGCCCACAAGTTGACTATTACAATGTCTGGATGAAACTCAGTACTTATTTGCTGTCATGAACATGTACATGTACATGTACATGTGCATGTTCTATGCAGTATTTTCCATTTAACTGTGTTAGTGAGTTTATACCATATGAGTAGGGCTGCAACGATTCACAAAATACTGTTTCGATTTTTTCGATTCTGCCAATTAACTTTTTCGATTTTTTCGATTCGATACTTCATTGCGCAAAATTAACAGAAAATACACTAGTGAGGTCAATCAGATCAATAACAGGATCTCACAATTTTACTGAAATAATGTAACTATGTAGTACAGCAATAAATAGGTAAGTATGTTACTGTAACTCCAAACAAGCAGTGAATGAAGACAATGAGCACAGCTATCAATGTTGCTATTTATTTGAATCATTTACCCTGACACCATTTACATTTCAGTAGCTATTCGTAACAGTATTTTCGAACACTGTCAGTTGTTGTACTTGAGTTGATAATTTCATTTTTAGACTCACCAAAAAGAGTAGAATGAGTAGATTCCAGAAGCATACCTTTCTATTTGTGTGGAATATCATATACAAATATATTGTATGTTTGGGGCATTTATATAATTATAGACTTATATTAGTAATACACCTTAGTACATGTATTTTATAGCTATCCACGTATAGCCAACAGAATTACTAGGAAAAATTGCGCTTCACCGAGATTTGAACCCATGACCCCACGTTTGTAAAGTGAGCGCTCTGTCACCATGCTATGGTGACAACTTGGCTAAGTATATATTTACCAAGAATTGAAAATTGAGAGCAATAAACCGATACCGAAAATGCTGCAAATTAATCGTATCGAGAATTGTTAACGATTTATCGTTGCAAGCCTACACAAGTATGAGTGACGTGTGGGAACAGATCATGACTTGTCGGAGTAATTTTTGCATCAACAAGGTTATGTGGTTACTAGTTGATTCCTTAACCTCAGTAATCAATCAGTGCTTAAACTTCCGCACCAGTGCGTGTAAATAACACACTACATGCTATGTCTAAACAGTATGTTGTGTTTGTTTCTGTCCCCGCATCCTTGTTATTATGTAAAGTGCTTTGAGCTGAATTTCCTAATTCAAAATGACAACTTAGTATTATACAGGTGAAAAGTTTTTATTGAAAACGAACAAAAAATACATTTTGATTTACAAAAATAATGTTGACATATTGAGTCGCACAAGTCTTTAGCATGTTGGGAATAAAGAGTAAATCTCTGCCAACTGAACTGTAAACAAAATTTAACATTTAGTTTGCCTTTTATCAATGTAACTTGATGAATTAAACAGTAAATTAGTCAAATTGTGAAAAGTAAAACTTATTCATTATTATGCTGGTCTGCTTAAGTCGTTCAGTAGATGATTCACTTATATTTGCCAGAAAGACTGAGTTAGTTTGTTGGGTGACCTTAAGGTACAACAGTAGTTGTTGTAGTCCTTCGGCATTCATTTCTACACTTCCACAGATTATTCCTTCTACACTGTCGATTAGGCCGCTCACCACATTCTCTGATGATGCAGTCACGTATACATCCTGTAAAAAGTTGAGAATCAAATATTTAAACTTGATGTTTTCAGTGAAAATCACTAAACCTAACTTAATCATCAAAGGATGAATTTTCTAATCTTTGCAGTTTTAAAGCGTTTACGGGCAATAAGATCTAGTTGACACAATATTAAATACTAAGATTCTCACTTCTGCGTCCAGCTCCACCACCACCAGGTCTTCCCATCACTGCTCCAACTAAGACGAGACCGCAGATAAGCAGAGCCATTAGTGCTGAGATCTTCATATTTTCGTAGAATTTATCTAAAATAATGTGTGACATCATTCTCTCAATCACATTACATATGCGACCAATAAGTATAATATACATGCATGTGCATTTACATACAAGGCAGTCACATTGACACTCTAAGTGCTGTTAAAGAGGCAACAACGAATGTGCTGAAGGTCGTTTAAAAATCTGAGTTTAAAGGGCACATAGGTTTATGTAAAACTTGTCTCCAGCAATGTATAGATAGGCGAGGAGACTAGTTTGAAGGTGATGTAGAATAATTTTGTGTAAGTGTTATGGTTCTCCTCTTATAAAACCAGTCCTGGAATAACACATTCATCTGTGAACTGAAACTGCAATATACACTCATGAACCTTGCCAACAATTGCCATATGTTGCACAACAAACTATAAAGTTAACACAACTATTTTCTCTCTCTGAAGATTTTATCCAACAACTCACCCAATAAAATATCCCCTAAGACTGCATGAACTCTAGTGTTTGGTCTATAAAAATTTGATGAAAGAACTAACTGTAAAAACATTCACCACTGGCTAATAAATACTTTTCCTAGTGACTTACCTTTGATGATTCTAATGCAAATATTAGTGCAGTTATTCTTCCACAAGCAAGAGTGAGTTGCTGTGTAGTGGCATCTTCCTTTTATATACACAAGTTACGTAAGTTATGCCTCAGCATTTGATTAATGAGCGGCACCATCTACAATGTATGTCTATGAACAGTTCACTCTTCTAATGGATGAAACTAATTGACTAGAAAGTGGTAGCTCATTTACCAAATAAACCATGTCATACAATAGTGAATCTAGACATAACGTCTTCATTTCAAACTACGTAAACCATAAAGCTTCACTAAGTAGCATCATTTACCAAACACGTTGATCTGCTTCAGCTAAACTGACTTGTGACAGAATGCATAAAAATAAGTAACAAAACCCAGCTCAGTGTGAGAATACAAACAATGTATTTAGTAACTTATGAGAATACAATTTATTTGTATAAATCCTAAACAGTACTATAACTGGATATTGTATTGATTTGAAGCAGCAGTAGCAGAGTAGGTACATGTATCCGTAGGTATAGGAGTGCAAACAGTTGTACATGATGTGCATGACTGTACTATTGATAGTTATATCAGGTCTAATATTGGGTTTTGGGAGGTAAGGTTCGGTATATCCACAACTGCACCAGCACCAGTGTGTTCTTGCATTTGACGTGAAGGTAGACATTGCGGTTTTCTTATGCAACGTCTAGATAAATCCAAAGTTACTATTTTAGCTATTTCATCATGTCTTATTTACATGTACATGAATTATGTACATCTACTTAGTTCTATTTGTCTACATCCACAGAAAAGTGCAGCATTGTATCCTACAAAATAACTGGTCTCCATACAGTACACATAATTATGATGTAACCTTCTCTCACTTGATACATATTATGTAGATGTATATCCTTTCCTTCGTCTTGTTAGTAATCAATCCCTCATTCTGAGACACATTAAGTCTTCTTATCTGAACTTTTTCTCAAATATTCATGGCGTACGGCGCTTGTACGCCTATTCTTCTTTCATCTGGTTTTTCTTAGCTGAGGGTACTTTCACCATCCAGTCTTCAACCTTCTGCTCCCTGATACTCTACTTGCATTATTTCTACCTATTTTCTTTTGTCCTGATTGATTCTTGTAATTTATCAACAGTTGTCCCCTCTTTTTAACATAAGTTTGATAATCAGTTGGAAATCTATTCTCACCTGATGCCAATCTGTTTCTACTTCCATCTCTTGGAAAATGTAAATGTCATACAGATTACTTTTAGGGATGAAGTATACTACATGTAGTTGCTAGTCAACATTGTTATTGTTTACAATTAAGATTCCTGATTTTTTTCTGTGCCAAGTTATAAATTTCAGTGTTAGTCTGTTGCTTCTGCAGTTTCATCATGTTTTCTCGCTCACTGAAATATTTCACTATTTGATTCTCAAACAGTTGTACACCTTGATCTCTCCTTATCTTTCCACTTGTAACAGTGAGTGCCACACACTTCTGCAGCTATAACTATTCTTTGCTTACATGATTGTGGTGTATTTCAAACATGAATCATTTCCTGAGTTTGGGTACCAGCACAAAGTTGATGCTTCAACTCAGGGTAATAGACCAACAGAATCACATCAATCAGGACCCATATAACGAGATTGTGGTAGAATGCGAGTTTTGCTAACGTTATTAAAGATATTAAATTCTTAATGCCATTAGATTTTCCCATCTACATATAAAACAACACCTACCCATAAATCAAAATGTTTATGGCAAGGGGCCTCTACTTTGACGCAGATTACTTTGAACTTAGGAAATAACTTAGCCTGTTTGCTTACATAACGTAACAGATGTTGAAAAGCATCATTGGTCAAGTTTTGCCAACAAATTAACAAACAAGATGCACATAAATCATCCATATTTAATTGAAATTCTAGGTAATAATATACTTGTAGTGAGAGTTTAATAGCTTTCTGGGAAAATCTGTGTAAAGCATGGCAAGTCTAGAGTAATAACCATGTATTTTAGTTTGATTGAAATCTGTATCAAACCAAACCTACATTATAAACGGCAGCTAAAAAGTACACAGTGCAAGTAGGTGTTCTCTATGACACCGCTGAGAATCTCCTTTATGAAGGTACTTTTGTCTCCAGTGATGAATTTATAATTAAATTACTCTGAAAACAGTAATGGCTGAGCTCTATATCCTAGGAAACAAGGAGTTATAGAAGTAGTCATTGATGCACAGAGAGGAGATAACTACATGTAAGTCCTTAGAACGGTGACTTATTTACCGATTTTGCCTTTATAGTTAGATATTAATTTGTTTACAGTCAAAGTAAAAATGACTGGAGATACGTGTGAAAAGAAATTCTCTTTTGCGTTTCAAGTAAAGAAAATCCAAATGCTGTGTAGTCTTCCTTAGTAATTTTCCCCTCTCTTGTATGAGCGGGAATGCATTACAGTTAGAAGCCCTTTCAGCATCTCTTTGATCCTATCCCATTATAATTATAAAGTCCATGTAAATTTTTCAATAAAATGGTGTAATATTGTATACAAGCTTTTACCTACATAATGCCTAGTAGTTTAAGATTGTACGAGCAATGATGATATTAAGCTCCAGCTACTGTTACTAAGTTACTGGAGCAAATCTGCTGCACTTTAAATCTTTGGAGAATTACAAGAAATACTGCAATGTTTTAGCGTTTATTTACATGCGGTGCCGAGGGCATGAGCATGGGAAGGGCTTGGAAGTTGGTAGAGCACGACCAAGTGACCTTCCACATATTACGTAAAAGAGTGAACAGTTTTTAGGTGCTCTTGCTATTATATATCTGACGTAGGCCGATGCTGAGACTCATTAAAGAGTCTAAGGTTGACGTAGGTCTTGTAGATTTATACTCCAGAGGAGTACAATGAAAGATCTGGTATTCTTAGATCTTAAGCCCAACGCTAGATTCATATAGAATCCGGGATTGACCTAAGTCGTAGAAGTGGTGTAGAGATGTACTTAAACAAGGATGGGGATGAACTCGAGCCGTATGGATCTATGCATCTGCCGGTGGAGTTACCCTCCTACAAGAGTAAGCCTCTATAATAGGTTTGAGTTAGGAGTTGTTGCTTTATTATAGCGCGATCAACTACTGATTTCATACAGCAAAGGTGCTACCTTATATACTAAATCTACCTCCAGCAAAAAGGGGCTGATAAGGTATCGGACGGCTGATAAGGTATCGGGTTCGGAGCTGATGCAACAACATGGATGGTTCCGCCCGATGTCGGCCACAAAAAGGGTCGGCCTTGGCACAAAAGGTGCTTACAATGGTCCAAAATGGAAAGTATATAAGTATGAGCCTATCCCAAGATATCGGCCTTAAAAAGTATATATGGTAAAAGACTTAGTTTAATCAAGGAGTAAGAAGAGAAGGAGGCTTGTCTATGAAAACCTGTATATTTATGTTACAATGGGCTTCCGGTGTTCGATGTGCGCCTCGGGTACTTGGTAAAGTCTAAAGAAAAAATGATGAATAATAATTTTTAAAAAAGCAAAATTCACACATTAACTAAAATTGAAATATTATCAATGTCACTAATTGGTAATAGCCTGGTGAACAGATTGACTAAAAACACACTACTTATGTCACTGGGATACGAAAGATATAGCCGAGTAAGATCACCATATTTGAAGAAAATTGCGTATCTCTCGATACCAACATTATCAACAAAATAAGCAAAAATAAAACTAATAGATTTAAGTTTGCTACAGTGAATGAGCTTGAATTCCAAATTTAAACTCTGCTCCATCATAATAAATAAAACGTGCAATCACTTGAATCGCGGTTGAAGTGAGTCAATTTGTGCAACACGTTTCTCAGACATCAGGACTCCATAAACTTAGTCTGTTTTATGGCATATAGTTCAGATACTTGTTAAGTTAATAGGCTAGTTTGTGGGCCCTACAAAATGCCCAAACTAAATGAAAATAGTGCTCAAACTATTGGCTATCTCAATGAACGATTATGTTTATCTCTCCATAGAAATGATTTTGATTGGGTGCTATAGCTGTGACGTAATAGGGGCCAGAGCCATCTACATGTGCATTGCTTTTATACCTGTTTAGCAATGAAGAAGCGTATCACGATTCAACGGAGTTGTCTACTCGCTTAATGCCAGCGACTCATGTGCTCATATTTTTAAACCGAGGAGCACATCGAACACAAAATTCTCATGGACGAGCTTCCTTCTCTCTCTTACTCTTTGGTTTAATATAATCAGATGAGAGAAGATAATTGCTTATAATATGGAGGAAAAACCAAGTGTAATTGCAATAATCTGATTGGAGGATAACAATAATAGAGCACACGATAAGTGGTTGATTATAATATTGTATAAGCATGGATGTATAATAATTCTACAAGGTAAGACAATAATGCATGAATGGATAATATGGATAAGTATCACTATGTATGTATATGCATAATCATGTAGGCAATGTCAATGTATATAAAGCATAAGAACTCAGTCTATGGCCAGGCAGGCTGTTTCACCGCAACACTATCCACTAGCTTCATCCATTCATAGGAGTTTATAGGAGAAGTTGCCTCTTTGTATCAAAAGCGTAAAATGAATGAGAAGACTATTCAATAACCTCTTTTAATGGATTACTTAGATGAAAATAGACTGTGATCTGTATGTAGCAGATGACATCATCTACTCTTGTACTGGGAGACCTTTTTGCATGGATAGCTCAGGGTAATATTTCTTTCCAACAAGCTATTCAGCTCTTTGACTGGCTTTGATCAATTTTATAGTTTCATTCTATCTAATAGCAGGAAAGACATTCATGGTTTTATTGTAAATTAGGTATTTATTTTTATTGTGAAGTCAAGAAAAAGATAAGTCGTTTGAGCAGAACCTATTAACTGAAATTTAAGAGATGTCACAAATTAGTGTGGACATGCACATTCTTAAACATCGATATAGGGCGGCCAGAGTTGTATTATGCCACAACCAGCCGAAAAAAGAGCAGAAAGAAAACTAGCATTACAAAATCTACAAACAGAATTAAATACTTCAACTTTTGCATCAGAGATACATGCATGCATTACATTAACTTAGCAAATTGGAAATTAAAACAAGTGGCTTATGAAATAGCAACAAATACAAGATTGGTGACCAGTGTGGTCTAATATATTCACTTATTATTCTGCCAAGAAGACAGGTTTTATATTCTTGGTCTGGCATAAGGTGCGATAGAAGGTTATACTATTTCACTGGCAGGCATTTCTACAGTCAGGTAAGTTTTCACTTCTACACTGGGGGTCAGGCAGCTCTTGGCATACTCCAGCAATGCAGCGGTCAATACATCCTGTAAAGCATTGATAATATTTAAGTTTGAACAACTCAAGTAAAGATTTTACAGGTCATTATTATAATATTATACTTATATTTTGCAAATACGTATTTACATAAACTAAATAGAAAAACAGATACACAATGTCACACAATTCCAATTACTTCATTCACAGAGTCTTTGAGTGTTAAGCTACAAGATGTTATAATTGCTCTGGTTCTCACTTTGATAGGCGCGTCCCCCAGGGTTTCCCATTACAGTCCCAAATAAGACGAAACAGGAGATAAGCAGAGCGACAAGTGGTGAAATCCTCATATTTTCTTAGAATTTGTCTAAAATATGTGACAGAATTGTGTTGATTAAATGCATGTGGAAAAATAAAAATATACGTTATGGAAAGTGTTTTGTTTCAAACAAAATGACACATTTATTTGTGAGGGTAAACCATGGGATAGACCCATAAACCTTGTCGTAGATCGCCACGCTTTACACAGCAAACTATGGAGATAATAGAGTTGATGTAAATATTATCTAATATGGTAGTCACTCATGATGGTATGAACGCAAATTTTAGTTGTATACAATTGATGAAAGCAAGTACAGCAACTGGTAAAAATGACAACATTTACCGCTAGCAAATTACAACGCATCTTCTTCACTTACCCTTGTTGATTCTAAGGCAGGTATCTGTCTGTCTTTCCACAAGAGGAGTAGTAAGTTACTGATTAAGTCGTCTCCTTTTCTATATATGCCAATTACCTACGTCAGTCATAGCTCATCATGTGATTTATGAGCATCACTATCACTATAAACCAGTTGATCACTCACCTAACGAATGACATTAGTTGGCTCATGGTAGTATAATCCATGAGCCAATAATAAACCCTGTCTTAAGTAGCAATCCAGGAGCCAATAATAAACCCTGTGTTAAGGTAGTAATAAATATATACAATGTAACTATATAACTTTCAACTTGGTGACATAATTTATCTTTGTGGATGGATTGATGTATTTTAAACTGACTAAATGTACACCGTAGTGAAAAGAATTGCCAACACAAAACACATTAAGCGTACCATTATTAGATAAGGATTCAAGTAGGAAATATTGAGTAACTCGTGAAAGTACAATTTTTGGTATAGTACACTACATGTAAATGCAAAATTGTACCAGAACTACGTGTAAACACTGTAATAGTCTGTGATCGTTAGAGCAAAGTAACGGTATAACTGCAGGTATTTAGGGAGTGTAAATATTACCTCCTCAGTATTATATTTCTGCCTCCATCTTGTTGATCACTCATGATGCTGAACCATGGCAGTAAATGAGGAGCTTGTGCGGTTAGTATGCTGCAAATATAACTCTGTGAAGAGCTGATAGTTTTCCTAACATTATAGATGCAGGCTCTCATTTTCGGACATCATACGCACATAGTACTCAGATTAGTACAGCCACCAAAATGAGTAGAGGGAGAGCAGACATCTGAGCTACAATTTCTGGCTTAGGCTTTTGTCTAATCTGTCTAATCTGAAGATTGTTGCTCCGGTCTTTGCTCTTTGACTACTAGCGTATGGGTCACATAATGTTATTACAATTACTTCCCCAATCTAATGCGCCGCCAACGTCTTGTACCAAACATACAACCATAGCAAGCATTCTTCTACTCTTAACTTAGCCTAAACTACACTGTAGCTGTTTACTAAATAGTGGGGCTGAGTACTAAAGTTGGAGAATTAGAGATAGCCGTGATTCTTCATCAAAAGTGTAGAAGCGAATTTGGGTTTTCCCACGTAGAAATATAACGCTCTGAGGCTAATAGTATTTCACAAATATTATAGACCTTTTTCTAAAAGTGAGAAGGTGAAAATCTGAAGAGATCCGGCAGGTGTCCCTCGGTCCAAATATTAGCTAGTGGCGTAATGCAAGCATCATAGTAATATAGCTCAGGAGCATTTTATGTTGGCACATCCATGATTGTATTGTTTGTACCGTAGAAAAATGACTGAATGTCTCAAACTTCCAGAATATCTGATATGATAGATACAAAATTGATTTAGCTTCATTAGCTTTTCTTAGATACATGTACATGTAGGCTATCTGTAATGACTATCAGCTGAATTCCTTATTCAATAATTAGCAGAAAAATGAAAGGCATTATTATTTATTGTTCTACCAAATTCTGATGAGGCACTATAATGTATCGTATTGTCTGGTTTGGTTTGTTTAAATTTCACCAGCTAGCATCAGATTAGCTGTATAATATTACCATACTAGCTACCAGACATACTGTAGCTAGTAAACCATTAGTAGTAACAGCAGTGAAAGTACTGTAGCTAACTAGCTACTTTATAATAAAGTTAGCTAGTTGATGCAGCTAGAAAAGTTGGCTACCTAAATCCTGGAAAGCTAATAGCCTCTTTGCTACAAATAGGTAGTGTAGTCATAGAAAGAGACTGCAGACTTCATCACACCCTTAGACAAGGAACAACACTACAGTGCACAAGGTACATGTAAGTGGAAATATATTATTTCTAGTAAAGTTTTTACCTGTGCAATATAAATTGGTGAGTACAGATGTTGTGCTGGTTCGATCCTACGTGTGGTACTAAAGGAATTCAGCCAATCACGTATTAGCAACATCCTTCTGTGTATTGTCCTCTTCGAAGCAAATGCTTTTTGTGGTAGCGATAATCAGAACAAAACTTTTTCAGAATGTATTCTATATTATACAGCCATAATTTAATTTTCTGGCATCCATTTTGGATACATTTACATCTACTCTCAAATAGAAAATGATTCATGGTTCTTATTTATCTACAGTAGTAGTCTATCTTGTAGTATTACAGAAGCACAATGGCGGTGGTATACAACTATGAAAGCATGAAGAATCAGTACCCTACAGCTGACTATGAAAATATTGGGACCAGAGCCATAGTTTGCAGCAAGTGTGGACATAAGTTTGAGAACGCTGCCTATGAAGGCAAATTCTCTGACGCTGATGAGGATTTTGTGTTTTACTATGGTTTTGCGAAGTCGGACTTTGAATGTCTATTGGAAGATCCGAAGAGGTATGCTGATGGCCGTCGGAGAAAGTCTTTGATCAAGAAAGTCACTCCACTAGTCTACTTATTTATGATTGATGAGCTTCCTGAACCCATATGTACATTGTGCCTCGGGAAGCCAAAACCAGAAGAAAAGAGTGACAGAATCAATGAGAGTGTTCTGCTGAGATTTTGCATCAAGTTGTTGGACAAGGCATTGGTGATAACCAAACCTGGAGCAGACCAGTGTTTCTACAATCTTAGCCATCCGAAAGGGGGTCCACCATACACTTCATGGAGAAACCCACTGCGAGTGAAGTGTGCATATGTGACCCCTGCTATCAGAATCAGACATCGGGAGGTACCCAAAGATTTTGAGATATGTATGTTTTCAGATATAGAAATTTATGAGGATTTCAAATCTGTTTTCCTTTTTATTCTAGCACCAACGGTTCAATTTTTATCAGGATAATACTGGGTCCATATCTGTCGATTTTCATAAAAAGGCGAACTGAGAAAATCTGGTTTAAAGTTTTCGAACCAATAATTTATTGTTTACACTATTCAGAACTTAGCAACGGGCATATCTAATTGACTTACATTGCTAGTTTTTACTGACTAGGGGTAAGAATGTGTGAGGAATCTGATGAAATAACTAAAAACAATGTAAAAACCATATCTTGTGTCCCATGGCCACTTAAACAAGAGATACTGATATCGGATTTTCGACAAAAACAGTGAAAATGAACTTGTGCACCAATTGCGATGGACAGGCTGCATTAACATAAATTTTAATACAGATTTCCATGCAAGTGAAATAGAAGATACTGCACATCTTGTAACAAGTTAACAAAATGGTCTCTCATATGTGGGTAGCCCTGAGAAGGGTCTTTGAGGTAGGTAGGTTAGAACTATCCGGATTCCGCCATTCTGGTGAAATAGACCAAATTATGAACTTCATTGAGTTGTAGTCTTTCCATAGTCCTTCTATTGCGAGATCAGATGGTAGCACCTTAACATCTGTTTTCTTGAATCCTGTTGAGAGTATGTTGTGTATTAATAATTTTGACAGTAAAAAAATAAGACAAACAAAAACTTAAGCGTAGCAGATGTAGTAGACTAGATTTGAACTCTGGACCTCCAGATTACAAACCCACATGCTTAACCATTACCTCACTGTGACTTGCTAGCTATCACAAAACATGTGCAGTCATACAACAAGATACTGAAAGCTGATAGCTAATGTATGCATAGCTTTGCCACAAAGCTTTTTATTGCTAGTTTTTTGGAAATGATCACTGCACTTTAGTACTTGAAGGAGGAAGGCAGAGGTTATGGGAGACAGATAAAATACATGTAAGTGTATAATACTAGTAGATTCAAACTATGTGTATGCTTACTACTGCAGTATTAGAGCAATGTGATATATGTATAATAATACAGTGTACCTACGTATTACAATATTTGGGTATGATCTGTAATGCGGACGGACTTATGTAATCTGCCTTCATCTTTGCTTTTTAGCAACAGAGGCCCATTCTGGAATCAATGATAATGAAAATTATATCAGGAAGAGAAGGTTTATTGCCTGTAGAAAGTCAACTTACCTGGAATCCATCCTAGGAGGGCTAGTGCATGGATAGAGCCGACTGCATTCAGGAAGTCCACTATAAGCTTGGCCAAAGTTGACTGCTTTGATGTTGTAACTTGAAGTCGCTGAAGTTGAAGGGAGTTGTACCACACTCCTTATAATGACTTGACAAGGCTAGAAATAGAGGAGACGTCCCACTGCTGTTCATACACATAAAAGCCTGGCAACAGATTGATGTTCCTACAAATAGTCATGGATACCTTGGACATGAATTGTTTTACTTAATAACTTAAGATAAATACATGTACATGTAGATACTCACTTATGTGAGTTTTCAACCTATGTTATTGATTCTAATGCAATGTACATGTGATGCACATTGGTTCCTCAAATAGGATAAAGAGGGTAGGATATGTGGTAAGTCACATGTATGTGTAGTACACATGGAGATTGCAGCAGAACTAATTTTGAAGTATGAGCTAAACTTTATCTTTACTAGTGAAATAGCCTCAGCCTATAATTCAGGTCATAATTCATACTAACCATTTGATTGATGAAATAGTTGCTCACCTTCATAATGGAAATCTTTACAAAGTATTTTCTCTTCTTGGCCTTGTGGGAATTAGTAGAAGCAGACAGAATTGACTATTGTGGGAGAGATTTTGCTTAATAAATTTTAGGAGATCTAGTAATGGCTGGTCAAGAGCTGTGAGCACATCTCTCACAGATTGAATCATTTCAACAGTAAAACTGGTAATGCTTGGCTTGGTAATAAGCTTGTGCATCCTGAAATCACTCAAAAGTCTTTAACAACAGGAATATTGATAATTATAATTTTGAAGAATTTTCACAATTTTTACGCTATTATTATCAATATCTCCCAGTATATCAGGGCCATCCTGGGCCTCAGGTGTGTGTAGCCACACCTAAATTAATGGCATAAAGCTAGTTTCTTTCCTCTCCTTTACTTTCTTGGTCAGAAAGGTCCTCAGCAAGATCCATAAAGTAACAATATTGATTTAAATAATCAAAGCGAGTAAAATCCTGGTCCCACCATGTGCCTCCATGATAAGTCACGTGACTCCATTAGCAACGACTTTGAACGAGGTTTGCACCTATTTATGCTGTACTGATTGCTAATTGGTTAGTAGAAAGTGAAAGAGCATGCTTCAATTAGTATAATAACATTGAAAGCTGAGAATCAGCATGGTAAGTTTCAGTTTAGCTTTTTGGACTTTGAGCGCTTATTGCGTGGAAGTCAATTCACCGCGCGATGTCCGATTCTGATAGCAGGGGTCACATATTGTCCTTTAGAAGCTCCTTCAGGTGGACATACAGATTCTGTTACACCCACAAAGCTGGAGTACAAATATTTCTATCGGTATAGTGATACTGTAATTACGGCTAAAGTTGGCTTGACTCTTGAAACTAACTTCGACAAAACAGATGATCTACCAGAATACCATGCCCCTGCTGGTACACCTGTAATAAACATGCTATGCTATGGAGAACATGAAGATGGTATGTATTTCTGCATTCGCCACCTTCCAAGACAGACACTGCTAAACATCCTTGATGAGCTGACACATAATTCTCTAATTCATGATCTCAAAACCAGCCAAAACTTCAGATATACTGGGCAAGCTACTGGTAAAAGGAAAACTTTGCCTTCTTGCCTTTCAAGATCCGAATCACCAGAACCCCCAAAAGTACCCCGAACACCAGTAAGGATGGCAGCAAGGACGTCGACCAGAACAATGTCTTCATCTTCTCAAAAGTGACAAAGAAAATACCAGCTCTTCATAAAGAAACAATGGACTTTTCTCTTTTATCAGAATTACTTAGTTCTATTTTATTCTACTCATTTCTGGACCATTTGAATGTTTGTTTACTGTTTTTTTATTCTTCATGCTTGCTGTATAAAATATTTCTGTGACTAACCAAATATAATGTTGCTGCAAACCTAATAGTAAACCAAGGTAGTTCTGTATCAACATAGTAAAACACAGAGTTACTTTTCTGAATGCCGACGCTATTCCTATAGATTATTAATGTTCCAGGTCGAACAGCAAACAGCTAGTGTCAGCTAGTGATACAAAACAATGAATTATTTTTAAAAATTAAATACACAATCACACTCCAATTCTATGAATCTGACTACAGGTTACTCTGGATTGCTAAAGCAGCAACTATTTTACTTAAGATTGTTTCATCAATAGAGATAAATTTCAACCTCATGTTTAACTAAAACTTGATCAAATTTCCTACAATTAAACTGACTATATCTATTCTGCTGTTACTTGTCAACCTACAGGTAAATGCACTTGGAATCTGAACTGAAGCATTACGGCTGTACATGTGAGCTTGATTGATTGAAATTCTGGTCAAGTTTCAACTAGAGCTGGTGCTGGTGTAATGTTATTATGCATTAGGAAATGGTAAGGAAATGATAAACTCGACTACAAAGTAGAATGACAAAATAATTACTGTTATAATGTTGTATACACTATAAGTTTAGGGAGGAGTTGGTTTTGTGTTTGCTATTTATTCTATGTTCCTACATGATATACATGAATGTTTGACTGTCAGACTAAAACTGAAACAGGATGTGTGTGTACAATACCACCAGAAAAACAAGGCTATTAAAATAATATCAGTAGTGTTGTACAAAGCTATTAATACGATATTAGTAAATAATGTTCTACATTATAACATCTCCTTTCTCAAGATAAAAATAATTACTCAACTTAGCTCTAGCATGCATTGCACAACTTGCCAACTAAAATAATAAAGCTGTATGAGTGAACTAATCATAATGTTTATACACTAGAACTATGCATGATATAAGTGACCAAAAAATGATTGCTTGTTGACAACACTGGTGGTGAACAAAATCTAGCTGCCATATCTGACAGGTGGCTTGGAGACCCTGCCGGATCTTGTTATAGTGTGTGGACCAGAGTGGGGTTGGGTTTGTACACTAGGGGTATTATTGGTGCTGTTACTAACAACTTGTGAGCTAGCGGGTTGGGATCTTTGGCTAGTCTCTAAATTACTGGGAGGGCTAACAGGTATAGCTGACTGGGATGGCTGTACACTAACTTTCTCACTAGAACTGGTATTGACTGGTTTACGTAGCCTAAGGTATTTCTGATTTCTTCTAAACACCCTGCCATCATTCAACTGTATATAGAAACTTCTAGGAGTTTGAGCTACATGTAGCTCAACAATCTCGCCCTCAATCCAATTCCTATGACTTAGCTTCAACCAAACTTTTAAACCAACATAAAACTGCACTGCTGGCTTGCCTGTACTACTGTTAAAGGTAGTTCTCGCCTGGCGCTTCATAAAAATGTCCTCAATCTCATTCAAGTTAAGGTGCTTGTGTTTCAGTTGTGCTGGTGCACAATGTAAGCCACCTCTTAGATTTCTAGCTTGCAAGAGAACTGCTGGTGATGGTAAATTGTCACCAATAGGAGTAGAACGAAGGGTGAATAACACATCAAACAGAGACTGGTTGGACTCAAAAGCTTTCTGCAAACTGTTCTTTATAGTTTGGTTCATCCTCTCGGCTAATCCATTTGACTGTGAATAATATGGACTGGTGGTGACATGCTTAATTTCATTATCCTCCATAAAGCATTTGAATTCATAGGATGTGAAACATGTCGCATTGTCAGAGATGAGAATCTCTGGCTTCCCAAAGTCTAGGAATTGTCTTCTCAACAAAGAAATCATTTCGCTTGATCTGCCTGTCTTGAGCTCATTGCAACAGGGCCATTTAGAATATCTATCAACTGTCACCAGATATTGAATACCATTCAACTCAAAAACGTCCATGCTGACAGACTGCATGGGATATTCAGGGATCTCAAAATATTCAAGATTAGTGGATGCATTGGCCCTCATGTTCTCTTGGCATATTCCACAACCATCGACTAAGTCCTTGATCTGGCTATGGTAACCTGGCCAGTAGACTGCACATTTGGCTCTTTCAATACACTTACTGGTGCCTAGGTGACCAGCATGTATCAGGTTTGCCACTTCTTTCTGCATTGAAACAGGAATTACAATTTGATTACCTCTCAATATCAAACCATCATAAACAGTAAGGTCATGTCTCACTGTCCAATAGGGTTTCAAAATATCTAGACAAAATTTCTTCTGCATAGGCCAACCGTCCTCAATGTGAGAGATCAATATCTGCATAGTAGGGTCAGATTTTACAGCTGTTTGCAATCTACCCTTAAAGGTTGGACCCGTCAAAATTCCCTGTGTGACTGCTTGAACCTGTTCAAAATCATTGTTTTGCAACAACTCTGCACCATCACAACTCTGTTCGGCTAGGAATGCACGAGACAAAGTATCAGCCAATACAAGCTCTTTTCCTGGTTTGTATACTAACGAGTAATCATATATTTGATTTCGCAACCTCATTCTCATCAATCTAGGACTCAAGTCATTCAGACCTTTCTTCACAATGGACAACAGAGGAAGATGATCTGTCTCCACTATGACATGCTGGCCATAAATGTACTGGTGAAACCTCCGCAGGCCAAATTGAACGGCTAAGAACTCTTTTTCAATCTGAGCATATCGACGCTGAGTTTCTGTTAATGCACAACTGGCATATTCTACTGGTTGTCCTTCTTGCAGAATGGTAGCTCCCATACCATGCTGACTAGCATCAACTGACAATGTCAATGGTAGTAGGGGATCAAAAATCCTAAGAGTGGGACATGAGGCTATGACTGATTTTAGATTTTCAAAAGACTGAGCATGTATGTCAGTCCAAGACCACTCGGGGTTGAGGCATATTAACTACAGCCTCTACTTTGGCCGGATCGGCTTGGATTTTCCCCTCACTGATAATGTGCCCAAGGTATTTAAGTTCAGCCTGCCTAAACTTACACTTGGCTTCATTTAGCTTTAGATTGCTCTCTCTACACCTCTCAAGCACTGCCTTGAGGATAGCATCATGCTCCGTCTCTGTAGGAGCGTGTATCAAAATGTCATCTACATAGCATTCTACACCTGGGATATCTTCGAACAACTCTGTCACTGTTCTGGAGAATATTTCTGGGCTAGAGGAGATACCATATGGAAGACGTAAAAATCTATACCGACCAAAAGGCGTGGCAAACGTGGTCAACAAACTGCTCTCATGATCTAGCTCTATCTGCATGAAGCCAGATGTACAATCAAGTGTAGTGAACACCCTAGATTGACCCAATTTAGCAAAAATCTCAGTTGGAGTGGGTAGAGCATAATGTTCTCTCTTCAGATTTTTATTCAACTCCGAAGGATCAAGACAAATTCTGAGAGAACCATTGGGTTTCAACACGTTTACAATGGGATGCACCCAATCAGTAGCCTGCCTTACTTTGGTTATCGTGCCTTGGGACACTATGTGATCAAGCGTCTCTCTAAGCTTATCACGGAGACGGAAAGGTACTCTTCGTGCGCTATGAATGACAGGTTTAGGATCAGATTTCAACTGTAGAGCATGCCTGCATGGCAACTTGCCAAGACCTTGAAACACATCTGTAAAATCTCTAGCTACCAAATCAGACACCGAATCTGTGACATTAACTAATCCTAGTTCCTTACAACTGGGCCGCCCTAATAATGTGGTTTGGCCTGAGCATGTGTCTACTATAACAAATTCTATTGAGTAGAATTTTTTGTGTACTTCCACCAGCAGTGTTGTCCTACCTAATACACTTAGTCTGTGACCACTAAATGTCACAAGTGCTTTAGTATGTTTATCAAAAGAAACTGTGCTACATGATTTTCTACACAAAAATTCAAAAGTTTTCTTAGGCATAACATTGCATGATGCTCCAGTATCTACTTTCAATTGCAGTGGTAGGTCATTACAAAAAGCATTAATACACCATTCATTAGTAGTATTAGGTTTAGTATTTACTGCAAATGTCACTTCATGATCATTCTGCATCTCTGTTAGTTCATTGGTGTTGGTCTTAGAAGTACTAACTGTCTTACCTGAGCTTCGGCAAGCTCTAGCGAAGTGGTTTGGCTTATGGCAACTTTTACAAACCTTGCCATATGCTGGGCATTGTCCTCTGGGATGATCAGTCTTACAGTATTTGCAGTTCTTAACTAAGCCATTGTTAGTGCTTGTAGTCTGTTGTGTAGATTTCTTATCAGGCTTCTGGTAGGTCTGCTTTCGAGTATGCTGGGTATGCTGCTGTTGTATTGCGTGAACGGACTTCTGGGCTTCGGGTTTCATATCTGACATGTATTGTTTTGTGGCTTCTGCTCTGCGACAAAGTTGTATTACTTTATCTAAGTCTGGGTTACCATCCAAGTTAAAAATGTCCTCACGTACTGTTTGTGAAGTTATACCTGCGACAATTCTGTCCATCAAAGCATTATCTTTTTCATCTTCATGGAAGTTGCAGGTCGTTATGAGACACCTCAGTGCGGTTAGAAAGTCATCAAATGATTCCGTTTGTTGCTGTATTCTACTGTGAAATTTAAATCGTTCGAACACTGTTTTTACCTGGGGTGCGAAGTGTGCTGTAAATTTTCCTTTCACGACTGCGACATCCTTTTTCTGATCTACTGTAAGGTCAAAGGTTCTGTATATCTCCTGACCTTGTGCTCCTAGCAGTGTCAATAGTGTCGCTACTTGTACCTCCCCCGACTTAGCACTCTTCTCCGTTGCTACCATGTAGTAGTCGAACTGTTCTAACCATTTCGTCCAACTGCGTGAATTCTCACTGGGGTTACCAGTAGAACTAATAAAGTTACCGGGCGGGCGTAAACCTTCCGCCATTGTTAATTCTTATATTATAGTCCGTTAATACTGTAATCCATGTGAACCAGCTCCCCTCTTCCTGACACCATGTTATAATGTTGTATACACTATAAGTTTAGGGAGGAGTTGGTTTTGTGTTTGCTATTTATTCTATGTTCCTACATGATATACATGAATGTTTGACTGTCAGACTAAAACTGAAACAGGATGTGTGTGTACAATACCACCAGCAAAACAACGCTATTAAAACAATATCAGTAGTGTTGTACAAAGCTATTAATACGATATTAGTAAATAATGTTCTACATTATAACAATTACCCATAATTTTCTAAAATTAATTGTTGATGATTAATTAACATTTTAACCAAGAATAAATGATTAACGCAAAAAGAAAAACTGGGAACTTTCATTACAGAGAGGCAGCAACAAGGAAGAGATTCAAGTTTACCAGACTGGTGCATTTCAACACACCCTTTTATTTGATTGCTCAAATGAAAATTTTGCAATGATAAGAAAATAACTAAAACCGCTGTACGCCAAGTGATCAAAAATTAATAGAGCCGTCATAAAAGTACATATATGTATGCAATGTCAATGTAATGTACATGTAGTGCTTAAAGAAGTACTATGCAGTATTACATATATCATTATGAGCTGCAATTTTTATTTGACACTGCTTCTATTATAAATGATTGTATAATGTATTGAATTTACTAAAATGCTAGGCATATATTTATACACTTTAGTCGCTATCAGGGGGTGAAGTCCCAAGTGCCATATTGCTGTGAAAACGATTACACCTTCACCTTATTCAACCTGCAGTGATAGTAAAATATACTTGTTAGCTTATGCCCACCAGAAGGAATTGTCTTCTCAATATCACAACTACACAGGAGAGTACAACTCCTCAAGTAGCTTTCAACCAGAATTCTTAAGCTCATACATGTAGCTTTTAAGTATACACAAATTTCAACCCTAAGTCACAAGTCGGTTCATGACATCAGAATTTAAGCAGCAATATTTTACTATTTTAATATTCGTGACTGGAGTGAAATTATACTGTATCAACTAGAACATACAAAATAAGATTATGTTCTCTCATCTGTACGTGTAGACTTGTCTGTAGATTGATTCACTATCAATACATGTATAACTAGATGTAGATGTAAATACTGGGGCTGTTTGAGGCAGGTTAAATGTAGATAGAATGGCAGTGCAAACCATTTTCGTTTTGTACCTAGTATATAATTGATCTAGTGAGATTAGTGTCTAGAGATCAATAGTACATAACACAATCACCTACTGGGTTGAAGTTATCCAATAGGATTTCTGTACGAGTCTTAGACTTAGAGCATCAGTGAGTTTTGCCATACTGTTAAATTCTGTCTTGTTCAGACTATACCTTGACTTGACAGACCTACATGAAATGATTCAGACATGTTACTTGTCTCAGACTACGAGGATATGTTACATGTATATATTATTGTTAGCTTCATCAACGCAGCATACATATTCATAATTGCAGTTAATAGCTGTGCTACCCACTCAATATCCAACAGAAACATTCATAATAATTTATTGCCTTTGTGACCTCTTGGGCAGACCCTGGTCACAAATAAAAATCACAAGATAATTGTTCACCCAAACGGCTAATTGGCCTGGAAGTTTGCTCGGCCGGCCAAAACCCCCATAGCTCATCAGCACACCTGACCTCTTCCAACAAAAATGACAATTTTGAATTTGACCTAAGCTGGTGTGTTCGCCACACTGTGGTGGATGCATGCGAAAAATATTTTAACAAAGTAGTGTCTGTCTGCAATTTCGGTCGAGAAGACACCATGTATTACTGAATTTTGATAACGCACTAGACATTATTTTGTCTGGTTTGGTATGTTTTGATCTCACCAGCTAGCATCAGATTAGCTGTGTAATGTAAACATACAAGCTACCAGAAAAAGTTAGAAAGACAGTAAATAACAGTAGTGAAAGAAACTACAACAGTGTACATAGTAGGTGGCTAATGTATGCAGAGCTACATGTAGGTAGCTGAATATAGCTGAAGGATTCTGTTAGTTTAATCCTACAAAGCAAATAGCCCATTTAGTACTACAAATAGGTAGAACAGTTATCGGGTTGACTGCATTCCCTACTACACTCTTATAGGAAGGACACCCTGCAGAGCATAAAGTAAGTGATAATAATGTTATCTCTAGTAAAATTTCTACTTGTAAAAGATAAGTTAGTGAGTACAAATGTTGTGTGAGATAATTGGCTTTATCTTACATGTGCATGCGCTGTGTAGGAAAGTACAATCATAATAATTATTAACAGCATCATCCTGTGTTTTGTACTTTCCTCACCGAGGGACATTTCGAAAAAGACAGTTCACAACAGGACGTTTCACAACCAGACAGTTCTAGATTGGACAGTTCGGAACTGTGTGTAGATTATATTTAGAAGAACACAATTCACATATAACCAATTTTAGTTAATTAATCTAATTATCTAAATAAAAAAAATTAATATCAAAAATAAAAATTAGTTGAAATCTGGTAGTTGGGGTTTGAGGTTGGGCATTTCGAACTGTCCGGTGTTGAACTGTCCACCTTCGAAACGCCCTGTTTCAAACCGTCTTTTTCGAACAGTCGCACATTCGGCAAATGCACCTGTGCCAGAAACAATTAGAGCATTGTACTGTATTTTCAATGTATATAATATAGACCCATAATTTGGTCTCAAAGTGTCCACCTTGAACATAATGTGAATTTACATGGAGCACTCCCAAATAGAGATTGAGTCTTGACATTCTTGACAAATTGCTTCTTTTTTATCAGCATCTGTTTGTCAATCTTGTAGCATCATAGAAGCACAATGGCGGTGATATATAACTATGAAAGCATGAAGAATCAGTACCCTACAGCTGACTATGTGGATATTGGCACCAGAGCCATAGCCTGCAGCAAGTGTGGACATGAGTTTGAGAACGTTGCCCATGAAGGCAAATTCGCTGACGCTGATGAGAATTTTATGTTCTACTATGGCTTTGCAAACTCTCACTTTGAATGTCTACTGGAAAATCCAAAAAGATTTGCCGATGGCCGTCTGAGAAAATCTTTGATAAAGAAAGATACTCCACTAGTCTATTTATTTATGATTCATGAGCTTCCTGAACCCATATGTACATTGTGCCCCGGGAAGCCAAAACCAGAAGAAAAGAGTGACAGAATCAATGAGAGTGTGCTGCTGAGATTTTGCATCAAGTTGTTGGACAAGGCATTGGTGATAACCAAGCCTGGAGCTAACCAGTGTTTCTACAATCTTAGTCATCCAAAAGGAGGTCCACCATACACCTCATGGAAGAACCCACTGCGAGTGAAGTGTGTATATTGTCCTTTACATTCTCCTCTTGGTGCACATACTGATTCAGTTACACCCATACAAATGGAGTACAGTTACTTCTATCGGTTTACTGATACCGCGATTACTGCTAGAGTTGGCATAACCCCTGAAACTACCTTCGAGAAAACAGATCATCTACCAGAATATCATGCTCCTGCTGGTATACCTGTAATAACTATGTTAGTTTTTGGAGATCTTGAAGATCGATTGTACTTCTGCGTCCACCACGCTCCAAGAAAGGCATTAATAAACCTTCTAGATCAATTGTTACACAACTTTGTAGTTCGTGACACCAGAACTGGCCTTTATTTCAGATACAAAGAGCAGGCTGCTGTTAAAAGAAAAACTTTGACTTCCTGTGCTGAATCACCAGAGCGTTCAAAAATACCCCGAACACCAGTAAAGGAGGCAACTAGGGCTTCGACCAGAACAGCCTCTTCATCTTCACAAAGATGATGAAAGGCGCCAGCTCCTCATGAAAAGACCATGGACTTTTTTTTCTTTTATCAAAATTATTTAATTCTTTCTTGTGGTGTTCATCACTGGACCATTTTAAATCTTTCCTCTTTTTTTACTGTTTTTTTATTCTTCATGCTTGCTGTGTAAAATATTTCTGTGACTAACCAAATATAATGTTGCTGTGAACCTAATAGTAACCAGCGTAATCATGTATGAATAATTGAATATGGTAATGCACAACACTATTATGGGTCTAACATCAAACAGCCAGTGTCCACTAATGGTACAGAGTCACTTTAATCTTATGATTTACATGAAACGAAACCAGCGCAGTTTATGTGCTCCAGATTGCTAAAGCAGCGAGAATTTTACATAATATTGCTAAGAAAGTTGTTCTAGCCTTATCCTAACTTAGGCTCAATAAGATTCCCTTCAACCAAACTAGCTGTCATCCTGATCCTCTATTCCGCATTTTAACTGTCCACATAAACACATTTGCACTTAAATAGAAAGAGCTTTACATGAACAGTTGAAGTCTGGAAAGAAGCATCACAGTAAATTTGATTGATGGAAATTCCCGTCAAGCGTTCACTGGAGCTAGATGCCGATATTATGCATTTGGAAATGATATGCAAAACGAAAACTAACCAAGAGCAGATAATTACCTATACAAATGTAATTTTCTAAAATTAATCTTGGATATCAATTAAGATTTTAGCCAAGGATAAACTATTAGCACTAAAAAGGAAGACCTGGAGACCCAGCGTACATGTATCATTATGAGCTGTGATTATTTGACAATGCTTCAACTTTACATGTAGATGTATAATGTATTGCATTTACTAAAATACTAGATATATACTATGACTTTAGGTACTATCAGGGGGTGGAGTCCAGTGCCATGTTGTTGTGAAAACTATTACACTTTCATCTTTTCCAACCCGCAGCCAGACTAATATAAGTTAAGAAATGCTTATGCCTATCAGAAGAAATTGTCTTCTCAATATCACAACTACACAGGAGAGTACAACTCCTCAAGTAGATTTCAACTCACAGCATACAAATATAACTTTAATCCTGAATTATGAGACAGTTCATGACACTAGAATTTAAAGGGTTTATGTCATGTGTTTTAAGGTGCCATTAAGAGAATATAATATACATTGTACAATTATATTGAGTGCTTAGATATTTATTATTATAGTACTGTAGTTAGTTATCTTATGTTTGTGCCTTCCAGGCTATATTTGGAACAACTAGGCCACAACACATGCATAGCCATTGACATGTAGAAGAAAGCAACAATATAGCAGTCATATGTAGTGTGCTCTGATGTTATACCGGACCTTAATGGGACCTATCTGGGACCTATCTGGCACCTATCTGGGACCTATCTGGCTCCTATCTGGAACCTATCTAGGACCTATCTGGGACCTATCTGGGACCTATCTGGGACCTATCTGAAACCTATCTGGGGCCTATCTGGAACCTATCGTAACAATGCGGCATCTTATTTCTAACAAAAAGAATATCCTTCATCTTGTTCAACCTGCAGTCAGACTAATGTGCTTGGTAGCTGAGCTAAAAATTGTTTGTGCCCATCAGAAGAAATTGTCTCCTCAATATTACAACTACAGAAGAGAGTATAACTCCTTAACCAGCTTTCAACTAGAGCAAAATATAATTTCAGCTGTAAATTTTAAATCAATGCATAACATTAGAATTTAAGCGGCAATATTTTACTATTTAATAGTCGTGGCTGGAGTGAAATTATACTGTATCACTTAAACATACAAAATAAGATTGTGCTCCATCATCTGTACGTTTAGACTCGTCTGTAGATTAATTCACTACCAATGTAACTACGTGTAGGTGTAAATATTGGGGTGGTTTGAGGCAAGTTAAATGTAGATGCAATGTAGGATAAGGGTGTAAGCAGTATCATTTTGTACCTAATAATAATATATAATTGACCTCCACGAAACAATTTCAGAGAAGGATTTAATGTTTCAAACTTACAGAATAGGTTACATGTACTTGTACATAATTATATTGATTAGCTCCATCAACCCTGCATACATTCGCAATTAGAGAAAATAGCTGGTTTACCTACTCAATATTCAACAGAAAACTCATAATAATTTGTTAATTTTCTTTGCGACCTCTCAGACGGACCCTGTAAACAAAAACACACTATGTATCACTGAATCCTGATAAAGCACTAGACATTATTTTGTTTGGTTTGGTCTGTTTTAATCTCACCAGCTAAGATCAGATTAGCTGTGTACATGTAATATAAACATACTAGCTATCAGAAAGAGCTAGAAAGGCAGTAAATAACAGTGGTGAAAGTAGCTACATGTAGGTAGCTAATGTACACAGAGCTAGGTAGCTGGATATAGCTGAAGGACTTTGTTAGTTTAATCCTACAAAGCAAATAGCCCATTTACTACAAATAGGTAGGACAGTTATCGGGTTGGGTGCATTCCCTACCACACTCTTATAGGAAGGACACCCTGCAGAGCATAAAGTAAGTGATAATAATGTTATCTCTAGTAAAATTTCTACCTGTAAAAGATAAGTTAATGAGTACAAATGTTGTAGGAAATGGAGCAACTGGTTTAATACCGAGTAGGAATGGACTTCAACCATTCTGCGTCTTTTATTTGGTTCATCAGTCAAATGCATTTGTGTTAGCAATAACCACAATGTACATCACAGCGCTTTCAGAATGTCTTGATCTATATTTATATTATAATGTAGACCCATAATTTAGTCTGCAGGCATTCATCTCGGAAAACTTCACTCCTGAATGAATACTAATTCTTGGCACAATAGGCGTTTTAGGAAACTGTACTAGTTCATATGAGACTGCTTTTAATATCCGAACACAGCTTAAGCGTTAAGGCGACTAATGCTTGATTTCAAGGGGACTCCCCCTTGTTAACAATAAATACCATTACCAGGCACACTAAAGTTAGCGATATTATATTATTATTGAATAAAATAACTTGTTATGACTGCAGATTGCTATTTATAAAGCTTGCACGGTGCAGTATTCGAATACGCCTAATGTCTTGTTCATAAGCATCTGTTTGGCAACTCTCTTGTTTGTCTTGTAGTATTATAGAAGCACAATGGCGGTGGTGTACAACTATGAAAGCATGAAGAATCAGTACCCTACAGCTGACTATGAAAATATTGGGACCAGAGCCATAGTTTGCAGCAAGTGTGGACATAAGTTTGAGAACGCTGCCTATGAAGGCAAATTCTCTGACGCCGATATAGAATTTGTGTTCTACTACGGCTTCGCGAAGTCAGACTTTGAATGTCTATTGGAAGAACCAAAGAGGTTTTCTGACGGCCGTCGAAGAAAGTCTTTGATAAAGAAAGTTACTCCACTAGTCTATTTATTTATGATTGATGAGCTTCCTGAACCCATATGTACATTGTGCCTCGGGAAGCCAAAGCCAGAAGACGAAAGTGACAGAATCAATGAGAGCGTTCTGCTGAGATTTTGCATCAAGTTGTTGGACAAGGCATTGGTGATAACCAAACCTGGAGCAGACCAGTGTTTCTACAATCTTAGTCATCCAAAAGAGGGTCCACCATACACAGCATGGAGAAACCCACTGCGAGTGAAGTGTTCATATTGTCCTTTAGAAGCTCCTTCAGGTGGACATACAGATTCAGTTACACCCGCAAAGCTGGAGTACAGTTACTTCTATCGGTTTAGTGATGCCGCCATTACTGCTAAAGATGGCTATCCAACTGATGGAGACCTCGACAAAACAGATGATCTACCAGAATATCATGCCCCTGCTGGTACACCTGTAATAAGCATGCTATGTTTTGGGGACCATGAAGATGGTATTTATTTCTGCATCCGGCACCTTCCAATTAGAATATTGCATAGCATCCTTGATAAGTTCTCAAATAATTTTTTAATTCAAGACCTCAAAACCGGCTGTAACTTCAGATATAACTCACAGGCTGCTGGTAAAATGAAGACAGTGTTCTCTTGTTTTGCAAGGTCGAGCTCTCCAGAGCCACCCAAACAACTCCGAACACCTGTAAGACAACCACGGAGGACTTCGTCCAGACAAGGATCATCATCTTCACAAAAGTGACAAAGAACACACCAGCTCTTCAAAAAAAAAAAAATAATGACCTATCTTCTTATTTCAGCATTTATTACATGTAATTCTTTCTTGGTGCCTTAATCTCTCTTTACTGCTTTTTATTTATTATTCATGCTTGATTTGTAAAATATTTCAGAGACTAACCAAATATAGTGTTGCTGCTAACTTATTCATGTGAAACCCATTCATAATCTCTCCTCATAAACCAAAATTTGCCAATTAATTAAATTTTTTAAAGGGAGAAAAATAATGTCAACTGCATTCAACAATCATTTTTTTCCAATAATTGTAATGGTATTTTCTCAGTCTGTGATTTTCAAGTATCCAAAGGTATTATCTACGCCTCAGCTTTAGCTTGAACTCACCAGAATTCTGCTTCTCAGCTGTCAAATTAACCTATTACTGTAACTGTCTACTTGGGATAGTCTTACAGCAGGACAAATTTATGTCCCAGATACAGTTGGACAACGTCTGTGCTCAGACCAATGTGTTGGAAGAACTCTACCAGTAACAGGTATAAATTGTGGGAGTACCCTGCTCAGTACTCGGCTGCTACTGATAGGCACAGGGTAGCAGGGTGTGACCTATCGTTGTAGAACATAGGTGTTAAATAGTCAGGTTCGTAATATACTTGGCGTATTTAGGTACGTCTTCACTCACCGAAGTTCATGAAGATAAGGGTGAATAGTCTTCCTGTAGCGTAGTCTTTCGTTGTCCGGTTAGCCAATCAGCTCCGACCTTTAGCGTAGTCTCTTACGAGACGCTTAGAATAGCCGTAATGACTATATAACATGCCCTCTTCTCTTGGGCTTCCTCTGAGCTTTACCAACAACCTAGTAATGAAACTAAACTGGTATTGGATACGGTACAATGATCAACATATACGTAAAGCTTTTAAAAGCTGCTATATAATATGCCCCCTCTTGGTGTAAACATTACAATCACAATAATGTTCAAGAAGTACATTGAGCATATGCATTTAGTCACACATTGTACATGTGCACACAGAAGGGTACAGGTCTTTCTAAGCCCTTTCAGTATTGTACACAGGGCTACTGAAGAAGTCCTTCTAGACATCAAGTCACCATTACCTTGGCTTACCTCTTTGTAGAGATTCACCTGAAAAGAGTATCACTCTATCTTCTTCCACTGTAGGATAGACTAGCGTTCTCTCCCACTCTTACGTCCTATGACACACTGCCAAAGGTAGAGATGGCTATGCCAGTCTACTTGAGATTCAGAAACCAACAAGAGGAACTGTAAAGATTCCTCCTCAGAAATCATTTCTGCTTTAGAAATGACTACGCATTCTGCAACTTCTCTATGAAGAGTTAGTCGCACCATACATACTTCCTCTCCAGGAGAGTCAGTAAGTCAGTAGCTGTTGCCAAAGCAAGAGCTCAGTGTAGTGCACAACCACTACTACCACTGTACATCTGATAATACTCAGGTGTCACTATTAACCATGCTCTCTGTAGAAGCAGTGAATCAACCAACGCATTGAGAAATCCCATCCCTGCCATATTGTCCTTGACAACTTTTTCCTTTTCGCTGGCAGGAGTTCCGTCACTGGCCCACTCTTCTACTGAAGAAGAGCTACCACCCTGTGCACCCCGCACAGTACTCGCTGGTGTCTCACTAGGAAGCACCATTCTCTGCTGGGCCTGGGGCCCCCTCTCCTCTGCTGGGGCAGAGTCGCTAGCCTGTGCACCCTGCACAGTCCTTGCTGAAAGCACCACAGGTGTCGCGCTGGGAGACACCTCTTCTTGCACTACTGTGGTGGCTGCAGTGTTGGGCACCACAGTGGGTGTTGTCTCATGGGGAGACACCACCTTACTCTGAGAGCTAGAGGGGTTCAAGGAACCTGAACTAACACTGGGACGCACTGGTGTTACAGGAGCTGTAGTAACACCAGACCCGGAACCTTGGGCAAACTGGTTAGCAGCCAGTTCGAGGTTCCTGATGGCTTCCCTGACCGGTTCACCATCATCGTACTCTTTCTGAAGAGCAGCTCTTTCTCGAGCTATCTCACTCAGACCGAGTTCATACTGGCTCCTAAATGCCAATTCTCTCTCATTGAGAGCCGTACTTCTTCTCGAGAAGTCGTCAGTAGTCATTGCTGAGCTACTACGTAATCCACTTAAGAAAGTGGAAACCTGAGCAAGGAGAGAAGAGTTTGCACTCATCTCCTTGTCATGGGCCCTCGGTGCACAAGACACAAGGGGGTCCATGCCCAACCCCTTGGGTGATAGTCCCTCAGCGCGTGTCGGACCAGAAGAGGAGCGTTTCCTCTTCTTGCTATCGGAGCAACTGGCTCTGCCATAATGCCACTTCTTGCTAATATTATCTATTGACAATTTACAGGTAGGGTCCTGTAACATTGTCTCACATGCTTCCTCCTCTCTACAATCAACGTAGGGTGAGGAGGCTATGACAGAACCTATAAATGTTTCTGTCTCACTAGAATCTATTACATCTACACTACTACAAGTAGGATTGACTATATTAGATTTATTCTCTAGTTTGCTAGAGAATCTGACTTTTTTTACTCTAGAAGGACTCCATTGGTCCCCTCTAGACCGTTGGCACTGCCTAGACGAACTTGGAGAGTCCTTGAGATGGCGTTTGTTCCGCCTGGACTGGCAGTCCTTGGTGATGTGACCTTTTCTGTTACATACGTAGCAGGTGACCGTAGGACACTCTCTGGTATGATGTCCATGCTTACGACAATGATAGCACCGAGAGTCCTCTGAGTTATACCTCCTACAAGGTGAGTACTTTAAAGGACTGTCGTTGCTAGAATCCCTACGATGGTGGGATTCCCTACTCTCCTCAATACTGCTTCTAGGTCTATACCTAGAATACCTTCTAGAATTGTAACGGCTGTAGGAGCTGTTGCTAGTATTGCTATCTCTACTAGTACTTCTAGGTCTATACTTATGACTAGATCTACGTCTAGTTACATTGCCTACAGATGGTTCATCTGATTCATTAATGTTATTTTTAATTACATTACAATAGCTCGGTTTATTGGAGCTTACATTACCCACTTCCTGTTTAATCACTCTATCAGTACTAGGGGTGTGCTTAAACTGCTTCAGGAGTGCATCCTCTTTCCTGGCAGTGTCTCTTGCTTTAAGCAAGGCTGTCAAGTCAGCCCATGTGAGTTCAGCTCGCTGGTAAAGTATTTGCCTAAGCGAGCTTTCACGCAAACCATTAACTGCGACCGAAACAGCGAGGCGTTGTCTATGCACTTCGCCTTGATCGCCAAAATCCAAATCCCTACTCAGTCGTTCTACTCTGAGTAGGTACATATGAAAATCTTCATCACATGCTTGTGAAGCAGTGACGAATCTACCATGTCTTAAAAAGAAACTATCTTTTTGCTCAAAGTGATCTGTTAACACTTTAAGTGCTCTATCATAGGCATCATCTGCGTTGTCTCGCAGATTGAAGCCTGAGGCAGTGAGGACAGCTTTGCCATCTCTCCCTGCCGCGCTAAGTAGGGCCAGTAGTTTAGTCCTACCCCTAAACCTATTCACTCTTGCCTCATTGGGTCCTTCTTGACCCATATTAAAGGTGGCTACTTCCACCACTATTTCGAAATCTGTTAGCCATTCAGACCAACAGCCACTTACGTCATTCCCTACTATTTTTAATGTAGGGAAGCTATTCAGATCAATACCAGCAGCAGCCATTTTAGCTCTGCTGTACTACACTCACGTAGCTACTCTACTTTCTACTCTACTTTCAATTCAATACCCAACTCTACTCTACTCTAACTCTACTTCACTTCTACACTAACTCTACTCTAACTCTCCACTAAATCTACTCTAACTCTCCACTAACTCTACTCTAACTCTCCTCTAACTCTCCACTAACTCTACTCTAACTCTACACTAACACTCACTTTCCCTTTCTCAACTCTCGCGCAGTCACGTGCCTCTGGTGTGACTACGCTACTACTCTCTTCACTCACGTAGCCACGCTAAACTGACGTGGTTACGCTACGGAAACACTTTACTCTCACGTAGCCACGGCACTCTCGTGTGGCTACGCTACAAAAACTCTCTACTCTACCCTCACGTAGTCACGTTGCATTCACGTAACTACGCTACCCCTCACGTAGTGCAGTCAAGGACTAGTGAGTCACTAAGTCCTTAAGGCTACACTACGCTACTCACTCACAGTCACTCCTCCTTGAGTGACTGCTACTCTTCCCCCGAAGGGTGCTCTTGATTATCTCAGTTGTAACCAGTAATACCTTTCAGTTTAACAATAATAATAAAAAAATTATCTTGCCAACTGTGCCATGTTAAATAGTCAGGTTCGTAATATACTTGGCGTATTTAGGTACGTCTTCACTCACCGAAGTTCATGAAGATAAGGGTGAATAGTCTTCCTAATCCTCTCGGCTTGTAGCGTAGTCTTTCGTTGTCCGATTAGCCAATCAGCTCCGACCTTTAGCGTAGTCTCTTACGAGACGCTTAGAATAGCCGTAATGACTATATAACAATAGGAGTCCTCAAAATGTACAAGTATATTTAACCGAAGTCTAAGTAATGACTCTGTACAGTCAGTAGATTACAGGCTAAAGGCAAAATGCTCTTTAGCAGCAGTTGACAAGTGACTGATTTGTAATGCCAAAAATGTGCTACTTGAATGTACATGTATATGGAATTAATGCTTTCTGAGTGAGTAAGATCCCAATTATGACATAATAAGAATACACATATTAAATATAATTATACTGTACAAGCCATGTATGACATACTGTAATAACAACACTCAAGTAGGGAAAAGGAAAAGCTAGGTGGAAGCTAAGAACTATCACAGTAAACCTATTGGAGAGAAATCATGACCAAGTTTTATCTTTGGAGAATAGAGTATACATAGCATAATTTGCACATGATTGTAGAAGTAATTAGAAAAGGATAAAGTTCACCGGAAGGCAAAAATACAATAAAAAGTTTTGCTTTTAGACCAAGGCCAAAACCATTGCAACAAAAAAGACTAGCTAAGAATTCCATAGCAGAGAGACAGCATCAAGGAGGTGAATACAGTCTGTCAGAGGGATAAACCAGAATATTATAAGCTGATTGTTCAAACAGATCTTCTAACGATTTTAATTATACAATAAATAAGCCTTGATAATAGTATGTACTTTACAGTGTGGTTGAGTGAGTACATGTACATTGTACATGTGAATATATGCCATAATTAACGTTTGGCACTACAATATACGTGTAAAATTACTGCATTATATATTAATTGCACTACATAACTTATTAAATATATGTAGCTTGGTTTGATATTAAGTTTATTACTTTCAGTGAGTAGAGCAGAAGCACCAGATTGTTGTGAAAACTATCACATCAAGCTCCACTAATGGTGAAACTAATGTATGCAACAAATACACGCATATACAGCTGATGCTCCTCAGAAGAAATTGTCTTCTCAATGTCACAACCACACAAGAGAAAACAACTCCATCAGCAATTTGCTACCAGGATTTTTAAGCTCATAGACTAGCTTACGTTATTTATGGTTTCAGTTGTTAACTACTACAGGCCAGTCTATAGCATTAGAATCTAAGCAATAACTGAATCATGCAGGCTGAGTTTAAAACTATAGTTATTGTATGACTTCAATGGAATGATTGAGCATGCAAAATATTGGCAATAAATCAAACAAATGCCATCATCTGTTTAGGTTGAAATCACCATCAGAAAATTGACAGAAGAGTAGCTTGAGAGAAAATTCTTGAG
This sequence comes from Bugulina stolonifera, assembly GCA_935421135.1. NCBI lineage: Eukaryota > Metazoa > Bryozoa > Gymnolaemata > Cheilostomatida > Bugulidae > Bugulina > Bugulina stolonifera. The sequence continues at coordinate 14,737,164 of OW285196.1, forward strand.
TAGTTTGTATATTATTATTAAAAAAACTGCTTTCACCAGACAATCAACTGAGATAGAATGTAGTACCTCAAATCCTTCATTACAACTTATTCACGTCTATATTTAGTGCAATTTCTATTCGTACCATGACTTTTGTGTGTAAGTTGCACTGAAGCAGTGAAGTTGCATTATACTGGATCAAACTTTTAGGGGCATTGCTGTGTAGGAGAGAGCCTGCCCATATCTTCAAGTTAAGCTTAAGCAAAATAAAAATTATACACACTTCTTTGTATTACAACATTATATATTATATATTGATATCATCTGCATACACATTATATTGTATAAAACTATAGCCAAGGTGGCAAGTATTTGCTAAAACACTAGTATCATGATGAAGTGCAGATATAAACAATGCAGGGAGTGTTTATATTTTTAATGGCGGCTTGTATAAAAAAATGCAATCAAGTCTGTACTAGTTGACAGATTATATACATCTAGGCTACACTACAATTACACATTCGTTATATGTAACGTGTAACATATATACATGCGCTATCTGCATTTTCGGAAACTGTACTGGCTGATATAGCTTATGCGTTCAGGCTTGACGAATGTTTGATCTGAAGGGGACTCCCCTTGTTAACAACAAATATTGTTACCAGGCACGCCTAATTTGCCTAACTTAGCAGTATAGTTAGCGTTATATTATTGAATACAATAAATTGTTATTGCTGCAGATTTACGCCTAATCTGCTCAAGAGAGACTGATTCAACAATCTTCTTAATTTTGAAGAAAATAAAAAGTACAACTTAATGTACTGTGATATGACGTGCCTCTCAGCATTTTAGTTTGCCAGGTTAGAGCAAGGATTCATAGTTGTGATCTGCATTGGCCTCGGCTGATTGGATTAAATCAATATATTCTGACGGGGTTGGATTCCAATAATCTTCTACGTCACAATCTTCATTCGTGGCAAGTCTTAAAGGAGTTGGTAGATTAGACTGTTGTTTCTGTAACTCCCTGTTGCTAGTGGGTAATTGTGGGACTGGGGGAAGTGGTCTACGTATGACTGTAAGTGTAAGAGACTAAAATGAATGAACAAAAAAACAGAATGTCCTGCTACCAATACCTCTTGAATTGAATGTCTCTCAACAATACTCATTGGTAAAGATAAATGCATGAATTTCTATATAAATATTCAATATTGTTTACCACATACACATAAATGCATATAAGTTCTCAAAACAGAAAATCTAATACTCGCTGACAATATAAGCAGTATTTACCTCTATTCTTCCAGCGACAGCAGAAAGCGATGACAATGACTATGATGACAATGAGCACTGCAGATCCGGCTAACGAACCAATGAAAAGAGGTTCACTCTGTAGTGGAATTTTTGTGGTTGATTCCTCAGGTTGACTGGCAGTGAGTGATTCTTCACGAAAATCTTTATTTAAACTCCAAGTAATGTACCAGGAGATAATGACATTCTTACCTGCCAAACAATTTCATCATGCGTCACTAACATCTATTAAAACTAACGTAGCCCAAACCTAATCGTTGGTCAGAAACTATAATCAAAGATGTCTTCAGGTGAAGAAACATAAATATGGTTGTGTGCTAGTTTATTGGTAGATGTATAAACAAACCGTTAAACTGTGGTTGCTATTTACCATGCAATAGTATCTACTATTTGTGTGACCATCACGTACTGATAGTTAGTACAGAACAGCATTTACAGACATGGAACTGGTTGCTTTGACTTCCTTATCAACACGCTAATCAAATGATGAAACCTTCAACAACTTTATTGCTAATCAAGTAAACAGAATGCACTACACTGTCAGTATTACATGTGTAATTCCTATGTTCTTCTGGCTACTAGTCAGTTCACTTACCTATCCCATTCTCCACTTCACAATCAATTCTCTCTGTAGTACTTGTAAGCAAAGGGGTTAAAACAAGACTACTTGAACTAACATTATTTATTACACCTCTTCTCTTCCATTTGAATGTAGTGGGTTCTGGGTTTCCTGCTACATATTCCGAGCAGCTCAGCTTGAAACTTGTAAGATTTCTCAGCAGATGCAGTGATATCTCGTGCTCCGCGACAACTTCTAAATCTAAACAGAGTATTTTGGTTTCTGATATACAACTCAATTTAGAATACAGTATTGCTGTATGAGATATTGTTTATTCAAGCTTGCTGTCCTTTACTCACATTTGGGAACAACGAGTCTGTATTTATGTGTATTCCCGCCTTTCCAGTACTGGTGCTTAGTATCTGTGCAGGAAACGTTTATACCGTCACGATCTTTCCTTTCAGGGGTGTACCTGTTACTGATGGCATCTTTCCCATTTATACCTGAAAACATGGTTTGTGCAATGATGTTATTATCAACAGACTAACAAGTTAAAATTTTTACTAGTGGACAGCTACAACATGCAATAAACTTACCATGCTGTGCTAATTGTGTTGCTGCAGGATGTCGAGGAAAAATCTATATGGTGCATGTTTAGCAAACTTACTATAAACAAATCTAGAAGTAGGATGGCCTTCTTCAGAGGTACAGGTAAATGAAAACTCCATTCCTTCTACAGGTTCTTTAGGGTCAATAGACATCTCTAATCTTCTTGGTGCAACTTAAAAATATTGAATGTACTCAAAAGCATGCTTGTTTAATACATACATGTACACGTACGCGTACATGTACATGTACATGTACATGTACATGTACATGTACATGTAGGTGAAAGTTATTTTAAACCCATATTTCTCAAAAAAATACACAATAGTTCCAATATTTAGGTTGATGCAGAATTTTGTCTTGTCAACTGCAGTATAAGCAACACAGTCATACAATTTGTTCAATCTGGGTAAAATAAGGTATAAATACTGAAAAACAATCAATTTAAACTACTATAATACAATACATGGAATCACGATAGTTAGATAGTTAGATAGTTATAACCCCTTTAGCTACATGTATGTAGCATTCAGCCAAACAATCGCTACATATAAAACACCTTAACCATGTCCTTGTCCATTAGTAGTATTATGTCTCTTTTATCTAATGATTGCTATATATTTCATTCCAGTATTATAGCATGAAACTAATAGTAATAAAAGAGATAAAACAGTGAGATTCTACCAAATATTACTATACATCTAATTTTCATATCAACTGCAATGCCATACCTAAATTTATTATGCAAGCATTGTTAGAACAAGTTGTACAGCGTAATCTTTGATATATTTCATATTTTTATTTACCTTTGAGATTATCAAGATAGATATAGCCCGAATTTAAAATGCGACGTAGGTATAAGCCAACAAAACCTTTTGCTTCACAGTAAAATTTTCCATCTAATGATGCATTTGTGAAAATTACTCTTAGTTCAATTGTGAATCCTTCTTTTCTTCCAATATTGTTGCACGTATTGTTAGACACAGTTGAAAGTTGACGTAGTCCACCCAGTTGTCCCAAGTTACAAGAGAGTATTTTATGCCAGTTTTCATCAACACTCTCGCATCCATAAGCAGCTTTATTTAGTCCACCAGCACAGGCAGATCTCCAATTATTTCCAACTTTTCCTGGCTGGTAATAAATCCCAAATTCTGTTAGATTGGTAAAACCCTGGGTTGTACAGGTAAACAGAATTTGTTGACCTAGATAGAAATCTGTAACAGTCGGCGAGGAATATCCAAAACGCACTTGTGGGGAACCTAAAAAAGAAGCTCATGAAGTTCAAAAAGATATTATATGAACTCAAAAATGAAAAGTGCAGCCCTCCAGTCTACAGTCAAACTTGTACTGTGCTCGCAAGTTTAGCACCTCTTCATTATGGTACACAGTAAGACAAGGGAAGCTACACATTGTTTATCCTTGATAGAAATATGGTTATAGGGTGAAATACTGCCATTATGTAACTAATTTTATTTCATTTTGTTTTTATTTTGTTACTGCCGAGTCACTTGACCATCCTATTTAACCTCAAAAATACGATATTTGTATGTGCGACAGGAGCTGGACTCTAAAGGGTATGCTACACGGACGCACAACTTTTACGAATATCACAAGTCTAAAAAAATGGAAAAAGTTGTTGGGTGTTACACAGAAGTTGCGTTTTTATTGTAGACAAAAGAAGTGTTCTACTCAATAATTCAACTTAAGGCAAGAGTAGATAAATCTAAAGAGTTAATGTAGCCTGTAAACCCACAAAATTAATGATAATTGGGGGTTGCGATACATTTACATTCAATCTCCTTGGCTTCTATTTTTGAATCAAGGCAGAGGTGGGTCTTTAACGTGCGTGTTTTTTTATGACGACATTACACTGGACCTATTGTAGCAGGTTCAGTAGTTCAGCAATGTTTAGGGAGCCAGGCTAGCTGAAAGCTTTTTGCCAGAAATGACACAACTGATGTTTGAACTCACAACCCTGGCACCTTACATACCTACATGCTGTGCATATTTAATATCTTAATCCTGCGTGTAACTGCTTTAATCCAATCAAAATCATTTGTATCAGCAGTGTAGACATTGTGTTGGTATGTTCTGCTGCATCAGATTGTTTAATGCGTTGTTTCTTACAATCAATGTCAACCTCCCTCAAAATTTCATGGTAGTAGACATTTCTATACTGCTGAAGCTCAAGTTATCATACCTTGCAAAGTAAACCAATATTTTAAGACATAATTACCTTCTCTGAGGGTAACTTTTAATTACTGTATAATCAACACTAACAAAGCCGTTTAAGCAAGAGATGTTTGTCTGCATTTACTAAATAATATATATATATATATAATATATACTTACATGTATAATATATAAAATATATGCTGTATATACAATGTATACTAACCAGCTGCATTGGGTGACAGGAGAGAGAAGACTGCATGTATAATTATGAATATCTCCAAACTCATGGCCATCCTCCAGTCTTTAGGAACAAGAACCTACGTGTAAATTTAGCCAAGAGTTACATAAAAATCTCGGAAGCCAAAGGAGTATGTAAGTACAGTATTTCACCGATATCACATGGCAGGCGAGTGCTTAGCTGGTGAACACACACATTTAGACTGGATATGTTCTTAGTGATTTAATTTAGCGTGAAAATAAAATAAATTTTAGTTGTTCAGTAGCAAAGAATTGCATTTTACAATTGCAATGTCTGTGTAAATATACATGTACATGTATATAACTTATTTACCTGTATATAGTAAAAATCCATCTTGTACTATAGTAGTTGTTGCTTAGTTGGGCTTTCCCAATTCAAATGAAAAAATATATAAAATTTCCTCAAATTTTAGCAAAACTAGCTTGACACAGGGCTGTTATTTTAATGCACATGTATTACCTTTGGCTTTGCAAGATGGGAAACATACTTGATAAACAAACTGTACAAAATTTCTATGATAATACAAGTAATCTTCTAGTAAAACGTCATTTTAGAATTTTAGTTATCTCATAGATAAAAAAGTGGATGGATAAGCATCAAATGATCATGTGCGTTTCTTTCTCTCCTAGTTACAGAAGCATAATGTCAACGCCAATTCCCAGAAACATGATTTTCTTAAGCTATTTTGTTAAGCTGGCAACTAAACTCTGCATAAGTATTACACTACATTACCTACCATGTAAGAGTGTGGCTCAAACAACACAACGATCTAGATGTTTCTACATGTACATGACTTTACAGCTAGCATTAAAATACATTGTACATTCCCAGGCTAGTGCCTTTGCTAACTTGACATTTTGTAGATGTAAACAAATAAGATATCACTAATCAGATGAGGAATTCAAACCGTAATTATTAGTATAATCAGCAAAACACAGTTCATTTGATTTAATGCAGCTAACATTCCTACTAGTCTTTTGCTAGATAAGAAGCTGCTCAAAGGTTCATTACATGTTATATATGTGCATATTTAACGTAGGCTCTCTTTTTCAGGTTCATTGTACTTGTGCTACTGCTAGGCAGAGTTGTCCACACTTGGTCAGCTAACACTATTCAGTGCAGCCTAGAACGCAACTCTTCAGCTTAAAGCTTGGGATATTATGTTATTCATTATAATTATGAAAGTCAGAACTGAAGCAAAAAATCTTCCACCAATGAAAATCATGTAGTGGCCATCATCAGTTTGTAGAATAAGACAATTTTCACAGCTGTTTTAAACCTTGTAGTGCTAGAGTTGTGATGTAAGCAACACAGGCTATATGACCCATAGAGACTACCAATATTGTTGATCAAAATATGCTAATGTGAATATCATTGTTAGTAGGTGTATTGTAAAGATCTGGGCACATTGTTAGTTATAAGTGGGAGGGACAAAGAGTGATCTATCAGCTCTACTCACTCTATATGTGCTGAGTGAGAGATGATGCTGACTAGCATGAGTTATTTATTCTCCTAGTTATGATATAGGAAATACATGTACATACATGTGCGAGTATTTTCCGGTGCAGTGTTAGATGGTATGTTATCTCTACACCCACCCACCTGGAGTAGAGAATAGCATTAATAAGAATGCTAAATAAATGGACCTGACAACTTTTGCTTCAGTGAATTGTCAACGCACTGCTAGGCTATACAGCATTGAGATCCTACAGGCCGTAACAGTTACATGTATATGTACTATACTTGACCTCTTGATAACTGGATAATCACATGTATGCATGTAATATAGTAAGCCAGTATTCATAGTAATGCTATCCCATACATTAGCTGTATACACGTGATTTATTTATCACTAACGCAGCTTTAGACTGCCGTTATACTGACTACTAGCGACAAGAACCACAACTACATTATATGGTGATGTGCTTCAGTGAGGCTGGGGTCAACGAGTTCAACAAACTGAACTTTAAACCTCATAGCTAAATAACACTGCCAGCTAGTGTAGTTGACCACTTGCTAGTCGTTAGTCGTCAGGTCAGTCTGAAAGCGGTCTTACTACAGTATAATTAATTTTTGCGAGACAAGTGCCCTTAGGGCTAGGTCTGCAGTATTTTCTCGCAGCATGTATTCATGGCTTGCGGTCTAATCAATCACTGCCATGCATGTCTTATACACATGTACAGTAGGTTTCAGACTGCATAGGTTCATGACACTGTAGACATGCATATTTTTTGCAATGCAGCAATTTTTAACCACTCCTAAAACAGGTTACATGTAGATATGCAGATTGAGGTATCAAGTAATGCCAACACAATCTGTTCATGGAAATATTCTCAAATTTTCAATGCGGTCTAACTTTCAACCAGTCTATGATTTTATTGTTTGAGTATATTATTGTCAGCTTTTTCTTGCAGACATATTAATTATTAATGCTTGAATTGCAACACAATGACATAAGGCTTACATGAATTTCTTTAATTCATAATAAAGTATTTATGAAATAACATTGACTGGAACATGCATTTTTTACACATTGATAGGCATTAAGGGATAAAAACTGCAGGTTATCAGCATGTTTAACAGTACGGTTGACTAGCATCCCATTTATTTGTAACATAACATTCCAAGATTTCTAATTACAGTGCTTTTAGGCAAAGACTATGGTCACTGCTGTGTAGGAGAGAGCCTGCCCACTTCAGCAAAACAAAAATCATACATACTTCTTTTTACAGCATTACATGTATATACGTGTAACTTATTATAATGATATAATCTGCATGAGCATTATAATGCATAAAGTTATAGTCAAGGTAGTAAGTATTTGCAGAAAATAATGCCATTATTGTGATGAATTGCAGATATAAACACTGCAGTGAGTATTGATTTATTAATGGCAGCTTGTATAAAAATATGCAATCAAGTCTGTACTAATTGACAGATTATATACATCTAGGCTACACTATAATTACGCATACGCTATGTATTATATAAATGTTTAAACATACTTGTATATACATGTACTATATGCATTTATATGTCTTATTATGCATACAAGTACTATATGCATTTATATATCTTATTATTGATTATTTCTATCAGCTGAATCTTCTATGTTCAATTCAGTGACATTAGGATACAATTACTGGAAGTTGAAGCTGCTATAATGAGCAAAGTTAAATTTTCTGGTAGGCATAGCTAGCAGTTTAAATTAGATATTAACAATGTTGTTTTGCAAACCGATTAAGAAAATAGTTGATGATTTTTCCCCAACGAATAATTTTATTGCCAATAGTGAATGCTCAAGAGAGACTGATTCAATAATATTATTCTTAATTTTGAAGAAAATAAAAGGTACAATTTAATGTACGGTTATATGACTTGCCTTCCAGTGCTCTAGTTTGCCGGGTTAGAACAAAGATTCATAATTGTCATCTGCATTGGCCTCGCCTGATTGGATTAAATCAATATATTCTGACGGGGTTGGATTCAAATAATCTTCAGTATCAGGAGCTTCATTGATGACAGGACTTAAATGTGTGCGTTGGCTAGACTGTAGCTCTCTGCGGCTGGTAGTAACGTGTGGCACAGTAGGAAGTGGTCTACGTATGACTGTAAGTTCAGTATCTTCAAAGAATGAAAAGGCAGACAGTGATTGTATAATATTAATTAACGTCCTGCTACTCCTGGTTTAGGGGCTCTTGGAGTGAATGCATGTTAATTATGCACTTGGGTTCTACATGTTAGACGCTGATAACTTTTTTTGCGTAAATACTGAATGCTTTTCATTGCATTAATACATAAGTTAGGCTATTATTTCTGGTTATCACATTATTTTGTGTCTTACAGTGTAGATGATACCTTGAAACATAGTGCACATGAATCTACGTGCAATTACAATATTGTTTAATACTGTTGTGTATGTATAAGTTATCATGACTTAGAACGCAATATTACACAACAGTATATATGTACATGTACATGTAGGAGTAATATTTACCTCTATTTTTCCATCGGCAGCAAACAGATCCAGCTAGCACGACAATGAGAATTTGTTTTCTCTGTGATGCATTCCTAGTTGTAGATTCTTCAGGTTGACTGACAGTGAAGGACTCTTGAAGGAAATCTTTATTTATACTCCAGGTAATGTGCCAGGAAATAACAACTGCTTTGCCTGCCAAATATGCTCACCATGCAATACTAAAAATTATTACAAATAATGCAGCCAGAGCACAATATTTAGACAACTCATAAAAATTTCAGTTGTATTTCCAGCTGTATAATGCCTTCTTACCCAACTAAACTTACTTTAATTACGCCATCAGATTCAGAAACCGACAAACTTGCCATTATTTTGATATACACAAGCCCTCTGTGTAGAGGCAATTTAACATGGTTTGAGTGTTGGTCACATACTTCTAAAGAGTTAAGCATTTGCATTTGATTTGCAAACTTTTACAGCCTTATTGCTTTGACTTCCTTATCAACACACTACTCAAATGATGAAACCTTCAACAACTTTATTACTAATCAATTAAACAGAAAAGACTTTACTGCCAGTATTACATTTGTATAATTCCTATGTACTTATGTTTACAAATCATTTCACTTACCTATCCCATTCTCCACTTCACAATCAATTCTCTCTGTAGTACTTGTAAGCAAAGGGGTTAAAATAAGACTACTTGAACTAACATTATTTATTACACCTCTTCTCTTCCATTTAAATGTAGTGGGCTTTGGATTTCCAGCTACATATTCCGAGCAGTTCAGCTTTAGAATTGTAAGATTTCTCAGCAGATGCATCTCAAGCTCCCCGACAATTTCTAAATCTAAATGTACACACATATTTTTGTAAATTTAACTTTTTTAGCTTTAAATGTTGTACAACTCAATTTAAAATTGCTGTGTGATAAATTGTGTGTTTATGCTCTCATGTTATTGATTACTTACATTTTGGAACAATTTTTTTAGATTTATATGTATCTCTGCCTTTCCAGTACTGGTGCTTAATATCTGTGCAAGACACATTGAGTCCGTCACGGTCTTTTTTCATGGGAGTGTACTTGTTAACTTTGGCATTTTTCCCATTTATAGCTGGAAGCATGGTAGGTACATGTAAAATGACGTCACTGTGGACTGACAAATTAGAATTCCTACTAGTGGATAATTACGACACACCCAAATAATTACCAAGCTAAGCATTTCTGCATCATATCTAGGAAATTGTCATATAATATGTTTTATGTTTAGCCAACATACTATAATTATATGTAGAAGTAGGATGGCCTTCTTCAGATGTACAGGTAAATGGGAACTCCTTTCCTTCTACAGGTTCTTTGGGATCAATAGCCATTTCCAATCTTTTTGGTTTAACTTGAAAATATAAAATGCGACCATAAGCATCTGCTTGTAGGTGGAAATTATTTTGGAGCAATCATGTCTCAAAGATCCACAAGAGTTTTATGTTTTCAACAGCAGTATAATAGCCAAAACTAAGTTTTATAGTTTGGTAATTTTCACTGTTAATGTGGATAAAATATGAGATACTGAGAAACTGATATACTGACAAAAAAACTAACAAAATACAAATTTCATATACAATGTAAATTACATGTGCACTGTCATACTTAAATTTACGATGCAAGTATAATATTGTTAGACCAACTTGTGCAGTGCAATCACTCATACATTTTATATTTTATAGTTACCTTTGAGAGTGGTAAGATTGATAGATCTCGATTTTACTGGTTCAGTGTAATACCCACTATCTAGATCATAACCCCCCATTTGACAGTAAAACTTTCCATCTAGAGATGCATTTGTGAAAATTACTCTTAGTTCAATTGTGAACCCTTCTCCCTTTCCTAAATTTTCACACAGATAGTCAGATGTGTATATAAGTTGATGTATTCCACCCAATAGCCCAATGTTGCAGGAATTCATTTTACGCCAGTATCCTGTGCTTAACCAGTTTTTTAAACGATTACATCCATAAACAGCTTTTACTAGCTCGCCAGTGCAAGCAGCACTCCAGTTATTCCCAACTTCTCCTGGCTCATAATAAATCCCAAGTTCTGTTAAACCAAGTAAACCCCCGGTTGTACACCTAAACACAATCTGTTGATCTAGGTAGATACCTGGAGCATTCGTGGACTATGACTCAAAATGAAACACCACACGGCGCGGACCTAAAATAGAAATGTATGAAATTTAGCGGTTTATTGTGCAAAATTAGGTAAATATGTCAGAATAAAAAATACAGTTGATCTACCAAAGCTTTAGGTCGAGTAGCTCTGCCCTCAGTTTACAATCTATCTCGCACTGTATGTATAGCTTCCTCTCTCCATAATACACAGCATCAAACACATTGTGGTTCAATAATATATTAATGCTTTCAATGTATCTATATTGTGATGCAGTTAAGTTCAGTGTTCAAGTCACAGCTGCTTCTAACAATAAATGTAAACTTACACTCAAATAAAGACATATCACGCAGTCATTTCTATAATATAACTTTGAATAACTGGTTATTGTAGATGGATTTAGTAGAATAAACTAACATTTAAAGGCATAGCTATCTATTTTCTTGGAATTTAAATTTGTAGATACACTAAATCTGACTAATATGTCAGAATGTCAGAATGTAATATCATACTTGAGTTTAAATACTGTGTATGTAACTACCAAAAACAGTTTCAGCAAGGGCTTTAATCTTTGTCTCCATTTACTATTTGCATTGTACATAATAGACTAACCACTTGCACAGAGAGACGAATGTTATGGTTATCTTCAATTTCATGGTCACCCTTTAGTCTTGACTAAATTCACCTAAATTTACGGAAGAGTTGTATAAAAATTTCAGAAGCGATAACAGTATGTCAGTACAGTCATGTAGTATTTGTGTGACACTCCATGACAGGTGGGTGCTTAACTGGTGAACACACACAATCAGACCGGATGTGTGCTTAGTAAATTAATATATAGTGTGGAAATGACATAAATTTTAGTTATTCTGTAATTAAGAATTATATTATATACAATTGATATTTCTACGTGAAAATAATTCACTGATTTCTATAGTCAAAATTGTCTCAGAATTGCAGTTATTGTGTAGTTGGGCTCGCTGAATTCAAATGATGAATTATAAAGATATTATCCCAAATTTTTATGTTAGCAAAATTGAGTTAATTTTGCCAAAATGAAAATTTAATTAACGCAACACTAGGCAGTTATTTTAATGTTACGTTTTGTTTGGCTGGTATATAACATCCTGAAAAATACATACAGCAACAACAACGATTAGTTTTTGAGTTACTACCATGAGAACATAAATCCTATAACAAACTACTTGTATTCAGATGTTTAGTTAAAACGAATTAAATTAGCAACTACAGTCATGTATCTAAGCAGTGCTTTTCTCTGTTACAAGGACATGATCAATTAGGACGCATGAACTTTTAAGTGAGTTGGTTAAGCTAGAAACTAAATTCTTTCACTTGTACAGTATTACATAATACTACTTACTGCGTAAAAGTTTGGCTCCAACAATACTCTCATGCAGATATACAATGTATGTACATGCAGTTGCCTCTATCTACATGACCTTACAGCTAGCATTAAATTACACGCTCACGCTAATGCTCTTGCAAACTTGACATTTGCAGATGTAAACAAATCTAACCAGATGCGGAACTACAACAATGAATATGATCATACATTAAGTATATTAAGTATATTCCTGTAAAATATAATCTATAATCATAACTGGCACTTTTGTGCCTGTTTATAAAATTCCTCTGCCTGTGCCTACTTATATATTTAAATTCATACAACTACATATATATAGCAGTATGATAATAACAGCAAGCATAAATCAATGCAATGCAATATATTCTTTCACAGATGATGACTTTGGAGTGCTCTTGAAGGAGAATATTGTATATGTAATCAAATATTAATATACATATAATATCGATCATCCTAAAAGTATATTATTAACAATGACTCGATTGTTTTCAGTGAATTCAAATAAGTCACTGTTTAAAATTCAGGTGTCAAATTAACATCTACATCACTGGTCCTTCTATCAGCTTCCGCGATGAATATACAGAATTACTGCAGTCTGTTCATTGGTAAGAATTTTAGCTTTAATACTCTCATCTTTCCTAACTGTTGAAGCCGTTATGGCTAGCTAGGTATTTCAGAGTACATTGTCTCTTATAGACTATTGTGGCTGCCAGAAGAAATTCTACCAGAGCTCCCAGACTGACTGTTGTACATAAATATATATAATACTATCTACTAGATGATTATCAGATATAATTATAAAGAATACTCAAGTAGATAGTTTGTTGGAACACAGGCCTATGTTCTGATGTAGCTTCTATGTCAGTGAGTTAATTAGTTCATGTTTAGATTGTAAATACTTGACTGACAGGTTGCATGGATCAAAATATACTTTTACACAGGAAATTCCCATACTGCAGTTGTTATTTCTCTTTTCATTAACATGAGCAATTAGAAAGTATGTGGGTAGTATGTTGTTAGTGAGAGAGCATTTAGTATTAGTTATAAATATATGAATTTATGTTTTTATTCGGCATTAAACGTTTTGAATGTTTTTTAGGATTATTTGCTCTTTCACTCACTGAGGGCATAGAGCAACAATACTTCCAGAAATTAGAGAAACCTCAGGCGGCATACACTAGCGTTGGAAAGGCTCGTAGTGTGGTAGACTGCGCAGCTCAGGCGACAGTTGCGGGGACATTCGTCTGCACGCACACCCGACAAGTGGGGACCAGTTTGACTTGCGGGGTCCGACCCGGTCCCCACAACTGCAACAGGCTCAGTTGAAAGGAAATTTCATTCTGAGCAGATATATACCTAGTTTTGGGTCGGTCCCCACAATGACCATTTTTGATGCACACGCTTTTGCACAAATATTGGGGAGATAACAACAGTGCGCAGACGGTGTGTGCATAGGCGTGTGCATGGCCTGGACCCCACACTGTATGTCTTTAGTCAAGCAAAAACGCGGACCCCACTTTAATGACGGTTGGCAGGTGGCGGTCCCCACTTTGATAATCTCCTGCAGGTCTCCCCATTGCGCATGGAAATGCAGTTGCGGGTACCGCTTGACAGGAAGTGCTCTTGTATGTTAGAAGGAAAAAAATATCGTGTTGACTGTGTGCATCTGTTACTTTCCATAAAAGTCATTGTGGGGACCGTTAACCGTTTATTGATATTATATTGAATGTGTGCATGTGACTCGTTATGTAAAGGTTCTTGTGGGGACCGCCTACTGTATAACGATATTATATTGACTGCGTGCATGTGATGCTTTCAATAATAGTTATTGTGGGGACCATGAACAGTATAACTACATTGTATATTGGGACCTCTGTGTGCATGTGATACATTGTGTTATAGTTCTTGTGGGGACCGCTCACTGTGTAGCTATGTTATATTGATTATGTGCATGTGTTACTATCAAGAAGAGTTATTGTGGGGACCGCTAACACTTTCAGCCAAAAGGACGAGTATACTCGCAGCTATGTTTTTCACAGGGGCCTGAGGAGGAGCATACTCGCAGTTGCAGTCTTTTATTCATAACAGCAAAACTATTGGGTTTGTGGTATAAGTAAAGCCATATTTAGTGAGAGCATACTTTTTTGCGTTGACACATAATCTCCAGGATTCTAGTGCTAATACAAATGATTTAATTGGGTGATGAAAACAACTACATTAAATGTCTTCGTGAACTAAACTTTAGACCTACATGTAGGTCGATCTACAAAAATATTTTCGGGCACACCTGTCACAGGGTCGCAAAGTCCTCATTTTCGCGCGAAGAAATCAGGTGTGCCGATGAGCTAAGAATGGTTTCGTCCGGCCAAGCAAAATCTCAGGCCAATAGCCCTACTGATCTGAGATGGACGGCCATCTTGTGATTTTTATTTGTGAAAACACCTATAGTATATCCTCTGGCCTGGCACTTGCTGTTTAGAGTAAAAATGGCCTCCTTCAGTAGGTTTGATGCTGTCCGTTTGATTGATGAAATTATTGGCTGTGAGGGGCCAGAACATGGTTCAAACACTGATCCAAGTACGTTTAGCTAATTTTAGCATGATGTTAACTAAATTTTGATAGGAAATAGAGTACTTGCTTGGTAAATAATACTATTTTAGTATTGAGTTTTTAGCAGAATGATAACAATAGGTTTTGCCTATCTCGCTGTCATCTAATGGCTATGCATGGTGGCTCAGGTTTGTTTCTATTAATAGTTCTGCAGGTGTTAAGCTTCATTTTGATACATAATTTGTATAGGTACAGCAAGGATTAATGTGATTAAAATGCTGATGGAAAGTAGGGAAAATGGCCAAGACCAGACAGTCTGCCACATAGGAACGCGCTGAGGACTCATAGTATTAACCGTCTAACGACATTATATTGACTGTGTGCAAGTGATACTTTCTATAAAAGTACTTGTGGGGTCCACAAACTGTCTAACTATATTATATTGACTGTGTGCATGTGACACTTTCTATGAGAGCACTTGTAGGGACCGCTAGCAATTGAACTATGTTATATTGACTGTCTGCGTGTGATACTCTCTATAAGAGTACTCGTGGGGACCGCTACCTGTCAAACTATATTATATTGACTGTGTGCATGTGACACTTTCTATTAGAACACCTGTGGGGACCGCTAACTATATTATATTGACTGTGTGCATGTGACACTTTCTATAAGAGAACTTGTGGGGTCCGCTACCTGTCAAACTATATTATATTGACTGTGTGCATGTGACACTTTCTATAAGAGAACTTGTGGGGTCCGCTACCTGTCAAACTATATTATATTGACTGTGTGCAAGTGATACTTTCTATAAAAGTACTTGTGGGGTCCACAAACTGTCTAACTATATTATATTGACTCTGTGCATGTGACACTTTCTATAAGAGTACTTGTGGGGTCCGCTAGTATTCAAACTATATTGTATTGACTGTGTGCATGTGACACTTTCTATAAGAGCACTTGTGGGGTCCGCTACCTGTCAAACTATATTATATTGACTGTGTGCATGTGACACTTTCTATAAGAGTACTTGTGGGGTCCGCTAGTATTCAAACTATATTATATTGACTGTGTGCATGTGACACTTTCTATAAGAGCACTTGTGGGGTCCGCTACCTGTCTAACTATATTATATTGACTGTGTGCATGTGACACTTTCTATAAGAGAACTTGTGGGGTCCGCTACCTGTCAAACTATATTATATTGACTGTGTGCATGTGACACTTTCTATAAGAGAACTTGTGGGGTCCGCTACCTGTCAAACTATATTATATTGACTGTGTGCATGTGACACTTTCTATAAGAGCACTTGTGGGGACCACTAACTGTCTAACTGTATTATATTGACTGTGTGCATGTGACACTTTCTATGAGAGCACTTGTAGGGACCGCTAGTATTCAAACTATATTATATTGACTGTGTGCATGTGACACTTTCTATGAGAGCACTTGTAGGGACCGCTAGTATTCAAACTATATTATATTGACTGTGTGCATGTGATACTTTCTATAAGAGTACTCGTGGGGACCGCTACCTGTCAAACTATATTATATTGACTGTGTGCATGTGACACTTTCTATAAGAGTACTTGTGGGGTCCGCTACCTGTCTAACTATATTATATTGACTGTGTGCATGTGACACTTTCTATTAGAACACCTGTGGGGACCGCTAACTATATTATATTGACTGTGTGCATGTGACACTTTCTATAAGAGTACTTGTGGGGTCCGCTACCTGTCAAACTATATTATATTGACTGTGTGCATGTGACACTTTCTATAAGAGCACTTGTGGGGACCACTAACTGTCTAACTATATTATATTAACTGTGTGCATGTGACACTTTCTATGAGAGCACTTGTGGGGTCCGCTACCTGTTAAACTACATTATATTGACTGTGTGCATGTGACACTTTCTATAAGAGCACTTGTGGGGTCCGCTACCTGTTAAACTACATTATATTGACTGTGTGCATGTGACGCTTTCTATAAGAGCACTTGTGGGGTCCGCTACCTGTTAAACTACATTATATTGACTGTGTGCATGTGACACTTTCTATAAGAGCACTTGTGGGGTCCGCTTTCTGTCAAACTATATTATATTGACTGTGTGCATGTGACACTTTCTATCAGAGTACTTGTGGGGTCCGCTACCTGTCAAACTATATTATATTGACTGTGCGCATGTGACACTTTCTATAAGAGTACTTGTGGGGTCCGCTACCTGTCTAACTATAATATTATATTGACTGCGTGCATGTGACACTTTCTATAAGAGTAGTTGTGGGGTCCGCTACCTGTCTAACTATATTATATTGACTGTGTGCATGTGACACTTTCTATGAGAGCACTTGTGGGGTCCGCTACCTGTCAAACTATATTATATTGACTGTGTGCATGTGACACTTTCTATAAGAGCACTTGTGGGGACCGCTAACCGTCTAATTATATAATATTGACTGTGTACATGTGTCACTTTTTAAAAGAGTAGTTGTGGGGACCGCTAGCAGTCCAACTATGTTATATTGGCTGTGTGTGTGATACTCCTATTGATGGTCATTGTGGGGACCACTATCCAACTCAAGTTATTGTATTCGCTGTGTGCATGACATGATTTCTATGGCAGTACTTGTGGGGTCCGCTAGCAGTCTAACTATATTATATTGACTGTGTGCATGTGATACTTTCTATAAGAGTACTTGCGGGGACCGCTAGCAGTCTAACTATATTACATTGAGTGTGTGCATGTGATACTCTCTATCAGAGTACTTGTGGGGACCACTCACAGTCCAGTTATGTCTTATTGACTGCCTGCTTAGAATACTTTATTTAGTACATGTAGTTATTGCAGGATCGTTTAGTGGTGAGTCATGTTATATATTGCAACTCTTCATTCTTAAAGTAATACCAGCATCTGGCGAGTGTTTAAGTTTTAGCATAGCTTGTGTTTCACGTACGGAAGTTAGATTAGGCTTGAAAGTGGTCATGATGTAACTAAATAAATTAGATAATATCGCTCACACCTACATTGTATACAGTTTTTGTACGTGTATACGACTATTAGTGATAGTGTATTTTTAGGCAAAGAAATTTACTTTTGAGCGGCCGGAGACTTGTTTCAAGTCCATTAAAATGCCAGCCCCCAACTGTGGTTTGAATCCGAGGCGTCTATGATAGGTAGTAGCCTAGTACAGTGATTTGAAACAAGTCTCTGACCGCTCAAAAATAAATTTCCTTGCCTAAAAATACATAATAATATATAAAAGATGGCCAAACATCCTAACATCTTATATATATACATGTACATAACAAGGTGGCCGTAGTAAGAGTGGTTGGTGTATTGCGTGAAGTTCGCTCAGAGCATGTCTATTGCTCACTGGTGAAGCTTCCTTTTTAAGGCTGTTTAGCTGGTGTAGTGGTGGCATGTTCTGTTCACTGCGCTGGCGATTCGGTTCCGTGGAGGCACCAGCCAGGGACTAAATTTTTATTGATTTTAAAAAGCTGTCTCCGAATGGTCAAAGACAAAATTTCCTCCGTAAAAATGCATCATTATGTGCAGAAATGGCCAACCCCCCCCCCCCCCCCCCCAACACCCTATCCTTGTGAAGTATTTTCATTAGGGTCATGCTTATCACAATTAAAGGGATAGGAGAGTGCTTATTCTTTTAACAAGAGCTCATGAGAAGAGGGCTTATATTGACTCTTTTGGAAACAGCCAGAATACCCGCCAAAAATCCCTAAGTCATTTCCCTACCTAACAACGCCATACCATGCAAGGCTCATAGGCATTGAAGCAAATTGCAGAAAACTTCTCACAAATCCAAAGGCCAGAGGGCATTCCTAGTACTAAAATTCCAAAATATGTTGCCACAATATCACTGACAGGTGTGTAGACAGAAAGAATTTGCCACTGTTCAAATATTTTAGTTAGAACCAGGACGTCCTGAAAACATTTGAACCCCAATTCTCAACCCCAAAACGCAAACTATTGTTTTTGAAACACCTTGTTTTTAACAGTTATGGAATGCTTCTTTACCAGCAAAAGCTTTACAATGGGGTGAATTTTGCTCTGTCAAAACATAAACAAGCGCTACGGTTCTTGCGAAGTTGCTCGAGGCAAAAAATATTCTCCCTATGGCCATGCAATGGTTAACAACGCCTTGCCAAGACTTTATATTACCGTTGCAACCTTATGTTTGGTGAGCAACACAGCTTTATGCTAAGTGATACAAGTGAAAAGGCTTGCCATAAAACTTGACATAACATTTACATGTGTGTATATTCCTTCCCACTTGAAGACTCCAGTCTCTGGCAACTACCATGGCTGAAAAGGATTCCTCATCCAATTCAACAATATTTTTCACCAACATCCAAGAAAGAGTTTTTTGAAAGACCACAATTTGGTCTTATACATGTAGATAGGCTGGATTGCTCTTCTAGACCTCTCCAGGGTGCCTTGGCGGCGCCCTGGACCCCTGGCATGTTTACTTTGCCATCCCTCTGACAATTTTTTAGAAACCCCTCTGAATTGTCTTCTCTTGGCGTGTGCATGACTTCTTTTTGGGGACCATTTTGCACACACACAGCTATGTGTGCAACTAGCGGACCCCGCTTTTATTCAGAAATGCAGATGGTTATGCGGTCCCCACTTTGTGGACTTCTAGCAGATGACACTTTTTGCACGGTGCCCGCAACTGTTATCTCATCTGCAAAATATTATGAAAGTGCGTTGCCTGGACCCCACAACTGTTTTGAAGTATTGTGGCCACAATTACTAAAATGAAATTATATGAAAATGGTTTTCTTGGTTGGTGAGAAGTTGTCTTTTCAATGAGCCAATAAACAAGCTCCTAGCCCTTCTAGAAGTGGTGGTCCCCGGAATACGCACTTGGGTCAGATGTCCCCGCAACTGTCGTCTCACCTGTATAGGTGTGCTGTCATGTGCATGCAAGGATCTCGATGCTCTGGATATCAGTTCACATCTGACCAGTTCTGTAGAGTGTCAGAGTGTAGGAATCCAAATCTAGCTGCCTTGAATGATGACTCTCTTCTATCTGGAGCATTCTATCAGAGCACGGAGGAATTATCTACCCGGACAGATCTTGCACTGAGTAGGTGGACAAACACAATTTATTTTCATTCCCAATACAAGCCAGTGCTGACTAGGCGTATTTTGGAAACTGTACTGGTTCATATAGGACTGCTCTAATTATCCGAATACAACTTGAGCGTTCAGGCGTGACTAGTGCTTGCTCTGAAAGGAAATCCCCTTGTTAAATATATATTATTATTACCAGGCACGCTCAGCCTTGGTTATAGCTAGTGCTGTATCGTTGAATAAAATATAATATTGTTTTTGCCGCAGATTGCTATTTATAAGCTTGCACGGTGCAATATCCGAATATGCCTACTGTGTTAAATTACAAAATCCTGTCACAAAACCAAGAAATGCTGAAATGCACATGGATGTGGTAGATGGTGTACACATAATATAAATATAATTATTTTTGCTTTACAGACAAGCCAGCTCTCATGTCCTCAGTGCATAATAACTGGGTTGCTGCTAATGCTAACAATGGAATTTATGCCGCACCAGACCCTGATTTTGAAACCAGAGGTTCTATGGCTCACAGCGAAATTGAACAGAACCCGTGGTGGAGAGTGAACCTAGAGGACGTGTTCTGTATTTGGGCAGTCAAGATACTCAACCGGTCACAGCGTAAGATAATACAGAATTATCTCCATATCGGAGTGCTTTCTACACTAAAACTGTAATACTGTAAATTATCCAAGCACTCCATTACTAGAGCATTAAATGTGTATGAGTGTCGATGCACCGAAAAATTAGACAAAGTGGAGTTGAACAGCAAATAAGATTATTAAAACGCTTCGGTTAATGATCTGAGTTGGTGGACTCTAGTTTGAAACTACTTCTCTAGACCTAGAACAAAATTAAATTACAATTAAAGCAACTGTAATGGGCCTAAAGCTTGTACGGCTTCACCAACTACATATAGATTCTCACATGAAGCTTGTGTCATGTAAGAGTAACGTAACAGTGAACCATGTATTTATGGCTCTTATGAGCTGAGAGAACAGCCATCTAACTACTACATATATGTTAATCAATGTACACAGTACTAGTAAATTGTGTTATAGACATCATCTATATATCCGCTTATGCATAGCAATGTATATTATTGTTGTAAATTATGCAGACAGTTGGGGAAAAACCAAGAATGCAATCATCACAATTTCTGATGATGTCACTGACATATT
Organism: Bugulina stolonifera; assembly: GCA_935421135.1. Lineage (NCBI taxonomy): Eukaryota > Metazoa > Bryozoa > Gymnolaemata > Cheilostomatida > Bugulidae > Bugulina > Bugulina stolonifera. The sequence goes on from OW285196.1 coordinate 14,758,410, forward strand.
CTGGCTGGAAGGAAAGGAAGATAACTTCTGTAACTACTATGATGGAATACTTGATCAATACTACACTCTGATCACCTGTAGACAAGCTATAAGAGGACAGTTTGTTCAGATCCAGTTAAATGCCACAACCAAATTTAACGTCTATGAGATCGAAGTACACGGTATATAAAATGTCTCATCTGGCACATGACCATACAGATAGCTTATATACAGTAATGTCTGAGTCTGCTTGCAGTGTACACTGTGACATCGTACATGTACATGTACATGGTTATACTCCAATCTTTGACTAACTAGACAAAAGAGAACATTATTTAATAACCAGTTAATATCAAATGACACGGAGCCATGATAATAACTATGCTGTGACTTTGTTTGACAAGGGCTCACCCATATTATTCAAGTCCAATCTAGACATTATCATTATTATATCAGATTTCTGGGAAGTTCTTATGTGCTTGATTCTCCTCAAATAGTACATGTCGCGTGTAATATGAACCATGGATCGATAGACTACTTGAGCACTCCAGTCTGCTGAGAGAGATACACAACACCACCTGCTATTTACTGACAAGAGTCAAGTACATGTAGCATCCTGAATTTCATAACTTAATATTGTTATGGAATTGGGAACGTGTGATTTACTCTTTAAGCAAATAATATGTTCAGTGTTGTGAGCAGGACATCTACTTGTACATGTACAGCAGTTGTCAGTCTTTAATATACAACAAACTATTTTCAATATTTTGGTCACCTACTTGTTGTAATCATGTTGTACTCACAGATGAACCTAAAGATAAAATACATGTACCAATTGTAGTGATACTAATATTATGTTACCCCAATAACATTATATTAAATTTCTACACAGTTTATTACTTAGATTGTGGCACCTATTATTAATATTGAGATAGCCACTTCTGAGTTTATCAATGGCAATTTAAAGACAAGCACGCGTGCCTATCACACAAGATACTAGATCGGAATACAGTATTTATTATGCTAATGTAGCATGTAAAAATGTACATGTAAATATCAATCAGGTTATTTATTCTCCTATATACAATCTATATACCTGATTACTAAAGCGTAATGCCATCTCTATCGGTGTACAACTGTTTCATGATTTTTGTTGTTCCAAACTCAAAGTCTAGCTCTTACACCGTATTGAATTAGTTTGAGTCTGTTTCAAATCAGTTTTAAATACTTGAAGGTAGGAAAAACTAGTGGTTAATTTTTTATTAATTTTACTTTGAGTAAAGAAGTTAAGTAATACAATAAAACACCAATAAATAAAGTATAGTGAGTCTTAGAAATAGAATTTCTCTCTCCATAAACTGACAGTAAAACATACGAACATATATTTTTCACACATTGATAATCATTAAGGGGTAAAAGCCATAGATTAGCAGCATGGTTAACAGTACAGTACAATTAACAGTTTATTTGTAACATAGGATTTCAGGATTTATGATTTCAGTGTTTTATGCAAAAACTTTATTGTAGAATAGAAGAATTTAATCCTATCATTCCAAAAAAGCAATATTTGATACATGCAACTGCACTTTATAAAAAATGTTGCCTTTAATGTTACAGGCACTAAAACACCTGATTACACAAACGAGCATACAGTGTAGCTACAGCACAATATCTTGTATCAAAGCTTAAGCTTTGTATATATCATATCTAATTACATGTAGAGCACAGGCTATACATTGTAACATTAAAACATTAAAATTGATCATATCATAGGCTATATACAGTAATATTAAATCATAGGCTATAACATAATGTTAAAAGTTAGCATTGATTAGATCACAGGCTATAAAGTGTTGAAAGATCACACTGATTATGCTACAGATAATAACAGAACACTTATTTGTGGCAGGTGTTAGAACAAAGGTTGTGTACTATCAATCTATCACATTAAATGTCCACAGCAAGCTAAGATGTGGACTTTCAGAAACAGATGTATACATGTATGTAAATGTACATTGTATGTATGCCTACATGTACAGTAAGTAATATGGGAGTCCGGCTATATGGCAGCAACTGCATATTAGAAACATTTGAATGAAGGATCTGTCCCCAAGAAACCTGCTGCTGTCTTCAAATCCCATGTACTTCAACTTCGTAGATGTTAAAATTGGTGTAGGCACGAAAGAGTACTTTTACAAACTTTCCACTGATTGCCTTCTTACAAGTTATCAGTGTGTAGTTTTTGTTGAGAAATCCTTCGTAGTAGTTACAGAAGTTGTCTTCTTCTCTCTCAATATAAGACAAACTACGTGCCTCATTAGCAACAGTCACCGCTGCATTTTTGGCTCTGTTATGCAACTCTACAAGAATTTATCATATTATATTTGTGTGCAATAAGACGTAGAGGTATTATATCTTAACATGATGTGCCTTTGGCATCAGCCCAATAAGCATGTTTACAATTCCAACAAAGTACATACATTAGATTAGACACATCGGACAGAGGTTTGTACCCCTTATTCAAACAGAGATAGTGAGATCACTCAGAAATTGACATTATTAAATTAGTTAGTGGTAAGCAATTACTTTGTCTGTTCAGTAGATTTACTGCCCATATGCAATGGCTCTCTTCCAAATCTACCATCCACCAAGGATTAAACTGCTTCTCAGAATGGGCCATGGAGTCAAACTCCTCTCCACCAGGCAAGTAAATTCCATCATTAGCTTGGTCAGCGTATTGTGTATTCCATACAGAAGATAGAGAGCAGGGTTTACCTGTGGTATGAAGAGTTGGTAGAATAAATTCTGACTTCAGGTTCATGTACAGCACTAGTGAAATATCACAACAAGTCATTGTGGTGCTCTACGTTTTGCTGTTTTTCGAGTTTGGATCCTACCACTGCTGGTGATCAATGAGTTAGTGTGATAGGGATTTTGGTGAAATCACAAACATCTAATATGCACTTTAATGTGCAAAATCATCATGTTGGGATTAAAATATATACAGTATGTATGGTGGCAGGCCGAGCACATTCTATGTAACATGCTAAAAATAGGCTTTATCTATCTCACTGTCATTCCGTAGCTATCTGTGATAGCCCAAATCCGTCTTTTGTTCATCATTCTAGAGGTGTTGAGCTTCATTTTGATATATACATTGCAATTTGCATAGGTTGTGCATTTACTCACATAGGTAAAACCTTGATAGAAATCGGCCAAGACCCTGGCGTTTGCCACATACATGTAGTAACACACTCAGGACTCAAAGTGTTAACAGCACTGTTTTAGCAGAACCTTGAACAGATACCATGTCAGTATACAGTACATTAGATAAATTGAGTTGGTCCTTGTTGCATGGACAATGGAAAATATTCCATCCAATAAGTAAAATACACTGTATATCTATAAGGTCACTGAGGCAAGTAAATGAATTCATATCATCAACATGAAGGTAGTTTGCAGACTTACCATGAGCCAAGAGCTGATTGGCCTCCAAATGGAAAATTCTCTCTTCGATAAAAGCAGCATGAAGTGCAACAGATTTATTCATACTGCTAAGCAAATTAGGGTTCACGCATTGAAACAACTGACATCCATCTTCTGATGTTAGAGAAAAGCCCGCACAGGTAGGTTTCTTTATGCAGTACATGGAGCATTGTAAAACATTAGATTTTCTTCTAAAAATATTTCTGTATTCAATGTCCAGCATCTGAACCTTTCTAAGCATTACGTTCTCTTCAGAGACTGCATCCCAAAATGACAGACTTGCTGCAAATCACACATATAACATTATTAAGTGGCACGTAGCATTCTAACATGTTGTGCAGTAGGCTATGCTGAAACCAGCCACAGTTCCAAATTCTGCAACTACATGTATAATAAACTTTGAAATATGTATTCAAATACATGTACATTCCAAATCTACACACTTGCTGCTTTCGTCATGTAAGCCCAATTATTACTCTACTCACTTATTTCACAACAAATTACTCTACCATTATTATATTAGTTCTTCGGTTACATGTCTTACAACAAAATTATTATAATAATTATGATTCTGGGAAGAAAATAACCCATCAGGAAACCATAAAAATTTTAAAATACCCGAATAAATATTGCAATAAGGCAACTAGGATAACTGTCCCATATTTGAAGCGTAATAGGTGTATCGCGGCTTGTTCAAGGAAAATCATGTACAAGGTACAGGTTCTAGTATAAAATAAATTTTTGTAACTGTTGTCTCTGCTAATGAGCAGCGTTAAGTACATCCAAATTAACAAAGTAAACCAGTTATCAATACCATTTTATATACATGTAATATACAAGTGATGTATAATATATGTACTTATGCGTACCTTTGCTCCCATAATATTATGCATACATGAGTGCAATGAGAAATTATAAAATAAAGTTTTTACCAAATACTGTGGTAGTAGCCGATAGTTGTTAATATAAGATATAGGAAGCGCGTGTGCTCACCTAGAGTTCAGTCATAAAAGTGCCAGAGCATCAAAGCCGCCGTCCAATCCCCTAGTCTGCTCCCTAGTCACTAGCAGCATTCGGTAGAGTTGCTTTCCGTTCCGATGCTCCAAATGCCAACACAGACGACTGTCATAGACGTATAGTCTTACAAATACAAGTAGCATTAAGAATATATCCATTGCTGAGTTGTTCTCCCAAAATCTACCAGTTACCCAGAACTACTCAGCAAAAATGCAACGCTTGATTTTGTGTGACTCTCTTTATTGTGCATTTGAACATCAATATCTTTTTGAGTCTTCAATAGTATTTGTAGCTTACTAATGTCACAACATCTACTGTATTATGTGTGTACACCTAGGTTTGGTGAGAAGATATTTATGCTGACTGCATAGAAACTGCCATGCTATGTAAACTATGGTAATGATAATTAATTGTATCAAATTCATGAAGAGCTATTAATAGCATTACAGGAAGATCGACCCCTTAACCGGAGCATCAACATTGGTTCTTCTTTGAAAAAATTATTTTTTGGCATGAGGCTTTCTAAGTAGACAATTTGCATGGGATAGATGAAAATATATCTAACCTATTCAGTTTATTCTATGGAGACAGGGCTTTAAATTCTTAAAATAATGTTGTTTCATTGAGCAAATTATAGTAGTGACAACTTTTCAATTGAATTGGTTAGTCTTTCTTTAAGTTGGTTGGTAGCCATTACAACGCACGTGTATATTTGCAAATCGAAAGATATCACGGGCGATGTCTAATCTCATCTAATCTCTTAACGAAATAAAAGAAGGGAATTATATGTATATACTATTGTTATAGTTATCCCAGCAAAATAGAAAAGCAATCAGCTGCATAATAGTGACAGCTGGACAAATAGTTCTGTGCCACGGTGGAATTTACTTCCATCATTAACCTATCAAAACACCCTCACATTTATAGCTGGACATTAGTATAATCACAATTGCATGTACATATTACAATATACCGTATATGATGCCCTAACATAACACGTAGCAAATTTGATTATACGGTTGGAATAACATAATTGCAGGCTTGTCATGCATGATGTTAGTTTTAAATCTTAGGTTCCCATCCTGAATATTTATTATTGTTTTCTTCACTTCAGAGAGTGATGCAATAAATATTCTGATCAAGCGCACTGCTGGGAATACAAATGAGAAATTAACATGTATACATGTATAATAGTATGTAGGCTTCCAGCTAATTTCTGTAAAACAATAGCATATAATTCTCTAAGTTATACTCTCTCTTGATTAACAAAACGTAATGTTATCTACATGTACATGTATATCTGTGTACAGCTGTATTCATGTAAACAGCACGACAACATTAGTTACAATTATCCAATATATCTGTTATCAAAGAAGATTGTAGTCAGCAATACCATGTTTTCTTAGAAATTCAAGTGATACCTGGGGGTACAGTACATGTAAAGTGAGTACAATCTGATTCCTATCATAGTCGTACATTGCATGTGTTTACTGAAGTGCTCATATGACCTAATATAAAAATATATTACTGGTGGTTATATGATACAGTTTACATTGCATGAACAGCGATTTCTTAAGTGGCTGAAGATTTCCTAAGTGGCTTTCAGACACCAATGAGTTTCAGTGGCAAAATTTAGAGTTATCTCAATGACTCAATGGTTAGCTTCTATGAAGTTCTCCTCTCTTTTTACTAGACGGTCACATGGGCAATTTCTGATAATATTGCTAAAGCAAAAGTGAAAATAGCAGTCCGTTTATTTTGTTGAATGTATCTTCTTAAAAAGTTGGATTCTGACGTTTTGCACATTTTGACTAAAGTAAGTTGCAATATAATTAGATAAGTGAATGAGTTAAATTAGGTCTGCAAAGTTGACAGTTGAAACTTCAACTTCTAAGTATAAAAAAAATTTTAAATCAATTGGTTGTTGATTTTTGTTGTTGCTCAAACACCTAATTCTTACCACTCACCACCATATATTGGATCAGTCTGGTTTAAAATCAGTTTCAAATAATTGAGGGTAGGAAAAACACTATTGGTTCAATTTTGTATTAATTTTGCTTTGAATTAAATAAGTTAAATGATGCAATAAAACATTAATAAATAATAAAGCAAGTATAGTGAGTTTTGGGTATAGCACTTCTCTGTCCATAAACTGGCTATGAAAACAAGCAGCTTTTTTATATTTCAGACAATATTACATGTTGCTACAGACTGCTCTGCTGAAATAAGAGACAAACAAAGACACTGGTATTTTTCAGAATAATACAAGTAAAACATTCCTTGCAAGTAATAGGTAATTACTAATATGCCAGATTACCTAACTATGCTTCATGTACATTAGATTAGACTACTCTATGGCATGGAATTATATAAAAAAAAACTTCCAATAGATGTTTTTGTCAATAAAAAGTAGTATTCTTGGCCCCAGATCAGAATGAAGCCTATCGCTCAAAATAAAAATAGCTGTCTGGCCCCTTTTTCTTTTTTAGTATTTTACTGATAGAGACCTTAAGGCGGCTGAGACACAGTAGCGGCACAGTCAATGACAAAGCTATCGGCAGGAGTAGCATGAAGACTAGCAGAAAACAAACAGCCCGGAACTTACTTAAACAAGAGGTGACCTGATACATTGCTTTAGTAGGTGGTACAGTATCTAGTCAAGAAGCGTCATTAGCACGTGTCAGTATGAGGTGGAGTATCAGCATCAATCTGAAGCCTAGCTAGGTCACCAAGTGGAGCATCAGCGGAAGAATCGGCAGCAGTACGCCTTTGTAAAGCGTATGGTCCAACCAACTTTGGCGTAAACCTATGATGAAATCTGTGTGTATAGAATGCAATTGAGCATGCTGCTGAGACTAACAATGTTTTCTGGTGGCTATTCATGACATCTGGAATTTCCACAGAAGCTCTTATCATATATTTATATATGGATATGCTACCCAAAGTGATGTTGGTAAAAGCTGTTGTAACTCTGTGGTCGCATCCAGTAATGTTCCTGCTTCTATCCCAACTGCTAATGAACTTCCCAGACTGGCATGGAATCGCTTTCATCAAAATACACCCCTCTGTTGAATCTGTAATAATTATGGGCTCTCTTTGAAACCTATCTTGATCCTCGAAAGTATAAAATTTTCCAAGAACATTGCCACCTATGGAATAGACCGAGTGTGAAAATGTTTGAAAATTACACTTTTGTGAAGTAATAAAAATCATTGCTGTTCCTGATGCGTCCTTTATGACTATTTTCAGATGTCTTGCTTCAAAAGCAGATACAAAGAGAACTTTTAAACTTGAAGCATCTATTACATCAGCGAATACAGTTTGACCATTTAGAGACCTTTCAGAAGGTCTAAGAATGACATCAGTCAGGGTATCTATAGACGGAGAACTTGCTACTTGAAGAGTATCCTGGTAGATGCTCGGCATTGGGTAATGGTGGGCTTGGAATAGAACGTAATAAGCTTTTATTGCATAGATAACTGCTGCAAGTTTACCATAATTACTTATTATTTGGGGCCAGAACTGGCATTTCAATACGTTGTCGACGAGGCAAATGGTCGCCATGTTTGCGTCACTGTCATGAGACCTAAGGAATATTCTGGTTGAGTGTCCCTGGACGTCTAAACTCTGGTACTGGATGTCAATTCGGCTGTCCACCCTTTCTACCTCTAACTCTATCTTTTTGTCGTGTATTGAAGCTACAATTTCAACCTATCCTAAATGACGCTGTGCCATTTGGAAGTATGTCACATTAGAAGATATTGAAGTAGGTACATTTTTTCTTGACAAACCTCCTTGGCTACTTCCAAGCACTTGTTTTTCCATGTCAATAAGATCTACAGTTTGAATATCCTCCCTCACCTCTAGCGATCCAAACAGCAACAGATCTGGGTTGGACAGGATGTAATATTCTGTTACACAACCCTTCTCCCGACTGTGAACTCTCCTCTGTGGGCTAAGAAGGATGCACTCCGATGCATCCAGTATAGGCGGGAAAACAGACAAACTTGCTGACTTTCCTGGCTGGACTTGTAGTGAATATCCAAGTTGTGCCATCTTGAACTCCACAATAGCATGAAGAACTAATAAGAGTGCCTGTGCAGTAAATGTGCTGGAATTGTCCAACTTCTGTACACAACCACACCAACTGCTTAATAGTTAGCAGCTGGCTAGAGGAGATTAGCACTTGGATACCAAGTCTAGCTATTTGTAAAATGGTGGAAACCTGCTTAACCTATGTTTAACCTTGAAATATAGATTTGTGTATACATCCATACAGTTATGTTATGTATGGCTTAGTTTTTATATAAATGTGTCATTGCGTTAGTACAGTATCTGTGGTTAACTTTCCTGAATACATGTACAGTGTACATGTATTACACAGATGAGAAATTTGGTGATGAGTAATGTCACATCCCAAACATTGTGGGAAGTTATGCCTCTCAGGAAAAGAAAGAATGACTGCACCATAGAATAATGAAAAGGGTGAACAATTGTGTTGAACTCATTATGATACATAGTTTACATGGAGTCACAGCTAATGGCTCGTCGTGCTGCATAAAACCAAGTTCTGCTGAACAAGTTTTAGCATGTTTAATATAATATTATGTGTAGAAGTTGCATCCCCATGATATTATTTTATGTCCCAGTGTCAGTGTAATGTTCTCATACATGTATATACATCATATATACACTGATGCTGCACACTAATAACAATAATACTATGACTGTATAACAATCTACATCGAAGCATATAACTTTTTATATTATGATAAATATTTGGAAGTTAATTTCCTCCATTGAAAAACTGTATGTAGTCATCATAAGAAGACAACTTCAAAAATTGCTAAGCTAGAACATGTGCATGTAGTTGAGGGTAATCTACTACAGGCTGATGGCCATGCTACATGAATGATGACCATTACACTTAGTTAAATACCTGAACAGGTTTGTTATACAGAACTCTATAACTTCAGGTTAAACAGGTAAACAGGTAATGTATAAGAATAGGTATACGAATAGGATACCAATTATAACAATAAATAAATAAAACATAAACATAAATAATGCTAATGCAATAATAATGTACAAATGTAGGTACATGTACATGTATATGTGGATTAATGTCAGTGGAGGCAGTGTCCTAGCTCATGAAACCAAACTAAGCTTCTTGTTTCTACCTACATCTACCAAGTTAGTAAGTAATTTATCTATTATTTCTCTTTATACGTGTAAGCACAAAACATCTACAAAGCTAATAGATAAATGAAAATTTAAAGGGGTTATGACGTGTGGTTTATGTGTATGTTCAATATATATTTAGGTTTGTTTCATTTGTGATGGTATGAGCAGAGTTGTGTCCTCTTGTCCTATGAGCTTCCGACACGTTTCTTTCTTTTCAATGCTCTACTAATGGCTACCAGACCAAACTCAAGGAACTCACAGACAGTCAGTATGCTGGCTCCAACACACAATCCCAAGGTGCCTCCAACATTGGCTGGAATAGATAAACTACTGTGTAATGTTAAACAAATATTTTTATTGTAGTTAAAACTCATGTAATTGAGAAGTTTTGTATTTTCTTTAATATTCAACTCTGGAAGATAGGCAATGTGATCAGTTCTAATAGCTACCAGTGTCAAAGTATTCTATTTAATTATACTACTGGTGCTAACTACTAACAGGTTGATACTATCCAAGAAACCAGTCCATATGCAGCATTAGTGACGCTATTCTGGTACGTTCCAATCGATTTACATGTGGGTTCCATTCAAATATAATCCGAAGAAGACTTCTCTATACTGCCATTATAGTAATGTAATATTTATCACTTTACTAAAATCATATTGCATCATGTACATGTATATATATTTCTTTAAAAATAATGTTTTCAAAATATTTAATACCAAAGTATCAAATAAGTATTAAATGTGATCACCGGCCTAGTAATTGAGTGTACATATTCTAGATAGGTATATACGTTATATACACTTTGCACATACCAAATAGAACAAACATTATCAAATAATCTTACCAATCATATCAAATATAGTGTATGCCAGCGTCTCCTCTACTAGCTGATACGACATCTTACCAAAGAATATGTCCACTGCAACATAGTTCTTCTTTATTTCTGACCGCTCTTCTGTAAATTAAGATTATTTGGTTGGCCAATGATTAGAAATACTACTAACATGACTATAAGCCAACAACGGGTCATGTCAGGCAGTTTAAGATTGATCTCGATAGTAGATTGATCAATTGTAAAAGTGGGGAATGAAAACAGACAAACACTTACTTTTACTCAGTTGCAGTTTGCTGAGATAGTTTTCGCTTGGATACTTGAAGGTTGATATCTTGGCTCCAAACTCACTTTCAACGCATGGATTTTTGCAATCACAGGCTCTGATAGCCTCAATATCAGTCGGGTTTCGAACTGCAGATAGTATACAATTCTACATTACATTGATATGTAAATTTTAAATAAATAGAAGCATACAGTTTTGATGGAATAGAATCAAACTAAGTGCCTGCAGTACCTGTACAGACAAAGATTTACAGCTCAGTTTATTTTCTTGACCATGGTAGACACATATCCAACCAAGTTTTATCAGGTTATTCACGTGTACATGGTACTTAGTGCATGGTACATGGCGCATGGTACATGGCGCATGGTACATGGCGCATGGCACATGGCGCTTTGTACATGGCGCATGGCGCATGGCGCATGACGCATGGCGCATGGCGCATGATACATGGTACATGGTACATGGTACATGGTACATGGTACATGGTACATGGTACATGGTACATGGTACATGGTACATGGTACATGGTACATGGTACATGGTACATGGTAAATGGTACATGGTACATGGTACATGGTACATGGTACATGGTACATGGTACATGGTACATGGTACATGGTACATGGTACATGGTACATGGTACATGGTACATGGTACATGGTACATGGTACATGGTACATGGTACATGGTGCATGGTACATGGTACATGATATATGGTGCATGGTATGATAGTTACATGGTACAAGGTACATGGTACATGGCGCATGGTACATGGCACATGACACATGGTGCATGGTACATGGTGCATGGTACATGGTATATGGTACATGGTACATGGTGCATGGTACATGGTACATGATACATGGTACTTGGTACATGGTGCATGACACATGGTGCATGGCACATGGTACATGGCACACGGTATGATGGTCAACATAATCAACTCACGTCTTGCTGGAGTGCTACAGGATAACATCTGTGGAAGCAGGCACTGTGAAGCATTGTTGATGCCTGAAACAGAACATTTTGACAAGCGTACAATATTAACATAATGTTTTTTTTAATATAGAGTACGTTTTATCACAATAATTATCGCTGTCTATGCATATGCATGTTCATAGAATGTGGCCATGTGGCTTATCAGCAATCTTTCTAATTAAAGTGTGATTTGAGGCAAGAATTTACCGTTGAAGTGCATCATGCCTGGCTAGAAAATTGCTGATTTGAGGCATATTCTTCTACTACTGATGATCAAGTCATATCAAAAATACGGTGTGATGTATTTTGGGAAAATAATTATTTCTAGGTCTCTCAAAGTTACATAATGAATATTTTTGTCACTCAGTATGCAGTGAATGATCTGCTTTTTTGTTCAATTGCACAATATATTAATGTCCAGCTATCCAGCCCATCAAAGCATCCTAAGATCCACCCTAGCATCTTAAGTGTTGAAATATCATTTAGCTACCAGCTGATATGTTTGGATGTTGCTCCTGTCTGTCTACGGCATTAACAATTCTTAAGCAAAGTAATTGTTTATCGCTCAAGATAATTTGACTATAACTGGTTAAGTGATACATGTATACTTACGAGGTTGGAAAGGCTCCACGCAGCCACAGCTGTTGAAGACATAGGATGCTTTGCACTCACTGATGCAGGCAGACAAGGAGTAACTCTGGTAGAACTGTAAAGGATTTTCTTTCTTCTCAGTATCCAGACAGTCTGATCTCCCACCGTCGGCAGGAGGAGGGTATCTTCTAAGCTAACAATCAACAATGATTGATTACATAAGACTAAACGAATGAATTATGTTTCATTAATCGTATCATATACCTCTTATTACGAAAGAATGATATCATCAATTATTTTTCCAAAACTTTAACCATGGACATATACAACTGCATGTATACATAATATGTACAATAGATTATACACATGTGCTATGTAAATGTATATCCAGAGCAATAGTAAAATATTCATTACACAACACATTGACTTGAGAATCCAATAGAGTCAAATGTTAGGCAGAAGATGTGCTACACGTACATGTATATCATAGATACATTATTCGATAGAAGTAGAGTGCTCTGGATATACATATACATTGTATGCCCCGACTCACCTCTGTCTAGGCCCTGACTCACCTCGGTTTTCTGCAGCATAATGGATGCCTGAGTATGTGGACTGACTCCAACACCTAATTCTTGGGTTAGTGGAACCTCGTAATGATTGTGGAAAGTCAGCTGTCAAGCAAGCAAATCAGTGTACAAAGATATTATATTTCTGCAATATCTTGCATACCTAAATACCTGAATCTTCCAGCCCACATCCATAATATACATGAATAACATTTTATTGAGGATGAGTGTAATAAGCTCATTGTGTCATATAATACTAACTCACAGAAAAACCTTCAGATTCCGAATTGGGCCCTGTAGTGTATTCATTGAGATTCGTGTTTAAAATGAATCTAATTCCACCAGTTTTACCGGCATACGTTGCGTTCAGAGTTCCTTCAGAGTTGAACTGGTAGCAGTAACCTGTAACATGCACATGCACATACACATGCACGTAGTACTAAAGAGGCATTTAAACCTCCGAGATGCCGAACTAAATTGAGATCTAGCAGCATTTTACATATACATTTATTATATGAAATAAATTATTTAAATAATAATTATAAATACATGCAATGCTATTGTTGCATTTCAATTTTATCTTTTCATAATAGTGAAATGAAACCTTGTCTAATAGACTCTAATCTAACATAAGTGATATCCATGTTATGCTATCAGCATGTACCACAGATACATAGATACTGTAGGAGCAGAGCAAAATTTTCTTTCACAATTTTTTAATTGTGACAGTTTTGTTGTTAGGGATTCAATCCCAATAGACATTTCCTTCATTATTCGTGAATGTCACTGAAATGTATCGACTACTATAATATTATTATAATTACACGAGTCCATACAACACGCATGTACATGTACATATACGTAATACATGTACATGGAAATAATGCATGTGCATTTACGTAAGTACATATAGCTGTCTATTCTTTCTTTAGTTTACCTCCATCAGTAGGCAGTGTAATGAATACATCTGTACAATTCACTTCCTCTCCAAAGATGGCACATTCAACAACTGACTCATGCAACTGGTGTGCTGCGTCTTTTAGAAATGATTTAGTGTCATTTTCAACAAGAAACATGATTGGTTGATATTGAGGTGTACTCCAGTTATATCTGCAAAGTAACAAAATGACAACACAATGTGAACTGACAAAGTGCAAAGTAGTGATGTAAAGTACATGTGTTAGCTAGCAGTTATTCCTGTTGACTTCAAAATAATCTTACACACATGAGCACTTATTGACATGACAGCAACCATGGTTTTAGTAAGTTTTGAATGTAACATACTCATACATGTATCTTTTTGTAAAAGCATTTTGCCAGATTTAGTTGGTAAATAGCCTAACTCTAAAACACTTCATGTGGTTGATAACACCAGAAATCAGCTATGTATGATAAGATAAATTTACATGTAGCCCTAAACGTGTGCGTTGCGCTGCACCTAGGCCAACCCTGTAGATTATATTATGCATCAAGAAAGCTTTTTAAGTCTCTCATGAGACTAACAAAACAAATTGGTTTTGTAATGCCTCTTAGCTAAATACTGAGAAAGAATATCATCATTTAATTAAATTTCAATGAATTATCACCTCTACTGCATGTAGATTAACACAACTTACTTATCCATGGATGGGGCTCGGTTCTGATTGTTATACAAATCTGCCATTATCTCAGAGAGAGCGTCAGTTCCCAAAATAGAAGTTGCATATTGAAGTGCTGATAGCTTCCATAAGTTGTTGTTGCAAACAGTTATAGTAGGAAACTGCAGAAATGAAGAATTTGAGTGTAGTTTCACGTTGGCATGCAACAAAGTAGTGAGTAATGCTGGTGATTGCCTACCATAACATTGAAACAGAGATAGAGAAAAGCAGTGATATAATGTTACCTCTATGATTTGTCAACCATTTTGCATGAGAGTTTCAGTAAAATAGAAGGGGAGGTGAATTATAGGTGTGTAAAGATTATTTGTGGATTTGTTGTGGATGTACTAAACATCTAAGGCCTTTAAACGTTAAACAGTTAAACAGTTTCAAAAATTATGATACCTCACTGGATAGAGCGGAGATAGGTGAGCATAGTACTGGGCGGCACTGTTTGGGCATTTGAATGAAATGCAATTGACTAATAATTTGCAATGAATACACTGGCTATATCATGCATTATCATAATCCTTTCCTGCCATCAAAGGAATTTCCCAAGATGAATTATAGAATGATAGAAAACCACTGTGTACTCTGATGAGGCAATCCGCAGACTTAAGCAGACTTAACTAACTCACGGGAAGTGATTCTGTCTTCTCCAACGTAATCTTTGTACTCAGTGGTCTGGTGACGTAGACATGAAGGAAAGTATAGGCAGCACCACAGAAGTAGGTCACGCTGCCAAGGATTAACAACAACCAGGCAATTCTGTGAAAATCAGCAACAAAAAATCAACAATAATCAATTTTTATTAGTTTAAGTAGAGTTAATAACTGGGAGATGTAGGTAATGGTAGGTGTCTAAGCAATGCGTTGTGCATGTATAAACTGTATATTGTTGTAAATGTACATGTAGAAGCTATAATTGTAGATGTCTAAGATATGCATAGTAAACATCTTATCTATGGTTATACTTTCTAAATAATATACAGTGTCAAGTAATACAGTGCGTCACACAAGTACCTTCTTCCCATGTGATATGTTTTCATGCTAAGATATCTCACACCATGCATTGATGATTCCTGTGTAAAGGTATATAGTGATCTAGTTGTGTCCATCTCATCCTCCACGGCAGACATGTTTGTTGTCAATCTACTGTATAATACTGGAGGAAGAGAAAGTGTAGTTGAACAATAAATCGCACTGGCATTCTCCACTACAGGCTGGTAGTAAAACACATTAATAAAATTTGATATTATATTAACAGTGTAGTCTACATTCCTACTCTCACATGTAATTAATAAATACTCTGGAATAGCAGGCTAAATGTATGTACAGTTTACATGAATATATTATGTGAACTAACACGTACTGCTACATAAATAATCCCTTAGGACTGAGGCTAATCATACACAATGACTCGTACTGAATAACCCAAGTATACATCCAACTGCTATGGAAATCGGGTTCTCACGAGCCTGCATTCACACGGCATCACCTACATAGGTGGGTGTACATATGTTATTATTGTATAATAATAATATACACAATTCAGATATACATGTAGCTATAAATCAATCAATATATGTAACTAATCTAGCTGTTTGCGCTTCAGCTACAGTGTGACAGTTAATCTAGGTTAGTAAAATTTGTGCTACCATCTACATTTACATTTACTTAACAGAAATCCATATATGGCATCATGTTGCAGTATATCACATGTATACACATTTTGGGTGGGATTTTAAAACCCACATTGGATTTTTGATTTTAGATGGAAATAATATGAATATACAGTAACATTCCAATTACATGCACATGCACAATGTAAATGCAGCACTGTTGGCTATGTAGGCCTATTATAGGCCTACTACATTATATCCATGTATATGCTCACATCATCTGATGGAAAGATTCCAAGTGAATAAGTTAAATAATAAATCTATCCTAGCATGGATTTCACTAAATACTTGTACATATTGTTCGGTGCTATGGTTGAAGCGCATAGTAAATAGTCAATACAAAGACTTGTTTCCTATTATACATGTACTTCAACATTTAATATAGCATAAAACTGTAAAATTAAAGTACCCTAATCACCATATACACTGTAACTTAATATTTTTTTATAAACAAATGATGCAATGTACAGTGTAGGTTCCATGTGCATTCAAATATCTTCCTTCCAACAGGATACTTCATATAATCTGTATATGCAGTATAATAGTACAATGTGTGGGTAGTTATATAGGGAATGACATGCCCTGAAGTATAATTTATCGCAGACCTCAGGTTTAACTACTCAAAGTTAGCTAATTATATTTACGCCATAAAATGGTAGTCAAAGTTGAACTAACTAGAACTGGAAGAAATTTGTTAAGAAATTCATTTATAAAAGTTTTGAACCCACGTGTAGTTTGTGAATAGTTTAGGATATTACAGTTAATAAATTGTTGAATAAAACCAGAATCATTTTTTAACATTAGTATTATTAATACTCACTGTGAAGTTGGAGTTGTTGAATTTCAGAATTCAAGAACCTGGGAAAATAGCTTCATACGCAGACAGTTTGCAATAGATGAACCAATGATTAACAGTTACATGTAACTAGAAGCTACTTGATCCCAAGGGTAGCTCCTGTTTCCCTTTCACATATATCCACTATTACTCCGTTCTTCCTGTACTTGAGATCATGTTGCAGTGAATTTCCTGAGAAAAAGTAGAAATATTATAATACAGGTACTCAAGTGCAATGATTTTGTTAGAAAAGCCGATTGAGCTTCGATCATTTGAGGATGACTAAGATCAAAAAAATACAATGCAAATTGCCATTGATTAGCACATACCACAGCAAAAATATATTATAATATGACATACAGCACATGTATTTGTATTGGTTGACACACCAATTCAGTTAGATCTCATATACAGAACGATTACTGCCTTACAACATATTCCAGAACTATGTAAAGTTTTGGGTAGAAGTACTCAAGCTGTGTATGGGTTAACAGTTGCTGACTCACCATATGAATTGTATCTGTGGTACTCACTGTTTAGGAGTTTTCTTCTTATTTTAAAATATATTGTAAAGCTTAACTGTAAAAGACAGCTAATTGCTCGTCGGGCTGCATAAAACCAAGTTCTGCTGAAAAAAGTTTCAGCATGTCTAATATATTACTTGTAGAAGTTGCATCCCCATGATATTATTTTATGTCCCAGTGTCAGTGTAATGTCCTCATAATATTGTAATGTTTTGAGCTGTGTTACGTACGAGTGCCGATAGAGCACGGGTACGGGAAGTGCTTGGAGTTTGGTAGAGGACGACCTTTTTGGAAATTAATTTCCTCCATTGACAAACTGTATGTAGTCATCATGAGAAAACAACTTCAAAAACTGCTAAGCTAAAACATGTACATGTAGTTGAGGGAAACTACTACAGGCTGATGGCCATGCTGGGTATATTTATAATGCACTCAGAGTAGAATAGAAAAGTTTAGTTACACCCAGTATATTGTTTCCATAGTTACTGTGTATATTATGCATGGAACAGATTGTAACAGAAGAGTGAAATTAATTCAAATATGGCAAAAACGTTTCCTTTCGTCAGCTCAAGTAGAGACAATAATTATAGGTTCAACGGCTGGTTTTTTCTACTCAATAGTATTTCAGAATATGAAGAGAGTTAATCAACAATCCATCCTGCTTTAGCGGATTCAACAGGCACTATCTTTGTAGAAGTTGTCCTCTCCTTTTGACCATTACACTTAGTTAAATACCTGAACAGGTTTATTATACAGAACTCTATCGTTTCAGGTTAAACAGTTAAACAGGTAATGTATAAGAATAGGTATGGGAATAGGATGCCAACTTTAACAATAAATAAATAAAACGCAAACATGGATAATGTTAATGCAACAATAATGCAGATATGTGGATTAATGTCAGTGGAGGCAGTGTCCCAGCTCTTGTTTCTACCTACATATACATGTAGGCCTACATTGTAATTTAACTATCATTTCTCCTTATCCCTGTAAGCACGAAACATCCACAAAGCTAATAGATAAATGAAAATTTAAAGGGGTTATGACGTGTGGTTTATGTGTATGTTCAATATATATTTAGGTTTGTTTCAATTGTGATGGTATGAGCAGAGTTGTGTCCTCTTGCCCTATGAGCTGCTGACTCGTTTCTTTCTTTTCAATGCTCTACTAATGGCCACCAGAGCAAACTCAAGGAACTCACAGACAGTCAGTATGCTGGCTCCAACACACAATCCCAAGGTGCCTCCAACATTGGCTGGAATAGATAAACTACTCTGTATAACGCTAAACAAATATTTTTATTGTAGTTAAAACTCATGTAATTGAGAAGTTTCGTATTTTCTTTATAATTCGACTCTGGAAGATAGGCAATGTGATCAGTTCTAATAGCCACCAGAGTCAAAGCATTATATTTAATTATACTACTGGCACTAAACCAGTCCATATGCAGCATCACAATGTAGTGACGCTATTCTGGTGCGATTCAATCGATTTACATCTGGGTTCCACCCATATGTACAGATATGTATATTTCTTCAAAAATAATAATATTTTAAAATATCTAATAGTATCAAATAAATATTACATATTTGTGCAAATATGAGCACCGGCCTAGTAATTGAGTGTAAATATTCTAGATAGGTATATACCATTTTATATGTACATGTATAATTTGCACATACCAAATAGAATGAACATTATCGAAAAACCTTACCAATCATATCAAATATAGTGTATGCCAGCGTCTCCTCTACTAGCTGATACGACATCTTACCAAAGAATATGTCCACTGCAACATAATTCTTCTTTATTTCTGACAGCTCTTCTGTAAATCCACATTTTTTTGGTTCACTGCATGTTGATTTACCAAAGAGTAAAATTACATGTACTAAAACTAACATGGCTTTAGATCATCTACGGGCAGTTTAAGATTGATCTCGATAGTAGATTGATCAAATGTAAAAGTACGGAATGAAAACAGACAAACACTTACTTTTACTCAGTTGCAGCTTACTGAGGTAGTTCTCGCTTGGATACTTGAAGGTTGATATCTTGGCACCAAACTCACTTTCAACACATGGATTTTTGCAATCACATGCTCTGATAGCCTCGGTTGGATTTCGAACTGCATAATATTGACACAATATCACATTACATTGACATCTACAATGTAAATATTAAATAAATAAAAGCATGCGATGGAGCAGATGGAGCAGAATCCAACTAAGCAGCTGCAGCACCTATGCATGCAAATATTTACAGATCAGTATAATTGCTTAACTTTGCATAGACACGCATCCAATCAAGTTTTATCAGGTTATTCACATGTATGATGGTCAACCCAATCAACTCACGTCTTGATGGAGTGCTACAGGATAACATCTGTGGAGGCAGGCACAGCGGAGCATTTTTGATGCCTAAAACAGAACATTTTGACAAGCGTACAATATTAACATAATGTTTGGTTGGATATAGAGTACGTTGTATCACTGCGTCATTTTACAATATCAATGTGCATAGAATGTGGCCGTGCGGTTTATCAGCAGTTTTTTTTTAATTAAACATCGATTTAAGAAAAGAAAGCACAAATGTACTGCTGAAATACATTTCGCCTGGCTAGAAAATTGTAGATTTGAGACATATTCTTTTACTACTGATAACCGCGATCATCTTAAAAATACAATGTTATGCCTCTTGAGAGAAAAATTATTTTCAAGTTCTCTCACTGGGCAAAAAGTTGCACATCTAAAACAAATATGAAAAAATAATGTAATTGCACAAGCAAAGCTAGTCAAAGCATCCTAAGAGCTATAACATCTTAATTGTTAAAACATTGTTTAGCTACCAGATGAAATATTTGGATTTTGCTCCTGTCTGCTTACGTCATTCACGAATCACGACTCTTACTCAAAGTAATTTTTGTTCATCGCTCAAGATAATTTGACTATAACTGAATAACCGATATACAAATATTTACTTACGAGGTTGGAAAGGCTCCACGCAGCCACAACTGTTGAAGACATAGGATGCTTTGCACTCACTGACGCAGGCAGAAAAGGAGTAATTCTGGTAAAATTGTAAAGGGTTCTCTTTCTTCTCAGTATCCAGACAGTCTGATCTCCCACCGTCGGCAGGAGGAGGGTATCGTCTAAGCTAACAACCAACAATAGTTGATTAGATAAGACTTAAATGAATGAACTGTACTTCATTAACAGCATCATACCTATTATTACGAAAGAATAATAGCATAAATTATTTTTTCAAAGCTTCAACCATGGACATATACAACCATGTACAACCACATAAAACCATGTACAACCATGTACAACTATGTAGAGTCATGTACAATCACATACAACCATGTACAGTCATGTACAACCATGTACAACCACGTACAGCCATGTACAATCATGTACAACCGCATGCATACATCTGTACAATGAATTATAAATGGATATGTACACTGTATGCATAGCGATGACAAAAAATGATACAATTTATAATGTACATCTCTTATTAATACGTAGTGCTGGACGGTTTTGATTCGCATGTCCATTCAGTGTTATGCTGAGTTTTCTAAAAATCTGAATAAAACCGAAGTTGTCTCTTCGCCCTCGGTTCAATTCAGTTTTTTTAATTTATGAAAAAACCTCAAGCTGAACCAGAAATCAAATACTCAATTTTGGGTGTTGTCACACCCTGCTTTTAAGCTGTAATGGCAGCCATTTTTAATTTTCTCTAATAAATTACAGTAAATCCTTACTGGGTGGAATTGATGGCTGCAGAGAAGTCTGTATTCCAAGGATGACATTAAATTATAAGGATTAAAGCAAGCACTAAAATGGCAGCCATTTTCATTTCGATCAATAGTTAGCATTTAGCATTTATAATAATATGCAATCGTAAATGCTATAATTGATCGAAACTACAAATATAAATAACGACTGGGTGAGAATATTATGGCTGCAGCTAAGTTCAAATTCCAAGGATGGCATCGAATTATAAGGATTGGAAGAAGCATAACACGAGTTCACGTCTTTTTAACACCGGTCATTAGCGAAAGTGGGTGCGCTAAGAGGCCAAGTGCGGTTTGACTTTTAAAACCGCATAGAGCCACACCGCCGCATTCGGTGTTGGGTGACAGTTTAAATTTTAGCGGCTTTTGAACAGAAAGAACAAAAAACTGAAAAACTGAATGACACCGAAACACCCTACAGCACTATTTAATACATAACACATTGACTTGTTAATCCAATAGAGTCAAAATGTTACGTAGAAGAATTCCTACATACATAATTATAATAGTGTGATGGTACGCCCAGTCGTATCTTACATCTGACACTCATTATTGTGTGCATACATGTATATATCTGCTTGTACTTTACTCTTATATTGTTGTGTATAATTATATGATTATATCTAAGTCTTTTAATGCCTTTTATACCCATGTACAGAGGCCCGACCTCTCAGAATCCATTGATATTCATTTTGTACATGAATTGGACCATTATAAGCAACTTTTGTAGAACCCGACCTATTTTGGGTCGGCCGTCGGGCTTCCGGCGGCCATCTTGTTGCGCAACTTCCGGACGACCACACGTCGTCTTTTCCCGACGTCACGTCGGCCGGAAGTCCTTATACTATATAAAGGGCACTGTTTTACTGTTCATTGTCTCAGTCTACACTTGGCTTTCAATAAAGACACATCTATACTTGATACAGGGACTTTCTCTTCCTTTTACTAGGTCATTCGCTTTGCGAACCGCCTACTAGGTTGAACTACTCTCTTTCACTGTATAGTCTGAAGGTCGGACTTGAGATCAGATGGGTCGTCTTTGGTAGTATTTGGGCTACTGAGACCGCTCGATCTTTCATGTAATGCGAAGTCCTATTACCACTCATAGGCACTTCATTTCTGGGTCGATAGTCGTCCAGGGACGACCGCACCAAATCACAGAAACCATTACATTGGTGGCAGCGGTGGGATTCTAAGGTCGTACTCTTACGATACGAAGAGAAGGAAGGTGACCTCGGCCTCGGGTGACCGACCGACCTCATTCTTCAATACTTCTACGGCGATTTAGGACTCGGACCCGGGAACCTTGGATACGAGAAGGTGACAAACGCTAAAGTGCACCCATAATTCTCGTGGTTCCGCTGGATGTAGCCCGACCTACGCCGGATCTTCAATCAAAGACCGACCTCGGATCCAGAACAGATTGACGGTACTCAGTACGACCATTAGGCCGACACGGCCTAACAAACCAAAGCAGTTTTACTCACTACCCGACACCCTACCGACATGGACCGAATAAGGAACCTGCTCCAGCAGGTGATGTACCAAGCCGAGCAGGACCTCAAAACACTCAGCTACAACGGACAAGAGGACGTCGAACTCTTCATAGAAGACTTCACCGCTATGGCAGAGCGTTGCAACTGGAATGACAGAGCACGCCTCATACGGCTTAGAGCCGCCCTACACGGGCCCGCACAAGAATGCGGCCGACCCCGATCAGTCGAAGAGATATTTTCCCGACTGAGGGAGCAATATGGACTATCTGCCAAAGAAGCCCGATGGAAGCTGTCCATACTGGAACAGCCAGCCCACACGTCACTCAGAGACTATGCAGCTCTCATCCGTAGACTGATGGCAACAGCCTTTGAAGGAGCACCCCCTGCATTTTTGGACGAATGGGCTGTAGAGAAGTTCTGCCTCACAGTCCACGACCACGGCCTACGCTGGTACTATACATGGTTACAGCCCGATGATATGGAGGAAGCACTGGAAGCCGGAATGGCCTTCCGGAGTAACAAGGATGACAAGGCCAGCCCTCCAAAACCGCAAGAAGAGCTTCCCGCCGACCTCCTACGGAAAGCCCTACATACCCTCCTACAGAAATGTCAAGGCGCAGATGACGGGCCGACGGATACATCAGAACCCGTCCCAGTAGATGAACCCATTCCTACTGTGGCCAAACCCAAGAAGAGTGGACCAAACCACATTGGTCGTCCACAAAGGCCGACGGATACATCAGAACCCGTCCCAGTAGATGAACCCATTCCTACTGCGGCCAAACCCAAGAAGAGTGGACCAAACCACAATGGTCGTCCACTGAGGCCGACGGACACATCAGAACCCGTCCTAGTGGAAGAACCTATACCCACTAAGCCTAAAGTCAAGAGTAGCCACTCCAAACAGAAAACCCCACGGGTAACTAGCCCATCACACTCCAGGCCGACGGCGTCACCTGCACCCGTCACAGTGGATGAACCTAAACCCACTAGGCCAACACCAGGCAAGAAACGACTCCACTCAAAGCCGGACACATCCGAAGTGACCACAGATCACCCCCCAAGGCTGAAAGGACGACTCATATGTCCCGCCCCGTCGGAACAAACCTCACAAGGTAACCCCGACCTATCCTCAACTCAGAAGGATCAACAGGATCTGGCCACGTCCAGACCCGACACTAATCAGCAATTGATTCCCGCCAAAATTCAGTATGCCCCGACGGACGACTTATCGTGTGTAGAACTGCCAGACACCACAGTCCAAGTCCGCGGCCTGAGGATCGACACGGAGCAAACCGTGCTGGACCAAACCAGAGAGCTACCTCTGAACCTCTCGAAGAATGTTCAAGTTTCAACAGCCCGACCTGATCCAGAGGACGCGAAATGTCGCGTAGCCGAACCTCAAGACATAATCCCAACGACGGAGATACAGTCTATACTGCCAGCAGTTCAAGTACACAAAGCAAAACGCTCTTGTACGGAATCTAGCATTGCCGAACAGTTTCAGCCGAAAATACAGATTGCCGAACTCTCGAAGTCCCCTAAAGCGGATAAGAAGCAATCGAAGGCAACTATTGCCGTGTTCCCGCGCTTATTTGACGAGTCGAACAAAGAAAATGTGCCTGAGGCATTGCCTACAATTGAGCCAATTGCTCATCCCTCGGCTAGTATAAATACGACAGCTCACAGACGAGTAGTCCTTTCTCGTCCAGCACTTCACCGAAGCACATGTATCCCTACATGTGGCAACTTCTGCACTCCTCGTGTCACTGGTGAAGTTAACAGCACTCGTATCCTTTCTCATTCTCGTGCAGACGAGACGGCTACTCCTTCTAGTATGGATCACTCCAACCAGCCTGTCTTCACAGCTGAAGGTAAGCAAATCTCAGTGTTACCAGTAGGGAACAAATCAGAATTAGAGGAACAATCCACACCTGTGGGACTGTCAGGCATGAATTCTATCTCCCTCCCCACTCGGCATAGACCAGTCGGGACAGAGGCGAATTCCCCTGAACATTCTCACAGGAAAGAGCATGAGTTAGAAGGCGGAGGATACACATCAGATGAATTATGTGTTGTAGATGCATCTCCTCTACGGAAGACGCTCACGCCAGACGGCACGCCTCCACCCACTCCATCTCCTGTTACCTCTACCCTGAAGTTAGCTACCATTAAGCTGCACAAACTCACTGACAAGCTGCCCATAGAGTCGTCCCAGCATTCCGGAGCCACTAAGCCATGGATTAGTACCTTCACTCAACAAGCCCG
The DNA here is from genome assembly GCA_935421135.1 of Bugulina stolonifera. Classification (NCBI taxonomy): domain Eukaryota; kingdom Metazoa; phylum Bryozoa; class Gymnolaemata; order Cheilostomatida; family Bugulidae; genus Bugulina; species Bugulina stolonifera. The sequence goes on from OW285196.1 coordinate 14,783,575, forward strand.
AGACGACTTGGCTAGAAGGAGTCAACCTAACCTCAAATGTGCAAAGTGTGGCTTCTCCGGCACCCTCAAGAGACTGAACATTCACATTTGGCAGCACTTTGCCCGCTTCTACTGTCGCTGCGGACGCAGCTCAGTTAGCCGTGATGCTCTAGGCCATCACTTCAGTCGGAGATCCAGTATCTGTGGGAAACGTCTCTTCCTCACGGACGGGCCTAGCTATGGGGCCCTCATGGAATGGTGGGGCGTAAAGGATCCCCCACCATTTCTACCATGTCGTCCTACTATGGACGGACAGTCGGGGACAAATAAACCAGTCTATTTGCCTAGTTCCTCCTCCACAAGGAAGCGACCTCCAAAGAGACGGCACAGCCCATCTCCAGAATAGACCCCCGACTCCGCACCTTCTGATGCTACCTCCTCCTCTTCCTCGTCGCCTACCACTCCTGCTGGACCTTCTCCCTGGCGACCTCCTGCTAGTACCTCCGCAGTAAGTGTCGGCCCCCCTGGCCGACGCGGACGTCTACCCTCTTGGAAGACAAGGCCTGCTCCAAGGAAGAGTATGCCTGCTCCTCAGTCAGGCCCTCTCTACGAAGGCTCTCCACCCAAGGTCTCATGTGCAGCTTCTTGTACAGTTTCTCCGACTCTACTGATCGAGCCACTGCAGTCCAGGCCCACACTAGAGGTCTCACCGCACCGCTCTCCTTATACACCTGCCAGGGACCTACTCCGAGCCACTCCAGACTCTCCTGCCGTCCAGTCCCCACCTCCTGCATCTCCTGTACTAACTCAGCCGAATGCCACACGTCCTGCATCTCCGGATCCGTCGTTCATGCAACAACTTGCTGAACTCAAGCCACGGATTCACTACCTTGCCAGCCGTCAACAGGTGGGAGACACTCTACGCCAACATCTGGAACCTCTCTATGCTCGAGAAATAGCTCTTCGTGAACTAGCCAACCAGCATCTAAACCACCCCCGGCAACTCCAGCTTGTACAAGCAGACTTGGATATAGTATCCAGAGAATCTACACTGTACCGTACCCTCCTTAACTTGACACTAGAGACACCCATGACCTAGTGTGAGGGGGCTATGTGATGGTACGCCCAGTCGTATCTTACATCTGACACTCATTATTGTGTGCATACATGTATATATCTGCTTGTACTTTACTCTTATATTGTTGTGTATAATTATATGATTATATCTAAGTCTTTTAATGCCTTTTATACCCATGTACAGAGGCCCGACCTCTCAGAATCCATTGATATTCATTTTGTACATGAATTGGACCATTATAAGCAACTTTTGTAGAACCCGACCTATTTTGGGTCGGCCGTCGGGCTTCCGGCGGCCATCTTGTTGCGCAACTTCCGGACGACCACACGTCGTCTTTTCCCGACGTCACGTCGGCCGGAAGTCCTTATACTATATAAAGGGCACTGTTTTACTGTTCATTGTCTCAGTCTACACTTGGCTTTCAATAAAGACACATCTATACTTGATACAGGGACTTTCTCTTCCTTTTACTAGGTCATTCGCTTTGCGAACCGCCTACTAGGTTGAACTACTCTCTTTCACTGTATAGTCTGAAGGTCGGACTTGAGATCAGATGGGTCGTCTTTGGTAGTATTTGGGCTACTGAGACCGCTCGATCTTTCATGTAATGCGAAGTCCTATTACCACTCATAGGCACTTCATTTCTGGGTCGATAGTCGTCCAGGGACGACCGCACCAAATCACAGAAACCATTACAATAGATACATTATACATGTACGACTGAAGTAGAGTGTTCTAGATGTAGATATACGTTCCGACTCACCTCTGTTTTCTGCAGTATAATGGATGCATGAGTACGTGGACTGACTCCAACACCTACTTCTTGGGTTAGTGGAACTTCGTAATGGTTGTGGAAAGTCAGCTGTTAAACAAACACATACGCGTACATGCATAAATTTAACTGCTAACTAAAACAATATCTTGTATACCTGAATACCTGAATCTTCCAGCCCACATCCATAATATACATAAATAACATTTTATTGAAGATGAGTGAAATATGCTCATGGTGTCATATAATACTAACTCACAGAAAAACCTTCAGATTCCGAATTGGGTCCAGTTGTGTATTCATTGAGATTTGTGTTTAAAATGAATCTAATTCCACCAGTTTTGCCGGCATATGTTGCGTTCAGAGTTCCTTCAGAGTTGAACTGGTAGCAGTAACCTGTAACAGCAGCATACACATACGCATACGCATACGCATACGCATACGCATGCGCATACGCATGCGCATACGCATACGCATACGCATACGCATACGCATACGCATATACATACACATACATGTACACATACATGTACATGTAGTACTAAAGAGACATTTAAACCTCTGAGATGCCGAACTAGATTGAGATCTTCATGTAGCAGCATTTTACAATGTACATACATTTATTATATGAAATAAATCATTTAAATAATAATTATAAATACCTGCAATGCTATTGTAACATTTCAATTTTATCTTTTCATAATAGAGAAATGAAACCTTGTCTAATAGAATCTAATCTAACATAAGTAATATCCATGTTATGCTATCAGCATGTACCACAGATACATGTAGATACTGAAGGAGCAGAGCAAAATTTATTTTCACAATTTTATAATTGTGATAGTTTGGTTGTTAGGGATGGGTACACTGTGCTCAAATTGGAGGGCGCTTCAGATCAGAATCTTCAACTGATTCAATCCCTATAGACATTTCCTTTATAATATGAAACTGTCACTGAAATGTATCGACTACTATGATAGTATTATAATAACACAAGTACATACATAATACATGTACATGGAAATAATGCATGTAAATTTACGCAAGTATAACTGCCTATTCTCTGTTCTAGTTTACCTCCATCAGTGGGTACAGTGATGAACACATCTGTACAATTCACTTCCTCTCCAAAGATGGCGCATTCAACAACCGACTCATGCAACTGGTGTGCTGCGTCTTTTAGAAATGATTCTGTGTCCTCTTCAGCAACAAACCATTCATATTGAGGAAGACTCCAGTTATATCTGCAAAGTAACAAAATGACAACAAATGTGATGATAAAGTAGTGATGAAAATTATGTAAATGTTAGCTAGCAGTTATTTCTGATGACTTGGAAATAAACTTGCGGCAACCATGGATGTGTACTAGTATAGTAAACAACGTGAAAGCGCTTTGCCAGATTTAGTCAGTATATAGCTTTAGCTACAAAACACTTCATGTGACTAGTAACACCGTAAGTCAGCAATGTATGAGGAGCAGCGATAGGCTAAGAACAGGAAGTAGAAACACGAGATAGAAGGCTGGACGAGATTCATTCAAGAGCTAGTATTAAAGGGAGTAAGACAGGAATAGATTGATTACTATAAGGTGAGCACACACAAATAACTTACAAGAGAAATATACATGTGGCCCTAAATATACATAGCCCTAAATATACATGTAGCCCTGAATATACATGTAGCCCTAAATATACATGTAGCCCTAAATATACATGTGGCCCTAAATATACATGTAGCCCTAAATATACACGTAGCCCTAAATATACATGTAGCCCTAAATATACATGTAGCCCTAAATATACATGTAGCCCTAAATCTACATGTAGCCCTAAATCTACATGTAGCCCTAAATATTCCGAGTTGCGCTGCACCCAGACCAACCCTGTGGAATAGAATATGCGTCAAGAAATCTGTTGAATTTCCTCCTAAAATAGCAAAAAAGTTTTTTTTTGTAGGCCTACTGCCTCTTAGCTAAATACTGAAAAAAGAAAATCTTCATTTAATTAAATTTCAATGCGTTACTACCTCAACTAGATTAACACAACTTACTTATCCATGGATGGCGCTCGGTTCTGATTATTATACAAATCTTCCATTATTTCAGAGAGAGCGTCAGTTCCCAAAAGAGAAGTTGCATATTGAAGTGCTGATAACTTCCATAAGTTGTTGTTGCAAATAGTTATAGTAGGAAACTGCAGAAATGAAGAATTTGGGCGTAGTTTCACGTTGGCATGCAACAAAGTAGTGAGTAATGCTGGTGATTGCCTACCATAACATTGAAACAGAGATAGAGAAAAGCAGTGATATAACGTTACCTCTATGATTTGTCAACCATTTTGCATGAGAGTTTCAGTAAAATAGAAGGGGAGGTGAATTATAGGTATGTAAAGATTATTAGTGGATTTGTTGTGGATGTACATATACGAATTGTCAAATTATCGAATGTTGAACCAAATTCAATAAAATACTCAATTGTCAGAAACCTACAATGGGTGATCCAGCTGTCATAACAGTTTCTGGAATATTACATGTATGATGTCTCACTGCGCAGCACTGTTTAGCATTACAATGATATGCAATCCACTAGTAAGTTGCAATCTGATACACTGGCTATATCATGAATTACCAGTTCTTCTTGCAACAGCTATGACTTTTGTTTCAAGATATACACATGTAGAATGATAGAAAATCAATGTTTACTATGATCAGTTAATCTGTAGACTAAACTAACTCACAGGAAGTGATTCTGTCTTTTCCAATGTAATCTTGGTATTCAGTGGTCTGGTGACATAGACATGAAGGAAATTATAGGCAGCACCACAGAAGTAGGTCACACTGCCAAGGATTAATAACAGCCAGGCAATTCTGCAAAAATAGGCAACAAAGCATTGACAATAATAAAGTGGTGTTAGTTAAAGCAGAGTTGGTAACTAGGAGATGCAGGTAAGGCTGGATGTAAATTGTAAATGTACATGTCGAAACTATGAGCTGTAGATGTCTAAGATATGCATAGTAAACATCTTATCTATGGTTATACTTTTTAAATAATATACAGTGTCAAGTAATACAGTGCGTCACACAAGTACCTTCTTCCCATGTGATATGTTTTCATGCTAAGATATCTCACACCATGCATTGATGATTCCTGTGTAAAGGTATATAGTGATCTAGTTGTGTCCGCCTCATCCTCCACGGCAGACATGTTAGTCGTCAATCTATAATACAAAAGGAAGCTGAAGTGCAGTTTGACAAACATTACAATGACGTCCTCCAATAGAGGTTTGGTAGCAAAACACATCAATAAAATTCAATATTGCATGGTACGGTAGTCTAAATTCCTACTCTCACATGTAATTAATAAATACTCTGGAATAGCAGGCTAAATATATTATATAATATATAACATATTTAGTCTGCTATTCCAAAATAATTGTTATATTAAATTTTAATATAACAATTATTATGTCAACGAATAGGCACTGTAACATAAATAATATTCCTTAGGACTGAGGCTAATCATACACAATGGCTCGTGCAAGTATACATCCAACTGTTATGAAAATCGGGTTTTCGTGACCCTGTATTCACACCGCATGGCCTACATATATGTAGGTGGGTGTAGATTATTTGTGTTATCATAACATTACACACAATTCAGATATAAATGTAGTTAAAAATCAATAAATATGTAACTAATGAAGCTGTTTGCGCTTCAGCTACAGTGTGACAGTTAATCTAGGTAAATAAAATTTATGCTACTATCTACATGTACATTTACATTTACTTGCAGAAATCTATTTTATGGCATCATGTTGCAGTATATCACATGTATACACACTTTGGGCGGGACTTTAAACCTGCATTAGTTTTTGATTTCAGATGGAAATAATATGAATATACAGTAAAACTACGACATGTTTGTGGGAGGCATACTTTACTACATGTACATGTAATATGTATACATCGTACATCGTACATCGTACATCGTACATCATACATCGTACATTGCAAATCACCCACCGCGCATCACACACCGCGCATTGCGCATCGAGCATCACGCATCGCGCATTGCGCATCGCACATCGCACATTGTACATTGTGCAAAACAATGTTGTGCTAGTATGTGTGCCTCATGAACTATAAAATATAACATATAATATTGCAGTTACATACATTGTAATTTCATGCATGTACATGATATTGTATACATCGCATATTATAGGATATAAATGAATTGTTGAATAAAACCAGAATCATTTTTAAACAATAATATTATTATTACGTGTAATACTCACTGTGAATTTGGATTGTTGAATTTTAGAATGCGAGAACCTGGAAAAATGGCTTCATGCACAGACAGTTTGCACTGCAATAATGACCAATGATTATCAGTTACATGTAAGTAGATGGCTACTTGATCCCAAGGGTAGCTCTTGTTTCCCTTTCACATACATGTATATCCCCTGCTACTCCGTTCTTCCTGTACTTGAGATTATATTGCAGTGAATTTCCTGAGAAAAAGTAGAAATATTATACTACAGTGTTATTCAAGTGCAATGATTTTGTTAGAAAAGCCGACTGCGCTTCATTTGAGGATGACTAAGAACAAAAGCATACAATGCTAAATTTTATTGATTAGCACATACCACAGTAAATATACACTGTATTACATGTATATGACATGCATTTACATGTACATGTATTTACATTGGTTAACGTACCAACTAAATTAGATCTTATACACAGAACGGTTGCAGCATTAGAGCATCTTCCTGAATTATGAAAAGTTTTGTGAAGTTAGTCAACTAAAGTGTACATGCATTCTAAGAGTTTAACAAAACCAATATTTCTAGAGAAATTGAGTAGTTACAAAAATCTTCTATAAACAACCATACTTTGTTTGTTTTCGCTGTTTTTTAATTGTTGGGTCACTTTTTATCTATTCTGATTTTATCCACTAAAGCACCACAAACGTATTCAAGTACTTTTGTAGATTTCTAGTCTAGTTGAAATATACATGTACATGTAGTATGTATGTGCATGTACATTGTGTAGTATATAGCATTTTTTACATGTACATGTGTATGTACATGTACATGTACATACACTTGTGCATACACGTATGTAAAATATTATGTATATGTGCACTATATATATATTTTTAATGGCGATTTCTGACAACAACTTAGGTGGAATGTAAAACACACTGTATTAGATTTGGCCCTGTAAGAGTACATCTAAGACAAAGCTTTGTAAATGCATAAGGAAAGCTACGCAGGCATTTTCCTAGCTATGCTGGGGTTTATGAAGAAAACTACAATATAGATGCTACTTTGTTTTCACTACTGAACTTTCTTTTAATCATTCTAGTATACACTTTTATTTTACTGTTACATAACAATCAATCATCTAAAAAACGTGAAGTTATCAGAAGTCAAAACGGTTTGAATTCCACTCAATCTACTTAGTCATAGTTTTGGTTATTCCTAGACACACAAACTCCTCATCGACCAAATGGCTGACAATAGTCCAAATAGCAATTCCAGTTTTTTTGAAACTTTGAACAGGATACCGAGTATATCTATCTACCCGTATGGACGGATTCATGATGCTGGAAATAGATGCGTCACAGAATACAAGCTGTTGGATTCTGATAGCTCCTATGTGATTGGTTTCATAACTGCTGAGGAGACCAATCAGAATATCTTTCTATTAGATGCAACGGGTAAAAAGATAGGAGAGGGTACAGGCGGTCTATTTCCGGATGATTTAAGGGAGTCTAGCTCCATTACTAGAGGTAACTTTGCCATCAATACTATGGCAGATAGTCAACCTTGTGTAACTGCTACAATGTCGGATACGGAAATTCAATACGAAATTGAGGTTGAACAATCACGAATACCCGTATCCTATACTTCAGTAGAAATACTTGGTTTTGCTGCAAGGGTGCTCTACCAGGAACCGGGTGGTTCTGGAAACATATTCGGGTCATCTGCATTTAAAGATGATGCAATTTGTTGTCTTTTCAACACAAACTCCAAATATCTCAGAATTTATGAAAAGGTTCTGCTATTAATGTACACATTCCGAGCCTACTACTTAGTATTTCAAGCCTACAGGTTTCCAATGCCAAATATCTACCCCCATATATCCGTATGTGACAAATATTCCTCCCTGAGAGACCTGCATGTATTGACGGATATAATTTTGTGGCCAGCTTGCACCTTAGACACGGATCTGAAGATGTGTATCTACATGTATCTACATCCTGGATAGTGCAACACAGAAGATAGTACTAGTCTCTGAGTACCTTCCCAGAACACGACAAATATTTCTAAAAAACGTGTATGGAGAGACTTTGTTCAGATTTGAATGGTATAGGGAGAACAGACAGGTTACAACTGTCGTGATGACTAATAGTGGACTTCATATTGGTACATTTCACAATTTCAAGAATGGCCGAGGGCCTCGATCCAATAAATCTGCCCCTATACCCATTATGGACTCTAGCGGGATGCAGCCAAAAATCTTTAGTGCAGTTCCATATGAATCAGAGTTTTATTCAAGTATATTTGCTGAATATTTCAAAATTAAATCATACAACTTTAAAATAATGTCAACCAAGGGTGATGGTCGATTATTGGCTCGAATTTTTATACAAAACTACCTGCCTAGGATGTCAATTGCTGTTCCAGATGTTGTTCCAGGAAATCACAAACTATTGCTTATCTCACTAGCATGCTCATTGGCTGTTCATCGGTACAGACTTCCTATGAGGCTCCTACCAGAAATGCATAACGTTTTTAGCGGTATAAATATGACAACTATTCCTAGCAATCCTCAGTTTGGTCACGATGAGGAGCGGTCACAAAACTCACTCTGACTCTTTATGTCTAGTAGCTTAGAATATTACTGTATTTCTTGTGTTGCTCTATTCCGGATTATTCTAAACTTAATTCAAATATTTAACACTTGTCTCAAGACAGAGATTTCATGGTTTCAACCATTATTGTAATTTTCACTTATTTTACTCTATCTACATGCTTCTAAGAGATACGAAATAAAATAAACTTTACTTGTAATCAAGACACTTCATACTGTGCCCTAGTATAATGTAGAAATGTTCCAAGCTTGTCTAAGCATGTTTACAATAATATGTACTTTTACAAGCAATCTAGTGATGTTATGCCCAAGACCTTACAAAGGTTAATGAAGATACTGCATGACCACTAAACAACATGTTTAATAAATTCAAGATGTAATGCTGCACTAACACTGGTATGAAATTGTTTAGTAATTTTTTTCATAGGCAGCATAAATAATTGGAGTAAATATGCAGTCACTGCTAAAGGTGATGTGCAATTGACCACAGTAACAGCAAAAATAAGCTGATGGCTATATTTAGGATCAGGTCAGTAATTACTAAGCATATTACAATATTTATTGTTTTAGTGTGCTAGAAGAAGATCCTGGCAATGACATAAGGGAAAACATAATATGCTGAATGAATGGTTCAGATTGCTATAATACCCAGATAGCAGTGTGTGATGTAAATGAGTCATTCCTCTTGTACCCCTGGCTCAGTATCGAGCAGAGGAAGGTTAGGCCAGTGATGTCCAGTGTATAGTCTCTTTTTTTTGTTATGATCTCTTTATAGCCAAGAAACCCATTATTTCCATCCAATGATATTGCTAAGATTATAATTGTCCCCTCTAGCTATAATAATGAAACTACACTAAGGACATATTCTTCAAGTTTAAGGTAAATTGAATTATGTATTGTTTTATTGGCAAATAATTTTTATCCTTCTTTCGGTTGTCTTTAAATTACCAACCCATATTAGTGTTTATTTTTTCAAGTTTTAAATTGTTCATCCATTTCATCTGGATTCCACAGCAACAGCTTTAGCTGGAAAGACAATTTCTCTGCTCCCTCTCCCAAATATTACTCTACTTTCTTTCTATTTTATTAACCTTCTTTGAAGAGAGTAAATTTGTGGAGGAAGAAGAACTATTCAGAAGACTGACATCTAGAGTCGTACCTTTAATATCTATTTCACCAACAGAGTCTGCAGTTGGAATCTCTCCGATTATCAGGGGAATGCTTTCGTCATTTAACCTATTGGTACTTGCTAGCTCTGACCTATTGGCACCTGCTAGCTCTGACCTATTGGTCCCTGCTAGCTCTAACCTATTCATACCTGCTAGCTCTGATCTTTTGGTACCTGCTAAGATTTTTTCTCCAATTTTCTCTCCCAAAAGTTTACTACTTTGCACTTTCACAATCTGTTTGGATGACTGGGTTTTCTTTGATGATTTGATACCAGAAGCCTTTCCTTTCACAGTATTTTTCGTTTTTGGTTCTGCAGTTTTGCTTGCTTTGCTTCCAACCTTTTTAGGTATTTTTTTGTTTTCTTTCTTGGTTTTCTTCGATGTGTGAGTTCTGCTTGCTGTTTTGTCCTTTGAAACTTCATTCATCCATGGACTGAGCGTGTAGTGGTTATCAAGTGGCTCCTGTGCCCCGCTTGGTACTCCATCAACTATAACTTTCGAAGTTTGATTTGAAGTAAGGCCTGATTGATGTACAAACATGGGGGTCGATAGATTACCACTAAATCTTCTGAGACTTCTATACTTTGGTTCCTCAGAGATGCTGCTAAACTCTTCTACAAGATTTTGGATTTTGTGGTGTTTCGGGGGAGTTGAAGTCAATCTCTGTTCATAACTTTTTTCGTGATTAATATCTATGAAAACACTGGGCACTGAGGCATGGTCACCTGCTGGTAATTCTGATATTCTTTCTTGCCCTGGTTCTAGCTGAGATGCATTATTGGCTACAATGAGTGCTCCTGTATGTTTATTAGTCTCATTTTTCTCATCTTCAAAGGTTGATCTTGGAAAATTTTGCTCTGAATCTTTGGAATTGATGGCATCTTTCCAATATGATCTCTCTATTTGCATTTCAGTATTTTCTTTACTTAGACATGTGCATCCAGAAATGAATAATCCAATCTGTAACATGACATACATTTTAGAGAAAGTAAATCACTTATATTTTTATGCAAAAATCTATCTTGAAACCAAGATTTACTTAATTGACAAGGTACGAGTGTACAATCTCCATCCAACTTGCAGCAATATATCATGTTCGCAGTGTAAATAATTTAGATGAATAACTCCTTATATCAAAACATAGGCCCGATATCAAACACAAATGTACATGTACATACACAAACTACAAGGATGAACACGACTAATACAGAGAATGGCAGGTTTCCCTCCGGTGGTATCTGCACACGTTTTTTCTCTAACCGACTTTTATTTGTCTCCTCTATCGAACAATTCACAATTCTTATTACTTTCAAAGCAGGATCTGAAGTACTGATTAAAGTACTTTGTGAAATCACAGTACTATTAATGGTGGACTGTGAGTGAGTACTGGTAACTAATTCGATAGTAGTAGTAGTATTGGGTATAGATGAAGAAGAAACTGTAGATGTGCTGAAAGCGCTGGATGTAGTAGAGGCAGTGGTGGTGGTGGTTGAGGCATGTAGTGATGTACTTGTAAATGGTTCACTTGTGGTAGTAGTCATGGGTAGAGTTGTCGTAGTGGGATCAGTGGTAGTCTCTGTAGTTGCTTTTATTGTTGTAGACTCAGGAATGTAGTGTAAGACTCCTAAATAGACACATGAACAAACTCAGTTTCTTTGGTTGATTAACAAGTCTCGCTCATTAATAATAATATTCAATTATTTTTATCTATTATTTACTATCAATTATTATTATTTAATTATTATTTACAATTATTTAACTAGCTTTCCAACATCTTGTCACCATACCTACTTAAACCACTACTGTCTCACCATTCAATATTTGCAAAGAATACTGGTCATCTTATTTCATGAAGATTGATGTGCTGTTTGTCTTTGTAAACCTAGTGGCAGCCAAGATAAACTCATTTGAATATTGGCTATTATGACCTCCATTCAGCATTGAGACCTGTTAAGTTCCTATGGCTATGCCTGTTCTAAGTCTATACTTGTAACTTATGTACTTAGGTAAGCTACTAACATCAAATAGCCCAGTAATCTTATTCAGCCAACACTAGCTGTCATTCTATAAATAACTCTTGTGCACAGTGATGAATAAGTAAGTTAGGGTCATGCCCACAAAAAACAATGCAATGCATTGCAAGTCCTATGGCTATCTCTGTAGCACAGTTTTATATTAACTGCTTGAGAGCTTTCAAAATTCCCAGCATAGGCTGATTGAAGGTGAAATCAGCCAATATTAAAATAGGGTTTTCTTGGCAGCTGCTAGGTTACCAAAGACAAACAACACATCAATCTTGCTGAAAAAGGATGGACAAGATTATTTGAAAATATTGAATGGTGCGACAGTAGTGGTTTAATACGATATCAAGAGAATTGTGATTAAAACAGTGGTTTGAACTGCACATAAATCTACCTGTGAGATGGACACGCATAGAAGAGTGCACTTGAACATGGCCTTCACCAACTACTGATGGTGAAAGTAATCTGAGATTCAAAGTGTCATGCTGAGTATCCTCCTTAACAATCTGTCTTAAATCTAAAGTTCTCGTCTCTGCAGTTATAACATTCATTTGTTGTATTATACTGTAACATTGATATTCTCTAATATATTAGAAGTTAACAATGAAGAAAAGGTATAATTATTATTATGTAATATTTTACCAGAAGAAATGGTGCTGTTTATCCATTGGGATCCATTCTGAAATCCAACTTCAATCATGTAAGTCTGAGCTTTTCTCTGACATTTCAGGTGACAGTCTGGTAAAATTTCTGCGAACCAGGTCAGAATTCCTTCACCACCATACAGGATATGAAATTTGTACAGGTTCTCTTCTTGAATCCTAGACATTGAACAAAGAATCTTAATAGAAATCATTTCACTATTATAAAATATAGTACAGACATTATTAATTTGAATTTAAATTCTATTGAGAATTGAACAGTACAAAATAGACTGACTGTCATTTTAATCTGTGACTACCATAGGCATAATATGAAGATTTGTCAATATATTCCACGGATAATTTCAAAACTATTTGTGCAGCACTCTAGCCAAAGCAAGTTAAGTACATACCAACATATCTTTAAATTATGTTAGACTGCACACATGGCATTTTCAGCTTTACATATCGTGCAATGCATTGAAACTTGGCTAACTACTCAGGTAAAGATAACTTACGTTTCGTTAAACCCTTTATCTTCACAAGTCAAACAGTGTGTTGATCTGTTAGAGGGAATCAGATAGTCCGGACATTTCTCTGCACACTTCTCTCTCATTTGAAAGTTCTTGCATTGATTACAGTCTGTGTTCAACTATAACATCAGAGTGTAAAGCGAGTTTTTGCTGGAAATCAATGCTAAACAATATCATGCTTGTCTACGTTCTCTCCATTAGAATTCATGTTAGTGTATATCAGGAAGCAGAAAGCATTTTACTAGTATGGGACAAATTATTTTTCTATATAAGCACGTTTAGCTCATCTTGTAGCCTTACACATTCCATTCACAGTATTAGTTGTTGCTCATGCAGCTCAGTAACGATACTATCATTAATATAGCTAAAGCAGCTTTGATGTTCATTACAATTGGCATTGAGAATCCAGCAACCAAATTATATGACGATGTCTACACACTCACTGGTCCACTACATCCTCCTACACACTGATCATGACATGGTCCACACTGATTGGTTCCTTTATAGACATCTAGACTACCACAATCAGGTACACAAGCTCTACCCATCTGGTAGTTCTTACACATTCTACACTCAGTTGGAGCTCCAGGAGGACATGGTAAACACTCACTGTTAGTAGTACCAACACAGTCTACTGCACATTCACTGTGACATCTCGGTGCTGCTGAAAATTACATGTGCATTGTATAAGCACTCCAAACCTATTGATCATAATGAGGTATTGTTTTAATTCTAATTCCATTCCTTTCAATTTTCTCCCTCATGATGCGATACTCTTTTCTCTACTTTGACGAGCTAAATGTAAAGCCAGGTTATATACCATGTACAATTATACATGTATGCTAGACCAACATCAGAACCAGTCAACTGTCAGTCAACCCCAGTCATTATACGTTGATATGGAGATGAGTGAAATTTGAAGAACTTAAGACTGCTATATTTACCTGATGAGCAAGCATACTGTTCAATAACATCTTCACCATCAAAGAGAGTATTTAGAGAAAGGTTAACATTACTTTGTGATGGTAAACACAGGTTTGGTGTACTCATATACATATCACCTTTGATGTCCACGACTTCATCTAGGTTTAGGCTAAGCAAACTTGGCAGTTGAACCACTAAAGCGTATGACCTACAACCAATAGTAGAATTAACCAATTAAACACACAGGGTTCTTGTACTCCACGGGCGCAAGCATATTATTTAAATAATTTGTTTATTTAGTAGACTTTTACCTGCTACAAATACTGACAGAGTAATCAGGACAGAGTGCTGAACTCCTCCAATCACCATCTCCTAATATTAGCCTAAGGTTTCTAAACATGGACAGACTGGTAAAGGTTGCAGTTCCTGGTCCGCTCCTTATTATGAGAGAACCAGAAATCTCTTTGATAGTACCAAGTCTTTCATACAACTCGTCGTTTGCCCTCGGTGGCACAGAAGCTATAAGAGAAAAGCATGAATAAATAATGTATAATATCATACCTGGAAGGTAGCAACATATCTATTATAGGTTTAGTATATATTACTGCATGAGAGAGTCTAATAATTCCTCCTACATGTATAATAATTCTGCACCAATTACATGTAAGTATTGTTTTTGAAGTATAAACTAATTCAATGTTGAATATCTAACTCAAGAAGGCGTCATGTGGACATGCTACCATGCAAACAATGTATTATTTAACTTAAGAGTCATTAGCTTCTTTATGTAATCTATCAAAATACTCTCCAAACACTTGGTAATTATTTTTTATTCATGTGCTGCATGTACCTGTTCTCTAAAAATAGTTGCAGTCAGATTCCAAAAATCTTCGCCTAAATGGAAGCATTAGAGGTGACGGAACTACTTTACTAGCCTTGGGGCAAGATTGTATGATGAGCTAATTTTATGCATGTTGGTTCTTCAACTATACAATATGGCCAATGCTAACCGATGGCTCTGGTGTGAAAATCAAATAGAGTAACTAAAGGGATAAACAGGACTTACTGAATGCTAGTACTACATGACCTTTCACATGTGTACAATCTTTCTCTATGCTCATGTAGTTATTCTCACTGTATACTGTGTTTCCAAAGTCACAATATTTATCACAAACTCCATCACATCTGGTACAGTTTCTCCATCCATCTGGTTGGTAACCATTCAGGCATTCAGGTACACATGTGTGGTTGTGTATAAAGAATCCCACTAGAAATCATTGTTTAATTACCGATATTAGCCTCTATGTACAATTAGAGGTTTATTATTCAGATGATGTCTTTGAGCTATTATTGATAGTTAGAGCCCTTACTGGTACTCACGGCTTTTCTCCTCATATTTGTATATTTCTACTTCTACCAAATAGGCGATGGATCCCCATGATATTGCAAACTGCTTTAGGTATGGATGGTTCTCCGGTTTTGGAAGAAGATCACATGACTTTACCACATATCGATGAGACTCAGCAGTACTTAACCGACAGCACCTTGGCCAACCATTCGTAGCTACATTAGCTGACGGTGTGAACTCAGCATTGGCATATCTTGATATGCTGACTAACTGTCCATTTATATTTCCCCCTTCAAAATATTAGAACAGGCTAAATGTTTATGTGTGGGTTCCAGTCTACAAGCATTGTTTCTAAATGGTGCACTAACGCATAAGTACGTACGTGTGACTAGATCGGTGTCCAGTAGAATATGTATAATTATTCTTGCAAATCAGAAGTTGTTACGGCAGTGTGAGTCAAACTTGGAGAGACAATGAGGATGAGTATCATCATCAAACTATAGTTCTTTCAGTATTGTTAGTATTAATAGTGTAAACCTTGGAGTTTTAAATGCTACCTTAGGCATACAGCACAACAAAGATGTTACACTGAATACATACAATGTTCTGTGCACTATAACATACCTGTAGGTTTAGTATATATTACAGCATGAGAGAGTCTAATAATTCTTCCGATCTTAATTCTACACCAATTAACTGTTATTGTTGAAGTATAAAATTGAGACGACACCATTCCATCTACAATCTTGCTTCTTAAATCTCTTCCCTGATTCCGATAGGTCTCTTGGTTTAAAGCCTCATTCTTTTCACCTGCATATCATAAGCTATGTCACCTGCATATCACCTGCATTTCACCTGCATATCACCTGCATATCATAAGCTATGTCATGTGATTTGCACACCATGGTGAGTCTTTTTAAACGTAAATACAATAATATAGAGCTCAATGACACAATGGAGAACCTCATCATACTCACCAAATCCAAATGTGTCGATACGGGTAAGCTGGCTCAGAGTGGCACTCTCTTTAGCCTTGATTCCTAGAGAATTAATCAGTCTTGCTCTCTCGCCTTGTGTACACCTCACCAAATATTGCGCTGGGATATATCTGTAACTGAAGCTACACAAATCCCATCTAGCCATGTTAGCATTTGGAGGGCCAGAGGTTTTTTCAAATATGTCTACACTGTTGGTGTAAAAATCTGTATACTCTGTGACATATGAATCTGCCAAATAGTAGAATACAATTAAGAAGTTGGTTACTAATTTTGAAATTCAATTATTGAGTGAAATCCTCCTGTAAACACTTTAACACGCCAGTTTAAACCTTCAGCCACAGCTCACTTGACTTCCACCCTCTGTTTATTTACAATGTAGCTGATAGAGAATTCCTCCTCCATAAGTTCAAAGGTATCACAAATCATTCATTTGTGATAGTTTTTTGCATGCTTTTAAAGTCAGGTGACAAATTGGTAATATTGCATGCAGCTCAATATATACATAAATTTGCCTTTAATACTACAGTTCACATAATTATGTAACGTGCAGACTTACTGCCAGCTGATCCTTCAGAAGGTCTGTTGCTATACATTATTGCATAGTAAAATAAGACCAGCCGATTATATTCCACTGCCAGCCAGTAATCAGTGCCTCTGTTGAAGATTGCAATAGATCTCATTTGTCCATTGGCTGATATAGCAACACTCAAGCTTGCAGAGGATCCAGTATCTTCAACATCAAACTGTGGCAGCTCTTCTGTTTATATAGGAAGCAACATACACATTGATACATAGGCTTATTACCAGCAGCAACATTGTAGCGAATCAAATTCTTGTTTGGATAGGATAGCATAGCGTTCATCTAATATAATATGAAGGTTATATTATCTGAAACTTTTGTAGATGAAACTACATGTACTTGAATAAAATTGTGTAACCTCACCAGATTTGTTATTTCTGGCACACCTACCTGGACATGTTTTTAGGCAATACTTTCTGTACAAGACATATCCACGAGAATATGTGGGTATACAATCTGTAGAGTCCATATTCACAAACTCACACTTTGGTATGCAAGTACCGTTCACATCAGAGAAGTGAGTGCATTCCGCGTACTAAATGAATGAAATTAAAATGTTACCTGCACAGTCTTACATGAGTGTAGAGTGTCTACCTCTGAAAACTAGCGGGAATTTTGTTGAATGTGCATCATGATTATTAGTATTGTTGGGTGAACCCCCAAATTCAACTTTGACACGGTCTATTTTCTCTCATTATTTTCATTTAAATTATCTATCTGCTGTAGCTCAGTATACGTGAACATGGAAACAGTTGTGACTCATCTGTATGTTCAAAGAATTGTTGCTATAGACGGTTTTTGATTGACATGCATGTAGCAGTGAGATTGCCAATTTACATTGTATTGTTCGCGTATACATATATGGTTAGTAACCTTAATATTACCCTGAAACAGTTCCCGACTCCAGAACCTCTGCATCCACCAGAACATTCTGTAGAACAACACTGAGTGCCTCCTCTACCAAAACATCCATTAGTACAACTGGAACTACAGTCATCTGTTATTAGCTGACACTCATCAGCAGCTGGTCCCCAGCAGTTCCCGTCACAGTTAGAACTACAGCTTCCTGTAACATTCAGATCATCGGCCCAGTTTGGAAGACATCCTCACATTGTATGGAATGGAAATGGAATATTATGTTTTAATCATCCAAAGTGAGCGACCTAATATTATATTATTACATTGATGTCAGTAGTTAGTCATTATTCACACGTTTATCAATTAGTTTTCTACTACAAATTTAATATGTTTAATATGCTACTCTTAAGCTATTTTTTAAATCAATTATCTTTTCAATTATAAATTTTCTCATTACATGTATAACTATCATTGTAAAATGAAAACAGTTTGAAGTTCAGACTATTTGAGTTAAAAATAATCTAAGAGACATATTTCATAAGCCATAGCAATCTTACTTTGACAAGGGTTAGGAGATACATTCGCTCTCTGAGTGCTCAAATTCGTAAACAGTTTTGCAGTGTTCAGATTGTTTACATAGCAATCCTGAGAGTCAATAGATATGCTGCCCTCTTCAACAGCTAAAATATTATAATAATATACCCTCATTATTGACACCATGGGGATACATGTACATCAAATTCCTTGATTCTCTACTGCCAGTAGCTCCCGTGCATCAAAGAGCTAAAATTCAGTGCTTTAACACGAAGTATACAGCCTCGGATCAAACAAATTTAATCTGTTTTTTCACACAAAACGAGCACCCTGAAGAAATACCCTACATAATAAACACTTTTAGCTGCTCAATATTGGCTAGGATTCATAACCTGGTAGCCAGAACACATGATCTGGTAGCCAGAACACATGATCTGGTAGCCAGAACACATGACCTGGTAGTCAGAACACATGATCTGGTAGCCAGAACACATGATCTGGTAGCCAGAACACATGACCTGGTAGTCAGAACATATGACCTGGTAGCCAGAACACTAAGTCTTATTCTCTTCATACTATCATGAGGTAACCTTCTAATGTCAGAACATCACTAATCCATATTATATTTACTTGGAGCTGCTTATTTTAGTTGTACAATATTACACCCTTACCTATCCTGCACTTACTTTTACCCGTATGTGTGCATATATGTACATGTACATAACTTATATGTGACTGTGGACAAAAATAAATATAACTATGTAAATTTCATGTATAAAGCAACATTGAATACATGCATCTTACTTGTTAATGAAGTAAGCCCCATTGTATTTATAGGAACTGAATTTTCTGTTTTAATGTCAAGTGAGTAACTATTTCTCCCGTCATCGCCCTCTCCTCCTATAGATACTAAACTCCTGAGCTGAAGTCTCTTCGAACTTTGAGCTGAAACAGTCATTATTTTTACCGCTTATAGTGGCATTATAGTGTTAGTGTATAGAAAACATTGAGCATCAATTGGAAGCCAAGGTATTTCTTTACAAAACCTGGTAAATAACACTTCAGGTAGACCTTGAAAAAGTTCAATACTGTATGAGATGTAAGCTATACAAAAACACAAGAACATACCCCAAGTGTAGCAACTTAGCTACATTAAATTAGTTAGTATCTACATATACATGTACATGTACATGTATATGCTCTATGTTCAACAGGGTTTATTAGCTGTGGGTGCATACTTTTAGTCACTCTAGTTAATGAAAATGCTAATCTAAAGATTGGACTGCTACATTGCACTTAACTAGTTACAAAGATGCGAAACTTAAACTGAAACTTAATAATTTGAAATTCGCAAGCCTGCATGTAGTATCAAAAGTGCATCAATATTGCTATCCCAACTGAAGTTTTATGTGTAGTTATGACATATAGACTGGTATGATTATGGGTAAAAATAATGTCCAATGGTTTATCATCAATGGATGTACAATTTAATTATTTGAGCATTGGTTTCATCACTCTGGGACAAATCTACTATATACATTGTATCTACTATAAACAACCTAATTCTTCTAACTAACTAAGCAACTAAGCAAATTGTTTTACACACCATTATTTATGCGGATTCGGCCATCAATCCGCGTTAATCCGCTTAAGAAATCAAACCGAAAGCTTCCACCTGTAGTTGTGACATCTCGGTCAATTTCTACGTTTCTCAGTACATGTTTACAGCCACTGTAAATGCCCCTGATGAAGCCAAAGTGATCTCTACTCAATGAACCAGTGGGAGGTGAATCACCATATATCTGCCCATCACACACCCCATCTAAAATATCTGAGACAGACAGCAGGCTACTGAGCATGTGAATGTAATTTTACAAACATTGTATTAAAGTCTAGTGATATTTTGATTTTTTATACACTGTACGTGAATGTGACAATCCTGGTAGTGTGGTAAGAATACTGCAGAATTAGTAGGGCAGTTTTGGTATCACCACCTGTTGAGTTATCAGCCAGATGTTAAACTGTTTATCAAGAGAGAAATATATTGAGAACATCACTAACCTATGGTTAAAATAAGAGAGTTACACAGGCTAGCTTTACAAAAAAGAGGGACAAAATATAAAGCCGAACTAAAGCTTTTTAACTATTTTGTCTATGAAAACTTAAGATGGGATAAAATATGACAACTTGCAAATTGCTAGTTCCACACTATCATCAGCAAATGAATGAGTCGCACTTGGCTATCAGACATTGGGTGTAAATTTATTCATTATTCTGCAAAAGAACATCATTGCTATTACTAAAACTGAGTGAACACAAGCGAGTAACTTACTTTGGAGTGTACAGAGCACAGGGTCTGATATAATACCAATCAAACACAGTCCAATCAATTCTAAGTAGCAGTAAATCATTGCCATACTTGAGTATGAGAAAAGTCTTTGAGGAGACAATCTTCAGTTTATACAGTATTACTCAGTTTGCACTCAAACTTGTTTAGTGGAGCAGACTAAGTAAATCTCTACTCAGTTACTAGTCATGTATGCATAGAGAGACTACCATTGTGTTTAGCTACATCATTGTTACGTTCCTAGAAATATACTGACAACTAATTCAATAGGGGTACATTTTAACAATTTGTGAATACTTATTTTACATGTTTGTTGTACATGAAGCAACGTTTTACTAGAGGTCACAGAGATATTTACCTTAGGTAAAGATAAATAGAGTAGTGTAGTTGGGAAGTTTGGCCAGTTAAATGCATTTATGATGCTTCTTTATGCAAGGAATTTGCTCAACCCAAAATTGAATGTACATGTACCTACTTTTGGGGAACTACACATGGTCGTTTGGTATTGGTATTGCGCTACACCAGTTATTCTTGTACAATGTACCTACCTGTATTTTAGATCTACAACAGTTATAACATTTATTAGATATAGCTATATTACACATACACTGTACATGTAGCTTCATAAAGTGGCTTCTCATTTATAAATTTCTGAAATTCTCAAAAGAAAACTGACCTAATTTTTAGGTTTTGTTTACAATTTAAAATGTACTTTAGATCAGGAGCAAATAGAATAATATAATGCATGACAACTATCATACCTATTGCTGGTATCTGTAACAACACGGGCTTGCAGTGAATACATGTATCTACCTGAATGACATGTAAACCTGTTTTCATATGCTGCTTTTTAATTTGCACAAGTTACAAGCTATACAATCTTGTTTACAATTCTTAACACTGCCATGGTCAAATGCGCAGCAATGCACATATACATGTAACTATATAAGGTAGTGCCGGGAGGTAACAAAATTAGAGCGGATGTAAACTTATTGTGGTGACAGTTTTTGCATCTTTGCCGGAGTCCATATAGTGTCGCTAAATGAGCAACACTTGGTTACCAAATTCTGTTGACACAGCTAGTAGACATTTTAAGTGTATCAATTGATTGTTATGCAAGAGATTATCATACCATGCTATTAATAGAACTAAGTAGATACATGATTGTAATTTACTATAGAGTGTACAGAGCACGGGTCTGATATAATAACAATCAAACAGAGTCCAATCAATTCTAAGTAGCAGTGAGTCATTGACATACTTCAGTATGATGAAAGTCTTGGAGGAGAAATTCTTCCACTCATGTCCAGTGCAAAAGACATTTAGTTGAGTAGCCTAAGTAACTGTAAGTCTCTAACCCTCACAGAAACTAGTCTATGTTTGTATAACTGCACACATTTTACATTCCACAAAATATACTGACAACTACACATATTTCAATTGTGGCAGTTATGTAGTAATAGTTTGGACCTAAATATTATCACATTATGTGGTGCAGAAAATAATTATTGTTTTGCTGGAGGTCTCCCAAATATGCACATATTTACCATGTTTTGGTATAAGCAATACTGATTGGTATGTACAGAGATTTGAGTTGCAAGTACTGTAAATAAATTTTTGACTTTTGGTTTAGTTTGAATCTGCGACAAGTAGGATCATGGTGATACAATGTGCATCACAACTTTTATACCTATGGTTCGTGCTTCCTAACAATATATATACACATGTCAAAGCTCTTAAAAGGACGCTGTTTAGCTTCAAGCTCATAAAATGGTACCATTGGGAGGCCAGTGCAAGATCTCTAAACTGTAGCTTCATGTTCTACTACTTTTTGACTACAAGCATGGTATACATGCATAATAAATGGTTTCCATCTTCAAGAAATCTGCACCAAGTTCTTGATTATGATGTAATATGTTCTTTATTGCATCTGTAGAATTTTACAAAGAAGATCAATCTGGAATGTTGAATTTTATGTCAGCTAAAATACGATTAAACTAAAATTTGAAAATGAAGTCTTACAAACTAATCAAATTAGTAGGAGTTGAATCAAAAGGATAGCGCTCTCTGAGTCTTGGAATGTATTTCTCTTGGAGTTTATGTGTTTGAAATGCCATTGAAGAAGCAAATGAAATTAGCAGAGCCTTTTGAGAAATTGACATGGTGTCAGGTAGATAGAGAGTAGTACGCAGCATGTATTTATATACATACACATGTGCCAATCTACGATGATGATCTGCCGACACAATACTTTGGCTGTAGGAAAGTTTACCGCTTTGCTCATTGGCTGAGCTGGTAAAATATTGAGTTGAGGTAACAACTGCATTCATCACACAACGTCTGAGAGATGAATCATAAATCTCGACTACACTTTCCGCTGGAAACTGGCCCACAGGTACTTCAATCTGGTATTCGCCTATGCTCTGGTTATCATTTGAAATGACATTGGTCATCAATTTGTTATTATCTGCTGGCATCCACATTACCCTAAAGAGTTCATTTCCGAAGTTATCTCTCACAGATATTGATTGAGAACCTATACGTATGACATGCTGGCAGATTAAAAGTTTCCTTGAGGTAACTGCATCTATGATGTCAATATAATATGTTGACGTGTACCCGCTTTCCGAGAATGATGAAGGCCGATGGATGAAATCAGTGAATGTAGCCAGCGTATTTAAACTGGGAAATGAAGTTGTTGGATGTCTATAAGGTGTACTTAATAGTACAGTTGGAATAGGGTAATGATATGCTTGGAACATCAAATAATAGACTTTTATGGCATATATAACTAATAAAACTCTCCAATGAACACTAGGAGCTGGTGAAAAGAAGTTGCATACAATAGTGTTATCCGAAAGGAAACAATCTGCAGCAGCTGTGTCACAACCATCGTTCGTCAAACATAGGCAAGTAAATCTGCCATATCTTTCCAGATGTTCAAAGAAAAAGTTGGTGTTGATCTTTCCATATTTCCCAAGTCTCTGCCATTCATAGATAATGCTATCAAGTCCCACAGTAGTGATGAGGCCTACTGTGTTAGGTGCTATTGGATTCAACTGAAAATATGTTGGCAGGGAACTCAGTGAACTCACAGTACTCTCTCTAAGTAAGCCTCCTTTACCATCTCCAAGTAGATTACCAAGCATATCAACGAGGTTTATTGTCTGTTCACTTTCATTTACTACCAGTTGACCAAACACTGTCCTTTCTACTTCAGTGAATATGTCATATTCTGTCACGATCCTACTATCCTCAAGTTGAACCTTTTTCCTGGGATAAATAACAAAGCCTACCGTACGATTCAATGTGCTCAAAAATGTAGGACCAGACAGTGCAGCAGTAGCAGCTTGTGCCATTTGTACCCTGATCTCTTGAGTAGTCCTGTGGCACAAAATACGAGCGGAGTAGCTTATTTCTAGCAGGAAACGTTTTCTTCTGTATAAGGGTTTAGGCTGCTGGCTGCTCACTCCTTGCTTCACCAGTTCAAATGGTAAAGCTAATGCATTCTGACTATAAATCAGCTTTTTGTATACTTATCAATTATAGCCATACACCGTGGCTGCTTTTCACAGCTTCTTTATTAGTACAAGCAAGTTGTAGTTGTGTAAACCTTGCTGTTTAGGATTGGTTGAAAGGACTCCTGTCTCAATAAATAAACAAAATTTCTACAAACTCATATATTTTCCGAGGTACCGTAGCAAGACTTTATATTAGCCTCATAATTATGATTATGGTAGGTTATGATTTGTTGAGAAGATTAAACCCATGAATTGACTTTATTTCCAACTCACTCGCTTATAAAGGAATGCATAATTCTGGTTTGGTATGCATACACCAACATTCAGGAAGGAGTTTTAAAAATTATTAGAATGCTGTAATACCAATATGCTCATATACAGAGGTAGAATACATGTATATGTTTATGTAATTATGTGTTTTATTTAATTAAAGAAAGATTAAAGAAAAAACTAAGATAACTGCATACTTTTTAGATAAAATAAAGAGGCTGAAGATCAGAATAAAGTCTACATGCTTGCAATTAGAATGATTTTCTATACTCATATAATGTGATTACACTGAGTTCTATACTCATATAATGTGGTTACACCGAGTTCTATACTCATATAATGTGATTACACTGAGTTTACAGCTTTAACAAAATTAAGCAAAATTCAAAATTGTACTACTTCTTGCAAACTCTACAGGAAAAGACCACTTATTATAGAAATAAGCCATAAGATATACTGAGTAATATACTCATACATGTAAAATGTACATTGATTGCTCATAGGTTATAACTGTAAACAGCCTAGCGGAGTGAGAGTTACATGTATTAGCCAATCAAAAGAGGAGGGGTGCATCAGTTTCACTATTGTTTTCTACAGAGGGAACGACCTGGTACAAGTACAGACTTCCTTGTAGTCTCCATTGCATTTTCCATCTTCCACACTATCTCCGTATTTCTTCTTACAGGCCAGTTCACACTTACCATGGTGTGGGCACCCTCCTGTGCTCACTAAACAGAAGGAGGTAAGACTTCAATAACAGCACTGTATAATTGTAATATGTCATGATTCTGGGCAACAATGGCCATATTATACATGACCATGGAAACATGCAATGTATCATGTACAACACAGACTTGTGTTAGACGTGATATTGCCATAAATGTACATGTACATGTAGGTTCCATGGTTATATATGACAAGTATGATTTAGACCTTACATAGATTTTACCTGTTATGTCATAGCCATAAACTTCAATAGCTTCAAGACAAAAGAGCTGAGAGTCACTGACATCTACCATGCTGACTTTGACAAACCGTCCTGCCATTACACTACCACATGTTAAAGTTTCTGGTCTGGTTGTTCCAACTTCTGGTATTCCATCTCTGTACACACATACAGAGTCAGACTTGGCCATGGCGTATATTGAAGCAGCAACCTCCACTTTCAGATTGCTTAGCCGTCTCACTGAAATTGTACAAGTATGGAAACTACATATTATTATGCCCGCCTCATCTGAATAGTCTTTATTCTAATGTACTGTGCACCTGGCTAGCAAAACTTCACATAATATAAAAGTGAAGCAAAAAAGCTTAGCATAGACATAACATGTACTTGTAAATGTACCAACTCACAAATGTAGTTTCGAGATGATGGCTTTCCCCAGATCTTGATTTCTTTGATTGGGTAAATTTTCCCAAGATCAACCAGCACATGTCTTGGGTTCTACAATATTGAATACACGATACTCAATAATTTTTAATACATGTACTTATTTAATAATATGTAATAGATGTCATCATCATCATCTTTCTGCTTTGTCTCTATGATGTGTACTGCATGCAAAACTTATAATTCTAAGTAACTGTTATGGTTCTATTTGCCTGTAGCTCTTAACATGTCAAGAGACTACCAGCAAAGTATCTAAGTTGGTGCATTCCTATCACTATTAATGCCAACTTCCTGTAACAGTTACATGTACGTACATCACAACATTGTCCTACTCAATCATTTTACAATATCATAAAGTGATTATTAAAACTACATAAATGTATTCATTCACCTTTTTGGTGCAAAATCCACTACATGATTCTTCAGGATATCTCTGATTTATGATATTACTGACTGGGTTTATCCCGGATCTGTCTGAGCCAGCCACACCTGTGAGAATAACGGGATAAATCAAGTGCGTGCAGAAATAGGGACAGAATTTCAGACCGTACTGGTTCCGTCTACTAGCATTAGTAAGGGTTCATTTAGCCTACATGATTCCGATGTTACTACATGTCGTGCATTAAGTAGAACACCGCAAGTTACAAGATAAGATTGACTTAAACTATGTACATGTAAGTAAATATAGTTGGTGCAGACTTACTCATTATCTTCAGGTTGACCAGCTCATCTGTAAGTACAAAGACAGTGTTGGAAATAGAACAGTAACACTAAATCTGCTATTGACATGGCAAACTGAAAACCTGTTGATCGACTATCTTCCAAAAAATGAATGAAACAGAGTTGAAAATAATTTTAAGGTACATGTAGACTTTACTTCCTTAATTCAGCGTTTGGTGTTGAAATTACTAAGCATGACTGTTCTAGCCTCTTCTTGAATGAATGTCTCCAAATAATAAAAAATTTTGCATGATAATACTTACTTGCTGTAGTGGTTGTTTCTAATGGCGTAGTGGTTGTAGTCGGTGTGGTAGTAGTTGTAGTTGGTGTGGTAGTAGTTGTAGTTGGTGTGGTAGTAGTTGTAGTTGGTGTGGTAGTAGTTGTAGTCGGTGTGGTAGTGGTGGTAGTTGGTGTGGTAGTGGTGGTAGTTGGTGTGGTAGTAGTTGTAGTTGGTGTGGTAGTAGTTGTAGTTGGTGTGGTAGTAGTTGTAGTCGGTGTGGTAGTGGTGGTGGTCGGTGTGATAGTGGTTGTAGTTGGTGTGGTAGTGGTGGTAGTTGGTGGGGTAGTAGTTGTAGTTGGTGTGGTAGTAGTTGTAGTTGGTGTGGTAGTGGTTATTGTCACATTCTTTCCATAAATCTCTATTTCTGGTATACAAAGGTATTGGCCAGATGGCACATCCACCATTGAAACCCTTATAAATCTTCCAGTTGCACCACATGGAAACTTCTCTGGTCTATCTTCTAATGTAGGCAAACCATCTCTGAAGGCACACAGAGCAGACGGCTTCTCAGTTCCTTCAACTGTCTCAGCCACAGATATTCTTAGATTCATCAGCTGTTTCACTAAAGATTAGAAAGAGATGCAACGCTCAACTTCAGGACTCTCGCCTGCTTAACTCAAGAGAATGTCTGTTACCCATTATGCAGACTCAGGACATATCTTAAAATTATAAAGCTTGTAACTTTAACAGTAATTTGCTTATTTTTTAAACTAGTCTTATAAAATACAAGTTAAGGCAATCATATTATGCAGATAAACGGATGGGCAGGACTTGGCTTCTGTTCAGAACAAAGCGAAGTAGGCCATCAGCTGCATATACATTTATAACTGCCAAATAAATGTACGAGTATATTGATGAATTTCTACTTTAGACTTTAACTTACAGAAATCTTCTTTTGGGTGGGATTTCCTCCAAATTTGGACTTCATTAACTTGAAAGTTTTGAATTAAATCAACCAACAAATACCGTCCAGAATACTAAAAACAAAATATAGGTCTTCAACCTTAACGGATTTAAATGACTTTGGACCTATATTTGCCTTAATACATGTAAGTTTAGCATTGATTCTACACAATACTGCTCTATAACTTACAACTCCGTACATGAAGCATTTGCAAACTGTGGGGTTTGCTTGCTGTATTATGCACAACCTTTCGTGTGTGTACTTTCAAACATAAGATTAATGTGAGGTACAGTACTGTTAAACAAACTTGTTTATCACTTCGTGTGCTTTAATCTTTTAGGCAAAAATAAAGTGACAATATGCAACCTCACAATAAACAACTATATGATAACATGGTCATATATTGTAACATTTTCTTACAGCTAGCGTACAGAATCCGCTATCTCCATAGTCACCGTTTACCGCCCGTTGTGGATCATACGCCCAGGTAGCCTCAGAACCACCAATTCCTAAGAATATATATACATATATATGCATGTATATCTTTCAATCTAGCTTTGACATGCCTATTATAACTACAGAGCATGTTAACAGTATTGTTGAAGGTCGCACATAATTTGATGTGCTCCTTTTATCGTATGACATATTAAGTCAAGGCTGACACCTGTGAGACTCTTACCTCGTATTGGGATTTTTCTGTCTCTGTTCGCTAAAAGAAGAATGAGAGATGTCAATCACACTGAATCTACATGTAACTAAAACCAATCTATTAAATTTAATTTTAAGTACATTGTAGTATTCCATAAAATATATGCATGTAGCTACTATTATAGTGCTTTAGAAGTGCATAACACAACGTTCTGAAATAATATACAGTGCAATTCATTCTACAATTTGTTCAAGGATGTAATGTAGTAACTCAATTTACCTAGAGCTCAGTAAAATAGCATTCTAGTAGTAATATACGTACAACCTTGCGAATGTTCAACTTCATGACTTGACAAAGAGTCTCACCTGCAAGGAATTGAGTACCAAATGCTTGTATCTCATTGAGACACATATACTGCCCATTAGGTGGGTTGACCATACTGACTTGGATATACCGTCCACTCATCACATGACCACAGGTGAAGTTTTCTGGATTCACATCTTCTGCTGCTGGAATTCCATCCCTCTTTGCACAGAGAGAACCTGTCTCATCCAAATCCTCTAAATTCTCTGCTATCCTCACCTCCAAGTTCATCATTTGCTGCACTGTTTGTAGTGAAACAGAAAGGATAACTTCATACAACTAACTGATTGATAGTATCATGTGTTAGGTTGGTAACACAGCTTCTACCAACTCGTTAATTACAGCATAAAAGCAGCTGTACCTACTTACAGTTTACAGAATCGGTTTCAATCTTTCCCCAGATCTTTACTTCCTCAATCTGAGAGATCACTCCCGTATCTAGTATGATGAACCTCCCAGAGCTCTAAAACGACCCAGTGCATTGTATAGACACCGAAATACAGGAAATCTCAAGGTTCAAATTGAATAAATCATGTACATGTACATGTAAAGTTCAACTACCTACATGTATGCATACGATATACATATATTCATGTAAAATCATGTGCAGGAAGATGTACGCTTAGTCGGTAATTTTCGTCAATGTCAAGAAGGATTGAGAAGTCTTCCGCCAACCTTTAACTGGATTGGCTGTACAAGAACTACAACTGTTACGCATAGACTACTAAAGGCAAAAGATATACAAATAATGAATGCAAGAAAAAATTGTTCCATAAGGCTACCTCTCGTGTGCAGAAAGCATTAGTTGATAGCGGTGTAGTGGTATCACCATCTATTACAAAATCCGGCAGGCTTGCGTGGTCAGCTGACACATAGTGCTCTGACGCATTGACCACTCCTAAAATGTATAATATAACAGACATGTTTAGATGACAAGCAATTTCACAAAAATGTTTAGATGTTCTTTCATAAAATTGAGATCAACTGAGTCCCGGTTTATAATGTGTTTCCTATCACATCATCTGCTCACGAGTCTAACCAACATTAAACATTTTAGATAGAAACTTTTTTACAAAACTTTTTGTGACTTTGACAAAGCCTTGTTGTTATTGATAAGATTGATCACTTCTAAAGCCAATAGCTTGGCACGGTATAATATATAGTACATGTTTATTGGCATACCTGCTATGTGAATCTTCCCTTTGATTTCTTCAAGTAATCCCTCTGCTGGGAGATTATAAAATATCATGAACACCAATTAGTCAATTAGAGTGCACATAGGGAACACGGTATAGTAAGACTAGTGTGGTTCACATAGGTACCATGGTACGGTAAGTGTGGTTCACATAGGTACCATGGTACGGTAAGTGTGGTTCACATAGGTACCATGGTACGGTAAGTGTGGTTCACATAGATATCATGGTACAGTAAGTGTGGTTCACATAGGTACCATGGTACGGTAAGTGTGGTTCACATAGGTACCATGGTACGGTAAGTGTGGTTCCCATAGGTACCATGGTACGGTAAGTGTGGTTCACATAGGTACCATGGTACGGTAAGTGTGGTTCACATAGGTACCATGGTACGGTAAGTGTGGTTCACATAGATACCATGGTACGGTAAGCGTGGTTCACATAGGTACCATGGTACGGTAAGTGTGGTTCCCATAGGAAACACGGCAGGGTAGGTTTCGATCAGCTGAATGGCACATAATCAGTATACATATAAATCCAATGTATTACTGCATACCACATAATAGATCATTTTGTTTCATGTCACACACAACATGTACATGTACATCTGATAAAGCCAATATAAAGTAACTGTTGTATAATATATAGTCCTACAACAAAACCACCTGTACTCACTTCTAATGGTTGAACTGGTGCTGGCTTTCACAGTAGCCACTGTAAGTTTAGAAGGAAATTAAGAAAATTTTTTTGCTCCTTCAACAGGGAATTCTTTTGTAGTACAAGCAATCTTACATTTCTCGATATCAGAATGTCTATAGTCGGGGGCAGACACAAAATACATGTGGAATAAAATGTGTGCTCGATTATAATGATAAATTATAATTTTTAGATGAGGATACTTACTTTCTGTAGTGGTTGTAGTCGGTGTAGTTGTGATTGTAGTAGGTGTGGTAGTAGTTGAAGTTGGTGTAGTAGTAGTTGTAGTTGGTGTGGTAGTAGTCGCAGCAGGTGTGGTAGTAGTTGTAGTAGGTGTGGTAGTAGTTGTAGTTGGTGTAGTTGTAGTTATGGTTACATTCTTTCCATAAATCTCTATTTCTGGTATACAAAGGTATTGGCCAGATGGCACATCCACCATCGAAACCCTTACAAATCTTCCAGTTGAAGCACATGGGAACGTCTCTGGTCTACTCTGTACTGCAGGCAGACCATCTCTGAAAGCACACAGAGCAGACGGCTTCTCCAGACCTTCTACTGTCTCAGCCACAGATATTCTTAAGTTCATCAGCTGTTTCACTGAAGATACAAAAAAGATCCAACACTCAACTTGAGGACTCTCACTCACCTAACTCAGGAGAATGCTTCTGGCTACTCAATACATGACTATTGTGTAAACTTAAAGCTTGTAACATTAATAATTATTCATTAGTTTCTGAAACTAGTCTGGTGAACTACAAATTAAGGTAATCATGTCATGCACCTATTTTTATTTGAATGCATCCTGAACCAGTCGGCAGAGCTTAGCCTGTGTTCAGAACTAAGCGAAGTAGACCATCAGCTACATTCATTCATAACTGACAAATATATCAATCGGTTCCTATTTTAGACTTTAACTTACAGTAATGTTCTTTTGGGTGGGATTTTCTCCAAATTCGGACTTCATTAACTTGAAAGTTTTGATTTAAATCAGCCAACAAATACCGTCCATAATACTAAAAATGTAATAAAGATTTTCAATATTTACTTTCAATAATATGTTGTACCTTTCTAACTTTACCTTGTACATCTGACTCTATTGTTATAGAAAATACAAGATTATACAAGCAGGTAGCCTTTGCAAACTGTGTAGTGTGTGCTGTCTTATGCACAACCAATTTGTGTATGTACTGTGCTTCAAAACATAATACAGAAAATAATTTAAACTGTTACACAATCTCCCATATATTTAGAGTAATTTACACTTACATGTAATTCTCTATGTAACAATTTTAACAGTAAACAATTATACATGTTATGGCGACATATCGTAATGTTGTCTTACAGCTAGGGTACAGAATCCGCTATCTCCGTAGTCGCCGTTTATCGATAGCTGTGGATCAAAGTGCCAAGTATCCTCAGAACCGTCAATTGCTAAGAATATAAATATATATATATTATTCAGTCTGACTTTAACATGTCTATTCTCACAAGAAGAAGTACTAACAGTTAAATCTGAAGGTTATACATAATTTGATGTGTTGCTTTTATCACACGACATAATAAGTCAAGGCTGACACCTGTCTGGGACCCTTACCTTGTATTGGGATTTTTCTGTCTCTGTTTGCTAAAAGAAGAATAAGAGATGTTAATAACACTAAATCTAACTAAAGCCAATCTACTAAAGTTATTTTTACCCCATAAAGCACATACACATAGCTACTAAAAACAAGAGTTCATAACACAAGTTTCTGAAATAATTGAAAATAATTGACAGAACAACCAATTTCATAATTTGTCCAAAGAGGTTTCCTTTCAAGATATAGACATAACTTAGTGACTCAATTCACCCAAAGCTCAGTAGAGCAACGTTGCATATTCTACATCATGAATTGAAGCAGAGTCTCACCTGGAAGAAATTGAGTACCAAATGCTTGTATCTCATTGAGACACATATACTGTCCATCAGGTGGGTTGACCATACTGACTTGGATAAACCGTCCACTCATCACAT
Source organism: Bugulina stolonifera (assembly GCA_935421135.1). NCBI lineage: Eukaryota > Metazoa > Bryozoa > Gymnolaemata > Cheilostomatida > Bugulidae > Bugulina > Bugulina stolonifera. Next base: position 14,816,236 of record OW285196.1, read on the forward strand.
GACCACAGGTGAAGTTTTCTGGATTCACATCTTCTGCTGCTGGAATTCCATCTCTGTTTGCACAGAGAGAACCTGTCTTATCCAAATCCTCCAAATTCTCTGCTATCCTCACCTCCAAGTTCATCATTTGCTGCACTGTTTGAAATAGTAATATAGAGAAGATATTCATATCGCTGACCGCTGACATATGATACATATACAATGTACATGACTGTAGAATGTAGCAGATATACATTGATATGCAAAAATACTTGAGTAGAATATCAACTTACAGAATGCCGCATTGGTTTCTACTCTGCCCCAGATTTTTACCTCCTCAATCTGAGAGATCACTCCTGCATCTAGTATGATGAACCTTCCGGAATCCTAAAATGTCCCAGTGAGCTGTATAGATGATAATTTATGAAAAGATCCTCAGGGTTCAACTTAAATACTGCAGATTGATGCTCTAATGTATATCTATTTAATCTCTGTTGTGAAGTAATTTACGAGCGATGTAAGCTTAGCTATTAGTTTTTATCAAGGTCAAGGATGATTGAGAAGTGTTCCACCAATGTTGAACTTGATCAAATTTACGAGAAATTGTGATTGCACTACTGTGCGTAGTACAGTCAGTGCAGATCTGACGTATTGACTGTACTACAACTGTGATATATAGGCTGCTGAATATATAAAGTAAACAAACAATGCATGCTTGAGAAAAGAATGCCACGCAGCTACATGTACCTCTCGTGTACAGAAAGAGTTAGATGTTCTGGAGGTAGTAGTATCTCCATCCATTACAAAGTCTGGCAGTCTTGCCGAATCATATGACACATAATGCTCTGATGCGTTAGCCACTCCTGAAATAAATGTAGCACATGACGTGTCTAAGTGACCACTAATTTTGTGAAAATATTTAACAAGGAAAAATCAAGTCAGCATGAAATGAATTTCTGTACACACATGAAGTCTTTGAGAAAGCTTGTTTGAGTAAGTACATGTATCTCATTAAGTGTGTGTTATGCTGTTTTCTATTACCTCATTGGCCAGTGGCGATAATCATTTGTGTTTTTGATAGAAGACTTTTACTACTTCTTGCAATTTAGTCAAAACCTTGAATTCTAAAACCATCCATTAGACATACTATAAATATGTTTATTATTGTCCTACCTGCTATGTGAATCCTTCCTTTAATTTCTTCAAGCACTCCCTCAGCTGTGAAATAGAGAAACATCAACCAATTAGGCAGAGTGAGGGTAAGTTTTGTGCAGTTGAATGACATAATCAATATACTCTAAGTCCAAGGCGCTACTACATAGCAAACGCTATTAAATAATTGATTGTTTTCCTCACCATAGAAGATGTATCATATCATACATAAGTCTGTTTGGTTAAACCAATATATAATATATTATGTTATATAATAGTATTACATTATATTATAAACAGTAAAACCTGTACTTACTTGTATTGGTTGAACTGGTGCTAGCTTTCACAGCAGCCACTGTAAAATTAGATGGAAATTAAGACAATGTTTTGACTCCTTCAATCGGAAAATCATTTGCAGTACAAGCAACCTTACATTAATTGATATCACAATGTCTTTAGGTTCAAGTAGGCAAGAAAGAGAATAAAATGTCCATCTGCATGTCCATGAGAAGCAAATCAAGAATATTACTCGCATAACTTTAATAAATAAAACTCGTGACGCTCAGCTGAGCTAAAACAGAACATAAAATAAAAGTATAATATAATACATGTACATGTACTCACCAAATACTAGTACTTTTATTATGAGATTCACAGCAATCATTATTGAAGTACTCAGTAGTTCTCCAACAGCGTAGAACAGGAAATCTAAGGATGTACAAAAAATTAAGTAGATCAAATACTTGTAATCACTCATTTTATTAGTATACATTTACAACAGAACCCTCTAATTGGTAACAAGAAAATTACTATAACATGCTTATAAAAAGGTAGAGAGTAGAAGAAGTGCTTTGATGGTAAGCTGTGAAATAATAGCACATTTAAGAACTACACATGCGTTGTATAGCCACAAAATTTATTTTGCGACCTTTACCAGCATGCACATGAAAATAATATTATCAATTCAAAAACTATCAGCTTGACGAGCGTCTATTTAAATGAAAGTAATAAGTTACTCTCGTAACACCATGTATTTAATTTGCCATTGAAACGTAGTACATTACCTGCATGTATGTACATTGTACATGCATATATAAATAGCTAAGCCTTACCTGTGAATTAAAACTCAAGTTCTGATAGAGTGATTAGATGTACTGGGTCTTTTATACTTAGAGGTGACAAAGAAAGCTTTATGTGTCACAGAAGTTAGACAAAAAATGTAAATGAAGTAAAACAGAATGTTTGCCCTGAACATTAAGGTGACAGGAAGTTATGGCATCACATGCAAAAAACTCCGTTGTTATGGCAATGGTAAACAGGAAACTAAATAATACTAATTGATTAGTTACCCATTGAATAGATATAGTCAGTAAAATCTCTTTGTTAGCATAATGGGCTCTGTACTGCGTTTGTACGAATGGAGTATATCAATATTATACAGTATAACAAAACAAAGGTCTACTTTACATTCCTACAACATAAAGATAACATACATTGTACAATGTAGCTTACCCTATTGTATAACTAATTGATATTATATACACAAATATAAAATTTCTTATACATTTTAGTAATTATAAGATGTTGGTGCGAGCTAATGTTTTTAAGATAAATTCTACACCAAGATGCATTTTGAGAACTTATTTCTATTATTTTGATTCTTATCCAAGCATCATCATCTTATCAGAGGTAAATATAATTTTGAGTAGGAAACTTAATTGAATACTCTTATTGAAGGTCTGTGGCTAGGCACCATGAGGGACTATGTACAGTGTATTACCTCACAATCAAATACAAATGACAATAGAAATGTTGACACCACGGCCACTTTACTTTTGTACATGTTAAACTGCTAAATTTTCACTTTTCTCAATCTGACCACCTTAATATAATATGACACGTTACTTTCGCTTTCGCATCTGCATGTATGTACATTAAAGTTACACTGTAGCTTTTGTGAAAGTTTTGTGAATCAAAGTACAATAATTATTGTACGTCCATTAATATTAACCGTACTTTTACCCCTTTGTTTGCTTGTTCATAATATTCATGTATATATTTTTATATTATTATAGTGTTTCATTTTACAAATTATTGTGCATGCGTTTTTTATATATTCCAATATTATTCCCTTGTACGCATGTATATCCATTGCTTTTTGTTCTCAATGAATCATTCAATCAACCAACCAGCCAACCAGCCAACCAGCCAACCAGCCAACCAGCCAACCAGCCAACCAGCCAACCAGCCAACCAGCCAACCAGCCAACCAGCCAACCAGCCAACCAGCCAACCAGCCAACCAGCCAACCAGCCAACCAGCCAACCAGCCAACCAGCCAACCAACCAACCAACCAACCAACCAACCAACCAATCAACCAACCAATCAACCAACCAATCAAATAACAGTAAATACAGTCCCATCATTTCAACTAACGGGGCTCTCATTGCTTTGTCGTCATGTGTTTGCCACTACACTGCTATACTGATAGAAGAAGTGCTATAGTTAGTAGAACAGTTATATCATATTGCTCAAATAAAAGGAATGACAGAACTAAATCTACTAAAAACTTTACATAAATAAATTTGTAAATATCAGTGCTTGTCTACTTGGTAAAATAACAAGATCTATTGACGTCTAAGCAAATATTTATTTTCTTTGTTACTATAATTAGTATTTAATATAGTTAGTATCATCTGTGTATCAAACTTCGCATGCATGCTAAAGATGAGGCAATAGTTTGAAGCGCTTCTACCCCACCCCTCGTACTACACAAAAAAAGTGTCAGTGAAAGAAACAAAGCTACTGCCCTTCTATGTGTTACACATTGCACTCTTTCACCACACTGAACTTGGCATCCTTTTTAGCAATATATTCAACATTTGTTTATGCAATGTTTAATTGCAATTTCCTCCATCTAACTTTCTCTGGTTCGATCTGAAAAAATAATACTGTGCCACTGCAGAGGTGGACAAAAGGTTGAGCATGCAGGAAACGTAGCAATTTACTCTTTTTACAATTGTTGAAATCCGGTAGTATCAACACCTTCTGAATATTATCAGCTTCTTGAGAGATTGTTGAGTATCTCACAACCTTGGGTTTACCTGTGCATCTCCAATTGACTATTATGTACTTTTATATGAAAATAGTTTAAATTTAGGAAGGGATCATAAATTATTAAATTCATGAATCCAAAGTGATGGTTAAAATCTAAAAGAAACCATAATAAACAGTTAAATTGATGCTACAAAAGTGCCATTCAGTTATAGCATGCAGTTATTTGAATGCCATACTATCTATACATACTATCTCTATTGGCTGAACAGTGATGGAAGTCATTGTAGCTACGTTGCAAACAGGGGGGGGGGGGGAGAGGCCATGACACCCTTACCAATTATATTCTTTATCTGGAAAGAACTGAGGCAAGTCAATACACTATAATACACTGCAGTACCTTACATTTTATCTTTTATTAGTAATCTAGCACAGTCACGTTTATGAGTTTTTACGATTGATTTAATATGTTCATTGATAATCTATTGCATCGCTGAGTTTGAATGGAACAAAGGAAGGTTATAGAGAGCATTTCAACATACAAGCAAAAACTGATAGGCAAGACTTGAATTGTTAAAACTAGTTTAAATTATGTATTCTATGTAAACAATTATCACATTACTACATGTATTAATGTCCGGGAGGATTTATCTGTTTCCTGCCATTCGCCAGCCAGAGTAATTAGACAAGATAATGGAATATTTAGTAAATGTTATTTGAGGAAAAACATTGTGTAATATGAAGGTTATAACCGTCATACATGTATGTATATTCCAATACCATGAAAGTTTTAGTTTGTGAATCTAGTTAACAATGATGTCAGATCTTACTGTAGAGTATGGTATATGGACAGGATCCATCAGAATTCCTGTACCAAACAACAGTAGTAATGAACTTACATTGTATATCCAATGCATCCCCTTTCCTTTACAGGAGCTATATGTAAGATAGAACAACCATTGTACTCTTGCTGAACAAACTTGTTTTTGAACAGAAGTGATAAAAAATTCCACATTATACATGTAGACTAAGATCTTGGCGTGTTAAAATCTTTTCAAAGATACATGTATATATTTACATAAAGTGATTAAACAAGTAATGTCTACTCTTATAACATGTAGGTTTTGAGAATTTAGATTATAATATTATTTTATATCATATTATTTTTATAAATTTCAGTAGTGCTGAATGACCAGTTTATTTCAATCTGTCTCTTAGAAATTGGGTAGTCTGGCAACATAAATCTTGAAATTTCTACTACCGCAATGTATTTATTTCATCCCCAGGAAATCTTGGTAGGCTAGTTATATACTATAAAATGCCTGGATCACAGAAGGCTATATTCCCTCCCATTGGTTACCTTAGGATGGTTGCAGTATGTTGCATTTAATATGCAGGTATGGCCATGAGGTGTATAAAACTTGCGTGTTGTTCCATCTTTACAGGCAGCAATATCGAGAAGAAAACTGGTAATTAGTCTTTTGGCTTTATTCTCAGAGCGTGTCTATATTGTGACAGCTTGAATCTATGGTGATGTAAAGTGTGGCTAGAAGCTAATAAGAATGAAACTTTATTGATAAAATATTTACCTGAAGGGGTTGTATGAAAAGGGGTCAATTTCAAGCACTTGCTGCCATCTGACAGATGTATCTACAAGACGCCTGTACAGACCTCACACATAACACAGTTAGTGAGAAAGTTCACAGTTAGACAGCTCTCTTTAAAATAGTGCATCTTAAAATTTGGTCCTTTGACTAAAATATTTGTCCTCTACTGTTGTGCAACCCCATGTTACACTACACTCTGTTCTTAGATAGCCCAGCTTGCTAACAAAGAGATTCTACTGGCTATATCAATTCAATGGGTAAGTAATCGATTAGTATTATTTAGTTTCCTGTTTACTATTGCCATAACTACTGAGTTTTTGCATGTGATGCCAAAACTTCCTGTCACCTTAGTGTTTAGGGCACACATTCTGTTTTACTTCTATTTCTCATTTTTTGTCCAATTTTTGTGACACATAAAGCAAACTCTTTCAATAGCTTTCTTTGTTTACCTCCAAGTATATAAGGACCAACACATCTTATCACTCTATTAGAGCTTCCAGTCTACTGTATATCACAGGTAATGATATAAATCTTCATGTACTAGTATAAAGCTGATAACTACTACATTGTGTAGAATTTAACAAAATTAACATTTGCATAATTATGTGTATTTAAGTAAGATTTTGCTGTTTCTGGTGCCAATGTGATCCCTCCTTAGCAATTTAATTCTTCAAATTGTCTTGTTTTATTATTTAAAAAAGCCAGAATAATATGTGCCTGACATTTAAGTTTCATTCATTAGCCAACGAGAATATGCATTTGCATTTGGTCTAAATAGTTTTGTTTTGTTCTATGAAACAAATAAGATGTAACTTTTATTGAAGTTTGTATTGTGTTTGTAGATAACAACCTTCAAACAACCATATATTGCACTGCAGCGGAACTCAGCGGAACTCAGGCTATCAGAAGAAATACAGTAACAATGATTACCTGGAAAATTCACATAATAATGCTAGCATTCTGTAAGTAGATCAACATTGTATAATTCAAACTCTTGTAAAACAGTGTAAGTTACTTTCACTGTTAACATCCTGATGAATGTAATGTGTTTTCCTACATCCTAGAAATATGCGAGTTAAATAAGAATTAATATTTTGCATCTACTGTATATTTAATATAGTTTGTACAAACTTATAATTTAAATTGTAGTGGCTGGAGTAGATGGGAAAAGAAAGTTACCTTTTGCTGGTATGTGTTAGTTTACAGTTCACACCCAGTTGGAATAGTAACTACTTTAACACAATTTTCCAGTTTGCACAATCATGTGTTAGATAACATTACTTGGTGTTCAGCACGGTTGGGTGAATCAGGGATATTCATCTTATTTTTCATTGACAAAAACAGTCAAGTCAAGCCAAGTCACGTCTATCTGTAGACAATTTCCTCAATACTCTGGCATTTGTATAATCCATGTATTTGGGATAACAGCTGTTTATATACATGTAGCCGCTATTTGTCGGTAGTATTCAAATTGTACTGTACATGTACATACATGGATAGTTTGAAAATAGATTGTTATACCAACAGTGCTAATATACAATCAAATGTTGTTAATTCATTTTATTTCAATCCTTTTATTTCAGAAATGATAGAGTCTTCCCAGCCCTACTCGAGCTACCTGCCTGAGTATGTGATGGATGGGGACACAACTTCCACTACTAAATTTTATTGCACACAGGTAAGCCAATACGCATTTTATCGGATTTATTGTTGATTTGATTTTCTTTGTGTGATCTGAGACCATGATTCTAGCACTACAAAAAAAAGAAATTTATATGAGTTTATCCTTATCTACTACACATCTACATCTTCATTATTTGAAGATGTAGATGTGGGTAAAGAGTTACATGATTAAAACTACAGTAGTACCAGACACAAGTATTTTTATTTTTTATTTTTGCTATTTGTAAACTAGGACTAGTACCATGTAACATAATGTCATGCATGTTATGAAGGAGTCGGAGAAGTATGTAGTGCTGGATCTGGGATATATCTCTGATCTGGAGGAAGTGAGAATCTACGGACGTGTAGAGAAATCCTTCGGAACCTGTGAGTGAATTGTGCAATTATTTTTGAATAATGAATGACTACACTGATGGCAATAGTTTGACCTGCAGTGTTGATTAGATTGCAGTTGGTGGCCTTTTACTAGCACATGCATTGTTGGATAATATTATTAGAAGTGTGGTTGCTAATGTCGTAACGCTGTGTTGTAGACATTGGGATAAATTCCAAAACATTCTTGATTATTAAGCTATATGCCAACAATATTAACTGTATAATGTCAAGGCCTGTCTACAGTCATGACCATGCTAAATTGCTTTAACTCACAGCTCCTTATTGGATGATACATACAACTTTACTAAGCAACTAAATCCATGATGTTTGTGTGGTCTGGATTATCAGATTCATAAGTTGAGTGGGTCAGGAAATTCTGTTGGTCATGACAGATTGGTTGTAGCTGCCAGGGTAGGTTATGCTATGACTATTGCAACCAATTAGGAACCATAGTTTAAATTTCGAAATTATACCAATGAAATATGCGTGCAATTTTTACACAGTGGATCAGGTTAAAAACTTGGAGGTTAGGATAGCAGAGAATTTGGAGGATCTGGATAATACAGATTCTTTCTGCGCCAAGAGAGACGGAATTCCAGCAGCAGAAGATGTAAATCCGGAGATATTCACCTGTGGTCATGTGATGAGTGGACGATATGTCCAAGTCAGTATGGTGAACGTATATGATGGCAAGTTTATGTGCCTCCTGGAGGTACAAGCTTATGGAGACCGAGATTACACAGGTAGGTGATGAATATTATACACTATCTGCTTATAGTTCAAGACTGCAGATTGTGGCGAGGTCATGATTGAACATGAAGGATAAAAAGAGGCATTTCTGCCGCAAATGTACTCTACACTATGAATGTGAGGTTGTGCTTATACTTTTAAAGTTTTAGTAGTGCTGGTACGAGCTGAACACCAAAAGCTCCACCGTAGTTCATAGCAATGGTAGACTGCAATATAGATTCTACCTTTGTAGAAAATATATGTCTTCATAGCAAAGCTATTTCTGCTCGACTTTTGTCTCAATCAAACCACTAAGTGCATGTAGGTACAGTACATACTAACTTCTACTGGCTTATTTTCTAGGTCCTGTCAGCCAAAAGCTCCCCATTATTGGTAAGTAATTAAGATTATATATACATGTAGTTCATTAAACCATCCCACAATGCAACATTAACACTAATTTACAAGGAAACTATGGTTGTCAGCCTTTTACAAAGCAGAAGAAAGTAGTAGCTTAATACCGTTTTGCATTAAATAAAGCACTACCGGGTTTAAATTCCTATAATTGCTCAAATCAGCAGCACAATTTTGTCATCATATTATTCATGGCGTATAATGCGTTCTTAAATCACACTGTGAAAGTATATTATACATTGTTACAAAAATAGGGGCAGAAGGGTCAGTCTACTCAGGTACTTCCTCTCCGGATAGAGCCATAGATGGTGACCTCATGACTACCAGATTCTCTACGGCTGATGTAAGTTCTAACTGGAATATGCAGTCATCCACTCATGTTGTTTTCCCTTGCTATCTGAAGTGTACTTTGTCAACTACCTTTGTATTTTGTGTCTTGAATAAACTTTTTCGCGAGAAAATAACTAATAAGTTGTCTTTAATTGTGTCGCAGACATCTGGCAGGTGGCTCTTGGTCCAATTAGATACATACTATCAAGTAAAGGAAGTGAGGATTTGGGGAAATCCAGATACCAGCGAGCATTTCTGTGAGTATAGCCAGTTTAGCCAGTTTTATTCAACTACTTTACTAATTGCCCAGAAATTTAATATGTAAATAAGTGATCCCATCCATTGGTGTATCGGTTCTATCGGTTGGAAAAGTCCTCACTCGAATGTGTCAAACAGAATTAATGCGTGTCCATGATATATTCTGCAATGAAATCAATGCTGATGAATTCCTACGGTTAAAATTTACCTACACTACATCTACACTACACTACACTACTTGAATAACCTTGGTAGTTTGAGAATATTAAGACATACACCCATGCCTTCGGGACAACATACAGGTGCACGTACATATTTCTTCTAAATGGTCATTGTTTATTCATTGCACAACCATACAATTCACAGTGAAACAGCTGATGAATCTCCGGGTGTATGCGGAAATGTCTAAGGAAGGGTTAGAGACGTCACCATTTGCTCTGTGTGCATCCCGTGATGGGGTACCTGCTGCCGATGAAACTAGACCTGCCACATTCCAATGTGTGAAGAGTGGACGGTATGTCAAAGTAGAGATGGTTAACGTAGACCCTGCACAGTATCTCTCTATCACGGAGATTAAGGTCTATGGCTTGGATCTGTATTACAAGGGTGAGTTGCATTCATAATAACATATTATACTTGCATAGGCACTATATGTCAAGGTTTTGCATAAGCAACAGCGTGTGTTTGAGCCTGCATGTGACCATGACAACTAAAACTTTAGCGCATTGACTAACATGAACTTCTGCGTACATGTAGCTTATACGTGCAGTCCTACTAACTCTCTAACTGATGATAGTTAACAAGTATGTTGTATACCTGGTCATATACGGCACAAAATACACCTGAGACGCACACATAACATGTACATTATCCAATCATAGTGATTCATGTGTTCGATTCTTCAATATCTTATATACAGTGTAGGATATAAATGCACACCTGTATTTATATACAAATTCTGCACTTTCTTGTAGAGACATCACCGGCTCCATCTACTAAAGGTAATAATTACTACAGCTAACATACATCCTACTGCATATATTATTAAACTTTTCTATTCTTTAATAATATCATCGGCTTGTTTCCTCAAGCTTTTTCCCTTCAGCATTTGTTTACTGAATAGTTATTCATTTTATAAATGCTGGTATTTATTTTAAATATAACACATTCATCTCACAATTTAGTTTACAGCACTATTTATTATTCAATCTATTTCACACCGACAATGACTAGTGGAGTTCATTGCACTAACTCCACTAGTATTCATGTTAGGTCTGTTTTTCATGTAAGCGGTAAGTGCCCTCAAGATGTGTGAGGTGTCTAAGAATACTGTGGGACCCGCCTGAATAAAAAATTGTGGGAGAGCCTGGGAGATCTGGCGTGTGCTGTGTGTTCAATAGAATGAAAAGTCAGCAATAACCATCCATGACTGGCTATTATGGACCCCTATCTGAATGAACAAAATAATGCATGATTGTATGATTGTGTACTGTACATGCACAGTGTGTGTTAATAAATAAATGAACAATCATTGTAAAATTACTGTTTTGATTTTTGTAGCTCCTACCACACCTAAGCCAACTACAACAGGTTAGCTGTTAACATCATAATCAATCTATTCTGGTTCCATATCGTTATAAAAATATACACGTAATGTGGATCATATTAAATTCTGTATTTACAATGTATATGACGGTGTGTTTTTGTACAAATTTATGGATAACTCCAATTGGCCAATGAATAGCAAGTGCAACAATTACAAGTGCAACAATTAATCAATTTGACTCTTATATTTTTAGCTGAGAAACCTGTCAAGATTTACATTCAAGGTAAGATAAGTTTGATGTTATATTCACATTATGTAACGCTATATCTGCTATAGATTGCAGTCAGCTGATAGTTCTGATGTACAATGTAGGAAGAAAGTGACATGATCTTAGCTGTGGAATCTTCCAGAAACATATTCAAACAATATAATATCGGAATCTTTACATATTATATATTATATTTGCATCATCAACTTTGTTGTTTTTGCTTTATATACATGTACATGTACGTTGTATTTATCAGGTGTAACTGGTTCCAAGCCAAGCAGCAATAGTGTGACTGAATATGCCATTGATGGGCAGTTTGAGGGAGGACCATCTGAGTATATGTTCTGTACCATTGAGGTATGAAGGTACTATCACTTGACCATAATGTCCAACTAGATATGTATCCAATACTAGTGACTTTCATGCCTACCTACATGTACGTGTAGATATGAGACAGTAATGCAATACATGTACGTGTAGATATGAGACAGTAATACAATACATGTACATGTAGATATGAGACAGTAATACAATACTCATGTACATGTAGATATGAGACAGCAACACAATACATGTACATGTAGATATGAGACAGTAATACAGTAATACAATACATGTACATGTAGATATGAGACAGTAATACAGTAATACAATACATGTACATGTAGATATGAGACAGTAATACAGTAATACAGTACATGTGATTGGTTTCAACTGTTTCAATTAAAACCGGTCCTCCATATACACTTCAGGATCCCAGATACATATTGGCCGATCTTGGTATGGTACACCAAGTCAAAGATGTCAGAATTTTGGGAGACAAGCCAACAACTGAATCAAATCGTGAATTTTCCCGTAAGTTTCTAGGTTTGATTCAACCTCCTTGTGTTTAAACTCATTCGATGCAATCTTGTTTTGTTCAACTATCATCTCTCAAGATCAGTTCCTTGCAAACCCAGCAAGCATCGCCTTTATATGTAAACACTAAACTTTAATGTGAGAAATCCAATTTCAATTCCTGTGAAAGGTCGTTGGTGATGGTGGGGACATGTCCACCACTACCTCACACATACTGGGAGACGCTTGTAGAAGCAGTGACTGCTGGATAATGGAATATCTCATTCGCTTTCTGTTTCAGTTAAGAGAACAAGTAACCTGAAAATATCGGTGGCAGAATCTGTGGAATCTTTAGATGAAGCAGAGTCACTGTGCATCTACAGAGATGGATCTCCAGATAAATACTACGAGCCAGAAATCTTGACCTGCACCAGAATCATGTCTGGAAGATATGTTAAAGTTAGCATGGTAGATGTTGGTGTCATGCAGTTCCTATGTCTGCAGGAAGTAGAGGTCTATGGCTATATACCAGAAGGAAGTATGTTTCTAATAAGTACACTTGATCCACTTGTTGATCTCTTTCATACTATACAACAGAATCTTCACATGTATGTCATCTGGTTATTACTTGGTGTATATATCTATTTTGTGGCTTAGTGTAATATTACTATATTGGTTAAAACTAATGATGGTTACTATTGATTAGACGGCAGCTTTACAGTAATGATGACATAAATGTGATTTTAGAGTGCACTATTTATTATCCTCATAAAACTATGAGAAATATTTTTATCTTTCCATTTTAGTGACAACAGCTGCCACAACTCCAGCTGGTAAGATTTCTGTTGCTTTAGCAGAGTGTGTTTTCACAGCTGTTTCAACCTTCCATCTACTAACACACCCTACATTTGTAGTTACAAATATACATGTACATGTACATCTAGTAGGTTATGCACCTGAGCAAACTACCAATAATGCTTTATCAATCATCAATTACATAATGGTTTAATTGTATTATTTTTTCATCGGTAAGTAAAAAATTGGTACTACATGTATGTGAAAAAAATTCAGTTGCAAAGCAAAATATTTCTGTCACACCATTATGTACTAAAATTCCTATGTACAACGTACATGTACAATTGTATATAGTTGGCCAAGTGATACTTGTACTCACATTGTTACTGTATTTTTAGGACCACCACTCATGAAATATAAAGTTCATGGTAAGTTATTAATTTACGTCTGTGCTGAAAAAATTCTGATCTTGCATTACATGTATTTTAGAAGTACAAAACTACACCAAGTGAATTGGTGATTGCATTGCAACACTATACTGTCATGATCATAGTTATTTAATAGTTTATTGTGCGAAGGCACTTTAGTTAGGTTACTGAAGGTACATTAAATACATGTGCAATGCACTTATAACAAATTCTGAAATTTTATTTCCCAGGAGCCACAGGTTCTGCTCATTACTTGGACTCCTCTCCAGAGAAAACCATAGATGGAGATTATCTATCAGAACTATTTGCCACCCGTGAGGTAGGTCTTCCTAAACCACTAAAATGAAAATGATGGAATATTCATAGAATAACTTAGCACTCCTAATGAAATCATACGACTGATTAGAGTCACGCTACAAGATAACATGTGACATTTGTGACATGTGACATTTGTGACATGTGACATTTGATGACACGTAACTGAACTCTTTATGGTGTACATTGTTTGCTATTTAGGACTCTGGCAGGTGGTTGAGACTCGATCTTGGCTTGGTGTCTGAAGTCTTGCAAGTTCATATCTGGAATAAAGTTGAAACTTCCATATTTGTTTGTAAGTCCCCGATATTCCTATAAACCAGAAATACGTCATGATGATTATATTGATCATATATATATTATAGATGTACATGTACATATAATTGCAGCCTATTGACCTCAATACAGCTAGTAAGATACAATATTATACACATTTAATTATTAATAATGTTGGTGTATCAATATGACCATGTAACAGTAAAGAGAATTACATATACATGTACATGTCATTTCATTACATACTTAAGTATATATACAGTACATTTATAACTGACATGATACAAGGTTATATTTTTTACATGTATAATTTACATGTACATGTATATTATGTTGTTCTAGTGAAGCAAACCCAAAATCTGGTCGTGACAGTAGCTAAAACTATTCCAGGACTGACGGATCCTCTGTCAGTCTGCGCTATACGGGATGGCTTACCACCGCTAGGTTCCCGCAGGCCTGAAAAGTTCAATTGTGCCCGAACTATGGAGGGCCAGTTTGTCCAAATAGAGATGATCAATGTTGGAGCAGGACAGTTTCTTTGTATAGTTGAGGTGGAGGTCTTTGGCTATTATGATGGTAGGTCCACATGTATCTACCTTAACGTTAGATATGCTTGTAAGAGAAGCAATTCAGTGGTGTGCTCGCCAGGAGGGATTAAGTAAGCAATATCTGTAAGGAGTTTATGTTATCATATTAATAAACAACTCGGGACTTTAGCATTTATGTGACAAGTCAGAGCATTTAGTAGGTCAGAGGTCAGATGATTTAGGTCAGAGGTCGAAGCATATAGGTGAGAGGTCAGAGCATGCGTTTGATATATAATCAGTTGAGGGTTTTATTTGCAGTCACCACAACAGAAACCTCCACGTCAACATCTACGAGCCCTACAACCAGTACGTCAACTAGTACAATTACAACTAGTACAAGTAAAACTAGTACAAGTACAACTAGCACAAGTACAACTAGTACACGTCCTACTACCACTGTAGCTACAGAGAGTACAGCTAGCACTACACTAAGTACACCTGCAGTTCCACAAACTACCACCACTACAAATCCAAGCTCAACAACTGGTAACATAATATTATAAGAAACAATTTTGTTTTTTGTTGAAAGCTATTAAATAGACCTGCATGTTTGAATGTACATTGTACTTAAATATCAAGTAAAATCTTGATCATAATGGGGGGAGAGGGGGGTACATCGTGTTAGCTCAACTTTTAACAAAGTTGATTTATAATAATTTGCTTTATGCTATATTTTTCAGTTAAAAAGCCATCTAAGATATCGATAAAAGGTAAGATATGCATGAGATGCCTCAATACTATTGCTTGTTATTAGAATAGATCTGATGCAATTTGCATCTTGTTACTGAAGTACAGTTATACAAGCACAAAGCCTTATGATATTTATGTAATCTATCTGATGGTTATACCAGGTGTAACCAGTTCCGAGCCAAGTTCTGGTACTTTGACTTATGTCATAGATGGGCAGTCTCCTGGGGGTCCCGCTGTTCAGCGCAGTTTCTGTACAAGAGAGGTAAGCTATATATACATGTACATATAATGGTACACTAGATATAAAATATAACTTCTGACTTCTTCATGCTTTGATGAGAGAATCATGCAACGAAAGTTGTTAACAACATCTGTTATAAATGTTTCCAGGTATGACTTCTTTGATAGCTACAGTTGTACTACATGCTTTTCTCAGTTATTGCTGTTTTGATGTCAGAAACATCACATGACTGTTATTATCTCTCAGGAACCCAGATATGTACAGGTTGACCTTGGAATGGTGTATCAGGTAGCTGTAGTCACTGTATATGGAGAATGGCCCAGCCATCCATCGGAGTTTGAATCAACTGGTAAGTGTGTAACTACTACACGTATGGTTCTATAAAGTATATGTATTTATTACACAAAATCTTGTAGTTACTTTGAATTCCATCACTGTGCCTTGTGCAGCGGATACTGTAGAACAAAAAATTAGTAGCTGATAAGGTTAGGGGGTTAATTGGCCGGTGTGCAAGTTGAGTATTAATTGCCATATGGATGTGTTCATCAAATAAAAACTAGAAAAATATATTTTCTAGTCTGCAAAAATAGATCAGAATGATCGAATACTTGTTGACTCTCGTAGCATTTGGCTGCAATCTGATTTTGTGACAAGATAAACTACTACAAACTACATACATGTATAAGCAGTACTCCTTCTCCCTCATATTAATATAATAGTTTGTCATGTTTTAGTAAAGAAGACAAGTAACCTGAGAATATCTGTGGCCGAATCTGTGGAGTCTTTGGCTGAAACAGATTCTCTCTGCGTCTTTAGGGATGGATCTCCACCATCTTACTACCAACCTGAGGCTTTCTTCTGTACAAAGGTTATGTCTGGAAGATATGTTAGAGTTAGTATGGTAGACGTAGAGGTCATGCAAGAGTTATGCCTGCACGAGCTAGAGATCTATGGATATGAATCAGAACCCGGTATGTTATAAAAATTAGCTTGCATATAACTACACTGTATATTATAAAATAATATGTAATGCAGTTAAGTTTTGACATTAAATACTGTAGAGTCAATAGTGTAATCTTCTCTGCATACTTTGTAGCTACCACAATGAAAGCAGTCACAACGACATCAACTCCTGCCCCAACTACTAGTACTAGTACATCTACTACTACCCCAACTACTAGTACCAGTTCTAGTACATCTACCACTACCCCAACCACTAGCTCCATGTCAACTACAACTACCATACCAACTACTACCACCACTTCAACAACTACTACCACCCACACTCTAAGTACTATGACCTCTGAAGTCACAGAGCTGTCAGTGACTACAACACCACAAGTAGTGACCACCACATCATTACCACCAACCACCACTGAACGTAAGTTTATTGAATCATATGTTAATTTCATCACAAGACAAAGCTTACAGAATATGACGTGCATGCATACAAGCTAATAATGTACACGCACGTTGTGTATAACATTGCAATTGTATATCCTTAATATTGAATGATATCGGATCGTTTATGTATGTATATTTTAGCAAGGATGTGATACATTACATCTGTTTGTATATTTAACACAACTAAGTTTTAACTTGGTTCAAAATTCATTATAATTGTGAGAACTCCGTAATCAGCACTATCACTCTTTCAAATTGTAGGGGAAATGGTGAAACTGAAGGTTATGAGTAAGTATTGATAGAATATATTGATCTTTTACGTCAAATGTTTTGCAGTATAGCTACATATGCAGATACAAATGCTGTGGATATGTGCAATACATGATGATAACAGCTGTTAGGTCCGGTAGAAAAAAACATATTTTTCATAATATAGAATCTCATATTGAATAATAGAACATAGCTAATGACTTCCCAAAATCTAGAAGAAAACGAGAGCAATCCTTAATTTGTCATTCCACAGTTTAGAGATTAGTAGCTTGCATGCACATTAGTTGAGGCTATCTTGTCCTGTTTAGATATTAGATGACACGAACCGAACACTGTGAATGGTGAAAACATGAGACGCTCTCCTAGTATTGAAAGAATCATAGAATGTTAAATTTTATGCACTGTTTGCATGCAATAAGCTTTAAACATGTACATATTTATATTTAATCTGTGTTAATACTCGTATTACACCAAGATCATTGACTAATACTACAACAGGTGCAAGTGGTTCAGCCAGATCTGGCAAATATACAGTCAGTGATGTAATAAACCAGCGATACCCGGAAGAGTCATGCAGCGCATTTTGTACGAAAAAGGTAAATACTGATGATCTGTGTGCATGTTTACTCAAACTTGTGTGCTGTTATATTGGCATCTGTGAGAGCAACTATCTACATGTAGGTGTAAAATTAAGTCAAAACATAACTGCACTATGATTAATAAAAAACAAGAAGTAACGATGCACACTCATAGAAATTATGTTGATAACATCATAAGTGGCACTTTGAAATGTCTATTCTTTCAAATTAAATATCGACCAACTCATATAACTTTACGATATAATATCGACATGTATGATCAGGATTTCTGTTAATATTTTTTCTATAATTAAATCAAATTGAAAACAATTGTAGCAATTAAAAATTGATACGTATTTTATCGATGTTTTCAGAATCCAAGATATGTGTTGCTAGACATGGGTGATCACTACCCAATTAAAGAGATCAAAATCTGGGGAAAGCCATCTTCTAGAAGCTACATATGTAAGTTACGAAGTGTTTCATATAAACTTAGATCTTCATACAGAATCTTCACTTTAAGCTGTTGCATTGAGTCAGAAAACTGCATGTAGTCCAATCCTGTCTTCACTATTGTATAACATTGGACACTGAGCTTATAATGAATTTAAGCTAATCTATTGCAATTTTAGTGAAACGGCTAAGCAATCTGAAAGTGGAAGTTGCACCCTCACTGTACGCCATGACCAAGCCTAAGTCTGTATGTGTGTACAGAGATGGAATACCAGAGGCTGGAACAACCAGACCAGAAACTTTAACATGTGGCAGTGTAATGGCAGGACGGTTCGTCAAAGTCAGCATGGTAGATGTCAGTGACTCTCAGCTCTTTTGTCTTGAAGCTATCGAAGTCTATGGGTATGAAATAACAGGTAAACACAAATAGTTTAATAAATACCATAGCAACAAGTTTCACCGTCTGTACCCAAGTTCAAAACTTCATTCAACCAACTAAGAATTGACTCCATGTCGAACTTAAAACTTTGACTATATATTTCTGTACCATGTGTAGTAAACAGGTGCAGGTAATATTATTCTAAAATTGCATGTCTGGAAACTTTGTGGTGACCAGCCTATTAATATATTTAGCAAGCACAGGAGGGTGTCCACACCATGGTAAGTGCTCTTCAGCCTGTAAGAGGAAATACGGAGATAGTGTGCAAGGCGGGAGATGCAGTGGAGACTACATGGAAGTTTGCAAGTGCACCAAGAAGTTTGCTCTGTAGAACATTCTGGCACATCTATTCGACTTAATTCTAAATGATGGTAGATGAAACTTGGAGCAGTCTATAACTCACTCTCTTCCCTTTGCTCTAGTAGTAGATATACATGTACATGTACAAGTATAATGTATATGGTAATGAGGTCTACTAGTAGTAGATATACATGTACATGTATAATGTATATGGTAATGAGGTCGACTAGACTTTTAGAATATAGCCTTATCACTACTTCCAATTATACTAAAAAATCAATCATTAACCAGTATACTTATATTAGCTACAAAAGATAATTATGTGTTTTACAATGACTTATTTTATGAGTTTTTGCATAGTCTAATATACAATGTATTACTTCAATAATGTTCACATATTTCCAAATAAAATTTTGTCAGCTTAATATTAAAAGAGTATTTTTCCTCTTATCTTTTATGATTTAATCGGTGCTGGTATAATCGGTGCTGGGTTAATCGGTGCTGGTTTAACCGTTACAGATGGATGTTCACTTAAATCCCTGCAGAACTCCACATGTTAAATATAACACACAAATTTCAATGATCATTTCTCCTTGTTGTGCATCACTATATTCCTTTGCCATACCATTTATTGTTAGCCCAATGTGTTAAATTTAACACACATAACACTTGCATTTTGATTGGCCAAATAAGTCACATGATATCCTGCCCAGTTTCAAGCATGGTAGACAAGAACAAGCAGTGAAGAAAACTAGTCTGAATATCTTATCATAATTTCTCACTTAGAAGGTATGTTTGGTTACCATTACTGCTTATCTTTTTAGAAATAGTAACATTGTTATATTCTATCACAACAATGGCCAGCAACAATACATTTGTGACCCCTATCAGAATCGGACATCGCGCCGTGAATTGACTTCCACACAATAAGCGCTCAAAGTCCAAAAAGCTAAACTGAAACTTACCATGCTGATTCTCAGCTTTCAGTGTTATTATACTAATTGAAGCATGCTCTTTCACTTTCTACTAACCAATTAGCAATCAGTACAGCACAAATAGGTGTAAACTTCGTTCAAAGTCGTTGCTAACGGAGTCATGTGATTTATCATTGTAGCACATGGTGGAACCAGGATTTTACTCCCTGATTATTTAAATCAATATTGTTTACTTTATGGATCTTGTTGATGACCTTTCTGATTAAGAAAGTAGTGGAGAGGAAAGAGACTAACTTTATACCATTAAGTTAGGTGTGGCTACACACACCTGAAGCCCAGGATGGCCCTGAAATACTGGGGGATATTGATAATAATAGCGTAAAAAATGGGAAAATTATTCAAAATTATAACTATCACTAATCCTATTGCTAAAGACTTAAGAGTGATTTCAGGATGCACAAGCTTATTACCAAGTCAAGCATTACCAGTTTTACTGCTGAAATTATTCAGTCTGTGAGAGATGTGCTCACAGCTCTTGACCAGCCATTAGGCCTACTAGATCTCCTAAAATTTATTAAGCAAAATCTCTCCCAGAGTAGTCAATTCTGTCTGCTTCTACTAATTCCCACAAGGCAAAGAAAAGAAAATACTTTGTCAATATTTCTATTATGAAGGTGAGCAACTTTTTCATCAATCAAATAGTTAGTATGACATTAAGCTGCCTGAATTATAGGCTGAGGCTATTCCACTAGTAAAGATAAAGGTTGGCTCATACTTCAAAATTAGTTCTGCTGTAATCTCCATGTGTACTACACATACATGTGACTTACCACATATCTTACCCTCTTCATCCTATTTGAGTAACCAATGTGCATCTCACATGTACATTACATTAGAATCAATAACATAGGTTGAAAACTCACATACATGTAAGTGAGTATCTACATGTACATGTATTTATCTTAAGTTATTAAGTAAAACAATTCATGTCCAAGGTATCCATGACTATTTGTAGGAACATCAATCCGTTGCCAAGCTTTTATGTGTATGAGCAGCAGTCGGATGTCTCCTCTATTTCTAACCTTGTGAAATCATTATAAGAAGTATGGTACAACTCCCTTCAACTTCAGCAACTTCAAGTTGCAACATCAAAGCAGTCAACTTTGGCCAAGCAATTATTGTGGACTTCCTGAATGCAGTCAGCTCTATCCATGCACTAGCCCACCTAGGATGAGTTCCAGGTAAGATGACTTCCTTCAGGCATCAAACCTTTTCTTACTGATGTAATTTTCATTATCATTGATTCCAGAATGTGCCTCTGTTGCTAAAAAGCAAAGATGAAGGCAGATTACATAAGTCCGTCCGCATTAAAGATCGTACCCAAATATTGTAATACGTAGGTACGCTGCATTATACATGTATCACATTGCTCTAATACTGCAGTAGTAAACATACACATAGTTTGAATCTACATGTAGTAGTATTATACACTTACATGTATTTTATCTGTCTCCCATAACCTCTGCCTTCCTCCTTCAAGTACTAAAGTGCAGTGATCATTTCCAAAAAAACTAGCAGTAAAAAGCTTTGTGGCAAAGCTATGCATACATCAGCTATCAGCTTGCAGTATCTTGTTGAATGACTGCACATGTTTTGTTATAGCTAGCAAGTCACAGTGAGGTAATGGTTAAGCATGTGGGTCTGTAATCTGGAGGTCCAGAGTTCAAATCTAGTCTACTACATCTGCTACACTTAAGTTTTTGTTCGTCTTCTTTTTTCACTGTCAAAATTATTAATACACAACATACTCTCAACAGGATTCAAGAAAACAGATGTTAAGGTGCTACCATCTGATCTCGCAGTGCAAGGACTATGGAAAGACTACAACTCAATGAAGTTCATAATTTGGTCTATTTCACCAGATTGGCGGAACCCGGATAGTTCGAACCTACCTACCTCAAAGACCCTTCTCAGGGCTACCCACATATGAAAGACCATTTTTGTTAACTCGTTACAAGATGTGCAGTATTTTCTATTTCACTTGCATGGCAATCTGTGTTAAAATTTATGTTAATACAGCCTGTCCATCGCAATTGGTGCACAAGTTCATTTTCACTGTTTTGTCGAAAATCCGAAATCAGTATCAGTTCTCTTGTTTAGGTGGGAATGGGACACAAGATATTGTTTTAATTATTCCATCAGATTCCTCACACATTCTTACCCCTAGTCAGTGAAAACTAGCAATGTAAGTTAATTAGATATGCCCGTTGCTAAGTTCTGAATAGTGTAAACAATAAATTATTGGGTCGAAAACTTTAAATCAGATTTTCTCAGGTCGCCCTTCTATGAAAGTCAACAGATATGGGCCCAGTATAATTATCCTGATAAAAATTTAACCGTTGGTGCTAGAATAAAAAGAAATCCTCATAGATTTCTGCATCTGAAAACATAAATATCTCAAAATCTTTGGGTACCTCCCGATGTCTGATTCTGATAGCAGGAGTCACATTTTATGCCAAAAAATTTACTCAAATTATTTATGTGTCAAAAATAACATGATGGGTCATTTCACTAGCTGTATTTTATATAATTGTACAATGAAATGCATCTATTATGTGGGCATTTCTAATCACTTTTCAGATAAATAGAAACCTATGGAGAAGCGTAGACATATTCCTATACACAATATTTTGGACTTTCTTGATGCTGACACCAGTGACTTTGGAGAGGTAGATGATAGTGATGAAGATGATGATTATATTCCAGAACCTCGTGTAAGAGATTCAACAGTGAGTGACTCCACTGATTCTGAAAGTGACTCGGATGATGATTCTGGCCCACCAGGAAACATCTCAGCAATGGGCCAAGTTGGAACTGCCCTTCCAGTGATTGAAGGCCCCAGTACTAGCACAGGTACTAGGCCTACCCCTTCACGGCATAAGCCTACCCGACTAGTTTATCGGTGGAGAAAAATGGATTTCATTGCTCTCGAAGTGCTCTACTGTGGTTCAACCATTGAGCCCCCAGCTTCAAGGGAGGTGGACTCTCCACTAACATACTTTCTAAAGTTTGTTACACCGTCTATGATAGATTCACTTGTGGAGAACACCAACCTGTACAGTGTGCAGAAAAATGGCAAATCAATCAATACTACAAGAAAATAAATGGAGCAAGTATTAAGTATGTACCTTCACATGGGTTTGGCAAAAATGAGCGCATTCCGCATGTACTGAGAAAGGGAGACAGCCTTTCCCCTTGTCTGTGATGTCATGGCCAGAAATCGGTTTACCAGTCTACTCTATTCTCTTCACCTAGTAGACAACATATCTGTTTGTGATGAAGATAAGAAAAAGGATAAGCTGTAAAAAATTCGACCTTGGCTGGATGCTTGTAGAGACAATTGTCATTCTGTGGCACCAGGTGAGCACCATTCAGTAGATGAGATGATGGTAAACTACACAGGGAAAAGAAGTCCTATAATGCAATATATAAAAGGAAAACCTCATCCATGAGGTTTCAAGATTTGGGGTAGGGCAGGTGATGATGGGTTTCTGCATGACTTTGAGGTGTACCAAGGTGGGAACGGACAACGTAGCGAACTTGGACAAAGGGCAGATGTTGTGTTGAATTTAGCGTCGACACTACCAGCAGGTAAATTCCACGAGGTATTCGCTGATAATTTGTTCACTAGCATTCCACTATTGATCAAGCTGAAAAAAGCGTGGAATTTACTACACCGGAATGGTCCGTCAGAATCGTCTCCCTGGTTGTAACCTTGCTGATGAGGAAGAGTTGAAGAAAAGTGGACATGGTACCTTTGACTACAGAGTTGAGGAGATGCATAACATAGTATCTGTCAAATGGTATGACAACCGAGTAGTTTCCCTGTTGTCCACAGAAGTAGGTGTGGAACCACTCGCTGAGGCTCAAAGGTGGAGCAAAAAAGATAAGGCGTTTTTGTTACTATCACTATGCCAAACTTGATCGCAAATTACAATCGCCACATGGGAGGTATTAGTCTTTTAGATTCATACCTGAATAAACACAGATTTCTGATGAGGTCAAAACGGTGGTACACCTATCTATTCTGGAATGTGGTTGTGATTGGTTTGGTGAATGCCTGGTTATTGTATCGCCGTGACTGTCGTTCCTTAGATATTCCAAGCAAGCAAGTGCTAAGCAGAAGGAAATTCCAGTCAATTGTAGCAAATAGCCTGGTCAAGGTAAACACGGTGAAGCGCAGAGGACGACCATCAGGTGCCGGCGACCAACCAGAACCATCAGATCTGCCTAAACGAGCCAAGAATGTTCCATGTGATGATGTCAGGCGGGATGGGTTTGGACATCTGTCAATGATGTGTTAGAAAAGAGGACGCTGCAAACTATGTACTGACGGGCAAAGCAACATCCAATGTGAAAAGTGCGATGCTCGTTTGTGTCTAAGCAAAGATCGAAACTGCTTCAGACAGTTTCATATGTAGTGACATTGTCTACCTGACATTATTTCATCTTATACTTAATAATTTTTAATATTACCCATATTTTTGACTCAATAAAAGATGGTTATTGCCATCTAAACATTCTCAAACTTCATGTGCTTGATATATAAAATACAACCTGAAACAATATCGTTGGTGCCCAATGTGTCAAGGATGGGTCATGTGGCCAAGATATTACGTCTTTGGCAGTAAATTGATACAATCAGTATCAGTGTTGGTTGGGTACAACTACTGATTAGTATTACATGTATTATTATATTATGTTAGGCAGGTAAAACTTTTTTAGTGGTTGAATATTTAATGCAGGTACATCTGATGTGGTCGTGCTTAATTTTTACCAAGGAGTAAGAGAGGGAAGGAGGCTCGTCTATGAGGATTTTGTGTTCGATGTGCTCCTCGGTTTAAAAATATGAGCACATGAATCGCTGACATTAAGCGAGTAGACAACTCCGTTGAATCGTGATGCGCATCCTCATTGCTAAGCAGCAATGCACACTTTTTTTATTATGAAGGAGCAAAGTTTAAATTTGGATTTCAACTTAACCAATTGCAGCAAGTTTAAATCTGGTGAGTTTACTTGCCAATATCTATCGTATCCCATTGAAATATGTAGTGTGTATATAGTCAGCCTGTTCATTAGAGTTTTACCAATTATTGACATTGTTATACTTTAATTTCAGTTGATGTGTGAATTTTACTTTTTTATAAATATTTATCATCTTTTACATCAAACACCAGAAGCCCATTGTAACATATATTATACAGGTTTTCATAGGCTTCAACCTTTTACCTTTTCCTTATAGCTGTTGTCCAAATAACATTACTGGTGCTATATACTAAAATCTACAGGTAGGGTGTGTGACAAGGGAAATACATGTATTTTATTGTATAATACTTTTTTTCCTTATAGTTATGTTGATAAGCTTCAACTCCTTCCCTTCTCTAATGTTGATGTCAATGTCATAGCTGTTTTGTTGAATTACTATAGCTTTCATACTGTTGCAGTTACGTGCTGTTGCTGTGTGTGTTTATTTACTTCTGACCAAATATACTGTAAAATGTTGTAGTTCAGCATTTTGTAATAAATATAGAAGTTGTTTTTTCTTTGGCTACATATTTTATATTGTTACTACAGTGAGATAAAGATAAGGGGAGTTGTCATGTTTTAAATGGTATAGATATGTTCATTCTTACAATCAATGCAGCAGTAATACAAAATTGAAGGACACAAAGCACACTTAGTATTTTAAAATATGAGGAATTGTCTACATTGGTACTGTGTACTCTGTGTGATGAGGCTACTCATTAGCTATCAGCTGTAATTATAAATTGTCCTCCCTTGTTGTTTTGCTGAAATGGGAGAACAACTTCTAATTATGATCTGCAGCTTCTGAGTGACCAATGCACCCTTTAGGAAAAGCCCTAAGATTGCAGGTAGGTACCGTGTACCCACCTCATTTGGTCCACTTCGAACACTGAATTCAGCCATCTTATTTAAGGGTTCTCACCTTCTACAACAGAATTCCTGCCATTTTATGTTGTATTTAGTGGTCAGTAGCTACCAGTATGTTTCCTACTTGCTTTATAGAACTATTGGTGGTGCTACTAAGCAGGACAGTGCAACTGTCCATTCTGACACCATGTCTATGGATGAGATACATCTGCGTGAAGATACATCTAGTATGAGGCCAGTGCTGGTATTATCATAGTACATGCACCTAGTACATACCTGTCAACTATATCCTTTTGATTTCAGGGCATCAGACACATGTAGGTATTTTTCATTTTTGTATTATCCAATATCCAAGATTATCCAATAAATAGCATCAAATTAATGCCCTCATTTTACTCTATCTGGTATTTTGATACAGCTTTGAAGTTACCAGCTACTACATAGCTTATATATATTGTGTATGTGTACATAATACCAAAGTACACCGGAACAATGGAACTAATTATACTGTTTCTGTAGCACTGTGCAAAATTTAAAAAGTGGGGTCGCAAGTACATATATGATGATTGTACATGTTGTGAGGAATAAAAATCATACTATGAAGCCAGGTTTCATAGCTTGTCCTTAGCTTTGTAGCATATTTTATTAAGTTAATCTACATGGACATGAAGCTTAGTGATGGCTTTCATAATATTATATGCCTGTATAATAATCACGTACATACATTCATTACATTTTAGTTTGGTAAATGGATAAACTAAGCACATGCATGTACATAGACATGCATGTGCATAGACATGCATAGACATAGACATGCACGTACATAGACATGCACGTACATAGACATGCACGTACATAGACATGCACGTACATACACATGCACGTACATACACATGCACGTACATACACATGCACGTACATAGACATGCACGTACATACACATGCACGTACATACACATGCACGTACATACACATACACGTACATACACATGCACGTACATACACATGCACGTACATAGACATGCACGTACATAGACATGCACGTACATAGACATGCACGTACATAGACATGCACGTACATAGACATGCACGTACATAGACATGCACGTACATAGACATGCACGTACATAGACTTGCACGTACATAGACATGCACGTACATAGACTTGCATGTACACAGACATGCATGTACATAGACATGCATGTACCTAGGCATGCATGTACATAGACATAAGATACATGTGTATGTAAATGAGTTACATGTACGTAAGAACACCATCTTATTGCAGGTACAGTGTTACACTTCAACAACTAAAGCCTAGAGCCCGCTATAGCGTTTGTGAGCGCGTAATATACGCGAGTAAACGCTTACGCTAACTGTTTTCAGCACCCACACAAGCGTATATATTCATACTGTGGAGTTATCTTCCCGAGAAAAAACTCCACGTGGAGTTATTTTCCCGAGAAGAAAGCTCCACGAATAATTCTTTTAGCCAATGGGAAGCCGGCGCTCAAACGCCCTCTATAAAGGAAACGAAAAGTTGCACAAATCAACAAGCCTCAGCTGAATTTTTCGTTTGTGATCATTTTCTTGTTTATTATCATCAGTACTGCTGTCACACCACCACCTAAATATGTCTGATAGGGTTGCAAGAAGGAGAAGAATACGTTTACTTGGTTTGACATATTTGTATCTGAGAAAGAAGAGACAGACAGAAACAAAAAGGAAATACTGGGTACATCCACTCCATCTCACTCGGCCCACTCAGGGTGCTTGGCACACATGTATGGCAGCACTACGTGAACACTACCCTGATAAGCATCGGGAAGCTTTCAGAATGGACATAGATACTTTTAATGAGCTCCTAGACATTCTGAGAGACAGTATTACCAGACAAGACACTTTTTTCAGGAAAGCCATCTCACCTGATCAAAGGTTAGGCATCACTATTTATTACTTAGCCACTGGTGATTCATTCCCCACCATCGCTCTATTCTTTAGAATTGGCAGATCGACAGCCAGAAGAATTATTTTTGAAACTTGTGACTCAATTTGGGACTGCTGCAAGACCAGATATATGATAACCCCTTCCACTAATGAGCAGTGGAAGAAAGTAGCTACTGACTTCCATTCGCTATGGGATCTGCCACACTGCCTGGGAGCAATTGATGGAAAGCACTGTGCTATACAGTGCCCCAACAATACAGGCTCAGAATACTTCAACTACAAGAAGTTCTTTAGCATAGTACTCCTAGCGATGTGCGATGCAAATTACAACTTCCTGTATGTAGACGTTGGTACCTCGGGCAGATGGTCAGATGGCGGCACATGGAAACATTGTTCACTAAATCAAAGTATAGTGAACAATCAGCTACAGCTACCTCCTGAAGAACCACTAAAAGGTAGAGTCTTTTACTGGACCTGTAGAAAAATTGTATATAAAAATTAAATTATTTCAAAATATAAATAGGTATATTTATCACTCTGTTTTTAAAACATGTACAGTAGTTTTGAAATGTTGAACATTACTAGGATTGTTGCATCAGTGCAATGCAAGTTGTTGTGACTTGTTTTGCTGTTCTTCTACTATCACCCGCAAATACTTTCGTGACAGTGTTATTCTGGGTTATGGAATCCCATTGAATCTATGCGAGTCCTCAAATTATGTAATTATCTATTGTTACTGAACTTTCTTGCTTCAGATTCTGATGTTGTATCACCATACTTTTTCGTGGCGGATGAAGCGTTTCCTCTGAAGACATGGCTGATGAGACCGATACCAGGTTCTAATGTAAAAGAAATAAAACACCGTATCTACAACTATAGACTGAGTCGGGCAAGGCGAACCATAGAAAATGCATTTGGGATCACGGTTTCCCGATGGAGAGTTCTCAAGAGGTGAGTCCTAATGCGTACCACAATGCACACATCTTTTAGTGAATTCTCATTTCAACATACAGGCATCTAACCCCTACTCGGTGCTGTGCTACTATAACCATGTAGATATTTGGCCGTGATAGTACAGTGCATGTGGTCTGTCTTGCGTTTAGATTTGCGTTAGTCTTTCTTTCTTGTCACAGGACACTACATATGACGCCACAACATGCTAACAAGGTGATACTTGCGTGCTGTGTTCTACATAATATGATGAGAAAAAAATCACCAGCTACATACACACCACCAGGCTATGCTGTTGTCGTGTACCCAAATGGAGAAGTGGTCGATGGTGCTTGGAGAGATGGAGAACGCGACCATGGTAGTAACCTGAGAGCTGTTCCGAGACGATCCACCAGAACAGCTCTGGAAGTCAGAGATGCACTTGTGGGTTATCTTAATGGACCGGGAGCTGTTGAGTGACAAGAAGCCTGGGTTAACAGAACTGGATGAAATAACACACCCGAGACTAATTAACTGGTTTCAAACGACACTGCATGATGCATGCAGACTTGTTTTCATCTCACAGCATTCTAGAAAATACTGTAATGGTTTCTGTGATTTGGTGCGGTCGTCCTTGGATGACTATCGACCCAGAAATGAAGTGCCTATGAGTGGTAATAGGACTTCGCATTACATGAAAGATCGAGCGGTCTCAGTAGCCCAAATACTACCAAAGACGACCCATCTGATCTCAAGTCCGACCTTCAGACTATACAATGAAAGAGAGTGATCCGACCTAGTAGGCAGTTCGCAAGGCGAATGACCTGGCAAAAGGAAGAGAAAGTCTCTGTATCAAGTATAGATGTGTCTTTATTGAAAGCCAAGTGAAGACTGAGACAATGAACAGTAAAACAGTGCCCTTTATATAGTATAAGGACTTCCGGCCGACATGACGTCGGGAAAAGACGACGTGTGGTCGTCCGGAAGTTGCGCAACAAGATGGCCGCCGGAAGCCCGACGGCCGACCCAAAATAGGTCGGGTTCTACAAAAGTTGCTTATAATGGTCCAATTCATGTACAAAATGAATATCAATGGATTCTGAGAGGTCGGGCCTCTGTACATGGGTATAAAAGGCATAAAAAGGACTTAGTAACATTCATGTGACTATGTACAACAACATATAGTAAGATACATGAATAAGGAGTGAGCATAAACACATGGAGACATATATATAGACAGTAATTAAGTACTTTGAACATGCAATGTAGTTAAAGGTAAGTATACGAGCACTAATTGTGAGAATGTTAGTGTCAGGTGAGTAGCGCTGTAACAACTACTAGGCACTTAGGGTGCGGTGGAGCTTCGTCCGGGAGTTGGGGTCGTATACAAATGTCCTGTACCATCACATAGCCCCCCGATCCTTGGCACTATCTCTTCGAGTATGTCTAAGGATCTGCTCCGTGAGCCGTTGGTGGAGGGATATTTCGTCCTGTACGGCTTCCGTCTGCTGGACTATAGTAAGCCGGTCTCTAACATGTGAGTGAAGAAGTCTCTGCTGGAGTATGTGCAATTGGTGCCGGAGGCGTCCGAGACGATTGTTTAAAGTGGCACACAATCGTTCTCTCTCCTTCTGGAATTCTGCTGTAGGGGTGCGGGATTCAAGAGTCTTCTTTGTGTTTTTAGTATCAGGAGGGCTGGTCGACAATGGGACGGCCTTGTCTGATCCGGTTCTAGCCTTAGGCGGCCGGGGCCGACGTTTGGGTATGTCGTAAGTATCAGTCCCTCGGTGGTCCAAGGCTGGAGGGTCCATACGAGTCTGTGGTCGCTTTGGACTGCCTAGTCGCTCCCAGGGCGACTTTCTTTTACTTGTTTTCTTTGGGGCAGGAGGAGGTGTCAGTCGCACCACTGCTGCTCTGGCTTCAGCTTCTGGAGGAGCTGGTATAGTGAAAGGTTTCGGTCCTACGTCTGCTGGGATGCATGAGGGGTAAGCGACCCTCTTGTCGAGCTTCATCGCCTTGAGGAAAAGCTGGAACATGTGGGAATCCACTTCATACTGGATGGCTCCGTGGCCTGTCTGGCTTTGGTGCCGATAGACAGTCTCTGCATCACGGGCGCTGACTCCACAGGAACAGAAGAACTGGGTAAAGTGTTGGCGTGTGTGAGCCTTGATGGTGTTCTCCGTCCCTTCTAGCTTACATAGTCGACAATAGGAGTTCCTTCCTTTACATCGGGCTGTCCGACGTATATCACTACTGGTCCGTGGAGAGATCCAGCAAAGTTGAGACTGCGGCATAGGCGTCTCTGGAGAGGTCTCTATAAGAGAAAGTGTAGATACAAGAGGTTGATCATTTAGATTATCAATGTTTGCGTAGGCCGAGTCGTCTTCGTCACCCGACTCAGTCACATGATGTACAATGTTATTGGAGTACATATGCGTGTCCGAGGTCGTCCCGGAGGGGAGGCGGTGCATGTCCGAGTCGGTTAGGACGGCATCGTCCCGAAGCACCGAAGGTACTTCAGTATGACCCGACCCGACTGGCACGACCTCATCCCTCGAGGAGTTCCCGAGATCAGCATATAAGTCGTCGTCGTCCAAAAGCAACAGTACCTCGTCCAAGTCTATTGGCTCACCTGGCAAGTCCATGAGTAGGCCGACTAGGGAGGGCACCGTCCTTGTTGAGGAGTCTCGAATAGAGTGCTCTGTTGTCCGACTAGGTGTTGACTGAGTGGTGGTGGTGAGGGTACTGGGGGATCCATCTGGATCCTGGCCTTTTATAGGTGTGGGGGCTGCCCTGGTTCTCCTTGTGGTGTGCGACGTTATGCCTGCAACATCTGGCCTCTCACCATGTAGTAGAACTACGTTGCGGCGGAAGTGCACTTGTCTGACCCCTGTTGTTAGATCTATTTTGATCTCAAGGTTGTCTGGGTCACCGGATCCGTCTGTGGAATTGGAGAGTAAACACGGGCCTGGCCGTGTCGGCCTACGATAGGTAGTCGTCTGGGCAGCCCATTTGTGATGAGTTTCTTCTAGTATAACCTCTGGGGGTCGGCCTCGCTTCCACCGGGCCTTCCTCCTGTATGATAAGGGTCTGTTTTCCCTAGTGTAGGGCGTTAGCATCCGGACGTAGGAGGGTCTACCTTTTGAACCTCTGCCCCAGTCGGGCGGCGGGAATATCGGGTGCTGGAAATAGTCGACAGCTCCTTCCTCGAGGCGGTTTGCGCCTTGTCTACGCTCCTGGATGCGCGGCTCTTTAGCCTGTCGGCCCTGGTCCTCTACTTGCCTCTTTTTCTTCGCTGTTCCTCCCTCGTCTTCTAGCCCCCCTATCGGGTGGCCAGGGCGTCGGCATTGTACTTCGACGCCATGCGGAGTTGTACTGGGCGGTAATGATCCTTTTCCTCCCTCGGCCCTGGATCCTCTGTGGGGGTGTCCTTGACGTCGGCATTGATCATCGACGTCGGGCGCAGGTGTACTAAGTGATGAGCTTCCCGTTCCTCCCTTGGCCCTGGATCCTCTGTTGGGGTGTCCTTGACGTCGGCATTGATCATCAACGTCGGGCACAGGTGTACTAGGTACTGAATTATCCGTTCCTCCCTCGGCCCTGGATCCTCTGGTGGGGTGTCCTCGACGTCGGCATTGATCATCGACGTCGGGCGGAGGCGTACTAGGCTTCATCTCAGGCATCGTCCTCAATGTATAAGGGCTTTCCGTTCTATTGACACACGGCCATTGATCTCGGCTGGTGTATACCTTTGCGGTATGGCAGTTTACAGAGCACTTGTGTTTAGTCAGGTAGGGCATCCCTAGGACGCCATCTTCTGGTATGGAGCCGATGAGGAACAGTTCTTGGCTAAAGGTACGACCGACTACCATAGGTAGCCTTACCATTCCCTCGAACCTGAGAGTCGAGCCGTCGGCCATCTTGCCATATGGCTGACTTACTGGTAGGACCTCTAGGTCGGGTCTCTGCAGCTTCTTCAGGATGCGGGGTGATATTAGGTTGGTCGTACAGCCCGTGTCCAAGAGTAGGGTTACATCTTGGCTACATAGTCGTCCTTGTATGTACAGGCTAGGTACATGCGGCTTCACATACGTCACTTGAGTCACTGTTTTAGAAGGGGGGTCGGCCTTGCCGACCGGATACTTGGGACGGTCTTCCGAGACGGAAATGTGAGAGGTGTGAGGAACTTGTAGGGCCCGAGTGCCAGCCTCTACTGTCTCGGGCCGGAGCCTTTTCCCGACTCGGGTACTGGCGGCTCAGGATATGTGGGGGGAGTGTTCCCATTGGTCCATTGAGGAGGGGGACCAGGCTTTTTGCTGGTCTGCCAGGAGGGTCTGTTCCGAGGTCCTGGCGCTCTGGGGGCGTCTAGTAGTCCTCGAAGTCGTCTGACTTCTTGGCTGAGTGTCTGGATGGCCTCTTTCAGGTCGTTGATCCAGGTCAGGTCGGAGTCCACTGTATTTATCTGGGGTGTCTCCGGCTCGGGTTCTGTGACTGCCCTGATTTGGTGTGCTTTACTTCCACGGGAAGGTCCCTTGACGAGCAAGAAGTCGTTTCCGGCTCGGACGGCCGAGTCCACATCTCTGGGGTTTATTGCCAAGAGGTGTCTCTGTAGGTGTCCGTCCTCAAGAGAGTTACTGAAGTTTTCCACAGCCAATACCCGGCAGTGCGCTTCGGGTAGTTCCTGAAAAGCCACATGTACAAGTTTCTTGACTAGGGTGGCATGTTCTTGTAATGACATGCCGGGATCTTTCCGCAGCTGTATGAGCTGGAGTCTAGCTTCTTTATCAGTTAACCCGTATCGGGCGCGTAGAGCTTCGAAGATCCCTTCTGAGGTGCCGGGTCGGCCACATTCTTGTGCCGGTCCCTTGAGGGCCTCTCTTAGGTGAAGGTACATGGCTGCCGGGCTCCAGTCGTTTGCCTCGGCTATGGTCAGGAACTGTTCTATAAAGAACTCGACGTCTCCTTGTCCGTCGAACTGTGGTGTCTTGAAAGAGGGTTGAGGCGGCTGAGGTCGAGCTACTTCTATGTACTGTCCGATTACCTCTACTAGCCTGTCTATATCGCTAGCCATTGCTGAGTATAGATGGAGCCTCTTTAATGGAGGGGACGTGTCGTCCTCGGTTTGATGTCTATAGGGTGTCGGGTAGCTAGTTAACTACCGTAGTTCGTTAGGCCGGGTCGGCCTGGTGGTCGTACTGAGTACCGTCAATCTGTTCTGGATCCGAGGTCGGTCTTTGATTGAAGATCCGGCGTAGGTCGGGCTACATCCAGCGGAACCACGAGAATTATGGGTGCACTTTAGCGTTTGTCACCTTCTCGTATCCAAGGTTCCCGGGTCCGAGTCCTAAATCGCCGTAGAAGTATTGAAGAATGAGGTCGGCCGGTCACCCGAGTCCGAGGTCACCTTCCTTCTCTTCGTATCGTAAGAGTACGACCTTAGAATCCCACTGCTGCCACCAATGTAATGGTTTCTGTGATTTGGTGCGGTCGTCCTTGGACGACTATCGACCCAGAAATGAAGTGCCTATGAGTGGTAATAGGACTTCGCATTACATGAAAGATCGAGCGGTCTCAGTAGCCCAAATACTACCAAAGACGACCCATCTGATCTCAAGTCCGACCTTCAGACTATACAATGAAAGAGAGTGATCCGACCTAGTAGGCAGTTCGCAAGGCGAATGACCTGGCAAAAGGAAGAGAAAGTCTCTGTATCAAGTATAGATGTGTCTTTATTGAAAGCCAAGTGAAGACTGAGACAATGAACAGTAAAACAGTGCCCTTTATATAGTATAAGGACTTCCGGCCGACATGACGTCGGGAAAAGACGACGTGTGGTCGTCCGGAAGTTGCGCAACAAGATGGCCGCCGGAAGCCCGACGGCCGACCCAAAATAGGTCGGGTTCTACAAAAGTTGCTTATAATGGTCCAATTCATGTACAAAATGAATATCAATGGATTCTGAGAGGTCGGGCCTCTGTACATGGGTATAAAAGGCATAAAAAGGACTTAGTAACATTCATGTGACTATGTACAACAACATATAGTAAGATACATGAATAAGGAGTGAGCATAAACACATGGAGACATATATATAGACAGTAATTAAGTACTTTGAACATGCAATGTAGTTAAAGGTAAGTATACGAGCACTAATTGTGAGAATGTTAGTGTCAGGTGAGTAGCGCTGTAACAACTACTAGGCACTTAGGGTGCGGTGGAGCTTCGTCCGGGAGTTGGGGTCGTATACAAATGTCCTGTACCATCACAATACTGCCACTTTTGTATTTTGGTCAAAGATATATTTTAGGATACACAGTACATGTACATGAATAATATGTACATGTATGGTATATATCATAATATAGTTTAGTAAACTATGGTGTAATAGCTAATTATTTTATTTATGTGAATGAAATTATTATACAATCAATATACATGTACATCATCATAGCTGTGTGTAAGTAGGTGCATCTTCATACGGTGTGTAGTGGGTGGTGGTAGGCGAGTTGGCAGATGGGAATCTGGCAGTTGGGAATCGGTGTTTAAATATCACATCCCTAATCTCCCGCATAGCCAGTGCTTGCTGGTGTTCGGAGTTCAATTTCCTTATGTCATCTGCAACTTCCCTACCAAAGCGAACAAACTTATCCTCTGTCTGCTCTGCTCTTGGCCCTGATAGCTCTTTAAACAGCAAAGCCTCCAGACTGGACAGCTCTGCTGTTGCTCCACTCACCCGTTTTCTTTTTGGTGTGCGGGCTGGAGTGGGATTTGGTGTGCGTGCTGGAGTGGGAGTTGGTGTGAGTGCTGGAGTGGGAGTTGGTGTGGACAGGTTGGCTGTTGGAGTTACATCTGACCAATTGCTGTCGGCGTTGCTACTTGTATCCATTTCCAACATCTGCTCTGCGTCTAGTGATGATACAGACTGCTGCACCGATGTTAGATTACTTGTAGTTCTATGAAAAAGAAACAGACTTTAAATTAATTTTCAAATGAACAGCTGCCAGATTGTTACCACTTACAACAATTACAGCAATTTACAACAAGTACTGTGTGTAGCTGACAGTGCTAGATAAATGCAGAAAGGTCTTCTCCCTATTACATGTGGGCACAATATACTGGTTGGGTCTGTTTACTTACACATTTCTGGTCAAGTAAGGGTTGAGCCACTGCATTCCCTCCCAGTGTCGCCACGAAGGAGGCTTCTTAGCAGCAGCCCCCGACGCGGTCTCCTTGTTGTGCTGTGCCCTTTTCCTGACATAGCAGTCCCGTATGTACTTCCATTTTAGTTTAAGGAGTCCATCTGAAGAAGAATGAATAAAAATTAAAAGAAAATGACTTACATTGACTTACAAGGAGCCTGGTCTGCCAGCTCACTCATTCGCAATCATGTGTGTTTTATCAACATTCATCCTGCAACTGGTAAAGAGACCGTTCTAGACATGAAGTTTCACAACCAGACAGTTCTCAACCGAACAGTTTCAAATTGTATAGATTACATTTAGAAGAACACAGCTCATAGATAATTAATTGTAGTTAATTAATTGAATAACAATGATATTAAATATAAAAACTAGTTGAAATCTGGTGGTGTAGTTGAGATTTGGCATTTCATACTGTTTGGTGTTGAACTGTCCAAGTTCGAAACGTCCTGTAACTGACACACATCAACCCAGTTTGGTACTCAATACTTGCAGAGTTAATTATGTCACTGACTAGTACTTACAAGTTTCGGAGTTCTTTTCCAAATCTAAACTTTCGGCTATTTCAGCCCAGCAATTTAGCTTAACTGTTTCATCTTTATAACTTTTAGAGTTAATGTTGTAAAGACAGTCATTTTCTCTCACTAAATTAATCAAAAGCTCCTCATCTACATTAATCTTTCTCTTCTGACTGGCCATTATCTTTCGTTGTAGTTCTTCACCAGCAAACATGTACGGAAATAAAAAAAGATGGCTGGTAAGCAAATGTC
This sequence comes from Bugulina stolonifera, assembly GCA_935421135.1. Taxonomy (NCBI): domain Eukaryota; kingdom Metazoa; phylum Bryozoa; class Gymnolaemata; order Cheilostomatida; family Bugulidae; genus Bugulina; species Bugulina stolonifera. The sequence continues at coordinate 14,852,976 of OW285196.1, forward strand.
AAGGGCAATCTAGAATTGACCAATGGGAACAGAGCGCATCATCACACTTTGCGCGTTTGATCCAGTAGATATGGGATGGTGCGCTTTTGCCTAGCGTAACTAAAATTAGTACGCTTCAGCATACGCGTATCACTGCGCGTAGGCTAAAACGCTATAGTGGGCTCTAGGCTTTAGAGTTCTTTTGTGACCCTGTTGGCTATGCTAAGCTGTATGGTCTACATACTCTGCTAGACATGCTGAAGTGTTGGTAGTTGCTATCTCAGTTAGACGTGCTGGTGTCAGTAGTAACCAGTACTATTTACAGTGCGTGTAAGAGAGGAAAAGTGTAGCCTACTGCACCACTCCAGAACTACATGTAGTACAAGAATGTTCATGATGTATAGTGTATAGTGTATAATGCAAGATTAGGCCAACTAAGTACTTCCTAATTAATTGGCAGACTATAACTGATAGGTAGATATCAGTAATTGGAATCTGGTGAAGAATTACAAGTGGACATATTTATTAATTTAGTAAGACAAATACATTTCGAACTTGACTGCTTAATAATTCTTACACACATGAACATTACTCACAAAAAGTTTCACAAAGAAGATTTCACTAAAACAATTTTTTTCTAGTTAGTCTATTTCATTTTACTTCCGGACTTCTGTCGACTTCTTTACTACATCAGACTCTACAACCACTCCTCGCTTTTCTATTGTTACTTCTGGTACAACATAGTACTCTTTCTCAAACTCATTCTTTCTCTTTCTATGTGGATATTTCTTTCTGTATCTCGCATACTTCACCCAGCCCACGATTAGCTGAAAGTATGTGTAATATTCCAATTCATAGCAAAACTTAACAAACTTTTAATTTCCCTAATATCAATTGGTGCAGCCATTTTCACTAAACGCTACTTTTATAACCTGCTACTTCTATAACCTGAATCGTGAAACTTACTCCGGCTTGACACGTCATCATTCAACAACATTTGAAAAAACATACATGTGTACATGTACGTGTACATGTAGAGTAACACCAGTAACGAGTGTGTATATTTTTCATACTTACAATGGTAACAAAAAGAGATAAGCCACCCAAAAGAGCCAAGACAAAAACAAGGAGATGTCCATTCAGTGTAAACCAACTCTCTTTACTTCCGGCTGAAAGATCAAATAAAGTTGGCTAGAAAGCTTTGTCTATGCCAACAAATACAAATACTATGTCTACAAGGTTAAACACTTTGGTATTCAATGACTGCTATCAGCCATGCAGTCTAGAGAGAGTCAACTGAATCTCTGTCTAAACATGAAGTTCCAACTATAATATTCATGAGAGAATCACATCTCATAATCTCATTTACTAAGTAAAATTTTCTACTGTGAAAAAACTAAAAAGACGACAAAACACAGGCAACTTGTAGAGTTCAATCTTACACCATAATCCAAACTGGAGAACTATATACAACCGGAACCAAAGCACAGAGCATAGGAAACTATGAGTGCACAGAATGTACAAGAAACAGTGTAGAGCATACCAACTGTGAACGACGCTTTAAATGGGCCCACTGGGAATCCCTCCACTACATCCAAAAACAAAACTTCTACTTCAACTTTTTGCCCAACCGACAGTTCTACGTAACCGTCCACAGTGCTCCTCGATGATAGATCCAGCTCTTGAACTCTGAAAATAAATTTGCTACGTTGGTTTTCTGCCAAGAGTTAAAAAGCATTCAATTACTTTAAAGCTCATTATTACGGTTTTTCTAAAGCCATTTTAAATACAGTCATGGCACGGATACAGAAGTTTGACACAGGGACATTCTGGGAATACTCTCCTGTTCTGAGAAATCTCACGCAGTGGTGATCAGTGTACCGGTAATCAGTAGCAATAATAGACGTACCATTAAGTATGAAATAATGACGGCATAGCGCAAAGTTATTGCTATTGCTAAATGCATATTGATGGGCTGAACAGTGCACAAACCTGGTGGAGGCCAATGGAAAAAGTTAGACAAACCTGTTGGAGGTCAATGGAAATGTTAGATTTAGTCCAATGCTTTTAGATTCTATTATGGCATAACTGGGAGGATGTAGGTGTGAAACAAATTCCAAAATCAGACTGCCAGTATTTGGCGCCGTTACAGTGAGTGACCCAGGCAGTACCCCTATTCTAGCTCCTACAAACATGGTGGAAAATTAAACTATGAGGAATAAAGAAGAGCACAGCTGAAATCCATATACTCGTATATACTGTTCAGACACATATATTACCATAAATTCATTGTATAGGCACTGGATGTATGAAACTCTATGAGTGACTAACATAGACTAGAGATTTTTTAGTCTCATTACTGAATCCCAATAAGAAAAGTTAATCTTGTTCATCGGCTGTTTAAAGCATTGTATTTCACACCACGCCAATGGAGATTCGTTACACTTACTAGTCACTATAGATATTCTTTGCTCGAGCTCAGCATAGCCTTCGTTTGACTCTATTCTTAGACTTATAGATCGATGCACCCCGTTATGTATGCGTAGTGGCCCCACAATGTATGCTGAGATGGCATATCTGTATATCTGATTCTGGTAGGTGGTCGATTCAAAACTACCTAGATTATAATAAAACTATTATATTGTATTAATTCCGATGACATATTAATAGTATTCAACAAGTAATAGTGTACTAGGTAATAAAAATATCAATAGTGCCAAACGCAGCTCTTTAGCTGAGGGGCAATCATGGCTCCTAGGGTTAGAAATAGCTAAGCTCATTGTCATTGGGTGGTGACTTATCCTATAGCCTTATCCATCGCACTACTACATGTAGCTACTGCTAGTAACCTACTCGTAATAGGGTGACTATATATGTGACAACTAACGTGTAGCGAGTGATAGTGGTCACTGGTGATCACTGGTGGTCACCGGTGGTCACCGGTGGTCATTGGTGATCACCGGTGATCACTGATACTGACTACTAGTGACTGCATACATGTAGCTAGTACTACTACTAAACACATACATGTATAATAACCAGTTATGGGAGACTTACCAATAGATATCTCTTTAATGGCGCAATGTTGGCATAATATAACAACAACCCTGAGCTTTGTGTCTATAAAGGGTTTGTCTCTGTATATAAAATGAATTGTATCATGACCATCAAACGTGAAGTTCTGTGGCAGGCTCATCGGCCCTAATAATGCAAATACAAGACAGCTGTATTGTTGTTACCAACTTGGGCTTTTTATTGAAATAATTAACATTGGAGTAAATTCAAAGATTTGAGCTGTTACACCGCCCCACCCTCTTTCATGACCCCACTCTCTCATTCTGTACATCTCCATCATTCCCCTCCTTCTGGTTAAACTGAGGGTTGGGAACCAATTGAATAAAGAATATCTTACAGTCCAACTAGAGGTAGTCGGGTATTGGTGCAGATCTGTGTAATATACCCCCGGCTGAAGACACATCGGTCATTTCTTACTATCCCCACAAAGCTATTTGCAGTGCATCGAATAATTTAAACATCTTTATTTACATGTATACTTCGTCTTGTACCATACTTGCACTGATGCTAGCTACATTTGTATATAACGATAGTGGCACCATGTAAAGCATGGGACAAAGTAAATTGGTAACATTCAGTGGCTTATTCCATGACATTGGGTTTCTGCAATGACAAGACCTGTTCACAGCTGATCTATTGTTTAGTGGAGGAAAAGTGTGCTAGTCTCAATTTTAAAAAAAATAGATATTATTCAGAGCTGCACGAGTTACAGAGTTATTGAGTTGGTTGATGAGTCACACAATGACATTGTGGTAGAGGGTTGTGGAGAGTAGGTTGAGAGAGCTAGTAGAAATTAGTTAACAGCAGTGTAGCTTCATACCAGGGAGATGTACTGTAGATGCTACATTGTATATATATATTGACGTACTGATCATGGATATTTACGGGGAAGGGTAAAGTGAGCTTCACAGTGGTCTTTTGTGGACTTGGAAAAGGCATACGAGAGGGTACTAAGGGAAGAGTTTTGACATAGATTAAGATCATCTGGTGTACCTGGTTTATGTGTGGGAGTGATACAGGCTATGTATGAGAGAAGTATGACATCGCTAAAGAGTACAGCGGGTATGAAGGAATGCTTCAATGTGATAGTGGGCATACGCCAAGGTCCTGCCCTGAGCCCATTCCTAATTGCAATTTTGATAAATAGGCTAACTGAGGAGCTAAAAGAGGCGCTCCCCCCCCCCCTCCCTCTCCCATGATGTTTGCAGATGACATACCTATAATATTATACTCACGGTATAAAATTCTTGATTTGTTTGTAATTGTGCTTAACCCTTTGCTTTCTCCTGTTATAGTTATATCGTAGTAATTGTTGGGCTTTAGCCGCCAACTGAAAATTTTAAATTCAAAGTATCCATTCTCCGAAAGTTTGCCTGAAACAGCAAATCCTTTTTTAAATCATTTATACTTTACATAAAATAATCATACATTCTATAAACTAGTTTTTACTAACTTGGATGGTACACTCTGTCTCTAAAACGTTTTTGGTCTGCAGTAATCCAGGCTCGGTGCATGCACTTTACCAGACTGGTGCATCTACTCTACCAGACTGGTGCATCTACTCTACCAGACTGGTGCATCTACTCTACCAGACTAGTGCATCTACTCTATCAGACTAGTGCATCTACTCTATCAGACTGGTGCATCTACTCTACTAGACTGGTGCATCTACTCTACCAGACTGGTGCATCTACTCTACCAGACTAGTGCATCTACTCAGACTAGTGCATCTACTCTACCAGGCTGGTGCATCTACTCTACCAGACTGGTGCATCTACTCTACCAGACTGGTGCATCTACTCTACCAGACTAGTGCATCTACTCTACTAGACTGGTGCATCTACTCTACCAGACTAGTGCATCTACTCTATCAGACTGGTGCATCTACTCTACCAGACTGGTGCATCTACTCTACCAGACTGGTGCATCTACTCTACCAGACTAGTGCATCTACTCTACCAGACTGGTGCATCTACTCTACCAGACTGGTGCATCTACTCTACCAGACTGGTGCATCTACTCTACCAGACTGGTGCACCTACTCTACCAGACTAGTGCATCTAATCTACCAGACTGGTGCATCTACTCTACCAGACTGGTGCATCTACTCTACCAGACTGGTGCATCTACTCTACCAGACTGGTGCATCTACTCTACCAGACTGGTGCATCTACTCTACCAGACTGGTGCATCTACTCTACCAGACTAGTGCATCTACTCTACCAGACTGGTGCATCTACTCTACCAGACTGGTGCATCTACTCTACCAGACTGGTGCATCTACTCTACCAGACTAGAGAAAGTCTGTAAATTATCAAGTTAATCCACGGTAGAACTTACCAACACCCACTTTAGAACTGCATTCGGTTGGGTGTGAACAGGTGACTGTGTAGTTAGCATCAGTTTGTCCATTCCAAGTCATTGTCAACGCACCCTTACTGTAAACCACATCAGACAGCTCTACCAGACCCCCTGCGAAGATGCTACAAGATGATAGGTCCTTGCCCCACGAACAATTGTGATACTACATGAAGTTCAGAGGTCTAGCTATGGTTACCACAGTGATACTACATGGAGTTCAGAGGCCTAGCTATGGTTACCGCAGTGATACTACATGGAGTTCAGAGGCCTAGCTATGGTTACCACAGTGATACTACATGAAGTTCAGAGGCCTAGCTATGGTTACCACAGTGATACTACATGAAGTTCAGAGGCCTAGCTATAGTTACCACAGTGTTACTACATGGAGTTCAGAGGTCTAGCTATGGTTACCACAGTGATACTACATGGAGTTCAGAGGCCTAGCTATGGTTACCACAGTGATACTACATGGAGTTCAGAGGCCTAGCTATGGTTATCACAGTGATACTACATGAAGTTCAGAGGCCTAGCTATGGTCACCACAGTGATACTACCTGAAGTTCAGAGGCCTAGCTATGGTTACCACAGTGATACTACATGAAGTTCAGAGGCCTAACTATGGTTACCACAGTGATACTACATGAAGTTCAGAGGCCTAGCTATGGTTACCACAGTGATACTACATGAAGTTCAGAGGCCTAGCTATGGTTACCACAGTGATACTACATGGAGTTCAGAGGCCTAACTATGGTTACCACAGTGATACTACATGAAGTTCAGAGGCCTAGCTATGGTTACCACAGTGATACTACATGAAGTTCAGAGGCCTAGCTATGGTTACCACAGTGATACTACATGGAACAATGCAAAGTTTTGCAGGCAAAGAATCTGCACTGTGTCTGAGTGTACAATACACATAATGGGAGTGCTGTTGAAAAGATGTATCTTCCCAACAAAAAATTATTCCAATGAAAACAATGCAACTTCTACGGTTAAATTTCAGCAAATTTGTGGGTATCTACCCATCCAGGCAATCTATTGCTTGCTGTTTATAAATATAATTACAGTATGTTGTTTCTTGACTATCGAATAGTAAATATTGTAACTCTCCCAATCAGGAGACTTGTCTTGGAGATGAACGTGTAAACCTACTTGTAGCTGTTAGTGTGCATATCTACGGATCAATTTGATTTGCCTCCTAAGACATAAGAACGGTTTAGAGTCAACTACAATGCTGGCATCTATCACAGTCAAATAATTTGTCAATGATGAACATAATTGGTAGCACCATAACCTCTATTTGTTAAAGGAACCACCATTTAGTCTCTCTGCTGATTCTAATCACAACTCACCTTTTTTTTCTGTTGTGGTTCTCTGGGTGCTGGTTTCATTCTCCTGAGCGAAACTGTATCTGCAATTTGGTTAAAATTATATTATTTCAGTTATTAATAATCTGGAAATATATTATTAATGTTTTTGTGTTTTAATCAACCATGACTACACTGTAAACCAAAAGTTTTAACCTTTTTGCTATGATCTGGGTACTGATTTGATAAATAGGTTATAATTGCATTCACAGAAAGTCGTCAAGCTCCTGAATAGGCTTTCATTCTCTTGGGAACCCTAGATTTGAAGAGGATAATTTCTCGCCATGCTGGTCAATGACTCATGAGTTCCATTTGCGAGATTGACTCACCTCTGGTAGAAGATAGGAAAGATTGATGGCTGGGAGTCTTACAGTGGGACCCTTCTGTACAGACCGAATTCTTGGTCTGTCTGACATAAAGGCTCCACCAGTATATGAAGGAGGACATGGGGGAAGGGAATACTGTGCAGGCCGCTACCAGAGACAGGAGCTTTACTTAACCAGGTTGGAAGATTTTATTACAGTTTGCGGCCAAGAAAGAGGAAGTGACTAATACGTAAGAGCTGGAATACACAAGGACGTCATCTAAACCTGTGTTGAAGGAAAAAGTGGCCAAAAACCTCTTGTACATTCATAAAGGAAGACTTACATGTATAATATTGGTAAAGATCAGTCTATTCCAACCACAGTGGGTGGGGAGGTCTGTTATGCGTACGTAGCATACACTGTCAAGTAGCTTTAAGCTATATCGTAGTACGTGTAGATGTGTCGGATTCACTTCACAGGCCTACTTGTTCACTCGATATTAAGTCTACTGTTGAAAGTGTATTATTTATACTCATATACACTGGAGATAACCGCTTACCTGTACAATAGAAACACTCCTAAGAGTGACAGAAGCAAGTGCTGCCAACGCTGACCTGCTCTCATTGCCATTCTTACATTATAGTAAAATACTGCAACTTTAGTTTCAACAATAATAATGTAATTATATTTCAGATTTCTGCCAATTGTACGCTGAACATTTTTAAAATATCTTCTATTTAGTTGGCACAAGCCATCTTACAGTAGTAGAAAACTAGAATTTTTGAAATTAATGAAGGTGTTTAAATATTTTCAATTTTTATTGTTTCCAGTTATATTTATATGTACACATAAATACATAAAATAATGTGTCAATGTAATTATTAGCTCATAACATAACACCATTGATATGTGCCCACTTGGCCAGTCTCTAGAATTTTACTGTATTTGTTATGTTATTTATGGGAACAGAGATAGTCTCGCTGTTTTATAGTTCTAAAAGTTGTATGTTGTAATATTACTGTATATAGTACTTATAAAAGCATAAGTCCCTAAAACTAATGTACATGTATGAATATAAAAATACTAAGACTGCTTTACTACAAAACATTTAGTCTAACTATAAAAAGTCAATATAAACTTTTGCACAATTTACCACCATTTTATGCGGATATGCTTCTGTTTGTTTTCTGAGCTGCAATTTATATTTCTACTCACTTGTAGGCAAACATAAAGGGTTGTTCCTCAACATTTCCCAAGATTTAAGAGCAAACTCTGGAAAGCAAGTCATGGATGCGAGATCAAGTATGGCTTCCTCTAGATAAGCCTGCCTTTCACTCTCTGCTCTGTCGGTCAGTCTGGACATAAGGTCAATCACATGGCTTACACATGCTGTCAACCCTGCATCAGTGTAATAGACCACTCTGTTCACTAATGGGTCCTTCCAACTAACTGTACATTTAACTAGATATATCTCAGCATTGGGTGTCGAGCTTTCCGTCTGAGTGTAACATGTTCTGCTTAGGGAAGTGACTGATACTTCGGGGATACTTTTCCACCGTGCAAACGATAAATCTTGGAAATTCTCACGAACTGAATATAAATAAACACTTGAATACGATTGTATATGCCCATAATGCTCTGACTCCTTAGCTGATTCTACCGAAGTATCCCTGTAAGCAAGTTCTTGTAACAGCAACAGGTGGACACAGGCATATAGTATTGACTCTCCAACGGCAGACATTTTATACTCATCGGAATTCATGAGTTTGCCAACTATCTCAGCAATATTCTCCTCTTTCCTCTTCAGCATTCTATAGAGTGTTTGGTTCGATACTTCCATATCCCTCAGCACAATATAAAATTCATTTATCCACCACACGAGGTGTTCTAAAGCACTCTCTATATCTTTCTGTTCGGCATAAGGTAAATGCTGACTGGCCAGTCCCCTTGCTGCTAGTGATCTAGTAAGCTGGAATAGCTGTGGGATGCTCTCTTTGAATGCAGTTACTATTACCTCTAGTGCTCTACCAGTTTGGAGGCCAATGATAAGGATTTCAGAGATGTCTTGATAGTTTAGAACTCGTTTCACAATCTGAGAATCCATTCTTTTATCTGCAACAAAGCTTTTTTATATAATATAATTTGAGCATGTGTGTATATAATTAGTTATCAAATTCTTCATTGGACAGAAGACCAAAGATCAAATTCAGCATTACATCATTTGAGAGAGGCAGCCTATTCTGTTGCTTGTCCGGGTTTTTCTCTGTTGCCACAGAAACCTACAATTTTCCAGCCCCATAAGTATAATGATTTAACATATTATAATATATGCATTGCAATGCAATATTAGGGTATTTTAACTTACAGGAAGTCGAAATACTGTAAACTTGCTACACAGTTGATGTTATCTGTGACCAAGAAGTGCAGCTAGTGTAATACATGTAATACTATAATAGCTTTTACCCGGGCTTTACATAGCTTTATTCCAGAGTCAATGTTATTATTATAGCTTCACCTATCAGGAATATAATTATTATTATACATCTATATTATAATGTACTTTACGATGTATAGGTGCATGTGTGTAGGTGTGCGGGTAGGTAGGCATAATTAGTTCTGTTCTATTATTATAGTAATATGCAAACTTACATGATGAAGCATCATTGTAAAACATGTGTCATGTCATCAATTATCATAACGACATGCGTCTAACCAACGACAATATGGCAATATGGCTGGGATTTTATTGATGAGTACCATTTAGCCATCATTTTTGCTTTATAGTGCTAGAAACTCGGGCTAAGGTTTACCCTAATGGCGTAACATTATTCAGGAGTCACAGTAGGGTCTAAAACATAAAATTTATAATATTTTTGGTCATCAGGAAAGTTTAGTCGAACTCTGAGTTGTCTTCTCTGTTATTATTGAAGGTTGGACAACTTCAAATAGTTTAGAATTCACTGTTGAGGCTCGATTGTAGGAATAAGTGATGCAATCCTCAACTAAAATGTCAAGAAAATGGAAATAATAAATATAGACATGAACTCCATATTAATAAATATGCATATCATTATGATAATGTAGCAGAGGATCAATACCAGTACCGGACTACCAGTGCATGTACCAACACCAGTATCAGATTATGTTTTGCTACTGCCACAATCTCAACTTTTGAACCAAGATGGTCTGCTGCTAGTTTTGTGTTGCACAGGTGGAAGCCCAGTTGCACATATATGTACAATCATGTACATGCATTTATGTTGTGCCAATAAATGGTATGGTATTCACATTGCATTCACATTTTATTCACATATATTCACATGCATTCACATTGTATTCACATGTATTCACTTGCCTTCACATTGTATTCACATGTATTTACATTGTATTCACATGTATTCACATTGCATTCACATTGCATTTGCATTGTATTCGCATTGTATTCACATGTATTCACATGTATTCACATTTTATTCACATTTTATTCACATGTATTCACATGTATTTACATGTATTCACATGTATTCACGTTGTATTCACATGTATTCACATTGTATTCACATGTATTCACATTGTATTCACATGTATTCACATTGCATTCACATTGCATTCACATAGTATTCACATTGTATTCACATGTATTCACCTGCATTGTACACTGCTAATTCTCAGCTAAAGTGCTCAAATATGTATCCACACCAGTACTCTTTCAAATCAGAGCCGACCCAATACGCATCTCTGGATGAGGGGAGGGGGGGGGGGGGGAGACCAGCTGTGACAATAACATATAATCGGATTCATTATTCTGGTCAAGACTATAACATACTGCAATCACATTTAGTTCATGATGATTTAAAACTGAAATTGCTTCTACATATTATGTACTAATAAATAATATTGCAAAGTAATTTCTGTTTATCTTCACAGTATCATACTGGTCAAGATAACTGATCTATTTTGATTATTGAGACTGCTTCTGCTGCTTCTAGCCTTTGCCAATTTCAACTTGAAACAAAAACATTTCAAAATCTACAGAAGGAAATCTATCTGCCATGTAACTCCTATTGCTTCCCAGAACACGTAAAGAAAAGATAACTCCGAACTCAAAACACAACATTTGATACATTCAGGAGTTATCTGCTATCGTAAATGTTTTCAAGAAAATGTTTGGGTAATATTGAGTAAACACTAAACTTAAACTTTTCTAACAAATATTACACACCTTAGTTATTTTAGATATTTTAACAAAAAAAAAAATTAAAACTAAAATTTGTTCATTTAAAAAATAAAACTTACTGGATTGAAGTTATGTTAAGCCCACAGCAACGGCGTTTGAGTTTAACTCTTTACAAACCAAACAAATTATAAAGAGATATGATTGGTCAGTTGTCATTCAATGAACTTTTTATGAAGAAGCAGACTATTGTTGCTTCATTTCGCTGGATAGTTGAGTTTGAAATTGTTGACAGCTCTATTATTTTCATTATCAGTAAGCAATTTCGTTGTGTGAATAAATCAATTATAAAGTCATGACTTCCACTAACGTTTATCAAGGTCTTAGCAGCGGGAAATCTACTTCCAGGTAATGAAATTCACAAAAGTTAAGTAAAAGTGACACAAACAATACAATAAGAAAGTTGGTGGGAATCGGCCCAAAAAGACTAAAAGTAATACTAAACAAAATCAAATTTGCTTCTGAAATTGAATGAAAAAAAAATATTAAATTAATGCTACATTAACTCACACCAAATTTTCACTGGCTAGTGCTGTAACGATTGTCTTCCGTAGGTCCAGTCTGTAGTTAACTGCAGTAACTTCTTACTCACTCTCATCTCGTAGTAACTGCAACTGAACCGCAATTCACTCACTCACTAAGATCTAGACTGATGGTGTGTTGGCTCAGGCTGTAGAGTATGCTACAGTATCGGTAGTTACGCATATTATGTTTGTCTTAGACACATTGATTCAAACAACTTTGCCTTTAAGGCTTTACTCTTCCAGTCGATCAAAAAGTCAATCGAACCGTAATTTACTTTCTAGGCAATTCAAAACATGACTATGAGTATGACATTGTGATGATGATATTATATTTTAGATGCACTTTCTGTGTGATGCATCTGTTGTCCAGTTGTAGGGCCATTGAAGCCCCATTGTGTTCTCGGACAATGAAGCGGTGCAATTTAACACTCAATCTGACTCTATGTTAACCAGAGGAATAGTAATGATCATTTATGACTCATGTCTCATCTCATGTGACAGTTTGAGTTTAGTTAGTCCTTGATTTTTATTTTACTAACCATTCTTGAAATGAAGTGTCAAAATTGATGGTGATGTCCATTTTGACTGTGGGCTATAAATCTTTTATAGAGTGCTGCAAGCTCCTGGCGGAGGCTCATCCAACATATTTGGTCATTATGAAAAGGAAGCTGGTAGGCAAGAGGAACAGAGACGACAGGAGGGTACTGCCGCTGTTATGAATAGCATGTCTAGGGTAGGCTTGTACATCATATTCATGTACTCTATATGAATGATATGATAGAATTCAGCTCAAAGTTTGAGATACTGACTACATAACTACTGTAGTCATAGAAAGCATAGATTGTTGTAAGATAATACTGTTTATTCACTGTGAATCTGCAAAGCTATATATTGGGTCTCAAACTCTGCTGTCCACCAAAGATAGGACTTGATTATTGGCAGAATCATAATTACCAATCTTGGTGTGTTGTAAACAAATAACTCAAAATTTAAATTGAACAATCAAAACACTTTGGCAGCCTGGCTACTAGGTAGGCATAATGCTATCATATCAAGTGCGAAATTTAAAACTACTTTAATTTACAGTGTTTACCTTTAACAAAGATTACCTACCCAATAGCTAAGTAAACCAACCTCATGATGTCACTTGGTATAACAATACAGTAGACTACCAGGCTATAGTATTTACATTAGTCAATTGAGGGGTGAAAAAAGCATGATATTGTAATGCTATGTAGCCTAACTGTAATGCCTCTACTTTGTCCATTATAGGTCACCTGGCTATTCTAAAGCAGTAACAAAAATGTACAAATTTCTCCCATGTTTACAATTGACAGAACTATCACCATGGAAACGTTTGCTAGCAAACAACAATCTTAATGCTACAAATTAGGTTACCATAGTAACTCGGGATCTTATATATTACAGTATGTACATGGTGTACACTCCTTGATCCTACTACTTGATTGTAGTGGGAGGGGAGCAGTAGCCATGAATACTAATCAGACATATACATGTAGGAGTGTAGTAGTTAGTAGTAGCCATTATTTTAGTGATTACACATAGGAGTGTAGTATGTAGACACGATGTTTGTTTGTCATCATTTAAATTAGTTGCTGGGATATCACACTAAATACATAATACTATTATTGTATACAAGTATCTTGTGGCTTACTATTGTTATGTGGTAGGCATTTAGTAGCAAGTGAATCACAGAGGAACCCTGAGGTTTACTAAGCAATGTAAACCAGTTAGCTGATGTATTGAACATAGAATAATAGGGTTTATGGGAACAATAGCAGCTGGTGGACATTTGCTTATTAAAACAATATTTGTAACTATTTAGTTGGCTTATGACTAGCTACTATGCAGTTGCCTTGTTGCTGTATTAGTTAGTGTAGTAGGCTGGCCTGTGCACCAGTGGATGGTGTTGGTGATCCACCATGGAGTAGGGCCACAGTCTATCCACCACATACTCACTCAATATGCTGAGAAGGCTGGGTGTAGTGTATTGTAATGCAACATATTATTTCTTATCCGATGAGTCTCCACTAATAACAAGTTCTCTGTAGATCCACTAATTCTCCAAGGAATTGTCCCCACCTGATATATTCTGTATTGTGTTTAATGATTGTAGGCTGCAGCTGGTGACGGTGGAAGTATGACAAATAATTTCCAGGATAACCGAGACAGCTATGCTGCAAATCAGAGAAGGTAAGTGTTGATAGGCTGTTGCTGTCTGTACGTTGTGTCTCATACGTCGCATCACATACGTACATACATGTGATATACATGGTACAATAGGTCTACTCCTGTGTATATGATATGCTTGCTATATGTGCCTACAGGAACCATGGTGAGAGTGCACCATTTGCTACTAGTGGCAGTTTAATTAGTACATCAGATATAGACAGACCTGCCCATCATCAGCAGGTGGTTGGTAGTGACTTTGAATCTCCACAGAAGAGACAAGAGGCAAACCGCATGAGGTGAGTTTAATAGTGTACGCTGTAATATAGTCTACAATATTGTATGATGTTGGTGGGAGTTATCTTCACTTTAACACGTGTATATATTCCTGAACCATGTGTACATGTATTTACGTATATGATGCATTCTACTGTGGCATATAATGTGTACTGTATGTACTGTATATGCACCAGGAACCATGGCACTATGGCGCCGTTTGCCACTGGAGACAGTGAAGAAGTAACATCACAGAAGTCTGTTCGATCTGGACAGGAACAACAGACCGTTGGCAGTGACTACCAGACCCCACAGCAGAGACAGGCTAATGTTAGTACTTATATCCTCTTCACACTATATACATGTACACTAGCATATAGCCTACCATTGTGTCAAGGTTTAGCAGTAGTAGACTGATGTTATGTGTTACTGTAGCAGAGTGTCAACTGTACGTATTCCCCAATACACCGATTCTAGTGACCCTACATGCAGGTCTAATGTATTAGTCTACATGTAGCTTTCACCACAATTGACTGTTCATGAAATTATGCCATAAGCTTATGTTTAGAGTATTCCAACGGATGTGTTTGATTAGGTAGAACTGTCGGACTCTGAAGGTAGTGACACAAACCCTTCACCCACAGTATGTATTGCTCTAGCATGCCCATAGCTGCTTATACTACCTACTTACTTGTAAGGATACGGGCACCCTTATCAACACACCTCATTTCTGTTTCATGTTTGAAGGGAACAGAGTCTATCAGCTAACCTTTATTTATTCTGGGTAAAACATTGAAATATTTGTAGTTAGTGTTGGGGTTTCAGTGTAGTTAGCTTTGGTTCCAACCATGTGACGATCACATGCTTTGTTTCAACAATAACAACAATAACATTCATTGTAAATGCAGTTACACAGGCTAACTAACTTGGGTCTCCCCTGGTGGTGGTATACATTACTTCATACTTCATACTTCATGACAGGCTTACCAAATCTATATGGAATGGCGTACTAATACATTACTAACATTGTCCAGGATAGTACCCTGACTGACTGGAGCTATATTAGGGGATATTCCTTCCAGATATTGTAGCTATGGACATTGCATGACAATCCAAAACACTGCATGCAATAGAATATAATACTATCATAGTTATTTATTATATAACTGTGCTTTAACATTATTTCTAGCCCACCTCTCCAGGCATGGTGTCTGTTCTGTCATTACTTAGATAATGAGCTTATGTACATGTGGGCCTACAGTATTAGGCCAATGTATTTATGGATATACATGGCTAAAGGCATTTAAAGGGCTAGTACTGATATTGATTGTATGAAAATGCTTGCATGCACCGCCGGCTTAGTATAGTAAACCCAGTGTGTCTTTTAGCCATAAGATTCTATCCCCTTCATAAATCAATAGAAATTTGATGAGTCGTTCTACTTGAGATAGCGTTATCAGAGCTGCTGCGTATCAGAGCTACTGCGTATCAGAGCTGCTGCGTATCAGAGCTGCTGCGTATCAGAGCTACTGCGTATCAGAGCTACTGCGTATCAGAGCTACTGCGTATCAGAGCTGCTGCGTATCAGAGCTACTGCATATCAGAGCTACTGCATATCAGAGCTACTGCATATCAGAGCTACTGCATATCAGAGCTACTGCATATCAGAGCTACTGCATATCAGAGCTACTGCATATCAGAGCTACTGCATATCAGAGCTACTGCATATCAGAGCTACTGCATATCAGAGCTGCTGCATATCAGAGCTGCTGCATATCAGAGCTACTGCATATCAGAGCTGCTGCATATCAGAGCTGCTGCATATCAGAGCTACTGCATATCAGAGCTACTGCATATCAGAGCTACTGCATATCAGAGCTGCTGCATATCAGAGCTACTGCATATCAGAGCTACTGCATATCAGAGCTGCTGCATATCAGAGCTGCTGCATATCAGAGCTACTGCATATCAGAGCTACTGCATATCAGAGCTACTGCATATCAGAGCTGCTGCATATCAGAGCTACTGCATATCAGAGCTACTGCATATCAGAGCTACTGCATGTCGCACATCATCATCCAATCATCTTCTCACCTGAGATGTATATTTACTACATCTGATGACTTTTCTGTCTCTCTTTACTCTGATTTCATGTATTTTGAGATGATCTAATGTGAATTTACTACTCTGAATCATTGGTATGGTACTGTCTAATATCTGCATTCTCCACTACCAAAAGTCCTGATATATACCAAGTGTATTGATTAGTGACGTTCAGATTAGGCTATCTCTTCTAATGGTGTGGTGTTGACCAACCAGGAGAGGTGTTACTCTCCTCTAATGGTGTGGTATTGACCAACCAGGAGAGGTGTTACTCTCCTCTAATGGTGTGGTATTGACCAACCAGGAGAGGTGTTACATTCAATTATTCTCTGTATTGTAGAATCCTAACAAAGCTGCAAACTCTTTCAGTAACTTATTTGGTGACACGGATACACCTAGTAACAGCAATGGGAAACTAAAAGGCAAAGGTGAGTGGAGTTATCCCACTATTTGTACACATGATAGGCATGCTGGCTGAGTATATCTACCTACTGCTATGGTAGTTGGACTGTAGTTGTGTGTCATTTTAGTAAGGTGGCATCACGCAGTTTCAAAGTGGACAGGCGCCTTGCGGCAGCGCACAACGGTCGCATAATGCTGCGGAGTTGGATATAGGCTAGCACTTGTTTGATTTACAGCTGTGCTACTGACTTCCACCAGCCTTACCCACCATGAGTTAACACTATCATTCCCTGGTAGCAGTCTCTCAAGACTATAACTACTGTATCACTGCTAGCAGGTTTCACTCCTACCTGGTGATACACACATATCTATCTAGACCTGGTTTGTTCCTGCACCACATGTGTTATTAGTTATATTATATGTGTCTGTAGTACTTTACTGCTATTCGTAGAGTTAGATTATCATTTGTTTCAAATATAACCCCTGTGACATGGTCAGCTATGAGACAGGGGCTGGAGTATGAGTCCGTAGATATTAGCAATATGGTTGTAAGACCAGCAGGCTAGACGTCTACTGGTGATGAGGATGGTGCTCTGCCCGAATCAATCATGGTGGTGGGGCTGTTGGAGGTCACTTGCCTGTTGGTTAAATTCCACACTGCAGTTGCAGCACTGATGTCTTGTAGCACTACATATCTGATTGGCTAAAGGGAGTTTACTGTTGTTTGTAGAGGTATAGGGCCTGTTAGCTAGGGCAAGCTATTCTTTCCCACTCTCTATGGAAGTTAGTCCTATGACTGATAGCGTCCATTTAGTAGATTACCGTCTGTTCTGTGTGATCAGATTCATATTAGTAGTAGTAGTAGTGGTGGTAGTAGTGGTGGTGGTGGTGGTAGTAGTGGTAGTAGTAGTGGTGGTAGTAGTGGTGGTGGTGGTAGTAGTGGTAGTAGTGGTGGTGGTAGTAGTGGTGGTGGTCAGGTGGCCTAGTCTTCCTTGCGGAGTATCTGTCGGGGTGTGCTATCTATCTCTCTCTGACTCGTACTGCTATTGAACTGTTTGTGTTGCCTTATCTTATTACATTTGCTAACTGAGGTGAATATGTCTCCCGTTGTGATATGTGGTAACGTTGTATCTTCAGACCCTATCTGTGAAGGATCTTTTCACACTTACAATATGTACATGTGTTCACATATAATGGATAAACCTGCAGGTTTTCCTAAGCCAGAGGTGCAGTTGTAGTAGTTCGGGATACATATGCAACTCATTCAGCTTAGTTCACTTCAAATACATGTCATGTCAGTGGGCAGATAACTCCCTTGGATTAGAGCAGAGCATGAATTGCAACTCTCCTGAGCCGTATAGCTGTGGTATAGTTGACAGACTGTTGTTGTAGACTATATGATTGTATACACATTTTAGTATCCAATGGAAGCATATCTCACAAGTACTAAGTGCTGTTAGTATTATTTTAGTTGATCAATACAATCCAGTCACCTGGTCAGCTAAACCAGGCGGTAGGGCCGCGCCCACTTCCTCGCAATATATTGAGTTTTCTTCGAATGCTGCCGGGCTGACTAGAAAGAGTGTATTGGCAGATGAGGGTGCTAAGGCTATGAACCCCAATACTAAAGGTCAGACAGAGGGTGTCAGTGTGACGAGTTGGTTGCTGCTTCATTCTAACTGCTGGTTCTGATGTGTTTAACTGGAGAGTTGGCCAACTTGTTCACTTTTAGCTGCTGTTAGTCTGTAGAGAGTAGATAACCCTTAATTCTTTCTTACATTCAGCTGTAGGAGATAAACTGTGTGAACTAACAACATTTAGTATTTCTTAGTCTAGTAGTTATAGCGGTGTTTCAGTCAGTGTTTTGAACTGTTACTTCTACTGCATTGCATTGCATGTGGCAGTAGGCCATAGAGGGTAGTTGCTTTGGTAGTTCTACACAATGTTATATATTAATTTTTATATATTATTGTAAATGGAAGCTTCATGTTCTATGCTGTGTAAGGTTTGAGTTGGTATGCACTGAAATTTTGATCTTTCTTCTGCCTGTGCAATTGGTCAGATTGTTTCTTCACAAACAATAGCGCTTAGCAATGTCCATATATTCTGGTCTCTACATTCCCTTTTAATGATGACAGTCAATAGTATGTGAAGTTGGTTTCTAACTTTAGCTAACACCAACCGTATTCACTGAGTGTCACCACATTGACTCTGGTACATAAATTTATATCCTCATTCTTATAACTATGCATGCAGCCTCTCTTGCATGTCTCTTACTTAGTACTACCTATCACCACATCTCTCTCCTGTCTCACCTTTGTGGGACTATGCACATCTGTAGATCTACTCTCACCAAACCACTGCTTAGCTGTCCGTGATAGTCCTATTACATGGTCATCTCCTTTCTTACCCGCACCACCTACACCTCAGCCTAAGATCCACAAAGACTATACTCCAGACCTTGGTATACTCCCCACCACTCCTCAATCGAGCACTTCTCATATCCCTAAGGCTAACACATACCAACCATCTGAATGCATCATACCTATATCACGACTACCTCAGTTAGAGTTGCCTCCACGCTCAACTTACTTGCCTCATGAGAGTATTATACCACAGTCACCTTCCTCTGACCTTGACACGAACACCAGCAGCGCCAGTCTCCCGGACCTCGAGGTCAAAGGTATTAATGACATACTCAAGTAATTAATTCATTATCCTACTCTTTTACTTCAAATCACACTAATCTCTCAACTCTAGTCTAACTCTTCTATTACATAACCTGCATAAATACACGACATGGCGTGTACCTTCACTCAGCGCATCCATTGCTATAAAACAGCATTTCCTGTGGTCATAGTTAACTGTTTACAACACTGTTCAGTATCTCTTTAAGGCTTCACATACTCCTAACTACCTCTCTTTCTCTTTCCTCCTCATAGAGTTGCGTAATCCACTGACTGGGCAAGGTGTACTTTCTGTACCACCATCTACCATCAAGTGCTTCAACACAACTCCTGGTAAATCTCTCCGTCATTTCACCTACCATGAATGTATCAGTAATGGTTGCAGTATCATTGTTTGAAGAATTCACAGTCAGTTCAATCTTTGCTAGTTGGAATGTTCATATTGTATCCTGAGATTTACCTGAAACTAGGTCTCCCAGACTATATCAGTAGACTAATACTATCACCTCACTCACCACTCTCTCTTCTCTCTTAGCTGAACATAGACATCCTTTCACCTGGTCTGACTGTGATCAGCAGCTAGCTCTCATCTCATTGGAGAATGTGGACATTCCTCTCCGCTCCAAAGGTCAAGGTGTTCGTTCACAGCAGCAAGGTAGTCCTCTCTACTTCCCTCATCTTCCTCTCTCTCCTAGACGCTCGCAGCATCTTCCTATATTATCTAAACATGTGTTACATGACATGTACATCTCTTGTACATATTCATTTTATTTTCATTGCAGAAGTGTCCTATAGCTATATGCACACAACCATCAAATATGCATATCTACGATCTCCCAATTCCATGATACTCATCATATCTATAGGAGTTGCTACCCCCTGACCTACCCCACCCCACTACCTATCAGCTCTTACTTAATAACACATGATACCTGTTGTCTCAAAATCTAATAGTTCTGTTATATCGGCGCACTGTTGTGCTTTAGAGGCATATTACATTAGTATATACATGTAGGCCTACACTTATATTATTACAGTACACTAGTACAGTCTGTATGTACCCAAATTACTTGCAATCTAACAGTCTATAACTTTACATGTGTGATTTGTCTAGCACTGTGTGCTACTACTGCATGTGGTGTAAACAGTTGGCCAGCTCGATGTACACGTACCTACACATGCTAACACAATCATACTGTGTGGTAGGCCTACTGTTAGTATATGACGTCATTTAATAGTCTGTGATCTAACTAATTCTACCAATAGAAAAGCAGGCCTAATCACTCTCTTATTGTGAAGAGCATTAAATGTTTTGTGTACAAGTGGTAGTTTTCTGCTCCTGGAATGATGAGAGAGGGCAACTCCTACCTATAGGTTTACTATGTTATACAATTCTGCTAAATCATACGACTGATGGCCTATCTGTGTAACTGTCTACATGCTCGTAACCTAATATGGTGTCGGGTTACTTACACTGTACCGCACTTACATTACTTGGGCCCCTATATCTATTCAAAGTTATCATTTAACTTTCATTTCACACACATACCTTACTTTGTACAGTGCAGTACACACTGGCTTTGTCCTGTTATGTTGCATGCATGTACAATACTGTAATACATGTACAGTGTACACGGCTATATATCCTGCTAACATATATCTGTTATTCTACCTGGTGATGGTCTCTAGTGTCCACTCATAACCCGGTCACATGGGAAGCTTATTCTAACTTTGACTCTGCCACAGACCACCCACAGCATAGGTCAAGATATGAAAACTATGCCTCGGCTAAAGCAGGTTAGATTAGGCCCACCACTGTGTGCTCAGTGTATAACATACATGCAAGGTCTTAAGTTATTTCTCTTGTTCATGTCTTGGTATTACTCCTGGTGTAGCCTAACCAATGAAACTTGGGCTAATATATACTCATAGTATAACACACCTTCAGTTAAGTCTAAACATATCACATCACTTTAACATATTCACAGTAAACCATGCGCTTAGCCTGGCATCAAGTGACTGCGTCTTGCGCCATGCAATTCCTAGTCTGTTTCTTAGAAAAGGTCACCTCTTGGTGTTTAGTATTTATCATCTAGTGAGTAGGTAAGGCAATGAGATACTCTTGTTATATCTACTTTGTTGACTAACTAACCCTTCTGTTTCCATTTCCAGGTACATTCAATCCCATAACAGGACAGGACCATGTAAGTTCATCTACATCTAGCTGCTAGTTAAGTTGATTCATTCACAGCAAATATTCTTATTTACTTCAAGTTGGCTGACAGCGTGTGGGCGGCTTTAGCTTCATTTCTTACACAGTTTATACAGTTATCCGGTAAGAGTATCAGCTTAAAACCATGAATTGTTTTATATACAAGGTATATGATACGAGTTGCTATGGTGAAGATGGTTATTATGTTTGTTTCAACAGACAAGTGTTGTAATAGATACATGACATTAACGCTAGCCTGGGTTCTGTATAATAGCCTTATCTATGTTACAGGATGGGAATGTTAGTGCCCCCACTAGAGTAACTGCTCCACCTGGTGGCAAGTCATCTATACAGTTCTAGACTAAACAATTTTAGTGAGTATTATTCTTCTATTGGCTATAATTCAAAATATTGAGTTAAACTAGCAGGCCTTCTTCACTCGTTCAATGTGAATAATATCTGTAGTAAAACTCTGAACATGTCTCTATAATTTTCAGACCTATTTTAAGTCCATAATGCTTAGGTCAGTTTGGTATTATCAAAACAACGTACGTAAGTTACCATACAGGCTAATACATCATTGTATTTGATACAAATATTCCTTTGCAAGATCTTGTGAACCTGTGAATACTATTGGAAGGCCAATTCAGTAGAGAACTATGTACAATGTTATTTATTTGTAGACTGCAGCCGAGTTACTTAGATGGCAATTCTCTCTCTTCACAGATGATGGAAACAATATCATATCTGACACATTCAATCTAGCAGTAAAGCTTATTCCACTGCTATACATCCATATCTAATACGCAACTATGATGCAGATATCTAATGGGGAGTTATCTACTCATTGGGGTGACAATTCCAGTTGCTCTACTGCTGCTGTGCATTCTTCATAACTCACCGATTTAACCTAGCTGTGATATAGACTACTGTGATGTACTACTGACTGTATAAATGATAGTTTTAATGAAATATTTGTTTTACCAGTTGTACAGTTGATGGGGTTTTCCCTATTCTATTCCATAGACGACTCCCACCTACTCATGTTGAAGAATCTGTCCATTTATCGCACTCCAAGCTGTTTATTCATATCTTACTGTGTTTATAACATGTTATTATTACATAATACCAGTTGGTTGTTTGTTCATTTAATGTTTATTTTAAGCACCTTTCTCTTGATAAATACAATCATTCTGATATAATAAATAAAATTATTACAAATATATTAAAACACCATTAATAAGATTAATAAGTTAAACATTTTACACAATGACTGTTAATGGAGATTTACATGTAACAATATGGGTTGAATAGCAGTTTCCTGTAACTAAGACTGCCCTATACACTGAAAATCTAGAAGTTGGGTACCAAAGTTTTTGGAAAAAGTAAACCAACATATAAAATGAGTATAATACCACCACAAGCTATAAAATACTGCACCACCAGCCACTAGATGGAGCTTGTTCCTCCTGCTCAATACTGTCATCACTGTCAGTAACATCCAAGTCCTCATCTAAGTCAGAGTCGGATGTGAGTTGATCTTCAGCCAGTAAGAGTCTCTTTGTAGAGCACTTTACACTCTCTACACTCCTGTCAACATAATATTAACTGTATTAGCTTTACTATGAACATTGATAATGTTACATACATAGGAGACTAATAAGAAAGGCAAGAGTGAGCACTGGAGTTGCTATCCCCTGCAACAAATAGGGTGACAACTCCAAACAATGGCTAGCCTAGCGTAATCATGCATTGCTTTCCACCACCTATGGTACACAGCAACAAGGTAAGTATATACATGTAGAGATTCTTCAGTATATGCACTGTGCTACATTTAGAACCCTTATTATGTATAGTTAATCATTGCGAGATACTAAAAAATCAAACAGTAATTCAAAATCTAATATCTGTAAATTTCAATTTAAAATAATAATTTCATATTTCACACAGACTCTTGTTATATAGGTCAACAGCACTGGAAGTTACAAAGCATACCTCTTGGGGTCTTCTCTATACAACACTAATATGATACCACCAGCCACAATAGACATCAATGAGTCTATGTCTGATGATGTCACGGCCATACAGAGTATGTGTGGAACATCCGAGTCCACAACAGAGCTGATGTAGCTATATTTCTCTCCACTCACATCTCTTACTATAATAATTATATATAGAATGCTATATAATTGAAGCGTACACACAAAGTGTACAAATGTTTATAACTTACACAATTTAGTAACATAATATATTACCAGTGACAGCTAGTAAGAGAGGAGGATGCTCTTACCCTACTTACTAACAGCACCTTAAACCACAGACTTATAGTCACTGCTGAGCTCACTATGACATACTATACCATGTTCTCTCAGAAACTAAAGCAGTTTAGCACTAACTGCATGTAGCATGTATATGCATGTCCAGATCATATGGTAAACGTTAGGTTTTTTCACGAATAGCTATCAACATACGATGGATATGTGAACATACCATTGATGTAACCAACTCCAGAATCATAGTTATATGCAGCAGAGAGGAGATAACTCCCATGTGTACAGAGGGCATCAGTGACTCCAAACTCTGAATGGTGATTGGCTAGAGTTGAGACTGACCCTGTATACAAAACATATTATAGAAATCGTTCATTAGTATATTCTATATTGGCCTGACGTAATGCAAATGCCACACAACAAATGAATGTTTTAAAATCCAGTCACGCTAGACTGGTTAGTCAACCAGCCGTTGTTATAACCCGAGGAGCATAAAATAATAAAAAGACATTAATATACAACGGTCCACTACAATCCCACATGGGTCTACGTAGTATGAGATAACGTACTTCTCACAATCACTATTGCTACTGATAGCACTGCAGCCACTACTACAGCAAGCATGATATCAATACTAAAGTATAGAACGCACCAGTTTTCCAGCGTAGAACCTTGATGTTAGCAGCATCGTCTCCAATGATTACATCATTTCCTCTCAGGACGATACTCTTCACACCATCTGTGATGTTCTCATTGAGAGAATACAGACATCTGACTGACCTATCACAGAGCTCTAAGACAGCTACTAGACCATCTGTACCGCCGACAGCAAACGTCTTATCCACACACTGTAAATAGTTAAGACACACATAGTATATACACACATAAACCAGTAACAAAATGTATACTAGGATACTTCATTAGATATCACCCAAATATAAGAAGCCAGCGTATCAATATTCACAATAGTATATTATTCTTCAGCTGCATTACTGGAGTTATCATCTCATCAATTACACTATACACGAGGATACAACTCCCGTTTCATGGCATTTACTGACGGTATTCTGTAATAGCCCGTACAACACATGATTAGGATATGGCATTAATATGACCAGCATAGCTAATATAATACTTACAGACATGCATGTGATAGCCTCAGTTTGCAAAGAGTGAGAGAGGAAGGGAGTTACCACAGTGTCCACATTATATACCTCTAGTTTACCTCCATCTAGTCCAGCTACTACATACTCACCGTCAGCCATGATACTCATACACAACACAGAGTTGTAGACGTAGAATTCTTTTATTTGTTTACCTGCGGTACAGTGTATTATAAGTGTGCACTTTATATGCTATTTGAAAACGAGATGGCTACATCAACCATAAAGATATGTCCATAGAGTCTGACAGTTTGGGTAAGAAGAGAGGGGAGGGGCCACTAAAAGTTGACATATGAGCCAATTTAGTGGATTAAATCCTTATATTTCACATTTAAATATCATACTAAGTACAACTAACTACATCATGTAGCTAGCTGTGCGTTACAGATATACATTTGTATGCTCTTACGTATGAAGCAGTTTATAGGAAAGTTGATTGAACACTCACCTGTCTCTATATCCCAGAATCTGATTGTACAGTCATCACTACCACTGACTAGACGTGCAGTTGTGTTACCTGAATACAATAATATCAGTGCTAGAGCTCAGGGGTACATGACAATATAATAGTATATTATATTATTGTCTCTACTCTAGGGTACTCTATGGTATTGTTGTACTATGAATTAGACTATACTGCTACACACAAAGTTATACAGAATACAATTATACTGCAGGCACTATTATTGCTTTCAAAACATGGATTACATTAGCAGAATGCGCAGACGAGTATATCCGGTGTAATTATGTTAAACATAGATACTGTCGCAGTGACCTAATCTCTATCAAGGAGGAGTAGAGTTACCCTCCCTTGAAGGAGAGTGTGATGGAGAAATTCCAACACTTCAATAAACTATAAACATCAATTTAAGTTATACATAGCATAGCATAGCATAGCATAGCATAGCATAGCATAGCATAGAACACACTACATAGCATAGAACACACTACATAGCATAGAACACACTACATAGCATAGAACACACTACATAGCATGGAACACACTACAGGAATACACACTGTACCCTACCTTTAGTCTCTAACAGTTTCACACACGACACGAACCCTGTGTGACCTCCGAAGTTATGTAAGAGTTCACCAGTAACAGCATCCCACAGTTTAACTGTTGTATCTCGACTAAATACACATATAAACAATGCATAAGAGTGAGGAAGTGATTCCAGTGACATTTCGGATAGAAATATATAATGTACACATGTTACCGCATGACCACTGCTAACCGACTGCACCGAGTATAGAGGGGAGTCTGTTAGCTGCAAAGTTACCAGTGATATCTACTAGAGCACTAGACTAAAACACTGCACTATAATATCTACATTGTGTAGAAGATTATGATAGAGTAGATATGTCAAAATTCCAAGACAGCTGTCAGTAATTAGTGACACAGAAATCATACTCGGCTATTGAAGGTGGATCCATGCTGGCATTAGAGATAAATTATATATTAGTCACACATGTGCAGATACCTGTACTGTATGTACCAATACATGTACTGTATGTACCGATACATGTACTGTATGTACCGATACATGTACTGTATGTACCGATACATGTACTGTATGTACCGATACATGTACAGTATGTACCGATACATGTACAGTATGTACCGATACATGTACTGTATGTACCGATACATGTACAGTATGTACCGATACCTGTACTGTATGTACCGATACATGTACAGTATGTACCGATACATGTACAGTATGTACCGATACATGTACTGTATGTACCGATACATGTACTGTATGTACCGATACATGTACTGTATGTACCGATACATGTACAGTATGTACCGATACATGTACTGTATGTACCGATACATGTACTGTATGTACCGATACATGTACAGTATGTACCGATACATGTACAGTATGTACCGATACATGTACTGTATGTACCGATACATGTACAGTATGTACCGATACCTGTACTGTATGTACCGATACATGTACAGTATGTACCGATACATGTACAGTATGTACCGATACATGTACTGTATGTACCGATACATGTACTGTATGTACCGATACATGTACTGTATGTACCGATACATGTACAGTATGTACCGATACATGTACTGTATGTACCGATACATGTACTGTATGTACCGATACATGTACAGTATGTACCGATACATGTACAGTATGTACCGATACATGTACTGTATGTACCGATACATGTACAGTATGTACCGATACCTGTACTGTATGTACCGATACATGTACAGTATGTACCGATACATGTACAGTATGTACCGATACCTGTACTGTATGTACCGATACATGTACAGTATGTACCGATACATGTACAGTATGTACCGATACATGTACAGTATGTACCGATACATGTACAGTATGTACCGATACATGTATAACTGTGTATTTACAAGGCGACTCTATCTAAATGTAGGTCTGACTACCACACCAATACCTTTCTACTGAAACCGCCTACCTGCCCGATACGATGTATTTAGCATTGATGTCCACACACAGTACTATGTCTGTATGGCCTGACAGCTCTAAGAGTTCAAAGTACTTATTAGCCCAAGTTTTTCTTACAGATTGAAGTGGATCAGCACGGGTGGCGGTAGGGATACTTGCAGGCTCAGTTTTAGACTTTGATTTACTGGTGAGTACCACGGGCTCCTTTGGGGGAGAGACTTCTTTTCTAAACACAGAGGTTTATAACAAGGTTAAACTTTACAATACAAACTGGTCTAGTATAACTTGTCAATGCATATCAAGAGAATAAACACATACTCACCCTGGCCTATCAGTCACATGACTGCTTTGTGTATCACTTGGTGTATCGTTAGATCTTGGTGTATTCCCTCCCTGCAAAACCAAGCCTAGCATATGAACCAAACAAAACCACCGACTATATCTGACAGTGTGTACAGTGTCCAATTACACAGAGTTGAGCCATTGAAAGCATAACTCATATGCAAAGATAAGCTATAGAAGACAACATAAAAGGGTACCTGTACATCACCATCTCCACTCTCATCGTCTAAGTCGGCAGACATTGAGCTTTCAGCCTCTAGCTTCTTGTTTTGTTCATGTTGCTGAGCTAACAGATCTAGTAGTTCTACTCGGAAATCGTCTTGCCTCTGTATCTGTAGTCAGGAACAAGCAAGCCCACTGCATATGCTAATATAAATTAAACTGTTTAGTTAAGCACGGTATAGGCCTATGTCTGGTCAAACCCCTAACTGCTGAGGTGTAATCCAAATATATCCCTGTTTTAGAGATAATATTTGCAATTTAAAATATAAAGTTCATTAGACAAGGGTAAGTACTGCATACAGTGTGCATTCCTAATCCATTTGATTAGATATTTAGGTCTACACCTGTCTAATAGGTAAATCAATTAGGAACCCAACTGTAGTGAAGTTTTATACATATGTAGCCTCAATATTAATATTAGAGTCACTATAATATCTACATGTATAAAACTTCACAACAATTGGATTCCTAATTGATTTACCTATTAGACAGGTGTAGACCTAAATCTCTAATCAAATGGATTAGGAATGCACACTGTATGCAGTACAGTGTATGCAGTGCATGTACTGTGCACAGGGCTGTAACAACCATTTTTGGCTGAGGGGGCAAAAAGCCCAGGCCGGAGTATCAGGCTGCCCAGACTGATACTACATGTAAAATAGTTTAAAATGTTCTTTATCAAATTCCAGTCAAACATGCAGGATCACAGGCTGCTTATGCTGTTTTTTCAGATGGCCATAACCTTGTGATCAATGTGTACAAAATTCAATTTTTCACTAACAGATATTTGTTTTTGGACAGATTTCTGGGGTGGCAAATGCCCACCTTGCCCCCCTGGTTGTTACAGCCCTGACTGTGCATGCACAGTGTATGCAGTACTTACCCTTGTCTAATGAACTTTATATTCCAAATTGCAAATATTATCAACTAAAATAGTTACATTCTCTAATTCACATAATACACAACTAAAGCCAGCTAAAACTAGAGCTATTACAAATGAAACTAGCCTACTAACTTTTATTGTTTCTTCTGCATTGAGCTTTCGAGGAAGGAGTTTCAGAGTTTCAATCTGCTTCAACTTCTTTCTCAATATACGAATTCGTTTATATAAAGGGTCATGCGGCTTTTTGTTTAAATCATTATCATTATTAGATTCGGGCATTTCTAGAATAGCGACTCAGTTTACAAAGCAAATAATTACTTTACAGTTACAGTACTGAAAGCTTTGTATTATTGTTATTTCAAATTATGTGGAAGAGTCTGAATTCTTTAAAGGTACACGCGACCAACATTTGCGTGTCTATTGGGTAACCCCCATATTGTCAGCAAGATTTGGTGCAAGATCCACGCTATGTTTCCGTCTACTTTTCTCACCTTTTATATCAAAGATCATCACTTTTGCTAAACCTTATTTCATTTGATTAATTCTTAAAGCTAAGCCAATGAGGAGCACCCATGAAAATTGGGTTAGCAACTACTTTTCTTGTTGTTGATGATGCTTTGTTTGAATATATATATATAACTTTATTTAATGTGCAATATTAGTATACAGTATGTATGAATATCAGCATCATGCTTTTGTTTTTTTACATTGAAAACTTTTGCATGTTTTTCATGCTGTCGCACAGGTACTTAAAAAGGAGAACAAAAGAAGTTATACATGAATGGGCTACTTTTTCTTTGAATTTCAGTTTTATTGTTTCAGTTTCAAATTGAAACTGATTGAAACTTTCAATCATATTAATATTTAGGTTTAGTAACTCTGAGCAATTAATTTAGGTAGCTAGTAATATACAGAACAAGAATTGAGATTTGAATGTCATTTTGCGACTGGGGCTGGCCAATCGCAATAAGATTTTGATCAGATTTAAGATTACATTTGTAAAATTAAAAATAATAATCATAATCATCAGATCATAATGTAATCACTTTTCTTCTTTATTTAATGTTAGTCATTAACATTAAAAATAAAAGTGATTATAAATGCATTATCTTTCATATGTAGTTAGTAAAGTCAAAGTGAAAGAGGAAGAAGTTCATGCATGCTGATTGGTGTTGTGTTGTTTGTAGCTCTTATTGACACATTGACAGAAAGTGACTTTCTGTCAATGGTGAATTGAGAATTAATACAACAAGAAGTAGGGATTATCTCTCAGTTCTAATTTATTTATTAATTATTTTTAATGTTACTTTGTTTTATTTTATATAGGCAGTGCATGTATATTTAACATTAGGCTTATTATTATTAAAAATTGATACGTCTTATTTGGTCGGATAGAGACTAGAAGGAGAAAGTCAAAACCAGTTTTAAATCTTCTGTATCTTTGAAATTTACAAAGAATTGTAAGCAAAGCGGATTAGTTAGAATTAATTCAATCTAACTTTGCGTTGTTGATTGAAATTTCATCTGTCTCAATGATTAAATCAGGATAGATTAAACTTCAATTTTTTGAATTTTTGCAATTAGTTTTAGAATCGACATAGGCCTATATCTCAGGCTTCATGTCTTTCATTTGAAGTTCCTACCCTTTAGATGGAAGCAGACTAGCCGTTATTCGCCCCGAAATGACAGTGGAGTGACAGCGCCTACCTAAATAGAGCGAAAGCGCCCTGTTCGCCTAATATCAATCATGTTTCATATTCTGTGCTTCACTCTCGATAACCCTGGCTTTTAATTGGCCAGCATAGTTTTTACCGACTCCATTTCGCACTTTTGTCTGTAAACAAATATTCCCAATTGAGTCGCTGTTTTAATGTGATGTGCACACTCAGACTAAAGATCATTTTTGTGAAGAAAATATCACTAGTGTGCTTTGTCCAGTAGGGAATATGTCATCATGCTGGCATAACTTGGTACCAATACCAATGCAGCGAAAATACTCGCTAGTCTGTTTCCACTTTTAAACTACACAATTAATAAATATTGGATAATGATTAACATTTTTTCTACCCATTTGGAAAATGTAAGAAATCAAAAATTCAAGACAATCATTATGAGTTTAAGATCAAGATAAAAAATCAGATGAGTTCCAGCTTAATTGCTTCCTCTGAGCAGTCTGTCAAAAGCGCACCTCTGAATGATAACCATTATCACAAATCAACATTAACACAGGGTATGGATAATTATTGCAGATCAACACTAAAATATGGAGAAGGTTTTAGAACAGCAGCTGATGGCTGCCGCATCAATGGTAGAGCAACAGCTGGATAATGAAATCGAAAAGTTTGATAAAATGGATAAAGATGAGTTAGAGGTAGACTTGTATTATTATTAACTATTTTAGTTTCATTAATTGTACTCTTCGCTGATAGAGTATGAGCCGACGTGTTAGCAAATACTTGGAGTTTGTTATATTCACATGTAGATCCCCTTCTATGGCTTCCAATTGGTAGGCCTACGTAGGGCCTACTCCATCTCAATGTTATAATAGGCTATACTCATGTGCCAGGTTTTGATTACGATTGTATAAACTGTTATTGTTAGTGAATCTGATTCGATTTCATTTGAAGGTCTTGAGAGAGAAGAGAATTGCCGCCATGAAAAAGGCAGAAGATCAGAAGAAAAACTGGCTAGCCAATGGTCACGGCAAGTAAGTTGTCTGTCTGCCTTTTATTTCTGCTATTATTAGATAATCCGATATAGCCAGGGTGACTTCTTCTCATTGAGCTCAGAAATGTTCAACAATAAACTGAAGATGAAATTGTCTGTTGATGGAATTGTGTTTGTATCTCTAACATAGTACTATTTG
The DNA here is from genome assembly GCA_935421135.1 of Bugulina stolonifera. Taxonomy (NCBI): domain Eukaryota; kingdom Metazoa; phylum Bryozoa; class Gymnolaemata; order Cheilostomatida; family Bugulidae; genus Bugulina; species Bugulina stolonifera. Next base: position 14,884,902 of record OW285196.1, read on the forward strand.
GTATAACAATGGTAAGTAGCAACATCTCTAAACACTCTTTGTAGATACTTTGAGGTTCCTGGTGAGAAAGAGTTCTTTGATGAGTGTAAGAAGAGTAAAAATGTAGTGTGTCACTTCTACAGAGAGGCCACAATGAGGTGAGTATTCACTTCTACAGAGAGGCCACAATGAGGTGAGTATTCACTTTTATAGAGAGTCCATAATGAGGTGAGTATTCACTTCTATAGAAGCCATAATGGAGTGAGTATTCACTTCTACAGAGAGGCCACAATGAGGTAAGTATTCACTTCTACAGAGAGGCCACAATGAGATAAGTATTCACTTTTATAGAGAGGCCACAATTAGGTGAGTATTCACTTTTATAGAGAGTCCATAATGAGGTGAGTATTCACTTCTATAGAGAGGCCACAATGAGGTGAGTATTCACTTCTATAGAAGCCATAATGGAGTGAGTATTCACTTCTACAGAGGGGCCACAATGAGGTAAGTATTCACTTTTATAGAGAGTCCATAATGAGGTGAGTATTCACTTCTATAGAGGGGCCACAATGAGGTGAGTATTCACTTTTATAGAGAGTCCATAATGAGATAAGTATTCACTTCTACAGAGAGCTCATAATGAGGTGAGTATTCACTTTTATAGAGAGGCCATAATGAGGTGAGTTATCGTCTGTAGTATATCATTTCAATGTAATATCCGTCTTCCTTAGGTGTAAGATTGTCGACAAGCATCTGGAAATCTTAGCAGCTAAACACATTGAGTGTAAATTTATGAAGATAGATGCAGAGAAGTCTAAGTTCCTAACAGACAGGTTGAAAGTGAGGGTGCTACCCACCCTAGTCCTTCTCAGAGATAACAAAACTGTAAGTCTGTCTCTTCATTTACCAACTTCTTTTCTTTTATTGACTTCAAACAGATGTCTACTTGCTCCTTCTTCAAAGTCAAGGTAACTCTCTTATGTGAATGGAGAGAAACAGTGCGCAATTTGTGACATAGGCTGTAACATAGACGAAAGTACTGAGTCGTTATATAATGTAACACAGCACACATGTAGCCTATCTAAGAGACAAGTATTACTATCAATTCACTGGAACATAGACTAACTTACCATTACAAAAGTGATTTTGCTGAAGAAAATTTGTTCAGCTGCATCCTTGAATATGTAACATTTGTAATATGAGCATATGATGTTGGGAGTTAATCTCTCATGTAGCTGTGTTTTGCTACTGTAAGGTAAAGAATCTACTTCAAGCAGCAACATCCAGCATTAGCCAGCTTCTAATTAGACAAACCTTTAGCCCTACGTTGTTGCAGGAATAATATGAACCACATGTATATTTATTGCCTTTTGTTTCCACCTGTTCAATCAAAGTGCAGTGTTCTATCAATCCTTTCTTTGTGTTCTTCCTGATCAGGTCGACTTCATAGTCGGGTTTGATGATCTCGGAGGTGTAGACGACTTCTCAACTGAGATGATGGAATGGAGAATAGCCAGGGCTGATATTATCAACTACAGCGGGGACCTTCTTACTCCACCCGGCTCTGAAAATGCCTCCAAATCTAAAAATATTCTTTTTAATTCTCAAAAGAAGAATATCCGTGGGAAAGGAGATGACACAGACAGCGATGATGATTGGTAAAGGGAGTTACCACCCTCAAACATTCATATCCTGGGTATGGATCTTTGGCAATCTCAATTACATTATTGGAGTTAGTATAGCCTTAGTCTTTGGTATAAGGCGGATCAAGTAAGGGACACGATGTAACCTGCTAATACCCTACTCTTGGACTGTTCTATAACATGAAATTCTAATAATCATAAATAGTCATCTAGGAGTTTGGCTTGGTTGCACATGTAGGTAGTTGTATATAATTATATTATAATAAAACCAAAATAGTAAAAATTATCTTCTCCTTGTAAAAAAAACACTCTCAAGTGTTGTTCTATACTAGTAATAAAATGGTTTTAACTGCTTTGGATTTATTATAATATTTTTGTTCTAAAATTTTATACCGTGTTGCCATCGATGAAATTTGAGATGTAATATATGCTAGCCTATCCTCATACTCTCCATATCACTTTCACTCACAGGGACGCACAATCCATGTATAGCTGATGTACTACACGCCACCTAGTCTCCATTTTATAATAATAGCATTGCTATATTTTCCATTCCTATTATTTATTAAATCATTGCTTGTTTTAACATATTTATGAGTGGAATATTTTATCATATGTAACAAAAATATAATTTTATTCAACAGCTAGCAGAACTATTTCTATATTACTGTAAGGACTAACACAGGATTTGTCTGCTCCTACATTATCTATATTACCAAGAGAAGACAACTTCAAAAGTGTTGTGTGTATGTATGGCCCTGCTGCATGGCATACCTACAAGCATCATTGTATTTGCTTATTCTGTAGAAAAGTTTTATTTCTAACAATAGAAATAAACGCAATATATAAAAATAAAACGGTACTCATAATATAATTGAATAGCAATACTATTAAATATGAATATAAAATAAAGCTGTAAATAATATCTTTATTTATAAAAACAACTAAAATTAAATGAAACTGCAAGGAAATTTGTAGTACTACCTACAGGTATGTATGTGTTGATACTAGTGAAGAAAAAACTAGTATTATATAATAGAGAGTCACATTACCTGCTATAAATTTTATTCCGAAATTTCCAAATTGAACTTGTTATTTTTTATGTTTTTAAATACTAATCAGATTGGACAGTGGGAGTTACCTTCTCTTTTTCATTTGTAATAGAATATAATGCCACTGCAATCTGTTTGTAAATATTATAGTTACCATTGCATTAGGCAGACAGTACAGTATAGGCTTCAACTTTGAGCAATGGATAAGGAGATCTGGTAGAGGCTGTTATAACTGGCGACAAGGGGGAACAACTCTAGCAAATAGACGGAATCCTTGGAAATCATGTTGTTCAGTTCCTAAAAGCAGAACATTGGTAAAACAATTAATCCCACAAAAATGAGATAGCCAGAGCTCTGAACAACAGAAGCAGGAGAAATGGTATGCACTATTGCAAAAGTTTCAGACTGTCCAAGTGACTCTAATCCACACTTAATAGTCATACAATGCATCCAGACATTGATGTATCCAGTTAAATATAGTATATACAGTACATAAAGGTTTCAATAGGTGAATAATGTCAGTGTATTCTCATTAGGAAGCAGTCACCAAAGTTACATACAAAACTTGGTAGTTCAGTGACAATCAACTGCCCTGAGGTACTGGTAGCTGGTAGCATAGACTTGTACAGACTGTGTCCCATTTGTTGTCTCTCAGGGAATACTTGGGGGGATAGAAATGAGCCCCCTCCCCATATGGTATAGTATGTAGTCAGCTAAAAGGGAGCTAAGCTACATACTGCAGTTACCAGCCTATATTATCACATGATATCTACACAAGCATGGCCTATCGCTCACTCTCCAATGTTTCAAACATACTAATTATCTAGATGTTGCATGTCTAATCTGTATAACATAATAGCTATTGTCATGTGCTCCATCACCCCTGGCTAATGATAACAGTAATACAGTGATACAACATAATTATACATGTAGGTGCCATTAGCTTAGATAAAATATTTACCTTAGAATCTAACAAGGATCCCATAATTAAAAGGACACATTTTAGACAAATTTTGTTGGAACCCAAAATCACCAACCTACCTTATCTCACTAAAAACGTAGAACTAAAACTAGAGATATGACCAGCACAGTCCAGTTGTATATCAGAGTGTGAGGAGAGGCACAGGTTGTAGTGCTGCTGCCAGATGGTGACTGACCACTGGGTTTGGTGGTTGAAGGTGACTTCCTGGTTGTCTGGGAGCTGGCAGCAGTAGCTGGAATAGTAGTAGTCGGTGTAGTAGTAGTGGGAGTAGTAGTAGGGTTGGTAGCAGACACTAGAAAACAAAAAGAGGATATTGCTGATATAGCACATTAGTTACCTCCCTATCAGCCTTTAGGCCAATGCTATCTGTAAACTATATTGCCCTGTGATAACATAATAGTCTTTCAGCCAAGAATGTACTCTTGGCAATACCCAGAGCTGTGGAAAAAATTAGAGAGATGAAAAATATCATGAAATAGACAATGATAATGCAATACAACAGATTTGCACAGAATACTCATGCCCAGGGGAGATAATGGACTTTGTGATAGATTAACATATGAGAATTCCAGAGAGTCATGTCTACCTGCCTGGGTAGATATAATATGTTGTTGTCATAATGATATTTAACTTGTAGCATATACTCATACCTGCACAGTGTACAGGAGTAGTAGCAGTTGCTGGTGTAAACACATATCCAGTATCACATTTACAGTAAACACCTGTACTAGAGGCAGCTCTAGTAAAGTCAGCAGATTCTGTATTCTGGTTGTACAAACATTTCTCTTCTATGTTAGCATTACCATTACTTGGGGAACTGTTACTATCACAAGTACCTGCAACAGATGTCACTAGTACAGGTACAATTACCTGAAAAAACATGCCAGTAACATAATATACAAGTGCTTTAAAGAGTTAGTTATAATTTGTTAACTATGAGCAACAATAAATACAAGTCTCTGAATGGGGGTTGATGTCACCATCAGATAGTAATTCATACACATGGTGTAACTATGCAAGTCCTCAGTAGAACGACTTGGAAGTCGGCATGGAAGTTTGAGCTTGACAGACTGGAGAGGTCATGCAATATTTACAGTAAGAATAAGATAGTGACACACTATCTAGTGAGTAAACTGGGCTACCCTAAATATTATATGTATATAATATATATATAATATATATATATTATATACATGTAATACATGTATATAATATATATATATTATATACGTGTATCACATGTATATAAGTAGGAGCTCGGCTGCAACTGTGGACAGGAAACGAAAAAGTTCTTAGCCAATTAGGAAGATTCAAACTACTGATTTATTTTGAGAACAAAGTAAATTTTTACAATAGGTTTAATAATGCCTGAGATTATTCAGAATTTGTAATCGCTTACTGTGAGTTCCTGTTGGTTTGAAACAAAATAATCTGGAAATATATTAATATTGACATACACTGTACAGTGGGAGTTGTCCCATCGGAAGCTGGACTGTTAGGGCATGTTATGGCTACAGCGTGAGGGTCATGGATATATTCACAGTAGTATCTGTTTATAGTCAGGTGTTTGATAAGATAGCTTGAACCTTCATCATGTACCACCAGTCTAAAACCTACAAACATATGGAGAATGTTAGCCTTGGTACCCACACTTACACACAAATAATTCAGCATGCTAGCAATCCTCAATCTAGAGCTCTAGAATGCTGGGCATTTTATAACTAAGGCTAATTTTTCATGACATACCTGTGGTACTGGCTGGAATAGAGATATGGTGGTTTACCACTAAGTCGGTACCTTCTAGTAAAGTGTGAGTAAACAGAGCCGATGCAGTCATGTCAATGTTACTATAAACAGAAATACGTCTGACGTACACATCATGTCATGTCAGTGAAATACCAGTGGACTTCATAGTCGTAGTGCTGCATGCAATGGAACCCAGGCTAGGAACAACACATAACTCATTCGCATGGACAGTGTGAGAATTACAGAAAATGAAAAAATATAAAATTACAGGAAGTACTCACTTAACGTCTTCATTACGCGTCGTGCTCACCAATGTCAAGGTCAAACTATCCTTACACTGCACCGGAGAAAGTGAATAGGGAGGACATGGGGCTACGTGAGTAAATGTGTACTGCAGCCTGAGCATGCTGTTTCCTGTTGGGTTGTTTACATATGGAAAGAATACATAGTTGTCTTCCTTTAGCTTAGTAGCATCAGGATCAGCAAAACCTGGCATCGTATTCACTCTGAGTAGAATATTGTTATTTAACTTCTCAACCACAGGCTGAAAGACAGAAGGTACTCAATGCTGTTAAATACAGTCAGACAGAAATATAGATAGCCTTAGTTCTTTGTTTGCTGATGCTTCAACTCAAACTATACATTCACCAAACTCAAAATTATAAAATATTATGGCAATAGGCTTATCGAAGACAAATAGCTGTTTCCTGTGGGCATATAAATACTAGTTATCCAACAATAATCAGATATACCACTCGTATGAGAATATGTACATGTATATAACGGATCAGATCAGTGTTCCTACCTTGACATTGTCGCCATCTTTATCTAGAACTGTCGCATCGGCAGGTTCAAATGTGTTTCCATGAGACGCAGTCGTCATAAAATCTTGTAGTATTTCTAAAAGAAATAGTATACAGGATGGTTTGGTATGGTTATAGTTATCAGCTAGATTATCCGAGTGGTTTGGTATGACAACAGACCGCAGGTAGGAAAATTGAGTGCATGAATGAATGAAAAAGTGCAATGATAACAAAGAACTATAAGTATATCCTAGACCAGTTTCCACTTGTTACACCCCCCTGTATTCATAATACATTTATAACCCAGGCTACACTCTACCCACAGGTGACATCTCTCAGCTGCTGTGTATAAAATCTCACAGTCCATAATAATGCAGTTTGGCATGATTAGACAACTCCAAACTGATAATAACAATACCACTTACACCACTGTTACTCATCCCCATTGCAAGTGTATGTGTACACAAACATGTCACCATGTATGTAACAATAACAATAGGTTATGCTCTTAGTTGACTTGGAATAATTTTAGAACAAATGTTGACTTGAACTCAAGTTGTTGAAGTGATTAGTATTTAGGTAAACTTCTTTCAAGTACATCCAAGTGGATATGTTGGTGCATGTTGGTGTATGACATCATTGCATAGTAATACTACATGAGGGATATACAGTGTACGTAAGGTACATATAAAGTGTATCCTTAGTTCCATACACAGCAGGCATACAAGAGTGTAGTCTAGGTAATGTAATGTAACAACTTACTCGATAGATAGTATGTGTACAACATGTACATATAAGATGATTTCAAAAATAAAACATCACTTTTATACCATTCAAGTGGACAACCTAGACCTTGTTTTACTTCACACCAGTTTATTAAGTAGAATACGGCGCTGACTCCAGTATAGTAGTGTGTATCATATTATAGGGGATACTGTATTTATTGATGCTGACTTTTGTAAGTCGATGCTGTGAGTACTCAGAAATACGCTTATCCTCATGCTACTAATTCGAGTAATGATGTATTACTGACTGATTTACCGTGTGAATGAGGGACACTGCCTCATGCTAAGGCTGTTAGCTAACTGACCAAGGGGACTTACTGCTGGGGCCCATGTACACCCAGTGCAAGACTGGGGCATAAAGATGGACACCGGGTGTTTCATGTAAAACTATAACAATACCGCTGTAACTGACGGTAGAGTTCTGATTGATCCGTAAACCTGAGAGACAAAGGGTCAAGTTCACCTCAGGGTCCAGCTCCTGTCCCTCATATAAGCTTCGACAGCATAACTATAATAGTCTCACACGGTTTTGGTCCCGGTATTAAAATACTGCGAACTACAGTACAATATATATTGTACAACTACCAGCATGTTTCCACGTAAACATTATACTACAGTACTACACATGGATGGACACACACGGAGAACCTACCTCTGACAGAGACAGCAGGGTTGATACTTAAAGTCAGCAGCATACAGCAGCACAACCAAAACTTAGACTCCATGCTTATAGAAGGATATCACTCATAGAATGGCAAGACTGCTATGTGTAACTCACTGATAAATCAAATCAGCCACAAAACACTTCTACAATATATAAAGATAAGGCATTCAATGATTCAACCAACAGCTAACTAGGGAATTGTTTAAACAGTACAATACTTGAGCCCCACACATTAGCTTATCTCATCACGTCAGGTATAACTTTATATACACTGATAAGAACAGTCACTAGATATATCACATGAAACTCAATGTGTGCTAAAATAGTTTAGTTATTAACTGCAGCACGTAAATGAAAAGGGTGGGTCGGCATTTCCTTGTCAACATGACACAACATTACATTACAGATAATTACATAAATATTATATATAGCCCTAGTTTCACTAGTACAATCACAACATTAGGTTGATGGGTATACTGGCAGCATTTGAGTCTATCCCGCCTTTAATTGGAGGTTGAGATAATGAATGACAATGTATAAAGAACATACTTTAACTTATCTGACCAAGCCTTACTGTATTCGTAGCCCTTTTCAGTTCCTTTTTCATTTCCTCATTCGTCACCAATTCTTCTTCTTGTTATAATCCATATTATACTATTGTAACAAGAGACCAGGTAAAGATGTATACAACCTCAGGCCATGTGAACTAATCTGCATCCATTAAAATCCTTTCAACTGTTAGCTTAAAGTTAGCCAATACAAACTTATAGGGTGATCCTGATAAATAAATTATATATATTTTAACCTTACCACCAAAAACAAACACTTTCTGATATTGATATACAGTAGCAGTGCACTTGAGTAGTAAATGGGAAGCAAATACATTACATAATAAAACAGGTTACAGTAAAATAAGAGCAACTGTTAGAATTGGCAAGATAATACAGATCTGTCAGCCTAATGAAATAAAATAACTAAAATCAGCTTCAAGATAATCCCTGAAGGTAAAACATTACAATAGCCTGTGTATAACAAACAGAAAGAGGTGAAATAATCTCTTCATAATACTAACAATTAATACTGGAGATTGCCTAGCTGTGAAGAGTTCCTAGGATTTAGATGAACTTAGAGGGTAGACCCCCTCCAGGTAGACCCCCTCCAGGTGGACCCATTCTGATCGTATAGATTATACATAAACCCAGGGAATCTTTACAGCTCAGCAAAGTGGAAATACATGGAGCCTCACATAAAAGGTGAAAGTATAGTCGGAGTTAGTACTCTATTTACTAGTTGAGTGTAATTAGAAAGCTTTACATACACTACCAAGGACCTGCTATAAAACCTTGCATACATTACTCATATGGGTGTGGTAGAGTCCGGCTCCAACAGGTGCCCCACACATGAGAGAATAACCCTGTGGTCGGGATAATTCAATACAGCAGGTGGGATTAGTTGGAACCCAGTCCACATAAAGCCAAAAAAGTGTGCTTCACATAGAACAGATGTGCAGTAGTTAGTCATGAGCAAAAATGACTTTGTTGAAGTGGCATAAAATGACCACAGTAAAAATATATATACATGTAGATATGACTAAGTTATCGATTTAATACACTGTCTGTTAATTAGTGACCAATAGGGATGTTATATAGTTAGTGACCAATAGGGATACTATATAATTAGTGACCAATGACACAGTTAGTCTAAGTAGGATAGTAACATCTTAGATAAAACTGTAGCAGGTCATGACATCATTAGTGGATATGACATCACAACTCATGGCGACTTGATAGCCTACGATAGTAGTTATAGAGGTGATATTGTAGAGGGATACCTACTCGGAGTGTACGACAGCTAGAAGTAATAAGAAAGAAACGTGACTCCAGATAGAGGCTGCTTACGGGTTGGTCCAACCTAAAAATTATACAATAACGATATACAATAGTATGTAGTATGTAGTATGTATGTAGTAGTATGTAGTAGTATGTAGTATGTATGTAGTAGTATGTAGTAGCATGTAGTAGTATGTAGTAGCATGTAGTAGTATGTAGTAGTATGTAGTAGCATGTAGTAGTATGTAGTAGTACGTAGTAGCATGCAGTAGCATGTAGTAGCATGTAGTAGTATGTAGTAGTATGTAGTAGTACGTAGTAGCACGTAGTAGCACGTAGTAGCATGTAGTAGCATGTAGTAGTATGTAGTAGTATGTAGTAGTACGTAGTAGTACGTAGTAGTACGTAGTAGTACGTAGTAGCATGTAGTAGCATGTAGTAGCATGTAGTAGCATGCAGTAGTATGTAGTAGTATGTAGTAGTACGTAGTAGTACGCAGTAGTACGCAGTAGTACGTAGTAGTACGTAGTAGTACGTAGTAGTATGTAGTAGTATGCAGTAGCATGCAGTAGCATGCAGTAGCATGTAGTAGCATGTAGTAGCATGTAGTAGCATGTAGTAGCATGTAGTAGCATGTAGTAGCATGTAGTAGTATGTAGTAGTATGTAGTAGTATGTAGTAGTACGTAGTAGTACGTAGTAGTACGTAGTAGCACGTAGTAGCACGTAGTAGCACGTAGTAGCACGTAGTAGCACGTAGTAGCACGTAGTAGCACGTAGTAGTACGTAGTAGCACGTAGTAGCACGTAGTAGCACGTAGTAGCACGTAGTAGTACGTAGTAGTACGTAGTAGCACGTAGTAGCACGTAGTAGCACGTAGTAGCACGTAGTAGCACGTAGTAGCACGTAGTAGCACGTAGTAGCACGTAGTAGTACGTAGTAGTACGTAGTAGTACGTAGTAGTACGTAGTAGCACGTAGTAGCACGTAGTAGCACGCAGTAGCACGCAGTAGCACGCAGTAGCACGCAGTAGTACGCAGTAGTACGCAGTAGTACGCAGTAGTACGCAGTAGTACGCAGTAGTACGCAGTAGTACGCAGTAGTACGCAGTAGCACGCAGTAGCACGCAGTAGCACGTAGTAGCACGTAGTAGCACGTAGTAGCACGTAGTAGCACGTAGTAGCACGTAGTAGCACGTAGTAGCACGTAGTAGCACGTAGTAGCACGTAGTAGCATGTAGTAGCATGTAGTCGTATGCAGTAGTATGTAGTAGTATGCAGTAGTATGCAGTAGTATGCAGTAGTATGCGGTAGTATGCAGTAGTATGCAGTAGTATGCAGTAGCATGCAGTAGCATGCAGTAGCATGCAGTAGCATGCAGTAGCATGCAGTAGCATGCAGTAGCATGTAGTAGCATGTAGTAGCATGTAGTAGCATGTAGTAGTATGTAATATTAATAGTCATAATCATACAGCAGGTTTTACTTCTACAACAATCAATAGACTACATGTACAATGCAGATCTTAGGGCCGAGAGTCTATCATTTTATAAATACAATAAAAGCAACACAAATCGAAAGTAAAACCGATTGTTCACACAGACGGACATGTTTACTGGCAGAGTGTTGATACGTTTCCCCTTCCTGCTCTATTATCATGCAGGGGGGAGACAGTGTAGTACACTGAATGCCTTAGATTATCATAATATATGCCAACCTACCTTTTCACTAGAAGTGTAGAACTAAGGCTATTATCATTGCAGACAGCATCCAGTCATACAACAAAGTGTTAGCTGAACTATCAGTTGTAGAAATTTTAGTCTTAGCACTGCTACCAGATGGGCTACTAGGTTGGGTGGTTGAGGACTTGCCCTCATTGGCTCCAGCTGAAACAGTAGTAGTTGGGTCAGTAGAGTGTGCTGTTATAAAAGAGAATTTGATTTCAACAGACCATTGCCTTATGATACTACATGTGGACTTCAAACATTTCACTTTCACTTGATTATATGAAGAAATAAAAACAATAGAGTAGTTATTTGGTGATGAGTGTAGAGCAAACATTCACAGCAGTCTGGGCCGTCAGCACTAACCAAATAGCCAAAATGTATAACCGATATAATTAATGTGTGATGTACTAGATAGATTCGTACCTGCACAGTGTACAGGAGTAGTAGCAGTTGCTAGTGTAAACACATATCCAGTATCACATTTACAGTAAACACCTGTACTAGAGGCAGCTCTAGTAAAATCAGCAGATTCTGTATTCTGGTTGTATACACATTCCTCCTCTATGGTAGCATTACCATTACTGGGGGAACTGTTACTATCACAAGTACCTGTAACAGATGTCACTAGTACAAGTACCTGTAACAGATGTCACTAGTACAAGTACCTGTAACAGATGTCACTAGTACAAGTACCTGTAACAGATGTCACTAGTACAAGTACCTGTAACAGATGCCACTAGATTAGCATACAATTACTGGAACGTAACAGTAACATAATATACAAGCACTTGCCTGATACGTTACTCAAAATGCACCTGAAACACAATCTAAGTTCTATGGTAACTTATTCAGATATTTTATAAGAGTTATCCTCTCTTACACAAAAGTAAGACAACTCCAAGAATTCCAAAAATCTACTCAAAATCACGCAGCCTTCCACAAATGGACTTCCTGTTTACTCAAACCAAAATCACACAGGCACAACATGTAACAATATAACTATATTAATATTGACATACACTGTACAGTGGGAGTTGTCCCATTGGCAGCTGGACTGTTAGGGCATGTTATGGCTACAGCGTGAGGGTCATGGATATATTCACAGTAGTATCTATTTATAGTCAGATGTTTGATGAGATAGCTTGAACCTTCATCGTGTACCACCAGTCTAAAACCTACAAATATATGGAGAATGTTAGCCTTGGTTTACAGACATGCGTGTAGTTCAACATGTTAACAGTCCTCTAGGATATTACATATCTTAGAACTGAGGCTAGTATATCATTTAGCTACTTGCCTGTGGTACTGGCTGGAATAGAGATGTGGTGATTCTCTACTTTATCACTGCCTTCTAGTAAAGTGTGGGTAAACAGGGCGGAGCCTGTCACATCAATGTCACTGAAATAAACCAATATAAATTAATCCTGACAATCTGCAACCCCTTCTCGGAGGTTTATTTTGACGAAGTTTAAGTCCTGCATAGTACAAGATGATAGTTTATGAGTAGCATATACTGTAGCTCTAACCCAGCAGCATTAAGACACGCGACACACATAAGAACTGACACTAAATTATGGAAGTAAAGCTCTAAAACATAAGCACAGGAATAACCAGAAATCTCAAAAGCAACTACACGACATGAATGATAGAAAACAGGAAGTACTCACGTAACGTCTTCACTCTGCGTTGTGCTCACCAATGCCAAAGTCAAACTGTCCTTACACTGCACTGGCTGAGAATGAGAGTAGGTGGGGCACGACTCCACATGAGAAAACGTATACTCAAGTCTAAACATGCTGTTTCCTGTTGGGTTGCTTATGTAGGGGAGGAAGATATAATTGTCTTCTTTTAGCTTAGTAGCATCAGGATCATCAAACTCTGGCATCGTATCTACTCTGAGTAGAATATTATCATCCAACTTCTCAACTGTTGGCTGAAAGACAGGAGGCAATCCGTAGACATAGTGAACAGTAGTAACAGGTATGCATTATATTGGACACTTGAACAGGCACAATAGATACAAATGTAGGTGTAGTGACCATCAAGTGACCATCAAATGACCATCAAGTGGACATCAAGTGGACACCACATCCACTATGGCCTTTAGGGATACTCACAGTCCCATTTACAATAAGTACAACACTACATAATTATAATAGCTCAGTGTATAATGTACTGAATAACCCTTGAAAATTCTACACAAAGTTAAACCAATCAATACAATTATCATTCAACTTGGTCAAATACAATACTATGAATGAAATAAAACAAATACATTGTAGATTCTGTTATAACTAAAGGCTGGTAGGTACCCATTCACAAGTTAAAATCCCATTTAGATGGTTATTTAGTATAGTTACTATAGGATACAATGCAAGTTGTCAACAATAATTATTTTACATGGCCTGTCCTTAAAATTATCCAGCTAATAGCTAAATACATGTAATTACTTGACCTTCTTAAAACAATTACGATTATAGCAACTAGTCTTAACAATTCCTGCTCAGCATACTAAATATGTAGTATTAAATATTTATATGCACAGCACTAGTATACAATGGTAATCAATAACAAACAACAAACCTTACAACACCAACAGTTACATGTACATGTATGAATGTAAAGGGTGGTTCCCAGAGTGACATTATTGTAAAACCATTGCACACAGAATAATAGTAAACACCATTCCAGATGGCCACAATATAGGCCAATATGGTGCCAAAATGCATGTAGCTGTAATAATAATATGCATGTGTTGCACGCATTCAACAGCATGGGTTCCGGTAACACTGTATTAATTGTCAGGGAACGCCTGAGAATAAATGAACAGGTCACAAACCATGTGACGAGTACTTCAGATATGGTTCCAACAATGTAGTGCAAGAAAGTGATCCGTCGATGTTGTAATCATTTTGATTGCAACCCTACAAGCTCAGCTACACGAGAGGCTGATTGTTCCTCTTTGGCCAACGGAGCTTCGTTCTAGAGCAAACAGGTGTTTGTTCATTTATAGGAGGACCAGCAAGTAGAGCTAGTAAAGCTATAATGAGTGGTAGAATACAATATCTGAGAAATACATGTAGCTGAGCATCTACACGTAGGCATTTCATAGAATATGAAATTCACTTTAACCATCATATCTAAGCTGTTGTTGATGTGTCCATGTTGCTTCTAAATATACCTGATACAAAACTGATAATGCCAAGTGCAAACATACCTTAACAGAGTTGGAGTCTTTGTCCACAACAGTAGCATTGCTAGGTTCAAATGTGCTCCCATCAGATGAAGTTGTCATAAAATCTTGTAATATTTCTGTAAGTATTGTACAGAAGACAATAATATGTGACAAGTGGACCAGTTATAAGAATTTAATGCATGGACACTCCGAACCTATTGATTGTGATGTAAAGTAGTCCTTTCCCCGAGCGTTTTCTCGCTCTCAAAAGTCAAACCAAAAATTGAAGAAATTTGAGCTGCACTCGATGAACAAAGAGAGGACAGTCAAAATATCCTAGAAGCATCCATGTATGGGGGGGGGGGGGGGGGGCTATTCTATTCTACACAACGAAAGAAGTCAAACAATTGTTTGCACATCTTGCAATGCTTTCTATAAGTCTATGCAGAGATTAGATGAATAGCCTATCGAGTTAGCCCTGGTGTGACAACAGCCTCACTTGCTCCATATACAAATAGGCAGGCGAATCATTGCAGGCCAAGAGGTACGATGATGCTGATAGGTCTACACGTAGACCTGGACAATGCGAACAAAGGAGGCGGTCATCTCATTAGATTGATTTTTATTTCAAACAGAAGTCAATTTGAATAATCTTACCTCTGACAGAGACCGCAGTTGGAATATTTATCATCAGTAGTAGACAGCAGCTTAACCAAAGATTGACACCCATATTGGCTATTGGCTATTGTTTCCTTCTCAAAAAGACAGAATAAGCCTTCAAACCTTAGATAAAATAGTGAGACAAATAGTATTGAAACGAAATTCAATATAGGCCTATAGAATACGATTGACTAATGATCTTAATTAATGAATAACTATGCACTCATAATGAATGTTAAAATGTTTATGTCATAGTAGCAGACGAGCAACAGTCCAATGACATTACTTAGCTGCTAAGACTCTGCTGCTTGCAATTATCACAATCTTATGGGATTTTTTTTTATTGTGGTTTTTATTGTATTCTAAAATCAAGGAAATAAGTCAATTTAGTGAATCATTGCCAATACATGCTAGTGTCCTTTCAATTAGCCAAAAAACTGCCAGGCACTGGACTGTTGACGACAAGTGCAAGTCTCTAGGGACGACCCCAAAGTAAGTATAACGCTTCTATTGCTATGAGTATACCTCCAGAATGTGTAGCTTTCAATAAAGTGCACTGAAAAAAACATGTGTACAAAGGATAACTGCATTAACTGGCAACTGCAACAATACATGTATTTAGGTTACATTAACATTGTAGGCTTAACTTTTGAATTTACATTTAAACATTCTCGTTCTCACCTCCCTCTCCTTTAACTATTTAAAATTGAAATAATTCGTATTTATTATTTCAACTTCATCTATTTTCATGTCTTTTTAAACTGATTTTTTATAATAATCAATCAATGATCTGATGATTAATGATTAGCATCTCCATGACTTTCATTTACATTGGAACTGTATTTTATTTACTATTTCAAATTCCTTTCTTGTATATCTAGATAATATTAATAATATTATACTAAACACCTAAGTCAACCAACAAGTCGAAAACATACGTTTTTATGTTATGACACAATAGAACCGTGAAGAGATACCTTAGTCAAAGAGAGTAAAAGTAAAAGTCCCTCTTTGCTTTAGTTCATGTAAATGTAAATCAGTTTCCAGAACAGACAGGAAATGCTCTAAAACTGTGTTAACTCAGGCGGCTATTGACCCATATTAATTTTCCTTTGATTCCTTAAACAATCGTATAAAGATATAGATCTCTAAAATTGATAAACCCAATAAATTAACTCTTATTTTATGACCTGGCAGTCGTTTCTTTCGAAAACCAGAAGTTGCAATATTTGTAAGAGAAGACAACTCGAGACTGCGTTTTGTACACGAATGGTATCTTGCATTCAATAATAGTAAAATGTTGACTTGCAGTTTCAAGCATATTTTAGTTTTACATTGTATATGTTGCATAAGCGCTGTTTTCAACTGCACAACTGCAACTGCACTCATTTATTTTACTGCAATTCACATCTTCGATGTGCTAAGTTCTACATTTTAATTCAAGTTGAATTAGTTACTGTGATCCGAATTCTTCAATGGCACCAGCATATCAGTTCTACATTGCATTGTTGTCGTCGTATATAAAAATTGATTAATTTTCTATTCCAGTTAAAGCAATGTACATCTATGTTAGGCTGACGCAGTTTCTAAGTAAGAGAGATTTGTAGGAGATTGGTAGGTATGTAGCTACCAGAGATGCCAGACTCTCACTCTCACTTGCATGTAATTCAAGCAGCATTCTGTGGCTTAATAGAAAGACTCATGACTTCAATATACAAATATCAAAAACTTGTAACTTGAATTGTGATTTAATTATGGCTATTAGGAAAGACTTTTTAACTCACACATCCTCATGTTAAAACATTCAATAACTCAGTTTTCGTTGAGCTGCTGTAAATTGCAATGAACTGAAATAACAACAATTATTATAACCATTGTGCGCAATTGCAACCACAATTATAACACATTTTACACTAAAGCAGTGACATTTTACTTAGAAATTTGAACTTCTGGCACCATTTCCTAACAATATTTCACCAGAAGTTAGATAATAGCCCAATGCATCTATTAAAAACTCGAGTTGAACAAGAAAAGAATTGAATTGTAACTTGACTTGTAGTTAGTCTACATAGCTTGATAAGAACTTGAGTTTCTGGGGACATGTAAATAATTATTTAATTAACTTGCAACTTGAAAGTCTTCATTAATCACTAGAAATAACTAACTTGTAACTTGAAGAGTCACAACTAAGAGTTGACCATGGCAACTTGAGTTTCCAAACAACTCTGGTTACTACAAATACATAATTTATTTACTGCATGATATTTAATCAACTTCACAAAACATGCATACTATTTGGTAAACATTAAATTCAAATAGAATGCTGGATATCACAACCAGAAAAAAATCCTAGTTAATACTAATCACTTGCCGGTTATGAAGTAATATAATGCAGAGATGGGGTTAAAAATTTTACAAAGCAATACCAGCAAAGAACTAATAAAAATATGATGCATAACAGCAAAATCCTGAACCCATATGATGCAGGCTACATGTACATGTACAGTGTCATTGTACATTGCTGTGTACATCACTTGATTGTTCATACTATAATCGCATGCTTATATCAGTGTCAATGTTGCTCTCAGACAAGTACATGTACATGTACATCTACTGTACACAAAATTAGGAGTTGTCTTTCCTCTATGTATATATGCATGCATTAAACTGGTAAAGCAATACTAACTATACTAAATTTCCACAAGTGTATATGTAAATCACCAACAGCAATTATATAATTCAGTTTTAGTAAAACATTGTGTTGTATAAATTGATACCCTATTAACTCTGGTTTGGATGAAAGTATTAAAGTTGTCTTCTCTTCATTAGATATGACAACTCCCAATAGGTTTGTAACTACGCATATGTGGCACTATAGTCTTAGAGCAGCATAATAGTACTACTGTTCTTTTATTGTTCCACTAGAAACTAACACTGTACTTACACAATATACTTACAGAATGGACTGAGGATATCTTTATCTCTCATATCTGATTGACAGTCCCATACCACTTTACTTACATGTAAATGTCCACACCAGAGATGGAAAAATTAGCATACATCTATATATTCTACACTAATTCAAATTTCTCTGTTTTGAATTTTTTTCCCCTTAACATTATGAGTAATATACTTATCATGTGTATAATATATTAAAGTAGTCTTATCTTAGTAAATATAAGTGAGTTGGAGTTGCCCTTCCTAACATTGATATTTTTTACATACAAGCTGCTGAACTAAAGCATACGCTATAAATAGTATATAAAGTACTATAAATGATACACTGATGAGCCTGTTTAACCTGAACTTTGATGCAAAGAACAGAATAAATATTACGGCTAATAGTCCAAGCAAGATGAAAGCAAACTTGACGTGTGGTATTATAGGAAAATATCCAGCTGCCTGCAGTTTCTACAAATATAAAGACAAATCAATAACAGTAGTGTGATACTTAGAAATATGGTATTAATAACAGGATGATGATAACAGAATAAATATTTCATCACTGTGTTAAGATTTATAATAGGTCCACTTAACACCTTTCTAATGTACATGTACGCCTCTCATCGGATACTATGGTGAAACACGTGAATGGTTTAGAAAGGGCAGAAGCTATGAAGGTGGTCAAGGATGTGTTGTAAATTCCTTGAATCATGTTGGATGCTAATAAGATTAACGAAATGTAAGCATTAGAGTCTATGAGTTGCATATCTGTACAGATCAAACCATTATGTTGTGGTAGTCATCATACAATGAGATAATTCATTTATAATTTGATTCTGCTGAAGTGTCTTATCCTATCCTATCTCACCCTACCCTACCCTACCCTACCCTACCCTATCTCACCCTACCCTACCCTACTCTATCTTATCCTATCCTATCCCATTCTATCCCATTCTATCCCATTCTATCCCATTCTATCCCATTCTATCCCATTCTATCCCATTCTATCCCATTCTATCCCATTCTATCCCATTCTATCCCATTCTATCCCATTCTATCCCATTCTATCAATCTATCCTATTTTATTCTATTCTATTCTATTCCATTCTATCCCATTCTATCCTATTTTATTCTATTCTATTCTCTCCAGACGGGCATAGCAAGCCCAAGAATACACATGAGTTACTAGGAGTTATTGAACCACCACTTACTTGCTCAGATTCATCAAGTAGCGACAACGGACTGCCTGCTTGTATAAGTATACTAAGGAGAAAGGGGAATCCTAGCCCGAGGTCTATATCAAACACATTGCTGCCAATAGCATTAGATACAGCCATGTCTCCAAATCCATCACGCGCTACCAGGATGGAACTCAGGCAATCCTAAAGATCCAAAAATATGAATAGCCTGTAAATGCAGCAAGAGCCAATATCTATTGACCACAGAGTTTGAAAAATATTTTTCTAGAATTAAACATCGCAGTGTTTTTGATGGAAGAGCCAATCAGAAACATTGTATCGCACTAACTTACCGGTACACTAGTTCCAATGGCTACGATTACCAGCCCCATTACAAACTCATCTACACCAATGATGCATCCTGTCCTAGTCACCATGGTAACCATAGCAAAGCTTAGCCCGAGGATCCATATTATAGATAGGAGGAACGTCAGCAGATACCACTTCCTGGCAAGCAACAATATGCATTGGGCATTAGGTGGTCACGATCCACGTTATAGTACTTAACAGTGCACATTACCATTATGAAATTTTACTCGCTATTGGTGTGTAGAAAAATAGTGGTTGGTTGGTTTAGAAAAGTGTGCTTTTAGTAGAATTGAAAATGAAGAGGGCTTTGTGATTGTGTGGCTATAAAATATAATATGTTTGTATAACATGGCACATAAGTTAAAGGAGAACCCAGGGATACCCAAACTCACTTGTTATGCTCTTTGGAACAGTCCGGAATAGTGAAAGTGCACATGAAGTAGTACGGGAAGGCAATGATGTACAACACCCATTTCAGTCCAAAACTTATATAAGAGCATTTAGTACTTTCATCATCCATTGTAGGCGGAGTGGATTTTATTCTAGGACAGCAGGAAGCTTTGCAGATGACTATTTCATCATCTTCTTCTTCAGGATCCTCTTCTTCCGTTGCAATGGGTGGTCCATTAGACTGCCCCTTAGACACAGTATTTCACAGTCTATATCATGGTTAAACTGTAGGCTATTATAATATACTAGTTGTATACAACTATTAGATGTGCATGCTCTACAACATTTAGATGACTGCAAATTTGAAAGACTTTATTTCGATATCGTCCCATCTGGGAACGGTAAGTTCAACTGCAATGTACATGTATATACCTAAATGGTTGTGTAAATAATAGGTACCTACCGTCTTTGTAACCATGGCTCCATTGGGTTGCGTGTTATTATCAACCTCATTCTCAATCTTTCTTGTAGGTTCCAGGATTCTATTATCTACATCTGAGAGATAAATTAAATTTGCAAAATTCATATATATGTATATTGTACATGTAATTGCTATGATTGTTCTGAAATAGAACATGTTTTAACGTTCTAAGATAAGGAAATATGCTGAATCTAATATATTACTGCAGTATATAAATTGTCACAGGACGAATAACTGCAACGTCATTTGTTACTCACCACCATTAGGTAGGTCTGTTGTTACCTCCTCTTCCTGCGCTGTTGTCGGTGAAGTCACAGGTTCCGGAGAAGTTACCTGAACAGAGTTGGAAGGCCGTCTTTTAGAGTCTCTGCACTCCTTAGAGGAGTCTGAGAATCCACTGTCCCTCCTGGTTGAAAGGTGGGCCTGAAATATTATACATACACTGCTAGTCTCAGCTAAGCAATCCAGAATGGAGAATAGAGAATTAGACAAGATATTCATACAAGATGAATTTCTACAATGTCTACTAGATCTATTCACAGTTGTGTTGTGTGTTGAGTCAGGGCCAGCTAGTCTCTGAGTCTACGGTGTTTACTAACCTGTGGAGACGTTTGAACTTGCATCTCTGAGATATTCCCCAAGTTACTGTCTGGTCTAAGAGCATGGAGATGGTGGTGGAGGCTGATTCTTCGCGCATGACCTCCACTGAATGATGACTTTTGAAACTATCAGGTTAAAATACATGTACATAATACAATAATACAATAATACAATAATACAATAATATAATAATATAATAATACAATAATACAATAATACAATAATACAATAATACAATAATACAATAATACGATAATGATACAATACTCTTTGTTACTCTGCAGTATTGTCTAATATGGTAGATGGAATGGAGAGCTGCATGTTGTGTGTATGTACATGTAAATATTGTATTACAAGTGGATACATGCGATTGTATGGAAGTACACATATATTATTTGAATCAATTATGATATTATGTACAATGGAGTAACAATGGAATACACACAATCCTTCTCCAGTCTTCAACTGTGCCTGCTGCAGAGATACTAGCTAAATAAGTTATAGAAATAGTCGAGGGGAAAGGAGTAAAGTAAATTCAAAACACATAGACCAACATTAAGGTGTGCTCATGCACTTCGCAGTGCTCCACCGAGGTCTTGGTAGCCTGTCATTGTTGGGCCAATGACGCTGCAAGTTGTACCTGTGCAATTCGATGTACCGGCTCCATCCTGTGTCATAGCATGACCATTTCACCAAAATTCTATGACATTCTGAAGATGTATTTGATCAATTTCACTATCAATGTTGATTAAACTTTTGCTTGAAATAACGAGAACATTCTCTGAATAAAAAAATATATGACTCCGAAAAAAATACACTTTGAATCCTAAACTCAAAAATCTTATTGGCTGGTGGCCCACCGAAACACTGAAAAGTATCTTTCAAGTCCCCTTCTTGGTGGGTATTGGTATATGTGCAACGCCTACACACTAATTTTCAAAATTATCTGGTAAGATCAGTTTTGACTGAATACAGCGAACACGGAAATAGTTTCCGAGATCTCGGTGGGAGTCCGAAAAGGGTGCATAAACCCTCCTTTGTACAATGAAGTGCATTCTATTTTTAGTAAATGAAGTCAAACGTCTGACTCACTGATACTCTCCTAGCGTATAAGTGAACAGGAAGTGGTGACTCATCCATATGCAGACTGTTACTACGGTTACCAGCAGCTACGCTGTCAACATTTTCTGTATCTGCTACAACCACAGCGGGACCACTAAAATAAAGCACACTTTATCAAGAGGAGATCTAGCTATTTCTTTATACAATGAAATCTTAGACTGTAATATGTACATTGTATTACTGAAACATCAAGTTTAGCACATTAGTTCAGACAACTCCTCGTTACCACTTCTTCATACTCATGTATGTGAAATAAAGAATAAAACAAGTAGAAATAAAACATACCGACACTTTCCCATCAGCACCATGAGTTTAGGGTTGAAAACCATGGCTATGATATAAAGAACATAGAGGAGGAGCAGAAGGAGTGCCTCGTACCACATTATTAGACCGTCATACGCTACTCCCAAGAATACTAGTATTGAAGCCGCATAGAATACAATATCTCTCACCAGGGGGCGCCAGTCCAGTTGTAATACCTTATTAATAGATACACATGTACAACATATTATACAAAACTTGCACAGCTATGACTACCTATCTAGTCATCTAATCAAGCATACTGGGTATACTGTAGGAGACGAGGTGCTGTCAACTTTCTAGTAACCCATTGTGATAGGACTAGGAATAATTCTCTCACTGGAGAGTTATTCAATACTCATGCTAATACAGTTTATTTGAAATGCTGTAAACTGGTACTTTTACTGTAGGATTGACCACTGACTACATGATTGGTTAATATACAACAACGCTTTTGCTCACCTGGCCGGCCAGAGCTCCGGTTAGTGATATGATAACAAGAATGTTAAACACTGCTGACCTGGAGAACAGAGAAAAGATTCTGACTCTCTAACAGTATGCAAATGGTGAAATACAATGTGGTGAAAGTTTAAACAGTATTTTCGGTTATTGTAGCGGCAATGTGCTGACGACTTACACTGACAGCTTGTTTATATATAATATTTTACATGTCAAATAAGCTTACCCCACAATAGCACCAACTCCCACATCTGTTTCCTGTGCGACTCCCATGAGTGAAGTGAACAGCTCAGGGGCGGAGCTACCCGCTGCCATAAACGTTGCTCCGGCGACATCTTCAGATAGCTTGAGTTTCTCAGATACAACTTCTAATGCTGGCACAAAGAAGTCATCACACACTACAGCCAGACCTACAGTAGGCAAGAGAACGTCAGTGACACAACGTTGTAGGTCACATGACCTGGACTCTCAACACCCGACTCCTCTATCTTTATTCACACCAATTTTCAATGCACATGATTGCAAGCAGTCAACAGTTTTTCGAAAAATTTAACAAGTTCAAACACAACACAGTTATTGGCCATTATTTTCACATACGTAAAACTATAATTTCAATATAACAAAGGTTAACATCGTCATGTGACGGCACAAGGTTATAATAATAATTATCATAGTTACTATCTGTGATAAATAAATGGTTAATAAGGGATATTACACCCAATACTAATATGGCTGTCAAAGCGGGATATTAGTTCAACAGAGATGTGAAATCAATAACTCTTATTAGACATAGTGATTGCCTCCTGGTTAAGCTACCTATATATACTGTATCATCAACCCAGTTATGAAACGTAGTCCAACTAATAACATCTTGCAATGAAGGATAAAATACTAAATGAGTAAAAACAAATGAATTGTTGTCCCAGATAACTTTTAAGATCATCTCACCCACCAATAAAAAAGAAGAAGATCCACCAGAGGTGGTGCACCACCCAGCATGGCGGGCAGATGGAAGAGTTCTCAAACTCACATCCCTCCCACGGCAGCCCTTCAGATGCATGGGTAGTCTCCTTAGCTGATGAACTTGTAGTTGTCTCGTCCGATGAGTTTGAGGTGGTATTACTATCCTCCAAACTCAGCAAGTGTCTAACTGAGAACCTTAGGCTATCAAATCCTGCTGCAAAAGATTGAGCAATGCATAACGTAAATAACCTTTATTTTGTAACTTGTTGTTCTCTTATAGTATAGTCTGTCTACAGATACATGTAAGATTCATGGCAACCCTCCAACTATCTGTTGCAATCGTTGCCTTGGAGGAATAGTTTTTTTTTGGGCTACATTAGCATAAAATACTTGAGAATCTGATGGTCTATCACACATAGCGGCATCTACTGTAAGAGTGTTTATCAGTGATGGATACTGAATACTTGCAATGTGTGGTCAATGCTTGCGGCACTGACATAATTTTGTGCTAAAAGCTACAAAAGTTTATTGGAGAAAAAGGGCCCTGCAACCTCCATGTTGTACATGTTGCCATATTGACTAATAAATAGTCCCCAAGTTTGCTCCCTGAGAATTCAACCAGAGCTCATGACAGATTCACAGAGATGTACATGTAGACTTTTACCTATCTAATTGGTATTAGACCGTAAACTAACCAATCAGCATCTCTAATTACATGAATTCATATTATTTACTATCTGGTTTATAGACATTAGCTAAAACTGTTTATTTATATTAAGCTGTTACTAGTTTTGCTAATTAATTAGGATGAATTAAATAGTTTTGCACAGATATTAACGTTATATAAACTGTGAATTACCCAGAGTTCAACAGATTATAATATGAAGCAGCTATTACCTAAATATTTATTTCAGCTGTAAAACTGTGCTTATTGCAGACTAAGTGTTCTCCCTACAGTCATTAGGGGGCATCTTCAATGGCACCCAGTCTAATTTTTGGATCACAGACTACTGTGCTACTTTAATCACATGAAGTAGCAGAGGTGAGATTTTGCAAAATAATGAAGATCTACAGATGGTGGAGTGAAATTCCATTACGTTTAGTTTAGTGTTGATTTCACTTCAAGGTGTTGCTTCTGCAATGTAATGTACTTTAATGTACATCTAAATGTGTAGCCGATTCAGATACTAGATATAACGTTAAAGTCACGAAGTGCATTAAAACAGAGAGAAGGTAACTTCCAACCTTACGCCCTGACATAATACATCAGAAGTCTAGTTTTATCAGCCTTAACTCTAGTTTCCCTAAAATGAAAACATGTATCTGTCTTGTACTCCTAAGGGGTACAATATGGCCCTTATAAGAATGCAACTCTACCAGGTTTATAGAGTCCATGAACTTTACAGTGAGCCTATCAAACTACGACCACACGTGTACAATTATGTGTCATATGCAGTATGCCACTTTTACATATTGCCTCAAGTATCACAGAAAAAAACTAATATTACATACACTGTATATTTTAAAAATAAATTAGAAAGTTAGAGCACAACTTGGTAAAAAATGTGGAAATCCAAACATAAGCTTCGAATTGTGACTTTTGCCATTATTGCTTTCGTTAGTAATTTTATTTTTACTGTAGATGTATTGGTGTTTTAATTGTATATTTAACATGATATTTAATTAGGTGAAAACAGTCTTGGCGAGAAATGGACGCCTGGTTGGACAGATGTCCATGTTGTAGACCAATTCATGTGCTGCTTCAGTCTTTTTAACTGAATTTAACTCTGATTGTAAATGTATGGCTACCAGCTGCTGTACTTTTCTTACCAGTATAAAAGCTAATGATCAGGTCATCCTAATTCACACACATCGATAAGCTGAACGATATTAAATTAGCTGCAATTATGAGCAATCAACTTTGCAAACTGATTCCATACAGTGTAGCTTATATGACCTACATGTACATTTGTGTTTATAAGAGGGCATCTGTACATCTGCGTGTGTAACAGGGTACATGTATATCTACTGCAAATGTCTCCTGGGAATCTGTACCAATATGTGATTATTTAGTAGATGGACTTTAATTAGAGCGATTAGTGTATTCGTTGGCGATGATGTAGCATGCATCGAACAGGATGTTCACTCATACATACTACATTTCACTTTTTAGATGGAAACCCACATACAGAGAGATAAATAACCTATGCATACATTCATTTGATGTAGTCAGGTTAAAATACATAAAGACAATTCTGTAATAACAGTGGTTTTGCAATTATTTTGCAATTTGATTTTTTAATACGATACACATACATATGACTCATAGGCCAATATGTGATTACAAACTACAAACTATGTATACGAGATGTTTTACTGTATGTATTACCCACTTATATTTATGTTATATACATGTAGGTAGCAGTAGTCATGATTGTTGAGACATTAAACCTGCCATTAATAGTCTATGCTGTGACAATCTACAATATGTTGCTAGATAATAATTTGATGACTTCATTATAATATTTATACATGTGTGTATATAATATATTGTATACTCGTATGTATTAATAGATTTTATGACCATATTATTATATATGGCAGTAATAGAGTATAATATGCATTGTACATTGTACATTGTATTACTAGACTGTAACTGTATGTGAAGCTAAATTCTGATATAATATAGTAGACTTTGATGATGTTAGTACGAATCAGAACCCCTCTAATCTCAAGAGGAGGAGAGCTCACTGTTTCAGTACATCCACCCACATGCAGCACCTGTCACCTGCCCACAACATCATACACTTAAAACTATTAAATTGAGAATAATGTATAGTAAGTGAAAATCATCTTATGCTATTGAATTTATAAAACATAATTAATATACTTTATACTATTTTCTCTCAATTAATCCTTGAAATAGATTACAGCATTGTCTATATACCTAATATATATGTATGTAGCCTATGTACCTAATCTATATGTAGCCTATGTACCTAATCTAGATTGTATATGCAGCCTACGTACCTAATCTACCTGTAGCCTATGCATGTGCCTAACCTACATGTTACATGTAGCCTACCTACCATTATCTACATGTATATGCATATGCCCTCTCTCCAGCTTGGATATTATATGTACACCAGAATTAGAGCAGTATAGCTATATATAGCACATCACAGTCTATACAATCATATTATTTTAAATTGCTGTTTTTAGTTATTGTAGTCAGCACTTAGTAAAGTGTTATCTGAAATGAAGTGGGTTTATTACCTGCCCACACCAGGCTCTATATAATATATAACATTATGCCCTCTTGAGACTGTTGGAGATTTGTCTTGTATAGTGAGCACTAATTTCTATCAACTGTGCAAACAATAGAAGTGTGTACACGTAAGCTATTTACTGAGTATAAAATTTTAAAGCAGATAATTTAATATAGAATTGTGCTTTGTAGCTACTTAATTGTGTGCTTCACACTCATGTACATGTATGAGTAGACTGCGTATTATTGGATATATCATAGATGTACTGTACATGTACACTTGCTACACTAAAGTACATGTAATACAATAGCATCATAAACAAACATAATATATAATATTTTGGGAGAAAGTTTGTGCCCATGTGCTCTCAGAATATTAATTTTTTATTTAATTAATTAAATTTATCAATTAAAAAATTAATTATCTGTGAGTTGTGTTCTACTAAATGTAATCTACACAGTTTCTAACTGTCCTGTTTCGAACTGTCTTTTTCGAAATGTCCCTTTACCACGCTCTCAGAGGAAAGAGATTTTGACTGCTTAAATTCTATTTATTGATTGATTGATGGAGAACACAAACTGACTGCTCCACTGGTATACAGTAGAGTACATTTCATTTACTAACATTACAAATGTATCTGTATGTCTTCATATTTAATGTAAATATGGAACATGTGCCATACATGACACTAATTAGATAGATTTTAAATGAAATGTGCATCTTGGTATGTTCTGAACTCATTTCAGTGCAGCGTATGGTTGGATCCAATAGGTAGCACCGACCTCTGCACATAATAGTACAATGTCATTTCATCACACCTAATACTGTGTGTGCACACATGTATGCCCCTACGCATAGTCTGCATATAGTTTGTCTACTCAGTGCCATCTTGTTTATTATGATTTTTGTACTTGAAATAGTGGAAGGTTTCTACCAACAATTCAATGAACCTTAATTCTCCCTCTAGGTGTCCAGAGTTGAAGACTGAGTTCCTTCATGAGCACTAAATACGCCCCAATAAATACTCAAATAGTCCAGTAGCAACTTACCTCTGTTTGACTCATTCCTCAGGTCCCCAGGCTTAGTAGCTGCAGCTCTAAGGCTGTCTATGCTGTAGAGGTATATGGAGACACATATGAGAATAGTATAGAGAATAAGGCTAGCCCAAGGGATACACTTATATGATCTCTCAGTTTTATTCTCTTTAAAGTCTCTGCATATTACTTCTAGCAGTTTTGTGAATCCCTTCCTTTTCCTTGAGCCAGGCATCTAAAACAAAAAGCAATATTTGAAATGCCAAGTTCCAACACTGCGGTATTTCAATGGAATATGCCAGGAACCAACACTACAGTACTGCAATGAAAGACTGTGTCAAACTCTAGGAGATTATAATATATACACACTATGTTGATGACCGGTGTGATGTGTGTGCATTACGTTACGCAGGAGCATCGTAAAAATAGTTGATCTCCAGTGTCTGAGGTGGAGAGCTTGACATGGCTGTCTGATATCCATGCTAGTATTTGTATTGTGGTACTGTATGCATTTTACTGGGGAGTTGAAGGATGCAGAAATGTTGCAACAAAGTTTACATGACTTGTATATTTTCATTCAAGACAAGGTGCTGCAGTAATACATGTACAGTACATGATTATATTGCCAACACAGCGCTATCATTTTAATATTGAATTTCCACTCAGTAAAATTAAAGTAATATTTCTTCTTACAAAATAAAGAAGTAGCTCACGTACTTTGAAGTTTAGAAATTCACAATTCATGGAATAGAATAGCATCTAGTAGATCAATGGTTATTAGCTATAATATCTATAATATCTATAATACGTTTAGCCTGTGCACTTTCTACTTTACATTTGCAGGGGAGGCTTAAGCCTACACCCTATGATATGAATGACCTTCCATTCATATTATCCATAATCATGAAATCTAAGATTTATAATATTCAATATCATATTGAGAACAATAGTACAAAATTAATATGTGCTATTATACACCGTTGTAATCACACTTTGGTCTGTTACATGATTGGTTGTGCCTTAGATAGCTGTTACTGATCATTAGTATATCAGACTCTCCCTTCGTACTCTAAACCAACATGGCTGGACAAATTAACAGTTAATGATGTAGTACAGGGTTTATATAATATTCTGTTGGTTAATAAGACTATAGTCTATTTTGCCGTCCATCTATGAGCATATAAGTACATGTACACCAAATATGGTGTCTGTTTTATGAATATTCTCCATGCAATCATTACATGTAACTCCTCTTATTTAAAGGTCACCAACTATATTTGCTAGTTGCTACCACACAACCCTACATTACGTATTATTTGTCCTGTGTATCTATATGGATAGCCAGGGGCTGAGTTCTCTTATCCACTCTACATTTGACGTTGAAATACTCGTAGAATGTGTGAGTTGTAGAATTTTCCCTCTCAATTCTCTATGGATATCATGTGCGTAGCCGCTCCATCCTCCTACACCTCCACCCCCCCCCCCCCCCCTTAAAATACACGTACATGCACATTTCTCCACCTCAACACCTCTACCCTCGTCTTAAAATCTATTTCTACGTGGCTTCTTGAGCGGAAACCTCATCTGTGATACACGTGTAAAACACAAACAGTGTCAAGTGTTGGAGATATTACTACATGTACTTACCTGTGTACAATCTTTGTATACAGATGTTAATAAGGAACTACTTGATATGATTTGCTAGTAAAATCTATCATAATAAATAAAAGTCAAAGAAGTTTCTTACCGTCGTTTCTGAGCCGTGTACTTGTAGACTTTAGTTACTGAAATACTTTACAAGTTATAATTCAGCCAACAGAATAAGGAGAGTAGTTTCAATTAAGTGGCCATATCAATGTGTCTAACTGTGCCAAACTGCTGTCTAATATGGTATATTGTGTGAAACCAATATTGTGTGTGTATCTAAGGTAAACCCAGCTGAATCCCTTCTAATACCCAGACAAGCCCTCATCAGCAGCAGCTTTCAAACTTGACTTGGATGCTGAATGGTTGAAAGTCAATAGCTGGTTTCAAGTTGGCAGCATTTAAAATCTATAGAATTATTAAGCAGCGATGAATAGCTTTGATGATTAAAGTGGTGGATCCAGAATAATGTTATAATTAGTACAGGGGTTGCTCATACTGCTATACTTGTAATCTATGTGCACCTTGGTATCCTATATAGGTGTGCTGTGACCAAAGCTTTATAAGTTTATACAGTTTACAACATTTATAACTGGAATAGCATAAAACAGCTGCACTAGAATGGGTCCATCAGCCAAAAATTAACAATCTGCTGAGCCTTAGTTCTGCCACACAATGTTACTTCTATTCCTGATGAATTCCAGGAGTGGGTTTAGAGTTGTTCTCTCAGTAATATTCCCGAGCGGATAACTCTCTTACTGATAGATAGCCAACTGATACGTTACTTGAGGGTTTTATTTATGATTTCGTAGCAATTAGCCAGAGTGAGACCAACAGTGATGATTATGGAGGAGATGAATCAAAGCTGTCAACATTATAGAGTATCAGATCACTGAATGAGTAGACTGGTTGGATTGTATTTTAAAACAACACATTTGCATTTATTTAATGCATGAACAGAAATTTAACAAAGTAATAAATAAATATCTATAAACTAAACAAATAATGGAATAAATTAATATTTTTTAATATAAATAATGTAAATTTTGACGTTCAAACTTGATCTTTCAAATTTAAATTTCACAGCATAGAAGTCAGACATTGCAGGATGTTGTAATTAATTCAATAGTTATAATGTTGTGTCTACAATTTTAACTTTTCAGCATTAAAACAACGTTTCCATTGCTGTTTATCCACAAGATATTAGCCAGGGTTAGTGCCCACGTCTTCTTAATACTGAGACACGTCTTCCACTCCGCCCGTTGTCAAAACACTTGCAGAAAGTTTTCTCAGGGTTACGTGTACGTTGAATGCATCTTCCATACTTGAAGTTGAATCTACGCATACATACAATGTTACACCTGCGAGGATGTCCTGTACACCAATGTCTAGAGTCCACAGATGGAAGGTCACCTGGATTATACAAAGTGTACATGTTATAAACCTGCATGTACATGAAGTTCAATGTAACTGCTGAATTGTTATTGCAACAACATACATGTATATCGAAATATGCTACTAGGGTAAGCTTATGGTGTTGACAGTCTATTAACATACTGTGTAGTTGTGAAACACCCATGTACTCACATAGTGGTAGAGCTATGATAATATACATGTACTCACATAGTGGTAGAGCTATCATAATATACATGTACTCACATAGTGGTAGAGCTATGATAATATACATGTACTCACATAGTGGTTGAGCTATGATAATATACATGTACTCACATAGTGGTAGAGCTATGATAATATACATGTACTCACACAGTAGTAAAGCTATGATAATACAGTACATGTACTCACATAGTAGTAAAGCTATAACAAAGATGAGTATGAGAATCCGAGTGTTCATATTTCCTCTCTTAACCAAGAGTTAGTTGCTGAAATAATACGTCTACAATGTATACACATACACTATACAGTATACAGGGTAGTTTACCAGTAGATGGTTCATAGGTTATTTTATTAAAGTTGTTTTTCTTTTTGTTCATTCACGCAAAATAGTTTTTAAATACTGCATGTACATTATCACTACTAAAAGTTATTATGTGGGTTGAAATAGTATAATATAGTAACTATCAGTCTTATATTAGTTACTAACAGAATAGCAGTTATACATGTACAATGTATCCACATTAGCATGCTCTAACTTACCTTGACTGGTATTGAGTATTTTATTGTACTGAATAGGTTCCTGCCCGACTCTCTCTTATATACTGCATCCACCATGTCAAATCTTTAGCTCATTTCATGCAGTTTTCTTTCTGGATGATTTTGCACTGCTGGCTGTTTCCTAGTCTTTACTATAATTATATATTATTTAAATCCAGCAGCTCATCTCATATTAGACTCTGATACTACAGATTCCTGTAATTTCTATTAGTTACTCTTATTGTTTTCTTAGAATACTTTCTCTGGTCACTTGGATTAATGAACATAAATAATCCTTCTTTGTCTTACTAATCTACATGGATAAACATAATGATAAATGGTGAGCGGTGATAGACTCTGGTATCTGGTGACATACACTGCACTATACCTACATGTATCTAAACCTACAATGTATCTATTTATTTAATGCGTGGTGTACATGTACATTATATGGCCACACTTGTATAACACATGTAAGCTCATGTACATGACGCGTATGTGCATTTCAGTATCCCTTCCCATACCTGAGAATATAATATATATCTATTATAAGTCTTTATCTAATTGTATCCAAGGATAGATAGACTGGATATTCTCATGCATGACTCAACCATTCTTGGAATTACTACCAATTCCTTTAATTCCACCATTCTATATGAACTAGAGTCACATGTATAGCTTACTGCACTCCAATACGAGTTGTCATAAACAGGAGACGGTCCTCTTATAGACCTCCTCTGCAAACATATTTATCTGGTAACTAATAAATGAGATGGAATTTCACTTTTCTAAATCCTGATGCAGGAATATAACGAAACTAATAATATATTACAAGGCTCTCCTACCAATTCTTCAGTTTCAAAAACTACATTTATTTTAAAATAACGTCAACATGCAAGATATAAACTTCATTTAATTTTCTTTTTTGGCATAATTAAAGGTATATGAACTGTTATCACTGCATGTATAAGAAAAGTAAATAATTGCCCTGTAGTTAATGGTACTAGTCATTCCTATGTAGGTGATATGGTGAAAAGTGAACAGTGCATGACTCTTTTACGGGTGGTTATGTACTATTTAGCCTGGCTCATGAATATTGTGCAATCATATTAATGTATACACCATAATTATATGAGTACAATACCAACAAGGGCGTAGTAATACCGGTTGTGCTCCCAACCATTGTTAACTTTCTGCTCAACAAACGGTTGGATTACAGATAAATGCCAACAACGTTAGGTCAGCATTCTCAGCTAAAGAAGAAAACTTGGCTATGAAGTACTTAATGGTAAGTAATCTGTGTACATCATACATGCCTACAAGGGTGCATGCTCTTATAACCACTTAGATTAAAGGGATCTTTGATATTTCAAATCTGTCTTGGTTTCCTAATAATGTTCCTAATCAAATACGTAATGCTGCTGCGCATGTTACATTGTGAACTATTTAGGCTAATCAAGCATTCACGGGTGTTGAAGACTTGATCTAAGGCTATGTCCATATTGCAGGTATATTTACTGCCCATAGCTTGTGGTACAGTGTTCAAGGTGGTAAACACACTTGAGGTGAATGAGTAAGTATTTGTACATGTACATAGTTACGAATATGTGGATACTCTAGAGCTAAGTGAATTAATTGCAGAGTGCAATCTAACAACAGCACAAACCGGTGAAGCAGAATTGAGCTCAAGAAAGTTTATAAAAGAAAGGAAGTTACCATCTCCTTAATAGCCAGCTATTCCCGAATGAATTTATTTTTAATAATTGTACCTTACAGGGTCTTTATTAAATAATACATTTATTAACTAATTAATATGTGACTAAATGTCATACTTCAGCTTAGTCTATAATCTCTATCCTAGAATTTTATTTTTAACAAACCAAAATCTGCAGGAGGTGGAAGTGTCGTGTGTCATGCAAATAAGTGCATGTTAGACTAATTACTATTATAGTATTGAATATCTTTTTCTAACCTTCAATAGATTCTACTTTCACGGAGTAAAAAGGCTCTCAAACACCACTTTGTATGAACCAGTAAGAGCAATACTGCATGATCTCTATATACCCGGATACTACCTGCTGGCAGCTGGATCCACCCTATACACTGCGGACAGGAGCTTCAGATATCACCTCATTTCTGGTAAATACAGGAAGTAATGGTGTGATAGCAGTATCTATATCAGATGGGGTAGAGTTGGTAGAGTACCTAGTATTGCCATGGGGTACTCTTTCTCGATCTCTAACTGGGACCAATATTGGGAATTAAAGGAGAGAGTAGTGATTTGCTGTTTCAGTGTCCAACGCTGTTGCAATGTATAGATGATGCAGCCTCAGTATTCATACTTGCAACTGCAGTATCATGAGTATTTCAATTATATACATGTACATGTAGGTAGAAACCAACCAATGGAGAGCAAGCAAACAACTCCACTGATGCTTGAAAAAGGAAACCCAGCAGGAAATATATTAGATATCTGTCAGCCACTGATGTCTATGACCTACTTTATAGAAAGAAGTTGCTTGAAGCGAGTTGACAGAGCTACTAACTACACCGATGTAGTGGTCGGAGATTGTCAGGGTGTGTTAAATAATCGTACATCAGGAAATGACAACGTAACCAATTACAGAGCTCTATCGTCCTGTTACGTAGTTAATGGCACACACTTAGTACTGACATCCAATGGAGATCATGGATCAGCGTATCTAGTAGACTTATCGAATAGCACAACCTCTCCAATAAGCTCACTGCTGTATGAATATAAATCGTTTGTTAAGCTCTCAGAGAACATGTTCTATGGGTTGACTAATAACGGAATAGAAGTCGGTGTCCTCCTCTGTGCAAACAGGAAACTGCTCACAGCCAATGACTGCACATCAGAGAGGTTACCACTTTACTTCACCAAATCTAAGTTGTACGGAGAGGATTTAGTGGGTCTCTCTTCAAGCATGATACTTGTCAGATCTACTGATGATGTCATAATTGTGGATTTAGTTGGTCCATCTATAAATAAACTCCATAACCAAGAAGGTTTGGTTAGAGGTGATACACTGGGAGGTGATATACTGAGAGGTGATACACTGAGAGGTGATATACTAATGGTGTATCCAGACACTGATAGAGAACTGATTCTCATTTCGTCTGAAGATGGCCTCTATGGTCTAGATACATCTGTTGACTTTACACGTAAGTCGCTGTATATCATCAGATTGCTAAGATAGAAATTAATTATTATTAAAGACCTGTTGGCATTTAATTCCATCCGTATACAATTAGTATGATATTCAAAATTTGTGCGAAAGTTCAAAAACACAGCAGACAAAAAAACTGATAATATTCCAGTCAATACAATTATGTTTGGATATACTCATCAACTCCGTGTACAGAAGTGGTTAATATGAAGTGGAACAAATCAGTAATTGTTATGATTGCATCTACTGTATATTGTCCACCAACGCACCTTGCCCATGTTTATTTAACGTGTAAAACTATAGATCATTTAATTTAAATATTTTTTTAGCATGCGAAGTTAACCACGAATGTTCCTCCCAATGTTCGGATAAAATAGCAGCCTCTTTATGCTCCTTCCTGTCACAGAGAACCTGTGAGCCCCATCTTCACCATTGCGTTATCAGGTAAAAATAATGTGCTTTAGTTTAATGATGCAATTTACAGGTAAATATGAGAACAGGCAGAATTTGATACCAGAGACATTTTCTATGTGTAGTTACTCACTCCCCCCCCCTCCCCCCTTTCTTTTTTAATGAGTTTTAAAACCCATGGCAGCTAAGGCAATCATTGTATGCACTTATATTGCCAAAAGGCCAATACATGTGGTATCAACTGTTACATGGTTTAGTTGTACAGATGATGTGGATTGTTTTGGGAGTTATCTCTCCTGTCACGAGACACCAGGAGGTGAGAGAGCATGCCTGCACATCTGCCAGAGTGACGATGACTGTTTGTTTGATCAGATATGCCTCGGCAGTAAGTAGTAATTATGTATAAAGTGTATAAATGTATAAACAGTTATTTTATGTACATGTACTACAACATGTATATTAATAATGTTTTTAGGCAAGAAATTTATATTTTATGCACGTGTATATTATTGATAAGTAAACATAACAAATTGAATTTTGTTACAGGTTTCTGTTCAGCCGCCATGACAATACAAGGTAAGGTTTGATTTTGATTATTTATGCAAACCATATAGCACTAAAACATGTAGTATTGTTTGTCAGCATATTATATTATTACTACACCAGGTACAGTTACAAATAAGTATTAATACACCTTATTATCTGTATAAATACTTGACTATGATTGTTCATGTACCTGAGTATACTTATCTGTACTAGGTCCTTACATCTTCAATTGAACGGTTGAACTGCCATTCTGTATTACTGGATTTCAGTTTGTCTGAGGACCACAGGCTGTCTCTATGTTCCATCAATTGACAAAGTAAACCAAACTACTGCAAATAGCCTGTGTTCATGGTATTCATCAACCCACACCAAACCATCTAATAGTAAGACTGAGGACATTCTGTCAGCTGTGTCTCTCTTTGCTGAACATTTTACTTTAATCTGGATAACAACAGGTAGAGTGTCAAACAGCTACTCGTTATTATAGTGGAATGCTCCTATCCACATATATAACTAATTCTCATGTGGCCAACGAACTATTGCACTTCGAGGAATCTTAAATAGACATTAATACATGTACATGTACACGAGTGTATAATTTTAAATAAAGCTATCAGAGTAACTTGCCTCTTCCTTAACACTCACCTATAAACCTCTGCACAGGCACCTATCACAACGAGTAAAGTATGCTATGATTTAATTATAGCACGCTACTGTATGCTATACTATATCTATCATATTAAACTTTAGCATGAATATGTTGCTATCTAATCTACGCAGCTGCAGACGTCACCTTCTACTATGATATGACCACAGAGAGCTTAGTTGAGAACCTTGGCGTAGAAGAAAAGGCAACTCCCATCTGTTGGAGGGGATATGTAGCTGCACATAGTGGAAATACTTCCAACTATGACGGTAAGAGAAGAGAAGATAACTCTAGGAAAGTAATTATGTAGATAAAGGTTTTAATAACAGCTGAATTAAATGCCTCATCAAATAATGGCTAGCATTATTTTCCTCTGTCGATGATAACACAACACTGTAACTGCTGTTGAAATGCTAGAAAAGAGTTACATGTAAATAAAGTGCGCCTAGCACTACTTTTTATTATTAAGTTAGTTACTCAAACTTATATTTTCAGATGCAGCTCCTATCAAATGAAAGGCATTATTTCTAATAATATTTCTGAATGTATTCGATGTTTGGTAGGCGTATCGTCATATTATCTGAATGCCTCAGTTCATAAATTTAATTCTTTTGCTGCAGATTTTATAGAGATGGCAGGTCAGACTTCCTGTAGACTAGATGAAACTGAAACTTTGTCTGTAGACTTGGACAATGTGGAGATGACTCCAGATAATAACGGTAAGGATATGTTAAATATTGCATGCAGACCTACAACAGTATGCATTGGTTTGCATGCTAGCACCAAGAATAGCAAAAGTTG
Organism: Bugulina stolonifera; assembly: GCA_935421135.1. Classification (NCBI taxonomy): domain Eukaryota; kingdom Metazoa; phylum Bryozoa; class Gymnolaemata; order Cheilostomatida; family Bugulidae; genus Bugulina; species Bugulina stolonifera. Next base: position 14,922,441 of record OW285196.1, read on the forward strand.
GCTTAACAAATAACTGCTCATATACACGTACAATATATAGCTCTATCACTCCATACTAGTCACTCCAGTGGATGCGACGTTGCAAGTTTAATCTTTCTTTTTACATGTAAATACTGCACAAGAAAATGTTAAATACCCCATTGCAAATAATATCTGTCATGAGACTGGCAAGTGATCCATGGATTCCATGAGTGAGGAGCAGTTGACTGAGCGCGATATGACCTGCCTGTAGGCCGACATGTTGTAACGATTACAATTGCATTCCATTTACTGATGGACCAACGTCACCATTTAGTTTATATGCGAAAAAGGCATACAATCTCATGATGCTCAAAACCTTTGACAAAATGATTCTTGTTTTATCATCGAATGTATACACTGCAGCATATACATGTACATGTAATCATGGAACATTAATCATTAATTTGTTGAACCCTTTACACCGAAGCTCTCACTTTTTGTATCAGAGAAAGTGTTGATCAAGTGCTTACCTAACTACACTCAGAAGGGGTTAGAAATGACCAACGCTAGCTGTACTGGGATGACACTCAGGGTGGAGGATTGCTACCCTGATCCAAGTACGTAAGTTACACTGGTAGATGCTGCAAATATTTTACAGATGCTTCTTTAAAAATATCTACATGTACACGTACATATATTATACACCTAATATTGTTATAATACCAGTGACTAGCTGCGTATGTGTCGGTTCACCAGATCTCTCTCAGGTTTGCTATACATCTTTTCTCCATCTATGTTTCTATAACACCACATGTATGTTCTTCTCAACACGCTGTAGATCTTACATGTGGTTCCTCCAGTAGTTTACCAACCTATGCCACAATCTTGGAAGACAGCAGGAGAAATAAGTCAGATACCTTTCACTACGGTGACTTCCTGCTTCTCTCTTGTCAGGCATCTCTTGTGGGACGTGAGTCGCATGTCCTCATCTGTGGAGAATCAGGATGGATCTCAAACCATAGTCTACCAGAAAGCTGTCTATTGGTATATATAGATATAAATTGAAAAATGTTGGTGTGGGATAATATTTTAATTATGAATAGTAGTAAAAGACGCATTTTTTCTATATCAGTATCTATATAAAAAATGTGTCTTGTACTACTATTCATAATAGATATAAATATTTTAACAATTATAAATAATGACATATTCACAATTTACAATCTACACAAAAGATACCTTTGAAAAAAAATGGGTAAATAATATACATGTACATGTAAAGGAATCCCAATGGCTGAAGTAATGTACTAAAACAGTTGATATTTGACTTTTAGGTGGTAAACGTAGCAAACAGCTTGAGTTCTTGTTGCTTCTTCTAATACTTGGGAAAAAAATTGTTTATACTCAGTAATTGATATTAAAATTAATGAGGATTCCGCAGATTTTATTATCCAACTGTACATTGTACTGTACATGTATGAACTTTTACATGTAAAAGCCTAAATAACAGTTGTGGTCATATTTCAGCCTGCTAACATCCCTACAAGTTGGCTATATTCTAATGTCTCTGGTCTCTGCTATGGTACTGTGGCTATGGGACTTCTACACTCTGAAGCTAAACACATATGCAATAGTTTGGCAGGTCAGCTAGCTCTTGTAGACACAGTGGAGTTGAAGGAACATTTGACAGAAATACTTAGTTACTCTGGCCTAGAAGACAGGTCTCGCGTATGGATAGGTAGCTATTACGGGATGTATATGTATTCAACTTCAATACAGCAAGAAATGATCAATTAAATCAAAGTGTGGATAGACAATAACATTGATATTTTAGAGATTATTTTTCTTAGTTACTTTGCTATTTTCGTCGTCATAACAAAAGGTAAAGTGAGGTCAATAATATATACCTAAACTTTCACCATTCATCTTAACTCCATTTTAATACCACAACTCACAGAAAAACATGATAATAATGGAGGTCAAATGGCACCGTGTCTGAAGTCAGCTGTAGATAGCCTGGATATTGAGTACTGTAATTCTACACTTGAGAGAGCCATACCTTTCTGTCAGTCTTCATCATATGACACGACATACTGTAAGTAAACAATAGTACAATACTGGCACTGTGAAAGATTAATGAGGAGACCGGCATGTGTGATAGTCTGTGGGTTATATTCAGCCAATAGCCTCCTTTTCATGAACAACTGTGAATGTGTATGTCTCATGCAAACTAGGAATCTGACGACATTACTGTTTACTGCTACTGTGAACTGTATGAGTGTTGTAATTTTTACAGCTGGATGGGGACAATGGAGCAGTTGGTCGGCTTGCTCTACCTCTTTAAAAAGAGAGCGAAACAGACGTTGCAATCCACTGCCAAATATTTGTGCTGTCTGTACTGGAAGCAGCAAAGAATATCAGCAATGCTGTCCAGAGCCAGGTTAGCAAAAAAAAAAGCAGAATCTACTTGATTTTTAATAATAATATTTCATGTGATAATCATGTTGGAAGTTAGAACAAAGAACTTCAACATCATTTCAATTTGAGTAATATACAAGAATTCTATTCAAAGTTACACACATAATATTTAGCATACGGAATGAACACAAATAGAACAATAGAAGGTCTGTGGGTTGGAGCTTATGTCTTACATGAGTGCAAATATGGATACAAATCGGAGAGTGGATCCTCAAGGAAGAGCTACTGTATGCCAGACCAGATGTGGTTCCCAGAAGCTCTACGTTGTACAGGTAACATACGGCTTTACTACAATAGTCACATATAAAAATCAACTTCATGTAAAAGTGATGTATATGTATGACTGAATAAGGAGCACAAGGAGCATACCTAGGGAGTTATTATCTCTATTATAAATACATGAATAGCATAATAATCATATCATACATACTCTTGACCCTCCAATTGATTATACATAATATAATATAGATACAATTTCCTTTGTCGATTTAATTCTTAGCCGTCACATGCCCAGTAGAGAATCTGGAAAATATGTCGACCAATGACAGCCATGTTGTTCAAATTGAGTCAAATCTATCATATTTTATTGGCTCCTGCGTCTACCGAGTCTGCAATGTGATTGGGTATGTGTTCAGTGATGCTGGGATACACCGACTACCTGTACATTGTCAGGAAGATGCAACATGGTCTAACGTCATGACACAATGTGTACGTGAGTCGTCAGCATACTTAAATGCGAGTTTTACAAAATAAAAAAATTATATAAAATATTACTATATACATGTAGCTGTAATGGGTGGTTTGTCCATGACAGATTTATGGTGTGAACAGCAAAGCTGGTGTCAACCATAAGACTGGCTGCCGGCCTACTTCATCAAACTTATCTGCATGTACATTATGTAATTTCAGCTCTAGCCTGTGGTAAAGTACCAGAAGCACAGAACACAGAGTATGTGAATGTAGTCCCTAAGACTAAGTTCAAGGAGAGATTAAACGGTACCTTGTACTATGGAGATGTAGCAGAGTTCACATGCCATTCAGATTATCACTATAAAGGATTTCATCGGTTTACCATTTCCTGTGAACACGACGGCCTATTCAGTGACAGTGACCCAGGATGTCTTTGTAAGTATTCAGATCATGTGCATATGAACAATGGTGCCTGTTGATGAATCATCTTGTCGTAGAAGTGAGTAAGGAAATGGTAAACTTTGAGTACTACTAAATAGCTGCACACCATAATATGTAACTATATTTTTGTTGAGATCTAAAGTCTCACTGTGAGCCTGTATTGATGAGAGAAGGAATTACATCTGTGTGTTACTGGTGGAGTACACATTCCTCATGTTTACTGTTTAATATTGCTTTATATTTATTTCAAGAAAAGGTAAATGCCTGTATTTTGGGGCAATAATCCGTAAATGTTGTGTTAAATCTACGATCTTCAACTTACAGCCCGAGTATGTGATAGCCCACCAAGGCTTGGAAAATATATGAGTATTCCCAGTGGAATACCAGCAAAGAGGGGGACAACTCTGAATATCACATGTGCTGAAGGGTATGCTGTGGATGGTAAGGTCGGGAACGTTGTGCAAAATGCTACTTGTGTAGACGGGCCTATGTGGGAGTTCACAGACCAGCCATGCCTTGGTAAGCTATCCATACCTGTCAGCTAGCACACACTATCATATCTATGACAATACCAACCACTGTCCTTATGGCACCTAATCACCTAGCACACAACTGACACAATGGACAGAATCAACTTGATACAGCTACATCATATACATGTAGAACTTTTCACACAAAAATTCTTTGAAGTTGTTCTAGCATAGTCGCTGGAACTGCTCCAATTTGCTCAACACATAAATTGTGCACATGAACAACATCCTCTACTGTTATATTGTAATGTATTGCATATTGACATAGCACTACAGTGCAGTGAACCAGGCGAAGAGATCAATGCAAGGATCAGTAGAGCAGAGAATCCACAACCAGGTGACACAGTAGACTACTTATGCCCTCCTGGTACTTGGGATAATGTGACGCACACTCAGGTCAAGGTTATTACCTGTCTCAGTGACCTCTCATGGGATGGTATACCCGCTGTGTGTATCGGTAGGTGTGCAAGAGTATCTCTAGTAGTAATATATAGTGTGCATCTCAGCCTTTACTCTAATAGTTACCGTAGCCGATGTATCCTAAACTTGCAGTGTACAATGTAAGTAGTGTATTTTTGTTTACCTTTACCTGTTTGTTCACAAGACAACTAGAGGTACTGACACTCGACATACATATGGCTAACTGCACCAGAAAGAACCTTAGTTGAAAAATCTGGACTGATATTAAAATGAGATCTCAATGACCATATATATTAGTTAGTAGTCACTGCATAGTAACACATCTCTCTGTTTAGGAATCAGATGTGAGGAGCCTAGAATGGGAAGAAATTCAGAGAGACAAATATTCGGTATTGGATTAAATGATCGCGTAAGTTAGTTACATGTATGTCACATGTATTATAGCATCCAAGAATATGAATCAAATGGTGTAAATTTTTATTTATACAACTCTTTCACCAGTATCTATGTTAGTATATAAACCATACTGCTGTTAGCGGCATCGCTATCATTGATAACTGAAGCTTAGCTGAACAGTACATTAATTTAATCAAAGACTACCTTAGGTTGTGGTACAATGTGTAGCTCTAGCTCTGTAAGACTATAAATCTCTGTCACAGGTGGAGTACAGATGTAAACCAGGATATGTAAGGAGAGGGTTCCCTGGTGAGACTCTGGTCTCTATTACCTGCACTGCGGGTGGCACATGGAACGGCCCTCCATTAGACTGCGTGAACTCAGAAGTTCCTTATGTAAGTCTATCCACATTATGAAAATTTTTCATTCATCATTTTAAACTTCTGAAATCAGTTTTACAACTACTGTGCATGTAGATACAGGGCCAAAGGGTAGGAAATTTTTGTGGAGTATTTAAAACAGAGAGAAGGTTATGTGACGCATTGGGAGAGTAAATCTTGTGCAAAATCTAAATACAGCTGTGCTAGGTTATATGTGTCATGTAGTATGTATTTGTAAGATAATAGCATGCGAACAAAAATAAATATCTAATATAAAACAAGAGCAATTTGAAGAACACGCGGGAAATCAAACCATACAAGTAGTTGTAGAACTATCTGCTCATGTAATGTACATTTCTCATTTCATCTACAACTCAAAGGTAATAGTCATGTTTCATATATTATTAGCTAAACTTGCTGTTACTGTAAGTAGGCATATGTGGGGTTTCTGAACAATACACTATTGTAGCACGGCCTGAGAGTAGAGGGTCACGTAGAGAATATGGTTACCATGTCGTTCATTCAGACCAGTGACTTCAATAAAGTAGACGTCACTTATACATTCACCTTTCATGGTAAGACAACTCTATAGTATACATTCACCTTTCATGGTAAGACAACACTATAGTGTACATTCATCTTTCATGGTAAGACAACACTATAGTGTACATTCATCTTTCATGGTAAGACAACACTATAGTATACATTCACCTTTCATGGTAAGACAACTCTATAGTATACATTCATCTTTCATGGTAAGACAACACTATAGTGTACATTCATCTTTCATGGTAAGACAACTCTATAGTATACATTCACCTTTCATGGTAAGACAACACTATAGTGTACATTCATCTTTCATGGTAAGACAACTCTATAGTATACATTTATCTTTCATGGTAAGACAACTCTATAGTGTACTTAAACCTTCTCATGTTAAACATGTAAGAGATGTAAATATTAGTTATAGTCAATGGTGACATATAACGCATTGTTATCTGGTTATCGGCCCTGTGCAGCCACCAGAATATTCTATTGTGTAACTCATATTATATACTATAGTAAGAATCTATACTTATATAAAATATACATGTAGGTATTATCTCTGCTTAGTAAAACAATAACGTAATATAATCAGTACGTCTCTGATAATACACTGCCTTAATCTTAGCTAGTTGACTACAGTAACATCTAATGTGTTTTATCTTCTAGGTAACAACACTTATGGTGAGACAGACACGATCAATAAAACTGTTACAGGGTTCTATAGCCGACGGATAGTGGAAGCATTCACTTTGAATTATGGATACAGATACAAAGATATAATTGTAAGTTACTGTAAGCACAGGGGAAGATATAATTGTAAGTTACTGCAAGCAGAGGGAAAGACGTGACACAGAAGGAACAGCCAAATGATTTCAATAGTTCAAGAGGTGTCGAGTTTGACAAAGTTTAATTATCTAACAAATTATATAAATTATCTTTATTGTCACTATATACATGTACATGTACATGTACATGTTAAATTTGACAGGCAAAGTGAAATTTATTTAGTTAGCAGTATCTATAAGTACATTTATATTAAATAGATTGAGAATGTGATCCATTGCAGCAATAAATATGGTTGTTAAAAGATGCTTTCAATGATGAAATGTGTACAGGTTGAAGTACGGGCTGCTCTGGAATTGGGCACACGCAAGTACCTGTTCAGGGAATCAAGTGTTCTAGATATAGAGATAGAGACTAGACAGGTGTCTCTCATATCTGGTGCTTCCTTGCAAGATACCAGACCTTATATAGCAATGAGAGAGAAGAAGTATGTCAAGAAGTAAGTGAAATTGAATAGCATGAAAATATACAATGTGATCCATTTTACTATAACTCGTAAGTTTCAAAACTGCTTAAACAAAATCCATAAGTACATAATTTTGTTGATAGAATGTTGCACTGTATTTGTATAACATGCTAGGTTGCCCATAGATTCTATCACTTATACATGTAACACATTCACACTGTTATTTTTAGATCAGTAGACGTCATAATGGCGTTTCCATTTACAGCCAATAGAGGTGTGATTAGAAACTTTACTCTAATAGTGTGCGAGATGATACCTTATCTGCCACCTGCAACTTATAATGGCAGGTTTAAGAGACATATTCCTACCTACCAGCAGGTGCTTGTTTTGATTAATATATTGTTCTACTCTACATTTTGTATGTAATGCTTGAAGCTCTCAAAAATTCTGTTGCTAAATAGTTAGCAGCTGTGTATCGGTTTTCACTCTATCTATTCCGTTCTTAATTCAATGTTCGCCCTCGTGAGAAATCCTTAGGTTCAAAGAAAAGACCCCCGCAGAGTATGGGATTGCTACAAACCATTGGAGTCATGTAATTGGACAGACCCAGAAATCTGTGGCCTGGTACCTGAGTATGCGGGTTTCATTGGACAGGAAAGAGTTTACAGATACAGATACAGGTTAGGGAACTCTAGGTGAGTACAGGATGTAGATACTGTAGTTATCCCCTCATGATTTATAAAGGCAAAAATTTGAATCAAATCCAAAATACATGGCTAGATATTTTTACGGATTTAATAGGAAGTAGGAGGCTAATCGTACAAGATGTGACAACTTTTACTTGAACCTAAATACACTGAGAGATAACTTGTGCACATATATACTTTCAGCTGTGAGGACGTTCCTCCAGAATTGCATTGCAATGGCTATCTGAAAGATTTAGCTTACTTTTGCGTCAAACTGAGAGCATTCACTGCAGATGAGTACTTTGATTCTCCGTGTTCAGTGACTTTTCAAACAGGTGAATATTAATATAACTCCTTCTTTCTAATCTTTAATGACTGTTGAGAGAAAAGCGCAGCTTCCCTAACCATGATACGAAGACACTAGTCCATTGCCTACCTACATGTGATTAGGGTACCATTCTCTCATGTGTTCACAGTTCAGACATGGGACAGAAGTCTCTACCTACCCACAGTCTTATCTATTCTCCCTGGAGTAGTGATCATGGTGTTTGGACTGACTATGAAGTACACTTGTGATAGGAAAGTTGATGATGCTCTAGAATCCAAGACTTTCAGAAACATGAATTCAGCTTTGGTTAGTTACTAACTAGTTACCACACAATGGTTCTCTAATTTAGTAGTGTGAACTTTGAAAGCTACTGCTAATGAAAGTTACATCTGAAAATTGGATCAGTTGACTTTTTGGCACATTTTTTGTAAACTCCACGAAAGTAAGGCATCTGCAATTTTTATATGTAGACATTTTCTAGTCTTGAAATACACATGCATATACGTACATTACTTGCACGCGCATGTACATTTAAAGAAATATTTAATTTTTGGATTGCAACAAATGGAGGCTGATATGTGAGAAAAATGTGTACTTTACTTTATAAGGTCAGCACCTTCATAACCGATGGGGTGATAGAGCTGCAGTCCAGTACACACATAGATGACAACTACAGCTTAGCAAGCTCTGTATTTGGATACAATCACTCAGTGGCTGCTTACAGCCTTATCAGTGGTTCTCAAATGGATATCTCACGGTTCGAAACAGGTAACCTCAAGGAGTTATGTTCTCTTTACTTACATAGTATGTATATACAGTGTAATGTCAACAGGTAGTGCATTCCAGTTAGCAACTCTTACAGTGTTGTTAATAAAATGTGCATACTTATGATTTGATGAGATAAATGCTTTTGTAGATATCTACATGAATGAACATGTATAGTTGAAGGAATATGCAGTAGAATATTATTATGCAAACTATTTGTAGATGCAAAGACACATCTGGAGGAGCCTGACCACGATATTGTGGTGCCATACTTGCCTGAGGAACCAGAGCAGCCAGACAGCCTGTCAAAAATAACTGAAGCACTTCCCGAAGTTATAGAGCCATCCAAAGTTCCATCAGTCATCACTGTGCTGAAAAGCCACTGCACTCAAAGTAAAACACTGATAGAAGATCATGAAGTTGAAGTAGAAGACCAGTACACGCAAATTTCACCTGGCGTCGTCAGAGAGAATGTCAATAAAGTCGTGAAAATTAATAAAACCATTGACAAGATGAAAAAATCCAAAGCAGCAAAACGTGAAAGCAAATCTCGAGTGGGATCTCTAAGCTACGGACAGAAAGCAAGAGATTCTGAAGGCTCTAACAGAACTCAAAGACTATCTCTTTCTGATGGACAGAAACGCAAACCTCCAGCATCAATGAAAGTCAATGCAAACAAAATTAAAACAATTTCCAAGTTAAAAGGAACATTGAGAAACAAAACCCGAGTTCTAGAATAATAACAAAGGACAAACATCAAAATTTCTGATCTCAATAATACAACCATGTCAATAGATGTCATGTTTCTACAGCTTGTACTGCTTGGTCTGGAATTTTATTAAATATTATGACTTGTGGTAGTAATAATATACAACAAAAACATATTTTTACCAAAACACTACCTATAGAAGTAGTTATTGATTTATCAACATGTTATAAACATTTAAACTGATTTATATTGAACTGTATTTCTCCAGTGAGTTGGGTATCCTGTAATAAATGTGAGTGCTAGTCGTCTGTGATTCCAGCGCAGCTACACTTTACTGAGTGGAGTACTAACATGCATATGTTGGTTCCCAAGACATATCCAAAACTCTTATCCAGATGTTGCAAGCCCTAACTATCTAAGTGTTTTGTAGTTATAGTCATGGAGAAGATTATCCTTATTACAGTTTTATTGATTCTGGTTCTGATAATACAAAACGCTCATCTGTCTGCCAGCTCAGTCGGTGAGTTTTGTAGAGGTAGTCTCATTACTCATTAATTAGAGTATGGGAGAGCTCGTTGTGCAGTAGAGTAGAGTAGAGGTCCTTGTGCATAGACTGAAACAGCACACAATCTTGTATTGTAACCTACATGTACATGTATGGTGTACATTTTCTTGTTGTCAGAGCGTGGCTACTATTTTGCTGCCTTATTTGGGTAAGGAAATGATTTTTCTACTTTACATTTTATCTAGAAATCCCTAACCCATTTGGGAGTAGCGATCAGACTGTTTTATACAAACAAAGATCTAGAATACTACTAGGAATACTAAGAAATGAATGTCTCGAACAGAGTGGGAAGATGCTGAAGAGGGAGATAATTACCAAATCGGATAGAACTCAGCTGGAGGTAGAGAAAATAATTTACGGGGAATTAGTGAAGAGGTTGGTAGAGTGTCGCAACGGTGTCAACATACCGGTAACAGATGTGGAGGTTACATCCACACCTAAGAGACCGAAGCATTCCCATGCTACAGTAAACACTTACCTTACAAGACCCCCAACATTGACATCACCAGGGTCCACTGTTAATCTGGTAAGGCCAGAACTGTCTACGATCTCTTCGTTTACGACTCTCCAACCAACGGCTTTCACAAATGCTGCATCTACAAAATTTCCATACAGAAAAGCTGCAACAACTGCTCCAACTGGGTTAGGGAGCACAGGTAACATGCTGTCAGTACCAACCTTACCACTGGCTTGTCACTCCGCTGTCAACCTGACAGAGAGCTGGAGAGTTGACCACCAGGGAAGATATCTAAACAGAGCTGGAAACTGTGATACTAGGTATATGATTAAAGAAAGGAGGCCATGGTTTAGGTTTAGTGGGTTGGCAGGCACAAGAATGCTAACCAGATGTCCGAGAGCCTACAGCTGTGGTACTACAGTTGCTATGTGGATAGAGAATAAGATTCCAGAGGTGATTGGGGCAGTGATGACTACGAGGGTGTATGGTACATTTCTAGGAAACTGTAAATACTGAATATATGACATGCAGGTTATGAGATGCTCTCCGAATTCAACTGATCTTATATATAAATATTTGGGTGGGTCATATTGCAATGTCGGCTTCTGCGGCATGCACACGGTCTAGGGTTTATCTCTAGCCTTTGCTCTGTAGTCTATGTACAAAGTAAGCCAACATATTGAGTAACGCAGACCTATATTACGTGGTAATGTATGCAGAAAATGTTAGGTGTCTCTGTGAAGTTTTGGTTACATCACACTATATTCCGATAACACAGTCATAGAAATGTCATGGTGTTTGGCTGTGGATAGTAGAAAATCATTATTTTATTACATTATTTTATTATTTTTGCTAATTCGATGAGTCCTCACACTTGGTATTGAGGAAATATAATACAAGTTCATACTCAGGCTCGATCCTTCGCATGTTATGTTATTCTCCAGTGTTCTGGCTAGCTATCAATACCAACCATGAGGCCTAAATTGCTGCTTCAACCAGGTAAATAATATGATTGGTCAATTGTAGAATGACCGATGTCAAGAAATCTGAACAAATTGCTGCATCACTTATTGTAGTGAATTTAGCAGCATGACATGTGACTAGGCTGTTCAGCATAGTAGTCTCAAATCTCCCATAGCCTTAGGTGTGCTTGCTATTGGGTAATTAATTGGAAGCTAACAAGAGGACAAATAGAGGAAGCCCCTTACTTATGTTTTGGTGAAGATCCAGGACTGCTGTCTTCCCTATTATAACAGTATGTGAGAACTGCTTGCCCATTGGTTAGCTGATTAGTGCGAGCAGCAATTTAAATGCCTAAATTCACTCCTCTTTTATCAGTGTTGTTCTTCCACTTATCATTTGAAGTACAATACATTGATGCCATCATGTGGAGTTTGGGTTTCACAACTTTGGTCTTGACTTTAGTAAACCAGATTAATATAAGTCAGGGTAGTTCAGCATCTCATCCATCTTATAACCACTTCAGAAATGGTAAGTACACCATGTACTGCTATTTGTAGATCCATGTACAATTAAGCTAAAATTGACAATTGATTCTAAACTTTGTCATGATCAACATTTTGTTATAACATTTATCTAAAAAGTGTACGTGTGGAACTACCGTATGTAGGAAGCGTTTGTTACGTTACGTTACGTGTATTGTATGCAAATCATGCTGTTTAATGGTAGAAAATTCCACCTAAAATTTTGTCAATGGAAAATTTGTTGTGTTTACAGTTGACAGTCACATGTTCAGCTATGGCTCTGATAACCTTGAACTGGCACTCTACAAACACAGAACTAGAGTTCTACTTGGAATTATAAGAACCGAGTGCTCCAGACACAGAGTGGCCAGATTAAAGAGAGAAATCATTTCCGAGTTTGAGAAAACCCAGCTGGAGGTGGAAAAGATGTTGTACAGAGAACTGGCTCAGATGCTGGTGGAATGTAGACGGGGAACAACTCTACCAACTACCACTTCTTTACCATCTACGACAACCACTACCACCACACCAAGTACTACAACACCTACTACCACAACACCTACTACCACAACACCTACTACCACAACACCTACTACCACAACACCTACTACCACAACACCTACTACCACAACACCTACTACCACAACACCTACTACCACTACACCTACTACCACTACACCTACTACTACCACAACACCTACTACCACTACACCTACTACCACCACTACTACTCCACAATCCCCACCGGCTGAGTGTCAATCAGCCATCAGCTTAGCGGAGTACTGGAGAGCAGACGACAGGGGACAGGATTTGCGACCTGTGGATGGTAGTGGTTTTAACTGCGATACAGACGCTATGATAAGAGCAGGCAGGCCTTGGTTTAGATTCTCTGGCGCTGCTGGTAATAAACTGCTAGACAGGTGTCCAAGCTACAAAAGCTGTGGTACACTCGGATCTATGTGGTCAGATGAGCCAATGCCAGAGGTTGTTGGTGAAGCGCGCAATGTCACAGCGTTTGTTAGGTATGGGGACATGTGTAAGAGATGGAGCTACGACGTAACAGTGATGAGATGCTCCTCTGACAACAACTACGATTATATATATAAATATGTTGATATGGAACACTGTTATCTGGGATTCTGTGGTATGCATGGCTATTGACCATAGTCCTTGTTACACATAAAGTAATGTAGTCATAGTCATAGTCATAGTCATAGTCATAGTCATAGTCATGTAGTCATAGTCATGTAGTCGTAGTCATGTAGTCATGTAGTCATAGTCATGTAGTCATAGTCATGTAGTCATGCAGTCATAGTCATAGTCATGCTAGCAGCCGAATAAAATAATAGCCTCTAGACTATGTATAAGCTACATTGCACACCTATGCAAATTCTTTTGCTATCCATCAAAATGTAATAATTGTCAAGTACGTCTGTATTACATTTAAATAATTTGGAAAATAAACGTTATTGTACATTGGCCTGACGTCGATAAAATATATCTCTTCCTTTTCTGCATGTACAATAATTTACACTACCTGCAAATGTAAAATATGCAGATTGTTGCAAAAAAGCTTTCTACCATGTTCGTCATGGACAAGAAACCATATACAGTGACAGTATGAATCAGATCATTTACAGAATAAATCTTTTATCATAACTTCATCAGAAAAGTTTTTTATATTGTTATAATACAATGGGGGTCTACAAATAGTATAGTAATTCACATCAGTGTTAACTTTGTTACTTTAACTCAAATAATATTAGAGTAATGAAACTATAAAACTAATGTACATGTGATTGGTGGTTTGTATCTGGTGATTGGAGTAGAGAGTGAACAGATTTTATTTACTTGTGTTTCGATGACCCGTTGGTAGCAATCTTTGTTCTAGTCAGCCATTTCCAGCAGTTGCTAAAGAAAATGCCTTCTGATAAACAATATTTCAAAAGGCTGATATTTACAAGAAAATATGAACACTCTATTGCAACATTGATTTCCCTGTGACCTGATTTACCCAGCAGCTGTCTTTGCTCTACTTCTATATGATAGTATTACCAGGATGTGGGTAGTAGGAATGACAGTTACTGTCTAATACAGTTAGTTACACTCCAGTACCAGGTTCTATCAGTTATGCATACTATTTTATACATTATTTATTATACAGTCTTTGTGGTATCATTTAGCCAACTTTGTGTGTTGCTGCTTACAGTGTTTGAACAAGGCACAAGATGGTACTAGGTTATCAATGCTGTGTCCTGTGAAATGGAATAATCCTAACTGAGATGGTGACCCCCTTCACCCCATCTATGTTGACCTTGTCATGTGTCAAATCATAACATTCCAGTTTTAGGAAAAATATGGCAGTTGCTAGAAAAAGTCCCTCCCTGATATCCCAGAAAGGCTCATATTTACAGGAAAAGAATAAACTCACTTGTATTGCAACATCAATTTCCTTGTGACCTGATTTACCCAGCAGCTGTCTCTGCTCTACTTCTGCTAAATATAACTATTATAATATAATATTTATGATGGTATTACTAGGATGTGTGAATTAACATCTCCTACTGGTGTGTAGTAATACGTTGACCCGGATCTTATAAATGATTCATCATTCTGAGTGCTTCCTTCCTTGTAATAGTCCTTCATGTATTAATTTAATCGACTGAACTTTGACATTTATCTGGAAGTAAATTCCACAGTTGCTGTCTCATTTCCTTATCAATCTTGTCCTGGGTGGAATTCAATCTACATGTACATGTAGTTGATTGAGATATTGATCCCTCTATATGTCTGTTTGGTGCAGTAGTGGAGAAATATGGATAGCCTTAGTTCCTTGTTTGTGGTTGGGGTTTGGGGTAAGGGCGGTCAACCAGCAAAGTATAGAGAAGACAACTTCTCCTGCTTCATTTTGGATAAGAACAAAGGCTATCTCAAATTTCTCCACTTCTGCACCTAACTCCTATATGTATGGACCTAGTAGTGTACCATGGCAATAGCCTACATTCTAACAATAATCTTCACTACACATTGCGGGTTCTCCAAATTGTTGTATAGACAGTGTACCTGCTGAAACATTAAACTGTTGGACTAAGTTTATTTTAATTTACTTGTAAGATTTGTTTGCATATAAAGTGTGTGTAATAGTACATGCTTGTCTGCGTGTACAGCTTAATTATATACATGTACATTACATGTACCCTTGTACTATTGTAAGACGACTCCCGAGTCCAAAGTGAAGTGCCTATGAGTGATGCTAGGCCTTCTCATTACATGAAAGATTGATCGGTGTCAGTAGTCAAAGAACTACCAAAGACGACCCATGTGATCCCGAGTCAATGCTTGTTTGCTATACTGAGAAAGAGAGTAATCCGACCTAGTAGGCAGTTCGTGTTGCAAGGTCGAGGACCTTAACAACTAGAATGACCTATCTACGAAGTGAAAGTCTCTATATATATGTATAGAAGTGCCTTTATTGAGATCCAAGCATGAACTGAGATAACAATATAAACATGAAAACAATGCCCTTTACATAGTAATAGAACTTTCGGAGGAAGTTACGGTAAAAAGGCCGACGTAGTGTCGGGAAAAGACGACGTAGGGTCGTCCGGAAATTGCGCAACAACATGACGGCCGGAAGCCCGATGGCTGACCCAAAATGGGTCGGGTTATACAAAAGATGCTTAGAATCATCCAATTCATATACAAAATAAATATCAAGTAATTCTGAGAGGGCGGGCCTCTTTACATGGGTATAAAAACAGTATAATGACTCAGTAATGCCACATTCAAGTATACAAATAATATTCAGCTAAGTAGCAATGAATACAAGTAGATATACATGTATATACATGGATAGGCATAATTAATGTCAGGCGGGTTGGAGGACTGTGCTAACCATTACACTATTATTATGCTATACATTGTATAATAATAATGTAAACTGATTGTAGCTAATGATTACATATAATACTATTATAATCATTGTCATTCCATTTTATTATAATAACCACACTAGCAATTATGGCTGTTATGAGTTCCTTGCGTGAGTGTTATTCTTCATTAACTTATAGCCCTCTGTTCATAGCTGGGCTAGAAATTCATGGCGTATTTTAAGGGGCGCCGCCCCTGTTTTCAAAATAAAGTGGCCTAAAAACACTACTTTTAAAAATTTGACACTGTTTTCCTTAATATTTGCTTCATTTCCGGTTTGCGACCGAAGCGTTATCTCTATAGTTTTAACAAAGATAGTGAAAGGGCTTTGGTTTTAACTCTATGGCGTTATCACTCTACTTATAACTCTATGGTGTTGCTGCGTAACAATAACCAGTAATCTTGGAATAATCACTACATTGCAAGTGGCACACAAAGAGGCCCATAAAACTGTGTACTCTGCTAAAAGACTCTATGGTTATGCCAAGGTTAAAAACTTGGGATCTTGTGAATGAATGAATAAATATTTTTATGGATAGTTATTTATACCAAGGAAAAAATAATAAATGTGAAAGTAAAAGTAGTGAACAGTTGAATCAGGTGAATCAATTTGTAAGTCACTGCTATCAATGAGGTGGTTTCTTCCCTGTCACTGACTACGAGCAGATGCATGAAATTTAATTCCAATATTATCTTGGCTTCTTTTAAAAATATTTATGGTTTTCCTTTTAATATAAATATATAATATAATTAAAAGTGTTTCCATTCATTTTAGTCATTCATTCCAGCCATTGCCACTCCACTGACAGCTACTACTCTACTGCTACATTCACTACTAACAACTAAATATGTATTGTAAAGGAACAATACTAATTTAAAAATAACATAATACAATAACAATTAAATATTTTAATTTTAAATTTATATATAATTAATATAATTACACTATTAATATTATTTTAACTTTAATAGGCTGCCACACTTTTCTTGCAAAAATATTTATTTTAAATACATTTTATTTTAAATAATTAATTTATAATGACAACAGTTGTTGGTCAGCTACTAAAATTTGAAAATCTTAATTTAAAAAATACACTTGTGCCTATGGACTCTTTGTAAAAATATACAATCATGCAGTATTGTAGTTGTTATAAAATTCTACTAACTAGTAATAGTACTGTAACAATTTCACTCCTGTTGCAAGTAGCAGTAACTTTATTAAGCAGAAGTAGTAACTTTATTAAGCAGAAGTAGTAATGAGTACTTGTTGTAGTGATGCTAGAACTAACTTGCTGCTATGTCTAATTTTTGCACTTCAGAGAGTGAGATTTGAAAATTTTCCGCTGCGCGTGCATTTGCGGGGGGGGGTGCCCGCACCCCCCTCCCACCCGACATTCTGCCTCCCCACTCAATTTTTCTAACCTACGCCCCTGTAGATGCCTACTAATCTAAGTGGCTTTGCTAGCTAGCTAGCTTTTTCGTGTGCAAAAATAGCTTTATAACAGGTCTGTTAGGTGGAACACCAGCCAGGAGAGTCAATAACAGGTAAATATTGTAATGGTACGCACAGTCGTCTCCTACACCTGACACTCATTATTGTGTGCATATACATGTATATATCTGCTTGTAAATTACTATATGTTATCGTATATACTTGTATGATTATTGCTAAGTCTTTTGATGCCTTTTATACCCATGTACAGAGGCCCGACCTCTCAGAATACATTGATATTCATTTTGTACATGAATTGGACCATTATAAGCAACTTTTGTATAGCCCGACCTATTTTGGGTCGGCCGTCGGGCTTCCTGCGGCCATCTTGTTGCGCAACTTCCGGACGACCACACGTCGTCTTTTCCCGACCTTACGTCGGCCGGAAGTCCTTATACTATATAAAGGGCACTGTTTTACTGTTCATTGTCTCAGTCTTCACTTGGCTTTCAATAAAGACACATCTATACTTGATACAGAGACTTTCACTTCCTTTTGTCAGGTCATTCGCTTAGCGAACCGCCTACTAGGTTGGATCACTCTCTTTCAATGTATAGTCTGAAGGTCAGACTTGGGACCAGATGGGTCGTCTCTGGTAGTTATTGGGCTACTGAGACCGCTCGATCTTTCATGTAATGCGAAGTCCTATTACCACTCATAGGCACTTCATTTCTGGGTCGATAGTCGTCCAAGGACGACCGCACCAAATCACAGAAACCATTACAATATTCAACTTGCTATAATAATATCAGAAAAGTATAGTTATGTATAGTTGGTTATATGTATGTATAGTCATTGAATGTTAGTATAATATACGTATCAATACTTTGTTTTACAGTACATGACTGTATAGCTTATGTTCATTTCTCCCAGACAACTTACCAGTGTTGTTATGTATAGAGTATAAAGGGAAAATCTCTTTCACTGTCACAGTGCTGTTAATCATCCTGCTCAGGGGTGGGAGGAGACGACTTATAAAATATGTAAAAATATGCTATCTAGGCTCTGCTCCTAGACAGGATATTTGCATTTGCTAGTTGGCTGGGCTGATTACACAGCAGTCTTTTATAGTACATGTAGCCTATCAGCTTTGTACTTCCTAAGAGCACATTCTACATAAAAATACATGTTGTAGTTTATAGATTTTCAATTAGGTAAGATACACTGCTTGTGATATCATAGACATGGTCAGAGGTCACTACTAAACCACATGTCCATTCCCATAGCAAGCTGAATCACTATACAAACGTTACTGTGCTGACAATTCAGCCATTATAACTTTTACAGGACTACTGTGTGTTGGAGATGGTGTGTGGATACATTCTAGCTATTTGTGCAGTTGTACTCCTGCAGGGAGTTTCTTGTGCAGACTCAGGGCATAATGGTGAGTGTTAACATTTTTAGAGCTTTCTGCCATTTGCAGAGTTCAAATGTTGAGATTATGTAGAAATACACCATTTACAGAATTCTCCCACTTGTGGAGGAGAGCTGCAAGATTTTCTCACCTCTCAGTCAGCTAACTGCACTTAGAAGAATAGAACCTGCCAATTGTGTGGCACAATGTCACTGCTGTTGGGAGACACACTACGGGAGAGACATGACCCCCTCGTTCAATATTAATGGGCTACTAGACTACTACACATGGCTACTTACAATACTGTACTAATTTACATGCAGTACGATTCATCATTCGACTTTGACATGACTTTGTACAACTTTCATCACCTAAGACATACATGTATATTGTAGACGTCCACCCAGACCTTATCCTGTACCAAAACAGAACTAAAACTCTTCTGGAGCTGCTAAGAACCGAGTGCTCTCATCTCAACGTAAACAGATTTAAGAGAGAGGTCATTTCCTATTCGAATAAGACAAGCTTAGAGGCTGAAAAGATTGTGTTTGCGAACTTGACTAGGAAATTGATGGAATGCAGACAGAAGCGTTCACTTCCTGTCGAGTGCCAGACAGCTATTAACCTGACGGAGAGCTGGAGACGAGATCATGAAGGAGGAAAGAAACAGGTGGATCACAAACAGCTAACTGACTATGTAAATGCTGGAAGACCATGGTTTAGATTCAGCGGAGAAGCTGGCCAAAAAATGCTGGACAAATGTCCGCCAGAGGAAAGTTGTGGAGTACGAGCTGGAATATGGACCAATGAGGAGATGCCATCTTCTGTTGGTATTGGGAAATATATAAAATTATTTGCTTCCTACAATAATAACTGCACAAACTGGGTATATGACTGCAAGGTTATGAGGTGTTCACTGGGAAATAACTATGACTTTGTATACAAGTACTATGGGATAAATGGATTTGCTGTTGGGTTCTGTGGCATGGAGGCTTAGAGTTGAAGAATGTCAAAGGTTATTTACCAGAGACATGTAATTTCCATGAAAAATAAATAATAAGCCTAATCCGCCCTGTCTTCATGTCACTGATGTGGGGGAGGGGTATAGGGCCTCCAACAAGCAGGCATAGTAGTCAGAGTGACTTCCCTAGGGTCGGGTCAAAAGCAGTGCTGGTTGGTTTTGGGCAGACAGCTGCTATATGGTACTGTAGTAAGTATGCTCTATTATAATTATCAATCAATAGATGTGAGTTCCACGATATTTTATTCTGAAATAATATAATTATATAAAACATTATAACATCCATGAAATAATGATCACAATAAGTTGGTATTGAAAGGCTTTGCTATAAATAGTTCACACACGTTATACGTACATGAAGGTGGTGTAATTAGTACTTTCATATGACTTCAATACCAGAGTTGGATGTAAAAAGTATGATTTCCTAGCTTCTCTGTATTTTAATAGCAGCCCAAGTATACTTACAACAGCTAACAGTAATTATCTCAGGAATAATATTACAGGCATAACATGCAGTACTAGTTATGTGGACCTACACTTAATCAGAGTGATGTAGGAACAATATTATAGCCAGCATATTTACAAGAAGGTTGCTACAATTGTACTTTGGCACAACAATTACTTTACTAGCCACGCCCACTATAGTGTTCAACCTTGACCTTTATAGTAAATAGCCTGTGATGTACATATTCATGAATAGGCTTTAGTGTCAGGAGGAAGGGACCCCACAGCATGCATATAAAAATACAACATTTACACCATCAACCCTGTCTGCCAGTCAAACTTGGAATGAAAAGCTACCACCAGACCTTAGCTGCTCGTCATCAGAACATAGCAGATAAATAATAGCCCTAGGCCCCAGTCTCTACGCCCTAGCAGAGAGTGTCTTAGATAAATAAAGTCATTAATTTTACCAATAAAAATATACTACATGATCTTGTAGACTCAGTTCCACAAATTGAGGTTGAGGGTTTGTCCATTGGTGGTAGAGTTGGCTCCCCATGAGCTCTGTCCACTCTGTTGAGAATTAAAGCTAAGATTTGCCATTTGGTTGGGCAGCTATGGAAGAAATAGGGGAAACCATATGAGAGATCAACGGAGAGCACCGCAATTATAACACTACAACTGCATCATACTACTGTACCCGACCAATATACTATAATGGGACCAGTACAACATACCATGAGATTCTACTAACTACTGGCTGCGAATTGGCCAATGCCATTATGTTATTTCAATTCACTTGTCGTCAGTGAACCCACGATTACCATTCTATATATTTGAGACCAACACAATTTTCACCCTAAGCATAATCTAAACAAGTAATGATAAATTTAAAGATTTGCAATTTGGTTGGGCAGCTATGGAAGAAATAGGGTAAACCATCTTCCCATTGCATAGCAATTGAGATTGAGGAGACAACTTACAAGTGTTGCTATAAAACACTATAGTGTGAAATTGTCAAGTTGTTGGCAGACCTCTTTTCAGGCAATTTTCTAATAGATATTAGAGTACGTACTGTGTACTTACCTGTTGTGCAGCGTACATCTGCTGAACATTGTTCGGATAGGCGCCATATTGCTGTTGATGCATATTACCCATCATGCCTTGGTGTTGCATATTACCCATCATGCCTTGGTGTTGCATATTACCCATCATGCCTTGTTGCTGCATATTACCCATCATGCCTTGCTGCTGCATATTACCCATCATGCCTTGCTGCTGCATATTACCCATCATGCCTTGCTGCTGCATATTACCCATCATGCCCTGTTGGTGAGCTACATTGAACATCGTAGCTTGCTGAGCTTGCATATTACCCATCATGGCTGAAATGACAGCAGGACTTGTGTTTACTATGATAACAGGGTTTAATCTAGACATACATACAAATGGATGACTGGTACATAGTATTGGGTTAACACAACGTATGATCTAAGTCCAAGTCCCGATTAATTTGTCTGGTTACACAACAGTAGAGGACGATCTTCTTCGAGTTGCTCTTGATAACAAAAACATTATACAAAATGCATAAGCATGTACTTTGAGTACCGAATAAAGTGATACTTTACAGAGCTGTGATAGTTATGATCAAGCGAGTACAAGACAAATCTTTCCTATATAATGTATGAATGTATCAGATATGACATACAAACAATAGCTAAGTAACTAACCTGGATTCTGGGCCATGTGGGTGGCCCCACTTGAGTACATTAGTTGCTGTTGTTGCACTGGAACTTGGGCTATTCCCATCTGTTGAGGCTGCTGAGTAAACGAACCTACCAATACAGTAAGAACCATAAACCACTGGCCACACAATCAATAATGACTATTCACTTATATAATCAAATACTAGGCTAACAGTTAATAGATCTGAAATAAGCTCAAGGCAAGGGTGAGTCATCTTGGTATAGCCTAGTGTGTCATCTTGGTATAGCCTAGTGAGTCATCTTGGTATAGCCTAGTGAACCATTTTGGTATAGCCTAGTGAACCATCTTGGTATAGCCTAGTGAACCATCTTGGTATAGCCAAGTGAACCATCTTGGTATAGCCAAGTGAACCATCTTGGTATAGCCTAGTGAACCATCTTGGCATAGCCTATTGCTTCTAGTTGGTGTGGGAAAGCACTGCCCATTACCCTGGTACCAGCAAATGAGTGTATAACAAATACTTACCTTGCATTCCAAAGGAATTAGTCATCATGTTGGGCTGAGGGTTTGGGGTGTTACCAAATAGTGCCATTATAGAGTCTTTAGCTGATTGGTTTTTCTCCTCTGCCACCTACCAATCACAGCACAGGTTATACATTATAATATGATTATCTAGTACCACCTACCAATCACAGAGCGCGTTAAAATATGGGTATCTAGTACCAGCACATGTGACCATAAACCTAGCATTCAACATATCTGTACAAACTACTACATCACAGCAGCTCAAGGTTCTGACTCTTCGCTGAGGCAATGGACCAGTGTCCAGTCATATAAAACTGACCAACGATACCACTCATCGCTGACCGAGCATTACCTTGAACAAATCTTGTGTTCCGTTATCTCCACCGGACTGTGCGGTTGGCTGACCGCCAGACATATTAACTAGGTCAGCACTTCCTGTAGCTGACTGGGCTGGTGCTGCTGGACTTGTGAAGATATCAGCTAGGAGGTTTGCGGACGAGGTCTGTGGGTTTGCAGCATTTCCATTGACTAAATAAAGGGCGAAAGAAATACCAAGTCAGAGATGTAATTGTGATGATAGTTACTAACACTTCATTGACTTGAGTCAGTCACATGACTACCGATTCGGCCGAATGACCACTGAGTCAGTCACATGACCACCGATTCGGTCGAATGACCACCGAGTCAGTAGACAAGATAGTGGAGTAGTAATAGCGGAGTAGTAGTAGTAGTAGTAGTAGTAGTAGTAGTAGTAGTAGTAGTAGTAGTAGTAGTAGTAGTAGTGTAGTAGTAGTGTAGCAGTAGCAGTAGCAGTAGCAGTAGTAGTGTAGTGTAGTGGCAGAGTGGCAGTAGTGGCAGTAGTGGCAGTAGTGGCAGTAGTGGCAGTAGTGGCAGTAGTAGCAGTAGTAGTAGTAGTAGCAGTAGTAGCAGTAGTAGTAGTAGTAGTAGTAGTAGTAGTAGTAGTAGTAGTAGTAGTAGTAGTAGTAGTAGTAGTAGTAGTGAGCACCACCAACCTGGTTTATCAGATGTAGATAGATCTCCAATTAGTGATGGTGCGGGCTCTTCCTTCTTCACAGCTGGAGTTTTCTTCTCTGCTTTCGAGGAAGCAGCAGCAGCAGTACCGGCGGCGGCCTGCAGGTAGATACACATACTGAGATAAAAATACTCTAAATATCTAACATCATAGCCTCAACCTTTTATCACCACTCAGTTAACAAGATAAGGAGTTGTCCCCGTGGAATAAAGTCAAAGTCGGTTGTATGTGAACTCAAGCCTCCTACATCTACTGCGGTACTTACCTACACGCATGTCACCTATATCCCCTGTAGTACTTACCTATGTCACCTATATCCACTGTAGTACTTACCTATGTCACCTATATCTACTGTAGTACTTACCTATGTCACCTATATCCACTGTGGTACTTACAATACCTATGTCACCTATATCTACTGTAGTACTTACCCCTG
Organism: Bugulina stolonifera; assembly: GCA_935421135.1. NCBI lineage: Eukaryota > Metazoa > Bryozoa > Gymnolaemata > Cheilostomatida > Bugulidae > Bugulina > Bugulina stolonifera. The sequence continues at coordinate 14,946,468 of OW285196.1, forward strand.
GAATGGTCAGAACTGTCTTGACGGGTTTCCTGATTTCTTTCTTTGTATCCTTAGGTTCATCATAATAGTTACTCTGTAGAGATATGAGTATATGAGTGAGTTAGAGTAGAGATATAGGCCCTAAGTATATCAGTGAGTTAGAGTAGAGATATGAGTATATCAGTGAGTTAGAGTAGAGATATGAGTATATCAGTGAGTTAGAGTAGAGATATGAGTATATCAGTAAGTTAGAGTATAGATATGAGTATATCAGTGAGTTAGAGTAGAGATATGAGTATATCAGTGAGTTAGAGTAGAGATATGAGTATATCAGTGAGTTAGAGTAGAGATATGAGTATATCAGTGAGTTAGAGTAGAGATATGAGTATATCAGTAAATTAGAGTAGAGATATGAGTATATCAGTAAGTTAGAGTAGAGATATGAGTATATCAGTAAGTTAGAGTAGAGATATGAGTATATCAGTAAGTTAGAGTAGAGATATGAGTATATCAGTAAGTTAGAGTAGAGATATGAGTATATCAGTAAGTTAGAGTAGAGTTATGAGTATATCAGTGAGTTAGAGTATAGATATGAGTATATCAGTGAGTTAGAGTAGAGATATGAGTATATCAGTAAGTTAGAGTAGAGTTATGAGTATATCAGTGAGTTAAGAACTGAAAGCCATATTTCAGTGTGACGAGGAAGTTCAACTGGAGATATTCAGCAATTGAAGTTCTGTCCATATGTAACAGTAATGCCAGGAATAGCAGGTGAAATTTCATTTACTGCACATTCTTGAGATGGCCAGAATCATTGTCATGAATAATTATACAAAATTCATAGCTTTAAATACTGATAATACTTACAGGTACAGCCCTAGTTAGTATAGTAATAATACTTATAGGTACAGCCCTAGTTAGTATAGCAGTAATAGTTACAGGTACAGCCCTAGTTAGTATAGTAGTAATAGTTACAGGTACAGCCCTAGTTAGTATAGTAGTAATACTTACAGGTACAGCCCTAGTTAGTATAGTAATAATACTTACAGGTACAGCCCTAGTTAGTATAGTAGTAATAGTTACAGGTACAGCCCTAGTTAGTATAGTAGTAATAGTTACAGGTACAGCCCTAGTTAGTAGAGTAGTAATACTTACAGGTACAGCCCTAGTTAGTATAGTAATAATACTTACAGGTACAGCCCTAGTTAGTATAGTAGTAATACTTACAGGTACAGCCCTAGTTAGTATTGTAGTAATACTTACAGGTACAGCCCTAGTTAGTATAGTAATTATACTTACAGGTACAGCCCTAGTTAGTATAGTAGTAATACTTACAGGTACAGCCCTAGTTAGTATAGTAGTAATACTTACAGGTACAGCCCTAGTTAGTATAGTAATAATACTTACAGGTACAGCCCTAGTTAGTATAGTAGTAATACTTACAGGTACAGCCCTAGTTAGTATAGTAATAATACTTACAGGTACAGCCCTAGTTAGTATAGTAGTAATACTTACAGGTACAGCCCTAGTTAGTATAGTAGTAATACTTACAGGTACAGCCCTAGTTAGTATAGTAATTATACTTACAGGTACAGCCCTAGTTAGTATAGTAGTAATACTTACAGGTACAGCCCTAGTTAGTATAGTAATAATACTTACAGGTACAGCCCTAGTTAGTATAGTAGTAATACTTACAGGTACAGCCCTAGTTAGTATAGTAGTAATACTTACAGGTACAGCCCTAGTTAGTATAGTAGTAATACTTACAGGTATAGCCCTAGTTAGTATAGTAGTAATACTTACAGGTACAGCCCTAGGTTTTGGCGGCACCCATTCTCGAGCAATATACTTCTTATGTTCATACTTGGCTCTAATGAACTGCTCCATGGCCGAGTCTGATGCTGAAGGTCGTTTATAGTTATCTGGTAGGTTAGCTTCATATACAGCACGAGCTCGGCTGTTCCCCATGTCTTCCACACTCTACAATAAGCAACCATTGTGAAAAATGGAGCACAGTTTAAAGCTTGACAATACTCAATAGTGTAGACTACAGCGGACAGCCAATTATTTAACAAAGACAGGGGCGAGCAACTACCCCCACTTACCGCTATCTGCTCTGGTGTCCACGAGTCTAAGTTTATAGATTTGACTTTGGAAATATGGACTCCTAGGTTTCGATGAATGCCAGCACATCTTATGCACAAGAATATACCAAGATTCCATGAAGCCCACCTTGGTCCTACAAACACAGAGTAGGCAACAGGTAAATATGTATATCAGCACTGCATACCAAGCTTGTGCACAAATCCAACTACAATGTAGGCTACTAGAAATTCAGATAAGCAGTCCACTGGAAACTATAACAACATGTTAAGGTAAATTTTATTTTCTACATCTCCATCTAACAGACACCTTAACCAGAACACATGGGGGGAGAGAGAATGTGTAATGCATAGCTTTGGTTTCTTATATTATGTAACATAATTATACTCTTTGAACATTATTGTTGTTATTACAATGGATGTTTCCTGTATTATGTAATAGCTTCCATTAAAATCCAGTTACTGAATGTAGATGGTCCAAAATAGTTCTTCGCAAATTGACCTGCATCATAACTGTGAATAAACACTCTCTGGCTATGCCTGCCAGCCAACAAACAATTTAATAGAGCAGTTTATGATAAAGGAAAAAACTAAATATAGCCTAGAAGAGTTATTCTTCTACATACATTGTATTGTCATCTATCTGTCTGTGTGCAGTCTCAGGATCTCCAATTAGAGAAAAGTTGAGACCGTTAATTGCTGAAGTATATCATTTTGCTCTGATTAGAGCTTCCAATATACCCTAATAAAAAACTCGTAGATAGATAGATAGATGTCAGTTCTAAAGGATGAAGACTGTTTCAATTCGTTCCATGATGGAACGAATTGAAACAGTCAAGTCATTAGATGGCATACAATTCAATAATTTGTAGACTGGGAGTGCAATGATTTTTTGGCTAGAATAGAGGCGTTTTTCTGGATATAACCAATAACAGAATTCACCATCATCATAGAATACTATGGAATAAAATTCGAAAAGACTGTCGCCTCTCTCGTTTCACACGAATGATTCAATTTCAATCTGATCTTACTAAAAGGTTGTATACAATAATGAGTCTATTTGGTAAAATTTGTCACTTTAAGTCCTTTGTAGACTATAATTTATTTAATTTCCACTGGTTTAACTTCAATACACCTGCTTAAGCTCATAGTTGAAATTCATATAAACAATAAAAATTAAAATTAGATCAAAACATTTTTATTTTATTAATATTTAATTTAACCTTTAGCATCACAGTCTACGCAGTACTTGTTATCGTCATCCTTGAGCAGCTTTGACAAAATGGCTTGGTGCTTTGCGTGAGTATCTTTAGACTGTTGGCGAGCCATAAATTAGCTGAAAGCTGCTAATTTCTACGGTTAAAATAAAGAAAAAATTACTATTTGGCCAACAGGAAACTAGTTTCATTCAGCAGTGAATGCAAACTTCACTCCTATTTGGCACGCCCCCACACGAGCATTCGGCATTTGCCCCAGAAACAAGTATGTGAGAGGATAACTCCACTTACATTTCACCTTGAGAGTTGTTTGTTCATAAATGAAATTGAAAGTAGCATTTTAATTTTTATCATCAATAAATTATAGCTTTGCATAGTGGTACAGGCCATATGCTACCAAGTGTCATCACATTCACCAGTATCTAGCTACTTACTACTACAACATGTATAATGAAACAGAGCAGAATGACCAGGTTTAATTTTTATTATCATGCGATATTCATCTCTGCAAGTCTTGTGCTCCAAGAGACCAAGACAAAACATACTGTGCAGAAGACCAGTGATATATAACAGCATATATCTGCTAATTAGACACCCACACTTGATAACAAATTCTAAATAAAGGTTCAATTAATGTTGTAACAATAACTAAATTTATTATTATTATAATATTCGAGACACGGCAGTATTACAATAAAATGATATTATTGCATGGTTTATAAAGATATTACATTGGCTGATGGTGGAACATACAAAATTTTGATTATGTTATCTACTTACTATTACCTTATTAGATGTATATTAATCCATTACATCTATTAATTTAATATGATAAATTTCATCTGCAGTACTACTCACTCATCACAGACTGATAGAATGAAGTGTTTTAGTCTAACAGGTAAGAGATTGGAATTTTAATTTAGTCTGAATGAACAAACATTCAAAGCCATCATTATACCAACAACTGTTGTGCTTCACATGATAGGTGGTATTCATAAAGAGAGAGGACAACTTCAAAATAACACTTAGGCAGTCCATCCCAAATATATTATGGATAATAATATAGTATATATACATGTATATATTATATTATTCCATATAACATCGGCTTAGTATACTATATATTATATCACTATATTATATTATATTGTTCATGCCATTCTGAGGAGACATTCTAAAATCTAAACCTTACAGTATCATCATTGAAATAGCTTTGGATCCAAGTATAAATTGGTGTGAAGGAAGGGGTGTACTACAGTAGAGCGCACTCAATTTCTGTTAAACAATCTCTTTAACGTTGGTCTCCTACTATTTAACATGTCTTGTACTTGATCTACATCTGGTAGAGTATCCAGAGTACCCAGTGCAGCCAGAGACACCCTTGACTTTAGTAATCTGTTTGCCACTCTCTGTATATCAGATGAACTAATTCTCTCTACAGGATCATGTAATATTATATACAAGTAACATGTAACAAAGAACGGACAACTCCAACTATTGATTACACAACGACATTACATACATACATGAGTGATGAGTGTGAGAATGATGGGTGGGTAGGGGTGGGGGAAGGGTTCCACATGGCGTCTGAATAGCTCGGAGTTAGAGAACAAGATAAGACAACTCCCATATTACATGTATGTTAGAAATGGATATAAACCCACTCACCTATCTGATCGTAAAAATATTGGGATGGTTTCCTCTCCCCCGCACTTAGAACTTGTCTACCGATATCCTCAAATATGATTGGACGAGATTCCAAGTTCATCATCAACATAGACTGTAGCTGTCTCTTGGCTCTCTTTAATTCCTCCTTCAATATAAACAGATGACTATAACAATGTAATAGGTAATACAAGTACGTGTACACACACCTACATGTACATCATTAGTATACAGTATACAACATATACATACAAGTACGTGTACACACACCTACATCGTTAGTATACAGTATACATATAGATGCCCAGCTAAATTACATATGTCCTTTCTTTTCCAGTGCATCAACTAGGCCTATATATACATGTGTTAATATACTATTCTAAACAATAATAATACACTATATGACATGTCTACAATACACAATATAATTATACATGTATACAACGTACATGTACACAATCCACTATTTTATATATACAATGTACATATGTATACAGTACACGTGTGCCAATGATATGAACTGGAAATATAACATACATTATCGTAGACTTGAGTCATGTTTGTCATCTCTGTCGTTAACACACTGACGAGATCAGCAATCCTGCTCGGGTGAGCGTTACCATAGAACACAAACAATCCTGTATCGGCATAGGAGCTATTTATAGCTGTAGCATTCTCTATCCAGAAATGTCTGTAAAACAAAGTGTAGAACACATGTGAGTGACATTATCAACACATGTGAGTGACATCATCAACACATGTGAGTGACATCATCAACACATGTGAGTGACATCATCAACACGTGTGAGTGACATTATCGACACGTGTGAGTGAAATCGTCAAGATGTTGGGAATTTCCAAGATACTTTGTAAATGAAAATAATTTCTACCAAGTGCTACAAGATCTAGGCAAGTGTCTTTGATGATATTATCTTTATAAAATGAAGGTGGTGTCAATTTGAAACTGCCGACACACAAAAGTAATTGTTTAGATCAAACCAAACAAAATAAACTACCTATGACTAACCTGTTTAGAACATTAGTGTAGAGTCTAGTGTACATGCCTTTACCGGGACCACCAGCACTAAATGACCCACCCCCACCCATCAGTGTGTTAAGGACACAGTAGGCTACAAAATCATCATCTTGGTGAGAACATGACTCCAGTCCTATACAGATATGTGCTAGCTCTGGCATAGGTGTTGGTCCAAGGCTTACGTTAGATAAGTCTTCACTTAGCTGTAGAAGATAATCAACAGTTGAGGTCAAGGTCTAAGGCCGATAATATTAAAAATGCTTAAACTGTTGAAGCGCTGAGACAGTCAACACATTAATTGGTGAAGACAGACAGTGCCTCTGAGACATAGTCAACACCTTTATTAAAACATCAGGGTCTCAGCGAATGTTTGCCTGAGTTCATAAACATAGCATTGTAGATTGATACTCACTGCTACACAGCCGCCTGTATACTGGGCATAGGATCTATCTGTTTGATACTTGGTACTAAGGCTCATGTCTTCCCACACAGCTTTTCTATAACAAACAGTCAATGTAATTAATTAGCTACCATTACGCAGCACTACATATTATAGTGGGGAGTTATCTACTCTCTAATAATGTATATAAAATATGAACAGGAGGGCATACAAGGGAATACAACAAGTTAACCTGATACTCCAAATCCACAGAGTATTCACAAATTAGCCCGTACACCTCAAACTAGCACATAATATACACTATTTCCAGCTCCAGGGGATGGATTAATAACATTCATATACATTGTAAATGTATTCAATGTGTATACAGATGTTTGTACATACAAATGTACATACAACTGTAGGCTATATGCCACATACCAGTACACCTAGACACACACATAGGACTATCACAGGTGTATCCACTATGCCCGTATGTATCCCATGATGCACCATATACTCACTGATTAAAGTATGTATCCCATGATGCACCATATACTCACTGATTGAAGTATGTATCCCATGATGCACCATATACTCACTGATTGAAGTATTTTTCTGCTAGCTCCACCAGCTGATCATGTTTGACCCCAGAACCGGCCAGCACCATCTGGTCTGGAGTACACTGATACTTGAGGTAAGTAAATAGTAGCTCCCTATCTATACTCATCACGTTCTCTGGGGGACATATCTTAGGTAGCCCTAAAGTATTGTCTCTGTATGCAGCCTGTGAGAACAAGGGCTATGGATCAACAACAGGTCTGTGCAGTAGACATTAAAGTGTCAGTAGGAAATTGAACACTGTCATTGTTTAGGCAGTTTACACATATCACCGCCTTCAGATTCAAGACAAGCACTTTTTCTTATTAAAAACCAGGCCTTTACCATTAACCACAGGCTATATTTCACCATCATAGACACCGGGTTAATTCATATTATACTTGAATCGTCTATGTTATACTTGAGTATCCATATAACATTGAGCACATTAACTAATAGCCTGAGAGCTGGATATACAATGTACATGGATCTGAGACTAAACCATCTCTATGGAGCCTTGGCGGCTAAATCTAACTAAAGTCTAACATTACCATGAATTATGAGTAGAGATTATAACATACAGCATGAACCAGCTCCATTAGCTGAAGCTCTTTATTAGGATTCATGTGTAGATTCTCTAGTTCAAAGGCTACGGCCTGTTGCGACATCTCAACTTCCTGTTGAGTAAAGTTAGGTTTGAGCACGACTTGAGATAGGAGGTCAGTGGCTGTCTCTAGTCCTCCCTTCTGTAGAGAGACTGCGTGTATCATTGTATCTCTGTAATATGGTTATCACATGGTATACTCTATTGACCCTTTGTATTCATGTCAACAAAGTATTCACTATATTGTCCAACTGGCTTATAAGGAGTATGTATGCACAGTGCTATTGGTGATATCAGCTGAGTACACAGATTAAGAGACAGGAATTAATATATAGATCAATTATAGACACATGATAGGTCGCATTTTATAGGTTGACTATTAATAGACATACTATAGATAGTACTAACCTGGATGTTTGACAGTCACATATGCCGCCATGCTTCTCCAACATCTGCATGATGTGCTCCTTGCCTTTATATTTCTCTGTGGACTGAAATAGACGAGTACTCAGTGTCAATATTGCACTCATTCTAGGGAACTATAGGCCCTATATTCAGTGTGAATATTACACTCATTCTAGGGAAATATATGCCCTATATTATAACCATAACAACTTCTATAGCTTGCTAGAGCAGATGAACACAACCAATAGCATACATGAATTTGCAAATTCTCTAAAACCTCATAATAAGTAATACATAAATTATATATGGTTATATGGTACACAAGCATATACATGTATACTCTACATAAGCATAATCATAAGCATATACACATGCATATACATATGTACATAGGCAAAACAGATAAAATTGCAGTACATGTGCATACATACCTAGATAGACTTACTTACATTGAATGCCAGTTTCTCTAAAAAATGATTCACTCCACTAGCAAATGCGACTTCATTTCGGGAACCAGAATTCACCAACACTGAAAAGAACGTACGTAACTGAAGAGTGGAAACAGATAGCCCATAGAATGGTACACTATCTCAAATGGCAATGATTATCCATCAATTTATACCATGTCATAGCAAAGGAGTGACTGTTACAGTAACAAGTAGAATTCAGACCAACCTCCAAGAGTAGCAAACTGTCCCCAGTGATCTTCGGATGCTACAGTGAGCCCATTTGATAACTTTGTAACCTGTGTCTTGGTGTTGGGGTTGAACTTTTCAGCAGTACTGGCCTCAGTTTGTCTATCTGTAGATGAGAATAGGGGAACACGCAGGCTGTCTTTGGGAGTCTGAGAACTGTACAGTCGCCTGTTCTGGTCCCTTGACCTGGTAAATAAATTCACACTCAGACAGTGTTTCTATTAAAACGTACTCCACTCGCTACTGCCCCAGCTTTATATTTACATTCAGGATGATAATCATTTCCATCTCTCACAGTCACAATGGTTTTGGAAACTTTTAGTTGTTCTTGGGAACAAAATTCCTTAGCTAATATAAGTGTTCATTCTAGTAAGGTTACAAAAACGGATAACTTCAAGCACATTGCGAGTAGACCGAGTGACTGCAAGATGCCAGGAAGATTATGCAGAGTTGATATCTCACAAACTATTTCTACTAAAAAATACAATTGAAAAATATTTTGTACGGGTGGGTTTGAAATTAATACAGCCTAATGTTCCGAGGCTTTAGGGCAGAATGAAGACTTCTTACAATAATTTAGTTTGCAGTGAACATCCTAGAGCCTAGTTGACTGCGAGCAGAGCGAAGGAGACAAAAAGTCTCATGTGTTGCTGATGCTTACCAATTCACAAAAGCCCTCCGTAGTGGTTGCAGACTGCTACTCGTCAACTTATATCTTCCTGTCATTTTAATATCTTTTCAATCCAACTAGAATAGATGGTCACCGTATCCAGCAAGTATCAGAATGATTGACTCACAACCTGCTTATCAAAAATAAATAACGGTGACTATAACAATATAATATCTTGAATACACGAAGGGTTTGCTCATTCTGATTATTTATATTTTATGTTAATTATCTTGTCTTGCCTTGAAGTGAGTCCCTAGACCCATTTTGGGGAAAAGGGGAACTATCAGGTTCACGGGTCTTTCTGTTAGTCTCTCCAGCGCGGGGTTTGGGGTAGTATATCACATTATATAGTATGTATCATATATCGTATACTTTACTATACTGTAGCATATCACATAAGACATTCAGATTCACATTATTATGATGATGTGTATGTTATGTATCAATAATATATTATCATATAAATATTGTAATGGTTACGCACAGTCTTCCTCAACAACCTGACACTAATTATATGCGTACCCATATGTATATCTACTTGTATTCATTGTTACTTAGTTGAGTATTGTTTGTATACTTGAATATGGCATTACTGAGTCATTGTACTGTTTCTATACCCATGTAAAGAGGCCCGACCTCTCAGAATTACTTGATATTCATTTTGTATATTATCTAGATGATTCTAAGCATCTTTTGTAATAACCCGACCCATTTTGAGTCGGCCATCGGGCTTCCGGCCGCCATGTTGTTGCGCAGTTTCCGGACGACCCTACGTCGTCTTTTCCCGACACGATGTCGGCCTTTTTACCGGAACTTTATCCGGAAGTTCTCTTACTATATAAAGGGCATTGTTTTTACGTTTGTTGTCTCAGTTCATGCTTGGATCTCAATAAAGACACTTCTATACTTATATATGGAGACTTTCACTTTGTAGATAGGTCATTCTAGTTGTTAAGGTCCTCGACCTTGCAACACGAACTGCCTACTAGGTCGGATCACTCTCTTTCTCAGTATAGTAAACAAGCATTGACTCGGGATCATATGGGTCGTCTTTGGTAGTTCTTTGACTACTGACACCGATCAATCTTTCATGTAATGAGAAGGCCTAGCACCACTCATAGGCACTTCACTTTGGACTCGGGAGTCGTCTTAGGACGACCACACCAGAAACCAAAATCCGTTACAATATGAATATTCATATTGCAATTGTAATAATTATCTTATAGTAAACCCCCTCAAACAGTCAAGTAGCATTAGCATAGCATGGTTGCTTATGAATAATAATCACAATTAATAATAATAATTTAATAAAATATAAATTAAAATAAAAATTAATATTTTTTTATTTTTATTTTAATTTTATTACAAGTCATTTTTTGATTTTGTTTCCGGCAATCGCGCTAACAACCGAATGGCCGTTTCATAATAATAGGGTTTAAACATTGGTAGGGTGCAGGCCTAGGTACTGTGTGCATACGTTGCAATGATGAAAGTGCACAAGTTACAATTTTAATTTATTTCATTTATGGATGAGCTCAAAAAGCATGAAAACATTTTATAATCGGAGTGCTAGCTGCGGCGCCTAGGAATTTTCTTCGCCTTTTTTGTCTTGTGTAGGCAGTAGTCCCCATACAGTGAAATTTTTGCGTTTGAAGAATTCCCACTATATATGTTACTATCTAATACGGTTCGAGGCAAACACCAGTGTAAAGACCCAGATCCGTATTATCACAGCACTAGTAAGTTCAGGTTGCTGAATGAAAACCCGGTCTTCTTGATATTTGGGTTCTAATGTTATCTCTCGCTGCTGCAGCGCCACACGGTTTCCGGGACACAAAGATAATATTCATATTGGCAATCAAAAGTCCAATTAGCTTGGTTTGGAATTTTATATTTATTAACAAAATTATATTTGTTCCTATTCCATATTACTTTATATTTGTAACCAGCATTTGTATTGGTGAAGTTATATTCGTAACAGGGTTCCGTTTTGGGCCCTCTTTTATTTTTAATTTATATAAAATATAAACGACCTTCCACAACAAATTCAATCACACTGCAGACTATTTGCAGATGATGCTATTATATATAACACCAGTGGAGATAAACAAATTTTGCAAGAAGATTTGACAGCTCTCCAGAAATGGTCGTCAGAATGGCAAATGTCATTCAATTTTTCCAAATGCTTTTTTTACAAGTTGGTTCAGATCTCCAATCACAATATTTTTTTGACAACAAAGCAATCGAGCGAGTAACAGGAAGAAGAACGCCACTCAGCGCTTTCGTTGGCATATGATGAGATTACCAGAGACCGAAAAAGTATGACGATGACCACCAGATCGGCTGCCCGTGGCGAGTTGACATCGGTCTCCGCGACCTCACAGATATACCATGGTAGTTTCCTACCGAGAACCATAAGAGACACCAGAGTGAACACAACCGTGACAAGCAGAACGCAGCATTTACCTGTAACAGAGGGCTGTAGTCCAACCCCCCTGTAAAGGAGGACTACCGTAGCACCATCAACTACTAATCAACAGCAGATTGCTGTAACCCCTGTAGCCAAACACATTGCACACTGTTAGCCAAATGAGGCACTCCTTTATACACTTAGTGTTCCTGAGTGTCCGATGACGTCAAAGGTATTCAAAGGTAAAGGTATTCCTACCTAGGTGTGTGCCTCCAAAGTAACTTGAAATGGGATTCACAAATTTCCAAAATGGTAACTGCTGCAACCCACAAACTAGGTCTGCTAAGAAGAGTCTTAAAAACTGCAGACACCAAGACTCGAAAAACAGCATATTTCGCAATAGTACGACCTCATTTGGAATATGCATCCCAGATATGGGACCCACACCAAAGGAAATACATAAAACAACTTGAAAAAATACAAAATCAAGCATTAAGATTTATTTTCAGAATAAAAGGGCAAGTAAGTTTCACAAACATAAGAGAACACACCCAAATAGAATCCTTAGCTGAAAGGCGAAAAAAGGCCAGACTAAAACTATTCCATCATTATATTACTGAGGGGATCGAACCACCCTTCGATTACAATTACCTCAATAAGTATAATACGAGACACTGCCAAAACACCTACACACCATACATAAAAACAAATCAATTTTATTACTCCTTCTGGCCAAAAACCATACGTGATATCCGTCTTGAGAGCTAATAAATAGTTCTTTTTTTCTTGTTTTTTCTTTTTTTTTTGTTATGACATGATAAATAATAAAAAAATATATAAATACTATTCTAAAGCACATATAAAAAATATAAAAAAAAACAAACATTCGACATTATGAATTATAAGTTATTAAAAAAAAGAGAAAGAGAAAAAAAAAGAGGAAAAGATCCATATTGTGTTCCCACATCTCTTCCGTTTCCTGACGGTCTCAGTGGGAAAAAATTATTATAAAAAAAAAACCTGTCAATTGTTAACCCAATACAGCAATACTATACATCAAAATCGAAAAGGATGTTCAAAAATGCAGATGTTTCTCCATTAAGATTAATTATTTTAGTAATTTGCAACCATTTTATTTTTGTTTTGATCTCATTCTTCTTATTACTTGTCATATTCTATTGTTGTGTACCAGGTTTTCTAGACCAACATATGACCAGCATCTATCTTAAATCATAAATGTCTTGTCGTGGCTTAATTTCTAGACCCCAGGTTAGGGGGCAAGAGAAGCTGTCAGAGTTTCAGGTCTTTTTGTGTTAGTCTACTGTGAACTCACTAATGTGGAGCTCTAAAGGAGTTCTGTTCAGAAAGCTGTTCGGACTCTTACTATATAGTATATAATGGGCCTTGCACTGTTTAGGCTAGCAGTATATTATATAGGCTTCTTACACTGGAAGTGGGCTCCTGGTCTAGTCCCAGGTTTCCCCCAGACTAACCCCTCTCCCCCGGACTAACCTTGCACCCATCTCTCCTCTGGTATGGCAGTCCTCACACCCTTGCACACTGGAGCCTTACTAGATGTTGTACCACGATTAGACTAGGCTAGTACACATCGTCAGCATCTACCTGTTTGTCGTGCACTCAGTATTAGTAGCCATGTTGTAACGACTGCATCTCATATAGCCAGGCCGCACATGACAATATGGGCCTATTTGTATTAACACTTTAAGCCTTACTCCATCAAAGACTGATGTATTTCAAATTTATTTATGCTAAACGCAGCTTATTGATGGGATGATGTTACAATGAATCACATTCACATCTTCGTTTAGAATTATTGTGCATGGTTGTGTTATGTTCTAGCATTCTCTTGTACAAGATAAGAAGAGAATGGCTATTAATGCGTATGATTCCTCCTATGGGAAGATAGTTGTAACTTTTTCATTGCTTGCCGGACTGATGTTTCTCATGGGAACAATGCATAGCCGTGGTGATAAATTATCAAACCCCAAGAATACTGGCAAGGTCAAGGTAAGAGTCGACCTACATACTATGATACTCCATTAATTCTTTTTTGTTTTTAGTTTCGCCGCAAACTTTCACATGTTGATTGGTATCAGCTCTATATTCTTTGTATGTTGCAGATAAATAATAAGGAGGAACCAACTAATGCTAAGGTAGGTCTACCATCTGACTTCTACTCAGCAACTCTCCCAATACTAACAATAAATGCTACTGAAGTTGTCTTATCCTTGCTTCTATATGAACAATTCTAAAAGTCAATATCATATTTAGGACAGCCAGTGGCTGTAGAGATAACAACTTCTGAGTTTAAACCTGAAAGTCACATCATTGAATGTTGAAATTTGAAATTATCTTTAAATAAATATGAAATTTCCACAATGGAGGGAGGTGACAACTCCAACATGAACCATGTTGGAAGAGTTGAGGCTTCTTTCATATGTCTATTAAGCATATTTATCCATGTGAGGTGCCTTAGCTATACTATTAAACCACTACTGTCTCACCATTCAATATTTGCAAAGAATACTGGTCATCTTATTTCATGAAGATTGATGTGCTGTTTGTCTTTGTAAACCTAGTGGCAGCCAAGATAAACTCATTTGAATATTGGCTATTATGACCTCCATTCAGCATTGAGACCTGTTAAGTTCCTATGGCTATGCCTGTTCTAAGTCTATACTTGTAACTTGTGTACATAGGTAAGCTACTAACATCAAATAGCCCAGTAATCTTATTGAGCCAACACTAACTGTCATTCTATAAATAACTCTTGTGCACAGTGATGAATAAGTAAGTCAGGGTCATGCCCACAAAAAACAATGCAATGCATTGCAAGTCCTATGGCTATCTCTGTAGCACAGTTTTATATTAACTGCTTGAGAGCTTCCAAAATTCCCAGCATAGGCTGAATGAAGGTGAAATCAGCCAATATTAAAATAGGGTTTTCTTGGCAGCTGCTAGGTTTACAAAGACAAACAACACATCAATCTTACTGAAAAAGGATGAACAAGATTATTTGAAAATATTGAATGGTGCGACAGTAGTGGTTTAACTACTATCACTGGCTTACCCTGTAGGTGAACCCCCAAACCAACTTATGTAAATGTAAAAATACCCGTTACAACTACGTTATGTTGTCCTAAGTCCATCAATAGAGCGGCTGAGCGGCGTGTTTTTCACTTGCATTCCGTTAATTGAGATTATGTTCTCGGCAACAAACGATATACAGTATGAAGAATAATCTATTGTACTACCATATCCATTGATTGTTCCATTATTGATTCTTCTACTTGTTAGCCCTTGTTTGTATGAAAAGTATAAATAAGTAAAGTAGGGCCACGGTCTCAGCGAAAGGTAGAGAGCTTATACCTGTGTAAACTTGTCTATGTGTTTACATTATACCACTTATCTGTGTCCTACAGGTTACTGATGAGAAGGTGGTGTTACGCTTGGAGTATCAATCAGTAGACTTAGAGATTGGGGGAAAGGTAAGTATCCGCCTGACATGAAGGCATTACACAAATATCATACAGTAATGTGGACATAAAACAGCAGCATGTATTGCCTTAGAATCCTACATTATAACCCCCAGTAGATTATGAATAGACATATGAATGTTTGCATACTGCCTCAAAGTATAGTAAAGTACATCACTATAAGATTTACTTGGAGAGGTTAATGCAGCCTGTGTTCCAAGGAATGTGAGATGATATCCTAACATGCAGATATGTAGTATTATAATAGGGAGTGCCATGTTGTAGAAGTGTGAGTTTAGATATCTAGAGGTGAACAAACACCTGGTAGATGGCAGCAAGCCCAATGTGCTCTTACTTCATGGAGCTGCCTTCAGCGCTGCCACCTGGAACAAAGACACCGGAACTATGGCTAAACTGAGAGACTGGGGCTATCGGGCAATAGCTGTGACTCTAGATCGAAGCTGTGAGTAAACCCTTCCACCCCCCCCCCCCCCACTAACGTAATGTATTTGTATAACATGACCTCAGTCCAGAGACAAGCTACACTGTGCTTATCGTAACGGTTTCCACTTTCTCATCTGATCATCAGCCCCGACGTTATTATCTCATGGCATGTTTACAGGCCCTAAGGATGACGTCGTGCACCAACTGGTTGAAGTGTTAAAGCTGAGAAAAGTTATTCTAGTTAGTCCTTCATTTTCTGGAGGCTACTCTATCCCATACGTAACCAAGGAGGGTAACCAGGCTGCTATTGCTGCATACATACCTATAGCTCCTGTCATCCCGTCAGCATACACTGCTCAGGACTTTGCTAAACTTGATAAGGTAGGGCGTCCCTAACTACCCTTCTCTACTTCTATATCAATGGTTACTAGTTTCTCGAATACAGTGTGCCATTCTACAATTGCTGCCAACATACCCATAGCTACTGTCACCCCTTCAACACGCACTGTTAGGAGTATTTAGTTTTCATTCGTAGCAGAGAGAGAGAGAGAGAGAGAGAGAGAGAGAGAGAGAGAGAGAGAGAGAGAGAGAGAGAGAGAGAGAGAGAGAGAGAGAGAGAGAGAGAGAGAGAGAGAGAGAGAGAGAGAGAGAGAGAGAGAGAGAGAGAGAGAGAGAGAGAGAGAGAGAGAGAGAGAGAGAGAGAGAGAGATCTCAACTAAGAACCACATGTTCATAAGAACAAGGATTTAATGATGCATAATGTAGTGAGAAGATACCATATTGTATTAAATCAACCGGTGCAGTAACGTAGAGTATTCCATCAATTCTCGTCAATTCCCCTGAAGACTTCAACAAGACGTGGCAATAAGAGAGATCTGCGAGACTTACCACACAGTCTCGTCTTTCTTTAAACTCCTGTTCTGATTGGTCAACTCAAACCATGTCCACCTGTATTAACATAATTGCTTCTGACTATGAACTTGAGTAATAAGTTCAGCGCTATAGTTCCATGTATGTTCTGTACAATACATCTAATCTACCTCTACATGTACGTTTATAGTAGGACTCCAGCTATAATATTTTGTCATGACGTCACACACGACGTCACACATCCTTCCACCTTCTATGTAGACAAGACATACATGTACGTATACATGTATATCCTGTTTTAGTTGAAGACGCTGGCAGTTCAAGGGGAAAATGACCGGGGCCTTGGCACATCAAGTTACAATTTGCTGCAGAATATACCTAACCACCAGAGGGCAGTTATACCTGATGCTGGTCACGCTTGCTATGTCGACCAACCTCTGGTCTGGCACAGCGAACTTAAGAAGTTTCTAGACTCTCTGTAGACATGCCGAGAATGTCTGCCACACACTGTAATTTCACCTATCCATTGCTAGCTCTACTACCTGTGATGACTACTAGCCTCCATTCCTGTTATGACTATTAGTACCAATACCTTTGATGTCTATTAGTCCCAGTTCCTGTGATAATTGTTAGCCTCAATTCCTGCAATACCTAATAGACTCCATTCCTGTGATAACTAATAGACTCCATTCCTGTGATAACTAATGAATGGCCTCAGTTCCTGTGATAACTAATGAATGGCCTCAGTTCCTGTGATAACCATACCTGTATTTGTAGAAACTATATTTGGCACAATTGGCTCACTCATCAATGAAGTATTAAATATATTTATTAATAATTGCAATATACTAGTATCAGTACTCTATATAAGCTTCCCATGATATGTATGAACTAAAATATCTTGATATAATGTACTAATAAGCTAAGAAGTTATTTTATCTCTCGTTTACACATGCAAGTATTCCAATGCAATCTCATTGTTTTCTCAGAATTACTTTATTTTTATTTTATCCTACCTCCTAAGCAGAATTAATAAATGAAACTCTGTAAACTATATCTCCTGCTGCTCGTTGCTTTGTTTTACCGGTAGCTGTATGGTATTAGAAACTTGATGTGGGGGGGGGGGGGGGGGGCGCCGTCAGAAAAATGTGGCTCGGGTAATTCAATAGCTGCATTGTACATTATGTATATGTACATGTAGTTGTTGATCGTAATGTGAAGTTATCCTCTCAATCATAGCTCATCAGGAGAAGACAACTTCTTATTATGATCAGCAGCTCATGAATAGAGGAAGAAAACTCTCTCCATATTGCATCATCTTAGCCAGTAAACGTAGGAAATGATAATATAGTTTATTCAGCAGTTAATGATGATGATACAAGATTCTAATCTATACATCATATTGAAACATGTTTGTGTAGGTGAATAGTACTAGACCCATTCCGTTCATTTCATTCCCTTAATATTTGGAGAACTTTCCAGTAACTATGATAACTTGATATGAAAATGAGCTCAGGTACTATATCATTATATTATATCATATTGATAGGGGAAATATGTAACTCAGCACACGTGATTTAAATCATGATATGGTATTTGAATTGAGAGACAACTTCATGTAGTTTTTACTTACACTAACCATTTAAAAGACCAAAAGAGTAAAACTAATGGAACAAATATGGGACATCTAAAAATATAAATCACCAGTACAGTTAAAACTAAAATGCATATCACTGTTAAAATGTATATAAGGTTGCATTCACATTTGCTAACTAAAATCATTTACAAGACTGACCAAAATTTGTTTACAATGAAATAATGTAATGCTAAAATAAAAGTCTAGTGACTGATCACTACTGAGCAATGTAATAGATCACACCATGTGGGTTGATAAGTCTGATATTGAAAGGGGACACGTTGCTTATTCCAACATGGGAAAGATAAACACAGTGGGGACAGAATACTCTTACAAAGTAACAGAATAAAAGCAGTTGTAGTGTCTCAGTTTGGTGTTACATAGTCACATGTGTGGCACTACAGCTGTAGTCCTGCATCATTAATATCCCTTATTGGCCTACACTAGGGGTTGCATTGAAATACGGATATACACATGAAAACTGAAGTATATACACAGTCATGTATACATAAGGCTATCTACTCAGATTTGATGATTCCAGCATCTTTGGCCATACCGTAGAAGATACTACGCTCATCGGCCATCAGCTTCTCTGGGGTGTCAAACTCTGCCACATTACCCTTGTCCAGTACCAGGATCCTACGGGGAAGACAATCACAAGAATAATATTAACTCACACTCAGGATGTTGCAGAACTATTAATATAATGATGTGATACGACTCAAAACACTGCTTTGTTTTGCTCTGAGAATATTGCTAGTTTTCAGCATCTGGAACAAATATCAGTGTGATAGTGTACAGGTATGTACGTCCATGAGCAAGTTGTGTCTGTATGGCTAAATCCCATGATCTGCCAGCATATGCGTTGGCACAGTTCCACATACTCACTACATCTGTGTCACCTCCACAGACAATGCCTTGCTTGGTCTATTAGCTAGTCATTCTGTCTCGATTTGTTTAGAACTTTAAATCTACGCATGCAAGCGAACATAGATTCAGCTATTGACTCTAGTTTAAATACTGGAATCCAAAGAAAGTGTTCCTAGTTAATCTTAACTCGCACCATATGAGGGAGGAAATTAGCCTAACCAACCTATTGCTATCAATGATAGTGTTTAGCCTGTGAGCTATGGTGAGGATGGTGCAGTCAGCAAAGGCTGTACGGATAGTCTTCTGTATGAGATCATCAGTCTCAAGGTCCACAGCCGCAGTGGCCTCGTCCAGTACTAGGATCTTAGTCTTTCTGAGGAGAGCTCTGGCTAGACAAATGAGTTGCCTCTGGCCGACACTACAAGTACAGCATCATCAGATTTATGTCCCACACCAACTCAAATCCAGTATGTCATGTATGAACACTACATGGGAATATCTGTTGGTTCAGACATAGAGAGATGCGATCAGCATGTAACAGTAAACTAAGTGCCCTTCCCAACACAAACATCTGATATCTCGGTTGGGAACTTGACAGACACCCCCACATTATGATCTGAACTAAGGTGACAATACGGATAGTATTTAAGCAGAAGAGAACATCCACATGGATCAGTTACTAACGCAGCTGAAAGGTGCTCTTTGCAAAGGGAGGTTATAAACTGTTGTCACGCACCTCAGGTTCTGTCCTCCTTCCCCACACTCATGACTCAGTTTCTCATCCTGACTCTCCACGTAGTCCTTGAGGTAAGACTGCTCAAGCACCTGCCATATCCTGTCATCAGAGTAGTTGGAGAATGGGTCCAGATTCTCCCTGATGGTGCCAGAGAAGAGCACAGGGTCCTAAAAGTTATCACAATACCGCAATGTACCACATAGTTTGCATAGATTTACTGTAACACCTCAAATGTATGACACAGTATAGACGCACAGTGGCACTTCAAATGTATGTATACCACAGTTTGTATCAACATACAGTAACACCTCAAACGTACCACACAGTTTGTCTAGATGTACTGTACTTCAAATATACCACACAGCTAGTATAGACATGATGTCACCACCTAATCTCATACAACAATTCCTTGTATCAAATGTACCGGCGGCCTACACACCTGAGGGAGAATGGTGACTTTGTTCCTGAGTTGGTGTAGACCAATCTCACCCACATTAATCCCGTCTATATGGATGGATCCGGTGGCAGCCTCGATCAACCGGAACAGAGCAACTGTCATAGAGGATTTGCCTGCCCCTGTCCTGCCCACTATTCCAATCTGTCAGTTAGACAAGGAGACACGTATAGAGCATGTGACAGATACTCAAATCTCTATACCAAAGTAGAAATCCAATGAGAGTGTAGTAGCACATAGCACATAGTAGTGTGATAGAATGGGTTGAGTATTTACCTTCTCTTGAGGTTCAATGGAGACATCTATGCCTCTGAGAACTAGGTCAAGCTCTGGTCTATATCTTGCAGCGTAGTTCTTAAACTCGATGGCTCCGTTAGACGGCCATGCACTGCACATACAAACAATACAAGCATAATATATACATGTACATGCACACTGTACTATATACTATTATGCACTGTATATATACATATAAATTCTGGTAGATAAAACTATTATCACACTCAAACATAAACTAATGATCAAGTTATATTCTGATGTCTCTAGCAAATTGGACTCTCTCATTCCACACGTATCAGATACCATGAGAGAGAGGGCGGTCTTGTGAGAGGGCGGGTTTGTGAGAAGGCGCATCACATAAAGGGAGTAAGTGGATCATAAATAACAGGGACCTGTAAGAGAAATGCATACCGTGGGGGTGGATTGCGGTCATTGCTCCACTCAGCTTCCAAAGGCACCTCACTATACTCCTTGATCCTCTCAATAGACACAATGTTAGACTCCAAGTCAGAGATGTTACGGATAAGGAAGTTCAAACTCTGTGTTGACTGTAGAATAGACATCAACAACACATGTTCATGTACATGTATATACTCTCTTATAGCAGTTACCACGATTGTGTGCATATCATGCATGTATAATATAAAGGTGATGTTTGTTTAAGTGAAAGCAATTTTCACACATATTTGGTAACTATTCAGTTATCATCATCAGAAAAATGCAGTTATTAAAATATAAAGGAACCACCACACAAAAATATTTAGTATTACTTTTTACTGTTAAACTACTCACCCAGACAAACATCTATAAGCCACAAAATTCAGAATAAAATCACCAGTGCTTACAGAGAGAGCGTATGATAATGTAGCCAATCGCCCATACTTACAGAGAGAGCGTATGATAATGTAGCCAATCGCCCATACTTACAGAGAGAGCGTATGATATAGCCAATCCAACAAGACTTCCATTGATGTGTGACTCTAAGTACGGTACAGTCGTAGACAGCACACAGAATATAGCAGTTAGGAAGACTATGAATGATGCCATGATCTCTAATCTTATGGCTAACCATCTGTAATATATTATAACCAATGAGCTCTACAGCATAGTTACTGTTTCTATTTGTAGCCTAATTGACAAAGTATAACCAGTTATCAAGTTGTACATGAATCGTCACACATTCTAGACCAAGAATACTCTCTCCAATCCTGGCCTCAGTCACAAGTGGGGTTTAGCTGGGAACACACTGGTTGGACTGCTGTTGTGACCAGCCTCTTCGCTGAACCAAAATCAATTCTATGAATCTATGTTGGCCACAACCTTGAAGAGCCATGTGAGGGTGATGGACAGTGCTCAATGGTCGACGACCATTGAGCACTTTATCTTTATTTAAAGATTAAGATCATTTATTTACTGAATGATGACCTGTACAAGGTCATTGCGCTCTCCACTGACCATAGCCTGTGCTCCCTCACCTGTTAGCTGCCCAACCAGCAAAAAAATAGACTATGTTCTCCTCAACCATATCCTCCGACTGCTTCATGAATCTCTTCTGATCAGCGTAAGCTCTGATAGTCTGAGCTCCAGTAATAGTCTCACTGAAGTGAGTGTAGATGGGTGAACGAGTCACCGATTCCAACCTTTTCAGTTGCCTAGTAGTTGGTATGAAGAACCTCTGCAATATGTCAAACCCTTGCATGTGGGGCTCAATGAGGGAACAATATGAAAACTCATGCATATGGGAGCAAAAAGAACATATCTAGCAACAACGCCGTCTATTGGGTAAGTACATGTAACTAATCCAAATTCATTTATTTTTCTCTTAATCCAATTATTTACTAACTTTGATTGGGATTAGACTCTTGATCATGAGGAAGGAAAATAACATACAATAGATCAATAATTTACATTGTCTGATCAAACAGGGACAGGGACAGCCTCCCAAAGAATACGCCTAGTACAATGAGAGATGGACATACATCATACATAATGTCCACCTATCATTGTACGCATCAGTGTATTCAAATGTGAAACAATTACAAGATGCAACAAGAATAAAATTAATAAAATTTGAAAATCCACTAATATTGGTAATAGTGAATAGTTAACTACGCTGTACATTCCACATTCCAGACAACATGCTAATTGTGCATACAACAGCTATGACAGTTTAGGATTTCAAATACTGACCGAAGACGATGACAGACCAAATCAATGGGATGAATTGATAGACAACACTGATAACCCAATAGATATTTTGAATTTGCGACTGTTCGAAACAGGACAGTCCAACACTGGACAGTTTGGAACCCCTAAACCCAAACACCTGATTTCAACTAATTTTTATTTTTATTATTATTAAATTAATTAATTAAAATTAATGATCTGTAAGTTGTGTTCTTCTAAATGAAATCTAAATAGTTTCGAACCGCCCTGTTCCGAACTGTCTTTTTCGAAATGTCCCTTTACCAGATATTTTCTACCTTTTGATTTTCATACATTTTTAACCTCAAAACTTTCTGAATGCATATAGAAATATAATTATATTAGTCTATGTTGTAATTAGAGTGAGTACTGGTGGAGGCTTGATCATTATGACTGAGAGATGAAATCGGCTGGTACAGCAGCCAGAAAAGAGTTCGAGATCCGAAACTGCCAATGGTGAACGAGCGAGAATATCATTCATGGCCAAGTGCTAGGACGTTCCAACCTTTAAACTGATACTTCTGGATGGTATTAAGATAAGAATATACGGACAACTGCACAATCTATAACTAATGACCCACGATGGTGGGACACACCAGGTGCTTGACTCATGATCAGTTACTTGTATGGCAGATGATCATAGAAGGAAATGAATTTATTCACCGATGAAACATTCTCAGATCAATTACAGCGAGGAAATATGAACCAGGAAAGGATATTTGTGGGATCCAGTCCCATCAATAGAGGCGGCAAAAATGTACGAAAGAAGAATGATCTGAAAGCAAATGAATCTAAAATACTGCTTGGTCACTGTACGGACCACTAAACAACTTCAGATAACAAGTTGAAATATAAAATTAGCATTAGCTAGTAGCTACGCTGAGTAAAACATTAGGCATATTCGAATATTGCACGCGCAAGCTTTATAAATAGCAATCTGCAGCCTCATATGAACCAGTACAGTTTCCGAATATGCCTATTAATCAAATGATTGCAAAACTGCTTCCCAATTAAAATCCCAACGAGAGGAATCATTGCTGACAAGGGAGACTTGGTGAAGCGCTAAATCAGCATCAAGAGCAGGTACCTGAAAGGCTATTAGAAGACAGATTAAGACAATCACAGCGATAATGAAGATTGGCAGCGAATAGACGATAATGGAGAGAGCGTTAACAACATTGAAAAACTGCTTCCAAGTCATGAGCAATCTGAAGGCCAGCAGGTTATCTAGTAAAGAGAGAAAATAAACCATGTTAGTAGAGTACTAGTAGACTATGACTGGTACTGTTAGTAGAGCACTAGTATTGTTAGTAAAGGACTACTAGTCTATACTAGTGTTAGTAAAGGACTACTACTAGTCTATACTAGTGTTAGTGAAGGACTACTACTAGTCTATACTAGTGTTAGTAAAGGACTACTACTAGTCTATACTAGTGTTAGTAAAGGACTACTACTAGTCTATACTAGTGTTAGTAAAGGACTACTACTAGTCCATACTAGTGTTAGTAAAGGACTACTACTAGTCTATACTAGTGTTAGTAAAGGACTACTACTAGTCTATACTAGTGTTAGTAAAGGACTACTACTAGTCTATACTAGTGTTAGTAAAGGACTACTACTAGTCTATACTAGTGTTAGTAAAGGACTACTACTAGTCTATACTAGTGTTAGTAAAGGACTACTACTAGTCTATACTAGTGTTAGTAAAGGACTACTACTAGTCTATACTAGTGTTAGTAAAGGACTACTACTAGTCTATACTAGTGTTAGTAAAGGACTACTACTAGTCTATACTAGTGTTAGTAAAGGACTACTACTAGTCTATACTAGTGTTAGTAAAGGACTACTACTAGTCTATACTAGTGTTAGTAAAGGACTACTACTAGTCTATACTAGTGTTAGTAAAGGACTACTACTAGTCTATACTAGTGTTAGTAAAGGACTACTACTAGTCTATACTAGTGTTAGTAAAGGACTACTACTAGTCTATACTAGTGTTAGTAAAGGACTAATAGTCTATACTAGTGCTAGTAAAGGACTACTAGTAAACTATACTAGTGCTAGTAAAGGACTACTAGTAAACTATACTAGTGTTAGTAAAGGACTAATAGTCTATACTAGTGTTAGTAAAGGACTACTACTAGTCTATACTAGTGTTAGTAAAGGACTACTAATAGTCTATACTAGTGTTAGTAAAGGACTACTAGTAAACTATACTAGTGCTAGCTAGTACAGTACCAGTAAGCTACACGTCTAGTACTTTCAGGAGAACATGAGTAGACTAACATGCTTATACTTATACTGGTAGCTGTACTGGCATAGTAAGTACTAATATTGAATACTGTTATTATTTGCTGCCCTTCTGGTAGCATTTCACTTCTAACTTGTTACCATGAATGATGGTGAAACCTTTCCAGATACATGCAGATTGACAACCGGCCAGGAGAACAGAATAGAAATAAGCAGTAATATAAAATACTCAACTTTAAACCCAATAGCTACAAACAAAGGCAGCAGAACATCCCAGCTCAACATTTCCCATGCTCTGAGATAGAATTACTCAAATAGCAAGAAATACTACAGAGTTGTTAGTATTAGGACCTGTGCTGCAGACGTGTAGTATAGCAAAGCAAACTTGTTAAGTAGTAGAATAGATGAATGGGGTAATTCACATAAAGCTCAACAGAAAGAGTGAGTGAAGTGATGTAACATCGACGTGCGTGTTTGTGAGCAGGTAGTGTGAGGATTGAACACGCCATGCATTTTACCTGCATGAAATAATACAGAACCAGCAGTGGCAACACAACGACCAAGAACATGGGCACACCATAGCAGATGACAACAATGGTGCCGATCACGCTGACGGTGTTACGTGACAGCGACAGCATTGTGTAACCCAACACGTTGTCTGAAACGTAAAAGTACTACTATTATGGCACCACACCAAGAATTTACCTGAATAAAATAGTACAATATGCCGATGGGTACTACGATGATGAGAAATATGGGCGTACTGTAGCCAATTACCACAACTGTACCGATAACCATCATGGAGTTACTGCATAATGATAGTACAGTGAAACCCAGAACGTTATCTAAAAGCAATAAGTGCATTAGGCAATAAAACAACACAGCAATAGTGACAAGCGTTAACACACGATCACCAATTTTACCTGCATAAAAAAGTATAATATAAGGATTGGGAGTATAACGGCTAGAAATATGGGCGTGCTGTAGGTAATGACTACAAGCGTGCCGCTAACGGTCATAGTATTGCTCACTAACGACAGAATGTTGAAGCCGAGTACGTTATCTGTAAAGAGAATTAACATTGAGAGGTGAACTTTGTATTTCTCTTTCGATCAGGTCCAACAGAGGTTTCAGCGAATTCTGTAAATATCTAAATTATAGTATTTCTGAAGTCAGCAAAGATCTTGTGATTAAAAGTAGAGAAATCTACCTACAGTAGTCTACCATTACAGGGAACGCAACTCTTAATAATACTATCCGTGGCGCCAAACACAATTGTTTAACGTGGCTGCCCAATAGCAGGGCTAGTCGAGGGGCTACCACGGCTCCTAGAGCTGGATATTATTATAGTTCAATATGGCACAGAGGGAAAACCTTCTTTGGGACGAAAACCTCCAGGTCGTTGGCGGGAGTCGAACCCACGTCCTTGCAGATAACTTGCGTCATTGCTGCAAGACCAGAGTGACTAGCGCTAAACCACTCAGCCACCAACACCGTAGTGTGTGGTGGCCATCTTGAGCTTGTACGTGGTAGAGCTCAAATACATGTAGATATACATTGTAGATGATAACAACCACAACTAATGCATTCAGGACAATAAATTATCGTCAAGGTCAAAGTAAGGTCATGGTCGCTAGAAATAGAAGAGGGGAGTAGATTGACCTACCCAGAACGTCCATATCCTTGGAGAATCTGTTGAGAATCTGACCGAGTGGTTTGGTGTCGAAGAAGAGCATCTGTGCCTTCATCAGTTTAGTGAGCAGCGTCTTGTGGAGGATAGTAGACGCGCTGACTGAGCATTGGGCAAACGCGAAACACATTCCAAGAGTCAGCAGAGCTGCAGATGTAAAACCACACCCATTTATATACATATATGTATATTTTTTTAAATTCAATCCTAACACCAATGCCGGGATATTGCGAGATTTTAACTATAGCTGCTCCAGTGACCACCAATGACCTCTACAGGAATGGAAACTGGATTTTTCACATGAAAGTTCAGAGCTCTGAGCACTAGATACTTACATGTGTGTAAATGCATATATTACAGCATGGGTTTTTTTCGTAAATCTCACTTATAATACACGTACCTATTACAAGTCATGTAATATCATAATAAAACATTATTCCTATCTAATACAGACTGGAGTAAACACACACTGCAAGCAGTTATCATCAATTATGACGTTAAAGGCATGACTAACTCTGAACAATTCCCAGTCCGCCGTAGACGCCCAGGTAGATGTTTACAGCCTGCTCTTTCTCTGCATTAGTGTATTGATTGGTAGTGGCCGGGAGGAACTTGGGGTCGTTAGTCCACTGACTCAGCCAGATACTAGAGTATACGCTCACAGCAGAGTTAAGTAACATCTGACCAAATGTGAGAAAGACAAAGAAGTAGCCCATCGACTTGGCATACAGGAAGTACACGTCCTTTGATACCTGCAATTAGAACTGGTTGGATTGAGCAACAGGTATACTTCCATTATGGATATAATGGCACTGCATTACATAATTAATCCTAGAGACTGACACCCATGGTCCCTCCCACTGTAGATGTGTAGCGGGCACCTGTTGGTACATAGTGGGCACATGTTGCTACATAGTGGGCACCTGGTAGATGTAGTAGTGGGCACCTGGTAGATGTATATTGGGCACCTGGTAGATGCATAGTGGGCACCTGTAGATGTATAGTGGGCACCTGTAGATGCATATAGTGGGCACTTGTTGGTGTCTAGTGGGCACCTGTCGGTGTATAGTGGGCACCTGTAGATGTATAGTGGGCACCTGTCAGTGTATAGTGGGCACCTGTCAGTGTATAGTGGGCTATCACTTCGTAGGTGCTACATGAGTACCGAGTGACATTCTAACTACATCGCTATACCTATCATCAAGTGAACTAGTAACTCAATTGATTGGAATGAATATCCTTCTTACATTTCCTGTTTCTACAGCCTCCTTCACTTCCTGTGCCTGATTTGGTTTCTTCTTCTCTGGAGGAGTACAGACCTCTGTCTCACTCAGTCTAGATTTCTGTCTTGTCAGCTGTCTCTGGAGCCTGTGATCAGAGGTGGCAATGAGTATTAACAGTTCACAATCCTGGGAATTTCAGAGCAAAAGCTTGGTAAGAAAGGAACACAACTCCCAACACAAATGATACCAGCATGCAGGATCCTGGTCCTGTATGAGATGGGTGAGTACAGGCTAGAACCACCAGATTGGTTACTACTGTCTTTCCAACACAACTGCTGCCACATGTCTAGTAATACAACTAGCCATATCTGACCATACTTACGTACTGAATTCTGTGACGGCGACTGAATAGGTGATATGACCTTTTGTAGTGTGGTAAATGTTAGTCATTATGAGGTAGACACTACTTATGTAAGTACTCTAATTATGCAAGTACTCTAATTATGTGATAGGAATATACAGTAGGTAAAGGTATATTATTGATTTTACAATGGATAGCAAGAGATAGGGGAGGGCTATGTCCGTGACGGACTCTAGATTCCATTGGGTGTAGAACTTATGCTAAGATAAGTGCAGTGATGTACATTATATGACGTGATGCTAGTCTTAAATGTAACTATACGAATGCAAGGAGTGTAGGAGGTGTACGACTTGTTCACCCTTAGTAACACAGTCTATGACCTACATGTATACTCTATATTATATACCATGTACATACATTTGCATACAAGTAATAGTTATAGAAGGTCTAGTACTTTATATACATGTTTAACTATTATATAAGCAATGACCTTTGCAAGATGACCCCCACTGGTAGAGGGATGACAACTCCAATTTCACTCCATTAATAGCCAATAGCCTTGATACAAGAAGATAGTAACTTGGTAACATAGACAGATGTAATCTGCAGCCACTTAGTAACATAGTACATGTACATGTAAATACAGATTACACCTGTAGCTACTTAGTAACAGAGTGTATACAGATGTAATCTGTAGCTACTTTCTAACATAGTAAATATCCCTACAGACATACACCTGTGGCTAGAATGAGTGATCTACATGTTAGTAATTGGTTATCTGTGGGCTAGACGTGCATGTAGATAATACTTCATAAATTTACCCGTTGGATCCAATATCAGTAGTTGGACTAGGTCTATAGTAAAATCAATTAAGATGTTACTCACATCAAATACAGTAAGTGGAGGAGTGTAAATGAAAACAATGGTTATTGTGGTCCACGCTAACTACTGCACAACAAGAACAACGTAACCGCAGCAGCTTTACCTAATCCTACAGTGAGATCATTGTCTAATATTATATTCACTGCAGGATATACATTATACATGTTGTATATAAAACAGTAGTTAGTAGTTAGTTCACACAAGATGGAAGAGACTCAGATCACTGACAAATCTAAGCCATCAAAAGTCTAGAATTAAAACAAAAACTTATTTAGCTTTACAGTTATTCCAAATCTAGCATTATTTTCATTTAGGAAATTCAACCTCTCGTATCTGACATATGAGAGGTCAAGGTTAGAATAAACAACATAGAATAAACAACATAGCGAGCAGTGTAGGAGCAGTGTAGGAGTAGTGTAGGAGCAGTGTAGCAGAAAAATATTCTTGCCAGTCTGAATGGAACTGTGTAATACATGGCTGTGTGGTATGCAGTGAGTATGCATGACACAATGTAAGAGCATGCAATAATACCGTTGAACGGGTTACGACATTTCAACTCCTCTAAATAAATCTATACTGAAAATCAACATTCGCGAATAAAATTCCATATCTCAGAAAATTATTAGCTAAAGTTCATTTATTACAAATTTTCATGTTATATTCGTACAGGGCGACTAGGATTACACGAAATAATTGGAGTCTATTACAATATTTTTAAAATGAAATTTATAGCCAAGTTGTACGAATCATCCCGTTTACGGCTCATAAACATTGTACTTATTTAATAGTCAATTAAATATGTCGTAACCCTTTTAACGAGATCACTGATGAGAGTTAAATCATAATTGACTAGTAAAAGAGTTGATCATTAGTATTATACTCACACTTTCTCCTTCCTGTAACAACAAACTCACAGTGATTAGGAAGAGTAGGTAGTTTAACTGACAAACAGGGAGTAGTGAAGATATCAGTTGGAGAGTGACTAGGGGAGCTAATGTGCAGGAATTATGGGAAGGACAACACAACATAACCTTATTAACCAAGTACCGACATATGAATAGCCAATCCCAGTTTATTATAAATGAATTGACCCACTGATTAGGAGGGTTATTCACCACCCACCCGCAATAAGTTTACAAATAATCATTGGAACTAAGTCCATCACCAGAGTTATACATGCAGACATATACACATATAACGTAACGCATATACTCACTTCCTTTCCTGTACGAGTTCCACAAGCTGATCTTCTCCCTCCTCCACGACAGAACCGAGTCTCTGGAGGATTGCCTTCTGCACCTCAACAATTGACTCATCAGCTTGTTCATCCGAGTCACCCAGACCTTCATCACCTACACATGCAGAGTAACAGTCATTATCAATGGGAGTATCGACCAATAGACAGCAGCCAGGCTATCATTTCATAACCATAGTGTTCTCATGTTTCATAGCATCTGCCTCAGCTGACATATTATCAATACCAACTGGCACCCTCAACCAGACTCCCTTTAATTTGAATTAGAAACATTAAACAAAGGCCAAAGAACAACTATCTAGTTGGCAATTTTGATTCACTAAGTAGTATGCTAGAAAATCATAGTCCAACAAATTAACAAAAATATTAATAAGCAAGTTTCACTCATGGCGAACATCTGTCAAATATTCGGCCGGCATTTGTCATTAAGTGCTCGCATTAGAAATCCAAAATAACAAGGTATAGTTAAGCATGAATATTTCAATGGCATAACTCATTCATACATTACCACCTTTACCTGCATATATGAAATATATACATGTATGTCAACGTTGAATATCACTACATTAGGCACACAGTGAACATTAAAACTACGGTGGTACATGCATACATCCATGTAGATAGATCAGATAGCCTACCAACTGCTAAACATGATGGTCACATACAATTGGGTGATTAACTAAAATACGTTACCAGAATTACTATTGCCTATAAGATAATAAACCAATCAAAACACTTGCAACAAAATACAAG
Source organism: Bugulina stolonifera (assembly GCA_935421135.1). Classification (NCBI taxonomy): domain Eukaryota; kingdom Metazoa; phylum Bryozoa; class Gymnolaemata; order Cheilostomatida; family Bugulidae; genus Bugulina; species Bugulina stolonifera. Next base: position 14,977,635 of record OW285196.1, read on the forward strand.
AGGAATAGAAAGCTTGACAGAAAACAGATATAAGCACACAAATCATGCTGGTAGTTTCAATATCTGTGTATAGATGGACGGCTACCTACTACATTGTATAATACCTCGTGTTGAAAATTGCACGTCAGAGCTCAACACTACACAGAACCTCACATTGTAGCCAATCATGTGAGACTGTGGGGTTATAGTCGATAACATGTGAAAGATAATATCAACACAACTGTAACCCCAGAAACAAGTATAACATTGTCACACCACACAAGTATAAGTACAACATCGTCACACCACACAGGTATAAGTACAACATTGCCACACCACCCAGTTATAAGTATAACATTGTCACACCACACTAATGTGACATACTTGACAGGAAGAAGGTTTTGAGGAACTCTGCAAAAGGTCCATCATGACTCAGTAGCTCATCATAAGTTCCCGTCTCTGATATCTTCCCTTGGCTGATCACAGATATGTTATTTGCCATTGGCAACCAATGGACCCCATGAGTTACCAGTACTCTAGTCTTATCCTACAAGCAAAGGTAGGGTGGTTACATGGTAGCTCTATCTGACTCATGTTACGTTGAGTCAGCTACCACAGAAAATAAGCTAAATTTACCGCAATAACAAAACGCTATGTAGCAGCAAGAGTAACATATCACCACTATCAGGACTCCTGTATCCGGGGATAGTTTCAGGCTGATATATTATGTTTGACTGATGATAGCAGAGCTGCAAAGTGATTGGTTCATATTGGACAACGAATATGGAGGACATCTTGAACTTTTACTTGAGCCTAGACAACTCAATCGTCGATAGTTTGAGTTGTCGTCCGTCCCATCCAAGTTCAATCCCTTACCTTTAGCAGACCTTCGGGCCCGATCACATGATCAAAGATATGTTTGCCGACATGAGCGTCGACAGCGCTGAGAGGGTCATCCAAAAGATAAAGATCAGCCTCAGAGTAACAAGCACGGGCCAAACTAACTCTCTGTTTCTGTCCTCCTGATAGGTTGATTCCCTGTAAACATGAGTACATGGTGAACACATGGTGATTGCAATTAATAGCGCTAGGAGTTTATTACTTTCACTCACCAAAAGCGAGAGCTGTGATGAAATACTACGAAATGACATGATTGTAAGCCGTTCTATGATATTATGTATATGTACATGTATATGGATGTAACCGTATGTACATGAATAATCACCTTTTCACCAATCAGAGTGAGGTCCCCATTGTCTAGGACTTCAAAGTCGGGACGGAGAGATACTGCCTCAACAATCCTTTCATATTTCTCACAATCATACTCTTTACCAAAGAGGATATTATCCCTGACTGTGGCATTCTGTATCCATGCTTGTTGAGCGACATATGCCACCTCTCCCTGCAATATAAGCACATGCTGAGGGAACAGATGAATTAAAGTAGCTGGCCCACGCTATTCCCAGACTGTACTGACAATACCAAGTCATTAATTTATATAGCATGACCAAATGAAAGTGTGCAGGGCATCGACCAAACCACCCGTAGCAAACTAACCTTGTATGTAACCTCTCCGTTATGTTTATGCAGATCTCCGATGCAAGCAGCGAGAAGAGAAGATTTTCCACATCCTACAGGTCCGACGACAGCCGAAAAAGATCCTGTAGGAACCTTTAGGTTGATGTCCTCTAGAACAGGAGTGCTGGTGGGTAGCCAGGAGAACTTTCCATTGGTTATAGTAAGACTGTCCTCTGTAGAAACCAAGACACACAGTGTAACAATAAAGGCTTTATACAACATATTGTGTAGATTACCATAGCAAACTACCAACATAGCTAAGGACTTTATCAGGTCAATAATTTGACAACAAACATGCAATGTACTATTACAGTGCGGTAAATGAACCACAATATGTGAGTGAACTACGATGACTGCGTGAACCGCTACGAGTACTACAGAGATCCTCATGAAGAAATATATCGTAGGAGATTAGCTTTGTAACAGCTGACTTTATGTATGAAGTTATGAATATAAAGTGTCTGGTGTCCACTGTGCATTACACACACACTGGCAGCTAAGAATAGAACAGATGCAGATAATACTCTTTAGATGCTGTTGATACTGCTGTTCGGTTCATCATCCCGTTTCATGCCCATATGAGCAACAGGAGCTGGGCTTTGGACAGAAGAGCTCACCTTCCACGACCCACCGGTATACGAGCATGTAGCTGCTATACCACAAACACTATCTGAGTATGGAATATCATATTATATGACATATCCCACAGTTGTCTAGACTACCTACCGGCATCGTCATCTCTGTTGATGTTCTCATCAGCCAAGTCAGATGTCTTGAAGAACGCTACTATTCTCTTTACTGACACACTAGACTGCAATCACCATCAGACATAACAATACTTGTATTATAAACAACCACGTAACACATTATCATTGTGATAAATAAGTTGAAGTTGTCTTCTTATGACAGAAATACAGTTTAATTTAATTTAATGGTTTCAAATGAAAACAGTTGACATAGATTTCTGCCAGAACAACTAAAATTAGCGCATCCTGACAACTGCTAATTATACATGACAAAATTAATATATACATATCTCGCATACTAACAATTTATAGTCTGACTTACCATGACAACAAATGAGACCATCATGGGGAGGAGGTTGAGAGGCCCCCTAAGGATGTTGAAGAGTGACAGAGAGACAAAGGCTACATTAGGAGATAGAATATGGTCCGGACTCTGAGTTACATAAACAGCGAATGTTACCACGGTAACCTGGATAATATAGATGTACATGACTGCGGGTGTTACGTCAAAAAAACAAATAGCTAAACAAATACAGTGGTACGGATTAACACAATGTTATACATCTAACTCAACATATGACGCTGCTAATAATGATGAATAGGAAATGGTGACAAGCAGACCAACTTACAACGAATGGGAGAGCTCCAAATCCAAACACCTGTACAGCTCTGTAGTACCACGCAGTTCTAATTGTGTCCATTTCCTTCTGTCTGATGGCCGCCACTTTCTCCTCAAATGAAGGCTCCCAGGCGTATAGCTTAATAACCTGGATGTATAGACCGCAGTGAATATAAATATCAACAGGATACTTGATATGATGGGCATGTGCATAGTGAGTGGTATGATACAAGCCGCAATTTAAATTCTAATTTGATTTGTCCGTCACTCACCCTTATCCCACTCAGCACCTCATTCATCATCTTGATTCTCTCGTCTTTAAACTTCATCTGCTTGATCTGGAGGTTTCTCTGTTTGGCAGCGACTAGACCATTCAGCGGCATCATCACCAACATAATACCAAGACCAGCGAACAGACTTGCCCCTATCGTCTCGTATAGCTGCCACAGAGCAATAGCAATCTGCAGCGGAGCTGACCACATGATCCAGACATAGCTGTAGAACAGAGTTTGCGAGTCAGTAACAACCCAAACTCCACAGCTACTCAACTCTTTATACAAAATACTAACAATGGTTTGTGTAAACATGTCACATGTTTAAATACTGATAGTGTAGTGCAGCTGCTATTCTCTAGTTTACTACTACTGCAACTATTCCTACTAGTACTACCACTACAACTGCTACTACTACTACTGCAACTATCCCTACTAGTACTAGCACTACAACTGCTACTACTACTACTACTGCAACTATCCCTACTAGTACTACCACTACAACTGCTACTACTACTACTACTGCAATTATCCCTACTAGTACTACCACTACAACTGCTACTACTACTACTGCAACTATCCCTACTAGTACTACCACTACAACTGCTACTACTACTAGTGCAATTATCCCTACTAGTACTACCACTACAACTGCTGCTGCTACTACAACAACAACACTGGTATGACCCCTACTACTATCCCTGTGTTATGACCACCTTGCATGGCTGGACAACTCACCTAAACACATCTTGCACTCTTTGGGCATCCACTGCCATTAGATTGACAATCTCTCCAACTGTTGACTCTTTCTTAGCCTCAGAACTCATTCTCAGGGCCTGTTAGAAAGAAGGATGGGCGTTTAATGCAACAAAAGAGTATGAAGAATGTCGAATAAGTCGACGCCAAGTTAAAAGTCCAATATATTATAACTAGTTCCATTGTAAAATATTATTCTAGCTCACGGTGTGCTGTGCTGTGTCACACACAATTGGTTGAACCCCTCTTATAAAGCAATATTACAATACAGATAAATATGACATCCCAAGTTATTCAATGATGTAACATAAAACAGTAGAGTTTGGTTTCTGTTTAGAATACATGAGTAAAGGTAGAGAGCTATCTAGTAACAGCTAACTGATAACAGTTGCATGAGTAATGAGAGAGAGGGGTAACCCACCTTCTTGTAGATGACGGAGATGAGAGCAGCTCTAACGTGGAACCCAGCAACAACACAGAGATACCAGAGTTGCTGGAAGAGAGCAGTCTGCACCAGCTGACTGAGAAGCAGCCCAATACTGAACACATATCCTCGCCAGATGGGCTCCATCCCTTCGGCAGCGTGTGACTCACGCGAGGAAACAAAGGAGATAAGTTTACTACAAGAAGTGAGAGACCAATCATTGCTCAATTTCTAACTGAAATAAATAACTGAAACTTCACCGCCTGGCTTTTTCGTAACTATATCCAAACTTTGTTCAAAAAGAAAAGCTAAACAGACTTTTCAAATTTACTTAACACACTGGTTCATCATGCTTCTTAGTGAATATAAAATTATACGAGTATTCAGTAAGAAATATGTAGGATTCCTGACGTAACATAGCAAATACAGATAAGATATCATTACACATGAATGTAGGCCTATATCATTACCCCTTCAGTAGGCTTCAGATTAGTTTGCATAACAATAATACCACATAATATTACGTGTTAGCCCCAAAACTGCATGCATAGAGAAGGATAATGATGGGGAGAAGGAGTAGCCATCCTGAACTTACTTTTGTATCTGAGGGTCCACAAACTTGAGCCAATCCACAACAAACTTGCATAGGAAACCCTACAGAGACAGCGATAGTTACAGCTTACTCGGTACGACTGTGTTAGCAATGGGAATAGTACATTAATCACTATACCTCATGTCAAGGTCATGCACGGTCTGTTATGCCATTCCAAGCTCTAACTACTGTCTATCCAACATCTAGCCTACAGGTTTACTACACGTCACTGGTAGAAGGGCAGCTAGAACATACTAGAACACAACCATGTCTGTTAGTAGATTACTTACAATGGCCAGGATCCATCCATAGTGCTTGATGACAACCTTCATGAGAGATAAGGAAGGTTCCTTAACCTTAGGTCTTCTGTCAGGAGCTATAATAGCGGCAGTATCACTCTCGTCTCCTCCATCAGCATTTAAAGGAGGACAGTCTAAATCTTCCATTTGTTTCATACAGTTTTTCCTATAAACAAATTACATGTAACATGTAGGCCTATGTCATGGTCCTTGGGCTATGAATGTATATCAGGCCTTTAGGCTATGAATGCATGTTATGATCCTTAAGTTATGAACTACAATTGTTTAATCAAATACAAATTAATTGTTATAATTTCAACCTACTTTTGTCTCCATGTTTCAACAGCTTTCTTCCAGTCGGCTTCAAACGCCGGAACGTGATCTTTACTGCGATCCCGTGGTCCGAGCTCCCACATGTCCTCTTTCTCCAGGCCTTTCTTGTATCCTAGAACTACAGTAGGGGTGAGCCATTCGTAAGTGAGGTATGCTGGGAAGGAGCCAAGGAATTCTGGGCAGGTATCCTGTATCAAATAAGTTGAGAGAATACAACTGGGCAAGCAGTATTGAGAGATTATTTAAGAAGTATTTAGGAGTCACTTCCTCCTGCCACAGAGTAAATAGTTGAACAATTGATCGCTCTTTATGTTTGTATATTATACTATACAAATAAAACTTCAGCAATGTAAATATTAAACAATATCCATAGCAGTGAAAAAGTGACTATGAGTGATCATGCAAAATAGAATGCATAGCAGCCATGATGCTACACATTACACAAACTCTAGAGGTCAAGAAGCTGTCTGGACATCATCCAGGAGTCACACTGCCAGAACTAATTGTAGGTTAAAGTTGTCCTATATTAGCCCCCAAGTATTCCTTGAGTATTCCTTGAGTATTCCCTTAGTATTCCCTTAGTATTCCCTTAGTATTCCCTTAGTATTCCCTTACTTACCCTAAACTTTTCATACGTTTCTGCATTGGCATCAGATATACAGGAGAGGATAACTTCAACTAGCACCAACGTACAGTAGATCACTGCTACAGTAAACTCCGGAATGTTCTCAATACTTCCATTCTGAAATAAACAGTAGTAATAAGTAATAATTATTCAAATTGCAGTACAATCACGCTACCAGAGCACAATATCAGCTTACAAAAGAGGATAACTCCTTATGCTAATTGTATGTCTGATAGAACAGTAAAATTGTTCTGCATTTTAACTTGATTCTTTCAATTTAAAATTACTATGCATAATTACATTAGATGAGATAGGGAGAGAGTGTACAATATAATTATAAAAGAGGCAATGTGCAGCGTATTACTTACATCAATAGCATGTACAATAAAAGAATAGACTGGGATAGCAGAGCCTAAGAACCATAGACACCAGTAAGCCCAGAGTATGGCACTCGTAAACTGCCCCCTCACTCGGTAGTACTGTATGAGACCAGCAGCTAAGATCTGAAAAAGAATAAAGTCTATTGATTAGCATGGGCCTATTAGACAGTGACGCATTACTCACCAGTCTTTTGGGCCTTCTGATGGGTGACAAAATGGTATCACAGGCTATAATGCTGCATTCACTCTAAACAATAACGATAAGATAAACACAATGATTTGTACAGTTTGGAACTTGTCATACACAGCTTAGGCGTATATACATGGATTTACTCTAACATACAATGTATATGATATACTGCAGCAGCCTATGTGACATGTATATAAATATACAATATGCATTGTTTATATGCCTTGTGCATGTACATGTATAAGTGGTATGTTGGTCTACATATAAATCTACTAGGTCTATGTATGTACAATGTACATGTACATAGTAGTCTATCAGCACATGGCACACACATAGTGTGCTGATTTCCTCAACACTAAATGGGGGTACACAGGAGCACTTGCCAAATAGCTTCCAAGTACAGAGGTAGCCTGCCAGCAGATAAACATCCAATCAGTGATGGACTACTAAAGGTAATCACATGACTGTTACATCACCATCACTCGGGAAAAGGTATTCCCAAGCCAATATGGCTGACACACAATGATGTAATTAATGTAATCTATTGATTTCTGGAAATCATATCAATTTCCGAGTTATCCCCAAACTAGTGTTGTCACTGACATGAGACAGCAACTCCAACTAATGTAACAATCATAGTAATTAGTGAAACCTAGAAAGTAAGACTAAACAGACTACCATTACACCTCGTATAACAAGCTAACTAAGTGTATTTACACAGTAATGTATTCTTAGATATAACAGAGTAGGCATGCATATGATAAGCCCTCTATGCTCAAGTAGCATAGGCATACCCACATATCTATTCTTGGCCTAGTTCTACAAGCACATGTAACTGCATGGCTACAGCTATGAATGAGATAAGACAAGCACCTGCACCTGACCTCCAATATTAGAATTTGCCTATGCTACAACGAGATCGTCTCCAGATCGATAATGTGGGAGATTATACACATGTATTAAACATTCCACCATTTCATACATGTAGGCCTATCAGTTTATTAACTAACATTATCATAGTGCATAGTGCAGTGGAATGTACCTAAGCTGAGAGTTTGGTGTGAGGTGGCTATGGGTTACACTTGCTAGTATCACATTAGTAAACAAATCCTGTAGTCATATCACATTATGTATTATCTTGTTTGCAGTTATTGTTGGATATTTTCATATTGCATATATTTATATGGGAATAATCTACACTCTACAGTAGAATGTCACAAATTATAACTCCTGTTTCATACTCCATAAGTATATGGAGTATGAAACATTGGACAGTGTTATAGTAACGAGTGTACCAGATAACTGTGTGAGTGTGTGTACCATAACTGTGTGTACCATAACTGTGTGTACCATAACTGTGTGTACCATAACTGTGTGTACTATAACTGTGTGTACCATAACTGTGTGTACTACAACTGTGTGCACTATAACTGTGTGCATCACAACTGTGTATACCATAACCGTGTGTACCATAACTGTGCGTACTAGAACTATGTGTACCATAACTGTGTGTACCATAACTGTGTGTACTATAACTGTGTGTACTATAACTGTGTGTACCACAACTGTGTGCACCATAACACTGTGTGTACCATAACTGTGTGTACGATAACACTGTGTGTACCATAACTGTGTGTACTATAACTGTGTGTACCATAACTGTGTGTACCACAACTGTGTGTACCACAACTGTGTGTACCATAACTGTGTGTACTATAACTGTGTGTACTATAACTGTGTGTACCATAACTGTGTGTACCATAACTGTGTGTACCATAACTGTGTGTACCATAACTGTGTGTACTATAACTGTGTGTACTATAACTGTGTGTACTATAACTGTGTGTACTATAACTGTGTGTACTATAACTGTGTGTACCACAACTGTGCGTACCATAACTGTGTGTACCACAACTGTGTGTACCATAACTGTGTGTACCATAACTGTGTGTACCATAACTGTGTGTACCATAACTGTGTGTACTATAACTGTGTGTACGATAACACTGTGCGTACCATAACTGTGTGTACCATAAGTGTGTGTACCATAACTGTGTGTACCATAACTGTGTGTACCATAACTGTGTGTACCATAACTGTGTGTACTATAACTGTGTGTACGATAACACTGTGTGTACCATAACTGTGTGTACTATAACTGTGTGTACCATAACTGTGTGTACTATAACTGTGTGTACCATAACTGTGTGTACTACAACTGTGTGCACTATAACTGTGTGTACCATAACTGTGTGTACTACAACTGTGTGCACTATAACTGTGTGTACCACAACTGTGTGTACGATAACACTGTGTGTACCATAACTGTGTGTACTATAACTGTGTGTACTATAACTGTGTATACCATAACTGTGTGTACCACAACTGTGTGTACCATAACTGTGTGTACCATAACTGTGTGTACTATAACTGTGTGTACCATAACTGTGTGTACTACAACTGTGTGCACTATAACTGTGTGTACCACAACTGTGTGTACCATAACTGTGTGTACTATAACTGTGTGTACCATAACTGTGTGTACTATAACTGTGTGTACGATAACACTGTGTGTACCATAACTGTGTATACCATAACTGTGTGTACCACAACTGTGTGTACCATAACTGTGTGTACCATAACTGTGTGTACTATAACTGTGTGTACCATAACTGTGTGTACTACAACTGTGTGCACTATAACTGTGTGAACCACAACTGTGTGTACCATAACTGTGTGTACTATAACTGTGTGTACCATAACTGTGTGTACTATAACTGTGTGTACCATAACTGTGCGTACTAGAACTGTGTGCACTATAACTGTGTGCATCACAACTGTGTATACCATAACTGTGTGTACCATAACTGTGTGTACTATAACTGTGTGTACCACAACTGTGTGTACCATAACTGTGTGTACTATAACTGTGTGTACTATAACTGTGTGTACCATAACTGTGCGTATCATAACTGTGTGTACTATAACTGTGTGTACCATAACTGTGCGTACTAGAACTATGTGTACCATAACTGTGTGTACCATAACTGTGTGTACTATAACTGTGTGTACTATAACTGTGTGTACCATAAGTGTGTGTACCAAGCACAGAGCTAGTAATTAGACAGTTCACTGAAGGTCTGTAGTCAGCCGAACCATCTAACCTCTTAACCACCTGACCACAGTGAGTTCAACCAAATAAAGTGATAAAGCGAGTGTCGTATCAGGCCAGCTGTTCACATAGCTACGTGTAGTATAACTTTGCTGACTACCTACCATTACACTGGTAATAGCAAAACCCTGTGATATGATAGGGACTGAATAATAGCTACTAACACTCGCCACCATGATGGTACTCCCTCACAGACTGGTATAACTTTTTTGACTACCATTAGCCTGGTAGTTACACAACCACGTGGTAAGAGCGTAGTAATGTCTACCAACAAGTAACGTGGTAAGGGCGTAGTAATATCTACCAACAGGAAACAAGGTAAGGGCGTAGTAATATCTACAAGCAAGTAACAGTCTTACCATAGTACCAGCATTCAATGCTGACGACAAGTAAGCAGCTGGAGGTAAGAAAAAGAAGCTCTCTGTGTCCGAACTGTATGACCTCACTGCTATGGTGTAACCAAGGTCGAACAGCGAGACCGCTGCCAGCATCACAGCTACCATCTGCAAACAAACAGTATAATTACAGAAATAGATTACCATGATTATATTGTACATTGAATATACAATGTAGATATAGTTTGGTTAGAGCATGCTGTGCTAGAGGTAATATCATGTATTATTATAATTATTATAAGCATGGGCATGACTGCAGCGTTGTAGATGTGCAGATGCTTTCTCTGTCCAATGAAGATGGTCATATACAATGAGCGATCATACCCTGCAGTTTTCTAATCAACCTGGAGTTACCTTCCCTTACTTTACTCGTTGCAAAGGCCGCACAATTAGCCTAGAGGCCCCAAACACTAAGTCTAAAGCAACAACCCAAATAATTTCTGCTTTCACTTGGCCGCTTGAGAATAATACAGTAACATTCTATAGTCATATAATTATAATATATACACATAGGTTAAATTGTATATATTACAATACAATAAGAGCACAACATAATAACGCTGTCTATATTACAAGTACAAATAGTTAATTCCATCTGCAGACACTAACTAACTAAACAGCTATAAGCTCCTGGGTATTATATAATAATAGATTATAAGCTGTGATCTATAGTAGTAATCCTGCATAAACTGAGGGGTGGGGTGCCTTAACCCAACCTAGCTACAGCATAGAGATAGATATTACTATCAGTTTGGTGGGCTAATAGAACTTCTACTATACCAGTTACAGAATTATTACCTACATGTAGGTATATATTACACTAGTTATCATGTACCTTAGGGTAGGGTAAACTACAGTACATACATAGACATACAGTGTAGGTAACATACTAGTAATAGACCTGGTAAACTACAGTACATACACAGACATACAATGTAGGTAACATACTAGTAATAGACCTGGTAAACTACAGTACATACATAGACATACAATGTAGGTATCATACTTGTGGCAGGAAAGCTTTCCGATTTCTATAGAGCTGTCTTCCATTGGTACAGTGTAAAAGCAAACACGTATTACCTAATGCAGACCTTTTTAAAGTGATCATGCAGCCTAGGGGTGTTTTATATCGTTTTGAAGGAAACATCGAGCCCCAGGCAGCTATTTTGAGTGTTTTTTAGGCCAATTTAGTGATAAAGAAGCATAGAAGCAGAAGCTGAGGACTATTTGGAGGACTATTGCATGTTGTCCTCCCGTGCATTTTGGTGTCAGATAACTCCCAATATTTCACAACTGAAATCCACCATTACTTTGCACTTGATGGGTTGTTGACTTTTGACCACAAGGTCAACCACTAATGAGAATAAAATGTGATCAATAATAAAATAACATTGCCACAAGTATTGAGTGATTCAAGCCAAATCTTCCTGTGACTATGCTGGCTACAGATGATTAGAGTAAATAACAATATTAGCATTCATTTCAGTGTGGCAGCACATAAATTATCCCTTCACAATAGAAGGGGCATTTGCCAACACCTATGCGGGTAATAAATATGAAACAAATGGCATGCAGCCATCAGGATGTTTAGTAGAAACACACATGGGCTAGTGAAAAAACAGTCTCTACAAAAGTTGCACTCCATAAACCAAATAGCAGTTGGAAAAATTCTCCTGGTAGTAGAGCATAGCATTTGTTATTTAGATTGCAAAGGCCTAGAAATAAAAGGGCAGTTTTTCATTTTCATTTGGCATATTATAATGACATAAATAGTACTACTGGTAAGTTTGAATACTATTGCAGAAGTGAAAAATTCAGGTGTTACACCACAACATATGATCCTAGGAAACACTTTCTTCCTTCTGCCTATGTTTTAAGAACGGAGAATATTATTATCCTCTGTAACCAAAATTATACTGATAGTGATCAAGTAGCATGATGATGGCACATGTTCACTAATACAGTCACGATAGAAGAAATACAATCTGAGTTCTTTCTTATAACATTCTATGTGGCTACAGGCATAGCATACAGACTAGCTAGCTAACCTATAGTGTACCAGCAGATTTGGTCATCACGTAAAATAACAATACTTCTAATGTTTATTCAATGGTGTCCAACTTATAAACAAGCACCAACAAAATGGTTTAGTGGTCAGTGATAATCTTGTTCTTCTTCCATCCAGTGGGCTCATAATACATGTAATGTACATGTAGTGAGTTATTGGTGATAAAAATTTCTTTTGTGTACATATTTGCCCCCAAACCAGAGATTGTGAATGTACCCTGTCAAAAACAACAATTTAGTAATATAGACACTCAATGTTGTATGAGCAAAACAACAGAGGGATGCACATGTTCTTGTGAGCTAATATTGGTTGCAATGTACAAAGGTATAATTGCTTATCTATAGCATTAATTAATAATATTTTAAATACAATTTAAATATTCTGTAATTTGCGTTCATGTACATGTACATGTATATCATGTATAAGACTGCACACTACATGTTCTATCTGACAGTATCTGTACATAACATGTATAATGTTTTTATGAATCATATTACAAAACTATTACAGTATGTTCATGCACCTGTATTATAAAAATCATGTACTACATGTATACACATAAAAATGTATTATACATGCACTACATGAGTGTATAGCTCATGTCTGTACCCCATAAGTAAGATGCACATGTATGTACATGTATACAACATTATGATTTTTATACATCTGTAAAGCTGATAAGGGTCTGTCCATAATCACCGTTGCAACATTTAGAAAACATATCTGAATGTAGCCACTTATTTAACATTGTCCAACCTTATTGAACAGGACAGGCTGATAGAGCTTAAAATTCTCTACAAAATGATATGTTAAATGTTCATGTGGGATAACCGGTTTGCTGACGCTGTCCTAAAATGTGTGTCACCGTTGCAATGTGAGAGAAATGGAATTCTAAAACATGTTCTGCCATTATTGAAAATTCTGTGATTTGTGTCACTTCTCACTTGTTTTGCTTAGATATGATGTTGTGAACGTATGCAGCTACACTAGAAACCAAAAACCTAAGTAATATCTTAGTGTGCCTTGCTCTGACGAGCTTAAATCGGTGTCACCGTTGCAACAATCCATCGTCACCGTTGCAACGCTTTCAAATTTAATGGACAAATTGAGCTTTTTAGGAAAATAAATCGCGTTTCTATGGTTTCACATCTACCAAATATGATGTTTATTAGGGTAATGGTATGATACACTCAAATAAAGCAGAGTTGTTTCAATATATAACAATTGTGAAATACTCGAATACTGAAAGGCGACAATGTGTTCCGATGTTCTACCGTTATTAAAAACTCGGTGAATTGTGTTGCATCTCACTTTTCTTGCTTATATAATATGTTGAGAACATGTGCAGCTACATTAGGAGCACAAAATCTAAAAAATATATTATTATGGTTCGAGTCGAAAAGCTTCAATCAGTGTCACCATTGCAACTATTTATCGTCACCGTTGCAACGCTGTAAAAATTAATTGACACTGGGCTTTCTAGGAAAGTAAATAACATTATTTGTATAGTTGTAGGCCTACATTTACCAAATATGATGTGTATAGGTAAATGTATAGGTACAGGTAAAGAATGTAGTTTTCTAAGGTATTAAAAGTAGTGCAAAATATTCTATTGCTGAGAGACAGCAATGTACTGAATAAGGTGTAAAATTCAAACTAGGAAGGTATTCTGCCATTGCATGTTGCTCTATAAAACAGTATTGATTTCGTTTGTCCATGATGGACAATGTAGCAACATGTTGATAAGATCCCGGCATACTCGAGCAACGTTTTTAGTATTGATAACAAACATCAATAGCTGACCTGATGCACCTTGCAAATTACAATCCGGTTTCGTATGCATCAACAGAGTAGACAAGTCCTATATTGTTTAAAATTGTTCATTTTCTTTCAAAATCACCTTCTTTTACATTCAAAACAATTTTTAAACTATCTGGGTCCATGCAATCAATTCGATCACAATTTCGGTGAAAACCTTCAGCATCAGCACTATCTACTTTGAATGAATGTTACTGGTGGTCCACTCCTCGGTTTGCCTCACCTGACTGGAAAAAAATGAATTTTTACTAATTTGTATTGCATAAAGCAAATCTTCTTGAGATAAGTGAGCAGATGCAACTTTCAGACTGTACGCCTTAATTTTGATGCGTTCAGCATAGTTATCTGGATCTGCTTTTAGTTTTTCAAGATATTTACGCATACGTTCAGCAGAAGTGGTCTTACACTTATTGATGCAGGAAATAAGCTGACCCAACAATTTTAGAATGGCAAAGAGGACATAGCTACTCAGTCACACATAAAGTATTTAACTGGATCTGCTGTCTAGCCACTTCATACTAAGAAACAACATTGTGTAACAGAATGAGAAGTTCGATTTTCGGATTCCGTGTCTGTTAGCTAGGCACAGTCGACAAAGGAAGCTTTACTCAGTTACATTACATTGTTTTACAGTCTTTTTTATCTTTACCCATCTTCAATCAAGCAACATACTCATATTTGGACAGTAATACAGTTCCATATAGGCTCCTTACTTTGGACTTTAGGGGCTTTGCAACGGTGACACATTGCCGTTGCATCGGTGACACGTTGCAACAGTGACGGAAAATCAGGCAAAATATATGGGATAGCAAAAAATTAGAATAGTAGTCTTGTTAATATCACAAAGTTAATTTAGAATCTCAAAAATAATGTTTTTAAATTAAATAGCAAGAGTGCCAGGTTAACTTTTTCATGTTTTCTGTCACCGTTGCAACAAGGGGTAAGCCTTCAAATAAAGGCCTGTATTAGGAAAACCGTACTATTTTCATAACTTTTAATAGTTGTTATAAGAAATATGCACCACAAGGAACCAGCTAATATGAATTTTGGTTGTTCAAACAACTCTTTGTGATTCTATATGCGTTTCAACCTTTCTCACAATTTGAGCTCGAAATGGCGTCCACATTGTTGTGCATCTGACAGTAATTTTTCCCATCAATGCATTGTGGTATGTGTTGATAAATTGTGGAACTATACAATTTCAGATGTTCTCTAACAGATTTTAGAAGAAAATATGCGAAAATCTCATTTTGAAAATTTATCACAAATTTCATTTATTTATGGACAGACCCATATATGTAATTTATTATAAATAATTATAGTAACTATAATAAGTAATGCACATACATGTACATTGCATACCACGCCCATTCAGTTATACACGCATGTGCTAATGGCAGATGTTTTCACCAATCAGATCCCTTCTTGGGCTGGCAGTGATATGCGTAGTGGCTCATTGATTAGCCAGTGTGGTTGGGAGGAGGCTACCTATAGGGTGCCTAGTGTAGGACTACTTCAGTAGAAATTCTTATTTTCAATAATGCATGACACATCCTAAGTGATCAGAACAGTAGCCTAGCCACTAACTTGCTTTTGTTGCAATATAGAAAATGGACCGATCCATGTACATGTAGGTGGCTGCTAGGCTGTTGAGTGTAGAATAATTAGCAATCCACTCAGTATACCAGCTCTTGTTATCATTGTGGTCAGGGCAGAGCAGCCTTATGACATTGGTCATACTATTGCATTCTTATGGTTTGTGTTCTTAGTACAACTTATTTTTAAACAAAAGTAGAGAGATGACAACTTTACATGCACAGCCAAAAAACAATTTTTGTGGAAGATAACTCTGAATTACAGAGCCATTTTACTATTAAATCTAGTGATAAATGGCTCCATTGAAAAGATAGCTCTTAGAAATCTGTTGATTCGCCTTGAAAAATGGAGCGCAACGATATAAAACACCCCTAGGCTGCATGATCACTTTAAATGTGATATTTCTTTTTGCAAGTGTTTCATCGCTATTCAAATAATTTACATTTATTATCTTCTACTGTCATATTATGCCTACCCTTGTTTGGGGGTCTATGCTCTAGCAACAGAAATCAAGACATAATATAACAAGTACCTGTATCGCTATGTCAACTAGGTGGGCACATGCTTTGCATAGAATGATAAGTATATGAGATTTACAGTTATATTTACTTAGAGCTCATATCTGCCCTTAATCTTCTACACAATCTACAGACAGTCCAAAAATACAGCTTAGAGAAGAGTAGCCTGATAGTGAAATCTAGGTCACATCAGATGGACTACGGCAGGTGCTTGTTAAAAGTACATTTATTAACCTTGGGGCCACCTTGTCATCAGTACCACTGGTTAAATATTAGGCTGGGTTATACCAGGCAGGCTAATACGGTAACTGCCTGTACTATTTACCAAAGAGAAATAAAATATTATGAATGTTTTTAAGTTGCAATAGAAATAAAATCATGTTTTCAATTTTTTTCATAGTTTGTGTTCGACTATAATTGACACTATTAGTACCAACAAGTAGAAGTAGCAGCTCACTGAGATATCCCTGGTGAATGCATACAATGGGTTCACAGAGTGTGAACAACATGAAGGTTTCTTGGAAATCTGATATAGTATATTATTTGCATTTACCAGCTACACCATGAATTAGTAAGTAGTAACTTACATGTACATCATAACTATGTACTGTTGTTATAAACTGCATACCATATTGTAAATGTATAGTTTACTGTATATACTGTACATGTATACACACATAGATATGCCATCACATGACATGTAATCTAGCTAATAGTAATACTAAACAATGGACCAATGGACCAGTATAATTATGAATGAGCTAAGTCCAAGACTGATACGTCCCACATATTGACTTCATTGATAATAAATATAATCAATACAGGTAGGCCTATATAGTAGGCCTATATTATTATTAGTGCAGTGAATAGCACAGTCAAGTTATAAAGTGATTGATTATAATATGAAGTACAAATATAATGTACTTTATAATGTATAATAGTTCCATAAACATTAAATGGCAGATAGGCATACAGTATTTAGTTACTGTCAATGATAAACTACAACATGCCCTACACTACTCTTAAATATGCTGCGCAGACTGTGCATGCATTATAATCCGGTTTTATGTTCAATTTTACCTGCAATACACTTAGTTTGTTTCAAGTACATGAATAGACCTACATCTACACATAGCACCGGATTGAGTCGAAGCAGAGAGGCTATGTTCGAAGAGTTACATGATACTTTAATACAAAAAGTCGGACTAAAAGCTGATTTGAAGAAATAAGAGTAATGTCACTGTTATTGCATCAAGTCGGGTAGATAGTCTCAAGTCAGACTCACCGACTTGACAGCACTCAAGGTTGTAAGTCCCTGCTTGAGTTCATCGTTGGCTCGACTCAGGTAGCAGACGTAGAAGGGGAACATGAGCCACAGGAAACCACAAGGAACCCATGACGTCACGGTCTCCTGGAAACACTTGGTGAAATCTGGAGCTGTTTCGTTACCATCTGTATCCCATGTTAATGTATCGTTCTAGAAGAAACCAGATTGCCTTAGAACAGTTCCAGCATACAAGAGCCAACAAATTTATCTACTAAGCACTTAGCTGAAAGATAGTCCATGTTGATTCATATATTGTTGGTGGTAAAAGCAGGTTACAATATAGAATGCTGCAGATTTGATGATGAAATCTATCAAAATTGTCGATTCACTGAGAAATGACATAACTATCATAGCATATAATTATATATACTTATTAGGACTAAAGATATTAAATAATATGATAATATAAACTATATATTAAGACAGATTTATCAAGGTCCAAAGGTTCAAAGCCGAATATACTTAAGCTGATAGATATAGTAAGATAACAGAATATTCTAGATTCTACACTATAGATTACTAATAGTATACAACTATGTATGTCTAATGTGCAAAGTGCAAAGTCTAGCTTGATAAATATTGTCTGAGTAATGGGAAATACTGTAACTTCTAGTAGCAAGAACCAGTTTCACATGGTGTCAACTGGCATACATTTTTGTACTGATGCCATAATCATGTTTGCAGTCAGTTTCACTGGATTGATATAACCAACTTATTATAGTGCAGTAATTATGGTCTATGGTTGAATGAAATAGTGTGCTTGCTGGTCAGGTAGGGTGGGGGTATAAGTTGGGTGGGGTGGGTATCTAAACATTTAGAATAGCCCTATAAGGACCAGTAAACACTATCCACTAATATAAAGCACACACAACTATGTATATTCATAAGTAGTATAGTCAGTGCAGATCTACACAGACACCCGGCCCTTTCCGCGTCGTATTAGCCCTAGATCCAAAAACTCCCCGGGCGGACGACCACCCCACCCGTCCTCTCGCCCCTCCTCTCCCCTAAACCTCACTCTATGTGCAAAGCCCTAGAACCTACTCCCCCCCATCGCGGGTGGGGTTTCAAAAACCTCATCGGCTGTTCCGCGGAACCCAGTCTAAAGAGCAAACCCCTCGCCCCGTCCCACGGCTCGGGCGAGGGGGCGCGCGCGTACGCGCGCGCCCCCCCGCCCCGCGAACCCCACCCGTCCTCCCTCCACCCGTCCCCGCCCCTCCCCACCCCTCCCCACCCCAAACCCCTCCGCCTCGCCCTCCGCCTCGCGGCGGTTCTCGTTCGCGAGTCCAGCCGTGGTCCCACGCCGCCCTCCCCCCGCCCATCCCCCGCCCCTCCCCCGCCCTCCCGCCCCAACGACCCGTCGCGACCCTCGCGGGCGGACCGTCGGCTGGAGTAGGGTGAAGCGAAGGAAAATACGGGTTAGAGTAATGATAGGCTACACCCGTGCGGAGTGCCCGTGCAGAGTTTACGACGCTGACTATACTACTATAAAAAACTTACCGAGTGGTGGTGGTGGTGCTTCCGGATGATTTCTTCGCCGGGGACTGTTGAGACTGAACTGGTCGGGGTGACACCGCACTCGCGCGCTCCTCCGTTCGAGCGCCCCCGGACCTTCGATGAAAGACTCGCGTCTTAACCCTCATTTTCCCCGGACCCTCCCCTAGGGGAATCGCCCGTCCCCGTGACGAGCGGCGAGAGAAAGTGAAGGCGGTGGCTCTTCCGCGCTTCAAACCGTAGACTTCGCGAGGAGGTTAGCCGACGACATCATCGCTCGGAGGGGTAGAAATAGAAATAGATAAACGGGATAGATGGATGCTTGTCTTCTCATCGCCATCGTCATCATCATCATCATCATCATCATCATCATCATCATCATCATCATCATCATCATCATCATCATCCTACAAATAGACCCGCCTCTACGATGATGTCGTTGACTCGCCACCAATTTCTTTGACCACCGCGTCCACTTTCCCCCGGGTAGCAAACTCCGATAGGGAGAGAGCGCATCGTGCGCGTGCGATGTCACCCCCCACCTACGAATGAAGACAATAGAAGAAATGTGAACTGATAAGGGGTGAGTATGAGCGGAAGCTGCGCTAGTATCGTCTACCCCTTTGGTTTGGAGAGGTAAATGGTTTTTAATGTATTAGCTAGTGTTTTATTGCTCGGTTTTAAGGCTACAACCGGTAAACCCTCCGTTTTGAGGACGGAGACCCCTTACAATAGAGAGTGAATGTGAAAAAAATTATACGGGTATATGTACAAGGGTTATGATGCACTGTTCGTTTACTCTCCAATTTATCGAATGAAGTAGTCTCATCTCCGAGAAATCAGTACTAGCATTCTATAGGACTCGTACTCACCCCGTCTTCTGCAACCTTCCGCTTACCATAGAAGTAGGTGAGTCCGGTCTTTAGCTGGGTGTAGCTATACGTTTGGTTTCCTCTTCTGATAAAACCCCGATTGTCCCCTCTCACCGACTCCCCTGTCCTGAGCACGGAGAGGAACTTCTCTTTGGTTAGGGCGTTTCCTCTTTTGTTTAGTCCTTTGCTGCTATACTTGCTATCACCATCAGCGGACCAGCAAAAGTATGTTTTTGAGTTGAGCGCGATGACCCCCTCTCCCCGAAACTCCTCCTTAAACAGGCCGGGGGTTCGTGTTTCGTATCGTTGCACCTTCTCACAACATTCCCTCATCTCCCACTCTTGACCAAGCACCTTGGTCGTGATAAATTCTTCCTTGTGCCTATCGCAGAAGGGTCTGGGAAACCATCTACCATATTCTCTGTAGAACTCTTCTTTTTTATCTTTTCGGATGACCTCATCTATACTACGAGCACTCAGAGCCATGTAAGCGCTATCCGTGTCCATTTCTACGTACTCAAAGTCCTCTCTGCTGACGAATCTGTGAAAATAAAACGGACGGGTTGTAGGGGGGGGGGGGGGGGGGTTGGGGTTGACACCAAAGAATAAATAGAGAAGGATTTGATAAAATCTTTGTATAGTCTAGTTCTACTTACCTATCCATAAAGTCGTAGTAGAATTCTAGCATTCTCAACTTGGCTCTCTGGAGGATAACGAATCCTACGACAGATGGAACATCCATTCGAATCTAAAAGAAAGAAAGAGAGAGAGAGAGTTTACCCTACCACTCAGAAAAAGTTTCGTCAAATCAAGAATCAAAATAAAAAAAAAAGATTGTCAACACTTGCCTTTTTCTTGTGAAGCTCTATCTCAAAGTAGTTTTCATCAACTTCGTTTAGACTAGAAAAGTGCCTACTCCTCACTTTGACAGCCGCCTCCTCTACTGTCTCCACATACTTGACAGTCTTATGTTTCTCTTTATTTGTTATGGTCTTTCCGTAGGCTGAATTCCCAACGAGCTTGCTGGTGCTGGCCAAGAGGGCCAGGTCGGGGTTCACATCCCCACCTCTTCTTGCGTCTGAGACCGAAGAACCAAAGTCTTTGTAGATGGCTCGTGGGATAAAGTGAACAAACTGATAGATCCTGGTAATTATCAAACCTTGATCTAGATACCATCTAGCCAGATCGGAGAGTAGTGTGATTCGCTCGCCAAAAAGACTCCCCACGAGCATTCGCTGAGGTCTCTTCAAGAATCCGTTCTGTTCGGCAAAAGCGCGCATGTGTTCGCTAAGGTGTTCTCTTCCCACGTTTATATTCTTGAAAATAGGTGCCATCTCAGAGAACTTCGCTTTTAGCTCTTCGGGTACGGAAATGTCACACTCCACTAAACCATAGTACTCTCCACTACGAATGTTATTGATTATCTTATCGAGGTTGACGTAACCCCTCTCCGGATAGAGAGAAGAAAAGAAGATGGCGAGAAATGTCCTAACTTCTACATCCGAACGAACTCGCGCTTCCCACTCACACTGCCGAGTGGTGATGAGCTTATAGCCTAGAGCCTTGATGTAATCTTCTTTCCTTGCAGTGTCCACCCGGAGCTCTTCATTCGTCATGTTTCTGACACCTTTTCCGTTCCCTCCTAGCTCGCACTCGTGCCCATGCCAGTAGCAACCGTGGAATTGGTACACCGTCCGACTCTGTTCGCTATAACCATCCACTGGTAGGTTGTGACAGCCTATCCTCATTTCTCCTCCATTCTGTTGGTGAAGGATGACCTCTCCTCTCTTCCACGATTGGAACTCTAACCAACCATGCGCCACTTTGCTGAACTTTTTAATAGGTTCTAGAGCAAAGCCTCGGCTCTCTAGCCTCCGCCTGGGATAACCCGTAGGCATATTCCCCATCATACAGTATAGGTAGAGGGCGTTGGCATCAACTCCCAGAATGGACCTACAGGGTTTTGCGGATGTGCCATACATCTTCTCTCGAATAGAGGTCACTCCAACTTCATGATGTCTGTGAAAGATAATGCTTGGCCCTCCCACGAGGTTATCGCGAAGAGTATGGTACAGACTTTTGCTCTCCTCATCGAACAGACATATGGGTTGCGAGTTGCAAAGTTCGTCTCGGAGAGACATTAACCTATGCAGCGGAAGAGCGGCTTGTGGAGGAGAGTAGCCATAAGGTCGGGCCTCCACCTCCATAAACAACCATCTGATAGCCAAGCCTGGAAGCGAGATTGCGGATTTCAACATGTCAATACCCTTTTGTCGATAGATAGAGCTCTGACGTGCAATGGCCTCGATGAATGGGGCCACATCGAGGTTGTTGTACCAGATGAGAAAATCCCTGAACGTTTCCATGTTCTCTCTTTCCCACACGACCTGACAGTGGTGATAATCTTGCTCGCTCAATTCTTGCTGAGTCAGCGAGTTGAAAAAACTCTCTCGGGGAGGGAGTCCATAATAATCCAACCTTCTCAGGGAATCTACCCAGTCGTAAGGAAAGAATCCCTTACTCTCTGACACGCCAAATGCCTTCAAGTATTTGGAGTAGTTGAATCCCGGTGCGATAAAGTTGCATATGTCAAGGAACCTAAAACGTCTACTCTCCACGCAGGACATACTGTTAACACGCTTAACGATGAAGACAAAATCTTCTCCCTCCTCCTCTTGTAGAGAGCGAAGCAAAGGTCCCTTTAGTATATTTAGGTCATACTTTTGTGAGTTGAAACCAACCACCGGAACGCTGGAGATGTGCTGTTCTAACTCTCTTTCTAATCCGGAGAGACCGGACTTCACCCTGTAAGTCGAGACGTTAGAGAACTTTTCGTCAGCAAAGGCTTCTTCTCTATCCGCCCGATCCGCAAGGAAAGTAGAGAGTCGCTTGCGTACATCCCGGAATCTTTCTCCGAACAAATCTCCTGCCACGTCAGCAATCTTTGCTATGTAGTGGACGAATTGACGAATGCACTTCGTTCCATCCTTGCTGTCGACACTCCTCACAAAGCACTTGGCCTGCTCAAACCCCGGGACGTTAGAACATACAGATATGCTCAGTAACTCGTGTCTTGCACTAAAAGTCATTGTGGAGGTGTTAGTTTGTAGGTTGTCTTTTGGCATGAAGCATTCAATATCATAGGTGATATAGTAGGGGTAGTATAAGAGGTCGGGGTTCACCACCTCTATTCCCGCCACTCGCTTGAGTTTTGTGAATATGGTTGGCGGGGGTCCAAACGTTCCACCAGGGAAAACAAACACCGATGCTTCCTCTGGCGAGCACTTATGTCGCCGTAGGCTGGACAAACGTGTGAAAGCGCCATCGCACAACTTGCAGGTGAAACATCTGGCAAACAAATCAACATTCTTTATCCAGCTGAAGTGGTTTTCGTACATGTTGACAAAGAGTTTACGGGCTTTGTTTCGTGCCCCAGATGACCAAACTATCGGAGCTACCCCCTCATCAGTTAGGCAGAAGACTATTATAGATATGTCAAAATGATCTTCCAAGGCCAGCAGATCACTCGCGCCCACCCCGGGAAAGTCTGACAAAGTTGATGAGGGTGGGGAAGAAGATCTAGATTGTCTCATGTATTGTTTAAACAAGCGATGTGTTGTGGTCTGAGAGGGGCGATGACAGCAACATCCCTTCTTTGGGTCGCAGTTACAGTCATACATCATGGCCAAACATCTAAAGAAACACAATTTGTCTGGGTAGGGACGGGCACCTCCTCTGGACCAAAAGTCTACATCTAGTGCTATCACATGTCGGTTGTTAAGTATGTAGTCTGGGAGTTTGCTCACTACACCACCCACCTTGCCAATCTCTAGGAGTTTATAGATGTAGAATGTCAAATTTGCAATGTGACGTAAAACCCAAGCGGTGTTCGGTCTCCTTTGTGCTGACCTCTCTCTCAAGTCGAGCTCCTGCACAGATTCGCAAAACTCTCTCATCTCATTCTCTGCTCTGATCAGTCTTGGCTTGGGGAAGAACGCGGCATTGTTGCTTGATGAGTGAAAGTAGCGCAACTCTCCACTGGTCTTATGCTCGAGGATGACTCCAGCGCTACAGTTAATCTTCACAGTACAAGGTACTCTCTTCCACATCGCTCTCAATTTAGTCCACACCTCTTCATCTCCTTCATCTTCACATTCCCCTCTCCACACTCGAACGTTGAGAATGTCTTCTACAGGACGAGAGTGTATTGTGGACCTGATCGAGCTCCAATAGCGGGCTAGTAGCACCCCCATCTCATCCCCCTCTTCAGCTGTTGGAGGTTTGGACCAGAAAACATCATCAAACTTCTCTGCATCCCCCTCATCTTTTTCCGCCTTGGCCTCGCTATGAAATCGTCTCATGTGATGACCTAGCTTTCTCCTCCCATCAAAACATCCGCCACAAACCGGGCACTTGTGTGGGTGAGCCTGTGCATGCATTCTCTTCGTGTGCCTGTCTAGAGAAAACGCTGTTTTGAGAACCAGACCGCATAGTTGACAAGTGTGCTCGGCCTGACGAGAGCTCTCCCCCCCTATAAAAATACAAAATAGTAGGGTGTAAGTTATTCTTTTACCTCATACTACTATTAGCAATCCACAATTGTTACCAACTACCTCATTTAGCACTAACCTTTTTTACTTGTTGACATCTCTGATCAGGTGCTGACTAGTAGGTAAGTGTCTCTGTTTAGTCTCCCTATAAAAAATATATAGTAGTAGGGTGTAAGTTAATTTTTTTTGTTTTTGGCTCAATAGCGTTATATACAATAGACACTTCACAATTGCTGCCGATTACCCTATTTAGCACTAACCTTATGTTGTACTTGTTGACATCTCTGATCAGGTGCTGACTAGTAGGTAGCTGTCTCTGTTTACTCTCACTCTGTTGACTAGAGGCTGATTGTTCATACTGCTAGAGTGAGAAACTCATACCTTAAATAGTAGTATTCAGTGGGCGGAGTCTAACCATTTCCCCACCCTTGGCAATACCACCCCGATGTGAATCCGAAGCCTCCCGATGTGATTCCGAAGCTTCCCGATGCATCCCGATGTGATTCCGAAGCTTCCCGATGCATCCCGATGTGAATCCGAAGCTTCCCGATGCATCCCGATGTGATTCCGAAGCCTCCCGATGCATCCCGATGTGATTCCGAAGCTTCCCGATGCATCCCGATGTGAATCCGAAGCTTCCCGATGCATCCCGATGTGATTCCGAAGCTTCCCGATGCATCCCGATGTGAATCCGAAGCTTCCCGATGCATCCCGATGTGATTCCGAAGCCTCCCGATGCATCCCGATGCACCCCGATGTGAATTGACACATCGGGACACATCGGGATGCATCGGGAAGCTTCGGAATCACATCGGGATGCATCGGGAAGCTTCGGAATCACATCGGGATGCATCGGGAAGCTTCGGATTCACATCGGGATGCATCGGGAAGCTTCGGAATCACATCGGGATGCATCGGGAAGCTTCGGAATCACATCGGGATGCATCGGGAAGCTTCGGAATCACATCGGGATGCATCGGGAAGCTTCGGATTCACATCGGGATGCATCGGGAAGCTTCGGAATCACATCGGGATGCATCGGGAAGCTTCGGATTCACATCGGGATGCATCGGGAAGCTTCGGAATCACATCGGGATGCATCGGGAAGCTTCGGATTCACATCGGGATGCATCGGGAGGCTTCGGATTCACATCGGGATGCATCGGGAGGCTTCGGATTCACATCGGGGTGCATCGGGACAAATTGGGATTGGATAATAAAAAGGGAGGAGTCAAGAAATGAGCAGATGTATAAAGGGAGAGTGGGATCACAGTCTCAGCATTCAAAGTTCAGCACATCACTACTGTACAGGAACACTACTACAATAGTACATTATCAATGGATACTGACAACATAGTCCAGAACCAAGAAGAGTTATTTGCGGGCTTAACGGACTCACAAATGGATGGAATTATTGAAGAAGAAGAGTGCAGTCAGAAGAGGAAAGAAGAGGTGGATGCGTTAAAAGAGGCACGGAAGAAGGGGAAAATAATAGGAGTGGGGAGTCTTGCCCGAAAGGATCTTTCTAACATGGCGGACTCTCCGTCCTCCCCGGAGCGGGCCTCGGATAGGGGCGAGACCACAACAACCAAGAAGAGGAAGAACCCAAAAGGAGATGAAATCTGTGCTAAGAAAAAAAAGAAACCCCAGGCGATTGTAATATCAGATGATGATGATGATGATGGCCACGGAGCCGATACGGCTACGGAAGAAATGGATGGTGGTGAGACGACGAAGGGAAAAAAAGCTACCAAGTCCCCTTGCAAGGGGAAGAAAAAGAGCGGGGGACTAAGCCTGGAGAAAGCTCGTGCAGTGGCGGCAACCCTAATGTAAGTAGCCCTATTCGTATATCTATAAATTACCGTACTATCTTTCTCCCGTTTAACCACTTTGTCGGATCTATATACACCACTTTCATTATTGTAGGAGCATGGGAGCGGAGAAGAGGAGCTCTCTGCAGACGACGGTGAAGCTGTCGGAGCTAGAGCCAGGAACTGTGCTAGAAGTGAGTGGAGGTTCGGTGGTTGAAACGGCATTCGGAAAAGCATTCTTAGCCAGGGCAAGCTATGTGGATGACAAGGGGATGAGACATTGCATCAGCTTTCACACCAACATTCGTCACGCCATGCCCAAGCTAGCGGATGTCAAAGAAGAGGAGCTAAAGGACCTTACCCTTCCACCTAGGATCATGGTGTACTTGGGACAGCAGGAGACCGCTAAAGGACAAAACACATTCAACCGTATCGAGAGCGTGTGCTCCCTGCCAGGAGCAGCCATGAAAAAGCTGGCCGGTGACTTGAGAAAGAAGACCTTGGTCCAGTTGGAAGAATTTTTTCGAGTGCAAACGCTATCTTCCTTCCCCGTTGGTTCTGTGCTGGTGGTGACCGCGCTCCGACCCACATACGTCCCAAGATGCGGTGATGGTGATAATGCGAGCAACTCCATTGCCACCTACGAGTGCCGGATTGGAAACGAAGAAAAAAAGGGAGAAGTCTTCCTTCCGGGACGTCTGGCAGTTTCGATGAAAGAGCTCCTCCCCTCCGTGATGGTGTACAAGGGACAGAAGACTTCCAAGAGCGGGAGAACATTCTACGATTGTGCCATTCTAGACTCCATCCTCGGCGAGCGTCTCCTCCCCGCCACTGCACAGTTTTGAGGCAAAAACTTTTGTCATTCACACTCATTCGTGTCTACTTATCAATTGATTTTATATTATTACTCTCAAACTCGTGTATCGTTAGCCTTACTCATATTTTTCATAGTCGTATATCGGTTTTTATCGATTGATTTTATATTATTACTCTCAAACGTATTGAAAATTAAAACAAACTCGTGTATCATTACCCTTACTCATATTTTTCATAGTCGTATATCAAGTTTTTTATCGCTTGATTTTATATTATTACTCTCAAACGAATTGAAAATTAAAACAAACTCGCGTATCATTACCCTTACTCATATTTTTCGTAGTCACATATCAAGTTTTTTATCGATTGATTTTATATTATTACTCTCAAACGCATTGAAAATTAAAACAAACTCGTGTATCATTACCCTGACTCATATTTTCATAGTCGTATATCATCTATTCTAGAATACATCACACACCATTACTCTAACCCGTATTTTCCTTCGCTTCACCCTACTCCAGCCGACGGTCCGCCCGCGAGGGTCGCGACGGGTCGTTGGGGCGGGAGGGCGGGGGAGGGGCGGGGGATGGGCGGGGGGAGGGCGGCGTGGGACCACGGCTGGACTCGCGAACGAGAACCGCCGCGAGGCGGAGGGCGAGGCGGAGGGGTTTGGGGTGGGGAGGGGTGGGGAGGGGCGGGGACGGGTGGAGGGAGGACGGGTGGGGTTCGCGGGGCGGGGGGGCGCGCGCGTACGCGCGCGCCCCCTCGCCCGAGCCGTGGGACGGGGCGAGGGGTTTGCTCTTTAGACTGGGTTCCGCGGAACAGCCGATGAGGTTTTTGAAACCCCACCCGCGATGGGGGGGAGTAGGTTCTAGGGCTTTGCACATAGAGTGAGGTTTAGGGGAGAGGAGGGGCGAGAGGACGGGTGGGGTGGTCGTCCGCCCGGGGAGTTTTTGGATCTAGGGCTAATACGACGCGGAAAGGGCCGGGTGTCTGTGTAGATCTGCACTGACTATACTACTTTCATATCTATGTTGTGGTAAAATCAACCATTTTTCTTTCCATTGATGATGAAAACAGGACGGGTGTTGAAATAATATGAAGAATGACGACATAAAAAATACTACCATGTATCAAGTAATTTTTTAATCCACATCAACATTTCCAAACCAATATGGCTTATATAGGGCAAATGCACACAATCCTTTTATATTATAGGAGATTGATTTGCAGTATTATCGTTTCATCATGGTTAGTTGATCATCATGATGAAACTATAATCCCTGGCAATGTCTGGGTTAAAATACATTAATTATAATTGTAGTATACTAGAATCTGTGCAGAGCCTCAGGTTGAAAGAAGTGTGTGTTCAAGTTAGGTGGAGAGGCATAGGTTGGGTAGGGTGGGCTATTATATACATCTTTAGATCTTGTGCTAGAGAAGTTCATAAAACACACGCAACTTTGTTGTGGTAAAACAAAACCAATAGGGCTTCTTCCATTAGTGAAATATTTTATATGAGATTGATTTGTAATGGAATTATTTCATCATGGTTAGTTGGTCATGATGACGAAACTCCAACCTTGAAAGGTGTCTGGGAAACTTGTCTTCCCAATCTTGAACGAACATGTGGAAAGCTACCAGAAATATATCATCTGTCATCTAGCAGATGATAGCGGAGAAGTGTTTACAAGAACACCTGGATGCAACACTACGTATTTCATCAGCATATTTACGTTGTATAATCCATTTCATTATACAGGTATGACCTTACCAGACAGATATTACTTGGTATAAACTTCAATGTCTACAGTTAGCATTTGAGGCCTACTACTAGCCATTAACTAATAGCTAACTGTAACTACTAGCTAACTGTAACTACTAGCTAACTGCAACTACTAACTAACTATCACTACTAGCTAACTGTAACTACTAGCTAACTATTACTACTAGCTA
Organism: Bugulina stolonifera; assembly: GCA_935421135.1. Classification (NCBI taxonomy): domain Eukaryota; kingdom Metazoa; phylum Bryozoa; class Gymnolaemata; order Cheilostomatida; family Bugulidae; genus Bugulina; species Bugulina stolonifera. Next base: position 15,006,824 of record OW285196.1, read on the forward strand.
ACTTTTACTACTAGCTAACTGTTACTACTAACTATTAATACAAGCTAACTGTAACTACTAACTAACTGGAACTACTACTGAACTGCAATCTTCAACTCACCCAGAATATGGAACCGCAGAAATTCTTGAAATTTCCCACCACAACTTCCTCCAGATCAAACATGGCTACCTAGTAGCCGTCTGTCCTGTTAGACTTGCCTGAACCAAAGGTGTATAATTATACATATTTGCAAGTGTGTGCAGCGGCTAGTAATTAAAATATCATGTTATGCTCCATTTGTTTGGGCATTGAGGCAGGATGTATAGAACAAATTTGGTGAAATTGAATCCAGTCATGACATCAGGACTCTAATAACCACACAATATAATCGCTGGAAATTTTAAATAGCATTGATCGTGCGTATGAAAACCTATATTCCATGCTATTTACTCGTTTACTAGGAAAACAAATCACGATGCTAGCAGCAGGTAGCTCAGTGGAGCAGCGTTCAATGAATTGTATTCCCAATGGACATTGCTAGGGTCCACAAACATATAAATAGAATGACATGCAAGCTCCGGGCTTTGCAACAGATACACAAGCTTTCCCTAGTTCATTCATCCATGGACACAAACATGGGACTGAAAGAGAGGCTTATGTATTGGTTTGAGTAGCTTTTAGAGAGTAAACGTGACGCGCAGCACTGCAGGAATTACACTGTAGATCCTAGAGAAATGGCTTCTACATTATATTAGTAGCCCACATTCGTAAGCTACAAGACCAGGTGATGAAGAAACTTCTTTTTAGCAGTGGGTTACACAAGTCCAATGTAAAAAATCAAAACAAAACTTCAAGCGAATTTATCTAAAAGCTGCTAGTAATCTATTGCATAATAGTACAAAACTTAGATTTAAGGCATCGTAGTCAATAAGTGATAACTTTCAATTTATCAAGATAGCATAACGCAAATTTACTGCAGCATACTTTTCACTGAAGTTGATTTTTACAGAGCTAAAGAACTTTATGACAGCGATATTCTTGACATTATGTTAAAACAAAATTAGGCTATATTGAAAATCTAGGCCTACCTACAGAAACTAATTTTTAGCAGCGGATGGATGTAGAAACAGAAGATCCTCAACAGCGTACTTCGGACAATTCTCAGTTTTTCAACTCAGCTTGTCCTGATTTCCAAGAGAGTTTGGAATTTGTGACCAAAAGTAACCTAGAATCCAATAAAATAAGTCGTCAGAAATCTCTGCATGCAGAAATAATAGTATTTGCAGCAGCTTTGGTTAATATGATGACAGTTAGGTTAAACCCTAGCAAATGTGGTGCAAGTGAATGAACTGGCTAGCTACGTGTAGAAAATGAGATGCTTACTAATGGCGACCTCGATGCGGGCAATAAAAGAGAAGAAATTGTGTGACCGAATAAACAAAATAAAACGACGAGATTCTACTGGACCACGTATGGGTGGCATAACTAGTAATTACTACCGTGCAAATGACAGCTGTACTCACAGTTGCCCGTGAGTTTATGATCATATTCATACTTTCACTACACTATTCTATAAATTATAATATAAATACTAATATAAATATTTTATTTAATATAAAAAACAATCACAAACATAGCATTATCATACGTGATGGGACCTAACAACTATTAGAACTATTTTAAAATAAACAATTAATTACAGAACAGTATCAGTATTAATTATTTAATAATAACATTTAATATTATATACATTAACATTTAACTTAAAATGCATTAGAACGAATCTATCTTCCCTTTGAACAATACAATAACAATTAAAATACAAAAATAATAGACAAGTCAAATGTTAAAGTAATAGCAAGTGTCAGTGACATTAGAAAAGAGCTCTATGATCAGTATGTAGTGTATAGGTATTAGTACCGGCATGTAATTGTATTTTTTGTATTTATTATTATCTACCTAGTCTAGTGTCGTGTGAGTGTGGTCAATTTAATTTTAATTAGGCCTATAAAATAATAAATACGGCGTATCTCTAAAGCATGATTTCAAGCAGCAATACCGCTCTTATATACAGGGAGAATAAATAGGAGTTCAGGCATACGTGCCTATTTGTTTTGCTTACCGGTTTCGTTGCATAAGAACCCAACTCTGCATTTCCTCAGCCAAAGCACGGATATAATTTGACCAGAGCAAGAGAGTTGTCACATGACTGTCACGTGACACCAACAAGTTACCAGCTCCAATTGTAACGTTTTTTGGTCGTTTCCGTTAGAGTTTTCCCTTTTATTTAGTTCATTTTAAACTTTTATTTTATTGATCAACTGTATTATTGTATTTATGTGGGCTTTGAAAGTATATGGTTTTCTTGCATAAAGTACAATGTGCATTAGGTGTCCGCCAGGGAAGTGTATTGGATCCAACTCTCTTTTCTTATCTATATTAATGACATTGTAAAATAAAAATCTACAGCTGGGTCAAGTTGGACTGCAAATCAACAAGCCAAGTAGTTTCTGAAATTTTGGGGACAAGTCAAATCCAAGTCAAGTCGGTGCCGCGTCAAGTCAACCGTTATGCAAGTCAGAAGTCTGGTCGAAGTCATGTCTAGTAGAAATGCAAGTCAAGTGGGAGACAACTTCAAAAAAATTTATATTTATAAGACATCACCTTTTTCCTTTAATAGACATTTCAATCCATGAAAAACATGCCAATGTGTAGCTGGGCATGCATGTTATGCAATCATGGTAAAGAGCTGTCTATAAATTCAGTAATATTGGCACTACTGTCGAGACTGATCATGTAGTATTAGGCCTATGTATTAGTAACAGCGATACAGTGTTACATAGCATGTGTACAGCACATGGTACAGTACAGATTGTCCACTGGCCAGTCCTGCAATTCCAATTGACATATTATAAAAGTTATTGCACTGTATATTATATTCACTACTTAGGCCTACACTACACATAGCCTACACTACGTACATTGTGCAGTCACGTACATACAGCCTAGATGTTACCTGCGGTGTGTATCCTCATAGTTAGCCACATTCCCTATACAAATTATTCCATAGTTTTATATCGTGCTATGCCTTGTTCTAAGTGCCTGTTATGATTATGATTAGATGATATACTATAGGCTATATACTGCATTCTAGTCGGCTAAGGCTACGGTAGTAGTTATCGGCATGGCCTCTTTTTGACAGCTATTAGAGTAGTAGATCTGATGATTCAGGTACTTCCAATTAACCATAAGTGATTGAACTTTTGGAGAATCATGTATAAGGGATTTAGGCCTACCCATTAAATATTAAAACGATTAGGTAGTTAAGTACGATTATGAAGCAATAATTGAGCTATCGGAAACGGAATCAAAAGGCTGAAGACTCAAACTGAAACACTCCACGTGGAATCTAATCATCTATACATATTCTTATGAACTTACAGATTTCACTATTTAGCTATTTTGCTAAACTAGAACACAATCAGTTTACCTAAATTGTGATAATCCTGAGCACAATCCCAGAATGATAAATTTGGAAACTTTTGTCCAACGAATCAAGTCACTAAAATTTGATATCTGAATGATATCCTGCTACTTGTCATATATTGTTACATTTCATGTTTGCAGATATACCTGGCAGAGGGAATTATGGGTATAAGAGAATGGGTTATGGGTAATCCTCCCCCTGCTTGTCAGTCATTAAGAGATGACTTGAAATACTGTCTTCTAGAAAGTGAATGTGTTAAACAGGTAGGTTGTCACTTTACTCCACTAATTTGATTTCATTTCATTTAAGTTCAAAGCAACTAATCGACAAACATAAGCACATGGTGTTTCTGAGTTTTTAGTGCATAACCAGCTTTTGTTTTACACTGGTTTGAAATCTTAGGTGTTCTTGCATATAGGGTGGCAGTAAGACTTGCAATACTGATTAATCATAATTTCTCATAAGTATAAAAGGCTTTGCTTAACTTGCTAGTTAACGTGTTGTTTCATTGCAGTAATAATACACAGACTGAGTGATTATAAGAATACCGATAAATGGTTTTCGACACAATTCTGTCCTCTTCCATTTATACATAGACCTAGATACGTACAAGTATGTTCTCGTCTAACAATACATTGTATTACACATACACACACACACATGCATCCATAGGAATATTAAGGTATGTTGGGATGGTATGTTGGGATGGTATGTTTATAGTGTATTGTATTTTGTAGGATGGATACACACCTAAGCAGTGCATGCAAGGTACGGATGGTGCTAGAGTGCCTTCAGAATGTGCTCAGTTAAGGACCGCCTTCTTTGAATGCAAACGCTCTCTTGTCGATATGCGCACACGATTCAGAGGTCGCAAAGGAGAAGCCTACAATGACGACACCTAAGGATGACACTAAGTCACGTCACCTAATTTCAGTATAACCTTTTGCCTAGTGATTGACAATGGCAATAGTTATTGTTTGTGTGAATTTTTGTTCATTTTAATATTGTTGTAAGGGTCCATGCATAGTCCATAGTTGGTTTCTCATGGCGTGTTTCAAATTGTGGTTCTATCTTTGATATATTTTCTAAAAGCACTCGTGACTCTCGTACGTACATTGTTGGCTGTTTCCAAAGAAAATCGTGATTTGTTGTATTCCTAATAGCCGTTTGTTTCACGTTCACATATTTACAGAAATAAGTCAATAAATCCATACTGGTTACTATAATATAATATGATATTATCACATCAATTACAGCACAAGCTATTGCTTATAATAGGAAGTTGTCTGTTCTACTTCCTAAAGAAAGGATAACTTCTGTATTAACAGACCATACACACAAAGGTAATCAGATTCGGCAGTAAACTAAAATTGTAGCACTGTTGAGTTTGCCTGACCAATAGAGTTCTTGCTATCAAAACTAGACCAACATACTAAGTGTTATTGTTGCAGTCTTTGAAAAATTTACAACTCCGTTTCCTTGTTGTACATGTATCTCACTGGTTTAACAGAGAGATCGACTCATGCTCTGAATTCTGTATAGAACTTGCTCTAAACTATTTACCAATATACATTGTATATCTCATGATGGCGGCACATGCTGAGGTCTATTATAATTGGAGATGGTAGCCTGGCATCTGTCAGCTACTATGTGCTACAGTTTGCGAAGATGAACAAGAGTTGTCTTGTCTTGACCACTCGCCTACTACATGATGGTTAGTCTATGTGATTCATCTATACATGTTTACATGTTGGCGGTTGTAGCTATACACATTATACATGACGTACATGTAGATTGTCTGACAGTGGCAGTTACCATAGTGCCCTGTACACATACACTGCATGTTAATGCAAGTAACTAAAAATTGAGCAGTAGCTTTGAAATAGCTGAATTTCATAGAAAATAAAATTCCCATTGGAAATTGGTAACCTCTCAATTCTGATCAATGACCAAATTCATGTGACGTTGTGCCAACCTCGTATTTTGTGCAGCAGAAAGGCATGGTGTATAAATTATTATCACTGACAATACACATAGTAGTAGAACTGGATTACATATAAATCTATCATTACTAATAGTCTCATGTGTTTATAGCTCATTGGGTAATTTTAAAATAATCATTGAAATTGTAAATGTTACTTCAAATTTAGGCCATAGTAGTGGGTGCAAAAATTACTTATAACTATTTACATGTACATCGTAGGGTTATAGTTCGAGTTACCTGTCTTCTCCAAACCTCAATAACAGAATTGAGCTACTGGTTGCTAGAGGTCGTCAAGCAAGGTTCGTATCTAGCACCTACATGTATTATATAATAATATAACATGTACATGTAACATAAGACCCAGTCAGGGACTGATATTTTCATGGATGTGAAACAAGTCTCTGACTGCTCAAAAAATAAATCCTTTGCCTAAAAACCATCATAAATATACGCATCATACCAAACACTCTGTGTTTAAAACTATAGAACCAATCTCCATTGCAGCAGACAAAAGACTGTTATCTACACAAATCATTTAGATTGCATTCAATTCTACCACTTGTTCTCCTCAACTGACAGCGAGGGGGGGACTCTCCTACCCCGTTTATAGTGCCAGTGATAATTTGGAACCAAGTACAACCCAATTAAGCTGCATTCAGTTTCAATGCTGAGTGCAGAATTCTTTAACTAAATTTTCATGAATTAATTTGCATAATAATTATATAATTCATATTCTACTTTCGCTTAGAATATGGATGTCAGTTTGTCGTTTATTGTTTTTATTCTGCCTGAATAATTAGTTAGATTACTCACCCATGTAACTCATTGTGTCGGTTTGATTCTTGCATCAACGTAGTCTCAGTTCCTCCAAACCCAGAACTTCTGCTGAATTAGTCTCGTTGACTATCCTTTGGCAATAGTTTGGATTGCTTGGAGCACAGTCTATGAATATCTCCCACAGCATGGGAAATATTATTGTTTATATCAACAACAGTTTTCCCACACAATCTGCATGTTATCCACCTTGAAATGTGACTAATTCATTGATAACTCATGGAAAAAAGGTGACAAAGATATTGGCTATACTGAATATTAAACAGGATCTATTGAAATACTCCAACAGAACCACTTTATTGTAACTACATCATTTCCTATTTCAGATTTATGGGTAAGATATTACTTAGTCCCTGCTGCCATCTTGGTATTATTTTATTTTACTTCTTTAAGTGCAAGTGAATTGTGAATGGGTTCAATTTATTTTGTGGTCGAATGAACTTTGACATTCGGCTCTACTTTAGAATAGACATTTTTTGCATTAGTTGGAAAGGTACCTGCAAGTACATGTACATATTTTTGCATCAGTTAGACAGGCACCTGCAAGTACATGTTTGAGTGGAATACACTATTCTATGGTGTGACTTATTATCATAACAGGCTATATTGCCATGTATTATGTGTTATATCCATAAAGTCTACCTTATACTATTTATATGCATGCTATGTACATAAATGTTTAGCAGAAAATTGTACAGAACCAGTTCTGAAATTGAACCTAGTCTCAAATGTATAAAATCCTTCTCTCCACCCATTCTTTTGGAGGGCTTGGAACCACTGCTACATTTATATGTACAAAGTTGCACAGTAAAGAAATATGTGTAGGTTCCTAAGCTAGAATCCATTGAACTCTAGACTGTAGAGGAGATTTACTTTACAGGCGCTGGAGACAGGAAGACGGAAGATATGGAAGCAGGAAACCACAACTTAATGATAAGTATTGTAATAAATTATTTAAATGGATATTCATTCATGATTCCTTTTTTAACTAACTCAATAAAACATGAAGTAGTAGATAAGAAGGCATAGGAGTTGTAAGAAGGCTCTGATTGAGTATGAAAATACATGTAGTGTATTTTATTGTAATTTTATTCTATAAATTGTACATACATGTAAATTGCACATTCATAAACTGTGTGAAAATCTATGATTATATTGAGCATGTTAACTATTAGCTATCTATTTAGTAACTTGGCTTAAGCTGACAAAAGAAAAGGAGTGATTATGTTTGATAATAATATTTTATTCCTAGCAATAAAAATGTAATCTATTTATCACGTAATAATATACCGCTTTGATTGTTATAAACACAGATGATTACAAAAATTAATCGATATTGTAGCTTTGTTTCGCTATGTGTTAGATATTACTGTACAATAGAAATTCAAGCAAACTAAAATAAATATACAATATGAAAATAAGGTGAGTATAATAGCATATTTGCTGCTCCAAAACATCGACAAGTGTATCGCTATAACATCATCAGCCAAGGAGGTTAGAGAAACACGGCCTTGGACAGTATCGTTGAGAACGACAGCGACGGGGCCGACCTCTGCGCCCTAACGAACAAATCCTTCTTTTCTTCATCTTTCCACAGCACTGTCTGTTGTTCTGTAAATACACTATATGTATGTACTTTGCATCAAACAACATGCAGTTAGAATTGTATATATTTGGCTGCGGCATAGCAGAAGTACAATGTGCATAGCTCAACAGTATAGTGGCTCTGTGCTATGGCAGTGTGATAGGATTAGACTAACAAGTGTATAAATCCATCCCTCAACACGAATGGTAATCGAACGCAACTTACTCTGCCGAAGAAAAGAGAGTCTGTAGGCTGGATGGTGCAGGAAAGTATTACCAGAACGAGTGCTAGCAGGGAGAACAGCTGTAGAGAGTTCATCTTGTACCAACTGACTCCAACCTAAAACAGCACCAAAGTTGCAAGCCTTGAAACACCTTGTATAATTGTGAATATTTGTATATGGCATAGCTGCATAGCCAGCTATTCTGGCATCCGTTTGAGGTGTAGAACTCAAGCAAATTCATCTTAACACTCTCAATTGATACCAAAAAGTTTTTGGACCAATACCATTGATTAATGTTTCCACCTTCTGTTCAAGGATAAGGAGAAAATTGAAGGCTATATTTCATCTACTGAACAACAATCCAGATCACTCAACTGCCATATATAGAGTCTTTACTTTAGCATTCTCTCCAGAAGTACACTATGTATGTATTGATGAAGTACACCACCATGTCCAACATTTATGCTACATGATCCTACTATTACAATCATGTCCCCTATCAACTGTTTAAAAACATTAATACACCTAGAATATGCGTGCATAGGTGCGCACTTCTAGAGCCAATATACATGTATATACTAGATTGTGAAGGCCTATGATTTGTTTTACTACCTGCACGAGGTAATACACGCAGTAAAGTGCTGCAGATAGGGGGCCATATCCTGTTTACACATTTAATCCTTGCACAGAATTATGTGTAATTTCCTGTTTGAGTTGGTTATTGCTTGGATTATACCCCCAGAACTGAATAACCTGGTGTCCCAACGTATGAAGCCTACATAGACTTAAAGTAATGTATTATTATTATAAGTAACCTACATGGTATAAATACGGCATAGAGTATCCTCACAGGAGAATCATGCTGATTATCCTGCTATAATTATCACAATAATCTGTAACACTTGGTGACTGTCTAATGTAAATCTGGTTTGTAATACCATAAATACTTGGAACCAAGGCAAGCAGAAAATTATTCATGCATTTTTGGGTTTTCCTCTTACTAAAGAGCTGTTTATTCTACTAAAATGGGATCAAATAACCAATGGTATGATTTAGTAATGGGTATTGTTGTAGTAGAGTGGTTCGGCTATCATTGGATAGTATGGGACTTAAAGCTGTTCAGACTAGGATTCGATAGGGGGCTGTGTGAACCCAGAAAGGGATTGGTCTAAACACACCTTCAACCAACTTCTAGCTATAGTTGTAGTAGTGCTGACTACTTTGCTGAATTAGTGAACAACCTGGGTACGTACATGTACATGAAGAAGCTGATTTGACTCTAATTTGTATGGTGGGGGCCACAGGCTGTGTCACCTAGCGATCCCTTTCAATCACCCAATGCCCAAACGCCTTATATTGCCGAATTGGGTGGTTCCTTACACGGAAGTAGAGCAGAATATATAATAGAATGATGTTTTATACAACACTAAGTCACCCTCTCACACAATATACTCTTTAATTATGGTCATAGATGGGTGTTACCCACTTTCTTCCCTTCCACCCTGCTCTACCAGTAATTGCTGCGCCTATTTTTAATCTAAAACAGCTTCACAACCATAGAGCAGGAAATAAATTGATTTATAATATCTCTTCGTCTTTTCACATTGGCAATATTTACATGTATGTGTATATGGCCTGTCCACTTGTTTTGGACTATGCAAATTTATGCTATTTCCTTCAACTTCACAATTTAAAAACTTAACTGATTTATTACTTAAACAGTTTTCTAGCTGCTCTAACATTAAGTAACTTTGTGTTCTGCTTTAGTTCAAAGCTGCTAGAAGCTAGTGCAATGCTGAGTTAGATCTTTAGCAGTTCTCTACCATCATAGAACTATTTGTTGAGAAGCAGCAACTACATGTACATCAGATCTACCTGTTAGAGATTATTTATCATACCATAGTATTACTATATCTATAATAAGAAGAAATGTGCCAGACCATGAAGTACGTTCACATTAAAGGACATACTAATTATTATTAGTATTAGTTCACCACATACTAATATTCCAGCTATCTAATATACCTAATATACGTGTACATTGTGATACGCAATCTACATGTATATATCACTGTATACTCATACAGTAAAATGTCTGCTGGTTGCATTTTTATACCAGGCTTTAAATAGATGGTAACATTTTCATAATTTTAAAATAAATGACATGATATTTACAGCTACAACTGCACTAATTCATTTTTTCTCAAAATAGGTTTACTCAACACCTATACTTGTATCTTGACCCATTGCCTAAGTCCACATTCTACAGTAGATTGTGTATGCCTATTTAGCACGCAACCGTATCTGTAATGTACAATGTATGTATGACTACATGTACATGTTGAAACTGGAAAATGATGCTTAAACCTACAATTTATAAAGTCTACTTTAGAATGAAAGTTTAAGGAAAACTCAGAATTATTCTACCAGATGAAAACTGCGTTCAGCAAGAAGATACTCACCAGAGAGATTAAGACCAGAAAGGAGATATCTGGAGCCTGACCAGAGAGATTAAGACCAGAATGGAAGGTGGAAGAAGCAGGAGCTGTTTGTCTCTATTTACCCAAGGTGACCTTAGCTTGACAGAGTTCTTCTTCCTTTGTCACACCAGATAGCCCTGCACTCTAACTGTCAAACTCTCAAACTCCTCCAAATGTATTTATTTTACTAATGAAATTATACCTTCCATACTATTAACAATTATGCATATGCATGTAGAGTTGGAGGAGCAAATTTCACACAGGGCTGTGCCAACATCCATTACTACTAAGTTCAAAACAATTGCTATATCATGCAATTTGAGCAACAATAAGTGTGGAAAAAATAACGAGCTTAATCAAGGAATTTCATGGTAAATACTTACCTAATTTGCTGAACTGATTTTCATTTCATTGATGGACGTGAGCGAAACGTGCTTGAAAAAATTGATTGAATGGTACTGGTTCAGCCCTAACTCATCCCTACGTGATCAAATTGACTTCGGATTCCAGTTCCCATAGCAACTCAAATAGGTTTTGTGTCACACTCTGATGCTATCAAACAATTCCTCTCTGATGGATGAACAATGGAACCAATTAATCTTTACTATTATTTGACCCAAGTTTGATATGCTTTGATCTGAAGTGTGTAGTTCCCAAGTGAATCAGGCAAGATTAGCCAACAGAATGTCCTGGTGGCATGGCATTACCACACACCGCTCCATACCTGTGGGTAGATTATTTGTTTTACGTTGGCACTGGTAATAGCGCCTCCTATAGTAACAAAGTATAGCCTAGATATTATCATTAATTATTTCTCTAGAAAAACAGAATATGTCACATGTGATTCAGTCATTGTAAATCCTATTATGTTTAGTGCAATAATTATTAAATTATGCTGAATTTATGAATATTAAGCGTTTTTTAACAGCCATGATGATAATTATAAAGATAATGATTTTCAAGTAAAATATATTAACCAACAAAATAGACGGACTACTACACCTACATCTATAATAGCTTTATCCTGTCGTACAGGAAGTAGTTATCGTCTCACAGAAACCGATGTAGGCTATGTATAGCTGGAATCTTTTAATTCTAAAATTTTACTCTCTCTCTGCATATTATTGACACATTAGTGTGCACTATATCAATATATAGCCTATATAAATACATAGAGAGTCTATCGGGTAATTCTCTTTCAACCTAGCTGACTCTACTTCCTGTGAATCTAGTCGTATCCAAGAAGTACATGTTTTATATTCACCTTCTTTACATGTAGTAGCTGTTAGATGTAGATCAGGATCCAAGACTAATGCACTCCCCATACACTCCAATCATTGTATCTAATGGTAATACTGCTTTCCCAGTGCTCACACTCTCAGGCTAGAGTTGGCAGGTCAGTTCCTTTGACCACAGACTTGACTGTACGCTTACATGTGCTTACCTGGAGCAAGTATTATGGATTTCTAGACTTTCTGTTCACTTCTCTAGCAAGCAATGAGAAAACACAGCAATGGCGAAAATCCTCAGAGTAAGAGAATTGTGTATTTCAAAGCTTTCACCAGCTATACAGCATTTTGACTCACTGTTGAGTGTTGGTACATGTATAATTACTTTTATGTGGTTATTGCAGCAGTTCAAAGGTCATAAACTCTAGTGACCATTGCCATGGGCCATATGCCATTGCTTATAATAAGAAGTTATCCTCTCTCTTCCTATTAGAAGAAAGGATGACTCCTAGATTATCATCCACAGTTGGCATGGGACAAGTGGAGGAATTGGGAGGGGATAACCGAATCTCATTAACTTACATGTATATTGTGTCCATGCTCTTCATCACACATAGACAGTTGGTACGTACCATCACTTAGTGACCAGTGTCCAGTGACCAGTGTCCAGTGACCAGTGGCCAGTGACCAGTGTCCAGTGCCAGTGTCCAGTGACCAGTGTCCAGTGACCAGTGTCCAGTGACCAGTGTCCAGTGTCGCTTGACTTACACTACATGGTTGTATGCTGCACATGAAGTGTACCAACTACTGTAAGATCAGAATAGTTTGGGTTGAGACTATTATTGTATAAAGTTGGATGTAACAATGAAGGCTAGCCTGCTTCTCATTCAACAACATATTATATACAACATAACTGCATGTATTTTATATGTACCTGTTAGTGTATGTATGCACTAGTTATGAATAATTTGACTAGATGTAATTCTGTTGTATAACCCATTGAGTATTGATTGGCACACCATTATTTATGTTGATAGGTAATACTGTAAGTTGTCTGCTCCCGTTCAACTAATTTTATTTAGAAGTTGTCTACACAACACAGTGAACTGTGAGATTTATGCTCTTGAAGGTCTAACTCTAACTGTCTTTAACCACCAGTATAGATGTATGTTCAACTCAGGCTGTGTTACTACTTCAGAGCCACACATCAAGTCTGTTTAATCCATCAGCTCCGAGACGTGTCATATCCAAACTGGTTTAAATAAAATAATATTATATTCACATCAGTATTAATAAAACAAAGCTGAAAACTGAACCTTTGACAATTGAAATAAATAAATGTATTTTAAGTAACATAACCTGTTTTATGAAAGTTGTGTGAAGTCAGCCTAGAGTGACTGGTTTTGGAATAATATTTTAATTAAATGACAACACAGTGTGACTACAGCTTTGATTTGAGCGAAGGGGAGATAACTTTGAGGTTGTTATTTTCACCTCTAACTTGGTGGGAGTATGGTAGGCATCCAATTTGGTATTACAAAATATAAAGCATTAATCTGAATGAACCAACACTAGAAAGGAAACATTACTACTCTAACTACATATTTAAATATTTATAAACTCTGTAATGAGTGCTAAGAAGGGGTAGAGGTTACTGTTTCATCAGGCTGAAGTCATCAAGGGACATTGATCTCTGCAAGCTGGCCATCTGCCACCAGGATATCCCCCCATTTTTTACTTGTTGAGAAAAATATTGTCCAACAATGATAGCTCCTTGTTTGACAGACGCTATACTGAGCACGTATATTCCAGGATGTAGTCATATGATGTAAGGGGTATAGATTATCAGTGCATGTAAAACTATGGACCAGTAATACTGAAATGAAGTGCATAGATTTAGACTGAAAATAGTAGAATTTGGCTATGGGATTATTATTTGAATACCTAAATATACATTGTAGTTGCAAAGATAAATAAATATATTGAATTCCTGCGATAATATATTATTAGACTAGTCACATAACATCCTCACAAGAGAACTCAATCTACGCTGACGAATAGCCCTGAATTTTCACAAGTGAAGAGGAAATTCTTTAGCTTATTTAGATGTACCAACTGATACTGCTTAATTCAGCTAGTCATAGCTTTATCTGATCTCCTGAAGAAGCTCTATAGTATACCTGAGTGGTACGCTCTACAAAATGCTACCATCAACTAACCAAGTGAATTTTTCTAGTCATGCTGACTTAGAAATACATGTACAGATTTGTAGCTATTGAAGGGTGATTGGTTAGAAAGTTCAACCTAGTGGAGGCTTTCTATATTACCAGCAACCAGTGTATAAAAGATTTTACAAATTAAATGGTGCAAAATATTTCCTGTATTTATCGTGATTATATTTCTTACAATTTCAATTTGATTTAGGGCCTACCTACAAGTATTTGCATGTGATTTCACAAGTTTATTTCTTACAGAGCCTGTACTTTCCTTACTTTATACACACTGAGTTGTCTCATGTCCTTGGCCAATGTCATTATATCGATGAATATTTTGATTAACTGGTAAAACTATTCTGCCAGAAATTCCAATGCCAATGGAATTGATCAGAAATTCTAATTTGGTTGCATAAGGGCTTTATATAGGCTTGTGATGTGATGTTATATTGTATGCCGGTATGTAAGCTCATAATAATAATATCAAGCCGTATGCGTAGCAAACACATTATTTATCTAGGACTAAAAGTATAAAATACTAAAATAAGCATAATATGCCTGCTACATAGTACTATGTACCTGTATATGCAATGTTTATTTATGTAATGCAATATGCCTGCCTATGCCGGCATACTGCATGTACATGTAATGTTACCTGTACAAAGTACTACACATAATATATGCAGACCTTCAATGTTAAATTTATACTCTATTAATTCTATGGTTCACATCTACCTCCATGAATATAAGGAGATACCATCCTACATGTGGTACAGTTTTTCATCTATTTTATATTTTAATGTATATTTTGAATTTAGACTAATACACAAGTGTATGTCTTGTATGCATTCATATAGTAACAGTAAGAGTGTCTCTCACACCAACTAGATCTCCATGTAAAACATATTTTGGTGGCTACACATACTTATTATAATTACATGTGTATACGACATGTAGCATTGATTTTCTTCAATTGTAGTCACAATGGGGTTTGAAATTATATTATTTGCTACGTTAGATGTTTCCCCATAGAATATTATTTGATAAAAATATTAACAAATGGTTTTGTTTCCTAATAGAGCAGACATTATTTGGTAGACATTAAGTAGAGGTGTGTACGTACATGCGGCGGCAGGTAGATGGATGGCTGCCACCAGGTGAATGTACACCAAGTCATTCACTTACTCATGACTTCTACCAGAGTTCACTTACCTCCCTATTTGGCACATTTTATCGGTTGACGGGAAGCTAGAAGTTGTTTGGCGCCAAGCACGCTCAGCGTCTAGTCCTGAGGTCAGCTTACCGCATTGAATGGAGCTAGACCGAGGCCAGCTTGCCGTATTGAATGGAGCTAGACTGAGGTCAGCTTTCTGTATTGAATTATGTTAGAAATTGGAACAGAAATAATAGTGTCAGAGTTGGTATTTTTTGTTGATAACAAAAACATTGGAGTGTATTGGCCGCTGACCTTTCTGTTCTGAGAGGATGACTTTATGCAATTTCTCTATTTATACATGAAATATTGAGGTAATATTTATTTTACGGTTCACATCACTTTAGGGAGTTTGCTTAGAAAATTTAGCATTTCCACTCCCAATGGAGTAATCCTATTTATATAACCTAAAACAACATTAGGAGAACAAAAATATAGAATTCTGATGGTTTTTACTCAATAATAAAGCAATTTATTGAGTGCAGATTGAATCATCTTTACTGGTAGTTGTTTTTCTTATAATAACGTACATGTACTATCTAACATTACTACAGGTACTTGCTTCTGCTTCTGGGATAAGGTGTGGTTAACACTTACCACTGGTTTCATGCCATGTTGTATTTTCTGTCCTGGTGTTTGCTCATATTGTAATGACATGCCGCCATTGGAAGGGGTAAATTTTAGCCAAGGATTTTAATCTGTCGCACACTTTATGCATTCCTTGATCAATAAACCTCTATAAGCGCAGAAGTTGTATTGCAGTATTTACATCAATATTAAAATTGAAGGAGTTTGATAGGGTAGAGGGAGACTTAGCAGACTTATATTTTGTATACATGCAACTAAAGCATAGATAGCTTGCTTGTAGTTGTTGTTTTATATTTTATGATAAATAACATTCTGATTTTTAACCAACTTAATAAAAAGTAAGGTGAAAGGAAACAGGTTTGAATTTTAACAATATTTTGAATGTTGCTTGCATAGTTATGAAAGGCTAAACTTTAAAAAAAATTAATATTTGCTGTCGAGTAACATTGTATTAGCAAATAACGCTCTAAACCGATCACTATTCAGGTTTTCATGGTCTTGTCGATTATGGTCAGGAGTTACTCTTCCTTGAAAATGAACAGAGAAAGAGAGAAGGCAACTTCTCAATGATTAGGAATTTGTTTATGTATACTCCCTTACCTACAGATAGATGTACATGTACATGCATGCTAGTAGTAGAATTGAACTGCAGTTTACAGGCTGAGCTGTGTGCCACCTCTGAGCTACCACTAGACCAGACTCACACCAATGACTGATGTGGTGTAGAAAGCAGGCAACCCCTGTCTGAGAGGACTCTAATGTACAGGTGCTTAGGCTAACTAATAATGTAATAATAATGTTAGCCAATACTTCATGTAGATAATAAAACTCAATTTGAGTATTATACATGTACATTGTATACATTACAGGCGATAACGTGACAATAACAATTATACATCTACATGTAACTGTAAGTGGTAATAGAGGATCTAGTGGGTTTAGCTCAGTTTACTTTACACTACTGTAATATTTATATGTGATCAAAACACTCTAGCTTACATGTGCACTATCTGTTTAGTCACATTCATGATATGTATAACAGATGATCAATGCATGGGAATGTCTATAATTGGCATGTAAACTATAGATAGTCCAGAAAGCCTGTTAGCTTATACACGTTGACATACTGTTTACATGTATGTCATTTGTGATTATCCGTTCTGATTACATGATAAACAACAAAAGTCCCTCATTGCTATAGCAACCACCTTATTGCAGACTATGAGGTGGATAAGTCTATATAATAATATGTGTAAGGCTCAGTTATAGTCATACCAACCTTTACAGTGTTTTTTGCAAGTTGTATCAAATTTAGAGAAGCTATGTAGTTGTAATAATTATAGGTCTAGTGGAGGCAACTCATGTTGTTATATATTTTTTTGTCTTTTATCCATATACATGTAGCTTTATCAATGTGTTATTAGTATATGATAAAATGCAGAGGCCTCTATGTGGAATACTTAGACACTTAGCCTGGTAGCTAATTTCTACTGACCAAGGAATCCTTTTAATTAGGCCTATTTCATGCACACTGTACTTGTCTTGGATTGTGGGGCATGGAACTAAGGCTATTGACTATTTGCTGTAGGCTACAAGATGCAAGTAGGCTATTCCTATTGTTCAGTACAATTATATGAAATGTTATTATAAATATTGTTGTTAGTACTCGCGAACTGGCTAGGGATCTGAGGCTCTACAATAGGAGTAATATAATAATAAACTATCATTGGTATAAAATATTGATTGGCTGCCTGGCTAGAGTCAATGACCTTTTCACTGTTCATATTGACAACAGGATGCAGCACTGGCAGCACAGGCAGCACAGCGCCCAGAGATAGAGTATCAATTTTAATCTTGTTTGCCTTTGGCTGTGGCAGCAGTGAACGACTTCCACTGGTTGCTGGCAGCCAGTTTAATACACCTGTACTGTTGCATAGTTTACACCTACACATGTACAAAGGAGAGGAAATTGACAAACCAGTTAGCTGCCAACCAAAATATAAACAATTATTACACGGTTTTCTAGCAAATTTGATTCTTTGCCCCATTATCTAAAGTTGAGATGACAGGTTTGTTCTTTTCATCTCAAAGCAGGTGCTTGAGATCGGTCTGTTATGACATGCTGATGTTGATTGCCACCGACAGATATGATTTGACAAGGGAAACTTTACTATACCAGTAAATCTGTTGACATCTGTAACTGGTGCCAATAAGAGAGGAAGCTTGGGGAACATCGAACTTTGCCTCTAAATAAGTTCTTTGTTTGGAAACGAATTTGGTTCTGTGCCAGTGCCAGAAATGAACAAAAAAAAGAAGGAATTTGATAGGCTGTCCTACAGGAACTGCCCAGTGGTTATCTGACGGCCAGTGATGGTCTACTGGACACGATGGTGTTGCCCAAGTCTGAAGCTATATCTGTCCTGCAGTTGATGAGCCTCTCGCCAAGCTGTCATCTCTCATGTTCAGTTGACATTTATCACATAATCATTGCCAATAAAACACTGACAGTTCATTTTTATGTATAACAGAGCAGCCTCTCTCCCATTGATAAGATCTATTGCACCATATAGCCTGTGTGAGCAACTAATGTACATGTATGTAAGTATTTTACTATACTCAGGGTGGTGCAATCCAAGCAAATAATAAAATGGGGAGATAACCAACTAGAGAATCAGTCGACAGAAGCATCTGTAATAGAGAACTTCTCCTCTTCCTGGGATTAAATAACTGATCAACACAGAACAGTCCCTGGTTAGTGTTCAGCCAAATACTCCTTTATTATTAGAGAGATAAGTAAAAGATTTTTGTATTAGACTGTGGGACTCTGGTATACTCTCTGCGGAGTTAGTGTACTTCTGGGGCCCAGCTCTCAGCATTCACCAACTAGGTCAGGTGGGTTCGACTAATATCAATCTACATTATATTTCTGACAATAACAATATTATAATTGATGCATTTTTAAGCAATGAATTTATTTTTGAGCAGTCAGAGACTTGTTTCAAATCCATGAAAATACCAGTCCCTGACTGGGGTTTGAATTCGGGGCCTCTGCGGTACCTAATCGCCTAGCACAGTGAACAGAGCATGCTATCACTACACCAGCTCAGATCCCTGACTGCTCAAAAGTAAATTACTTGCTTAGAAATACATTATATATAAAAACGATGGCCAAAACCCTTAACAACAACATTATTATAACATCTACAACCAGTAAAACAGTAGATTTTTAGTTCCATACCTGAAAAATTTATCAGGTAGGCCTACACATTATACATGTAACATATGCATTTTTGAGAGGTAGCACCACCTTACCCTCAAATCCCTATCACATGAAAAGTTTGGTTTTCGGGCTAATTCTACACCAACTTGTGGTCATCTATTTTATTGACCATCTGCTATTTATGCCTACATACATCTAGCTATTAGTAGGGAATATTACATCGATAATAAATTAGAATGCATAAGTTCAAGCAGCTCATCTTTCTAAGGCTAACAAACTATTCCCTACCTCATTAAGCATTATATAACCACACTGCTGCCTACTGTATCCCCCCAATTATTTGCTTTAGTGGCCCATGGCCTTGAAGGGTTCACTTGCACCTAGTTATGTAATAAGATATCTTCTATGATTATGTATAATTATGGTGGAGTAATACACAATATGTATTGCAGTGATAATTTTAGTAGAACCTTCCTCCTCACTATGTATTTTATACTGCACAGCAACTTGCGGATAAGATGGAAAATAGTATGTATTATGTAGTTCTCAAAAATCATAGCGCTCCAAGTTATACTTAGAGATAACTAATAGCTTGCAGTATTTGGATGACTAACAGCATTCTGTTATATTATTACAGCCTTGGGGAAAAATAATTATAGATGTGCAAATAAATGAATTGTAAAGGCTCTAACCTTTGTTCAATGTAAAACTGGTATAGGGGGAATTTATTTTCTGTTTACTTTTAATCACTAAGCATTAGGCAATCCCTGGCTATCTAAACAGTGGACAGCTGTTTATAGGGGATATACAGTGAAAAATGTTTGCCTGAAGGTTATTGACTGGCGCATCAGGCATTCAGCAGTCAGTCAAGTCTGTTTATAGGTAATATATAGCAGTGTAAGCTGTGTGTACATGCATTACGCTGGTAGCTTTGTAAGGCGTAACATCATTTGTGTGCTGACTCTTTCTTCAATCATGTTAGTCTAATTCTGGCTAAGTGATTACTAGCTATACCGTAAGTAAGTAGTCAAATATAATCTCATATTTATTGTGTTAGGAGGTTTGGCCATATTTATTGTGTACTGATAGCAAAAGTGTTACTTTATATATTTATGACACCTGTAAACGTAGGCTATGTGGGGGGGGGGGGGAGAATACACAATGAATAAGTGAAAAAACTGGATGCAGGCTTTGAGTCCTGTTTTCAATAGTTGCCGCACCTTGCACCATTAATTGCTACTGTCAAAAATAGGGTTTTTAAACACAAGTGTTTTTGTTGCTCTGGAATTTTGGTTTGAAGAAGTTAAGTTCCTTCAACGATGGCGTAGGTATCATCTGTTTGGTGTTCCCTCATTCTGTGAAGGAATACCTACACTGTTGACGTTTACTCAGTAATCGTACTAATTGTGATCTATTGGTCATGAAAATGGCTGGTCAACAAATAGACTGGGAGTGGGGGAACGGCATAGATAAGAGGAAAAAAAGGGTGTTTGTTAGGCTTGGCTATTTCTTTACATGGCTCAACATTCTAGACATTGCATCACCATAGCTTAAGATTATTACATAACTGATAGCTATTACATAACATTATCCTCAGATTGTTACAGTATATTAAATAATAGCATCAGTTATTTTTAAAACATGCCAGTTTGTGCACTACCTGGGTTTGCTTATTAATTTGTATGTTTGGCTGCAAATACTAGAAACAGTGTCAGTAGAATAGAAGATTGAAAATTCCGTCTTTAAATTTTTAAAAATTCTGTTGTGGTTGCAATAAGATGCAATCAAAATATCCTGTGTTAAAGTTCTAGATTGGGCTACTTCTGCTGCTGCCGCTAATGCCACTGCTGCTGCTGCTATAATACATGTACATGTAAATACACACACAGCCTATCCTGTAAAACCAAGCTAAATTAGTTAGCTATGATATCATCAGCTTAATTAAATTGATATATAATTGGATTACTGTGAGGTCAGCATTGTAGTTGGCATCTAGCCAGTTATATACTGAACTAGAGCAATGTCATGGTGGTGCAGTAGCTAGCGGCAGGGATAGCGGCAGCAGTATTCTGATAAAGGGCAGCAGTATTCTGATAAAGCTTGACCTCTGTGTTTATTTGTGTTTATTTTTGAACAACCTCATTAACACAGTTGCCCCAAAAGTTGAATCTCTATCAAGAATACAGACACAGGTCCCCACCGACAGCCCACACACTACAGGCATCACCTTAGAGTATTAAAAGATTGCACCTACTTGGTAGCTACATTTGTAGCTATTGTTTCTGCAGGAATTTAGTGTCATTGGAAGAAGGCTGCTATCATTATTTTTGGTCAAAGTTACACAAATTGTGTAAATTCTAGTCATTTCCATACTCTAGCAGATGGCCGTGTGTATACCTTGTGAATGTACTCCACCCAGCTGCTACCCTAGCGGGATGAGTTATGTAAACTACATGTACATGACTCTATGGCTTGTAAATACAATGATCGTATTGTATTCACAACCTCTGGGGTATCTTATTATCATTCCTATATTTCCTGATTAATATTTACAATAATATTTTATTTATAATAGTCACATAAATAATTATATGCAAGGTAGTGACTGACATTGTTATGGTAGATCTGACACTCCTTGGCAGATAAATAAAGCTCATTAATATTTAAATTTCATTGAGTATCAAACAGCATATCACCTTAAGCATACATGCACCACAGTTTGTATAGAGAGCCATGTATAATTGATGATGTACACTACCTCCATTAATTGAACTGTGAACAACCTTGAAGCTCTGGGCAGGTGCTTGCACAAAGCCAGGTGATATTAAGCAGAGCAGCTACATTTACATCCTAACAAGCTGGTCAGATAGAGTTCAGCTTGGGATGCTATTTGATAGCCTTTCATAAAGTTTTACTATTGTTTATAGCATCCAGGATTTGCTGTAAACTGTCACAGTATTCTTCTGGGGCATTGCATCTTGTTAGCCCTAAATTTTTGAATATGTCATTATGTTGTTTTCTTGGGAAGATCGGGTCTGCTATGATTTGTTTGGGAAACCTTATAGATGTAGATATAGTATGCATTCTGTGTTGAGCCAACTAACCCCTGGTGTTTCAGTATAGCTAATACTAGTACTACGGTCAGTGTTACTGAAAGGCAGGAGTTTAGACCCTTTGTAGCTGTTGACTAGTACATCTCAAGTCCTACAATACTGCTACCCTCGAAGTTATTCTTTTATTCAATTATTGAAATTCTAAAGACTGAAGTGTACTATTGTGCTCATTAATTGCAGAAATGTAGAGCCTGGAGCTAATTGAATATAATATAATTAGTTGCCTGCCTTGTGGGTCAGTGACTCTCAGTTTATTGACTGCTGACATAGCCAGGCCAGGCCTGTAAGGCTATCTGACCGATTGAAAACAATCACACGTAGATTAAGCCATTATTTGTCAATTGATTTTGTTTTTGTTGTGGATTTTTGGCATTGTGATTTGACTTGCTGCACATATTCTAGACTGATTTGTTTACATCAGCCTGACTTTGCACCCAAAGAGGGAAACATTCCTACATCGGTTAAACGTGCTGGAACTGAAGATTTATATACAATATAATTGGCCACTAAACAGTGCCTGTCTTTATCCAACAATACTAACAGGTATAGCACATTTATCCAACAAAAGGTAAATAGTGCCTTTACCCTATCTAACAACAGGTATAGCAAACTAGGATTGATTTAGGAAGTACAATGGCAATGATATACTCAGAGTTAATTAATGTTGTAGGTGAAAGACAGAGCAGTTTATTAGGAGAGTTATGCCACCTGAAGTAAACAAGAAGCCATATTGGGCCCAGTAACAAAAGATTGCATTGGCCAAAACTTTCTTTTGGTCATTTCGATTGGTTTTTACCGAGCCCAGCATGGCATGTAATGTTCCCCTGGGGACGCTACTCTCCCAATGAACGGTTCTGGTGAAAGGTAGAGAGATTGTAAGTATTGAAGGCAGCTTACGTATTACGTAGCATAATTTATAACACTTACCATTTCTTATGCAGTTACCAGTGCAGTCCAAGTTCCAGTATCTACATCAGAGACCGAATATGGGGTAAGTACATGCATATTGCAGAGTTTCTATAAAGTCTGGTTGATATTTTTAACAAATGTGATGGGCATGCTAAACTTTCTTGGATGAACTATTCCCTTGATATGATGTCGTAAAAAATACTATTCTGTTTTCTGTTTAATCCCCCACTTCCACTCCTGTAACACACACTAACTGCTGGATCCACCACTTCCACCCTTGTAATATTGTACACTAACTCTATTAGGATTGATTTTTGGCATATAAACACAGATAATATACATAATACAAGTATATATCCATAACATGATCAGCTACCCTGGCAGATATCATGACTATGTTGTATACATTATGTAATTACAAGGAATATCTTCAGGAATACAGTCTGAACTCTCCATTCACTGACACTTAACCTTCATTGGTGTCATTGAAAATAATGTAGGCTAAATGTATCTACCAGATAAATCACTGACTCTGTCCACATTTGATCTACTTTCTCTCTTTTACTCCGTTTTTATGAACGTCACTTTAGATGACAAATAGCACTAGAGTTGTATTGATTAGATTTAGTGTTTTATAGGTCTGAAGAGAAACATCACTTTCGAGGCTATAGACTAATATTTAAAGATGTCGGAGTGCAGATCGGCAAACAGACCATCCTCTCTGGAGTGAATGGATTGGCTGAGCCTGGACAAATGCTAGCTATTATGGGACCATCAGGTGAGTGAAGACTGAGCTCCACGGGTAGACCGGGTGGTGATTGACTCTCAGTCTAAGCTCTGTTCTACAAAGCGCAACCAACAAGCTTTGCATTGAGGGTGGCATAAAGATTCCATGTCATCATAGGACCATCACACTTCAATAGGATAATTTTTATTTTGTTTTGTTTGAAGTGAAATATAATAGATGTATGTAATTTCCTGCAGCACCTTGGACTGTGGGCATGTATTACATCAATATACTATTAGGATATAATGATAAGTAGTTATATACGTAGCTCCTACCAGGACACTGTTCCCCCAGTCAAACCTATTGATATCACCTATCATTGTGTACGTTACCATGGTTACTGAAATGTGATAGTATAAGTATCTACAGATTCACCATTCCCAGTTTTTGCAGTCTAAGCTGCAAGATGCAAACTTCCGAGTTAATAAATTATCAAAGGATACCAATGAAGTTGTCTCCTCTTTCTCTATCAATTAAATAAATTTTGATTATTGTAGTTGTATTTTCTACAGGCGCTGGAAAGACAACTCTGTTAAATTGTCTCGCTGGTAGAAGGGAAGTGGACTCTGGCAGCATTACTATGAACTCGTTTCCGATAAACAAGCAGCTTCGAAGGAAGATTTCATTTGTACTACAAAGTGATATTTTCATGTCAGAGTTGACTTGCTGGGAGACCATCTGGGTGAGTGTAGTTGTTAGATAACATAGAAGCAGGTGCTGATATGAACACGTTTGTCTATCTGGTAGAATGCAACTTGATAAAACTAGAGTTTTCCCTACGTTCAACTAGCCTGCAGACATTTTATTTCAATTACATGTGCATTGTGCGACACATTTCCATTAAGTCATTATCACGGTACTTAAGCATGGTTGCCTGGCCTTGACAACTGCCGAACTGCAAGTCATATTTTGATCAGCCTAAAAGAGGTGACCCTTTGTATTGGACGCCGTTGGCTGTTGGCGCCTTAAGCCTTTTTGCTTTCAGAAATTCTACATAATATTATTCCATTAATTAATATGGATGTTGCAAGCAATTACAAACTATAATAATAATTAAATCTCGAGCTGTGCTACCTGCAGCATTAAGTATTATTATGATAATGTGTAAATATGACTGCACAGTCAGGCAACTGATGTATTTATTGGTTTATAACCTGTACTAATAGCTGTAATATTATTATAAAACTTGTTCCAGCAATCCCCTCTTAAGGTCAAACATTCATTGGCAGGTCATCAAAATATATCAAATCCAAAGTCATCACTGTTGCCTGTCTAATCACAACAGCATACGCTGTACTCTGCATGTGCACATTTCTAGCTTTGTGTGTTTGTTCTTTAGGCTATTTGTCATCCTGTTATTATGGGGCATATTTGGGGTTTCGGGAAAGTTTCCATTTATTTATTGACTCAGTTTAGAAATAGCTCTTAAAGAAAACATTCTTGGAATTAAATACTTTCAATCAATTTTCTAAGAAAGTAGAGAGGCAATTTGTCATCATCTATGGGCTGACTTTAGCCTTAGATTGTTAACCTTTGTAACTGTGTAGCAGCTAGTACAAAGACTATAATTTGCTGTCATTATGTTCACATATTTTCTGGAAAAGTAGTAATTTGTCTGGATGGAATTGATTTGTCTTACAGTACACAGCGCTGTTAAGACTTCCTGGCTCTATGCCAGTGGCAGAGAAGAGAAAAAGGGCATTGGAGATTGTTGATGCACTAGATATGAGGAAATGCCTGAACACTAGTAAGTGTGGTTTGTTAGCTGTACCCTAGTGCAGTTATTTACTTATAATAGGTTACAGCTATTTACCTATTGGTTACAGATATTTACCTAAAGGTTAGATGTTGTATTATGTACTATTATGGCAGCTAAGGGTATCATATAGACATATTGCCATAACCTTAGTCTGACTGCTTACTCCCACTGGGGAAGGCAGCACATTACCAATAAATTCAACAATTTATATATTCATATAGATGTACTTGTCAATTCCATCGGTATTGTTATAATGCTGTCTATAAGGGGAAGACATGAGTGCTGTCTATACAGTATAGATGGTGGACAGGCATACCATCCAATGAATCAGTGACTGAATGTAGTACTTTGTAGAGGTTGGAGCTGATGGGCATGTCGGACTATCAGGTGGTGAGCGGAAGAGAACTACCATAGCCTGTGAACTTCTTACCAACCCCGCCCTCATGCTGCTAGATGTAAGTAATTACTACACATGCAATTGTAGGCTATTATCTAATAACTAAGACTATGACTTTAAAATTTTACATAATAAATGTCTGTGGAATTAAGTTGTTTGTTTATCTATAAACTTATTTTCTTAGACCGATTTATTCTTTAATGCAGCTGCTCTGCGTCCCTTTATTTCATCCTCAGCACTTCAAATCACCAGGCTATTTTCATTCAGCAGGGACCCATTTCATAACCTAGTTTACACAGGAGATACGATGAGGCTGACATTTAAACATCGTCATTCAACTTTTGACATTCAAAACCCGGATCTTTACAGAACGTTCTGTTGTTCATATATTCGGTGAAAAATCAATGTCACGTTTCATTCTGAAATGAGTAGCAAGGGAAGCACTGCCAAATCGTCAAATACAACCAACCGCCCTTTTCATAGTGTAACAAGCCGATGAATGATTTATAAGATCCAGGATCTAGCTTAGGATGGTGATTAAACTTCACATATAATTAATGGGCTTTTCAACTTGGCATTATCTCAAATTTCATGGTAGGAATTGCAAGGAAATTCTTTGATGTTAGTTTAAACAGGAACTGTTAGTATTTGATGATGTACATTTAGTTACATATAGAGTAAGTCCTCTTGCACTGTAGGCTATGTACTTTTACGTGCTCAACAGCAAGTCTATACCAATTCTATTGATATCTGCATGTATTTATTGGCTTCCAGGAACCAACATCGGGTCTTGATTCGTCAACCGCACACAGTCTCTGTCAGACAATTAAAGAGTTTGCCAAAGTGTCAGGAAAGACTGTTATAATGACAATACACCAACCTTCCAGTAAGATATTTAACTTATTTGATAAACTGCTACTACTTTGCGATGGGAGAGTGGCTTTCTACGGAGATATACAACGCTGTGCCAGCTTCTTTGATGGACTTGATATTGCCTGTCCCACAAACTACAACTTGTCTGACCATATACGTGAGTACACTGCTACCTATTAGTAGAAATAATTCATGAAGTCGATGGCCTGTGTTACCACAGACCATACGATCTCTCTCGTATGTCGCTGTATTTGTCTCTACATTTGAAGGGTTGCATTTCGGCCAACGACATTAATCAAGGAGCCTATGAGCTGTATGTTGCAGGCTGATAATGTTTGTGTAAACACATTTCCTTGAACCTAAGATGCGTACACACTTCTCGACCTCTGTTTTGTCTTGTCTTTATACTAATAGGTTTAACAAAACAAATATTACCTTGCTGAGGTTACACTGAGAAGGCGAATTAAACCTTCTTACGCAAATATTTTGGAAAACAAAATAATGAAGTTCAAAAATACTGTTTTTTATACAAATTTTCTAGTAAACAAAACACAACTTCTTTCGTTTAAAAACCTATCCAAACAACCTATTTATTTTTCCATTGTACAACCTGTTTTAAGCAAAAAACAAAGTTCATTTTCCACCCTTAATGAGACCATGATACATTAGATAAGAAGTTAAACAGCAGATTTTCCTTGGCTTTCAAAAAGTTTTTTGTTTGGAAAAATTTGGCTTGTAACAGAGATGAATGTAAAGGGTTTGTGGCAACTATTTTATTTTAAGACAATATTGTCAGTGGCACACTAATTGCTGCTCCTCCTACTGTCATACATAGAGGAAAGGCAGCATTGCTCCTCCCCCTCGCCCGTCGAGCATAATAAGAAGGCAGCATTGCCCCTCTCACTTTCACACATACAGGAAGGCAGCATTGCTCCTATCACTTTCACACATACAGGAAGGCAGCATTGCTCCTATCACTTTCACACATACAGGAAGGCAGCATTGCTCCTATCACTTTCACACATGCAGGAAGGCAGCATGTTGTCTCAGTTTCAGTATTTGGCCTCCATGTAGTCAGCATAGTGAACCCACACTACAGAATTGTAAGATACCCTCAGCCTACAGTAAATCTTATTTCAGCTCAAGATTATATTTTGTTACAGATATTCTTTATCAGCTAAACTTCCTGCAGATATTGCTCTTTCACTATTAAATCATCCACTGAGAAGGTTTTCTCCATGAAATCATTAAGTTGTGGCTTCCCATGAACTGCCGAGACTATATATAGTTTACCTCTATAAGGAGACAGCATGTTCCCCAAGATTCTTACAGGAAAGTTGTTCTACCACATTCATTAACGTCAATAATTATCTCTCATTTTTTGGTTCACAGTTGATCAAGTAAAGGAAACCAAAGAGATCAAAGATAAAATACTTCAAAGAGCTGAGAAACAGAGGTTAGTGACCTTACTATAGTTGATATGCTTACTAAAATTCACGTGGTAGGGTGGGGCTCATAAGCCCCCTTCCTTTGGGCAACAATAAACTGGATGTAAGCCACGTGTGCATGGATCTGCAAGCCTGTGCTTCCTGCACAACTAGTGGTGATGTGTGGGGGTATATCACTGTCCTTCACTCATCAATGAGGTTCAGCATTCGGTAAGTAGATACACTGCAGAAGCAGTCTGTCAGCCAGTCCTCTACATGAAGTAGTTACTATCCGCAGCTGTAGTAAGGGTTAATAAATGTATATACATGTAGGTCAGAGATGACTGAGCACTCGTCTACCTGCACATGTACGTATATTACTTGCACATTCTTCAATATTATATAACAGTATAATAATGGAATTATTCCGGGTAGCAAGATCTATGTCATGCAAAGTCATTACATTGTATCCGCTGCCTATGCAGTATTCATGCAGTAATAGACTAGTGGTTGACGTACATTCACTCTTTAGCTAGGAGTTGTGTGGCAGAAATTAACATGTGTGGAAACTCTAAATTTCCTTGGAATGGCACATTGGTAAATTGATGCTGCCCTGTGAACTCGGGGGGGGGGGGGGGGGGGGGACGGGTTTGGGGTTTGGGGACTCCAGACCTTTGTTAGCATGAGGGCATAGACTGCTGTACAGTTGCTAATTGTGGGCTTGGAAACCAATGAATGATTCATTGATTGACACTGCTGATTTGAATTGGTAGTATCCCCCTCCGGAAGCCTCGGTCTGTCAACTGGCTAGATCTGTGTCAAGGTTTTGACATCATGATGTTGAAGGTTGTTAAATGCACATTGAGAGTTCCGCTGTCAATAAAATATAGATAATGGTTTATTAATGGCTGTATGACATGATGTTCACATAACATAACATGTACACACCCACTTAAAGTACAAGCTGTACATTTCAGGGAGGAATCCTGGTATCCCAAGGAGCTAAAGCTACCAATACAAAATGGCCACAGTCTAAAGATATCATCAGAGCACCTGCCAACAGATCAAGTGAGTCTTCTAAAGGATAGCGGTTACACTGAAGGTTTAGCCATGACAGACATATGTAGCGACACAACCAAACTCACACCTGTTGGCAACTTTTACGAGCAAGAGAAGTTCTCGTATGGTGATGTGGAGACTGGTTAGTAGAATACTGTAATCTGGCTAGTACTGTTTGAACGTGTGGGTCAAAGACCATTAACATTTGACACTTAGAAAATGAAAGTTGGAAAACAAATGATTAACAGCTAAGTGTAGTTAAAAAACTGACTTTATAACCCCAATCTGAAAGCTGATTGCAAGACTTCCTGTTTCAACTCCAATATTTTAGAAATATAACGTGTAAGCCGACACTCTCAGTCCTACCTTGCCCCGGCATACAGTATAATAGCTCGACTTCTGATGATGGGTTGATAAGAGTTTTCCGAAATTTATATTTTTAAAGGAGTGTTATGATTGGGTAGGCATCTAAATTTACAATTTTTCAAACACTGATTAGCCCCTGACCTTGCATCCAATACTGCATACCAGGCATTCTAGGAGAGTCACTCGGGGTAAATCAAGGGAGTCAAGTGGCCACTACTCTGTGTCTACTTACCCTTGGATAACTGTATTAATGAAGTGGACCATGACGCAAATGATTTACTATTTCCTTCTCCATCAATATTCCACTTGACTAGCGGGTAACTGTTGCGTTTGTTGTTAGCAGAGGACAGATAGCCTGGTCAAAGATTCATTTTGAGAAGGGAAATGCAGTTCTTTAGCACTAAGCAAATTTAACAACAGATTCCAACTGTGATTTCTCACCATTTTTTATAGGCCTGTTTTAGGAGTTTTTGCTTGGAAAACAAATCTCTGTTTAAGTTATGTTATGTCATTGTTGAACAGCCAATTATATCCATTTCCTTACTAAAATAGACTCAAGTAGATCACGTAGCCAAATGTACATCGTATATCGCGCAATACGAATAACGTCATGTTGACAGCCAGTACGTCATCGAAATTTTTCAAGACTGAAATAATTTGTTTGTGTTTACAGGTGACATGGAGTTTGAAGACAGCATGTCGTCAACAGATGAGCCTGATGAAATCCGTTTTAGGAAGGAGTATGACGCCAAGTGGCCTACTGGATTCTGGATGCAGTATAATGTATTGTTGAGAAGGTACAAACAGTGTAATGTATTGTTGTGAAGGTACATGTATAAACAGTGTAATGTATTGTTGTGAATACTTTTCTAATTAAGTCTTTTCCTGTGCCGTGTGCACACACACCCAATATTCACCCAACTATATTATCGTATTGCCAAGATTAAAATAGTACCAAACATTCAGTGATCATAAATCGCACTGAGTTTTGGCACTATTGTAGTTATTTTCCATCAGATGCTAAATATGGGGCGATATCCCATTACAGGGATTGCAGTATTCCATTATAGGGTGTTGGTGGCTGAGTGGTCTAGCGCTAGTCACTCTGGTCTTGCAGCAATGACGCAAGTTATCTGCAAGGACGTGGGTTCGAGTCTCGCCAACGACCTGGAGGTTTTCGTCCCAAAGAAGGTTTTCCCTCTGTGCCATATCGAACTATAATAATATCCAGCTCTAGGAGTCGTGGTGGCCCCTCGACTAGCTCTGCTATTGGGCAGCCACGTTAAAGAATTGTGTTTGGCGCCACGAATATTATTATCAACTCCCTTAGTTACTCCTTGTACACTATGCATCTGCAATGTATATTCTATACCCTAATTCACAGCTATCACTCTACCCTAAACTCTGTG
Source organism: Bugulina stolonifera (assembly GCA_935421135.1). Lineage (NCBI taxonomy): Eukaryota > Metazoa > Bryozoa > Gymnolaemata > Cheilostomatida > Bugulidae > Bugulina > Bugulina stolonifera. Next base: position 15,037,959 of record OW285196.1, read on the forward strand.
ACTCCGTAGTCATACATAGAGTTTGATAATATAATTTTCTTGTGAGAGCATGAGAGTGCACTATGTGTTTATAGCCTCAACTGGTAGCAAACCAAGCCAAGAGTTATTTGGTACAATATTAAACTTTATATATCTGTTGTAGTTTGAATCATTGAATCTATACATAGAGTCTGTTCTATAATACTCTATATCCAGTCTTGTTACTGGCCCTACACCCTTGCTTAGTTCTACCCCCATACTCGTATTCTAGAGGGTTGCGACAGGCTATACCCAGAATCCTCAGCAAGTGGAACATCCTGCAGGTGATAATTACCGCTCTGTTCGGAGGAATTCTCTGGTTCAAAATGGAGCCGAAGGAAGAAGCTCTCACTGACAGGCAGGGAATAGTAAGTGCAGCTATAAGCTTATTACTCACTAATATTAAACGCTGATTTTCATAAATTGTTTGATTCTGGTGAAAGAGTCAGCGTTTTATTATTGCCATATTTGATTAGTTTTCCTGACATGCGATGTACTGCATTTATTACACATTATAAAACCATAATCTTTCTTTTCATATGCATTTATTATTGTTTATTATTGTACATCTACATTTACATGTAATAATGCTACAGTCATTCTCTTTATCAGTCATTATTTGATGACTGAAGAGAATCAAAACAGTGCTTTACCAGGAGCCAACTTTGGTGCCATATAAGTGTATTCAATGCTTACATCCTTTATGAAAACTCTGCTATATCCTAGTTTTTAGAGTTTCACATGACAATAATAATATGCTAATATCATTGTGTTAAGTGAAGGAATTTGATATAACTCCACATCTCTAGTGTTGACGAATTCTGTATTCCACTATAATAGCAAACGTGTACACTACACATGGAATAATTGTGTCCGGTTCAGCACTGGTTCAGCACTAGCTGTACTAGTATATTACTAGGAATGGTATATATTAGTGCAATACTAGGAACAGCACAATATTATATCAGGTTCATGGAAAGGGTATTGACCTCTGAGCTTATGAAATTTTTCCGTTTTTAATTCTTCGATGTACTTTTCTTGTAGATATTCTTTGCACTTATATTTCTTGGATTCTACACACTAATAGATGCCATGTTATCATGTAAGTAGTTTAGTTATACATGATTTTATATAATTATCCACTTACTTTTTACATGTTTTACAATCTGGTATAAAAGAGTAAGGCATATCTGTTCAGCTTTAGCATTGCCAATGCATTATGTTGCCAAATTTTAGTTTGCCAGAAGAAATATTAAACAGCTGAGTTACAGATACACTGTACATGCTAGTACATGCTACGGCAAAGACAAAAGGGACGCTGCCATAGCTAAATTATGTATATTCTGTTTCTTTTTAGACCCAGCTGAAAGGACAGTGGTAAACAAGGAGAGACTAGCTGGATACTATCGGCTATCAGCATTTTACTTGGCCAAGATGTCTAGTGATATACCTCTCCTCTCGATATTACCAACTATCTTCCTCACCATCACTTACTGGATGTCTGCAATAAACCTACAGTTCTCAGTCTATATTCAGATGTGGTTGTGTGTGATGTTAACCTCCTTCCTCAGTCATGTGAGTAAATAGAACTCACTCTAAGCTGCTGTATTGCCCTATTCACTAGATAGACTGGGAATATAACTTAATGGAGGAGAAGAGATTCACCCTCCTCCCCCTTTTCTGATATAAAACTGTTCTACCTTTTTGCTATATTGGTGTAGCGTAGAAAAAAGTAAAGTTACGTCCATTGACTAGCCATTGAAGGTCAGATAAACAAATGGATTACAGTACATGTACATCAAGCTACCTCTATATCTTCTGGTTAAATCACATGTGTGAAGAAATCACGCAGTGGTGAAACCTTACAGTAAAGTACTTGTATGCCCTATAGCAGAGGAAATAGTGGTTAGGTGACACTAAGCTCCGCTATGCCGTGTTTGTTGTCCTAGTAGGTATGATGTGAATGAATTTGCATATTTTCCACTGGAAGAATGAAAATGTGTACTACAGGAACTGCTATACTCCATAATTTCCAAAATCCAGCCGTCATTTAGAAATTATTCTCTCTCATCACTACAATAGTGAGAGAGCACAACTTCATATTAATGTAGTGAGAACAGTGAAGTTTTAACCCACAGTTCTGTCACTCGATGGCTGGTTCAAAGCACTACATTACAAGTACTGCATAATTATAATACCATATGTTTATTAGTGTTACTACATGTAATCGTAGCCTGATTTTCTTACCATATCGTTACAGAGTATAGGGATGTTCTACTGTACCCTCATATTAGATCTACCAGTATCGATGATGTTCTCAACTACTACCATGTTGGTACTGACGCTAGCTGGTGGTTACTATGTCAGGAACATCCCAGTGTGGATAAGATGGATAAAGTATATAGCCTTCACTCAGCACGGGTTCTACGCCATTCTCACTATAGACATCCAGACCACCAAGATAGGGTGAGTTAGCTACAGTATAGTGTAGTAACTCAGGCTACAGTATAGTGTAGTAACTCAGGCTACAGTACAGTGTAGTAACTCAGGCTACAGTATAGTGTAGTAACTCGGGCTACAGTATAGTGTAGTAACTCAGGCTACAGTACAGTGTAGTAACTCAGGCTACGGTACAGTGCAGTAACTCGGGCTACAGTATAGTGTAGTAACTCGGGCGACAGTATAGTGTAGTAACTCAGGCTACAGTACAGTGTAGTAACTCAGGCTACGGTATAGTGTAGTAACTCAGTAAATACAAGAGCATAGTATGTGATCATAGGTTGACTAATAAAATACTGGGGTGTTGCCCAGTTTAGAAAATGACTCCACCATAATAAGTAGGAACTGAGGCTTTAGCTCACCCAATTTGTTACTGTAGCCCTACACGTATTCAAGTGGGCCCAGTTTGTTGCAGTGTATGTATTTAAAGAGTTATCTGCTCTTGGCTCACCTGACCTATTGTTTTTCAGATGTGCTGCTTCAGGAAGTAGTTTCTTAGCCTGTTCCAAGGGAGACAACTCTAGCCTCGCCTCTGATGCCACCAAATATATACCAGAAGAAGATCTGTTGAACTTATACACACTCGCTGGGGAAGGGTGGGAGGTGTGGCACCACATACTAGTCTGTGTGGTTCTCACTCTAATAGCCCGAGTCTCCACTTACATTGTACTAAGATATATACGCAAACCTCACCTAGGCTGAGGTCATCAAATGACTTGCCTGCTACGCAGTTATACAGATATATTGTACCTACCACTATCAACCTCATTTATATTAATGGTGCTAGGTCTAAATGATGAGTCATATCAAATTCCTTTGCATTCACTGTGTTCCATATTCTTACCTTCCGCTGACGAGAGCTTTAAATCCACCCATTATACATTCAATGTACATCTATATTATCATAGTTACACTTTTGTATAATTATTAAGATTTTGTACATTACGGGTCGAAATCAACATTGCTTCTTATTTTATATTATTTCTGGGGCCAAACTCCTGGTTGTGAACATATTGAAATAAATTCCTTTGATGGACTTGATAGTCTAATAGTAGCCTTAGCTCCTGTCTTAGATCTGCCCTATTGTTCGTTACGACTCTCATCTGACTACTAGCTTTGCACTGAATAACTACTCTACCAGCTGTGCAATTGACAAGGCATAACTTGAGAATAAGGACAAAATTAGTGCTGGATGCCCCTTATAGTATTAAGAGTTCATGGTGAATATCAACAAAACTTAGAGGTGTAGTGTTGAAGATATCTTTACCACAAGCACTACAATCTTATTTATCAATCATGCAAGATGCACTTACATTTTGCATGTACATTGTGTTGTGGACACGATCAGTTGCCACTCTGCACACGTTTTATGGGATGGTGTTGCCAATGCAAATAATTGATACACTACAGTGCCAGCGCCACTTGCCAAGTAATATGTAATACGTGTAAATGTGTTATACAGTGCAATCATGTATAAAATAGCAATTCCATCACAGATATAATCAAGCATACAATCATATAGGCCTACATGTACATGTACATGCAATGCTGTATGATAACAATGTAAGTGAAAATCATAATATCCTGGATGTTGTTCATATAATTAATAAATAGTTCCAGAGAGAAAAATAAAGGTTCACAAAGCTACTTATCATGTGAAATTAACAATTATTTTAGTTGAAGTGTCCTCTATGTTTTACACAATGTCTAACAATTGGAACGTTGTGTCTACAATGGAGAAAGGTTCAACTATTTGTTAAAAGCAATGCCAAGGAGAGGTGTTTCCTGCAAGTATAAATGTGAACTATTCATTTACATTGTATGTACATCTTTTTTGTGCTAGTCTCTATCCAACAGTATCAGCTTCATTGCACTGAAAAAGGGAGGGGGGGGAGGGGTAGGGAGGGGGGTAGTGGAGGGGGGGAGGAGGGGGAGGGATGGGGGCGGTAGTGGAAGATGCTGTAGAGTAGAACCAGTACCTACACTTAGTATTCTGGGAATACTTGTAACATGTAGCTATTAGTAATCTAATTGATAGGATGGCTATAATGATTACTTGCTTTTTAATATAATTGACTTCATGATAAATGTGAGGTCTTCAAATGGTCACGTGGTGATCGTGGTGACCTGTGGTCACGTGGTGATCGGGACGCATGCGCGTGGATTGGGACAGCAGCGAGTGGGCTGCGGTCAGTTGCACAAACGTATTTGTGCGGAGTGGAAGGCGCGTATTGTCTGTGATCACATTATTCAATTCTTATTATCTGTTGTGCTAATTGTGTTGTGCTGTGGTAGCCAACACGGAGGTGGAGGAGGTGGTGGCTAAGGGGAAGTTGGAGAGCCATCGTAGAGCAGTTTGGTACTGCGTACTTATTATTATTTCTTTCTTTACTGTAACTGTGCTGTTGCTGTTCAGTAAGACTACAATAAATTTAAAAATGCGGCACTAATTTTATCACAATACACCCATGGTTTGCCTATATGACATCATCGTGGTTTATACCTATGTCATTATTCTAGACGAGTATAGGCTAACATGGAGCGGAGTAACAGAGGAGAAGGTGATTCCAGCAAACAGTTTGTACAGGAAGTCTCCATGCATGCTGTTCGACACGTATATAGCACAGTCCTGTGGAGAAGGTAAGCATACTAGTGTCTGCCTATTGGCTAGTAGCTGACATTTGTCTCAATAACATATTACCCCTCTGTAGATGATGACAGAGTTGTCTTTCCTTGTAAATAGCTTTCTAACAGATATCTAAAAATAAATAACATTGTGTTTGTAGAATATTCTGGAATCTTATGATAGTTGGTTTGATAGTCTATCTAGTCATAGCTTGTAGTGGGTTTGTCATTGGCTTTGCTAACAGGATTGTGAGTACAAAGGTTACCTATGTAGACGCCCCTGAACTGACTGTGAGTATACATGTAATAGATCTCAGGCTAACTGCAACACTGTCATAAACCATACCTAACAGAGTCTTTTAAATACTGGTAACAATTTCTTATAGAAGATTTTAGTGAGCTGATCAAATACCTGGAGTGTTTACTAGGTCTACAATATTAGTGAGAACAGGTCATCAAAAATCACAGAGAGTTATCTTCTCATCTTACCATGAAAATATATATAGTGTTAGCAAAAGGGAAGAAAATTCCAAAATATTCTACATTTTGGAGCAAATTTACATTAGAACGTTGATAAAAAACAGTAAGTATTCTCTGCTATTGGGATATAACTAGTGCATATCTCAGATGTATACATGTGCTACATTACAATAATGTAGTTGGTGTATAAGGAGCTTTCAGTTTATCAAACTCAGGAATTTGTTAAAATGTATTCCCCGTAGTTACCAACGGTGACGATATGCAGCCGGAATATGATTATGAAATCAAAGTTAGACAAAGAAGCTGATGCGGATGCCATTGTTTCTCTGCTGGATATTCTTTATCCTTCTAGCATTGGCTATGCTGTTCCGTAAGTCTCGTGTGTTTTCAATTTTACCTTGACCCTGTATAAATATTTGCTTAAATTCAATTGAATGCGTTTAATTTGATCCAGTCACATAATGAATAATTTAACCCCAATTTTACCCCTAGTGGTTTGTTGGCCATATTTTTATATTTACCTGTTGATATTACCCACATTTACCAGCCCTTTATATCACAGCATAGACTGGCAAGACCCCAAGTTCAATACTCCTTTCTTCAAGAACTCTACAGTAGCTTCAGAGAAACTGGCTCAGTTAGCAGCGACTATATCAGAGTCAACTTTCGTATGTTACTTGCGTAGAGTACCGATGAACTGCAGCGATATCCTCACACTTGTTCGCACTGAAATCGGTAATATGTGAAATACTTAGTACATGTACGTGTAGTAGAATAAACCATTTTCTCTCTGAGAGAGTAAGTCGATACCAATGCAAGATAATATCAGCAATATTTCTGCTACTACACTTCCTTCACTTGAGTGTCAGCATAGATGTGTATAGTTTTAGTATTATATTTTAATAATGTGTGTTTGTGAAAATGTGAAAGTTGGGTCTAGGCTTAAAAAGTAGAAAAATGTAACAGCTAATAACAGTCAATATTTAAGTCGAATGGTTTGATTATGCCTCTTATGAACTACATTTAGATTAGGATAATTTCAATCATGTATTGCTATGACATACATGTACATGTACATGTACATGTACATGTACATGTACATGTAGCATAATATCAGTACGAGTCATATGTACTAATATCAGTACAGGTATATTACCTGTATAATATTTTGCTTATCTAGTAATATAATAATTTTGATGAAATATGCCATTCCTGTACTAAACATTCGTTTCAGGCATTTGTTTTCAGTTCAATGGGAACGGCTCAATAAAGACCACATTCTCCGGGGTGGACGGAGGAATTTACATTGGATTGACTGCACATGCAGACGACTACATGAGTGGTCCTAACTCAATGGCAGAAGGATTTCTGGTAGTTATCGATACCAATTAAGTTGCATCAACATTTGGATAAATACAACACTCCTTACCCCACAGACATATCTTGCTGGTCTGTTTATTGCCATACCAGTTCAACAAAATTTTGGAGATTTTATTTATATCTAACAGAGAGTGTAGATACCTATATTTTGAGTAAATGAGTAAGTCGTGTAGTTCATATTTTACAGTTACATGTACCTGTATAATACTGTGTAAAAAATATATACAGTACGCTTGCACTTAGATTACGTTATGCTAAGTATATTACAATTGTAGTACACGCTAGGATCTGCGGACACAGTACCAATGGTTAACCAGTTAGCTCATTACCTCTCACCTAATGTGGCAGCTAATGTTTTAGTCAAAGCTACAGAGGTAATTATATGGTTTGTCATATTAAGCTATCTTAGTGGCCATTATCTAGTCTATGATATATAATTCATCATAGTTGTTAATTTCCCTGCGGCTTAAATAGAGTCGGAAACCGCTCTTCATTCCATACAAAGTTGTCCTCTCTTGACTTAAACTTGAAACAAATCTATATACATTGTATAAACACACATGCAGTCAATGTTAATGTATATTGTAGCTGAACCATAACATTAGGATCCCTATTTTATTTGTTATGTTCACTTGCTGTTACCTGTTGTACCTGGTATCGGCTTGGCAAAGCTCTACAAGGTGAGCAATGGTACATTTTAGAAAACATATTATAACACACTGGTATTATAATAATGCTATTATGTTGCCTTGTTCAAACTGTCAGAAGGGCTCAAAACGCCTTGTTTCTATTTTCCATAGATATCAAGACAGCCCCCGCCCGCGGACAGAGGTAATGCCAACTGCTTCAATGTGAACAAAGATAGGAATCCACTATTCCACTATCCAACTTACAGCTACTCTGGATGCTTCACTGAATGCACAACAAGACATATTATAGAGAGATGTGGCTGTAGAACATTCTATCATCCTCCAGTAGATGGAGTGGAGATCTGTAGCATGGAGGCAATGGCTACCTGTGTGGACAATGCAATCAGTAAGTATGTGAACGGTACATGATGTTTTACGTAGTCATTAACTTACATAATATAATTAGTGACTTTCAACCATGTAACCACACATCTGACCAGTAGTTTAGTACCGCATAACCACACAACTAACCGATAGTTTAGTACTACATGACCACACATCTAACCGATAGTTTAGTACTACATGACCACACATCTAACCGGTAGTTTAGTGCTACATAACCACACATCTAACAGGTAGTTTAGTACCACATAACCACACAACTAACCGGTAGCTTAGTGCCACATAACCACACGACTAACCCGATAGTTTAGTACCACATAACCACACAACTAACCCGATAGTTTAGTACCACATAACCACACAACTAACCGGTAGCTTAGTACCACGTAACCATACATTTAACCGGTAGTTTAGTACCACATAACCACACATTTAACGTTTTAATCAACACTACAGTCATGTGCATTATGCTACTATCATTTTTAAGCACAGAAATTTTAGCACCACATATACATAACGTTATGTAAATGTTCCAAGTTGCAAGTTCATAAATATCAATTTTTGAGAACTTCCTATTTACAGAGATATTCAGGGTTCCTATTTACAGAGATATTCAGGGTTCCTATTTACAGAGATATTCAGGGGGGACTCAGATATTTTAACCCGTTGTAACTGCAGGAAAACATGCCATGAAATACTTTATGAAGGAACACTGTCATTCTCCAAGTTCCCCAGTTTCTTCACCTCACAGAGAATGAGCAAACACATGAACATGAGTGAGTATAAATCATCTAATGACTCCAAATATTTTCTTCTCACGACATCTTCCTCAAACTTTATAGTTACATGTATAATCCTAGTATCATTTAGCCAGTATATCTTATAACTCCTCATCCGTCCTATCATAACGTAGCAGATCAACTCGTTTTCAAACTTTTTTAGCCACTGAAGAGATAGCAAGTAACATGGCAATACTAAATGTGTACTATGGAGAGTTGTCTTATCTTTATATTAAAGAAGATATCTCCTATTCAGGATTTGACATGATCGGTAAGTTTACTTTGATATATGATGGTATTTCTGGAGTTGTTTTATCTTCACTATGGTGTATAAGGTACTACCGTACTAAACAAGCAAAGGTACATATTTTGGGTACTGTATGCATTGCATGTGCTTTATAGGGCTGTAGAGCGCCTTACTATGATTGGCTAGTCATGACTAGTCATCAGTCAAAATATTTGAAACTGAAAAAATTCACAACGAGGCTACCTAATCTACAACTTCAATGATTTCGTTGGAGTTGTCATTTCATGCTTCATCGACAATACATTGTTTGTTGCCGTGTTAGTAGTTTATCATGCTTGTTGGTTGTGCTTTCAGCTAATCTGGGTGGTACACTGGGAGTCTGCCTGGGAGCAAGTCTTGTCACTATCATAGAAATAATGGAGTTTGGAATTATCTCCCTCTGCACCTGGCTATTTCACCGCAATAAGAAGACAACTCCTGAGAAGCTTGCCTTAGAGAAGGGCAGTACAGGAAGTGCAAGTAGCTTGTAAGAGATGAAGAGACAGAAGTAACCAGGAATGTAAAGCTGTTTACCTAGTTGTGATTGTATAGCCAAATTTGACTCTGACCTAGTTGTACAAACAACCAATCGCAGTCAAGACGGTGACTTCTATTGATTCCCAGAAATGCCACTGTTGGAACAGATACGTGTAAATTGATGATTGGTTATAACCAATCATTAATTTACAAGTGTCTGGAGTTCATAACTACGCTTGAGCTACTGGTGTCAGCACTGGGGAGAACCACTCATTGAACAATTTTATAAACTTCTCAAATACAGCATGATATATTTGTGTTTGAAAGTTATTATCTTGGTGGCATATTTTTTACCAAATCATCACTCTAAGGCTTTCGTTTGTTAATGACGTGTTATTAGCATCAGTAGCCTCATAACCTACTGTCTTTTTTACATAAATGTTGCAAATATCTAAATATAGTATTTCCGACACTTTTAGCGCAACACACGTGTCAATGGCAATAATAACACCGCTGATACTAAATATAAACTGTATTAAATGTGATGGTAGTTTAAATCTGTCATCTCACTTGTGGTGAAACATATTAGTGAGAGTAGAGGTGTTCTTCCATCCACAATAAAAACAGAAAATGAGGAGCATAGCTCACCCGTCTACATTCGGTATACTTATACTACTAGCATGTTCTCTAAGAACTTCGTCTAGTGAGTCATTAAGTTTTGATACAGGTCAGCTAGACCAAATCTTCAACAACTTGGAGTCTGTAATGCAGATGTTTGGTATGGGCGGAGACGGGTGTGGTATGGTGTGTGAAAAGGGTAAGCCTACCTCTTATAATAATTGCATTCAGATAGTAGATATAAAAATGTTCTGTCTGGAACATGTTGGGGGGAGGGAGTGGAGGCAGGCCGTTATTGGTATACTGTATTATTGTTAGACTTCATTTATCGCTTTAACTAAATAGTAATAACTACACTGTGATTATGAGGAATAGTTGTATTTCTCTTCATGTAAAATGATGGTAATATCATTATATAAATGAATATAATCTACCCTTTCAGGTGAAACTCTAGTGCAAAGAGCAGACTATAAATACACTCCTAGTGGTTGTGGAACATTTGGAGCTGAGGTATTTATGCTGTTATATTTATAACACTGAACCTTTTTGGGGTGGTCTAAGGTGGAGAGGTGTCCCTCCCAGATAGCACTATGGTAGGGGTATCTTTGGCTTTAACTGGAATCTGATACTTTTTGCATAGTCACATGTATTGGTGTTGCCCTTGCCGAACTTCTACCATATTTCCACTGTACTTTTACTAAGTAGATGCCTGATATCACCGTCTACATCTAAATGCCAACATGTTGAATAAACTGTATGTCAGTCTTCACTCACATGTACCAGCATAAATAAATACAACGTAGGAATATTTATATCCATTAAATCTGTAAATATAGAAATTATTCATCTCATTCACACTGATATAAATTAGTAGAAACACATTTATAATAGACTCTATGCGCTTAGATGTAGTTGGCCAACGGTTTACATGTCTATGTCTATGTATTCAGATGCAGTTGGAAGTAATACCGCTGATGCAGGACTGCTGTAATCAACATGGCTACTGTTATGAACAGTGCGGCCAGAATAAAACTGTCTGTGACTCCCAACTCAGGGAATGTTCCCACCAGATGTGTGTGAAGGCTTCTCAGACAGACACTGAACCAACCGACAAAGAGTCTATGGAAGGTATGGTAGACCAGGGGTAGGTGGTCTGGTAGACCAGGGCTAGGTGGTATGGTGTACCAGGGGTAGGTGGTATGGTGTACCAGGGGTAGGTGGTCTGGTAGACCAGGGGTAGGTGGTATGATGTACCAGGGGTAGGTGGTCTGGTAGACCAGGGATGGGTTGGTCTACAGATTTAAAAGAATATGTAGCAAAAGGTTTAACACGATCTTAGCTGAAATGGATGAAAAAATGGTGAAGCCATTTACTAGTGACTTATCTAAGCTATAATATTTACAATATGTATAAATAGATGGCAAATTTGTAACTTGACATTCTGCTTTGTTGACCATGTTTGTGGCATTCTCTTTGATACAGTACCATTACTATCATCGTATAATAGTGTTCCATATATGTTGGTAGCGTGCCAGACGGTAGGTGACCTGTTGTACCAGATGACCTCAATGTTGGGATGTAAACCATTCTTAAAGTCTCAGGAGAAAGCATGTGAATGTATTAAAGTAGAGGAAGACAAAGATGAGCTCTAGGGGAGATAACTCCTTGATAATAGAACATAGTAGCCTCATTTAATAAGTTGAGCTGATGGCCTGCTCAGATATATGCTGTTATTAATTTAATTCTGGTGCATGGAGTTATTGTATTGTTCATATGGAATCGTATAAATTATTGTGTTTGTTCAATACATACGATTATTTATAAATGGGAATCGTTATTACATGTTGGTTGTTATGCACATGTATACTGTAGGTTTTCATAGATGCTAAATTAATGGGAATCCTTCTATATTGCTAACAACACTCACAAGCCTCTGTTATGGCGTTCCTTAAATAGTAACTAATGTTCTGCTGCCTAAAACGACCAACCTAAACAGTATTTAACTTACTTGTGGTTATGCAATCTAATGCTAATAAATGATATTGTAGGGAACCCCAAAAAATTAGATTTACATACAGCCAGATAGTTAATATGTTCAGATGGAGCAAATATCTAAAATAATTCTACTTGGAGTTCGATGGTTGTCAGTGTCTCGGTGTACTCTGGTTGCCATGCACTACCTTTTGCACTAAGTGCGTGTACTTGTACTTGGATTCATCTGTCTGTTTGCTAGCTAAGGGGAAGAGGAACAGTTATTCTAATTACTAACGTATTATATATTTATATGATTATATGTATGATCTTTCATCAGCTCTTTTTATTCTCCACCCTAGTTTTCACTTTCTAAAATGACGTAAAGTATGTCTATGTTGTTACTCCACAGTATTAGCTGCACCTCACATGGTTGGGTCATCAGACATGTAGTGTTATGTCATTCTGTTACACAAGTTAATAACGTCAAATAAGTTTATTTCTACTGTATCTGTACTTTCTCAATACTGACCAGGATCTGTTTACATCAGGAAGCATTTCTGTCTACTTCCAGTTGGCAGATATGCTAGAAATCAGCAGGTAAAGGATATTCAAATATAAGGTGGAACTTAACTAAAACTGCCGTATAATAGAGGAAATGTTCAGGTATATATAAATGACCCTTCTGCTTGATAGACATAAACATTAATTATTGTAATTTCAGAGGTTTTGTATTAGTAATAATTAATATCCTATTTACAGTGGATAGTCAATTATGGCTTTAAAAAATATTTTTGCTGCTCTGATCCTTGGTAAGCCACTATAGTCCTCAAGCATCTAGTTATTACTTATATATGGTAGATAGTCCTCAAGCATCTAGTTGTTACTTACATGGTAGATAAGTGTCAGTAATATGGAAAGCTTGAGAGTTTAGAGTCTAGTCTAAAAGGAACAGAATGTTTCAATTACGCATAATATTTAATTTCAGACATATTTTAGTCTGAATAGCACGGTTAACTATTACCTACAGAGTCTCTGCTCTTTAATGTTCACCTCTAAAGCACATGCCATTAATACTGCCAGGATTTTGGTTTATTTTTATACAATAAGGTTTACAAAACAACACATTTTATGTATTTATTTGAATTACCTTACAGGACATAATAATACAATCATGTAATATAGTATGCTAGTATTGTATTGTATCTTTTTCTAGTATTGTTGGCTGGTCATCAGATTTGTGAAGGCAGCAGTTCTGTGGGGAGATATTTCAGAAGAAGTGCCTCAGCGACGTTCAGAGTGTTGAGCAGCTTTACAGTGATTGATAACTTCTTTGTGAGTGTGTCTACGTGTATACATGCCTCACTTTAAATGTACATTGTATGGTTTTTAGGATGTTACAATGCCGGTCTCATCATAATATCTGTTGAATGATAAAGTCGCGCTATTCTCATTCTACAGATGGAGATTTAATCTTCTGGTAACCAAATGTTGGCCGTAACACTAAACACAGTTAGCTCAGTGGAGTTTAAGGTGTGGCTTATGGAGGTTTAGGTTATGCATAACACATGGTGTTTCCTTTAAAACAATATAAAAATAGTACCTTAAGGCGTTGTGATGACTAAAAATACACTTGTTTGGTCAAAATGAAATACATGTATATGTAGCATATAGCCTACAAGTACATAGTATGAGTAGCCCTTGTTTTGCTGGCATTATTTTTTCTAATGATTATAATGCTTTGTGGCTTGCTATATTATTTATTATGAAATAATATAGCAAGCTTTTCAAACAGGATTAATATCATTTTCAAAAGCACTCTTTTAGGTTAATACCAGCTTTCATTCATTCATCACAACTCAGATAGGCAATCTCAAATATATAGTTTAATAATAATTGTGTGCATGTAGATTGCAGGTAAAAGCTTCAATAGAGGCTGGGAATATAGTGTGTTAGTTTATTGTAGTATGGGAACCAAGAGATATCACATCTGTTAAGTCAGTGTAACAGTACAAACTGTGGATCCTTAATAAGTCAATCTAAAGTAGAGGTAAGATCCTATAGCATACATGTATCTGTGCAGGTGCTTGAGGTAGTTATTATACAGATAAGTCGTGGTATAGGACTATATGGACTCCACTATATTTACACGCTGTAGAATACTAGTCATAACATTAATGATGTTTTAGGAAAATACATGCAGCTTAAATTCGAGTAGTCATTGTTCTGTAAAATTATTCAATATTCAGCTTTTCTTTTCCGTTACATATGCATGTATCTTTGCTGTATGCAAATGAATATGAATGTATTTATAACAAAACATTTAGAATGGTGACTCGAGATATAGGACATGCATTGGACTAATTACTTAGAGTGTAGACGTTGATAACATCTCAACTCTTACAGTTTGGATCCACACTAGAGGTGTACTACAATATCTACTCCTCCTGCATCCATACATACAATATCATAACTCCGGCAGCTGAACGAACTCTGCTAACGCTCGGTGTTGGTTCCATGATCTGTTCTTTGAAGAGAGATGAGATCTGTCAACTATCCAGTAGTGATAGCTGTCAACGTAAGTATACATTGTGGATGTAGTAGTATACATTGTGGTTGTAGTAGTATACATTGTGGATGTAGTAGCATACATTATGGTTGTAGTAGTATACATTGTGGATGTAGTAGTATACATTGTGGTTGTAGTAGTATACATTGTGGATGTAGTAGTATACATTGTGGTTGTAGTAGTATACATTGTGGATGTAGTAGTATACATTGTGGATGTAGTAGTATACATTGTGGATGTAGTAGTATGTAATGTGGATGTAGTAGTATACATTGTGGATGTAGTAGTATACACTGTGGATGTAGTAGTATACATTGTGGATGTATTAGTATACATTGTGGATGTAGTAGTATACATTGTGGATGTAGTAGTATACATTGTGGATGTAGTAGTATGTAATGTGGATGTAGTGGGCCTAGTTTACAATGTAGAACTTAAAGAGCAGTTTAGTAAAAGTAAATACTACTATTTAGCTTTACTAAAAGCTCAAAGAACTTCAAGTGATGTTCTTATTAAAAATAGTACAGCATTAAAAATGTTTTGTACTATTTTTTACTGCAGATACAATGGGCAGCGTCTTGTGTGCTTTGGCTCATACACATAATATCCTCAAGTGTGTAGTGGAATACGGGGGACGATAAAATTGTGAATCTAAAGCTATGCTGACAAATTTAGATCGTAGTAATAAATTAATAGTTATATTGCAAAGTGCTTGATTTTACGATTTATAAAAAAGTTTCACTCTCATCCATTTGTGCTCATTCCTCCAGCCATAATATTATATCATATTATGTATTATGTAATATTATGCATTATATAATATTATGCATTATTAATATTATGCATTATATAATATTATGTATTATAATGATATTATATAATATTATGCATTATATAATATTATATAATATTACGTATTATATTATTTCACTGTGATGGTACTACACTTATATTCTATTAGCATATAGGCATTTTAAGCACGTTTATATTATATTATATAATGCCATGTATGATAAATAACTTTGCATATTTTCCACAAAAATGTACATGGTTGTGTTATAGACCACATGTTGTATGTCTCTTTTATTTATTGTAAACTGAGAATTAAAATTAAGTTTAGTTACATAACTATTACTTCCACACTATAACTACTCATAACTACAATGTAACATACATCTAACTATATGCTACATGTACATGTAGTAGCATAATACTATTAACATGGTACTTGCCTAAATAGTCCATAAATTATATTTTTTACAATAAGTTTTTACCAACTATACGCATGCCTATTTTATTTATTTTATTTTAACTAAATTAAAAATAAATTTGAACTACAAAACTATAATTACAACCATTACTCATTACTATACGAGTATATCTCACACACTTTGCTGCTATGAACATAGGAGGGAAAGGAAAAGACATTGCTATGATACCTCATGAATTAGTGCTTATGCTATAAAGTTGTCCTCTCTTAAATTGGGGGAGAACAACTCCATAATATAATCAAGAGCTTATACAGGTACATGTAGTTGCATGTAGATGTGTATACTAGAAGCGGATATTTCCTAACAGATTGTGCTAAAATACTCATTATTTACTACTTGTATCCCTGGGTGCTAGCTACATTGTAATTGAGGTCACTGGTGAAGTTGTCTTCTCTTTGTCACTCTGTTGGAATGAGCACAAATAATATAATTTATAGGTTGACATTAGAAGTTATCCCTTCCTTCTTTTAGTTAATTATGGGATTGTCAGCCATATAACATAGCAGTTCGCCAACCAATCAAGTAATTCTGTATTCTGTAGCAAGTGTGAACTGCAGACTGAACACTAGTAGTAGTAGGGGGTGTGGCTTCTACAACTCATTACAATGTCCATGAGAGCAACCAGTTGATATCATCCTAATGTTTAAGTATCTGACAACTACCAGTACTAACCAATGTATTTGTATATTTAATGCTCGATTCTACTGGCTAATGGTTTGCTCATCGGAAGAAAATATCCCTTTCTACTTCCACAGCTTCACCGTTGAAATAACATGTCTAACTGAAAAGGTGCAACTTAAATATTTACAGTCACTGCAAACACAAGTTAGGAAATTTGGTTTGTAAATAATTATTTTTCTGAATTAGAAATGCAAGAATTGACCAGATATCAATCACTGATGACAGATGTATTGGATGATTGACCCTCAAATGGGTCACCTGTCAGACTAAATTAGATGTACATTGCATTGTCACATATGAATATAGTATTAATAATTAATGTGTTTATAAGTTTATAAGTGCAGCTGATGGCCATCACACACTCACTGTTACAGCAACTTTTATATAAGGAAATAGAAAACATAGATGTACTTGCAGATGATTTTCATACATTCTTGTACCTGGCATCTGCTTACATGAAGTCTATGCACCTGGGCTATGGAAGAGTTGTCCAACATTAGGGCGTGTCCGATTTAGCTGATCCAAGTTTCCTTGAGGTCAAAAGTCATACAGACTCTAGGATACAACTTCCTTCTTTATTTAGAGCTATGACAAAAATATTAAATATTATCCTTATCCCATCAACGCTGCAAATAGGGTGATAGAAAAATTTGACATTAAAAATAGAATTAAACCAATAACAGGTAGTAGAAAGTACTAGAATCATAGATGCTGAATTATTTAGTTTCTCTCTCGAGATAGCACAGTGTTTGTGTGAGTTTGGGCTTTGAGTGCAGTTCAGTTACAAGGAGATAGTGATAAATTAAGTTTTGCTGTTTTAATTGCAGAAGTGTGGCTTGGTCTACATTGCCATTAAATTTAAAGTAATACATGATGCTGTAAGCTGTGATATCTAGACCTACTATTTCCAGTGTAAGTGTTTAAGAATTATGACTGACTTACATGTACATAAAATTATGGTCCAGAGAGAATATGCTTACATGTACATGTAAATGCATCTTGGTTTTAATGCACAGTTGGTTGGCAGTTGCAAAAGATTCACCATCACGTACTACGTGCATTTACACAACGCTGTACATCTTATGGTGAAATGTATTGCACTCTGTTGTAATGTCATATTACAATGTATTATTACAAAGCGATGCAATCACTAAGTGAGCGTTGTCTATTCTGGGATTGCAAATAATATTTCAATTTAGTTGTCGAGAAAACTTTAAAGGCCTAAAAATGTAATATTTATTACTCGTATAAAAACAATTTATGTGTATGAGCCACTGATAGAGTAGCTACATCACCTACAGCTCCATGCAAACTTATTCCTAAAAACATGTTGTCTCAGAAAATGAGCGTTTTTAGCTACTGACACTAGAATTGGGAGTGTGGGTTGCTGTTTCTTATGCTAGTGAGCTATAAATTATGAGCTATGATAGTGAGAAGTTTATCTCTCTTGGAAATGAGGCTATCCAGTGGGATGTCATCTTAGGAGTCAGAAATAAGGCTAAGTATTACCCCATGGGAGACTTTTAGAGTGTTGCTGTGCAGTTATGAGTTATTTCTCTGTAAGGCAATGCTTGTAAATCAGACTTTGGAACTATTGCATTCACACCTGTGCATTTCATGGTAGTATGTTAATTCATTTAGGGGAATTCCCTTTATTCCTATCCGTTATAAAAAGTATAAACCTCATTTTAAACATTTTAATTAAAGTGACAGCTAGCGGAACAATGTAACGATAAAACACATCGATGAACTAGCTGTCCATTTGTTAGTTCCTTGAGCTACGATGTAGAAACACGCTATTTGTGTCAACTAGTGTGACTGTATGTACGGAACCCAAGTCGTACCCGATTGCAGCAATCGGTTTACTCCTTCACAGTGCAACAGGAAGGCTTGTATGTTGGTGAGTCATATTGAATTATTTCACAGTGTGTCATGTTTACATTATACTGGTATAGACGACACAGAGATGCAGTCATTGGATTTTGAACTAAATTGCATCTTATGCATCTACATGTAAATAATCATTATTAACACATTATCAATTTTATCATTAATCCTACCAAATACAGATTATCGAGTCAGTCTTTTAGATGAGCTGGTCAACCCAACAAATCCGTCATACATTAATCTTTTTTTCCTTCTGTCTTGCACTTATGGTGTATGTGTGCAGTTTGTGTAGGCTATAATATAGATAGTACAGCATATCAGCTACATACAATGTAATTAATGGTATTAGACATGACTCAGGGAGAAAATATTCTTATCTGTAGATATAACGTAAGGGCACCGGATGTACATGTGTATTATTCACGGAGATGCTATAACTGGATTACTGCAACTGTTTATTTAACAGGAAAAACTGTTGTGACTTAGACATACTCATCAAAACATGGTTGCAGTTAAAATTGGTTTCAAAATTATGTTTGAACATACATGTAGAAACCAGCCGTGCTGCTGTATATCCACATTTGATACGATCTTTATACTGCATTTTCTTACAAAAATTTGGTATTAAATAAGCTGGCTGCAATCAATCAAATGCCAACTTGTTATAGAATAAAATATTGAGGTTAATGCACATATTATTTACTGAATGCTTTCAGAATTGGATGACAGGCAATGTTAGCTGATCTAGTAGCTGGCTGGGAAGATATATTCTGTCAATTCCTCTGTTTATTTTCATTACTTAGAGAGAAAGGTGAGTAGTTTGGACTTCCTCTTTATGAAAATTGTGGCTTTTTAATAACAGAAAGTCTTCTTGGAAAATGTTAGTGTGAGCTAATATTTTTATTATGAATAGTAAAACAAGACGAACTTTTGTATTTTGATTTGTTCCTTATATTTCAATGCTCATCTGAGTATCATCATCACAGGATAAATAAAGTTAAGAAAAATTAAAGGCTACTTTATATAATAGATAAGTGCATCAAAGTCGAAGTCAAAGTTTTCTGTAATTGTAAGAGGTAGGCCAAATTACTTACACATATGGGTAAAATTAATTGGCTCAAATGACCATTAAAGTTAAAATTGTGCTTCTCAATTGGCAATATAAAATCAAAATTGCTTCTCATTCCTCATATTTGTTGAACCAGTCAATAAAATAAACACTAAAATAGATTTTGATTTATAATTTATTTCCTTCTTCAAGCTAAATAGTATCGACTATATAATTATGTTTAAAGTATCCATTCAATAACCGATTTGAAATGAAGGGTGAATATAATGTGAATAGAGGTACCAGGAATTAGTTACCCAGAATTCATTACAAAATACCGTTTAGCAATGTAAATTGAGTACATTTCTCTTATTAAAATATATTATGTAGAGCTTTAGTCTAATGTGAATATTGACCAATGATATGCTTCGATTTCAACTGAACAAAACTTGGTGGGTTAGAACTAAAATTACAGGAGATAATTCCTATTTTTGTCACCTACTAACAGTAACAGGGGGAAATGGGGGTATAGGTGATACTGTGATGTCATATGTTGATCTCTATATTATGTTAATGTTCGCACATCATAAGGAAATACACAGGGTTATACTTGTATATATAGGAATAAAACATGAAGTCACTAACATTGCATCTCAGCGTTCTTTCAAATGCACGCGTATTTAGCTTTCTCTGTATAGTCTACATCAACTGTGATTTGTGTAAAACAAAAATGAATCTTTTGATAATAACTATGATAGGTAAGACACTTTAAACCATGCTTTATATTGTGGTAAATGCTTAATGGAATATTATTAAAATATTGTTTGAAATTGTCTATAAACTTGTACACTAACAGAAATCACAATGTGATGATCACAGGTTGACTGTTAATTCATATTGTCCTTGCAGCTTACATATTTTATTGAAAATAACAATATAAGATGTATTTTTAGATAAAATGTCTCTCTTACATATTGACAATGATCCTGTCTAGTGATAACAAAAGGATCATAGAAGAAATATAAGGATCACAGCATCCAAAAAATTGTTCTTATATTGTTATTTGTCAACAAAATTTTAAACCACATAAAACCTTTCCTTATTGCAACTAATAGTACTTACACATTTTACACGCTATATTGCCTTGTTTTGTGTTTGTTCAGCATACTTCGTATTAGAGTATATTTTATTACTTTTGGTACCCAAACCAAAGACCAATGTCATCTCTCTCTGTAGTTTCAGGTGCAGTCGGTTCTAGCTACGGTCTCACTGCCTTACGTTACTTCAACCAGTCATTGGCATCGAATATGAAAGTATTCACAAGTTATTTCATAATAGACATGTTCTTGGTAAGTTCACTGTTCCATGTACTATCCGATTGGCTAACAGTATTGTATTGTATTGGTTAGCAGTATTGTATTGTATTGTATTGTATTGTATTGTATTGTATTGTATTGTATTGTATTGTA
The DNA here is from genome assembly GCA_935421135.1 of Bugulina stolonifera. Lineage (NCBI taxonomy): Eukaryota > Metazoa > Bryozoa > Gymnolaemata > Cheilostomatida > Bugulidae > Bugulina > Bugulina stolonifera. The sequence continues at coordinate 15,059,048 of OW285196.1, forward strand.
TTGTATTGTATTGTATTGTATTGTATTGTATTGTATTGTATTGTATTGTATTGTATTGTATCGTATCGTATCGTATCGTATCGTATCGTATCGTATCGTATCGTATCGTATCGTATTGTATTGTATTGTATTGTATTGTATTGGTTAGCAGTACTGTAATACACTATCTGATTGGCTAAACGCATTATATATAACAGCTATTTCTATTATATGCAATGATTAATGATGACTAGAGTAAAGACTAAAGCAGTGTAGTAGAAAATTAATATGATGGAATTAGGTACAGTACAATAATGACATTAGTTTATCTTTCCAATAATAGTTATGTTTGTAATCTGGTTGTAGTAATTTAATTACTGCTAGTGTAGAGTTTATTAATTGGAACTGAGGCTGACAAACAGTGGGTTGATTGATCGAACCTGTTGAGTGTGATTTCCTGCTTAAGTAAAATGTTTTACAAGCAACTATTTTATTAAAACAGTGAGCAGGTAAAACTTTATTGGAAAAATAAGTTGATAATACACATTGTACATTGTACCACCCGCCTCTCTAGCTACAGCTACATATATATTACAATGTAATTTGTAGGTATTTTGTTACACAACTTTTTGTTATACATTATTGTATCAAGTTACACTGTACACCTGAATGTACTTGTCCATGTACAAGTAATTACGACAAACATCTAAAATGGGCATGTTTCGTGCAATAGCATACCTTTTGTTGCTGAAGGATAAAAACTGTCCCACTCTCCCGATAGACCAGTCTGTCATTGTATTGACCCGTTTCTCTAGTATTGCTGTCCCTAATATAAGGTGTGCTTAAATTTCAGGACAACGATTTTCTCCGGGCTACCGTATCCCATGGTGGCAACGATGTCAACTGCACCGCTTTGATGAATTCATCCCGAAGACATGTAAGTACGCTATCATGAGGTGACAGAAAGACTACCCATTCAATTTGCAGGAAGAACTTTGCGATCCTTGACTTTCATGTGAACTTTTAGGGTTAAATGCAAAAATTAGGGTAAATTATGGTAGAAAATTTATTAATATTTCCCTCAATCTGGAAGTAATTGATTTTCTTGAGTTCCTAAACAGTTCTGAACCCACTATAACAATAATAATCACGAACCTATTTGTGACCTACCATTTTTCTTTGCAAATTTGTTTATTTTCATTATAGATGAAAGTTTCATTTAATAGGTTAGCTGCAATATAACGAAGGTAAAAGCTAGATTACCCACTTAACAGCTAAAACAGGTCAGATTGAAACTTAAAAGCTGAAAATTTAATTATCAAAAGGTATTGTTAGTCCTGCATTCACACGGGCTAACCTAAACTCATATTGCAAAGTTTCTCTTTCTATGTTAACCAATAGTAATATGTAAGTTTCCATCCTTAACTGGAAATTAGGCACAACATTCAGATATCTTACAAGCAAAAATTGCTTCTGTAGACCAGAGATGTTCCATATTTCCCCCAATAATATGTTTAAATCAGTTTTTGTTATCAACTCTGATTGCCTTGCTATGTGTTACAGTTCAGTGACCAGTTAAGGTCAGGCTATGTTACGTACGCCAACTGTCTCCGCCCATTCAACTATATAACCCCGACGTCGAGCCGAGAAGAGCTCATTGCCAATCTCGGAGCTATTATCTGTGCCATGAAACGGAATCGAGATTGCAGGTCCAATGCCAGCGGCCATTTCTATCCCACTGGAGCTTTTGAAGGAAGAGAAACGTGTCGAAGTAAGTGGTGTTATTGGGAATATACACTACATATACATGTATGTAGGAAGTAGGTGGTATTATTGGGAATATACATTACATATAATATGTAGGAAGTAAGTGGTATTATTGAGAATATACATTACATATATGTAGGAAGTAGTTGGTATGATTGAGGTTTTACAGTGCAGGAAACAGTATTTTGGGGGCGTCTTTTAGCACAGTATAAAACTTCGTCATTAAAACACAAAATCAAAATATTTGAAGGAATGCTGATAACTGTGTTTATTAGGTCAGAATGCACCTGGATGTAACTCAAAGCAATCATTTGAAACCATGCTAGAATTATTGCAACAGCCGATTGTAGCAAAATACATATTTATCCGTTATGTTGTATGTTAAAGAATTGTATTTGGCATCATGGATATTGCTATTGCACACTACTTAGTAATTTATGCTGAAGTATTATTACCAGGAAAGCATTGCATCATAAAATGTAGGAAATAAATCCTATCAAAACCTGACTGACTGCAACTTGTTACAGATAATTATGTGTATTACATTGCATTTCACACAGCGTATGATTTACTGTAAGCTAGCCGTTTGAGGAAGTAAACTTTAAGGTGTAACAGATTTCAACTGATATAGGAAATTGTACTAAAAATATATGAAGCCATAGTTTAGGGACTGGAACAGATAAATACAGATGTATGTGAAAGTTAGTCACTTAGAATAATCGTTATCGTCCATTTTCCTTCCTGGATTTAATAGCGCAGCCGCTAGTGTAACAGATGTTTGGCAAACAATTTTTATTGATTAGAATAATCTTTTGCTCATTATTTAGCGCTTTGCTCCCATACTATATCCAAAGCAACTCCAGCAATTAAAAGTTTGTTTATTTCATAAATTTGTAAATCAAAGTAATATAAATTGTATGAATTTATGCCTGCAGTAAAATATGCATTGGCTGTACTGAAAATAAATATAATACGGTACATGTGATATGACCAGAGATCCTGCTGACAAAAAATTTTAGTCACTATGTTGAGGGAGACACCTAGAAATCAGGTCACAGCTACTGAGGCTGACATAAATTATGTATGTGTAGAGTAAATTAGACTGCATTGTTCCTCTTGACAGGCTCTATCGGCAGCAGAGACATAGTCAACGCTTTGGCACTCACTAAGAACCAGCTGACCTGCGTTATTGAGAGCGGTGTCCGTGTTTAACAACGTGTCACCATTGTCCATCATCTCTCCAGCTTATCATTCCAAATAGTACCTACTGCAGTTTACTATATTATTATATGCCACACCTGTGCTATAGTACAACAGTAACCATAGCTACAGCTAAGAGGAAAAGGGAAATAGACTAATACAGTTACAAACTGTCATTCTAATGGTACGCACAGCTTTACCAATACCTTTATAGGATGTTTGGTTGATGTTTTGATAAAACATCGTCGTCCATCGGTTTTCCATGTTGATCTCAGATTATAGAATAGACTCTACAATATTATATTAACTAAATTTTTAAATTTATCCTGCTATTTTTACAATATTTATTTTACTTCATTTATTTATGTAACAGTATAGCTGATCTGTTAGTGTATTTTTGCACATGTATGTCAGTATCACTATTACAAGTACCCGTCTTATGTTTATACAACAACCTTGCTCTGCTTTACCTGGTTTTAAAATGTGCATATCATTTTCTTAAAAGTACATTATAATATTGCTTTATACAGTCTAGTACTGCTCCGGTGTCATGTCTTGCTTTCACATGAAATATAAATTTGTTCTATGACTAATTATTTGAGTGAAGTGATCTTGTATATCATGTCAAGTGTCTCAGCATCCCAAAAAGTAGGAGTGTATATTGTGTTAATGTGTAAAGCAGAGTGAGTAAGGCTCTTTTGGTGACGCCCCATTAGCAGCTATTAGTCGTGGTGATTAGGGGTTTGTTGATCAAATGCTATGTGACTGCTATGTGCAGTTTTACCAGAAGATGTTACTTTTGTGTTCTAGTACATTATTCTAGACTATTGAAGCTTGAGCTACAGCACTTTGAGAGAGAAAGATGATAATTATAACTGCACTTTACCAGGTGGATTTTGCCAACTTTAACCTACGTAATCCACATTATTATTACGTATTATATATTATATACACATACACATAACATCACTATCATACTCCAGCTTTATTTACTTGAAATTTTGATACTACTCTAAATAATTTTTTATATGACATAATTATGTTTATTTTAAATTTTAAAAATTGACAGAAAAACACTGGAAGTAAGTGCATATATATGTATGTACACTATATAATTCAGCATAAAGACTTTAACTGAACAGGAACCTGTATGGAAGAAGGCTGTGTTGCAGTGTGGAGCTGTTTCAGTTTTATCTTACATAACATGTCATTTACAGTCCCTTTTTCTTGGAATCTTCTGAAGGCAGCAGTTTTGTTTGTGAATACAGGTGCTGATGTAGTTTGGCTATTTCTTGGCTGAGTATCTGCTAAGGTAGAGGAGCTCATACTAGAGTACCGCCCTATTGGTTGTTGAATGTGATTGAAATGACGGTCAGCCACATTGGGAAACTGTTCAGGGATGGACGGCACAGCAGGAGAGTAATACTGGCTGGAGCAGGGCTGGAAATGAGAGCTGCATCGTGCTGTCCCTATGGCCTCACCCCTGTGTCTGCAAGATCATGACAAACACTTATTAGAGAAGAATGATGCTGTTTACAGCTTCCTTTCTACCTTTAGTTTATTCCTATCATTAAAAAAAAAACAAACAAAGACCAAATTAAAGACTAAACAAAGATATTGGCCTAGGTTACGAATGCAGTACAAAATAACTTTGCAAGCTAAACGAAATAAATAATCACTCCACAACCTGTTACTCCTCCACTGATGGAATGTTCTGCAAGATGAGTTTTCACTTCAAATTAATTCTAGGGATTGTTTTTAGCTTAGGCAAACTATTTACATATGATCTCATTGATTAGGCAGAATTAAAAGGCATAAGATAGCAATATTGATAAACTCTGTAACTATAAATAAACCTGGAAATCGCTGCCAACAATCTTCAACAGCGACATCACATGACCAACATTCGTTGGTTGGTCAGCCGAGCATGATATCAATTTCAGTTAGATTAGCACATTCAGCTAAATACTCACCCTGGTTCATGTTGATTTGCATCGGCAATGAAAGATCTGGAACTCCTCCTACTCTTTGATCTGCTTGTATGTTTTTTCTTCTGGCATGGATCACCAGATGGACGACTCTGAGTAGACTTATGGGTACACAGTATCACCCGTGAGTCAGATGATGAGCTAGTTAGTCTAGTCGAAGTTGAATCTTCAGTCATTGGTACATCTAAGTTTTCTTGAGTATCAGGGTCCTTCTCTATACAGTACTTGATACATTCATTGTTTGATGATAACCGTTTATAGTGGGTTCGTAAACAGTCTTTTTTACATCTGCGTGGTGTAGACTGGCTGCGGGAGCAACGCTTATGGGTTTCCAAACTTGGTTTAGTTTCAATATCTAAGTTTTGGCACTTCAACTTCAACTTTTTACTGACTTGGTCGCCTAGATCTTGAGAGATTTGTGGTTTGTTCGTTCTTGGTTCTAATTGGTGGTTTAAGGGCTTACCTGCCTTTGATCGACATATTTTGCAGTTAGATTTAGATTTGGATTTAGCAGATATTTTACTCGAGCAGCAATTTCTACGTTTTTCCTTCTTTGTAGTTGTTTTTTGAATTGGAAATTTACTTTTCTCATCAGTTTGGTCGGAATCCGGAGCTTGCAGAAGTGAAGAGATATAGGGTATTTGTTTTAAAATGTCTGCCACAATGCTATTCTTCATGCAACACATGAAATCATCCAACACATCTGATGAAGAGTGGCTAGATCCACCCTCAGACGAGTGTTCTACGCTATGCTGAGAAGCAGAAATTTCACCATCAAGTTTGGTGTCAAAGCCATAGAAGGAAGAATAACTACAATCTTCAGATATGGCTCCAAGTGAGGGAGCACCAGATGAATTATTCTTTTCTTCATTGAGATGCTGTTTTGCTATACTTTCTCTGCTAAGAGCGAATCTTTTGTAGACACTCATAGACTGTTTTCTAGTGGGCAGTACACTTTGTTTCCTGTTATCTCTCTTTCCAAAGCTGTTAAAAACAAAAGTGGCTAGATTATAGCTGATATTCAGATCAGCAAAATATCTGTTTCTAGCTGTTGCTCCCATTGCTTAGCTCCACCCATATTCAAGTTCATTATACTCAAGATCCTGAACTCAACTGTCACTCAATTAGAAAAGTGACAAACTGTGACTGCAGTTCATTTATATAATATGCTGTTAGTTATGCAGAATAACCCACCTTTGAACTGCAATCGTGGCTTCTAGAAGCTTCTTAGAGTCTCTATTCTTTGGATCCACTAAATTTGCTACTTCTGATAGGCTATAGAAGACAAGGAAATCTAATTCTGTAATGATGTGTCCTCTAATGATGTCATTTGTTGTATCTTCTTGTTTTTCACTTTCAATGTTTTTGAGTTAATCAATTTGGAACTACACTGAAAGAGCTTTCCTGTGCTATCATCCTTAAATTTGATTCTAAGCTGATCATCACAGAAATTACTTTTACTAACCTGCTTCTCTGCTGTTCTTTATGATTTATCAGGTCTGTCCGACTAGTCCAAGCTTTCAGATCTGTCGCGTCAAATCTGGCAGAACAGGACCTGGTCACAAGTGACACTGGAGACACTGAGCACTGTGTAGCGGCATCATTGTGGTTAGCATCACTCATAACACTGTGACTTTCTGCTTGGATATGATGTGCTGCATTGCAAAATTCACTTGGCCACCTCTCTCCTACTTTCACCTGTTTGTTGCAATATAGAAATTTGGCTAGCAAATATTCTCCACATCTAAACTAGTTAACTTAGTGAATAAGTTGAATCATTTCAAAATTAGTTTGGAGATAGAATAGTGAAAGCAATGATTGACTCACGCTGTCTCCATTGGTGGGCAGGAACTTGCCATTGGTGTACTGAGCAGGTGCATCTACCTCAAAACTTTGACTCTGTTCCACAACATCACAGTCCAGGTTTGCACCTTCACATTGCGTGCATAAGTGCAACCTGACTATGGGGCATTGCGTAGTTTTGATTTTAGTCTACATTCAGATTAGAAAGACATGTTACATCTCTCACTACAACAGACTTTGTGAGCAACTAGACTAAAGCAGTATTCGGTTATTTTATAAACAGATTCCATGTTGCTGCGCTGGAGTTGAGTAAGTTCTCCCATTCCAACCGTGCATGTACAAATATAGTATTTACTGCATTTCATTGTCCCTACAAGCAGTGTACGTGTACATGTATGATCAGAACGGCTGATTGAAAATGAAAATGCCCAGAGGCTCACAAACCTTTGTATCTCTCCTCGAGTCTTTTCTTCTCTAAAATAGATACAAACTGCATTAATATACAGTATACCACAACGCATATCATGAATATCTAACACAAATATACGGAGTATTAACTAAGGTTCATGTGGGTGCATGTAGCTGTATAACTCACCTTTCCTGACACTGTGGAGGACTTTCTGGAACCAGAAAATCTGCTGCTGTTGGAAGTCAATGTATTGTTACGAGATAATATTGCACTAGTTTCAGTCATAGATATCCTGTGCACCTTTGATGGGGTTATTGCTGTGAGGGTACACACGAAGTATATAGCATGACTAACATGCATTGCACCATACAGAGTATGCTTTGAACAGTGCAGAGCAAATATATAGCATGCTGATATTGCTCTTTCTACCTGAAAACTTGATTTGTTAAACTATTGACTATATTTTGAGCTTCATATTAGTTTCGATAACTTGATATAATGTACATCTAATTATACATGTAGGTCTTATAGTGAATGAGATACCCGTAGCAAGGTCACTGATACTACAGTGTATTGTGTTGTACTCACGGTCCCCAGTTAGTTGATGTGGAGGTATCGCTGAAGCCCTCCGACTTCCTGCTATGGCATGGTCCAAATCCTCATCTCCTGCACTTTCTGATTTGCCACCATTCCAGACAACTGCTTGCGTTACTGACACATAGTTGGTATTAGCTCTCTGCATCAGGTAGAAGTCACGTGACTATGATATACAGGTATTCACTGCACACTGTGCAACTTCAACATGTACATGTTTAGAAATTACAAAAGAATATTGAGCTGTTCTGTAAACAATTTTGCTATTTGGATCACAGACTACTAATTCATAAAATAACAACATGTTGCCAAGAACTATGATTATATAAATGATCTCTAAAGGGTACATTCTCTAATTGTATCTGATCTCTAATTGTATCTGTTCTCTAATTGTATCTGTTCTCTAATTGTATCTGTTCTCTAATTGTATCGGTTAGGGGATGATAACTCTGCATTAATGATCGATTCTACGAGCTATATGTATTTAGGTGCAAGAGTGACTGCTTATATTATTCTTTTCTTTTAGTTTTGGCACTATCGGTAAAGTTAACTGGGAGTTGTAAAAGTGTTTTAGAAACTTTGAATTTAAACACTTTTTCTATAGAAATAGGATTCTGCAGGCTTACCATAGCTGTGACCTGATCTGCATTCTCTACTCTAACAGGAGGTAAGATTCCAGCCGTGCAATCATTGGCTCGTCTAGGCCTCAGGATAGCCTTATTCTTCATGTTTTCGTTGACCTCATAAACTAGCTGTTTATGGGACCATCTCTTGCCCTGCCCCTTGCTTAGAGTTGTATTATCATCTGTTTTTACAGACGTATCATTTACTCTCTGGCACTCAACACTTTTCTACAAGGTAGAACACAATTCCCATTGAGAAACTGTACTAAATAATGTGTCTTATCAATTATAAATAGATTATACTGGAGTGTGTATTTTATAGATTTTATTCTAACCACTGAAATATGTAGTACAATCTGTATGATTAAAGATTAATTGTGAATTGTTTTATTAACATATTAACACAATAGTGGTAGGGTGCACAGTCATAATAGTATATACATGTAACTGCTATTGTATCTCATAATAGTATATACATGTAACTGCTATTGTATCTCGAATGAAAGAGATTCCAACCTCCAAACCAGAGAAACCTGTTACTGTCAGCAAATTGGAAGTGGAATATTACATGTATGTTTATTTAGTACCATCCAATGCACTCTCTACTTACCCTAACCACCATTGGAAGTGAATAAAGTGGGTCGACTTCATATGACATGCAGGCTCTGTGTTGAATGAGGCAGTAGAAGTTTGGTAAAATCTGAAATAAATAAGGGGAACAACAATGCTAACATAATGGTACACGGTGTACGTACATAAGTTGCTATAATTGTACGTTCCTCATTCGTGACTTCAGTTAGCATGAAGAGGGGGGGGGGGGGGAGGGGGGAGGTAGAGCCGTGCTGCTTAGACTTAGTCTTACTAAGAAAAGACAACTCCAAGCATTTCCAACAGGACGTGCCCAGACAAAGCTGAGTAATCTTACATACCTTTGATTGCTACCATTTGATTTGATGAGTGTGAATAGGTAGTGTGTAGCACTTGCAATACTAAACCAGACTGGTAAATGTTTGCATAATTCATATGATGTAGTTATGTTTACCAATGCCTGGTAGAGACGTATGCAGTGAGTTCTTATAGTAGGTGGTTCACAGTATATCAACTCTAGTTCATAGACCTCAGTGTAGTCATCCTGTAGAACAAAACTGACTCTGTTTATTCACATTCTCTGTATTTTATTACATGACGAGGAAACCATCACTGAATTCTTCAAGGTAAGGGTTATGTAATAACACTATCCGCTTGTAATGGTAGAAACCCATACTTAGGACATGTAGAGTTGTACAGCTTGAAGTTTGTGCCTAATATTATAGAGCCTTTACTGCATGACTCACTTGATCAGTCTTTATCCAACGATTATTCACCATAGATGGAGTTCCACAGTGATAATCGTGCTGTAGCTGAACGGGGCGAGGCACTCTCGTCCCGTAGTCATTCATTAGCTGGACAGGCCTGGATCCTCTACTGCCATAGTCATAGATTGGTTGGTCAGGGCTGGGTGCTCTACTGCTACAGCCAAGAATCTGTTGAGAGGGGGTCGGTACCCCACAGCTGTAGTCATACATCTGTTGAGAGGGGGTCGGTGACTGAGGAGACATTGCAGTGGAGCATTGCTGCCGACAGTAGTTTGAAAATTTATTTCTGTTTCTTCGGCGGCCAACATTAACCATCTCTGGTAGCATTGAGAACTGAGTGGGTGCTACGTTTCTATTTGTTCTATGATGCGAAGTTTCTGTAAATGAATCAACTCACAAACCACATGTACATATATGTAAAAGAGGATAACGTTACTATAATGTGTGATGTTAATTAGATTAATAGGCGACTGCTAATGACATGGCTTGGCAACCTCTTCACAGGTGCTTGGACGTTCAGAGCATGGCTAAAACATCTGAACTATTGTATGTTTTCTAAACCTGTTGCCATTTTTGAAATGCCCCTTTACCAAACCATGTACCACACATATGATTTTTGTCTGAATTAATGCACTAAGTTTTTGTAGTGTGCAAAAGAGAAAATAATTCTCAATAAATCCTTGAATGAAATTTAAGCCGTGTACAGTCTAACGATGTGGAACCTTCTGATAGGCTCATTCATTAGTGTTAATCAGCAGAGTAAACCTAGATATCCCTTTCTACCTTCACATTTATACACAATCATACTCTGTTTATAAGTCGGAAATCCTTGATTACATTCCTCAATGAAAGACGGAGGTATACCGTATCCACCCTGTATTTGACTTCTGCGAAGAACTTCCTGCAAGCAATAACGCAAAGGTCGAACAGTATGACTTGTATATATTTCTGCTACAGACTGAAGTGCGTATTTATTACTTTGTCGAACCTTGACAATCAGTAGAATAAGTTAGCAGTACATAACTGTTGGTTAGACCAGTACACTGGAAGATTTCAGCTAAGATGCATTGTACTCGTACACATTTGTATTGAAGCCTCTGTTAGCCGAAATATCTCTAAACATTCACATTGAGAGATTGATGATGGTGAATCTGGTGTAAGTAGACCAATAATACTACTGCTTATACTATATTATATTATATCATATTATATTAATTATTATATTATATTATATTATATTATATTATATTATATTATATTATATTATATTATATTATATTATATTATATTATAATTTATTATATTACATTATATTATAGTATATTATATTATATTATTAAACAATATCTCAGCTCACCTGACAATCCTGATCAGAGCTTGGCGGTGGTTTAATTCCATATTGGAAATCCATTTTTCTTTGTTTATTGTGAAAAAAGATTTTACATGGTGAGTTACATTTGATGGGTGGGCATAACCTGCCCCGCAGGTTCATGCATTATATAATCTCACTCTATTTCTGCTAGTAACTAAGACACAGGTTGTGTAGAGTTATTACCAGTTCTGCTATTTAGTATATTTTTGAATTCTTCTATCTACATTATAAATGTATTAACAATGTTTTTGTCCCTAATCTTTTACAACAATGAATTATTATCATATTCCACATATTTCTGAGACAATATTAATTTGCTGAATAAAGCAAATTTGCCTTCACAATGAAGTATTTTGCTCCAAGAATTGACAGTGTAAATCAAGAACAAAATTGATGATATACATGTATGTGGTGAGCCTTGAACTGAAATGTGATTGGTATGTTTTTACTTTAGGGTAGAAATGATGAATTTATTTGAAAATATAATTTCCACAATAATTGGTCACAAAAATGAAGTGCAAACTAGGTTAGCAATATTATAGCATTAATTTGTGCATAGCATTTTAATAGATGGTGGAGACAGCTCCATACTCATGAGTGAATGAGTAATATTTATACATAAATGTTTATTTTATAGGCACAGTCAAGATATTGCAGTCAAAGCAGGATATGTTATTGTAATATAATCTACATGTAATATTACATATTTAGTAAAGTCACAATCACGTTAGAGGTTTTCTGCTAGATACACTGTACATCTACACACTCTATAATAGATGATACCATTGTAGCCAATCAGTAGGAATCTGGTCATCCAATCATTTGAGGAGAGGTTCACCAGGTTCTCCTTTAAACCCTCTTCTTCCTCTACGACCTCTCGGACCAACATCACCTTTGGCTCCGGCAGGCCCAATGTTACCAGGAGCACCCTGTACACCAGGGTCACCCTTCAGACCCTGTTCACCTCTTTCTCCTGGCATACCCTGAGCACCTGGCTCTCCCTTCAAACCATTTGTTCCATTCATACCATTCATTCCTGGCTCTCCCTTTGACCCTGAAATACCTGGCAACCCAATTGCTCCCATTTCTCCCTTTGTACCAGCCATTCCTGTCATGCCAGCAGCTCCTGGTTCTCCCATACCACCTTTCTCTCCTTTAGAACCCTAAGAAAAGAAAGTGGGTAAACTTTCCTTGAGGTCAGAGGTGAGATTATCTGACAATTATGCTATACTGGCTAAGGTACATAACGTTGAGCATCTTAGTTGATTATCTGCACATGAGCTCTGTACTGATTGACTGTACTATCCTAAAACAGAGGTTTGCATTGAGGGCTCAGACACACTTACCGTTTCCATTGAGGATAGGGACACATTTACACTCTCCCTGAAAGATATGAACACACTTACACACCGTCCCGAGGACATGGACACACATCCAGGTTCTCATCAACGAACAACACACTTATACGCTTTCCTTGAAGACATGAACACACTTGCGCACTCTAATTGAGGGCATGTACACACTTACAGACTCTCCTTTAGGACACGGACGGTTACATAAGAGTTTAAGCCAGTCGATGAGCTCATCGTCTGCAACTGGAACTTGCCTCTTACTCCTTCTCTGTAGGATATGTAATACATAAGGGTCAAATGACTGTGTTGATACTGTATGGCTTAGTATATAAAAACACTCAACATGTGATGCAGGTTTTATCACATAAGCCGATAGCCTGAGCTTTAGTTACAGAAGAACTCCCTTCTCATTTCATCCTGTTAGCTACTCACTCCTGTTCTCTAAGGTGAGCTACTTCATCAAGAGCCCAAGCTTGGGAGGTCGTTAAATAGAAAGGCTAAACGGACAGTACTAGTTGCTATGGAAAGAGCACCGCTAGGTTAACTGTTATTCTTATTGGCAGAAGAATCAACCAATTATTAGCTAAAGAATTGACCAATTATTAGCAAGAAAATAATTTTTGAAACTGCATTCATCACCGCAACCGTATTACATGTACATGTATATGGTGTCACCGATGGTTACTATGGTAACCACGAATACATTTAAGGTAGGTAGAATTACGAGTAAGGTCGGTGCAGAAGTACTCAGTCAACTTACCTTCATTGTCTCTCCCACCTTTCTCAGTTCAACCACCTGATATTTGAGTGTTTCCACTTCCTGGTAAACATAACATAACATATTACTGTACAATTATTTAAAATTACATGTGTTTAAATGATATTAGTGATAAAAAGAGCAAACAGTGTTTACAAGGATATGACAAATTAATACAGTAACTAGCTTTCGTATTTTTCGGCATTTTGCTTTTACATAATACTAAAAGGCGTGAATTAATTAATTGTATCAATGAGTAACATTGCAAACTATTTCAGACATAAATGTTGTTGAAATACAGATTAAAGACTTTAGACTTGACGCTAATCACATATGAGTGAATCAGAAATGGATACTAGACATGTACTATAACTATACCTGTCTGAGTTGAGAGATTTCACGGTGACCTATAACTGATGATGGTAGTGAGCATGGGTATCAGGCTACAGCTCTTCCACTTGCTTTGATTTTGGTTTGGCTTGTGTTCCATCTAAGATTAACAGACATACCTCAGTATTATTAGACTGGTGCCCAGGCCAACTAGCGCATCATCAATTATGCACTGAACGTCTAGACTTCTATATGTGGATACTTACAGTTCTCGTGTCGACAATAAACATATTTTATACACAGAATTATAAACAGTTTGCTAATATGATGTGTTGTGATTCTTCTTGTGATAAAAGAACTGTGCACATACTGCAGTAATAGCAGTAGCTCTACAGTATTCCCTATACAGTATTCACTATTCAGTATCCGCTATACAGTGTTAGCATATTATATTTAAACAGAAGCAAAGATGAAAGCTAACGTAACGGGTAACTTACGTTGTCAAATTCCATCATAGTTGGTTGTAGAGTGAGCAGCACTGAGATAGTTTGGATGGTAGCTATAGAAGAATGTCAGGTTATACATACTTACCTCATCTTATATACTAGGACAAGCACTCCTATAGTGTCACCATATACCAGGAGAGGTTCATCCTTCCGATGGGAAATTATTTCACTTTTAAGTTGTATTTGGTAAAGCAGGTAATGAGCATCTACGCTTTGGCACATGTTGGTGATTCGCCAGCCAATAGTAAATCATGTACTACATTCTAAACACTTGAGCTATTACTAATTATACATGTAAGTGGCACAGGCTATCACTAAGTACAGCATTTCGGTGCATCACCAAGTGGTATAATTGATAATCTGGATTGTACATACGTTTATAACATACCTGGCAGTAGCAACTCTTAGCTTCTAACCCATATTAAACTTGAGATTGCTTTCACTGGGAAAATATCAGTTCTCAGCTTTTTATGTATGTAAATGGCACAGGTGTTTCCAGACACTAATAAGTTCATATATATGCTGGTATTTATAAAGAATACACATGTAGGCCTACATTGTACAATCATGTATTTATAATATAAATGTTAAACGGGAGAACACAACTCTTGTAAGTTCATATAATATAAGGTACATAAAGTTTTATGTACATCTATAAGGGGAGCGCACAACTCTTTTAAGTGAATCATTTAGCATCAAAAGTTGCTGTATTTGGGAGAACATTGATTGATGTGAATTTAATTATTTAAGTTTGTAATTCCTCTTTAAAATCAAAACAATTTGAAAATAACACACACATAGTTGCTAGCTGATAGATAACATGTAGACATTGAAATAGATGGTGTGGCAATGAGGACATGGATAGTGTCAGTGGAGGGGGGGGGGGGGGGCAGGGAGTGAATCAGTTAAGTACATAAAAGAGGGAGTTAAAGTGCACAGCTGGTATTCAAGTAGTTTCTAGGAATAATAGATATATACATGTATATTACCAGAGAAAGGTATTTGATGGAACTGATTAACGCTCATACTTTGACTCTTTTTACATATACATGTAAATATGTGTACAGATTAGAATGAAGGGTGTATGTAAGAAGTGTAGCTAAGAGGAATTCCTCCAAGATAAAAATATTTAAATGTTACAAAATTTTAGTGATAGGCTCCCATTCAAGACAAACTAGCTGTCAAGTAAAGCATAGTATTGTGCATACATGTACATACATGTAAGTGCATGTGAGCATACATGTACATACATGTAAGTGCATGTGTGCATACATGTAAGTATGTTAGGATAGTGTAATACACAATTGTCAATTGATGGCTTTCATATGACAGTCTCTGTGCCTTACATGTAATTACTACTTGCTGTTTGTCCTATATATTAACCTCAACGTTTGTCATGCTTTTATACTGAGTTTAACCTGATTGGTCAGTTGTAACTTCTGTATTGTTTTTAGTACTAGCCTTAATTACTTGCACATGTTTTTATTACTTGCCTCTGTCTGTGTTCTAAGTCCTTTGTCATGAGTTGACTTTTGTGCTGTTGTTGAATACATAGTGGATACACCATAAGATCAACTGCTAACACAAGTGACTGCTAACAGGTTATGGGCCCAGATCACTATGGATAGTAAAGGTGCATCAATCGTATTGTTGAATGGAACTAACTATCCCACATGGAAAGTACAGTGTCGCATGGTGTTAATCAGAGATGGTGTATGGGGCATTGTGAATGGTTCTGAGCAGGCACCGGAGTCAACGGATGTGGATAAGCGGGCCAAGTTTATGGCACGTAGTGATAAGGCGTTAGCTACGATTGTGCTGAGTATTGAGCCATCATTGCTGTATCTGCTTGGAGACCCTGTTGATCCAGTGGTTGTGTGGAATGCCTTGCAAGACCAGTTCCAAAAGAAAACCTGGGCTAACAAACTTGCACTGAGGAGAAGGTTGAACTCGCTCAGCCTACAAGATGGCAACTGTGTGACAGACCACATAAAATCTATGACTGAAGTTTTTAGTGAGTTAGCTGTGATTGGAGCACCAATGGAGGAGGAAGATAAGGTTGTGACATTATTGGCGAGTCTCCCGGAGTCGTACAGTGTTTTAGTCACTGCTTTGGAAGCTAATGCTGAAGTGCCTAAGATGGAGGTTGTGACAGAGCGGCTCCTTCACGAGGAACGGAAAATACAAGCCAGGGCTAATGGAGCTCATGATGGTGAAGAGAATGCAATGATGGTTCGGAAGAAGAACAAACACCAGAAAGGACCACAGTGTTATAGGTGTGAGGAGTTTGGCCATATTGCCAGAAACTGCCCGGAAAATGATAATTCCCGTCATCAAAAATCAAAGAAAGAAAAAGGGAAACACAGAGGAAAGAAATTGAAGCACAAAGCACACAAAGCCAAGGCTACATGGAGCAGTGAAAGCAGTAGTAGTGATGAATCTGCTGGTCTGATAGTCCAACATGCACTATCAACAAGATGCGAGTCAGGTAATGATTGGATTGTTGATAGCGGGGCAACTTGCCACATGTGCCAGGACAAAGAAATTTTCTGTTCTTACCAAGAATTAGAGAAACCGGTGAAGGTTACTCTAGGTGACGGTAGGCAACTGAAGGCATTGGGGCAAGGAGATGTGACAATCAAGGTCAACATGAAGTCAGGAAAACGCAGGAGGCTGCGTCTGCATGATGTTTTGTTGGTGCCTGGACTCTCATACAACTTACTCAGTGTTGCAAAAGCTTCGGAGTATGGGAAGACTACGGTCTTTGACCAGACTGGAGGTGAGATAAGAGGTAGTAATGGTAACGTTGTGGCATATGCAGACAGAGTAGGGAGCCTGTTCCGGATTCAGTGCTCTTTGGGTGAACCGGAAGCGCTCTTAGCCAAGAGTGATCCTGTATTGTGGCATCAAAGGTATGGTCATCTTGGCTGGGATAGGATGAACACACTGTCTAAGAAAGGTATGGTGAATGGTTTTGGCTATAAACCTAGCCTGAATAATCGCTTCTGTGAACCTTGTGTCGAAGGAAAGCAGACAAGAAGTAGCTTCAAAGTGAAATCAGATATACAAAGCAGAGAACCACTCGAGTTGGTCCATTCTGATGTATGTGGTAAAATGGGAGTACCATCACTCAGTGGATCTGAGTATGTGGTTACCTTTGTTGATGACAAGACAAGATTCACATGGATCTACATGATCAGAAAGAAGAGTGAGGTTTTTAAAAAATTCAAAGAGTGGAAAGCTGTGGCTGAGAAGAGTGTTGGAGCAAGTCTGAGGACCTTGCGAACTGACAATGGAGGTGAATATGTCTCAAAAGAGTTTGAAGACTACTTGAAAACACAAGGTATCAGACATGAGTACACTATCCCCAAGACTCCTGAGCAAAATGGAGTAGCTGAACGTCTGAACCGAACCCTTGGAGAAAGGGTACGCTGCATGTTGTCAGATTCTGGGTTGCCAAGGGTATTCTGGGCGGAGACTTTTGCCACGGCAACATATTTGCATAATCGCAGCCCCACAAAACCATTGGGAATTATAACCCCCTTTGAAGCTTGGACTGGCATGAAGCCAACAGTGGGACACCTGAGGCGCTTTGGATGTGCAGCTTATGCACACATTCCGAAAGATGAGCGGTCCAAGCTAGATCCCAAGTCCAGGAAATGCATTCATCTTGGCTATGGGACTCGGGTCAAGGGGTATAGACTTTATGACCAGATGAGAAGGAGAGTCTTTTACAGCAGAGATGTAAAATTCGACGAAGGTAGTCTAGGCTACACTACATATGAGGAAATAGATAGCACAAAGAAAGTCAAAGAGACCAAAGCAACATTTGATGAAGAAATCATTGAGGCTCAGTCTGAGACTGTAGAACAAGACGCTCAGTTTAGAAGGTCCAGTCGAGAGAGAAGGCAGACTGAGTTCTATGGTGAGAGAGTCAGTGTAGCTAATGATACCAAGCACGAACCAGAACCGATGACATACGATGAAGCTGTGAAAGGTAGAGATAAGAAGAAATGGTTGCATGCAATGAAGAAGGAGTTAGAGTCATTGGAGAGCAATGATGTATGGGATCTAGTTGAGCTGCCAGCAGGAAGGAAAGTGGTTGGAAGCAAATGGGTGTATAAAGTCAAGAGGGATGCAGAAGGTAATATTGAGAGATATAAAGCAAGACTTGTGGCACGAGGTTTCACCCAAAAGTTTGGAGAGGACTATGATGAAACATTTAGCCCTGTTGTCAGATTCGAATCTTTCAGAGCACTGATGGCCCTTGCTGCAAAGTATAAACTCCAACTGCATCAAATGGATGTCACCACCGCCTTCTTGCATGGTGTTTTAGAAGAAGAGGTCTTCTTGAGGCAGCCAGATGGTTTCATACAGAAGGGTAAGGGTAAGGATATGGTGTACAAGCTGAAGAAGAGCTTGTATGGCCTAAAGCAATCCCCACGCTGCTGGAATGCTGCCCTGGATGAGAAACTGATCAATATGGGATTTACTCAGACTGGTGCTGATCCATGTCTGTACATGAAGTCAGCGAAAGTACCTGTGTATCTTGCAGTATACGTTGATGATCTGGTGATTGCAGCAGAGGAGGTGTCAGAGATAAACACTATCAAGAAACAGCTCAAGAGTTTCTTTGACATGAAAGATATGGGACCACTGCATCACTTTCTCGGAATGAAAATCGCTCAGGACGATATAACAGGCGATGTCTTGATTGGCCAAGGACGTTATATCCGTGATATTCTGAAGAAATATGGAATGGAAAATTCCAAGCCTGCCCCAACCCCGATGGATCCTGGTTTAAAGCTTAGAAGTACGACAAACGATGAGGCGGTTGTGGACCAAGAGGCGTATCAGTCAGTTGTTGGAAGTCTACTGTATCTAAGCATAGCCTCTCGACCTGACATTGCCTACGCAGTTAGTTGTGCTGCAAGGTACACCTCTAAACCTACGAGTACGCACTGGGCTCTTGTGAAAAGAATTCTACGATACCTCAATGGAACTCTTGACCTTGGGTTGAGATACACCAGTGACGGAACAAGAGGAGAGATATTGGCTGCTTTCTGCGATGCAGATTGGGCTGGAGACCTGGACGAACGTAAGTCCACATCGGGCTACGTTCTGATGCTGAGCAATGCTGCTGTGTCTTGGAAAAGCAAAAAACAAACTGTCATTGCTCTCTCTACTGCTGAAGCCGAGTATGTTGCTCTCAGTGCAGCTACACAAGAGGTGAGCTGGATGAGGAAGTTGTTAGATGAACTAGGCGAGAACCCAGATGTCCCTACAACCATACACGAAGACAACCAAAGTGCGATGGCTATTGCTGCTAATCCTGTTAGTCACAATCGGACAAAACACATAGACATTAAATACCACTATGTCAGACAAGCCGTACAAGAGAACGTAATCAAGCTGGAGTACTGTCCCACATCAGATATGGTTGCTGACGTGCTCACCAAGCCTGTGTATACCGAAACATTCAAAAGACTGAGAGATAGACTCGGCCTTGTGCCAATTGTGAATTAAGAAGGAGTGTTAGGATAGTGTAATACACAATTGTCAATTGATGGCTTTCATATGACAGTCTCTGTGCCTTACATGTAATTACTACTTGCTGTTTGTCCTATATATTAACCTCAACGTTTGTCATGCTTTTATACTGAGTTTAACCTGATTGGTCAGTTGTAACTTCTGTATTGTTTTTAGTACTAGCCTTAATTACTTGCACATGTTTTTATTACTTGCCTCTGTCTGTGTTCTAAGTCCTTTGTCATGAGTTGACTTTTGTGCTGTTGTTGAATACATAGTGGATACACCATAAGATCAACTGCTAACACAAGTGACTGCTAACAGTACATGTAAGTGCATGTGAGCATAGCATACATACATTACAACTCACATAGGCCCATTATGGATATGCATTGAAACCTGTTTTGGGATTTTATGAAATAAACTCATGATCAGTATAAATCAACTGCTGCTATCAGTATAAACCAACTGCTGCTATTAGTATTATAAATCAACTGCTGCTATCAGTATAAACCAACTGCTGCTCTCATTACCTTCTATCTATCCACTGGAGAATATACTGGTACCCGGGAGGTTTACATCCTAAAGTGTCACAGTGTAAATTTAGCAGCTCAAATGATAGATTTAGTCATTGGTAAACCTGGTAAACTACAGTAGCGTAAGCTTGGCTTGTCCTTAGATTCAGCATTATGTTGATGTACGTACACTAAGGGTGATGGTTAATTAACCTCCACCCACTGCGGCTGGCTTCCTCACTGTATCACAGGCTGAGGATAATGGCAGCTGTCAATTGGCCACACGATTCTACGAAACTATTGACATTGTAACAATAATATTAATCTCTTTTGGTAGGGCTACATTGCCTTGCTGTTGGTATTTGCAAGGCAGAAATTTTTTCTCATGTTGCTGGAAAATGGTTATGGGTTCCAGTTCATATGATGACTTTTGGGCAGTAGATGCAATACTTTCGTGTTACTTGCAAGTAGTCGTACCTACACATAAGTATCTGTAACTACATGTATTATGTAAGAGCACCTGTCAGTACCTGTCATGTTTATTCATCTACAGTACATAGTAGCTGTAGCCTACATGGCGAACAAGCCAACAAGGTATTCAACAAGTTTGAAGTGAACCATGAAGCTAAACTGCAGAAGTGACTTGTTTATTATTAATTTTATGTTTGTGATCAAATACTGGTTTGACTTTTTAGTCTTCACACACATGATGTGTGACAGTGATATCAGTCTATTGACTCTCTGTTTTATTCTAGCACAGTTTAGATACAGAAACTATGTTCAGTATGACGCACATTGATGTGTATATCACTTACAATGTAAATTCATTATATTGTACTATGTCCGGTAGGCTCTGTACTGATCATATGATGATTCCGTAACCACCTCCGCCTAAAATAACAAATAATACAATAATAGAACAAACAGCAGCACGAATTATACATATTATGCATTTTCTTGAATAAGCACATGTACATGTATAATATGTACTGTACATGTACATACAGTATATGCATGTATGTTAAAATAATAGTCAATCTTTACACTAAAACCTATGACGGATAGTTCCATACCAATTCCCAATGCCAATGTGTCATCATACACTGTCTGTATTACCTCTCACCTGTTCACCCTTGGCACCTTTCATTCCTTTGGCTCCTTGACCTCCTGGCTTGCCGTCTTTCCCTGGGGTTCCTGGGGAACCATGATATCCTGGTATACCATCAGCACCAGGTTTTCCTGGATCTCCTTTCAAACCTGGTAGGCCAGGTTTTCCATCTATTCCAGGTGTACCACCTTTACCATCCTCTCCAGGTGTTCCTGGATATCCTGGCAAACCATCCTCTCCACTGTCACCTTGTAACCCCTTTGGACCACGTTCACCTGTATGTCCTGGTTTTCCATCTAGTCCGGGATAGCCATCAGAACCGTTGTTGCCATCCTGGCCTGGAATTCCGTCCTTCCCAGGAGATCCTGGTAAGCCAGGTTCTCCTTTCTCTCCTGGATTTCCTTGCTCGCCATATTCCCCAGAATCTCCTTTCAAACCCGGTCTACCTTCAGATCCTGGATCTCCTTTCATGCCTGGAGTTCCATCATTGCCGGGGTAACCTGGAAGGCCATCAGCACCTTTTGCACCATCTAGACCTGGGAGACCAGGTTCCCCATTTAATCCTGGTTGACCGTCAATGCCAGGAGTACCATCCTTCCCTGGTTCACCTGGAAAACCATCTATACCATTGTACCCTGGTTTCCCGTCTTTACCAGGTGGGCCTGTCATCCCTTTCTCTCCTGGGTATCCGTTATCACCAGATTCGCCGGAAGGTCCCTGCTCTCCTGGTGCCCCAGGGTCTCCATCAACGCCTGGACTGCCATAATCTCCTTTCTGCCCTGGTTGCCCTGGTTGGCCAGGCTCACCTTTGGCACCTGGGTAACCTGGCTTACCTTCACTGCCATTGCTACCATCATCACCAGGGGTTTCATCTTTTCCGGGAGCCCCAGGTGCTCCATTTTTTCCATCACTACCTGGATACCCGCTATCCCCCTGTGAACCAGGTTCACCTGGCTTGCCATCATTTCCAGGCTTGCCCGGTAGACCTGGGTTACCATCGGTACCTGGCATTCCGTCTACACCATGTTCTCCATTATACCCTCTTTCTCCTTTGTCCCCTTTAGATCCCCTACTTCCTGGTTCGCCAGGTTCGCCCATGTCTCCTGGTGGACCTGGTTTGCCTGCATTACCCTTTGTTCCAGCTACCCCAGGTTTTCCAACAACACCTGGCTCTCCTTTTTCACCAGCATATCCTTTAGCACCAGATTTTCCTTGCTTCCCTTGCTGACCTTTAGATCCACGTTCTCCAGGTTTTCCATCATTGCCATCATGACCATTAGTGCCAGGATAGCCTTGGTCTCCTTTCCTGCCTGAATGACCGTATTCTCCGGGTTCTCCTTTCATGCCAGGAGTTCCGGCCTTTCCTGGCTTCCCTGGTTCCCCATTGCCACCTTTGGGTCCAACTTCTCCTTTCCTCCCTGGAGTGCCATCCTTTCCAGGTGCTCCATTGTATCCATTTTCACCTGGAGGACCAGTTTCGCCAACGTCTCCTTTGGATCCAGTTAAACCAGGCATGCCAGGTTCCCCTTTTGAGCCGGGTAATCCTTGTTTTCCAGTGGTGCCGGGTTTGCCAATGACTCCCTTTTGACCATTGGTACCATCTCGCCCTGGATATCCGGGAGGTCCTTGGTCTCCTGGCGCTCCTGATTGCCCGCGCTCCCCAGCTTCTCCTTGTTCTCCTGGAGGGCCGTCTTCTCCATTGTGACCGGGTATCCCAGGATTACCTTGAAGCCCTGGCGGACCTCCTGCACCTTTTTGCCCAGGTTCTCCTTTCCCTCCAGGGCTGCCAGGTGCACCAACATCTCCTGTCGGACCAGGAAAGCCATCCACACCAGGCCTGCCAATGTCTCCCTTTAGACCTGGCCTGCCTTGATGACCTTTTGATCCGGGTAGCCCTGGTGTTCCAGGTGATCCACGATCGCCATCTTCACCCACATCGCCAGGTCTACCATCTTTGCCTGGGTGACCTTTGAGCCCAGGTGGGCCGGTTGGGCCTGGAACCCCTTCATCTCCCTTCTTCCCAGGGTCACCTTGTGGACCGGGCTCGCCTCTCTCTCCAGGCTTACCATTGTACCCATTAGATCCCTGTTTACCTGGTATGCCTGGCTCTCCTTTCATACCTGTGTCTCCCTTCTTTCCTTGTAACCCAGGCATACCGTCTTTCCCGTTATATCCATCCTTTCCAGACTTTCCCTTTTCTCCAACTTCTCCAGGCTTTCCATTTAATCCAGGATGACCAGTGTCCCCTTTGTCTCCATGCTCACCTTTCATACCTCGTTCTCCTGGTGCACCATAACCACCATCATGCCCCTTCTTTCCTGTCGCCCCAGTAGCACCAGCAGGTCCTCTTTCACCAGGATCTCCAGATTCTCCTTGAACTCCCCGCACTCCCGTTGCACCTATTTCGCCAGGATCTCCATCTGTACCATCTCTACCAGGTTTTCCAGCATGTCCTTTCTGACCTTTTGGTCCAGGATAACCCGTTCCTGCTGGACCAGAATCTCCTTTATATCCTTTTGCTCCAGGGGGCCCCGGTGGTCCAGGAGGTCCAGCTGGACAATTACAGCTTCCAGTATTGTATCTTCTTGTTCTCTCAAAGATTCCAGGTGGTGCTGCCATTTCCAGTTTCTCATCCTCCAATATCTGTTTGTTGTATCTTCTTGTTCTCTCAGAGATTCCAGGTGGTGCTGCCATTTCTAGTCTCTCATCTTCCAATGTTCTTTTATTGTATCTTTTTGTTCTCTCAGAGATTCCAGGTGGTGCTGCCATTTCTAGTTTCTCATCTTCCAATGTTCTTTTATTGTATCTTCTTGTTCTCTCAGAGATTCCAGGTGGTGCTGCCATTTCTAGTTTTTCATCTTTTAATGTTCTTTCATTGTATCTCTTTGTTCTCTCAAAGATTCCAGGTGGTGCTGCCATATCCAGTTTTTCATCTCCCAATGTCCGTTTACTATGTGAACCAGCATTTTCTCTTCCCCCATAAGCGTTAGTATCGTTAGTCCTATATTTAGCCACTACCTGGAGCATAAAGTAATGACAGATGTGAGAGATGAACCAAGAAACTATCAGCTGCATACATCATCTGTATAACCGCACTTAAACATCACCAAGTAAAATACATTATTATACACGTATATGCATTAGCATATTATATACATGTACGTGTACATGTACGCGTAATATTATGTAATTGAGTTGAACTTACATCTCTGTTTTCAGCCTGTAGCTTAATGGCCTGCTGGGCTTCAGTAAGTAGAATGTCTATTCTCTCAGTTTCCTGTAAGTTTTATATAATTTGTCACAGTAAATACACCAGATGATGTCATCCCACAATTTACTTATGCTAATATAGTAGGTATAAAATTGTGGACAACGCAATGTATAAGTATAACCTTGCCGTTCTCCAATACACAAGCATATACAGTGATGTGGACTACAATGAACTACATTTAGACTACAGTGAATTGCATGTGTACTACATGTAAACTACGTGTGGACTACAGTGGACTACAGTGGACTACAGTGGACTACAGTGGACTACAGTGGACTACATAAAGACTACATAAGGACTACATAAGGACTACATAAAGACTACATAAAGACTACATAAGGACTACATAAGGACTACATAAAGACTACAGCTTTCTAATACTGCAGCAGATGCTCCCAAGCTACTATAATTTTAATACTTCTCAGGATTGATCAAACACAATGTACTGTTATTTATAGTTGATGAATTGTGTGCTGAAACAGCCTCGTGGTAATGGCACCTAGGCCAGCCACACTGACAATATTATTAGCTGACAAACAATATCTTATCCATACATTGTTATCCACATTATTCATGCCTTCATTATCTCATTATCCACTGCATGTCTTGTATACATGTCTGTACTAGCAATCAAGCCTTGGAATTACGTTCTATTGTAACTTGGTTTTTCCCACATTTATACTTATTTAGTAATTGCCTGTCCTTACTTGTTTGTGAATTATTAGTCTTTTTGTCACTTTATATTGTAACTACGTGGCCGGTCTTATGGATTTAACTCATAATTATATACGACATGTTTCTCCTTATTGTAAACACATTTTGTGCGATTGCCGACCTTTTCATGTGGCCGAGTCGGGCGGAACCAAACATATTGTTGCGCAAGTTCCAGAGCCGACCCCATGTCGGATAACCGACACCATGTCGTCCCTTTTTACCGGAAGTTTGTTATGTATATAAGGCAGTGCATTTTCTATTGTGAATCAGTTGTTGGCTGCGCTTGAATAAAGCAACATCTCCTAACTCAACCTACAGAGGCTTACTCTTTAGGCGGGTAACTCCACCTGAGAATCCTTTGGATTCAGTACGGCTCGAGTTCACCTCATCCTAGGCTAAGCCCATCTCTATCCACCCCTTAGGCTTAGGCCGATCCCGGGTTCTAAATGAACCTAGCGTCGGACTTAGGCTCTCAAGGTTAGATCTTCTTTCTCAGCGCTCCCTTGGAGTATAAACTCTACAAGACCTACGTCGGTCCTGAGCTCCAATGAGTCTCGGCATCGGCCTACGTCTGATATAATCTATAATCTACACTATAAAGAGCACCCGTAACTGTTCACTCTTTTATGTAATGAGCAGAAGGTACACTTGGTCGGCCTCTACCACCTTCCAAGCCCTTCACATACTTGCAGCCCTCGGCTCTCGTATGATATAGCACTCAAAAACATTACAATATACTAATTATTTAAGCAAAAATATGGGTAGTGTTAAAGGACGTGAGCGCAATGAAATTAATGACATGAGAGGGTGAAGACAACTCCAACTAACGTTAGAATACCTATACTAGGAGGAGTTGAACAGAAATAAAATTTTTGGTTGGCAGTCGGGGTTTGGGGTAAACAAGAGTTTGATTTCTAGCGTTGGTAACCTTAGTTAGAGTTGTCTTCTTTTTCTCTCACACCATATAATGCCAACGTCACACTCAGGACTTTTATAGCTACTGCAAGAATAAAGACTACCTGGTGAAGATGATGATAGAGTACGGCATTGATGGCAGTGACAGCAATCACAAACACTGATATGGATACAACACCACAGCACAGAGCTCTGATGGTAGATGTCTTGGAACATCTACAGACAACCTCCTCCTTATCCATCTGATAAAGCAAAGAACTAAGGCTAACATAAGGTGAGATCAGTCATTCATCATCTATGAGAGTAGTACATGTATATGTTTTATGCCACATGTTTGTGATCTGGGTGAAGAATCGGGACTAACAACGTGATAGGGCACAACATCTGTATGTTTACCATCTTCTTTTTGAAGTATTAGCATATGCAATCGTTAACCGCTGCAGCGCCTATTACCATTTAGGAAAAATTTTTTTAGACAATCGTGTACCGAAGTGGAAGCAACTAAAAAATCATTGAAACATGGATGCTTCTCCTTGGTCTATCAAGCGGAAGTGCAGAATTAGATGAGGTATTACATGTAGTTCTGCAAATATGGAGAGCTGAATAGAACGAACTGGTAAGCCTTTCTGATTAAGTACAGGTTAAGTACAGGTTAAGTAGAGGTTAAGTGAAAAGTAGAGTTCATTTTAAAGGAACCAATCAAATTCACACCCTAAATGCTGTACTGTACTGTATAAATGTGTAGTTACAGCACATATTACATGTACTGTGTACACGTAACAAGCGCTGTAACTACATGACTGTACTGTATACGTGTAGTAGTTGTGCACACATTGAAGGAGAAGACTACACAATGCATGCATACAATGTCGTTTAGGAACTGTAAAAGTAAGTTCTAAGCAAGAGTTTAATAATAATTACAAGTTTGATAATAAATCAACTTCACTGAGTACAATTAGTAGACTTACCCTGTCGAATGACAATGACGTTATGCAGTGTGAGAAAAACACCACTATGGAGGTAGGGTGACACCAGCACCATCTCTATTTATATCACTGTTATAGCAACTGCACACGTATACACCATGCTGTGTTGTTATTATCTTGTGTGCCCAAAAGATGGACACAGACTTGGGTCAGCCAATCAGGTCATCAGATTCAGATGTTGATGTTCCAAGACTGTTTTATTGCAAACACCGAATCAAGTAATTGTTATTTGTACATAATACAACGTACATGTACATGTACGTGTCTATGTATATATTCTTACATTTGTATCATTATTATTATTAAACAAGTGAAATACATGCAATTTATTATAATAATTTTACCAGTCTTGTTACAGGAAGTAGTAATGCAGATTTAGTACAGCACCATATGACAAAGTATGAACAAGTAACAAGTGAACTTGTGACCAATTGTAGATTTTAGAAAACGTCGGTTAAAAATCACACACCACTACATGTCAATTATTGTTTGTATTAGAGCCTATAAAATAACATACATGTAATATATATAATGAATGTTATGGTAAATTATTATACATTTTAGAACATGTATTTCTACCAATATTATGAATGCATAACTTATTTGGGTATACATGTACATCTGTGAATATGCATGTATTTGTCAAGCAATCAACAAGATGTACAGAATGATGAAAAAGGTAACTTTGATTACAAGAAAATTCCATAATGAATTGTTTTAGAGTCAAGGACGTTGTTAACGTCTCTATTCTTAGCGTCGATCTCGCCGATTACGCCGTGTGTCATCTTTCCTTCTACTACCGCCCCCACTAGCTGGTCTTCCAGGGGGTCCTGGTAGACCCCGATGCCCTTGTGGGCCCCGTGGTCCAGGCCTTCCAGAACTTCCTTTTAAACCAGCATTTCCATCTCTCCCAGGATTCCCTGGGGTACCTGGGGTACCTGGTGTACCGTCTTTACCATGGGCTCCCATTGCACCTTTAGAGCCAGGATTGCCCTTTTCACCACGCTCACCTTTGGAACCAGGAATACCAGCTGCACCTGGCTTTCCATCCTGACCAGATGGACCTGGAGATCCTTGAGTTCCTTTCACACCGGGTTTACCCAGATTACCTGGTTCACCTTTCCTACCAGGTCCACCATCAGTTCCAGGGTTTCCTGGTAAACCAGTGTCACCTTTTGCTCCATCTAATCCTGGAGAGCCAGGTTGACCACCAGTTCCAGGAATTCCATCCTTGCCGGCCTTGCCAGGTGAACCATTCATCCCATTGTACCCGGCATTCCCTTTAGCACCAGGTATCCCTGGCTCGCCCTTAACACCTGGATGACCGTCTTCTCCAGATATGCCAGCGGGTCCTTGCTTTCCAGGCATCCCAGGTTGTCCGTCAATGCCAGGGCTACCATGATCTCCTTTCTGCCCCACAAGTCCTGGCTTACCAGGCTCACCTTTTACTCCTAGTTGACCTGGTTTACCTTTACTGCCATTGCTACCATCTTCACCAGGAACTCCATCCTGCCCAGGAGCTCCAGGTGCTCCATTATTTCCATCACTTCCAGGATGCCCTTGATCTCCCTTTGAACCAGGTTTACCATCACTTCCTGGCTTACCTGGTGAGCCTAGTTTACCATCGGTACCTGGTACTCCATCTACACCATGTTCTCCATTGTACCCTCTTTCTCCTCTGTCCCCTTTAGATCCTCTAATTCCTGATTCACCAGGTGCACCTGTGTCTCCTGGTGATCCAGGTTTGCCAACGTCTCCATTAGTGCCATTTATTCCTGGTGGACCAGCAGCACCCGGCAGGCCAGGCTCACCAAGAACGCCTGCAGCACCAGTTTCACCCTTCACTCCAGGCTCACCTTTAGCCCCCGGAATTCCTGGTTTTCCACCATTTCCTTCCAGGCCATTGACACCTGGATATCCACGCTCTCCTTGTGCACCAGGATGACCATCTGTACCAGGTTTACCATCATTCCCTTTATAACCTCTGAGTCCAATCTCTCCTTTTTCACCTGGAATTCCTGGGACCCCAGGACTTCCTGCTGCTCCAGGAACACCATTATGGCCATTGTGGCCATTACGACCAGGAAGGCCAATGTCCCCCTTAGATCCTTTATCTCCCTTTTCACCAGACAAGCCAGGTATACCTTCAGGGCCGCCAAGTCCCTTGTCTCCAGTCTCTCCCTTCTCACCTGCTGGCCCAGGCACACCATCTACACCAGGACTTCCCTTTTCTCCACGTCCACCACTTACTCCGGGTTTTCCTGAAGAACCATTTGATCCTCTTTGTCCAGTTGCTCCAGTAGCACCGACAGGTCCATGTTCACCAGGCTGTCCCGGTGCCCCCTGTATTCCTTGAACACCAGTTGCACCTACACCACCAGGATCACCATCTGCACCAACTATACCTGGATCCCCTGCACGTCCTTTTTCTCCCTTTTCACCAGGATAGCCATAACCTGGCTTCCCAGCTGTTCCTTTGTTTCCCTTCACTCCTGGAGGTCCTTGAGGTCCAGCTGGACAATAATTACAGCGATACCTGTTACTTGAAACCGTCTCATTATCATCACTTGTTGACCTTTCATCTCTTTTACCATATCTAGCTACATCTTCCTCCGAGAGTTTTTTTCTCTGAAACATAAACATACTCCAGGGTATATGTTCACTAGCTAGCATAGATGAAACGCCATATTATATTGTGATGGTACAGGACATTTGTATACGACTCCAACTCCCGGACGAAGCTCCATCGCACCTAAAGTGCTTAGTAGTTGTTATAGCGCTACTCATCGGACACTCACATTCTCATAATTAGTGTTCGTATACCTACCTTAAACTGTATTGCATGTCCAAACCATTAATTACTGTCTACATATGTGTCTCCATGTGCTAATACTCACTACTTATTCATGTATTGTTCCACTATATAACTGCATGAATGTTACTAAGTCTTTTAATGCCTTTTATACCCATGTACAGAGGCCCGACCTCTCAGAATCCATTGATATTCATTTTGTACATGAATTGGACCATTATAAGCAACTTTTGTATAACCCGACCTATTTTGGGTCGGCCGTCGGGCTTCCGGCGGCCATCTTGTTGCGCAACTTCCGGACGACCACACGTCGTCTTTTCCCGACGTCACGTCGGCCGGAAGTCCTTATACTATATAAAGGGCACTGTTTTACTGTTCATTGTCTCAGTCTTCACTTGGCTTTCAATAAAGACACATCTATACTTGATACAGAGATTTTCTCTTCCTTTTACTAGGTCATTCGCTTAGCGAACCGCCTATTAGGTCGGATCACTCTCTTTCATTGTATAGTCTGAAGGTCGGACTTGAGATCAGATGGGTCGTCTTTGGTAGTATTTGGGCTACTGAGACCGCTCGATCTTTCATGTAATGCGAAGTCCTATTACCACTCATAGGCACTTCATTTCTGGGTCGATAGTCGTCCAAGGACGACCGCACCAAATCACAGAAACCATTACAATATTCAAATTGACGCTGAGGTGAGAGCATTGTAATATGCATCGTAGCTCTAAACTCAGCACCTTAGAATTAAATTCAAAATTTGGACACAGCAACCAAAGCAATCAAATGGCAAATGTAATATTCCAACTACATGTATCTTCAATAAGAGATGGCACAACAATGATATACATGTACATCTACATAAATATATTACAGAAAAAAAACAAATTTGTATTTCTGGTCATTTCTAATTTGTTTACGTATTCATACTGTAAATGTACTTACCTTCGCTTTCATTTCAATTCTAATATTGTCTTGTGCCAGATTAACTTCTTTCAACATACTCCGAATCTTCTCCATTTCCTGTTCATTTCACATAAAATGTAATAAGGAAAAGTATCAATTAATTATAAACTCTGTTATTCATTGAATCTTTCTAGCCAAGGCTAACAAATTAAAATCTAGTTCTCATTTTTGTACATTCATACTATTAGGATCCCAACAGCACATCCAAACTTCCGCCAAGTTAAGTGGCATGTCTGGTATAATCTATATTCTACTCTGCACATCTACATGTATGCACAATATGTACATGTACACATGTACACGTGCACACATGTACATATATGTACATGTACACATGTACATATATGTACATGTGTTAGTACATATGTACATAATATGTACATATGTATATATTATATACATATGTACATGTGCGTGTGCACATGTACATATGTACATGTGTTAGTACATATGTACATGTGTACATGTATACATATGTACATGTACATATGTATACATATGTACATGTACATATGTATACATGTACATGTACATATGTATACATATGTACATGTACATATGTATACATATGTACATATACATATGTATACATATGTACACATGTACATATGTATACATATGTACATATGTACATGTGTACATATGTACATATGTACATATGTATACATATGTACATGTGTACATATGTACTAACACATGTACACATGTATACATATGTACATGATAAAAGCTACTAGAGATCATAATATACTATGTACATGTAGATATAATATGGCCCTTGATTGGTGAACATGCTGAGGGTAAACAAGGTCAAATATTACTCATTGGTGTTGTAGCGGTTTGTGAGAGCAAGAATCTACTACAATTTGTTGTTTTTCACCATAAAAACCTCTTCAACACCCACAAACTCTTTATGATTGTTATCAGAATGATATATAAATGAATTAGCGCAGTTATTATGGTAATATATTGCTGCTGTATTTACTATGAGATTGAAACATCATTCTGTCGGTTACCTGATGTAGACTGTGATAAAGCACAGCATGAATAACCGTAGCTGTAACAAGGAAGGCTGTGATAACCAGTAGACCTAGGCTATGTACTCTAACAGTAGGCTCCCTTGGACATCTGCTCATTACCTCCCCTTGCTTGTCCATTCTGTTGAAGTAGGACAATAAGGCTAACTAATGCGCAAACTCTGCTTATATCAATCACATCTTTGCATGGGGACTTGGTTCATGGAATTTCTGTCTCATAACTGTTGACAATCCATTTGCGTTAAACACTGGCTGATGGTAGCCTTGTCTGTTCCAAACTACTAACTCAACCCTATACAAATATCAACCATAGTTTTACAGACATCAACAACTCAGTTTCTATTTCTCCATCCCATGGAATGGCTTGTAATTTATGTAGGTACTATGAGTACATACACTGAACCTCTGCTATGAAAACAAGATACTTCCTACAATTAAGACGATTATTTATGCAAGAATAACTACGCCGCGGATGCAAAGTTCCTTAGACAATATATAGTAAATAGCAAACCTTGGACTATACTCTCTCGCACGCTTTCACTTGTTTGTTTTATGACGGCTGAACAGTAAATAAGATGTTACTCTGTAATAAATATTGTTTGCTAATACACTGAATGTACACCCCATAATTGCATGTGGTGTGATACATTACACTATATATGATACATATAACTGTATGCGTTTGTGTGACAAGTTATATATAGACACACAAACTGGTGGTATATGGTAGTGTGATGGTCATTCAATCTGTAGACTGAGGTCTATGCTCCACTTGACTTCGCTGTGGAGGGTCGGCTCCCTCACTCATTCACGTAACCAGGTGTGAAATCAGAGATATTAGTTCCCACTCTATTGTTTTGTAGCCATATCCTATAAATTCAATTTTCTAAAGTGTTATGTACATGTACAATGTATGTCTAGCAAGTGAACATTGACGTGACAACACTATTTATTAATAACCAAGACTTAGAGTTATCCCCTCATTCATGGTATGATTATGTAGGAGTTGTCACCTCCTGATGATTAGTGGAATGTCGTGGAGGAAATTTTTAATCCATAAAAATGTGAGGCAAGCAGCTCTAGGTGTCAGGTAAGCACTGCATTATTTTAAGTTGCATTAGAGTTTGTTGCTCTTTGAAAGGCTCAAGGTATAGTCGAGGATCTGCGCTCTCATGCTAGCTACATGTATATAATTATTAGTCATGTCACAATGAACTTCCTTTGAATCAGAAGTTGAAAGTTGATGGATTCGTGAGTGAACATGAAATGAGAGATACATGTACATGGTTGTATAATGTGAGAATACATGTGCTCTCATTATGGATCAGTTAATTCAGACATTGTACATGTATGTCTTTATGTTATATTTATATTTACAGCATTGAGCAAAATATTCTAGGGTAATGTATGATTGCAAATGTTATAGCGTTGCTTAATCCGATAAATGATCTTTATAAAAACAAAACGACTGTCAATTGTTTCTCTGCTTCATTGCCATTGCTTAGTTAGTCCAGTAAATGGAAGAATATAATAAATACAAAATATAATATTTATATACAAAATTAGTGATTGAAATTGATTAGTAAAAGTAACTAACTAGACTAACTCAACAGACCAGCTGCTATAGAAAGAAAGTAAAGTGATTTGTACATAATTTGTAAACAACCCACTAGTCAAACAACCCTATGCTAGAGTGAACATTAGCTAATTACAATTAATAACCATAGCTAGGGGTACTCTGTCTCCAGTAGTTCCCATATCTTCTGCTGTATCTGAACCCGTAACCACCTCCTTTAGTCACATTACCTTCTTGACTGCTAGATTCAGTTGTACCAGTTGGTCCTCTGGGCCCTGGTTCTCCTCTGGCTCCCTAATAATGTGCATAGTAACAATGAGTACTGTGAGTCATTCATCACAGTAAATACAGAGTAGAGGTGATGCGTATCTGCTATCAAGTGGTAAAGCAGGAATGGCACACTGTGTAGACACACATGTAATATCTAACTAGAACATTATTAAAGGTATGTTGTGCCTAACTCACCTTTTCTCCTCTAGCCCCCGGCTGTCCTGGTGCCCCATCATTTCCTGGCCTTCCATCATAACCTTGTGCTCCTGTTTCTCCTCTAGCACCAGACAGACCATTGGCTCCGGGTGATCCTGGTTCTCCCTTCAGACCTGGTGCTCCGTTATAGCCTGGGGCACCAACTGCTCCATCTTCACCATCCTTTCCATCTCGTCCAGGTGTTCCAGGGGCGCCAGCAGGGCCCGGTGCTCCGGATTCTCCCTTCATACCAGGAGCACCTGGTGCGCCATCAATGCCATCACGCCCTGGTAATCCATTTGTTCCATCATATCCGTTGGCTCCTGACTCGCCGGGCCTACCAGGAGTACCATTTTCTCCTTTCATACCAGGCTCGCCTCTCAAGCCAGGCATTCCAGTATCTCCATCAGCACCTGGTAGACCAGGTTCTCCGTCCTTACCATTGTACCCATCTTGACCAGATGCTCCAGGGTATCCCGTCTCACCTCTCATCCCAGTATCACCTTTTATTCCTCGTGCTCCAGTCTCTCCATTTTGTCCTGGACGGCCTGCCATACCAGGTTCACCAGTAGCACCATCTTTACCAGGTTCACCGGGCATACCGTCAGCACCTGGTGCACCTCTTTCTCCATCCTTGCCATTGTACCCATTTAATCCTGGAGCACCATCTTCTCCTTTCTCTCCTCTCTCACCATCTTGTCCCGGCACACCATCCAAACCTGGTTGTCCGGGTCTACCGTCTAATCCTGGGACACCGGCTTCTCCTTTTTCACCATTGTATCCATCATTTCCAGGAGCTCCTGTCATTCCAGCATCCCCTCTGTCACCTTTCATTCCTGGTGCACCAGGTAGCCCATCAGTACCTGGATATCCGGGTTCACCTCTCTCTCCTGGGGCACCAGTCTCACCATTCATTCCATTGTAACCATCTTCACCCTTGGCTCCAGTCTCTCCTGGTTGTCCGGCTACGCCTGGCTCTCCTTTCATTCCTGGAGCTCCTGGCAGACCATCCTTACCATTATATCCATCTTGCCCATTGATGCCATCAACACCTGGAACACCTGGGGCCCCATCCTCACCAGAAGAACCCTTTTCACCGGGTACACCTTGAGGTCCTGGTACTCCAGGGGCTCCATCATCACCAGGATAACCTTGCGCTCCGTCTTTACCTGGTGTTCCATCAACCCCTGGTACTCCATCATATCCATCTTTTCCTGGAGCACCTGTTTCACCTCCCAGCCCTGGTTCACCAACCAATCCTGGAGCTCCGGTGGCACCAACTGAACCTGGATATCCTGCTTCCCCTCTCTCTCCCGGAGAACCAGGTTTGCCATCAACACCGTTGTATCCGTCTTTACCTCTAGCTCCAGTCTCTCCTGGAGCTCCCTGGTCTCCCTTCATACCTGGAGCACCATTAATTCCATCTTTACCATCGACTCCATCTCGTCCAGGTGCACCAGGGTATCCTGTTTCACCTGCTTGTCCAGCATAGCCGGTGGCTCCTCTTTCTCCCTGATCACCCTTCATACCTGGTGCTCCTGGTGCTCCATCAACACCTGAATATCCATCTTTTCCAGGTAGTCCTGGTGCTCCTTGCTCTCCACTGTATCCTGTATCCCCTCGCTCTCCTTTCATTCCTGGTGCTCCATCTTTTCCTGGTGCTCCGGGTGTACCATCGGTTCCTGGCACGCCTGGCTCACCATCCTTACCATTGTATCCATCACGACCAACATATCCAGCTTGTCCAATTTCTCCTTGTTCACCCTTCAGACCTGGTGCTCCTGGCATTCCAGTTTCTCCCTGCATACCAGGCTCTCCCTTACTTCCATCATAACCATCTTTACCCGGCGCACCGCTGTATCCTCTTTCACCAATCTCTCCCTTCATTCCCTTAGCTCCTGGTGTACCATCAGTACCGTCATTTCCAGTCACTCCTGTGGCTCCTGTAGCACCAGGATAACCAGCCATACCTTGCTGCCCAGCTACGCCAGTAGCACCCACTGTACCTGGAAGTCCATCAACACCGTTCACGCCTGGTGCTCCAGTGTCTCCCTTCTCTCCCTTAGCACCAGGATATCCAACTCCATCTGCCCCTGAGTCTCCTTTCTCACCCTTAGGTCCAGGTAGTCCTGGGAATCCTCTTGGACCTGGTGGACAGGTACAAGCTGCAGATTCTGTGGTGGTCTGTCTTCCACCTCCGTACCCGTATCCGCTATATCCTGCCCTTCTCTTCACCCTCTAGTAATTAAATAACAACTTGTTATTTACTACTTTAAACATTGGGCTACAGTCAGAGGAAAGCAATTTAATGTTTCACTTAATTTTAATTTTCATTGTCATAGAAAGGGCGCGGTGCTCAAGCGTGGCTCACACCTTATGCACCATAGCGCAATCAGAGCTGATAGCAATGTGGTTAATAGAATATGGTAAAGGTGATGCAATAAGCATATCTCTCCCATTACTCACCGAGCTCTCAGAGCCTGATAACCTCATGTCATACAAGGAACTCCTCAACTCATCTGTTTCCTGCAATAAAAACATTCCACAATAGAGTACAGTGACACCACAACAATCACACTGTTCAGTTCTCTCTTTAATCCTGAATAATTGGTGAGGGTGTTAGAATGGAATGATGTCTACATCATTGTTAATGCAGAGGGCAGGTGATATAATCTATACTGTAGTAACATTGAACCCAGACATCCATATCAACTTTAAAAGATTTATGTCTTAGACCAAATCCACATTATATTTACAATTACCCTACAGTTAGTATAGTACAGTTATGCTGTTCAGCATGATACTATCACAGTTTAACAGTTTCCTTTGCTGCACTAACATTAATTCTAGTACCATGATGTGCATGTACATGTATATTATATTTTCATAACAAGTTGACTAATTACAATCTGCAATATTTATTCTCATTTTCTATTGATTATTTGCAATCTTCCAAATAAGTAGTTTTACAGTCAGCTTATATAATAAGGTAATATTATAACGCACGCGAATACAATATAGCCACATTTACTTCAAATAAATACAATGTACAGAAGGAAAACTAGTTAAAAGCTGAATATTTACCTTGTGCAGTTGGTGATACATGACCACGTTAACTACCGTTAATCCTACGAAGAATACGGCAAGCGAGATAATTCCAAAACTGTGAGCTCTGATAACAGATCTGTTTGGACATCTAACTTCTTCTTTTCCCTCCATCTATAAATGACATCAATAGCTATACAACACGTAGGCTACATGGACATAAAATGAGTACATAGCACGCAACATGTACCGCAATGATTTGGATATTATGAAAACTGACTTTTTAGTTAGTTCTCATCAAGTACTAAAACTGAATTATTGAATTCTTGCTAAAATGTTGTGAAAATTAGATTTTGAGCAAAATCTTTGATTTATCACAGTTCTGCCAATATATTTTTCAAGACACATTAAATATATATAATTTTATATATCAGTGACTTACCTTGAGGAGTGAAGTAAGAACAAATAATATTATACTGTTAACCAAATTTATATGTACATAAAGTAAGTAATATTATATCAGTGATTCCAAGGAGCAGACCAGCTGAAGAATGAGGCAGATATGTGAGATGTAAGTATATATACCTGCAGATCAGATGCATGCAGTAGTGTGATACATAGTATGTATGTATGTGTGCGTCACTCACCATTGCAATATTCCATCATCAATCAAACCTGTCACCATGAGAGCAGGCTACGCTCTACCATTCACCACATCCTGCCCTCGGAGTGGCTGCTACGCAGTGAATAATCATTTCATAATTGTGCACCATCTGTGGTGGTATGTCTATTAATTAATTAACGTGGTGAGTCATCTCATCTCACGCTGATAGAACTTCTGGTTGAACCAGAAATAGATTATGATACAGCAACCCTATCCTCGACACAAGAGAGAGGAACTGCTTTGAAATTAATACTTAACTAGGGCAGAAAATCAAGCACCTGTTCACGAATGCCACAACAAAGTCATCCCTCTGCTGTAATAATCTAACAGTGGAAATTCAGAGAAAAGCTGAAAAGACTAACATTCCTGAATAGCTACATGGGTTCACCCAAATTTGAATACACTGGTTTATTTCAAGTGTACAACTGTATCAATATTGCTAATCTCTCTAATAAACCAGAGTGAGCAACCCACTTACCATTCTTACATAAAGACATGTACTATGCAGGTCTGTTAGAGACTAAGCTGTTTTGGGGGGATTTAAACCCTTTCAGTAAATAAGAGCAGGAAAGTGAAGACCACAGTCTTTACTTTTAAAGTAATTACATTAGTCTAACAGGGTGTGGTTTAGCAGTGTCATCTCCAATTATGCTATGTATAGCATAGCACACTACATGTATAACTGTAGTATAGCATGGCACACTATAACTGTAGTGTAGCATAGCACACTGTAACTGTAGTATAGCATAGCACACTATAACTGTAGTATAGCATAGCACACTATAACTGTAGTATAGCATAGCACACTATAACTGTAGTGTAGCATAGCACACTGTAACTGTAGTATAGCATAGCACACTATAACTGTAGTATAGCATAGCACACTATAACTGTAGTATAGCATAGCACACTATAACTGTAGTATAGCATGACATGCTAAGCATAGTATAGCAAACTAGTAGCTGTGGTCTAGCATAGTGTAGAGCACTTTAACTGTTCTCATTCGTTGTCTGTTACAAGACAATGTCCAACCTAACTAAATGTTCCTTTCCTGTTCCTTTGCTTTTTTGTATTTTGATTTTTCCATGACCAGCGGTTATCTTTATCATGACCAGCGGTCATCTTTATCATGTACTTACTATTCCCAAGCTCACAGCATATCGTTTTGCAATGTAATATTATACAATATACATTACTAGTCATTAAATATCTAATTTTTCTCTGTACATGTACAGTGAACTGTGAGCATAGCCATACATGATTGTACGTGCATATAAAAATACAATGTATATATTGCCAAACCATCAATATTAAAATACCATTCTATAGATATACTAGTAGGTCAGATAGAAAATAACAACTTTTTAAGAGCTATTGGGTAAATCCAGTGCCAATTAATGGATCATTAACTACAGCAATAAAACAGGCCCACTAAGAGAAATATTACCCTGTCTTCTCTCTCATAAAGTTAACGTTTCCTAAATAGTTAGAGAATTAATGGTCAGATGTGCACCTGATAAAATTATTTCATAGAAAGGGTCATTTGTTCGACAGTTAGCCCATATTTTGGTGGAGTCTTAGTACACACATCTAGTTACTAACTACTACCAGTAGTATGGATAGCAGCGTTACGAGTAGTTAGCCATTCGAGTAATTTCAATCCTCAGTTTCCTTTAGGGCGAACCTGCAGCTGTTAAGTAAGAGAATATAAACTTATGTCTGGCTATCCACAAAGTGATTGGTTTGCTATAGAATGGATCAGAGGAGTCTCAAGGTTTTTGTATAATAAGCGTGCATATACATATGTGGACACATGTACATACAACATGTATACATGTACATATATATTATAATAATTATGTGTATGTAATTATACATATACATTGTACATGCACCATACACATAATATACATGTACATGGGTTATACATGTTTATGTTTTACATGTATAATATGTAGCCCACATGTACATCTAAGTGAATTCTATATTCTAAACACATTAATTCTCCTTACAAGTATTACTGCATGTAGCACCAAATACATGTAGACAAGCAACAAAATTTCTATGCATACAACTACCTTTTGGCATACACATATATGTACATGTATATGCATAGTACTGCAATATATCGACTTCATGGTTAATTTTCATCAGTTTTGCAACATCCCACATGTTTATTACTAACAGTAATATGTAATAACAATGACCTCTCTAGAAGAGAGACCTTACTCTACCATGTTATTGGCTTGGTTATGTATTAGTGGTAATTGTAGGTAACAGATGGCACGTACTATGGTTAAACAGTAGATGATATCATTATTGATGCATGTGTATTTGGCAAGGTAAGTGTTTGTATCGAGTATGTTTTAGAGGCTATATTATTAAAACTCTCCGAGCGGAAAACATTAGTACATATTATAAAAGGCTCTAGAATTTTGCTGAAGACCACAGGCCCCTTCTCAAATTATTATGTTTCTATAACTACTGAATGTGTCTTGGTTGTCATTCCATTACTCATTCATCACACCCAAAATATCACAAGATGAAAGAGAAATAGTCCAACGTGTTTGTTGTGTTGGTGATATTATGGCATCTAGTGAAGCCAAGTATAATATTACCATAGCAAAGCATCCCTTCATCTCACAGCAGCTAGAAGTAACAACAAACATGAATCAATATTGATAGAGCAAATATCCACCATCATATTATTTTCGTTGATTTTTCGTCCAATATTTGTATGGGCCGGTTAAAGTTGTGAAACCATGTTTGATAGTTCAGCATTTTGTGTCTCATCCGGTGGTTAACCAACCAATCAGCTCCATGTTTATGCCCCTCCAACATTAAGTGGTAACAGATGTGTTGTGTAAGTTGATGGCGTGTACAAAATAATATTATTGTATAATAATCATTCATTTCCATGTTTCAAGACACTACACCAACAGTTACATGTGGATGATTTCATGTTCCAAATCGACATTTTTATTGCACAAATCATTTTATTGGACTGAGTGTTTTCCTAGCTGTGTAAGCTAATCCTCAACAAGTACATTATGTTGTATACAGCATAATAATATCATAATATAGCAATCGTTTGTCTAAGAAGAATTTGTCATCATCCCTACACCTGATTACTATATTATTACTATGTAAATTATTCTTGCCATTCTATTGGACAAAGTGTGCCACTGTCTGACCACTTCCCTTTTTCCTGTCTACATCATATCCATAACCCACTCTATGGGGTTTTGAATATTGCTATTGTGTCTATTGTCAGACTGTGGTAAAGCAACAGATAGAATTTAGTATGTAGCTAAACCACCATGGAGTAGAATATAGATATACCAATCTGTGATTAGATTCAAACAAATGAAGACACACCTACTGTGTAGTTCCATAGATATTGTAAATATTTAACTTTTTATGTGATATGCAGTACATACGTATTAATATTGTATTCCGGTAGAAGACCTGACTAGTGTCCAGGAAGGATGGCCACCGTTCACTTCCTGTTCACCACAAACGGTTAGACAGTAGATGCATTGGTGGTTCATGAATACGCAGTAGGGAGGGATATACGACTGGCAAGTACAAGGAAGTTATAGTCTAGTAGAACCAGGTGACACATTGGCTAACAGTATAGTTCTACAACAATGCTTTACATATAGCAGAGGGGTGGAGGGGGTCGGTAGTGAGACTTTTACCAACCAATTCAGAGATTAAGGGTTGTGTGTAAGAGAATTTGCTGATAATTTTTACTAATGCATATCTGTCTTTACCAACAAGACTTTTGTCAACTGCTCACACATTGTTAGCTATTAGTGTGATTAAAGGCAGCCATTTGCTCTACCAAAGCCGAGTTTAAATCTTTCTACCAAACCACAGTGGGTGGGTAGGTTATATGTGATGTTCATGTCATTTTGCATTTTACAGCTACTGTTTGCTATCTCATTTATATGCAAGTGTATCTACATGCAGTACAGATGAAGGCAGCAGTACAGATGAAGGCAGCGGTTTAGAATTTTGGGTTGAGGTTGAATTATCACATAATTCAATGTTGGAGAGCAAATAGTGCTTGCTTAGGATTCGCTGCACAAAATATTTACATATTTCAGACATAGACCTGATAGCAAGGAAATGTACATGTGGGCTCTCAAATGTTGGTAACTGAGGCTACTATGTACATGTACATATAGCCCTCGTTTACTACTTTCATGTTGGTAACCGAGGCTACTATCACTTGATCCATCTGACTAATTTATAACAATCATCTGTAAGCTTGGATCTCCACAGATAGTTATTCATTCTAACGGTATGTAGATGGCTAGTGTATACTGAAGCTGTGTGATCACAGCTGTACCATCTCCCCAAGAGATATAAATATCACATACTCGCCTACTTGGCTACTTTCCCATCTGTACACTGCATACTTTAAAGCTCAAGTATGCAATTGCACATATTTTCAATAGTGGGATGATTTTAGAGAGATAAAAATAGTGCCAGATTTGGGGATAGCTGTGCCGTGCCTCCTACACATTGTGTCCAGTGAAACCATGTGACCTGGTAGAACAGTCATGGCCACTCATGGCTGATAGGAAGTGGCACATGCACACTACAGGTTTGGTTAGTTCTAAAGATGGAGCTCATTCACAGTAGAATAATCAACTCATAACACTTGGTTCATAATTACTACATGTAATATCTATAATAATTATTTTCAGTCTGTTGAATGAAATGAGATAATTGTATTTTGATTGTACTAGTGTGAAATATGCACATGTGCATGTGTATTGTAGTGTCTCTGATTGGCTAGATCTAAACAAAATAGTCTTTCAAGTATCTGGTATCATTGTACACATAATACAGTACTTGCCTAAAGCAACTGCAGCCAAATTTGCATGTGCCCATTCATTGAAGAAAATAATTTCTCCTCGTGAAATTTTCAAAGATCTATATTTTGACGATAAAGTTTAACTCCAAGAACCTCAAGCATACTATATGGATACAGCCTTGCTATACATTAAAAGCATAAGTAAAGTAAATATAATGTAATCATAGAGGAGTTATGATCCTCTTCACAAAGCTGCATGAACAGGGAATTCTTAACAAGATATCAGCGTGTGTCCAGGACTTTCTGCTCAGAGTAAAGCTGGGTATAAAGAACTAACTGATGAGGATCAAAGAACCATCTATTGAGAAAAGGAACTCCCTCTCTATGCTATGCTTGTACTACTAAATATACAGCCATGATCAGACAACTTCTAAACAGCTTTACTTGAGCTGAATTTATGCATTTTAAAGTTCATTTAAACATACACTTTTAATATCTGAACCCATATTAGTACAGCAGATACTTTATATGGTTGCAGATTCAAACAGAAGTGTGTTACATTGTGTATTTTCAAGCTCTATTAGAATTGGTAGCATTTGGCACTGATTGATGCCTACACAATGTGAGTCAATATTGTTAATATGTTACCTTAGAGTTAATAACTTCAGTATAATTTTAATTTGCTGAAACAATCACCAAATATGTCAGTATGTTGACCAGTATGTGGTGGGTGTATTATACACCCACCACATACTGGTATACATACACATGTATATCTCATGTACATGTAATAGGAAGAGGTGTGTACGAGTATGTGTAGGCTGGAGTTCACCCCATAGTAAATTCCTAATTAATCAAAACAAGGCATTGAAATACATTGATCAGAATAACGTTTGTCCAGGTTTGGTCTCATATGTAGAGTTGTCCTCTCTGTCAGGGACCTTCAGGAAACACTAATAGTGACGTGTACAGCTGAGGTAGAGCAGAACTCAAGTACTACAGTCTAATGTGTACATTTACATTATCACTATGTGAGCTATAGTGGATATGGTATTTGTATAATATACATGTACAACACTACTGCTGCACTAACTAGCCATATTTCTGCTAACATGGTCCACCCCACTAAGTGGTGTTAGCAATATCTAGTCAAAGGAGGATTACTCCTACAAATATCTGACAGTTCTAGGCTGCTCAGACTAAACAGTGTTATGTTTCAAAATTAAACCTTAGCTGGTTTATTTCACTCTAATGTCTTTGGAATTAGCATCATTTTACCCTATTTTATCAAAGGAAGTTGTCAAGTAGACTGTGTTTACCATGCATGTAGATACAATATGGCCAGGGAGGGACTGTCACCCTTATAGTGTAGCTAAACATGACTGTACATGTACTTGAAGTGGTGGAACAACAATATGAATTTTGAAAATATAATGTGATTAGGTATAGATAGGTAAAATTATAGACTGTGCTTACATGGGCGGATTTACTGTAGGTCGCCAGGGTCTCGCGACCCCCCTTTTATTTGCAGAAAAAAATTTGAAATTGATTGATTTTTGGCCGTATTCAAGGATTTTCCCATTTAGAAAGTTTTCTATGGAGGTCGCCATGATTTCCATAGTAACTTATTAGGATCGCAGTAAATGTAGCTTAAGTTTCATATTCCTGCATGTAACTCTTAGGTAGATCAGCAAAGTCAATTGATTGTGCTATCAATAAACTTCTTGTAGACATTCTTGTTTACTGTACAGTCAAAGTTTCCTTGGCTAAATCACTGAATGAATCGGTGATTGCTTAAAAAATTAATCAAAATAATTCTAATAATATCACCTTTACATTTTCTAGAAAGAGTTTATTGTAGGCCTACCACTTTGCATTTTAGCAAAGTAAATTCTCTTTTCCTGTTTTGTCTTGGGTAATTTCCTAGATTAGGGGAAAATAGGAACTATCACTCAGAGTAGAGTTACGAATATTCAATATTATATTTCGTTATTATATTATGATTATTTGAATTTTCTTAGATCCCAGATTCGAGATTCAGATTGGGGGAAAAGAGGAACTATCAGTCAGAGTTATGAATATATGAATTTTCAATTTAGTTTTTAATTAACAACAGAACATCATAAACATTATGATTATCTTATGAATAATAATCCTAATGTTGCTTACAATGATTGCCTTTTTAAAATATAATTTATAAATGATTATAATTTTAAAATATTAAATTAATGAAATATAGATAATAATTATTTACATTTTATTAATTCAATATATG
This sequence comes from Bugulina stolonifera, assembly GCA_935421135.1. Taxonomy (NCBI): domain Eukaryota; kingdom Metazoa; phylum Bryozoa; class Gymnolaemata; order Cheilostomatida; family Bugulidae; genus Bugulina; species Bugulina stolonifera. The sequence goes on from OW285196.1 coordinate 15,103,789, forward strand.
AAAATTATAATCATTTAGGTTGTCATTTTCTTGTTTTGTAATGCAGCCTAAACAATATTGTTGATGTTATAACTATTAATTGTATGAATTTTTGTATAAAGAATTATTTAATATCATATCTATTAATTACTATCAAATGCAGTCTTTAGTTTTTCATAGCATGACTCTCTGCCTCCAGCGTCCAAGGGTGAGAGTTTTCCCAAGGCTTGAAATCCCCCTGCACAAAGGATCCTCTTCATGTTTTAGTCTTTGGTTTCAAGTTTTCATGGTCTCTATGAAGCCTAAAAAGCTTCGGCGGCCGGGGCTCCGCCCCGGACCTCGTTGGGGGGCTTACAGCGCCCCCCCAAACCCCCCAGCTGTTGGTCTCGGGCGCTTCGCGCCCTCGGCTCGGGTGCTGCGCACCCTCAATAAATTTCCTTGGTGGGCAGGAGACCCCCCTTTCTGAAAGTTGAAAATCCGCCCCTGGCTTACAGAAATTTGGTTAGCTTCATACCAGTTAAAATAAAAGACAAACAAAATGCTTGAACAAATTTACTAGCTTCATGCATTACAATATTTACAGTTCACATCCAATCTTGAGGTTTGTAACTCATGAGCTAATTGTCAGTAATAATTTAAACACCTGAGTAGTTGCTATAAAGCTCTGCTTCTGCTTAGATATAACAGAGCTACAGTATATGTCCACATTCAGATCTCTGTTACCATTGTCGACATCTAACATGATTGACAGATTACTGTACATGTCTTATTGGAATACTACAGTAATTGCTAAGACAATATAGCACTACATTTTATTTAATAACCCACTCCTCTTTATTATGTTGGTTTCCATGGTAACCACTACAAACAAATTACTATTAGCTTGCACTCTAGTTGTGATGTCATAGCATGTATTATTCATCTTTCATGTCTTATGTGGTACAATCTATATAATATTTTTATGCAATAGTATTACACACACACGCACTGTTTGTGTACATCCTGGGGGTGTTTTCTAAATTGATTAACAATTGGTAATATGATAAATTTTTAGCTCTGGAGCTAACCAAAGCTGTCCCACGTCTAAGGTGATTATTTTTGTATTCTAGAATGACTCACAACTGCTGAAGAAATGATAATAATGTGCAAGAAGTTATAGGATATACCTATTTGTGGCACACTTGGCTTGCTTTCCCTATGTATCGTCTTTGTCTCTCAGTCTGTCAGGTTAGCGAAAGGTCAAGTATACTAGACCAATAGAAATCTCTACTCACCGGGCCAATTTGAAGCATCGATATTTTGGGTAAATTCCTGTGTTTTTGATGTTTCAAACAGCCCAACTATTACAGGTTGAGTTAAAGATAAATTGTATATGGATGATTATGTATTCATATTTTCCTGAGTTTCAGCAATATTTCTGATTTACTGATTGTAATATTAGGCTATTAATCACCCTACATATTATTCTACTAAAAATTTGAAACAAAATAAAAGTTGTTTTTGCAAAATGCATGAATTTTACCTCAATAATCTTCTTTTTAGTATTTGAACCAATAATTATACCAACCAATCATTATAGCATGTAGAAATTGTTATACTATACATGACAGCACATGTAGTCACTAAGGTTCCACTCATTAAAGAGTTCACTGTTTATAGCACAACCAGAGACACTCTGTGGCTACTGTAAACACCACACTAATATTATGCTACACGTGGATTATTCTAGAACATGGGACTGAAATACATGTACAATGTAGTAAATAAATTCTGAATTTGGTTGTCAATTTAGCATCCTAGTCTGTGTTTTCATCACAAGATAGCCTGTGCTGCTATGGCGAGATAGACATTATCCCATTTAAAGCCTAATAGCCTTCGATAGCTTGCCTCAACATACCTGTACAGGTCTCAATTTTGACCACTTACTCCACCTTGTCAAATGTACATGTGCAAACCAAATTACAACATATCCACATGCAATTCAATGTCAACCTTGTGCACTGCCCATAATCGGCAGCCTTCTCTGATTTTAGCTGGAGTCACATTCTATGTATGAATACATGTTACCTGCTGGCAGTAGGTCAGTATACAAGTAATTCCTTCTGTAGATTTATGAGTTTGGGTATTACATACATTGTACATTGTAAATATGATTAGCTGAATAATATGAATAACACATCCATACATATCTCAAGGATTAGAGGCTGTATTACATAGTATAAAGTGTTTCATACAGCCATGTATATGTTACATGCAGGTAAAAAATAACACACTACTGTGAGGAAATAGTGGTGAAACCATTGTGTAATATATCTCTACCATGCTCTTGAGGTTACATCTTATGTCATACCAGTAAATTCATCTGCCTACATAAATAATTGTAGCCGCAAAGCGTGTATTTGTTAGGAACGATGTCCTTCAGTGAGTTATGGTTCACTGACTACAAGAATTAATGTCTAGTCCTTCCTTTGCACTCAATGTTAAGCAGGTCTTGTATATTCATCAGTAAGATGGACTATATGAAGTAATGAAATAATATACTATAGTATTACATTAGTTTCATGTACATAATATAACTACAATATACATGTAGTTATGTAAGATGTGAGATTATTTGTGAATACTTTGCAAGCCAATAGTTAGAGGACTGGTCCACATCAGAATCATTGTGGGTCCACATCCCACTACTTTATATTTCATATGTACTTACTCTGAGTACAAGAATTAAAGTATACAAGTAAGTCTGGGTAGAATACAACAACTCTGTAAACAAAATTGCCTGCAGACTTGACCTGCAGACTTGACCTGCATACTTGACCTGCATACTTGACCTGCAGACACTTGACCTGCTGTTGGAACATATGTACCTCTTGCACACTGTGCAAATTTTCTTTTGTGCTGGTGGACAGAAATCTAGGCTGAAAATCTTAGAGAGAATCTTCCCAGACAGACGCTCTCAGGTGTTTCCAGCAAGGTGACCAGTACAATTAATTTTGTAAATTAAAAAAAAGATGAGAATCAACTAGAATTTCAAAGAGGAGTCCAGCCCCACCCCCTCTTTTTTATAACAACCAATGTTTATATAAGACAAACAATTTCAAACAGTATCCAGGCTAACATGGCTGGATACTACACAAGAATCAAAGCTACATTGCATGGTGTGTACATCATAGCTGCACCCACAGCTATGGCTTCCACACTATGTTTGCAAGGTATACTAATAAAATGACAGCAGGATGATCTACATGCTCTATAAGTTGATGCTCCCCCCCCCCCATAACATTACTCAGTCAAAAGGCGAACAGTGGTTTGCTAAAGCATCTATAGGTGTACATATCATATGATATGTGTTACTGTATACACATTGCAGGAACAGAAATCTGTCTTTAGCTGGTAGAGTAGTAAAAACACAGGAGATGATTCTCCCACCATATGCAGAGAGATGACCAATATTGTACCATATTCTATTTACAGATGCCTAATCCATGTGCGTACAGCAGATAATCGACGAATCATGTTATTTATTAATTATCAACGGAACAAACTGTGGCGTATGATACAGAACTTGTTGTCAAATCAGAGTCTAGCCTTCTCTCACGGTGACAGATTTGATTGATGATGGAATATTGCAATGGTGAGTGACGCACACATACATACATACTATGTATCACACTACTGCGTGCATCTGATCTGCAGGTATAAATACTTACATCTCACATATCTGCCTCACTCTTCAGCTGGTCTGCTCCTTGGGATCACTGATATAATATTACTTACTTTATGTACATATAAATTTGGTTAACAGTATATTATCTGTTATTGCTTCACTCCTCAAGGTAAGTCCATAATTACAATATTATACATGTAGCTATTATTACTTTTAATCGACTCATCCCTGGAAAATCAACCTTTGCTAAAAAAATTACTTTCCACATTTTTTCAACCGGCTTTTTGGATGACATCCATTTTAATCTGTTAGTAAAAATTAACCACCATTAGTAAAATTCATTTGTCCATAACCTTTTACACATTACCATGCTTTAATTATGCATATGGCCCCTTGTCTTGTTCTGTTACTACTGTATTCCATGTTGTATAGCTATTGATGTCATTTATAGATGGAGGGAAAAGAAGAAGTTAGATGTCCAAACAGATCTGTTATCAGAGCTCACAGTTTTGGAATCATCTCCCTTGCTATGTTCTTTGTTGGACTGGTAGTAGTCAATGTAATTGCATATCATCATTTACACAGGGTAAGAGACTAGTGTTTAATGCTTCAATTTTAATTCACTAACACACTGATGTGTTAAACTTGTCATGAACGGTGCTACCAAACCTCATAAGCTTGTAGGCGAAAAAGAAGGATACAGACAGATGTGCCCTACTGTTTAAATACGCAGAGATTAAATGAATGACATTCAAATAAATATTATACAGTACATTCTTTTTTATTCCAGGAGACAGATGAGTTAAGAAAATCTGTTTATGAATTCCAGCTGACCAGTGGAAATCACCAGGTAAGGATCTACGTATAATAAGTGATAACACAGTTGTTACATATGCCATTTACATGACTAGTGCCTCTGTAATATCTGTATATAATAATAAGAATTTGGAACAATATAATTTTGTTACTCTTGAGCTTTTGGGTTTGATACAAGTAAATGATTATTCCATGTACATCATTTTCATAAAACAGTTATGCGGCTGTTAGTAATACATTGATAGTTATACGGCTGTTAGTAATACATTGATAGTTATATGGCTGTTAGTAATACATTGATAGTTATACGACTGTTAGTAATACATTGATAGTTATACGGCTGTTAGTAATACATTGATAGTTATACGGCTGTTAGTAATACATTGGTAGTTATACGGCTGTTAGGAATACATTGATAGTTATACGGCTGTTAGTAATACATTGGTAGTTATACGGCTGTTAGTAATACATTGATAGTTATACGGCTGTTAGTAATACATTGATAGTTATACGGCTGTTAGTAATACATTGGTTATGTATGTTTATCAGCGGACTAAAAGAAGTGCTGACTACGGTAGTTATGGATACGGAGGAGGAAGACAAACCACCACAGAATCTGCAGCTTGTACCTGCCCACCAGGTCCAAGAGGTCTCACAGGACTACCTGGACCTAAGGGTGAGAAAGGAGACTCAGGGGCAGATGGAGTTGGACATCCTGGTGCTAAGGGAGAGAAGGGAGACACTGGAGCACCCGGTGTAAACGGTGTTGATGGACTTCCAGGTACAGTGGGTGCCACCGGCGCAGCTGGACAGCAAGGTATGGCTGGTTATCCTGGTGCTACAGGAGCCACAGGAGTGACTGGAAATGACGGTACTGTTGGTACACCAGGGGCTAAGGGAATGAAGGGAGAGATTGGTGAAAGAGGATATAGCGGTGCGCCGGGTAAAGATGGTTATGATGGAAGTAAGGGAGAGCCTGGTACACAGGGAAAAACTGGGATGCCAGGAGCACCAGGTCTGAAGGGTGAACAAGGAGAAATTGGGCAAGCTGGATATGTAGGTCATGATGGGTACAATGGTAAGGATGGTGAGCCAGGCGTGCCAGGAACCGATGGTACACCCGGAGCACCAGGAAAAGATGGAGCACCAGGAATGAAAGGAGAGCGAGGAGATACAGGATACAATGGAGAGCAAGGAGCACCAGGACTACCTGGAAAAGATGGATATTCAGGTGTTGATGGAGCACCAGGAGCACCAGGTATGAAGGGTGATCAGGGGGAAAGAGGAGCCACCGGCTATGCTGGAGAAGCAGGTGAAACAGGACTTCCTGGAGAACCAGGAATAGATGGAGTTGATGGTAAAGATGGAATTAATGGTGCTCCAGGCATGAAGGGAGACCAGGGAGCTCCAGGAGAGACTGGAGCTAGAGGTAAAGACGGATACAACGGTGTTGATGGCAAACCTGGTTCTCCGGGAGAGAGAGGAGAAGCAGGATATCCAGGTTCAGTTGGAGCCACCGGAGCTCCAGGATTGGTTGGTGAACCAGGGCTGAGGGGTGAAACAGGTGCTCCAGGAAAAGATGGATATAATGGAGAACCAGGAGCTGATGGAGCACCAGGGAAAGACGGAGCACAAGGTTATCCTGGTGATGATGGAGCCCCAGGAGTACCAGGACCTCAAGGTGTACCCGGTGAAAAGGGTTCTTCTGGTAAGAATGGAGCACCAGGTGCTCCAGGTGTTGATGGCATCAATGGGCAAGATGGATATAACGGTAAGGATGGTCTGCCAGGAGCACCAGGAATGAAGGGAGAGCCAGGTGTAGCCGGACAACCAGGAGAGACTGGAGCCAAAGGTAAAGATGGTTATAACGGCCTGAATGGTGAAGCAGGTGCCCCAGGAGAGAGAGGTGAAACCGGATATCCAGGTACTGATGGGCTACCTGGTGCACCAGGCATGAAAGGAGACAGAGGGGATGCTGGAATGACAGGAGCTCCTGGAAATGACGGATACAATGGTGAGAAAGGAGAAGCCGGTGTCCCAGGATTGGATGGTAATCCAGGAAATCCAGGTTTGGATGGTGTACCAGGACAAGATGGCGAGAGAGGGGAGAAAGGAGAAAATGGTGCTCCAGGATTAAATGGGTACAATGGCAAGGATGGAGAAAGAGGTGCACCAGGTACTGATGGAATGCCCGGTGAACCTGGTGAAAACGGTGCTACCGGTGAACCTGGTATCCAAGGTAAACCAGGAGTAGATGGAGAGACCGGAGCACGAGGAATGAAAGGAGATGCTGGGATGAGAGGTGAGACAGGATACCCTGGAGCACCTGGTCAAGATGGATACAATGGTAAAGATGGCGAACCTGGTCTCCCAGGTGCTGACGGAGACATTGGAATGCCTGGCATGAGAGGCGAGCCTGGTATGAAAGGAGAAAGTGGCGTCCCAGGCGCAACAGGTGAACCTGGTGCTAAAGGATATGATGGAACAAATGGCATGCCGGGAAAAGATGGTAAAGACGGCGCACCAGGTGCTCCTGGAATGAAGGGAGAATCTGGAGCACCAGGCCCTGCTGGAGCCCCTGGAACTCCTGGACGAGATGGAAAGGATGGTGAAGATGGAGCTGTTGGTGCCCCAGGCTATAACGGAGCACCAGGTCTAAAGGGAGAACAGGGATTACCTGGAGCCAATGGTCTACCAGGAGCTCCGGGAGAAACAGGAGCACCAGGCTACAATGGAGCACCAGGAAAAGACGGAGAACCAGGACTGCCTGGAGCTCAAGGTCAAAAGGTGAGTTGCTTTTTATTTTAATTTAGATAGAGCTGTGTCCTCCTGACAGTCAGTTTTGGAATTGTGAACTATAACTATAGCATTTTCAACTTTTGGCACTAATTGCATTCACTAAAGCAAAGTGACTCTATAGCTATTAGACATCAATCACAATGATTGCATATTTACTCATATTTATTGTTTGTTTTTGTCAGGGAGCTCAAGGGGCACCAGGAGTACCAGGCACTGATAGCCAGCAAGGTTCTGCCACCACAGGGAGACCATATGGTTACAAGTACAGCCAAAGATATGGGAGCTATGGTAGACCAACTACAGCTGACTCCCCATATTAAGGGCTTTCCTACACCCGTACCAAACAATCCATGTTGAGATCACATGCTTGCTCAGTTAATCACAATCTCATTATAGTTTAGTGCTATCATATACAAAATTATCACTCATTAGTCATGTATTTCATATGTCTCTATTATTAGCTGACAGCTTCCATGATCTGCTATTCATTTATTTCCTACATTATAACCAAAGATTGAATCTCAGTTTTATTGCCATATATTATAATTATATACATGTATAATGCTGTCTTTTCCATGTTTAAACCAGTGTTAGAAGTGATTCTATTGTACAGGCTCTAAGTCTAGAGGTAAATGTACCTTCCTGCACCCTCACTTCTAACACTTTATCCCTTCAGACAAGCCAAAACAGTACCTGTGATATTCTGTGTATTTTTAATGTTATTAATAAAGTTATTATTAATATGATGTATAATATAATGTAAGTTATTGCTTAGGGGTTTGTTTATACATAACAGAGTATATATTATATGCAGCATGCCTCACTGCATTGAGAAGACAACTATCAAAAGTCATAAGCCAGTTTCTAGAAGTTATCTGCTCGCTAAAATAATATGGAAATATCATGTAGAATTCTGCATATTGTGCAGTAACTGTATCACCTCTAGTAAACCTACTACAGTACATATCAGTGTTCGAAGTGTGGTTATACGGTGTGTACCCATCTCAATTTTAGTGGTTATACAGCCAGCAGACGCGTACCTTCATTTTAATAGCTAGCTTTCTCCATACAGTCACTGTGGACCTGATAGTGCTTGACTATTATATCACTCATATGGACTTGAGTTTAAATCTCACCATAACATAATTTTTTTCATTTTAGTAATTCACTAATAAAATATTCACTAATCTGTAAGATGGCATGCTCTGTGTACCCACCACATTTCTTCCACTTCTAACACTGGTACATGCAGTGTACATATACATGTACACTGCAGCTTTACCAGTCCATTTTGCATTCACCAAGACATTTATTATTTAAATTAATAACTCTGTACGGTGACCAAACTATCCCAAATATATAACAATACTATATATTATAATATAATGTTATAAATAACAATATATCCCAGTCATACAGAATTGAAGCAGCGTATACAAGTAATTGGTATTGTGTGGATAACAACAATAAAGGTAAGAGAATCATTCACTAAGGTAGTATAGATTAGTAATCCTCATGTTGTCCTGAGTTCCCCTTTTCATATAGTCCTGGGCGATAGAACCCACTCTTCCCACGGCGTCCCTTCTCTCCCTGTAATAGATAGCGTATGTTACAACAGTCGCTAATCAAACCGTAAAAATTACTTTAAACGCATTGGTCCAACAACTGATGTACAATGTAGATGTTAAAGATTAGCTTGTAATTCTAAACACAAACATTTTGCTCTATGATATTGTGTACACGCGCATCGTTCAAGAAAATCCCTGTGAGTAGTCATATTATCCAAATATACATTGACTTCACACTATTGTATCCTATGCTTACCTTATCTCCCCTGGGTCCCTGTGCTCCTGTTTGCCCATCGTTACCGTCTTTCCCTGGATGACCTGAGGCCCCCTTCTTTCCGTCTTCACCGTCTTCTCCAGAGCTTCCTTTGTCACCAGTGACACCTTTAGGTCCTGATTTACCAGTGGCACCTGGGTGACCCACCATACCTGTGGGTCCGGGTAATCCAGTCATTCCTTTAGCACCGGTTTCTCCATCTACACCATCTAATCCGTCTATTCCATCTTTGCCCGGGTCTCCAGCTTTTCCTTTCCCACCTGGTTTCCCTGTCATACCTTTGGGTCCAGTAGCACCAGGTGCTCCAGAATCTCCTGTTGCACCCTTCTCTCCTTTAGAGCCATCCTTACCATTCTTTCCATCCAGACCTGGTTCACCAGTCATTCCTTTGATACCTGGATCTCCAACGACTCCATTTAACCCATCTTTACCATTTTGACCTGGGGCACCTGTTATTCCTTTGTCCCCTCTTTCCCCTTTGACACCAGCCGGACCCTTGACTCCCCTGTCTCCTTTAGGCCCCTTAATACCCTTTGATCCTTTAACTCCATCTACACCATCCTTACCATTCACTCCTTTATCACCCGTCATGCCTTTACTACCCCTAGCTCCCTTTGCACCATTGACTCCTTTCTTTCCATCATTACCAGTGTCTCCCACCATGCCTTGTACCCCCTTGTCTCCCTGCTCACCCTTAGCCCCACGGGGTCCTGTTTTGCCTGCCATTCCCTTAGGCCCCTTAGTACCAGGACTACCGGTTGAACCAGTCATACCAGTGGCACCGGTAGCTCCCATCATCCCCTTTTCTCCAGCATTTCCTGTTCGCCCAGTCACACCTACGACACCTGGACTACCTTTACCCCCAGGTGCTCCGGTTTGACCTGTAGCACCGGTATTTCCTTGAGCTCCATCGGCGCCATCAACACCGTCGTCACCTGGCTCTCCCTTCATTCCTTTAGCACCACGATCTCCTCTTGCCCCTTTAACACCTGGATTTCCATCTACTCCATTTTTGCCTGGATCTCCCATTTTTCCTTTAGCGCCATTCTTGCCGGGCAGTCCAACATCTCCTGTTTCTCCCTGACAAAGACAATATGACTTGCTGTTACCAATAGGATTGTATTGAACTTTAAGAATTTTATTGCTCTTTTTGGAATGAAAGGAGTGATTTCGTTAGAATAATGCCCATCTAAGGGTGGGGCTACTTGTAAGCTAGTTGTAAGCTAGTTATAAGCTAGTTGTAAGCTATCGGCAGCATTGCATTTTATTTCCTTTATCCTTATGAGTGTCACAATTAGGATTGCTGTTATACTAATATCTGTATATATTCACCTTTGGTCCTGGCTTAGCCTTGCAGTAGCAGTTGTTTGAGCCACCGTATGCCGATCGTTTCTGCCTCTGCAAAATAAAGAGTTATTCTAAAATCTATTTCAATTATAAGCTAATTAGCAGTGCTTCTATACAGACTATGAAATTGAATGCTGGGACTTAGCACTACAAAAAAAAAAAATCGAAATTCTATTTGGTTTAACCCAACTGCATGTACAAATTTAGTTATTTAGACAATTATAGGCATACATCAATTTGATCCAAGAAAGCTGCTTACGATATCATCACAGCAGGGAAAACTACTCACGTAACTTACATGGTGTATCTGAAGTGTTAACATGACTGTATTATGTTTTAGTAGTACATGTACGAGTACATGTACATGTTCATGTTTTAGTAGTGCATGCATGTAGTAGATTCTTCTAGACTGACTAGAACAGATAAGAAAGAGTAAACTCACCAGAGGTTCATCAGACTGACTAGCTGCTTCAAACTGTGTGATGGCGACCCTCAAGCTGTCTACTTCAGTGCTTCCCTATAAACATACATCTTATGAATAGGCAGATATTGATGCACTAATCCCATGGATGTCACAACTTTTTAATTTTTTGCACACTTTACGTTATAGTAGTATTGCTGAGAATAGATAATCATATTATTACTTACAGATCAATAATCAATAATCCTATCCAGAAAATAACTATAAAATTTAAATTTACAATTAGCAGTCTAAATGGATTTAAAACATCAGATTTAAAACAGTTAAGCATATAATTGATCCAGCATTTAGCTAGCAACAGTGTATTAATCTACCTTATATAATCACAGCGTTGTCTACAACTCTAAAGTAGTTGCAACAAGTTCATATTTTACTATGAATGACCTTCACTTTACCTCACTGACTCTCTGGTAGATATAGTTGTAGACGACCACGTTGGCTACAATACTACCAACTAAGAGGAGAGCTAGCAGGCCTGTCGTGTAACCGTAGACCTTCAACTTAGCCTTAGTCATCTCTGACTGTCCTAGACTCTGTTTCTCATCCATCTATAATATTCATAGAATGTGTGAATCAAATTTACTCACTTTGAATTTCCGTTTAGTACTTTTGAAATTATAACATATCAGTTATTAACATCAAGTATTTCAGTCGTTATAATTATTATCTTTACATAAAGAAGATTGTCTAATCGTCAACCTGTATCTTACTCAGAGTATCTTATGCTAGTAAATTAATAATTGTAAATATTCTAAGAAACACAAAGTTGTATATCTGTTGAACCTTACCCTTAGAGAATCTGAGAGGCGTATAGGTAAAGTGTTGACTTTAAGCACGTCTGGGGACTATCAGCCACCAACTCATTTTAAATACCTGTTTCTTGCTGGCTTCTTATTGGTGGAGCTCATCCTTCTCAAAGTTGATTGGACGATAATCTATAGCTTCCACCTCCTTATACATGTACATTGAACAGTAGCACACGAAGGATTTCCTCTGCAGATGAAGTCATCCCTTAGACAATCTCATTCCCATCAATCTATCTCAATGCAGGTTCTATTTGCTGGACATGGTCTGCCTGTAGACACAGATTAGCACCAGATAAACCAGTCATCAATGTCAGTGTTGGTACTGCATGGCAGAGATGTATCCTTCCTTTTAATAACTTTTAGCGCAGTTCCTTGAGCCTCTACTATGTGCAGCATAAATGCCAATTTTACCGTGTATGCAGTTAGTAGATCACATGTCCACATGTGACCGCATGGATGCATGGCTATTTTAATAAAATTGCGAGGGTCAATTAATCGTGTACATCGGGGGAAAATCGCATGCGGTAAGAATGTTAAGCTTCCAATATTTTGTCATCAAAGCAAATAAATTCACTCACAGCATCACAATTTTGACAATAACGTCCTGAATCTTGCTATTCTAGTATAACATGTACCTATTTTAGGTACCCATATTTTTTCACTTACAGTCGTCCCATCTAGTACATGTACATGTAGCTTTATTAGATGTGCAGATGTTTTAATTTGCTAAAATCAAAGGCTTGGCTGCATGTACACCGACAGCATTTGCTATTTTATGCTAACACAGCAGATACCGCGTATTACTGTATATTATTATAACCAAAGGTCATGTAATTGTCTGCTTAAGGCCACGATACAGACCTAGTCTATCTTCGTATATATACGTACACACACACACAAACATACCAATAATAGTAGTTGCAGCAAGCTTGCTCCCTATCACTAAGTACTACATAGAGCTTTCTATGAAAGAATTTTTACAAAAGCTGTTGCACAATTATTTACACAAAATATTTCAGTTGGAAGCAAAGTCTATATAAATCTGCTACCAGTCCATACTACTCCGGATAAGTATATTATAACGATATAACTTGGATTAGCACGACTCAACATATACGTGTATGTATTATAATCCTTCATAATATGTCATTATTCACCCACATCCTTGATTATTTTTGCACATCATTTCCACTTATTTATGGAGACAGGAAGATGAAACCTGCACTCTGTCGGGTCATTGAATGTCTGGCAGATAATCCAAACAGCGGAGATGGTATCATATCATACTTTTAATACTATCTCAGTATTGGCAGGTGTTAGAGCGTTCTGGTACAGTTTTGTTGCTATCTCCGTTGTTTGGATTATCTGCTGAGCCATTACTGGCTACTCTAACACACTCTTTCTCTCCCTCTCCCTCTCGCTACTTCCTTTTAGGTGAAATTGCGTGTCATCAAGCGATAGCTCCGAACGGCAAGCCGAGGCTAATGTACTCTTGATGGAAGCAGCACCGGCCAGTGGCCAGGAAAAAGATTAGAACAACAGACTTTTGATTAAGAGCTGGTTAGTTATTTACAGTACAGACACAGTGGCCAAGATCTCAATTCTTTGTGCTCAATACAAAGGGAGGGTACCGTTACCCCCTCACCCCGTATAAATTTATAGGAAATGACAAGGCTTAGTTGCCATTTCACTTTGATTTTTTCATAATGAGAAAAAATCAAAGTGAAATTAGTGTTCAGTGATTGGAAGCTTCCAAGAACTGACCATAAATAGTAAATATGTATAAATAAAATGTATACACAACATACTGTAGTTACGGGTAAGAAATCTCCCAAATATAATCATAAGAATGCATAAGCTGTATATACAATGTACCATTGTACTGTGGATAATATATACATTCGTATTTCTTCTAAATCTACCTAATATAATATAATATAATATAATATAATATAATATAATATAATATAATATAATATAATATAATATAATATAATATAATATAATATAATATAATATAATATAATATAATATAATATAATATAATATAATATAATATAATATAATATATATATAATATAATATAATATAATATAATATAATCAATATTCTTCATAAAATACAAAGAGAAATATAATTTGAAATAAATATTTTTGTATCACAAGTAAATTGTATTGAAAAGACTAACATACAATTTTTAGATTGTTTCGTTTAACATTTCTTAACATCCTACATGTACGTGTACGTGTGTAAGCTTCCATAATAAATGTGCATGGCTCACAATTAACTTTAATATTTCTATACCTACATGACTGTGTTGTAGTTATTAATATAATGTGATTGTGTACAGAGGGGGTCTAATCTCTCTACCAAATACCTCTATAGTGAAATGAGTATCATAATATATTGTATCACTGACTGATCAATGCCAAACAGTGGTAGTTAGTACCAGCTCTATGCTAAGCGTGTTTATGCATTGCGTTGTATAAATTAGTATTCTGTGTATGATATTGTGTAAAAGTGTGCAAGGCAGAGAAGGAAGGAGAGGGGGTGCCTCCACAGGCTAATACGCGTGTCTAGTACAAATAAATGACGAGTACACAATAAAACACATAATGCAGTGATATGGATAGCAATCAAACAGCAATCTGTCTTCATCCAGACCAAGTGGAAGTCTTCTGGTACCAGCTCTTACTGGAGATCAGCTGCAGCTTGCTTCTGATTGGCTGATGATGGGTGTTATGTTCCATATAAATAGTCAAGGGGAAGGCAGAGAAAGTCAGACAAATCTGAGCTTCACAGAGAGCAGATTGACTCCAGCACACAAACCAACCTGCTAGAACTTGCTATACCAACCTGCTAGTAATTTCTATAGCACCTAAGGTAAGATATGACCAGCCATACAAGTACAGTATGTGCTGTCTCTACTAGATGCATCAATGTATAATTCTACCATATACAGTATATAAATGTACATGTATATATAAATATACAGTGTAATTATTATACATGTGATATGACATAATATTGGCTTATGATTCCAACTTGCAGATATTTTATAGAGAATTAATCTATAGATTTATATCTCTTTTACTATTTTAGATGGAATATTCTGAACAGGGCATCCTTGCTGCTAATAAAGCCAAGTTGAAGGTGTATGGGTACAGTACGGCAGCCATTGCTCTTCTCTTAGTAGGAAGTATTATAGCCAATGTGGCTGTATATAACTACATCTACCAAAGAATTGACCAGGTGAGTCTACCTACACACAATAATCAGTTACAGTGAATATGACTATCCGATTTGGTTGCAGTTTTTCTCTATAACCTGCATAGGATATTGTATGGCCACATAGACAGAGAACGGCATACATGTCTTCAGACCCTATGTTACTCTAGCGTAAGAAGAATAACACATGGTAAGGTTTGGAGTTGTCTCCACCTCATATACATATATATTGTTGTATACAGATTGTGTGTAGACCTATGTGTACGTGTCTTGTAGGAGAACCAACAAATTGGTGAGCTGAAGGTGACCCTAGCCAAGCTATCTGCTGAGGATTCTCATGTAATGGTGGGTAACAACATGACATTTGTTACAAGTGATTCAATTGGTTCAACCTCGTAGAACAACAACCCATTGTTACGTTTATGCAGCATGTGCTCGTATTTACTAAAATTCTTACATCGTCATGCACGACAATATTATACAGAACATAGGTACAATGTATTAACATTGCAACTACATATTATACTGTAGCAGATGCCCTCTTTACACACGTGCTGTAGTAAATAACGATGCATCCTTATGTAATGTGAATTAGTGCATACAACAGTAATATCAAGTGGCCGAACAAGACGTCATTTAATTAATATGTTTATGAAATAACAATGTCGTACTGGCGCGGTGAACATTAGAATCTGGTTGTGTTTGTAGAGAGAGAAGAGATCTGCCTACGAGAAACCAAAAGGTGGATGTTCCTGTCCACCAGGGCCACCTGGACCAAAGGTTAGTTTAGCAAACCATGAGTTCAACACAATATCTTAGTAATGTTCATGCATGCAGCATGTGCGTTTTAGTCATAAAATAACCACTTGGTAGAAAAACTAATGATTTATTTATGTTGTTATAACATAGAATTATAGATATGCTTGTAGATAAGTGTATTATAATATAGTACTGAGTTTAGGAGTGCTTCTTGGTAAAGTTTTGCTCATGATGTTGTTTCAGGGAGACACAGGAAAACGTGGACCTGCAGGTGCTGCTGGAGCCAAAGGACATCCAGGTAAAGACGGAGAGGATGGAGTTGATGGTGCTCCAGGCATGAAGGGAGACACTGGTCCACAAGGAATGAAGGGACCTAAGGGTGAACCAGGAAGAGATGGAATAGATGGTAGCGTTGGAGCTCCAGGAGAGACCGGTGCTCCTGGAGGAACCGGAGCACCTGGTACACAAGGAGCAACAGGTGCTACTGGTATGAAAGGAAATGATGGGGAAGATGGAAAGAAAGGCAAAATTGGCGCAACCGGTGTTAAAGGAAATACTGGTGCACCTGGTAGCACAGGTGCCAAGGGTAAAACTGGAGAAACAGGAGCTCCTGGTCAAACAGGTGCCAAAGGTGAGCCAGGAGCCCCAGGCAAGAAAGGAAACAAAGGTGCTGCCGGTAAGGATGGTTTGGATGGTGTAGATGGAGAAACTGGAGAAACTGGAATGAAGGGGAACACTGGTGCTTCTGGTAAGGATGGAGCTGATGGTCAGAATGGTGCTCCAGGAGAGACCGGAATGAAGGGAGACACAGGAGCACCTGGAAAAGCTGGAGCACCAGGTAAACAAGGAGAGACAGGAATGCAGGGAGAGACTGGACAACCAGGATTAAATGGTGTGGATGGAGAGAAAGGGGCACGCGGACCAAGGGGCATGAAGGGTAACACAGGAGCCCCAGGCAAAGACGGTATTGACGGTGTCGATGGAGAGACTGGAATGAAGGGAGATACTGGAGCTGATGGACAGACTGGACAGCCAGGGTCTAAGGGTCAGACTGGTGCACCTGGTGCAAAGGGTCAACCAGGAGCAGATGGCGTCAATGGTAAGAATGGTAAGGATGGAAAGGATGGTGAGACAGGAATGAAGGGAGACACAGGTGCACCAGGAAAAAAAGGTCCAGGGGGAGCAAAGGGAGAACGTGGACCTCAAGGTATGAAAGGAAACACTGGAGCACCGGGAGATGCTGGAACAGATGGAGCACCAGGAGCAAAGGGAGAGCCAGGGAAAGACGGCGAGGACGGTGAAGTTGGTGCCACTGGACCCAAGGGTCCTAAAGGGCCAAAGGTGAGCAATAGTACACTTAAAGCAAATCATTGCATAAATTCTCATTTTGTAAGATGAAAATAGACACATGTAATTATATGCAAGTACATACAAGTTTTCCAATTACGTATCATTTTATATAAATTCTCAAGAAACACGTTTGGTTTTATGATCATATGATTTCCCTTCTGGTTGTTGACACTGCCACACTTTATTAATGAGTTTACATTACTGCTGCAGGGAGAGCCTGGCAAGGATGGTAAAGGAAAAGGAGGTTATGGATATAAGAAGCCCACCCCCACTGGAGATTATAGTTAATCAATTTGACATTGACACTTTGTGAAGCTAGTTAATGAACATTTGATAACTTTACTTGGTCATTCTGAATAGATAAACTAGACATTATTTTACACTTCTATGCACTTGATATATTTTTGGGACAGATGCAGTTGTTTAGTAATGCATACTTGATTCGATTTTAATGTTATGGCTATTTACTTGGGAATATATAGTATTTAAACAAAGCATACAAATGTGAGGAAAACTATGTATGGTAAATGCAGTTATTCTAGAATACCTGGCATATACATGTATGATATAACTATGTGCAGTGATGGCATAATGACATCAATTACTTTGCCATAGAGGCCTTGCAGCTTGGAAATCATTAGGTAGTAGGCTGACTATATTGTCAGTATATTAAGAAGCTGCGATGATGAATAACTTGTTAATGCTGCCCACCTTACATTGATATGAGTTCAAACTAGTGTTGTGGGAGCTGACAAGCCTACACGCAATAAGACAGCACAGTATTCACCAATACCAACACAATACAATTTGTCCATCAATAGCAGTGGAGACAACTCTACACTTAGCTTGTCTTCCCTGCTATTGCCAAACAGCTGACTGGTAGTATTACCTGAGCTGATATGAGTGACACAAACAGAGCTCACCTTTCACAACAGGACTGTATGGGACTTTTCAACCTATGGCTGTCTTATAAAGTCTACAGATAAGTAAGCTATCCACTATCTACAATACTGTTAATTGTATGCCTACATGTAGATGTTATGGACTTATGGCTAATTTAGAATTATAAATTCAGCATTCTATTGAGCATTAACAATCAAGAACCCCATATTTCAAAATAAGCAAGTAAATTCCAAAGTAAATAATACAACTCCAATTACCATGGCTGGCAATACTTGGTACTCAAGGCAGTCAGCAGGCAGATGATATAAATCAGCGTGGTATAGAGACTACAAGCTCAAGTAAAACAAGGAACTCTAAAGTTAGCTGTATGTGTAAGTTGATATTACTAGATAATTAATATTCATAACTATGTCTCTTTGAGTCAAGTTCTATATAAGAATAAACCATGTTACATTGTACTAACTATCATTTTAAACTGTATTTATCACAAAGATGAGAATAAATAACAACATTATAATTATATGCATATAGTAATTACATAGAACACAACATTCATGTTAAAAGAGGTACATGATAGACAATAGTAAGGGGAGATAACTAAAAATAATAATTCCTCTAGGAACTACTACATGTAAATACTGTAGGATTGTCTATGTAAGCCATTGGATACTTAGTAGTAGTATAATACACCTACTAATCTACATACATGTGCAGATACAACATATGTATTTATATGCTACGTATAATAGACCAAATATTACATCATGTAGAATGTAATAAAATAACAAAAGTAGCACACAAGCTATGCATGTGAATTATGCAGCGTTGTACCTGCATTACAGTACTGCCTATGCTAGAGTACACATAATAGAATATATAACATAATTGGTGTACACTGTAGCCTGCATACACTTGCATGGTCCTATATAAGCCGTTAGTTACTGGCTATACATGTACTTGGTCCATCTATAAATAGCTACTCTACTGCACAATTATCTCCAGCTAAAATACATTCAAAGATAAATTTTCAAAAGTGACTTCACTGTGATTATGGCAAACTAAACTCTATCTAGAATATCACATTGTGGTTGGAGTATACTCACAATTTTAAAGTTGTGTCCTCGTGTAGTTCTAGTCAAAGGTAATTCTAAAATATGGAGATTCGAAAAATTGATTGTCAAGCTAGTCATTGCTGAAGTGATGGAGAACTACTGTAGGATCAGGTCTAGGAGATCTGGGTGCTCCAGAAGATCTGGGTTATGACGGTAAACCCACGCCCACTGTACAACTGACGTCGCACCTTTCTCTTTAAGTACACAACTGTATGTGTGTTTCATATGATTGTCATCTACACTCTAGGTGGACTCAGGGTAGTGGGTCAGGCTGATCATTGTCAACTAACTCATGTTTAGAGGTTGGTGAGACAGGGCGAGCTTGCCGTAGTCCCTGCTGCTGTGATGTCACTAGTCGAGGCATCTGTAGGTGAACCAATGGCTGAGGTTGCCGAGAAGCGGCCATATTGTATTGCATAGCCAGTGCCTCACCAGGAAACACTGGCAGTGAGCGACTACTTACTGCTGTTCGCTCAGGAGGCGGAGTATTTCTATAGCTACCAGAACTTGAGCCACTGAAGCCTGACCCCGCCAAACCAACACTACTTGTACTAGGGGCCTCTCTGATAACACTGCTGGAAGCATGTACCTCTCTTCTTACTCCGCTGGGCTTAGCAACGCCCCTCGTTTTCAGATGCAGACGCCGGGTTTTATCGTGAGTCTTCATGTGACCCATAAATATATCTTGGCGGGAGAATCTCCTCAGGCAGAGGTGACACTGGTGCGGTTTCTCTGTGGTGTGCTTACTCCTGAAATGTCTCTTTAGAGAGTTTGGGTGTGAGAAAGTGAAGTTACACATGCTACACGAGTACGGCTTCTCGCCAGTGTGTCGACGGCTATGCTTAACCAACTCTGCACGGGAAGTGGCAATGTAATCACACACTCCACAACGATGTGGTCGCACAGAAGTAGTGACTGGTACACCGACTGGAGCGAGAGTAGGCGGAGACTCGAGCAAATTCTGGGCTTCCAGGTATTGTTTGAGGACTGACGGAGCAGTACGACTCTCTAAACAAATCAGAATTCCATATAAGTACAAAGTAACGATGAAACTATGCACACCCTGTGAGTGAGAAAATCTAGTACTAAGAAATAATACAGCAAAGACTTCTTTTCTTACAATTTTGTTGTATAACACTTCGAACAAATTCCACATACAGACCAACAAAAGTTAATATAAAAACTTATATATGAGGGTTTTGCATTCGGCTCAGGCTGGTGTATTCGCGACTCTGTGATGAATGTGTGCCGGAAAGGTTTTTAGCAAGTTGGTCTGTGCCTGAAATTTAGGTGATGAAGACATAATTTATGATGGGTTATCTCCCTAGGTAAATGTAACTCAGGTTACTATTAAACTAATACATGAATAATGTACGTAGTAGGTATTGACTTACCTCTAGAGTCTAAAAGTGTAGGAGCTGAGACTATAGCACTAGAGCTCAATGTCCTCGGTTCTAAACCTGGCGAACACAACGTCAAAAAATGAGTCATAGCAGTGAGGATGAACACATATTCTTACGTAATATAAACTCAATGCACAAACTTCAATCTTAGAATAAGAAGGAGAATGAACTACCATAAAATAGTAAATATTTGAAATTGAAAGATTTTAATGGAAACATGTAAAGTGTAATTACTCGTACAAGAGTATAAGCACATCAAATGATGTTATTTAATATCTGATTGTATTGCATTACCTGCAGATGCATGCGTAGCATCTTCTTGGTCTAAAGAGATGGATATGCTAGTCTGTTCTACATGCTCTGAAACATATAAGAGAGCAGATTAGACAGACTATATTAGGAGTTGTCATGGGTTTGTATAAATAAATACAAATAAAAGTAAAACCGACGATTTTCAATGCTTACTTGTATATACATGTATATATATTGGCACTGGTTTACAACAAAAGGTGTTAAAATCAATTTCTTTTGGCTGGCTGTTCAGAAAAGTTTACTATAAACTCATGGTAACACAACTCCAACTAAACAAAATATTCTTCATATCCCTTTACAAGAGCTACAACTACCGTTAATATTCCTTTAGAAGAGCTAAAATTACAGATTTTGCAGAATAAGAATTTTGATAGCCTTTTAAATAAAATAATACTATTGTATAGAATATGTGAATTCATATGATTGTTATAGACTTAACACATCATTGCACACCGACCTGGAGTACAAGTACTTGCTTCATGGTCAAAGCGAGGCTCTGACTTCATCTCAAAATCTACAGAATAATAGAATATCGGGTGTAACATGCAGGTTGTCTATTTGATAATGTGCGACTGACAATCGAAATTTTGTTGTCAGGGTAGAATTTGATAAGCAAAACTTTCCTTCTATAAACTTTAGCATTGCAGATATGTGAGAGAAACCAGACGTTAGTGAAGCATACCTAATGCCACAGGGTCATTGAAGTCTAGAGAATCCGATCTAGCATCATTGTGTATGTGATCCGGCTCAGAGATCATTGGCGACTGTCTCAGACCATCCTGTCTAGCTGGGTAGGAGACTAAAGGAGATGATGTTGGAGTAACGCAGACGGAATTACTCGATGTAGCAAAGTTAGCGTGTGATCTACCCAAATCATGTGAAGTGTCGGGGGATGTAGACTGAGGTTTCTCTGTACTTCTACGTAACATACGGGAGTGCTGGTTAACCTTCCGCACCACATCTGAAATCAGACAATGCTTTCATATTAAGTTTTCACATGATACCCCCAAGATTTCCCACCTCTTTACAATTCCCATTGGGTAAAAGAATAAAATTAGCAAATCGTTTAGTTCTAAGTAATAGTGGTTATAGTTGGCTAACATTTGCATTGTACAACAAACCAATTAACGATGATAACTGTGAATAACTTTAAATGTAATGAATTATGTTTGTGAAAGTAAATTAGATTCCAAAAGAAGGTGCTATCAATAAACGGTAACATAGCCTAAGTTACTATTCTAAATATACACATTAGGGGTTGGTTGCTGCCAATGACACCAACTAGCTGACAGATGGACTGAAGAGTAAGGACGACTCGTGTATACATTGCATATGGTAAACATACCAGCCTTCCTGTGTAGATGTATGGGCCTAGTCTCTAATGCAAGTTCCTCATTTTCTGTTAAAACATAAACAATCAGCAGTTACAGGTGAGTTAATACTGGATATTGTACAGTTGAACTTCAATATGAATGCACAGTAAAAAGGTGAGGAAAACCTATTGCTGAGTGCTTTAAACTCTTCAAAGCAGAGAGAGTTGATGGTAATATATCTATAGGATGTTAAAATGAAGCAAACAGAGGTGATAGCTCCTACGATATAACTGGTAATATAATGCAATGGTGATTTAAATATCAAAGTAGTTAGTCAGTGATGAAGAAGTCAATGAGAAGCCTACAGGCTGCAAACAAAGTAACTTTCATTACCTGTAGAGTCCATGTGAGCATGTGACTTTATAAGCCTTAGCAGAGACTTCTCTATCTGTGATTTATCACATTTTTCACATGCATCGATCTCTTCGCCTGTCCATTGTACAATGACTTGAGCGGTAAGCCTGTGGTACAGAAATAGCACCCCTGTGTAGCCATCTTCTCCCAACTTCTTCACCTAAAATTACACCCATAGGCTACAGAGATGCATACCAACAGTTTACTGCAGCAATATCTGGATGTACACTTGTAGATGGAGCTTGCTGTACATACATAGTACACACACAACTTCTCTATTAGCAGGCCTACTTCATAGCATCATGAGAGAAAGTGCAAGCCATCATTTTATACCCAAGTTATGACCTCATATATTGATAACAGTTTGGTTTCAACAGTCAATGTGTTAGTAGCTTTCAAACTGCAGCCATAACCAGAGCCTGAGTACCAACATGTACTTTAAATCTAATCAAACCAGAGTAATAATCTCTCCCAGACTTGTAAACTTACATGTTTTCCCATTTCCACAGTAGGATTGTTCCTGATATGGGATGAATTCATAATACCATGGAGAAGGATCTAGGTTTCTCTAACAGTCTAGTTGCATGCCACATGAATAATAATAACTAAAAGTAGAGAATAGCGTTCATCGTAATATTTTTTGATAGCAGTGAAGCAAAGTGTTAATAGACCTGCACCTGGAAGCCTGTTGTTCTATAAAATCTGCCACAGGATTAGGTGTAGGCCTGCCACAGAACATATCATGATAATTTGAATCACTGCTTTCATGTGAAAACATTTTCAACTCGTAAATGTTGTATATATATGTATTTGTGCCAATGTTGAGATAATCTTCAGGTATCAGATCTTGATTACGAATGCCTAAGAAACAACTCCCAATAGACAATTGTAATGAGCAAGCGTCATGGGTTTCTATGGAAGCAAAATTCCCAATAAATATATATTGGGACTGATACTCAAGTTAATATTTTTAATGTTCAAACACATTTTGGCAGCGGAGCCACTTATCTCACAGATTGCAGCCATGAAGAACCAGGGTTTATAGATATAAATATCTAAATTTCACAAATTAACGTTGTTGATGTCACAACCTTACTTTTATTGCTGTTGAGAATACAGAGGAAATATCAATTAAGAAAACATATATGATATTGTTCATTGTATTGTTCATTGCCAGTTGCTTTGAATATTTCAGTCCGACTTTTCTAGGCAGGAATGGGAATCTACTTACAGTCTATACCAAACCCCAGAAATTGTATTCCAGCTTGAAAGATTTCCAATATAGCCAGAATTACCAAAATAGCCTGGGTCATCATACCACACAGCTGCATTTACTATTATTAATCATAAGATAATTACTTCATATTAGAAGCCTAAATAGTCTATTGTTACTGTAGTAGGCTATAGGCAGAGTTGGGTCCAAGTCGACTTGCAAGTCAACAAGTCAAGTCATTTCTAAAATTTTGGAGGCAAGTCAAGTCCAAGTCGAGTCAGTGCTGCCTCAAGTCAAGTCAAGTCAAGTAATTTCTAAAATTTTGAAGACAAGTCAAGTCGAAGTCAAGTCAGTGCTGCCTCAAGTCAAGTCAAGTCAAGTCAGCTGTCATGCAAGTCACAAGTCAAGTCAAGTCAAAGTCAAGTCAAGTCGAAATGCAAGTCAAGTGGAAGACAACTTCAAAAAATTTTACATTTTTCAAAACATCATTTTTTTCTTTTAGTAGGCATTCCAATCCATGAAAAACCTATGCCAAGGTGTAGCAGGGCATGGACATGTATGTGATGCAATCATGGTAAAGAACTAGTCTATATAAGTAGTATTATTGGCACTACGGTCGAGACTGGTCATATAGTATTACATACTGTATATTGTAATGGTGATGCAGTGTTACATAGCATATAAACAGCACATGGTACAGCAAGGAGTGTCCACTGGTCAGTCCTGCAATTTAACTCTAGTAATTATTGCACTGCACATTGTATTCACTACTTACATCACACCTACATTGTATGCTACACTTACATTACTTGCACTGTGTGTACTTGTGACTATGCATTGTCGTTGTGTAGTCTCACGTACACACAGCTTAGATAGTGCCTGAATTGTGTATCCTCATAGCTAACCTTGATATACTCTGAGTGCTGCTAGTAGCACTGATCTAGTAAAAATGATAATTAGGTAGGCAATTGAGACCTTTTTTCCATGTTGGCTAAACACTGTACAAAATTTTTATTTGCCAGATTGACTTGGCAAAACCCAAGTCAAAATCACAAGTCATTCCTGTGTCCAAGTCAAGTCAAGTCAAGTCACATTGATGTGCAAGTCAAAGTCAAGTCAAAATCACAAGTCATTCATGTGTCCAAGTCAAGTCAAGTCAAGTCACATTGATGTGCAAGTCAAAGTCAAGTCAAGTCAGCAAGTCCAAGTCAAGTCGACTTGTGACTTGACTTGACTTGGCAAGTCAAGTCAAATCTATGACTTGGACCCAGCTCTGGCTATAGGCCTATCAACCCAATTTCAAATGATACAAAAATTATTGTTATCTGAAACTGTATAGCAAAAACACATCTGCATTTATTAAATGATAATTATTCTAATAATTAGTTTAGTCCAACTCTAAATTATACAAAAAGAATTTAAGATTCATCAGCCTATTTAATTTATTGCAATTGTATTGTTGGATAATAACATAATTTATGATCAAATTTAATATAAATCAATATTACGAAAAACTAGAAAAGTGTGCATATCTTAGGATCTCGTGCCTTTACTTACAATGTACGGTCTTGGCAAAAATAAATTCAATTTCCAATTCTTGGGTTAAACAAAGGGAGGCATTTAATATTAATTTTACTAGTTCTAGAGCATAATTGGAATTTTTCCCGGAAATGATAGGAAATCGCTATATTGGAATCGCTCAATGACCTATAATTTAAGTATTGAAAGAATGAACATGATTGGTCAGATGTCAACGTAGCATTATGGATTTACACGAATCAAAACCATTTATTGGGAAACAAATCCACGTGACGATGGAGAAACTACCGTTCCAGCAATCCAGTGATACCAATATGAATTTGAATATAAACTTTCTTTCGAATTTTAATAAAAATACCAGCAACTCCGTTGTTTATTGAATCCAGATTCCGCACCCTGTTTTTTCTTGTTCTGAACTTACCACTGGTTTTTTTTAATGTATAGACTATAATAATAATTAATTATTATTATAATTATAACAAATAATTAATATAATATATATATATAATATTAGTATTATTATTATATAATATTATTATTATATATAGTAATAGTTATTTATATTTAATACTATTAATTGTAATAAAAATAATTTAATTATTATTAAACTAGGACTAGTATCAAAACATAAGGAATAAAATCAACATCGAACATGCGTCCAGTAGTGCTTTGCATCATCAACCTCTTTACTAACATTGACCTTTTGACACATTGATTGTTCATTAAACAAATCATACTAATACTCAGACTCGACTGGGTTCAAACAGTGAGCAGAGGACACCCACTGGTAACTCAAGTCTATAGTCAACTCACCCGACTCACCCTACTCGCTCACATTTATTGATTGACTGAATAGATTTTGTTTGTCATGGAGCATTTTTAATGACTTCAGGTGATACAGAGCTGGCCTTACTTATAACGTAGACCCTTTGTTTAGTGATGTCTCTTCCTCTGCTATATCCCATATATCCATAGAAGATAAAGACCTAAATTTCTTCTAGGATCCAACTATTTTTTGTTTCCCATGATATTTTTTGTTGTATGCACGGAGATTGGCTTATTGTATGCAGGGAGATTGGATTATTGTATCATGGCAACACAATTTATGAGCAGTTACATATATGCAGAGCTGGGTCCAAGTCATAGATTTGACTTGACTTGCCAAGTCAAGTCACAAGTCGACTTGACTTGGACTTGCCAACCTGCTGACTTGACTTGACTTTGACTTGCGCATCAATGTGACTTGACTTGACTTGACTTGGACACATGAATGACTTGTGATTTTGACTTGGGTTCTGTCAAGTCAATCTGGCAAATCAAAATTTTGTACAGTGTTTAGCCAACATGGAAAAAAAGGTCTCAATTGTCTACCTATTTATCATTTGTACTAGGTCAGTGGTACTATCAGCACTCAGAGTATATCAAGGCTAGCTATGAAAATACACAACTCAGGCAATATCTAGGCTGTGTGTACGTGAGACTACACAATGCGTAGTCACAAGTACACACAGTGCAAGTAGTGTAAGTGTAGCCTAGGTGTGGTGTAAGTAGTGAATACAATGTACAGTGCAATAATTACTAGAGTTAAATTGCAGGACTGGCCAGTGGACACTCTGTGCTGTACCATGTGCTGTTTACATTCTATGTAACACTGCATCACTATTACAATATACAGTATATAATACTAGCCTATATGACCAGTCTCAACCGTAGTGCCAATAATACTACTTATATAGACTAGTTTTTTACCATGATTGCATAACATACATGTACATGCCCTGCTACACCTTGGCATAGGTTTTCATGGATTGGAATGCCTACTAAACGTAAAATATGATGTTTTGGAAAATGTAAAATTTTTTGAAGTTGTCTTCCACTTGACTTGCATTTCGACTTGACTTGACTTGACTTTGACTTGACTTTGACTTGACTTGTGACTTGCATGACAGCTGACTTGACTTGACTTGACTTGAGGCATCACTGACTTGACTTCGACTTGACTTGCCTTCAAAATTTTCGAAGTTACTTGACTTGACTTGACTTGAGGCAGCACTGACTTGACTTCGACTTGACTTGCCTCCCAAATTTTAGAAATGACTTGACTTGTTGACTTGCAAGTCGACTTGGACCCAACTCTGCATATATGTGTGCACTACAGCCAAAGGCGATGGAGAGGGGAACGTTGCCACCATTAGTAGGCCTATCAGAGTTTGTCGGTGTCATTAGATTCCACTAATATGAAATATTACTATTTACTTAGATGCCTTCCTGCAGTGCTTACAACTGTAATCGTAAAGAACGCAAAGGGACATTCCTCGCGTTACACAGGTTTCCAGTCAAACCCGAGCAGCGTCTGCAATGGGCTGTCAAGGTTAATCGGTTAGGAGATGACGACATGCTCTGGATGCCCACAGACTGCAGTCGTCTCTGCTCAGTAAGGACTAATACAGCTTCATGCAATGTTTGGTGTTTTTTATCTTTTATACGTTGTGGTTCACATCATATGGGTGCCATATCTGTAGCCTTCTTGGTGGCTGCTATTGAGATAATATAGATTCATTATTATACTTTCTCATATAATAATTACTTGCTACTATCTCAACTCATCAATAGATGGCATTTGTAGTGCTGTGTTATCTGATATCTTACTAGGCTCACTTTACAGACGACTGCTACCAGAAGAGAGTCTGTGATGGAAGGTATATGCTCAAACCTGACTCTGTACCGACACTGTTCAGTCATACCAATAACCCTCCTGTGGATAGAAAAGGACCTCCTAAACTAGGTCAAGATCGCGTAGCCAGCGTACTACCAGATGGTACGTTACAGTTGAATTCAATGTTTCATGAATTCTAGTAACATTTCATATTATATCATCAGCTTTTGTCAATAGGGCTATGCCGATGTGAAATCAAATGTTTTTTAGCAGCAGTATCCTGGCTGATAATGCAAATATTCGTGACCTCTTGCTGTTGGTAACTAGCGCACATTTCTAACCAGAATATTCTTTCTTCTAATGTAGGAGAAACGGGAGTACTCAATAGACAAGTGGAAACTCCATTCATTTTGTTTTACAAGTATACTTTTTCTACAGTCTACCTGCTAATCTAGTGTTATATATCTACAATCTACCTGCTAATCTAGTCTTATATATCTACATGTACATCTATCTGTGTATATCACAATTTGTAGGTAGTACAGCCCCACAGGAAGTTATGCAATTAGGTCATGCAATAAACTCCGTGCCATTGAGTATTGTCAAACCAGCTGGTACTGCTACTGAAAAATTCATTTTACCTCATCCAACGTCTGATCCAGTGAGCCCTAAAGTGCCAATACCTAAAGTAATGATCTCTACAGCCGCAACATCTCAAGCAGCGACATCCAAAGCATTGACATCTAAAACAGTGACTCTAACCACATTGATACCGATAGCAGGGAGCCGTAGCGCCTGGGTCATTAATCCTAAAGTAGGTTCAGCACCAACGTCTGCACTTGGAACTCGTAATACAGTGAGTTCTTCACTTGGAACTCGTAGTACAATGAGCTCTGCACCAACGTCTGCACTTGGAACTCATAATACAATGAGCTCTTCATCAACATCTGTACTTAGAACTCGTAATCCAATGAGCTCTTCACCAACGTCTCTACTTAGAACTCGTAATACAATCAGCTCTTCACCAACGTCTGCACTTGGAACTCGTAGTACAATGAGTTCTGTATTAAAACACTCCGATATTGAGACAGCTGATTTAAAGTTTAAGTTACGGGCTTGCACTACTAAGTTGAAGGAGGTAGGCATTGAGAGTATTTATATACTCTATATTTATATACTGACGTTGTGTGGCTGTATGTTTCTTTCCATCATTATATTGGTGCATATAACCCAACTACATATATAATTATGTGATATTTGAAACTGTATAGTACTAGAGAACCAATAACTGTACAATATGTTACACGGTAGGCCAGAAGACAGTACCAGAAACAAGTCAAAGTGAACAAGATCCTCAAAGACTCCATGATGAGGATGTTTGAAGATGACCAAATGGATGCTTTGCAAAGGTAGTCAGTCACTATTAATATATCCCATCTCCAAGTCACTAATATGCCCCGCCCCCTTGTCACTATATACCCCGTCTCCAAGTCACTAATATGCCCCGTCCCCTTGTCACTATATACCCCATCTTCAAGTCACTAATATGCCCCGCCCCCTTGTCACTATATACCCTATCTCCAAGTCACTGTGCCTTACTCTCACTACAGTGAACTGTTTTCCGTTGAATGGCAATCGTCTGCCCCTGATCCTTGGACATGATGTGTACATACATGTAGAAGTACAAGGTACTTTATACATCATATCTCATATGGTTGCCATGTATGTGGTTTAGGAGAACTACAAATGGGATGGTTTGGAGTCGAGCAACAATAGAGAAAGGACACAAGCTGAGATTTGCCTGTGGGAACAAAGGCTACCAGACACTAATTGATGAGGGATACCCACTTCCTTCCATAGCAAAACTACAGCGGGACATGGTAGCCACTGATAAACATATACAGCATTTACCTGTAAGCCATACCACCATATAACAGCTAATATACACTACTGTAGCCCTAGCACCATCTCATACCTTACCATACAGAACTGTAGTCAAGCTTCCTATGTCTATCTAGCCAATGGGTGAGACAACTCCATGCTGATGATCCATTGCTAACTTGTAAAACTTTTGACAGTCTGTAAACATGATAGAATTATGGGAATGGTGTCTGTGACTGGTAAAACTCGGCTATCTGTCATCTCTATATGTCCCATGATTAGCTATTGTTGTACATGTTTATAGTACTACATGTATGTCCACTGTAATACTGGGTATCTATTGTAATACTGGGTATCTGTTGTAATACTGGGATCTATTGTAATACTGGGTATCTGTTGTAATACTGGGTATCTGTTTTAATACTGGGTATCTGTTGTAATACTGGGTATCTGTTGTAATACTGGGTATATATTGTAATACTGGGTATCTGTTGTAATACTGGGTATCTGTTGTAATACTGGGTATATATTGTAATACTAGGTATCTGTTGTAATACTGGGTATCTGTTGTAATACTGGGTAGCTGTTGTAATACTGGGTATCTGTTGTAATACTGGGTATCTGTTGTAATACTGGGTATATATTGTAATACTGGGTATCTGTTGTAATACTGGGTATATGTTGTAATACTGAGTATCTATTGTAATACTGGGTATCTATTGTAATACTGGGTATCTGTTGTAATACTGGGTATATATTGTAATACTGGGCATCTATTGTAATACTGGGTAGGTACCTATTGTAGGGAGTGGAAACTGTGACATCACATGCAGACCTGAAGCAAATGGAAACTGAACCTTTATGACACAAGTGGAATTAGGAAGCTGTAATATTAGATCCCTGTCCTAGTAACTTTGGTGTGGGAGTTGCCCACTCACAATTTGCCAGTAGAGTGAGAGAGGGAATAACTCCTATTGTTATGTTTATTTCAATTACTCTTATTTGTATATATTTACATGTATATATTATATATAATGCATTATAATGAGTTGTTACTTACTACTAAAGTATGACTACACATATACTGTAAATACATACAACTGCATACTACCTTTGTGTTATATATTAAACATAAGCTACAATATATTGTCATAAATATACAGATAGAAGGTCACCACATACTTCATTGAACCACAATAATGATAATATTAATAATCTGTTTCAGTCTTCAGTTCTTCCAGGTACAATGATACATCTTTTATGCCAAAAGTGGAAAATGATGAGACTATAAGTAAATGTGGAAAATCTATAAAAAAATAATCTATACATTGTAATAATAAGACATTATGGAAATTGTGTGTAATTAGTAATATCCAGTGTTGAAATAAGCCTGAGCTGTCTGGAAAAGGTTCATTTGTAAGAATCATCTATAGGTCTCAAAACGATTTAAACAGAAAGTAGGGGTTTCCAGTAGAACAACAACAATAAGGTTCACAGTGATAGGCTACGGAGGGGACTCTGCCCACTGATAGGGTCATCAATACACTGTACAGGCCAGGTAATAAAGTGAGGGATAGGAGCATAAACCCAGGAGATACCAACATACACAAGGTTTATGTCCACAGTGTGAATTGTAATGATATGCACTGAGAGTCACACGCCTAACATTTCAATCAGAAGTTGTCCCCTCCTTGTCTTCTTGCATGTCGAATACAAACCATTTGAGTGATGCCTTGCCCAGCATTATGTTATCTAAGCTCCAAGTATAGAGTCTGTTAAGCCTTGGGTTGTAGTCTGCACTCATTATCTCTTGACTGACTGACCCTTCTAGAGTTATCCCCTTTTCATATTTCCTCTTAGTTTTCCCAGTCCCTGTTGTGGTGAGAGTTGTCCCCTCTCTAGAAGTCAAATTCCCTAAAATGTGATATATGAATATAACTTCACAATATTTAGTTTGCTTGATGCTAATTATTGGGCGACAGGCTGAAGTTGCCATTGTAAATATGGGAATGTCACCCAACTTTCGCTAAAAAGCAGAAATTGGGTGGTTCAGGTATAACTCTTGTTAAACAGAACAACATAATGTCTACTGCATTTACTCCAGCCAACAGTTCTATCACATGTGTAGAGTGAGGTACTCACCTATTATCTCTACTGGGTCATGGATAGACCAGACTTTGTTTATTACAACACCAGTCTCGTTGTTCTTAGACTTGAGTGTGTAGAGGTTCCCGTTGATCTAAATATAGAATATAATATTGTAAATAGACTACGTGTTAAAATGCAGGTGGGTATAGAACTTTGTAAGGTCAAATGTTCCAAGATAGCGTCAGACCACTGCTAGCTATTACATACCATAAAGCAGTTCATTACAGATGTCTGGTTTACATCGGTGTGTGCTATATACTCAGTCTCCAGGGTTACAGGGTTTAGTTTGAGTACGATGATGTTGGCACGGGCCTCCTCATTCGAGTACACCACCCAGATCCCCAGGCTATCTGTCAGCAGGTCCACATTGTTGAACCCTTTGATAGAATATCCATACCGTCTATCATGTATTCCTCTACCTATCCAATGATAAACAAATTTAGTAGAAATATTACCAATATTAGTCTGCAGGTAAATACTTTTATAGCTAGCACTAAATTGTGAGAAGACAATTCCAATACTAGTACAACTTGTAAGTGCACACAAATATGTCTAGAGTATTCTATCACCACGCGTGTAGCTCATACCTTTAAGTTTGGTCTCCTTATAGCTGTTGGTTATAAGGTTATATTTGTATATCTTGTCTGACTTGAAACCAGGACAGAAGAGACTAGAGTTATAGACTATGTGTCCAGTACCTCCGCACTGGAAAGGAAGCCCATAAGTGTGCAGTACGGTCCTTTTTACGAACGTCACAACGTTACTGAACTCCAGCAGTGTACATAGCTTTCTGTAGGATAAGCAAGCATGACATGAGGGGACTGTGGCACTTAGGCTAAGCAATAACTTCAATATGCAGTATACATGTACAGCCCTGACTCAGTAACTGGTAACTGGTAAATGGTTATTTGCTATATGAACACAATTCATCAATGGATATAACCATTGGCCAACAGCTGTGTGAATACCATGTAATATGTTGAACAATAAGCACTGGGAACCCACAGAATCTTCCAGATAGTCTACAATCTATCAACATAAGTCCAGATGTAAAGGGAAACAAAAAAAACTCACGTATATTTTAAGGGATAGTACATAATCAGATGCACTGCTACTACACCTCATATTTATAAACAAGTACCTGTAGCCTTGGACCATCCAGACCTTGGTGGAACTCTGGTTATACCCATCCTGCATCCAACTACCTATCACATGATAAGCCTTAGATCCATACATCTGTAGCACAGTTGTCTTCTCCCTCACGTTTCTTATCTCAGTAGGACAGTTGCCATACATTGCTATATGTATACAATAATATTGCTAGATACAGTATCAATTATTGTAACAATAATATGATAAAGGGGTAGGAAATAAATAATATTGACCTCTTAAGGATGTCATGGAGCCGGAAGTGAACGTCTGAAAGTATCTTATCCCATACACATGTGCGAAACAACTTTAATTTATATTTGGAAGTTGTCTTTTCTTTTGCTAAGTAAGAAACAAGAGAAAACAACTTTCAAATTTACAATGATTCCAATACTTGGGGTGCAATACAAACAGCATACATTTGCAAATATTATTATTAATTTCAATTATGCTGTTAAAGGAAATATGACGTGTGGTTTATGTCTATGTTCAATGCAGCATCTCTTATTTAGGTTTGTTGCATTTGTGCTACTATAAGCGGAGTTGTGTCCTCTTGTCTATGATTGACTCATTAGCACTATTCATGGGTAATTGCATGCATATCATTACAGTGCCTATACACAGTAAGTGTTTAACATACAGTCAGACTAACAAATACAACATAGTGTAGCTGACATATTTCTGATGGTCCAATGAGAAGCAATGATGGACTGTGATGACTGAATAGAGTAAATAATGGAATAAATGTAACTGTACAACACCTGAGAGATTAGACTGAGTATAGAATGTGTTCCAAGAAGAGTTGGTTGTGTTCTGTGCCAAGCCCTTTGAGAAATCTATTCCTAGAGGAGAGCAAAGTATACATCATGTTCATTATTTCCTAGTAAATACATGTACTATATATAGCAGTGTTACATTGTATACACACTACTCTATATGTACAACACAAGACAGCTTTGAAATACTGAAGTAAATACATCATACAGTGTCATATCACGTTGTGGTCAAAGTGCATTAGTCTAATTATTCTCCATAATTCTTTGAATAGCAGCTTAGCTGACGACATCCATTAGTAGATTGATATTGCACATGCACCCAGTATTGAATATGATATTTTCTATCCTTCACAAAGAGTTCTTCATTTCTGTCTTAGTTCAGTGATAGCCAACAATTACCTACAGCCCATTTACCTAATATATGAGCCATGTGTAGACGACATATTCAACTAGTCCAAGAGAAGAATTGAAAAGATCAACAAATTAGTTCTAGAACTTTCAGCTGCGAGCGAGTAATTAGTGAAAGAGGTGTAAACACACTGCATATTCCGAGTGCCCTGACAGTAATAAACTTACCATAAGACTTATTAAGGGTTAATGCAGCACATTTACTACAGTCAGGTATAGATGAGGTAACTCCATCAGGAGGTGAGGTAACTCCAACAGGAAGTGAGGTAGTTCCAACAGGAAGTGGGGTAGTGGAGGTAGTAGCAGTAGTAACTTCTCTCATCATGGCCTGTTCTATCATATCTGTACATCTGCCAACATTATGGACAATGTCAGAGACATGGTTTACATGACTTGCAGTTAGACAAATCGTCTGCTTGTTTAACGTCACGCCATACTACTCGAAATACTCTAAAGTAATAAAGTAAAGTATATTCCGGCTAAACCCAATCTCAGCAAAAATGCAGTCATTATAACCATTTGCACATTGTATAGGTTATGCATATAACTTAATTAAGATATGTGAGACAGGTTGCTAGAGGAAGTGACAGATATTATATACATGTAGTACCACAGCTCTTACCTCTGCTCTACTCTCTGCTCTACTAAAGGTAGTGCATTGTTCAGTATAGCAGCAAAGTTATCAACAGTGTTTCTCTTGACAGCTGTGGCTATAGCCTCCACCTCTTCCAAGTGATGGTGCATTGTGGATACTTGGAGCCCAAGGCTATTCAATGTATCATTCATAGACACAATATCTCCTAATAACAGCTTGTTTTTATCCTACAAATATTCGTACTGTTGTTTACTGCCTCGAGACTTGCCTAATTAGAATTTAAATTAAACAAAATATGAACTAACAGTACCTCCAGGCAATAACATCCACAGCTTACGATGAAGCAAGCCCTGCTAGTATATTTCACCATGCTAAAATGTTTTGAATTCACGGTGGGATATTGAGCATAAGACAGTGTACCTTGAATTGTGTGTTCCAGGGAAGGAACATGTTAGATGTCTTTGGCAAGCTACCTCTATGCTCATCCACAGAGTTTGTTTCTTTTGAGATCTTCTCAAACATTACAGTTGCGTCATCTACTTGTTTTCTCACAGAAGTCAATATGTTCTCAACAATACCGAGCCTGCTATTCTGCTGCATTACCACCTACAACATCCTTAGCCATTATATTTATAGCATCTACATGACCTACATTTGTCATAGTCCTGTGACTACAGGACCTATATTTCTAGTTCTACAAGTTTATGTACAGACATGGACAGGAGAAACTAATTGCGTCTGTTCTGTTTACTTCAGTAGTTGCTATAATCTACCTGAATAAGAGTGGTAATGAGTTCCCTCACAGCTCTGGGTTCTCTCTCCAGCTCTGTGGAGTAAGTACCGTATAGCTTATATATACTCTCAGCCGTGTATAGAGCGGTCTCCTTTTGGTTACCATTGGCCAAAGCAGCAGACAAGCAGACGGCTAGAAAGATAGTAAACAGCGTAGCCAATCTCATTGTCCTCTCGCACTAAGATCTGCAATCCAATAAAGTTTGACAATGGTCAGTGAACTCTGTTTGCCGTCAGTAAAGTAGGGTTAGTCAAAGATCTCAAACATTGCCACCTAATCAGATTGATTTTTGCATGCTTTAGCCCGGATTATGTAACTGAAATACTACTTTACCAGAATTGAATCCCTTCTATAGAGAGAAGCTGTAACAAGTTGTATATTAGAAAACAAAATATTTGTTTAATAAAGCAAATATTTTCTGTGCTAGAGAATATTGAATCTATAAGCTAATTAAAATAACAACAACAAATACAGACCTACCAAGGCATCACTGGAGCCAAAACAGATGATAACTTTTAAGTTATTATCCTACAAGTGTGGGAAAGAGAGAGATGGGCAGGTATGTTACTTGGGTCTATCAGCTCAAGTACAAATAAACACCTCAACTCTTTTTACTTGCCTTCATGCATGATTATTATAATAATTATTATCATAAATGTCTCCTTACAAAAGAGACTGCTTGAGCATTCTATAGCATATATACATGTACAGTTGAATCAAGTAGATTTAGTTACATGTATATTATGGGAGAAATCAACAGGAATAAAGACGATAATTAATTCGATCCTATCGAATTAATTATCGGTTTGGTTTTCTATTTTATTCCTAGGGGAATAAGATAGAAAATGAGACAACAACACATAAATTATGATAAAGTATAGAGTACGTACCTGTAGACTGTGAGAGCAATGTAAATAATAATAATATAAACATCCAACAGTGTAAAGAACAAGGGTAGCTCTATCTGTGACATCACACACTGCAGTAGATATAGTGTAAGCACTACA
Organism: Bugulina stolonifera; assembly: GCA_935421135.1. Classification (NCBI taxonomy): domain Eukaryota; kingdom Metazoa; phylum Bryozoa; class Gymnolaemata; order Cheilostomatida; family Bugulidae; genus Bugulina; species Bugulina stolonifera. The sequence goes on from OW285196.1 coordinate 15,140,485, forward strand.
TATTACAGTAAATCACTCAACATTTGTATTGCTGTCAATGTGTAAAGCAAAGACCACAGTCTATCCAGCTTACATTTGATGTATTGAAAATTAGCTTAGTTTCTAGAAATAAAAGTTGATAATTAAGATAATAATTAGCATCATGTATGTACAAGTGATTAAAAGAATTGATTATATATTTCTCACAGGCTGTTGACTATAATAGCAGGTCTATGTGTGTATATGGTGTATATGATACCACTAGCACTACATACAGTGTGTAAACCTTCAGTACTGTGATTAGCCTAATATAATATATCATCTTACTATTACTCCGTAACAAGCTTTAATATTACTAATTTTAGCACAACACAAGTAGTCCTAAGCACTCTGTAGAAGACAGGCCATGTATTATGTTATGCCACAGGGATAGAGGGCTAGGTGTGGGCCAATAGGGACTAGCTGACCTATCATCTCTCTCTACTGTATCCACATGCCTATCAAAAATTCAAAGAATATAAGAAGCGTTCATTTGCCTGAATACAACCAAACGTATTCAAACTTCCAGCAAATGCCATGACATGTAAATAACCAAATGAAATTTTTCTGTTCAAAACAACTAATTAATAGATTTACACATAATTATCTGACTGCTTAACTGATAGATTCACACATCCTTGCATAAACTAACATCACATAGTCGATTATAATAGACACGGTGGGCTTTCACTATTCTGTAATCAATAGAAATCGACCTACACAGTGATACTATGTTGTGTGTACACCTTACATCTAGAGTAATGTAAGGTAGCACAGAGTAGGTAAGAAACCAGGGAATTATGCAACCTGTGACTACGTATTATAACACAGGCCTTCACCTCACTGATAGCAGTTAGCTAACAGTACAACTACTGTATATAGTGACTGAGCTCTTTCATTACTTGTTATTGTTTAGAGTTATCAGACCATGGATTTACCACAGCAAGATGTGACAACTCCAAATATATAAGCAATAACACTATGCTATCAGGTAACTACATGTAATTATAATAGATAGGCCTGTATTACATGATAATTAACCTTCTCGTTGATTCCTTCAGAAAATACTCTGATGTTTTAGCTGCCAATTTTATTGGGGTCAAAGAGCTAAATCCACAAAACATGTCACATAAACCCTACATGTAGCCAAGTACATGAGCAAAGTTAAATACACACAGTTTTATAAGTCTATACATGACATACATGTACAGTTGTATATCCTATAGTACACATTGAAAGTTTACGGTATTTCCGATTAGATATTCTAATTTATATGATAAAGTTGCAGCTACATCGCAGTGATGTCACATCAACATGTTCCTGAATGAGTAGTTTTAAAGCCAAGATGGACAGAGATTACATTGACCAATAGAATCCAGTGTGACACTGCAGTAGCACACCTTTATACTCAATACTAACACATAGAAAAAGCACCCTAACAATATCAGTTCATTGAGCTCACCATTGCTTGTGCATTATACTAGTAAGGTAAACAGATTGGCTAAGGGGTGTGTACCAACGTAACGTTACATCTTAGATACCGGCTGAATTCCTAGTATTGAGAATGACTTGGCCATGACATTAGCTGTACCTTCACACAGTAGCAGTCTGCCAGTGTTTACCTTTATTATCTTCCCTGTAAAATATAGCATACTAAAACATTGTAGTGCAAGGGCAGATGTGTTTATGGATACAGAGAATGAGAGGACAACTCCTATAGTTTAGCATATTTCTACTGATACCGTGTGCTGAGAGAGATGTACATGTAGGTACATCAATATACTTGGTTCACTACACTATTTACATGTAGTTAGACAGATGTAAAACAGACATATATGATAATAAAGCATTGTGGTGCAGTACACACACCCCAATGATCTCTAAGCTAGTACTGACCTGTAGTCCTATCCTTCTCTATACAGTAGCAGTTATCGTAGAACTCGGTGTAGGCTCTGGACAAGTCATACATGTACTCACACAGGTAATGCATACACATATCAGCTGTCACTTGGGCTATAATCTACAAACAGTATTAATGAGATAATGTTTACTGATCAACATCAAACGCATTTCGAAGTTGTTTCTCCATGGATTTAATTTTTACATTCTCTAACAAAGAGCCAAAGAACCGTAGAGCGTTGGGTTTACAATCTACAACAGAATACTACAGGCTTATTAGTGCCCTGTTGAATACTGGTAGCAGTAGTAACATGTACAGCGAGCACTGAGTGTCACAAACACTGAGTGTCCGTTTTATTTATGTCGACAAACTCCACGGACATTGGAGCCATTGATATACTGAAGAGAGTTTATATGACATACACTTAGTATAACCATTATACTCTACACCTGAAGTGATAAACATACACTATCACTAGTAGAGACTAACCTGTGGGAATCTGAGTATAAACTTAGCCAGTTTCCATTCTGCTGGATGCTCGAGAGATGGGAGGGTTGTCTTAGCTGCATCCGCTAAGGCTTCTGGACTGAGGTTGGCCAGTCGGGCTATAGACCTGGTGGAGCAATAACATACCATGTATATACATTACTATTGGAGGGTGTTCATAACATTGGAACAGGTATATTTGTTATATGTATGTTTAAAAACAAAAATCACATAATATGCAGTACTTACCTGATCCTAGTGTAAGTATATAGGCCTAGTACTATAATATGCAGTACTTACCTTATTCTAGTGTAAGTATATAGTAAGTATGCTGCTGTATTTCCCTTATCATCTAACATCTGCAAGTAAACAGCGTGCTATGGTATAATACAGGTATCTGATGTCCACAACAACAATTGGAACCAGTGGAACTAAAGCTAGCACAGGATGAGACCCTCCTATTATAACAGAGTGTGTAAATTACAGCACAATATGAAACATGCAGTGAACACATGTGATAAGAGCATGAACAGAAGTTATCCACTCCTGACAGCAGAGGGGAGGTAACTTCAATGACAAACCCCTGAATGCAGGATAGGCTTGTTTGTAGGTCTAGCAAGATGAGGTGTACAGTACCAGGGCACTTGAACTATACCAAAGTAAATCAAAGTGTGAACTGGAAACCCTATCTGCCTGCTGATTGGTTCTACTAGTAACACATTGGCATTTGGTATTGTAATTAGCTACTATGTTTACATAGCTACCAGCTGGCAATAGTTTATGATACCATTAGAGGATATGGGCAGTGTGAATTAATATTAGAATATAACCATGTGACCACTGCCAGTGTAGATAGACTAGGATAACAACACACGTTAGGATATAATGATATCATATATTACATATGGAGAGCAGGCGCCACGATGATATCATGTATTACAGATGAAGAGCAGGCACCTTGTCAAATGAGAAGATGTAGTCGTTGGTTCGGTTGTGGCTCAGATCTGCATACTTGATACATCCGAACGCGACAGCATCTCTGGCAGCATTGAGTTCTTCCTTCGTCAATTCCTTTCAATAACACATCATACATTGTGTCACTAACCATTACACATATTATACAGGTATACAGCATGTACACGTATATACATGTCATGTAGCCTACACATTGATACATCTCACAGCAGTAATTGTCTACAATAACACCAACCTATAGTGAGACACGATGTGGTAGAAATAGCTTAGACCTATATGTAGCTCAAGATATAAAGGTAGATGCTTGTGATAAACCACCTAGACATACTTGTCTAATGAACCACAATGAACATTGGGCGGATAAGCTAAGCACCAAAGTTAAGTCAATATATGTTTAGGGGTTACCTTATCCCGTCCCTTTTCCTTGAGTTTTTCCTCACTCCTTCTACAGCCCTCATCAAGTAGATCTCTCAGTCTAACTGTAACTCCTGATCGTGTCTTGAACTTCTTCCTACAGACACACAGACAGATACTCCAAATATTCACTACTACTGCTGTATACGTACAACCTTATATAGTATGTTACTAGTTCTAACTGCAAGTTGACAACCTAATGAACAGGTTATAATGTAGGATAGTTGTACTCGTTAGCTTGTGGTTTACAATGTACAATATTGAATATGTTTAGGCATATCTGGTAATTATTAGACGGCAACCTGCACAAACACACAAACACACTAACATAACAAGGCAAAGTGTTGTTTCTCAGTTTCAACATTGTCTAGAAACCATAATTGCTCAATACAAGTGAATAACAATGCATATACCCTGTGTTATCAGATAACAATGGATATACCCTGTGTTACCAGATAACAATGCATATACCCTGTGTTACCAGATAACAATGGATATACCCTGTGTTACCAGATAACAATGGATATACCCTGTGTTACCAGATAACAATGGATATACCCTGTGTTACCAGATAACAATGGATATACAATGTGTTACCAGATAACAATGGATATACCCTGTGTTACCAGATAACAATGGATATACCCTGTGTTACCAGATAACAATGCATATACCCTGTGTTACCAGATAACAATGGATATACCTTGTGTTACCAGATACAATAGATATACACTGTGTTACCAGATAACAATGGATATACCCTGTGTTACCAGACAACAATGGATATACCCTGTGTTACCAGATAACAATGCATATACAATGTGTTACCAGATAACAATGGATATACCCTGTGTTACCAGATAACAATGGATATACCCTGTGTTACCAGATAACAATGGATATACAATGTGTTACCAGATAACAATGGATATACCCTGTGTTACCAGATGACGACATAAGACAAGGTAGCCTTAGAGCTAAACAGGACTACGTAGCCTTAGAACTAAACAGGACTATGTAGCCTTAGAGCTAAATAGGCCTACGTAGCCTTAGAACCACCAATTGTATCACTCACTTGTCCTCACCCAACACGACACCAAACCCTACATGTTCCACTCTCTTCTCTTCTGGCTTGTACCAGCCCACATGTCTGGCTGCAGCATAAATCAGCTCCAGATGAGTTCCCTGTAATGGGAGAAGTAACAACTATACAGTTATTATGCAATAGGTGTGTGATATGTTGAACAGTGATTAGACCAGTCTCAATAAACCACACCATGTCTACCCTGGTAGTACTGAGCTATATATTAACTACATAATAATGAATTTGAAAGGCGCCTTAGACAACTTACCTTGGCAAGAGAAAATTTGCCGCAACATTGTCTCAAAACAAAAACGTGACTCTACTATTAAATATGGACATATCGATACCATGCTGTGATTGGCCAATACTCAACTCTACCTCTGACTCTGTTAGAATGCTAATATCAACACTCTTACATGCGATGATAACTAACAACTAGTACTGCCACACCCACCTGTCCAGCATCCACTACATACAGCAACCAATCACCTTTCTCCTCAAACAGTCTGTATTTAATGGCGGCCATGTCTGACGTATCGTAGGTGAATCCACCGTCTGACTTGACTATTGTCATCGGTATCGGAGCTCCTGGTATGAACATCAGGGTTCTACCTTCCTCCTCCGTAAGATAACCTAATGGTAAGTTAAACATACAAGAGTTACCTTCCTCGCCGAAAGTATAACAAGAGGAGTTGCTCGCACTATGTAATACTATTTACTGACACGGAGTTATTCACTTACCTTGCTTGTTTAGTTCTGATACAACAGCCTCCATCCTGTCTTGGTAGAAAGATTCCCCTTTCTCCTCCAACCTGATCTTCAGCTGATCATAGATCTTCTGAAACTCTATAATATACACCATCCAATCATATAACAGTCTACTATACACTATCCAATCATATAATAGTCTAGTACGCGATATCCAATCATATAGTAGTATCGTAAATACCATCCAATCATATAGTATCCACTATCCAACCATATAACAGTCTACTATACACTATCCAATCATATAAAAGTATCATATACACCATCCAATCATATAGTAGTATAGTATTACACTATCCAATCATATAATAGTATAGTATACACCATTCAATCATTGCAGATATCACTAAATGAAGGTCAAGAATTAATAATTATTTACCTTTACGAGATACATCACATATAAGTTGCCAGGCAGCGTGATGCTCAGGGTCATGTGACTGGAGCTTTACTACTGCTTGGTAAGCTCGTTCCTTAAACTCTTTTTCAGCATCAAACCGCTTTTTAGATTCCTGTGGGAGAGAATGACTAAGTTAACATGTGATAGAATAAAGAGTGTCTACTGGCTAGTCCAGCTTGCCAGGGAAATTCCAAAGTTTTGATTGACAAATCAAAGTAGCCAAAAAAGAGGGAGAAATGATCCATCAGAGTATGGCGGTTCTACCTCCCTAACAAACAAGCTTCATTAACATACCTCAAATCAAGAAATCGCTGCCACCTTCTTGAGCAACACAAAATAAAACTGAATACGCTGTACCTTATAGAAAGCCTGCAGGTCTGCTATGGGTGGAGATACTTTGGCATAATCTGGAAACATGTCCTGCAGGTGAGCGATGAGCATACCAAACTGTGTGCCCCAGTCACCTACGTGGTTAACACGGACTACATTGTGGCCCAAGAACTCACACAAGTTACAGATACTGTCTCCAATGATAGTCGACCTGCGAGTATACAGAGTAGGGGAGCTTGGAGTGTACAAGATACGAGACAGAGAGAGAGCACAACTCCCAAGTCACAACTATTGGATATGATACGAGTCATCCGATGTTCTATTTTACAGCAACTAGAATGTATGCGTATGCAGTACGTACCTCAAATGACCAACATGCATTTCTTTAGCTATATTGGGAGATGAGAAATCAACAACAACCCTTTTCTTACTGCCAAGGTAGGGTGGTCGTACCCCCTCCACCAACATTGTCTGTAGCTGAGCTGCAACAAAATCCTTGCTAAGAAATATGTTGATGAACCCTGGTCCAGCTATCTCTGTCTGTAAGTGGAGAAGTAAAGCAGTTGGTTCAAAGTGTGAAGTAAACAGCTGTTCATCAAGTAATATTTGAAGAAAATGTTTTGTTTCAAGTCTTTCACTATACAATGAGTAACTATAGTATGTTGCGCCTTCTAGCAGATAAAACAAGGTTAACTTTAATGCATATCTTTGTACACACCTTTGCAATAATATCATTTGGTGGTAGAGCAGCTACAATCTTAGCCGCCAGCTCCCTTGGATTAGCCTTCACGTTTATCGCTTTGAATGCCTGCAGTAGAAATACATGGAAATAGTACGACATAAAGCCTATCACACACAATGAGCCATATATCATCTAGATACAGTGTAAACAGTAGAAAGACCCACCTGTACAAGACCCATGGCACTGTTACACTGATAGTCTCCAAACTTAGGATTTGTCGCAAGGGACATGGCTGCCTGCGGTGCTGACGTACCAAGCTCGGGGAACGCAGTTCTGATGGACTGTGTGAAGAGATCTGTGAAAGAACCTATGATGTCTAACATGAAGTCCTTCTTTATTTCAGCTGTTCGTCTTTCCTCTTCCTCAACAGCCTGAGATGTAAGAATACTTAGTCAGCGGGAAAGTTACATTCACTAACCGAAGACTTTTTCTCTTTCCTAACTAGAAGGAAGTGGAGCCAAACAGTGGAACAAAGTGATGTTGAGTCAGAACTAACCTGCCAGAGGCTGAAACATTACGATGTCAAAGTAACACTGATCATTGATAGATAGTATGTATAGGACTACTACAATTGATAGATAGTATGTGTATGACTACTACAAAGGCAGTGACTGCACGCTAAGCCTTTATCTTGAAGTAAATGCTCAACCATTTAATTATACAGTGAAAGAGATATACATCGTTTATTGACAGTATAATATATAATAATATAATCCCAAACAAATTCCTAGACTAAAACTTTTAGCTGTTGGATAAGAGCTAACCCGTTGGAGAATGTTAGATCGATACTTTAGCTTAGCATTCTCAGCCCTCAGAGCTGCTAGCTCTTCTGTAACCATATCTTCAGTCAATTCGCCACAAACGCCGTTTTCGAGTCGTTTCACCTCAGCTACTAATGCCATTAGCTCATCCTCCTATAAAATATGATTGTACAGCAGTTTAATGACAGAATTTTTCAGTTGTCAATTCATTAAATTAATAAGCCTGCGGTATGGCTGGATTATCATTGTTCACAATTTACAGTAGCCTGTCAACTAGGCCTAAGTGGTCTAGGCTATATAAATTCAGGGCGGTGTTTTATGGGACACCGGGGAGGTACTGTTGTTCCTCTTGTCAACATAAAGTGGCCTAAACGCACTACCTTTGCAAACTGGTCACTGTTTCCCGTAATATTTGCTTGATTTCCGGTTGGTGACCGAAGTGCTACAACTCTCTACTTATAACTCTGTGGCGTTGCTAAGGAGACGGGAGTAACCAGTAATCTGGAAATAATTACTACATTGCAGGATGTATGCAAGTAACTATAAAACTGTATAGAGCTCTGCTAAAAGGCTCTATGACCATATACCGGTCACCAACTTTTAACATAGAGCCATAGAGTTAACTTAACTCTAATCAGGGAGCATGCAAATTCTATCTGATGATTCGAGTAAAGAGCCAGTAGATTTGCGATAGCATAGCCCAACCAGATGTAGCGCTTCATCTGAATATAGTGCCAACATTACAGTATTTTATAATTAGCAATATTATTTATTATGTTATCAAATTATTATCGATAAGTCCCCCCACCCCCATTAACTTAATTAAATTCGCACATCTGATCAATTGTCGTAGTCAAATAATAAGTAGACGCTATTATAATTATTTATTACAATTAGTATTAGAGTCCTAAATTTAAAACTAATCAACCACTTTTACTTAGATTTTCAGATTCAATCTAAGACTTGATAAAATTATATTATTTATTACAATTACTAACGGTTATCAGTTATGGAATGGTTGCATTGATTAGACAATGACTTACTGTCCGATTAGTTTGAGCGGTAAACTGGTCTATTTCTTCTGGTGATAACTCCATAACTACAGAGATTATATAGTGTGTTGGCAACGTTGTATAGCTAGTCTATATGGTAGCGAATTAAAAATTATTTGCGACTTTAGTGAGCATACATTCACAAATTCAATGAATGGAAATAAAGTGATGAAACCAACGAACGTGATTTTCTGCATTGCGGTTGCTGATTGGTGTAGAAATGTCCATGTGGCAAATCAGGAAATAGGTGCGGCAAAAATGTTTCAGTTTGACCGGCTATAAGTTAGTTTTCTGTTAGTGCGCCAGCTATTGGGCCATTGCGTGTATCCTCGCGTCTCCAAACGAAATAGGATTGTTCAATATAATAATACGATTTATGACACGACGGATATAATTATGGCTTTAGTAGAAGACAACCCCTAAAGTTTACAATCGATCCTGTCATAGAAGTTGTCTACCCAATTTTTATGAGCATATAGCTCCAATATCTGTACGTAATTAATCTGAAGTACATGTAAATATACAAGACATGTAGATGTAGCTGCTTTGCTAAATAGTAAAAATGAAGTGATTATTAAAAATTTTAATTCTACTTCAAATGCAGCATTTTACAGCTTTTAGTTTTACCGCACACTTACCTGTATAACATGAAATAGTGACGCTCGGCAACAAGGTACGGCAATAAGATACGTTGTATTCACTAGGTCATGAATGTAAAGTATAAAATAGCATAATTTGCGCATGCTATTTCATCTGTCCCATGTATTATAATGCTACACCCATGACAGAAATAACATAATTCAGCAGAATCGGTCCTTATTTGTGTAGCTTAAACTAGGGGTTAAATATAATGCATGTGTTTCTAATAGTGCATTCTTTTTCTTTTAATATTGTAATATTTTACTATTATACAATCACAATGATAAATTACTTTATTTTTGATGAGGTGGAGTTTTCAAGAAAGAGACAAAGTATTGCTGTGTATGTATGTACCATGTAATTGCATTCTTAGTAAACTTGGGGGAGGCAACTCCCGAATAGAGGATCAGAATTGTTAGTTCATTACAGTATGCTAGGCATACCTTGTGCAATTGGCACAAGAAAAATAAGTGTCCTCGTCAGTCTTTAGCTGGCATAATCTAAATGTAGATAATCTACAGTTTCTACTCCAACTATGAGGTGTTACAGTCATGTAGTTTGAAAACAATTCTAAACAATAATATAACAAATTCTAAAAGTTCACAGTTATGTTTAGTTATGCAGGTGAATCACTTTCAACTTACATATGGAATGCTTTTAGCACAAAGTTGCCATAAACACATCTAGCAAAACGCCAAAACTGCTGAAGTATCCTTGCAACTGAAGTTGGAAATGTGGTAATAGTTATACTTTCATCTCCTCAGGGCTCAATGTTTGACTTTGACTGGGTAATTATTATTTATCATAGTTGAACCGATGTAGAGGCAAGATACATGGATCTGATTTGCTAGTCTGCTGGTACAGCGCTATTAATAGGTATGACCTGTGTGCCTCCACTGGAACTAGTCTTGCAATGAGCTAAAACTCCAGATATGGTGATTACTAGGAACTCTATAAATTCCACCAGAGTTAGTAGACTTGCTCCAATACATACTCCCAGTGTTCCACCAAGACTTGCTGAAACACAAATATGCAAGATATGCATCTCATTGGCCCTTACGTGAGCAATCACAGTTCTAAGCAAATACATTGTAGATAATGTTGTTAATAATTGTGAGATTTAGAATAAGTGCAAAATAGTCAAACATAGTACGGATTTGATAAACATTTTAGTTAACAAGAAATTTCAGTAGCGAAAAGTTTGAGGGTGGTGATCCTCGATTCTCTCCGAGTACATTGTAGCTCATGTTAGTTATGAGTCACAACATAACAGCAGTGTTGAACATCAAATATTTGGTAAAAAAATACAATAGAAGTTGTCGTCCAAGCAGATATACTGTAGTGCTATTACCTTCTACATGTACATGTAACATGATCATACCAAGTATGGCAGTACAGACACTTACCAACCATGTCAGATACCTTATAGGCTACTCTTTCTTCCAGCAGCTCATAAGACATCTGTCCATAGTAGAGATCAACTGCAACGTAGTTCTTCTTCATGTACTCCTTTGAAACTGAATCAAAAGAACTCAAATGCATTTCTTACAGCACACACTATAGAAAGACGGGATAGTAAAAGGCACACACTTTATAAAGACGGGATAGTAAAAGGCACACACTATAGAAAGACGGAATAGTAAAAGGCACACACTGTAGAACGACGGGATAGTAAAAGGCACACACTTTATAAAGACGGGATAGTAAAAGGCACACACTATAGAAAGACGGAATAGTAAAAGGCAGACACTATAGAAAGACGGGATAGTAAAAGGCACACACTATAGAAAGACGGGATAGTAAAAGGCACACACTGTAGAAAGACGGGATAGTAAAAGGCACACACTTTATAAAGACGGGATAGTAAAAGGCACACACTATAGAAAGACGGAATAGTAAAAGGCAGACACTATAGAAAGACGGGATAGTAAAAGTGTAATCCGTGAAAATCAAGAAAATTGGTAAAATGTTAAACCTTTGAACAGAATTCAAACGAATCGCATTATTTGTACCCCATTATATTTTCGAAGAAGCTATTAAGTGAACTTCTGTACTGCGCTTATCTAATATACACTTTTGGCACAGATACTCCTAAAGAGGATATTACCGAATCTGTGGATGAAAGCCTATCGGCTTCCGTAATGATGTAGCCTCGCTGGTTCACATCACATTGTTCTGTTTATGCTAGTTTTACATGTTGGATTTAGTCATCCTACATGTAGTTCATTCTGAGTGGTTACTTAGTATCCATGGTGTCTTTTTAGTCAATAAACAGCCTACAGAATGCTAACGTACACAGACAGTCATGTACATGTAACACATGGGTTCTGGTGATTTCACACAGTGAAGTGGAGGATACGGGCACATAGCCAAAGCTTCACCATAAATAACTAGATGTTTGTATTCTTCCAATGACAATCATCACAATCATGTTGAAAGGTTTTCGCCACAGTACAGTACATACCACAGTACAGTGCATACCACAGTACAGTACATACCACATTACAGTACATACCACAGTACAGTGCATACCACAGTACAGTACATACCACAGTACAGTGCATACCACAGTACAGTGCATACCACAGTACAGTACATACCACAGTACAGTACATACCACAGTACAGTACATACCACATTACAGTACATACCACAGTACAGTGCATACCACAGTACAGTGCATACCACAGTGCAGTGCATACCACAGTACAGTACATACCACAGTACAGTGCATACCACAGTACAGTGCATACCACAGTACAGTGCATACCACAGTACAGTGCATACCACAGTACAGTGCATACCACAGTACAGTGCATACCACAGTACAGTACATACCACAGTACAGTGCATACCACAGTACAGTGCATACCACAGTGCAGTGCATACCACAGTACAGTACATACCACAGTACAGTGCATACCACAGTACAGTGCATACCACAGTACAGTGCATACCACAGTACAGTGCATACCACAGTACAGTGCATACCACAGTGCAGTGCATACCACAGTACAGTACATACCACAGTACAGTACATACCACAGTACAGTACATACCACAGTACAGTACATACCACAGTACAGTACATACCACAGTGCAGTACATACCACATTGCAGTACATACCACAGTACAGTGCATACCACAGTACAGTGCATACCACAGTGCAGTACATACCACAGTACAGTACATACCACAGTGCAGTACATACCACATTACAGTACATACCACAGTACAGTGCATACCACAGTCCAGTGCATACCACAGTACAGTGCATACCACAGTCCAGTGCATACCACAGTACAGTGCATACCACAGTGCAGTACATACCACAGTACAGTGCATACCACAGTACAGTGCATACCACAGTGCAGTACATACCACAGTACAGTACATACCACAGTGCAGTACATACCACATTACAGTACATACCACAGTACAGTGCATACCACAGTGCAGTGCATACCACATTACAGTACATACCACAGTACAGTGCATACCACAGTACAGTGCATACCACAGTACAGTACATACCACAGTGCAGTACATACCACAGTACAGTACATACCACAGTGCAGTACATACCACATTACAGTACATACCACAGTACAGTGCATACCACAGTGCAGTGCATACCACATTACAGTACATACCACAGTACAGTGCATACCACAGTACAGTGCATACCACAGTACAGTACATACCACAGTACAGTACATACAGGGGTGGGACTAGCGCGGTTGAAACGCTATTCGATTGTGCTAATCTCTTCTTTTGCAGCAGCGAACTGCTGTGACATGCTTCTTTCAATTTATGTTAATTTTTAATAGCGTTTCAACCAATACTCTTTTATTTTCAGCCCAATCTGCTATTAGCTAGTAGCTAGTAACGAGTGCCATTGCGGCTGCAGCCATTTCTGGCCGTCTTTTATGTTAGAAGTCTAAAATACTAATAGTTTAACCACAAATATATAATATTTTAGACATTGACAGAAAATCATGGGGAGATAAGTCTAAATTTTATTTTGTACATGTATTACTGCTTCAATAGTACATGTACAACTGTACAACACTAATGCTTCTACAATTTCCACAGAGAGACAATTTGAAGATTATATATGTGATGCCTAATACACATGCATTTGACTTGGCTATATTACATTGAGTATGTTGCTGCTACCCTGATACCTTCTTATCACGTTATCAATGATGTTTCAAATCCATGACGAAGCCCTAGTGTGCATTGTAGAAAATAATATACATGTAAACACAATATGAACTCTGCAGAACAATGTAGCTGAAGAGAAGTAAACAAGAAATAGCTGTGTTTGTGCTTTTTAATTTTCATGGAAATAAATGGGTGCCTTTGAATTGCTCTCTCAAATCTGATTTGAGAGAAGACAACTTCTAATTAATAGCGATTCAGCGGATATAAAAGCTATTCTCTATATTTAAATTTCACTATCACATAGGCAGATTCTCTATTCTTGTAGTGAATAGCTAATAGCACACATTTCTCTATTCTTAAAACTATCGACTCCCACCCCTGAGTACATACCATACATGTAGTACTGTGCATACCATACATGTAGTACTGTACATACCATACATGTAGTACTGTACATACCATACATGTTAGTAGTAGTGTACATATCATACATGTAGTACTGTACATACCATACAAAAAAGTCATGTAGTACTGTACATGTATACCACAGTACTGTACATACCATACATGTAGTACAGTACATACCATACATGTAGTACAGTACATACCATACATGTTAGTAGTAGTGTACATATCATAGAAATGTACATACCGTTAGTGTATTTTTTCATCTCATATGCATGTCTGTCACTTGGGTATGTATAACTAGACAGCTTAGCAAAATATTGGGTTTCCTCACAGCTAGAGGCGCAGGAACACAACTCCAAATATTTAGAGCTAGCGAAGTATTCCCCTACAAATGAATCAACAAAAGCAGTTGAATAGTAGACTTTAGAATTAATCACATAATCCATTGAATATTAGAAAATAAAGCCCAATTATATTATCTACTGCTGCCAATTGAATAAAATAATGATATACCTAAAGAGATCAAAATTGAAGGCATCACAAGTAAACTCAGCTTTCTAAACTCTTAAGGTGTCTTCGCGACCTAAACTTCAGACCCAGGCTGATTTACGAAAATATTTTCCGGCACATATTCGTCACAAGGTCGCGAACACACCAGGCTGAGTCAAAAGCAAAATCCTCATTTGTGCGCGAAGAAATCAGGTGTGCCGATGAGCTAGGGATGGTTTCGTCCGGCCAAGCAAAATCCCAGGCCAATAGCTCTTCTGGCCTAGGCTGGACATCTTGTGAGTTTTACTTCCGACCCAGGTCCGTCCAAGAGGTCGCAAAGACACCTTTAGCCTTAATCACTATGAATAAGTTCAATATTTCTCAGTGATGGTTTACCAGAACAAATGGGCTAGCACTAAGATGGGCAGACAGAGTCATACAGTCCGCACGCTGCTTCTACTAGATTTGTTTACATAAGGTTATAATATTTGTCACGTACACGTACATGTAGCTCACCTAAATAACCTGGTAAACTGTCTACTGATTATATGGACTTACTTCTAGCCGGTGTAACACATTCCACCATCTCTCTGAAGTTACACACCTTGGAGTCGTTCAGAGCTTCAACAGAAATAACTGCCTTAGATACATTGTATTGTTAGCATAATCCAGTGCAGCACTGTTTCAAGCACTCAGGGTACATGTTGGCTGAACAAATGTGACATAAGCTGTGTATGTCAGGAATACAAGCAGTGGCAAGCAGTGACGTTATGAAAATTAGTTTTTATTGCGCAACTACCCATAGATACAGTGACATTTCTAGTTTAAATATTCAGGTATGTTATGATATAACAAGCAGGTTCTGCATGGCTATGGTATTGTGATGGTACGCCCAGTCGTATCTTACATCTGACACTCATTATTGCGTGCATACATGTATATATCTGCTTGTACTTTACTCTTATATTGTTATATATGATTGTATGATTATATCTAAGTCTTTTAATGCCTTTTATACCCATGTACAGAGGCCCGACCTCTCAGAATCCATTGATATTCATTTTGTACATGAATTGGACCATTATAAGCAACTTTTGTAGAACCCGACCTATTTTGGGTCGGCCGTCGGGCTTCCGGCGGCCATCTTGTTGCGCAACTTCCGGACGACCACACGTCGTCTTTTCCCGACGTGTGGTCGTCCGGAAGTCCTTATACTATATAAAGGGCACTGTTTTACTGTTCATTGTCTCAGTCTACACTTGGCTTTCAATAAAGACACATCTATACTTGATACAGGGACTTTCTCTTCCTTTTACTAGGTCATTCGCTTTGCGAACCGCCTACTAGGTTGAATTACTCTCTTTCACTGTATAGTCTGAAGGTCGGACTTGAGATCAGATGGGTCGTCTTTGGTAGTATTTGGGCTACTGAGACCGCTCGATCTTTCATGTAATGCGAAGTCCTATTACCACTCATAGGCACTTCATTTCTGGGTCGATAGTCGTCCAAGGACGACCGCACCAAATCACAGAAACCATTACATTGGTGGCAGCGGTGGGATTCTAAGGTCGTACTCTTACGATACGAAGAGAAGGAAGGTGACCTCGGACTCGGGTGACCGGCCGACCTCATTCTTCAATACTTCTACGGCAATTTAGGACTCGGACCCGGGAACCTTGGATACGAGAAGGTGACAAACGCTAAAGTGCACCCATAATTCTCGTGGTTCCGCTGGATGTAGCCCGACCTACGCCGGATCTTCAATCAAAGACCGACCTCGGATCCAGAACAGATTGACGGTACTCAGTACGACCATTAGGCCGACACGGCCTAACAAACCAAAGCAGTTTTACTCACTACCCGACACCCTACCGACATGGACCGAATAAGGAACCTGCTTCAGCAGGTAATGTACCAGGCCGAGCAGGACCTCAAAACACTCAGCTACAACGGACAAGAGGACGTCGAACTCTTCATAGAAGACTTCACCGCTATGGCAGAGCGTTGCAACTGGAATGACAGAGCACGCCTCATACGGCTTAGAGCCGCCCTACACGGGCCCGCACAAGAATGCGGCCGACCCCGATCAGTCGAAGAGATATTTTCCCGACTGAGGGAACAGTATGGACTATCTGCCAGAGAAGCCCGATGGAAGCTGTCCACCCTGGAACAGCCAGCCCACACGTCACTCAGAGACTATGCAGCTCTCATCCGCAGACTGATGGCAACAGCCTTTGAAGGAGCACCCCCTGCATCTTTGGAAGAGTGGGCTGTAGAGAAGTTCTGCCTCTCAGTCCACGACCGTGGCCTACGCTGGTACTACACATGGTTACAGCCCGATGATATGGAGGAAGCCCTGGAAACCGGAACAGCCTTCCAGAGTAACAAGGGTGGCAAGGCCAACCCTCCAAAGCCACAAGAGGAGCTTCCCGCCGACCTCCTACGGAAAGCCCTACATACCCTCCTACAGAAATGTCAAGGCACAGATGACGGGCCGACGGACACACTAGAACCCGTCCCAGTAGACGAACCCATTCCTACTGGAGCCCAGCAAGGAGAAGGTGGACCACCCCACATTGGTCGTCCACAAAGGCCGACGGATACATCTGAACCCGTCCCAGTAGATGAACCCATTCCTACTGAGGCCAAACCCAAGAAGAGTGGACCAAACCACAATGGTCGTCCACAAAGGCCGACGGATACATCAGAACCCGTCCCAGTAGATGAACCCATTCCTACTGCGGCCAAACCCAAGAAGAGTGGACCAAACCACAATGGTCGTCCACTGAGGCCGACGGACACATCAGAACCCGTCCTAGTGGAAGAACCTATACCCACTA
Source organism: Bugulina stolonifera (assembly GCA_935421135.1). Lineage (NCBI taxonomy): Eukaryota > Metazoa > Bryozoa > Gymnolaemata > Cheilostomatida > Bugulidae > Bugulina > Bugulina stolonifera. The sequence goes on from OW285196.1 coordinate 15,157,956, forward strand.
AGCCTAAAGTCAAGAGTAGCCACTCCAAACAGAAAACCCCACGGGTAACTAGCCCATCACACTCCAGGCCGACGGCGTCACCTACACCCGTCACAGTGGATGAACCTAAACCCACTAGGCCAACACCAGGCAAGAAACGACCCCACTCAAAGCCGGACACATCCGAAGTGACCACAGATCACCCCCCAAGGCTGAAAGGACGACTCATATGTCCCGCCCCGTCGGACCAAACCTCACAAGGTAAACCCGACCTATCCTCAACTCAGAAGGATCAACAGGATCTGGCCACGTCCAGACCCGACACTAATCAGCAATTGATTCCCGCCCAAATTCAGTATGCCCCGACGGACGACTTATCGTGTGTAGAACTGCCAGACACTACAGTCCAAGTCCGCGGCCTGAGGATCGACACGGAGCAAACCGTGCTGGACCAAACCAGAGAGCTACCTCTGAACCTCTCGAAGAATGTTCAAGTTTCAACAGCCCGACCTGATCCAGAGGACGCGAAATGTCGCGTAGCCGAACCTCAAGACATAATCCCAACGACGGAGATACAGTCTATACTGCCAGCAGTTCAAGTACACAAAGCAAAACGCTCTTGTACGGAATCTAGCATTGCCGAACAGTTTCAGCCGAAAATACAGATTGCCGAACTCTCGAAGTCCCCTAAAGTGGATAAGAAGCAATCGAAGGCAACTATTGCCGTGTTCCCGCGCTTATTTGACGAGTCGAACAAAGAAAATGTGCCTGAGGCATTGCCTACAATTGAGCCAATTGCTCATCCCTCGGCTAGTATAAATACGACAGCTCACAGACGAGTAGTCCTTTCTCGTCCAGCACTTCACCGAAGCACATGTATCCCTACATGTGGCAACTCCTGCACTCCTCGCGTCACTGGTGAAGTTAATAGCAGCACTCGTATCCTTTCTCATTCTCGTGCAGACGAGACGGCTACTCCTTCTAGTATGGATCACTCCAACCAGCCTGTCTTCACGGCTGAAGGTAAGCAAATCTCAGTGTTACCAGTAAGGACTGAATCAGAATTAGAGGTACAATCAACACCTGTGAGACTGTCAGGCATGAATTCTCTCTCCCTCCCCACTCGGCATAGACCAGTCGGGACAGAGGAGAATTCCCCTGAACATTCTCACAGGAAAGAGCATGAGTTAGAAGGCGGAGGCTACACATCAGATGAATTATGTGTTGTAGATGCATCTCCTCTACGGAAGACGCTCACGCCAGACGGCACGCCTCCACCCACTCCACCTCCTGTTACCTCTACCCTGAAGTTAGCTACAATTAAGCTGCACAAACTCACTGACAAGCTGCCCATAGAGTCGTCCCAGCATTCCGGAGCCACTAAGCCATGGATTAGTACCTTCACTCAACAAGCCCGAGACGACTTGGCTAGAAGGAGTCAACCTAACCTCAAATGTGCAAAGTGTGGCTTCTCCGGCACCCTCAAGAGACTGAACATTCACATTTGGCAGCACTTTGCCCGCTTCTACTGTCGCTGCGGACGCAGCTCAGTTAGCCGTGATGCTCTAGGCCATCACTTCAGTCGGAGATCCAGTATCTGTGGGAAACGTCTTTTCCTCACGGACGGGCCCAGCTATGGGGCCCTCATGGAATGGTGGGGCGTAAAGGATCCCCCACCATTTCTACCATGTCGTCCTACTATGGACGGACAGTCGGGGACAAATAAACCAGTTTATTTGCCCAGCTCCTCCTCCACAAGGAAGCGACCTCCCAAGAGACGGCACAGCCCATCTCCAGAACAGACCCCCGACTCCGCACCTTCTGATGCTACCTCCTCCTCTTCCTCGTCGCCTACCACTCCTGCTGGACCTTCTCTCTGGCGACCTCCTGCTAGTACCTCCGCAGTAAGTGTCGGCCCCCCTGGCCGACGCGGACGTCTACCCTCTTGGAAGACAAGGCCTGCTCCAAGGAAGAGTATGCCTGCTCCTCAGTCAGGCCCTCTCTACGAAGGCTCTCCACCCAAGGTCTCATGTGCAGCTTCTTGTACAGCTTCTCCGACTCTACTGATCGAGCCACTGCAGTCCAGGCCCACACTAGAGGTCTCACCGCACCGCTCTCCTTATACACCTGCCAGGGACCTACTCCGAGCCACTCCAGACTCTCCTGCCGTCCAGTCCCCACCTCCTGCATCTCCTGTACTAACTCAGCCGAATGCCACACGTCCTGCATCCCCGGATCCGTCGTTCATGCAACAACTTGCTGAACTCAAGCCACGGATTCACTACCTTGCCAGCCGTCAACAGGTGGGGGACACTCTACGCCAACACCTGGAACCTCTCTATGCTCGAGAAATAGCTCTTCGTGAACTAGCCAACCAGCATCTAAACCACCCCCGACAACTCCAGCTTGTACAAGCAGACTTGGATATAGTATCCAGAGAATCCACACTGTACCGTACCCTTCTTAACTTGACACTAGAGACACCCATGACCTAGTGTGAGGGGGCTATGTGATGGTACGCCCAGTCGTATCTTACATCTGACACTCATTATTGCGTGCATACATGTATATATCTGCTTGTACTTTACTCTTATATTGTTATATATGATTGTATGATTATATCTAAGTCTTTTAATGCCTTTTATACCCATGTACAGAGGCCCGACCTCTCAGAATCCATTGATATTCATTTTGTACATGAATTGGACCATTATAAGCAACTTTTGTAGAACCCGACCTATTTTGGGTCGGCCGTCGGGCTTCCGGCGGCCATCTTGTTGCGCAACTTCCGGACGACCACACGTCGTCTTTTCCCGACGTGTGGTCGGCCGGAAGTCCTTATACTATATAAAGGGCACTGTTTTACTGTTCATTGTCTCAGTCTACACTTGGCTTTCAATAAAGACACATCTATACTTGATACAGGGACTTTCTCTTCCTTTTACTAGGTCATTCGCTTTGCGAACCGCCTACTAGGTTGAATTACTCTCTTTCACTGTATAGTCTGAAGGTCGGACTTGAGATCAGATGGGTCGTCTTTGGTAGTATTTGGGCTACTGAGACCGCTCGATCTTTCATGTAATGCGAAGTCCTATTACCACTCATAGGCACTTCATTTCTGGGTCGATAGTCGTCCAAGGACGACCGCACCAAAACACAGAAACCATTACAGTATTACTTGTTGTGGTGCTATATTGATTCCATGGCCTAATAAACGGTGTTATTCAGCTCTCCTTCTGCCACCATGTTTGTACTTCTGTGCCATTTACCAATAAAATACACAGATATTTATTGATTAAATATGTCATAAGAGGTTCCAATTAAATATACATTGTATAAGTATGTGTGGGAATTAATATTATGTTAGTATTCAAGTGAAAAGGTACATACAGTTGTATTTACTTTGCAACCTTTAAAATATAAAAAAATGTCAACATATTTTATGCTAACAATGAAATATTGATATTTTGTTACGTTCTCAGGATAATATTTTTCAGTTTGCTTGATTTTGTGGTTAGGTAATGAGGATTGACCATTGCCCATTGGCCATTGACCATTGACCATTGACCATTGCCCTAGGGTGTAGGCCTATTTATGTTCATATAACACTGTAAGTTATAAAGTTTCAGTGTCTTAGTAGGTGACAAATTTCCCTCTTAAGAAAGTAACTTACATTGTATGTGTGTGACTGTAGTGTAGGTTGCAGATTCTACTAGACATAGTTTCAAACCATGAAAGTGTATGAATCATGACACAAGGTGAGCTGTCAATGTTTTAGTGGCAAACAAAAACTTACGAGGGTGGAGGAAGTCTACACAGCCGCAGGCTCTTAGAATATGGGAGATCAGACACTCATGGCTGCATGCTTCTCTTGAGTATGGAGTATAGAAGTGGAGTGGGTTGGGCTGTGTCTTGGTGTCAAAGCAGTTGGACTGATTGTCGTCAGCAGGTGGAGGAACTCTCTTGGTCTATAACCAGAGTCTCTGCTTATGTTAAACAGTTAAATTCCACAATAATGTTTTATATACTTTGCCTTAGTATAATGTGTAATATTGTTGTGGTTTAGCTGCATGTAGATTCCCTCAAGTGATGAAGAAGCTAAATCTGCCTTGTGGTCTGAAACCCTTCCAGTTTTAATTTTAATCGAATAATTGTGACTACTGTCATCATGGCTTTCAGAACTCAAAGTTACTGAAAGACCCAATAACAAGTGAATAAAGAGGTAACCATAGACTCAGGCTCTGACCACAGAATCAGGCCCTGGCTATAGTCTCAGGCCCTGAATTACCTTCTTCTTCTGTATAGTCATGACAGTATGGGTACCAGTTGCTACTCCATAGCTTAACTCCGATACCAGAGGTATTACATTCTTGTCATGCATTGCAACCTATGATATACAGACCAAGAGATATACATGTATATCATACACTGTACTATATGCATATATTATTATTCCACACTTCTCCACAACTACATGACTTGTAATAATATCTTATTAGTATTTTTTTATATTTATACAACATGTAGGTAGTAAATATGTCACTATTACATTATTATATTACATCTACAACTAACTACTAAACATCATACCAAATCAAGTCACTTAAATTCCTTGATTCTCAAGATTTCTAGGTATTGGAAAATGTTGGTGTGGTTAAGAAATTTTATCTGTTAAGTAATAGCACTAGATATATTTTTGGGGTTTTCACTCCTGATATTTTGATGCCAGTACTGGTATCAATTTATTCCAATGGAATAATTGTATAGCTAAACATGTTTGTAGAAAGCAGTTTTGCACGATTATTCTATACCTACAGAGAATCCCTCTGAGAGAGAGAAGGGTCCTGTGTAGTACTCATGAGTCAAAGCATCCAAGATTAGCTGAACTCCGCCACTTAGCCCTGCTGTATGCGATGTAAACTTCCCATCCCTGTTAAACTGGTAGCATATACCTAAAGGTAGAGAGATGTGTGAGAAATGTCTAGAATAAGCACCCATCTGGAAGTGCCAGAATATTGTTGATAAGAAAATGAGATTTTAGATCATGGGAGTGAAAAATAATTGAAATAAATAAATCTTTTGATAGCAGATCATTCTCATTGCTTTTAGTAAATTCTTGCTAACTTTAGAAATTTTGGAATTTTTAGATAGTTTAAAAGTATGACACGCGGCTAGATAGTTACCAGCATCTGTTTTGACTTGAGTCAGCATTTGTTCACATGGAAATTGACTGCCTTTAATAAGGCAAGTTACAAATGTTTCCTCCATAGTATGAGCTAGTTCTTTAAGATGGCTTTCATGGTCTCGATTTGCATCAATCGTTCCCATCAAAACTGGGTCAGACCAATTGTACCTAAAATCATGATCAAAATAATTCCAGAAAAACTCACCTAAAGTTAAACAACACCGATATCCAACTAATTATATATTTAATCTATATGTTTGCCCATTACAGATATTAAAACCTTGAACGTATTATAGATAATTCAAATTTATTAGCCTAATAAGGCCAAAATATTTGAAGTGTTGCAATCTCTAGCTAAGGTTTATATAGTGAACTGTAAAATAAATAAGTTGAAAAAGTAGAAAAAAGCAGACATACACGTGTACATAGACCTATGAAGAGGTTTGTTTAATTACAACTGACTTGTTGGCAGGTGGTGGTGATTGTGAAGAAGGTACATATATGTCCTTCATTACGTTACTCAGGAACTCCTTAAGCTCGGGAGGTGAAGCCGCCGTTTCAACTTTAGAATATTTCCAGTAGTTCTGGTTACAGAAAGTCACTGTGGGAAACTAAAATTTACGTAAAAATATTTGATAAATCTAATTCAAAGGTCTTAATTGTTGCAATCATTGACGATAGTGTCTGCAAAAGAAATTGATAACAATTGATTGTAAATACAATCAAAATCAATACACCTAAATTGGTATTGTGGAATTTTGTTTAAAATGTAAGGAGACTAATTTTTTAAGGTAATAGTAAAGGTAAAGTGAGGCAAAATTGTACAGTTTGTTTGTACAGTTTACTTTGAGTGTAATTTATAATGTACATTAAATCTCATTTTAATTGTTAGAACTAGTAACAAACAGCTAAATTGAAGAGCTGTGCAGAGAGACACTCATATTGAGTCTTTTTCAAAATTTTCTGCTAACATGTAGAAACTAAAACCCCTCTCAGTGGCACTTTACCTATCATATTATTTATTTCTTTATTTAATCTTACAGTCAGGTTTCTTGCATTCTTCACAGTAATTTGAGTTATGATACTTCTCTTAAAGTAAGCATCCAGGAACAGATACCCAGCATAACAGAAGTATGTCAGCATTCCTATGATCATCATCCCCCAAATGACTCTGTATGACAACAACACAGTGCCATGAGGTTACAAAAGCATCCAAATCTCTTTTTCTATCTTTTTCTGTCAAACTAAACTACACGTATGTAATGAGTGAAAATTTAATACAGTCTCGTTACATATTAGTAGCGTTACAGTGTTGAGTTTAGAACACTCCAGCAGTTGAATGCTGTGGAGTCGAATCTCAGGAGTTTATTTTAGAGTACATGGTGAATCATTCTGCACACTGTTACATCATGTAAGGTACGTGATATTGGAAAGTTGGCACTATTTGAACAATTAACTCTTTCTCAGTTCATGGTTAATGTTATTCAATCGCTAATGTGTGAGTGTAGAGTAGTTCATACTTGAGAAACAAGTACCACCTGCATACCCTGAGACAGTGAATTTGGTGTGAATTTATATTACAATGAACAACTTAAATTTGAACTTTGATGTACATGTACATGTATATTTACAGTTAACAGCAATTAGTAAAATCCTGGATGTTCAGAGTTATACCAGTTGCTAGCCTACCTTCTCACAATAGATATCTCTTTTATCTTCACGTATCGTATCCCATGCATCGTGGTCTCCTGAGTGAACTTGTGCCAACTCTCTGTGATGCTAGCGGAAGCCATATCTGAAATAAAAATATAACAAAGAGTAAAGCAAACAGCAAATCTCATCCAAAGAAATTGTAGACATTTCATGTCTACATTTGACTAGATTTTACTTCAATGTTGGTAGCATTCCTCAGGTAATTCTTAACATTTAGAGTACCATGAAAATGTGTATTGAAATACAATGTACCCGCAGCTAAAAAGAGACAGCTGAAGCTTTAGAATAAATTATATAACTAATAAATTGCCAATAAAGTGCTGAGTAACTAAACATCTACTGTATGCACAGTAAGTATGAATAATTAATGATAAGTATACTTACTTATCAACTCAAGCATAGTAATTATAGGAATGGAATACTAACTGTCAATAGCAACAGTATTAGTAAGGACGACTCATAGACCAAAGCACTTGAAACTCGTTCTCTGCGGAAGAAATGATTCTGGTTGAAAAAGGAATACGTAATCATATAATATTGATCTACTTATTTCAAGCCAACTTACAATAATGTAATCACGTATGTTGTATACAATTAGTTTATGTGTAGACACAGAGAAAACAGCATGGAGTGCTGTAGAGCCATTTACTCAGGCTCAAACCCTTTACTAGAAGATGGATATGAAAAATGTAAGAGCAAGATTAGTAGGACAAGAAGGTCTGTGATTAGCGACAACATTCGACGAGTGTCTACAGGAAGCAGCCATTTTAAACTTCACGAGTGATTACTGTAATAGCCTGATGATTACGAATGAAGATTTGTGTTTAACTTTCTGATTATCATGAATAATTGAAGTCAAAAGACAAGATATTGATCTCAATGATGTCTTAGTCTTCTACTTTAGCAGCAAATCTTACATCTACATCTAGTTGTTGATGTACTGTTGTGAATAGCAGAGAGCTTCATCTGGTCTCCAGACTAACATTAAATTTTGCTTCTTATAACCTGAAAACAGCAGGTGGACGGACTATAGTTTAACATACATGTATAATTTTTACTAAATTTTTGTTTTAAGAATACTAAAGTTATATTCCTTTAAGTGATCAATGTTTAGACGTATTATACATTAAGTTACAGCTAACTATCGGCATTACTCTGTTGAAGTTTTTGTCACCAGATAACCATTTATTTAGCGAGAGAATGTATGAAGCATGCAGCTCAAATGTAAAATAATTTTGTAGAAAAAGCAGTGATGAGAGATCAGGAAAAGGAAGAAAAGGGTTGGCAGCACTTCTCCAGTGAGAGCGGCATTCATGGTGTGAGATATCTAGGGATGAAAGAAGCTTCTCCAGTCCGAAGGTAGGCCGGGAATCTACACACTATTCGCCTACTACGACGTTTTATCAAACCAAACTAAAGCTTGAACTAAATATTATAATCTTCTATTATTGATAACCAACCTTTCTCTCAAACAGATCAGTAAAGGAAATTGGCGAACTGTCTTCTACCTTTAGTTTTAGGAAGCTATCTAGACTCTATCATTAAAGGTAAATAGTAGTACAAGACGCATTTTTTATTTCGATTTATTACCTAATATATATTGCTACTTTTCCAAGTAACATCATCAGAGGTTAAATGAATCCTTCATCCTCTGACGATGTTACTTGGGCAAGTAACGAAATATTAGGTAATAAATCGAAATAACAAATGTGTCTCGTACTACTATTTATAATTACAGTGTAAAATATTAGCCCACACCAACATCATTAAAGTTGGATTTGAAACTTTGACATCTGTCAATCAATCAGTATATGGCAGAGTATAGCTAATCAAACATTCACATATTTTAGTGCACAATAAATGTAAGGCCTACTCAGGGTAGTGTGACCAATTAACTTGGTGGAACTATGACTGTTGATTTTTATTAAAACATAATATCGTTCGTTCATCCAAATACTTTCATTGTTTTGTAGAGGAATATGGCTGTTCTTTATAGGAGTTGCCTTGGGATACCTTTTAGCTGCTAGCTATCTCTTTCTTAGAGATTACGACAAGAAGCTAACTAAGACCAAAGTTAAAGTCAAAAATGCCTCTAATCTCACAGTAAGTGTTTTACCATTATGTCAAAAATTATGGATTGATCTGCTTTGTTAAAGACTGTTACACAAATTGTGTAGCATATCGTGTAGTCTACTGTGCTTGCTATCTAGTGCATATGATACAATGTGACTGTGTATGATACAATGTAAAGGTGACTGTATAAATTATACAGGGTGACTGTACATGGTACAAGATCAGTGCATAATGCAAATGATACAATCTACATGTATAATTATGTAAATTATACAATGTAACTGTACATGTACATGTATATCATGCCAACTGCATGTACTTTATGATGCACTGTTTTTGTGGAGCTGACTGGTGAACTAATGTAAGAGGTCAAGCATAAAAAATTATGTCTTTATTGTAGTTGCCCACCGTTACTATATGCAATAGAAACTATTGGAAGACATCAAGTATTTATTTAACTAACATTTCACAAGAGGCAATGAGGGATGCTGAGCAGATCATGTCAGACGTGTACGGAGGCCAAGTGGAGAGCATTCCTAAAGACAAGTAAGTACTTGAATTTATTGCCATGTGTGCACATTACATTGGTAGTTTTGGCTGTCCACAGTAGCTCCGAGCTCACACACTATCTCTACATGTAAACTGACGATGTCTATACTAGTGCTGCCAAATTCATTACACATTTGTAGGTGCAGAATGCAAGATACCTAAACACACTCCCCATTCGATAGTGACATTACGTTTTTACTGACCGCTCAAATTTTATCTAGGTGAAAGTTATTAATTAATTAATAAGCAATGTGATCACTTAATTTTTTACCCTGTTAAACAGAATTTAGTTTGGGCAATTAAATAGTGCATGTATTGATTAAATAGCTTTCTGTTTGCATAATAGGCATATTTCCATGTCCATAGATACAATTGGAGTGATCCAAGATGGCAGCCATACGCAATGGATTCAGAAGGTGTCTCAGATAAGGTTGATCACACAATGAGAAGCATGGCACACGGTTTAGAGGAAACATACAAGTACTGTGCAGTGAAGGGAAGAGCTGTCAGCTGTTCGGATATACTGACTGAAGTAAAAACTGACGCAGGTACATTCATTACTCTGTAGGACATAGTGTAAGTTATCTAAGCAATAGCGACATCAATGTGTGAGGTTTACTCTATCTCAACCCCTATTCTAGCACAGAGACAGGACCGCCATTCTATTACTAAGGGTTAGATGTCAAACACTCGGTGCATGTAGTTGCAGATCTGCACTGAGTATACTACTAATAAGACATCAAACACCACATGTTCAATATTTCGAGAAATTGAAAGTCAATAAGAGCAGTAGCTGGTCAACAGTGAACCTCTCCTGAGACTAAACACGTGAGCTGGTAGGACCATATGCACACAAGCTCATAGACTGTTAAAAGTATAATAATGGCATTATGGTAATGCAATCCTTATAATAGTTATTAATTATTCATCTCTTAAAACGCGCAGTTACTTTAAAATGGCTACCCTATTCATCATATTATTCTATCAATATTGCTCCATTGCAGGTTATTGTTACCAGTTTAATGCTGATGGAAAGTTCTACACCAATGCAGCAGGAATGAGTGGAGGAGTCCAACTGTTTATGAATGTTTTATCTGAGGAGTATCTGATTGGTCCATATTCCTACTCCGAGGGCTTTTTTGTAAGTAGAGACTACAGTCTACAGTACTCTGTACTTTGTAAGTAGAGACCACAGTCTACAATACTCTGTATAGTCTGCGAGTAGTTACAACAGGGATGCAAGCCAACAACTACATGTACAGATAGTTTGATTGAATACTAGGTTTGCTTGTATAGACAGATACTTGCATTGACCTGTATTTCACTGGCTAGACTCTAGAACAGCACTACAAATTATCATGGAGCAGGAATTTGCATCTTTGGGCTGAGGATGTCAGTTGTCAGCGTTTCTTCACAATACTGGGTTCGCATTCTCCTTACTAACAAACCTTTAGTCTGTTGGAGGTTTACCGGGACAGTGTAGACTTCATGTCTAGGTGTAAGACATCTCATTCAAGAGGTTACGTTTACATCATTTTGGAGTCAAAGCAATTCAAAAATGTCGACAATCTTTGAGGAATCCATTAAATTTTCATGCAGTATTGTAATGGTATACCTAACCACCTGACATTAATTACAATGTGTACCCATATGTACATGTGTATCTGCTTGTATTCCTTACTACTTAGTCGAATATTGTTTGTATACTTGAATATGGCATTACTGAGTCATTGTACTGCTTTTTATACCCATGTAAAGAGGCCCGACCTCTCAGAATTACCTGATATTCATTCTGTATATGATTTGGATGATTCTAAGCATCTTTTGTAATAACCCGACCTATTTTGGGTCGGCCATCGTAAACAAGCATAACTCGGGATCACATGGGTCGTCTTTGGTAGTTCTTTGACTACTGACTCCGATCAATCTTTCATGTAATGAGAAGGCCTAGCACCACTCATAGGCACTTCATTTTGGGTCGGAAGTCGTCTTAGGACGACCATACAAGAAACCAAAAACCATTACAATATTTCCAGGTGGCACTTCATGACTCTGGGACCGTTCCACTGGTTGCAGAACTGGGGCATGGAGCAGCACCAGGTACAGAAATCAGCCTGACAATTCAGAGACAAGAGGTAATGTAGATCTCAATTAATGTACAATTTGAAAGTTACACACATAAACAAGTTTAAAGGTGTCGACAAAATTTATGCGTCAAAACTATGAACTACAACACCGTAACAGTCAACTAACCAACCTGTTATTACATTGGTATGCCAAGGCCGCAAGAGACTTGTTAAGCTAGTGGAAATATTGCTGTTTCTTACAAATGGTTGTTTTAATGTACGGATTAAATCTTGATTTTTGTCTAAAAGCCGAGATTATTACGTTATCCTTATATCATCGCACTTGCACTAAAGATAATCATTAAGGAGATGGAAGTAATTACATGTACGTTTAAATTGAAGATCAATCGGCAGCCTCCTCCAGCTGACCAATCAGATTGCTTTGATGCGGAGACTCTACCCAATCCCTTGAAATTTTACAAGATATACTCATTCTCAGCTTGCTACATGGAGTGTAAAACGTCATACGTGACCAACAAGTGTGGATGTCGGGATGTATTGTACCCTGGTATGTTGAAATATAACACATTATCTGCTAGAAATGTTCTCACTGCATAAAAACTAAGTAAACAGGAATAGTTGAAGTAATGTTTGCAATACTCACTAAATACTACTCCATATAATATGAAGGTTAGTTATTAATAGACAGCCATGTACCTCAATATTGCGGTATGCAACTCAAATAGTTGCTTTATGTTATTGAACATCTAGTGTTTAGTTACTTGTAGTTGATTGCATTATTATAATATTGTATTATTGTATTGTGTTATTAAAGGACCCCTCTCACCGTTTTTGTTTACACTTTGAGACACCCACGTGCTCGCTAGAGCAAACGTCATGATTGGTTACTTGCACTGTATTATAATTGGCTAACTAAATCGCATGTGCATGTACACGTGTGGGAAAATCCATCGGGTGATCGATGGGAATCAGTTGACTGTGGACAGAATAGAATATAGTATTTTGCTTTTGCCAAAATGAAATTATTGTTGCAAGATGAAAATGCTATCGAGAGATGATACGATACAAGGTATATGGCAAGCATAGCAAAAATTGCAATCAAATCATTGAAAGTAACTTTGTTTTCTTTTTGATTTTAATTTAATTTTTAATTTTAATGTACTATGATCTATCTATGTCACAGTGTAATTAATATTAAAAAATATCTATACATGTGAATATAGCAATGATGATTATTGTTATTTACCCCTTGCTCACATTGATACATAAATGATTTGTTAAAATAACATGCTAGTTACTTATGGCTAATTATATTATACATCATTCATATATCATATTACATGTACTTTACTATTTTAAACTCTACTAAAATGGATAAAATGCAAATTGGAAATAAAATATTGGGATTATAATATTAACTTTATTAACTAGGATTGTTGCTGTCTACATATATGTAGGCCTATATGCAGTACCTGATCAAAAATTTAATTTATTGAATTTCAAAATAATTGCATTATTTGATTGCAGCCGTAAGTAAAATAAACTTTTGATGACACTATATTCAACTCATTTTCTTTCTCTATTGTAATAATAATACTATGATGACTAAAATGTGTGTAATGAATGCTTCTTTTTAGTAGTTTGTCAAGACTATGACCCAGGAATGTGAAGTCCCATCAATCGCAACCATACTTGAGTGACGAGTATTGTACCTTGGACACTAAGTTGACTCGTTTTACATAGGTATACATAAGGTAAGTGCATCATACACTTTCAAGATTCAGCAAAGTTTTCACTGTAAACACTGCTGTATGTACATATTACTTTCCTGTACTGTGGTTTTTGGAATGTAGCCTAGCAAAATCAGCGTCAGTTTGATTTGTATTCATCATTTTCAATCTAGTACATTGTACCTAGCAGTTATATTCTGTTGCTTAGTGTGGGCTGATTTTAAGTACCATCTGTTGACGTTAATATACTTTTAGGTGATCCAATAGTATGATCACATGTTCACATAATGTTGTAGAAAGATCTACCAAGCAACATGCTTGAACTGGCGTACTTACCAACAATTTGAGCAGCTAAATCAATCGTGAGGTTTGTAAAGTATTCACTGGTACCTTCAAATATTAGTATTCTGATACAATTGGAATTTTTTTCATTTATATATGTATTAGTAGTTGGCCTGATACTTCATGTATGATCGCTCAGTAAATAGAATTTCTATGAGTACAGTACGTGTTGTATTTGATGTCTTTGATAGCCAATTCTAGTTTGATTTTGTCTATATTGTGCAGTTACCTTAATGATCTTTTCTATTTATTAATTTGATTGTTACTGCCACGTTTCAAGTGATCGTAACCCACAAGCTTTAATGTTAACAAGAACTAATATTATGCACTCATGGTTATTTGCAATTAGCCGAGTAGAGTTAGCTTGTTCCAAGATGTCATTATTTTGAATTCCAAGATTACTCATTTATTGTATGTTAAACATTTTTATGTGTTTGCAGTCATAGTCAATTGAAAATACATGCGGCTCAAAATTTATACTTTATAGACTATTGTATTCGATTTGACATGTATTTTGTGCTATTTTTCTTATCTTTCCCGGTCTTTACGGAGGGTTTATTTTACTAGATGAAACCGCAATTTTCCATTTGTAAATACATGTAAGTGCTGTTGTTATGAACATTAATTTACTGATTATCTACCAATACAAACTCTAGAAAAAATTTATTGCCCTCTACGTTTTATGACACTGAGCTATGATTGCAAGATTGATTTAGGCCTGTTAGTATACTTTTGGCAAAGTGCTGGAGACTAAAATCAATAGCCATGGAATCATGTGTACATGTATAAATCCGCCTGACTATGATGCATGCACATTTCAACAAAAATGTTTGAAATGATTTGGTCTGTCGTACTCTCTGAAAATGTAATCGTCATTCTTAGTTATTAAATATGAGAACATCAAATGACTATTCAACTTCAATATCTTGAAACATTTATTGTTGATTTACGTCATCTGTTTATAACAAAATACAACAATGAAAACAGCGGAAACCAGGGTAAAATACATGTGTAAAGTATTGAACATGAACAGTGTTTGTATAATATACATTGCGGGCAGAAGTCATAATGAGATACACAGTCCATGTAGGGCGCCAGCAGAAGTTTGTTTTCAATCGTAATCGTTCACCTAGAATGCTGAGGCACTATAACGCTTCACCTTTTATATAGTTACTTGATGAGGAAACCTCTTGGAGTACGGGTGAAATGTACATTTAGAACACTTCTTTTGCAATCCAATATGTATTATCTGCAATTCAAAATGTAGAGCATTTTATTAAGAAAAATGATTGTGACCATCACCAAAATTATATTGCTATTCCGAAGAAAAAACATCAATGGTTGGGTTCAACTCCCACAACAGAATTTTCCACCCTGTTGAATAGCTGATGCCGGAGTACTAGTACTGATAACCAAGTTGATGTACATAACATATTACTGCTACAACACTTACCTATGCTTTTTCCAACACTGAAGATAAAGATGATATAGTGCAAGCTGTAGAATAGTTTGAATTTCCACGCCAGTGTCTGGTAGCATGGAATTGGTCTAGCTAGGTTCCCCTTCTTTCATACAGCTTTGGAATCTCACTGTGCTAAAAAATAATGATAGCAATATAATATTTATGGCGCCAAACACAATCCTTTAACATGGCTGCCCAATAGCAGAGCTAGTCGAGGGGCCTCCACGGTTCCTAGAGCTGGATATTATTATAGTTCGATATGGTACAGAAGGAAGACCTTCTTCGAAATTAAAACTTCCTAAATCGCATAGGTTGTCGGTTTTGTTAGCTAAAGCATGATTGTGTATTTCACATTTTGCAAGAATAGACTGATGAAATCTACCTCAATGGGTTTATAAGTTTGTGCATAAATTTAATTCAAGAAGAAGGTTTTAGTGCTATATTGTAATGAGCCTTATCGCTACATAACAAATTATAAACACCTACCAGTAGAAAGAACTGGATGTAGAAATTGAGGTTGGCATTCGATTTACAAATTCTTCATCAAAGGTGAGTGTGCGTCTTTACCCTGCTCACCAGATCATTCCTTCCTTTTAGCAAACAATCAAATGCAACTATGTCTTTATCGATGTCAGGAAAGTTACTTGCTGACAGCATTGGAACTAGTCTGTGATCAACACAGTGAGTACATCGTAAGATACAAATACAATAAAAACATAAAATTCTTTAGAAATGAAGCGTGGCTGTTTTAATCAAAAAGAAATTTTGACTATGTGGACATAAATAAAAGTATACTAGGTTAGCTCAGCTGCATTAGAGAGGTGAATTTGTGTCTAATGAAGTTAGTATCAGTCCCACCAACTTTTTAGATTTAGCGGGGGGGGGGGGGGGGTTAAAAGAGTGAATAAACTAAATACAGTAATTCAAATATCTTGAATAGACCAGATCAGTCAATTGATTATTTTAGAAATAAATTTACGATGGAATTATTGTTTGTATTTACATTCAAATTTTGCTTGGCTAAATGAATCAACTAACTAGTATATTTTCGCAGAATATGTGTATTGTAAATTGTATTTGAATATGCATATTGTAGATGCAAAGGCTTATTTTAAATTTGGTGATCTAATACAACAATTTCAATACAATAACTTCACATTTTTGTAAAGTTCGTTGTCAAAACTCAATTGAATATTATATTCAATATCAAAATTCAGTTTCACAGTATTGTAATATAAATATGTTAAAATCATAATCACTTAGATTATAATTATTATAATTATATCACATCATATAGCCCAACTAATGTTATAATAATAATACAAAATATAATAATCATATGACTTACTTTTTGTGTTAAAAGTTATCCAATTTTATTAATCATTTATTTAATATTTAATATTTAATTTCAAACTTAGTCATTTGTTTGTTTTTTAAACAAAATAAATAAAAATGAGTACATATATTAAATGCTTACCATGCTGAGTATTGTGATGGCTGACAATCTGGCCATAAACTAAGCTCATGTTTTTCAGAAAATGAAATTTATGAAATGAAAATCCAACTTTCGAATGCCATTCTTAGCGTTTCTGTGTACTATGAATTTTCAACTCAACCCATAGACATGAACGCGGAGATAGATAGTACAGTATCTTGGTACTTGCAATAACTCTGTGATCAATTGTATTGTAAGCAAAATACCACGTGCAGACCGCTAGCATGGTCATGTGACTTTGGTTTGTTTATAAAATTTGATATTAGTAAGATAATCCATAGTTTCGAATAAACAATGGCAGCTATAAAAATAAAACTTCTTTCGAGAGCGTAATATAAATTGAAGGGTGCATGGTTGCAAGTAGTATATGCCCATGGATTATTTTTGCATATTTCAGGCTACTTTTGAAAATATTTGCAAAAAACTAAACCTCTCTCTATACAACTTATATAAAAAAAGTGCCGTTTAGGGTGTCTTCATCAAAAATTTGTCCTAGGGCAGCACTTTAGCGCATCGCGCGATGCATCATGGGAAGGAGAAATATGTTGAGAGCACAACTCTGAAACACATGACTTTGCTGCTGCCTTCATTTTGACACAAAACTAGATTTGCTGAGCAGGGTAATTAGTGAGAGGGATCCTTTAATGTTATATTGTGTTGAATGTAATGAAGATATCCTTCTTCCTGCTAGTGTAGAAAAGAAATGACCACTGTCGTAGTCTTGTTGTGGGCTAGCTAAATACATGTAAGCTAGGAAAAAAGCCCTGAAACAAAGCTGCAGCCTACCCTATTGTTTCCTTATCTTCACTGATCAAGGAAACATAACTCCAAGACTAATCAAAGAAAAGATAATTTTGTTCCAAAATTATTGCATATTTTATTATTGTGGTGTATTTTGTATTGTATTTTGTATTGAAGTTATAGTCTTACTCTTTATTTTGTCTACAGCCATGAATGACACCAGAGTCTGCAACTACAAAGACATGTTCGTGTGCTCTAAAGGAGCAGAAGGTAAGTCTATACTTGTGTATTTCTGAGAAATATTTACTGTAAGGTAAAGAACCAGTATTACACTAACATGTCTCACAGAGTATCACCTGTTATGAATGTTACATCAGCTTGAGTTTTGGTATTCCACCAGCTGAGTTCCTCAATGCAGCCGAGAATCTTGAAGCTTGTAACTGTAAATCAACATGCAAGGAAGTGATTTATACTGCGAGAACTTCTACCTACAAGTTCCCTAGTCAGCAGTATATGAAAAGGGCTAATTCTTCTAGTAAGTTAAGAAATTTTTAACTTGGGATCACCATTTTTAGAGATATTGGCTCATTAGTTGCATGAATGTATATGATAACGTAGGTACTGAGGCTATCACTATCTTACATCTTGACTACTAGCTACTGAGGCTATCACTATCTTACATCTTGACTACTAAGAACTTAGGCTATCAATTCACTATCTTACATCTTGACTACTAGGTACTGAGGCTATCACTATCTTACATCTTGACTACTACATGTAGGTACTGAGGACATGAGTATTTTACTACTAGGTAATCTTCAGTGTAGAGTACAGTCACACAATAATGCACTGTACGTACATGCAAATCAAGCAGCAACAAGTTGGGATTAAAACTGTACCAAGCCCTGTAGCGATTCCACTTTGTATCTTATTGTAAAATGACAAGATTTAACTAGTCACTACCTGCATGTCTATGGTTGTACCTACCTGCATGTCTATGGCTGTCACTACCTGCATGTCTATGGCTGTACCTACCTGTATGTCTATGGCTGTACCTACCTGCATGTCTATAGTTGTACCTACCTGCATGTCTATGGTTGTACCTACCTGTATGTCTATGGTTGTACCTACCTGTATACATGTCTATGGTTGTACCTACCTGTATACATGTCTATCGGCTGTACTTATGTTTCAGTATCAGTGGAGTATATGAGGAATAACATGGTGTTTTTGACGCTGTCTTACGGCCAGATGTCATATGAGATATTGGATGAAGAACGGGCATACACAATTACAGATCTGATAGGTAGGGTATACACAGTCGTAGATCTGATAGGTAGGGTGTACACAGTCGTAGATCTGATAGGTAGGGTATACACAGTCATAGATCTGATAGGTAGGGTATACACAGTCGTAGATCTGATAGGTAGGGTATACACAGTTGTAGATCTGATAGGTAGGGTATACACAGTTGTAGATCTGATAGGTAGGGTGTACACAGTCATAGATATGATAGGTAGGGTATACACAGTTGTAGATCTGATAGATAGGGTATACACAGTTGTAGATCTGATAGGTAGGGTGTACACAGTCATAGATCTGATAGGTAGGGTATACACAGTTGTAGATCTGATAGGTAGGGTATACACAGTCGTAGATCTGATAGGTAGGGTATACACAGTTGTAGATCTGATAGGTAGGGTATACACAGTTGTAGATCTGATAGGTAGGGTGTACACAGTCATAGATATGATAGGTAGGGTATACACAGTCGTAGATCTGATAGGTAGGGTATACACAGTTGTAGATCTGATAGGTAGGGTGTACACAGTCATAGATATGATATGTAGGGTATACACAGTCGTAGATCTGATAGGTAGGGTGTACACAGTTGTAGATCTGATAGGTAGGGTATACACAGTCGTAGATCTGATAGGTAGGGTATACACAGTCATAGATCTGATAGGTAGGGTATACACAGTCATAGATCTGATAGGTAGGGTGTACACAGTCATAGATATGATAGGTAGAGTATACACAGTTGTAGATCTGATAGGTAGGGTATACACAGTCATAGATCTGATAGGTAGGGTATACACAGTCATAGATATGATAAGTAGGGTATACACAGTCGTAGATCTGATAGGTAGGGTGTACACAGTCGTAGATTTGATAGGTAGGGTATACACAGTTGTAGATCTGATAGGTAGGGTATACACAGTTGTAGATATGATAGGTAGGGTATACACAGTCATAGATCTGATAGGTAGGGTATACACAGTCATAGATCTGATAGGTAGGGTATACACAGTCATAGATCTGATAGGTAGGGTATACACAGTCATAGATATGATAGGTAGGGTATACACAGTCGTAGATCTGATAGGTAGGGTATACACAGTCATAGATCTGATAGGTAGGGTATACACAGTCGTAGATCTGATAGGTAGGGTATACACAGTCGTAGATCTGATAGGTAGGGTATACACAGTCATAGATCTGATAGGTAGGGTATACACAGTCATAGATATGATAGGTAGGGTATACACAGTCGTAGATCTGATAGGTAGGGTATACACAGTCATAGATCTGATAGGTAGGGTATACACAGTCATAGATATGATAGGTAGGGTATACACAGTCGTAGATCTGATAGGTAGGGTGTACACAGTCGTAGATCTGATAGGTAGGGTATACACAGTCATAGATCTGATAGGTAGGGTGTACACAGTCATAGATATGATAGGTAGAGTATACACAGTTGTAGATCTGATAGGTAGGGTATACACAGTCATAGATCTGATAGGTAGGGTATACACAGTCATAGATATGATAGGTAGGGTATACACAGTCGTAGATCTGATAGGTAGGGTATACACAGTCGTAGATCTGATAGGTAGGGTGTACACAGTCGTAGATCTGATAGGTAGGGTATACACAGTTGTAGATCTGATAGGTAGGGTATACACAGTTGTAGATATGATAGGTAGGGTATACACAGTCATAGATCTGATAGGTAGGGTATACACAGTCATAGATCTGATAGGTAGGGTATACACAGTCATAGATCTGATAGGTAGGGTATACACAGTCATAGATATGATAGGTAGGGTATACACAGTCGTAGATCTGATAGGTAGGGTATACACAGTCATAGATCTGATAGGTAGGGTATACACAGTCGTAGATCTGATAGGTAGGGTATACACAGTCGTAGATCTGATAGGTAGGGTATACACAGTCATAGATCTGATAGGTAGGGTATACACAGTCATAGATATGATAGGTAGGGTATACACAGTCGTAGATCTGATAGGTAGGGTATACACAGTCATAGATCTGATAGGTAGGGTATACACAGTCATAGATATGATAGGTAGGGTATACACAGTCGTAGATCTGATAGGTAGGGTGTACACAGTCGTAGATCTGATAGGTAGGGTATACACAGTCATAGATCTGATAGGTAGGGTGTACACAGTCATAGATATGATAGGTAGAGTATACACAGTTGTAGATCTGATAGGTAGGGTATACACAGTCATAGATCTGATAGGTAGGGTATACACAGTCATAGATATGATAGGTAGGGTATACACAGTCGTAGATCTGATAGGTAGGGTATACACAGTTGTAGATCTGATAAGTAGAGTACACTCAGTTGTAGATTTAGTCGTAGTTTTATTATGACTGCGTGTAAATGGCTTAGAATGCTCTATTTGATTATATAGCAAATCTTGGAGGAACACTAGGGGTGTGTCTTGGAGCCAGTATCCTGTCAATCATTGAAGTTATAGAGTTCTGTATAATCAGCCTGTCCAGGTATTTAACTAAATGCAATGTTCAAAAGGAGAGGACAACTTCTACAAAGATAGTGCCTGTTGAATCTGCTAAAGCAGGATGGGTTGTTGATTAACTCTCCAGGAAGAGTAAACTGTCTCCCTTACAGTAGAGGAGTTATTCAAGAGACACAGCACTGGTAACAGTGGGAAATCTCTTGGACTATAATATTTTTATATGCATTGCACCCAATGTAGATATAATTATTAAAAAATATTAGTGGGAGCTAGTATGTTAATTATGGATAGTAAAATAAAACGAATTTTCATTTTTATTTTTCTTTCAATGCTCGGCTCATCCGAACGTCATCATCAGAGGATAATAATGAAGTTGCGGACAATTAAGGGCTACTTTATATACTAGCTAAGTACGTCAAGGATATGTAATGATAATAGGATACATTACTAAGAAGGAACATGGACATTGCTGATAGAACAGAAGTTAAACAATGGCCATACGAGAAAATAACATTTCTGAAACATTTACTGTATGTTGCTAATTCTGCTAACATAGCATAATGTTGTCATTATTATACAATTTTCCCAAATTTCAAGCTGAATAAGTATAATATCATCATTTATTAGCTTTACCTTTCTTTATGAGGCAGGTAGAGCTGTCAGTTTTACTGCTGTTATGATCGATTACCACCAGTGCTCAAAGTGTACCGGCTCGGTCAGGCTCGGCGGGCCTGTAAGAAATCATCATGGCTTTCTTCTAGGCTCGCCGAGCCCTAACAATATAATGCGCCAAAGTTGGGATTTCCCATACGCAGATGCTGGGAAAGTCGAAAACAATCAAGAGTCTGGCACGTTGCTCATATGAAATCGCGTGATAGTATTAGTTTAACGACAAAGCTAAGGGCGCAGCAATGCTGAGTAAATCCCCTTTTTGTCCTCGTGACAAGCAAGTGTAAATAGCTAGACCTCTCAGTGCAGGGAACAGCTTATGCTTTATTTCCGGAACAAGTTGAACTTGTTTTCTTTCCATACTCTTGAGTTTCAATCAGTAAATTACTAATTATTTTTCACCGAAAACTATTGTAGCAGCTGCTCTTTATGCAATCAAGTTTGCAAAGCTGGTTAACTAAGTGAGTCAGTCGTTTTTAAAGTTCCAAAATGTTCTATGGGGCCCTGTGTACTATCTAATTTTCTTTTGTGATTTTTTTTGGTAGTCATCATGATCATCCTTATGATGAGATGAGCAAATTGGATAATCAATCATAATGATGATGATCATCATCATATGATGTATAAATATTAATATAATTATGATAATAATAATAAAATTATCATTGTTGTTAGAATAATGATGATAATAGTAATTATTATTATTAAATTATTGCTAATAATAAAAACAGTTATAGTAATAGTGGTTGTAGTAATGTAGGCCTACTGTAGTGGTAGAAGTCAACGGCAATTTGTAAGGCTGCTGGCAGATGAGCTAGCAATATTTGTTTGGTGGCTGTCCTGAGTTTTTGTCACTTTATGTAATTTTTATTAATAATAAAAAATGCCCTTTTTGATAAACTATTATTATTATTAATGATATATGATGGTTATTATTATGAAAATTTTAATATTAATATTAAATATTAATTCATCTTCCAAATAAGTCATATCTTGCCCCTAATATATACTTCAGCTTGCTTGTAAGATGTTGAACTTTTGAAATTTTCCGCTGCGCGGGCTAGGTGGGGGGCGCCCGCACCCCACCCCCCGCACCCCCCTCCCACCCTACATGTATATCAGAGCCTGTAAGAACTCCCATACACTTTGAGCACTGATTACCACAACACATTATAATCCCACATAATAATCAAAGCTAATACATTGTCATTATCAATCATAACAGGAGTAGAACTGACAGCTTTACCTGCGTCATAAAGAAAAGTAAAGCTAATAAATCAGCATCATCATCAACGCTATAGCTATAGTTGATGTTGCTATTAAATTGTTGTGAAATTCAAATATTCTAATGTGACATACCTGGTAGAGTAGGCTACACCATAATGATGTAAACTGTACATAAACTTTGCAGGTAAATGATGCAGTAGTCCTGGTTTATTATTGTTATTCCATAATTTAAATTTTAACTTAGCTTTAGTTGCCAAGTTGTACCTCTCAAACAGTATTTGACCATGTTGGTAATATGCTGTATTTTAATATTTACATTTCAAGCATTAAAATTTATGTGATTGAATAATTTACATGACTTGTTAGAGATTCTACATAATAATAATATAATACAAATACATTTGAAGTGATTTACTGTCACAGAGACTGGCTGTTATACATATAAATACATGTAACTGAAGTTCAAAACAACCTCTTCATAAACATGTTGATTAAATGGACACAGTCTATGATGCACCACCACTGAGCTGGTGCACCTTCAAAGTCTAGTTTTATTTGCTCATTGAATATCACATGAGTGAGACCGTGCCCAGGGTATCTGCAGCTAAACATAACATATATACAAGCATGTGCGTAACATGTGTATGTGTGTGATACATACTATACAAGTGAGATACACATGGTGTACAATGTACATCTGTATAATGTATACAATATTGCATGTGTGTACAGTTTACTGCCGTTATCAGATATGACTTTCTTTCAGCTTACTGCAACAGTTTTTGTTTATCACAGCAACATTCTAACATTTTTCTCTTATACTAGATGGCCAGGAACAGAGTTATAAAAACACATTTAAAATATTATTACAACACAGTTTGGGACGATGGGAAACCTTCCTAGTTTCAAGATCGTGGCCGTGTCTTACTTGTCAGCTAATAGACTATACAGCACTAGTAATTTATAACGTTTTAATGCATGTACATGTATATATGTAAGTTGGAATTTTGTTTATGCGGTGTGCAACTTACATTTAATTCTAACATATTGAGGTAAAGTGCTCTTAAGAATTTACCAGTACAGTAACTGTAAATCTACATGCATATTTTTAACCAGATGTCCGTTAATACTCCAGATTATAATAAAATAAACATAATTTTTTCAATTAGGCGCTCAATAACATTTTCACATGTTGTACAATCATGTACGCTACCAATACAAATTATGATAAATTGTATCACCATTATAACAATACAATAATAATATTAATTCTATATAATTACTCTGTACATCAAAATCATCTCATTATAGCAGCTAGGATGACTTATAGGTGAGTGATTAAGTGTTAGCATTTGTTGGCAATCATTTGCTGTGAATATTATAAGTATTGTGAAGCATTCTAGTGGTGCATGTACGTGTGTACAGGAAGTGTCGGCTACTACATGTATAGTAGCAGGCACTAATTCATACTTGATATGGGTGCGGTGCAGTGCGGTACGGTGCGGTACGGTGCGGTACGGTGCGGTACGGTGCGGTACGGTGCGGTACGGTGCGGTACGGTGCGGTACGGTACGGTACGGTACGGTACGGTACGGTACAGTACAGTACACTTACATGAAATTTGCTGGCAATAATTTACTATAAATATTGACTGCCATTTTATCTATTGGCAACAGACACTAATTCATACTTGATATGGGGATGCTCATAAATTATACAACTGAGGAGTATATAAGAGAGTTCATTGTGTGTATCAACCCATTCCACTCAGAGAGAGACAGTTGAACTATATACACTATACAGAGGTAAGTAAGTCCACTATTACCAGGTAACAATATTGGTATTACTTTACTCAAACTAGATTAATAAATACGGTCATAGATATGATCAGTGGTACTGTAGAATAGTAATGTAGCATACATGTGCTGTGTAGACCTACAGTATATATATTGTATGACTGAGATGATGTATTCCATAACCATCTGCTATGTGACTATTTCTAGAATAACTTGGATAAACATGAAGTTCTTTATCATTGCTGTTTGGCTGTTCTGTGCTATTGTCTCCTTTGATACAGTATATGGTGGTAAGTACATGTAGATATACTCATTTGATACAGTATATGGTGGTAAGTACATGTAGATATACTCCTTTGATACAGTATATGGTGGTAAGTACATGTAGATATACTCCTTTGATACAGTATATGGTGTTAAGTACATGTACAATGTAGATACACACCTTTTATACAGTACATGGTGGTAAGTACATGTAGTATATCACTCGAATTAGTAAAGTTTGGAATTAAAATACATTCTTTACAGTACAAGTACATGCACTGTAGCTCTAATAATTATTTTCATTTTACATTCAGGGTGTATCCAAGATTGCATTGCATTGCACTGCGGACAAGCACCTGCTCCACCAACATGTGTAGATGGAGAACTCTCCAGTTGTGAAAGAAAGTGTCGGCCAAGTACCACTCCACCTCCTAGATAACTACCACTACTAAAACCCCTACTACCACTACATCTACTACTCCTACATCTACTACCACTACGACTACAACTTCAAAATCATTCACTGATACATAGCAATCTCCTTTCTAGTGCTTTAGAATTTCAAAAACAATAAAGCAAGCATATAATTATTATCTGTTTATGACGTGTCCTTTTGCTAACTGTCAACTTTGGTATACATACAGAGTATATAATTCTCTGTATCTATTTAATTCTATGCATTGAATCTTTTCTGTGGATGTGTCTTTTTAATGCTAATAAATAATCATAGTAATAAGCTATATGAGACTGAATTGCTGAAATTTAGTTATAGCTACTACTACTGCTACTACTGTATGTTTAGTGGTGAGGTATTAAAAGACGATTGCGCTAATAAATTAATAATAGCAGTAGACAACTGCCACCAATTTTGTGGCTAAATTCCTTGCATTTGAAGCATGCAACCAATATTGTAAAATTTTCAAACTATCAGTAAACTGCCAATGATCAAGCTAGGCAAGAGTGATAGTCTTGCTAGTTTACTTGGAAGTTTACTATGTATTAACAATAACATTTGGATGAATCTTGACACAACACTGCCTATAGTATATTTTTCTGTCTATTGAAGTAGAAAAAATTACTGGAATCTCTACCACAAAGAAAGTAGTTACAAATTCCATACCTTGTATCTCTCATGCATTGTATCTCTCATGCATTGAATCTATTCTGAACATTACATAGTGTACCAATAATAGATTGTACCAAGTTAAACATTATTCTGCTACATAACCTGTATAATACCTTTACTTTAAACTGATATCTACTGCAAAAAACTAATAATGATACCAACAGCTACATGTATATTACATTGTAGCTGCATGTGGCGCAGTTACATGTACATGTATTTAGTCACACATCCAATAAACTTTTTCTACTGTATGTACAAAATAGTGTAAGCATCAGCATGCTTTGGGTAGAGAGTTGTGCTGACAATGACCTACACCAACCAAATGATTGTTGTTATAACTACACCCATTGTTCAGTCTTCTGGTTAGTAACAATACATTAAGATGAGGAGTCATAGTGTTGTAGTAATCGTATGTCTTACTATTCACTGTAGATGTCCTGTACTTTCAACCCTGACTGGTAAGTAGCTATAGAGCACAGACATGCCTGCCAAGCATTCACCATTTACAATAATGCAGTGTTTAGTTCAATAACTAGTTAGTCAGACAACTCCCCAAATACAGTTTCATTTGTATCAGAGTAGGCAGTAGAGGTGGAACGAGACTCGAGATTTCTCGAGTCTCGTATCGACTTGCCTTGTCTCGAAAGTCTTCTCGAGATGGCAATTAGTATTCGAGACTGAAAACAAATAGCAGCTAATAATTTTTATTTATAATAAATTAATAATTATAATACAACTAATTGCTAATCAACAATAAATATATCAAATAGAAAATTATTATTCAAATTATTTAGTAATACTCCCTACATGTACATTCCCAGCACTGATTTCCTAGCAATTGCATTGCAGCTAACGCTGAGCTACTAGTCGATCACTCCTAGTCATACAGAATTACTAACGACTGTCAATCACCACTCCCACAATGCAATGTTATGTCCTTACCAAAAGTTGTCTACTCGTGAGATTATTTCATTAAAGGAAACATAACTCCATACTAATTTTTCAAATTGCATTTTGTTATTTTAGTACCCATGTACAATGTACATGTAATGTAATGTACATGGAATACATGTGCAATATATTCCACAGCCTTCTGTTCACCTTTTATTGAAATGCATAATGATAAAATACAGAGTTTACAGAGTAGCACTTGAAACTATTGGAGTTCTAACATGCAGATATATAAAATTTGGCAAACTTCTGAGAAAAATTGCCTTGAATCCTAAAGCCCAGTCTCGTCTCGTCTCGATTTTTTTAGAAGTAGTGTCTCGAATCTCGTCTCGAATCCAAAAATGCTGTCTCGTTCCACCTCTAGTAGGCAGTCTATGTTATCTACAACACTATGGTGTTTGGTGTTTTACTACTATGGTCTTTGGTGTCTTACTACTATGGTCTTTGGTGTCTTACTACTATGGTCTTTGGTGTCTTACTACTATGGTCTTTGGTGTCTTACTACTATGGTCTTTGGTGTCTTACTACTATGGTCTTTGGTGTCTTACCACTATGGTCTATACAAATGTCTGTAGATATTGAGGATGGTATCTGCGATGGACTACCATACAATGACATATGGCTACCAGCAGACCACTATGAGAAGCATTATAACTACCTCAAAGACATTTTTAAAGACTGTCATTACATAAGGAGAAATCTGATAATTCCCCGTGAGGTATCTACACTGGGTAGTATGTTTGACTTTCAGTTTCTAGGTAACATAACGAGGGTGGAGGGCCAAGTCATACTACACAATGGTAAGTTACAATAATTATTATACAGAATACATGTAATCAAGTGCTATTCTAGAGCACATCAGGTACTCTTAATGTTGGTATTCCCTTAATCTCCAAGGTCAGTTTTTCCCATAATTATGGGGTAGTGTACTTATTTTGACAGTATTATGCTCCTTCCAGTATTTCAGAAATGGGGTGCATAATTAATTTTACTCTCTGATATTTTATTGTTTCATCGTTAATTAAAAATACACTTTTAAAAACACCAACAATCAGTGATGAGGGCTCCAGTGCTCTCTAGGTGACATTGCAAGGTATTGAAGTGTATTATATTATTCTTTCCTAGCCATGCTCTACACATATATACAGTTTAGAAATACTGTTAATTATTCTACAGGTTATGATGGGGAAGAATTTCGTCTTGGTAACCTCGTTTCAATTGGAGGTGAAAAGGATGGTAAAGGACTTGATTATAGTCTAGAGATAAGGATTGAAGGGTCAAACCATATTAGTGTACTAGGATTATTTGGACTACGCTGTAAGTTGATTGAATTGTATTGTCTAAGACGTTTATCTGTGTGAGAATGTCTCAATAATTTGGTAGAGGCACAGATAAGTCATGAGTGACTCCATAAAGTTTTTCTACTGAAAATAATATAGCATGCGATTTCCAGTTGATGTACATATATATATATAGCTGTATATACATGGTGTATATAGCTGTAGAGAAAGGTGACATCCTGGTATCAGACTACGGCTGTAAAGTTGTTCATATCAATGCCACTAGACTTCTATATGATCCAGTCCACCAATTAGCCACTGTGTCTAACACTGACCACTGCCCAGCAAACAGTAAGTCACATTGCTAGATTATATAATGTACATACATGTAGAGTAAGTCTTATCCTCACATATGATAGACCAGTATGATCCAATAGTAGTAAATTAATATTTGTGACAAGCACGAATCTGTACCTTTTTTGTTGGTTTAAAGCAGTCAGTAGAGCAGAGATGTCTGTTGCCAAATGCCGGCTGACCTTGTGGAGGTGAAAACTTTCCTTTTATAAAAGCTAGCACACCACTGAGTTACAACTGTGTACATTCGTGTGGTTGGTTGTGCCCTTTCAGTGGTGACCAGGATAATCGCTCCAACAAATTCACATGAGATAATTTCTTAATTCGAACTCCTTTAGTAACAACCAAGACATGTGTAGCATCTGTGTAGAAAGGAACCGGAAAATAGTGAAAATATTTGAGTGATGTTTTTATGGCACGAGAGGTACCAGAGTGGCATATCGTTCCCCATGCTTTACATGCACACATACCAACTGGGTATTTCCAACTTTGATTTTAATGATTAGACTGGGGAAAAGTACAACAGGTAGCTATGGCTGTCATTACAGGTAGCTATGGCTGCATGCCACCTTGTAGAAACTGTTGGGGTGACCAAATCAGCGAATGTCAGTATAGGTCAGATAACTGCCATTCTAGCTGTACTAATGGCTGCTTTGGAGTCGCTGAGTCTCAGTGCTGTTCAGATGAATGCTCCGATGGGTGCATAGGAACCAGTCCAACCCACTGTTTAAAGGTATTGGGAATATAGTTTTACTAAAAACTGCAATCTGCTTCCTGTATTGCTGAATAATTTTGTCCACTGTGTAAAAATACAGTGCATTTATACGCTTTATGCATGTAATCCAAGGAGTTCATCTTTCATCTGGATAAAACTGGGTAAATAGCGAATGCCATCAGCAAAGCAGCAGATTTCTTTAAATTAGATGATTTTTAATTTACAGTATGCAGGGTGTCATAATTTCTCAAATGTGAACGGCACCTGCATTTCCAAGTGTAAAGTGAACAATCCAAATTACAAGAATGATACGCAACCCAGAGTTCTACCAGGGTTCGTCCTTCACACAAAATTCTGTTTAGAATCTTGTCCAGGTAAGCAACATGTATGACCTCTGTATGACCTCTGTTTGCAATCCCATCATTTTTAACATATATTACATACATGTAGTTTACGTTAGGTTATGATAGTTTTAGCACTCATATCACAGCAAATTATTTTGGGTTTCTAAGACAAATTGAGCTGGTGTAGTGGTAATTTTTTCTGTCCACTGTGCTAGGCGATTAGACATCATAGTGCCCTCTTTGGGTTCAAGCTCCAGTCAGAGACTGGTATGTTCATAAATGTGAGACAAGTCTGTGACTGCTCAAAAACAGAATTCCTTGCATAAAATATCAATAATAGTACCAGTAATAGCCATGCTTGATCTCCACAGCTTAGTTGCAACTGCCGATACCAAGTGTTTCGGCCTCTATTGTGACTAATGTAATTATACAGTGTGCTCACTGTATCTTGCCATAAACTATAGTGAAAACCAGGTATTCATCTAGTATCCATTAGGAAATAAGTCACTGTATTAAACTACTCATGCTTGTATAGACTATGACTAGAAGACTAAATCTGCTGTATGACTTGTCAGGAGGGATCCCATTTGACGTGATGAGTTCAGTGCCGTCTTTTGGCCCAGGAGTCAATATTTCACTAAATGGTGAAACCAAATGGATAAACATAGTAGATCAAGGTACTGACCATTGGTTGGAGATTCAATATGGCCGACTTATACTGTTTTACTATGCTATTATACACAGGATGCATATCACAGACGGTTCATTAACAGGTACAGAACTATTCAAGAAGTGTTAAATTACTAATAGAACTACATGTATATTTAGCTGTATACATATGTACATGCCTTATATAGACATGCAGCATACACTGTAAGCTAATCACACAAGATTATTGCATTCCACCGCATACATATGCGCATATGCCTACGCATATGCATATTGCATATACATAATTATACATTGTAACATATACATGTACATATACATCTACATGTATGTAAAATATACATTACATTTTTACATGTCAAAACAAAGGCAAGCGTAAAATATGCAGGTACATTGAGATTTGTTTATCCCAAGCAATTTACCAGGTGACACAACTCCAGCTAGAATGCATTTCTATACAAATGGAACGGATCTGTGGAAGAAAGAATTTAATAGCACTGGCGAATGGGAAATCTGTAGCTACACTCGCTATAAATATATTTATAAAAGAATTATGGTTAGATGTACCTTTGGAGAAGAGATACGTCTGGTTAACTCTCTTGCTGTCAAAGTTTCTGATAAATCTATTCTATCACAGCTAAAGCAAATAGAGACAATTGGATTGGGTAAGTCTCAGCATCCCAAACGAGTTGATTCCTGTAGTCGATAGCATTCACAGACAAACATGTAAATGTACATGTGTATCTAACTAATTTCTGTGTAGCAGCTTTGATTTCTCCAGTTGGCTATTCTTCTTTATAGGAGAGATCAATGTTGCTCTAAATGTGCATGTGTGGGAAGGAGCATGTAACAGGGCATATCATAACGTTAGCCCATGGACAGTGGATGGCATCATATCTCCAGTGTATATAAATAACGATCTACTGGTCATTGCTGATTGGTTTGCGGTCAATATTGGCAGAGTGATCCAACTCTCACACATTGTGATTTACCTAGTTAGATTAGGTAATGTGATGACATGTTGTATTTTTAAACTCTTGATGTACATCTAGTATGTGTAGAAAGCATCATTGTACTTCCACTACAGCGCATTTATAGTATAGCTTGAGTAATTGTGGAATAGAGTTACATAGTTGTCAGTTTCGTGGAATATACAGGTACATTCAGATTTTTAGTGCTTTGAAACACAGTCTAAGTCATTTCTAGTCACTAAGACAGTTTATTGAGTTACTGTGAGTATTTATTGATGTAGCAAGTATACTCAGATACTATATCTACATGTATGTGATACATAATACTGAGATGTACAGCATTATAAACTCTACAAGTCGCTGCTCATGGTTGCAGCTGATGCTAGGAGTGGAAGTAGTTATGTCGATAGGAAAATGCTTACTAGAATCTCAAGGTATAATACTACATCTTACACTGTGGGGACTCGTGACGGTTGGCAGGACTGTACATATCTCAGTGAGGAAAGAGTAGTCAGACATGTCATATGCTCATGTAACCTCATGCAACCAAAAGAAGATTACCCATATATCCGACAGTTTTTAATCACAGACTTGAAGAACGCAATATTTGATGAAATTCAAATATATGCTTAAAAGCAAAAGCAATGTAAGTACATATATTAGTAGACATTTACTTTGCGGCTAGAGAGTGGAGATTTTTTATAGTTGAATAATGGCTGGCCAATCTAGGACAAAGTCTATGCACATAAAATTGAGTAACACATAGATTCTTTAAGAACGGACTAGTTCAACTAACTCACTCCACAAGCATGCTTTTACACTTTTGTGTAATAGAATGGTACAAATTCTTTGCTGATTAATATATGTAGTTTTATGAACTTCTTGATAGCAGGGGTCACCAACTACATGTATATATGTAATTAATTATAATAATTCTGTTTAGCCTTCTCTATCAATATTGAATATGCCCAATATCCATCCATATGTTTTATAGTGTCCAGTAGTTATGCCCTTATGTGTTTATATTCGTAATTAGATAGTTCTAAGCTTCTACGTTTACCTACATCTGCAGCGTATCATTGTTTGCTTTGTATCTTCATAACACAGTTGGATACTTCACGTATGGTCACACCTGTGTACGACACTGTCCAGATGGTTACCAACCAGATGGATGAAGAAACTGTACCAGATGTGATGATGGAGTTTGTGATAAATATTGTGACTTCAAAAGCAGAGTGATTGACTCTCATAACTACATGGATATAGAGATGGGATGTACACACTTAACGGGAGATCTCATCCTTCAGTTGTCTGGTGTGTAACACCCCTTAAGTTCTTATACACGTGCACGTATACTTGTGAGTGGGTTGTGATATGTCTGAGCTCTTGTGTATTGTGTATATTTGGGGATAATATGCAGTTAGCCTTTTTGTATATGTATGCTTGGGTGTAATATGCAGTAAGTTCTTGTGTATGCCTGTACTTGGGTGAAAATGCAGTTAGCCTTTGTGTATATGTATACCCGGGTGTAATATGCAGTAACTTCTTGTCGATAAGGTGTTGGTAGCTGAGTGGTCTATCGCTGGTCACTCTGGTCTTGCAGCAATGACGCAAGTTATCTGCAAGGACGTGGGTTCGAGTCCCGTCAATGACCTGGAGTTTTGATCCCAAAGAAGTTTTTCCTTCCATGCTATATCAAACTATAAAAACATCTAACTCAAGGAGCCGTGGTGGCCTCTCGACTACATATAGCACTGCGTTAAAGAATTGTGTTTGTCACCAGGGATATTATTGTTATTATATGAATACTTGGGTGTAAAAAACAGTAACTTCTTGTGTGTGCACTTACATGTATGTGTACTGGTGAAAGAGAATATAAAGTTCCTCTCTCTTCGACCAAGTTGAATCAACATCTGAACATGCAGATGTATCTGTAGCATCTAGATCTAACGCTATAGCTGAGTAAATGTATGTTACATAGCAATTCATTCAGCAGGAAGATCGGCCATTGCTACTACTAATGCATTTTATAGAAACATAAGACCTCATTTCCACCTCTATCCTTCCTTAATACACATTTTTATTAATAAAGTGAAGTACATGACTTTATTATTCTGTTTGCTCAGATGGTGATGCTCAGACCAGAAAGCTATTGGGTAGAAGACTCAATACCGTCAGACAGATTTCTGGTTCTCTCATAATAAGGACTAAACCAGGAGCCAGTTCTACAGCTTTCACCCACCTGTCTATGTTTAGAGATCTTGAGGCAATATTAGGAGTTGGTGATTGGAGGAAGGCAGCTGTGTGCTCCAATCCTATACCATCACACTGTAGAAGGTACTAGTGTACATGATGGAAGCAGACTTGAGTTGATCGATTTTGTGATACATGGTGTCTTATTGTCTTTTTTTATAAAGTATGTACATGTATGTTTTTTATTCAGACACTACAGCTTAGTAGTTGACACTTTGTGTGCATGTGCGTGCATCAATACAGTTTACTTAAAATATTACCAACATGATAAATTATTAAAGTCTATCCAAGCTCTTGCTCTCTGAGTGACAGTGATGAAGCTACAGTACATGCAATGCAACCACATATACATGTACAAATTATATTCCTACATGTAGAAACTATAGCTTGGTTGTTGATCTACCAAACCTACAATACTTGGGTATAAAAGGACCTGTAACCATCAAAGGAGATATCTATCTGAAAACACCAAAACTATGTTCTCCTTCACAGCACAACCTCCACCAAATTCTACAGACAGCTAGTAGAAATGTGACAGTCTATAACGGTTCCTTATGTTCACCAGGTGAGTCATAATGTAACATACAAACTACTGTATTTATTTACCTATGCTACCCTATCAACACACAGTAATGATGGCATGCTATAAACCTTCAGTTTGAAACAAGTTTTTTAAAAATCAAAGGCACCACAGAAGTGTAGGAGCTTACTAATTTATTATTATTCTGTATCTTATTATGCTTTAAGTCTCGGTGAGATGCCACAGTGAATGTGCAGTAGACTGTATTGGTACTACTAATAGTGAGTGTCTACCATGTCTTCCTGGAGCTCCATCTGAATGTAGAATGTGTAAGAACTACCAGATGGGTAGAGCTTGTGTACCTGACTGTTGCTAGAAAGTGTCTATTACTATATAGAAACCAAGAGCAGAGGTTTTTAAATTAACATATGGTGATTGTGGTTTGGACTACCTCAACCAGCTACATGTATAATAGTCACCATTTATTATTATTATTGTGTTTCTCAATGTATAGAGAACAAGAGCAGAACTTGTACAGACTCAACATAACATACGATGGTAAAGGAGAACTGTTCTGGATAGTAGAGTATCTCCCAGAATGCACTGCTGAGTGCAGAATAATCAAGAGATTCCGGCTAGATGTTGGGTACAAAAATGGAACAATTCTTGAATCAAAGAATCTGACACACGTAAACACGTATTTGATATTTTTTATTTAGGTTTATCGCCATGTGTGACAGATTAAGGCTAAAATATCTGTGGCAAAAGTAGTTATAGCCTACAACTAAGTTATAAGACGGATACCTATGCAGAGAATCCGCACATTACCCACTATATTCTGCTAGCTAGAAAGTTGATGTTGTCTACTACCATTAGCAAGCGTAAATGATAACTTTTTGCCTCATTACAAAAAATTTTTTTTTATCCAAACTAATGCATTGTTAAAGAACAGAATTTACTTGTCATCAATAAACGGAAATTCATTCCATTCAGATATGCGGAATCTGGATCTCCATGAGTATGTATTAAACAGATACAATAAGAACACGGTATACACTGTAAGACTCTTAGTAAACTCTGAAGGAGAAGGACTGATGGGAGAATATACTCCACTATTAATTTGTCCCACAGGTTAAAAAACTATTGTAATATTATTTATCTCTCCTACAGCTACATGTACAATGTGCAGGAAAGCAGATTATTAATGCAAACATTCTAGTACTGGTTACTTGCAAATTGGCATAACTGAGAGTAAAAAAACACAATACATGTATCTTTGATCCTTCATGTGGACAATTTGGAGAGCTATGCGTTAAAAGTTAACGCTTTTGTGTTTATATTTTGACCATAATTATGCAGTAGATATACATGTAGGTGATAATTATTACTAATCAGTACTCATTGTTAACACAGAAGAGGCAGCCATTGTTCAGAATGAAGACAGAAAGAAAATACCTGACAATCTAACAGTAGCCTTGATCTGTCTAGGCAGTGTATTTGGAATAGTAAGTGTCTACATAAGTCTACACAAGTGTCTAAGTATTTATACAAGCGTCTAAGTATTTATACAAGTGTCTACATGCTTACATAAGTGTCTAAATGTCAAAATGAGTGTCTACATGCATACATAAGTGTCTACATGCATACATAAGTGTCTACATAAGTGTCTACATTAATGTCTACATGTGTATCAAAAAAAGTTTCTACCAAAGTGTCTACAAAAGTGTCCACATAAGTAGGCCTATCTAAATGTCCACATAAGTAGGCCTATCTACATGTCTACATACATGTAAGTGTCTACGTGTAAATACACAAGTAGTGTCTAATATATATCGTATTTTTAGCAAGGAACTTGTTTGTGAGCAGTCAGAAACTTGTTTCAAATTCATGAAAATACCAGTCCCTGACTGGGGTTTGAACCCGGGGCCTCTACGGCACCTACATGTAGTTGCCTAGCACAGTGAACAGAACATGCTACCACTTCACCAGCTAAGCAAACTTAAAAAGGAAGCTTCACGGATGACCAGTAGTCATGCTCTGAGCGAACTGCACACGAGGGCACCCCTCTTATTGTGGCCACCTTGCACCTTACTGAATGTCAGGGGGTTTAGCCATTTTCTATATATTATATATTGTATTTTTAGCAAGGAATTTGCTTGTGAGCAGTCTGAGACTTGTTTCAAAATGGCCAAACCTCCTGACATTCAGTAAGACGCAAGGTGGCCAGAATAAGAGGGGTGCCCTCGTGTGCAGTTCACTCAGAGCATGACTACTGGTCATCCGTGAAGCTTCCTTTTTGTTCTGTTTTGTTCTGTTCTGTTCTGTTCTGTTCTGTTCACTGTGCTAGGCAACTACATGTAGGTGCCGTAGAGGCCCCGGGTTCAAACCCCAGTCAGGGACTGGTATTTTCATGAATTTGAAACAAGTCTCTGACTGCTCACAAACAAATTCCTTGCTAAAAGTACAATATATATATGGAAAATGGTCAAACCCCCTGACAAGTGTCTAAGCATTGACATGAGTATAACAGATGCAGTAACTTCCTTATAACATTGTCAAGTCAACCAATATTGTGATTGGACTTCTTCTACTACTGTATACATGGAACATAACTGTTAGCGACAAGTGTAGTAGTCCCAGGCTTACCCTATGCAAATCATTACAATGTCTCTTATACATTGCACATGCGACTATCGCCCATGAGTTATTGCTACTGTAGGGCACACTGTTAGGCTTTGCTTATAGACATCACAAGCAAAAGAAGAAGCCAGACGCTGACAAACAAGAAGATGATCAAGGTGAAAAGTATTACACTATCGATGATGTCGGTACCGATTATTCAAAAGCACCAAATAAGAGCAGAAGACATCATCGGAGGAGCACAAAGAGATCTTCAGTCCGTCCTTCATCTATCAAGAAAGCTTCAGTCAAGGACTATGAAAGCATCTATGTCCCATCTAAACAACAACCGAAGAACAAAAGGCACTCAGGGAGGAGACCATTGCCAAAACCAAGCAAGAGGCATTCAACTCGATAAAGTGCTGCAAGATAATATGTTGTGCGATAACGTGCGATACGATAATATGCTATACAATAATGTGCTATACAATAATGTGCTATACGATAATGTGCTATACGATAATGTGCTATACGATAATGTGCTATAGATAATATGCTATACAATTGTATGCTATGCAATAATATGCTATACAATAATAATATATTATGTTAGAATTAGCTATAACAGCTAAAAACCTGTCACCTTATTACTGCAAACCTGAGGTGTTATTCTGTGAACAATTTAAGATAACTGCAGCTTCCTACCTCTCTGATTGATACCAATGGCTGACTGATTCTTATTCTGTTGTCAACAATATAATTTATGATCTTTCATTCGCTTATTATAAGCTTTGAAAGCAGTCCAGACTCTGCAGTTGGAAAGTCAAAGTTGACATACAATAACGAAAACTTTTTAATACAAACAGTCAGTAAAGGAGCCTAGTATCAAGTCAAGGTATAGTCTCAACAAGATAGAATTTAACAGTATGATAAAAATAGAAGTGAAGCTCGTCAACCCTAAGACATTTTATTATTTATTTTTGTGTATCTTCAATAAATCCTTTATTCAATTTCTTCAACAACAAACTGTATTAGTTGGAAACAGTTTGAATATACATAACGAAGATCAAACTGTCAATCTACAACTTTGTGAGAAAAATACCAAAGGCCATGCAACAGTTAAAGAACTGGTTGATAAGCAGAATTTATAATGTTGCAAATAATTATGTGTACATGTACAATGTACATTGTATGTGTACATGTACATTGTATGTGTACATGTACATTGTATGTGTACATGTACATTGTATGTGTACATGTACATTGTATGTGTACATGTACAGTCATAACTTTTTTAATACAGAATCCCTACATGTTGCATTACTAAATTTCGACAGTAATAGTGAATGACTCACAGCTGAATACCACTGTAATACATGTAGCACAGCCAACCTTTATGCAATATTTATGTGGGACGTATATCAGAGGATCTCGTGCATACATGTGACTGTTCAGACAACACAAACAGCCAATGTAGCTGTTCATATGTTTCCAGTAAATCAACTAACCTCTCGGTGTTTATATAACCACCGCTTGCCAGTTCAGACTCCATGTACATGTAAAATACAGAACATGTAAAAAGGCAACAAGTAGATATTTATAAATGTTTGTTGCTGGAGTAGCTTAACATTTCCTACTTTTGTTGACGCAGTAAACAGTCCACTTATCTCTTATCGAACTGAACTGAATGCCGATTGTTCGCTCTCCTTATAGACTGCGCTCTATTTCTCTGTTGTTGTTTTAATAGCACATTAAAACTTTTATGAGATTTGAGAGAAGCTTTCTTCAAGGCTGACGGATGAACCGAAGATCTTCTTGTGCTTCTCCGAGAAGGACGTTTTCGCCTTCCACTCTGCACCTTGGTATATCCAACATCAACATCATCGATGGTGCAATATCCCTCAGCGTGATCCATGTTGGCTGTATCAGCGTGAGCCATGTTGGTTGCATCAGCAACGAATTTATGTTTTTGTTTACGATGTCTGTAGCCAAAACCTGCGAGTAGGCCCTAAAACCGCAGGAATATATTGTACAACATAATATTGTTTAAGCATGTGTATATCATTGTATACCAGCATACCGCAATGGCGTCTGTTTAAGAGCAGATATATGTACAGGAAACTAACTTAGCATTCATATCAATATAACAATTATAGTCCTTCAGATATTTGGCTAAAATATAGAGTAAAATAATAAATTTAATGCAGACGGCAGTATTTGTATGTACAATAATGTGCACGTACGTACCACTTACCGTGACTAACGCAATGCACACTGATACTATGACTATGATTTGTAGGTTAGAAGTCACCTTTCCATCTTTACTACCCGTTTGGACAACTACATGTACTGCTTCATCTCCTAAATTAAACAGTAGAGGTCAACATACAACCATTATAAGCTGTAAGCAGAAATAGTTCAACAAGTACATACTATCATAATTATGAAGTATGATGGTATCAGTATTATAATTTATATAGTAAGTAATATAATAATACATTACTTACTACATAAATAATGCTTATTACTACATGTAGTATATTGTATTAGCCAAAAACGATGGCGCACTGTCTTGCTCTAGAACGAAGCCCGAAAGGACGAAAAATAACAATCAACCTCTTGTGTAGCTGAACTTTACAAACTTACATTCATGTTTGACAGTCAACTCTTGCACCAGACATACTGATAATATCATCAATGAGAGCCCATACAAATACTTACTAGATGTAGCCAGTTCTAAGATGTTACTACAAGACACAGATTGTTCATGTAGCCATAGGAGAAATGGATACTATAGCAATACCTGGAGGACAAACTATTAGTGGAGTGTATTCTCCCATCAGTCCTTCTCCTTCAGAGTTTACTAAGAGTCTTACAGTGTATACCGTATTCTTATTGTATCTGTTTAATACATACTCATGAAGATCCAGAATCCGCATATCTGAATAAAATGACTTTTTGTTATTTATTGTTTTGCTAATGAGAAGTCAAGTTTGTTCTTTAGTAAAAATTCATTACTTTGGACAGAAAATTTTTTCTCATAATGAGGTAACTCACTTGGACTGTACACCT
Source organism: Bugulina stolonifera (assembly GCA_935421135.1). Classification (NCBI taxonomy): domain Eukaryota; kingdom Metazoa; phylum Bryozoa; class Gymnolaemata; order Cheilostomatida; family Bugulidae; genus Bugulina; species Bugulina stolonifera. The sequence goes on from OW285196.1 coordinate 15,197,939, forward strand.
ATTTTAGTAATTCCAACATATAATGAGGAAATACCCTCATTTAAACTGTGAAATAGTGGGTAGGTGACGTAGTGGGTAGGGCTCTAGATTTTCACCAGAGATTCGGGTTTACTTGCCAGCAAAAGTTATGGTTGATCATGGGAAAAGAATCAGAATTAAATATGCAATACTTGATGTTAGTGATAAAACAGCCTAAAAATATCATATGCAAGTGTTTACCAGATGCCAGATTCTTTGATTCCAGAGTTGTTCCATTTCTGTACCCAACATCTAGCTGGAATCCTTTGATTATCCTGCACTCTGCAGTGCATTCTGGGAGATACTCTACTATCCAAGAGAGTTCTCCTTTACCATCGTATGTTATGTTGAGTCTGTACAAGTTCTGCTCTTGTTTTCTATACATTGAGAAAAGCTTTAATCGTACACAATTAATCAATGGTGAGTTTATAACTGGCTGTTTCATAACGAGCTAATCACCATATGTGTGTACCATAGAGAGATCACCCAGGTAAAATGTAACTTACGATTGAGTAAACTCTGATTTTCTACTGCTCTGACAGCTGTTCCGAAGTTTTTGACAATCTGCAGGTAGCTGGAAGTACACAATGAATAAACAAAGGAACAATGAACTATGAACACCTTGTCTGAATACACCGATTCATGTACTGCAAACTAAAGGGAAGAAAGAACAGTGAGTGGTGTACTGACAAAGCTTGGTGTATGGAATGGAGCATATCTAGATGTGACCAATTTACACGTAGCTACTTCTGCAACTGAGAGACAACTCATTGTTTATGTAGTTACTAGTACACTAGTACACTGTATACTAGTTAGATGATGTTAGAATGGAGCATTTCTTTACATGACCAAAGTGTTAGAATGTTTAACAGGTGCTATGTTGTGTTGGTTCATCAAACAATCACATTATGTAATAGTGTATATTACACACTCACTGGTCCTCTACAGCCTCCTGCACACTGATCATGACATGATCCACACTGATTGGTTCCTTCATAGACATCTAGACTACCACAGTCAGGTACACAAGCTCTACCTATCTGGTAGTTCTTACACATTCTACATTCAGATGGAGCTCCAGGAGGACATGGTAGACACTCACTGTTAGTAGTACCAACACAGTCCACTGCACATTCACTGTGGCATCTCATCGAGACTTAAATATTAAATAACATAATAATAAAATACACCACACTTAATAGCTCGTAGATATATGTTATGCTTTCGCCTTTCAAAACTACAAATCCAAAACTCATAACATACATTGATTACTGCTTGTTCATAGAGTAGGTAGACAAATACAGTAGCTGGTATGTAACATTATAACTCACCTGGTGAACATAAGGAACCGTTATAGACTGTCACATTTCTACCAGTTGTCTGTAGAATCAGGTGAAGGTTGCGCTGTGAAGGAGAACATAGTTTCGATGTTTTCAGATAGATATCTCCTTTGATGGATACAGGTCCTTTTATACCCAAGTATTGTAGGTTTGGTAGATCAACCACCAAGCTATAGTTTCTAAATGTAAGTAAATAATATAATAGCATTATATTGTAATGGTTTCTGTGTTTTGGTGCGGTCGTCCTTGGACGACTATCGACCCAGAAATGAAGTGCCTATGAGTGGTAATAGGACTTCGCATTCACTACTTTTCCATGCTTCGTATTTTGCTTCGTATTTTGCTTCGTATTTAAAATACGAAGGATGGAATTGGCACAAAATACGTATTTCCTAACCTTCGTAGGAGCAAGCTCCTTCGACCGTGAGACTTCGTATTTCCGAAAATACGTAGGGATTTTTATTGCTTCGTAGGATGGAAGCGCTATCCTTCGAAGCTAATGTACAAGCACTAGTTAGTAGTAGATTATCTGTGGCTGGCGCAATAGCGTTCACGCTTGAATAACTGCTTGTTGATAACTACATTATGGTTATGACGTCAGTTTGGCTGTGCGCTCCTTGTTGCGGTTGATTTCACATTAGACAACGCATAGCTATTTTTAACTCACCAGGTTATTGTACTATGATGTCATAGGCGGGAAAACTTAAATGCGTTTGCCACAAAACCGTTGAACAAAATACGAAGCATGGAATTGGACTGGAATGGAGCTTCGAAGGGTGAAACAACTCCCTTCGAAGGAAAATACGAAGCATGGAAAAGTAGTGATTACATGAAAGATCGAGCGGTCTCAGTAGCCCAAATACTACCAAAGACGACCCATCTGATCTCAAGTCCGACCTTCAGACTATACAGTGAAAGAGAGTAATTCAACCTAGTAGGCGGTTCCTAGTAAAAGGAAGAGAAAGTCCCTGTATCAAGTATAGATGTGTCTTTATTGAAAGCCAAGCGTAGACTGAGACAATGAACAGTAAAACAGTGCCCTTTATATAGTATAAGGACTTCCGGCCGACATGACGTCGGGAAAAGACGACGTGTGGTCGTCCGGAAGTTGCGCAACAAGATGGCCGCCGGAAGCCCGACGGCCGACCCAAGATAGGTCGGGTTCTACAAAAGTTGCTTATAATGGTCCAATTCATGTACAAAATGAATATCAATGGATTCTGAGAGGTCGGGCCTCTGTACATGGGTATAAAAGGCATAAAAAGACTTAGAAACATTCATGTGACTATGTATAACAACATATAGTAAGATACATGAATAAGGAATGAGCATAAACACATGGAGACATATATATATAGACGGTAATTAAGTACTTTGAACATGCAATGCAGTTAAGGGTAAGTATACGAGCACTAATTGTGAGAATGTTAGTGTCAGGTGAGTAGCGCTGTAACAACTACTAGGCACTTAGGGTGCGGTGGAGCTTCGTCCGGGAGTTGGAGTCGTATACAAATGTCCTGTACCATCACAATATGAATGGTTATGTAAGCATTTCACTGTCACTCAGAGCGCCAGAGCTTGAATATATTTTCATGTTCATGATGTTGAAAATGTTGCAAGTGTACTGTATTAATGCACACACACACATGCACACAATGTACGTATGTACAATTTTAGATATGCGGTAAGTACTGTAGTTAGTGGCTATTATACATATAACACGTCTATTTTAATGTTATCATCATATATTTACTATGAGGTTTAATTGTGAACGAGCTGTTATTTGTTCATAATCTATTTAATCAGTATCAACTAAACGTGTGTAACTAATAGACAGAAACACAAGAAATAACTGCTGGACAACCTGTTGCAGAGTGATGATATACGATCTGGGCATACAAATGGATTCCTTGATTTACCATATCCTAATATCACTTCAAGATTTCTAAACATAGACAGATTGGTAAAAGCTGTAGGACTGGTTCCTGGTTCACCTGTTATTGCAAGGGAACCAGAAATCTGTTTGATTGTACTGAGTCTTCTGTTCAATCGCTCTCTGGTGTGAGCATCACCGTCTGTCAGAGATTTAAAAACAAACAGAAAATACACACAAATATGCTACATAGATACATAAACAATACTTACAAGCTACCATGCATGCACACATACACACCTAATCATGTAATGCCAGCCTTGTGCAACACGCGTAAATAAAGTTATACATGTAAATAATTTAAAAGTAGCTGCAACTCTTGTTAAAAATATCATGTGCAGCAGCATGTGCTGCCTTTCATGGGCTGTGTGATTGTTCAACTAATAGGTGCTGCCTTTGAATTGTGCAAGGAAATATTATGCAAAAATTCGAAGCTAAGAACTACTTGCATTGCAAGGTTGGTGTGTGCGTATGTACTAGTACTAAAAGCGTTTCACATCTCACTCATCAGTATACATGTGAATAGGGAACTAAGGGATGTTTTACACCATTCATGAGTAATAAACATTGTACGCGTGTAAAAACTTAAGGGGTGTTACACACCAGACAGCTGAAGGATGAGATCTCCCGTTAAGTGTGTACATCCCATCTCTACATCCATGTAGTTATGAGAGTCGATCACTCTGCTTTTGAAGTCACAATATTTATCACAAACTCCATCATCACATCTGGTACAGTTTCTCCATCCATCTGGTTGGTAACCGTCAGGACATTCTCGTACACAGGTGTGACTATGCGTGAAGTATCCAACTGTGTTATCAGATACCAAGTGAACAATTATATGCACCTTGTATACAACAGCAGCTAGTATCTGTATCCTTGCAATATAAAGCAATAAATCCAAAGTATTTGATGATATACAGTATTTAGAGCTTTAAAAAAGCCTACCATGTTTCTGCTTGTAGGCATATATTTGAATTTCATTGAGCCTTAAGTTTGTATCAGGTACTAAGATGAGAAACTGTCGTATGTATGGATGATCTTCCTTTGGCTCTAAAAGGTCACAAGACGTAATACAATGTCTAACTACATTGTCTTCAGTAAGATAGGAACAGCTTCTCCAACCATCCTTGGTGCGCAATGTGTAGGAAGTAGTGTTGTATTTTGATATACGTGTTAATATTTTCCTGTTTATGAAGTAGCGGGTACCTTCATCAGCATGATCTGTAAAAAATATCACTGCAGTCAAAATGCTTTGGAGAGGGGAAGTTTGCTTCTGGCTATAGTTGTTATGTGCATAATCCTAGTATTAGTTCTATTCCAAGGTCACAGATTAGACTTGAGGCTTTTGCATCATGCATTATTAGTAAGGAAAGCTATGTAGCGATGCTGGCTTTTCCCAAGAGTACATCTCTAAGATAAACTTGCCTATGATTGTATTCTAACATTGTCAGTAACATACTGTATGAGTATTACAGCTATGAGAAGTGTACACAGTGCATGAGGAAGTTAGGCAAGGTGTGTGATTTACATCCTGCAACGTAAAGCAGTAAACCCAACTGAAACAGATTCGGGTTTCATTCTGGCTGTGACAATGTATTAATTTCAGGTAGAGAATAAACGTTATTGTGACTTTGCTTTAGCCTGAACTAGCCGGTTTCATTGCACACCTAAGAAACAACATAACTTCTTACAATCTCTAACAGCATAGATGATGACGTGCGAGAGCTGCACGATTTTTCCCAGATTGACCACAAACAATGAGGGGTAGACAGTGAGGTCGTGCGTGTAGTTTCTACTTATAACGCCATCTACAGACCAATGGCTATTTCCATACGGTTCAAATCTAGTTCCCCTGCTCCATGTCTGTGCGCGTAGAGCTATATTGTTTTGTCCTGTGGGTAGAAAAAGATTAAATATTAAAATATACCTACATTGGTGTCAGAAAAGTTGAAAACGCCCACTTTATTTTAGTACCTTCGTAGTTGGCATCTTGTTGCTCTAGAACTATCCTCAGATATGCCAATGTTATTATACAATGTAAATACATGTACATGTACAGTGCATATTTGACTTCTAGAAAATTACAAGTTATAGTAGAGCTCACCCATTCCAAATGTTTCTATCCTTTTTAGCCGAGATAAAATTGACTCGCTTGAGACTTTGATACCAAGAGAGTTGGCTAAGCGTATCTCTTCTCCAAAGGTGCATCTGACAATAACTCGTTCATAGATATACTTATTGCTAGTATAGCTGCATATCTCCCATTGGCTAAGGTTAGCAATACCTGACACACTGTCCCAGATATCAGCTCCATTTGTATAAGTATGTATACCTACATATATATTAGTGTCCTGTTGCTTGTGATTGCATCGACTAAGATATAAATCTTAAACCAGCTTCATGTAGAGATACAAATTAGTTCCAGTCAGTCACCAGGTATCAAGACACATCAGGTTACATATCTGGTTGCATAGAGAAGGTTACATGTACATTACCTTTTAATGAACTGCCTGTGATATGCATCCTGTGTATAATGGCATAGTAAAACAGTATAAGTCGGCCATATTGAACCTCCAACCAATGGTCAGCACCTTTATCTACTATGTTTATCCATCTGATTCCACCATTTACTGAAATATTAACTCTTGAGCCAGAAGACGGAACTGAACTCATCACACCAAATGGGGCGCCGGCTGCAAGATCATAGCAGTGACTCATCAAATTAGCGATATCACAGTTTCTTACTAAAGGGAGTTTTGGGATATAGACTAACAGGTCATGTTTATAATTCTACTTACTCATGTACACAGTACATGCATGAGGTCAACTATTTTGTAGCTGAGTAATTTTTAGACCACTAGATCACCCTTTTGCTGTGGCGAGTTGACCCAGCTCTTTTGTACTGATCTTTAGACTAATAAAATGCTATCAATGTGTCTGTTGGCAAAAATTTTTTTTAATTTTCAAAAGAATTCTACCGTTCAACAAAAAATAATTCAACTTTGAAATACCTGGGCATGATTCCAAGCAAAACTTCTTGTAAAGAACAAACCCTGGTGTGACTCTGGGTTGGGTATTGTTGGTGTAGCCTAGGTTTCTTACTTCGCATTTAGAGATGCAGGTTCCGTTCACATCAGAGAAATAGGGACAGCCTGAATACTGTAAAATTAGTTAGTATGGACTACAGAAAACTATAACGCTTCCTTAGCAGACTAACCTTAAAAAATTTGTTTTTATTCTACATCTTCATGTTTTTTAATGTAAACAATAATAAATTTTTGTAATTATACATGCGAAACTAGATAATAGTAGATAGTAATAGTAAGACTACATTACACTCTACCGTTAAGCAATAATTTGGGACAGTGTCCACGCATCCATCGGAGCATTTATCTGAACAGCACTGATAGCTAGCAACTCCAAAGCAGCCATTAGTACAGCTAGAATGGCAGTTATCTGACCTATACTGGCATTCATAATGCTGGTCTCCCCAGCAACCTTCACACGCTCCAGGACAAACTGTGAAAGATGTTAAAGAAATACAATAGCAATGGCGGGTTGGTCTTTAGCTCACATGCTGACGTACATGTAGTATCAGCAGTATAAAAAGCTATTAAGCTTAAGTTGTTTGAGTGTTTCTATACTACTGCCTAAAGCTATTGATGAGAGTGTTATTAAGAAAGAATAGGTAAGGGAAGGCAAAAATCTACAATGTTGGAGAAGAAGCAAATTTACTGCTGTGCAAACGCTAGAGTACTTTGAACAGCAGACAGTATACAGAGGTGGTTGTTAAGTAGTGCTTGCTATAAATAAGTGACCTAGTGTAGCAAGTGCTGAGCTGTATTACTTAGATAATATAATACATGTAATAAGCTGCCTGTTTACCTTTCCTGCAACGGTCGGTGTTTGGTAGTACGACTGATTGGTGGGCTGGGTCTCGTAGAAATCTTGTTGCGTTCAGTCTAGCAACAGCACATCCGTAGTTGAATATCAAAATATCACCTTTTTCTACAGCTATAACAAGACCAGGGGTTATGATTGTCTCGATGTACAACTGAATGAGTGACAAATATCTCATCAAAATTCTTTCGCATGAACAGATCCGCTGTCTGTTCAGGTTTGTGGGGTTATAGTCTAAAGGTTAACGGTATATGACGAAGCCGCCTATTGGGTACTGAGATTAGTGCTAATGAATAGGATTGGAATACGAGACTGAGGTACAGAGCGCTAGAAGAGCTGGAAACTTCTATTCATACTACTGGTAAGTCTAGACGTGCTGTCAAAGCCTATCCTAACTATATTATACATTGACTTGACAGGTTTTCCAAATAAACATTTTAAATATGTCAGACTAAATCAGTCATGCTTTTAATTGAATTCTGCTTCTGAATAGTGTGAGCCTATAATTTACTTTGCCTCCTACATGTACTTTTATATGTTACATGAAAGTGGTAAGATTAATGTAGAATTAATTGTTTCAAGGCGTGCTGAGAGCACCCAGCTATATTTGGACATTTTCGGTAGTTATTTCATGCATTTCAATACTAAGATTTGTAAAATGTAATTATGATTGTGATCTGAACATTTTCGTCAACAGCTACATGTATATTTGGAGCAAAGATAAAGCTTTTCAATATGTAATTTCTGTATTTAGTCCGTGAAGTCTCTTTTTTCTGACTGCGCTACCATTTTACGACTCATCCTCAACTGCACTCAACGAGCAGCTAGCAATACTCGTACTTTTACTTCACTTGAGTATTATTTGTCTATTATGAACTTACTGTGAAGAGCATATAAGCCTGGTGAAGAAATACTAGAATAAGTTCCAGGATCAATCCTTATCTCTAAGCTGTAATCAAACCCTTTACCATCTTTCTCACCTCCTATTGAAACTAGGTTGTAGAGGAAGAGGTCTTCTCCATTGCTTCCTACAATATGTTGAACCACTCTATTCATAGTTACAGTGAAATAACAAGGCCCAATGACATGTGTGCATAAAGTTAAGAAGCTGCCTTTTATGAAAATGTCAACCTATGGAATGATGCCTACTTGTTAGAGCTGGGGTTCAGTGTGAGGGTTCCAGGTTCGTTTCCCATGAAGTCGATTGATGATGTTATAGAAGACGTCTACCTTAAACGCCTTTAAGCTACATAACTTACTTTGCCATTGGTAATGTGCCTTCCTGCCCCCTCCCTACTTCAAATCAGAAAAATGCAAATTTTGTCAGGTCATTGTTTTATAACTAAGTATCATTATCGGTACATAAAGCCAGTAAGTTTTTTAACACCGAATTACCAAGATTTTCTGATAACATAAGTAATTGCATGAAAAAGTGCCTAAAAGAGACAGTGAGTGAAGTATACATATAACTAGCCGGTCTATAAGAAACAGTTTATCTAATGCGTGTGAGTGAATCATACATATAACTCACCACTGTGAAGTAGAACCTGGCCCTCTACTCTTGAGATGTTAACTAGAAAAAAGAAGTCAAAGTCGGGTCCCAGTTTGGTTAATTCTTGGGTGATGACAAGATTTCTTCTGATATAATGACAATCTTTGAAGATGTCCTTGAGGTAGTGGTAATGCTCTTCGTAATAGTCATGAGGTGGCGATGCATCATTGTATGGTAACCCATCACACACGATATTTTCAATATCTGCGGTAAACACCAATAGGAGGTCAAACACTCAGCGTGGCTTCAGAATCACCATCTGCATTGCTCTGAAACCCTTAGCAACCGATGTATTCCTTAACATACAACAGGAAAAATATAGTAGCTCTTGCATTTACCACTTCAAACAGTTATCAGTAAATTTTATTCAAAATCTAAATTTTTAAATAGAGCAGGCTATAAAAACTAAAAATGTTGTATTAACTCGTTATATTATTGTCAATAATATAACGAGTTAATACAGCATGATCAATAATTTATTGATCATCAAATATAAAGGAGATGTATCAACCTACCAGTCAGAGTAGACAGAACAGGATTTTCAAAGCAAAAAGTTAAATAAACAATTACTACAATGCCGTGATAATTCCACATATTTACATGTGTATACTACTCTACTGACTTGATGACTGAACGATTTACTCCTAACAATCAACAGACTTTATAATATAGTTTGTCCAACCCATTGTTGACGCGGTGAGGTTAACATAATGCTTAGAGCCTAGGGCCGTGTGTATGTGTACACCAAAACTAAATACTGTGCATATTATATATACTATAATATTACAGACAGTCAGATCAGCATATTAAATTTAGAAGGAATAGTTTATTGAGTAATTCAGTGGGAAAAATAGAGCAGAAATATTATACTTCCTTTCTATGCAGTAATTTAAATCAATGCATTTTGTAGATAAAACATTAGACAGGAAGAGATTTCCATACGTTCTCCAAGATGTTGAACAACTTCTCACATAAATTAAAGAACTCTATTGCAGCTGAATTACTGGTCAAACATTGCTATGTGTTCTTTGTCGAAGCTCTCTCAGTATCAACTTCAATAGAGTCTAAATAAGAATATTATTTTTCTTTTTTTGATGTTTATAATAGGTTGTCTCGTGTCAAGCCAGTGGCAGTTGTTGGTGCTAAAGAATGTAAAGGTGCATCATTGATCGTGTTGTCTTTCTTCCAAAGTTTTGTAGATCTTTTCACCAATTTCTGTTCTCTTTGTTTACTATTCATTCCCAATTTACTCTTTGTTTTCATCTTTGAGCTTGAAGAATGAATTTTTTGACGGTACTTTTCAAGGAATTCTCGCTCATTTTTTAGCAGTTTTAGGTGGAGCTTATAACCAGACGTCACTACACCTGTCTAAACAGGAAATTACATAACAATTATTATAATCATGTTTAATTGAAAATAGGTACTGTCTAAACATTTTCCATTCATAAGTTGTGCTTCTACATATACATGTGTATCAGATTATCTGTAAAGGGGTAAGTAAGGGCTGAACAATTCATTCAATTCCAAACCTTAACCTTGACCCTTGTATCTTCAATAGTTACCATGTACAGTATATCTAAATAATGTATCAGCTGAGTTACATGTGGAGTTAAGGTAAGGATTTATCATAGTAGCCAACTAGGCAGAGTTTCTTATTATGAGGGTGCTTGAAAATCTCTAATTCTAGACCAAGAGACAGTTTCAGAAATATTGGTATCGTCTAATGTAATCTCTATACTTACAGTAAAGAGCATAGAGCAAAGAACTGCTATTAGAAGTGGCAATACTGTTGATTGGGCAGCATCTTCTCTTGGAGTAGCACGAGCGATTGCAGTGATGGCTGGTTTCTCTGTTCTGTTAGCTGATGTCTCCCCTATAGGAAGTAGAATTAAATTTTTAAATTAAATATTATTTTAATGGCTTGCTGTAGATTTTGTGCTCAACTACAAGTTTAGATCAAACTACAGACCTGTTAACACCACCTGCTGCCGTGTGACATAAAATACATTATACCAACATGTCCTACCTTATTGTGGACATTAACTTATACGCAGAGCATCCACAAGGAATTGACTATAATATTATTCTCACCAAGTTCCGGAGTTGACTTTTCACTTGTAGTTGAGACAACATCTACATTTGTTGACGTTGTATTGGCTGTAGATGTTGTGTCAGAAGTAGAGGTTGTGCCAGCTGTAGAGGTTGTGTTGGCTGCAGATGTTGTGCCAGCTGTAGAGGTTGTGTTGGCTGCAGATGTTGTGCCAGCTGTAGAGGTTGTGTTGGCTGCAGATGTTGTGCCAGCTGTAGAGGTTGTGTCAGCTGTAGAGGTTGTTGTTACTGTAGAAGTTGTGTCTGGTTCAGAAGTTGTATCAGCTGCAGGAGTTGTTTCAAATGCTAAAACACGGTGTATTGTCTGGTACATTGTATATTTCTATGTAGTCTGCTATTAGATCTCGTCATGTACTTAGTGAACTTGCTCAGATAATCCACTAAGTACATGTATGTATTGTTATTAGTTGTTGAACATTCTACTGTAAACTGATTAACAGAGACATTATGTGATACTCTGGCCATTTTCTCTTAAATGCTAGTAGTGACTGTCATTCAAGAAAGACAGGTGTCATTCAAGAAAGAAAAAGTGTCATTCAAGAAAGACAGGTGGTGTCATTCAAGAAAGACAGGTTTCATTCAAGAAAGACAGGTTTCATTCAAGAAAGACAGGTTTCATTCAAGAAAGACAGGTTTCATTCAAGAGAGACAGGTTTCATTCAAGAAAGACAGGTTTCATTCAAGAAAGAAGGGTGGTGTCATTCAAGAAAGACAGGTATCTTTAGTCCTGGCCTGACTTACTGTAAACTCAAGTTGATTCATTTGAAACTACTTGCAACGTAGTGACACAATGAGCACCTTGCATTCACTTTATTTACCATATAATTTTAGTGAATGGTAGCTGCATTTGTTAGCAACAATAATATTTTTGGACCCTGTTTATCTCTGTCTGTTATTATATTCGTATATACATAACTTCTCTTATCAGATATGCATATATTGTAATGGTACGCACAGTCGTCTCCTACACCTGACACTCATTATTGTGTGCACATACATGTATATATCTGCTTGTACTTTACTATAATTATGTTATTGTATATACTTGTATAATTATTACTAAGTCTTTTAATGCCTTTTATACCCATGTACAGAGGCCCGACCTCTCAGAATCCATTGATATTCATTTTGTACATGAATTGGACCATTATAAGCAACTTTTGTAGAACTCGACCTATTTTGGGTCGGCCGTCGGGCTTCCGGTGGCCATCTTGTTGCGCAACTTCCGGACGGCCTTACGTCGTCTTTTCCCGACACTACGTCGGCCGGAAGTCCTTATACTATATAAAGGGCATTGTTTCACTGCTCATTGTCTCAGTCTTCACTTGGCTTTCAATAAAGACACATCTATACTTGATACAGAGACTTTCACTTCCTTTTGTCAGGTCATTCGCTTAGCGAACCGCCTACTAGGTCGGATCACTCTTTTTCAACGTATAGTCTGAAGGTCAGACTTGGGACCAGATGGGTCGTTTCTGGTAGTTATTGGACTGCTGAGACCGCTCGATCTTTCATGTAATGCGAAGTCCTAGCACCACTCATAGGCACTTCAATTCTGGGTCGATAGTCGTCCAAGGACGACCGCACCAAATCACAGAAACCATTACAATATATAGTCCATTGTTCACACACAGCTCTTCTAGCATATAATGATACACAGTGAGTACAGAATTCATTGCTATAAAACACAAACAAGGGTGATAACTATTCTAGACAGCCAATCAGCAAACATGTCAACAAATAAGACTCCTCAATAGTAGGTATTTGACGTGATCATGGTTGGTTATGTAGAGGAAATACAACTTCTGTAGTTAATGTCTTTATAAAACTTTCCAATGTATGGAACTGTTAAATACCTTCAGGGCAGGGATATGATCCGTTCTGTTCAACCCAAACGTAACTGTTTAGAACCTGCACCACATATCTTTCCGCTTCCACAAGACAATTTGAGATGTTTAAATAAGCACTTCCCTGTACAGCCACCAACTTATTCAACTCTGTATCCAGCATGTTTGGTACGTCTATTACCACTGCATGTGATCTAAAATAGAAATCAATAAAGTCGGGTAAATTTACTAGTTTGGTCTTGCTAATAATTTCTTTATGTGCTATATACACTGCACATGTGAGTATGTTCAGCTTTGTTCTAGCTTTCCCAATGTAAATGTACAGTACATACATTTACATTGTAGAATCTAACTTAGACAAGTTACCAACAGGCCTGACGTATTATTATATTGTATTATACAGCTACATGTGTACATAGGTGACCCGTTATCGGGACCAAATATGTGCAAGTTATTCCTGGCTACCCTACACTAGTGATTACAGGCAGCTGTTCTGCAAGGAACTAGGTCAGGAGACTGCCAAGTATCGCTGTGGATTGCTGTGAAGAATTCAGAGCATAGAAACTTACATGCAAGTAGGCCTACAATAAGAACCCGGCTAATATTTTATTCTATAAAACACTAGAGTCCAGACGTACCATTGGGAAAGATGACTAGGACACAATATGATTCACCCAGGGTTAGAAAAAAGGTTCTGCCCTGACAGCTCGGAGGAAGTTATTACAAAATTGATGGCTGTTTATTGTAATTTTCATGTCTACATTGACACACTGACCAATCTAGACTATAGTGAGTCCATAGTACTGTAATGTTTTTGAGTGTGTTGTTACATACGAGCGCCGAGGGCTGCAAGTATGGGAAGGGCTTGGAAGGTGGTATAGGCCGGCCAAGTGTACCTTCAACTCATTACATAAAAGAGTGAACAGTTATGTGTGCTCTTTATAGGTGTATTGTAAGTTACATCAGATGTAGGCCGATGCCGAGACTCACTGGAGCTCAGGACCGACGTAGGTCATGTAGAGTTTATACTCCGAGGGAGTGTAGAGAAAGATTGTCTACCCTTGAGCTCTTAAGCTCGACGCTAGGTTCATTAGAGCCCGGGATCGGCCTAAGTCTAAGGGGTAGATAGAGATATGCTTAGCCTAGGATGAGGTGAGCTCGAGCCGTACTGAATCCAAAGGATTCTCAGGTAGAGTTACTCACCTAAAGAGTAAGCCTCTGTAGGTTTGAGTTAGGAGATGTTGCTTTATTCAAGTGCAATCAACAACTGAATTACAACACAAAATGCACTGCCTTATATACATAACAAACTTCCGGCCAAAAGAGCCCGACATGGTATCAGCTCCGGAACTGATGCAACAACATGGATGGTTCCGCCGATGTCAGCCACATAAAGGGTCGGCCTTGGCACAAAATGTGCTTACAATAAGGAGAAACATGTCATATATAATTATGAGCTTAATCTATAAGGTCGGCCATGAAGCTACTATATAAATGGCAAAAAGACTCTATTAAATTACAACCAAGCAAGAGTAGACAATTAATGAGAATATGTATAAATGTGGGGAAAACCAATATGCAATATAAGTGTAATCCCAAAGCTTGATTGCTAGTATATATAAGACACGCAGTGTATAAGATAATAATGAATGCATGAATTGGTATGGATAATAATGTCAGCTATGATAATATAAATACGATAGGAGTGCAGTTCGTGTCCAGGCAGGCTGTTTCACCACAGTACGTGCAGTGTAGAATATGACGTACATGGCAGTAGATAATCATAAAAAGCACATTGGCAATCAATACCTGTTGCAGAAGCCTAAAGATGAGACAGGGCAGAGAACTGAAGTCCTCCAATCACCTTCTCCTAATATTGCCTCAAGATTTCTAAACATGGACAGATTGGTGAAAGAGTTGAGGCTAGCTGCTGCCCCACTCTTTATTATAAGTGAACCAGAAATCTCTCTGATGGTACTCAGCGATCCCACTAGGAGTGTAGAATCAGGAGGAGTATCTGACACAAAGATAGAATGACATGCTAAACTTGATATCTCTGGTGAATTAGAAAAGTTGATCAAATTGCAAATTTGTTTCATTCCACATGGACTTATGCTTCACTTCTGGAATGAGACAGAACTATTGGTGACTCAAAAGGTAACAGCAAAGAGTTTCGGCATGAGTGAAGCTCTGGATAATAGGGCAACCTTCAATAGCTTATGTTATCTATCAATCGATGAACACTGTCAATGTTACCAAAATCATCATGGTAAGTCTTAACCTAATACTAACGTGTGCACATTGTACATTGTATTACTTCACCAAGTGGACATTGTATTACTGCACTAAGTGCACATTGTATTACTGCACTAAGTGCACATTGTATTACTTTACCAAATGCACATTGTATTACTGCACCAAGTGTAAGTTGCATCACTGCACTAATCTTTGTCAAACACATGGTGATCAGATACCTACTTTTAATGTCAACAAAAAGTATCACCTACAGCCCATTGTTACTGCTCTATGCCTGTCTAGGCATCGGCAGGTCAGTAGGAAGTCATCTTATCCTTTATTGCTCACCGTATACTAAGATCACATGACCGGTCACATGTGTGCATCCTTGTTCTATGCTCATGTAGTTACTCTCACTGTATACTGTGTTTCCAAAGTCACAATATTTATCACAAACTCCATCATCACATCTGGTACAGTTTCTCCATCCATCTGGTTGGTAACCGTCTGGACATTCTCGTACACATGCATGGTTGTGTGCGAAATAAGAGGCTAGAAATAATATATATATTTTTTACTTTTTTTAAGCAATGGTGAAGAAATTTGAATTGTGATCAGGTAGAATAAGTAAAATATTAATATACACAAATTGATTCATGTCAAGTGCATGCTGCAATTTCTAAAGATAATCTTCTTCTTGAGTCTGAGGCTTTAAGAAATGGTCATAACACTTAGAGCAATTCACCAAGATGTCTTTTGCATGTACACTAAAACTAAGTACAGAATCTAAATATTTGTTTTACTAAAATTTGTACAGATATGAATATGAGTGCACACACCCTACATCTACTCATATCCCTACTGTGTATTTACCATTGGCTCTGCTGTACTGATAGAGCTCTACTTCAGCCAAATAAATTGGTCCTGATATAAATGATAGGATGGTAAATACCCGTATATACGGATATTCCGCCCTTATTCTCCTTTCGAGATTACAAGCGTCAACCAGATATCTGGAGGAGGGTGTTAAACTTAAGAGCGCACAGCTGTGTCCGGTGTGGTTCAAGTAACTTGATATAACAATAATACCACCATTGAGACTTCCACCTTTGTAGATAACCATATACATGTTAGATAAACATCAACCTAGCTAACATTATTAACTCTTTTACTGAAGCATTAACAATGCCGCAAATTGAATAGATTGTTGAGTATTCACCATCTTCCCTGGTATATATGATAGCGTGTGAAAACTGAACAACTCTTCCGATATCTACTCTCATCCAAGTTGTCTCCTCCTTAGGTGAACCAATCTGAGACTCTACCAGACCATCTGTTATTGGACTGTTTAAAGTCGCTCCAGAATCTGTCAGTATCAGTTTATTCAGTGCCACGTTTTCACCCCCTGTTTAGAATTAGTCTATTAGATGAGAATGGGTTGTACATTTAACACTAGCAGTTCGCACCCGTCTTAGCACAAAATATATTTCCCGTATGCACTGTCAACAGAATTATATCCTGAATAGTTCAAAATAAACATGATGTAGTGAACAACACTGATCGATATTTGCATAAATGCTCCAGACACTTCAGTGAGATAATTTCTTTGAGTTCTACAGAATGATGTTAGTACTAAATGTGTCTTTGTTCTATTTAGATTCTAAATGCTCATAACCAGGAAGATAAACAAAACCAATAGTGTAACATCTCAAGACAAAAACCAGTTTAGTAAGAATATCATCTTGGTTTCTCATTAACGATACCCACCAAATCCATGAGTCTCAACATGGGAAATCTGGGTTAAACTGGTCCGTCTTTCAGCGCGAATTCCGAGAGAGTTGGTTAAGCGTATTTCCTCTCCAAATGTGCACCTGAGGAAATATCTGTAACCAATACCTGTATGTTTGTAGGCACATAAGTCCCATTGAGTCATGTTTAAATCTGATGAACCAGAAAGTTTACTCCAGAGATCAGCACTATTGGTAAAGACTTGTATGTTCTGTCCCCTCGATGACCCTGCAATGAGCCCTATCATTAGGTCAAGTATTTACAGGTGTATTAAGAGATGCACTCTACTTTCATGTGCAAAGCATAAATTCAGCTTCCATGAACTAGGGATGTTCTCTGTTACACAAACTCTTGTTCATAGTCCATATTATTTCACATCTTGATTCATTATATACAACTGCAGAAGCTTTAACTTCAGCAGTTACCTAGTCACATGTTTGCTATCGTATCTTACCTTGCTGTCTTGAGGAATTCCTGCCGCGTAAGATGGCATAGTGGAAGATAATTAGCTGTCCATACTCTATTTCTAGCCAATGATCTACTACTCTGTCACTGATGCTAACCAATCTTATCTCTCCATTCACAAGTATACTCACAAATGAGCCATTGCTAGAAGTTCCGTTAATAACATCCAATGACATTCCTCCTGCAAGAGCCATTGATATTTACATACAAAAGTATTTTACTACTCTATCACTGCCAAGATCAGTATGACAACGTTCACATGCCTCTAGCTTATCTATCTACACTGATTGTTTATTATTGTACATGTATATTTACCAGTATGTAATACTATATTATATAAAGGGATACTAATGTGCTTAGATAATACATATTATGCTACCCAACTTACCTGGACAAGACCGTAAACAGAAAATCTTGTGGAAAGTATGTCCCCTTGAGTAACTGGATAGAGAGGCATTTCCTGGTGTTAGATCTGGCAACATGCATCGGGAGATACAAGTCCCATTAGCATCTGAGAAGTGTGGGCATTCAGCATACTGAAACACAGGCAACAAAGCTCAAGGCTCCTGAAGTATAAGAAACATTCCAGATCTCAAGATGCAATATACTCTCAATTTTAATGGCCAACTCTGTACATGTACCATTAAACAGTCTCCAACTCCAGGACCTCTGCATCCACCAGAACATTCTGTAGAACAGCACTGAGGGTCTCCTCTACCAAAACATCCATTAGTACAACTAGAACTACATTCATCTGTTATCACCTGACACTCATCAGCAGCTGGTCCCCAGCAATTCCTATTACAGTTGGGTGAGCATCGTGCTGCTGAAGTTGGAAATCAGTTTTATATTGGGAGATGTTGGTGTGAGCTAGTAGTTTGATTATAAGGAATAATAGTTAGACGCATGTCGAGACTTTTTATTTTATTTCTTATTCATCCGTTTTATATATTAAAAAGTTTGACATCTATTCAGTCCTTTTAAGCACAGTGTCCATCACTTGTGTTAGCTTTTATCTCAATGGAAATGTTATAAAAAATAATGCACATGTTAGTCGTAAATATTGCAAGCATGGGAACCGATGACGGTTATCTAATATTTTAGAGTGTACTGAGTAGCTATAAAATAGTACCTGACCTTAATTCTGATGTTATATCATACCATGCATATGCATATACTTACATGAGCATACTCCTGCAGCTGCTGTAACCACTGAAAACTGAGCTGATTGGTTACTGAACAGTTTGGAAGTGTTGAGGTTCCGTCTATAACAATCGCTACTGTTTATTAATATCGATCCTTTCTTTATCGCTAAAATAATAAATTCTCCATCAATATTAAACCATGAATTATTGGTGTGTTTCTGTGGCATCCAGCCACAAAAATTTTGTAGGCATTGGAAAGTATTATTTTTACTATAATATTTAGATATATAAACACAACTTACATTTTAAAGAGGTCAGCCTAAGAGCTTCAAGGGTTACATTAGTATTCAATATGATCTCAAGGGTGTAGTTGGATACGTCCGTAGCATTGTGTTCTCCTCCTATGGTTACCAGGTTACTCAGACTAATCAGTTCTCCTATATACGCTGGAAATCAAATATTTTACATTATTCTGCGCAGAAATAATGTACATCAGGCTGTTTACTTAATGGTGGTCGGCCACCCTCTCCAACGCTTGTACTTAAATAGGATTACTTGTATGTGTGTTGATGCTCATTAGGTAGTTTTCTAATGTACCTACCTGCCTATCAATGTGAGCAGTCACACAATCCTCCCCCCCCCCTCCCCCTAACAGATTCTTGTACACAGCCCATACTGTGTATTATATATTACTTGTATGGGAGTTATCTGCTACTCATTAGATTCTCTGAAGCATGGCACTACATCCCCTTACATGTATTGTGAGTTTACATACCATTGCGGATAAGGAGTTGTCCTTCTATTCTAGAGATATTACTCAGGAATTGGAAGTCGAATGGTTGAGCTGACACTGTTACAGATCTGTAGATGTACACATTGTGGAGGACATACTTGCAGCCTGTAAATATCTGGCTAAACGATTCCTTGTAGCTCTCATTGATCTCATCTACTGAAACTGTGTCGAAATGCTGCTGTCCATCACAAATACCCTCTATTATGTCTAAAATTATGTTCTACTGATGAAGGAGTAAATGATATGAATGAAACACCTACTAATTTCCAAGCATAGGCCGACTGTGTTACTGTTGATATAGGATAGCATAGGCCTACTGTGTTACTGTTGATATAGCATAGCATTATTGTTTGATTCGTATTGGGAAATACTGAGCTACTTCATATTACAGTAGGCAATATTTTATAATAATAATTTATGCAAATGGACAAACCTACATGTATATTACATGTATACACATACATAGTACAATGAATTAAGAATCACTTTTGGTATTATATTATGTATATTTTGTTACTTGCTACTGACCTTTGATTGCTGACTGTACAGGAGATGAGAGAGTCAATACTAAGAGTGTTATCTTATCTAAATCTATCCACATCTTCTCAAGTTACTTTGTAACTGAGGTATCAACATTTAGTTTAGTCAACTTATAACATGCACACAGGTCTAACAATAATTCTCTTATCATATTAACAGTAATAAAGTAATTTTATATTGTCATAATTATAACAATGGAACAGTGTTTTATTCCTATTGTTGGCAGAACTAAATAATATAATACAACTTTATTATTTTGCAACTAGGAAAACTTTAATTATTGGGAGTTTTGCGTTAGTAGTAAGATAAAGCAGTTCTGATTGATAAACAAGGATGTTGCATGTTGACAGCAGAATGTCATGCAGTTAATCAGGCTGAATTTGGGTGGTGAATATTAGATGTGACCAAGTCACATGACCTGATCACACGACCTGATCACATGACCTGATCACATAAACTCCTGGTCAATAGGTTCCATAGAAGGTTCTAATAGCTTCACTCCATCTAGAGTGCTGGCCTCTCTTGGTATCTCTAAATAGAAATACAAAAATTATTATAAACAGCATCACCCACTGCATCTAATGGCCACATCCACGTACCATCACCCACTGCATCTAGTGGCCTTTCAAAATCGTTGTACCAAATCACATCTGCTTAGCCTTAGTGTTATACACTACATGTACTATGTAGCCTACAACCACAGCCATTTGTAGTATCATGTAGAAATACCTTGTTCTGAAAAGTAGTCTGTCCAGTGAAAGTCTTGGGCATCTCTGAAACAGTACATGTCGTCTAAGTTACTTTTCTCCTTAGTGTAGTACATAAAGTAGAAGTTACACATTTCGTCGTGATTTGTTGGCCTGCAAACCAATAATATAAATGCAATGTGATGCATAAAACCTAAAAATACGCATAATGTAACAACTTGAATGAAATGTGCGCGTTAGAATCAAAGCAATGTCATGAAAAAACAAGCAATCTGTTGAAAATCAGCGCTGCAATACCACAAACTCAGTAAAGGAGCAGTTGAGGCAGGTATACTAGAGTCAGTTTACAATTCGGTCTAACAGAGCTCAGTGACTTGTACCTCGTTACACTAGGAAGACAGTGTGGATTCACTGTCAATAAATTATATTGTATTCAGTTACCCAATGTTTGTATCCCCCATTCTTCTCATGCTATTCATAGTGCATCTACCAGCCAGCATGTCTCCTGGCTGGATACTCATCCCTGGGTGGCTGACCTCATAGAACATCTGTGGCTGCTGTGGAGACATCCTACCAATCTCTGTCCAAACACCCTCTCTTATTCTATATGCAGAAGTCACTCGCCCTGTATGATATACACAGGAGTTCATCATACTAACACAGTATACTAGTAGGATTGGAACCACTAACACAGTATACTAGTAGGACTGGACCCACTAACACAGTATACTAGTAGGACTGGACCCACTAACACAGTATACTAGTAGGACTGGAACCACTAAACCCAGTATACTAGTAGGAGTGAAACCACTAACACAGAATACTAGTAGGACTGAAACCACTAACACAGTGTACTAGTAGGACTGGAACCACTAACACAGTATACTAGTAGGACCGAGCAATGGGAGTATATGAATCAATTAATCTAAGATATTGACAGGCATGGTGAAATCTTGTACTATGTCAGTTGTTCAACCTCCACCTAGCTTATAATCACACACACACAAGACCTTTTTGAATGAGGGGATGTGCTGAGGTACAACATCAATGTTATTAACATAGCCTAAGACTCCACAAGACTCACCCAGGTTGTGAGAATGGGTTCTGTATGCAAAGGGATACATTGTTGTGTTTTTCGGCCAGCTACATCCAGACTCCATATAAAAATCTGTCCAATAGATAAAGACTATATTATCAACCTACCCCAGATTCTGTAGCTCATTACCCACGTGCTGGACCATGGTGATTGGTCACTGAATTCATATCTCTACTATTTTGCTGCACCTTTCTTTCCACGTGTATAAAACAATTTAAAACTACACATCTACATGTACATGTAACACTGTCTTATTAATGAGTGACAGAACGCCTTAAAACTCGATACTATTCACGCAAGCACACGTGTAAAGTATTGGTTAGAGATACATGTGCCTGTTTACCACATAGGAACTGTGAGAAATTGTATTGCTTAGTACAATTATTGAAATATTAGCCTGATTTCCTATTTGTGTTTAAAGCCATGTAGTAAGGGGGTATTTGCTTACGTCTCTGCCCAGGTGGGATAAAGCCCCAGTTTCCTAGAATGTAGAAACCCATCTGCTGAGGCTGTCTGAAATAAAATATTTGTAAATGGCCTCACAAATTCAAACCTTTTTTTAAATTATAATTAAACTAAAACTGAAATTCAGGGCCACGATAAGTCAACAAGTTTGCAGTCTTGACATAGCTAATAGAAAGCAATGAAATGCGTTGTGACCATAGCTGACATTGAACAGTAACTCACAAGCGGAGCAGAAGTGATGAAAGAGTCACATATAGTAGGAGTAAACAGTATGGAGGCCTTACTAGGAATAGTATGCCCGAATACTCACATTTCATTAGTCATCTTCAGGGACACTCCACTGTGGTCCAGCTCCCCATCTGTTGATAAACTTAATATTTTACTCTCAGTTAGAACACTATAATGTTACCATTCGATTTAAATTCGCCATGCACTATGCAGTTCTACAAATAATTAAATCTAACTGTTACATGCAATTCACTAATTGTTGTTCAATAAATTGAATAGCTTAATTATGGCAAGAAATCAAGTTTAATTTGTAGCTTTTTCTAAAACTTAAACGAACTAAATTTACTAGGAGAATTCTAAAACTGCTACTTAGGTAACATATAACATGCAACATGTACATGTAACATGTTACATGCAACATTTTACATGCAACATGAATTGTTACATGCTACATGTTACATGTTACATTTCACACTTTACATGTTACATGTAACATGATTGTTATGTATGTACATGCATGTAGAGCTCTTTGACACAGACTGGCGTCAAACTAATGTGTTGTAAATTCGTGCAGATCTTCTCCTATTTGTAAAGAAAATCAAGCCAACAATAACAGTTATAGAGGCTTGTAAGTTCCTACCCATACTCTTCTCCTTGTAGTGCAGCTGTAGAACTAGATACTGAATCTCTGTATCTCCTCCAACTCTGAGACCGACACCCTCCGGCAGCTTCTTGGCAGGTGCATCTAAAGCCCAGGCATATACTATCTTCTTAGACATGCCATGCCTGTGTTGCTTGCCGTCATCTCCACAAACTGGTGCGTTCCCTTCACCCTCATCCGCACATTTCCTAAAGGTCAAACTCAGCATTATGGGTATCCGAATAGAGTTGATCACTGAGTACCCTTGTCCATCACTAGTGACTAAATAGAGGTTGTGTATCACAATCTCATGGTCTATAACTTACTTAAGATAACATGTCCATTACATACCACATTCCAGCTCTAGAACCAGGCACTTTACATCCATATATCATCATGTGATGCGCTACGTCCTTAGAGGCTTTGGGTTTGTATTCTACTACAACAGACCAGTCGGTAGTGTGTAGGGAACAGCAGAGTTGTTATACATGTACAATGCAGACAACACATACTCTCAGTTGATGCAACTGGAGTGTTTTAGTATGTCCAACTATTTTTTGTGTCCAGCAACTCTCCTTACACTATATGCGCTGTGATAGACTATGACAAAACAACTCCAAAATGGTGGCACATACACTGGCTTTCGACGGTTTGAAAGCCAGTGATTAGTAGTCTGCATGAATGGTCTGTGGTGAGTGACTACTCTGTTGTCATCCACAGCACGCATATGACATATTGGTCACTGTGGGTATGTAACACAGTGTCTATATTTTTAAGGTGGATATACATGCATAGTATAATGCCTCAGCAAGTGTGTTGCCATAACTGCTAGTACATAAGACAAATGAAATAGTTGCACATGAATTCGTAACTTACATATATACTGATGTCTAGAAGAGTCCAGCTTCAGAGAATGACAGACCAGTTCATCAGCCTGCAAACACCTCATCCATAATCATATGACAAGAGCAGTGTGACTGAGTTTGGGAGTTATGTTATCGATATTTTACAAGTAGATGGCATTGTGTATTACAAACCTTGGATGGTAGGGCACCAGGCATGTTGATCTCCATATCGTAGGTGTCTGTAGCTGTAGCAGCACCCATCACTACCAGAACTAGAGACCAAGCAGCAGTTAGAACAACCATTATAAGGCTGGGACAGTTTAGAGTAACACTATCAGTAGGATAATATTCAGTACATGAGTGAGCATGCCCATAGCGTAGAAGGCGGGTCCTAGGTACATATACATGTACATGTGCACGTAAGCAAGTGGAACCATCACTGTAGATATTGGTCAGGTATACATTGCTCTAGTGGTATAGCAGGAAGCTATACAGCCATTTGGCCTGCACTGAGTAGTTATTCTACAGGACTGTATAGTATTTTGGGAACTGCAGTAGCTTTAACAACTCTGAATGCAAGAAAAGTGCATTATGCAATGTTTTTTGTTTGCTTGTTCTACATAAGTTTTCCATCTTTATTCCTGTTGTTACTGTGATTCAATACACCCCTAGATAGTACTAGATGCTGTACTCACAATCTCCCTGATATGGTGGGAGCTAACAGCTGGGACTATATAACAGCATAGTTGAGTTGTGTGAGCTAATAGCAAAGAGAGAACAGCATATTAAAGTCAACCATTATTTCAGACACATGTATGTTGATAGGTCTAAAAGCCTAAGTACATGTAAGTGTGTGTATCTATCAAATAGTGCAGAGGGTAGAGGGCAGGACAGAGGGTGGTGAGCATACTTGCCAAGTGTCCCGGGTTTCTCGGGACACCCCCGGGATTTGAACACTGTCCCTACACTGTCCCAATGTCCTGATTTATACCCTGGGAATTAGAAAATTGCTGCTCCAAAAAATTTTTTATCAGTTCCTTTGGATTTTCCAAAACATTGACTGAAAAATGGTTGAGTGTCGCAAATCCTGGGGAATTTTTGCTAAATATATGCTACACAACGTTTATTTTTGAAGTAGTTCGATGTCTAGTGACCGTCGTGTCTATGCCAATTGCCACTAGTGATAGCCCAAACTCCGACTAATTTCTGAGCTATATTGGCAGTGTACCAAAGCCTCCCCAACAGTGAATAGCTATTTTATATAAACGCTCTAATGTCAATGACGACCACCGCGCAAATAAAAATTCACTCATTGATATTATAATTATTATTATTTGCTTGTACGAATAATGTTTCCATTATTTGTCTATTGGATGGTTATTTAGCTGTTAAGCCAGACAATTCTCACAGTACAGACAAGCAAAAGACTCGGCAATTTTCAAGTTTAAAATCGATGGGTCAAATTCATTTATTTTATTTCTAAAAGTAAATTAGGTTTTTAATATCAATATTATCATTATGCCTTCTGCACCCTCTAGTATTACTGACGGTGGTACCAATGACATAGCCAGGCACACCATGACCCAAAAGCTAATCAAAGCTGTTATCTGAAAGCTGTCACATCATCTAAAAGCTTAGAAGATTTGTTTGTTCTCAATGATTCTGAAGTTCAAAAGACAGGCTTACATTATGACTATAATTTTTAATATAATAATTATAAACTTAACTTATGAAAATACTGAATTATTATTATTATAATTCAGTGTTTTCATAAATAGAGCTATTTATATGTTTATAATTTAATAAAATGAAACAAAAATTTGGTTTCTAATAAATTTTTATGTTGTAGCAAGTTTTATAGGTCTTCTTTAGATCATCCAACCTAAAGCACTCTTTGCAATTTCATTCCTATTCTAATTCTTCCCACCATTTTAAAACCATTCCAATATGCACGTAATATGAACATATTTTTGACCACTAGAGCAGCATACAAATATGAGTGAAATTGTCCTAACTACTGTCATTTTAGCGGCTCACAAAAAAATATTTTGAATGCGGGAGGGCGCTCCTCTGCCCCTCCCGCACCCTTTCTGGCAGCCCACTACGCGGGCTGGCATGGCCTGCGGCCATGTCGTCCGTCCTCCCACTGGTCCGCGCATGTGTCCAGATTTTTTACCCAGGCTACTTGGCAAGTATGGTGGTGAGGGGTAGGGTGGGGATGGGAGTGGGGACAATGAGACCACTAAGCCATAAGTGTGCTTTGGGCAGGAAATTCTGGGTCAACTGTCATCCTACATATGGGTCTGTTACATGTAAATAAAACATGTGCAATGAACATACATGTACATCTAAACATCTACACTGATCAGAAAATACATGTGCACTACCTGAATACATACATGTACACGTATTACGATAACTACTAACTGGTATAATAAACTATGAACTGATGTTCAAGGTCATCAATGTTTATATGATATAACAAGCAGGGAAGAGTTTTGAGCATGTGCTCCAAAGATAATGATACTTGTGGCATAGGTTGGCCTGATGTACAATCTTAACTATTGAGGTGAGTTTACTAGTGAATTGTAATAGACAGCCTACAGTTGTAGTTGTGCTCTCATGCTAGAATGTTGTCTTGTAGATAACAACTCCAAATTATTGTCAGCATTTTACACGTACACGAAATAAATGTTATTTTATGCGATTTATCTACATAATATGAACTATTGATTGCAAGTTGTCCTCTCCCTTGGGAGCGGACAACTTCAAATTATAATAAATAGTTTGGTTACATCCTTTGGTAGATGAACTGTAGGCCTACAGCACATGCACACATGTATGTACGCCTGCACGGGGAGCCACCTGTAAGAAGCATAACATGGAATGATGCACGTTTAGTTATTACACAACTGGTACAGTACGCGCTGGTACAGTATGCACTGGTATAATACAGTACATGAGATCACATAAGCTGTTTTTGAGCGGACAGGATAAAAATGCTAAGTAGTGAAAATCATATTGTAGCATAATTAAAGTTATATAACATTAGTATAATTTTTTAGTTTGATCAACAATATTCTTATAATACGCATGTTGATGCAGCAAGTCAATTTATTTCTATTTATCTTATTTTTAACTAGTAGAGTAGTCAGTCAATTGCCTTTTTCTCGGATTACAGTAGATAATACTATACTAGTTCCTGTTGGTACTACGATATTGTAGGTGTAATGTGTGGGTTAGATTAAGTAATAAATATTACACCTACTACCTTTGTGTTAGCAGTGCTAAAACAACACACCTATGTATTTACAACCAAATAAGTATTATATACAATGTATACACATGTAGGTAGATATATTGTTCTAAATAATACAATATTGTATGTTATAGTGACAAGGGTGATTAATCATTTCTATGAATGAATATCTAATTTCACATACACATACATAATAGACCTCCGAATGCATTCACACTACTGGCCATGTGAAGCATAACAAACCAACATCATTGCATACATTCTCACTGTCAGCTTATATAAGCAGCCTCTACCCTCACTGAAGATCATTTGCACTGGAGGTTATAAAATAGCTGTACAGGCTGAGCCACCCAAGCAGAGAGCAGAGTTTAGTCGATTTCCAAAGAACATCAATCCATCAGATCAGCCAACACAGTGTAATTATCCGTTTATTCAACAACTGATCTACTTTGTATAATTATATCAGTGAGTAAGGATGGAAGTCTCAAGGAGCTCTTGGCTGATCTACTTCAGTCTACTAGTCATATCTACGTCTTTAGTGCAGAGTAAGTACCATCTAGCTGTTACCTACGTGTATATATGTATTTCTAGTTGCACTTTACATGTATGTTGGTGTTATGTTTAACAGTTATTTAAAGGTGGACTGTACTGAAATTTTGAGGTTATAAACTGAGTACACCATTAGAAAGCCTAGTAGCAGCTGAACCAGTTAGCACAATACCAGCTGGGCTCTATGATGTCATCATGGTACCCAGCTCTGCTAAAACTAGTGAAATACATCATTGCAGGGAGTGAATGCCAGACCAGGCATTGTGTTATTATAAACAGAAAATTTTAATTGAGATTTTATCCTTGTTGCACTAGGCATATCACAAAACGAAAAAATTGGTATGTAGAACAAATGCTAGTTAATATTCCTAGACAATAAAAAGTACAATTTGTTGCAAAAAATTATCAAATGACTTTTGAGTTTGCAATTTGATTGGTCAATAGGCTACTTGTTTATCTCATGGATAATATGCCTACTTAGTAGACTGGTGTGTTGAACATGTAGAACATAGTACTAATAATATTGCTAGCATCTGTTTTATTGAAAGAACACTGTATTTCTTATAAAACAGTTGTGAGAACGCAATATTGCTTCTATTTAGTGTGTCAGAGTTGAGATAATCAAAGAAGAAATTTTGAGAATTGACATAAAACTAGGTGGAGATAACTCTTAATGCTGACATCACTATGGTTATTTTAGAAATTTTGGGGTTACTTTTTTGCAGTTTAGCATCTATTAGCTACTACTAAAACAGTTTAGACATGTTTGTACAGGCATCAAGTAATACTAAAATAGTTAATTTGGTGACAAACATTCTGAAATTTTCAGTACAGTCCACCTTTAAGCCCGTTTTCAGGGCCATGCTGTGGCTTATTATAATTTCTAGAACTTCCTACAAAGTTGTGTTGCCTCAGAAAAGGAAGTGACAATGCACCACAATCAAACATGTTGCAAAAATATTAAACCCAACAATTTCTAAAAACAAGTCTCTGGTAGTAATTCACCACTTGTTATCAATCACTGCACATTACCTGGCAATACCAGTAGTCATTCTTCATTAGACAAATAGGCAAGTAACCCATGAATGAACTATTCAATAAAATCAAAATTGACTGGAGAATTTGCAATTTTACATGCATGTTTCAGTGCTAGCAATCAACTCAGTAGCTATAGGCCCATCAGCATGGACAGCAAGCCAGTATTGTAGCTACATGTATTAGGTCTGCTAGCAGATTTGACTATAGATAAGATTGTGAGAGTTGTAATTCACCTCAATTCATCCATAGAACATTGATCTATCCCTCTATACAGTAACCTTACACCTACAATGTAATTCACGTAGGCACACCGGATTTATAAAACTTTACACCTACAAATACCTGCAGTAAGTACATTATATTGCTAACAAAAAATAGCAAATTCTCAAAGTATATTTTAAACTGTCGGATCTTTAACGACGTCATCCGGTGTGTGATTCACCTGCATGCACCTGTCAGAAGACTGGAGTATTTACACTTGGTGTATATGCATGTGTCATATCCTAGCTGATGTACTTAGTAGATATGCTGATACACATCTTTATGAGACAATAAAACTTCGTAAATGTGTGACCAGTTCTTAGAAATCTGCTCACTAAGCCGTTACGTCACGGAGTGACGTGAGTACGCAGTTCCAACACAATAATACTATTTGTAGAGTTGAATTAAGTCATGAATATCAACAATCACTTGCCGCTCCCAGTCAAGATAAAAAAGTATTATATTTTTGACACTAGGAGCATCAAAACAAAATCAGGCTACACAAATAAGCACATTCCACCACTAATATTATGTTATTACACAATGCCTGAGTACTAAGTGAGAGATGTTATTATTTTGACTCTTCAGTCATGTTTGATTGAGGAGTTTTTTTAATACTTTATCCCCAAAAGTAGGAAACACTATAGCTGGTGCATAGAGCATTAATACATGTATTAGTGTATTAGAGCATTAATACATGTATTAGTGTATTAGAGCATTAATACATGTATTAGTGTATTAGAGCATTAATACATGTATTAGTGTATTAGAGCATTAATACATGTATTGGTGTATTAGAGCATTAATACATGTATTAGTGTATTAGAGCATTAATACATGTATTAGTGTATTAGAGCATTAATACATGTATCAGTGTATTAGAGCAGTAATACATGTATTAGTGTATTAGAGCATTAATACATGTATTAGTGTATTAGAGCATTAATACATGTATCAGTGTATTAGAGCATTAATACATGTATTAGTGTATTAGAGCATTAATACATGTATTAGTGTATTAGAGCAATAATACATGTATTAGTGTATTAGAGCATTAATACATGTATTAGTGTATTAGAGCATTAATACATGTATTAGTGTATTAGAGCATTAATACAATGTATTAGTGTATTAGAGCATTAATACATGTATTAGTGTATTAGAGCATTAATACATGTATTAGTGTATTAGAGCATTAATACATGTATTAGTGTATTAGAGCATTAATACATGTATTAGTGTATTAGAGCATTAATACATGTATTAGTGTATTAGAGCATTAATACATGTATTAGTGTATTAGAGCATTAATACATGTATTAGTGTATTAGAGCATTAATACATGTATCAGTGTATTAGAGCAGTAATACATGTATTAGTGTATTAGAGCATTAATACATGTATTAGTGTATTAGAGCATTAATACATGTATCAGTGTATTAGAGCATTAATACATGTATTAGTGTATTAGAGCATTAATACATGTATTAGTGTATGTCTTCTTAGTTTTGCCAAACACTGGTTTCTCAAGAAAACAAAACTTAAAATCTTTATTGCACTATAACCAACCATGTACATGTACACACATTGTAGCACCTGTTGGTACATGTACACACATTGTAGCACCTGTTTGTACATGTCATCACATGTATATGAGACTATCTGCCTAGAATATAATCCACATGCATTATTAGCCAACACAGATATCTTGTACTATACACTGTATAATATTTATTTTAGACTGTGAGGGTGGTAGAAGCCGACTCCGAATGGGAAACTATCCAAAGCGTGAAGAAAGTAGGCTAAATTATTTATTAATTATTTTATAGTTACGTAAATGTTTCGTGGCCAGTGTGCTCAACCAATCACAGCTTGCTCAACTATGACACATTGTTGTGTTCTTATTAATTAGTGATGTAATTTCAGAAATTTCTTTAGCTTAACAAAATCATCTTTTTCGTTTAACAATAACATTACTTTATTGTTTAAATTGTTGACAAACTTTCTGGGAGACACTTTACTGCTTAATTAATAAGCATGCTTGAGACTTTCCCACATCTAATACTGTTTGAAAATACACATACTGCTCAGTTATCAATCGACCTTGTACAGGTGGTCACTGAGTTGTCATGCAATCTCTTGGGATTTCCCCAGCAGGACATAAACACGCAATACTACACTATATCAAACAGTCTGTTAGCAACAACTGGGTTTTCTGTAATACAGTGTAACTATTATAGCATATGGCAGGATTTTATTCGAAATTTGTCATTATATACACATGTAAAAGTTGCACAGTATTCACACATACATGTGCATAGGCATACATATAATTATGTAGTCATAATGCCTAGTTTCTCTGGGAGTGAAGCAACAGCAAAGAATACACAGAGCTTTCAGACAAGTTCATCAATTATAAATACCATACTTTTTGTGCATTTAGTAAAATGTTTGGTCTATATATACATGTACAGTCATGTACAATGCAGAATATACAATTTATACTGTTAGTGTCACAGAATACACTCAGAGGTGTGAAGTTGGTGCTAGTGAAACGCTCAGATTGCACCTAAGAGACAGCAATACCAACTTTTTTGGCTGACACCTAAAATTTGTTGGCAAAAAACAAAGCTTTCTCCTACAAGCACCTGCTAATATAGCATAAACACCTGCAAATGTAGCACTTTCTCACTCATTTTGACAGCTTATGCAGAGGTGTAGTGATTAGTTACCACTGTCTCCTATGGTCACCTTGGGAGCATGCTGTAGGGCCCAGCGGTCATGTCTTTTGTTGACACTGTTACTTAGCAACCAAGTATTGGTTGTTAAAACTTTGTCGTGTACTCGGTTGGAATGCATGAAATTATGAGCTGTTTGACACCTAGAAATCACCTGTAGCTATCAGCTCTCTAAATATAATATTTTAGGCAAAAGTTTGAAAGTTGAAAAATTTTTTAGGTATAAAATGGCATGCCCTCAATAAGAGTACAGATGGGCTATAACTGTGTATGGACACTCCCAACTATGTATACATATACTCCTATATACAGGTCTTGCCAAGGCTTGTCCATTTAGCATATGAAGCGATAATGCAATTGCACAGAGGTATTTTATTCAAAATATACATCATGTAAAGTAGCAATAAAGATAAACCTGTAAAGTAGCATGTTATTTCAGCTGAGCTAACTGCCTATGACGGAGAGTCCATTAAATTGAAGAAGATTGGTGAAATTTTGAAAGATTTATCAGTTATACTGGACAAGATGGCGGATAATCAACAGACAGATGGAGACACGTCAGACATAGAGACAACACCGGCGTCAACAGATAAACCAAACATCGAAGGTAACTGTATTATAACACATGTATAATTTAGTTGGGACCTTAATGACTTCTAGGTGCACCGGTACTCTGGATAGCCCTAGTCCCTCTTTTTGCTGAGGTTTTTGGTAAGGAGGTTGTTAGCCGAAAAATATAGAGAAGACAACTTCTCCTGCCTCAGTTTTAGTTAGGAACAAAAATTAATTAAAAGCTCTCCACTCCACCTAACTTCTATTTATGCAGTACATGTATACTTACAATGCAGTACATGTGCTATCAGATATCAAGCTGTTATGAAGTAACATAAAACCACACTGTTATTCTATTTTCCATATTTACTTTCTTAACAATATTACTTGGTCAGTGACAGTAGTTGCTAGATAGTATAATTACTAGTTGTAGCTATGGTTAGACCTTTTCTACAAAACACTTGCAACAATAATAATATTGATGTTACTTGACTTTTAGCCTGAATATAAAATTATTAATTTTAGACATGGAAACTTTGAAAAAACTGCTAGCATCACGTCTGGCAGAAAGAGAATCTGAACAGAAACCAGATCAAAGAGAGTTGATAGCAGACCCTCATCCAAGATCAACAGAGGAAGAAGACGAAGACGTCAAGTTCAAAAGAGTCTTGACAAAGTGGATGCAACGTGACCTTGATAAAGATGAGCCAATCAGCATGTAGTATGAGGCAGCATGTGGGAAGTAGTGGTGCAAACATTATACTACAATGATATACCATATTAATACAACATAATAATTACTATTACAGC
This sequence comes from Bugulina stolonifera, assembly GCA_935421135.1. Taxonomy (NCBI): domain Eukaryota; kingdom Metazoa; phylum Bryozoa; class Gymnolaemata; order Cheilostomatida; family Bugulidae; genus Bugulina; species Bugulina stolonifera. The sequence continues at coordinate 15,230,795 of OW285196.1, forward strand.
TGACAATAATACTCAGACAAACAGTATATTGTAGGTTGTCTTCTCCTTTATTAGTAATATTATAGAGCATATCCAAGTATAGTGAATACAGTTGAACTTTTATAACCATGTCATATGTATAGCTCCAATCTGATACTACTAATAACTATTAATACTAACAACAACATTATATAATTATAACAAATACTTTTTTATAGTGTGAGATTAATGTGAATATTAATCTCACTCTTACTGGAGTTGAATGTACAAGTCATGTACTCTGTTTATAACTTTAGCTCTTTGCTAACTTATTGAAATTAAAAGTCTAATCTTACTTTACTGAGTTCAACCTCATATAAGATGATGCAAACTTGGCTCTGCTTTGAAAAATAAACCTCATTCCATGAGAAAGATACATGTACATGTAATACTCCACTATATGTAGCCTTAAGTTTGTGTTTGCATTTGGGGCGTAGGGTTGGTTGGTGACATAATTTTACGCTGGAGCAGACAACTTATTGATCTGAAACTTTACTGAGTGTCCTGGCTATGTCAAAGTCAAGCCTATTCCAGCTACATTAGGTACAGTATGTACTACTAAGTGTGGCCAGTGGTATCAACAAGGGAGATAACTCTAGTGTGTGTTTCTGGTTTCAAATTAAAGACAGCAGAATACAGTAGCAATATCCTGGAATATCTATTATGCTACAAATATACATGTAGACTCGCTAAATCGGTGAATAATATTAAGGGAAATAATTCTATTAATAAACTGTTAGGGATTTACGAGAAGTCATAATAATTCCATACTGTATTTTCTTATTTAAATTAATAACATTGTGATTTACAAACAGACTGAGAAAATCAGATCAGCTGATGAAGGCAATCGTCTCCTTCCCATGCTCTGGCTCTCCCTTGGTACACTTCATCTCCCGCCGGATATTTATTTCGTACGAGTTAAAACAATGCATAAAAAGCTGTAATTCATTTATATTGATTTTTCTTATATCGGTGCATGTTTAATAGAAATCTGTAGGTACAATAGTAATGATATTACACGGCTGATGACCTGTAAACACATAATGTGTGAGTGACTATACACCTACTACAGTACGGTGAGCACTGTCTGTTATACATGTATAATAGTGTTAATACTACAATGTACATGTACATGTATAATAGTGTTAATACTACAATGTACATGTACATGTATAATAGTGTTAATACTACAATGTACATGTACATGTATAATAGTGTTAATACTACAATGTACATGTACATGTATAATAGTGTTAATACTACAATGTACATGTACATGTATAATAGTGTTAATACTACAATGTACATGTACATGTATAATAGTGTTAATACTACAATGTACATGTACATGTATAATAGTGTTAATACTACAATGTACATGTACATGTATAATAGTGTTAATACTACAATGTACATGTACATGTATAATAGTGTTAATACTACAATGTACATGTACATGTATAATAGTGTTAATACTACAATGTACATGTACATGTATAATAGTGTTAATACTACAATGTACATGTACATGTATAATAGTGTTAATACTACAATGTACATGTACATGTATAATAGTGTTAATACTACAATGTACATGTACATGTATAATAGTGTTAATACTACAATGTACATGTACATGTATAATAGTGTTAATACTACAATGTACATGTACATGTATAATAGTGTTAATACTACAATGTACATGTACATGTATATTAGTGTTAATACTACAATGTACATGTATTTGTATTTGTACATAGGTGACGGATTTGTCTTCCTACAGTCTATTTGTATTGTGCTTGCTACGTACATACATGTACCTCTTAGTACACCAGCTACACCTAAACTGTTTTACACCTCCACATACATGTAGTTGACATAATATTGACCGTAACAATACAAACATTAGAATAATGTAATATAATTTTGGAGTTGCCCTCCCATTAATTCAAGCTAAAAAATTATTACTTTGTTCAGGTGTCTCTGCGTCATCTATTACTGTATAACATTATAACTTCCATGGATGTTAGGATGAATTACTACAACATTGTAATAATTATGTCGATCTGCACTGTATCTACATGTATGTCTACATGTATGTCTACATGTATGTCTACATGTATGTCTACATGTATGTCTACATGTATGTCTACATGTATGTCTACATGTATGTCTACATGTATGTCTACATGTATGTCTACATGTTTGTCTACATGTATGTCTACATGTATGTCTACATGTATGTCTACAGGTATGTCTACATGTGTATCTACTCTACATTGAAATGTATATCACTATACCTACACTACATACATGTACATGTATATATTGTTATAAACTTCAAAGAAGTAATAAATTATTGCAGTGATGCAGTGATGTTATCTGAACTAACAACACTGACACCAGTTGCTTCACTTGTACTGAAAGTGATGTAGATAAAATAATAACAACTATGTAGTAATAATAAATACATAATAATACTGTACATGATAATACGCAATACATAATACATACTTGTAACACAAGTCATGGTACATAATACGATGATTTATTTTTCTGCAAGGAATTTACATAATACATAATATATTATTATCTACATTGTAGTACAATGTCCCTAGCTACTCACGTCTCTCTCTTATATTTTGCTCCTTACTAAAGTGAGAATGCTGTAGCCTCGCAGCTGCATAGTTTATTAGTCCAGCTTTATCTTCTTACCAATTTTGTTAGTAGAAGAAATCCTCATATTAGGATCTTTCTGTTATAAACTTGTACCTGCACCTCCCAAGGAAATGGGTTGACGTGGTAAAACACTCCAAAACTCCTACAAGTACAGTCAAGTATCACGGTCTTTGCTCCACTGATGCCAACCTTAACCCAGTTCAAGCCCAAGTTCTGCTGAACTAATTTTATAACAAAAAACTAAGGCTAAATATTGTTGACTGTTAAACATAAAGTTATCTTACCTTGTGACAGGTAAAGGCAATTCCAACCAACATGTAAACTTTTGCATACATAAATACATAGTAGTACTCACCAGAGCTGACAACTCCTATTAATATAGATTGTGGAGACGGTGATGTGATATATACAGGCCTATAGGGTGATGAGTAAAGTGCTATGCAATACTGTCCAGCAATATGGGTTGCAATACTGTCCAGCAATATGGGTTGCAATAAGGTGCTGTTCCGTGAGCGGGCAGTCCGTGAGATTGTGTCCCGGAAGTTTCGAATCCTGTATCAGACCTGTATCAATCCACTTCTTAGCCCCCCCCCCCCTAATAATAGGTATCAGCGAACCCACCACATAATGTTTTCGTTTCTGTGGGAATGAGTAAACAAACTCAGGAATAAAATGTATAGGCATAGAGTTTGGTTTTCCCACCTCTATCGTGTGTAGGTAACGCGGCACACAACCAGCATTTTACTTTCTGCAGATAGTCATAGTGTAAAATAGAATATATTTATTTATAATCAGAATTTTTTATTTATTGTTTTATTAATGTAAGCAAGTAATGAACATGTTCAACAATTTTTTAGCATTGAAATTGTTGTTATTTTTCTTTTCACTCCCTACTGTTATGCTATTATGCTGTAATTATATGTTTTATTCTAATACATCTAATGTGCACAATTAATGCATTTTCACCATGATTAATTTTTGCTACACCCAACTCACATGCAAATGTACAACTAACTAGTAGAATTTATATGCTAATTATCTTCTGTTCAAATAAAGGAAAAAGCTTTGATTTAAACTTGGGTCTATTAAATGTATATTTAAAATATATTATAGTACAGTAGTTTTTTATTCAAATCCAAGGGGTACATGTATATATTTATATACCCCTTTGAGTCAAATCACGCTGAGTTTTGGGAATTTCCACTACAAATCACACAGGTTGGATCGCTGTTTTCGTCTAAAGTTGAAAACTCAGGCCAGTGTCAGACTTGGTTGGTGCGAATGGGTTAATCGGTCACTGTAGCTCACAATATAGAGCAGACAACTTCATACTACTTAAAGTAGTTTTCGGCGGCTCCCAGCAGTTCATCGGAAGAGTATTATAATATCCGACGGAAAAGAATTCTTCTATTAAAACGCCGGCCGTTTCACGCGGACGGCCAAAAAACGCAACAGTGCACTGATATAGAAATAAACAGATTGCAAGAATATAATATTATGCTATATGAACTAGGATAATGTTTCCTATTTCTGACATACACTTGACAAGGACACACTGCACTGCAACATATTTGGCAATATTTCCCAGTAGGCCTATAGTAGCTGCAATCACTGTCATTAGTGTTTATTTTCACGTACATAGGGAGTTGATAAGAGAGATAACTGTGGCAACCATTTGATTCATACAACAGACCACCTATTCAACAGGATTTTAGTTCCCACAAGCATTTAGTTCACCAGATCGAATTTCATAATTTCAGCACAGGGTTAATTAAATTAAGTTAACCCAGTGACCTCTACAAATAAACGAGACCACCAGCTGACCTGCTTATAAGTTCAGTGAATGTGACTCTACCATATCTCATTACTGTGCTGTAGCTGAGTGCTATTGGCAGCAACCTCTTACAATATAAACAGCAGGATGAACTGCCTCACATCTCTGGTCTTTCTTGGAATTATCTCCTCTGTATACTTGCTGAAAGATGGTAAACATTTCACTAACACTTGGGTTGTCGAATTGGAAACAGAATTGTCAAAGGAGGACGCGGATAAACTAGCAGATTCTCTTGGATTCGTCAATCATGGACGGGTAAGTCACATGTGGACGATGTGATGTATCTCATAGCTATTGCTAATGAAGTGTGTACCAGTTCATAGGGTAGTTAAACCTCTCATCCATGTAGTCACCTTTCACTGTCCATTTCTAATGCAAGTAAATACAATCCATAACAGGAGTGGTGAAACATGCTGACTTACGATAGAGAGATAGAGAGGTGCAGGTCCAGTTTGAATATCATACACGGTTTTTTCTTTCAGAAATGAAGCCCATTTTATTTTGTATACATACATGTTATTGTAAGCTTCAAGTTTCGCCGCAAATCAATTATTATAGTTATTATCTATGTTTCGATTATCTATTTGCCTGTGCCACCACATCCCACAGGCATTTAGCAAAAATTTAAAAGTACATGTAAATGTATATTCTTTATGTAAGTCACCCACCGATATGCAACATCAACCTTGCTATATAACCATATACTACATAATACAACATAAAAAGCTACTGAGACATTATATAATCTTAAATACTGTATTTTAAAATGTAGTTTCAAAGTAGTATTCCCAAAGATATAAATATTTCCAATAATTCCTACGCTCTTGTGTCAGCACTGTGAATACTGCTGTATCTATTTGTAAGCACTGTGAATACTGCTGTATTTATTTGTAAGCACTGTGAATACTACTATATATGTTTATTAGGTGTTACCAGGACTAAATCACCACGTGTTCTACCATCCCACAGTATCTAAGAGGTCCATTACTCATCAACATGAGCATACATCTAGACTCAGTAGTCATGTGCATGTAAGTATAACTCCAGATGTGCTGTGCTGACTTGTTCTGTGTTCATCAGCTCTGTTATGGCAGCGTACTCAAGTATGATGATATAGTTACATGACACAGAGTAGCTAGTATTTCTATACAATATACATTTTCATGACAAATATTGCACTAAAACCTTCTAATTATCTTACACTTTGCCAAAACGTTGACAGCCAACATGTGTATGTTACTCACTAGTCCCTACACACTACTATGTGTTATTACTGTGTTGAATATCAGACAGTTTATTCATTCTCCTCAGCTGTACCCAGACATAAACACCCTACAATGCAAGAAATATTCTATGAAACTGAAATTCAGCCTTAGCTAATCATATAATATTATAATATACACATATATATATATATATATAGTGTATATATTACATCATAATTATGTTGTCAGAAGATAAGAGAGAGGATAACTCCCTTCCTGTAATTGACACAAAAAACTTCTAGATGATCTTTTGTTTACCATTATCAGTACAAGTTCCTCTTACATGAGGGTCAGCTAATAGTTGTGCTGTTATTACATAATATAATTATACCACACATAAATGTATATGTTTCCATAAGTATAATATTATATAATTATTAGTTCATAAGCATGTTATACTATTATACAATCAGCAATCACATGTTTTGAGTACAATGAGTATAAAATTTGACCAGTTAGATTTAAAAACTGCCGCCATCTGACATCATCCATGTGACACCATCCAGCCTATTTACTCATTGAAATTAGGAATTTTCAGCATGTAAATAGTTTGTCTGGTAACTTTCTTGTAATACAACATCCGTCTCTAACATAATACAATATTACTGTAGATAAGATCAGCAGAACAGGAAGTGGGGAGAAAGAGGGTGAAGAGAGACTTGATAGACGAACTACCAATGACATTCAACGATCCGATGTGGACTCAGATGTGGTACCTGGTAGGTATACCGAGTAATGTAGAGCACAGTCTATGCACTGAACACTATACCAAGAAATACGATATGATACAGGCAGTAGAGGATCCCAGAGACGCTGTACTTGGTCGAGTACATGTATTAGTAAAATTAGTTCAATATACCAGTCCTTCATATCTCATACACAGTGTTATAATGTACTTCATATGCATGTCACAGACTTTTTATGTGAATATTTGTCTGGGTACATCAGAGCTGAGATAATATTATATTTACTGTAAATCATAATATATACTATACAAACCGGTTATCTGCTTATATACGTGTGTCTGTACAATGCAAACTGTAGAACAGACATGAGACAAACCATACCCAATATGATCTGAATGTGGAAACAGCATGGAGACAAGGGTTCACAGGGAAGAACGTGGTGGTAACCATAATGGATGACGGATTGGAACACACTCACCCAGATCTGAAGAATAATTATGTAAGTTAACAGTTCACCTGCTTCTATTGCCGTATGGTATATGAGTCTGTATTATCGGTAGGTATTACATAGCCTCTAGTCCAGTGATAAGACAAGGCCGTGACTATCACATAGCCTCTGTTTCAGTGAAATAACAAGAGCCTGGTCATGTCAGGCTAATGTAATATTGTAGGAAAAGGTCCCATTCAAAGTAGAAAAGACTAAACAGTGTACAAATGCAACTATAAAGTACAGGGTAGTGCTGCACAGTGTTGTCTCCCCACTCTTAATCGGCTCGAACCATTTCAGGAGCTAGTTCGCCTATTGTTGTCATTTGAAACCGAAACAGCAGCACAAGGTGCAATAATACAGTGATGTGATGATACAATCTAAATCCTGTTTGATTTTATAATCATAATTGAGACGTAAGGAAGTTATGATGAGGAAACTGTGCCAAAGGTTAAAGGGAAATATCATCAGATGTGAATACATGTATGTTTCCCCCATAGTGACAGTTTGACAACATTAGCTGAGTGGCCAGCAATAGGTCACTGACTTCACTGACCTTACTTAGTTTCTCTATGCACATTAAAACAGTTTTGCCTCAAACACATGTAAGTAGGGGACTTTCAGTTTGTCTGACTGAATAATAAACATTTCCTCATAACCTTTGACACAAATTCATAATCATAATTTCCTTACGTCTGAATCATGATTATGAAATCTAACAGGATTTACATGTGTATTAATATCTTATCACTGTATTTCAGACCTACTTGTACTCGTAACTCTCTTGCCACCTTCCATCACTATATTAAACATATCAACTGTTTAGATTCACATGTGTAGGACCTGCTATCTGTCTTACATGTACGTAACATTTTGTTTAGGACCCAGCAGCTAGTACAGATATAAACAGTAGAGATGATGACCCCATTCCTAGGTATGACTATACCAATGAAAACAGACATGGCACAAGATGTGCTGGTACTGTAGCAGCGCAAGCGGATAATGACAACTGTGCCGTAGGTGTGGCATATGACTCTGCTATTGGAGGTAAGGCTATATCCACCATGGTTTCCCTAAGACCCTAAGGCTATCCACATATCATCACATCCATCAGTAAATCTGCTCTGACATAGCCACACTTCACGTCAGACTGTTTTGCTTCTTCACTCTATTTGCTAGTACGCATTCTGTATACATTTAGGTATTAGAATGCTGGATGGTTCCGTCACAGACACTGTTGAAGCCATGTCCCTAAGTTTCAATCGTAGTCATATAGATATTTACTGTGCCAGTTGGGGTCCAGATGACAGTGGACGAGTTGTTGAAGGACCAGGACTGTTGACCAGCAAAGCCTTTCGAGATGGTGTCAGACTGGTAAATGATTATTATAGCTTGCCTATAAATATTTGCAAATATTATAGTTTGCATAACAGATAGAATCTAACATGTCATCTCCCACTGCGCTCAGAAGAGCTGACTACTAGGTCTAGCATTGTGCCAACACTTGAGAATCTCTGATAGCTGAGTGAAGGAACTAACGCTATCACAACAACTAATGCACTTGTATCTACATGTAGTATAGGCAGTGCATATCTGCTCATACATGCACTAGTATCTACCTGATTTAGGGCCGAGATGGTAAAGGAAATATCTTTGTCTGGGCATCTGGAAATGGTGGAAGACAAATGGACTCATGTGCCTGTGATGGATACTCTAACAGCAAATACACTCTTTCTGTTAGCGCTGTTTCTGAGCATAATCTACCTCCCTGGTACCAGGAGCAGTGCTCATCTATCCTAGCCTCTACCTACAGCAGTGGATCAGCACAGGAGAAAAAGGTAAAGTCTTTCCTTCAATTAAAAATGGCTCCTAATAGCCGAAGTTTATCTTCACACTAACTAACTATGAACCAAATCTATTCTGATACATGTGCGCTCCCTGACCATGGATTATCCATGCATATTTTTTGCATCATACTTCTATATTGCTCTAAGTCATTGACTAAAATTGAAGCTTTCTTGCATCTCGGGTATAGGGCACATATTAGACATCTTATTACCCATAATCCTGTATAGGTAGACATCTCATTACCCATAATCCTGTTTAGGTAGACATCTCATTACCCATAATCCTGTTTAGGTAGACATCTCATTACCCATCATCCTGTTTAGGTAGACATCTCATGACCCATAATCCTGTTTAGGTAGACATCTCACTACTCATAATCCTGTTTAGGTAGACATCTCATTACCCATAATCCTGTTTAGGTAGACATCTCACTACCCATAATCCTGTTTAGGTAGACATCTCACTACCCATAATCCTGTTTAGGTAGAAATCTCACTACCCATAATCCTGTTTAGGTTGTAACCACAGATCTACGCCACGGCTGCACAACAAGTCACACTGGAACATCAGCATCTGCTCCAATAGCTGCAGGGCTCGTGGCTGTGATGCTGCAGGCGAAGTAAGTAGAATATTTCATTGTCATTCCAAAAATATAATATTTATGAGGAAAATGGGTGGGCTGATGAGCTAGGAATTGTTTCCTCTGACCAGGTTGGTCGTCTGTTTGGTTTAGGCCAAGCAGCCAAATCTGAAATTTTATTATGCCTGTTCCAAGAGTCACGAAGGCACTAACTGTTAGAGGAGCATATGTATGTTTTATTGTCGATTTAATATTCCAGCTGTTCATACTACCTGAATCAAAGTTTATGTTCATGGCTATACGATTGTTTAAAATATAACCAAAGCACGTATATGTTATGATTACCAGTCCTGACCTGTCTTGGAGGGATGTACAGTATGTGACAATTCTAGCAGCTAATCCTCAGCCCCTCCTCACAGACGGGGAGTTCAGAGTTAACGGAGTCGGCAGAAAGTGTAAGTTTACACCAGTAATAAAGAAATTGTTTACTTCAACACTCAATTCTGGTTTGAGATTCATATTATTGCATGCATGAGACAACTCCTAAACCCTCTCCGTCTGAGTATGCTGTATCTGTCTGCTAGCTTCTGGAATACTTGTTTCTGTTCCAACTTGTAGATAGCCACAAGTTTGGATATGGGCTAATGGATTTGGGAGAGATGGTTAGGATTGCACAGGCCTGGAATGGTACAAGCCCTCAATTGTCAAATCAACTGCCTAAAACTCAACGTGACATGTATGTATAAAGCAAAAAATCTATCACTGTGTTACTTTGATTTACTGCATGCGCGTACATGTATGCATATCTATCATTCATTTAATATGATGCTTGTATGTGTGTTTGATCTACTGCTTGTATATATATGTATCATGTATTTATAATATGCTAATGTACATTTGTCTAAAACTGCTATCCAAGTCAATGTCACAGTAACTATTGGAAGCATAATCTACTGTTCCATATGCTATTGATATGTAAAAGGTAAAAGGTCATCACTAGTTCTTGGAAAACAAATATTTTATAAAAAAAGTAGATCAACATAGATAAAAATATCTATCAATTAATTTAATATAATGCTTACATATTATCTATGTGTTTATCCAGTTTATAGCATGTATATACATATTATATGTTTTGTAGAGCACTCAACACACCGTACACTGGTAGTATCGAAGTTAGTGAATGCTCCATAAATGACTCTGAATGCATTAGACATCTGGAACACGTGGAGCTGGTATTGAGTATGCACTCGACCAAGAGAGGAGCTCTGTCAGTAAGTCTTCCTAAGAATGATATTGCCTCTGTGTACTTTATCTTGCCCTCTCTAATAAATGAAATCCATTTTCATTTTTACACTAACGTTGAACACTGACCTTAAGGGCTAAAGGTGGAGTACATAATTAGCCTTACACCTTTCCTTTGTTGAAATAGGGAGTACTCTTACTAAAATATCCTCTATAGGGCTACAGCTCTATTTCCCGAAGAGCACATGACTCATGCTGTTGTCCTTCGGTAGCTACTGTTTGTATAGCCTCAGTGCACTCAGACATTGGTAAACGCATGAGCTGATAAGAGAGTTATAATACAGGTGAGACTGACCAGTCCACTAGGAACAGAGTCTACCCTTCTACCTCAGCGTGAACGTGATACCTTGTCTGCTGGATTCGATAACTGGACTTTCATGTCTGTGCATTTCTGGGGAGAGAATCCTGCTGGAACATGGAAGTTAGAGATTACAAACCCACACCATACTGGTAAGAACCTTATTGTGATACTCTTCCTGGAGATAGTAGTGCTAGCAGATAACTAGTCTTTATTCTCACAACCTGATTACGGAGTTTGTGAACCAATTGGTTGGCACTTGCAGCAATGACTGAGATTCTGGTAAGGTTATGGGTTCATGTACCCCGGAATTACTCTTGCGTAATGTAATTAGAAGCTTCCGGTAACATCATTGCTCCGGTATATATTGAAATAAAACTGCCCACATAATTTTATGTAGGTAGCAAGGTAGAACTGCACTAACTACTCATATTACAATAATAAGCACATATGAATGCATTCTCCCCGATTTACTTGTAGTTGCAATTTTGACTCATGTAATGCTTATCCATTTGAATTGTGTACAGGTGAGCTAAAAGAGTACCAACTGATAACTTATGGAGTGTCTGAAGATCCTTTCCCAGAGGAAACCAATCTTACAAGAGGTAGGTCAAAGTTCACTGAATATTTGCCAATAAGATGGTCAAAAATCTGCTTTTTCGAGAGCAATAGCTCACCTTTTGTTGGTGGTAAAAGTTATTGTGCCAAAGGGCTCCGAACTTTGCTCCTCACAACTATTGCTCAATAGCTGAGCTGTAGTCAACACTTAGTTGTAATATAATATTGCAGACACTCAAAGCATGGAAAGATGTGAATAGCTACCTGGTTTAATTTTCCAAATTTCTGTTTTCAGTAGAGCTGACAAACTCTTCAAGCACATCAGCATCAACTACAGTTCAGCCACCGTCAACAACTCCAGAGTTGTCATCTCCTACCAATCAAACAGCTATAAAAAGGCTGGCTTTCAAGGCTCAGTACACTGTCAGCTGTGATTTCCTTCACGACACTGGCATTAAAGCTATATTTGAAAATGTTTTGGGGTACAGAGCTATAGGATTCCAAAGGACCATCTGCAAGTCAGGTTAGTAACACAAGTTATTAATAGGTCTGCTTGGTAACACCCAAGTCATTAACAGGACAGGTCGGTAGTTCTTGATATGCAAGCCATGACAAGTCAGATAAGTAGCACTTCAGTGAAACGGGCATTCTGAACAATTTAAACAAAAACCACAGCCATAGATCAACAAAAGTTTTAGCAGAATTCAGAAATATTTTTCAAATATGTACAAACTTATTTTCGGCTTCAGCTTTACGATGTCACAGGATGTTGTGATGTACATGTGAAATATTTATAACATCAACCAAATTTCATCATGAATGATATACATGCACTCTGTAATAACAGCTCAAACCTACACATTGCAGTATAGGTTGAATAGGAGGCTCGCCTCAGTTTGAACTCCATTTCATGTGCACCGTTACTTCCTGTGGCAGTGAGCGGATGTTGTGTAAATATTCTACCTTGAATACTAAAGCCCGTTAAACACTGCCGGCAAGTAACAGCCTGCGAATGCTTAAGGTCAAGTATAAGAAGAATCGGTGGTTGTATGAAACATACAGTAACATTCCCTTATTAGTATGTAGCTGTTGCTACGCATATAATATACTTCCTACTTTGTATTTATTACCCAGAATGCAACATGGCGGTGAGGGACAAGTTTCAGTACGAGTGTGAGAACAACCTACTGCATGTCACTTGGTACACAGAAAAAGAGTTTCCTGGGAGTGTCACTGCTGTACCCGATGCATGGCACTGTCTACTTAAAGTTAGACTCGAGTCGGAAGCTTCTAGACTCGCCTCTGTTGTGATACTTGATCACTACCCACCGTAAGTACAACAATATACATTATGTAACTCTTTAAACTCATTCTACACATACCAGAACACACCTATACAAATACAGAGAAAAGTGAAATTAGTTAATCAATGTGAATCAATAAGTTGTATTCAATTTTCTCCACTATAACATTTTATATAGCAATAGGCTTATAATAACATAATAATATTATATTATAATATTATAATATGTGAAATGCATTTCCTTTCCACCAGCTGCAAGTAATGCACTAATCAGGGTAACTAATTGCAGGTTGGTGACTCCTCTCCAAACTTCCAGTGGAGAAACAGTTGAAGTTATACTAACCTCTGGCTAATACAGGATGAACTGCGCCTTTAATATAGCCAACATACATGTATATGGAACAGGATGGACCCTGCCTTTAATATAGCCTACATACATACATGCAACGAAGATGTGCATTGCCTGGCCTGCCTACATCAGCTGCATAATAATTATATTACCATTAATTGTACTATTGAACTGAATCCCGTGTATATATACATGTACACTGTACAATTTCACCGTGTGTGATTTACTTTATCATATAGTACACATCTAAATTACTAGTACCTACATTTATCAAATTCCATTTGTTTTACCCATATTATTAAACTTGAGTTGTAAGTCAGCAAAACAATAATTTAAATACATTATAATAAATAATTCAACCTACCGCAAAATATAAATTAATGATCAGGCGTCATGTAATGGAAAGAAATAAGATACCATCAACTTTTATACCTATAAAATAAGTGCTATGGCTGTCATATACATTACATGTATATCTATGCAATTTGACAACTGCAGCTGCATAGTTTATTAGTCCAGCTTTATCTTCTTACCAATTTTATTAGCAGAAGAAATCCTCATGTCAGGGTCTTTGTGTTATAAACTTGTACCTGCACCTCCCAAGGAAATGGGTAGACGTGGTAAAACAGTTCAAAACTCCTACAAGTACGGTAGAGTAAAGTATCACAGTTTTTACTCCACTGATGCCAACCTTAACCCAGTTCAAGTCCAAGTTCTGCTGAACTAATTGTATAACAAAAAACTCAGGCTAAATATTGTTGACTGTTGAACATGAAGTTATCTCGCCTTGTGACAGGTTAGGACAATTCCAACCAGCATGTAAACTTTTGCATATACATATACATATACATGTACATGGTAGTACTCACCAGAGCTGACAACTCCTATATTTAATATATATTGTGGAGACGGTGATGTGATATATACAGACCTATAGGGTAATGAGTAAAGTGCTATGCAATACTGTCCAGGCCTAGAGGGTAATGAGTAAAGTGCTATGCAATACTGTCCAGCAATATGGGTTGCAATAAGGTGCACTGATATAGAAATAAACAGATTGCAGGAATATAATATTATGCTATATGAACTAGGATAATGTTTCCTGTTCCTGACATACACTTGACAAGGACACACTGCACTGCAACATATTTGGCAATATTTCCCAGTAGACATATTATAGCTGCAATCACAGTCATTAGTGTGTTCAAGGCTGTTCCAGCTATTTTTGGCTTAGGGGCCGAAAAGCCCAAGTCTGAGGATCGAGCTACCCAGACTGATCCAAAAAGTAGCTTAAACTGCTCTCTATCAAATTGCAGGATCACAGGCTGCTCACACTGTCTTTTAGACTATTAACACTGGCCATAACTTTGTGGTCAATGTGTAAAAAGTTGAATTTTGAGAATATTGACATCAACAAATATCTGTTTTTGTTTATGCCCACCTTGTCCCCACGGTTGTAACAGCCATGGATGCGTTTATCTTGAGGTACATAGAGAGATAATGCTAGAGAGAACTGTGGCAACCTTTGAGCTATTCAACAGGATTTTGGTTCCCACAAGCATTTAGAGCACTGGATTGAACTCCATAATTTCAGCAGAGGGCTAACCCATTGACCTCTACAAATAAATGAGACCACCAGCTGACCTGTTTATAAGCTCAGTGAATGTGACTCTACCATATCTCATTACTGTGCTGTAGCTGAGTGTTGTTAGCTACAACCTCGTACAATATAAACAGCAGGATGAACTGCCTTACATCTCTGGTCTTTCTTGGAATTATCTCCTCTGTATACTTGCTGAAAGATGGTAAGCATTTCACTAACACTTGGGTTGTCGAACTAGAAACAGAATTGTCAAAGGAGGACGTGAATAAACTAGCGAATTCTCTTGGATTCGTCAATCATGGACGGGTAAGTCACATGTGGACGATGTGATGTATCTCATAGCTATTGCTAATGAAATGTGCACAGTTCATAGGGTAGCCAAACCTCTTATCCATGTAATCACCTTTCATTGTCCATTTCTATTGCAAGTAAATACAATACCTACGTACATGTACATAACAGGATTGGTGAAACATGCTGAGTTATGATAGAGAGATAGAGAGGTGCAGGTCGAGTTTGAATATCATATATACCGGTTTTTTCATTCAAATAGGAAGCCCATTTTACTTTGCACACATAAGCTTCAAGTTTAACTACATGTAATTGTTTAATTAATATTGTTATAGTTATTGTCTTGTGTTTCAATTATCCCTTTGCCTGCGCCACCACATTCCATAGGCTTTTAGCAATCAGTGAAATATATATCACAAATTCACAGTATACATGTAAATGTATATTCTTTATGTAAGTCACCCACCAATATGTACCGTCAACCTTGCTATATAACCATATGCTACATAGTACAACATTAAAAGCTACTGAGACATTATAATGTAGTTTCAAAGTATTTCCAAAGATATAAATAATTCCCATAATTCCTATGCTCTTATGTCAGCACTGTGAATACTACTATATCTATTTATTAGGTATTACCAGGACTGAACCATCATGTGTTCTACCATCCCAGATTATCTAAGAGGTCTGTTATTCACCAACACAAGCATACAGCTAGACTCAACAGCCATGTGCATGTAAGTATAACTCCAGATGTGCTGTGCTGACGAGTTCTGTGTTCATCACCTCTGCTATGGCAGCGTACTCAAGTATGATCATATACATGACACACAGTAGTTAGTATATTATCTGTATAATATTCATGTTCATGACAGATATTGCACTAAAACCTCCTAACTATCTTACACTCTGTCAAAATGTCAACAGCCAACATGTGTATGTTACTCACTAGCTACTACACACTACTACTATGTATTATTTATTCATTCTCCTCAGCTGTAACCAGACATAAACACCCTACAATGCAAAAAAATATTCTATCAAACTGAAATTCAGCCTTAGCTAATCATATATAATATATATATATATATATTACATCATATATTGTCAGAAGATAAGAGAGGCGGTAACTCCCTTCTTATACTAAAATTGACACAAAAGTTTCTAGATGATCTTTTGTTTACTATTATCAGTACAAGTTCCTCTTACATGAGGGTCAGGTAATAGTTGTGCTGTTATTACATAATATAATTATACTACATATTATAAATGTATATGTTTTCATAATTGTATATGTTTTCAAAATAGTGTTGTGCTGTTATTAAATGATATAATTATAATTAAAGTGTATTATATAATTACTAGTTCACCAATCAGCAATCACGTATTTTGAGTACTGAATATAAAATTCGACCAGTTAGGTTTAAAAGCTGCCGCCACGTGACATCATCCATGTGACATGATCCAGCCTATTTACTCATTGCAATTAAGAATTTTCTTGCTTAATTCAAACTCCAAGGGATGACCATAATAAATTGATTTGAATTAGGCCTGAGTTTGAATTGTACGATCACTTCATTAATTGAAGTCATTATAGCATAATGATTTTAATTACATGCAAGTGAAGTGATCTTAGATCTTAGATATTATCGTTCCCATCAGGGACCAAGGCTAATAGTTTGAACTAGCCAAGTTTTTTAATTATCCGACGCTGAATTAAGCAAGTTCCACTGTACAACATTACTGTAGATAAGATCAGCAGAACAGGAAGTGGGGAGAAAGAGGGTGAAGAGAGACTTGATAGACGAACCACCAATGACATTCAACGATCCAATGTGGACTCAGATGTGGTACTTGGTAGGTATACCGAGTAAAGTAGAGCACAGTCTATGCACTGAGCATTCTACCAAGAAGTACGATATGATATAGGCAGTAGAGGATCCCAGAGACGCTGTACTTGGTCGAGTACATGTATTAGTAAAATTAGTTCAGGACACCGGTCCTTCATTTCTCATACACAGTGTTATATTTCATATTCATGCCGAAGACCTTTTATATGTGAATATTTGTCTGGGTACATCAAAGCTGATATGATATGATATTTACTGTAAATCGTATATGTACAAACAGGTTATCTGCTTATATGTGTGTACAATGCAAACTGTAGAACAGGCATGAGACAAACCCTACCCAATATGATCTAAATGTGGAAACAGCATGGAGGCAGGGGTTCACAGGGAAGAACGTGGTGGTAACCATAATGGATGACGGATTGGAACACACTCATCCAGATCTAAAGAACAATTATGTAAGTTAACAGTTCACCTGCTTCTATTGCTGAAGTCCATATTAACAGTGGCTACTACATAGCGTCTGGTCCAGTGACATGACAAGGACGTGGCTACTACATAGCGTCTGGTCCAGTGACATGAAAAGGACATGTCTCCTACATAGCCTCTGGGCCAGTAACATGGCATGAGTGTGGTCATGTAAGGCTAATTTAATATTGTAGGAAAATGTCCCATTCAAAGTAGACAAGACTAAACAGTGTAACTATGAAGTACAGGGTGCAATAATACAGTGAGAAGATAACAGGTCTAGATCCTGTTTGATCTTACAATCATAATTCTGATATGGAAATTGTGCCAAAAGTTAAAAGGAAATATGATCAGATGTGAAGACATGTATGCATCCTCATAGTGACAGTTTGAGTGGCCAGCAATTGGTCACTGAAATCACTGACCTCACTTATTTTTTCTGGAGACATGCAAGTAGTTGACACTTATTTTCTCTGCCTAAGTAATTATAAATGATGTTTGTTTACATCTCAAATATGATTATGAAGTGAAACAGGATTTATGTGTAGGTGTATTAATATCTTATCTCTGTCTGATTGCATCTTTCAGACCTACTTGTACCTCTCTTCTTACCTGCCGTCACTATATTCAACACATCAATTGTTTAGATTCACTTGTGTGGAGCTTGCTATCTTACAGGTACATGTGTAACATTTTGTTTAGGACCCAGCAGCTAGCACAGATATAAACGGCGGAGACGATGACCCCATTCCTAGGTATGACTATACTAACGACAACAAACATGGCACAAGATGTGCTGGTACTGTAGCAGCACAAGCAGATAATGACAACTGTGCCGTAGGTGTGGCATATGACGCTGCTATTGGAGGTAAGGCTATATACACCATAGTTTCCTAAAGACCTTAAGGCTATTCACATTTCATCACATCCATCAGTAAATCTGCTCTGACATAGCCACACTTCACGTCAGACTGTTTTGCTTCTTCACCACCATAGTTTCTCTAAGGCCCTAAGGCTATTCACATGTCTCTCACACGCACAAACTTAGAGTCAGACTGTTTTGCTTCTTCACTTTATTTACTAGTACGTATTCTGAATACATTTAGGTATTAGAATGCTGGATGGTTCCGTCACAGACACTGTTGAAGCCATGTCCTTAAGTTTCAATCGTAGTCATATAGATATTTACTGTGCCAGTTGGGGTCCAGTTGACAATGGGCGACTTGTTGAAGGACCAGGACTGTTGGCCAGCAAAGCCTTTCGAGATGGTGTCAGACTGGTAAATAATTAGTATAGATAGGCTTGCCTATAAATATTTGCAAATGTTGTAGTATGCATAGCAGCTTGAATCCAACATGTCATCTCCCACTGCGCTCAGAAGAGCTGACTACTAGGTCTAGCATTGTGCCAACACTTGAGCATCCCTGATAGCTGAGTGAAGGAACTAACGCTATCACAACAACTAATGCACTTGTATCTACATGTAGTATAGGCAGTGCATATCTGCTCATACATGCACTAGTATCTACCTGATTTAGGGCCGAGATGGTAAAGGAAATATCTTTGTCTGGGCATCTGGAAATGGTGGAAAAGATAAGGACTCGTGTGCCTGTGATGGATACTCTAACAGCAAATACACTCTTTCTGTTAGCGCTGTTTCTGAGTATAATCTACCTCCCTTGTACCAGGAGCAATGCTCATCTATCCTAGCCTCTACCTACAGCAGCGGATCAGCACAGGAGAAAAAGGTAAGGTCTTACCTTTAATTAAAAATGGCTTCCAATGAATATACGTGAATGTCACCTCGAAAACAGTCATTCTTAAAAACACCAACTACCAATTATCTAAGTCTATCTTCATACTAGCTAACTGTGAACCAAGTCTATTTTGACACACGTACGCTGTCTGACCATGAATTATTCATGTTTGTATTTTGCATCACACCTCTATATTGCTCTAAGTCATTGACGAAAATTGAGTTTTCTTGCACCTCTGGTATAGGACACCAATTAGACATCTCACTACCCATAATCCTGTCTAGGTTGTAACCACAGATCTACGCAACGGCTGCACGACAAGTCACAGTGGAACATCAGCATCTGCTCCAATAGCTGCAGGGCTCGTGGCTGTGATGCTGCAAGCAAAGTAAGTAGAATATTTCATCGTCATTCCAAAAATGTATATATGTGAGGAACATGGGTGAGCCAATGAGCAAGGGATGGTTTCTTCCAAGCAAGCAAAATTTCAAGTCAATATCCTGTTTGGTTTAGACCAAGCAGCCAAATATGAAATTTTATTTGCGAACGATGCCAGTTCACAGGGTTACAAAGGCACTAAATGTTAGAGGAGCATAACATGTGTGTTTTATTGTCGGTTTAATATTCCAGCTGTTCATGCTACCCGAGTCACAGTTTATGTCAGACTTTGGTTATCCAATTGCTTAAAATATAACCAAAGCATATATATAATATTATGATTACAGTCTTAACCTGTCTTGGAGAGATGTACAGTACGTGACAATTCTAGCAGCTAATCCTCGGCCCCTTCTCACAGACGGGGAGTTCAGAGTTAACGGAGTCGGCAGAAAATTTAAGTTTACAGCAGTAATAATGACATCGTTTACTTTAGCACTCAATTTTGGTTTGAGATTCATATTATTATATGCATAAGATAACTCCTAAACCCTCTCCGACTAAGTATACTGTATCTGTCTGCTAGCTTCTGGAATATTTGTTTCTGTTCCGACATGTAGATAGCCATAAGTTTGGATATGGGCTAATGGATTTGGGAGAGATGGTTAGGATTGCACAGGCCTGGAATGGTACAAGCCCTCAATTGTCGACTCAACTGCCTAAAACTCAACGTGACATGTATGTATAAAGCAAAAAATCTATCACCGTGTTACTTTGATATACTTCATGCACGTACATGTGTGTACATTGTATATCTATCATTTATTTGATATAATGCTTGCATGTGTATTGTGTATTTGATCTACTACTTGTACAACATATTTATGTATCATGTATTTATTTATAAGCTAATGTGCATTTGTCTAAAACTGCTATCCAAGTCGATGTCAAAGTAACTATTGGAAGCATAATCTACTGTTCCATATGCTATTTATTTAAATATCTGTAAAAGGTCATCACTAGTTATTGGAAAACAAATATTTTATAAAAAAAGTAGATCAACATAGATAAAAAATATCTAACGTTTAGATACTATCCATTTGTTCCAGTTTATAGCATGTATATAGTACATACATCTGTATTATACATATTATATGTTTGGTAGAGCACTCAACACACCGTACACTGGTAGTATCGAAGTTAGTGAATGCTCCACAAATGACTCTGAATGCATTAGACATCTGGAACACGTAGAGCTGGTATTGAGTATGCACTCGACCAAGAGAGGAGCTCTGTCAGTAAGTCTTGCTAAGAATGATATTATTACCTCTACACTACTCTATCTTACTTTCTCTAATAAATGGAATTCATCTTTATTTATACATCAACGTTGAACACTGACCATAAGGGCTAAAGGTGGAGTACATAATTAGCCTTACACCTCCCCTCTGTTGAAATAAGGAATACTTTAACTAAAGAAATACTGTGTAGAGCTACATATATATCTCTATCTCTCAGCATACAACTTATGGTATTGCCTTCCTGCAGCTACTGTTATTTGGATAGCCTCAGTGCACTCAGATATTGACCAGAGAGTTATGATACAGGTTAGGCTGACCAGCCCACTAGGAACAGAGTCTATCCTCTTACCTCAGCGTGAACGTGATACCTTGCCTGCTGGATTCGACAACTGGACTTTCATGTCTGTGCATTTCTGGGGAGAGAATCCTGCTGGAACATGGAAGTTAGAGATTACAAACCCACACCATACTGGTAAGGTTCTTATTGTGATACTCTTCCTGGAGAGAGTAGTGCTAGCAGATAACTAGTCTTTATTCTCTCAACCTGATTATGGAGTTGGTGAACCAATTGGTTGGCACTTGCAGCAATGACTGAGATTCTGGTAAGGTTATGGGTTCATGTACCCCGGAATTACTCTTGCGTAATGTAATTAGAAGCTTCCAGTAACATCAGTGCTTTAGTATTCATTGAAAAAAAAACTACCCACATGATATTAAGTAGATGACGAGGTAGAACTAAGGCACTTGATATCCATATAACAATAATAAATGCATGCCAGTGGATTTTTTCTAATGGAAATAGAATTTTGATTAATGCAATGTGTTTGAATTGTGTACAGGTGAGCTAAAAGAGTACCAACTGATAACTTATGGAGTGTCTGAAGATCCTTTCCCTGAGGAAACCAATCTTACAAGAGGTAGGTCAAAGTTCACCAAATATTAGTGAATAAAAACATTGAAGCCTTCTTTTTCCAGAGCAACAACACACCTTTTGTTAATGATAAAAGTTATTGTGCGATATCATTGAGCCAAAGCGTTCTAAACTTTGCTCCTCACAACTATTGCTCAAAAGCTGAGCTGTAGTCAACACTTAAGCTGTAACATAATATTGCACATGCTCAAAGCATGGAAATATAATAATAACTACATGGTCTTATCTTCTCCATTTCTGTTTTCAGCAGAGCTGACAAACTCTTCAAGCACATCAGCATCAACTACAGTTCAGCCACCGTCAACAACTCCAGAGTTGTCATCTCCTATCAATCAGTCAGCTATAAAGAGGCTGGCTTTCAAGGCTCAGTACACTGTCAGCTGTGATTTCCTTCATGACACTGGCATTAAAGCTATATTTGAAAATGTTTTGAGGTACAGAGCTATAGGATTCCAAAGGGCAATCTGCAAGTCAGGTTAGTAACACTCAAGTTATTAACAGGTCAGCTTGGTAACACCCAAGTCATTAACAGGTCAGGTCAGTAGTTCTTACAATGCAAGTCATTAGCAATTCAGATAAGTAGCACTCCAGTAAAGTGACATTCTAGCATTTTAAACAAAACTCAGTCATAGGTCAACAAAAGTGTTAGCATAATTCAGAAATATTCTTCTAAAAATTTAGGAGCTTATTTTCAGTTTCAGTTTTACGATGTCACAGGATGTTACAGTGTACATGTGAAATATTTATAACATCAAGCAATGTCAATGTAGGTGATACACATGTACTCAGTAATAGCAGTTCAAATCTGCAAGTGTCCAAACCCCATTTCGTGTGCACTGTTACTTCCTGTGGCAGTGAGCACGCTTGGCAAGTACACAAACTATTCACTGTACTTATAGCTAACATTGGAAATCTAAACTGGTAACAGTACTGCTGCATTATTTAAATAACTTAACTGACTGGCAGCTCAATGTGAGTACATGTTGTATATTCTACCTTGGATACTAAAGCCCGCTAAACACTGCCAGCATGCAAAAACCTTGCTCATGAGCATGTGCAATCTTCGAATACGTAAGGTGAAGTATAAGAAGAATCTGTGGTTACATGAGTCATGCAGTAACATTCCCCTATTAGTATCTTGCTGTTGAAATGTGTATAATATACTTCCTGCTTTGTATGTATTACCCAGAATGCAACATGGCGGTGAAGGACAACTTTAATTACAAGTGTGAGAACAACCTACTGCATGTCACTTGGTACACAGATAAAGAGTTTCCTGAGAGTGTCACTGATGTACCCGATGCATGGCACTGTCTACTTAAAGTTAGACTTGGGTCGGAAGCTTCTAGACTTGCCTCTGTTGTGATACTTGATCACTACCCGGCGTAAGTACAACAATATACATTATGTAACTCTAAAGACTCATTCTACACATACTATAACATATCTATACAAATACAGAGACAAGTGAAATTAATTAATCAGTGTAAACCAATAAGATGCAAGTAGCACAGAGAAATTTTGTTTTTGATTTGTTTTACTATGCATGTCGGATCACTCCTTCCTGTCCCAGAGTGTGCCTTTCATTCATATTGTGTAAGAGGTTGTACATATTTATACATGTACATCCACCGGCACACCACAATGTAGCAGCTTAACACAGACGATATAAAAGAATTGTCTCCACTACGCTGTCTTATATACATGTAGCAATAGGCTTATAATAAATTTGAATACATTCCAATTCCACCAGCTACAAATAATGCACTAATCAGGGTAACTACATGTAACTGCAGGTTGGTGGCTCCTCTACAAATCTCCAGTGGAGAAACAGTTGAAGTTATACTAACCTCTGGCTAAAGACAGGATGTACTGCTCCTTCAATATAGCCTACATACATGTATATGGAACAGGATGTACTGCTCCTTTAATATAGCCTACATTATACATGTATATGGAACAGGATGTACTGCTCCTTTAATATAGCCTACATTATACATGTATATGGAACAGGATGTACTGCTCCTTCAATATAGCCTACATTATACATGTATATGGAACAGGATGGACTCTACCTTTAAAACATGCATATCCTACATACATACGGTCATAGCACATGCAACGAAGATGTGCATTGTGCCTGGCCTGCCTACATCAACTGTATATATTACACAATCATACAATATTTATATATTACTATTATATTGTACTGTTGAACTGAGTTCCTACATATACATGTACGTGTACACTGTACTATTTCAGTACATGATTCACTTTATCATTTTTGATACTACATGCACAATAATATCCATATAGTACACATCTAAATTACTAATACATACATTTATCAAATTCCATTTATTTTACCCATATTATTAAACTTGAGTTGTAGGTCAGCGAAACAATAATTTAAATGCATTGTATTAAATAATTCAACCTACGGCAAAGTATAAATTAATTATCAGGCGTCATGTAATGGAAACAAATAAAATACTATCAGCTTTTATACCTATACAGTATGTGCTATGACTGTCATATATGTGTACTTGCATATCTACACAATTTGACAGCAGATATTAATTTGGTTATTTAAAAGGCTACATAGTCGTGAACACAACTTTATAACAATGCATAGTTCTCTCAATGTCTCATACCTCAAACATTCCTCATTCATGGAAACAATCAGAGAGTGTTGTAGTTGCATATTCCATAACTAGTCTAAGAGCAGTAGTTTTGTAACTCAGTTATCCCCAATAATGTAGACCTAGTGACTAAACTCAAAGTGCTTGAAACAGTCATAGAGCACTTGCACACGCAGCACTTGAGATCTAGCTAGGCAGCTTACCACTGATTGCAACTCATCAGCCAAGTACTTCATTTGCATCATGTCTCCAGCAGAAAGACTCGTGGCAATAGCAGTATCTGTACTGCTCTCAGCAAGCGTCATCTACTCCAGCTATGAAGGTAAGGAGAGATGATAACTCCAATCTATCATTTGCAGAATACTCTAATAAGTTATGTGACCTGGAAACAATCACTAATACACAAAATCTGTGTATTCCCTAAATATGTTTGACAAGGCTCTGGATCATATAGCAACTTTTAAATTATTTAGTAAAGTCAAAATTAAACTATTAAAGTGAAATGAATTTCCTAATACTACTAAAATTTCAATTCAGATTATTTTAAGTTTTTTCCCCAACAACTGCAATGCATGCCGAATGAATACAGGAAGCATATTTTATTGGTGAATATTTTGAGTCTATGTTAGGGGGTAGCAGTGCCAACATACTCACTTTCACTGTGTTTACATGTACAGTAGATATCCAGGTGTAACAAAGTGGTGATGCTAATAAGCTTGTCACTCCACTTCCTTAGACACCTACAAGGTTCATAGCACAGACAAACATGTGATTCAACTGCTAACTAAGGCTGTGACAAATCCACGAATCCGGATCCGATTCCGAATCCTTCGGCACGGTTCCGAATCTCGGTTCCAAAATGCTCAGGTTCGAATCCAACATTGTAAAGTTTTTGTTATTTTTTGTAGCAATTATTTATAAAATTATTTAATTATTAATAAAAAATGCTGAACAAAATGTCCTCATCTACAAACTAACAGTGAATAGCAGATGAAATATGCTTATACAGTTTGATTACATGGTTTATTTGGTGACAAAAGATATTGAATTTGTTAAAACGAGTAATTCCACGCGGAATCGTTTAGGAATCGGAATCGAGAATCTGCATGGTGTCAGAAATCGGAATCGTCAGATTCGAAAATTTTTGGATTTGTCCCAGCCCTACTGCTAACGCATTACAATAATCTGTTAGCCTTCCTTGTCTCTTGTAGATATCTCACAGGGTATCTGTACAGGTCAGGAGTACAATGACACTCACCCTACAGATATTGCAGGAGAGGAGCTTTTCTTTTTACAACAAATATATGAAGGATGTAGACATGTATTGGGTAATGTTTACATTCCACACAACGTCACCTCTTTGGACAGTAACTACAACCTTAGCTTTTTTAGAACTCTAACCAGGATAGATGGTCAACTCAGCGTAAGTAAAGGTGAGGTAGAAACTGAGTCAGACATCACACTCAACTATAGCATATAGTTGCAAGTTCAAATTAACATGATTTGCATAGATTTTGTGGCATTGAGAACAGAGCTTCTAGATATCAACTTACAAAGGTAGAATATGTCTTTTGTTGAACTTGTTTTAAACTGAGGCACACATGTAAGCTGCTGTTAAAATGCAGCCGAAGCCTAAAGATGCATGGCAGTCACTCTTCCACTATCCAGTGATGAAAACTGTGTTAAATACTAACGTAAAATACATATTGTTCTTCTTGCCCATTTAGTGAATGCATTTAATAACAGTATACGTGTACGTGTACATGTATGTTCTTTGACCTCTTGTCTGCAAGCAGTCTCGCCTAATTTTATGATTTCTTTTAGCCATTGGAAATAAAGAACTGTATTTGCACAACTTGGTGGCTATTGGTGGAGAGAGCACAGGAGGAGAACAAACCCGTGGCTTAGAAATTCTGTCCAGCAGAGACTCATTTAACCTCTCAATTGGCCTTCTCTCTCTAAAAAGCAAGCTAATAGCATAATCATTGACATTTACAGGCTAATAACAGTACCATTGACTTTTACAAATCCATAGCCTCCATAATAGTAACTGTTTAAAAAAGTGTGAAGGAGAATGCAAATTACAAAAAAACCATTTTGTTGACCTTTCCAGAAAAGCATATTGTTGTTATTTCTAACACTTTGGGACTGTTTGTAGCTGTGGAAGGAGGAGTAATATCAATAAGTGTGAACAGCTGCTACATCAATACAGTAAACTTTGGTAAAATGGTCAACGATATTAACTATCAATCTATTAACCTACCAAACTCAACCTGCGCAGGTAAGTGTGAGTATGCACAGGTACGTGTAAGTATACACAGGTACGTGTAAGTATACACAGGTACGTGTAAGTATACACAGGTATGTGTAAGTATATACAGGTATGCGTAAGTGTACACTGATTCGTGTAAGTATAATTTATAACAGGCAGTGTAAGTATGCACAGGTACGTATAAGTATACACTGATTCGTGTAAGTATATACAGGTACTGGAGGTACGCACACACATTTTCAGGTATATGTTAGCATACTCATATTGCATAGATAAATATATACAAGTGCACATGTACCTTGTAATATGGACAGGAAATCGTACACTATTGCTACGAATAACTTGACCTTTAAACGTCTCTAATGCTACTTGTAGGGACTTGTGATGCCAGCTGTAATGAGAACTGCTGGGGACCAGCTGCTGACGAGTGCCAGCTGATATCAGATGAATGTAGTTCCAGTTGTACTAATGGATGTTTTGGTAGAGGAGGCACTCAGTGTTGTTCTACAGAATGTTCTGGTGGATGCAGAGGTCCTGGAGTTGGAGACTGTTTCAAGGTATCATCTCACAATATAAACTACTCTTTCAAAGTGACTGTTTATTCTCTATTAATAATATAGCTGCATACCGTGTCAGATGACAATTATATGTGAAGTTGTGTTTTCTAGATATTTACCTGTTAGCTGTTTCCCATGTTTTTTTCTAACACCTAAGTTTATGCTTGTTATAAGTTACAATACTATTGCAAGACGTCAAAAGTTTTCTTACCCAAAATTTTTTGTGAGATACCTTCAAATGTAGATTGGACTATATTACATACAGGTGCACCTACTTGTAAACTACTAACAATATACATGCATGAGTGTAATACAAAATAATATACTGAACAATCCACCGCATTTACAGTTTGCAGAATGTCCGAAATATTCAGATGTAAACGGTAATTGTGCACCAGAGTGTGGGAAATCTTCTCTTGGAGAATATCTTCTTTACAACAAATACTGCTTATCTGGATGTCCAGGTCTGATTCTTTCCTTGTGGCATGAATTTGTGTGTGTTGTGTCATGCATGTTGTATTTTGACTTTTACATGTAGTTCTGTATAATTATGATTCTAATCTCGTATTAATTCTCATTCCACAATGCACCACTAAACTTCACTGATGTGTCATTAGTTAATTCCTAATCATTAATTCAGAGACAAAATTAGAAGGGAGATTTACACTTTTCTTATATAATATTTCGGTAAGCAATGAGTCTCCACCATCTTGGTAGCAGCATAGTAGAGGATATACAAATATAAGTCATGATTTGATACTCTTCTCTCAGTAACCTCATGGAACTTGAAACTTTGATTTTGATTTGTCAGATATACAAAGCAACTTAAGTCTTCTGTTTCTTTGAGCACGCAGGTGCAAATATTAGCAGCACTGTGCTACTAGTTGTGTTTCCAGTAACTACTTGCACTTAAACATCTAAGTAAAACTCTTGCAGATGGAAATGCACATGACATAGAGTCAGTGGTTTCTAGCCCACAATACCCTGGCATGACTTCTAGAATTGGTACAAGTGGAGACATACAGTGGATGGAGGCTATAGGCACTGACAGAGATCATTGGCTAGTAGTAGAGTACTCGCATCACTTCCTCTTCTACTACGCAATTGTTTACAAGGAACCCATGGGAGACAATTCTGCAACTTGTAATACAGAGATGACCTCAGGTATGTTAAACAATCAACAGTTTTGGATGGAGAGTAGATCTGTCATCTACCGAATAGTATTTGTTGACAGCGCTAGTGTATCATTTCCTTTGTTCTAGCGAGGAGCAAACCAATTCCTACCACCCAGAAAAAGTACTTCTATGGATATTATACAACACACAGCATGCCCGATGTATACTTACTTTGTAATACTGCATGTAATTATGCAGTGAACTATTTTTAAGTAAAAATACATGTAGGAAAACTTCTATTAATGGACTTCATAAAAGTGGACTTACCATGTAAAATGATATTCTGCCATTCTGGTGTTCTGGTATTGTAGATGAAAAGAAGATAAATCTCTACTTCTTCACCAACAAAGCTGATCCTTGGGAGAGAGATACAGGTCCACCAGATGTCAACACTGAGCAGTGGGAGCTGTGTGCCTATGGAGATCTTGGTGTACAACATATGATGAGATGTACCTTCAGTGATGAGATACGTCTTATTAGATCCTTAGGATTGAGAGCGGCCAGTCAGCTGATTAATTTGAAAAGAGTTGATGCCTTTGGAATTGGTAATTATGCTGACTTAACTAAACAAACACCATTGTAAATGACGGTAATTAAGGTGGGCTTACGGCTTGGATTATTAATTTGGAATGGAACACGGTTAGGGTTGTATTGGTACCGATAATGTAATGTTGAGAGCTTTTAGACCAGATGCATTTGTTGACTATTTTATCAGACGTATTTAGCTAGATTGTAATTAGCTAATCTTAAACAGAGAAAATAGCCATGATTCCAAACCCAAGTATATGTATGTCCTACGTGAATTACTCTCTGATAGTTGAACTTAATCACTCTTCGATCTAGGAGGTAATAACCTTGCGCTGAATAACCTCGCCAATGAGACAGCTACAGGTGGCATTATCAATCAACAATTAATCTATCCTCTCCAAGATTCTGGCAGAAGTTGGTGGATGGTCAATATAGGTTCTGTTATCCAGTTCTCTCATGCGGTTATTTACAGCGGAAGGGGAGATAATTGCTCATTATGGGATGACTGCGGTATGTGGCCATTTTTTCTATCAGCAAATAAAAGAAGCAAATATTGTACTATCTACTAACAGTTTCTCAGCTTTGCTGTTTTAATTCTGCTAATATTGCGTACTATTAGTGAGAAACTCTACCAAAGTTAGAGGAAAGTTTCATTTAAACTCGAATTACTGTTGGCTGTTAGACATCATTTTATTCTGCAGACGGCCAAGAACATAACGTCTTAATCAGCATATCAAGATATAACTCTACTGAGAGACCTCAGCTAATCACTACGGTTTCCTGGCAAATGTGCTCTTACTCCAACCTAACCGCCTCAAGAAGAACTGCACTGAAGTCATGTGACAAATTGGAACCACACCAAAGGTATCCGTATTTACGCCAGTTTGCCGTAACATCTACTGAAGACAAGAGCTTGTTCCTTGCAGAAGTCCAGATCTATAAATTTGACACAGAAGCCAGTAAGTTTCTAATTTGTACATGTACATGTGCACTTAGTCAGGATAATTCTTATATGCCACTGCCCCACCCCTACCACAGAAAGTCTTATTTAACCACAGAGGTTATATTTCCTTAATTCTGATTTTTAGTGGGGTTTTTCACACACAACCATACATGTGTACAAGAATGCCCGAATGGTTACCAACCAGATGGATGGAGAAACTGTACCAGATGTGATGGAGTTTGTGATAAATATTGTGACTTTGGAAACACAGTATACAGCGAGAGTAACTACATGAGCATAGAGCAAGGATGTACACATGTGACCGGTCATGTGATCTTAGTATTTGGTGAGTTCCACGCATATAGATGATAAACCACTGTTGGAACTTTAATGAGACACTCATCCCTCCGATATGTTCAATCAGTGTCTCATTAAAAATTTTAAAAACTCAATCTTGCTTGGAAATTTCATGGCAGACCAACTGATACAACCCCTTAATTTTAGAGACTCCATCAGTAGCAATAGTCACTGCCCTAGTGAGATCAATGAGTACCATCAAACAGATTTTCGGTTCCCTTATAATAAAAAGTGCACCAAGGGCCAATTCTGCAACTTTTACCAACCTGGCCATGTTCAGAGATCTTGAGACGGTATTAGGAGTTGGTGATTGGAGAGAGACAGCAGCATTGTGTTCCTTATTGTCTCTTAATGCGTGTGAAAGGTAGTATGACTATCATACCAGTTACCTAATGTATTTTGGTTTAATGAATTCAAGGTAGTTTATTGCTGAAGATGGATGTATGAAAAATATTTTGAGAAACCACCATTTCTACTTTTAAACCAGTTTCAGTAGAAGCACAAGTATAAATTATTGGATGTGTGATCAATTTTTAGTCAGCATACTCTAGTACTGGATCTGCCTAACCTGACTATGTTGGGAATGAAAGAGATGAAGGGAGTCAAAGGCAGCGTTTATCTAAGAACACCGACCTTGTGTCTTCCAACACAGTCCCATGTCTTAAGAGCTCTTCAGGCTGAAGAGTCAGGTCATGACATTGAGACCTACTCATGTGGAACAAGTGAGAAATTTCTGTTGCTAATCAAGAGAACTGTTGTACTGTATCTAGGAAATCAAGATTTGGAGAGGAAACTGAGCAAGCTATTCATTGAACTAACTATTTATTTATTCAGAAAAAATCATAATACTGTACTCCGATTTCATTGCTTTAATATAATTTTGTTGTCAATAAGTTTGTAACAGATTTCCAAGGTGAACCAATACTGCCGTCAATCATCCTAGAAAACTGCGAATTGACCAAAACCATGCTTTAACACGTTATAGCCTCACCGAGATGTCACAGTGAATGTGCAGTAGACTGTATTGGTACTACTAATAGTGAGTGTCTACCATGTCCTCCTGGAGCTCCATCTGAATGTAGAATGTGTAAGAACTACCAGATGGGTAGAGCTTGTGCACCTGACTGTGGTAGTCTAGATGTGTATGAGGGAACCAATCAGTGTGGACCATGTCATGATCAGTGTGCAGGAGGTTGTAGAGGACCAGTGGGTATCTTTAAAATATAATATTTTATGCTTTTTAAGATTTATTCTTGCAGCTACCTAGTAATGGTGATAGTGCTGGCCAACATTTTGTACAAAAACTCTTTTTGACGTCAGTAAAAAGTGTAGTCTCAGATATAAATTAACTGTACACTAAATTTAAGCTACATGTATAATTCCTCTTGCCTACAAATTGCTATTTTCAAAGCTGCAGAACTACAAAACCGCAAAGTGCAAAACTTTGCCATCTATAGAACTAAGAGTTGGTAAATAAATAAATGAAGGCTTAAGTACTACACAGGTCTGACCAATTGATATAAAGTGGAACTTTCTGTTTCATCGCAAGATGTAAACTTTATAAATATGTTCTGGTAGCTGGATACTGACTGCAAGATGTGTAAGAATGCTCAGTCCAGAGGAAAGTGTGTTGACCAGTGTCCAGCTAATACAACTGTGTCCAACTCTACTAAAGTGTGCATATTGAACGCAGCTAACACATGCAGTCAGATGTGAGTAGATGGTTGTACTTTAGGCTGCATGCTACCATTCTTGTCTTTCTAATATATAACTCCACTACAAGCTGTACAATGATAATCAATGTGCATACAGTACAGTTTAAAACACTGTGTCACATGTGATGCAGTGATACACATGGCACATGTGATGCAGTGATACACATGGCACATGTGATGCAGTGATACACATGGCACATGTGACACAGTGATACACATGGCACATGTGACACAGTGTATCACTGTATCACATGTGACGCAGTGATACATGTGTCACATGTGATGCAGTGATACACATGGCACATGTGACGCAGTGTTACACATGGCACATGTGACACAATGTTTCACTGTATCGCCTTATCACTGTATCACTGTATCACTGCGTCACTTTGTCACAAATAAACTCACCTACTAACTTCAAAGTCTGACTATATGACTGTTTATTATTAGCAGCTCACCTTTCATGTTTTTTCTCCTCCAAGTTTTTGTTGGTTCTTCCATTTTGTCAGAGTAATTGTCATTGAATGTGCTTTAATGTAGTGGACTTGGTTGTAATCACATAACCTTGAGCAAGATATTTGATCTCCAAAAGAATAAGAATGCAATACAAATATATTTGTGATAGTAAGTTTTAAATCCCTACTGCTACCGAGTCAAAAATTCTGCAACGATGGATGGCAGCAATGCTGTATGTTACAGAATTCAAGAAAAAGACTTGTACAGACTCCACCTGAGTTATGATGGTAAAGGAAACCTCTCCTGGTTTCTAGAGTTTCTGCCAAGCTGTAGGTCAGAGTGCCAGAGAGCTGTAGATGGATTCCAGCTAGAACTAATACACGCCGAAACAGCTTTAAGCAAAACGGAAATGCTTCCTTTAGGTATGCTTCACTATCTCCTCACTTCACATCCTATTCTCAGACATGCCTATTAATACACCATAGATTATTATTTATTTAAATTCTTCTTTCAATTCTTTGCTGTGTTGTAATCTAAGCCATGCTAGTTTATGGTATTGCAATATCTATGATTATCTAAAATAGAAGTGGAGGTAAACACAGTTTAAAAGCTATCATGACAGCAATGCTTTCTTTGATTTTAGCAAAGAAAGATGTGAACTTACGTTTTCTGATATCTGAGGATGCAGGAGATGTGAGTTACGGTGTAAGACTCTTAGTGAAGGCTAACGGAGGCAAAGTGATGTGGAGTTATTCTCCAATTTATGTTGATCTCACTGGTAGGAATTAAATCTATGTCCCTCCATAAAAAGATAAATCTCTGTCCATATAAAGTATTTATATAAACATGTGCAGAAGTGAGCTTTTTTCTAGTTTGCTACACATGGTCAAAATTGGAACCAACGCACTGCAATACCATTCATCTTAGCATACATCCCTTGAGACACGGGTCTGCCTAGCTAATCAACAATTGTTTATTGTACGCAGGAGTGAAGGAACTGCAAACTACAAAACTTCAAAGCCATACAACTGGCGGCGTTCACTCGACAACCAATACTGAAGTCCCTACCACTACTTCTAAAATTAATACGACGATGAGCTCTGCCGTTAGCCCTTGTCAGAATGGCATTACTACGACAGGTGGAGAGGATGAGGAAGTGCCACTAGTAGTCCCTTTGTCTACCCCAGCAGGGACTATATTAGGCAACAATCTACTAGTTGTTATTGTAGGAGCTGCTGCGGTGGCCATGGTAGTAAGTACACTTACCAGAAGTAAACTATTGGTTGCAGTTCATTGACCAATACTGCTAGAAACTACAGCTATTTATGCTTTTTAATAGGTTAGCAGTTTTTAACTCAGAATGACTAAATTGCAATCTTTTCAGCCTGAGAAAAGCTGCCATGTTGAAGTTTTATTAGTATGACTTCAGACACTCAAGAGTGTAAAGACATTGATCCATAGTAAATGAATAGACGCAAGAGTTCAGTAGAATGAAAAGATTACAAGCAGATATCCATGTATAATTACAGCGAAAATAATTTAATATAAGAAGACTTATAAAGTAGATTTTTAACAATTTCAATGCTAAATGACTTCCAGTCAATACTGGAGATAATGTCGCTACTGGAGCCAATCTGATATAGTCTGTATATATTGTTGTATGCTATGGAAGTCTTTTATTTTATTGCAGGCAGGACTTGTACTGTTTGGCGTAATATATCACAAAAGGAAGATGAAGCAGAAAGACGAGCTGATCAGAACCAATAAGCCTGGCAATGACAATGTAGCACATGGTGAAGAGGTTGAGAACAAGGGGCCAAAATTTGAACCTTTAAGGACCCAGTTAAGTAATGGTGATGTATATACAGAACTAAAACCAAAACATAACAAAAACCCTGATTTACTTCTGGCAGAAAGTGGAAGGAGTTATAGAGGAAGTGCAATGTCTGCAGCGCCATCAACACTTAAAGAAGAGAATCCTCCCAAAACCAATCGCAAGAAACTGTCGAGGTCATCGGTCGGTCCAAATGACGGCAAAAATCTTTTATCAGAATCTAAACACTTGGGTTCTACACTGCTAGTACCGGGCAGTCAAATGCAGACTTCGAGGCTAACATCAGCGTCCAGTAATATTCTCTCTTCTGCCTCAAAGACAGAAAAGTCCTCAAAGAGTAAAAGCAAGAAGCATAAATCAAAGAAAAAGAAATAACATTACTTAGATGGTTGAGCTGCAGACATGGTGAAGTCAGTTAGTTCAATAGTTATCTGGTGATCTTCTTTTTGCATGTTCTTTCGAAGGTAGCATGTCATATCATATTTATTGTTGAAATATTTGCTAGATTGGAACTCATGTTTAACAAATAAAATCAACTTCACTTCAAATACAGTAATCAATGTGTTATACATGTGAAACCTAATGAGCATGTTATTATGTAAACCAGATTTTTCAAGACACACGTTATCATACTTTCTACTGTAGGGAATTAGCAGTCTGAGACTACATGATTCATATGTACATGTACATGTACCAACAGTCCTGTTATCTGTCCTGTCTTGTTACATTTTTACAGTATAAAACTTGTCTGCAGGTACAGTGAATTGTCAATCTACAACCTACAAACTTGTACAAAAGCACAATTAATAAAAATAATGAATATACTTTTTCATTATATTCAATCATGTAGATTTATTCTACAAGCACTACAAAGTAAACTATTGTAGTGGATAATTTATCATTGTTTTGTCAAAATATTGTATCAACATGGCGGATATAAGTATAATACATTATTAATAATCATTTACCTTAATGAGATCCAGCTAGACACACAAGATAAAGCGGACAAATGTGAGGAAATATCAACTTAATGAAGCAATTTGTATTAGGAATGAAATAACAGCACTTGCAAGTACTTGCACTCATCCATCATTTACATGTGCATTGTACATCACAATAATGATCTATATATAAAACAACTTGATCTGCTCTAACGAGGCTCCTGGGTCTCTACTATTTCTAGCAACAAAAGTTTGCTACTAGCAACTATAATAGACAGCCAATAAACTGGTTTGCTACTATCAACTATAGACAGCCAATAAACTGGTTTGCTACTATCAACTATAGACAGCCAATAAACTAGTTTGCTACTATCAACTATAGACAGCCAATAAACTGGTTTGCTACTATCAACTATAGACAGCCAATAAACTGGTCAGATTCTTAAATAGCACCATTGTATGTTTTAGCGGTCAGATAAAAACTTCCTTCTTGACCTATTTTTCCTCCCTCTTCTATTCATCTTGTTTTTCCTTTTTGGAGGGGAAACTATATTAATGGTGAATGATGGAATTTTAGTAGGATCCATCTCCCCTTGATTAGGCAATGTAAAACTTGAAATTTGAAAAGCTGAAGGTGATGCATTTGACGCCGATGTCTCGTTGAAGTCCCTCCGGCTGGTGCTATGGTTCTCACCTTCCCTTATAAAAGAGGGTAAAGGTGAAATACCTCCAAAGCTATTTCTAGAATCAAACATTCCACCCTTATTTGGGCGTTTATTGTTAGACATGTAGGAGTTTGAGTTGACGTAATAGCCTGGATGTAGCATAGCCCTATCATTCATCACTTGATGCGGCTTCATATAAACGTTCGAGTGTTGATCTCCTCTGAAAGATCCACCGGTCGATGACCTCTGGTCATCCAATTTATCTGTCATATCTTCTGCGGATACCTGCTTTTCTATCGAATCTAACGAACCAATCAGATCATCCTTTTCCTTCATTTTTCGTTTGTGATAGACGAAACCAAATAATATAAGAATGACCTAAAAGTGGTAGATAACACAATGTATATACATATTGTACTGTATGTATAACTGCAACAAATACTAGTTTCACAAAATCCTGAATGTTTTGATATGATTATTATACGTGTACATGTATATAGTTTACATGTACAACTGTATATAAATGTACAAACCTAACACAACAATCAACTTGAAAAGTAAACCAAATCAAAAATCAACCAGACGTTTCAGCTCATAGCAGAGTATGAATCAATGTACATGATTGTATTGCTGAGAGCTTGCTTCTACTGCTACTTATCAACACTTGGTTTGTTATCTGGATTAAATCCAATGTTTTGCTTCGAATTTTAAAGAACTGACAAAAAGCAGCAATTCTACAGCGTTTAGTAGTCTTCATTGCACACAATAACCTAATCGACTGCTTACCATAAGGAAGAAGGTGAAACCTAGTGTTGCACTCAGAGCTATGACAGCTGTAGAGCTGTTCCCAGATAAACTAGATGGCTGAGCAACAGATGTAGGCTCTGTAGACCCAGGGATAGTCATTGTGCATATCACATATCTGTTACTGATTGCCTTTCCTCCAGCAGTAGTGTTACTTGGTAGAGTTGTTAGGTTACTGCTCATGTCTAAAAAAGAGTTATTTTACTATATTGAGGATTTTGAGAGGCCAAAACTCATACGAAATTTTTGTGGCACAAGGGCTACCCATAGCCGCTATCTAGCTCCAGTTTTACACACCCCGGCCCAACGACCTGTCTATGTGGCAGCTACTCTGAATAGCCTAAATGCGTTTATTCTCGCAGTCAGGTACATACTTACTTTCTCTATTAGTACTCAAACTTTAGATGTAGCTTTCCTAGAATTTCTCTCACAAAGTCTATGGTAGTTAAAGTACCTGCCGGTAATTGCTTAATCTGGTCAAATAAATACAGTCTTACAGTTAATTGTTACAAATCCAGCCATTGTTACAATTTTAAAACTGTTAAGACAATTAAAAATATGACTGTTGGCTTACTAGTTATTAGTTACAGCTGTTTACTATCTAAAGGAATGTACACAGAGCATAAGCTGCGGCTTGGCAATTATTTAGCACAAAACTAGTCGGTCACCAATGCAGGCAGTACAATGTAGTTACACAAACTCAACTATCACTTTGATTGACCTAGAGTGTGGACCTTATGTTGCTACCAACTAAAGGTTTAGGATGCAGGGCTATAGTGTTCCACTAGGTTCACTGGCCTGCTCATGAAGCACTGCCTTTCTATGCAATGATTAGATTACTATAAACTCGTCACAGTTCCCCAATATCATTAGTGCTTTGCAGTGTTGTAATGGTACGCACAGTCGTCTCCTACACCTGACACTCATTATTATGTGTGCTTACATGTATATATCTGCTTGCATTCTACCTTGTGTAACTTCTATATCATTGTATATACTTGTATGATTATTACTAAGTCTTTTAGTGCCTTTTATACCCATGTACAGAGGCCCGACCTCTCAGAATTACTTGATATTCATTTTGTACATGAATTGGATCATTATAAGCAACTTTTGTATAACCCGACCCATTTTGGGTCGGCCGTCGGGCTTCCGGCTGCCATGTTGTTGCGCAACTTCCGGACGACCCTATGTCGTCTTTTCCCGACACTACGTCGAGCGAGCGGAAGTCCTTATACTATATAAAGGGCACTGTTTCACTGTTCATTGTCTCAGTCTTCACTTGGCTTTCAATAAAGACACATCTATACTTGATACAGAGACTTTCACTTCCTTTTGTCAGGTCATTCGCTTAGCAAACCGCCTACTAGGTCAGATCACTCTCTTTCAACGTATAATCTGAAGGTCAGACTTGGGACCAGATGGGTCGTCTCTGGTAGTTATTGGGCTACTGAGACCGCTCGATCTTTTATGTAATGAGAAGGCCTAGCACCACTCATAGGCACTTCAGTTTTGGGTCGGTAGTCGTCCAAGGACGACCGCACGAAATACCAGAAACCATTACAGTATATTACCACAATGCAGATGAAGTGATAGGTCGTATAGACAGCACTCCCATGGACCATATTTTTTCACAGATGCCTCGGTTTCGCCAGTAAAGTACATAGGGCAATGGTGGGGAAATACGTCCATCTCTAAACTAAGTACTTGTTGAAATCAAATAGGTACAGCATGGCAAGGGTTGGCCCTATAAATTAGTATGCCTGCCTGCCTGCCTGCCTGCCTGCCTGCCTGCCTGCCTGCCTGCCTGCCTGCCTGCCTGCCTGCCTGCCTGCCTGCCTGCCTGCCTGCCTGCCTGCCTGCCTGCCTGCCTGCCTGCCTGCCTGCCTGCCTGCCTGCCTGCCTGCCTGCCTGCCTGCCTGCCTGCCTGCCTGCCTGCCTGCCTGCCTGCCTGCCTGCCTGCCTGCCTGCCTGCCTGCCTGCCTGGACCTTCACAATTATTAGTATACACTTTTATTAATATTAAGTAACAAAATTATAGTTTAGCTTATTGATTAATATCACTGTCCAATAGAAAGTCTCCCCACACCAGTGAAATTCTACTACAGATACCACTAGAAGTTTCTGAAGGGTGAGACACCAATCTTTAATCTTCCACATTGAGTTTTGATGACTTGCCAATCTTGGATGGTTTACTAGCAACCTTGCCTACTTTCATGTTAGATGTCGCACCTGCCAAGCCATCCAGCGATGCCATATTAGTATTTTCCCCTTTTTCCACATCAATAGTTGAATCTGCATTTCCTGTGCCATTTAAATTTACCATCGAAGAATCCCACTGCTTATTTCTTTTGATTTTTTTTAATGACTTACTTTTATCCTTCTTCAACTTTTTATTAGGAACTATATCTTGCCATGAATCTACTGGCATATGCATTCCAGAAGGGTGCATGTAGTCGCGGCCATCTCTGTTGACTGAAGAGTCCACATCATTACTTCTTGTAGTTTTTACCTTATTTGATTTTTTAGACTTCTTGGGTTCTTTGTCATTAATTGGGTTGAGGTGTGACACTGCTTTCTTATCTTTTCTTATGTTTAATGCATTGTAGTCTTTGAGGTTGTCTACTCTTAATCTATCTGGTTTGTTTTCAGCAGAGTTCTTCGTTTGTTTAAGAACCAAAAGTCTCTTCTCTCTCCTGCTGATACAGGTGCACCCTGATATAACCAGTGCTAGCTACAACAAAGCATGTTTATAATTAGCATACACTACAATTTAAACAGGCCATAACACAGTGAAACTTGCTTAATTCAGCCTTAGATAGTTCAAACTCGGCCTATTTCCAACCAGTTATTGTGGTCCCTTGGAGCTTGAATTAAGCAAGTTCCACTGTATATCTCTCAGTCTCTAAACCACAAGCGTTTCTTTGGACAGGTTGAACAAAATCCACATGTACACACCATTCTGTTACACAATGTGACATTGTTTATAGGCATTCCATCCAGCTACACGACTGAAGGCTTTCTGTAGTCAGCAGTACATACTAAGCCATTGACATCTTCACTAAAACTCACTTTCACCCAGCTGAGCTGAGTGACCTGAAACATAACCTAGGGAGTCTGATCTTATGCTTTCGACGCTTAGGTGCTTGTTGTTATTTTTATTCCACATTTACTTCATTGTAGGTCGACCTCAGGTTGGCCCTTACCGGAAATTCTTTTTATATAAAAGCTGAGATTAGTTTGTATGCCAGTCAGTTTTTAAAGTCTTACGCGAATTTATAGCCAAAGCATCTAACTCATGAACATGTTACAAGAATACAGTAGCACTCAGACATATGGGTCATCTGATCTACAAGTTAGCAACTCAAGCTAGTCAGCTGCATACTCCACTCAGTACATTATGTAACAGCGGATAAGGTTGATAGACCATTCTCAACCCTCCGACACACTCATTAGTGTGTTAGGATCATTACAGTCCTCAGTAAAGGTAACCCCATTGATTATGGCTAGTAGATGTAAATTCCTTGACTTACGCATAGCACCATAGCAAACACCGCAATTGAAGAAAACACACTGCCTCCTTTTGAATCCTCAGAAATATAATCATCTACGATTTGATCAACGCTTTTCTTCTGACTCTTGTTATCATGCAGATCAACACAATCATCTAGTTGGATAGTTATAAACCTTCGACTAGCATTGCTTGAGCTACTGTTACTAGTAGTGTTTATGACCTCACTAAGTGCAGAATCGGAATCATTTTGATGTGATGTCACTGTTGCCAAGTCTAGACTAGTAGTGAAGTTATACTCCATATTTGTTTGTGTAGATGACGTTATTGAAGGAGAGAGTGAAGTTGATGACTTCTGTGCATCAATGCATCTACAGCAGTTCCTTGGTAACCGAGTTGTTGTACGTATAGATGAAAGATTTATTTTGCTTGATGCGTTTAATATGACAATAGTAGTAGTTGATAAAGGTATGGATGTACTAGGTGGATCTGTAGTAGTGGTAGTAGGTGGATGTGTAGTAGTGGTAGTAGTAGGTATGTCTGTAGTAGTGGTAGTACTAGGTGAATCTGTAGTGGTAGTGGTAGGTGCGTCAGTAGTAGTTGTAGTAGGTGACTCTGTAGTGGTAGTGGTAGGTGCGTCAGTAGTAGTTGTAGTAGGTGACTCTGTAGTGGTAGTGGTAGGTACATCGGTGGTGGTAGTAGTCAAGTCTGTAGTTGTTGTTGGCAGATCTGTGGTAGTAGTTGGCAGGTCTGTGGTAGTTGTGAACAGACCTTTATAAAAAATCAGTTTGTGACACCGCATGATTACCCAACTGGAATGAAATTACCATATCTGACACATGAGCTGAACAGCCTAGGAATTGCGTTCACAGTCCAGTAGACGTACTTTGGTAGTAAATACGTCATATGAATGCCACCACTGTGTGTTTAGCTCGCTTAGAGACCACTATAACTAGACCATAAACATGAATTCACCATTTGAAGTTTGTCAGAGATTTAAGTTCAAAACAGAAATGTGGATAAAATAAAAGTTACAAAAAGAGTCAAATATCTCAAGTTAACGAGCATGTCTGATCAAACAAGATGCACCTACTCAATTAAACCTTTGGAAGATTCTGATCCAATCTATTGGTTTGATACTATATAATATTGCATGTTGTATATTTTCTCTTATAGCCAATGTGTCATCAGACATACCTGAGATGTTGATATACAACGGGTAGTATTTATCCATTAGACCGTACTCTCCAGATTTGATTAGCAGTTTCACCCCGTAGACCATGTCACCTGTGTCTCCATAAAGTAGAGTACGTAGATCTATATCCCTTAGCTCTATAATTATAACATAGCAAATGACTCAACTCAGCTCTTTTACTGTGGTACAGGACCATATTCTGTTGTGGTGAGGGAACATCTAAATGTATCATTGCATGAGAGATTTTCCTAACCAGACACTATCATGGTATACAAGTCTGGAAAGGTTAGCCCCTCCATCACAGGCTATGAATGCTCCAAAACAACATTCTTGAATATATATTGTGTACATCATTGATGTAATAATGATTCTACTGCATTAACCATCTACTCATACATGTAAGCTGCTACATAAATCAGTAGGATATATAACTCTCAAGAGTTTTAGTCGTCAAACTCAGTTCAGCAGTGCCTACTTGGCGTTGGAAAAAAGGTGGCTGCTAGCAGCATAGAAATTAAATGCGCAGGTTTAATAAGAAATGTGATCTTTGAATCCGAGATTAATGAACTCCCATACTTGATGTGGGGCCCCTCCATTTCCTGTGAATGACTTCTACAAAGTAAGAACATGATACGATATGAGCACGTTCTAAATTGGGACTTACCGGTGGAGAGCGTTTTACGCTCTCTCAACATTTTATTTGTGTATTCTATCTCCAATACCAAACTTTCTATACTTCTTTGACATTCATAATAACATTTTGAAAGAATCTCCACAAACCATGAGAGCTGCCCCATCCCGTCATAAACCAGATGGACTTTGTACTTTTCTTCTTCTTCTGCCCTATAGTTTTAAGTATAATAAAACTTTAAAACAAAACACCAACACCTGATTTTTAACATAGTAAAGTCACTAGTAGATAGGAATAAGCATTAATCATCCGTAATTCCTATTTTGTAGAGCTGTTACTGTATTTAATTGTATTGTATGCATACGAGTTACTGAAGGCTTAACACAACTTACGTGTAGTTGAACCCAAAGAGAGTATCAGTTAAGCACAGACCACTGGAGTTGCCTACTGTTGTATCTGAAGGACATACATCTAAACATCTACCTTCTAACTCCGCATACCTGCATCTTACACAGTCACTGTCCAACTAAGTCGGATGGAAATTACAACAATAGCAATAAGGCTCAAGAGAAAAAGTTTCAAACTCTATGACCTAATTTTAGATACAATCAAACAGTTTGTTAGTTCAATTTTATAACTACATGTATTTCTAAAGGAAATGACCTTATTTTCCAACCTACTGTACATGGGTGTAACGTAATGTTTATTCCTCCATACAATGCAGGTGATTTAAGATGCTGTAGTATGCTGCAATTCTTGTCCAATCATTGTCGGATATCAAATATTTGGCCAAATAGCATTGGAGTTCAACTTTTTTCACTCGAAACTTAAATGTCTGTAGATTATTTGTAAATGTACTCACTGGTCCTCTACATCCTCCTGCACACTGATCATGACATGGTCCACACTGATTGGTTCCTTCATAGACATCTAGACTACCACAGTCAGGTACACAAGCTCTACTCATCTGGTAGTTCTTGCACATTCTGCACTCAGGTGGAGCTCCAGGAGGACATGCTGTACACTGGGTATTGTTTGTACCATAGCAGCCTCCGTCACATTCAATGTGACAGCTAAGTGTGGCTGTAACAAATTTACACGTAGAAGTAAACCTCTGCAATTGTTCACAATTGACACATTTGAGCAGTCAATGTAAAACAGGAATCCATAGC
The DNA here is from genome assembly GCA_935421135.1 of Bugulina stolonifera. Taxonomy (NCBI): domain Eukaryota; kingdom Metazoa; phylum Bryozoa; class Gymnolaemata; order Cheilostomatida; family Bugulidae; genus Bugulina; species Bugulina stolonifera. The sequence goes on from OW285196.1 coordinate 15,273,982, forward strand.
ATAGACTGGAGAGCACAACTATGCTTTGTCTCATGGAGCCACTGCACAGCCCTAAAATTCATAAATGTATTCACATGTCTCAAGTGTCCAGCCTATACATATGTTAGAGTCTGATTATTAGAGTTTAGGTCTTCTTACTGCACAGTCTAAACACAAGGTCTTCCAGGAATTGTCTAATGAAAGTATTGTGATGGTACAGGACATTTGTATACGACTCCAGCTATCGGAATAAACCCTGCAGCACCTTAAGTGCCTAGTAGTGGTCACAGCACTATTCAACTAACACTCGCACTCTCATAACTAGCTGTTCGTATGCTTATACTCAACTGTATTGCATGTCTAAACCATTCATTTACTGTCTATATACGTGTATCTATGTGTTTATAGGCCTACTCATCCTACTTAACCGCATACTGATGTACATTCATGTATGATAATTACTAAGTCTTTTAGTGCCTTTTATACCCATGTACAGAGGCCCGACCTCTCAGAATTACTTGATATTCATTTTGTACATGAATTGGACCATTATAAGCAACTTTTGTATAACCCGACCCATTTTAGGTCGGCCGTCGGGCTTCCGGCGGCCATGTTGTTGCGCAACTTCCGGACGACCCCATGTCGTCTTTTCTCGACACTACGTCGGGCGGAAGTCTTTATACTATATAAAGGGCATTGTTTTACTGTTCATTGTCTCAGTCTTCACTTGGCTTTCAATAAAGACACATCTATACTTGATACAGAGACTTTCGCTTCCTTTTGTCAAGTCATTCGCTTAGCCAACTGCCTACTAGGTCGGATCACTCTCTTTCAACGTATAATCTGAAGGTCAGACTTGGAACCAGATGGGTCGTCTCTGGTAGTTATTGGGCTACTGAGACCGCTCGATCTTTCATGTAATGAGAAGGCCTAGCACCACTCATAGGCACTTCAGTTTTGGGTCGGTAGTCGTCCAAGGACGACCGCACGAAATACCAGAAACTATTACAGTATTATATGAAGTAACTTTGACATATCCACCTCTATGATAAGTACTACTACATGCATGGAATTGTATTGAATCGTAAATTAATTTACCCTCAGAGCAGGAATAGGGTTCAATCATGTGGTTCCATCCTGTAGGTTTGAGTACATGTAAGAGACCTTCTAGAGATGGTTGGCATAACTTTGGTGTATTCAGATAAACACTTCCCCTTACCTGTACAATCTGAGGAAGCTCTAACGTGAGAAGGTTTGGTAACTCCAGTACCAAAGAATAAGATCTGAAACATGCGACCACTTACAGCATTCTAATAGTTAGGCACCCTTTCTCTCTATAACAAGTAACTAACATGTGCAGTGTTAGAATGGATCATAACCTCTCCTTGTAGAACTTAATGTCAGCGCTTAAACATGAGAAAACGGAAGTGTGTTTTCTAAGCAGCCAATAACTGTAACTTTGACTCATTGCTCTGAACTTTGAACTTTGAAGTATGGAATTTTTTTTGACATGATTGGTGTATCAATACAAAAACATTTACTAGTAAACTATGTGTACTTAACAACAGGCATACTTGCAGTCTTTCAGCATTGAATAAGTTACTAAATTTTACTCCATGTAGAAATGGCAAAAATGCATATATTTGTGTGAGAATACAAAGTTAGGCTCTGCTAAACTGGTACCTATTGCAGCGACCTTGAGAGACGTTAGGACAGAGAGCTGAAGTCCTCCAATCACCAACTCCTAATATCACTTCAAGATTTCTAAACATAGATATGTTGGTGAAAGAGTCAGAACTGGCTCCTGATTCAGTCCTCATTACAAGGGAACCAGAAATCTGTCTGATGGTACTCAAATATGCAGTCAGAAGGTCGTGATCGTATGCTGCATTTCCTAAAAAGAAGAAATATAACACGTACACATCATAATATGTGTTATGGTAGTCTGTTAGCATATCATATATACACGTACTACATGTAGTATAATATAATAGGAAACACTTGTATGTCAGAAAGATAGTTTGTGCCAATTGGAATAGGGCTATGGGATGGCAATCCAATAATGCTGACAAATACACACAAGCACTAATTATTTATCTGACAGAGCTGGGTCTAAGTCAGACTTTGAGTCAATAAGTTAAGTTATTATGGAAGCAGATCAGGTTGAATCCATGTCTGTGCTGTCTCAAGTCAAGTCACCGTGCAGTGCAAGTGTAAAGACAAAGTCAATTCAAGTTACAGGCAACTACAGCACATCTTGGCGTTAATGAGAAAAAAATTACATCTCATTATGTTGATGAACATTCCAAAAAATACAAAGGCGTAGCTGGAAATGTATATTATGCAACTATGGTAAATAAATAGTCTATAATACATGTAGTAATACTGGCATCATGGTCTAGATTGGTCACATTCTGATATTGTACATGTATATTAGTAGCAGTGACACGCTACTACACTGTAAATGTATATAAGCAACAGATGAAATGGGTGTCCGTGGCTCCTTCCGTCCACCCAGGCTCATTTCCCCAACCTACTTATCACAATACGCAATGCCTTTGCTTCATTTATAAAAATTGTACCATAGTGACTTATAAGGCCAATCCAATTGATGTCAAACAAAATTTTAACCCAAATCAAGTCAAATCATATAACAATAATATGCAGACTCTCGTTATCGAGCATGTGGGCGGTATTTTTTATGTACCACAGCCCAGGTGTGATTTTTTATAGTGGTGTGTGAGCTTACCAAGTTCTCACCACCACTCTCCAGCCACTGCCTGTTAAGAACCCAGTGTGAAGCATTGTGCTACAAGGCTGAAACAGACAGTGCTGGTGCTGCCAGTTTCACCTGCCCCGCCGTGATGTGGCTGCTCTTGTTTCGAGGAGTGCAGAGCTGGATCTTTGTCCTGCATGTAGCCGAAATATACACAGGGGACCTCCATTATTTTAAGTCTGCCTAAACCTGAAAAGCTTGTCACTGCTGGGAATCGAACCCAGGCTGTCTGGACTAGAGGCAAGCATCTTACCCCTAGGCCATATCAACTGAGAAATCAAGTCAAATAGTTCTGTTGAAAACCCAGCTCTTATATCTGCATTGTATCATGCTCACCAAATACTAGGATCACATGACCGGTCACATGTGTACATTCTTGTTCTATGCTCATGTAGTTACTCTCACTGTATACTGTGTTTCCAAAGTCACAATATTTATCACAAACTCCATCACATCTGGTACAGTTTCTCCATCCATCTGGTTGGTAACCATCTGGACATTCTTGTACACATGCATGGTCGTATGTGAAGAACCCCACTAAAAATTCCAAGAGGAGCTTAACACCATTTTAATTTAATAATTTTATTTGAATTTGTGAAGCAGATTCCATATCATGATAACTATTGCCCCCACAATTTTTATTCAGTATTCACTACACTAGACATGTTATATGCTCCAAACATTTCCCTATGTACTAAAGTACTACTACACTATAGAGCAGCCATGGTGTAATGGTCAGAGCTCTGAAACTTCATATGAGTGATGTAGGTTTAACTCCTGTATGAATCATTGATGGTGTCGGAAAGAGCGTTTAGCCTCAAAATGTATAACAACATAACATAGAGTCAGCAGGAATACCAACGTCAAACACAAGGCACACAGTTCTACTACTATCATAGAGATGAAATTTGTAGACCTACAATTCTCCCTTTCATATGGGTATATTTCTACTTCAGCTAAGGACAGGTTGGCTCCTGATGTTGAACTGATGCCAAACATGTGCATATACGGGTAAGTCTGAAATGGATACAGAGAGTCACATGACTTGAGCACATGTTTGTGGGACGTTGCGATATCCAGAGAGGAACATATCTGCCAATGTACTCCTGTCGGACCACCAGGGTAATTGTACACGGATATTAAGAACCGTGCACCAGAAAAACGCTCATCTAAAATAGACAATAAATTGGGAGATCTGAGAGTTATCCAACTCAACTGTTTCCTGTCTATGTATGTCTATTGTATGCCTATGCATGCCTATGCATGCCTATGTATGCCTATGTATGCCTATGTATGTCTATGTACATGTATATCTCTGCATGTCTATGTATGTCTATGTATGTCTATGTATGTCTATGTATGTCTATGCATGTCTATGCATGTCTATGCATGTCTATACATGTCTATGCATATCTATGCATGTCTATGCATGTCTATGTATGTCTATGTATGTACATGCATGTCTATGCATGTCTATGTCTATGCATGTATGTGCTTGCTACTCAAGAAAGAGTATGTTCGGACCTAGCAGGAAGCTCGGGAAGCAAGGTCGAGGACCTTGGCGACTGGAGCGACCAATACTACGAAGTGAAGACTCTGTATAAGTAGTATAACAGATGTGTCTTTATTGAGATCTAAGCATCAACTGAGATAATGAACATAAAAACAATGTGCTTTATATAGTATGGGAAGTTCCGGTAAAAAGGTTGAAGTAGTGTCGTAAAAAGCAAACGAAGTGTCGTCCGGAAATTGCGCAACAAAATGGTGGCCGGAAGCCCGAGGCCGACCCAGAACATGTCGGGTACAACAACAGATGCTTAAAATCATCCAATTCATGTACAAAATGAATATCAAGTAACTATGAGAGGTCGGCCCTCTTTACATGGGTATAAAAAGAACATAATTGCTTAGTAATGCACATTAAAGTATATAAGTGATATGTAATTATAAAGGTATGGTCAAAACATGCATAACGATGTAGGTATGAGTCATGAGACAACTAAGTACAGAGTGTTAGAGACTAGGTAAGTAGAGCTGTGACAACTACTTGGCACTTATGGTGCTACAGGGTCCATCAGGCAAGCTGAGGTCATGTAGGCAAATGTACTGACCACTACAATATTACCACTAGTAGGCTAATGTCCTGACCATTACAGTATTACCACTAGTAGGCTAATGTCCTGACCATTACAGTATTACCACTAGTAGGCTAATGTCCTGACCAGTACAGTATTACCACTAGTAGGCTAATGTCCTGACCATTACAGTATTACCACTAGTAGGCTAATGTCCTGACCATTACAGTATTACCACTAGTAGGCTAATGTCCTGACCATTACAGTATTGCCACTAGTAGGCTAATACCTCTATTCTCAATCATCTTACATTTTGATAGACTATAAAGATAAAACTTACAACAAGTGTTGCTTGTTCCACTACAATGGTATCCTCTACTTGTGTATATGATAGCATGAGAAAGCTGTATCAGTGTATTAATACGCACATACCACCAGGGACCAATTTCTACTGACGGATCCGTCAGCTGATCCTTAACCTGGCCATCAATGGTAAATGTCTCCGTGGTAGTCCCTGTTCTAGCAATGTTGTTTCCACCTGGAAATAGCAAGACTGCTATGAGCCTCTAGCCAGAACTAACAACAGAAAAAGCCCTTCCCTTAATCTTTATTCAGCTTACAAGCTTTATAGCAAGTAGCGACTGAGTGGACACGAGCATGCGGTACATTTATATTGGTCTAAAGAAGGCACTCTAAACAACTCTATAATATTGAACTGCTATCATGTACATGTAGGCTAGTAAGGTACTCACTGTAGCCAAACACCTCAGCACTATATATTTCCATCAACACGCTGATGTTCGGGGATGTAATTCCGAGAGAATTTATCAGACGTATTTGATCTCCAAACATGCATCTCAACAAATATCTTGTCCCAATCCCTGCATTGCTGTAGCTACATAAGTCCCATTGGTTTAGGTCTATATCGGGAAGGGAACCTGTTCTATCCCACTCGTCAGTTCCAGATGTAAAGAAATAAACATCTACAATAAGTGCAGTGTCCTGCAAATGACCGCCAGCGAAAGAGTTAGGTTACACCAAGTTAATCTAGGAATTGTTTGGTGATACTTTATCGGCAGTAAGCTGTTTATCTATTATAATATGAATAATATTATGAGATATGCTGGTATTATAGACATCAATTAGTTTGAACATCAATATTGTACTTGTAGATAAACAGTGGTAATACAGAATAGGCTAACAGACCTGAACGGAGAGAGTCATTCATCTGGCTGTTATTCCTAGATATTATAGCATAGTAAAAAAGTACATTTCCTCTGTATCTCACCGTTACCCACGGGTCTCGTACGCCACCTTCCAATGGCACCCAGTTTGTATCGTCATATTCAAAAATTCCTGTAGACATTTCTATCTTCTCAGGAAAAAACGGTCTACTCTCTGAAATAGTGAAATTTATAAAAAACATGATTTTAAGGTTAATTGCCTATCGAGTAGTAAACTGCTGCATTTGCTCATGTTGTCAAGTCGGAGTGAAAAATAAATTTAAAATGAACCATGACTGAACTAGACTGAGCATTCAATGAAGCTAGAGCTGAGTAAATTGTACTAGTCCTTTACTATCCTGCTTACAGAAGTGGAGTATGTATAGTATGTATGTAATGTACTCTACCTGGGCAACTGGAGAGACAGAACATCTTGTAGAGAATATATCCTTGACATTGATCTAGACAATCACCATTCACATCTGAATATGCAGGGCACTCAGCATACTGTATAACATAGTAACATATTATTGTTTTTAGTCTCAAAAACTGCCAGTGAAGGTGAAAGCATCAATAATTCTTCTAACACTCTCCATTCACTCATTACAATTATTCACGGCACGGTTTAGTTAGCATTATATGTATTGTTGCATGGAAATATATCTATTAGCTGACATTCACATTAAAAATAATATTGTAGTGGTAAATGCAACTCAAAACTCAGCCTCCCGACTACATGTTATGAACATTCATTGTATAAACTTATCAATTTATACTTATGATGTGCATTACTGAGCAATTAATACATGTCCTTTTATACCATGCAATGAGGGCCAACCTCTCAGAATTACTTGATATTCATTTTGTACAGGAATTGGATGATTTTATGCATCTTTTTTTGTACCCAACATGTTTTGGGTCGGCCTCGGGCTTCCGGCCACCATTTTGTTGTGCAAATTTTGGACGACACTATGTCGGCATTTTACGACACTACGTCGGCCTTTTTACCGGAACTTCCTCCGGAAGTTCTTATAGTATATAAAGCACATTGTTTTTATGTCCATTGTCTCAGCTGATGCTTGGATCTCAATAACGACACATCTATACTACTTATACAGAGTCTTCACTTCATATTATTGGTCACTCCAGTCGTCAAGGTCCTCGACCTTGCTTCCCGAACTTCCTGCTAGGTCGGAACATACTCTTTCTCAGTATAGCAAACAAGCAGTGACCCAGGACCACATGGGTCGTCTTGAGTAGTCATTGGACTACTAGTACCTGTTGATCTTTCATGTAATGAGAAGACTTAGCACCAGGTTCTTCTTTGTCTTAGGACGACATACAACTCCCCCCCCCCAACATACAACAACTCCCAAAACATTGCAAGATTTCCAATTTCACACTAAAGATTCATCGTATAAATACACACTAAGTTGCAAATGCAATAGAACCTTACCTTAAAGCAGTCATCGGGACTGCTGCCTTTACATCCACCGGTGCATTCAGTCGAGCAGCACTGAGTAGGTCCTAGACCATAACAGCCGTTGTCACAGTCAGGAAGACAAAAACTTGATGATAACTGACACTGATTAGCACCACTTCCCCAGCAGAAGCCTATACAGCTGGTAGCACAGGGTACTGACAAGTTAGATAATATGTTAATAACAGTTGCAAAAACAAGTTCAAACAATGTTCCATAAGTGAACGTATGCAAGCTTAAAGTTATATAAACTAGAGTAAACTACATTGTAAAATAGTGCAACTACAGCGCTCCAAATAAACTTGTTTTGTGATAGCTTAGGATTTGGGTTTAGGCTCAGCTGTAACTTTTAATTAAGCATATACTTGAACGCAGACAGGGCTTTCACAAAGTGCTATATCAGAAACATTCAATAGTGTCACATCAGCTTGTGATGCCACTGCCTGATCGGCATCTTTTCTAATTTGTCTCTGTTCACGATGCTCTCTCTCTCTTACTGGTCAATTGTTTGACTTGTTAGATATTGTCAGGTCACGTTTTATTAGGTCTTGGACATACTGTTGGATTGGTCGCTGTTGTATTCTTATAACAGTTTATATATGTATCGTATTGTGATGGTACAGGACATTTGTATACGATTCCAACTCCCGGACGAAGCTCCATCGCACCTTAAGTGCTCAGTAGTTGTTATAGCGCTACTCATCTGACACTCACATTCTCATAATTAGTGTTCGTATACTTACCTTTAACTGCATTGCATGTCCAAACCATTAATTACTGTCTATATACGTGTCTCTATGTGCTCATACTCACTACTTATTCATGTATTGTTCCACTATATAACTGTATATACCTGCATGAATGTTACTAAGTCTTTTTAATGCCTTTTATACCCATGTACAGAGGCCCGACCTCTCAGAATCCATTGATATTCATTTTGTACATGAATTGGACCATTATAAGCAACTTTTGTAGAACCCGACCTATTTTGGGTCGGCCGTAGGGCTTCCGGCGGCCATCTTGTTGCGCAACTTCCGGACGACCACACGTCGTCTTTTCCCGACGTCACGTCGGCCGGAAGTCCTTATACTATATAAAGGGCACTGTTTTACTGTTCATTGTCTCAGTCTACACTTGGCTTTCAATAAAGACACATCTATACTTGATACAGAGACTTTCTCTTCCTTTTACTAGGTCATTCGCTTAGCGAACCGCCTATTAGGTCGAACTACTCTCTTTCATTGTATAGTCTGAAGGTCGGACTTGAGATCAGATGGGTCGTCTTTGGTAGTATTTGGGCTACTGAGACCGCTCGATCTTTCATGTAATGCGAAGTCCTATTACCACTCATAGGCACTTCATTTCTGGTTCGATAGTCGTCCAAGGACGACCGCACCAAATCACAGAAACCATTACAGTATTACAGCTCAATCTCATCTGACCTAACCACATTGAACAGTGTTTATATACAAAGAAGATATCTACTAGCTTACTAGCTATAAGCTACTCTAGCCAAAATTTATTAGCTACTAGCTGCTAGCTTTACACATACAATATGATAGGAGGTGATGATTCCAAAAACATAATAGTAATGTCATATTATGATGTCTCAACAGTCGCTGTCCTAAATACAAGAAGATTGGGAGAGTGTGAAAGCTTACCATACTAGGAACCCTAACCCTCCAGAGAAAAACTACTGCATATGTAAAACTGACATAATCTGAGACATCGGCCATTATTTACAAAAGGCAAAAGGCTTAGAGATGTAAGTACAATAATATCCCCTTGCTATAATGAGGCGTAATGCATAGTAAACAATAATAGGCAAGTTTAGGCGTACATGATTGGATAATAATAGCATTAGTAGACAATAGGCAAGTTGTACATGCAGTACATGTAATTGAATATAGAGTCAATTCAGCTAGTGTAAGAGTGCATGCTATGTGAGCTGAAACACCACAATAACATGGAGAGGAGAGTTTTGAGGTCCTGAGCACTTGCGATGTGGGTAAGAACAACACGTTGAGGTCAACCTAGAGACACTCTCTCCCCTCCCCCTCCAGTTTGCCCCAGGCAATCTGCTCCTGATGGGCAATTACCACCTCAAAAAGGGTCAGAACTCTGTGCTCTAACCACAGTTCTTTGAAGTTTTCCACTGCGCGTGCATTTGCAGTGAGTGCCGCACCTCACTCCCCCTCCTCCCCGCACCCCTTTTCATTCAGTCTAACTTTCTACCTCCCCATAGGGTTTTCTAACCTGCGCCCCTGATGGTAAAAGGGCATTTCGAAAAAGACAGTTCAAAACAGAACGTTTCACAACTAGACAGTTCAAAACAGGACAGTTCGAAACTGCTTAGATTACATTTAGAAGAACACAACTTGTAGATAATTTATTTTAATTAAGTAAATAAAGAAAATAATATTGAAAATGAAAATTAGTTAAAATCTGTTGGTTGGGGTTTAGGACTAGGCGTTTCGAACTGTCCGGTGTTGAACTGTTCACTTTTGAAACATCTTGTTTTAAACTGTTTTTTTTCGAACAGTCGCGCATTCACCCCTGATAGATTATACGTATATACTTACATAAAGAGATCGAACAAGATCCCTCAACTTTACGAACTCGCTGCTGATCCATGTCCGGAAGTAAAGCACCAAAATTCATGTTCGATTTGATACAAAAGGGACTGGAAATAACCCATATGTTGCCAACCTCCACAGCTGAAATGAAATAATGAATAAACTGCAACTAATATTGTAGTTGTACAGTGTATATGTGTTTATAGCCAATACTAGTCGCTAGGGCGCTGCCTACAGTCAATACTAGTCGCTAGGGCGCTATCTATAATAGTCAGTACTAGTTGCTAGGGGGCTGGCTACAGTCAGTACTAGTGGCCAAGGTGTTGTTTACAGCAAATACTGTTGTGAATGTGTCCCATTCAGCTCAAGGCCCAAGGTATACCATAATATTGTAATGTTTTGTGCTACGGTTTTGCCACGAGTGCCGATGTTAGCACGAGTGGGGGAAGTGCTTGGTAGTGGTAGTTGGGCTGTCAAGGTAAACTTCCACACATTACATAGAGAGTGAACAGTTAAGTAAAGCTCCTGTAGCTATTGGAGAGGACGTAGGCCGATGCTTAGACTCATTAAAGAGTCAAGGGTCGACGTAGATCCGATGGTTTATACTGTAATGTTTTCAGTGTATGTTTACATGCTGAGGCACGAGCATGGGAGGGGCTTGGAAGTTGGTAAGGGACGACCAAGTGACCTTTCACACACTAAATAAAAGAGTGAACAGTTATTAGGTGCTCTTGTTATTATGTATCAGACGTAGGCCAATGCCAAGACTCATTGAAGAGCTCAGGACCGGCGTAGGTCTTGTAGACTTTATACTCCAGAGGAGTGCAATGAAAGATCAGATATTCTAGGATCTTAAGCCCGGCGCTAGATTTATATAGAATCCGGGATCGACCTACAGTAAGTCGTAGAAGTGGTGTAGAGATATGCTTAAACGAGGATAGTGGGTGAACTTGAGCCGTATAGATCTATGGATCAGCCGGTGGAGTTACCCGCCTACAAAAGTAAGCCTCTAGGTTTGGGTTAGGAGATGTTGCTTTATTAGAGCGCAATCAACAACTGATTTCATACAGAAAATGTGCTACCTTATAAATATACTTCCGGTGAAAAGAGGCCGATAAGGTATTGGCCGGCTGATAAGGCATTGGGTCTGGAACTGATGCAACAACATGGATGGTTCTGCCCGATGTCGGCCACAAAAAGGGTCAGCCTTGGCACAAAAGGTGCTTACAATAGTCTGAAATGGAAAGTATATAAGTATGAGCCTATTCCAAGATATCGGCCTCAAAAAGTACATGGTAAAAGACTCTGTTTAATGCAATCAGTTAAGGGAAGATAAATGCTAACAATATGTGGGAAAAACCAAGTGTAATTGCAATAATGTGATTGGTGGATAACAATAATAGAGCACACGATAGGTAGTCGATTATAATATAGTATAAGCGCGCATGTATAATAATTGTACAAGGTAAGACAATAATGCATGAATGAATGATATGGATAAGTGTCAGTGTCACTGTAAACAATGTTAATGCAGTGTGGTTAGTCCAGGAAGGCCATTGTTACGGAGACTGTTTCACCACAATACTCTGTAGAAGTGTAGAAAGTATCTGTGTTGAAGAGAGGACGTAGGCCCGATGCTAGATTCATTGAAGAATCAAGGATCGACTAAGGTCCGAGGTTTATACTCATCAAAGAGTGTAGTAAGAGACTTATACGAGTATAAAGACGAGCTCGAGCGCTAAAGGTCCAAAAACCAAGGCTGGAGCTGCCTGCCTGCAAGAGTAAGACTCTGTAGGTTGAGTTAGGAGATGTTGCTTTATTGAAGCGCAATCAACAACTGACTTAGCACAGAAAATGTGCTGGCTTTTGTATGATTCAAACTTCCGGCTAAAAGGGCCAACAGGGGGTCGGGTGGTACGATAAGGTATCCTCCCCAGAAACTGTGTAACAAGATGGCTAAAAAGTGCCCGAGGTTTGACCATGGAAAGGTCGGCTATTTATAAAAAATGCTTACAATAGTGAGAAATGGATTGTATATTATTATTATGAAAAATATCCATGACATCGGCCATCAATTACAATAGGCAAAAAGACATAGAAAGAAATCAGACAATAGGTGTACTTGCAAATAACAGTGTAATTAGTTACAGAAAAGTACAGAGACCTGATTGGTTGAATAAGAACAATAATGCACATTAGTCAGGCAGTTATTGACAATAATAAGTATATAATTAGAGTCATGCATAAGTGAATTGTACAAACATAAGCATAGCACAGTTCGTGCAGTTGCAGGCTATGTGAGCTGAAACACCACAATATGATACTGCTGCAGCAGTAATCTTATGTAATGCTGTGTCCAACTGGTGTATTTACACTTACCACCTATACTTATGCATCTTAATTATATTTTAACGAGTTCGATTCACTTGGTAAAACGTTAAAATAAGCTAACGCTATTATAAACCATTGTACAGTAGTTTAAAGGACATGCTACATGGACGCAAACTTAATGCGAATCTCATCAAAGTTGCATTTTACGATTGGCTACAGCTGATTTCATATTGCAGACCATTTTTATGTTTACGTTTCGACAAGCTGATAGCAAATTGATGAAATATTTCACGAGAGAACAACTCCACGTTAAAAAAGCAGCAGCTTATATTTCATGTCTCACAACTTTTTTCGTGCAATGCTTGTAGGAGTCATGCCTTCCAAGGCCTTAAGAATAGCCATGAATGCAAGTTTATACATTGCAGTATATGTACATGTATATATGTATATGCAATATCTATACATTGCAGTATAACAATTCAAGTAGGTGTAAATACTTACAGCTGAGGGAATACAGATCTATTGTACTGAAGGTGTCGAAATTGTGAACTACTACTAAACTGCGTTGGCCATACACGTTGTGTCGCCCTAAAGCCACTAAGTTCTGTAGGCCAGTGGGTTTACCATTGTTAGCTAAAATAATACAGAGCAAGGATCAACACTACTTGAAGACAGTGGGATGAGTGCCTGTTCTCCTGTAGGCATATAATAATTGTAAAATTGTGCAATCAAACCATCAGTTTAGTTCCATTTAAAGAATGCAGAACTGCCCTAATTCCATTCATATACCACGTGGCTTATTGTAGCAAAGGCGGTGGAAGCTATTATAGGATAATAAAGTATTCTTGGCTGTCTACCAGCAAGGTCAGGAATTAACAGTTATTAAATACGTGATAAGAAACGTCTATATGTTGAGGTTGGGATTTGGGGAAAGAGCGAACAACTTACAAGATGAAGAGAAGACAACTCTTATTCATTCAAAGTCTCTCTTGTATTTAGTGATGTAATTTTATGAAGTAATTCACTCATTTATTGTAAATTATTGAGGAAACTAGCCAATTACAGTTGACACTGTATCGGTGTAGCTTTATATGTTGTAATTGATTTATCATAGCAAAGGACAAAAGCGTTACATTCAGTAGTTGTTTCCACATTGAGAAAAGGTAGTCATTACACAGAGGGCGAGTGTAGCATTGGATGGCAGTAGTATATACATGCATTATTACACATGCTCTCATTAGCATCGTATGACACATTTTCCCTCCATTATCTTTGCCTGTTTAGTGTCCAAGCACTTGATAGTATCATCCAAGCACCTGTTGGTATCACCCTAGTACTTAGTTAATAGGATTTGCCCAGTTGTAAATGTCTAATATAATATAAGTATTTGACAGCTAACGTGCATGTCCACAGAGATAAATACCTACCCATAGAAATGTTAACAGTTTTTCCTACTCGTGTAAGGTTAAGGAGAAAGTCTAATGGGTGTGTGCTAGGATCGAGTGCATGAACTTCCTTACTAATCTTCAGACCTCCTAGAGCATATTTACATCCTTGGAATACAGTCTTCAAAAATGAGTATTCATAAGCAGGAGTGAGAGCTGCCACTGGGAGATCAATAGTACTATATCCAGATGGAAGTCCTTCGCATAAACCATCCATTATATCTACAATTTATTTTAAAATTTAGACCAAGAAAACTTCAAAAATCAAATCGACTCAAAATATATGTGAAAAGAAATGTGCACATTAAGCATATCACTTCTTTTTTCCAGCGAGTCAAGTTCCTCACTTAGGCCTGGATCACACTAAACAGGGTAGTGATTAGATGATTACACAGTTAGCACTGCATAAAAGTTCGTTTGAACTGAACTTTGTTTGACACAAGCAGGTATGTTAAGGCTTAACCTACCTGCTTGTGTCAAACAAAGCTGTATTCATGGAAAAAGCGACTCGGTTGCCCTGAGTTAGATCAATAGGGTCAAATCAGCGACGCTCAGATGTACATGTGATAATTATGACAAAAGTAATAGAGGAAAGACAACTCCATATTTTACCTTGATATGATGAATCAACTGTGTGTACTAAACACAGAGCACATAATAGTGTTGTCAGATTTGGTAAAGACATAGTACATTTTTGGTTATTGTGTAGTAACAGTAGTAACGATTAACTATTTGTATACACTTTGTTTGACAAAAAGTGTATACAAATTGTATAATTAACAAAGAATAGGTGTTGCTGGGTCAAAAGCCATTGTTATTCAAAGTGTGAAATATATTTTATATTAATTACATAAAAGGACCTTCACTATTAGTACTACCCATTGTTGTGTTTTTTCCCCATTGTTAGAGTCTAATGTGTCTGCACTTATAAGGTCATAGTTAGGGTATTCATTGCTCGGTTTCACCAGTAAAGCACATAAGGCAATGGTGGGGAAATACGTACATCTACTATAGACTAACTTATTGTTGAAATGAAGTAGGTACAACATATCAAAGATTGATCCTATAAGTTGATAGTATACATCTTGTCATACATGGTATACCTGTGTGAACCTTCATAGTTATTGGTATGCATTTGTATTTAATACTAAGTAACCAAATTATAGTTTAGCTTATTGATTATTATCACTGTCCAATAGAATTGCTCCAATTCTCCCCACACTAGTGAAATTCTGCTAAGTTTATGACCATATACTACTAGAAATCTCCGAAGAGTGAGACACGGATCTTTAGTCTTCCACATTAAGTTTTGATGACTTGCCAATCTTGGATGGTTTACTAGCAACCTTGCCTACTTTCATGTTAGATGTCACACCTGCCAAGCCACCTAGCGATGTCATATTAGCATTTTCCCCTCTTTCCAAATCAATAGTTGAATCTGCATTTCCTGTGCCATCTAAGTTTACCATCGAAGAATTCAACTGCTTATTTTTTTTAATTTGTTTTGATAATTTACTTTTATTCTTCTTCAATTTTTTATTAGGAACCGTATCTTCCCATGAATCTACTGGCATATGTATTCCAGAGGGGTGCAGGTAGTTGCGGCCATTTTCATTGACTGAAGAGTCCACATCATTACTTCTTGTAGTTTTTACCTTCTTTGATTTTTTAGACTTCTTGGGTTCTTTGTCTTTAATCGGGTTGAGGTGTGACACCGTTTTCTTATCTTTTCTTATGTTTAATGCATTGTAGTCTTTGGGGTTGTCTACTCTTAATCTATCTGGTTTGTCTTCAGCAGAGTTCTTCTTCATTTGTTTAAAAACCAAAAGTCTCATTCTCTTCTCTCTCCTGCTAATACAGGTACAGCCTGATATAACCAGCGCCAGCTACAAAAAGCATGTTTATAATTAGCATACACTACAATTTATACGGGTCATAACACATCTGTCAATTTCTAAACCACATGCGTTTTTTTGGACAGCTTGAACAAAATCCACATATACACAGCGTTCTGTTACACAATGTGACATTGTTTATAGCTGATATTCCATCCAACTACATGACTGAAAGCTTATTGTAGTCAGCAGTACATACTAAGCCATTGGAATCTTCAGTAAAACTCACTTTCACCCAGCTGAGCTGAGTGACGTGAAACCTGACCTAGGGGTGCTTGGGTGCTTGTTGTTATTTTTATTCCACATTGACTTCATTGTCGGTCGACCTCAGGTTGGCCCTTACCGGAAATTCTTTTTATATAAAAGCTTAGATTAGTTTGTATGCCAGTTAGCTTTTATGTTCTTACGGGAATTTATAGCCAGAGCATTTTACTCATGAACATGTTACAAGAATACAGGAGCACTCAGACATATGGGTCATCTGATCTACAAGTTAGCAACTCGAGCTAGTCAGCTGCATACTCCACTCCGTACATTATGTAACAGCGGATAAGGTTGATAGACCACTCTCAACCCTCCGGCACACTCATTAGTGTGTTAGGATCATCACAGTACTCAATAAAGGTAACCCCATTGATTATGGCTAGTACATGTAAATAAGTTGACTTACACATAGCACCATAGCAAACACGGCAATTGAAGAAAACACACTGCCTCCTTTTGAATCCTCAGAAATATAATCAGCTACGATTTGATCAACGCTTTTCTTCTGACTCCTGTTATCATGCAGATCAACGCAACCATCTAGTTGAATAGTTATAAACCTTCGACTAGCATTGCTTGAGCTACTGTTACTAGTAGTGTTTATGTCTTCACTGAGGGCAGAGTCGGAATCATTTTGGTGTGATGTCACTGTTGCCATACTTGTTTGTGTAGATGACATTATTGAAGGAGAGAGTGAAGTTGATGACTTCTGTGCATCAATGCATCTACAGCAGTTCCTTGGTAACCGAGTTGTTGTACGTATAGATGAAAGATTTATTTTGCTTGATGCGTTTGATATGACAACAGTAGTAGTTGACAAAAGTATGGATCTACTAGGTGGATCTGTAGTAGTGGTAGTAGGTATGTCAGTGGTAGTTGTAGTAGGTGACTCTGTAGTGGTAGTGGTGGGTACATCGGTGGTAGTAGTAGTCAAGTCTGTGGTTGTTGTTGGCAGATCTGTGGTAGTAGTAGTCAAGTCTGTGGTTGTTGTTGGCAGATCTGTGGTAGTAGTTGGCAGGTCTGTGGTAGTTGTGAACAGACCTTTATAAAAAATCAGTTTGTGACACTGCATGATTACCCAACTGGAATGAAATTACCATATGTGACACATGAGCTGATCAGCCTAGGAATTGCGTTCACAGTCCAGTAGACGTACTTTAGTAGTAAATACGTCATATAAATGCCACCACTGTGTGTTTAGCTCGCTTTGAGACCACTATAACTAGACAGACTATCAACATGAATTCTTCATTTGAAGTTTGTCAGAGATTTAAGTTCAAAACAGAAATGTGGATAAAATTAGAGTTACAAGGAGACTCAAATATCTTAAGTTAACGAGAATGTCTGATCAAACAAGATGCACCTACGATCAATTGAACCACACTTCTGCCCTTTGGAGGATTCTGATCCAATCTATTGGTTTGATATTATATAATATTGCATGTTGTATATTTTCTCTCATAGCCAATGTGTCATCAGACATACTTGAGATGTTGATATACAACGGGTAGTATTTATCCATTAGACCGTACTCTCCAGATTTGATTAGCAGTTTCACCCCGTAGACCATGTCACCTGTGTCTCCATAAAGTAGAGTACGTAGATCTATATCCCTCAGCTCTATAATTATAACATAGCAAATGACTCAACTCAGCTCTTTTACTGTAGTACAGGACCATCTATTGTGATAAGGGAATATCTACATGTATCATTTCATGGGAGACTTTCCTAACCAGACACTACTGTGGTATACAAGTCTGGAAAGGTTAGCCCCTCCATCACAGGCCATGAACAATCCAAAACAATATTCTTGAATATATATTGTGTACATCATTGATGTATTAATGATTTTACCGCATTAATCATCTGCTCATACATGCAAGCTGCTACAGAAATCAGTAGGATATACATGTATAACTCCCAAGAGTTTTAGTCGTTGAACTCAGTT
The DNA here is from genome assembly GCA_935421135.1 of Bugulina stolonifera. Classification (NCBI taxonomy): domain Eukaryota; kingdom Metazoa; phylum Bryozoa; class Gymnolaemata; order Cheilostomatida; family Bugulidae; genus Bugulina; species Bugulina stolonifera. Next base: position 15,291,974 of record OW285196.1, read on the forward strand.
CAGCAGTGCCTACTTGGCGTTGGAAAGTAGGTGACTGTTAGCAACATAGAAATTAAATGCGCAGGTTTAATAAGAAATGTGATCTTTGAACCCGAGATTAATGAACTTCCATACTTGATGTGGGGCCCCTCCATTTCCTGTGAATGACTTCTACAAAGTAAGAACATTGTATGAGATGAGCACGTTCTAAATTGGAACTTACCGGTAGAGAGCGTTTTACGCTCTCTTAACGTTTTATTTGTGTATTCTATCTCCAATACCAAACTTTCTATACTTCTTTGACATTCATAATAACATTTTGAAAGAATCTCCACAAACCATGAGAGCTGCCCCATCCCGTCATAAACCAGATGGACTTTGTACTTTTCTTCTTCTTCTGCCCTATAGTTTTAAGTATAATAAAACTTTAAAACAAAACACCAACACCTGATTTTTAACATAGTAAAGTCACTAGTAGATAGGAATAAGCATTAATCATCCGTAATTCCTATTTTGTAGAGCTGTTACTGTATTTAATTGTATTGTATGCATACGAGTTACTGAAGGCTTAACACAACTTACGTGTAGTTGAACCCAAAGAGAGTATCAGTTAAGCACAGGCCACTGGAGTTGCCTACTGTTGTATCTGAAGGACATACATCTAAACATCTACCTCCCAACTCCGCATACCTGCATCTTACACAGTCACTGTCCAACTAAGTCGGATGGAAATTACAGCAATAGCAATAAGGCTCAAGGGAAATAGTTTCAAACTCTATGACCTAATTTTAGATACAATCAAGCAGTTTGTTAGTTCAATTTTATAACCATTTCTAAAGGAAATGACCTTATTTTCCAACCGACTGTACATGGGTGTAATGTAATGTCTATCCCCTCATACAATGTAAGTGATTGAAGATGCTGTAGTATGCTGCAATTCTTGTCTAATCATTGTCGGATATCAAATATTTGGCCAAATAGCATTGGAGTTCAACTTTTTTCACCCGAAACTTACATGACTGTAGATTATTTGTAAATGTACTCACTGGTCCTCTGCATCCTCCTGCACACTGATCATGACATGGTCCACACTGATTGGTTCCTTCATAGACATCTAGACTACCACAGTCAGGTACACAGGATCTACCCATCTGGTAGTTCTTACACATTCTACACTCAGGTGGAGCTCCAGGAGGACATGCTGTACACTGGGTATTGTTTGTACCATAGCAGCCTCCAGCACATTCAATGTGACAGCTAAGTGTGGCTGTAACAAATTTATACGTAGAAGTAAACTTCTGCAATTGTTCACAGTTAACACATTTGAGCAGTCAATGTAAAATATGAATCCATAGCATAGACTGGAGAAATCAAATCTGCTTTGTGTCAAGGAGCTACTGCACAGCCCTAAAATTCATAGATGTATTCACGTGTTTCAAGTGTCAAATCTATGCTTATGTTAGAGTCTGATTATTAGAGTTTAGGTCTTCTTACTGCACAGTCTAAACACAAGGTCTTCCAGGAATTGTCTAATGAAAGTATTACATGAAGTAACTTTGACATATCCTCCTCTATGATAAGTACTACTACATGCATGGAATTGTATTGATTCGTAAATTAATTTACCCTCAGAGCAGGAATAGGGTTCAATCATGTGGTTCCATCCTGTAAGTTTGAGTACATGTAAGAGACCTTCTAGAGATGGTTGGCATAAGTTTGGTGTATTCAGATAAACACTTCCCCTTATCTGTACAATCTGAGGAAGCTCTAACATGAGAAGGTTTGGTAACTCCAGCACCAAAGAATAAGTTCTGAAACATGCGACCACTTACAGCAATCTAATAGTTAGGCATCTTTTCTCTCTATAACAAGTAACTCACTGTAACTTTGATCATCACTCTGAGTATGCAAAGATTATTTTGAAGAATGGAATTTTTTAAAAATGACTAATATATTGATATAGAAACATTTTCTAGTAAACTATGTGTACCTAACAAAGTACATTCTTGCAGTCTTACAGCATTGAATAAGTTATTACATTTTACTCCATGTAGAATAATGGCAACAGTGCATATTTGTGTGAGAATAAAAAGTAAGGCTCTACTAAACTGGTACCTATTACAGCGACTTTGAGAAACGTTAGGACAGAGAACTGAAGTCCTCCAATCACCAACTCCTAATATCACTTCAAGATTTCTAAACATGGACAGGTTGGTGAAAGCTGTAGAACTGGTTCCTGGTTCAGTCCTTATTATGAGAGAACCAGAAATCTGTCTGATGGTACTCAAATATGCAGTCAGAAGGTCGTGATCGTATGCTGCATTCCCTAAAGAGAATAAATATAATATGTACACATCATAATTCATGTGTCACGTTGTTCTGTTGCACATGCTCTATACATGTACTAGTACAGCATAGGAAACACTTGTATGTCAGAAAGATAGTTTGTGCCAATTGGGATAGGGCTATGGAATGACAATCCAATAACACTGACAAATACACACAAGCACTAATTAATTATCTGAGAGAGCTACATGTAGGTATAAGTCAGACTTTGAGTTGTTTAGTTAAGTTATTTCTAAAATTGTGGAAACAGGTCAAGTTGAATTCATGTCTGTGCTGTCTCAAGTCATTGTGCAGTGCAAGTCTAAAGACAAAGTCAATTCAAGGTAGAGCCAACTACAATACATGTTGACATTTACATCTAGTTCTGTTGGTAAACATTCCAAAAAATGCAAAGGCGTAGCTGGAAAAGTATATTGTGCAACTATGGTAAATAAATAGTCTATACATGTAGTAGTGGAATATTGGCATGATGGTATAAATTGGTCATTTTCTGATATTGTATTTTAAATATTAGTAACAGTGACACGTTTTTACACTGTGCATCTACATAAACAGCAGATGAAATGCGTCTCTGTGGCTCTTCTCACCCAGGCTCCTTCCCCCACCCACTTAACATAGTATGCAATGTCTTTGTTCTATTTCTATAAAATCAGCCATAATGGTTAAAGTAAAAAACCAATTGATGTCAAGCAACATTAAAGTCCAAGTCAAAGCAACAAACAGTTATGTTTAAAATTCAGCTGTTTTATCTGCATCATATCATGCTCACCAAATACTAAGATCACATGACCGGTCACATGTGTACATTCTTGCTCTATGTTCATGTAGTTACTCTCACTGTATACTGTGTTCCCAAAGTCACAATGTTTATCACAAACTCCATCATCACATCTGGTACAGTTTCTCCATCCGTCTGGTTGGTAACCATCTGGACATTCTCGTACACACTCTTGATAGTGTGTGAAGAACCCCACTAAAAATTCCGAGGAACAGCTTAACACCATTGTAAATTAATAATTTTATTTGAATTTGTGTAGCAGATTCTATATCATGATAACTATTGCTACAATAATTTTTATGGAGCATTCACTACATTAGACATGTTATATGCTCCCAGCATTTCCCTACGTACTAAAGTACTGCTAAACTATAGAGCACCCGTGGGGTACTGGTTAGAGCTCTGAAGCTTCATATGAGTGATGTAGGTTTAACTCCTGTATAAACCATTGATGGTGTAAGAAAGAGCATAACAACATAACATAGAGTCAGCAGGAATACCAACGTCAAACACAAGGCACACAGTTCTACTACTATCATAAAGATGAAATTTGTAGACATACAATTCTCCCTTTCATATGGGTATATTTCTACTTCAGCTAAGGACAGGTTGGCTCCTGATGTTGAACTGATGCCAAACATGTGCATATATGGGTAAGTCTGAAATGGATACAGAGAGTCACATGACTTGAGCACATGTTTGTGGAACATTGCGATATCCAGAGAGGAACATATCTGCCAATGTGATGCTGTCGGACCACCAGGGTAATTGTACACGGATATTAAGAACCGTGCACCAGAGAAACGCTCATCTAAAATAGACAATATAGTGGGAGATCTGAGAGTTATCCAACTCAACTGTTTCCTGTCTATGTCTATGTATGTCTATTGTATGTCTATGTATGTCTATGTATGTCTATGTATGTCTATGTATGTCTACGTATGTCTATGTATGTCTATGTATGTCTATATATGTCTATGTATGTATATGTATGTCTATGTATGTCTATGTATGTCTATGTATGTCTATGTATGTCTATGTATGTCTATGTATGTTTATGTATGTTTATGTTTACTATGCAGTAAGTGAATTGAACTGCTACTGTAGTAGACCCTATTCAACTTCCATCACAAACATTACAATTATGGTCAGGCGTTGGTGGTCTAATGCTATGCTAGTCACTTTAGTCTTGCAGCAATGACACAAGTTATCTGCAAGGGCTGAGTCATACTAATGCCTTAGAGGTTTCTGTCCCGAAGAAGGTTTTCTTTCGTGCCATGTCGGACTAATTATAACAATATTCAGCTCTAGGGTAGACCCTCGATTAGATTAGATTAGATAAAGTATTGTGTTGATACCATAGGTATTAGTATTACTATTATTATTATTATGGTGTTAAGGGGCTTGGCCACTGTATTTTGCGTGCTGTGATGTCACTTTTACGCAAAGATTCTACGCAAGGATTAGACAATAGACAAAAATGACATTATGCTATCACTCTAATTTTGAACTGCCAGTTTTTACAACTTACAGTATTACTACTAGTAGGCTAATGCCTCTATTCTCAACCATCTTACATTTTGATAGACGACAAAGATAAAACTTACAACAATTGTTGCTTGTTCCACTACAGTGGTATCCTCTACTTGTGTATATGATAGCGTGGGAAAGCTGTATCAGTGTATTAATACGCACATACCACCACGGACCAATTTCTACTGACGGATCCGTCAGCTGATCCTTAACCTCGCCATCAATAGTAAATGTCTCCGTAGTAGTCCCTGTTCTAGCAATGTTGTCTCCACCTGGAAATAGCAAGACGTACTGCTATAAACATCTGGGCAGAACTGACAACAGAAAAAGCCCTTCCTTTAATCTTTATTCAGCTTACAAGCTTTGTAGCAAGTAGCGACTGAGTGGACATGAGCATACGGTGTATTTATATTGGTCTAAAGAAGGCACTCTAAACAACTCTATAACATTGGACTGCTATCATGTACATGTAGGTTAGTAAAGTACTCACTGTAGCCAAACACCTCAGCACTATATATTTCCATCAACACGCTGATATTCGGCGATGTAATTCCAATAGAACTTATTAGACGTATCTGATCTCCAAACATACATCTCAACAAATATCTTGTCCCAATCCCTGCATGGCTGTAGCTACATAAGTCCCATTGGTTTAGGTCGATATCGGGAAGGGAATCTGTTCTATCCCACTCGTCAGTCCCAGATGTAAAGAAATAAACATCTACAATCAGTCCAGTTCCTTCAAATGACCGCCAGCGAAAGAGCTAGTTTACACCAAGATTGATTGTACAGATATGGCTTTGTCGGTTCAACTAGTTTTACAAATATTTAAAGAGTATTATATTAGTTTGAACATCAGTATTGTACTTGTAGATAAATAGTGGTAATACAGAATAGGCTAACAGACCTGAACGGAGAGAGTCATTCATCTGGCTGTTATTCCTAGATATGATAGCATAGTAAAAAAGTACATTTCCTCTGTATCTCACCGTTACCCACGGGTCTCGTACGCCACCTTCTAATGGCACCCAATTTGTACCATCATATTCAAAGATTCCTGTAGACATTTCTATCTTCTCAGGAAAAAACGGTCTACTTTCTGAAATAGTGAAATTTATAAAAAACATTATTTTAAGGTCAATTGCTTATCGAGTAGTAAACTGCTGCATTTGCTTATGTTATCAAGTCGGAGGTGAAAAATAAATTTAAAATGAACCATGACTGAACTAGACTGAGCATTCAATGAAGCCACAGCTGAGTAAATTGTACTATTCTTTTACTATCCTGCTTACGGAAGTGGAGTATGTTATGTATGTAATGTACTCTACCTGGGCAACTGGAGAGACAGAACATCTTGTAGAGAATATATCCTTGACATTGGTCTAGACAATCACCATTCACATCCGAATATACAGGACACTCGGCATACTGTATGACACAATGTGTTGTTGATCAGGCAAAAGAGGAGAGAGTCATTCACTGGGCATCAAGAATTCTTTTTACACTGTCTATTAAGTTACTACAATTCTTCATGGCACAGTTTAGTTGCCAAAAAATCTATTTGCTTTAACGTAGGCTACTTATTGCATAAAAAATTATCTGTAAGCTGGCATACATTTACACGTTAAACGCATTCTCAACCAATACCAAAAGAATCAATTGTACGAGTATATTATACAGTGTACATACATGTACATGTACATACATGTACATGTACATACATACTGCTAAGTGCAATGGAACCGTACCTTAAAGCAGTCATTAGGACTAGTGCTTTTACATCCACCAGTACATCCAATAGAACAGCACTGATTAAAACGTCTGCCAAAACATCCGTTGAGACAGCTGAGATGACATGAAGTTGATATTGTCTGACATCTACTAGCATGATTAACTTCCCAACAGTTACCACTACAGCTGGCAGAGCAGGATGCTGAAAAGTAGAGTAACCAGTGTAAGCTGTAAACAATCACAACTACAATGTACTAGTGAGTACTATATTTGTAGTGTGTATTAGTATTAATTATACTAGTACACACTACAATGTAATAACATCTTACATTTTAACAAAAAGAATTTTGTGCTACTCAAAATATGTCAGTAGTATTAATAGTCTGTGCAGATCTGCACTGCCTATACTACTTATGTCTCTTGTTTAACCTAAATATACAGTACATTGGTATAAGATAAATCCAAACAGTAGCTTACATGAAGAGGGGCTGCAAGGTAGTTGAACTATACTGACTTGCTGCTCGGCGCTGTTCCCGATTAGGTCATATAAATTCACTCTCATTTGGAAACATTTGGGAATGGTAAAAATCTGTATATTACCAACCTCCACAGCTGTAAAAAAATAATGAATAAACTGCAGCTGATATTATTGTGGATTTGCAAGGGGTAGAATCCTGCTCAGCTACCAATATGAGAACTATGGTAATTGAACAAGTAAGCACAGGTAGTCTTCTTATCAACAACAGTCCAAGAGACTTGATAATATATATATATAATTATTTGTCTACATACATAATGCAGTTGATTACTTGGTTACAACAAGTAAATAATGATAGTAGCCCTTATTAGCTGAAAAAACACTTGCACAGTAAAAGACTGAGCAGCTACTGGTGTTGCCTTATATACCATGTCAAAAGCTACTAGGGCATATGAACTGCACAGCAGCCTGACGCAACAGTGTTGCACAATAACATGATGGGCTGCAAGAACCCAAGTTGATGCAGTACAGTATGCAGCATAAATACAATACTTACATCTCAGGGAATACAAATCTATTTTTTGTAAATTGTCGAAAGTATAGAATATCGCTAGACTCTGTTGACCAGGTACACTATAGCGCCCTATAGCCACTAAGTTCTCTAGGCCAGTGGGTTTGAAGTCATTAGCTAAAATAACACAGAGTGAGAGATTGCTACAGGTTTTTATCCTATCTCAACAGCAGGATGAATGGGAGGTTGCCTTTATACCTATGTTTGCTTATAATTGTTAATGGCGCTATAGGTATTGGCATCGGTGTTGGCTTCTGTTATGTCAAAACATATATAAATCTGGAATTCTCAATTCAGTTTGATTTATAGAATACAGGACTGTCCATTAGCTGCATTTACCTTTTTCATTTGTAGACAATGTGATTGTAGCAAAGTGATATAACATAAAGTTATTGTCTCCTCCATTGTAATTTTGCTATAACTATATGTAGCCTAATCACAGCTGAAAATGCAAAACCCAGAGATGTTGTTCTTAGAATTAAGCCAAGTACAAGTAAGCACCAAGTTCTGCAGTGAGAGGTGCAAGTACAAGTAAGCACCAAGTTCTGCAGTGAAAGGTGCAAGTACAAGGAAGAGTAATTTTTCAGGTTTAGTTTAGGGCAAGTACCTAGTACAAACCTTCAAGTACAAGCAGGAGTACAACGTACAAGTAGTACAGTTCTAATTGTAGATTATGTTAATTAGAAATGCTGTACATGTGAGTACTGTTGTAGCTTATTCCACTAAAGCACTCAGCTTAGCGGTGGGCTTAGTTACAGACGAGGTAAAAGGTTCTAAATTGATGCCTAACCAGATAATAATACATCACGCTGTTTGAAAAACTTGTCACAAGCACAAGTACAAGCAAATGCTAGTGTTGGCAAGTAAGTACAAGTATATTTTTGAAAAATAAAATGCAAATGAGCATACTTGCCAAGTCTCCAATTTAGGCAGGATACATCAGATTTTGATCAGATTAGAGAATGTGGCACTTAAAAAAAGGGCGATACCAAGGAGAGACGGAGATGTGGGTGCTGATAGCAAATAGGATTTTCTCAGATGCAAATGTATAATATTTATAATACAAGCATTTGACAGCTAACATACATGTCCATGTAAATCAATTTACCTACCCATAGAAATGCTAACAGTCTTTCCTACTCGTGTAAGATTGAGGAGAAAGTCTAATGGATGTGTACTAGGGTTAAGTGCATGAACTTCCTTACTAATCTTTAGACCTCCTAGAGCATATTTACATCCTTGGAATACAGTCTTCAAAAATGTGTATTCATAAGCAGGAGTGAGAGCTGCCACTGGGAGGTCAATGGTGCTATATCCAGATGGAAGTCCTTCGCATAAACTATCCATTATATCTACAATTTATCTTAAAGCTAGACACGTGCTTGGTGCATTTAATCACAATGAATAAAACTCGAGAAATCAATTTGTCTCAAAATACAATATGTGAAAAAGAAATGTGAGTATTCAGCATATTCACTTCTTTATTCTAGCAAGTCAAGTTCCTCACTTAGGCCTGGATCACACTGAACTGGGTAGCAATTAGGTTACTACAAAGTTACCACTACATAAAAGTTAGTTTGAACTCCACAAGCAGGTATTTCAGGCTATATTCGTGGAAACAGCGACTCAGTTGCCCTGAGTTAGTTCAATAGTAATGCAGTCAGATAAAATAATCCTTGAGACTCACTACATGCAAAATTATAAAATTAACAGAGGAAAGACAACTCCATATTTTACCTTGAGAGGAAGAGTCAACTGTGTGTACTAAACACAGAGCATATAGCAGTGTTGTCAGATTAGGTAAAGGCATAGTACATTCCTGGTTATTGTGTAGTCACAGTGTTCCTGGTGCCAATTAACTATTATTGTATTGTCTTGTAATCAACAAAGAATGGATGTTGCTGGGCCATTGTTATTCAAAGTGTGAAATATTATATTTACAGTGTATACACATAAGGGCCTTCACTAATATAGTTCTACCCATTGTTGTGTCTTTTCTGCCATTGTTGGAGCACAATGTGTCTGTAACTATTATAGGGTCATACTTTCTGGTATGTGTTTCTATCATGGATATACATAATATAATAAGGGTTTGCATACAAATTCCCAGATGATACTAACTGTAGCCTTAGTATATTGTTGTATCTGGCTATAGCCTGAGTGTACATTGTAGGTATCATAATTTGTGTCTATCATATTTCAACAAAATAAGAACTGTGTTCCAACCAATCAAGTAGCACCAACATGGTATGAGCTTTAGAGTCCATTACATATTAGGTTCACATTAGGTTCAAGAGAGAAAACCTCTACCACTAGTACTTATAACTAATTATAACAGTCATGTATCTCTTGCTATTAGCAGTATAACTGATTATAATAGTCATGTATCTCTTGCTATTAGTAGTATAACTGATTATAATAGTCATGTATCTCTTGCTATTAGTAGTATAACTGATTATAATAGTCATGTATCTCTTGCTATTAGCAGTATAACTGATTATAATAGTCATGTATCTCTTGCTATTAGTAGTATAACTGATTATAATAGTCATGTATCTCTTGCTATTAGTAGTATAACTGATTATAATAGTCATGTATCTCTTGCTATTAGTAGTATAACTGATTATAATAGTCGTGTATCTCTTGCTATTAGTAGTATAACTGATTATAATAGTCATGTATCTCTTGCTATTAGTAGTATAACTGATTATAATAGTCATGTGTCTCTTGCTACCAATGACTATATCTATGCAGACTGAAGTCTTTCTCTCTGGTTTTTCAAAAGCTGATCAAGTTATTTTAATCTTTTATTTTATTATTCAGTAATAATTGTGTTAGTATGCCTAGGGCACTGTGTGAGAGAGTGATGGTATGACATGCTGTCCATTACTTACTTCTATTATGTACATGTATTGATAAGTAACTCATAAATTAAAATCATTATTTTGAAGTGAATTTTTTATAGCACATTCCTAGCCAATCGAGTCTTAAAAGTGACATTTTTTAGCATCTTCCAGCTCAGAAGAGAGAAAGGAGTGGTGGACAGCCAGGCAGCTAAAATAGTTGCTGTGCCACATCAGCATACACAAATAATACATATACACATTACTACCATTTAGAATTTAAACAAATCCACTTACCAAAATTTTGGAAAGGGCCTGGCTGAACTATTTGTAAGTAGTATTATTTGATGTAATTCATTCAACCATTGTAATTTTTGATACAGCTAAATATTGTTAAGATTAATTAGGTAGCAACCATGAGAGGGAGTGAGTTGAATTCAAGTTCACATACTTTATTACAATTCAATGTACTGTTATACATGAAAGTATTTTTAAGCAAGGAATTTATGATACATGTAATAAGTAAATGCAAGTATAACTTTTATGTTCATATTATATTGTAACCAGAAAATTTTCTTTTAGGGTACCTGCTTGTTTTAAATAAATCTAGCTCGTTGCCAAGTCCACAGATTTCCAGAGTAATACTGGTACAATGATGACAATTGTATGAAATTGTAATTGTAGTAATTGTAATAATTGTAGTAATTGTAATAATTGTAATATGCCACTATCACTATCGCATTCAATGAAGTAGGTACAATATAACCGACTCATTACTAGATAGATGCCTATATACAACTATAGCAGACCTAGTCTTCTCTCCATAACAGCATGGGGGTTTCCTGATCGCTCTGGGAATTCCATAGGAGCTAAAGAGAAGACAACAACCAATACAATGAACAGACATGGCATGCATGTACATTACATAACGCTGCTAATAATGGATGGCATGATAAACTGCACACCGTACCCCACACTATTACATACCACATAGTGGTATGTACAGTGTATAATACATAGACAGAACAACTCCAGTGTCTACATGTACATGTAATCACTGAATGTATATCAACACATTCTGTATACTCTGTGTATAGTTAAAATAGAAGGACAAACAATCCCCACCTTAGATACGGCTATCTTTACGTTTGCTTTGTTGACCAATCAAAACTGCTGTACTATCCCAGTGACATGATCAATGGTCAATATTATAGAGGAACACGCTACATTGGTATAAGTGATGTCTCACACAATAATAACCTAGCAGGTGTACTTACTATTAAACACATCCTCTACAGTGATTAATTCATCTCTACCAGTCAGTGTATCCTCCATCAGGTTAGATGACATTGTGGCCATGCATGGCAATCTACCAAACTATACAGACAGGAAACATTAGTGACATTACATTAAGGAGTTATCTGCTCTAAATGTGTGCAAGTAAGGAAAGGACAACTCCGAAACTATGTGCACTTTGCCATGGCTACGTAGTAGATAGTATTCTAAGAATGACATTTGCTTTTAATATTATGCACATTGACAACTATGGGATATTATACCATGACTATCAATCAATCAAACACAGTGTACCAGTGACTTACATGTACTAAATCAGACATACTACTAGGACTAGATTAAACTAAATAGTAATGACATTAACTAACCTGCTTAGCAGCAAACCTCTCCATGCCCAGCTTCATAGGCATATGGAGACCCTGTGTGTTACGTGATAACAGCAATGCTGTCTTATCTGCCTGCTCGTTCCACTGCAATCATTAAATATACAGACAAAGGTATAGACCGGACAACTATGACCAACCTCTACATAGACCTCTACTTAAACAGTGAGTTTGAGTAGAGGTCATTGACTGTTCTGTATAGACTGTAGCATCCCTTCTTAGAGTAGTGAAACAATATGGTACTATGTAACAGTTATAGAATGGAGCTTGTAGTGAATGACTCACCTGTTTCTCTCTAGATTCTAGAGGGTGGGTGGAGCTAGAGGTCTGGTCTCGTAGCTTCGATACCAAACTAAATACAGAACAACACATTACTACCTGTATACAGTATATACTACAGTATATACTACAGTATATACTACAGTATATACTACAGTATATACTACAGTATATACTGTAGTATATACTACAGTATATACTACAGTATATACTACAGTATATACTACAGTATATACTACTTTGATGGATACAGAGGTGTTATATACATTGTATATAGTACATACTATGTAAGCTGTCTGCTGTGGTTGTAGATATACTGTGTGTAGGTTAATGTATATATACTGTATACTGTAGTACATACCGTGTACTGTAGTAAATACTGTAGTATATACTACAGTATAGACTGTAGTATATACTACAGTATATATACATTAAGCTACACACAGTATATCTACAACCACAGCAGACAGCTTACAGAGTTTATATTATATACAATGTAGCCTATATAACACCTCTGTCTTCATCAAAGATCTAAGACATCCACCATATACATGTATATAGGCATATGTATAGCATTGCTATATATAAGCATACGTGTCACATTACTCAATATGACATTGAAGTTGCATGATAAGTTAAAGTCGAGCAAGTTAGCATAAAAGCTAACTGTATGATTTAATAACTCCAGTAGTGGGGAAGGATTGTGTAGAATGCCCTATTAAGAAGGTATCACAGCCAGCAAAAATATAGGTTCATTAGTAAAGTAGTAAATGATTACAGACCAAGTCGCTTACAGACTTACACTACTTACCCTGTGTGCATTACAGGTGTTACTTCATACTCCCCCTTCATTGTATGGACATCTGGAGATGGTGCCAAATCCTGTGGTTTCAATGCAGCCATGATGCTATATAAAATATAACTTGGTTTTCAAAACCTTTCATCAAAATAATACAGTATGTAATAAAATTACGGAACAGCCTACAACAATAGCTACAACTAGAGATGTCCACTTTGTCATTCTCTACTGCTATGCATCGTATGTGTTAAAAAACAGTAACTCAAGTCACATGGAAACCGCATGATGGACCTGTAGCCTAAGCATCAGCTTATCAGTGTTTTTGACTTATATAAGCCAATAATTGTTAATCTTATTAGGCCTATAAAATTCCACAGAAATTAAACCAATTCAAAATTTATATTTTGAAAGCCTCAATTCTTGCGCTGATTTTCTACCATTTTTACGCAGCAAATGGCTGGTAGTAGAAATGCCTTCACCTAGACACATAGAGCTTGTATTGCTATTGCAAGATAGCCAATTACTAATTATTTAATATCCCTTATTTAATATGATTAGTCGTGTGACTGGACTACCTAACAAAAAACTTCATTTGATTTGAAAGAATTCCTTTAAACCTAGCTGCTAACCTGCTAACTTCAACTATGCAATTCAATGGCCATGAAGTTGGGTATACCAATGCAAATCACCGTGTCAAGTCAATAGACAAAAAACAAAACTGATATAACATAATATAATAATAATATAATATTACAATGATAATTACAATTTTAACTCATGCTTTATAATAAATGCTAATATTAGATAGGCTATATCCCTATTATTATATTAGTATTTATTATAGGCCTAGGGCTCTTTATTTATTACATAATAAATAATTACAATAAGATGAATATTTAATATAAAATAATTGATGGTGATTGCATGTTTCACAATGATAATCATAATTATAATAATGATAATTCAAAAATACCAATATCTATAGTATAACTATTGTATTTATATAATAATTATCGTCCGAAAGGATTATTATGATCGATAATGATTCATTATGATTGAAAAAAATAATAAATATATATATTAATATAGTTACTGAATATTTATTTGTAGCCTACTATTTAGTCTTCAGAGAAAAAAGAAGCTTGCATTTTTTTTTTTTACTTAAATTTTCCCACTGAGACCGTCAGGAAACGGAAGAGATGTGGGAACACAATATGGATGTTTTTTTTCTTCTTTTTCTCTTTTTCGATAACTTTTATTCCCTTTTATATATAGTAATTTATAATGTTGAATATGTTTTTTATATTTTTTATATGTGCTTTAGAATAGTATTTATATATTTTTTTATTATTTATTATGTCATACAACAACAAAAAAGAAAAGAAAAAAATAACTATTTATTAGCTCTCAAGACGCATATCACGTATGGTTTTTGGCCAGAAGGAGTAATAAAATTGATTCGTTTTATGTATCGTATGGTGTGTTACTGTGTAGGTGTTTTGGCGTTGTCTCGTATTATATTTATTGAGGTAATTGTAATCGAAAGGTGGTTCAATCCCCTCAGTAATACAACGATGAAACAGTTTTAGTCTCAAAAAGAAACCATTACAATAAAAAGCCACTGACATGAGAAAAAATAATATTTATATTAAAGGTGGACTGTACTGAAAATTTCAGAATGTTTGTCACCAAATTAACTATGTTAGTATTACTTGAGGCCTATACAAACATATCTAAACTGTTTTAGTAGTAGCTAATTGATGCTAAACTGCAAAAAAGTAACCCCAAAATTTTTAAAATAACCATAGTGATGTCAGCTTTAAGAGTTATCTCCACCTAGTTTTATGTCAATTCTCAAAGCTTCTTCTTTGATTATCTCAACTCTGACACACTATATAGAAGCAATATTGAGTTCTCACAAATGTTTTATAAGAAATACAGTGTTCCTTCAATAAAACAGATGCTAGCAATTATTAGTACTACGTTCTACATGTTCAACACACCAGTCTAATAAGTAGGCATGTTATCCATGAGATAAACAAGTAGCCTATTTACCAATCAAATTGCAAACTCAAAAGTCATTTGATAATTTTTTGCAACAAATTGTACTTTTTATTGTCTAGGAATATTAACTAGCAGTTGTTCTACATACCCATTTTTTCGTTTTGTGATATGCCTAGTGCAACAAGGATAAAATCTCAATTAAAATTTTCTGTTTATAATAACACAATGCCTGGTCTGGCATTCACTCCCTGCAATGATGTATTTCACTAGTTTTAGCAGAGCTGGGTACCATGATGACATCATATAGCCCAGCTGGTATTGTGCTAACTGGTTCAGCTGCTACTAGGCTTTCTAATGGTGCATTCAGTTTATAACCTCAAAATTTCAGTACAGTCCACCTTTAAAAACAGAAAGGAGTTACTTAGTTAGTAGTTACGGAGTGACAATGAATTTGCTTTTTTCTGCTTTGACTGAGCAGTCCCGCAGTGGCTGGACACCCAATAATAATTGTGTTTAAAACAGGAGTTGATTTCCTCAAAACTATATTGGTTGCATCCGTTTCCGGAGATGGTCGGAGAAAAACAAGGTCAAATATATCTTAGAACAAGGTCAACAAATTATAATATATTTGCTGAAATAGCCCATTTAAATTTAATTCATGTCTGATTTTATTATAACATGTTAACACAAATTTTTTTTCCTTATATTAGTTGGGTATCTACTACCTACCAGCATATATATAAAATATTTGCACACACTATACTTCCTGCATAAGGATAATTTTAATGGACAATCATAATCAATCAATCCAATGGTTTACATCAACTTACATCAACTTACATCAATGACGACATTACGCTAGACCGCCTAGGGGCGGAAGGGGCGTGCCTCAATTTTTGTACATAAATTATCATAAGGACATTGTTCCATAAACCATCTCATAGGTAAGATATTTGGTTTCAGAGTGGGTACAAGTGGGTACCCATGTAGTATTTTAGTATTAGTTGTGTTGTTCTTCTGCTAATGTTTATTCTTTTTTGAGGTCTCGTATTGTGCGGGGTAGAAAGCTGTTATGGAAACAGTTCCCAGTGGCTCCAATAGACCGCGGTTCGTTTCTACACTGTGATCTAGTCTGAACTGTTGTCTGAGGTTGTTCCATGATTTCATCATATGATGCACAGAGAGCAGGATGGGCTTCTTCTCTTGACAGTATATCTAGCAAAAGCTTTACTCGAGAGTTCCTGCGTCGGATGTCCAGCTGTTGGAGTTGAAGTTTCTCTTTGGCCTCTGTGACACCTCTCCTTCCTTTGATGCCACAGATCATTCTCACACCTTGGTTTTGCACCATCTCTAGTGCCTCAATCTCTTTACTTGTAGAGGGGTCCCACGCGCAGGAAGCATATTCTAGGTGAGGAAGGCAGAGAGATCTGTATGCTATTAACCTAGCTCGCTCAGGTGCCCAGTAGAGGGCTCTCCTGATCATCCCAACTTGCTTTCTGGCTTTGCAGATTTTATCAGCTATATGGTTGGTGAACTTCAAGTCTGACTGCAGTATCACTCCCAGGTATTTGCAGTAATCTGTGTGTTCCAGCACTAGATTATTCATAGTATACTCAGGGACTGCTCTTTGAATTCAAGAATTGTTCCATAAAAAATTGGTCATCATAATGATAATGAAAAAAATAAAATAATGTTTTATTCATATATAATATAAATATTTATATTAATATTGTAGAAAATGAATCCTTAAACGAAAATTAGATTGGAAAATGAAAGTCAAAGGAAAGTGTTTTACTTTTGTAATAATAATTCAATTGTTTTTCATGTTTGTTATATTTTCCATCCTTCGAAAAAAAATTATCATAAGTGACAAGACAATGACTTAACTGAATAGGATCTGTCATTATTGTAGTAAAGTATAATTAGGCCTATAGTGTAGTCATATTATTAAATTATTATTATATTATTATTATTTAATTATAAATTATCATGTAATTCAATAAATATTTTAAAATAATTTAATAAACAAAATTAAAAATCAATGACCTAACAAGAAATAGCGTGATCACCAAGCACAACCAGTGTGAGTGTTCAAAATCACTGATGTAAAGATGCTATAGGATTTCAATGCAGAGAAGAATGGAAGATGGGTATGGATAAAAATCAGGAGACATAATATAGTAGTTGTCGACAAGAGTGTAGAGACAAAGCTAGTAGACATAGCTGTGCCTGGTGACTTCAGAATGACAGATAAGGAATATAAGGAAATAACAAAAGATCAGAATTTGGCGATTGAAAGAACAAACTGTCAGTGTGGAGTACAGGAGCTAGTGGAATGCCAATAGTGATAGGTAGCCTTGGAGTTATCTACCATATCTGGAAGGGAATACTCCCATGTTGGCCAGAAGAGATTGGATAACATCCAGCGAGCAGCCCTACTAGAATCTGCGAGCATCCTTAGATAGGTGCTGTCTATCTAAGTCCAGCGGTTCTGTACAGTTAGCGCTGTAGCTGTCAGCATAAGCGGTGTCTTAGCAAGAATAGTTATATAGGCCCTATAGGCTCTATATAATTTTTGAGTGCTTGCTTGACATCAAATATATGGAAGAACTGAAATTGCTCAAGTATGTTTAGGCCTACTGGTCTACTGTAGCCTACATATGAGGTTAGCTTTAAATCTCCATCCCTTAGCAGTCTGTTGCACTAACAGCATAAACTAGCAATATTATTATTCTATTTTGATAGTTCAACCCCCTAATGAAATCACATTGTAATGTAGTCCATGCAGTACATAACTGCGTTTAACAAGTAAAATGAAAGCCCCAGGCATTTGTAATAGGAAAGAATTTGTCTTTAATGTGCACTAAGCCGCAGCACCGTTCAATGGGATATTAAACACGATCAAGGTCTACACTTTGTATATTCACACCAAGTAACTAGCAACAGAAAGAATGTGTGCAACAGTCATATATGGGTAACACAACCATATATAGATGTTCCGTTAAACATCGTCTACATTGGCCTGCCCATGGGTGTGGTGTCTTAGCTATAACTAGTCCCATACACTGGTCAAAAGTCACAGATTGGTTTGTTAGCAATATGCTTTCAATCTCAGCTTGCTGACATTGTGTGAGCTCTTGTGGCAAGCCAATTTGTGATTTACTGAACTGGCTGCTATGCTGTAGGCCAATATCATACTTGTACAAATAAGTGGGAGTGACACGTGACATCCACATTAGCATAAGTTTCCTGGCTTGACAAAGACAGCCTATAAGCATGTAATACGCTCTGTAGAAACCTTGAGATGGGCAACGTAAAACTCTCAGACTTCATTTATGCACCATAATCTATCCAAGCATGTTGCTCTACTACATCAGTTGGGCTCTTAAAATATATCCATTCAAGTGGGTTTGTAGGCAAATTAGTAGAATACGTATCACAAGAAGCATACAGCTGTCAATAGGACACAACTCTGTGTAAATTAGTATAATTACTACTAAGATATAGGCTCATCATCTGATGTCTTAGTAATGCAACTTTGAACTACATTATTATTATGAATTATCTACCTTACATGTATAGGGGCCTACATGCTACAATAATAGTTGTCTGCACTCGACCCACATATTTACTCAGTCTGTGGTATTTTCATATTCAGCTAAATGCTATAACTTGGCAACTATATTCGTTTGCATGAGACATCCATGATGTATTCAGTAAAGTACAACAGAACTGGCAAACATTCCACTATGTCTGAGCTACTGGATCACTGGTTAACATTGTTTGACCTTTAGGTTAATACTTATATTATACCATCAAATATGTTGTGAATAGCTGTCAGAGCATGTACCTTTAGTATGACTTCACATGACCTTATTATGACCTTATTATCCATATACTATTACTACTAGATGCTTTCAAACTAACGGTGGACTGCTGCTTAATCACTGATTGCCTTTACTGTAAGTAAAGTTACCCAATCATATCCATTGTTATTCTTATGTAATATCTGGATACTGTAGCTGACACACCCACCACATCACTACATAGCCTATGTAGGTCAGGCCCTCAGGGTATATGTAAGGAGAGCATACTATGTGTACGTAGTATACAGCCTTTCACTATTAGGTAGAACCTCCGTAATAGGGCATTATATCAGGTCACATGACCTACTGTTAGTGCGGCAGTTTATATAATTATAAAAATTGTAAATGCAGTTCAGATACTAACAAGGTCCTTTCTTTTTCTATTGTATTGTGTGAGAAATTCCAGGTAGATTGTATGCTACCATTTCATGATAAAATGTTTACAGTCAACCACTGAATGCTGTATATACTTTGCTGTGCAGGCCTATAATATTACTTTACTTGTTAATATATTGTTATTTTACTCCTTAATATTTTATTATTGTACATATACTTGATGTTTGGCCCAATTTGATTACATTTCATCCTTACATCCTAGTATGGAATGAAGTCAGACCCACTATCTGTATGTTTACATAGTTGTATCATACTCAATCTTATCATTGAGGTCAAATTACTGTAGTAAATTAAATTAGGTCAAGTTGTTGTCTAGTTGATCATATCAATTTTTTTACTTATATTATCTTAACTTTTGTTTGTTTACTTTATAGTTGTTTCTCAGTTAATCTTTTTTACCAAACTAACCCTGATTAGTAGGTCATATCATTGTTATTGTTATACTATTTTATTATTATTTGTAAAATCTTATTTGTTTCTTAGCTTATTTGAACAGAACTTACAGGATTTTAAAATATAATTGAATTTTACCTACTATGTATTATAATAAAAGCATGATGTCACCAGGCTATTACATAATATGAGTGTAATATTCCTGGAATTGCCATCAATTGGGTATACATGTACATATTTTATCAACATAGTCATTAAAGGTGGACTGTACTGAAAATTTCAGAATGTTTGTCACCAAATTAACTATGTTAGTATTACTTGATGCCTATACAAACATATCTAAACTGTTTTAGTAGTAGCTAATAGATGCTAAACTGCAAAAAAGTAACCCCAAAACTTTTAAAATAACCATAGTGATGTCAGCATTAAGAGTTATCTCCACCTAGTTTTATGTCGATTCTCAAAACTTCTTCTTTGATTATCTCAACTCTGACACACTATATAGAAGCAATATTGCGTTCTCACAGCTGTTTTATAAGAAATACAGTGTTCCTTCAATAAAACAGATGCTAGCAATTATTAGTACTACATTCTACATGTTCAACACACCAGTCTAATAAGTAGGCATGTTATCCATGAGATAAACAAGTAGCCTATTGACCAATCAAATTGCAAACTCAAAAGTCATCTGATAATTTTTTGCAACAAATTGTACTTTTTATTGTCTAGGAATATCAACTAGCATTTGTTCTACATACCCATTTTTTCGTTTTGTGATATGCCTAGTGTAACAAGGATAAAATCTCAATTAAAATTTTCTGTTTATAATAACACAATGCCTGGTCTGGCATTCACTCCCTGCAATGATGTATTTCACTAGTTTTAGCAGAGCTGGGTACCATGATGACATCATAGAGCCCAGCTGGTATTGTGCTAACTGGTTCAGCTGCTACTAGGCTTTCTAATGGTGCATTCAGTTTATAACCTCAAAATTTCAGTACAGTCCACCTTTTATTACTTCATGTAGAAGTGACTTGTTTGATGTTTGACAATGTCTGTGTGGGTGACTGCATCAGATGACTTATCACTGATAGTCACATGACTCTGTGTCCACATATAGACATTCCTATCTACTAGTACTAGTTGGTGGAGTTTACTAGTGCTAGTTGGCTGCTTTTATTATACCACTACCAGTAGCTATTTGTTTATACTAGTAGTCCAAGAGGGCATCTGTAATTTTTATCCTGATTATAGTTTGTAATACAGTGAATCAATCATACTTTAGTAAACAAAAAACTGCATGTACAGTCATGGCTGTATGAATATGCTAGCTTTTGTATTGACTACCAGGATGTGGTATGATAATTTATTAAATATTTAGTAAACATCAGTCTAGTATGAGGAACTAATAGTGTAGGTTGTTACATTGCAGATGTGATCAGAGTATAGCTCAGTGATTACTAGCAGTACACTAGCTCACTATCTATACTGAGAATACTAACTACATACAGAGTGACCACTGTCCACTCCCTGGTAGACAGCTAATGTGTCTCTAGTCTGATCACAGCATGGTATCCATTAGAGTAGCAGGTAAGACTGTATCTACTTTATAACATATTATAACAGATGCCTATCACTAGTATCTAATTATGTATACCTGTGTATAGCCTACATGTATATTATACATGTACTTTAGCATTATTACATAAGCCTACCAAATATTTATTAGGCCTATACTGTATATAACCTACCTACACGTTGTATGGTACCATACAACATGTAGGTAGGTTATATACAGTATAGGCCTAATAAATATTTGGTAGTCCTATGTAATATGCAATGACGTTGTATGGTACCACTAGAGTAGTAATAGCCAACTTATTGTACACTTCTCATTCAATGTAATATTACATTTGGTAGTTGCCTATTTCTATGGGAAATGTATCCGTTACACTGAGTTGCAAGTGTTGTGTTAAACCTACTTGTAAGGTTTCAGAGAGACAGACAGGCATTACTCTGCGATGTAGTAGTTTATTAGTAGTTAGTAGCTATTAGCATATGTTTGTAGGTTATATCAACATACATGTGCCTGCAACTATCTTCATGTCTACTACCACTACTACATCATTCTATAAGATGTAATTAGATGTTTGTATATAATCATACCTTGATTATTACTAGTATGTGCCTGTAGCATCATACTTCAGTAGGTTATCTATATTATACACATAGAAGTATATAGTCTATAGGTCTACTGCTTGTTACTGGTAAAGTTTACTCTGTGACACAGACATACATATACGAGTTCATTAGATGTTTCTATCAAGCCCACTGATTGGTCAATAGCAGTAGCGACAGACACTAATCTGATAGGCTTGGCTTGTGTGAAATATCTACCAATAATTAGCAGCCATCTGGTAGTTCTAGATATTTAGCTGATGCTGTTACTCTTGTATTCAATTCCTTATTGGTAGACGTGTTCATATATTAATTGCAGTTTTCACCATCGCCCTGCTCTACTCTCTAACTGACTGTGCATTGGCACAAGACACCATACAAGTGGAAGAATTAGTGCCCCCTGGTGGGGTCCCGTACACACCCACTCCTGTATCTGGTACGACTAATCACTACGATATACCAGCAGGATCTGACCTCACCGTTTCTTGTGGTGAGACAGAGGTGAACGTGAGGTACCCAACTAATAAATATGCCGAGGTAACTGACAACTTTACTCACATACCACCTCTGCTCTATCTTATCTAGATGTTGGGTATAGACTAGGTAACAGCTGATTAGTAGATTTGAGATACTCACACTCCCTACCCTCGACAACAGAGGTCACAGTTTATAATATATGCCTAGATAGTATATAGTTGCGCTAATGTAATGGTATGGCAAGTATGGCTATCTGATGGTATAGGAGATAGCCTGTGGCACTATATTTTAGCCTTAGTTTCTGCTATGGTATAATACTGTTCAACTATATTATAGAATGAGAGATTTGCTCTGGGGAACAGAGTCTTGGAGACTACAGAGACATCTGGTGACAGATGGACATTCACAGCACTCGAGTACTACGACACTGGTGCTATAGAGTGTTACAGTACAGCTAGCTCTACTAATACCTCTCTTCAGTCGTCTATATACATATTTGTATACGGTAAGCCATGTATATGTATATTATATGTATACTCAAGCCGCATGCATATATATATATATACATGTATATGCATACTGTCTAGCAGAGAAATATGAGCACTCATGACAGCGCTGTATACTCCTTACTGTTCAGCCATCTTGGCTTTGTCTTTCCCTGTTATGATCTAAGAAAGGTTTACTCATATAACCAGGCACTAATGATATCATAGTATTGTGATTGTTGGGTTACAGACCAGACTGCCCCTCTATACGTACCCCTGAAGAAACCGACCACTGTGTATGTAGGACGAAATGACTATGTGCCATGCCTGCCAACCCACTCGGATATCACATTTACTGTGACCAATCCTGGGAGTCCTCCGGTAAGTAGCTACAACTCTGTCAGCTGTTAGCTGGTCGTAATAACGGGCATATCTCTAGTGCTGGTGTGTTGGTACAGTTCTTATACTGTAGATGTGTAGGTGGTACTCTATTATATAATGTTATGTGTTGATCTTTTGTTTTAGTCTGTCCTTAGAGACAATACTCTAGGATTCCGACTGCGCACACCACCACCACTTGTCCCCCAACTCCAACAGTACACATGTACTTTCAACTACCCAGATGTGAGTCGTTCTGATCAACAGTCAGTACGAGTTGAAAGAGGTATGTGTATGTGTGTGTTTATATTATGACTGTATAGGCCTACTGTATGTGAGCAGTGTGAGCGTTTGACTATAATTTGATTCCTAGTACTGTTACTACTAGTGGTCCTACTTGCATACCATGTACATTCTACTCTATACTGTATGTAGAATCTAGTAAGATGTACCTACCCACACCGGTCATATCTCCTGCTGGAAATAGATACAAGTACCTCGCTGGAGAGGACCTGGTGATGGACTGTACAGTATATGGTTACACTAGAATACGACTGGTGCAGTGGAGTTATCCAGCACGTGTGTGCGATACCCATCCATCTACCAACTGCATGGTGAGTTATATACGAACACTGTACACAGTACACTGTATATGCATTCTATACTATTCTAGTGTTCATTTAGTGTGACTGGTATGGCATCAGTAACAGCACCACAGCTACCCACCCTGTGACTCATATACTGCTTACTGCATGAGTCATCACGTGACTCATATACTGCTTACTCAATGACTCATCACGTGACTCATATACTGCTTACTCAATGACTCATCACGTGACTCATATACTGCTTACTCAATGACTCATCACGTGACTCATATACTGCTTACTCAATGAGTCACCGTGTGACTCATATACTGCTTACTGCATGAGTCATTGTGTGACTCATGTACTGCTTACTGCATGAATCATCGTGTATAGTGGTAGATGAGTATACTTACCTAATCGTTGACAGGGAACTGCAGACAGGGTTACTGAGGGTGACCCAAAGTTCATATTACCTGATAGAGTAGATGTTTACTCGACACTCACTCTCCGTGACCTTCACCCCTCCGACTCTGGTAGCTACCGGTGTAGGTATCAACCTCAGGTGCATAATTACTCCAGCGATGCCGACTCCATCGATATTCGTGTATTCCGTAAGTTATATACTTTTTTCCGCAAGTTATATACTTGCTTCCGTATGTTATATACTTACATACTTACCTCCATATATTATATACTTACATGTACATGTACACATGAACTTACAGCGGCCCCATTCGCTAAGATTATTATACGAGAATCTGAGAGAACGTATGAGAAGCTCAATGGTGAGAAGGTTGTTATTTTGGTAAATATCGAAGCGCTACCATCGCCGACTGTCCAGTGGATGTTTAAAGGGAAAGAGCTCCAACATGGAGGCAGATATAGGATCATGACGTAGGTTATACAGCTACACCACATAATGACTTAACTTACTATGTGAGAGTTATCTCTACTCGCCTTGTGTTCCTCATTGTGTCAAACGTAATGTCTGTGTGTTACTTATGGAGTGGTAAATGTGGTGGACTGGAACTACATGTAGGTGGGGGGAACTTCTCTCATTGGTTTGAGTTGTGTATACACTGAATGAATGTGTAACAACTAGAGCTGTGCCGGTATTGTAATCATATCACTGATTAATGTTGATATTATAATAACTATATTTCATATTGTGCAGTATTCCACAACACACAGCATCAGATTACCAAGCTCTGTTAGAGATTGACTCTGTGATCTTAGCAGACGCAGGGAACTATACCCTCACTGTGTCAGTAGATGGATCCACCCCTGACTCTCAGACTGTCCAACTCGTTGTTAAAGGTACATTGATCTCTATAATCCTAGTGTTATAGGGCAGTGTTAAAGGTACATTGATCTCTATAAACCTAGTGTTGTAGGTGCTGTTAAGGGAGGGGTGGGTTGGTGCATAGGTTAACTTGTTAAACTACATAATACAAGTACATGGCTGTTGGGCTTGGAGTCGCGCACCCCTTCCATGGTGTAAGATCACTGTTCTGTGGGCTGATAATAAACATTATCTCTGGTCATGATGAAATATACACCGCGTACATATATAATATAGTTTAGAGATTAGCCTCAGCTCTAATACCTGTATGATTGATCAGTGCGATACGTGTTGTAGTCCCCCCTAAGATTATGGTTAGTCATACGTACGACGGAAATAAGGCTAGCTTCATGTCTTCAGAGGGCAAGAAGTATATACAGTTAGACAGGATGCTTAAGCTGGAGTGTATGGTATTGGAGGGTGTACCTAACCCCTCCCTACTCTGGCAGTGGCAGCCCTGTGATCTTAACAATCACTGTATGGTACAGGAGGGGGCGTGGCTAGACCTTCCCACTAACCTCGCTTGCAGGTAGGTGGAAAGTTACCTTTAGCCTGGGGTCTAGCACCCATATGTGTTATCTAGGAAGGGAGTAGCTGTAGCTCTACCAGCTGTGGGTAACTGAGTCATTGTACCTTCATCAACATAAGTGTCTCAGCATTGTAGATCCACAGGACAGAGTCTATGGATAAACTCTGCCATCAGAGTAGAGTGGAACATGTAGACCAATTCAATACCAGTATCAGCACTGCTCTGGATGTGGTTATACTATACACTGTACTACTACTACTATAATTGTACTGTGATGTCTGGGTAATATATACATCATAATATATGTTTTAGTCTAACGTCAAACCCATATGATAACTCTCCTTGCTTCCCAAACTTTGGACCAAAAAAGCAGGAGCTAAAGTTGAATGGTGAGAAGTCGGGCTGGTACCGGTGCGTCTCTGACAATGGAGTCGGATCTCCTGCTAATTTCAGTGTACTCACTGTAGTGTCTGGTGAGTGTACCTCTGATAGACTAGTAACTTAACACTGGTCACTGGGGGAGGAGGGCGTGTGGCCCACCCAACCATTGGAATATCCAAAGGCATTAGTTGTAAGAACTCAGCAATTTACTGATGTCTATTTCTAGTGTCTAATAGATATCTGATGGCCACTTTCACCGCTATTATACTAATATTACGGGGAATAAACTGTCCGCCATGTCAGGCTATATTAAACTTGTGTCTAACTATACCATGTTTACTGAATTCTGTAGCTTTGGTTCCTGAGAGAGCTGGTGTAGGGTTCACTACAGACACGGAGACAGCAGCGGAACGGCTGGTTGAAGGAGACGACATCACCCTCGATTGTCACGTCTCGCGGTTCAACTGTGACCCTGGAGATGTGTTGATAACAGGAAGTGGTGGTGTGCGTTTCACTAAGGACAGTGAAGATGTAGACTGGGTCAACAGTCCAATGTGAGTGGGTATAGGGTGATGTCTAGGGCAGTTGGTGGGGTATATGACAGTCCAATGTGAGTAGGTACAGGGTGATGTCTAGGGCAGTTGGTGGGGTGTATGACAGTCCAATGTGAGTAGGTACAGGGTGGGGTGTAGGGCAGTTGGTGGGGTATATGACAGTCCAATGTGAGTAGGTACAGGGTGGGGTGTAGGGCAGTTGGTGGGGTATATGACAGTCCAATGTGAGTAGGTACGGAGTAGGGTGTAGGGCAGTATATGGCGGGGAGACAACTACAGAGTAACTATTATGGGATTTCCATTGTAGGGATGACAACTCCTATATTCTCAAAGTCACACTACGGAATGTCATGCTGAACATGACGGCGAATAAATATGTGTGTGGCTGCAAGTCGACGACCAAAAGGGACGTGACGCTCAAAGTAAAATGTATGTCATCATACGTACTGTATGGCACTGTGTGACGCAGTATAACACTGTATAACACTGCGTGACACTGTATGACATGGTGTGACACTGTATTACACTGTGTGACACAGTGTAACACTGTATGACACAGTGTGACACAGTATAGCACTGTGTGACACTGTATGACACAGTGTAACACTGTATGGCACACTGTGACACAGTATAGCACTGTGTGACACTGTATGACACAATGTGACACTGTATGACACAGTGTGACACTGTATGACGCAGTGTGACACTGTATGACACAGTGTGACACTGTATGACACAGTGTGACACTGTATGACACAGTGTGACACTGTATACCACTGGGTGACACTGTATAGCACTGGGTGACACTATAGCACTGTATGACACACTGTGTGACACAGTATAGCACACTGTGACACTGTATGACACTGGTATTTACTGTATACATGTATATACTAATAACTATACTGATATATCGTTATATATTAATGAGTAATGATATCATACTCTCCCACAGCATATGTACCTCCTAGTTGGAATAAACGCGTCGAGTCGAATGTTAATATATCTGTTGGAGACGCGACAACCTTTGAGTGCGAACCTGCTGGCCGACCCCTGCCTCGAGTCACCTGGTACAAAGATGGCGTGGCTTTAGTCCGTGATAACACTACAGCAGAGTTTAGCAAGGACAATTACAGGTATGTTTAGGTATCTTTTTTTTATACTATATCTGGAGTTAATACTGGTATGATAATTATATGGCATGGTTTAATGACATTATATGGTGGTGTACATAAAGTGTTTGCTACTTACAATTGGCTGTCATGGCAACCGTCTGCTACATTGTACTGTATTGCTATTGTGTAGTGTCACTAATGTCCTTGAATAAACCTTCATACATGCTGCATGTGTACTTACAGTGCATTAACTTACACTACATTTTATACTTACACTACACTGTATACTTACAGTACACTGTATACTTACACTACACTGTATACTTACACTACACTGTATACTTACACTACACTCTATACTTGCATTACACTGTATATTACACTGTATATTACACTGTATATTACACTGTATACTTGTAGTATACATTGTGCATACATTTTGTAGAAATTCAGGCAGTGGATTTAAACTTGGTATTCTCGATAGTACCTCACCTTATGATTTGTATATGCTGCATTAGTAGGTTACTCTGGTCATTCAACCTCTCCATAGCTCTAGAGTCTAGACTGTAGCAGTGTGTCACCTTACTCAATTCTGGGGGTTCTCCTGTCCCCCCCCCCACCTTCTTAGCAGAGCACTCATGGTCTTGTGTGGGGTTGATAGCTGTCCAATGAACACCATCCATTGTCCCCACACTCCTAAAAATGGGCATTATTACAGCTAAACTGTTGGCACTCTCTCAGTGGATTGAGTATATAGATTATGCTTGTATGTATTTGCACAGCCTGACCATACCCTATGCTAGGAAAGATGACTCGGGGTCCTACAGTTGTGCTGGAGTAACAAGACCAGGAAAGACCATCTTTAGTAACTTCACTCTCACTGTAAACGGTAAGTACTGTGACTGTGACTTAGTCATGCTAACATCTGTATACTCCACTGTGTCTTACCCTCCACTGATGGCTCTGCCCCAATATTCAAACATAGTTGGAACATGATGGTACAAAATTACAGACATTTACTTCTATAATGTGCATCTTTGTATATATATAGCTGTGTGCTGTTGGGAGTTGTCACCTCTCTGTGAGTGTCCTGTAATGATAAGACAACTCACAATTTTGCACACTAATTATGCTGTAGATTCTGCATACATGCTACTGATGATGACTCTCTGTCTGCATTGTCTGTTATTGATACTAATTCATTTAGCTGTTCCATGTTGTCTCGTGTTGTATAATTGTTCTGTATAATATTTATGTTAGACATCTGTTAGTAGGTTAGTAGCTTAACTGTAGAGCAAATCATGTGAATAGGATTCCCACCTTTACTGTACATTGTATATAGTTATAGTTACATGTATATTGTGTTTGTATATGATTCTAGAGTCGGTTACTGGTCCACCTCTGAAGAAAGGAGAGATTGCCATGATAGCTATAATGATACTAGTGGTGATGGTTATAGCTGTGGTTGTTACCATATGTATTGTACGCAGGTACTGCAGGCAGAAATACACTGTAAGTACTCTATAATATCTTACTTGCAAGTGTTCGCGTTTACTGGCCTCAGTTCCATTTCCTTCATAAGAATGAAGGTACATCAGTACCGCACCCACACACATATACACCCAGGATAGGGTTGTGGTTAACTTGCCGATTGATAGATCTTAGTGTCACAAAGTCAAGTCTCACACACTTTCGTCACCTATTTAGGCTTCAGCTTCTGAGGTCCGTTAAGTCGAATGGCTAAATATTCGAACAGTTAATCACAAAATGGAAGCCAATGTTTTGAAGTGTTAGAATGTATTACACTTCTGTTCCAACTAGAATATTTGTTTAGTTGTGAGTCTGGTAGGTTGACCCAGTAAAGGTGGCATTCTGATTGGTTGACCCAGTAAAGGTGGTATTCTGATTGGTTGACCCAGTAAAGGTGGTACTTAGATTGGTTGACCCAGTAAATGTGGTATTCTGATTGGTTGACCCAGTGAAGCTGGTATTCTGATTGGTTGACCCAGTAAAGGTGGCATTGGTATATAAACTTCAGGATAATCTCACTTTGCTTCTCATTAGACTGTCATCCTTACGTTGTCTCGGTTGTCATGAGATTTGGGTAAGAATAAAACTAATCAAGGGGAGGTTACTCCAACCATACATTCAACTGCCAATATAACCTTGGTTTGTTCACTGGTGTATACCAGGTACCTGTATTCTATTTTGAAAATCATCAAGTGTTCACTCTGTGATGTCCAATGGTCACTCTGCAGCATAGAATCATCTAAACTCCTAGGAGTTAAGAATAATATGAACACTTTGACTCTTCTACTAAATAACTAGTCATAAAAGCGCTTATTCATAAATTATTTACAAATTTCAGTTATTTTATATTTATATCCCGGCCTTCTGGTTCTCCTGTAAGCGTAAAGTACCATCGGCAGACCTGGATGTCATGGCTATTGGTATAACCCTTCCGCGGGTTGGTTTAGGTAAGGGAGCCTTCTTCACCCACCCATAAATGTTATCAAGGTCTAAGACCAAGGTCAAGTCTGTCCACACTCGCATCCTACATGATACCAGTCTACAGCATCCCCTCTATACTTGCATATAGCTATATTCTTCTGTGATTGGCTGTACCTTCACCAGCACCACACACTGTCATTGGTTTAGAATTGTCTCAGCTTAGTTAGTTATACACAAACCCTTTGCATGGATAAATACTTACTATTGTACTACACTCATAGCCCTGTATATCATCGTTATCCGTCGCCATGCTTGTTGTCTTCAATTTGATTGACTGTGTGTTCAAAGGTCTGACAACTCCAAACATATATTGGAGTAGGTACATGCGGCGCGTTGTGTAGGTCAATGAGTATTACCACATCCCTGATGCATGTTTATGTGCCGTACCCCTCATATCCTTTTATAACAGTAGTAGCTATGCACTGATATACATACTGTACTACTAGAATATCAGTACATTGCTACTTCTAGTAGCTACTACTCCTGATAAATATACTACCAGTATAATAGGTGCTTGGAGAACATTATACTGTAATGTATATATGCTAGGATATATATAATAGATATAGCCGGGGTAACTTTACACTGCATACATCATTACTGTTACATGTTACATATTATAATGTGCACTGTAGGTTATGTAGGTTATTGCAAGCACTTAGTTGATTACCTACAATACATTGTAATTACATGTATACAGATACACTATGGACAATGTACACCTTCCACTACTATTACACCACATTCTGCTTGCATCAGCACCCATCAACTGTAAATATCCGGGCATAGCTACATCTACCCACAATGCACTGTCACCAGGACGATAATGTAAACAATGTTCTCTCTCCCTCTGCAGCCCCACACCCTTCTCCTGCCCTCTAAGGAGATGATAAATCCAGACATCCCATTGGATGAGCAAACAGATGCCCTGCCGTATGATATCGGCTGGGAATTCCCGATCGGTAACCTCAAGCTGGGTATGTTACTGGGTCAGGGAGCTTTCGGTAGAGTTCTTAAAGCTGAAGCTATGCAGATAGAGGAGGGGGTAGCTAGCACAACAGTAGCTGTCAAAGCAGTCAGAGGTGAGCTATGTTAATAGTATACAGTTGATGTGAAATGTCAATTTCAACTACTAGCACAGTTAATAACATTTACAGTAATGCAGTAGCACATTTATATAATTATCTAGGTCAACATATTCATGTGCGTAGGAGTTGTGTAACTCCTAATGTAGTGTGTAGACTACTCATTAGTTGTTAGAAGGTTGTTGATTGGTCAAATAATATTAATTGTATCGCAAACACATGTGGTACTTGCAGAACCATGGCAGCATTTTAATTTATTTCCTTCAGCATATAGTATTCTGTCATACAGTAGGCATATACATGTACAATGTAATAATACCTTTACTACTTTAGATCACAGTGATATTGAACAAGTAAAAGCTCTGATCAGTGAACTGAAGATCCTCATACATATAGGTCAACATCTGAATATTGTAAATCTACTCGGAGCTTGTACCAAGGATATAAGTAAAGGTTAGTCTGTGTTTTTATACTGAAGATATGTCTACTATGTCACAGGTTCATGTACCACATGATGTCATTGTAGCATAATGTAACTTAAAGTCAAACCATGAAAATGTATGTTAATGGTCTATCAATATTTACTGTCTTCTAGTTCTATACTAACTTTGCATTACCATATTTATCAACTGAACTGCATCATTTGACCTATATTTCTAGGTCATGTATTAGTTATAGTACATCAGTTGACCTACTTCCTTATATATTTCTAGGTCACATATTAGTTATAGTGGAGTTCTGTCGATATGGTAATCTCAGATCACACTTGCTCAAGCATAGATCTACGTTTAATCCAAGTATGGAGCTGCCAGAAGGGGAGAACACAGCAGGTGTTAAACTGGGACAAGTGACAGTCGATATGACAGGTAATAGCATGTGCTTGATCTAGTATACTGAGGTGTAACTTCAAGTGTTGGTTTAGCATACTGACATGTAACATCAAATGCTTGTCTAGCATACAGACAGCTGATGACAAGTGCTTGGTCTAGCACACTGACAGGTGATGACAAGTGCTTGGTATCTATACTGTGCACATTTGGTTGTAGGTGATGATGACTACCTAAACCCTGGTACTACAGAGGATAAGCCTGTCTCTACCAGAGACATCATGAGCTGGTGCTACCAGATAGCCAGGGGAATGGAGTACTTGGCTAGTATAGATGTATGTATGGTTCATTTCTTACACTGATTGGTTGCATTAGATTTGCGCTGACTGACTTATTGTGTATTTTGTTACTGGCAACTTGACAAAGTATAGCTGGTGTTATAATGCTAGAGTACTTTGATACATGAGAAATATCAACACTATGACATCATTGTATGCATACAGTACGAGTTAATTGCCACAATATGTTTCAGTATATCCACAGAGATCTAGCAGCCAGGAATGTACTACTAGCAGATGATAATATAGTCAAGATCTGTGACTTTGGTTTAGCCAAAGATATCTATAAATATCAGGAGTACCAGAAGCAAACAGACGTGAGTTTACGTTACGAGTTGGTAACATCGTAAATAACCACTTACTGCGTATATTTGAAATTAACTGATAATCTACTCTAAAGAAGGTGTCTACCTTTGTGTTTATGTACAGTAGCCTCTCTTCAGTTACCTGCAACTTGTGCGCATGAAATAGTAAATCTATTTAAATCTCCCTCCCCGATGTGTACAGGACAGCACGTGTAGTACTGGTATGTTTAACTGTCATAGGGTCCACTCCCTATAAAATGGATGGCACTGGAGTCACTAACGCATAAAGTATTCAATGTCAGAACTGATGTATGGGCATACGGAGTGACCATATGGGAGTTATTTTCTCTCGCTGCTACTCCGTACCCTGGATGGGAAATAGATGATACTTTTATAGACAAACTACAAGATGGATACAGGATGGAGATCCCTAAACACTGCCCAGAACAAGTGTATGTTCTCATAATACATACATGTGTATTCCGAGCTGATTGGTTTAAATTATTTACTTATGGCCATCAAATCGAATTGCATGTTGGATGTTGGATAGATAATCCAGTCTGATTTTATTCTTAAGTAATTCGGTTGTCTGAGATCACTTTATGATTATCAATCACTGACTATCACTCACTAAAAGCACTGAGTCAGTGGATACTACTTACTCATACTACATGTACTTGTGTTATTGTCACTGAGTCAGTGGATACTACTTACTCATACTACATGTACTTGTGTTATTGTCACTGAGTCAGTGGATACTACTTACTCATACTACATGTACTTGTGTTATTGTCACTGAGTCAGTGGATACTACTTGCTCATACTACATGTACTTGTGTTATTGTCACTGAGTCAGTGGATACTACTTGCTCATACTACATGTACTTGTGTTATTGCCTCAGATATGAAGAGGTGATGCTCAACTGTTGGCATCCAGACCCCGAGAAAAGACCCAACTTTGCTGAACTCGCAGAAATGATGGGCGAGTCTGTAGACCAGGCTCTTAAAGAGGTGAGTGAGTACAGGTGCTCAGTAGGTGCTCAGCAGGCACCCGGCATGTAACTGTCTGATGATAGATAACATAGGACCACAAATGTCCATAACGTGTTCCAACCCTCACATGTACAGTCAGTGTCTAATGTATACTAAACCACCGCTGTCAGCTACACTGTGTAGATATGATACGAATTAATTCTTAAGAATAAACTTCCACATGAAATTCTAGTGGTAGAGGACAACTCTTGCTGTACCTTGTCATAATACTGTATGTGTGCGTGTATACTGTATGCACACGTGAACTGAGAGACAGCAACTCCCCATACACCCCTGCTAGTCCCTCATGCAAACAGGTATGGTATTTTAGCGTAACATACTATATCTGTTTGTGACAATCTGGCCCATTTATTGCAGAGACTACAAAATCTCGAGGACCCTTACCTCCGAAACAGAGACTCTCGTACTGACATTACTATTAAACAAAGTTCTGTACGGAGAAGGGACCGTAGGGACCTTGAGTCTGACTACCTCCCCAGTAAATCACTTGAACCCAAAGCCAACGGATCTAAGGCTAAAGCAGCACAACATAACTACTATAACACATCTCCCACCGCCTCCCAACCCAACAAGGTATGTGTGCTAACTGTGCGCTGTGTCTGTTAACTTTGCTCTCCTAGTCACACTCACCGTACATAATACTCATGTTATACACATTGTGTGTAGTTTATTCTATATGAATATAGAGTTATTGAGTCCATCGGGATTGACCTACTACAGTCCTACACTATAACTACTCAAGGTTCTGTGCCCAAACTGTTTCATTTCATAACCTGGTGAGCAGGTATTGAATATTGTGACTACATGATATACGAGTGTGACCTACTATGATACACATAATTGTAGTAGTTTGTCTCACAGTTTGGAGTTGTCTTCGCGTGGTTCAGGAGTAGACAACTTCTAGATCATATATTTGATTCAGCTAATGATACCATATACTGTAGAATACATTGTACTCACTCACTCCTATCTCTCTGTTTCACTGCCCTACTGCCTTAGTTGAATCATCACAGTGATTGTTCCAAACTTATTTTCTTTATTTCATATTATCTTCTTTTACTGGTGTGCATAGGAGTTGTCTATCCTATATAATAGTACATGTAGATGGCATATCTCACATAGTCATTTGTGTGTTTCCCTCTTTGTTTGTTTGTTTATTTGTTTGTTTATTTATCCCCATCTTGGCTGGTGGCTGGTTATCTAATGCTTTCAATTATATTACTATCTCCCATCACCAGCACTACCTGGTCTGTATCTACATGTATCTACACGTATCTACATGTATTTACATGTATCTACACGTATCTACATGTATTTACATGTATCTACACGTATCTACATGTATCTACACGCTGTGGCCACCACTTTCTCAGGTGTATAATTGTGTTGGTACACTTACACACACACACTACTGCAATGTACTTACATAATTATAGTGTCACCTCTCATCTTCTCATTGGCTGACTAACCATTCACTTTGTGATTCAGTGAAACTTTTATCTTCTGGTCTTCTAAAACCCTATTTTATTTTCTAACTTTTATAAATTCACTTTCCTCTACTACTTTTAGTTTTATATTTTAAATTGGAGAGTTTATTTCCTGTTTAATGATGACCAATTGTGTGTTGACAGATACTCACTAGCCCATGAGTAACTGTGTGGTATGTCTATGTTATAGCTAACAGATGTGTCGCTGCACACACACAGTCAGACTATCCACACTGCATTATAAACATTTACCTGCACTGTGTGTAGTCTCCACTCAGGCTACTGTTTAGGTAAATACTAATCTTTGCATACAGCTTAGCAAATAACAGTAATTGCCTCCCCTTATATAATGGTAACCCTGCATGATATGGAACTTTGGCTTTACTTCTATTCAGTACACTTTCTCTCTGTGGCCCTAGTTCCTAGTTCCAAATACATACTGTTATGGGAACCTTCTATACCATCACATCAAACATGCACCCCATTCAAGCAAGGGCTGTATAGAATGTGCTAAACTGAATATATACTTTGGAGTTGTACATGTAGTAAACAGAAGTTGCATTCCCTTTCATTACCTGGCCTCCCCTCCTTGTCTCTCCCACCCTGCATCACCTGCTATATGATATACCTACTAACTACTGAGTGTAGTGAATAGTCCTCTAACTGTACAACTATTTACATGTATAACTACATGTACAGTCTGTCTTTACATTGACATACATGCGATATAGCTTAATAGTACAGACAAGAAAGGAAAACTCTATCATTAAAAGTTAAAGATATTGTTTCACAAAAAATAACTTTGACACAAATATTAGTGGGTTTCAAAACAATTACATATCTGTTGCTTTGGACGTGCATGCTCCTACCTGACATTAGCTTACACGTATTCCTTGTCTCCACCTATCTCCATCCCATCATCTTCATATTAGCTTCCTATCCTGTATCTACACATATGTACTAGAGGGTCTAGCTACATTTATCTGTGCTCATTTGTCTTGGAGGGGGGGTGCATGTGTCCCCCTACTTGTCTCATTTCCCTGTGCAGGTTCTAGACTACTCGGTGTCTCATCTGGTAGCTTTCTTCACTCTGTCTGTACTCAACTAGCTTGTGTAGGGGCAGCTGTTCTACATATTATACATGTATATGTATGTCTAATTGGATCACTTATCATGGCTCCACTACATACCAATGGTAATGTCATATCTGTATACCCAGAGCCCTCATCCACCCTGCACTACACTTCACTTGTATGTGTAGTCTCCTCACCTGCACATATTAACACTGTCAGGTGCCCCTAGTGCTTGTTGTACTACAGTGGACATGTATTAGTTGGTATAAATAGAGTGCCAAGTTCACCCAAGTGCTTTGCTGGTATTGTGACATTTCGTAGCAGATGTTTATAAACAGGGCAGCTGACTGTTTAATGTCAGGGGTTGGACCAGCATAACTCTTAACTTCTGGCAACCATGCAGTAATATTATTCACGTTTCAAGGGGGAGGGAGGGGTCATTTTGATTATAATCACACCTTCCGCTCTACAGGAAGTACATAAATGTGTACATGCAGGCTTTACATGCAGGCACTTGTCAACAAAAACAGATATAGCCTGGGTTCCTTGTCTTTTCTTGGATAAGTTCCCCTTAGTTGACTCTAAGAAACGGAAAGAATAACTGCTCCTCTTTATCAAACTCTCTTTGGAATAGGAGAGAAATGTAACTTAGTACATGCATTGCTCTTTGTTGTTATACTTATAGTTGTATCTCCCACCTCTAGTGTGTACAATGTACATGTATGTGTATGTAGTGCTACTCCATTCAATGTATCCATACCTTCCATTGTGGAGTTGTCCACTATATATGTAACTGTAAATTCCCAATGTATTCCAACTGTTTATGTAGAGTATACACGGCTCTTGGGAATTGTTACCTGATGTTACCGATACTCTACTTCCTTCCAACTCTGACCTAGATAATAACTCTGACCTAGAAAGTCAGGATGAAACTAGGTCACATCTCTTAACTGATGATGGTAATGCTATGTGAATGTTGTGCCCTAGTTGTAGACGTTGTTGTATTTCTTGTCGAATAATTTCTCAGTCCAATGGTAGTTATTCAGTTGAGCACTAAGGGGAGATGACTTCTCCTGTATCCCAGAGTACACCTTAGTAGTATATGCATGGCATGCTGCTTCTTTCTACTCTACCCTGTCCCCATCCTTTACCTCACCTCTAGTTTTAGAGTACTCCAGTCCTTGTCTGTAGATAGTTCATACTTTTATCTCTACCCTGCCAACTATATGATATTGGCCTACAAGTGCTACTGTCTGTATGTGTATCTACTCACTTCTTGCTGGTTATGCTGACATATAAACAATATAGTATTGTCATACCCCTCATATAGAGTTGTCCTATCCTGTTACATACCAACTGATACTGTGTAATAGAATGTTACCTTAATGTATCTTGGTTTGGCTTCACATGCCTAGTTTGGCTTTGCACCCCTAACTTTATGAGTTGCAACGTACTAAATAAATACAAACAATCACTTGATTTATAATATATAGTAATAATCTTTATCTTGTTAGTAGACGTGCTGCTTTCTCACTGTGGCTGTGTATGTACACTGTATCCTGTGTTATATATGTATGTGTACATAGTAACTACCCTGTAGGCTATAGCGTTCATGTGTAGACATGGTGCAATGGTAGGTAGTAACCCACATGCCAATTCATTGCCACTATTATATACATTACATTACATGTACAATTAGATGCAGTGTTTTATTCAACTGATTTGTTGGCAGGCTGCCAAGCTGCGGAAGAAGGAGAAGGGTAACGAGGAAGAGAAGATGCCTCTACGCGTGTCTGTGGGTAGCGATGACGACGATATAGACATGCCGAGTGTACCGGCTCCTTCCCCCTCACCCTGGGAACGACAGAGCCACCTGGCTGTACAGGCTCACAAGGCAGACGACTCCCATTCATTCAACTCTGTAGACAGTGACAGTGTTAGACCTCCCAGCTATAACTATGTTATGAAGAAAAGCGATCCAGCGCCACCCTCGGGGGCTTCTTCAGGTGACGCTCTTGGTACTAAGCCCAGTACCTCTTCCTCACCAGCTACGAAAGGGCGTAGCACACCGTCATCCTCTAGAGACGCTCTCAATCAGCCTCCTTCTAATAAATCATACATAGAGACAACTTGTTAGGCTAAGATTCATTGTAGAGTGCTGTAGGCTGGTCACCCCCTCCCCTCCACCTCACACACGGCACTAGACTGTCATCTCCTTCACCAACCCTATAAGATAAGTCCTAACCTACATTTCTGTATGAACTAATTTCTCATCTTCCTACTGTATAGCTACGGTTTGTGTTGTATATACATGTAATCCTTTTGTTCTTGGTATATATAGGAGATGTTTGCTGTATCCATAAGGGCGAATGACTCCAACAATTTATCTAAGTTTTACATAGCTTTTATACTCTGGCCTTAGTCTATTTGAGTAGTTTTATACATATAACACATAGGTACTGCCTTTACTTATTATTCATACTTTCCTCTGTACAGGGTGTTGTTTAGGTTTGGAGCACAGGCTAGGTATTATGATATTATCAATTTTATCAGTAGTGTATATAATATGTATGAGAGTAAATTACGGTTTATTTCTTGTCAGTAGTTGTCCTCTCCCACATAATCATGTTATTATTGACAATGGAGTGTTTAACTTTACAACTTGGTACCTGTCTATTATCAGTAAAAAGGTACTAGTTTGACTAACATTCTATAGTACACTGACTAACATTCTATAGTACACTGACTAACATTCTATAGTACACTGCGCTGACATATCCACAATCGTGTCATATGAAATAGTTGAAACATTAGAGTTGTTGTTATAAAATTGTATATTTTTAAAATTTTTTATTGTTGAATCTGATAGTGTCTATGCTAGAAAATTGTCTATTTTATAATCACACAAAGCTCTGCCTAATTTTATTGTTTATTATCTTTACTCTATTATTATACTATATGATGACTTTAACTAAATTGCTCAGTCACTAAGCACTGCTTAGATCAGCAATAAACAATAAATAACAATAAACCATATGTAAAGCCTATATATTTGTGCCACTGTTGAGATAACCTTGAGGTATCATAATTATAAATAAGTAAAAATAAAAAATTTTAAATTTTTTATTGTAAACCATGGCACTTGGCCCACTGAACATAAAGATTGATGACTATCATTTACATTGGAGTTGATTACTCAATATTAGTCTTGGTTCATTGGTTGGTATGGGTGGGAGTTAGCTTCCCTCCAACTGTGAGTAGATGTTACAATTAAATAATATTAATTTCATAACTTAATCTCCATATTTAAGATATTATGCAATTCACATGCCAGCAGTATATTATTATATAATATATATAATATTGTATTTCATTAAAAAAACTTGCCAATTTTACTTCCCACTATTAATCCCAGGTAAGAAAGCAAAGATCTAAAGAGATGCATTTTTTCTAATTTGGGGTGGAGAAGGCACTTCACCAATGGCAAAGTTACTGATGTAGCACAGGAGCATTATAAGGTTGGATGCCCTTCCTAACACCACCAATGACCCTTATGGGAATTGAGCCTGGGACTCCCTCATGAAAGTCCAGAGCCCTTACCACTAGGCCACGGCAGCTCCCTATTGTATTTCATTAAGCTATGTTATTAAAACCGCCCAGCACTATATTAACCTCTGTTATTAATTACTCTGTTAAAAGGGAGTAGGACTATAATATTGTGACCAACCCTTAACTGTATAATAATTACTGTAAGTACATATACTTAATATTACATTATGGTTTACACTCCCTTTACCAGCAAGTGTTTGAGTGGTATAGTGTGCCCACAGCTTGCTATTGCCAAGTAGGTACTGACTGTACAATGTAAAGTATGTGCACAGGCCCTACTCAAACACTGGGATTGTGAGGTGAATACATCTTACTACTTGTTCTTTTTATTTGTGCCTGTACAAGTCTCTGTAGGCTAAGAGTAGGCCAGCTTGAACAACAAGAACTCTGTATTCCTCTCAACCTAGGCGATAACAGGAAGTGCGTACTCCAGCCTACACTCCCCTGAAGCTGTACCTGGTGTCAAATACCGACATTCTCTTATTGCTACTGTTAGGGTACAGAATAACCATTGAAATGCAAAAAAAGCCTGTTTGACTAGATCCCACTAATCTATGGCTGGAGTCGTCTCCCTTCTACTACTCCACCTGCATATATACATGTAGACCCAACTCATCTCTAGTATCTACATGTATGTAGCATGCACATGTACCCTGTACATGG
Organism: Bugulina stolonifera; assembly: GCA_935421135.1. NCBI lineage: Eukaryota > Metazoa > Bryozoa > Gymnolaemata > Cheilostomatida > Bugulidae > Bugulina > Bugulina stolonifera. The sequence goes on from OW285196.1 coordinate 15,332,626, forward strand.
AATAGCAAGCATACTGTACTATAAACATTGTAAATTTATCCCATACATTATTATCCAATCATGCCCTCTACCATTGGGAAATCTTCCCAGGTGACTATTTCTCACACTGCCAAAACTCTGTGTTTTTGCCATTTTACTTTTGCATTTCCTCAAGCAGAACATCCTTGTGTGTTTGTATAATTTTATACTTCTCTTGCTGGGATATTTGTATATGAGCAACCAGGGACTTGGCTATGCGATTGTAGAAACAAACCATCCCTGATGAGGCGAGAAACCAGGCTCTATAAGACCTCATTGTCTACACAGTGGACAGTAAGGGACACAGTGGACAGTGAGGGACGCAGTGGACAGTGAGGGACACGGTGGACAGTGAGGGACACAGTGGACAGTGAGAGACACAGTAAGTACTGTATATACATGTATACAGGGTAGGATCAAACCTCTTGTACTGAACTGTTATGGGTTGCCAAGTAGACCTATGTGTAAGTGGGTGATGCATCAATGAATAATATACATTCCTAAGGCTACACAAGTGGATACCTACAGTGTATACGCAGGGAATGCAAGCTATTGGATATATTCCAACGAATCATGCACAGGATATATACAATGGTGTTCTCTTGTGAGAAACTCTCTATAATTCTATATAACTGGAGGATTCAGGTTCAGACAGAATGCCATTTACTACCCAATATATCTTGTGTTGCAATTATTGAACCAGCCCTGTTCCTAAGTGAATGTGGAGTTGCCCTCCACTTATTCCTACACTGTCATGGAAACACAACTCTACCAAAAGCCATGAAACTTACACTACTCGTAATTGGTGCTACTGAGATTGGATATGCAGGTGTACGTAGTGATCACACTGCGTATAACCTTCCGCTTTGACATGCAAACCATATACTGTAGTGTTTAAATGGATGACTTACATGTATGTGAATAAATCTACATCTCCTAACATTTTAATCTTTTACAGTCAACTCCTATCACTATTACAAGTACTGTGATGTTCAGTGGATACAGTCAACACCCTTCCTTTCAAACCATTGCTCTATTGAAGATACCAGCATAGTTGGTAGGTGAGTGGTATAGCATAACCACTTCTCTATTGTAACATAACATCTGGTGACACTTGCAAGCACTTGACTATTATAATACACCTCTCTCATATCCCTATGCTGTATACTGACATCTCTAAGAGACAGCAGCTACCATGTATTACTAACACTATACAGAATACACCAACTCTTAGATGATGAAAGTTCCACTTTTACTATCAGGTATGAGAATATTTACATGTGTACACTTACCTATCCTGTAGTACATCATTCACCGAGTATGATGTACATATATACATTATGTAAATGTAGTACGTACACTTTATGTAGTATGTACATGTATGTAGTATGTACATGTACGTACATGTAGTAGGCCTATGTATGTGTGTGTAGTACGTACGTGTGTGTAATATGTATGTGTATGTAATATGTATGTATCTGTAGCATGTACATGTATGTAGTATGTAGTATGTGTGTGTATGTATATGTACATATAAGTAATATGTATGCATGTAGTACGTGTATGTAGTATGTATGTGTATTAAGTATGTAGTATGTAGTGTGTATGTAGCATGTATGTGTCTAGTATGTACGTTGTATGTAGTATGTATGTTTATGTAGTATGTATATGTGTGTAGTATGTATGTTTATGGACTTGTACGTGTACGTTGTATGTTGTATGTAGTACATTGTATGTACGTGTATGTAGTATGTATGTAGTTATAGTTTATAGGGAGATTAGTTGTATCTCAATGACCTCTCTCTCTCCTATTCCTATTGCCTACGTACTGTACAATGTACTTTGAGCAGACACAGTCATGTTGATTGTAAACTGATAGCATCTGAGACTAGACACTCGTGTGTCTTCTGTGATATCAACCCTAGTCTAGCCTCAGTTTTAAACCTTCCAGGTTAGTGGAGGTGTGTTTAGCCTTAATTTCAACTATCTGAAATGAGGGGAGTTTGTGTGAAGAGTTGAAATTGCTATAAGATGCTCACCGACCTTTCTTGTTTCATCATGGAAACATTTTTAAACATTTCCTGTTGAATGAGCAGTTGAATGACTTAAGAAAATCTTTGATATATAGAGTAACCTATGTATTATATAATCCGATCGGCGCATCAAAGATAGTGGAAGGGAAGATCAGACACTCAGGCCAAAAACTGTCCGTCCCCCGCCTCTAAACGCGGTCCGGATTAAGCAAGGAGTTGTGCTACCTTGTGTACAAATCCTTTCTTACTATTGGTGTTCCGCCGGCCAATCAGACAATGTTGTTTACAGCAGCACCGAATACACAGTCTACTTATATGAACGATGTCTTATTACAGAGATCGCCATAGTTAAGCCGTGAAACCACGATACTAGTCTAGCAGCTATCTAAAAGTTCAACACAGATATGGCGGGAAGGTAGATCGCGGAACGTCAAGACCGCCAAATTGGGCGTATTTGGTGGGACAGGGTTTTATCATTGAGTGTCCGATCTTCCCTTCCACTATCTTTGGCCGCATATGCTCTCCATGAAACATCCATGTCACTACTACTTGTGGCTGATGCCAGAGTAATAGCATCACACTGACACTTAGCTGACACCTACATGTAGCTGACATGTAGCTGCTAGTAGCTGATACATAGCTGACACCTGACTGATACTTGTACATACCCTTCACCCAGTTGACACTTTTACCAATTTAATGCAATGTTGTGAAATAGTCACAGAGGGAGTTGGGTGGAGAGTGATGACATCATATAAACAACATTGTACAATGAACAAGGCAAAAACTTCATTTAAAGTTCAAAATGAAAAGCTTTTTGGCTGTTTGCAAACCTTACCATTACCTCATATTGACTTTATGTTAGCCAATAATAATTTTTTTACATGCTCAATGCTAATCAGAGTTTAACAATTCACGAGAGAAATGTGTTTAGAATATCCATGAAATTTATAATGAAACATCGCCAACTGATAAGACTGACGTTGTCAGTCCAATCATTTGGCACTATATCAATAATTAGTTGGCATTGTTTCATTATAAATTTCATGGATATTCTAAACACATTTCTCTCTTAAATTGTTAAACTCTGGTTAGCTTTGAGCATGTAAAGTTGAATTTCAATAAAGATATGCAATATGTACTGCGTGTTGTTTTGCAAAAATAATATTGGTGCAGTTAGGTTACGAATCAGGAAGTTGGACGTTATGTACACTGTATTAGACTAGTTGTGTAGCTGGTATGGTAGAAGCTAGCGATACGACGTTATCTGCACTGTATTATACTAGATGTGTAACTGGTATGGTAGAAGCTAGCGATACGACTTGTTTATGCTGCTCGAGCTCAGTAGAAGTTATAATATCCCTCCATTTAGAGATTGCGCAAAGTCACTTTGTTTTGATCCATTTCACCATAACAAGGGTCTGCCGAGGGTCGCCGATGCACGTGTGTATTGTATCTGTGGTGCAGTTTGGATGCTGGTAGTCACTGTAGAGTTCAACAGAGAAAAGACACGCGTCCTGTTAGTAATACCCATTCTTAGAAACACTAGTTGGTGTGCAGCTACAGGGCTACCACTAGCTCATCACACTATAGTGATCATTGGTGAAGTGATGACATCAGAGACACTGTAATATTGGGCTCTGGGTAGCACATATTCCGACATACTACATGTACTGAAATAAACCAATGAAACCCTAGGGTCAACTTGACCACTGCTAGATGCCGATAGAGACCCCAGGGTCAACTTGACCACTGCTAGATGCCGATAGAGACCTCAGGGTTACAACCTATGCAACTGACCAACAGGTTCAACAAACTCTCTATCATGTATATTATCGTGCATACATAGGGCCGACCACTGTTTCCTGGTAAAAGTCTGTATGAGTTATTCTTGGCTGCACTCTCTACCCCTGGGGAGGGAGGGGGATAACTACGTAGGCTGGGAGACTGTTAGGTAGCCCTGTTAAGTCCCTATTGAGGATGCTATAGAGACTGTATTTACAGTAATACTATATGCATGTACATGTGCAACGTAAGTGTAATCCATTACCTTGTCCATCTGGTTCATATCTACCGCGTGTGCCATGTGACTCTGTTTACATTATTTTTAGTTGTTCTAATCCTCTCTCTGATTGGTCGATGTGATGCTATAAGAATCACCAGGATAAAGGTACCAGGGCGGAGCTCTAATGCTACCAATATTAGCACTTCCTGTGATTTACCTGTTGGATGTACAATCACAGTAGAGTGTGATGACCCTTCACAGACTCTGAGATATGATACACATGTGTTAGCACAGGTACACTCCATGTCTATGTGCTTTGTGTCTATGTGTAGTATGTCTATGTGCATTGTGTCAATGTGTAGTTTTATGCAGTTTGCAGGTATGGTGAGTGAGGATGATTAAGAATGATCGGTGTAACTGGGTGTACAGGGAATACTTGGACATGATTGGCGAAAGAGTAATGTATTCAATTCTCGATGTCCAGACTCAATGTTATACACTTGAATTTGTAGCGTAGCAGGTTCGACGATGTAAGGGTATATCATGTTAACGGAAGTAACAATTGGAAACTTAGTGATCTGAGATCCTATGACACTGGAATGCTGACATGTAGTCATAATAGTAGCCATGACAATAACACCTATGGGAATGGCGGCCATGATAGTATTGGTCAAACTGGAAGTGAGACCAGCTCACTCTACATATTTGTTAACAATGGTATGTTTATGCTACACGCACTACATGTAGTTTCAGTCAACATGAAATTTTTAGATTGCTATTATAATAAATTCATTCAAACATTTTAGGTGAGATATAGAAATGTGTGCATCTGCATGTGCACCTACCTACCAAGGTGCATGTATACATGCAGTTAGCAATGGTTTGGTATAGTCTTTATTCACATTGAAATCTCCTCAACAGAGCTCCATTGCGGGAGATTGTACATACAATTTACAATTATGGTTTTATAAATTCTATAACATGTTTAGCTTCAGAGCTGTATGTACCGCTAAAGAAGCAAGTGTTCTATAAGCACTTCCTGGGTTCATACTTCCCTTGCCTAACAACGGACTCCAGGGCCAATGTCACTCTGACACTAGGACCCAATCAATACAGTAAAACAGCTAAATCAAATCTAGATTTGGTGCAGGTATGTGTGTATAATTCTCATGTACATGCATAAGTGTTTTTGTACCCATTTCTGTGGTCACATGTCGTATTCCATTTGGCCAATCGTCTTGTAGAACACATGTACCAGTATACTGGCTCATGAATCAACTCTTACTGTACATTCTCTGCTTATACAATCATTAGCCTGCTATCTCTGATATAGAACAGGTTTTAGAATAATACATAGGTGTATACGTGTAACACAATGACACACAGTGGCACAGTATTACAGTGACACAGTGGCACAGTAATACAGTAACACAGTGGCACAGTAATACAGTATTGTAGTATCACATTAACACACACAGTTCTGCTCCATATTATCATTGTTACCCCCATTTGGTTGTTATCCATGTAAGGGTGTGGACTACACAATCGACAAACAACGAGGAGTAAGATTCCTGCAGATTCCAAGCAGTGAGGCAGATTACATTTTTACGTTCAGCCTTGGAGAAAGCACTCAACAGCAATCATACTTCCTCTACATAGTAGACCTTGGTAACTATCCCTTTGGTAACTAGAGTAGACCTTGGTAACTATCCCTTTAGTAACTAGAGTAGACCCTGGTAACTATCCATTTAGTAACTAGAGTAGACCTTGGTAACTATCCCTTTAGTAACTAGAGTAGACCCTGGTAACTATCCCTTTGGTAAATAGAGTAGACCCTGGTAACTATCCCTTTAGTAACTAGAGTAGACCCTGGTAGCTATTCCTTTAGTAACTAAAGCTCTATAGGTTTTAATGCTTTTAAGTTTGTTCCTGTTTGGGTTTTATTCTAGTTCTCCTTAAAGAACTTGTGTGTATAGAATTATCCTTTCTATATACGCTAATTCTATGGTAAAAGAGAATAATGTAATGGTTGTATGAATCTTTCTATATAACCGTTCAGCCACGGTGTTTGTCTGCAGATCACCTTCCTGAACCCGTATTTGAGCCTACAGATAACAGACACCACTATTTAGTTGGGGAGAACCTTACAATGACGTGTTACATCATGTTTGATGACATAGAATCGGTCATCTACAAATATCCAGGTTCCAGCTGTCCTTATGATACGATAGATGCCCTCGGCTGTGACAAGGTAAGACAATTCACTCCGTGTACTCTACTGTGATTCATTCCATAGATTTACCTACCGCTCTCCAAATATATTGACATGTGTTCCATACATCTACATGTACATGTACATCTACCAGTGTTCGATGCATCTACCTGTGTCCCATACATCTACTATGTAGGCCTACATCTACCAGTGTTCCATGCGTCTACCTGTGTTTCATACATCTACATATGTTCCATTTATTGACCTATGTTTCATCTATTCAAATGTGTCCTACACATTCACAAGTGGCTCTCGATTACCGCGATATGTTAGCCACTAAAAGTAGATACACTAGAAATTATTTCATTTATACATTGTACTTGCCGAGTGGAAATTCCCATTGCCGATATCTTTTAGCCTCGAGATAAGGGTCGAGTTGCCATGAGTCGATTCCAGAAGGAATCAGCCAAGAAGGTCGTGTCTGTGTTTACTGTTACTAGTTTACGAGTAGAAGATAGTGGAATGTATACCTGTCTCTATAAGATATACGATGATGACACCTACCGCAGGCGGGCTGAGCAAAATATCTACGTAGTTGGTAGGTCTGTCTATGATTATATGCATATATACTCGTATCTAGGTAATATATCTGCATGTTATATACTCATGTGGTTAGTAGGCCTGTTGGCAGTTGTGCTGTACAAACTTGACAAAAAATCATTTGAGAGGTATGTGGTTATTGTACATGTTCGGTAGGTCTCTGCTATAACATGTACCCTATAGTTGCCAGTTATGTGTACTCTGATTGGCAGGTATGTGTACTCTGATTGGCAGGTCTGTGTATAAACATACACTTATTATTACAGAGACAGAACTTATCAATGTGACGGCAGTTCAGTCGACAGTCACAGGGTTAGAGCATGACGACACACTAACTCTAACCTCCAGGGTAGAGGCCCTCACACCCCCTTTAATTACTTGGAAGTTCAACTCTGTAGATATAGAGATGGGTGCTAAGTATAGCATGTAGGTACAGGCAGTACTTGTACAGTGTACACAGTATATTATCTTTTGATATATATAGCTGAACTCTAAATTTTATATGTATACACATCATTCAATGATCTCAGGTTATCTGTTCTTTCGGCTCTTTCACAGATCTAGGAGTGAGTTGGAGGAAGCTCTGTATGAGGTGAATCTAGTAGTTCGCAGTCTAAGTCTGTTTGATGCGGGGCAGTATGTAATGACGGCTTCAATCAATACAACAGCACTAGCTACAGCTTTTACCGTCAAGGTTAATGGTAGGTCAAGTTTCGCCAAGTGCGGTTTACGTGCATTGCAATGTCGTCATAAGGGGAAATTAAGTGAGGTGAAACTTCATCATGTAAGGAACAAATACATAATAATATACAATAGATATCCTGTATTAATAGCTCAGATGAGATATAGCCTCTTAACCATTGACAATAACTATGTGGATCAGATTTATCAGGTCCAGCGGTACGAAGACTCTGCTCTTTGTTTTAGCTCCGCCCAAGATGACCCTGTTCTACACATACAACAACCACACGATACCGGTGACAGGGGAGATAAAGACAGTCTACTCCAAACTAAATCACACTCTCACTGTTGACTGTAAGACTATTGGTGGATCTCCTCCACCAGAGGTCACTTGGTACTGGCAGAACTGTGACTATGAGAGGGCGTGTGACATGGATGACAACTCCTGGGTATTGATAAAGTGAGTAACAGTCCTAATGCTTACACCAGTAGCTTACATGTATGCACACATGCTGTTGGAAAATTAAATACTGCATCTACGGTATGAAACTGTATATTATTTGGTTTCACAGTAGCACGGCACGAGGAGTGGAGAACCAGCCTTACATTCACACCACTAACCCAGGCAGGGGGAAACTAAGGCTAACAACCCAGAGATCTGGATGGCTGAGATGTAGTGGATCTAATGTAGTGACTGAGAGCAGTGAGACGCTACGTCTGGCTGTATCTGGTAAGTTGTTCACCATCTTTAGTTGACTTGTAACGGCATCCAGGTGAGAAACTATACATGTGCACTACAACGGCTATGTTATGTAAGGTTTCAGTGAATCTCTTCAATCGAATTTTAATCTAAAGGAGCAGTTTTGCTCTTTTTTTTAGTTAATAGACTCAAATGCAGTCTCTAAGCAACTTTTCTGGTAGGAAGGTAATAGGTATTTACCTTAATATGTTAGCCTTGCGTTTATTGGACACAGGCTTCACTCCGTATTCAATTACACGCTGTCATCCGGTAGACTAAGTTTATGACTCATAGCAAAGTCTACCCATGTGTTCATCACGTCTTCTGTTATGTCTACCAGAGCTGACAGAGGACTATGAAGGTATCGGATTCTCTGGGAACACTAAGAAAGTAGCAGCTCAGCTCGTAGAAGGAGATGTGATTGTTTTACCCTGTGTGGTGTCAAGGTTCTCTTGTGCAGAAGATAATGTTCAGATCATCAGGTCGAGTCACGAGGTGTACGACAGGAAGTCAGACCACATTCTTGACTGGAATGTGTATGTATAAGCGTTAATACTGTACTGCACACACATTTGTTTGGAAATAGTATTTTTAACAAATTATTCCTTGTCTTTCTTTCTCGTGGAGAATGTGTTGGATCTCTCAAGAACGTTCAGTTTAACATTGTAGAGGTACAGACTCCTACAGACTGAGTATCTCTCTGAATGCATCTGTTAACATGAATGGACATAAGTACGCCTGCAGATGTAAACATGGTAGACAAGGTCCAGTTGTCACATTAGAGGTCAAAGGTCAGTTATAGCGACTTTCACCAACAATTATAATATAACGTTGGTCTTTGTACAGCGTTCTCTGTTGAAAAGCTAATTATTGTGAATGCATTTGGATTCAATAGAAATAACATTGCCTAGCACACTTACAGAGTATGTAGCCCCTACCTGGATGAAGAGAGTGAGTGGAGAAACTGAGATGACCAGTGGACAGACGTACACAATGATATGTAGGGCAGCAGGTACACCCCTCCCAACCATTAGCTGGTATAGAGATGGTCAGCTGCTACGACCTACTGACACTACTCTCATTTCTAAAGACAGGTACAAGTAAGTATTCAAGTGCTACTGTCAGGTGTTTGTTAGATAGAAGTGATCATCTCAGTGAAATGAAGACCAGTCAACGTTTTGACACTGTAGAACTCAACGTTTCGACAATGTAGAGCTCATAGTCGCTCTAGTCCTCATTCTCAAAGTTACCATCTAATCTAGTAATGGAACTCTTTCAGTCTGACGCTGATCCGTGTGAGTCCGACTGATTCTGGTGAATACAGCTGTAAGGCAAAGGTAACCGGAAGATCTAGTGTACCTCTCCAGAGCTCCTCCACTCTTACTGTGATAGGTAAATATATAGTACCACACTGCCCACAATGCCTGTCATGTAGCTATACAGCATCACTCTACCAACAATGCCTGTCATGTACGATGTAACATAAGTAAGAACTAATACCCACAGATCCCTTCGTAATTTTTACTGCTAATCATTGAGTGCACTAACTACTTACAGAAAGTGTTTTCTCGTTACATAAAAAATAACCCATCTACTAGAAACACATTACTAACACATGAATGGTTTTTCACTGTCCTATGTTATATATAACATAGGACAGTGAAAAACCATACTATAGTATATCACACTTTCAAGTTTACTTGCCACAGTTTATGCTCGTGTACAGTGTTCGGTTAATGGTATTTAAACTTCTTGTAGAAGATTACAAGATGACATCCACTCAAGTTGCTGTAGTCATCGTCATTGCTGTCATAACATGCCTCACTGCTGTCATTGTCAGCTTTCTGGTTGTGAGAAAATTCTGCCGAAAGAAATATGTCGTACGTTACGACAACATAAGTTACTTTGAGTAGATGTTTTTCTAGTTTATATTTGATTGGTTGTGTTTTAGCATCTCCTGACTAATATCATGTTAATACTTCCTTCAGTCATACTGTTATACTGACCATTAAATGTCATTCTGATTCCTAGTGTATAGACTAAGATCTAAGGAATTACCATAGTTGCATGTATGTGCGCAGAGACCTATCCCCCCGTTATTGTGCATGTATGGATGTGCGACTATAATCCACTCTTCCTGCTATTTCAGCCTCACATTCTACTTTTGCCTTCCAAAGACACGATAAATCCGGACCTGCCAATAGACGAGCAGACGGATGCTCTACCTTATGACCAGAAATGGGAGTTCCCTTTCAAGAATCTTAAACTTGGTATGCTACTGGGTCAAGGAGCATTTGGTAGGGTTCTTAAAGCACAGGCAATGAATATTGAGGAAGGGGTGACTAGTACCACAGTAGCGGTCAAGGCTGTGAGAGGTAAGAACTTAGGTAATGCTCGTGATCTGCTATAGAACTAAATACAGGTTTCTTAGCTAGTATGTTACAAGGAAGACTATTATATCCTGTAGATCCAGAAGATGGCAAACAGATCAAGTCTCTGATCAGTGAACTGAAGATTCTCATACATATAGGTCAACATCTGAATATTCTAAATCTACTCGGAGCTTGTACCAAGGGCATCAGGAAAGGTAAACAATGCACTTACGGCGTGTAAACAGTTACTGTGTTATGGCACATGTAGTTCAGTTTGTTCAACCTCCTGTGACATGCAGCTTTGCTGCACTTGCATCGTTTTTTGTAACCATAATATGCCACATGTACATGTTCATACTTGTGGATTCTATCCAATGGTGGTAGTATTGTCAGTAACTAGGATTAACTGTATTTAGGTCACATTCTCGTCATAGTAGAGTATTGTAAGTAACTAGGATTAACTGTATTTAGGTCACATTCTCGTCATGGTAGAGTATTGTAAGTAACTAGGATTAACTGTATTTAGGTCACATTCTCGTCATAGTAGAGTATTGTAAGTAACTAAGATTAACTGTATTTAGGTCACATTCTCGTCATAGTAGAGTATTGTAAGTAACTAGGATTAATTGTATTTAGGTCACATTCTCGTCATAGTAGAGTATTGTAAGTTTGGTAACCTGAGGAACTACCTTCTGGAACACAAAGACTACTTTGTACCATCACTCCAACCTGCGAACATGACGAAGAAACACTTCTCTTGTCCCAATTCAGGTACATATTATATTTATGTTCAATTCAGGTACATGTTATATCTATGTCCAATTCAGGTACATGTTATATCTATGTTCAATTCTGGTACATGTTATATCTATGTTCAATATTTTCCTTCTCTACACGTATGTTCAAGCACTAGTACAGTGAAAATGTGTTCAACTCTCCAAAGAGGATGCTGTAATATTAGATGATCAGTTTAGTAGTCTGTCTAACAGATATTAATTCTAGTGCACACTCGTACTAACAGTATACGTTACACTCGTACTAACAGTATACTTTACACTATTTATTCATGTACCCATACATATCCCATAATTCACCAGTACTAAGGTCACTGGGACACAGGTATGTTGTATATTATATATTTCTACTCCATTACACGTACCCATACATATCCCATAATTCACCATTACTAAGGTCACTGGGACACAGGTATGTTGTATATTATATATTTCTACTCCATTACACGCACCCATACATATCCCATAATTCACCAGTACTAAGGTCACTGGGACACAGGTATGCTGTATATTATATATTTCTAATCCATTACACGTCAGGAGATGAGGATTACCTAAACGCGGCTCCTCTAGAAATCCATTCCAAGGATAACCCCGTCACACTGAGAGACGTATTCAGTTGGTCTTACCAGATAGCCAGGGGGATGGAGTACCTGGCTAGTATTAATGTGAGTATGTAAGCTGGTTTGTAATTGGTCAGCTCATTAGAGTAGAGCTTTCATTGGCTAGTGGCACAAGTATAGTAACAATTTTTCCATTATACTCAATTATCCTGCCTTTGCTTAGTGGTATACTGATTACATGCATATATATTCGTTGCAAGTACCACTCTCTACACTCTCTATAATAATGATTGAACCATGTTTACATCTGGAGGCATATTTGTTCCTGTCCATATTTACAGACGCATTCAAAGAAACATTCATATTTTAGGACAATCACCAGCAACCCTGGATAGAACGGATATTTTGGCATTTTAAATCTAAAATTAAATGTGTCAACACTTTATTATAAAAAGCTATTGGAGGGATGAAATTAGCTAATCATAGCATAAAGTAAATCATTACTCTATTTATAGTACATCCACCGAGACCTGGCTGCTAGAAACGTTCTGTTAGCTAATGATAACGTAGTGAAGATCTGTGACTTTGGTTTATCTAAAGACATCTACAAGTACCAGGAGTACCAGAAGACTACCCAGGTATCAATTTGGTTACCACCAAGTGGCTCACACCATAATCATGTACTGAACTTAATATTCTATGTCTATGGATATGGCCCGTAGGTTGTCTATGTCTATGGATATGGCCCGTAGGTTGTGACCATTACTATCTTGCAATTCAATCTAACCTGTGCATAATTCAATCTAACCTGTGCATAATTGAGAATGAACCATACATTGACATCTATCTTCTCTTAAATGTACAGTAGATTAGCTATCAGTTTCAGAGTAACAATTTTTGCAAAAGCTTTGAAAATCTGTGTTCACGCAGTAGGAGTCAATGGGGATTGCCAACTTGCCCTCCATTTGTCCTGTACCAATTATCGGTGATATGAATGTACTAAGATGCCTGGTAACCTATTAGTACGAGTTTGAAACTATTATTAGGGTCCCTTACCAGTAAAATGGATGGCACTGGAGTCATTAACACATAAAGTATTCAATGTCAGAACTGATGTATGGGCATACGGTGTAACCATATGGGAGTTATTCTCTCTCGCTGCCACTCCGTACCCTGGATGGGAAATAGATGATACTTTTATAAACAAACTACAAAATGGATACAGGATGGAGAAACCAGAGCACTGCCCACAGGATCTGTGAGTTATTTGATTGCGGCTAGCTACTTTACACACCAGTCAACCAATCAGCTAAAATCATTACAAACTAATCTACTAATCAGCTAGCTCCGAGTTGATTTTACACTTCATGTTCAAAGAATAACTTTGATTTGACCAATAAGTTCCTTGAAGCATGCTTCCACATTTATCGTTTCAATTTGATCGTTTTTTACATCATCTCAAATTTTATGGGGATTTAGAATACTTCTACCCTGAAATTTAATGTAAAACTTTCTTCCAAAGTGATACATGTATGTATACAATGCTGTAGATATGAAGACGTTCTACTAAGGTGCTGGAACATGGAGCCAACAGGCAGACCTAGTTTCACTGACCTGGCTGGTGTGATGAGCGAGAAGATTGGCTCTCCCCTAGTGGAGGTAAGAAACCTCACAAGTTGTTAATACACTTCCATTTTCGATGATTGCATGTGTATATGCTATTACTTGACACAGGGTGTTGTGTGAATTTATACCATTACACTAGTCAAGCTTCTCTTATCACAATTACCACTGAAAATAACATTCTATGTGTACAGCATCTACACCATTTAGAGGAGTCATACAAGCAGGGACAGGGTTGCAGCAGGTGGGGCAGGAAAACAGAATTACTAAAGAAGCTTTACTTGAAAGAAAGAGCAAATGTCAAGGTCGCTGGAGATACAAGATATGATAGTCTGATGCCTTCCCCTGGGTCGACAGGAAATAAGGTAACTGCATTAACAATATTGGTAACAAGTGTGAGTACACAATACTTGGTAAACAGTGCGAACACTGTACTTGATATTAATATAGTAAATTGTGTTCCAGGTTGAAAATAATGAACCCGTAGATCTACCAGCTGGTAGAGCACCCTCACCTCCTCCTATGGCAGCCTCATCACCACACACCTTCCCAGAATGCAACTGCAGTGAGCATTCCTCTCCTGGCAACTCTCCAAATATAGTAAACACCTCTGGACCACCCAGCTACAGCTACGTTATGGATAGAAAGAGCAGCTCCTCTACTCATTCAGACACATGCTCCACCGACAGCAGCAGAGAGCGTATCAATTTCCACAACGTCAACTCCTTTGACAATTGTCTGTATTCTAACTCTTTAGATCAGCATAGGACGAGTAACTCCTCACAGCCAATCGGTCAGTATGATGAGCACACTAAGAATAGTGGTGGGGAGCTTGAGTCGTCCCCCCTGCTTTCTCAAATAGATGTGGCAAAGATCTCAGACAACAACAATATAGCTTTGGTCACACAGGATACACTGGTATGAGGGAGACTATGGTAGTCCTTTAACTAACCAGTAGGACATGGTTAGTGAAAAGACTACCATAGATGGTTGGTGAAGTGCTCTTTAATCTTGACTATACCATCAGTGTGATGTCACACAACACATTTCTTCTAGCCTTAGCACCTTAGCACTAACGTCTGCACCCTTGTGCTTTGTAGAAAACATGCTATACTGTACTATAAATATTGGTTACTTATAATAGCAAAGATAGTGGAAGGGAAGATCAGACACTCAATGATAAAACCCTGTCCCACCAAATACGCCCAATTTGGCGGTCCCGACGTTCCGCGATTCACTTCTCGCCTTAAATGTGTTGAACTTTTAGATGGCTGCTAGACTAGTTTCGCGAAGCAACGGTTTAACTGTTGCGCTCTTTCTAATAATATATCGTTTGTATAAGTAGAATATCTATTCGATGCCGCTGTTAGCAATATTACCTGATTGGCCGGCGGAACACCAATAACAAGAGCGGATTTGTGTACAAGGTAGCACAACTCTTTGCTTTGTTCGGACCGCGTTTGGAGGCTGGGGACGGACAGTTTTTGGCCTGAGTGTCTGATCTTCCCTTCCACTATCTTTGATAATAGTAATACATTTATATTGGGCTGGGAAAACAGTCTATCTCTTTTAGTTATACTCAATGGCACTTTAGCCTTAGATAAACCTACATTTACACTTGCTCAGAGGCTTCTCTATTACTCTGGGCAGGTGGAATCTAATCTACAGGTGTTAGTTATTTCCAACTTACTGAGAAAATAATGTACATGTAGTATCCTGGGACAATATAAAGTGCTACAATACAGCAATTACACCAGAATATATTTTCTTACAGGTGTTTTATTGTGTGTACAGGTGTTTACTGTATATATACATGTGCTTACTGTGTATACAGGTGTTTACTGTAATGATCTTCAAACTTTTTACAATCAGCTGCATATACATGTACTTCAAGTAACTGTTTATACACATGCAAATTATTTCATTTTTAAAACTTCAGAAACATCACTATTGTTATTGTTATCATCACACGTACATGTATATGATTATTATTTTGCCACTTTTTATTATATGGTATGCATTATTTGTAAATGTATGTGTATTTGAGCAGTACAGTATTTTATGGACAATCTTATTAAATAGCTTGATGAAATAAAAGCATTATTCTGCCAAAATACATAGCTATATTCAGTTGGGTAAAGCTGGGCACTAGCTGTGCATCAACCCACTTGTCTGTCGCTAGTTTCCCAGGGTAGTGAGATAGGTGTGAGCGAATTCTCTCTCTTCCCTGCTGTATGTAGGCCCGTATATTATACAGAATAGTAGTTTCTGGGCTACCATCCATATCTCCACATGACTTGTTAGGTTCAATACTTGACCACTCTTGTTAGAGATTGATGGAGGTCAACTAGTACAGTAACATTGATCGTTAGCAGGATCAGATAACTACCCATTCTATACGCACGCAGTGTCGTGGATTTCCACCTAGTTTTAACAAGTGAATACTAGTCCATTTTGTAGCCACTTGTCTGCATAAACAAATACCTCGAATACACAGTTACATTATGTTATATATTTCTATCCTCCAGGAACAGGAGGGCAACTCCACGATCGTAATTCATTTAAAGATAGCCCAAGTTCCAACCCCTCCACTCTACCCATGATAAGGTGGGCATGTGCACAGGATTACTCCCAGTCTACCAAACACTACTACAGCCAAAGAGGTAGTATATGCCCTGCCACAGAGTACCAGCATGACTAACTGCTCACTCGTGACACCCATCTGCTGTTGACACAATGCTGGTAGGATGCACATTGCATAGTCACAGTTACCATCCACATATACCTCTCTCATCAGTTACTTCAATGTATCTGAGCTCTCCACTCCTACATCCCACGTTCTCTAATGGCACAAGTTGTATAACTCCACTTCCTCATCTTGGGGCAGCATATGATGATACACCTCAGTCGTACTTTACCTTTAATTGCAGGTATGTATTCTAGATTACCTTGTATTATATAGCATTAGTTTTCGTTCGTAATATGCAGATGCGAAGACTAACGGCCTGGTCATGCAGTCAGAACGTCCAATTAGTTATTGGGTGTTGGAAGCTTACAATGTTATATAGATTATATAGATGTAAAATAATAGTCTAGCGTTGTACAGAGACATCCTGTGTAATCATAAGTTTCAGACAATACACAGTTCAGTTCTGGACTGGATAAAGTAGAGCCTGAGGTATTCTAATTATTTAGTTGTGATCAATTAAGTCGTTAATATAATACACTAATCTGATACTTGGCCAATGCTCCTCTATAGAGTTTTTACGTGAGTAAGTTGTTATGTACATGTACATTGTATATACATTGTACATACAATGTACATACAATGTACACACAATGTACATACAGTACACTTACTATTATTGTGTCATGAAACATACTATTTTTGTGAAATGCTGTAACTTGTAAGGCCTCACTATTTCACTTGTCTTCAACGAATAGACATTTGTCTAGGATTTGCAATCCTCTCTCTGATTGGTCGATGTGATGCTATAAGAATCACTAGGATAAAGGTTCCTGGGCGGAGCTCTAATACTACCAATATAAGCACTTCCTGTGATCTACCTGCTGGATGTACAATCACAGTAGAGTGTGATGACCCTTCACAGACTCTGAGATACGATACACATGTGTTAGCACAGGTACACTCCATGTCTATGTGCTTTGTGTCTATGTGTAGTATGTCTATGTGTAGCATGTCTATGTGTAGCATATCAATATGTAGATGTCTATGTGCTTTGTGTCTATGTGTAATATGTCTATGTAACACATACATGTAGATATGGTACACATAGTCTATGTGTACCATGTCTATGTGTGGTATATATGTGTAGTATGTCTATGTGTAGTATGCTTATGCCTAGCCTAGTTCATTACGTCTGTATCAAAGATAGTGAAAGGAAAAATCAAACACTCAATGATTACACCCTGTCCTACCAAATACACCCAATTTGGCGGTCCCCACGCCTCTTGGTTCACTTTCTTGCCACTCATGTATTGACCTTTTAAATAGCTGCTAGACTAGTATCGCGGTTTCACGGCTTAACTATTGCGTTCTCTATAAGATATTGTTTATATAATATGTAGACTGTATACTCGATATCGCTGTTAAAAATATTATTTGATTGGTCAGCGGAACATCAATAGAAAAAACGGATTTGTTCACAGGGTAGCATAACTCCTTGCTTAATCCAGACCGCATTTGGAGGCGAAAGACGGACAACTTTTGGCCTGAGTGTCCAATCTTCCCTTCCATTATTTTTGTATGTACATGCACATGTGAAGCAGTCAGTAATATGCATGTACATGTACAATGTACGAGATAGAATGTACTATCTCGTATATGCATACTACTGTAACTGTACATACATGTATGTACAGTATGTACATTTATAAGCACGCATGTACATACGTACATGTATTATATAAACATGCACGTTGCATATACATGTACGTCGTACATGTATATATACATGTGCATACGTACATGTATATATACAATGTACATACGTACATGTACCAGGTGATCAGCATGAAGGAATGCTATTTTTTAGCTCGACTCATACATTGTGACACAAAATAAAAATCAGGGAGCCTCCATCTTCAAGTACATGTAAATTTCTATTTTTCCATGGCTACAAAATAGTGCTAAAATATAGCACGATAACCTTGACCTTGTAGTAGTGTCTAGATGCCTCTGTTGTACTTGACTAAACCTGAGTATGTGGACTCATGATTGTTGTAACCAGGCATTAGCAATACACTGACTGTGGTTGAGATGTATGACAACTTCTGCCTATGACACAACGTACATGTAGTAGTGTCAAGCTGTACTTGGTTGTAGAATAAAAGGTTCAACGGTAGCAGAGCGAGACGTAACAGGAATGGTAAATGGAGGTTGAGTGATCTGAGACCGTACGACACTGGGCTACTATCTTGTTACCATAGAAACAATGACAGCGCCATCAACTCTTCCCTCTATGTATTCGTCAACAGTGGTACGTCTGATATTACTGGGTTAGACTGATGTATCTATTTTGAAGTCATCTCTCAAGGAAGCTAAAATGTTTTATACAACAGATGAATATATTCAGGGCTTCTCAGCCTGCAGATTAGGAAATTGTTGATGGAATATTTTGAATTAAACTTTACAATATATACAGTCACAGTTGCATTTAATATTTACATATTAGTCATTTAGGATGTAGTCTACTGCTATAAACCTGTTAGTACAAGTACAACCATTTGGTGAGCACATGTGTGACTGTTTCTTCTACAGCTGATCAAAAGTCGCTCTCAGTCCCTATTAGGAACCCAGGCTATTATAACTACATATTTGGTACCTACTTCCCTTGTCTGCCAACCAGTTCTCAGACTAACCTCACCGTCAGACTTGGCTCAGATTCCCATGGCTTTACAGAGGTGAGTATTCTCATAATACACTAGTGGGGTTGGGTAGCATAATGCCCGGCTTCTATGTTCCACTGACATTCTTAGGCTTTTACAATGTAGTTATGTTTCGAAGTTATCTTCTCTCCTATCACTGGTTGTTATATTCATTATCGGTTTTTAGGGAGTGAATTACACTGTGGACCAAGCACAGGGGTTTAAGCTACTGCGGGCTCCTCAACACTCCCCACAATACTTTAACTGCGTATATACTTACCAAGGCGTCCTAGAGTCTCACAGATATCTACTCTATACTGTTGAGTTAGGTGAGCGATCTCAGCTATACCAGCTGTACTCTTTGGCTGTATATATACGATGATGTTCACACTATTCAGAATTATATCCATTGAAGTGGTAGTTTAACCATTATGTTTGACTTATTGGCAGCGCGTGTCTGATGTACTCAAGTCATATAATTACCCACAATCATATCCACAAACATGTGTGTATTTGGTAGACAAGCTTCCAGAGCCTCAGTTTGTTCCTATTGGAGGAAAGAATTATTATAGGGTGGGAGAGAATCTCACCCTAATGTGTAGCATCATGTATGAAGATACTAAGCACATAGTCTACAAGTACCCAGCCTCTGACTGTCCCCTCTACTCCACAGATGCTTTCGGCTGTGATGCGGTAAAAAGTTAAAATACAGTTTCAAACTCGAACCACTTCCATCTAAACTACGACATGATATTACATAATATGTTATTTCACTATTGAGTTTAGCTTAAACACAAAATATTTCAAGAAATACAGGAAATTAAGAACTGAATAACTCTTAGCAGCCATCTAGTCAGCTCTAATATTTAAAAATTAACAACATTCCAGAAGGCGTACATGAGGTCCTCCACATATTACATTGTACAGTGATTATTGTTACAATGATTATAATGTTTTATGAAAGATGTCATAATAGGGGACAATACAATTGTACATGTATTTATCCGTACAATGAGCCTGCACTGTACAACAATGTACCAACAGAGGTACAATATTACTCTGCAGTTGAGAAACACAAGTCGCGTAACGATGAATGGATTGCGGAGAACTAAATATGGCAGCCATAACCTTACATCCACACTGCACATTCAGAACCTCCAGGTGTTTGACAACGGGCAGTATGTCTGTCAGTATATGGTCAAGGGAGATGACCAGTTCAGGAAGTTTGCTTACCAACATATTCAAGTATTTGGTAAGTCTGTCGGCCATATTGGTAAACTCCTATACCAGTAGAAGTGATGAGTAGAATCAGCTGATTGGAATTCAGTCAAACTAGTGGAGTGGCCCAACGGAGTAACGGCCAACTTGTGCTTACATTTGATGTGCTTCCACATACCACTATAATTGGAGTGTTGAGTTGAAAATATGTACAAAAATGCAAGTATGGGTTAAAGTTGTGATCTTCAACAATCATAAGAGAAACATTTTATTACAGCTCTAGTATCCTCTCATCGCTCTCACAGGCGAAATAATCAAAATATTAAGATTGTAATAAACATTATACAATAAAGAAGCTTCTTTTTCAACATTAGAAACAGCCTACTATGAGCTACTAATTACATGTATAACAAATCTTTACTTTAGAGAGTCCTCTCATTGACTTGACAGCAGATGAGGTGAAGGTCACGGGTATAGAGCATGACGACACACTAACTCTAACCTCAAGGGTGGAGGCCCTCACACCCCCTTTAATTTCTTGGAAGTTCAACTCTGTAGATATAGAGATGGGTGCTAAGTATGGCATGTAGGTATAAGCATCAAGCAAAGATAGTGTATCTATCTAAGAGGACCTGGGTGAGAATGCCAACTCTCAGAGTCAGAGGCAATTATTCAAATGTTGGCATACAATAAAATCTACCAAAGAAGTCGCATGATTGAGCATGTATGAAGAATAGCTTGAGTTGAAGAAACTCAAATTATTTGTGAAGTGCAAATATTTTAGGTCAATAAGGCTGCTGGATGAGGCGCTTTATGAAGTTAAGCTAAAGGTCAGGGCCCTTGCTCTAACCGATAGGGGGCCGTATGAAATGACAGCCTCGCTAGAAGGCAAGCACCTGAGTCTACAGTTCACTGTGACAGTAAATGGTAAGGCTACATGTAACACATGCAAGAACCTGTCTGTAAAACTCTGATCAATGTCAAAAAAGTTTGAAGAATATGCATTGAGAGAATAAAATTGAGTACATCTGATATTTTGTCTTAACATGTCGCCTGCCGCTGTTTTAGCTCCGCCCAAACTGACCTTACTGTACACCTACAACAACCACACGATACCGGTGACAGGGGAGATAAAGACAGTCTACTCCAAACCGAATAACACTCTTGCTGTTGACTGTAAGACTATTGGTGGATCTCCTCCACCAGAGGTCACTTGGTACTGGCAGAACTGTGACTATGAGAGGGCGTGTGACATGGATGACAACTCCTGGGTATTGATAAAGTGAGTAACAGTCCTAATGCTTACACCAGTCGCTTACATGTATGCACACATGCCGCTGGCAAATTGAATACTGCGTCTACGGTATGAAACTATATATTATTTGGTTTCACAGTAGCACGGCACGAGGAGTGCAGAACCAGCCCTACACTCACACCACTAACCCAGGCAGGGGGAAACTAAGGCTAACAACCCAGAGATCTGGATGGCTGAGATGTAGTGGATCTAATGTAGTGACTGAGAGCAGTGAGACGCTACGTCTAGCTGTGTCTGGTAAGTTACAACACATTAGAAGCACAAATAGACTTATGCATGGTATACAATATACACTGTATTATGGATCAAAGTACTAGATCTTGGCATAAATTACAAGTAGTATGCAATTATGTACATTGTATTTTTGCTATTTGTAGCACTACCCGAGGACTATGAAGGTATTGGATTCTCTGGGAACACTAAGAAAGTAGCAGCTCAGCTCGTAGAAGGAGATGTGATTGTCTTACCCTGTGTGGTATCAAGGTTCTCTTGTCCAGAAGATAATGTTCAGATAATCAGGTCGAGTCACGAGGTGTACGACAGGAAGTCAGATCACATTCTTGACTGGGACGTGTATGTACTGTAAATCAGAATACCGGCATAGTGTTTCAATACCATAATTATTGTTTTAATAGTTAGTTTAATGTGCAACGAAGGTGCATGTGATGAGACTTGGAGATGAAGGATTTCACCATTGCTCTTTACAGAGGTACAGACTCCTACAGACTGAGTATATCTCTGAATGCATCTGTTGATATGAATGGACATGAGTATGCCTGCAGATGTAAACATGGTAGACAAGGTCCAGTCGTCACACTAGAGGTCAAAGGTCAGTTATAATAACTCTCACCAATAAACAAAGTGTAATGTTGATATTTGAACAACGATGTCTGTTGAAAAGCTAGTTATTGTGAATACATTTAGATTCAGTAGAAGGTTAGAGATTAAAGATCAGTGTGCTGAATCAATTAAAACTTCACCCTACCGTGCATTTACAAGTCATGTGGACAGGAAGCAATTTGTTAGTTTCAACATTCTGAATTTAATCATAAAAAATTGTAGCGCCGTCTTCTATTACAGAGTTTGTGGCCCCTAGTTGGGTCAAGAAAGTGGAAGGCGAAGCGAAGATAACCAGTGGTCAGACGTATACAATGGTATGTCGGGCAGCAGGTACTCCCCTCCCGACTATTACGTGGTATAGAGAAGATAAGCGGCTGCAGGTTACAGAAACAGCTCTGATCTCCAAGGATAGCTACAAGTGAGTCAACAGAAATATTGTAATGGACACGATGTCCCCGACCGGGTGTTGACCTTGTGACAATCAAATTATTATATGTAATCAGTGCCAACTTGGACTGGCTTCGTGCTTTCCCAATACCGAGACCACTGCTATATGACACCCTGAATAACTAGGGTCAGCGCTAGTTGTGTATTGAATGGAGAATGGGGCACATCTTTCGCTTACCTGAAGTAGCGCTAGTCTAGTCTTCATGCTTACCACCTATCTAAGAAGCAGTGGCCAAACTTGTTAGTCACTGGGATTTTTCCACACAGGTATCCTGCTAAATGGTCCCAATTTGTGTAATCTCCCCAGGTGACCCGGCTAGCATGAATTAAAACCTGTACATATGATAAACTCGCCAATATGGGTCTTCCCCATGTGAGGTTGCAACAGTTACGACTGGGCTCAAGACCTGGTGCTGTAATGATATACATCTACACACACATGTATGATTGTAATTAGTGGCTGAAAATTGAAGCTATTTCTCCATTGTCGTTTGCTACTGGACAGCCCCACAATTTTAAACTGCGTGTGTTTATGACAAATGATACAAAACCACCAATTACATGTTTTAGTTTGACTCTACTACGAGTGACACCAGAGGATTCCGGAAAATACACCTGTAAGGCGGCGACAGTAGATAGGAGGAGCTCTCCCTTATACAGCACAATCTCACTCACTGTTGCAGGTGAGTCCCCAGTTTGATAATCGGGAAGTTCCAATCTCCGGCTGATCAAATTTAATCGCAGAATGCTAGCAAACCATACAAAAACAAGTTTGCCGCCGTTTGCAAGTATTGTTATTGTATTGGACTTGTAGATGTTTTCAAGTTGTCACGCAAGCATACAGCTATTATCGCCATCATAGCTGTAGTCAGCTTCGTCACTACTCTTATGGTCAGCAGCCTCGTTGTGAGACGTTTCTGCCGGCAGAAATATGTGGTAAGATACTAGCTACCCATTAGAAATATTTTTAGGAATTGAAAGGTGGATATGAATAATAGTGCAGTATTTATATATCATTTACTATCACTTTTAACATTGTATGTTAACAGAGACAAGAGACGATAGCATAAAGCCATAAAACTCAATATAAATTAATTTGTAGCCTCATGTTCTACTTGTGCCTTCCAAAGACACGATAAATCCAGACCTGCCAATAGACGAGCAGACAGATGCTCTACCTTATGACCAGAAATGGGAGTTCCCTTTCAAGAATCTTAAACTTGGTATGCTACTGGGTCAAGGAGCATTTGGTAGGGTTCTTAAAGCACAGGCAATGAATATTAAGGAAGGGGTGACTAGTACCACAGTAGCGGTCAAGGCTGTGAGAGGTAAGAACTTAGGTAATGCACGTAATCTTCTATAGAACTAAATACAGGTTCCCCAGCTAGTATGTTACAAGGAAGAACAATATCCTGTAGATCCAGAAGATGGAAAACAGATCAAGTCTCTGATCAGTGAATTGAAGATTCTCATACATATAGGTCAACATCTGAATATTCTAAATCTACTCGGAGCTTGTACCAAGGGCATCAGGAAAGGTAAAAGGATGACAGTTCACAATTTACACTCTAGATTTGTGTTACTCTGACCTCTCAGTATTTTGTGACTTTGACATCAGTGTGTCGCCATGAAGCAATGCAAAGAACCGTGAGTATTTTATACAGACTCGCAAAGACTTGACTGTTACAAGCTGTTCATAGTGGAGTAATGTGAACATGGACACATGATGTGTATAATACTTGTAGGTTGTATTCTGGTCATAGTGGAGTATTGTGAACACGGAAACTTAAGATCATACTTATTAGAGCACAAAGATTACTTCAGTCCGGCACTCACTTCTTCTATCAACACAAGAGTTCTGCTGGAGAGTGCCCATACCCGCTCAGGTAATTTATACTTCTGTAGTAACATAACCACTGTTCACATACAGCACTGCTCACATACAGTACCATTCACATACAGTACCATTCACATACAGCACATCACAGCACCCTGCAAGTCTTCCTCTAATACTTCTATAGTTTATAACGGAATCAAGTAGTGCTCTGTGTTGACAGGAAGTGAACGTTATACCAATGAATGTCCTGGAAATCCAACTCCTCCTCCTACTCGACAGGTCGTCACACTAGGAGACCTATTTAGTTGGTCGTACCAAATAGCCAGAGGAATGGAGTACCTAGCAAGTATTAATGTATGTAGATTACTTGTATATTGTGATGGTACAGGACATTTGTATACGACTCCAACTCCCGGACGAAGCTCCACCGCACCCTAAGTGCCTAGTAGTTGTTACAGCGCTACTCACCTGACACTAACATTCTCACAATTAGTGCTCGTATACTTACCCTTAACTGCATTGCATGTTCAAAGTACTTAATTACCGTCTATATATATATGTCTCCATGTGTTTATGCTCATTCCTTATTCATGTATCTTACTATATGTTGTTATACATAGTCACATGAATGTTTCTAAGTCTTTTAATGCCTTTTATACCCATGTACAGAGGCCCGACCTCTCAGAATCCATTGATATTCATTTTGTACATGAATTGGACCATTATAAGCAACTTTTGTAGAACCCGACCTATTTTGGGTCGGCCGTCGGGCTTCCGGCGGCCATCTTGTTGCGCAACTTCCGGACGACCACACGTCGTCTTTTCCCGACGTCATGTCGGCCGGAAGTCCTTATACTATATAAAGGGCACTGTTTTACTGTTCATTGTCTCAGTCTACGCTTGGCTTTCAATAAAGACACATCTATACTTGATACAGGGACTTTCTCTTCCTTTTACTAGGTCATTCGCTCTGCGAACCGCCTACTAGGTTGAATTACTCTCTTTCACTGTATAGTCTGAAGGTCGGACTTGAGATCAGATGGGTCGTCTTTGGTAGTATTTGGGCTACTGAGACCGCTCGATCTTTCATGTAATGCGAAGTCCTATTACCACTCATAGGCACTTCATTTCTGGGTCGATAGTCGTCCAAGGACGACCGCACCAAAACACAGAAACCATTACATTGGTGGCAGCAGTGGGATTCTAAGGTCGTACTCTTACGATACGAAGAGAAGGAAGGTGACCTCGGCCTCGGGTGACCGACCGACCTCATTCTTCAATACTTCTACGGCGATTTAGGACTCGGACCCGGGAACCTTGGATACGAGAAGGTGACAAACGCTAAAGTGCACCCATAATTCTCGTGGTTCCGCTGGATGTAGCCCGACCTACGCCGGATCTTCAATCAAAGACCGACCTCGGATCCAGAACAGATTGACGGTACTCAGTACGACCACCAGGCCGACCCGGCCTAACAAACTACGGTAGTTAACTAACTACCCGACACCCTACAGACATCAAACCGAGGACGACACGTCCCCTTCACCAAAGAGGCTCCATCTATACTCAGCAATGGCTAGCGATATAGACAGGCTAGTAGAGGTAATCGGACAGTACATAGAAGTAGCTCGACCTCAGCCGCCTCAACCCTCTTTCAAGACACCACAGTTCGACGGACAAGGAGACGTCGAGTTCTTTATAGAACAGTTCCTGACCATAGCCGAGGCAAACGACTGGAGCCCGGCAGCCATGTACCTTCACCTAAGAGAGGCCCTCAAGGGACCGGCACAAGAGTGTGGCCGACCCGGCACCTCAGAAGGGATCTTCGAAGCTCTACGCGCCCGATACGGGTTAACTGATAAAGAAGCTAGACTCCAGCTCATACAGCTGCGGAAAGATCCCGGCATGTCATTACAGGAACATGCCACCCTAGTCAAGAAACTTGTACATGTGGCTTTCCAGGAACTACCCGAAGCGCACCGCCGGGTATTGGCTGTGGAAAACTTCAGTAACTCTCTTGAGGACGGACACCTACAGAGACACCTCTTGGCAATAAACCCCAGAGATGTGGACTCGGCCGTCCGAGCCGGAAACGACTTCTTGCTCGTCAAGGGACCTTCCCGTGGAAGTAAAGCACACCAAATCAGGGCAGTCACAGAACCCGAGCCGGAGACACCCCAAATAAATACAGTGGACTCCGACCTGACCTGGATCAACGACCTGAAAGAGGCCATCCAGACACTCAGCCAAGAAGTCAGACGACTTCGAGGACTACTAGACGCCCCCAGAGCGCCAGGACCTCGGAACAGACCCTCCTGGCAGACCAGCAAAAAGCCTGGTCCCCCTCCTCAACGGACCAATGGGAACACTCTCCCCACATATCCTGAGCCGCCAGTACCCGAGTCGGGAAAAGGCTCCGGCCCGAGACAGTAGAGGCTGGCACTCGGGCCCTACAAGTTCCTCACACCTCTCACATTTCCATCTCGGAAGACCGTCCCAAGTATCCGGTCGGCAAGGCCGACCCCCCTTCTAAAACAGTGACTCAAGTGACGTATGTAAAGCCGCATGTACCTAGCCTGTACATACAAGGACGACTATGTAGCCAAGATGTAACCCTACTCTTGGACACGGGCTGTACGACCAACCTCATATCACCCCGCACCCTGAAGAAGCTGCAGAGACCCGACCTAGAGGTCCTACCAGTAAGTCAGCCATATGGCAAGATGGCCGACGGCTCGACTCTCAGGTTCGAGGGAATGGTAAGGCTACCTATGGTAGTCGGTCGTACCTTTAGCCAAGAACTGTTCCTCATCGGCTCCATACCAGAAGATGGCGTCCTAGGGATGCCCTACCTGACTAAACACAAGTGCTCTGTAAACTGCCATACCGCAAAGGTATACACCAGCCGAGATCAATGGCCGTGTGTCAATAGAACGGGAAGCCCTTATACATTGAGGACGATGCCTGAGATGAAGCCTAGTACGCCTCCGCCCGACGTCGATGACCCATGCCGACGTCCTGGACACCCACACAGAGGACCAGGGGCCGAGGGAGGAACGGATAATTCAGTACCTAGTACACCTGCGCCCGACGTTGATGATCAATGCCGACGTCAAGGACACCCCAACAGAGGATCCAGGGCCAAGGGAGGAACGGGAAGCTCATCACTTAGTACACCTGCGCCCGACGTCGATGATCAATGCCGACGTCAAGGACACCCCCACAGAGGATCCAGGGCCAAGGGAGGAAAAGGATCATTACCGCCCAGTACAACTCCGCATGGCGTCGAAGTACAATGCCGACGCCCTGGCCACCCGATAGGGGGGCTAGAAGCCGAGGGAGGAACAGCGAAGAAAAAGAGGCAAGTAGAGGACCAGGGCCGACAGGCTAAAAAGCCGCGCATCCAGGAGCGTAGACAAGGCGCAAACCGCCTCGAGGAAGGAGCTGTCGACTATTTCCAGCACCCGATATTCCCGCCGCCCGACTGGGGCAGAGGTTCAAAAGGTAGACCCTCCTACGTCCGGATGCTAACGCCCTACACTAGGGAAAACAGACCCTTATCATACAGGAGGAAGGCCCGGTGGAAGCGAGGCCGACCCCCAGAGGTTATACTAGAAGAAATTCATCACAAATGGGCTGCCCAGACGACTACCTATCGTAGGCCGACACGGCCAGGCCCGTGTTTACTCTCCAATTCCACAGACGGATCCGGTGACCCAGACAACCTTGAGATCAAAATAGATCTAACAACAGGGGTCAGACAAGTGCACTTCCGCCGCAACGTAGTTCTACTACATGGTGAGAAGCCAGGTGTTGCAGGCATAACGTCGCACACCACAAGGAGAACCAGGGCAGCCCCCACACCTATAAAAGGCCAGGATCCAGATGGATCCCCCAGTACCTTCACCACCACCACTCAGTCAACACCTAGTCGGACAACAGAGCACTCTATTCGAGACTCCTCAACAAGGACGGTGCCCTCCCTAGTCGGCCTACTCATGGACTTGCCAGGTGAGCCAATAGACTTGGACGAGGTACTGTTGCTTTTGGACGACGACGACTTATATGCTGATCTCGGGAACTCCTCGAGGGATGAGGTCGTGCCAGTCGGGTCGGGTCATACTGAAGTACCTTCGGTGCTTCGGGACGATGCCGTCCTAACCGACTCGGACATGCACCGCCTCCCCTCCGGGACGACCTCGGACACGCATATGTACTCCAATAACATTGTACACCATGTGACTGAGTCGGGTGACGAAGACGACTCGGCCTACGCAAACATTGATAATCTAAATGATCAACCTCTTGTATCTACACTTTCTCTTATAGAGACCTCTCCAGAGACGCCTATGCCGCAGTCTCAACTTTGCTGGATCTCTCCACGGACCAGTAGTGATATACGTCGGACAGCCCGATGTAAAGGAAGGAACTCCTATTGTCGACTATGTAAGCTAGAAGGGACGGAGAACACCATCAAGGCTCACACACGCCAACACTTTACCCAGTTCTTCTGTTCCTGTGGAGTCAGCGCCCGTGATGCAGAGACTGTCTATCGGCACCAAAGCCAGACAGGCCACGGAGCCATCCAGTATGAAGTGGATTCCCACATGTTCCAGCTTTTCCTCAAGGCGATGAAGCTCGACAAGAGGGTCGCTTACCCCTCATGCATCCCAGCAGACGTAGGACCGAAACCTTTCACTATACCAGCTCCTCCAGAAGCTGAAGCCAGAGCAGCAGTGGTGCGACTGACACCTCCTCCTGCCCCAAAGAAAACAAGTAAAAGAAAGTCGCCCTGGGAGCGACTAGGCAGTCCAAAGCGACCACAGACTCGTATGGACCCTCCAGCCTTGGATCACCGAGGGACTGATACTTACGACATACCCAAACGTCGGCCCCGGCCGCCTAAGGCTAGACCCGGACCAGACAAGGCCGTCCCGTTGTCGACCAGCCCTCCAGATACTAAAAATACAAAGAAGACTCTTGAATCCCGCACCCCTACAGCAGAATTCCAGAAGGAGAGAGAACGATTGTGTGCTACTCTGAACAACCGTCTCGGACGCCTCAGGCACCAATTGCACATACTCCAGCAGAGACTTCTTCACTCACATGTTAGAGACCGGCTTACTATAGTCCAGCAGACGGAAGCCGTACAGGACGAAATATCCCTCCACCAACGGCTCACGGAGCAGATCCTTAGACATACTCGGAGAGATAGTGCCAAGGATCGGGGGGCTATGTGATGGTACAGGACATTTGTATACGACTCCAACTCCCGGACGAAGCTCCACCGCACCCTAAGTGCCTAGTAGTTGTTACAGCGCTACTCACCTGACACTAACATTCTCACAATTAGTGCTCGTA
Source organism: Bugulina stolonifera (assembly GCA_935421135.1). Lineage (NCBI taxonomy): Eukaryota > Metazoa > Bryozoa > Gymnolaemata > Cheilostomatida > Bugulidae > Bugulina > Bugulina stolonifera. The sequence continues at coordinate 15,362,672 of OW285196.1, forward strand.
TACTTACCCTTAACTGCATTGCATATTCAAAGTACTTAATTACCGTCTATATATATATGTCTCCATGTGTTTATGCTCATTCCTTATTCATGTATCTTACTATATGTTGTTATACATAGTCACATGAATGTTTCTAAGTCTTTTAATGCCTTTTATACCCATGTACAGAGGCCCGACCTCTCAGAATCCATTGATATTCATTTTGTACATGAATTGGACCATTATAAGCAACTTTTGTAGAACCCGACCTATTTTGGGTCGGCCGTCGGGCTTCCGGCGGCCATCTTGTTGCGCAACTTCCGGACGACCACACGTCGTCTTTTCCCGACGTCATGTCGGCCGGAAGTCCTTATACTATATAAAGGGCACTGTTTTACTGTTCATTGTCTCAGTCTACGCTTGGCTTTCAATAAAGACACATCTATACTTGATACAGGGACTTTCTCTTCCTTTTACTAGGTCATTCGCTCTGCGAACCGCCTACTAGGTTGAATTACTCTCTTTCACTGTATAGTCTGAAGGTCGGACTTGAGATCAGATGGGTCGTCTTTGGTAGTATTTGGGCTACTGAGACCGCTCGATCTTTCATGTAATGCGAAGTCCTATTACCACTCATAGGCACTTCATTTCTGGGTCGATAGTCGTCCAAGGACGACCGCACCAAAACACAGAAACCATTACAATATTATAGTTTGTTGATTACTGTGTGTCATCATATTAGCACTGAAAGTCCCTAGTTGAGTAACTAGTTCAGATTTTTATCTCTCGCTGATCAACGCTAGCAGTTGGAAGCTGATATAAAGCCGAAAATCTGGTATTAAGAATAATCCATCAAGTAGAATAAACGACCTGAGATTATTTATTCTTATCAAACAGCAGGAAGGAAGGAAGGAAGGAAGGAAGGAATAATATACATGTATAAGCACACTTGTATTCTATTTATAGTATATCCACAGAGACCTGGCTGCTAGAAACGTTCTGTTAGCCAATGATAATGTAGTCAAGATCTGTGATTTTGGTTTATCTAAAGACATCTACAAGTACCAGGAGTACCAGAAGCAGTCAGAGGTGAGAACAGAGGCTACCCTAGATAACGTTACATGCAGGAGAGGAAATATTAGAATAGCCTTAGATCCTTGTTTGTGCTTGAGACTTTGGGTCAAACAATTACATATAGAGAAGACAACTTCTCCTGCTTCAGTTATGTTGAAGAAATGTTATCCTCAACTTCTGCACCTAACTCTATATAACCAAGATGGCAGATGAATGCCAGATCACTGGCCATCATATTCCTCCATGCTTTGTTTCCGTTGATTATAAATAGAGTGACAAATTATGAAATTGTGAGGGTACGCACTTGTTATCGAGATAAATAAGTGTTTTGCAATGCTGAACTCTTGGTGTATTGTTATTCATCTGCTTAGCTATAAACAAGTAGTGGGGATTCACTAGCTAGTAGCTATCATTACCATATCACATTGTATAATATAATTTAATGTGCTACACTTTACGAAGGCCATAATATACTTTGCTCTGTATACCATGTAAATATCATACATCATATTATGTGTAACTATACTAACTACTAGATACTAATTTAATTCACTGCCAGGCTCCTACTAACGCGTGTTTGGAACTATTATTAGGGTCCATTACCAGTAAAATGGATGGCACTGGAGTCACTAACACATAAAGTATTCAATGTCAGAACTGATGTATGGGCATACGGTGTAACCATATGGGAGTTATTCTCTCTCGCTGCTACTCCATACCCTGGATGGGAGATAGACGATACTTTTATAAACAAACTACAAGATGGATACAGGATGGAGAGGCCAGAGCACTGTCCACAGGATGTGTGAGTGTTATGTAACACTTCCAACGGCACGGGCCAGATGCCTCCCATGTTCCAAAGAGCATCCACCTGCCCCATGACCATCTTGTTTGTGTGGAATCAACTAAATATGTATTATGTGACACAAAAATATACACAGTTTCTCCTGAAGTTGGAGTTGTGCATAAACATTACAGTAAAACATAGCATGTTGTGTCTATGCCACTAACTACATGTATTATGCTTTAACTTCTACAGATACAAGACTGTGCTGTTACAATGTTGGAGTGTTAATCCGGAGAGACGGCCCAGATTTAGAGTACTGGCTGATATGATGAGCCAACGAATGAACCCTGCAAGGGTGGAGGTGAGCTAGACAAGAGACTGCTACTACTATAGCTGCTATATGCAGATAGGTGCTTTGAGTTTACATAATTATATGATGTATTTCAGTTTTGATAGTTGAATCATATCTCCTTATAGCGACTGCGGGCTTTGGAAAATAAATACCCAGCATCACCAGATCCCAAGACAGAACAGAAGAGGTCATTGTGTTCCCTTAGTGAGAATATGGAGGAGAAACTGGAAATTGAGTATTTGAGCCCCATAAGCTTGGAAAAGATGATAAACAGACAGAGTGTGATGGCAAAGTACTACAACATGAGTACCATTGATACAGTGAGTTAGATAATCGGCAGATAGTTGAACCGTAGTGAGCAAGTCATGTGATCAGGAAAAACTACTGCCTGGTTCACCGACAGCACATAAAAGTAGCGTAATTGAATTGGAATTACTTTAACCTCTCGCATATATAAGCTATATTGATGTACTAATTTGATCCCATTTATAGGTTGAAGACAATGAGCTCTTAGATCTACCAGCTGGTAGAGCACCCTCACCTCCTCCTATGACAGCCTCATCACCACACACCTTCCCAGAATGCAACTGCAGTGAGCATTCCTCTCCTGGCAACTCTCCAAATATGATAAACACTTCTGGACCACCCAGCTACAGCTACGTTATGGATAGAAAGAGCAGCTGCTCGACACACTCTGGAACGACTGCAAGTCTACCTGACGAGGTGTTCTCTTATCACCCGAGTATAACTGACAAATATTCAGGTTCACGCGACAACAACCAGACACTACAATCAACTGCTACCAGTTCCTTAACAACCAGTAGCAGCACAGACATGAGTGCTACAATGTTACCCAAAGAAATTGATGTGAGTGAATTCTACAACAAAAGTTACGGCTTCGCTGCTTCATCTCCCCAAGTCTCATACATAACCGTTTCAACTGCAGCTCCTCCCAGATCAGACCCTTCTGGTAAACCCAACAGCCAATTGGAAAGCTACAGTCCAGAAATGGCAAGTGAAGGACAATTTCCTTCGTACAGAGATACGAGACAAATTTCTAGCAAGTCCAGCTTTTAGGTGGCAACATTTTCTCAGTGCACCTGAAGGAACATGTAATCTAGATTTGGATGGTTAGATGAGGAGTGTGACAATGTGTTTACATGTATATCCAATTTCCAACTACATGGATAGCTTGTTGTCCTCAAGCTCACGAAAACAAGTGAGTAGAGATAGTAGTTTACACGTCAGATAGAGTGAATGGTTTTGTTATACAGTTACATAAGTACTAATCTATAAGTCCCATGTACGAGCTAACCACCTGGTTACTAAGTGTATAGGGGGCATAGCATGTGCTGGAATCACATGCAGTAGTATTGGACTAAAGCCCTGCACACAACTATCCCATATCATAAGTATAAACCTACAGCTGTCCTGCCTCAGACTATGGCAAGTACTGCTTACTTAACCTACAGTAATATTACTATCTTACTATTACATTGTGTTTTATACTTGTAGCTACTATATTTTTATACAGTATGTAATATTATATTATACATGTGTGTGAACATATATGAATTATATGTTTAGTTTACCACTATTATAAGCAATTACATTTTATTATGGTATAAAATCAGAAAGACTTTCATATTCTATGTAAATATCATTTTATTACAATAAATAAGACATATTTATAAAATAAAATATAATAATTATTTAAATTATCATAGAAGTCTACAGTTTGCAGTAAAGAGATATTTTACAGGTATTGCTACTACGACTGATAGTCATAGACCTAAGTGTGCATTGCTAGTAATTTTAGCCACATAATATCTGTGAGTTGCCTTCTCTTTGTGGAGTAAGCCTTGGAATACCTATTTAACCTACCTGTTGTTCTAAGGTAGTATAATGTTTGCTAAGCTTGCAGTAGCTAAGCTTGTGGTAGCTGCATAAAGGTCAAAGATAGCTGACATAAGTTCTACCAGAAATCTCAAATATTCGTGTAAGTAAAGTAAGTGCAGGTGGTAGAGAGAGAGAGAGACAATTGCTACTTCAATAATAATCTACTGTAGATATAGATTTATAATAGAATGTACTTGAGAGATCAGTGCATGACTATAATAGCTTTAGAGGTCAAAGTTAGAGCAAGCTGACTCTCATCGCTTCGTCCTGCATGATCAGTAACTCGGCCTCTTCAAAATCATCCATCATACTTTCTCTGTTAACAGAAGAATCATAGACAGTGCGTTATAGAGGTCAAACTGGAAACCAATTTGCTCTCCATCTGACAAACAGACAGATTCTCTAATAAGATTGCATCACAACAGAATTGGACTGCTACTATTAAATAATAAGTCCATAATCCTTGTGAGAGAATAAGCTGATACTGAACATAGTAACCCCTCACCTTAGCCTATCAATATCTCTGTGGGTGTCTGGGGTAGCAGTCATTGACCTCTTAGGCAGGTCAATGTTACTAGAATCCTTGGCTTCTACGCCATCATCTGGTAGAATTCTAGAGAGATGTCCGTCCGCTGTAACAGAGAATGCTTTACTGAACTAACTGCTGATGAAAGCTCTCGGCATACAGAGTCAGGAGGTATGACATACAAATAACATAGTTAAGTTGTATATACATAACGTACGAACTAGAATAATACAAATATACAGCATATTCTAGAATAAAATGTGACTCATATGCATTTGATTGTCAATCGACCAGAGACCAAATGATTATCATTACATTTACAGACCACATACGAGCGTGCAATTGATTCTACCTCATTCAAAACTGTTAGTAATAGAGACCACACAATCTGTTATCTCTCTCAGTGAACAATATAAGCTAATTAGTGAATGAGTGAGCAACGATTCAATCTCAGCTGTACGACGTGATGTTAGTAGAGTGAACTAACACAGACCTGTCAGTCTACCAGTCTGGGATGCCAGTTCAAGTTCAAGGTCATTCATAGTCTCCAAGTCATCGTCACTTTGATTGGCTAGAGGTATTATGATGTCATCATATCGTGTCATATCATCCCCATCAACGACTGAAAGTATGAGAAGTCATTGTAAAAGGAAAGGTCAAATAGTCCAACCAATCGTAGTGAAAGGCAACAGTTACACCTAGAGTACGGTATCAAGCCTGTGCTAGCCAAGTCTACCAGCAGTTGACTACTTGACTACACGGATAATTCGCACAAAGCCATACTATCCCACAATACACATACAGATTAACACAAGTTAGCTAGCTGTAAAAATAGATAACAGATTAATAGCAGACGTAACCATACCTATTGGTGTATGGGACCTCACACTAAGAGGAGTCACGGATCTTGGAGTTGTGACTTTATTATATATAGAGAGCCCTCTAGATGAAAGTTCACCATAAGATGTCAAAGGATGTCCTTGATCTTGGGAAGTAGACGGCGCTCCTTGAGCTCTAGAAGATGCTCTACTGTTAACTCTAGATAAATTTCTTTGACCTCTAGATGTCGGCCTGCCATTTGATAAAAGATCTTCTATTGGATGAGATAGTCGATCAGCGAGTGATTGAATGATTGGTTCAGTCACACTCTCAATTCCTTTAGTAGAACTAGTCGGGTCTCTGCTAGCAGAGTAGGAGTATCTAATAGTCGTCTGCTCATCTGCTGCGGTGCTCTCATTGGATAATGGTTCAGCTATCATCCTCTACGGGAATTGAAATATGCGACAGGAATAAACAACGGGACAGACAGATGGTACTAAACAGGTCGACCTACAAACAGCCTATAGTAAAACATTCTCATTTTGGTAACGATTACAGGTACAGTTGTGGGATTATCTGAGTTTTCTTCGATTAGAAAATGCTGTTGTTATGTTCCTCAAATTTAAATTAAATTCACACAAACATTCATCAGTATATCCACAGAGGCCAACTAAGTATACAATGTTGTTGAATGATGTTGACTCACCTGAGTATTGCCAGTCTCCTCCAATAGTCTAACTACTTCACCCTCTTCTATTTTGTCTCCAAGACTGCTGTCTGGTCTCCATGACTTTCCACTCAGAGAGTAAACTACAGAAAAGAGAAGGGAGAACATCATTAAAACACATTCATCAATTGTCCAATAACAAAGTAGAAATAGCGAATTGGGAGTAAACGTTTTGTTTAGTCACCTGATTCAGTCTAAAGAGATAATCATGGCTGCCTCAGTGACATACATTCTTCTGATTATGTAGCATAGACTAATCATAGTTACTACTCTCACACAGCACCCTACTTGCTGCCATCAACTGATTCAAAGTAAAATAAATAAGAAAGTTTACCATACTTTTGTTACTCATCTGATGCTTCTTTAAGGGAGTTCCAGGTGAAGAAGGTTTCTCCCTTCGAGGTGTGAGAGTTTGTTCTGTAAATTCCTTTTTAACTCCTGCAGTAAAGAAGTCACCGAGAGCCTCCGTATAACTAGTAGAGCTGGTGTATACGCTACGTTCAGATCCCTTGTACTTGGCAATGATCTCTTTCATAGCAGTTGATGGCTGCTTAGTTAGTGTTCCTTCACTAAAGTAGAGAACCAGTACACAGTATACATACCTACTACATGGTTGTTACAGTATACATACCCACAACATGGTTGTTACAGTATACAGTATACATACCCACTACATGGTTGTTACAGTATACAGTATACATACCCACTACATGGTTGTTACAGTACACACTATACATACCCAGTACATGGTTGTTACAGTATACAGTATACATACCCACTACATGGTTGTTACAGTATACAGTATACATACCCACTACATGGTTGTTACAGTACACAGTATACATACCCAGTACATGGTTGTTACAGTATACAGTATACTTGAAGCCTGATGGATCTTGATTTAACAAATGGAGTAAATGCACAGCTGTGCAAATAGAAAGATTGAATTGAAGACAAGGATGCACATCCCTCGTCGTTTGTGTCTTGAACACAAAGTCACTGGCTGTTAGTTGACAAAGAATAGTTCACTTCTCAATGCATTGTAGTGAGCCAAGTTCAACTTTATACTAAGAACCACACAGGAGTAGGTACCTGTACACTGGGATAGAAAAGTGGCGGTAGGCCAATAGAGTCGTCTGCCCTTATCGTATAATTTCACACTATATGTATATCTACCATATTGCTATAGTTAGGTAGAACCCCAGTCACTCACCCAAACATGTCTGCTGCTTTCTCAGCCGCTGTACGAGGTCGACTTCCTTTATGGAATGAAGTGTTGGCTCGGCTGACTGGTCTGTCAGCCCGACTAGATGGTCGTTCATTACGGGTAGCAGGTCGTTCATTACGGGTAGAGGGTCGTTTGGCTCTACTCACTGGACGTTTCGTACGACTAGTTGAGTGTTCCTTATCTATCACTGGGGCGGAGTTGATACTCTGTGCTTTGATATTGGACTTCCGAGGGTCTGCTACAAGTTGAGTGATATACGAGAATAACCCCATGAATGAACCACTAAGCCATAGTAATGCAACTAATAACACATTGAATGCCGAGTTCAATTGGAGTTGTGCAATCCTGACAGATGACCAAGTGGAAAACAACTCCAAAAGTCACAGGTACCAAATAGTAGATTTACTGAAAGTGTTACGTGACGCAGAGTATATCCCTCGCTGTTCCATACTAAATGGTGCTCTTAACATGACGCTACACCTGGTTACCAAACACCTGGTGGCCAAACTGAAGTAGTAAACATACCTGTAACGCGAATGTCATCCCCAGCCTCATCAACCGAGTTTGTGATGTCAACTATCTGTAAACTAGAATTGGTTCGTGTACCGGCTTTCCTACAATTATTACATGGTAATGGTCACCTCAGGACAAGGTCGTTCATTAGTGTCATGAAGAAATGAAATAAATAGTACCACACAAAGCATCAGCCACAGAAAGACGTATCTACCATGTAAACTATATAGTGTATGTACACACTGTATATGCAAGTAAAATCAGGGAAATGATACGAATAACTCACAACAATGTCCGACTGGTGTCCGACTTTTGAAAGAAAGCTGTGGGTGCAGGTATTATAGTAGGCAACACTCTGTAATATCACAAAGTAACGTATAGAGTAGGAGAAGTACGAAATTATAATCACAGCCGACAGATTCCTCCAAACCCGGCCACAAATATGGAGTTGTCACCTCCTTTGTGTGACCTATACTTAATTTTAATTAACATTATTATACTTGGACAGCCTTTGATTCAAAATTGATAGTTTTTAGTATCTTCACCATCATTGGCTGCGAACTGTTAGCTTCAGTTACGTATACATAGCCATATTTACACCAGATCTAAGGTGAGATAACTCCTACTATAGCACCCAAGTGGTACATACATGTACAGTGTACTGAAAGTACCATTGCCATGAACACATAATGATAGATGAAGCCCCTTCTAGATGACTGTTGTACACTATATATATAGGCTGATAAGTATATTAAGCTGTCCTGGGGGGAAACCCTTGCAAGTTACAACGGGATCTCAAGGAATATAAAACAACAGTTCCATATGGATGCATCAAATCAAACCAGTTACCTCTTTTTCATTTTACTCTTAAATGTATCCAATGGAATAGATCGAATCAACCAGTACTACTAGTGATACATTGTATGGTTGTGTAAATCTTCACAGTAACTAATATTCACTAAGCCAGACTGACTATCAGTACTCTAACACACTAAAAGAGATCGTTCTATTCTTACCTGTCTACTGGGGCTGACACATTGACATCTTCAGATACGACATATGAGCTCTCTGAATCAGCAGTCACGCCATCAAGCTGTAGAGGATAATGGATAGATAGTGCACTATGAGCGCATCACTGAGTTACACAATAAAAGTTGCATCATGGAGTTTTGTGTTACTACTCAATGTGGGATCAACAGATGATGTGTGGTTGGAATAACTAGGAGTATTACCTCATCTCCATTAACCTCTTGTATGTCTATTATAGTCCTAAGCTTATCTTTGTCATTTACACTGTCAGCTTGCTGAAAAGGTTGTTGTATTGTAGCTAGTATGCTGTCAAATGACACGCCCTCTTCTGCAACTTCTTCATCAGGAACACCTGAAAGAGGACCATGTAATAGTAAGTGCTGCTTATCCTGTAACTACAGTAACTATAAACTAGAGTACAAGCCAGCACAACACTGAACAGCTGTCCTACCTGAAAGGTGAGGGGTGTCCGAACTCTGCATGGATCGAGGGGACGATCCCAGAGATGGAATATCATTACGTCTGTTTCTTTTGAGTAACAACTTCTCAGCATAACTTAACTCTGAGCTGTGGAACTCAGGCTGATATGAGGTGGTGGGTTTGGTAGACCCCCCAATAGTGCTAGTACCCTCATCAACATTCACTCCTAAGAAAATAGAATATATGTAACTTTCCAAGAGTGTCAAAAAGAGATAAATGTATTCCTTCGTAGCTCTCGCAGTGAGAAAAGGTGACTGGCACGTAAGAATTTAATACATTTAACATCCATAATCACATTAAGAGGGCAACATAAATTTTTCATAAATCCTGAAACAAGAAGACACAGGATACCTACTAGGTGTGTGCACAGGGGAGACAAGTGCAGTATTTGGTGCTCGTGTACCCAACTCAGTAGAGGGCTGTTTAGTGCTTCGAGATGAAGTCAAAACTGTTGGTTTAAGAGGAGCTGGGTCTTTTGTTTCTTTCCTCCAGTCAGCAAGAGCTTGCTGGAATGACTGAGCAGCCTCCTTTTCATCATACTCACCATCTAGTAATGAGTTTTTTGGTGGATCTATGACACCACTTCCTGACACACCAGTAGGTGCGATGACCTATGACAAGAGATCAGTGTAGGTGAAACCAATGACCATTTCACTACGGTGAGAGTTGGATGTCAATAGAGAGGGAATACAGTTTGACACAGCATTCGAGACCCACCTTGCTAACACTTGTTGACATGGCCTGATGTTGTTCCCACACAATCCTTGTCTGAGCAGTGCTAGGAGGTTTGTGATTCCTGGCAGTGTTGCTCCTAGGTGTAGAGGTTGTGGTACTGCCACCTGTTATATAAGCTACACTCACAATTACACATAAAACAGGTATACAGCACTTGAAATGCATTTATAAGAAGATAATAGTAACAACCTGTCTTCAAATCACATGGGGAAATTTTCTGGAATCCTAGCTGATAAGAGGTGACAACTATGCATCCCAAAACACATGACATAACACATGCACATAGCGGGTTAGTCATAATATTACATACCTCTCGGAGTGGAGTTAGTAATTTTAGATACAGGTAAAGAGTGGTGCTTGGCTAAGGCTCCCTTTAGGTGGAATGCAGTAAAGCATCCAGAGCAGTAGAGTTCAGCACATTCTTGGCAGGTCTGAAATCATCCAGTATGTTACTTTATACACGCATCAACATACAAGTGCAAATGGTTGGCTAATAATTGAACACAAATATATAGATCAACCAATGAAAGGGTATAAGTATAAACATCAGCCAATGGGAGAACGTACTACTGTATACAATGTATAGATCAACCAATAAAAGGGTATAAGCGCTGAACAGACCACTAAGAATCTTACCACTGCAGCGGACTTGATTTCACACTGGCCACAGAGCGGTCCATTTTGTCTAACTCCAGGTTTAGTCGTGTCTCTCTGGGCAAGGAATGCTAATGTACCAGGCTGTGGCTTCTCTTTAACTTTAGGTGATGACACAACAGGCTCATCTTTCAGTACCTTGACCTTCCGGCTTTTACCTGAACTCTATCAAATAACATGTAGACATGCGAGAAGAACTGTATTAAGGGTAAATCAGTTATTGCAAGTTTTAATAATTTGGCAGAGGGTAGCTACAGATGAAAACATTACTTGATGGAATACAAATGTATGCATATTATTGATACATACATTTTAAACTGACAATCTATTTTTATACATAGCCTATCGATGGTTTAGGCCTAAGCCCTTTTATATCTATACATAGCCTACCGATGGTTTAGCCTTGTTATTCTTGATGAGTACATCTTTAGCGTGGGAGTTAAGATTGCCCTGCTTACCAGACTTCCAGTGCCCGCCCCCTCTCTGTCTGTAATAATACCACATCGCGTTAAGCACTACAACTATCTAACGATATCACCATCACTACTATTATAGTTCTGCTTATGATCTAGTATGCAGATAGTGATGCTAAAGCTGACTCACTCCCTTTGTTCTTTCTCTCTATTCATGGCAAGTTTTAATTCTCTCAGACGATCTTCCATCTTCCTACTTTCATCTTCTAGCTGCTTCGTCCTGCCTTCCATTTCATCAGACTTCATATTCCTATAGCAGACACAATTCACACTAGATTAAAGGATGAAAACCTCTGGTCATAGGCTAAACGAAATGTGGTTTTAAAGTGGTTATTGGCATTTGGCAAGGAAACGGGTTTGGATAATTCCCCAAAATAAAATTTGTTCAAGAACACTGCGACGTACTGTATTTCAACAGCTGGATACATTAACAAGACATAATAATTTACCATAAAACTATGAACATGAGAGGTATTGCATAGTGATAGCCTAGGTTTCGTAAACCTCCAGATACCTTACAGTGAGTATCAAAAACCAAGGTTTGTGATAAAGAGCAAAACACAAAATAGAAATAATGTGAATCCTATTAGTATTAATCAGCAATCTAGTGGAGTACTAAATCAGTTCTATTTGCATTTAAGCTCCAAGTCAAACATTATTTTACTAAATTATTATTTATAATTATAATTAAATAAAGCAATTATTTTTATCATCATGATAATCATTAAATTAATGATTGACACTTACACTAAACGAAGCTTCATAGACACGGGTTCTTTTTTTGTCGAGGAATAAGACATTGCTTCAATTTTGTGTTATTTTGTACCGTTAAAGCTAGATCATCCACATACCAGTGTAGAAGTAAGTTAATGGGGAATTCTAACTCATCTGTCGTAATAATGCGTGTATACAAAACCAGCATTCAGTTGCTGTGGCATCAAAAGATGGCGGCGAAGCTTTTGGGGAGAAGGTACGAAACACAAGCTCACACTTGTAAACTACTATAAGATTGGTCGAACTATTTACAGAGGTTGCTGATTTGACAATTGAATAAAGTGACATCTTCATTCGTAGCACTGAGCTATTATAGTATTGTTCAATGACAAGAAGAATAAAGACATCATACAACTAGTTGTTCGCTACTTCTATTGGTTGAAAATTCTGCCATAATTTAAACACTTCATCCGGTTTGAAAGTCGTGGTGGTTGAACCAAAGGGGTATATTGGGTTGAACAAGGTAGAAAAAATACTGGGTTTGGTGAGCACAAGGCGTTGTCAAAGCCCTGCTTCAGCTACATTACATGTACACACTTACGTGGTGTAAAAATGAAGAAGGATCGATTTATTATTATAAAAATATTGCCAAAAATGAAAAAAAAGTATAGTGTCAGTAGTAGAGTATGTATTTCTAATCAAGGAGTTCCCACGTTTTTACATCTTCCGGGGGTCTCAGTGGTGAGTGGGAAAATTCAATTCAATTCAAAATGCATGACTTTTACAACCTGGTTGAACATTTTCAATTTTGGAACTCATCCCGTTGAATAGTCATCGTTCACGATTTTCATTTGATTTATTTATATTTTATTATTATTATAATTATTGATTCACTCAGAAATAAATAATCATTGACTTGAGCTGACGGATTTAATGAGTAAGTCATTCAGAAAACTAAGTAAAGCATTTACATCGTTCAAAATTAAAATAAGATTTCCTTGTCTAAAAATGTCATTATAAAACTGGCTAAATCCTCTAACATTTATTTTGATTTTCTTTGCACTAGTGAACACCTGATAGTGATAGATAAACTCAAATGTTAGATTGCATCAATCATTTTCAACACATCCTCATATTTTGTTAGAAAGATTATTACTGTGACAGGATCAAAGACTAGAATGTGAAAGCATTTAAATGTAAAATCTAGTATAGGTGTAAATTATAAATAATAATGACTTCAAATTAATCTTCAAATAGTGAAGCAGCATTGTGGTTCAATAACGGTCAGTCATTAAGGCTTCCTTCACAGTGAGTGTAGTTATTAGATCAGTTTGGTGGAAATCTAAAGGCCCGGATGTATTTATTAATTTTGTAAAACATGAATGAGGCTGGGGAAACAATTCCTGAAACACATTATAGGACATGCTTGTGTGGGTGAGAAGTTTGACGAAAAAGAGTAGTTGATTTGCATTATTGTCAAATTTTACTAACAGCCCTGTTATCAACGTCAGAGGAAATAAGGGACTGCACTTATAAGCTTTTACTAGACAATTCAAAGAAAAAATTTACATACGCTGAACATCAAGGAATATAACACTGCAGTAGCATCAAAATATGAAACAGACAAAACTTTGTTGTCTCCTTTAGGTGTTCCTTTAGTGTCACATCTTACAGTTGTAGAATAATGTCTAGGGAGGATCACATGTATCTGCACAATGCGAAAGACAGAGTAGCGTTCACGGTGTTTATTCTAGGTGCACCTATAGACCTCATGTATGAATTCTACTTTGTATCAGATCACTACCGAAGAGGTCAGGGTGATGCTTCGATCCACTACTACTATTATGGTTAGTGCCCATTATTTTATTTACATATTATTAGCTAAAAATGATGTGGAATTTTCATTTCATTTTTTGCATATATTGAATTCACAAATTGTCTTGTTGATCATAGCCATGAGTCATTGTACTGACCATTATAGTAATCAGTCTATGTGTACATGTATCGACCAGCTCATTTTAGAATGGATGAGGGGATAACTTCTTAACTATCTTCTGGCATGATGCAAAGTAGGTTTAGTGTATATAGGCCAAGTTAGTAACCATGTAACTGTATGTCTATGTCTATGCCTATGGGTGTCTGTTATAAGGCAAACTGACATGGTATTACAGGCTTTCTGGTGTTCTGTGCTGTGCAGGTGTACTGGAATCTGTTCTATGTAACTACATGTGACAACAGGGTTACCACGGCAACTATAGATACAACTATTCACTGTAGCACTCTGGTAAGGATCTATCTGATATATATTCATAACATCCTCATATATATTCTCTACTCTTAGCAGCTTGACTAGTTCTAAGCATTGTCAACAGAACAAAATATTAATAACTTTCCTTGATGAGTGACGAACTGAAATATGGCTATTCTCAGGCCTTTTGCTGACTTTTTCTACTTGTATTGTATTGCTTTCAAAACATAGCTATAAGTTGCTGTATCCAAACACCCTATTTATACCGAGTTGAGAAAGTATAAACTGCAGGAAGATGCCGTGACCCGACATGCATACTACTCTCATGACGAGTCATAATACTACTGATCATGTTATAGGATAAGTGTGACAAGTGTAATGTACCCAGAATCCCTCAGTCTCATCACTGTAAGATATGTGATGTGTGTGTGTTACGGAGAGACCACCATTGCTGGTAAGTAGTTCTACTATGTACCTCGCTCTTCATCTTACTGTACAGCACTCTGCCTCTTCGTACTCTTCCTTATGATACTCTGCTCTGTAATAATAACTTGGGTGAACAATTTCTAACATCAGCATCAGATCACGGCTTGACATCACATCTACGGGCTTGTGGGTGTGTCCCCTTACTAGCTGACTCTACATTACAGGTTTGCTGGCAATTGTGTGGGTCTTAGGAATCAGGGTAACTTTATAATTCTGACTCTCTACCTATGGCTGGCTGCTGTCGTACAGAACATATATAACTTACCTTTTGTCTGTGATGTAAGTATAACTGTAGTATTTATTATGTATCAACATGCATATACAAGCTAACACTCATGTAACTATATGCATTTACTACATGAAAGGTATCATAACTCCTCACTACATGTAAGGTATCATAACTCCTCACTACATGTAATGTATCATAACTCCTAACTATATGTAATGTATCATAACTCCTAACTACGTGTAAGGTATCATAACTCCTCACTACATGTAATGTATCATAACTCCTAACTATATGTAAGGTATCATAACTCCTCACTATATGTAAGGTATCATAACTCCTCACTATATGTAAGGTATCATAACTCCCCACTACATGTAAGGTATCATAACTCCTCACTATATGTAAGGTATCATAACTCCTCACTATATGTAAGGTATCATAACTCCCCACTACATGTAAGGTATCATAACTCCTCACTATATGTAAGGTATCATAACTCCTCACTACATGTAAGGTATCATAACTCCCCACTACATGTAAGGTATCATAACTCCTCACTATATGTAAGGTATCATAACTCCTCACTACATGTAAGGTATCATAACTCTTCACTACGTGTAAGGTATCATAACTCCTAGCAACATGTTGTAAGGTATCATAACTCCTCACTATATGTAAGGTATCATAACTCCTCACTATATGTAAGGTATCATAACTCCTCACTATATGTAAGGTATCATAACTCCCCACTACATGTAAGGTATCATAACTCCTCACTATATGTAAGGTATCATAACTCCTCACTACATGTAAGGTATCATAACTCCTCACTACATGTAAGGTATCATAACTCCTCACTACGTGAAAGGTATCATAACTCTTCACTACGTGTAAGGTATCATAACTCCTAGCAACATGTTGTAAGGTATCATAACTCCTCACTATATGTAAGGTATCATAACTCCTCACTATATGTAAGGTATCATAACTCCTAACTATATGTAAGGTATTGTAACTATACGGTTGCAGGTGCTGGGTTGCTCAGTATCCTCACTCATAACTATCTGTGTACCTCAGTTTCCTGTTCTAATCAAGGAATTCTCATTATACTCTCTATTCATCAACTTCATGACCTTTCTAGGTGAGTGCAAGGTTAATGACTTCGGCTACATACGTAAATATCCGTATTATGTCTGTCTTATGAGTCTAATATTCATGTTTTACCTGCAGCCCATGGAGCCTGTGTTTGTGTATTGATGTTAATATAACCATAGTGACCTGTCTTCAGACCTACATGGGATCCGTATAAGCCGAGGTGAAGGTCATAATGTACCGGTATATCTGTATTACAGGTCTCCTGCTGTTGGTACTGTTCACGTACCTATTCTACACCCAGATATGCCAACTCATCACTGGCCTGACGAATTACGAGCGTACTAAACACATCACCAAGAGGGAGAGTAGCACCTCTATCTACTCACACCTGGTCTCTGCTCTTGGTCACTTCTGGTTCCTTACCTGGCTGCTACCTCCACTAGCTTCTCCACGTTTCCATGGCGATACTAAGAAACAGTCCTAGTGTCAGGTAACTGGTGTTAGTTCTGTTGTCATCTGACTATCAGTGTATTCAGATAGTGTTGGGAACATAAACAGTGTTTACCTTTGTTTAGTGTACTATCTATCTACACATGACAGGACTCACATGATAACAGTAGTATATCAATATATCATTATCGTTATCAATCTAACAATCTTGTCAATACTCAATTGTATTATTTTATATCTTATTTTTACTTTCCAATTTTGTGGAAAAGACCACATTACGGCATCTGTTACTGCACCGAGGTATAATAACAAACTTAGAGTGTTTGAGTACAATCATTAGATGTAGTATTTTCAGTGGTTTCCACGCAGCAATTGCCTAGTGCAAGCAAAATAGTGAAATGTGTAGAAAAACACCAACTTTGAACTTGATTTCGTGTTTTGCTTTTATAAACAGTTTACAGTGCTGCTCTTTGAAATTGTCTTATATATATATGTTAGAATGTTATAATATCAACTTCTAACCCAAAGCGTGTGAGCTTGGCACACTAATTTTATTTATAGACTAAGTCACTGGAACTAACACAAAATGTAATGAGAATTAACCAAGAAAATATAACAATAAGTGCAATCTACCAAGGCTATTAGTAACACTGCATCCAATAAAACAGATTGTAAAACTTTTTTTAAAAGATTTCAAAAAATTTTAAAACCAAGGCTATTTAGTAACACTGCATCCAATCAAACAGATTACGATTATGATTGAGTGGGTATTATAATAATGGTATAGTAATTCCTAACCTACTACCATAAAAGTTATGTCTGTTGTTTACTAACAGAATAATAACAATGTATGATCAATGGAGTAACACGATGCAACATCAGCA
Organism: Bugulina stolonifera; assembly: GCA_935421135.1. NCBI lineage: Eukaryota > Metazoa > Bryozoa > Gymnolaemata > Cheilostomatida > Bugulidae > Bugulina > Bugulina stolonifera. Next base: position 15,380,053 of record OW285196.1, read on the forward strand.
TGTAAATCACCACAGAATTTGTTTCCTTCCATAACTTGGCAAACTTGTTATCAACCTGCTCAAGTTCTACTAAACTATCCTAAATAGTCTGAGTTCTACTAAACTATCCTAAATAGTCTGAGTTCTACTAAACTATTCTAAATTGCAGTAGTCTGCCGTCTGCAGAGCTCACCACCAGCAGATTTCTGTGTACTGCAATACCAGTCACTTCGGCACATTCTAGAAGTTTCTCATGCTCTAGGGTAGCCACACATTTTCCTGTAAACACAGTAATAAATGTGGATTTCTCTATTCAATAGTGTATATGGAGTTGGATCTGTTTCAACTTCTACCCATAATAAGCACTACATACAGATATGGTTAGTTTTACTGTTATAACACTTAAGGTATCCCCCAGAGTAGCATGTATATAGATATTAGTGTTATAACACTTAAGGTATCCCCCAGAGTAGCATGTATATAGATATTAGTGTTATAACACTTAAGGTATCCCCCAGAGTAGTATGTATATAGATATTAATGTTATAACACTTAAGGTATCCCCCAGAGTAGCATGTATATAGATATTAGTGTTATAACACTTAAGGTATCCCCCAGAGTAGCATGTATATAGATATTACTGTTATAACACTTAAGGTTTCCCCCAGAGTAGCATGTATATAGATATTAGTGTAAGCCGATAATACTTTTATGAATGAAGTCATTTGAAAACAATATAGGAATATGAGTGAGAAGGCTAAACTGAAATATAATGTACATACATTCAGGCTTATAAGTACCTATTGTATTACTTTGTATATCACGTTTCTAAATTGAAGGGAGGAAACTACTGCAGTTCCAACGAAGGAAGTCAATAGTACTACAAGCTGTTTGCTATAACTGTGCATTGTGTTAGTTTACTATGAATCACCTTTTGAGTTTCCGACTGCTATCATCCTGTGTATGTAGTTGTAGGTATATAGGTAACCACTGCTGTCCTTGGTTTTTGAGAATCTGTGTCTGCCAGTACTGCTTGTACTGTGCGGTAGGTCTGAACCAGTTTGTTTGGGGCTTTCTTTTCCAAATATTATCTTGGGGCTATTGCTTTGACTTCTCCTGGACCCCATTGTCATATCAGATTCACTGTTTTCTGTCGACTCTTTTAAATTTAGTTGGTCTAGGCCCGTGACGGGCTTCATGTCTATTGGCCCTTTTGCAGTCAGTTTTCCTGCATCAGTCGACTTTGCTAGTTCTGATGACCTCAACTTAAATATGAGTTTCACATTTCCAATGTCAATTGGGTATGTATGTTTTGAAGTAAAAGCACTGGTAACTTCTATAATAGCAGGTAATCCGGTAGTGCAATAAATAGTAAACCTGTTTTCTTTCATATGTATTAAACTGTCTGGAAGAACCTCAGGTGATAATGGAACTGTCCCCATAGCTCTGTTCTGCACATCGTACAAGAATATTGAATGGTGTCCTGACAGCAAGATACCGACATGGTTATCAGATGAAGCTATTGAACCAATGGTGGGTGGTGAAGGCAATTCATGCTCAAACATAACTTTCTCTGCTTGCTGAGATGTTGCAGAATGCAGGTAAACGTGAGCCCCTAGTCCAACCTGTTGCAGACTGATAAAACTGCTGAGATAAGGAGCCACATCCAGAACCTTGCTGTCCACTGTTGTTTCTCGTAGCATCCTCAAGTCAGAATCTCGTGTCTGTATTGCGTTTCCCTTTGTGAGGATTAACAGTGTGCCATTCTTTATCCATGTCATGGATGTCACATCAGTGTCGCTCTCCAATTCTGTGAGGAACTCAAGCCTCTCTGGCCTATACGGCTTTATGTTGAATACAGGCATACCTACATGTATAAGAATATACAATAGTTGCATAGTGTTATTAGTTGCATCGTATTATTAGCTTATACCTGCTCCATTAACTTTTTAGCACAAATACATATGATTTGTACTTTCCAGAGATGTTTCACAAACCTACTTGGCTAATTGCCAATAAGAGTGTATAGATACTGTATGTTGTGTTATTGTGAATGCTAAAGCCTGTGAATACAAAAGATCACTAGGATAGTCAGCACATTTTTCTCTATTCTTTCTATCTACAAGAAAGTTTTGTAGCATGCTTACCAAAGTTGAACAGGCTGATACTGCTCTTAGCTGGAAGGTCAGGTATCACCACCTTCACCAAAATGTCCTCCACATCCTTTCTCAGCTGAAAAAATGTCTTTATCACATCTCTTGCACTTCCTCGTTCTAACTTCTCAGTCAGTGTATCTTCAAGAGTTCTCAAGTTGTGGATTTGGGCATCTACTAACTCGGAGTGACTGACGGCCTTACCGAAGCTTTTCTCTGTTTCCTTATTAATTCGTTGTTTGAACTCTCTGGCACTCGTTTGCAGATTGTCGAGCTATATGGATATTAAAGGAGGGGTTTCATTAAAATGGTCTGTTCTGACAATATCGACCATGTACTTGTTTAGTTGTTAGACGCCTAAAACATATCCCCAGGGTAAAAGTTAAAAAACTTATGATTTTCATAGTCTATTATAATTTGGTAATTCCACATAAACAAGCATTGCCTACATAATTATTGTGCAATGTTATTCCTCTACAATCTGAAAGAATCACCAGGGGCAGATTTTCAACTTTCAGAAAGGGGGGTCTCCTGTGCAAAGCGCCCGAGACCAACAGCTGGGGGGTTTGGGGGCGCTGTAAGCCCCCCAACGGGGTCCGGGGCGGAGCCCCGGCCGCCGAGGCGTTTTAGGCTTCATAGAGACCATGAAAATTTGAAACCAAGGACTAAAACATGAAGAGGATCCTTTGTGCTGGGGGATTTCAAACCTTGAGAAAACTCTCACTCTTGGACGCTGGAGGCAGAAAGTTATGCTATGAAAAACTAAAAACTGCATTTGATAGTAGTTAATAGATATGATATTAAATAATTTTTTATACAAAAATTCATACAATTAATAGTTATAACATCAACAAGAAAATGGCAACCTAAATGATTATAATTTTCATATATTGAATTAATGAAATGTAAATAATTATTATTTATATTTCATTAATTTAATATTTTAAAATTATAATCATTTATAAATTATACTTTAAAAAGATAATCATTGTAAGCAACATGAGGATTATCATTCATAAGATAATCATAATGTTCATGATGTTCTGTTGTTAACTAAAAACTAAATTGAAAATTCATATATTCATAACTCTGACTGATAGTTCCTCTTTTCCCCCAATCTGAATCTTGAATCTGGGATCTAAGAAAATTCAAATAATCATAATATAATGAAATATTGAATATTCGTAACTCTGAGTGATAGTTCCTATTTTCCCCTAATCTAGGAAATTACCCAAGACAAAACAGGAAAAGAGAATTAACTTTGCTAAAATGCAAAGTGGTACAATAAACTCTTTCTAGAAAATGTAAAGGTGATATTATTAGAATTATTTTGATTAATTTTTTAAGCAATCACCGATTCATTCAGTGATTTAGCCAAGGAAACTTTGACTGTACAGTAAACAAGAATGTCTACAAGAAGTTTATCGATAGCACAATCAATTGACTTTGCTGATCTACCTAAGAGTTACATGCAGGAATATGAAACTTGAGCTATATTTACTGCGATCCTAATAAGTTACTATGAAAATCATGGCGACCTCCATAGAAAAACTTTCAAAATGGGAAAATCCTTGAATATGGCCAAAAATCAATCAATTTCAATTTTTTTTCAGCAAATAAAAGGGGGGTCGCGAGACCCTGGCGACCTACAGTAAATCCGCCCATGATCACAATATTCCCTTTTTGTCTGTAGGGCAGCAACTAATTCGCAAAATGATGAACTTTCGTACATTCCAAAAAATTGAAAAGTTTGAAAGTAGACTTTCCAACTGACTTCCGCTAAAGAATAAAAAAATGATGAACTCTTGTCTGAACTACTGTATATAAATCATTTTTACCTGTAACTGAATTAATTGATCCACTTGGCGTTTCAATTCTTCAGAATGTTGTTCAACTTCGTCTACCACTTGCCACACTCTTTTTTCATCTCTGATTATTTCTGTCTGCTTTGCAACTAAAGTAGTTATACTGTGCTCTACTTTGTTTTTGAGGCGTCTGTTGAGCTCCGCTATTGGTAATAGCCTGTGTCGTTGAGCAGTCTGTTCTATAAGTACAGCATACATCATGATTGTAACTTGCTTAGGCCAATAATGGGTTTTACTTAGTTCAACAGAGATGCTTGTATATATAGCTGTGGTCGGGGCTATAGTCATAGGTGAGGTACAAATAGGGTCATCTGTATACACTGCATGCAAATCAAATTTACGACTGTTCAAAAATGTCAGTTCGGAACAGGGCGTTCCGAACACTTCAAAACCCCAATCCCCAAATCCTATCCTATCCTAATCGACTCCAATCCCTAATCCCCAAACGACAAAAGAAAGTTTTTGGAACGTCCTGTTTCAAACTGACATTTTCGAAATGTCCCTTAACCTTGCGAATCACACCAGTTCAGTTTTGGTGACAGGATTGGGTTTGTATTGGATGCTGTTAGGCTCCATGGCTAACTGGGCAATTAACAACTTCCAGTTGTGGAGATTCATATGTTCCCACAGTCATGTATATGTGTTACACACATGCAGATGAAAGTACTCCCAGGCACATACACACGCACATACACATACGCAGGCACACCGGCATACACATGATGAAAAGTTACATGTACAATGATTAGAACCAATATATGTTTTTGCAGTGATAAAACTTACTTGCTTTTTCTCCTAAGTCAAATTTAGGCTCTATCAGTATCGGTGAAAATGTGATTGACTCTTTTGCTCTACTGTATTCCTTGGTTGAGCTGTAGTCTTCTAGCCTCAACTCCTGGAGTATAACATACGCATGCGGGCATAATGTTGTATTATTAGCCTATAGATATGGTAAAATAGGCTAAATTTACCTATTAATTCAGCACGTGTCAACATATCCATTGACTAGAACTAACTGGAAGCAAGCTGTATGCTTTCATGGACTACATATCCTTTCATGGACTTCGTGCTCAACCGGCATTGTTGAGCCATACAGGTTCAATTCGATGATTTTTTCCGAGAAATTATAATTGGCTAATTGATTATGACTGTAAGAGGTGTATGTTGAAATGTGTTGATCAGCTGTTGCTGGGCTACTCTTGTCATACAATTCCTTGGTAACAAGGTAACTTACCTCAACACTTTTATCTTCGAATTGTCTCATTCCTGTAATACAGTAGTGCCTTGTTTTTACTGTAGTGGATATTCCATTTTTGACCATATTATCTTGACCATCTACAGGACTGAATTTAGTCAACCTTGTGCCGGATTTTTCTTTTGAAAAGTTGTCTCCTGATTAAAACATTATACCAAAATAAATGCTAGGATTGTTAACTTGCCTATGTTCATCAACAGTGGTTATTGACAAGTATGGCTGTAAATAACGTTTCTGAAACCTGCATAAGCATTTATAGTGTCTTCGCGACCGAACCGACCTGGGTCGAAAATAAAAATCTAAAGATGACCATCGGGCCTAGGCCTGAAAGGCTATTAACTTTGGATTGCGCTTGGTCGAAGAAAACCACCCCTAGCTCATCAGCACACCCAGGTTTCTCACACGACAATGAGGGTTTTGCAATGAGGGTTTTGCAATGGTGTGTTTGCAACTCTATGACACAAGTGAATTAGAGAATATTTTAGCAAGTTGGCCTGTGCCTGTAATTTAGGTCGCAAAGACACTATTAGGTGATAAATAAGAAAAAAACACCATATGTTTAAATATACTCTGAAGTCAATAAAACGCTAGAGCTCAATATCTTCAATTTAATGTCCAATAAATTTGCATTGGTGTGTATGAAGTATTGTAGCATTCTCATTGGAATTGTGCCAATTTAAAATTGGAAACAGCACAAGTATTGCTTAGGAGGCTATTCTGTAACTAATAGCTCAGCATTAATTTAATGCAAGACATTTTTCCATTATGATCTTTTTTTCATTTATACCAGTTTTAGGTCCAACTCCAAACCCTAACCCATCAGGTACATATGTTATGTTACATGTTTTGTAGAAAAACTTTTTAATGTATGTGCTGTACCAAATTCTGCCGCACAAAAAATCTCAACTGGTCACAACTTACCATTGGCTGAAGTGGTGAACCTAAAATGTGATCCAGTGGACATGGGATTTGCACTGTGAAAAAGAATTTTGCCTGAGCTGCCAGTTCCCGTCTGTCGTCCTGATGACAGAGAGGTAGTGTCAAATTGTGAAGCAACTACTGTTGGTTCTTGCTGACCAAATCCTGATACAATTGAAGTTGAAACAGCGAATGCTGATTTCGCTTTAGTTGAACTACCGAATCCTGATCCAGCTGAAGTTGAACTACCGAATCCTGATCCAGCTGAAGTTAAACTACCGAATCCTGATCCAGTTGAAGTTGAACAACCGAATCCTGATCCAGCTTTAGTTGAACTACCGAATCCTGATCCAGCTTTAGTTGAATTACCGAATCCTGATCCAACTTTAGTTGGACTATCGAATCCTGATCCAGCTTTAGTTGAACTACCGAATCCTGATCCAGCTGAAGTTGAACTACCGAACCCTGATCCAGCTTTAGTTGAACTACCGAATCCTGATCCAACTTTAGTTGAACTACCGAATCCTGATCCAGTTGAAGTTGAACAACCGAATCCTGACCCAGCTGAAGTTGAACTACCGAACCCTGATCCAGCTTTAGTTGAACTACCGAATCCTGATCCAGCTTTAGTTGAACTACCGAATCCTGATCCAGTTGAAGTTGAACAACCGAATCCTGATCCAGCTGAAGTTGAACTACCGAATCCTGATCCAGCTGAAGTTAAACTACCGAATCCTGATCCAGTTAAAGTTGAACTACCGAATCCTGATCCAGCTTTAGTTGAACTACCGAATCCTGATCCAGCTGAAGTTAAACTACCGAATCCTGATCCAGTTGAAGTTGAACAACCGAATCCTGATCCAGCTTTAGTTGGACTACCGAATCCTGATCCAGCTTTAGTTGAACTACCGAATCCTGATCCAGCTGAAGTTAAACTACCGAACCCTGATCCAGTTGAAGTTGAACAACCGAATCCTGATCCAACTTTAGTTGGACTATCAAATCCTGATCCAGCTTTAGTTGAACTACCGAATCCTGATCCAGCTTTAGTTGAACTACCGAATCCTGATCCAGCTTTAGTTGAACTACCGAATCCTGATCCAGCTGAAGTTGAACTACCGAATCCTGATCCAGCTGAAGTTAAACTACCGAATCCTGATCCAGCTGAAGTTGAACTACCGAATGAAGGTACAATTGAAACTGAGCTACTGGTTGATAGTGTAGCGGTTGCAGCTGGGTTTTTACATAGACCTGATGAAGTACGGAATCCTGATGCAGTTGTAGTTGCATTTCCAAATCCATCAATATCTGTACTTGCTATTGCTGTCAAGTCACTGGATATCTGGCAAGACAAATTACAAAGCGGCACTAACTTTGATTATTGCTAATTTAAACAATACTGGCTACACGAAAAATCCCCTTAGTTTAGTGCTTTTACTGTGTTGCATGCGAAATAGCAACAAATGTGTATTTAAGAGTTGTCTACTCTTATGCACTTAAGAGAAGGAGAATGTAACTCCTGACTAGACCTGATTGGTTGAATGAACTGCGTGTAGATAGTAGAGTGTATTGTAAATAGGACAGGTTTATGTAGATAGACATATGCCTGGAGTAGACTGTGAGACACAGAGTGTAGACTAGAATATAGCCTAGAGCTAAGTGAGAATGAGGAGTGAATGGACAGCAGTATAGACTGTCGACATAGATTATATATAGTCACACAGTGACAAGAGTGGACAACGACATGAACGATACACATATATATTATACACAACAATGCATAAACTAGTGGAAAACACAAAAATGATAAAAAAAACCACAAAATAGAAAACCAAATAAAAACTAATAAAACACTAAAACAAAAGCACTAAAAACTAGACTAAACTACAACAGTGTGGAGCGTAGGTGGATCGTATCCTACCCAGTAACTCGTATTAATGCGTACTAAGGAGCAAGGATATACGTGGAACAACTATCTCGTTGTAGACCTCGGAATAGAGTCGACACCGCCACATCCTAGACCACAGAACCAGAACCTACGCCACACAGCTTACTACATTGGAGATCAAGGTGCTGACAACAGGACCTACAGACAGCGTACTACCACTACATACCACGTACAGCTGGTGAGTTCTAAGAACTTTGGCTCCAATTAAATGTTATAACTGACAATACCAAAACCCCGAATTTTAGTTATAACAACTGCACCATAGACTAACTCATGACATGACTTCCTGGTGTCGGTCTCAGCCAATAGTACGTCCTATTTTCACCAGGAGATACAAGGAGAGGAGGAACTGAAAATTGTTTACTCTATTATGAAGCGGATGCTCAGATAATGAAATCAATTTTATAAAATTCTATTGATTTCGAAAGAGGATCAGGAAATCTGACAAAGCTATCTGTGTTATTACGGCTATAGTAGGAAATAGAGCTTTTGCTTTTGAAATACAGAGTACTAGATAACATTGTGATACATTGCATTTCTGTGCATCAGACATTGGCCGAATCAAAGACACTTGCACTAACCTTTGGCAAAGTCACTTTTGTTCCTTGATCTTGGTCTGTTAATGCTCCTTGTATTGTTCCGAGCTCCTCTGCTGACTCTCTTGCTTTGGCTACTGTTATCTCTGCAATGTATGTGTAACATTTGGTTATCTCACTCTCTAAATTAGTATTGGTTTCCAGAGAAATGCTAAACATAGATATGTGTGGATTTTAACTGCCAAAGCACAGTCCTGTAGATCTGTAGATATTCAAGCCAACTCACAAAAGATTCCAAAGCTGTGCGATAGCCGCTGTAGAACTCTAGATAGCAGACCTACCATTCTCTTCTGGTACCCATTTCCCAATGCAGTCGGTGTCCAGATCACACGACTCACAGAAGAATTGGTAACAGTTGTCACAGCCTAAAGTAACACTCTTTGTTTTGTGTTCAGAGCAGTTGATCTTCTGGTACTTGTTCTTTGATTGGATGAAGCTAGCGATGGATATCTTGTCATGTTCCAGATCGAATATGTCATCATGACTCTGGGGGTAGAATTTTTCAATGTTGCTTTAATGATATATTTGACTTTGGTATGAAAAGTATAAACTCTGTCAAAATCTGCTTGTTAACCTGAATGCGTTATATCCTTCTTTCTTATTAGTTCTGTTCCTGTTTGTTGAGAGGTTCTGCTCTAATGAAAGAGTAATTTTACAGAGGACAATAACACTTGTACGGGGTTCAAGGGCTTAGAATGTATAAAATTTATTCAAATACAGTTTTCATTGGAGGTTATTTGATACCTATTTTAGTTGTGTTCTCATACCTCTTCATGCCGTATGCATAGCGCCTTCTCGCACTGCACACAGAATGCAGCTGCAGACTCTTTCACCTCTGTCTTACAAGAATCACAGGCTATGTTCTCCTCAGAACTAGTTGCTGCTTTCATGGCTTCTCTGATTGGTCTCAAATCGTTCACTGCACATTTTTTTCTGGTTAAATAGTATACTATTTGACTTTTCCAGGGAATATACAGTAAATGCGAGGAGCAAAGTGATAAATTGAACAACCATGTTAGATACGATCGGTTTCTCCAAGAGCAAAAGATGAAGCTGTGCAGTGACCTGTGTCCTTAATTATATTGCTAAATGTAGTTTCTGTATAAGCTGCTTAGAATTTGGAGTTAGTATATTTCGCTCTAGAATAATAACCAAGGAAGCAGGTGTTATTCTAATATTGTTAGCAATATACTGACAAAACTGTCGCTGGTAACTCCAAAATAACCCAGGGAAAATGTTTAACACTGAAGCAGAGGACTCTTCAGGCTAACAGAGGGGGAGGGTGGCAATCAGTCCAGTGATTGATTGCTATTGGTTAATAAAGTTTTAAAAGTTGCTGACTTTCAAGATTGGATAGCTTAGATACAAGTAGGCTTTATACTAATTATATTGCATTGAATTATGGCCCAAGCCTCAATAATAAGCCTAAAATCTACAGTTCTTGAGTGAATTGTATTCTCTCGTAGGGTCTTTGATAGTCATACTACTGTTTAGTATGATCATATCATACTACATTGCACTTTACTTGGCCAGTTTCACAGTTATTTGGTGAAATTATAACAGGACAAGTTGCTCAAAAATAGTGTGCAGCACTGACCATATCTGAACATATCTATAACTTCCAAATGAAAAATTAACTGTATGTAGATAACTGATGAGGCAGCAGTAAGTGATGTGTTGTTTTGTTGCCAATGGATGACGTTTGATGTCTACAACTGGTAATTTCTATTCGTAGTGATGGTCTCTCTAGACCAGGGGTTCCCAACCTGGGGTACATGTACCCCTCGGGTACATTTTAAAAATCCAGGGGGTACAAAACAACTTATCAAATTAATACATTTGTGACAGTAATTTTCAATTACAAACTATGAATTATGAATTATCATTATTTATTACTGGACTGAACATCAAATGGCTCACTGATGCAAAAGAAGTTGAGCTAAACCAGTGTGAAAGCCATGAAACACAGCAATCGATGAAAGTTGTATTACGTATTTTCATTAAATAATTGATAAATAAAAATTTCATACCATACTGCATTCATTTACCTGTTTAAGTGACAAATTTTGATAATGTATACATGTAAAAATATCAATCAAATTGAACCAAAGATATCCTTAATTAGACACAGTTTTACAAAAGCAGTACGTTGTTTGCTACAAGGGGTACGTTGTTTGCTACATGACTGCTAAGGGGTACTTGGGCTAAAAAATGTTGGGAACCCCTGATCTAGACCATTACTTTATAATAGTGCTGGGCGGTGTTTCGGTGTCATTCAGTTTTTTCGGTTTTTTTCATTCGGTTCAAAAACCCCCAAAATTTGAAATGTGAACTGACACCGAATGCGGCGGTGCAGTTTTAAAAGTCAAACCGCGCCTGGCCTCTTAGCGCACCCACTTTCAATAATGGCTGGCGTTGAAAACACGTGAATTCATGTTATGCTTCTTTCAATCCTTATTATTCGATGCTATCCTTGGAATTTATACTTAGCTGCAGCCATAATATTATCACCCAGTGGTTATTTATTGTGGTTTCACTCCTTTATAGCAGTTACGATTGCATATTTATTATAAATAATAAATATTTAATAATTGTTAACAGCTATTAAACTAAATGAAAATGGCTGCCATTTTAGTGCTTCTTTTAATCCTTATAATTCGATGCCATCCTTGGAATACAGACTTAGCTGCAGCCATCAATGTCACCCAGTAAGGGTTTACTGTAGTTTTCATTTGATTCTAGTAGTCAACATACTTGCCAAGTGTCTCAGGTTTCTCGGGACACCCCCGGGATTTGAAAATTGTCCCTACACTGTCCCAATGTCCTGATTTATACCCCGGGAATTAGGAAATTGCTGCTCCAAAAAAATTTATTTATTATTGGGCCATTCCATGGGGACTGATCAAATTTGCGTGCTGGCCCGACTCAGATTTTTTTGAAAATTTGCAGGTTGAAAGAGCACCCTTGAATTAGTGGGAAACCACCAATTCTTTTTCTATTTGACCTCTTTGGTTCCCGCAGCAGCTCGTTGAAAAGTGGGAAAATGTGGTGGGGACAACTCCAAACGGACTTTTTTGAAATTCCTGGACATTCAAATTATTACTGTGGCCACTGTATGATACTTAGAGCTGTAATTTTTGTTACATAGATACTTTTATATACGTGCTTCAGTTTCATTACTCATTCAGGCCTGTATGGTCAACATATTGAGCGTCAGAGGTCACTGAAAACACCTCTCGGAGCTAGCTTGACCCAAATTCACTGAAAATCGACCAAATAAACACTGCTGGATTTGATGAAAAGAAGGTTGATATAGAATAACTAAGGATTAGAGGTGCTCAACACAAGGATAAATGAATTTTTGAAAAGAAAACAAACTCTACAAAATGAACTGTATGGCGACAGCAGCTCGAATTCAACATGGCCGTCGTCCGAGTTGGCGTTTCAGGGCGTTATTCAAGGCTAAATCTACTAAACTTAGTAGTGAAAATTAATGGTGAAAATGTTGCTATATGTACAATTCACACCTGTAGATTCCATTTCTGCAATAAAAACTTTGTCTTTTTGGGTCTAAAAGGCTGAATTCTCAGATTCAAATTTTACATATATTCGCTATAATATGGTGACTATATCGACAATGCAGTTAATTGGCTATGGCCATAAAGGTCAGTTAAGACTTATTTTAAGGTGCAATTTGAGACTTGGCCTAGTTATGCAACCTACTTTGTGAAGAAAAATGGGTGAAATCCGTTTTACTAGCCTAAACATGCAGTTTTGTTAACTTTGCCATTACTCTTCCTTTCACACGTTTGTTAAATGAGGCAGAATAGCTAAGCTAAGCAGTATTTCCAGGTCAGACTTAACCAAGTATTGTTTAATGAAAAGGAGGGGGAAGAAGATGGAGCTCCATAGAACTAAGGCTTCTTTAATCAGTGGGTGAAGTGGTGTTGTAGCTCGGGATTATTTTTATGGTCACCATTAGTTATCAGATTCTAATCAAAAATATACACGCAAAATTATAGCGACAGCCCACAAACAATAGTTTCGACAAACTTACATAATAATTATATACATGTATTTAGCTTACAATTAAACCAGTCTTTACTAAATTAGCTTCAAAAATATTTTTTGTTCATGATATGTGAATAGTTCCTTTTCCAGTGTATAAGTGTTGTACAGTATTTATTAGAAGAGATTGAATTTCAGCAGTTCATAGTATAACAATTATTATGGCCAGGTCAATATGGTTGTCTGCACTTAAAAAGGTAAGATCTGCTCTTCTTTTATTTACTGAGCATAATTTTTTTCAGATAAGTGGTTTTGTCTTTCGAAGGGTCAAAACTATCTCGATCGAAAATCAAGTTGTCGGTATAAGGAATGGTAAATTTGGCGAGGTGATGCTAGCAAGTACATTAAACATTATTACCTTTTGAAGCAAGCGAACACTTGTAATATAATTTCAACTTGCTAGGTACAACTAGACTAAGTCTCACAAAACCATATTCATATTTTTGATTACTCTGTTGATTAAAAGTTAATGCATGTCGCACCACTTACCTTAGTTGTGGTCATTTATATAGGATCAAAAAGATATTTTTTGAGCTAATTAGCAAACACCGGTTTAATTGTCAGCTACATGTAAATATATATAAAAATAGTTAAAAGTTATTGTTCGAGGCCTGTGGCTATAGTTATGCATGTGCATGTACATGTATACATTTGATTAGAATTTGATAACTAATGGTGACCCCAAAATTTGTCTTGAGCTAGTTTAAATAACCTTTAACTCCTCAGCCTTACCCACTGATTAAAGGTGCCTTAGTTCCATGGAGCATCACTTTCTTCACCTTCTTTTTCACTAAACAATACTTGGTATAAGTCACACCTTGAAATACTGCTTAGATTAGCTATCTTACCTCATTTAACAAACGTGTGAAAGGACGAGTCATGGTAAAGTTACCAAAACTGCATGTTTGCGCTATTAAAAAGGATTTCACTGATTTTTCTTCACCAATAAGGTTGTATAACCAGGCCAAGTCCTTGTATTGAGCACCTTCAATACTTAGTTATTGTATATCAGCCTTTTTTTCATCAGATCCAGCAGTGTCTATTTGGTCGATTTTAAGTGAATTTGGGTCAAACTGGCTCAGAGAGGTGTTTTCGGTGACCTCTGACCCTCAATATGTTGACCATACAGGCTTGAATGAGTAATGAAACTGAAGCACATATATAAAAGTATCTATGCAACAAAAATTACAGCTCTAAGTATCATACAGTGGCCACAGTAATAATTTGAATGTTTAGGAATTTCGAAAAATTCAATTTGGAGTTGTCCCCACCACATTTTCCCACTTTTCAACAAGCTGCTGCCGAAACCACAGGGGTCCAATAGAAAAAAAATTAGTGGTTTCCGACTAATTCAAGGGTGCTCTTTCTACCTGCAAATTTTCAAAAGAATCTGAGTCGGGCCAGCACGCAAATTTGATCAGTCCCCATGGAATGGCCCTATTTCCTTTGGATTTTCCAAAACATTGGCTGAAAAAAGGTTGATCGTCGCAAATCCTGGGGAATTTTGCTAAATATAATGCTACACACCGTTTATTTTTAAAGTAGTTCGATGTCTACTGACTGTTGTGTCTATGCCAATAGCTACTAGTGATAGCCCAGACTCTGACTAATTCCTGAGCTATATTGGCAGTGTACTAAAGCCTCCCCAACAGTGGATAGCTATTTTATATAAACCCTCTAATGTCAATGACAACCACCGCGCAAATGAAAGTTCACTCATTAATTATTTGCTTGTACAGATAATGTTTCCATTATTAGTCTGTTGGGTGTTAATTTAGCTGTTAAGCCAAACAATTCTCACAGTACAGACAAGCAAAAGACTCGGCAACTTTCAAAATTAAAATCAATGGGTCAAATTTATTTATTTTATTTCTAAAAGTAAATTAGGTTTTTAATATCAATATTATAATTATGCCTTCTGCATCCTCTAGTATTACTGATGGTGGTACCAATGACATAGCCAGGCACACGCTGACCCGGAAGCATATCAAACCTGTTGTCTAAAAGCTGTCACGTCACATAAAAGCTTAGAAGATTTGTTTATTCTCAATGATTCTGAAGTTCAAAAGACAGGCTTACATTATGATTATAATTTTTAATATAATAATTATAAACTTAACTTATGAAAATACTGAATTATTAATATTATTATTATAATTCAGTGTTTTCATAAATAAAGCTATTTATATGTTTATAATTTAATAAAATGAAACAAAAATTTGGTTTCTAATAAATTATTATGTTGTAGCGAGTTTTATAGGTCTTCTTTAGATAATCCAACCTGAAGCACTCTTTGCAATTTCATTCCTATTCTAATTCTTCCCACCATTTTAAAACCATTCCAATATGCATGTAATATGAACATACTTTTGACCACTAGAGCAGCATAGAAATACAAGTGAAATTGCCCTAACTACTGTCATTTTAGTGGCTCACAAAAAATATTTTGAATGCAGGAGAGTGCTCCTCTACCCCTCCTGCACCCTTTCTGGCAGCCCGCAACGTGGGCTGGCATGGCCTGCGGCCATGTCACCCGTCCTCCCTCTGGTCCGCGCATGTGTCCAGATTTTTTACCCAGGTTACTTGGCAAGTATGGTAGTCAAACTTGCATATTGTTACAAATAATTAATATTTAATTATTGCAAATTATTGAACAAAATGGAAATGGCGGCCATTTCCGGTAATGGCTGAAACTCCGAATTTATGTTATGCATCTCTCATTCTTTATAATTCGATGTCATCCTTTGAATAAATACTTAGCTACAGCCATAATTGTCACCCAGAGATGATTTACTTTAGTTTCACCGAATTCCAGTTGTTATACTTCCATATTATTGTAGATGATTGGCATTTATTAGAGAAAATTAAAAGTGGCCGCCATTACAGCTTAAAAGCAGGGTGTGACAACTCCAATATTGAGTATTTAATTTTCGGTTCGGTGTTTTTCATGAATTAAAAAAACTGAATTAAACCGAGGGTAAGAAGACAACTTCGGTTTCATTCAGTTTTTTAAAAAAATTAGCAAAAATACTGAATGCACATGCAAATCAAAACCGCCCAGCACTACTTTATAATTTGCAATAAATGATACAATAGTTGTCCGCATCTAAACATTCTTTTTACATACTGAATTGTTATGCAATGAGCAAACATGTTTATGTTGCATTAAGTTTTTCTAGCAATAAAGTTTGTTATGAGCAGATAGGGACTTGGTTCCACATCAGTAAAAATAGCTTGTCCTTGACTGGCGTTTGAACTCGGTCATTGTACCAGCTCGGCTTCCTTAAAAACAGAAGCTTCTCTGGTGAGCATTACCTGTGTACTGAACCATCTGTTACGAAACACTCCTCTATGGTCACCTTTGACCACACTTGGTGCATATTATTGAATTTTAAAACTGAATTGTACCGAACCGCTGCATTTTGAACAGAAAGAATGAAACCTGAAAAACTGAATGATACTGAAACACCATGCAGCACTACAATGTATTATTATGTACTAGATAAGTCAGTCACTTACTTGCATATAGGACATGTTACATGTATATCCCCTGAACATCTCTCTCCGTAGAGACAGGGTAAACAGAACACATGAGTACATGGTAACTCTCTGGGATCTTCCATTTTTGTCCTCCTCTCCAAACAATAACCACATCTCTGTTCCTCACTCTCCGCTGCATTAGCTGTTGCCATAGCTGCTGCTATAACTGTAGGCTGTAATAGAAAAGGAGAGGAGAAGACCCTGGAAACTGCTAGCAGTGCAGGAGTTGCGCTCCTTGACACTACAATTTACTAATACCTCATTTTAATCATAGTGTTTTCAATGTTATGCGCATAAACATGTTACAATCACTGTCTTGTAATAGTAACTGCCTTTGGTGGTTCAGATAGATAATGTTGCACTACTTACCTCCTACTAAATGAGAAGGGGAGCTTTTCCCTGTAACTGCAAGCTGTATCGTACGACTGTGAAGTGCATGTGGCTGCAGGTTTAGGTATGCTGTGTAGCTTGTAGTACTAGAAGGGACTTCCCCATGTAGCTATAGGTTAACTAGGGCTCCCCCTATACCTGTATTATACTTAATAATTAGACAGACTGTTCATATTTCAATGAGCTATCGAGCTATTGCACTATGTGATAGCAGAATCAATATACTATTGATATCAAATATAGGACACAATTGGTTACCCTTAGTTTGCCAATAGACTTTTTGTCTTACTGGTAACATTTTTAGCCTATTGTACTTTGCAAAACCTGTAGTCTACACTTCGTACCAGTGCATTTCCAGTGTAGCTAATATTATGTTATATATAATGTACATGTAGATCTAGTATACTATGGTATATAATTACATACGCGTATAACTATACTATGTTATATAGAGTTAATGTAGCTATACTAGGTTAATATATAGAGTACATAATAGCTATATTTTTTTGGTTTGGTTTGGCTTGGCCATCCTACATGTATGTATGTATGATTAACAAGAGCTCACCTTCCACAACAGGAGTGCATGGCTAGTGACCACTACATCAACCTGCCACCCCAATGTGGACCTCCCTATATAGCTATACTTTGTTATATACAGTACAGAACATAGCTATATACTATGTGCTATGTTATATTATATAGTTCTTGTAGTTATATAAACTGCACAGCTATTTGTGATAGTTCGCTTGTAGCCTGCAGCTTGTATGGTGATCGCCCAGTAGATATTGAGCTATTAAACTGTAGCTAGTGTTACATACATGTAATATATACAGTGTATGTTATATAAAATACATATATATATATATATGTATAATTATATAACATGGTATATATTATGCACTCTATATACGAGTAACATAGTATAGATACATGTACCCTATGTAACATACAATGGTTCACAATAGATTATGGGTCGAGAAGCTCGGGCACTTTTATTTAGCATAAGCTTTTTAATGACCTTGTTTGCAAAAATTACAAATTGATATCTTTTTGAACTTCAACATATCATAGTAGTGAAAACAGTCACCACCTTTAATACCCAGGTTGTAATTATGACATAACTATCAATTTCCTAAATAAAGGAGCAGCCATGGCTGAGTGGTTAGAATCCCGGTCATGGTGGTGTTAGGAAGAGCATCCAGCAACAATTGCTCCTGTGCCTCATATAAAAGTCCTTGGGGTCATTCAAGCCAGCGTGACTTCAAGGCAACTACCCATGCCAAAAACAGCCATGTCATCTGGGCCTTTCTCACAGGGAGTTGGCCAGCACTGACACCTGGTAGTGCTGGCTGCAAGGGGCTGGTTACGCCGAGGAGTATAAGCCGGTGAGAGGGATTTTATCAAACTCTCCCACATTAATTATAGAAGCATCATGGCTCTCAGATTTTTGCGAGAAAAAACAATAGCTAGCCCCGTAATTCGATTAGACAGCTATGCATTCTTTAAATATTTCAATTGTTTCTGGGGTGGATTACTATAGCTACATTGTTAGGGATAGTAAAATATTATAAAATCACCTTTTCACAGTCACTAGAAATGGAGTGACTGACTGATCAATCATGATAGTTATAAACTTGGTGTTTGCTGTCTGGTTGCTACCAGAAATACTGTGAGTACCACATGCCTACTCACCTCTCAGACATCTGATCAGTAGAGATCTTACAAATAATTGTATAATTTCTCTAGTAGTTGGTAGAAGCGTTAGTTTTGATACAATTTTCAAGCCGTCTGTTCTTCGAATAGCAATAGTCTAAAGTGCAAAAGGCTATGCTGCTTGTGTGATGAGCCATTAAATCTGGCTGGAATCAAGACATTTATGAGATGTCACCCCGGCAGTCATAATAATGTTGTCATGTGATGTGTGAATGATAGTTTATGTATCTGCAACTCCCCACTTACCTATGTTCAGCTTCCAAACTCCTTAACTCACTCCTCATCCTCCTATGTTATTAGTTAGTTACGTAATTGGTTCTACATAGCCCAATAGGCTATCAGACGTAGCTTATCAGTTGACTTGATAGCTTTACTCTTACCTTTACTCCAGCTGATTAAGTTGATACTTGCGCTATATTCCTAGCTACTAGCTACTAGGTCTCTACTCCACTCTGAATTTATGAACCACCTTCCACATAATATGACCCTCGCATACCAAGATATGGTACGTGTGATGGCAACTTTTTCTAGCCAAAACCCTTCTTATGGTTTTCATATGGGTAGACATTACCCAGGAATGGAGAAAATTTACTGGTCCCTTTTCCAAAATGCTTGCTAAGAGCTCATTTTTAGGAAACCTGTAGGTTTAGCATTTCTCGTTGAGAAGGACCTGCAAACTACGGCCTCTCCGGACGGTTCTTGTTCACCAAGTGGAACGAAATCTATCACTTAGTCTGTGTATTTCAGGTGTCTATCTGACAGCCCTACAGAGTGTGCTAGCCATGACAGTATAGTGAACCAGAAGTATGAGGAGATGTACTCTGGCGACGCTAATAGAGGGATCCACGGGCAGCGCTGTGAAGGTAGCGTAGAGAGGTTAGTGTACCCTACTGTACTTATTCACTGTATTAAACGTTAGTCTTGGACCAGTTGGAGACAGCCCCTCTGCTTATTTCTGCCAAATGATATCTGTAAACACACCAAATTTAATATGTGTGTTTATACTGGTATCAATATGAGTCACCAACTGGGAGTTGTTTTCTCCTGGATTCTCTATTCAACTAAAAACTATGCAGACCTCAGATAACAATTAATAATCGGTTATTAATAATTACTAACTAAGTAAATATAGAACACTGAGGATCATTGTCCTTATGACTATATACATCAATGTACATTGTGACTATTTACGGTGACTGCGAGAGATGATAACTCCCAAATTCTCAATGTTTTAGTGAATCTCATGATCAAGCTGTACAATACAAGGATACATGTGTATCTCAGCTAGTTTGTACCTTGATATGCTATGTGTATATTATGTCATATACTTGTAATATATTATGTGTACATTGTATCATATGCTTGTAATATATTATGTGCATATTATGTCATATACTTGTAGCACTGAAGACTACCCATATGCCATGCATAACCAGTTCTGTAGGTTCACTCTCCTAGACAAGGTGAACATGTCAACTAACACACCTGCTAAGCACCTGCCCACTGGCGTCGCATGGTGCTATGATAAGGAGAACATGATTATAGACTGTGAAATATTGACATGTAGAGGTAATATTTCAGCCTCATCATGGAACCTTTTAGGTTGTAGTCATCTCCACCTGTAACTTTTACATGCGACAAGATAATGATGTGCTATCATTAGCAGAATATTTGCTGTTACAAGACAAACTCTATTTTTGGATAAGAGAGTGATATACAATGTATGTTACACTAATGGAATACGAATTGGTTTCTCATTTTATTGTATACCATATTTATTGTATTGTATTGTATTTATGTATTGTATACATATTTAACTAGTCCCACTCTTTTCATAACATTTGTTCTTTTCATGATCAACATGTTAGTTTAGGCAGATACTACAACTCCAACATGTTTGAATTTATTATTACTCATTGCGTTATCACACAATGTTTCGTAGAAAAAACTCTGGATGCATTTCTGGGCGAGGTTCGAATAACCAAGTACTCCGTTTCACTGTTGGAATATTTTGGGTACAGCCAGTTTCCTGACTTTGACTTCCCGTTCTATACATTTCGTGCGGAGTACGTGGCCTGTGTAGTGAGACGTCGGAACCTGGATGAGGGACACGTTCCAGAGGTAAGACACCAACTGGTCATGTGATAGTTTTTGTCCAATCACAATGCACCTTGCAAGTTCTGCTGGCATGTGTGATTAGTAAGATAGGTGCCATGAGATTCATATCGACTACTATGCTAGTAGTAGTAGTAGTAAAGATACATATGAGTGTCTGATAAGGGGTCATTGACTTGGACTGGTTGTTTGCTTATAGAGGAAAGTTACTAGTATCTACCTGAAGATCAAGCAAGCCGACAGGGAGTTGGACAGCAGACGACTTGTAGATGTTGGTAAGATTGGGTGTCGAGGGTTTACAGAATCTGTGATAGCTGCTCCTCACTCCACAGGTATGTCTTGACACTATGTCATTTAATATTTAATAGAAGTGATGAAATATAAGATGGCACCCAGTTTGATCCATGATCTCTCCCTATGACCAATAATGCATTGCTGATCTTTAAGTGTAGAATTGAGGCATCAGCAGTAAAAGATTATAGACTATCGAGCGTAGAATAGAGTATAGAGTATAGACTGAAGAGTGTAGAATAGAATATAGAGTATAGACTATAAACTATCGAGTGTGGAGTAGAATATAGATAGAACATAGAGTGTACATAAAACATAATGATTTGGCAATTAGATGTTCACCAAGTGTGATGCATTTAATCACAAATAAATATGGTGGTCATCCCGTAATCGTACCGAGTTGGTCTGTTTGTCTGCTAGTTAATATGAGGGATCTGTTCAGCTGGAACTGTAGGCCAAGCAGCTACAGTTACAGGAAGTGTACTGAGGAAGGTCAATCACCTGATCTATGTTACTACTACCCAAACAGCAGGTACCCTGGTGGTCGACTTGACATTGTAGAGGAGGAGCTTCAGTGAGTATTATGTCATAGTTATATAAACACATACATGTATATAAAAATATGTACTACTTATTATATAATATAATATACATGTATATACATGATATGTGTTATAACTCTAGCTCTGTAAAGGCTAAATTTCATGTTAGTTATATACAGTATATGTTTGATAGATTTAAGGCTAACGAACCTTACTACATGCCTAACAATGAGAATGCCAGGAGTGAGGCGATGGATTATTCAGAAAAACTCTGGGGTGAGTTCAAGTAGTGATAGCTGATCAGTACATTATGTACATGTATATCAGGTGCTTACTGTAATGATAGCTGATTGTATGTTATTGTATGTCAGGTGTTTACTGTAATGATAGCTGATCGGTATATGATAGTAATAGGAAGGCTGATTGGTTGGCAGTGTGCGTACATGACAGTAATAGGAAAGCTGATTGGTTGACAGTGTGTGTACATGACAGTAATAGGAAGCTGATTGGTTGGCAGGTCGTCAGCCCTCTGGAGACGGACTCAAGTATTTTAGCTGTGAAGCGACACTGACTGATGAGAGCGATGCTAGAAAGAATCGGGAGTTTCAGAGGCTGTCCCATGTCTACTCTACTAGCGCCATCTACAACCCTTACAACACAGACAGTAGGTGGAGGACCCACATGTAGTTGGCCTTGATCTGTGGATTGTCCTTTGATTAAACCCTGAACCAGTTATTTAATCTCCTATTGGTTGGCAATACTAATAATCTAATCACCCATTGGCTAGGAATGATAGTTGCCTATCACCCATTGGTGTCTCCAACTGCTTATTGAAGTGCCCAACCAGACAGTGCTCATGGTTCATGGTAGAAGAGAGAAGAGTCTGGTTTTAACTTGTTATAATTCAATACGTTACGCTATGTTTAATTACACATGTATAAGAGAAATTGTCTGCCATATTGTGTCGTGAATCTGGTTCAGTAGAAGACAACTTCAATGTAGTATAGAGGTATTCCAACTTATTACTCATAGAATATTGAAATAAATACTCATTATTTGATTGGTATGACGTACTGTTACTATATTGTTGTAGTAACCAGTGCGGAGTTTGCCAAGTCATACGGAGAAACTCATGGTAAGAGCTATAATAGTGTCATTCTTTACTATTATATACATTGTACACTATCGCATACGTTGTACACTCGGGAATAGGAAGTTTCCTGTTTCTAGCTTGGGCCAAGGTTTCAATTGATGTAAATGCTGTATTCATATTTTAGGTCTGCAACGTGTTGAGCTCATCTTATGGTTGTTTACTCGTAAATAGTTGTTCTGTATTTGTAATTCTAAAGAAATTTAATATTTTTTAAATGACTTATTAGTATTATAATTGTTCCATATAGTGATAATATTATGTATGAATATTTATCTATATTGACATAATCGTTGTGTAATTAATTGTAATGTTTGGAGGTGTGGGTTATTCGTTTGGATACGCTGGCCTTGAGTGGTCAGTCGAGGCTGAACTTATGAAAGGTGAGAAGTTTGCATATGAGGGAGGGCGAGTTAAACCTGGCACTCTTTTCAAGTTTACCTTTAATCTTCAGAGTGGATACGATACTCAGTTCTATCAGGTATGTGTGTACTAACCTTTAGACTTCATATGATACTCAGTTCTATCAGGTAAGTGTGTACTAACCTTTAGACTCCGTACGGTATTCAGTTTTATCAGGTAAGTGTGTACTAACCTTTAGACTCAGTTGTATCAGGTATATAATATGTATAAACTTTTAAGGGTAGATGTAATACTAACTTATGATTGCATTTATCAATCTCGAGTTAATCTCTTCTAAGTAACAGGTAAACCAATTTAAACAAAGTTTTACGTTAGATAACCGTAAGGCCCATCCATGACTTTGGAGGGCTTGGAGATCAAGCAAACAGTTAGCATACTTGTTGCTCATGAAAATGTTGACTACAGATGGTGGGACATTCCGCCATTAGTGTAAAATTCTGTGCTCTCTGTGTTTAGATTGGACTCAAATTCAATTATCGTGGAACATTTGAAAGAGTAGAGGGGGAGGTGAAGGAAATAGGATGTGATACCAAAGGAAACGCTTTCCACGTCAATGCAGAGGAGTATATGTATGTGCATGAAGGGAGTAGCAGCAACAACAAGGATGGGTGAGTTACATGTTTGGATTCTTGCAAGATTGCCACTGATCTCTTGAGTGCAACCTTGAGACTCCTCAAAGTGAAACTCAGGACAAGTCGTTTATCATTCTGTGCACCTCAGGTTCCAGTGTGTTATCCCACTCAGTCTTCTTGAGTACAGAACCATTTCCTCAGCTGGTAGCTAACGTTGGTGGAAACACTTTCCAAATAGCACAATCACTTATCAAAGTTGAAGTCCTATAAACTGTATACTCACAACAGACTAATCGTGTACATGTACATCCTTTTGGTGAAGCATACACCTCTCTATTTTATTCAATACCTAGTACGTCCGGTACGTCTAGTACTTGTAGTACGTTTGGTTAATATAGTTGTTAACCTGGTGTGTTTCAGGATGTACTATGTAGACCGCATGTCGAGATGTTCTCGTATCTATAAGCACGTAAAGAGAGCTGGGTACTCTCACTCTCTCTACCTCAGGGCGTTCATGAACAACAGCGGGGCTGTCACGCCTTTCGTCAGGGACATGCGCTCTTGGAAACTGTATTCAAAAACAATCTACAATGTTCAAGGTGAGTTATTAGTCTTTATTCCCACTTGCGTATGGAAGATAGCACTTAGTAGTTGCATTTCATTCCCTCTTGTTTGTGGAAGGTAGCATCCAAGGTGAGTAGTTACTTTTCCAATTTCTTGCTTGTGCATTAATGGTAGTATATGTTACATGTAGTTAATGGGCTGCTGGACTTTGTATGACATAACCTGATATTCATATAAACCAGTTCCTCAGTTTGGAAGCATGTGTTAGCTACATGGTCAGCATGGAGGTAACCGAGAAAAGATCAAACAGTTTTTTTAATTATTTTACTACATTTTATAATAACAATTTTATGTACAAAGGTTGATCTATTTTTTTTAATTTTTATTGTAAACATTTCATTTCCGACCGATTGCGGTGCTTTTGAGTGTAGATAAAAATAAAATACTAAATACTAATACTAAAAATACTAAGGTCTTTATCACCATGCTCTCCTTCTCTCAATTATGACGTCGCAGTACACCGTTCCATGTATACTCTCACTACTCCTGCGTACATTACAGTTTATCAGCGAGCCGTATGGGAGACGTGGGGACAATGGTCCTCGTGTGGAGATACTTGCACTGGACCAAAGGACAGGGAGAGGATGAGAACCCGTCAGTGCCGAATACCGTAAGTATGCTATAGAGGTCAGTGCTAAATGCTGTAAGTATGCTGTAGAGGTCAGTGCTGAATACTGTAAGTATGCTATAGAGGTCGATGCTAAATACTGTAAGTATGCTATAGAGGTCAGGGCTGAATACTGTAAGTATGCTATAGAGGTCAGTGCTAAATGCTGTAAGTATGCTGTAGAGGTCAGTGCTGAATACTGTAAGTATGCTATAGAGGTCGATGCTAAATACTGTAAGTATGCTATAGAGGTCAGGGCTGAATACTCTAAGTATGCTACAGAGGTCAGTGCTAAATACTGTAAGTATGCTATAGAGGTCAGTGCTGAATACTGTAAGTATACTATAGAGGTCGATACTAAATACTGTAAGTATGCTATAGAGGTCAGTGCTGAATACTGTAAGTATGCTATAGAGGTCAGTGCTAAATACTGTAAGTATGCTATAGAGGTCAGTTCTAAATACTGTAAGTATGCTATAGAGGTCGATACTAAATACTGTAAGTATGCTATAAAGGTCAAAAGTGATTACTCAACAGTGCACAGCATAGTATGTGTACTGAGGTGTAAATCAAAGTTTATTACGTCATATTCATGTAAGTCGTTTACCGATTTAAGCAGCTATGCAACGGACGGCTATGTCAAATACATGTGTCCATGGTCTATGTCGTATAGAAGCTGACTAAATGGTCTATGTCGTATAGAAGCTGACTAAATGGTCTATGTCGTATAGAAGCTGACTAAATGGTCTATGTCGTATAGAAGCTGACTAAATGGTCTATGTCGTATAGAAGCTGACTAAATGGTCTATGTCGTATAGAAGCTGACTAAATGGTCTATGTCGTATAGAAGCTGACTAAATGGTCTATGTCGTATAGAAGCTGACTAAATGGTCTATGTCGTATAGAAGCTGACTAAATGGTCTATGTCGTATAGAAGCTGACTAAATGGTCTATGTCGTATAGAAGCTGACTAAATGGTCTATGTCGTATAGAAGCTGACTAAATGGTCTATGTCGTATAGAAGCTGACTAAATGGTCTATTACTTTAATATTTACATAATTAGTGTAAAGTTGTCCTCTCCTGCACATATAAGTTTTAAAAGGATAGTCGAACTCATCAGTGATTGTTTATCTTCTCTCTGCAGACTTCTCGGTCCATACTATGCAGAAGATATATACGAAGAATATCTGCGTTTACCCAACTGTACAGAAATCGATGGAACGGTTAACAGTTTGTTAGAAGAACAGGTTGGACTGTGCTGGGGAAATGGAGAATGCTTTACCAACAATGTCGGTGAGTTAGAGCGATGTGTCATTGCACTGTGTATGTCTACTCCGAGGGGATTGCCAACAAAAAGCTTACGAAAACTTTAGCATGCCTAATTGTATGATACATTGCATGTTTTTCGGAAACTTGAGAAACTTTTGAATAGCTTTTTGGTTCCAATAGTTATTTTACATGTACATGCCTGTATTACTAATAGCTACATGTATTAAAATTTGTCAATATTACAGTCTTGTGCTGGGTGTTGTCTTCTCTCACTTAGTACATGAAACATGAGAGGATAACTTCATACATGTATGAATTGTTTTGTTATCTTGATATACATGTATATAATACGACAAGGATATAATACTAACTGCATAATCACACTAGTATTGTTGTGTTATAGGAGTAAAAGTGTGGAGTGTAGTCGTTGCTTAGCAACAGGTATACAATGTGCACTGATATCTACATGTAAATTGCCTTTCCTTAATTGTCTCTATATGTCTGGTATTGCACTCTCCGCGTGTATTTTAATGCTATAGGTATATCCGGAGGACTCTCTGCTACTGCAGTCTTCAACTCTGAGAGAGTGGACCTACTAGCTGGTACAGATAACCCCAAACCACCTTACACTATGCACAGAGTCTACGGTAACTTGGAATCACGTGAGTGTGCATAATAGCTAACTAACTACTAGGACTCATACCCATGTACTGAGCAGTGTGGTTTGTTATGTGATGACTCATAACTATGTACTGAGCAGTGTGGCTTATCCTGTGATGACTTATAGCTACATGTATGTACTGAGCAGTGTGGCTTATCTTGTGATGACTCATAACTAGGTACTGAGCAGTGTGGTTTATTTTGTGATGACTCATGACTATGTACTGAGCAGTGTGGTGTGTCATGTGATGAGTCATAGCAATGTTTAGGCTGACTATTCACAGACTCTTCTGTTCCCCATATTCTTGTAGTAACACTTGAAGATCGTTTAAGTAAAGTGAGTGTAGATGGCATTGAGCCGAGTCCCTTCATATTCAATGAAACCATCCTAGTGCTGAGAGTGCCTGGTAACAGAACCGCCCAGTTAGCTGTCTACAAAGATTCAGTGGGAGAGATACAGTGGACATTAGACTTGGACGCCGCTGGAGTGGACGCTAGCTACACCTTGTCCAATGTCTGTGAGTATTTGCTTTCTTCACTTCGTGGTTTTTGTTGCAACAAGTACAAACTTTACACGAACATTAAATGTGAAATGGGGAAACTGTTGTATTGTTTTTTGCCGATGCATTGTTTGCAGAAGAGTCACTAGTCACATTAATTAGATATTATACACACGTTAATTACATGCACTTGTAACCTTTGTATGTCTTTGACATAGCCCTGTTTAAGAGTCAGGTAGCTGCTACAGAATGCTGGGGAAAAGGCATATCTCCTTGCAGAGTGGACATATTCTCTGGACTAGCCAGATCAACCGAGTGTCAGCTTGGCAACTCAGATGTAAGACTATGATACTTTACACCCATAGTATACTTATTATTTTGGAGTTGTCTTATTTTTACTACTAACATGTATTTACATGTATATACAATGTGATTTAACATGACATTGTTGTGGTATCCAGCTAAAGTTATCTCATCGGCTGCGAAGCCCTTTCTCACTATACTGATGTTGTAAAGTTATGTTTCTGTTGCCTGCTTCCACTAATTGCGTAAACTTTTAGATTTCTCTTGATGTGATGCAGCACATATTCTTTTTAATGTGATTAGCATACTGTACGTCTATATTGATATTCTTTGATTTGGAAACAATGAAGTGTATTTCTATTATACATGTATATTAGTGGTCTACACCATAAGAGGACATGTTTGTTGCGGATAATTAATTTGCTGCGTATGGATTGTCTGCAGGTAACACAGAACAGGTGGTACCAGCATTCTAACAGTAAGTACATCACAGACGCTAATCTGGAGTATGACTACTTGATGACTCTGTGAGTACAACTCTCTATCTACTTATTCACAC
The DNA here is from genome assembly GCA_935421135.1 of Bugulina stolonifera. NCBI lineage: Eukaryota > Metazoa > Bryozoa > Gymnolaemata > Cheilostomatida > Bugulidae > Bugulina > Bugulina stolonifera. Next base: position 15,408,094 of record OW285196.1, read on the forward strand.
TTCTCACGGCTACGACACAATTATATAATGTACATTGTATACTCTGCCTAATTCTATCAGGACGTTTGCTTCATAAACCTTGGTACGTTCAGTAATGTAACTACCGCAGTGCAACATGGTATCCAATACGACTTTAAATACGAACACCTTTATATTGCTATGGGTGGCTTCTGTGGGATTGAATCTATAAATCCATGACTGGGACCACATCTCTTGTACCACTTGGTCATGACTGCTTTACCATAATACTGTAAGTAGTATTATGGAGAGCTATATGTTGTAGAGACTGGGCGTTGGAGAACAATGGGCGTAAAGCAGTGGTTACTCTTCCCTTCTCTAAGATAAACGTAATAGACATGGGACTGTATCAACCCAGAGCTTACATTAGCAGCTCTTCTAACCCAGATAATGAAGGGTGGGTAGCCCTCACCCCCCTCTTAGACCTCAAGATAGACTCAACATCTGGTGAGTGATTCGTATTAACTCAGGATATTCATGGCAGTAGGGCAACATGTCTGCACTATTAGTGTTAGTTGTACTGGTTGTGAGTAAATGTTGATGGAGTATTGTCACCCACAGTTGACTAAGAAGGTTCTAGATAATGGATACTAATTATAATATAACTTTTGGATCAAGGAAAATGGACACCCAATGTATTAGTAAATATACGCATTTTGACTTCTGTGTTTTATGACCATATTTGTACGGAGTTTGGGGTTTAAGAAAGTTCCTGTTGATCAATCGTTGTAGCACCTAGTGTAGTTTCAACTGGTCTGTCCGACTATCAGCTGAGAGAACATGGCTCCGAGACTTACCCTTTAATGATCACAGTGAGAAATGAGTCAGACAGCACACCATATGCCCTATCACTGGCGTTGACTAACCTGGTAGAGATCCCAGAAGTGCTGGAGGCAGGAGTAAGTACTCTAGTACATTCCCACTACTTTCACTTGTTACGGTAAGAATCAAAATGAAGAATTGTTGATGTTAGACGATAACTTCACGAAAAGATTTGCAGTCGCCTTTAGTTGAAGTATAATCATTTTAATAACACTCACCCTTGGTTATTGATAGACTGTATTATACAGTCACCCTTGGTTATTGATAGACTGTATTATACAGTCACCCTTGGTTATTGATAGACTGTATTATACAGTCACCCTTGGTTATTGATAGACTGTATTATACAGTCACCCTTGGTTATTGATAGACTGTATTATACAGTCACCCTTGGTTATTGATAGACTGTACTATACAGTCACCCTTGGTTATTGATAGACTGTATTATACAGTCACCCTTGGTTATTGATAGACTGTATTATACACTCACCCTTGGTTATTGATAGACTGTACTATACAGTCACCCTTGGTTATTGATAGACTGTACTATACAGTCACCCTTGGTTATTGATAGACTGTATTATACAGTCACCCTTGGTTATTGATAGACTGTACTATACAGTCACCCTTGGTTATTGATAGACTGTATTATACAGTCACCCTTGGTTATTGATAGACTGTATTATACAGTCACCCTTGGTTATTGATAGACTGTATTATACAGTCACCCTTGGTTATTGATAGACTGTATTATACACTCACCCTTGGTTATTGATAGACTGTACTATACAGTCACCCTTGGTTATTGATAGACTGTATTATACAGTCACCCTTGGTTATTGATAGACTGTATTATAAAGTCACCCTTGGTTATTGATAGACTGTATTATACAGTCACCCTTGGTTATTGATAGACTGTATTATACAGTCACCCTTGGTTATTGATAGACTGTATTATACACTCACCCTTGGTTATTGATAGACTGTACTATACAGTCACCCTTGGTTATTGATAGACTGTATTATACAGTCACCCTTGGTTATTGATAGACTGTATTATACAGTCACCCTTGGTTATTGATAGACTGTATTATACAGTCACCCTTGGTTATTGATAGACTGTATTATACAGTCACCCTTGGTTATTGATAGACTGTATTATACACTCATCCAGGTGACATTTGGCTGCCGGAAACCAGCAGCTTATCAGTATCCAATGAATCTCAAGCTACACATATCAAACTTCCAGTACGCTGAAGGTCTCTTGACATCTGTAAACTTCTACCATCTAGAACTAGGGATATCACTTGATGTCTCCCACACAGGAGCCGACATTGTCGACCATATGAACCAGTGTAAGCATTGATAGGGTCCATGTGGGCTAGTCATCATGTACTAAAGTTGAGTAGAGTTTACTTATTTGTAACATAATTGTATGGCCTTCTGCTAGAGGTGTGTGGGGTGACAGGTATACCCACACACCAGCTACATTTAACATGTTTTGAAGAGATTTACGAGTACAGCCAGACGAATTTGTCTGAGTCACGTATTTTGTAGACGTGATTACTGTGGACTAGACTTGACTAGACTGAACTGGATGATAGAATTGTTTCTTAGCTAATCAAACAAGACTGCACCAAAGAATACTTACATTATCGGGTGGCGTAACATGTCAATCCTTGATTCTCAACTTGCATGTATTTATTTCTAAAAACTCTGGCACTTGTGGTTTAAAGGGTGAAATTACTCTCCACTTTGAACAGGACAGAATGGAGAATATTGAAAAGTATCACTGTTATACACCCAGTATACAGACATGCATGTACTTAGAGATCCATGCACCATCTGCATGTACTTGCATACATTCTCATTATGTCTACCTACTTGCAGACGGCATATTCTCTTATCGACTGAAGGTAAGACACAACGGGAAAGTGTATCCCCTCTTTGAGTCTCGTCGGTTGTGGCATGATGATGGTGATGCTAGCAGTATTGCCGATCTCCCTCACTATCGCAAATGGCCGCAGACATTTAGTGAGATCACCAAAGAGAAAGTTCATGATGAATATGTCTGTCCTAATGTGAAGAGTTAGTGTTTACATCGTATAGTACACACATGTGCTTTATGGGTGGCAAACAGACCAATAGTTGAATATCGCGTCATGTAGACTTGGCTGTTAGTTTATAAATACACCATCTGCCTATGATCAAAAGTAGAGCCTGGCTCTCTCTCTTTTTGACTTACAATTGTACGGTTTTAATGTATCACTACTTATAAGTTAGTGTGGTTTAGTTTCTGGGTCTCCTGGGCAGAGATAGCCGTGTTAAAATCCATCTAAAGCAAATCATACGACTTATACTACAAAAGTTGGTTATTCACAATCTTACTGCGATTCTCACCAACACTTCTTTTATCTGATAACTATAGGGGATGGAGGCTGGACGGAGTGGTCAAGACTAACAACCAGCCAAACATGTGACCAGCTGATTGAAACGTGGGGTAGGAAGTGCACTAACCCGTATCCATTTAAAGGAGGTGCTGAGTGCTCTGGCAGCCCGAGATTTGTAAAGAAATTCCCCGCTATTCCTTGTGAGCGTAAGTTCACTGATATATAAATTTCTCACTGGCATATTATAATATAACCTACTAGAAGAAGCAAAGCTATACACTGAGATCTATTTGTGAGTCAAGAGTCAACTATAGGAATAATCGCTACATCATTTGTCTAATTGACTGCTGGGATTATATAGCCTTAGGTGATTGGCTTAGCTGGAATTCTTGGAGCACATGTGAGGAGGGGTGTGGACAGTGTATCAAACGAAGAACGAGGGAATGTGGAGAGAATAGCCTATGTGAAGTAGACGCACGGAAGTACGAATATAAGGCAACTCAAACCTCCATTGTCGAAGATCAAGTTTCTTGTGGTAAGGAATTGTCTTCTTTCTTCACAGCTTTAAGATTATGTGTATCAAATAGGTCCGGCCTTATTTAGTGTAATATACAGTATCTAACTTTGTGCAATGCAAATATTGTAAATGGTATATACATGTAGTGTGTATACAGGTAAGTTACAGACAAAGTTATTGTCTTGTGATTCGTTCTCTTCTGTAGATGGTGATTGTACAGCTGATATCGACTGCAGAGGAATGGCTGCCCCAGCAGTGTGTGATGGTAACCCAAGAAAGTGTAGGTTCCTGTGTCAGGACAGTATGCACTGTGCTAATGGAGTATGTGCAGATGTCAAGAGATGGAGTGGAGACACAGTCTCTGTATGTATTGATCAGTGTGATGATGATCACTCATGTCCTCAATCGCAATCGTGTATAGGTGAGTCAGTGAGTGAGTCTCATCAATTATAATTAAGAAGAGGTCACTGATGGCAATCATTGATCTCTTCAGTGAATGAGAGAATCTCCGCCTATCATTTGAAAAAAGTTTAAATATTTTATTATTCAGTAGTAGTTCACGACTAATCATGTTCAATCAGCTTATAAGATAGAATAGAATATTTGGCATTGTTTTTCCTAGGCACTATGGAGATTGACTTGACAATGACATTATGATCATTTGCTTCATACTATTATAATAATATACTTGAAATTTATTATTCCAGGTAGAAGATGTGTGAACATGTGTAGTAATGACTCGGACTGCTCTTCCTCTGGTGAACATTGTAGTTCTGTGTCTGGTCACTGTACTAGAGCCTGCTCTGTGAGTATCTCACCTTGTATCTCCCTGTAGTCTATCAGGTGAACCTGCTCTGTCAGTATATCGCCTTTTATCTCCCTATATAGCCTATCAGGTGAACCTGCTCTGTCAGTATATCACGTTGTATCTCCCTGTAGTCTATCAGGTGAGCCTCCTCTGTCAGTAAATCTCCTTGTATCTCCCTATATAGCCTATCAGGTGAATTTGCTATGTGAGTATGTCTCCTTGTATCTCCCTACAATCTATCAGGTGAACCTGCTCTGTGAGTATATCTCCTTGTATTTTCCTATGTAGCGTATCAGGTGGGTGACTAGTTACATTCTACGCATGTTTTATCAAATAAATGTCTTCTATTTACAGAGTGCCTCGTCCTGTCAGGCACGGTACGGACCACTGGGTACATGCTTTACTTTGGATGTTCAATCAGAAGAGAAAGAGTGTGTGATTGGTTGTTTAGAAGATAAGGACTGTACCAACATCGAACTCAGCTGTGTACTAGGTAAGATAGACACTGAACCTTCAACCTATTATTTTGTAATCACTGTCCTCTCTCAGCAAAACTGTTTATCCGTGAAGGCAACTTTAAGTTAGTAGCTCATTGTGGCAGACGAGTTGTACTATTAGCTATTGAATTCCATCAGTGTTAGAGTCTGTAACTGGTTATCAAATATTCAAGATCGTGGCCAGTAATTGACCTTGTTAATATCGACTGATTCTGTTTCTATGACATTCGGTATATTGTACCACGCTAACTAGCAAGTTCTACTAGTCATTGTAACACACTAACTAGCAAGTTGTACTAGTCATGTAAATTCATCATACTTCTTTTTTCTTCCACAGGTATGTGCATACCAAATATTTACAAAGATAACTACACTAGTATTGATTGCACAAACGATACTTCCTGTCCTTTCAATGCCGTCTGCAGCATTGATACAAATGTCTGTGTGGATCCTTTAACTGTTACATGTGGAGATGATCAGAGTTGTGGTTCTGCTGCTCAGTGTGATGGTGGAAACTGTAGACGTCTGTATAACTATAACAAGACGTGTTCAAATGACAGTCAGTGTAGTAAGTATATCTGTGTGCTGTGCGTATATACTGTATAACTATAATGTAGCAAGTAGGAGCAGACAATCCCCTTGTTAGTAGTGTATTGGCATAGTTTGGGTATTCTAGTTATACACAATGTTACACTTGTGGTAACAAGGGGAACCTTATTTAATGAAGAGTGAAGATTGATGTGTGATTGATAGAAAGTAAGCAAGAAGTTAAAGGCTACTTTCAAACATGAGCAGTTTTCCTCTTTTATACATACAGTGGTAGGTACTCCAAATATTATAAGAGCTGATGTTTGTGTGTTTTTATTAGCTCATCTGCGTACATATATAAATGTACAAATGCAGCTTTTGCTACACTAGTATAGGCTAGTAATAGTATGTGTGTTCTCCCATGATAGTATTATTAAGATATCATTAACTCGTTCTGTAGGTTACATAGAGACATGCGAAAATGGCGTCTGTGTAGTACAGCAGGATAATAATGGTAGAATAATTCTACCTACTGAGGGCTGTACAGAGTGTGATACTAGACTATCAGACTCCATATGTGATGATAACAAGTGTCAGTGTCCTTCTGGTTTGTCTCTGTATGCCGGTCGCAGGTGTGGATATAATCCACCAGAAGGTTAGTCTGCACTTTGGAGTTGTCTACACTCATCTGGACTCTCCATAGTTACTGTATTTAGTGATAGAAATGTAGCGTTACTGTTTTATACATTTGTTAATAATACTGTAGCATACGTCCTGATCTATATAATTAGATGACGTCCATGAATGTCAAGGGAGTATCTGCGCTCTCAAGTGCAGAACTCCGTCTGATTGTCCATTCAATCACTTCTGTCACAAGAAGATCTGCAGGGAGGGCTGCTACGTTCCACCAGCAAACTCATCAGTTGTTCATAAAGGTGAGAAATTTATTGCTAGTCATAGAATTGGTGACTACTAGTCAGTGATCGGTAAAATCCTACATAATGTTAATAATTACTTGTCATGTATCACTTTGCTGAACAGTACAGCCTATCATTAGTTAATTGATTGATTGATTGATTGATTGATCAATCGATCGATCGATCGATCGATCGATCGATTGATTGATTGATGCTGTTCTTTGACGTCTGGTAGACTCATGTCCAGAAGGTATGAGCTGCCATGATCAGCTGTGTAAGGTAGAATGTTCCGGCAGCTCCCAATGTTTCACTGATCAGGAGTGTGTATCCGGACTCTGCCATGACACCTGTATCAATGGGAGAGGTAAGTGTATACAGGCATAACATGATTTATTAGGATTTATACTATAAATGGTCTGTTGTACTACTCTATTGTACAATCATGTGACAGATAAGTGTGCACTGCTACACTGTACTGTTGTTACGCTCACTAGCAAATAAGTTAAGTTGTCAACTCATGCATAATATTATTGAACATAGAAATTTGGTAATATAAATTTATTTGCGTGCATTGTGGTTGACATTTTGTTATTCCGACATGAATCTTGTGAATATTTAGATCAGTTCTCTGTGTTTAAATTTTAAGTAATTATTTATATTTAAATACATGTTGTGCTGCAGATGACCTCTGCCAGGAAGGGTATATCTGCTCCAATGAGCTGTGCATTCTTGCTTGTGAAGAGTCTAGTGAGTGTGAAGGAAATGAGATGTGTTACGGAGGCAACTGTCTCAGTCGCTGCTCCTTCTCGTCTGACTGTGGGGATGGTAAGCAGTGCCAGCTGGGAGTCTGTACAGCAAGCTGTAAGGTGAGTCATCGAAGTACATGAAGCATTGAGTCATAACTTTTGACTCCAGCCAACAGATAAACCTTTCCATGAGTAACTCCACCAATGTTACTGTTGTATTCCCTGTGATACTGTTAGCGGTAAAGCTGTAATTATGAGGTTTCCATTATTTAGAGTTTATTATATAAACATGTACACGCACAGTTTGAGGGGCTCTCATTGTATTCTTCCTAAACTACTAACTTATAGACTGATATTATACATGCTGCCATGGTTGTAGATGACAATCATCACAGATTGCTGCTGTCATATTTCTATAGCATTTGCTGTTCCTCAACTTACGTGTTGTCACTTAACGTCATGTATTCTGTGATTTGTTATTATAGCGCCACAGAGACTGTTCTGGTGACCTGACGTGTGTGGGCGGGATCTGTGCTCACTCATGTGTAGACAACTCCCAGTGTAATAGTAATCTCTGTGTCGAGGGTTTCTGTTCAGTGGCCTGTGACAGCTCGGAGATCTGTGGGAACTGGACGTGTAATAACGGGGAGTGTGCCATGCCTTGTAACTCAAACTCTGACTGTCATCTTTCTCAGGTAATGTGTGAGATGTGTATCATTTGTCTCAGGTAATGTCTTGTTTCTAGGTGTATTAATATAACATATTCTCATTTTCCTCATGTTGTATGATTTTATATTATTCTCCATTTAGAAATGTGCTGAAGGATCAGTATGTAGGACTATTATCGGTACATCCTGTTCAGGTCACTACGAATGTAACTATGGTGGGAGATCATACTCTACTAATCTGTGTATAGAGGGTGTGTGTCAGGTGGACTTTAGACCAGGTGCTAGCTGTATTTCGTCTACAGACTGTGGTATGTATCAGTTTACAGTCAGATACTGTCCTCGCTTTGTAAAAGAAAGAAATAGATATGGTGCCACTAAAATAATTTGAGTGAGGTCTCTTATTATGTTGAGGTTGTCAGATTTAGTTTAATGTGCTATAACAGAAGTGTATTATTATATTGTGGTTATTGAATTACTGTAGTCGATTTTGCAATATATTGTAATGGTTTCTGTGTTTTGGTGCGGTCGTCCTTGGACGACTATCGACCCAGAAATGAAGTGCCTATGAGTGGTAATAGGACTTCGCATTACATGAAAGATCGAGCGGTCTCAGTAGCCCAAATACTACCAAAGACGACCCATCTGATCTCAAGTCCGACCTTCAGACTATACAATGAAAGAGAGTAATTCAACCTAGTAGGCGGTTCGCAGAGCGAATGACCTAGTAAAAGGAAGAGAAAGTCCCTGTATCAAGTATAGATGTGTCTTTATTGAAAGCCAAGCGTAGACTGAGACAATGAACAGTAAAACAGTGCCCTTTATATAGTATAAGGACTTCCGGCCGACATGACGTCGGGAAAAGACGACGTGTGGTCGTCCGGAAGTTGCGCAACAAGATGGCCGCCGGAAGCCCGACGGCCGACCCAAAATAGGTCGGGTTCTACAAAAGTTGCTTATAATGGTCCAATTCATGTACAAAATGAATATCAATGGATTCTGAGAGGTCGGGCCTCTGTACATGGGTATAAAAGGCATTAAAAGACTTAGAAATAATCGTACAATCATATATAACAATATAAGAGTAAAGTACAAGCAGATATATACATGTATGCACGCAATAATGAGTGTCAGATGTAAGATACGACTGGGCGTACCATCACATAGCCCCCTCACACTAGGTCATGGGTGTCTCTAGTGTCAAGTTAAGAAGGGTACGGTACAGTGTAGATTCTCTGGATACTATATCCAAGTCTGCTTGTACGAGCTGGAGTTGTCGGGGGTGGTTTAGATGCTGGTTGGCTAGTTCACGAAGAGCTATTTCTCGAGCATAGAGAGGTTCCAGATGCTGGCGTAGAGTGTCCCCCACCTGTTGACGGCTGGCAAGGTAGTGAATCCGTGGCTTGAGTTCAGCAAGTTGTTGCATGAACGACGGATCCGGAGATGCAGGACGTGTGGCATTCGGCTGAGTTAATACAGGAGATGCAGGAGGTGGGGACTGGACGGCAGGAGAGTCTGGAGTGGCTCGGAGTAGGTCCCTGGCAGGTGTATAAGGAGAGCGGTGCGGTGAGACCTCCAGTGTGGGCCTGGACTGCAGTGGCTCGATCAGTAGAGTCGGAGAAGCTGTACAAGAAGCTGCACATGAGACCTTGGGTGGAGAGCCTTCGTAGAGAGGGCCTGACTGAGGGGCAGGCATACTCTTCCGTGGAGCAGGCCTTGTCTTCCAAGAGGGTAGACGTCCGCGTCGGCCAGGGGGGCCGACACTTACTGCGGAGGTACTAGCAGGAGGTCGCCAGAGAGAAGGTCCAGCAGGAGTGGTAGGCGACGAGGAAGAGGAGGAGGTAGCATCAGAAGGTGCGGAGTCGGGGGTCTGTTCTGGAGATGGGCTGTGCCGTCTCTTGGGAGGTCGCTTCCTTGTGGAGGAGGAGCTGGGCAAATAAACTGGTTTATTTGTCCCCGACTGTCCGTCCATAGTAGGACGACATGGTAGAAATGGTGGGGGATCCTTTACGCCCCACCATTCCATGAGGGCCCCATAGCTGGGCCCGTCCGTGAGGAAGAGACGTTTCCCACAGATACTGGATCTCCGGCTGAAGTGATGGCCTAGAGCATCACGGCTAACTGAGCTGCGTCCGCAGCGACAGTAGAAGCGGGCAAAGTGCTGCCAAATGTGAATGTTCAGTCTCTTGAGGGTGCCGGAGAAGCCACACTTTGCACATTTGAGGTTAGGTTGACTCCTTCTGGCCAAGTCGTCTCGGGCTTGTTGAGTGAAGGTACTAATCCATGGCTTAGTGGCTCCGGAATGCTGGGACGACTCGATGGGCAGCTTGTCAGTGAGTTTGTGCAGCTTAATTGTAGCTAACTTCAGGGTAGAGGTAACAGGAGGTGGAGTGGGTGGAGGCGTGCCGTCTGGCGTGAGCGTCTTCCGTAGAGGAGATGCATCTACAACACATAATTCATCTGATGTGTAGCCTCCGCCTTCTAACTCATGCTCTTTCCTGTGAGAATGTTCAGGGGAATTCTCCTCTGTCCCGACTGGTCTATGCCGAGTGGGGAGGGAGAGAGAATTCATGCCTGACAGTCTCACAGGTGTTGATTGTACCTCTAATTCTGATTCGGTCCTTACTGGTAACACTGAGATTTGCTTACCTTCAGCCGTGAAGACAGGCTGATTGGAGTGATCCATACTAGGAGGAGTAGCCGTCTCGTCTGCACGAGAATGAGAAAGGATACGAGTGCTGCTATTAACTTCACCAGTGACACGAGGAGTGCAGGAGTTGCTACATGTAGGGGTACATGTGCTTCGGTGAAGTACTGGACGAGAAAGGACTACTCGTCTGTGAGCTGTCGTATTTATACTAGCCGAGGGATGAGCAATTGGCTCAATTGTAGGCAATGCCTCAGGCACATTTTCTTTGTTCGACTCGTCAAATAAGCGCGGGAACACGGCAATAGTTGCCTTCGATTGCTTCTCATCCACTTTAGGGGACTTCGAGAGTTCGGCAATCTGTATCTTCGGCTGAAACTGTTCGGCAATGCTAGATTCCGTACAAGAGCGTTTTGCTTTGTGTACTTGAACTGCTGGCAGTATAGACTGTATCTCCGTCATTGGGATTATGTCTTGAGGTTCGGCTACGCGACATTTCACGTCTTCTGGATCAGGTCGGGCTGTTGAAACTTGAACATTCTTCGAGAGGTTCAGAGGTAGCTCTCTGTTTTGGTCCAGCACGGTTTGCTCCGTGTCGATCCTCAGGCCGCGGACTTGGACTGTAGTGTCTGGCAGTTCTACACACGATAAGTCGTCCGTCGGGGCATACTGAATTTGGGCGGGAATCAATTGCTGATTAGTGTCGGGTCTGGACGTGGCCAGATCCTGTTGATCCTTCTGATTTGAGGATAGGTCGGGTTTACCTTGTGAGGTTTGGTCCGACGGGGCGGGACATATGAGTCGTCCTTTCAGCCTTGGGGGGTGATCTGTGGTCACTTCGGATGTGTCCGGCTTTGAGTGGGGTCGTTTCTTGCCTGGTGTTGGCCTAGTGGGTTTAGGTTCATCCACTGTGACGGGTGTAGGTGACGCCGTCGGCCTGGAGTGTGATGGGCTAGTTACCCGTGGGGTTTTCTGTTTGGAGTGGCTACTCTTGACTTTAGGCTTAGTGGGTATAGGTTCTTCCACTAGGACGGGTTCTGATGTGTCCGTCGGCCTCAGTGGACGACCATTGTGGTTTGGTCCACTCTTCTTGGGTTTGGCCGCAGTAGGAATGGGTTCATCTACTGGGACGGGTTCTGATGTATCCGTCGGCCTTTGTGGACGACCAATGTGGGGTGGTCCACCTTCTCCTTGCTGGGCTCCAGTAGGAATGGGTTCGTCTACTGGGACGGGTTCTAGTGTGTCCGTCGGCCCGTCATCTGTGCCTTGACATTTCTGTAGGAGGGTATGTAGGGCTTTCCGTAGGAGGTCGGCGGGAAGCTCCTCTTGTGGCTTTGGAGGGTTGGCCTTGCCACCCTTGTTGCTCTGGAAGGCTGTTCCGGTTTCCAGGGCTTCCTCCATATCGTCGGGCTGTAACCATGTGTAGTACCAGCGTAGGCCACGGTCGTGGACTGAGAGGCAGAACTTCTCTACAGCCCACTCTTCCAAAGATGCAGGGGGTGCTCCTTCAAAGGCTGTTGCCATCAGTCTGCGGATGAGAGCTGCATAGTCTCTGAGTGACGTGTGGGCTGGCTGTTCCAGGGTGGACAGCTTCCATCGGGCTTCTCTGGCAGATAGTCCATACTGTTCCCTCAGTCGGGAAAATATCTCTTCGACTGATCGGGGTCGGCCGCATTCTTGTGCGGGCCCGTGTAGGGCGGCTCTAAGCCGTATGAGGCGTGCTCTGTCATTCCAGTTGCAACGCTCTGCCATAGCGGTGAAGTCTTCTATGAAGAGTTCGACGTCCTCTTGTCCGTTGTAGCTGAGTGTTTTGAGGTCCTGCTCGGCCTGGTACATTACCTGCTGAAGCAGGTTCCTTATTCGGTCCATGTCGGTAGGGTGTCGGGTAGTGAGTAAAACTGCTTTGGTTTGTTAGGCCGTGTCGGCCTAATGGTCGTACTGAGTACCGTCAATCTGTTCTGGATCCGAGGTCGGTCTTTGATTGAAGATCCGGCGTAGGTCGGGCTACATCCAGCGGAACCACGAGAATTATGGGTGCACTTTAGCGTTTGTCACCTTCTCGTATCCAAGGTTCCCGGGTCCGAGTCCTAAATCGCCGTAGAAGTATTGAAGAATGAGGTCGGCCGGTCACCCGAGTCCGAGGTCACCTTCTTTCTCTTCGTATCGTAAGAGTACGACCTTAGAATCCCACCGCTGCCACCAATGTAATGGTTTCTGTGTTTTGGTGCGGTCGTCCTTGGACGACTATCGACCCAGAAATGAAGTGCCTATGAGTGGTAATAGGACTTCGCATTACATGAAAGATCGAGCGGTCTCAGTAGCCCAAATACTACCAAAGACGACCCATCTGATCTCAAGTCCGACCTTCAGACTATACAATGAAAGAGAGTAATTCAACCTAGTAGGCGGTTCGCAGAGCGAATGACCTAGTAAAAGGAAGAGAAAGTCCCTGTATCAAGTATAGATGTGTCTTTATTGAAAGCCAAGCGTAGACTGAGACAATGAACAGTAAAACAGTGCCCTTTATATAGTATAAGGACTTCCGGCCGACATGACGTCGGGAAAAGACGACGTGTGGTCGTCCGGAAGTTGCGCAACAAGATGGCCGCCGGAAGCCCGACGGCCGACCCAAAATAGGTCGGGTTCTACAAAAGTTGCTTATAATGGTCCAATTCATGTACAAAATGAATATCAATGGATTCTGAGAGGTCGGGCCTCTGTACATGGGTATAAAAGGCATTAAAAGACTTAGAAATAATCGTACAATCATATATAACAATATAAGAGTAAAGTACAAGCAGATATATACATGTATGCACGCAATAATGAGTGTCAGATGTAAGATACGACTGGGCGTACCATCACAATATTTGCGATATCTGAAGTAGACAGGAAATCCAAAACTACAGAACTACTTACTAAAATGATGCTCTGGAATAAGTTGAAGCTGACATATAGTCATGTTATATGCTGACATATGCAGTGTATCATACATTTCCAATTACACATCACTGTTTGTGATATTGTCTACTAGCTCATACATGTGCTTCATACTGACCTTCTTATACATCATTGGTACATGATATTATTATATGTTATTATTGATACATGATATTATTATATGTTATTATTGATACATGATATTATTATATTATGATATTATTGGTACATGATATTATTATATTATGTTATTATTAGTACATGGTATTATTATATTATGTTATTATTGGTACATGGTATTATTATATTATGTTATTATTGGTACATGGTATTATTATATGTAGGTCTGTTTGGTTTGTGCAAGTCAGGAGCATGTGTGTGGCCGACTGGTATAAAAGGTAAACCTTGGCCGTCACACATTGTCGGCTGTGATGATTATAACAGCAACTGTAGTCTGGCTATAGACGGGGGAGCTTGCACTGAGGATGGAGTCTGTGGCTGTGTAGGGAACAAACAGCTACTCAATAACCTCTGTATTCCTGAGATTTTGAGTAAGTAGAGCTCATTGCAGACTTGCCTTGATGTCAGTCTCAAAGTAGAGAGTACTGAGAACTTCCTTCTATTTGAGTAGTGATTGGTAGGTACCTGTAGTTGTGCTCTCCTGCACTCGTCGTACACTGTAAGCTGTAAGATATCAATATTTTACTCTGTCCCGTTTACTCAGGAAATGCATGTAAGCTATTTGCAGAGATACACAACATGAAGAAACTTGCTTGATATCTATACCCTTATAACGGACTCCCACTGCTTGATGTCTATACCCTTATAATGGACTCCCACTGCTTGATGTCTATACCCTTATAATGGACTCCCACTGCATAATTAACATAGGACAATTATTGGTAGAATCATAGTGTTATTCACATTAAAACCATTTGTATGTGGCTACATTATATGAGTCATTGTTTCCACTTATTCCTTCAGCTTGTTACTCGCCTGGAGACTGCCCAGCCAATCAAATTTGTCAAGATGGAATGTGTCAGAGAATCTGCCAATCGGAAGTTGACTGTGAAGGAGGGCAGGTCTGCCTGCATGGAGGCGTGTGTGGGTTCAGCTGTTCTTCCAGATATGGGTGTCCTTTTGGTACCAGATGTCTAAGTGGGAGATGCGAGAAACAGGTGGGGTGTTCTACTGTAATAGTGAATATTTGCTGGCAGACTCACCTACTAATGAAAAACTCACTGACCAATGGACTGACTCACTGACTAATGGACTGGCTCACTGACTAATGAACTGACTTACTGACTAATGAACTGACTCATTGGCTAATGGACTGACCCACTGACTAATGGACTGACTCACTGACTAATGGACTGACTCACTGACTAATGGACTGACTCACTGACTAATGGACTGACTCACTGACTAATGGACTGACTCACTAGCCAATGAACTGACTCACTAATCAATAGACTGACTGCTTCATTGTCCTTTGCTAATAACTACAATACAAACACATTATGTATGTTTCAATTGTTGTTTGTAAATCTTGTGTCATGATGTACTTCTCTGACATACTGGACACACTTTATGATAATATGATAGATAGTATATTGATTACTCATTCCAGTGCACTGTCTCTAAAGTGAAGAGCTCTGAGTGTGCAGACTCACTGCAGATATGCCTTCATGGAATCTGCAGATCTAAATCTACTGACGCTACTGGTTGTGTAGCTGGAACGATACTGAGGAGTGGGGTCTGTGTTTCTGAATGTAACAAAGGTGAGGTCACAAATGATGTCTTTTAATTATTGATAACATTAATACCAGGCGTTGTATTGTCAAAACTTACAGCTTCTTTTTCTAGTAGTTCACATCGTTCAATTTGGTGATGTTTGGCTACTGTTTATGCTTGAAGTTTTCTATTCCAGACTCTGACTGTCTGGACATCTGTGTGGTTGGTGCCTGCAGTAGTTCCTGTAGCTCTACCAGACCCTGTCCATCTGAATACTCATGTATGAGTGGCAGATGTTTTGCTGAGTGTGACGTCGGTGTGGAGAACGTCTGTGGGTTAGATGAGAAGTTCCAGTGTAGGATCGGTGTATCCAACTCTCTAGTAGGAACTGGTATCTGTGTGTACGAGACAGAGTATCCACCAATCAGCCATAAGGTAAGGTCAAGGTGAACATTTGATATATTCTGGTATACCATAATATATAGGTTTAAAGTCGGCATGGCATCTGTTTCTCGTCACTCCTCCAGCAGTTCTGATTATGAGCTTCTCACCATCATTCAAGTGATTTTATATTTCAGGACTACTCTGACATTATTAAGGATATTAGCTGTGATTTAGTGAAGAGTGCCTACCAGCCAGTCAATAAAAAAGGTTGTGGACCAGATGGTGGTAAGGGGATGGACAAACCAGATAGCCCTGGGTTCTTCGTAGACAACACGTTAGCCATGTCCTGTAGCTCAGATGAGGATTGTGGTCTTGACTCTCTCTACTGTACTAATGGGTTCTGCTCCAACCTCTGTTACACCAACCATACAGGAGATTGTGGTGACCCTACCGTCTGTGGTATACCAGATGACAGCGCGTCTAGAGCTTGTCTTATTAGGTTTGTCATGCTTATCATGTGATTGCACTTCTAAGTGTCATGTCGTCTAGTCTTTCTTCCATTACCATACCCCCAAGTAAAACTGCTTCAAGTACCTGTTGTTACCTGCTAATTGCCATATCCATGATGATTTAGGTGTGACTCTAGTACTAAGAACTGTCCACCGAAGACAGCGTGTGATGTGAGAGACGGGGTGGATGTATGCGTGCCCCTACTCTACAAGAGCTGTCTAAAGCAGGAAGACTGTCTAGACTCTACAGGATCATATCTTTACTGTGATGAACTGAGCAGTACTTGTATACCATATGAAAATGTCGGTGAACCCTGCCTCTACCAGTCACAGTGTGGTAAGTACATTGATTGACCTACATATCTCAGTATCATTGTGGTGTACACAGTAGATCATCTTTCTATTATTGATATGTGTAAATCAGTGATACCCATCGGCTACTCCAAATCATCGAGCAAATTGTCGCAAGTTGGTGCAAGGTATGTTGAACTGTGGATAAGAAGTATTGTGATATTTATGTTGTTATTCTTGTACAGGTCTGGGGACTTATTGTTCCAGAGTCTGTAGGAGATACACCTTTATTCTACCAATACGTAAGTATATTCTATATTATACATTCATGTACCATACCAATACGTAAGTATATTCTATATTATACATTCATGTACCATACCAATACGTAAGTATATTCTATATTATACATTCATGTACCATACCAATACGTAAGTATATTCTATATTATACATTCATGTACCATACCAATACGTAAGTATATTCTATATTATACATTCATGTACCATACCAATACGCACGTTTATTCTATATTATACATTCATGTACATCCAATGGAATCGTGATCAACTAAGTAATGAGGTCACAGAATTGTCATTTCCTGTTGTTGGGTAACCAGATAGCAACAGCTCTATTATTGCTGCTATTGAAGAAGAATGGTTGGTGTACAAAGTAGTCTATCAGACTGACACCACAACATAAGGAGTATCTGTTCTAACTGGAATATATAAATATACATGTTGTCGTTGTTATATAACTTACATATCTACAGACAGAGAGAAATGTGAGTCCTACAATATAGTAGGGTTAGTCTACAATGTAACCTATCAGAAATGTCATTGCCCGGCTAAAACAGTGTTATATGGTAACAGATGCCTCCCACTTAACGGCCTCGCTGATGGGTTCTTTGATGGTAAATATACAAATTTATACCTCTCTCATACGAGAGCTAATAACACCACGCGTATAATGTGTATTTTCTAGCCGTATGAAAGTTTCTGCTCACTTTACATGTATGAATGGTTGCTTACTATAACCTGTATTGTATCTTTACAATACGGTCTATATAATGTGTATTATGTTATATCGGATTTGATATAATATCATACAGTATACAAGTACTATCCATGTGTAAGCTGAGGTAGCCTTTACTAGACAACTTACTATTTAGTTTAGTTCTTTTCCCTGATTAAGCCTCAGTACCTTGTAGTGTGCTCCACTGATAATGAGTGTCCAAAGGAGGGCGTCTGTGTTGGTTTCCTGTGCCTGAAAAGGTGCACTGGTTACTGTTCTGAAGGCTACAACTGTGTTCAAGGAACATGCCAGCCTCTGTGTACAGTAAGTTTCTATGATCTTCATCTCTATAGGTCTGTGCTCTTTTGTTCTAGTTTGTGTTCTACAATCCCAGGTCAGGACGACTTTGGACATATTTGTTAGATGCTGCATCTGCTACAATGATAATAGTCCCGTATAAGAGCATAATATACAAATAACACTAGTACTTGTGGTAGCTATAGCTGGTGAGAAATTATACTATATTAATACGTTAGCAATCATCGTATTGTCATCTCGAAGACAGGATGGTTTCAAATGTCCAACTCTAAAGTGATGTTCTCATGTATTGTTTCATTAGAACATCAGAAGAAAAGTTGACGGCACCTTTGATAGTACACACAATCATACGTGTGTACTTGATAGGGTAGTAGTTTGCTGTATATCATATAATAAAATGATTAATTTGTTGGCATTGGTTTTCTTCACTAGACAGACGACGAGTGTCCAGATGAAGTGACCTGTTCCTTTGGTTCCTGTACCCCAGTATGTGCAGACAACTCCCCAACAGATACATGTGGGAGTGGAGGGAAGTGTATTAGTGGTAGTTGTTATGAATATCCAGTATCTGATCCTACGAGATGTACAGATCAGGGTTTAGTCCATTATGAGCCAGAGGAGGTCTGTCTGTATCCATGTACTCTAGGTAAATATTTATATATTGGGGTCTTAATTACATGTTTCTCAATTCTCTTGTCATTCAAATGGAGCTTCACTATTATTAATTTTATTGTGTATCACTATTACCAGATAGCGAGTGTCCACACTCAGCATGTGCTGGAGGTGTGTGTTCAACCACCTGCTCCAGGGCTAACCCTGACTGTGCAGAGGGTAGAGAGTGTGTGTCAGGCAGGTGTCACCTCAAGTGTCACCCCAGCTCTTCAGACTGTCCAGCTACGAATAGCTCTTGTATCAACTGGATATGCTCCTCCCCATGTGCAGTGAGTATTCCTTGTGACTGACTGCCTGGCTGGCTGGCTGGCTGCCTGGCTGGCTGCCTGACTGACTGACTGACTGACTGACTGACTGACTGACTGACTGACTGACTGACTGACTGACTGACTGACTGACTGACTGACTGACTGACTGACTTCCTGGCTGACTGCTTGGCTGACTCCCTGGCTGCCTGGCAAGCTATATTAATGTAGCATCATAATCTTTGTTGTGACGGGGCAAAAGGAAGACTATATAAATATTGTCACCTTGTTTATTTGTGTAAACATTTATTTTTTCATAAGCAAATCGCTTTCAGTATTCTAATAGTGGAAGCTGGTTGCATAGCCCTATGTGATCAAGCCTTCTCTCAAGCATTATGTCATGTACTGTACATGTATGTACATGGTCATCCATTTAAACCCAACAATGTCAAGTCTATGATCCCATTAGTTCATGAAAATTTGTTTGCTCCAAATTGAAAACAATGTAACACCCAACTTCCTGTTGGTTAGAATGCAACACTGTTATACTCGTAATCGAGTGTGTTTGAAGAGATCTGTATATCTGTAGAAAGAGAGTGATTGCACAGGGTACTCCACTTGTGTTAGAGGACATTGTGTAGAGCGTTGTGAGGTGGACTATGACTGCTCTCACTTTCTCAGCGGATGTCATGAGGGAGTCTGTACTCACAGGTGTACAGCAGCAGACGAATGTGTTCCAGGGTAAGATAACCACTGTTAGTAGTCATCCTAGTACATGATTGTACATACGAGTATAAGTAGCTTAGAAGAATATTTCTAACTTGGTTCAGTTTTAACTAACTTACAGTTCTCATTTCTATGATAATTACTTCTTTCTAGATACGAATGTGATTTGAATGGAGAATTCCGGTGTACTGTGAAATGTTCATCTGACGCCCAGTGTTCAGTCTATCAAACATGTGACACTGAGAAAAGAGAATGTATTAGTTCAGTAGGCGTGGCTTGTACAGGAAATGAGGATTGTGGGAAGAACCACCTGCTCTACTGTAGTCCAATCACAGGCAAGTGTGAACCAATGGACAAAGAAGGTGCCCCTTGTAAGACTCAAAATTGTGGTAAGTGCCATTTTTCTAGTCAATTAACGTTTGAAAATATTATGTTGTGAAACTTTGTAGATGAGAACATCCGTGTACATATAGGTGTACATATAGGTGTACATGTAGGTGTACATATAGGTGTACATATAGGTGTACATATAGGTGTACATATAGGTGTACATATAGGTGTACATATAGGTGTACATATAGGTGTACATATAGGTGTACATATAGGTGTACATATAGGTGTACATGTAGGTGTACATGTAGGTGTACATGTAGGTGTACATGTAGGTGTACATGTAGGTGTACATATAGGTGTACATATAGGTGTACATATAGGTGTACATATAGGTGTACATATAGGTGTACATATAGGTGTACATATAGGTGTACATATAGGTGTACATATAGGTGTACATATAGGTGTACATGTAGGTGTACATGTAGGTGTACATGTAGGTGTACATGTAGGTGTACATGTAGGTGTACATATAGGTGTACATATAGGTGTACATATAGGTGTACATGTAGGTGTACATGTAGGTGTACATGTAGGTGTACATGTAGGTGTACATGTAGGTGTACATGTAGGTGTACATGTAGGTGTACATGTAGGTGTACATGTAGGTGTACATATAGGTGTACATATAGGTGTACATATAGGTGTACATGTAGGTGTACATGTAGGTGTACATGTAGGTGTACATGTAGGTGTACATGTAGGTGTACATGTAGGTGTACATGTAGGTGTACATGTAGGTGTACATGTAGGTGTACATGTAGGTGTACATGTAGGTGTACATGTAGGTGTACATGTAGGTGTACATGTAGGTGTACATGTAGGTGTACATGTAGGTGTACATGTAGGTGTACATGTAGGTGTACATGTAGGTGTACATGTAGGTGTACATGTAGGTGTACATGTAGGTGTACATGTAGGTGTACATGTAGGTGTACATGTAGGTGTACATGTAGGTGTACATGTAGGTGTACATGTAGGTGTACATGTAGGTGTACATGTAGGTGTATCTGCTAATTTATATTTATATACCTGAGCTTGTCCTTTTCTCTTGGTTGTGCTTGAGAGCTCTAAATACGTGACTACCAGCTGCAGTCTTTGTTAGAAGTTCTGGTGCCATTCCAAATACCTGGTTACTTTACATATTTACTGCTAGCTGATTAACTGATGTGCAAATAATACAGCCATGGGCTTTATTTTATAACTACACCTAACTCATCACTACAGGTCTAAACGAAGTGTGTACTAGTAAGAGAGAGTGTGAGCTAAGAGTTGACTGGAATGGAAGTCCAACTGTCCATCCAGATAAAGCTCCTGGTACTATCAAAAAGAGGAGTGCTCCAAATGAAGGTTAGTGATGGAGCAGAAAGAGACCGTATAACAAATATTTACCAAAAATTAACCAAAAATAAGTTCCTTGTTTTATTCCCTAGTCATTAAACACTCACAGGACTCTGGTCATACTAATATGTACATGTTACTCTTATATTATAATAGACGTCGTATTTACATCTACATTTATATGTTGGTAAGAAATAGTCTATCATTAAACCACTGCTGTCGCACCATTCAATATTTGCAAATAATATAGTTCATATTATTTCATTAAGATTGATGTGCCGTTTGTCTTTGTAAACCTAGTGGCAGCCAGGATAAACACATTTGAATATTGACTATTATGACCTCCAGTCAGTATTGAGAACATAGGTAGGCTACAGCATGAAATAGCCAAGTAATCTTACTGAGTCACTGTCATTCTATAAATAGCTCTTGTGTACAGCGATTAACAAGAAAGTTACAGGCAATGCCCGCAATGAGTTGCAGGCACTATGGCTATCTCTGTGGCACAGTTTATATTAACTGCTTGAGTGCTTCCAAAATTCCCAAAATACATACGTAAGCTACAAATTGAAGGAGAGGGTTTTCTTGGCAGCAGCTAGGTTTCCAAACACAAGCAACACATCAATCTTACTGAAATAGGATGAACAATACTATTTTGCAAATATTGAATAGTGCGACAGTAGTGTTTTAACTACTTTACTACTTGTAGATTGCCGAATCGACTCTGAGTGTCGAGAAGAAGATGAGATCTGCATCAGTAACCATTGCTACTCTACAGCAGACGGTGGGGAAGGTAAGAAACATCTGTTGCTTGTACGATATTCGTTTCGTCAATATATGCAATTATGTAATATGGTTATATAAAATGGTTATATAATACAATTATGTAATGCGTCATGAAGCAAAACATCCATAATCTGATGAACTAACAACTCCTTTAAAGATTGTCTGTTATATTTATTGTTGTCTGAAGTATTTAACTTTGTGAAGAATGGCACTGTGTAGACTTTTTAATATTTGACAGCCTTTGGGGGATGTGCTGTGGATGACCCACTTCCCCAGCGTCTGGTCTCTTCTGACGGCCTTCAGATGTTAACTTGTGAGTCGAGTGCAGACTGTGATTCTAACCAGCTCTGTGTTGACTGCGTCTGTGCAGCTAAATGTATGAGTAACAAAGATTGTACAGATTTCCAGGTGAGTGAGAGAGATTGTACAGATTTCCAGGTGAGTTAGAGAAATTGTACAGATTTCCAGGTGAGTCAGAGAGATTGTACAGATTTCCAGGTGAGTGGGATACACTGTACATATTCTAGTCGAACTTATTCTGTTTTGTGCTTTTACAGAAATGTTTTGAAGGCATGTGTATGGAGAGATGCTCTTTGGAAGGCAACTGCAACTCTCTTACAGACGTCTGTGTTGACGGGTTGTGTAGAGATCAGTGTAATGAAGGTAGGTGGTGTTGATGGGTTGTGTAGAGATCAGTGTAATGAAGGTAGATGACAGCTGGTTATTGCTATTTAGAAGTTTCATAGTGAAAACATAAACTTTTACAGCGAATCCCATTGACCTATAGAATGATGTCAAGTGAAGTTTAGCAGTAGCTCACTGTGTATTACTCCTCCTTTAGATTCTAATGAAGATCTGGCTTACGGTTCGTGCTCTGGAGGAGTTATCAACCCTATCTGCCATGCCGCTGCACCCTGTCCTCCAGGTTATATCTGTGAAAAATACGTCTGCGAGAAGTTGTGTAATGATGTAGATGATTGTGCTCAGAGACAAGTGTGTGGACTCTCTACTTGTACTACTGAGTGTTCAGTAAGTGTGGACCTTTCACCTTTATTAGTCAGTTGACAGTGACGGTGCGTATTTTCTACATTGTGTTCTTGTTTTCAACTTGTTCTTATCATTTTAACAGGATGTAGATTCTACAAACTGTGTAAATGGAACCAAAGTAAACACTTGTTATTCTCACCTAGACTGTGGACTTAACAGATACTGTATACTTGGAGTCTGTTCTCCAAAGTGTACCTGTGAGAGAAATGGAAACTGTGATGGTAAGTCTTTAGTGCTTGTATCTGTTGGAATTGGATGCCAGGAGGCAAGGCTATATTATTGGACAGTGCAGGCTAGCCTTCTCATTCACATTTATTTAGGTGGTTGTAGACTAGTCTAGTACTCGACTCGCTATTATGTGGTTAGTTAGGTATTAGCGCTATGTTGGCTTAGATGTGAGAACATTCCAGTTCTGTATCACAGAATCTTCGAAACTTATACTTTACCATGTCATTCCACAACAGAATTTTATCATTGGGAGTCGTGGAGTTGACCTATGTAAAGTTTCTCTTCAGACATTAAGCTGTTCTTTATTTGTAGTGTCCCCGTGTGACACGATTGGCTGGTTATGTGACGCTCAGACTGGTGGTTGTGTACCTAAGGTTATTGAAGAGAAAGTCACAGAGGAAGAAATTATAGGCACTGGATGTCAGGTTGGTTGAATTAGTTAGTTATTGATTCTATCAATAGGTTAGCGAGTCTCCTCAAATGCTTTCACTGACTTCCTTTTTATTATTTGAGAACTCTAACATGTACATTGTAATTGTTATGTTATCGTTGCAGGCTGCCAGAGACTGTAAGCATTACAACTTATACTGTAACCTTGACACTCAGCAGTGTGTTCCAGTCAGACCCGTTTCAGGAGGTGCCACCTGTAATCAGCAAACGGACGTCTCTTTCTGTGGTAAGAATGTGTCCTTGAAGTTTATATCATGAGCGGTTTTAGGTAGTCTATGCCAATTCCATCAATCAATGGTGATGAATTATGATTTCATTCTCTAGTTGACTTTTTGAGAATCTGATCATCCAACTCTGAGAATTCTATGAGAAAATCTGAGAATGGAGGGAAAGTTTTTCAAACCAGCCATTTCTATCATTGCTATAAGAATGAGTGACTGCATGTGCTGCTAGTAGTTAACAGTTCCGGTGCTGTGTTCTAATTGTTTGGGTAAAAGCTAGTATGTTTTGGTCATCATTTTGGGTGCAGAACTTCCCCTTCGTCTCATTGTACAGTTTTCCTTCTGGTATATAGTCATTGTTTTATGTACTTCTTCAACTGAATTATGTACAAGTAGTAGTTGCTGCTCAACTGTTAGCATACAGTTATGATTGGCACATTAATGTACATGTAGTTAAATCTGAAACTTTTCAGGCGTTAATGGAGAATGTGTAGAAGGAAGCTGTGACTGTATTAGGAACGGAGCTGGTGAATGTATTGGTTCACCTCCACAGCCTTGTAATAAACAACTAGAGGGGGATGCCTCCTGTTCACATGGCCAGGTGTGCGACTCTGCATATGATTGGTGCGTCTGTCCAAAGGGTTCCGTCATTCTGGGAGAGGACTGTGTGGAGGTTATTCCGTACTATAAAGGTCTCGACTACTTCGGAAGTAAGTTCTAACCCCAGTTATACATGTATATAGATCTGTGATGGCATAAGTCCTAGTTATAACTTATGTGGTAGGTGTGGTTATATACAGAGTAAGTGTGGTTATGTACAGAGTAGGTGTGGTTGTACACAGAGGAGGTATGGTTGTACACAGAGTAGGTATGGTCATGTACGGAGTAGGTGCGGTTATATAATACTCAGATATATCTATACTTTACAGTGTGCTACAGCCACACTCAGTGTCCAATAGCTGCGTCGTGTATGGCTGGTAACTGCTACCCTCACTGTACTGAGAACTGCAATGATTACCCTGGGCTCCGGTGTTATGCAGGTAAATATGCCATTGACTATTCCTTAAACTTATCTGCAGGTCTAATCACTTTACACCATCGGTTACTGTCTGCTGCTGAGGGTAGTCCCAACTTCTCTCACCATTTCATTCTAACACAGTATAAGATAACCAGATTGCTTAGGTTTATGTAAGGCTAATCGGGGCACCTGTCATTGCAGGTCATTGCATGATGCCATGTACTGTGACATCAGACTGTGACAGGAGCCAGTACTGCTCTTCTGAAGGCATCTGTCTACAGAAATGTGTGGAAGGCGGCGGCCAATGTGGGCGCAACCAGTATTGCATTAACGGAGAGTGCCAGCAGAACTGTTACTCAGACTATGATTGTGAAGTTGGGAGTGTGTGTGCTAATCGCATCTGCGTAAAGTCATGTGTATTTGGTGAGATATGGTTCAGCACTACTATAGATTTTGGTACTTGATGTGCTCTTCTGTACTAAACATGCATCTCGGCGATTTTTTGTATTCTCGTGTACAAAGTATTCACTGTTTACAATTGGCTGCCACCATGGCTACAAAAGGTCAATAGGGCGCAGTGTTATTTAAATAAACACAATTTTTACAATTTTTGCTCCATTGTGTGAGCTCACGACTTCTTCAGTGACTGTAATGAAGTCAAGACTCACTGCTAGAACAGTTACATTACCACACCTTACCAACTCTTTACTAATACTCACAATTCTTACTACACACCCACAGATGTTGATTGCCCCAAAGTTTGTGTTCACGGACTGTGTGGAGGTTCATGCACATCCCATACCGATTGTAAGACTGGTACTTCCTGCCAGAATGGAAAGTGTGTCCAAAAATGTACTGTGGCTAAGAACTGTGCTGCTACTCAAGTCTGTCTTCAAGGTTACTGTGCGAGTGATTGCTCGGTAAGCTTTGGTTATTTAGAATAAGAAAATTGTTTGAACTCTTAAGATGTTATCTCTTACTTTACTTTCTTTTAAACTGTTAATTGAATACCTAAGGTATTGTGAGAGGTTAAGTCCAACTCTCTGTAATTATTTCGTGTAGTCGATGTTTGCCCACACTGCACGGCACAGCTGATAGGGTAAATCTTTAGCTGTAGTATGTCTGTTTTCATACAGTCTAATATATTTTTCAGCCAAAAGAAGATGGCTGCCGTGAAAGTTGTACTGACAGTACTCAGTGCGCACAAGGCCTTACTTGTACTCATGGAATATGTTCAGCTCCTTGTTCAATGAAATCAGACTGTGGGGATGGATTTCTCTGTGATGATGGTGAGATTGAAGCATCTACTCAATGTATATTGTACACTGTTGGTCACTTCTTGTTTAATTGATTGAGTCCGATTGTGCCTCAACAGGATACTGTACCCTATGCGTGGACTTTTTCTTTATTTCAAACTGATTCACGAACTTGAGGATATTGATTAGACTTATTGATAACTAACAATGACTAATTGATAGGCTACAATTTAGTGTAAACTACTCAGCATGTCATCAAGCAAATGTCTTTTTGAAAACTTTTATATTTGAACCATTATTGTCACATGTAGTGCATAGACATATTAAGTTAACTGCTAGTGATAGGTCATGTGACTGATTGTCCTGTTGTTGGAATGTATATGTCATAACTACCGCAACCAAAAGTAAGTCAAACTTCTTTCTCTCCAAAGGAACCTGTGTGATAGCTTGTACAGAAGATGAAGATAAAGGCGAGACTCCAATATGCCCCTCTCACTTGTACTGTGAGTTTAAAGATGGCTACTGTAAAACACCAACTGGAGATCTGTGTGATTCATCAAGTGACTGTGATATTGGTTCTTACTGCTCTGGACGTTTGTGTAGAGATGGAACACATCTCGGTAGTAAATGTAAAACAGAGAAAGACTGTGGTAAGTATGTGTGTTAAAATGTTATGTAGTTATGTTACACTGTATGTAGTTATGTAGTTTTGTTGCGTTGAGAGAATATTGTTATCTCTACGCATACATCCCTGTATATCTACACAACATATCTTCTAATGTATGTCTGTGTCAGCCTGCGTTACCTATTATTCTTATGTTCCATATCCACTTATGCAGGTCTAGAGGAGTTATGTGTCCTTGGTGTATGTGAATGTCTACGAGCATACCATGGAGAATGTGTGGAGTACCCAATAGCCTGTGCTTCTATCAATTCTGAGATATCAGGACAGAGTTACTGTGACACTCGACTACCACAGTCTACATGTAACCCAGATAATAATTGGTTAGTACTGATGTAGTTATACTTACTGTAGCACAGCTGATATGTTAATACCATGTAAGATTACTCTTAAGATGCTGCCCGGTATAACGTATCCTCCATCTTGTAGGTGTCTGTGTGAATATCCATACCAGAGACTAGGTGATAGATGTGTAGCTCCCCCTAGTGAGTTTTGTATTGATGGATGTCCATATGGGTTTGAGTGCAGAGGGTACAAGTGTTACCAGAAATGTGACAGCACAGTCATCTCCTGTCCCAGAGGAATGAGCTGTGTGAATGGTGGGTGTAATCAGCTATTCATTAGATTAGTCTGTCAGTTATTAGGTACTGCTGGCCATCACTAGTAGTCATCAATCCACTCCTCAGATGAAGCCCGTGGATTGCCTGAATAACGAGGAGTCGGCTTTTATTATACTCAGTATGAATATATTTGTTGGGTAAATAAGCTGATATATTATATTTGATACACTGTCCAGGGTACTGTGACTATACATGTGAATACGACTCCAACTGTAACAATGGACAGATGTGTGAGTGTGGCTACTGTACTAACATATGTACAGACAACACTGAATGTCTCTCAGGGCAGATATGTAATCAGGGTAAGTTATACATGTAAGCAGTGTAAGTTATGCATGTAATCAGTGTAAGTTTTACATGTAATCAGTGTAAGTTATACATGTAATCAGTGTAAGTTTTACATGTAAGCAGTGTAAGTTATGCTTGTAATCAGGGCACGTTATATACAATGTACATGACGTGTGCCCAGACGGTAATCTAGTGCTAGCCTGCCGTAAACATTTTCACCTTTACGACAGTAAATCTATGGATATGTAGAGAGTGTAACCTTGAATGCCTGATTCATCGAAGGAGCAAATAATGCACTAAATACAGATTTATATCGCGTTCTTCTTCAATTGAACTGTAATGTTACACACCTCCCAAGTAATATGAATTCATAATACTGTGCCCATGGTATCTCAAATCTGTATATCCACATAATTGTTCTCTCTAGGTGTGTGCCGGGAGAGTTGCTCCCAGTCACTAGATGCCGAGTCGTGCTCAGCTAGATCTTCTGAAACCTGCCAGAGAGATGATGAATGCGGTGCAGGCAATTCCTGCTTTGATGGAACATGTTTGGACTCTTGTGTGGAGGAGGTATACCAGTGTGCTACCTATGGCTTCACCTGTCAAAAGGGCGTCTGCATGAAGACATGTGATGACAAAGGTATCATCTTACATCTTAGGTTTTGTGCAAGTGTATTACTAGTATAACCAAAGTTTCTATATACCAAGTCTATCCAGCAAACGATGCGCATAGTCATTTGCCATAGTTCTCTTGCCAAAATTGGCAAACCGTTGCTCTTTAACGAGCGCCCATCCTGTGGCCAAACGCTTAGGCTATAGAAATATAGGTCGGCAGTTGTAGTAGACAGTCTGCACAAAGAGCGTAATTTTACCATCTTCGGTTTACATGAGGCATCAATAGTCCAGACCACGTGATCAGTAGGACGGCTCAAACTTTTTGGGCCTTTTTCCTATATTTAAGCTTTTCTAAATGCTTGCCTCTTCTATTGATGCTATCAGTATAGACATCATATATCTTTAAAATAATGGGCTAGCATCACAGGTACTTCTAGCCAATCTCAGGACAATTTTTTCGCCAATCTTGAGAAGACTCCATTGTTTTATCGGTAATTTTTCGTTGCCGCCCAACTGCTTTGAACTAGGCCGTTTATTAGGTCAGGTCTCGCGCGATCCTATTTGTGCAGAAACCCGTGGAACAACTTATTAATTCTATTAACTTTGGTATAACTAGTGAACCATCGAGTTAATAAATTACTTTGTGTTGACTGCACAAGGTCATAGCTTCTTGTATTCAGTATTTTTTGTACATAGCACAATGTCATGACATTCCGTCATGTGCACTGTGTATTTCCTTACTCTATTTTAGCTGATGAACTTCATCACTGTAGTTAATTATTCACAGTATGATTTTAATAATACTTGTGAACCACAACTTCCTTCTTTCCTGTATTTAACGATCCCTTGCATTGGATATTCAGACCAACAGTCTATATGATGGTGAAGCTGACTTGGGGAAGATAATAGCTATGAAGTATATAAATCTTAAATTAAATTGTCTTGTATAAATTTTTATATTAACATCTACATGTATATCACGGTGCCGGAAAAACACCGAACCACCGAACAGCGGAATGGAAATCACCGAACAGATCGAGTCAGTATAAAGACATGTCGACCTAATATAAAATCGCCCATCTTTCATAAAATTGATCAATAATAAACAATATTAATATATCAACTGTGTTAGACAATAACAATAATTATCATTATCACAACAAATCAAATACCAATTAAATAAAAATACCATGTGTATTGTATATAACAATACTTATCACATTGACATTATTTATATTAATTTACATTAATTTATTTTATATCAATGGGTTCATATTCTACTGTGCAGAAGTTCCATATGAATTTTCATAGTGCTGAAACAACAAATTAAAATAAAATAATCATTTCTTAACCTTCCGAACTATTACTAATTAGTATTATGGGTTTGTTCTACTAAAACTTAAAATAAAAATTAAAGTCAATAGCTCATTTTTCATCGTTGATTGTAAATTACTATAACCACGGCACAGTTGGGAATTCCGAAAAGCGAAGTCACATTGTGCTACCATCCACACAAAAGAAAAGTACCCTTTTCAGCAAACGCACATTGCGCCGCTGATCTTGATCTGATTATCTGTTTATCTTCCGAACTGTGTAGTTCTATTGAAGAAATGGCAAGTTTGAACTTAGTCGAAATGTCTTGAGCTGCAATAAAAATCTTGAGCTAATAAAATTTGGGACTCATTATATTCATTACGATTTCTCAGGGACACTCACCGTTCATCAATGCATAAGTTGCCTTTTATTGCTAAAGCTGTTCATTGTCATTGTGATTTAGCCTGCAACTTATTAAATAGGTTAGTCAAATATTTTTTGCACAAAATATTATGTTTATTGCCACTCAGCTCCGGAACATTGTGGGCTAGATATTTGAGAGTCGAGATGTTTAGATTCTACTTACTCACTTATTTATTGCTCGTCTGAATAAAAATTTATAATTAATTTTTTATAATTATAAATGACATGGTTGAATTGCGCAAGAGTTTTATGAGTTCATAACAGTAAAATGCTGGTTATAATGGCCTAATATCATGCTATAAGTGAGGCATACAAAGAAATTCTATTCTGTTAAATTCATCCGCTGTTCGGTGAATTCCATTCCGCTGTTCGGTGGTTCGGTGTTTTTCCGGCACCGATGTATATCAACAGATTTTGTATCTAAAGTATGTTATGCCACAGTGTCATGTAAAGCACTTCCTGGTGAAGTAAATCCTGCCTGTGGTTGCCCTGAACCGAGAGCCAATGAGTTTGATGATTGTCTACTGTACGAAGTATTCTGTCCACCAACTACGTATGAACCCGAAGGGTTTGTTCTGGTAAATACAACAAGATCATGTCATGAACACCATGAATCAATCCACATGTACATGTACATGTTATGGTAGAATGCACATCTGAAAATTTTTCAACCGCTCTTAGTGGCTGTGACAATGACGTCTTGAGCCGAAAACTGATGTTAGTGATTGACGCCGTCTATCATGGTAGCAATATTGATATAGATGCATGCAACATTATGCAGGCTGACGTGTCAGAAGCCAAAGACTGTAGCGATCTCATAGCTGACTCAGAATGTAATAGGAACAGATCTATATGCGTCTGCAAGCAAGGAATGGTACAATATGCTGGGGCTGTTTGCCAGCAGCAACTACCAGGTGAGTTAGATTCTTTACTGGTCTAAATTGTGGGGCGAGTTATGAAGACTTGAAAGTTTTTACTCTACAAGCTATAATTCCAAAACCATGAACATTTGTGTTCTGTCTGCTAAATCCTCGTTCATGTAGTTTCACCTATATTTTAACAGGATGCGACCCAGATAAAGCTGATTGTCCAGACAACCACGATTGTGATAACGGTCATTGTTATAAGAGATGTAGTACAGGAAGTGACTGCTCTGAGTATACTCTGTGTAACCCTGATAGTGGTCTATGTCAGCTGATATGTGACGATGATAAGAACTGTTTGGGTCACCAGACTTGTAAGACTATCGAAGGAGTGAAGAGAGTGTGTGTAGCTAAAGATACTTCTGTTGTTAAAGGTCAGTTCACTCTCTACTAGTAACACCTCAGTTATTAAAGAGTGATTCACTATTCACTAGTAACACCTCAGTTATTAAACGTCAGTTCACTATTTACTGGTAACATCTCAGTTATTAAAGAGTGGTTCACTATTCACTAGTAACACCTCAGTTATTAAACGTCAGTTCACTATTTACTGGGAACATCTCAGTTATTAAAGAGTGGTTCACTATTCACTGGTAACACCTCAGTTATTACAGGTCAGTTCACTCTCTACTAGTAACACCTCAGTTAGTAAAGAGTGGTTCACTATTTACTAGTAACACCTCTGTTATTAAAGAGTGGTTCACTATTCACTAGTAACACCTCGGTCATTAAACATCAGTTCACTCTCTACTACTAACACCTCTGTTAGTAAAAGTCATTTCTCTCTTTTATTACTAGTAGCACCTCAGTTATTAAAGGTTGATTCAGTCGTTACTCTTATCCAACTTAAAGGTGATTTTGTGGTTGCGTTTTTCTATCAGGTGCAAACCCCGAATGCAGTGCATCGGAAGGTGGTGGAGAGGTTGGAGACTGTGAAGTGTCGACCACAGAGAAATGTAATCAAGATGGCTACTGTGAGTGTATAGAAGGAATGAGAAGATCCAGTATAACTCTACAGTGTGAATGGCTCATGGATATTGTCTGTCTTAGTGTAAGATTCCCTTTCCTCTATTTCTACTTTAATCAAGATAACAAAAGTTTTTGTTATTTGGTAAAAGAAGTTTGGAGCTGGAAAATCGCTAACTATTCTTTTGGTCTTTCATAGTGCACTGTGATCCCGTTTGATTTATTAAAATGTTTTTTCAAGTTTACCTGCTATTGTATTCTTTTGAGCGGTTTTTTGCTATGACCGGTATAATATTTCTCTCCTAGTGCCCACCATGCCTTGCCAAATGTCCAGATAGAAACATGAGATGTAGTGAGGAAAGCAGGCTATGTATGTGCGTTGAGGGGTTTAAACTGGATGAATCAGGGAAGAGTTGTACTAAAGATGATTTTACAGTTACAGAGATGAACTGTGACAGCACTGCTGACTGTAATCTCCTTCCTAACAGCTACTGTAATGAGAGATTTGGTGAGTCTGTTGAGGTTTTACAAACTGTTAAAAAATATTGATCTAAGAGCGACAGTTCTAATTCGTTCTAATCCATTTTCTCTATATTACTGCTATGTGTACTCTATTAACCAATCATCTGCTCTCTTGCTACAGGTAAATGCCAATGTAGAACAGACTACTGTTATAAGGATAAGTATTGTCAGCCTGACTGGAATGAGTGTGAAGGTTCTTCATGTGAGAATCAGACGACTTGCGTTGATCTCAATTGTCTACAACCTCCTGGAACTTGTATTCGTAAGTATATCAGTGTAGACCACTACGTGCCTGTTCACAGTACAGCTTGATGTAAGCATTATCTCTATGTCCTACAGTTCTCCAAACTGTTGTTTAGAAAGTGAACCAATATTCTATTTGGTTTCTCAGTGAATCAATATTCACTGTGTTACAAAATTCTTAGGCTCTCACTTTGAATGCCTTTTGTCTAGGTTTTACTTACAACTATGTAAAAGTGTAAGTAGAATCGTGTACCTGCAGATGATATCATGTGAAATCTGCTGCATCAACCTTTAAGATCATATCTCTTAATACTTTGATTGCCTTTAACAGCAATTCTAATTTAACAGCGACGATGTTAACTGGAGCCACGGCTACTACTAACAAACCTTGCAGCGTGGAGTCAGACTGTGCTGAGTTTGGTCAGCTGACCTACTGCTTTTCTGGAAGATGTACTTGTGTTTCCGGAAGTTTTCTTATTGAGAACCAATGTAAAGCTGTGCAACTGTGCTCTTCGGTAAGTAAACAGTTCTTATTACAGGCTGTGGTGTAAATTGCCTCTTTTAGTCACATTGATTTTGTTGGCACCAATAGGGGTACCTTTAAATGTTCTGGAGTCTCAGTGTAATATAAATCGCCTTGATTACGTGATGAATTCGATCAACCATTGACATGACTCAGACAAGAAGTTCTTATTATTGTGCTGCAGGTGAAACGCTGTCCCTACGGGATGAAGTGTGAGGCAGGTCTATGTACTGGTACACGCAGTGCTCTAGCTGCCTCCACAGACGATCGAGAGACTGAAGAGAAGAAGGCACAGGTATCCTGGCCTGCTGTCATCATATCCTGTCTACTGGCTATCGGCATCATTGCTACAATAATCGTGGCCATCTATACCAAGAGGGAGTGTAAGTCTTAGATAATCAAGTTATGAGTCAAAGTGTCATTTTGTTAACCTGTCTATATAATGGCTCGTGAGGTAAATAGACACAAGTCATGCTGATTTAACTTAGTGCTCAATCTTGTAGACGAGTTGAAGAACTCTACTGAGTTTGACGACAGTGAGATCAAATCAAAGGTGGAGTTCAGAAGGTCGTCTATCGCAGGTAAAGTACACAATATTAGCGGTTTCTGAATGTTCATTTGCCTCAGGGTGCAAGTTACTTAGTATGCACCTTGTGTTTTCTATAAACACTGTTCACATGTTTGGAGCACAACTAAAGCTCGCTTTGCATGAGATCAACATAGTTCTGTTCACAAATTATTAAACATTCATGTAATATGACTTCCTAAAGTAATTTTGTTCAAAGCCAATGTCAACAAGAACCTGAGTGTTTGACTAGTTGAGTTTGATTCCGCAGGTAAAAGAGATGCTCTTCAAAGGAGGTTATCAACAGCCACGACTATTCAAGCTCCCCCTGATGTAGACTTGGCCGCAGCAGATTATGCTAATCCTGACGAACCTGCAGTACCAGGTACATACTTGTTCACCCATATGGTTATAAAATACCTCACATATTCCCACTTTGTCGACATACATGCCATAACAATGTTGGTCATGTGATGTGTGCCCTACTTCTCATCCATGTGTTTGTAGTTGTATGGAAGAGTGGCATCAGTGCATTCTAGTTTCCAGAGTTCAATCCCAGTGTGCGGATGCATGTCACCCACATGTCTAACTTATTTGGCAATGATTCTAAATTCAAATTGGTGGTTCACTTTTAGCATGCGAATGTTTTTGATATGTCACATCCAGTGCAGTAACTCTGTTATTAATTCTAACATTAGCGCACAGTGAGGGGTATTTGAGCACTGCTGATAATCCAGATGGTTTGACGCACTTTGGAGAGACAAATAGTAAAATGTCCGTTCAGAGTCGTGAGAAAGCAGTGAAGGCACAGAAATCTAAATCAGCTGGAGGAAAGTCATCTCACACAGACGACAAGAAGTCACATAAGGCTCCCAAAAGTGTTGGCTCCTCTGGAGTAGCTAAGTCTAAGGAACTGGTCAGCTCTAGCTCTAAATCAAAGAGTCAGGGAGCCATTGAAGATGATGCTGGTGCTAACAACCTTACCCCTGAGAAAAACCCTTCAAGAAAGTCGGCTGCAAGCTCCAAGTCTAAAGATCATCATGACGTTGAACAGTCCAAGTCAGCCAATAGGAAAGAGGCCGTTGAGAAAGAGTTTGTGACCTCATCTAAAGATGACTTTGTGTTTCAATAATAAGAGACCACAAATCGTTTCGCTACTTTAAAAATTTCCGAGTCAAGTTGAATGTATTTCGTCCAGTTACTTCTGATTCTTTGATCTCAACAGTGTGCCAACCTTCATGTACATCTAAAATATTACAAGTTATTTGTCTACAAATTAATATTAGCAAGGAAAATAATTTAAATAAAATGTACTTATAAAATAAATGTGTTTGCATTGCTAATATCTGAAAGAACAATTTCATGATTTTTTCTGTAAATAATGACGTCCAATTGGAAAATTTAATGCAAACAATTGAATTTAGAAGTAGTTGTTAATAGTGTTACTCTTTGATTAGTTTGTATTGTTGAAGACTTACGTAACGCTTTACCTGATGATCCTATTGTCTTGCTTGAAAATTTTATTTATGATTGTCTAATAGCAGTTTGGTACTAGAAAAATACTCGCTGATTCTACTAGATTTCACTGACATAATATACTAGTTTTCGGTATGATATTCGGTCAATATGGGCAATAAGTACAGGCCCTCTGTTGCTGTTCTACTCTTGTTTATGTTCACATTTCTTCCTTCAAGGTAAGCATCCAATATCACTGCTGCACCAGTATGTACCCATTACATGAATATGCTATGATTGCCTGTAAATGTTACGATATTTCACTATCACCGACTACACTATATAGATTCAACCAGTCTTCCTACCAGCATCTATGTATTGCCTGTCTTTAGCAATGATGGCTTGGGGATAATGCCTTAGATTCATTGCGAGTCGAACCATATTGTTCACCAGCCAGTAAATGACCAGTAAATGCTTCAGAACTTCGACCCTAATCTGGGATTGCTTGCATATCTTCCTGCTATTAATGATAGGTGTTACACTTCACAATAATTGTAGTTGTAGACAAGACCTATCAGATTACTGCATCAGTGTTGACGTGGCTAGGACTAATCGTTATGACCTTTGGTACAATGGAGCGGCTAACAGAGGTGTGCATGGTCAGCTTTGTAACGGAACCATGAAGGAGTGAGTAGAATCTCGTTATCACAAATACTTCGCCTGTATGGTTTCAAGTGGTTATTTTTACAGATGATAGGAAACGGCTTGCTTTTTCAAAATGCTGATTTGATTAACTAATGTGTTGGCTAAAGGTACATGTATTATTTCCATCTTCCCATTCAATGGCTGATAGGTGACAGAGTAAAGAAGATAATCTATTACAAGGATGCACTCAATATCTGTTTGTATAGCAGTTCTATTTGTTCCTTCTTTCAGCTCCGACTACCCATATTCCTTCCACAACACCAAATGTCGCTGGACTATCCTAGACTACAACTACTTGAGCGTTCTACCGACAGACACTACGTGGTGTTTCGATAGCGATAATGAGATAATAGAATGTGAAATCCTACCGTGCTATTGTAAGAACTTACACTTATATAATATTGTAATCTATTGTAAACACTGTAGCACATGTTATGTTAAGAAAATAAGCCTGAAATCTGTTTATTCTGTTGTTTTCTACTTGCTACTATATCTATGATCTTGTTATGTGTAGCATCTACTTCACGTAATGTGTTATCCTTGATACAGTGTATGGTCCAGGAGTCACTGACACAATACCCCGCCTTCTCGGTGAAACAGATATTAGACGGGGTGCCCCAGTTCTGTTGAAGTACTTTGAAGATGCTGGTCCTATTGGCCAACCTTACTACCATTATGTGACGTCTTTCATAGAGTGTTACATAACGAGAGCCGAGGCCCGAGAGAGTTACGTCCCACAGGTCAGTACACTGTAGCTACATTTTAATTAATTTGAAGATGGTGTGGGTAAAAGATTGAAGATATAGTTAGATCAGAATGTACATTTTCTATTAACTCGTCTGCGCAAACAAAAATAGACCAGCAGTTTGGTGTTCAACTATTTAGAGTTTCTAATACTCTTAGTAAGGCAAGTCTACATTTTATGCTACATCTAGTTGTAACAGCCATATCTTAAAAATTTAACTTTTTTCCGTCACTAGTGTTACATGTTTTTATTAGAGAGTAATTCATTCCGCTCATCTTCGAATGAAGACCATTGACAGAAGTATCAACTCGAGGGGTTTCGTACAGCTCGGACGTATCGGATGTAACGGCACAACCAAAACAATGATGACCACTTTGAACTCTGGTAATACATGTATAAATATTATCCAGCAAAAGAAATATTCTGACATTACCTTTATTAATTTGTGATGTACAATAGCTGATATATTATATCTCCATGACCACTAGTTCCCTAACAGTGAAGGATCAGTCGTAATTCTATGACTCATCTCTTCAGTTAACTAGTTTCCATCCAGAGCGCAGTAGGTTCCGGATGTCACAAGTAACACCATAGGAGTTGCATCGATCCAATAGCAGTTTATTAATGATCATATCAATTGTAGAATCGGTGTTGAGATACTTTAACTGGAGTTGTGGACCATCTGCTGAGTTACATAGAGACTGTACTAAGGCTAAGTGTAGCCCTAAGGGCAAGCATGTTTACTTTAATAAGGGACGGTACCCAGCAGGAGACTTCGTCCACTCAGAGACTCTCAGGTACATTGGTCATACTTCCCTTTTTTGTCTCACTAGGATGCATATTTGACTTTTCCCACTGGAATCCATTTTCAGTCAGAGAGTCTGTTGCTTAGCCGTTGGAACTGCAGATACTTTACA
Source organism: Bugulina stolonifera (assembly GCA_935421135.1). Lineage (NCBI taxonomy): Eukaryota > Metazoa > Bryozoa > Gymnolaemata > Cheilostomatida > Bugulidae > Bugulina > Bugulina stolonifera. The sequence continues at coordinate 15,445,728 of OW285196.1, forward strand.
AAATAGTTCATCACTCTCTTGTTTTATCTAAAGTCATGTGGCCTTAAATGAGTGAATTGTCTTATTTCACAGATTTTATATCACAGACAAGACTGGAGAAGATGGGAGTAGTTTGAAGTCTGCCATTGAGACATACGAGTTCTTCTGGGGTGAGTGAGTTTACCTGATAACAATTGTGTTGTTTTCTTAACATATCCAAATTATTCATTAGTGTGGGGGCATCATGGTCAATCTATCCTGGGGATGGCAGAAAGTTGGCATGCGTTTACTGATGGATCAATGAATAAGTCAGCTACAGGGATTCTATGTTCATTCGATGGGGCAGCGTGACTATGATAACAAATCAAATCCACCAGTAAAACACAATGCTGTAACATTAATGGATATGCCCATACAGCAGAGATTGGTTTCTACTAAGCCCATGAGAATTGCTCTTCAGAATTTACAATTATATCATTACACTGTAGCTACTATTGCTATAGCGTCAAGTTATTACCTTGCGTCTAGTCATAGCCTAGAACTCATAAGATATTTTTTGAGCATTATTAGTCCCTGTTGACTGTGAGCCACCCCAAACTTATCCATGTTTGCAATGTTTCCTGTTTGATTGATCACTAGGTAAACAGCCATCCAGAGATGGTTTGAAGTATTTCAGTTGTGAGTCGACCTTTTCTGGTGATTACACACCAGCACATAGGAAACAGCTGGATACGTTTGAATACAAGTACCACGTGGCTCCTGTCAGCGTTCCCTTTGCTGCAAACCCAAGTAAGTACTACCATTTATAGAGATACCTACCTACCTACCTACCTACCTACTTACCTACCTACCTACCTACCTGCCTACCTACCTACCTACCTACCTACCTACCTACCTCCTTCATAACTGTCTATGTGTATATACATTGTACTGTACATACAAGGTTATCTACTTCCCAGCCTACACTGACTATGGATTCCAGATGTTTGAGGTGAAAGCACTTACAATGAAGAGTGTAGATGTCTCTAGAGACCAAAAGGTTTACTCTGGAACTCTCTTTAAGTTAGAGTTTGAATTGAACAGCAAATATGAGACTCAGTACTACCAGGTGAGTCGGCTGATTAACTGCAAACATCATTAATAATGAGTATATAAAACCAGAGTTCTTATCTAAACCAGTACCACAATTCCGAGTACATAAAGCAGCTTATTGTAATCTATCACTCAAACATCTTTTCTTATGATATATTTCTTAGTTTGGAATCAAGTTTGACTACATTGAAGAAGATGGTAGCAAAACATATACTGAGATCGGATGCGACAGCAGGGGGAACCCATACCATAAGAATGCTTCGGAATATCTGGAGGTTTCAAGAACTCAGGTTAATAATCCTGAGAGGTAAGTACAAGCTGTGTCTCCTCTACCTTCGGTAGGCTTTGTCATCGTCCATGTAACGACATCACAATTGTGTGCTGATGCTGTGTATTATAGTGGTTAGCAGTCCTCTCCAGATTTGATGTGAACCAGTCGTACTCTGCACCTGAAGGTGCCTAATTTGAATGATAAACATGTTAATATAACTAAATAATGGTATGTTCCATGCAGCATATACTATGTGGATGATGAGTCAAGGTGCAGCAGACTAGCCTCAGCTCTCAAGGTCAAATATACACACAGTCTACACATTAGGATTGTCCCCCAAATCTCTGGTACTATTAAAGCCTTCGCTAAGCATGGCCACAGTGACCTATATGTTGGAGATGATATTGGCACTTTTGCAGTTAAAGGTACTAAGTCTTCTGCATTAGATATCACTAGATCATCAGATTATAGTGAGACTGTAATATGGAATAGAATAAATATTATGACAGGTTGATATTTATGTACAGAACACTGTCTCTCATGTAAATGCTCTAGCAGCAGCAGGCACCCAAATTTTGGAACTTTGCCCAAAGCTTTCAGTGAATGTAGCAGACGGCATCTAGCTCATATACTGGGTGGTCTACTGGTTGTGATTCATTATTGCTGGAGAGTTGGTAGTGGCAAGTCATGAACTTGGTATAGAGGGACTATTGTAAATAGAGTCGTCTCCTTCTGTTAACTGAATCTATGTGTTTGTCTAGTTTATGAGCCCGGCACATGGCGTGAATGGACTGAGTGGTCATCTTGTCCTTCAAGCTGTTCTGGTCTAAAGAAGGAGAGGACCAGGAGTTGTAGTTCTCTGTAAGTATACGTATCTTTAAGTGAAGGTTACTCTGTCCTCAAAGCTACATGCATGTGACTTCTCTACCGTGACCTATTCTGACGTGATGCAGATTTTATTTGAAATTCAATCTCTGATGTCATAACTTAACTCCTGTAACTAAAATAGACTCACATCCACTGGTTGAGTATACTATAGTGTAGTATAGTATATTTATTAAGATCTGGAGCTAAATATATATGGACGTAGTAGGTACTACTGACAGAGTTTTATTGAATCTCTTCCTGTATTTAGTCTACCTGTACTAGTAACTGACTAATCACTGTTCAATATCTACTGCACCCACAGAACATCCGCTGAATCGTACAAGAAGTATGGTAGCTTTGTTGAGTTGGAGGATTGTAAGTCAGATGCTGGGGTTGAAGGACTGACCAGAGAGGTGGATCATGGAGTGTGTTGGGGCTCCGGTGATTGTTTCTCTAGAACTCTGGGTGCGTTCAACTTTATACTCTATCTATGGCTACCTGGAAAATAGGTGTACGATATGCTGGCAACTGTCCAAATTTACATACAGACTATCTTTTACAGCAAAACTAATATTGTGGTTAGTAACTGGTAGACTAGTAATTGCTGAGCCCACAGCCACAGTATGATTGAATGATTCTCTGAAAATGGATGATATTTTCACAAAACTGCTGTTGCTAAGTATCTAAAGGGGTATAATGCTATAATATTCACATAAACTATGTGTATACTGTTATTTTATTTGCCTATCTACCCGTATGAATGACCTACATGTTAACCGACATGTACATTATCTAACTGTAGACGTATCTAAGGGGATCTCAGCCAGAGGTTTATTTGGGAGAGATGTCAAGGCCAACCTACTCAATCCTCCTTCCCGAGTCCATGGAGTGTTTTCTACATGTGACCTTTACAGGAATTTCACACCTTGTTAGTATAATATTGCAATAATTACTACCTTTTCTGTAAAAATAAAATATATGGTGATAGCTAACAGGCATGATTTGTGTTTTGAGGTTTGGGGTTTCTGTTTTAAAAACACTTGTTCAACTGTTATTTCTCTCCAATTGGGTAGGGACAGGAGAAGAAAGGCTGAGAAATCTAAAAGGCCCCGGAGTTAAGCTGAGCCCCACCATAGAACAGGAGATTGAACAGGATCTCTATGTCCCAGGAAACTTCACCTTACAGCTCGCTCTCGAACAGAATATAAATCATACGATAACTTGGAGGCTTGACCTAGATAAAGCAGGGCTGCCAGCTGACTACAGAATAGTAAATGTTTGTAAGTCTGCAGTCTCTTTAAAACCTGTCATAGAACCTCTACATTTATTTATCATCTGGGAGAGCTATGCTTTGTTCTCTCACTACTTCATCTATCTGCTGTGAGCGGTTCAGCAATTCTATTCACTGATAAACTGGTTTCCTCATACTGTCAGATGTCATCGAGTACATGTGTCGATGTATAAGGCATGCTCTCTAAGTATTCTCATTCTTTAGCTCTGTTCAAGAGTCAAACGTCTGCCACCCAGTGCTTTGAGAAGAACATTGCCCCTTGTGCTGTTAATATATTCAGTGAGAAGGCAAATCCTACAGAGTGTCAGTTGAAAGCAGGAGATGTAAGAATCCTAACCATGTCTCTGTAACGCAGGTTATAGCAAGGCATCGAATGAATGTTGAATGTTGTGAATGATTTGTCATATTAATCTCAGTAATATGCGAATACAGAGGTTTATGGCTGCCGAGTTGTATATCTACCATTTTGTATATCTACAGTGTTGTATATCTGCCATGTTGTATATCTACCATGTATTTAATGATTGGTAATGGCGTATTGCAGCCATCTGGTAATATCTGGATCTCCAATGGGGAATATGTGAGAGCAGATAAAAACCTCACTACCTACAACTACCTGAAGAAACTGTGAGTCTGTCTATTACTTAAATTCTTCTTACTTCTACATGTATGATGCAACAAGCATATTATATCTACTAAAGTGCATGTTATAATATATGGTACAACTTATACAATTTATATCATCTGGTAAAAAGATAGAGATTTAACCTTGCGAATAGTATTCGTTGAGTCTTCATGTTAACAGATCCAATCACATTTGCTACATGTACTGACAATCATGGCTGACAGCCAAATGGTGGGATATTTTTGCAGCAACTGGTTATTGGAGAACAATGGAAGACAAGCTAACGTCACCATCCCCATGCCATCTGTTATAGAAGATAGCATGGGGTTGTACCAGCCACGTGCTTACATTAAAACATCCAACACAGATAATGATGGGTGGGTCCCATTGTCGCCACTGGTGGACCTCAAGATTGATAACACTGCGTTGAAAAATATTAAAGGTACAGTGCAGTATGATACACCATTTGACGTTTTGCAGCGTTCACACGTCAATATTTACTTTACTCACATTGGTTTATGAAGTCTTCTCATGTCCATTGGAGGTAACTGGTGTCTATCAGAAATCAGCATGTCAAACTTAGGTGTTGAAAACTTGAAGACTGCATCAGTTTGTGCATATTTTGTATCTACTTTCCATTTGTTAAGGCTTGCATTTATAGCAAAGGGATAGAATTAAATTATATTGAGAATGTTTCTATGGAAACCATCACAAAAACTTGTTTGCTGTATCAGGTGGTACCTCTTTACCTACCATACACAATGCAAAGTAAACAGTTGTCGTATTGCCTTATGACTTTAGTCACCTCTGTATTCCTATTTAGTATTTTTTTTAGTTACAGGAAGTGGCTATATACATCCCTCACTATCTTTTAGGTACGAATCATAGAGCTATGATGGGACACTACAACTCTCGGCACGTGGGCATTGAGGAATATCCCCGTCTAATCAGTGTAGACCCAACAGCTGATCACAAGTCCTACGCCTTTGATATTCGTTATGAGTCATTGCTGGTACCGCCGGAGATTATATCTGCTGGGGTATGTATGGTCTATCATTGTATGTGCACTGTGACATACTGGGGTATGGTCTATCATTGTATGTACACTGTGACATACTGGGGTATGTATGGTCTATCATTGTATGTGCACTGTGACATACTGGGGTATGTATGGTCTATCATTGTATGTACGCTGTGACATACTGGGGTATGGTCTATCATTGTATGTGCACTGTGACATACTGGGGTATGTATGGTCTATCATTGTATGTACACTGTGACATACTGGGGTATGTATGGTCTATCATTGTATGTACGCTGTGACATACTGGGGTATGTATGGTCTATCATTGTATGTACACTGTGACATACTGGGGTATGTATGGTCTATCATTGTATGTACACTGTGACATACTGGGGTATGGTCTATCATTGTATGTGCACTGTGACATACTGGGGTATGGTCTATCATTGTATGTACGCTGTGACATACTGGGGTATGTATGGTCTATCATTGTATGTGCACTGTGACATACTGGGGTATGTATGGTATATTGTTGTATGTACACTGTGACATACTGGGGTATGTATGGTATATTGTTGTATGTACACTGTGACATACTGGGGTATGTATGGTCTATCATTGTATGTACACTGTGACATACTGGGGTATGTATGGTCTATCATTGTATGTGCACTGTGACATACTGGGGTATGTATGGTATATTGTTGTATGTACACTGTGACATACTGGGGTATGGTCTATCATTGTATGTGCACTGTGACATACTGGGGTATGTATGGTCTATCATTGTATGTACACTGTGACATACTGGGGTATGTATGGTCTATCATTGTATGTACGCTGTGACATACTGGGGTATGTATGGTCTATCATTGTATGTGCACTGTGACATACTGGGGTATGTATGGTCTATCATTGTATGTACGCTGTGACATACTGGGGTATGTATGGTATATTGTTGTATGTACACTGTGACATACTGGGGTATGTATGGTCTATCATTGTATGTACACTGTGACATACTGGGGTATGGTCTATCATTGTATGTACACTGTGACATACTGGGGTATGGTCTATCATTGTATGTACGCTGTGACATACTGGGGTATGTATGGTCTATCATTGTATGTGCACTGTGACATACTGGGATATGTATGGTCTATCATTGTATGTACGCTGTGACATACTGGGGTATGTATGGTCTATCATTGTATGTGCACTGTGACATACTGGGGTATGTATGGTCTATCATTGTATGTACGCTGTGACATACTGGGGTATGTATGGTATATTGTTGTATGTACACTGTGACATACTGGGGTATGTATGGTATATTGTTGTATGTACGCTGTGACATACTGGGGTATGTATGGTATATTGTTGTATGTACACTGTGACATACTGGGGTATGTATGGTCTATCATTGTATGTGCACTGTGACATACTGGGGTATGTATGGTATATTGTTGTATGTACACTGTGACATACTGGGGTATGTATGGTCTATTGTTGTATGTACACTGTGACATACTGGGGTATGTATGGTATATTGTTGTATGTGCACTGTGACATACTGGGGTATGTATGGTCTATCATTGTATGTACACTGTAACATACTGGGGTATGGTCTATCATTGTATGTACACTGTGACATACTGGGGTATGTATGGTATATTGTTGTATGTACACTGTGACATACTGGGGTATGGTCTATCATTGTATGTGCACTGTGACATACTGGGGTATGTATGGTATATCATTGTATGTGCACTGTGACATACTGGGGTATGTATGGTCTATCATTGTATGTACACTGTGACATACTGGGGTATGTATGGTCTATCATTGTATGTACACTGTGACATACTGGGGTATGTATGGTCTATCATTGTATGTACACTGTGACATACTGGGGTATGTATGGTATATTGTTGTATGTGCACTGTGACATGGTGCCTCTGGGGCAAAACAGCTGAACTATGGGGTGTGGAGAGTAACAATCTTTCCACGGTGGAGTTAAATCAGTGTTTAGCAATCATACACCGTTTCTTAAGCCATATATGGTAAATATTACTACTTCAAATGTATGTATTTGTCTCTACAAATCTAATGAAAAAAATAATACTATATGACTGAGGTTGTAGGTCTCCATAGGATGTGTCAGTCAGAATAACTACCCGATGATGATACACTTCATACCTTTTATGACGCCCTCAGAATCTTGGAGGCCGCACAACTTCAACAAGTATAACTTTGTAGCCCTATTTGATGTGGACCATACGGGAGCTAGCTTGTCTCGCTCGATGCGAGATTGTAAGTGAAACTACTACTGGGGTTATTTAACGTTACATACTATCATGGTAAAATGAGTTATAGTATGTAGTAGTTGTTTAGTTCAGTACAAGATTTATCGCTAACCAAGATGACTGTATTTGGGTGCTCTTTGGCTTTATGGAAATGTAGACCAGTATTATTTAATACTATAACAAAGTGGCTGATTTTAATTTTTGATCAACTCTATTTCTACTATGCTACAGTGTACTTCTGCGAGACTCAAATAGTACGGATGGCTATATTGAATAGGCTCACATCTCACTGGATAGTTCAATCTTTCATGGTATGTTTGCAGACGACATATTCGCTGCTCGGTTCTCAATAAAGCACCGAGACCAGGTATACAGGTTCTTTGAGGCTGTACGTGTTGTCAACATTACCAGCTCAATGCACTACTCTCAGGTACCGACGTTTAGGAAATGGCCACAGGAAGGGCCCGTGAGTCGTCTCTTGAAGCACATAATCCATGACACATATGTGTGTCCGAATAGACCAAGTGAGTTCCTTCCCCAACCACCAGTAGCTCATTAGCATTCATTCACTGTGGATTGTGAACTGCTGCTGCTGCTGCTGCTGCTGCTGCTGCTGCTGCTGCTGCTGCTGCTGCTGCTGCTGCTGCTGCTGCTGCTGCTGCTGCTGCTGCTGCTGCTGCTGCTGCTGCTGCTGCTGCTGCTGCTGCTGCTGCTGCTGCTGCTGCTGCTGCTGCTGCTGCTGCTGCTGCTGCTGCTGCTGCTGCTGCTGCTGCTGCTGCTGCTGCTGCTGCTGCTGCTGCTGCTGCTGCTGCTGCTGCTGCTGCTGCTGCTGCTGCTGCTGCTGCTGCTGCTGCTGCTGCTGCTGCTGCTGCTGCTGCTGCTGCTGCTGCTGCTGCTGCTGCTGCTGCTGCTGCTGCTGCTGCTTGTAGTCTGTTATACTTTCACAGTCGACCTTTTGTAGGATATGATTGTCTGAACATGCCAGAGCAGTTGTCCAGGACAAGTCGCAAGTGGCATTTTATAGTCGAAGCATACACTTGTAGTTATTATTGTAACATTAACATAATCCCAGAGTGTTTTTATTGTCACAGGAATTATACACTGTGGTGGTATTACATGTACCATAAAATCCATGTATCATATTCATGCTTTTAGTTGATGGTGGCTGGACCAACTACAGATTGGCTGGAGAAACAGGCGATTGTGGTAGAATCAGGGAGCATCACAGTAGAATGTGCAGCAACCCTTTCCCATATAATGGTGGTGCACCTTGTGCTGGGGATCACACCTACTACACTTACTACATGTCCAGCATTCCTTGTAAAAGTGAGTGTGCTCTACTTTGACCCTGTTACCTGGCACTTCTCGTCAGTTTGAATTGAAGTGGCGGGTTTCTCCTCCCCATACAGTTACAATAAACATTAAAAAGTATAAAATTTAAACTATCTGTTCTACAGAGAAGTTCAAAGGCTATGCTTTGCCCTTCTCCACATAGTTAATTGAACTGAAACTATAGTTTTCCTACATTTAGGAGTGCAATAGCTCATCTCATACACAAGCATTTTTGATTTTAAACTTATTAAGTTTTATCTATGATTATTCTTGCTGTTATAGGCAGTCGGTAATGTCTGAGTCAAACTGTTGTTGTTGTTACTCATCTGTAGACTATGGTAATTGGATGGAGTGGGGAGACTGGAGCACATGTGAACAGGGTTGTGGTGAATGTATACTCAGCAGAAGAAGAGAATGCGATCCAATGAAAGTTTGTGAAACTTCCAGTAGCCTTGCTCAGAGAAAATCATTTGAGATCAAGACAAGCCTACTGAAAGTATCATGTGGTACGAAATTTTTTATCTTTGTCAATTAGTCAACTCACTGGAGAGTGACACTTATAGTATGACTATCATCATCTGCTCAGCTACTTAGTTTGATAGTTTGAAAGGCAATAGCCAGTTTCACTGCATCTACCTGCTTAGCCGCTGTACGGAGTAATCACAGGTTACATTTATCATAGATGCCAAGTCTGAACATATATAGTAATAGTTTATTGCTAATAACATTCTGGGAATGGTTCATGGTTGTTTCTCTTGCGTTATTTAAGCTGGTGACTGCACAGTGGATACAGACTGCAGAGGAATGGCTGCTCCAGCAGTATGTGATGGTAATCCAAGAAGGTGTAGGTTCCTGTGTCAGGACAGTATGCACTGTGCTAATGGAGTATGTGCAGACGTTAAGAGATGGAGTGGAGACACAGTCTCTGTATGCATTGATCAGTGTGATGGTGATCACTCATGTCCTCAATCACAATCGTGTATAGGTGAGTCAGTGGTAGATTATTGGGGGAAATTAGTGGGTGAGTCAATGAGCGAGTTCATCATCAGATTAAATGACTATCATTCTATTCATTGATGTCCTCAGTTACCGACTCATTGTCTCTAGGGATGTGAGAGAGTGCTCGTTCATATTTGGCATTTACAGGGTGTTAGAGTCGATTGAAGGTCATAATAACCAATATTAGGACGGGTTTATCTTGGCGGCTTACAAACAAATCAACTTTACTAAAATTAGATCAACAATATTACTCTCTAATATTGAATGAGCTGTCAGTAGTGGTGTGTCCTTAAATTTTGTAATTATTTAATATTTTAGCCAGAAGATGTGTAACTCCCTGTGTTCCTGATGATAGTACTAACTCTGTGTGTAAAGTTACTGGCGAGTTCTGCAGTTCTATTAATAGACACTGTACTAGAGCTTGTGTGGTAAGTGTTACATTGTTCATTTATAATAATATAATGTAACATACTATAATATAATATAATATGCATGTAATATGTATATAATATACATGTAATATACGTGTAATATAGATGTAATATGCATGTAATATGTATGTAATATGCATGTAATATGCATGTAATATACATGTAATATGATAACGCCTGTGTATTCTTGAGCTCCGTCTTCTGATAGGTTAAAAATGTTGTGAATAGAAATAGAGATATGTACCAAAAAACTTTGGAATTAGACTCTAACCGTTCAGTGTGTTGCCTACTGGAATTTAACTAAATTTACTGTATATACATGATGCTTGATTAAAAAACAAATATTTTGAAAATCTGGAACATAAGCTATGCTATTGTTTAAAAATAATGCAGCGTAGGAGCTTATAAAAATACTAATCATTTTTAGTAAAAATGTATCCTTCCATATAATAAGGTACTAGTTTCGAATGGGAGTTGCATCCCTTCTTAACAACATTTTTATTCCCTATTGCATTACGGTAAGTTATCCAAACAGTGGATGACTCTACTTACAATAAATAAATATAAGACATTTATTTGGTAGGAAGCAGACTCATGCAGACGTCAACTTGGACCTCTGGGAACTTGCTTTCCTATTGGTCAACAGACTAACCAATCAGAGTGTGTTATTGGCTGTCAAGAAGATGAAGATTGTGTCAGCAACAACTTCAGCTGTGTCTTGGGTAATTACACCTCTCAATATACTCGGTCCAATATTTCCCTTTGCTGCGTTGAATGCGATAATGTGAGATTATGAGGTGTGAACACAACGTCCTTTATGTAATTTCGACAACACATTTGTAGAGTTTTCACTTTGTATTTGTGTGTGGTTGGTGTGTTTAACTAATAATTGTATATACTGTAATCTTTTTAAAGGCATGTGTATCCACTCTACACACAAAGATAATTATGGAGATATTGAATGTGAAGACGATACTTCCTGTCCTTTAAATTCCGTCTGCAGCATTGATACAAATCTCTGTGTGGATCCTTTAACTGTTACATGTGGAGATGATCAGAGTTGTGGTTCTGCTGCTCAGTGTGATGGTGGAAACTGTAGACGTCTGTATAACTATAATAAGACGTGTTCAGATAACAGTCAGTGCGGTAAGTATACCTGTATGTTGTGCGTATAATTTACTGTATGCGGTACCCATATACATGTCCTGTATGCTGTCTGTATATACAGTATATACTATATTATACTTAATAGCTAGACTGAGCCTTGTAAAATTCTCCCAGTCTCTGACAGATTGAGCTCTCTGGCCTTGTATGTTACAGTTTCCCTTGCTGTACAGATTTTGTACAGATGGGCTTTCCAATACCAAGACAACACACTTGATGCACATTGAATATAATACCGTGTTGGCGCGAGTTAATATGATTGGTGGATTCTGTTTTAGGTTACTTGGAGAACTGTGAGAGTAGCGTCTGTGTAGTGCAGCAGGATAATAATGGTAGAGTAATTCTACCTGCTGAGGGTTGTGCAGGGTGTGATACTAGACTATCAGACTCCATCTGTAACGATAACAAGTGTCAGTGTCCTACAGGGATGAAGCTCTATGGTGGTTTGAGATGTGGGGACGCCATTCCACCCAACCCTACTAACAGTGAGATGTTTTATGATATGACATCGCTATGAAAATTTTTCCTCTGAATATTCTCCTCCAAAAGTTTTTTAGTTATTAGCATTATGTCATACATTGTGTCTTTGGGTTGTAACTGAAGCAAGCTGTAGTATTTAGTACTACTAGTATACTAGCCATATGCAGCTCATACTATAGCTTCACATTAGTAAACTGTTAAAATTGTTGTGTTTTATCATCATGTTGATATTCTGTTTCTTCATTCTTCTACAGACGACATCCAGCAGTGCATAGATGGTGTGTGTCTACCAAAATGCTTCACTCTTGCTGACTGTCCATTCGGTCACTTCTGCCTTAATGGATTCTGTAGAGAGAGTTGCTATGGAGATAGTTATTCACCTTCGGATGACCTTCCTGGTATAAATCTAATAACATTGTCACATAACCCTTTGTAAATGTGAGATGATTATAACTTAGCTTATTGGCACAATGTTGCATCGACACTATGTAATATGCACCGTCTTTCTAGTGCTCCAGCACCTAACCACAGTGGACACAAGATTTCATACATAGTGTTACATATTTCATAATTTATGTGGTATTACATGTCCACACCGCATGCCTCCTGTACTTCTGCTCATCACTCACATCACGTCTCTGATTCACTGTACTGATGTTAGTAACTCTTGTTTCAGCTGCCAAATGCTCACAGAAGTCACTTGTTTGCACAGATAATATTTGTAAGAAAAAATGCGCAGGCTCTGGTAGCTGCTTCTCCAATCAAAAATGCTCGAATGGTTTATGTTATGATATATGTAATAAAGGTATGCATATATAGCTATTAGTACTATAGTATCACCACCAATAAGAAGCTGATTGTGGTGTTTTAATTAGCTATATCTTGACCACACTGCCTCTTTGCAATGTAGAATTGTATTGTACAATGAAGCAATTGTATTCTTTCATTTACTGCTATATGCGTGTTTCATGACGGTTTTTTGTATCTTAGTGGAGTCCAACAAACTCTTTTAATTGAAAGAACAGTTAGCTGGCCTACACAAAACTCGTTCCTCCATTGCACGTATTACATGTATGTAAATATAGAGTCAAAATCACTCTTCTATTTGGTCATATCTTGCAAACAGTTAGCCCTTTCTACGCAAATCGCATTATTGCACTTTCAGTCTAGTTGTGTCTAAAGTAACACAGCATCTTTAAAATTATAATTAATTAACACAGCATTTTTATATAGACAATGTCAGTTAGAATAACTGCTCTTCCACAATATCAAGTAATTGGTTAATATGGTGTCTCCTGATTTCTACAGACAGCTCATGTCCCAGAGATTTCACCTGTTCTTCTGGTACCTGTATTCTTTCCTGCCAGAAGTCAGAAGAATGCAGGCAAGGAGAGGCCTGCAATGGAGGATCTTGTCATGCAGTGTGCTCTTCAGACAGCGAGTGTGGTACTGACGAGCTGTGTTTTCTCGGACTCTGCAGCCCTCCATGTCAGGTTAGACGATTCATCCATGAATTCTTCTGGTTATACTGGCATGGCTCTCTTCCCGATCTGTTGAATTGAATTGATCACCATACATGTATGCATGCTAGACAGTAATACAATGCAATTCTTATGAAGCGAGTTGCATTCTCTAATAATCAACTTGCTATTTTCTAGGTTTCGGCAGACTGTCCTCAGTCTATGGTGTGCGCCGGTGGCTCTTGTACTGCGACATGTGGCGACAACTCTGGTTGTCACAGCAGCGTGTGTAGTGAAGGCTTGTGCTCCTCTGCCTGTAATGATAGTAATAGTTGTGGCGGATTTTGGTCATGTGACCAAAATACCTGTGTACTTGGCTGCACGTCTGATGAAGAATGTCATGGAACACAGGTATGCTACCTCTATAACCATGTATACGATTTGCAAATCCTGTTCCAATTTATTTGCAAATTATTTAATCAATTGTGTCTCTTGCAATCCCATGTTGTCTTTCATTTTTTCTGGGTTGTGCTAAATACTTAAATATTTAGAAGTTGTAAGACTCAGTTCACTAAAAACTTCTCATTTCTACCTGATCAACTAATACACTGGTTATGCAGACACTTGCATGTATATTTAAATTGCTTGTTGTTTCCATGGCAATTGGCTATTTGGTTGTAGAAATGCAGTAGCCAAGGAAAATGTCTTTCACTAATTGGCGATCAGTGTACGAATGATGGAGACTGCAATGCTAATGATCGATACATTATAAATAGATGTAATATGGACTCTAACACTTGCGAAATTGATTATAAACAAGGAGCTCTGTGTGAATTCTCAAGTGAATGTGGTAAAAATTAGACTTGACTTCTCCTCTCATGCTAGCTGCAATTCCAATTACAAAAAAGGTTGTTGTTCTTTGAATTGCAACTAATAACTATATAAACATTGAACAATTCCTTTAGTGCAAATTGAAGGCAACACAACTCAAATTTGGAAAATATTTTAGAGGAGGGCAGTGTTAAGAATCACTCACTCTGTTGAGAGATTTACATGTCTAGTAATTAGGTAAAACAAACGCTGTTTATTGATTTCAATTGTAATAACTACTTTTTGATGTTCAGGGACATTTGCGATATGCAAGAAGGGCCGATGTACATGGCCGAAGGATGTGGATGGAGATCGTCTCCCCTCACCAACACTAGTGGAGTGTAAGAGTGAGGTAAATGTCTGTGCTAGATTAGTTAGTGGAGGGATTTGTAGTTCTGACGGATACTGCGGGTGTAAAGATGGCCACCAGCAGCTATTCGGTAGATGTATACCAGAGATATCATGTAAGTTAATAGAATTCACCAGTGTGTAGCACACTACATGTTACTATGTTAGCACAGAGGTTGAATCCACTGTTTTCAGCAACTATGCAATTCTCTTTCTTATCATCTGGAGTAGAATGCACAGAAGTATGTTAACAATTGGAGGTAATCAAATCACATGCTATTGTTTAGAATTTCAAGTTATACACTCCTAATTTAGTGAGGAAAGACCATGCAATTATACAGTCATGTACAATGTATATTTAATATGTGTACTATAGCTTATTCGTGTTTGAACAACTGCTATTCTTCTGCAGAACATAGACTATTAATAATTAATAATACAAATGCTACAGAAGCACATTTTGTATATTTTGTGTAGCATGTGTGTCATTGGCTAATTGCCCGACCAATGATATATGTCAAGATGGCACCTGTCAAACGCTGTGTCAAAGAGAAGACGACTGTGGGTTTGGTCTGACTTGTTTAGATGGAGGTTTGTGTGGGTTCAGCTGTGACAGCAGTTCATGCCCTTTTGGTACTATATGCATCAACGACAAGTGTGAGAAACAGGTACTTGGTTCTCTACAGTAAATATTTTTCATTATAAGTATAGTTTAGTTTGATTGTAAATTGAACAATACAGGCTACTCAAGAGTTATGGAATACAGGCTACTCAAGAGTTATGAAATTGTAAGTCTCAAAGTTCAGCAATATTATTTGTTCTTTCCTTGTGTGGAAGTTTGTTGCGAATGGTAAACATGTACAGAGATAGATGTACATGTATGTGCATTACACATAGACATATGAGATAATATACAAGTGCTGAACTCTGATACAGTGCGAGGTATTTATGCTATCGGAGTCGACATGTGCACACTCCCTGCAGACGTGTCTTGACGGAATCTGTAGAATTATGGCTACTGATCCTTCCGACTGTGTGGTAGGAACAACTCTAAGGAGTGGAATCTGTGTGAGTGAGTGTAACAAAGGTCAGTCTAAACACAATACTTGGTTACTTGCCGCACGATTTAGTATCGCAGGTTAACGCAGTAGTTGATTCTAGTGTCAGGGTGAATCACCGACATGCTGTAGAATTGATTTTCTCTCAATCTCTTGGAGTTTGACTAGTTTTTAAATGGTCATTTAGATAAAAATCCAACAATAAAATATTTCTGATGTACATGCATGTGAGATTTATGAAGATGATCTGATACGATAGGTTCTGTAAATAGGGTTTTATTTATCTTCCCTCATTTTCAGACGCTGACTGTCTGGACATTTGTGTGGTTGGTGCCTGCAGTAGTTCCTGTAGCTCTACCAGACCCTGTCCATCTGGATACTCATGTATGAGTGGCAGATGCTTTGCTGAGTGTGACGTTGGTGTGGAGAATGTCTGTGGATTAGATGAGAAGTTCCAGTGTAGGATCGGTGTATCCAACTCTCTAGTAGGAACTGGTATCTGTGTGTACGAGACAGAGTATCCACCAATCAGCCATAAGGTAAGGTCAAGGTGAATGGCTATTGTAAGCCAAGTTATTGGAAGATAAGATAGTATTGTAGAAAATAGCGTTTTATCATGAAGATTGCATTAACAGATTTCCTAGAATCCTGTTGTATGAGCAATGCTATGGATTTTCTAGGATTTTGACAACATTCACACTGACATTGGCTGTGACCTATATGGTGGAGGAACCAGGTCAACCAGTCATTGCCGGTTTACTAACAAAGTAGCAGCTACTTACCAAGGGTCCGGTTTCTTTGTTGGAAACACCTTAGCATTGTCATGTCTTTCTGATGAGAACTGTGGTCTGGCATCATTGTACTGTTTGGGGGGTTTTTGCACGGCTCTCTGTGATGATGACCCCACCAGTGATTGTGGATCTCATGCTATATGTGCCAATACTGGTAGCAGCGTGTCCAGAGCTTGTTACATTGCGTGAGTATAGGTTCATGTGCATTAGTTCCCTACAAAAATTGGCGTTTACTGTGTTCATTTTGTACTCAATCACGTTATACGAGTATCTACCAAATGGCAATATATCATGCCTAATTACTTTATACCGAATCTATTTTGGGGGAAAATATCTCAATAACAATCGCATAGCCACTCATCTCTGCAAAATCAAATTTTTACCCATATTATGGTGTAATACTATAATGTGTGATTAGTAGTGTGAGCATCAAGTAAATCATATCCCTTCAGATGTGAGGATGACAGTAAGTGCCCTCGGCAGACAAGATGTGGTGATGGAGGAAATGGAAGGATGTGTCTCCCTATTCTAAACACTCGATGCAGAAGTCAAGAAGAGTGCCTAGACTCTACTGGTCATGCACTCTACTGTGATCTAGTTGGCTCCGTCTGCCTCCCATACGAGAATGAAGGTCTTCCTTGTATATTTGCCTCTCACTGCGGTACGTATACAATCCTGTACACGCCTGTACATGCTTCTATCTGGTAGTTTCATTCTCATATACTCTTAGTTACACATTGTTTTCATGATTCTTATCAGTGTTGAAAGCTTCCTACATTGCCTTTCTTCTACTAATAAACTGTTTCCTTCTTCTTGTGATTTCAGGCCTTGGAACTTATTGTTCTGCAGCCAGAGTCTGTACCAGAATTGAATATGTCAGTGAGAAAGGTATGTATATATAATTACGTGGATTATACATGTAGATATACATGTTAGATTTGGTTATTTCTATGTGGTCTTACTTGCCTTTTCATCTGTTCACTGTTTAACATTTGTAACGATTCCATCTCCTATATAGCACCGGAAGTAGGTCGTAACTAAAAATTCTGTCACAAACTCCAAGCCCCATGATGTTTGACGATTTGATACTAAGACGCCATGATTGTAATACACATTGCACCTTTCAGACAGGGAGAGGTGTTCTGAAAAGAATATTGCTGGTCTGATGTATAACTCTACTACAAAGTCATGCAGTTGCCCCTCTAGTGGTGTCGTTTATGGGAAGAAATGCTTAAAACACGAGTTTGGGCCAGGATTTTTTGCAGGTAATTGTAATTATTTTGGTCACACATACCTCACGTAGACAGCCATCATGCATGTACACATAACACATACACAGTCATCTTGTAGTTGTAGTGTACATGAAAGTACACACATATTCATGCGTCATGTACTTACAGTGTGTTCTGGAGATAACGATTGTCCACCTACAGGAACCTGTGTAGGGTCTTTGTGTCTAAAGAAGTGTAGTAGGGCCTGCTCCGTAGGTTTTATTTGTGTACAGGGAACGTGTCAGCCCATGTGCAAGGTGAGTCATCGTACTAGATAAACTGCAAAATATACCTTTTGTATATTTAAAATTTCGCAGCAGTTGGTCATTAGTCTGTTAACATGTTGAAATGATTGACCAACATGATGTCACTAGCTCTGATTGATTGGTATACCAACATGATGTCACTAGCTCTCCAAGAAGCTTTGAGAGTGAATTGTTTGATATACACGCGTATTATGTTAGTGCTAAGTGAGGTAATAGTTTGATGTATATCATAATTATAATGAAGTAAATAATTTCTTAGCATTGTTCTTCTTCACTAGACAGACGACGAGTGTCCAGATGAAGTGACCTGTTCCTTTGGTTCCTGTACCCCAGTATGTGCAGACAACTCCCCAACTGATACATGTGGAAGTGGAGGGAAGTGTATTAGTGGTAGTTGTTATGAATATCCAGTATCTGATCCTAAGAGATGTACAGATCAGGGTTTAGTCCATTATGAGCCAGAGGAGGTCTGTCTGTATCCATGTACTCTAGGTAAATATTTATATATTGTGGTCTTAATTATGTGTTTCTCAATTCTCTTGTCATTCAAATGGAGCTTCACTATTATTAATTTTATTGTGTATCACTATTACCAGATAGCGAGTGTCCACACTCAGCATGTGCTGGAGGTGTGTGTTCAACCACCTGCTCCAGGGCTAACCCTAACTGTGCAGAGGGTAGAGAGTGTGTGTCAGGCAGGTGTCAGATAAGCTGTCAACCTAAAGCAGGTGATTGTCCAGGAGTAGGCAGCACATGTATCAACCGACTGTGTTCCTCTTCTTGTAATGTAAGTTAGTACTTGCCATGTGTTTGTTTATTTGTCAAATTCTCCCTGTCTATGTGGATGTCTATTTGTTTCTTTTGCTTTATACATGTATTTGCAATGTTCCTTCTTATCTGCCTGTTTAAAAGTTTTCTTCTCTGTCTATCGTAAATATATTCTACCTTCTCTTGCAAATGGAATATTCCCAAGAGCTATTTAATTGCTTACTGATTGATGTCTTACGTTGAGTTATAGCGTGTTGATTACTATATTGTAGAAAGAAAGTGACTGTGTTGGGTACACTACCTGTCTCAATGGGCACTGTGTGGACAGGTGTCAGACTGACTATGACTGCACTCACTACCTCAGTGCTTGCCATCAAGGTGTCTGCACTCACAAGTGCACAGTTCAAGATGATTGTCTGAATGGGTGAGTTACAAATTAACCTCAAAACTCGTTGACATGGTGGTTACTAAGGTTTGGTTTGTGAAGAGTTGACTGTTTGGATATGCTGTGTATCTGTAGGGCTACTGCAATAGAAACTAAAACTAGTCTTTTCACAGTACATGCTCAGTTACGTTCAGTTCTGTCACTCACAGCTTTCTATACTCACACATGCAGGTATGAATGTGACTTCGCTGGAGTGTTCAAGTGTGCTGCTGCATGTACCTCGGATGTGCAATGTTCTATCTATCAGACATGTGACACTCAGAAACAGATGTGTGTATCCACGCTAGGGACGGAGTGCACTACCCACGCAGAGTGCGGTAAAATCCCACTCCTCTACTGTAGCCCTCTCTCAAGAACGTGTGAGCCAATAGACAAAGAAGACGCCCCTTGCAATCAACAGAACTGTGGTAGGTGTTTGACACCCCATCTATGGGCTTGTGGTAGGCCTGCACCGGTGTTGCCTCCCCACTGGTATTCGGTTTTTAGGGTGGTGGTAATCAAACACCGGTTGACACCGGTTCTCTTGTGCCTGGTCTCATTCGGTGTCAACCGATGCCAAATTTGGATCGATATATCGAACCGCACCGGACCTCTTGAACCTGGTCTCAAGCGGTGTTAGACGGTGTCAACTTTGGTTCGATATACCGGATCGAACCGGTCCAGGAGCTAGTTTGCCTAATAGAGTTGTCCCATCATGATCGTGCAATACAAGGGAACAAAAATCCACAACACTTTCTTGCAACATGAGTTCATGCCAATCATTGTTTTATTTTATTTTCAGGTATGGCAGGCAGACAGGGCTTGATTAAAACATAGTATATGTATATTATTTTTATTTAAGTGGCTACTGAGTTAATGAAAGAAACTCCTACTCCAAGATTTTGTATTTGCCCATGTAGTCTAGTGAGTCTTAAGTTGCATTGGGTCTTACTTCACCTATTTTATATAATTTTAATAAATACATTAAATATAAAAACATGAGGGTGGACACACACCCAACCGACTACATATAATTTATTAGATTTATTACTGATTGTGACCAAATTACAGAAGAAAAACAGCAAACATTGTTTCCACCACACTCGTACCATTGACACAAAAAGATAACAAATTTAAAATTACATGGGCTAACTTCATATCACAAGAGAAAGAAGAAACGCTAGCATAGTTGCATATGATGTAATGATAATGTAGGAAATCTTTCTTGCAAGCTTTCTTGATAGATTGCTGATTTGGTGTAATTCAGTGTGTCCACCGATTGAATCTAGCAGATTTGTCTTCAGATTTGATATTTCGATGGCTCAGTCCGATGAATTCCACCTACAAAATATTGATTGAACATTAGTATTAGCTTATTTTAAATAAATAAAGAGCTGGTGCTTACCAAAAGCATAACTACACAACGATTTTTAATTAAAAAAACATAATTAATAATTATTAACTATTATAAGCATTGAAGCTATTTTTAGTTACAAGCGATTATAATCAAATTTAAACATTAGTAGTAGATTAATTATAATAGAAATAATTAATCCAATGGTATGTTTAAATTTAATTATAATATTTATAATAATCCATTATATTCGATCGTATACTACTAATCTATTTCAGCACACTATTCATGAACAAAGCAATCATATGCAAACGATAGAATATAATATACGCAGAATCTGCTAAGTTACGTAATTATTAATCAATTTATTATAATTTAATAATAACTATTACCTCCACAACATTGATAATCAATCACAGCCACGATGGCAGTTAATGTGGAAACGGATTAGCGAAGGTATGCAACCTAGTTTGAAGTGAGGTAAACAAGAACACGTGACATTAGACCGCATGAATATTGAATGACTACTGGCATAGCGATCCGGTTCGATAACATCGAACTACACCGAACCATCGATATATCGTTTGGGCACGGTGCCGGTACGATTCGGTGCATAAAAAATTTGCCGATGTGTAACACCGAGGGTTCACACATCGTTTACATCGTTTGAAACCGAAACACCGTGCAGGCCTAGCTTGTGGTCAGCTGGTTAGTGTGTGAATCACTCCACATACATGTATGTACTGATATTAGTAATTTTATAATTCATTTGTGTACTTTGTTACTGCATTAGTGTTTCCACCCCATGAGACATAGCACTCTTCTCAGCAGCTTCTATAAACATGAATCATAATATTATATCTTGATCTCAGCTTCAGAAGCTGCTTGGCTTTGGCGTTGGCTTGGCTAAATGTTTTCATTTTCTCGATGTGCTCTGGAACATTCTGTAGGTTTAAATGAGATCTGTATTAGAGAGAGAATCTGCCGGCTAAGAGTTGACTGGGAAGGTAACCCAACTTCTCACCCTGAGACTCCTCTTGGAGATGTATTCAAGAAGAAAGATCCACCGAATGAAGGTAATAGCTAAATCCAGCTCTTGTATCACTGAGAGAAGATCTGCGAGAATTGGGCTGAGGGTGCAAGATGGCATACGCAAACATCTAACCACTTGCTAGCAGGATTAATTATATTCTCTACCTCATCTGAGTGTGTAGGGTTACAGTTTGAATATTGTAATGCTTGTTTGAGTCATACACCTTGTTCGATGCACTGAAACATGGATTATTTATGTGTGTTTAATTTTAACTATCTATTCTAATGAATTCTAATGCTGCTACTGTAGAATCTCTGTATTACAGATTGCAGTTTAGACTCGGAGTGTCGAGACGAAGATGATGTGTGTATTTCTTTTCACTGCTACTCTTTGGCCAAAGGTGGTGAGGGTAGGTATTCAACCAATCATTAGCCTCAACTATCATCAAGCTATAAAAGACTGCAACCTTGTTGAAGTATTAGAAAATGGAATAAGTACAGTCATGGGAACATGTAGAGTGCCATATTTGATTAGCAGTATAAAGTGCATAAGGGGTGGTATTGTTATAAATATTGTATGCACTTGGATAATGTATGATGTATGCCAATATTACTAAGTTGTGTGTACTTGTGTGACATTGTATGTGCATGTGCATAGAACACACTCACCATGTCTACCCTGAACATGTAACTTACAATACACTGGATGCTGGAGATCATATAATTCTGTATGGCACTGTACATCTACAATAGTATCTGGACGATACCCCTATTGGTACAATCCACAGTCATTTGTACACTTTTAGTATTCAGGGGATGTGCTGTGGATGACCCACTTCCACAGCGTCTGGTCTCTTCTGACGGCCTTCAGATGTTAACTTGTGAATCGAGTGCAGACTGTGATTCTAACCAGCTCTGTGTTGACTGCGTCTGTGCAGCTAAATGTACGAGTAACAAAGACTGTACAGATTTCCAGGTGAGTGAGAGAAATTGTACAGATTTTCAGGTGAGTGAGAGAGATTGTACAGATTTTCAGGTGAGTGAGAGAGATTGTACAGATTTTCAGGTGAGTGAGAGAGATTGTACAGATTTCCAGGTGAGTTATACCGATTGTACAGGTATCCATATGACTGGGATAAACTGTACAGTTTTTTGGGTGAGTGAGAAAGTTTGTATGAACTTACAGTTGAGTTACAGATGTTACAGATTCATAGGAGAGTCAGAGAGATTTTACGGATCTATAAGTAAGATGGAGAGGTTGTACAGATTCACAAATATCTTCAGCTTTCCAACACTGTCAGTTCTACATGTATCTATACATTTTTAGCAATGCTTCCTTGGTTTATGCATGGAGATATGTCCTCAAGACGGAGATTGTCACTCACTCTCGGATATCTGTGTCGATGACTTGTGTAGAGATCAATGTGATGACAGTAAGTATTGTGCCTCTCGGTCAGCTAATTTAAATTTAAATTGATTTCTTCTTAATACTTAATATAATACAAAAAAAATAAAAGTTAAAAATAAAAGTTCTTATGTTCACTAGTTTAGTTATCTGGTATTTTAAGGTCAAAATCAAGATCTGGCATATGGTTCGTGCTCTGGAGGAGTTATCAACCCTATGTGCCATGCCGCTGCACCCTGTCCTCCAGGTTATATCTGTGAGAAATACGTCTGCGAGAAGTTGTGCAATGATGTAGATGATTGTGCTCAGAGACAAGTGTGTGGACTCTCTACTTGTACTACTGAGTGTTCAGTAAGTGTGAACCTTTCACCTTTATTAGTCAGTTGACAGTGACGGTGTGTATTTTCTACATTGTGTACTTGTTTTCAACTTGTTCTTATCATTTTAACAGGATGCAGGTTCTACAAATTGTGTAAATGGAACCAAAGTGAACACTTGTTATTCACACCTAGACTGTGGACTTAACAGATACTGTATACTAGGAGTCTGTTCTCCAAAGTGTGC
Organism: Bugulina stolonifera; assembly: GCA_935421135.1. Lineage (NCBI taxonomy): Eukaryota > Metazoa > Bryozoa > Gymnolaemata > Cheilostomatida > Bugulidae > Bugulina > Bugulina stolonifera. The sequence goes on from OW285196.1 coordinate 15,469,200, forward strand.
ATGTGAGAGGAATGGAAACTGTGATGGTAAGTTTTCTTATGCGTAACTCTGAGAAATATACGAGTGATATTGTGAGCACTCTCATCTTTAGAATTACTGTATGATGTGATGATATTAGAAAGATATCTGACTATTTTGGTAATGAACTGTGTAGAACATGCCTGTATATTGTTATGTTGTTGTGTTTGCAGTATCACCCTGTGATACAATTGGTTGGCTATGTGACCCAGAAACTGGAGGATGTAAACCTAGAGTCATTGAGCAAAAAGTCAGTGAGAAAGAAATTATTGGAACCGGATGTACGGTGAGTCTAGAGATTTTCTGTTTTGAAAGTCTTGTGGCCATACTGTGCCTTGCCATTAAAGCATGTGCACAGTGAGGAATATTGGTGTTTACTGATATGAAGCAATACCTAATGACCCATCTTTCTACTGGCAGCCAGTCAATTAATGGCATCCACTCAGTTACTGATAGTCATTCCTAACAGTCACCCAATTACTGATTGTCATTAGTAATAGTTAGCCGGCCTCTTTGTGGGTGGGAGAGGAGCATCTCTAGATGAATGTCTTAACCCATCTTTGCTGTGTGCAGAATAACATATCAGTCAGTACGAATATGTCAAAAGGAGTCATGTGTTTTCGTTTGTAATAGTGTACATGTGTGAGTTTTCTTTTCTGTTTAACTAGAGCTCTCATTTATGGATTGGATTTTATTATCTTTATATTCATTATGTAATGAATTAGTAGTATGTGTAGTTGTCTTTTCATTGCAGGCTGCCAGAGACTGTAAGCATTACAACTTATACTGTAACCTTGACACTCAGCAGTGTGTTCCAGTCAGACCCGTTTCAGGAGGTGCCACCTGTAATCAGCAGACGGACGTCTCTTTCTGTGGTAAGAATGTGTCCTTGAAGTTTATATGTGAGGTCATGCACATGACATCTCACCTAGCATTGCCCTGCCATACATTCAGTAGCTGTAGTATTTATCACCCTAACTGTATAATGACTATGAGGGATACGTATCAATTAGATCTTACACTTACTTATCAGGTGTAAATGGGGAATGTGCAAATGGTAAATGTGACTGCATCAGGGATGGAGCAAATCGGTGTGTTGGTTCACCTCCCCAACCATGCAATGCTGCTCTTACGGGTAACACATGTTCGCATGGCCAGGTGTGTGACTCTAGATATGATTGGTGTGTTTGTCCAACCGACTCGGTCATACTAGGGCAGGACTGTGTGGACACAGTTGGGGCTGTTGGTGGTAGCCGCTACCTTCAAGGTAAACCTACAAATTTTGTTACAACAGTGAGTTCATGGTGCAGGACTTGTTACTTGTGTTTTTTCATACTAGCTGCTTACAATTGATGTGGCTGAAATATGTCACACTATTGACCACATTTTTCTCACAGCTCTATTGTTGAAAACGCATCACCAGTGTTATAAAACCCAGTAGGGTCTCACTTTAGACTGTGTTCTTATTGTTTCTAGCTTGTGTTCTTCACTCTCAATGTCCGCTAGACTCATCGTGTGTGTCAGGAAACTGCTACCCTCACTGTTCAGGATCTGAGGACTGTCTCAGGTTTCCAGGAATGAGATGTCATTCAGGTTTGTTATCACTCAACACTGGCAGATGTCGTTTGGACATCGATGGCTACTTGTGCCTTACTTTTGCAATGAAGTACAACGTGTCTAGGCAAAATATAATGGCTTTGTACATTTATATATTGTGCATGGAAGTGTATGCTGGTTTGAACTTTTGAAGGTCTGTGTATGCTGTCCTGCTTCATCAACTCCGACTGTGATGTCGACCAGTACTGTTCATCTGAAGGGATATGCGTACAGAGGTGCATGCTGGGAAACAATGATATGTGTGGGCAGGAACAGTACTGTGTAAGTGGAGAGTGTCAACTCTCTTGTCTCTCAGGCTATGAATGCAAAGAAGGGACAGTCTGCGTGAAACATTTATGTGTTTCTTCTTGCATATTTGGTGAGTTTCTAGTACTTGCAAGTGTGAGACTTTGAGTCACCCGTGTCTTGTTTAGTTTTAGTTCCATTTAGACAGTTCTATAAAGTACCATATTGTCAAGGCTGGTGGCTGGTATTTTACAGAGCAACAGTATGTGCATACTGAACCCTGAACCCATCAGGTATTGATATTCTTCACGGTGTTCATTGAATTATACATTATATTATACAGACTTTGACTGTCCTCAAGCCTGCATCCACGGGCTATGTGGTGTATCGTGTATTTCAACTTCGGACTGTGGAGTTGGCTCCTCTTGTCAGAATAGTAAATGTCTCCAGAAATGTGTAACAGACAGAAGCTGTCCAATCTCTTCACAAGTTTGCGTACAGGGGTACTGTACCACAGATTGTTCAGTGAGTTACCTGTCCTACATTATGTGATTTAGTTTATACAAACTTCCGAACTCTCGCTTAAACAGGAAGTCATGCAAAACACATTTTATTGTTCCTTCTATGCGGGCGAACTTGTATACTGTGTATGGTTCAGTAACTCATGTGTATATTTCAGCCAAAAGAAGATGGCTGCCGTGAAAGGTGTACTGACAGTACTCAGTGCGCACAAGGCCTTACTTGTACTCATGGAATATGTTCAGCTCCTTGTTTTAGACAGATTGACTGTGGAGAAGGATTTCTCTGTGCAGATGGTATCTCTTTTATATTACTTCAAGTAAACTGTTAGTGGTAGATCATGTGATTGATTTTATACAGTATATGTACATGTACATGATGTAGCTGCTGCATCCAGTAGTAAGTTAAACTTCTTCCTTCTCAAAGGAACCTGTGTGATAGCTTGTACAGAAGATGAAGATAAAGGCGAGACTCCAATATGCCCCTCCCACTTGTACTGTGAGTTTAAAGATGGCTACTGTAAAACACCAACTGGAGATCTGTGTGATTCATCGAGTGACTGTGATATTGGTTCTTACTGCTCTGGACGTTTGTGTAGAGATGGAACACATCTCGGTAGTAAATGTAAAACAGAGAAAGACTGTGGTAAGTATGTGTGTTAAACTGTTATGTAGTTACATGTATGTTATGTAGTTATGTAGTTTTGTTGCGTTGAGAGAATATTGTTATCTCTACGCATACATCTCTGTATATCTATATAACATAATATCTTCTAATGCATGTCTGTGTGAGCCTGCATTACCTATTATCCTTATGTTCCATATTTACTTATGCAGGTCTAGAGGAGTTATGTGTCCTTGGTGTATGTGAATGTCTACGAGCATACCATGGAGAATGTGTTGAGTACCCAATAGCCTGTGCTTCTATCAACTCTGAGATATCAGGACAGAGTTACTGTGACACTCGACTACCACAGTCTACATGTAACCCAGATAATAATTGGTTAGTACTGATGTAGTTATACTTACTGTAGCACAGCTGATATGTCAATACCATGTAAGATTACTCTTTAGAGACTGGCAGGTAGAACGTATTCCTCCATCTTGTAGGTGTCTGTGTGAATATCCATACCAGAGACTAGGTGATAGATGTGTAGCTCCCCCTAGTGAGTTCTGTATTGATGGATGTCCATATGGGTTTGAGTGCAGAGGGTACAAGTGTTATCAGAAATGTGACAGCACAGTCATCTCCTGTCCTAGAGGAATGAGCTGTGTGAATGGTGAGTGTAATCAGCTATTCATTGGATTAGTCTGTCAGTTATTAGGTACTACTGGCCATCACTAGTAGTCATCAATTCACTCCTCAGATGAAGCCCGTGGATTGCCTGAATAACAAGGAGTCGGCTTTTATTATACTTAGTATGAATATATTTGTTGGGTAATTAAGCTAATATATTATATTTGATACACTGTCCAGGGTACTGTGACTATACATGTGAATACGACTCCAACTGTAACAGTGGACAGATGTGTGAGTGTGGCTACTGTACTAACATATGTACAGACAACACTGAATGTCTCTCAGGGCAGATCTGTAATCAGGGTAAGTTATACATGTGATCAGTGTAAGTTATGCATGTAATCAGTGTAAGTTTTACATGTAACCAGTGTAAGTTATAAATATAATCGGTGTAAGTTATACATATAAGCAGTGTAAGTTATGCATGTAAGCAGTGTAAGTTATACATATAATCGGTGTAAGTTATACATGTAATCAGTGTAGATTTCGAATGTTCCATCACAAGTCATAAAAAGGATGTTTCCATTTTAGTTAACAGACGTTGGGTTAACTTGTTATTGTACAAATTTTATTGTGATAAAAAAGTTGATATAATGAAATAGGTGTGTGCAGAGAAGAGTGCTTTGAGTGGACTGATAATACATCTAGCTGTGCCACAACAGGATACACTTGTCAAGATGGCGTCTGTCTTAAAGTTTGTAATCAGAAAGGTATCTACTCATCAACTGTCACAAATTCGGTGGTAGATTCTTGTAGTAGACATACTGCTCAGGTTGATTATTATCATGTTTCCATAAAAATGAACTACTTGTCTATGTAACAGAGTTATATATATATAACTTTGAATGCATGAGTCCCATGTATCATGCTGCAGGTAATGACCCATTTTACCTCCCATAGTTTCCTTTCTTCTAGTCAGATGTGATGTTCTACCAGGAGAGGTGGATACAGAGTGTGGTTGTCCAGCTGCTAGAGCCACAGCATTTGAAGACTGCCTATTATATAATGTGTCGTGTCCTATCACTACATTTGAACCTGATGGCTATACTCTGGTAAGACTATACAAGTATCTCGTACTTATGTCTAGATGAGTATGTATTCATTGCTCTTACCCACGGTCTCTACTTCTTATGTACACATTTATTAAGATATACACCTTGTTGACAATCATACTACGGATATGTAACTTGGTCTTGGTAAAGCTACTAAGTATCACGTCTTATTCATACACATCGTGTCTGATGAATAGAGTTACCGCATTCACCATACAAATATATATACATTCATAGATTGACATATCTAAAGCTAAAGACTGTAATGAACTCATAGCTGACTCAGAATGTAGTGTTGATGGTACCAGATGTGTTTGTAAACAAGGAATGGTGCAATATGCAGGGGCTGTCTGCCAGCAACAACTCCAAGGTAAGTGTTCATCTATTCAATCTCTGCATTTCACTATTTTGATATCTCCTGTCTTGCCACCTTGTTGAACAACAGAGCACTGGAGAAGTGAAGTGTCGATATACTCCGCTGTTCCTAGTTGTACTTTCACTTGCATATCATATACATTGTAAATGTACTTTATTACAGCACACCATTGTAGTAAGTGTGCAGGCAACATGTGCCCAACAATAGTTCGGTTTGCTGCTGCGTCGACGTTTTAGTACTTAAGCTTGACCATGTAAAAATCAACCATAATTTCAAGCTAGTTGTGTCGTGAAATAGGCTTAGGCTTTACATACTCTTCAATTGGTATTTTAGCCTACTATATTTCAACAGGATGCGACCCAGATAAAGCTGATTGTCCAGACAACCACAATTGTGATAACGGTCATTGTTATAAAAGATGTAGTACAGGAAGTGACTGCTCTGAGTATACTCTGTGTAACCCTGATAGTGGTCTATGTCAGCTGATATGTGACGATGATAAGAGCTGTTTGGGTCACCAGACTTGTGAGACTATCGAAGGAGTGAAGAGAGTGTGTGTAGCTAAAGATACTTCTGTTGTTAAAGGTCAGTTCACTATTTACTGGTAACACCTCAGTTATTAAAGAGTGGTTCACTATTCACTAGTAACACCTCAGTTATTAAAGAGTGGTTCACTCTTTACTAGTAACACCTCAGTTATTAAAGAGTGGTTCACTATTCACTAGTAACACCTCAGTTATTACAAGTCAGTTCACTCTCTACTACTAACACCTCTGTTATTAAAGGTCAGTTCACTCTTTACTAGTAACACCTCAGTTATTAAAGAGTGGTTCACTATTTACTAGTAACACCTCAGTTATTACAAGTCAGTTCACTCTCTACTACTAACACCTCTGTTAGTAAAGGTCAGTTCACTATTTACTAGTAACACCTCAGTTATTAAAGGTCAGTTCACTCTCTACTACTAACACCTCTGTTAGTAAAGGTCAGTTCAGTATTTATTGGTAGCACCTCGGTTATTAAAGGTCGGTTCACCAGATTTTCAGTAGTGACACCTCAGTTATTAAAGGTCAGTTCACTATTTCCTAGTAACACCTCAGTTATTAAAGAGTGGTTCACTATTTACTAGTAACACCTCAGTTATTACAAGTCAGTTCACTCTCTACTACTAACACCTTTGTTAGTAAAGGTCAGTTCACTATTTACTACTAACACCTCTGTTAGTAAAGGTCAGTTCACTCTCTACTACTAACACCTCTGTTAGTAAAGGTCAGTTCAGCATTTATTAGTAGCACCTCTGTTATTAAAGGTCGGTTCACTATTTACTAGTAACACCTCAGTTATTAAAGGTCAGCTCACTCTCTACTACTAACACCTCAGTTATTAAAGGTCAGTTCACTCTCTACTACTAACACCTCTTTTAGTAAAGGTCAGTTCAGTATTTTTAGTAGCCCCTCGGTTATTAAAGGTCGGTTCACCAGACTGTTAGTAGTAGCACCTCAGTTATTAAAGGTCAGTTCACTATTCCCTAGTGACACCTCAGTTATTAAAGGTCAGTTCACTATTCACTAGTAACTTCTCAGTTATTAAAGGTCAGCTCACCAGATTGTTAGTAGTAACATCTCAGTTATTAAGGCAAATACAGGTAAACACAATGTAGCGTTATTATGTTTTCTCTTCTGGCAGGTGTTGACCCCGGGTGTACATTTTTTGGTGGTGATGGAGAAAAAGGTGAAGCCTGTGAAGTCCCGACCACAGAGAAATGTAATCAAGATGGCTACTGTGAGTGTATTGAAGGAATGAGACGGTCTAATAAGACTCTACAGTGTGAGTGGCTTATGGATGTCGTCTGCTTACAGGTAAACAGAAAGCTAGAGGTCTGCGGTTGCTCCAGCAATTTACTGTTTTTTCACCATAATTGATAATGTGTTATATCCCATTACATACATATAATAGATTGGTGTATTTCCTAGCTCTCTGATTGACCGCAAGTAAAGGTCTCAAGATGGCTGTTTGGCCGAGCTCAATGTGTTCAGCAGTGGGCCAGAAGGTTTTTTGAGCAAATTTGATTGTGCTTGAGAATTAGACACTAAATCTTTTCGGTATCACAACTTTTGTAGTGCCCACCATGCCTTGCCAAATGTCCGGACAAAAACATGAGATGTAGTGAGGAAAGCAGGCTATGTATGTGTGTTGAGGGATTTAAATTGGATGAATCAGGGAAGAGTTGTACTAAGGATGATTTTACAGTTACAGAGATGAACTGTGACAGCACTGCTGAATGTAATCTTCTTCCTAACAGCTACTGTAATGAGAGATTTGGTGAGTCTATTGAGATTTTGCAAACTGGTAAAAGGTATTGATATAAGAGCCACAGTTCTAATTCGTTCTAATCCATTTTCTCTATAGTGTTCTGTGTACTCTATTAACTAATCATCTGCTCTCTTGCTACAGGTAAATGTCAATGTAGAAAAGACTACTGTTATAAGGATAAGTATTGTCAGCCTGACTGGAATGAGTGTGAAGATTCTTCATGTGAGAATCAGACGACTTGCGTTGATCTCAATTGTCTACAACCTCCTGGAACTTGTATTCGTAAGTTTAGACCATTAGATCTTCTTTATCCATAAATCCATTCACAAGTGAAGCGAATGAAATATACTCATCATTATATTATCCAGTTTCTTGGTTGGTAAGAAGTTACTTTGTACGTATGTTGCAGTATTTATATTTGCACGCAGCTAATTCATTCACGAGAGCAGTTGTCACTACTAGCCAGGATTGTGAAAATGGTGATGCATGTAAAGATATGTTTGGCCCAAACACCTACTGCTTCTCCAACAGATGCACATGTGTTGCTGGCAGTTTCCTTGTGGAAGGACAATGTCAACAGACGAGACTTTGTACCAGAGTAAGTGTGGGTATTCATCTTGTGACTACTTCGTCTGACACATCAGCGTGACAGACAATCGTTGTACTCAATTTTGCGACTGTTCAACAAAGGCAGTTCGAAGCAAGACGCTTTGAAACCCAACAGCTCTACACCGGACAGTTCCCATCTCCAAACCCCAACCCCCAGATTTCAACTAATTTTTATTTTTTATATTGTTGTTTTATCTAATAATTAAATTAATTAACTAAAGTCAATTATTTGTGAGTAGTGTTCTTCTAAATGCACCCTGCACGGTTTTGGACTGCCCGGTTGCAAAATGTCGCCATTTTACTTACAGCAGGCGACGACCAACTGCTAGTTGACTAATAGGCAACTGTTGGCTGACTTACTAATTTACCGATTGACTGACTGACTGGCCGACTGACTGACCAATCGACTGACTGACTGTTAGTTAACTGACTATTAACTGACTGACTGACTGATTTATTGATTGACTACTAATCGATTGACTATTTGACTGACTGTTAATTGACTGACTGACCACTAATTAACTGACTATTAACTGACTGACTGACCACCAATTAACTGACTATTAGTTAACTGGCTACCGATTGGACGACTATAATAAGTTGACTAACTAGCCACTAGTTAACTGGTGACTAGTTAACTCACTACTAGTTTACTGAATGATTGCTATTTCACCGACTGACTGGTACATGTAGTTAACTGACTGACCATTAGTAATATAATGTATAATGGACATGTTAATTGCAGGACATAGACTGCATGTTCGGACAGAGCTGTGAATACGGTATATGCACAGGAGACTTTATAACTCTTCAGAGTGCTGCCTCTGAAGATCAATCAAACGAGGAGAAAAAAGCACTCGTATCATGGCCAGCTATTATTGTCGCCAGTCTATTGGTTATTGGGATAGCGGCTACGATCATAGTAGCAATCTACACAAAGAGAGAGTGTACGTCTCTACAATGTTTGCGTTGTCTATAATATTACTACTGGCACTGTAAAGTAGTATGTAACTCTGTAGCCTGTGTAACTACTGGCACTTTAAAATATTAGCCACCTTGTTTTTGGTGGAAGTATTCTAGTCCAGCTGGGTTACTTGATACTGTTATTGTACTTGCTCCCCTATGCGTTGAGTGTGAATTTGCAACTGTTCAAAAAGGACTGTTTGAAACAGGAAATTCCAAAACCGAATGTTTGGAAAACTGCTAATTCAAAACTCTTAAATCCAACCCTCAGCTCTTAACTAATTTTTATTTTTAGTATTATATCTTTGGTTTTTAGTTTTACTAACTTGTAGAACACTAAAAATAGTCAATTTTCTGCGAGTTGTGTTCTTCTAAATGTAATCTATACAGTCTCGAAATGGTTGTTTTCCGAACGTCCTGTTCCGAAGCCCTGCTGTTTTGAACTGTTTTTTTAAATGTCCCTTTACAGTTGAGTGTACTCTTGCTGTTCATTGTTCTAGTTAGTAACTAGTGACTAGTGTACTAGTTGCCCTTTGCTATTACTCTATTATCGCAGTCTGTTTCTTTAATTTTAGATGAGAAAAAGAATGCATCTGAATTTGATGACAAAGAGATGAAAAGTAAAATAGAGTTCAGGAGGTCATCAATTGCAGGTATAGCTCATACACGTAGTGTTGTCTTATTTGATATAAAACTCCGGTGAAGCATAAGTATTAGACACTATTGGTTCTGTGGAACGGTGTGTTACAATGACCTCTTCATCTTTTTACCAGTTTAACAGGGATTGAATTGTTATTATACAGAGAGTGTTATTATGGCATTGAGAGTAATGCAATGCAATGTTTTATAAGTGCTAGTTGTTCATAGACATGAGTACCACAGATACAAGTGTGGGAAGAAGCTATGGGTGATGCTAGGTATTCCTCATTAGATAAATACTGAATTAGTATAGTGTGATGACTTGTAATTATTACTGTGAGCTGTAGGTACGACCCATAAGTCATGCCCAGTCATTGCCTATTGTACGTATAAGACTGTGTTCTTGCTTAGTAGTAAGTTCAGGCTGATAAGTCCGAAGAGCTAGAGCTAGACCTAGACCTAGAGCTAGAGCTAGACCTAGAGCTAGACCTAGAGCTAGACCTAGAGCTAGACCTAGAGCTAGACCTAGAGCTAGACCTAGAGCTAGACCTAGAGCTGGAACTACAGTGTAGCTTCGCTAGAAAAGAAAACTCTGTAGATCTGTATAAATATGTCTTTATTGAACTCTATCTGATCAGCAACATTTACTAACTAATAAATGAAAAGTATTTACCTTATATAGTAGCTGTGTTTCCGGTAAAGGTTCTGGTTAAGTACATACACACATACATGTCTAGGGTACATGTACTTACTGTGTATCTAGGGTACATGTACTTACTGTGTATCTAGGGTACATGTACATGTATATACTGTGTATCTAGGGTACATGTACATGTATATACTGTGTATTTAGGGTACATGTACATGTATATACTGTGTATTTAGGGTACATGTACATGTATATACTGTGTATCTAGGGTACATGTACATGTATATACTGTGTATTTAGGGTACATGTACATGTATATACTGTGTATTTAGGGTACATATATACTGTATATACTGTGTATTTAGGGTACATGTACATGTATATACTGTGTATCTAGGGTACATGTACATGTATATACTGTGTATTTAGGGTACATATATACTGTATATACTGTGTATTTAGGGTACATATACACTGTATATACTGTGTATTTAGGGTACATATACACTGTATATACTGTGTATTTAGGGTACATGTACATGTATATACTGTGTATTTAGGGTACATATACACTGTATATACATGTATGCTGTATCGTCTCCATATACACGTAACAGTCACAGATTTATCACATTTCAATCATGCACTCAAATAATATCCACGCATGCGTGTAGGTAAGCGAGATGCCTTGCAGAGAAAACTCTCCACAGCTGTGACGACACAGCAAGCTGACCCAGTGCAGGTAGAGGAAGTGCAGGAAGAGGGGGTAGTGGAAGAAGAGTTAATTCAATCTGAAATATCTGATGTGGAAGGTTGGTGAAACTAATATGATGTTTATTTAGCGTTCTTCTCTTATGGGCTGCGCGCAGACAGTGAAAACTGGTCTCAAACATCAATGTGATTGGTCGATACTCTACATTTCTCTCTACATTTCCACATGAGCTGTAAGATTTTTGTGTGATTATAAGGTAAACAGATGGATGATGTAGAACAATCAGTAAAGCACACCAAGTCTGCAGGAGGCAGTAATCAGGGAAATGGAAAAGCTAAAGCTACCGTTAGTAAGGCTAGCAAGGTAAGCAAAGGATCTAAAGGTAAAAGTACTGCAGCAGACGAACAATCAGAGGGAGCGGAGGCTATAGAGAACTCTGCATGGAGTAGTATAAAACCAAGAAAATAGGCAACAGCAACTGTTTACTAACTACTAGTCATGTGATGGGTTATTTTCTGTAGAAAATATTTGTCTGAATAAAGCAAGTGTCAATAACAACACTACTACTATTAATACCATATTAAGTTATTATGTTATAGCATACATGTATTGTAATGTTTTCGTGCTTGAATCACACTGTACCGATGGTACGAGTGTGAGAAGTGTCTAGGGCTGGTCGACTAGACTTTCAGCATTATATGAAGAATAAACAGTATCTGGTAGCTTATTCATATGTAAGAGCCACTGGCCCCATGCTGTACTCAGAAAGAGTTGAAAGGGTATGTTCAGTCGAGTATGAAGTGAGTTGAGGCTAGTCATCCAAGGGGACCAAGAGCTGGAACTACTTCTCTCAGAGAGAAGACTCTGTGAGGTTGACTTGGGAGATGTTGCGACTTTATTGCAATCTAGTCATCAAATGATTGTGCTTGCAATATACTGAAATTTGCTCATATATCATTATATCAATAATATAATGTGGTAAAACAGCCTCCGTGGTAAAACAGCCTCCGTGGTAAAACAGCCTTCGTGGTAAAACAGCCTCCGTGGTAATAGCCTCCCTGGGCTAGCCACACTGACATTGACATTCATATAAGGTGTCTTCGCGACCTCAGCTTCAGACCCAGGCCGATCTACGAAAATATTTTCCGGCACACATCCGTCACAGTGTCGCGAAAACACCGGCCCGGGCCAAAAGCAAAATCCTCGTTTTCGCGGGAAGAAATCAAGCGTGCCGATGAGCTAGGGATGGTTTCGTCCGGCCAAGCAAAATCCTAGGCCAATAGCCCTTCTGGTTTTGGTCGGACGGCCATTCTGTAAATTTTATTTGCGACCCGGGTCCGTCCAAGAGGTCGCGAAAACACCTATACATGTACATGCATGTATTGACACTTGTTCGTATTATTCATTCATGCATTATTGTCTTACTTTGTACAACTATTATACATGCATGCTTACACTCTATTATAATCAACCACTTATCGTGTGCTCTATCCACCAATCAGATTATTGTAAGTACACTTGGTTTTTCCCACATATTATAAGCGATTATCTTCTCTCATCTGATTGTATTAAACTGAGTCTTTTACCATATACTTTTTAAGGCCAATATCTTGGAATAGGCTCATATTTATATACTTTCCATTTCGGACCATTGTAAGCACCTTTTGTGCCAAGGCCGACCCTTTTGTGGCCGACGTCGAGCGGAACCATCCATGTTGTTGCATCAGTTCCGGACCCGATGCCTTATCAGCCGGCCAATACCTTATCAGCCTCTTTTCACCGGAAGTATATTTATAAGGTAGCACATATTCTGTATGAAATCAGTTGTTGATTGCGCTCTAATAAAGCAACCTCTCCTAACTCAAACCTAAAGGCTTACTTTTGTAGGTGGGTAACTCCACCGGCAGATCCATAGATCCATGCGGCTCGAGTTCATCCCCATCCTCATTTAAGCATATCTCTACACCTCTTCTACGGCTTCTACCCGGATTCTATTTGAATCTAGCGTCGGGCTTAAGTTCCTAGAATATCAGATCTTTCACTACACTCCTCTGGAGTATAAAGTCTACAGACCTACTTCGCACCTGGACTCTTTAATGAGTCTCAGCATCGGCCTACGTCAGATATAGAATAACAAGAGCACCTAATAACTGTTCACTCTTTTATGTGATGTGTGAAATGTCACTTGGTTGTCCTCTACCAACTTCCAAGCCCTTCCCATGCTCGTGCCCTCGGCACCCGCATGTAAATAAACACTAAAACATTACAATATCACTTTATTTATGATAATAAAACCATTTTATTACCAATTATTTTTTGAATTTAAAAAACACTGGTCATATGAATTGTATTTAAGTGCAAAGTGTAATATATACTTTACCCCTTATTAGTAGAGCCCTCTGCTGCTTTTACTGGCTCTTCAACCAATTATGTTCATTATATTATATCTATTAGTAATAAAGCCATTTAAGATACTTTGGTTTTGTTATGACCTTTTAGCTCTAAGCTCATTTTCTCAAGCAAATCTGCCATTCACACAATTCTGCATTATATATATTTTTATATATTATTTTTATACAATGTATATAATTTATGGTAAACATACAATATTGTGATGGTACGCCCAGTCGTATCTTACATCTGACACTCATTATTGTGTGCATACGTGTATATATCTGCTTGTACTTTACTCTTATATTGTTATATATGATTATATGATTATATCTAAGTCTTTTAATGCCTTTTATACCCATGTACAGAGGCCCGACCTCTCAGAATCCATTGATATTCATTTTGTACATGAATTGGACCATTATAAGCAACTTTTGTAGAACCCGACCTATTTTGGGTCGGCCGTCGGGCTTCCGGCGGCCATCTTGTTGCGCAACTTCCGGACGACCACACATCGTCTTTTCCCGACGTCACGTCGGCCGGAAGTCCTTATACTATATAAAGGGCACTGTTTTACTGTTCATTGTCTCAGTCTACACTTGGCTTTCAATAAAGACACATCTATACTTGATACAGGGACTTTCTCTTCCTTTTACTAGGTCATTCGCTTAGCGAACCGCCTACTAGGTTGAACTACTCTCTTTCATTGTATAGTCTGAAGGTCGGACTTGAGATCAGATGGGTCGTCTTTGGTAGTATTTGGGCTACTGAGACCGCTCGATCTTTCATGTAATGCGAAGTCCTATTACCACTCATAGGCACTTCATTTCTGGGTCGATAGTCGTCCAAGGACGACCGCACCAAATCACAGAAACCATTACAATATAATATATGTGTGTGCATGTGTGTGTGTATATGCATGCTGCAGTCCACTTTGTAAAAGAATTTGCGGAATTTGATGACCTCACAAACAATTTGTGGAAACCAATCTTTTTCATTTCACATTAAGAACTAAAAATGGCAGCCAAGATAGTCACTGTGCCATACCACCCTGGTAAGTTGGCATACTGGGTTGTTGATCAAGCTGACTTGATGGGAGCTGAACTTGACTGCATTTATTTAAGTAACTAGCAGCCCCAAAGTTTTTACTTTGCTGCTATTTGCAGTGAGCTGATGCAAGTTATTTGTTTTATTGTAATGGTTTCTGTGATTTGGTGCGGTCGTCCTTGGACGACTATCGACCCAGAAATGAAGTGCCTATGAGTGGTGCTATGCCTTCGCATTACATGAAAGATCGAGCGGTCTCAGTAGCCCAATAACTACCAGAGACGACCCATCTGGTCCCAAGTCTGACCTTCAGACTATACTTTGAAAGAGAGTGATCCGACCTGGTAGGCGGTTCGCTACGCGAATGACCTGACAAAAGGAAGTGAAAGTCTCTGTATCAAGTATAGATGTGTCTTTATTGAAAGCCAAGTGAAGACTGAGACAATGAACAGTGAAACAATGCCCTTTATATAGTATAAGGACTTCCGGCCAACGTAGTGTCGGGAAAAGACGACGCAAGGTCGTCCGGAAGTTGCGCAACAACATGGCCACCGGAAGCCCGACGGCCGACCCAAAATAGGTCGGGTTCTACAAAAGTTGCTTATAATGGTCCAATTCATGTACAAAATGAATATCAATGGATTCTGAGAGGTCGGGCCTCTGTACATGAGTATAAAAGGCATAAAAGACTTAGTAATAATCATACATGAATGCACATCAGTATCGTTATGTAATGGGTATAAACACATGAATACATGTATATAGACAGTAATTAAATGGTTTAACATGCAATACAATTGAATGTGGGTATACGAGCAGCTAGTTATGAGAGTTTGAGTGTCAGCTGAGTAGCGCTGTGACAACTACTAGGCACTTAGGGTGCTGTAGGTCTTTGTCCGGTAGCTGGAGTCGTATACAAATGTCCTGTACCATTACAATATTATAGAGGTAATGACTATAGTTTTCCCCATTATTATATTAATCCCAATGTGCAATTGGTTTATTTCAGATGACGGTGATGAATATAAGACCACAATTAAAGGAAAGATTTTGGGCCCCGAGGTCGATGGGATCCGTTTCATTAAAGATAACCATCAAGGTAAGTATTGCACACAGAGGACAATAGCCGAGGTAAGTACTGTAGTACACATTGGACAAGAGGACAATAGCCAAGTTAAGTACGGTATATAGTGGACAATAGGACAACAACTGAGGTAAGTACCGTATACAGTGGAGATGTTGACAGCACAAAATGTAAATCACAACTGCATCAAAATGAATTGAAAGATTGTAGTGTTCCAGCATCCGTATCCAATCTCTCCTGGATAGCTAGACATTTAACTAACTCTGATGCCCCTATTTCCTATTATTCTTATATTATGCATGACCTACTATACCTGCTTACTACCTATACTTATTATATAGTTATTATTCTTGTCAACTACTGCTTAGCCAGTGCCATTGTTATTGTTATCAACCAATCAGGTCCTTTGCATTCATCTGTACCTACTGTAAATATACTACTATTGCACAAGTACATTTTTTACCTGATTGTAGACTAAATCTTTTACCTGTTCTACAGTCATGGCCGATGTCACAGATCATGCTCATAATTACATATTAACTTTTTCCTCTTATTGTAAGCACTTTTTGTGCATGGTCGGACCTCGGGCATTTTCAGCCATGTTGTTATGCAATTTCCGGGGACGATACCTTATCGTACCGCCCGACCCCCTGTCGGCCCTTTTAGCCGGAAGTTTAATTTAATAAAAGCCAGCACATTTTCTATGCTAAATCGGTTGTTCATTGCGCTCTAATAAAGCAACATCTCCTAACTTGACCTACAGAGTCTTACTCTTGCAGGCAGGCAGCTCCAGTCTTGGTCCCCTGGACCTTCAGCGCCCGAGCTCATCCTCGTACTCGTTTAAGTCTCTTCCTACACCCCTCGCCGATCCCGGATTCTTCAATGAATCTAGCATCGGGTCTACGTCCCTTTATCAACACAGAAACTTTCTACACTCCTTCGGAGTATAAACTATAGGACCTACGTCGACCCTTGACTCTTTAAACCACTACTGTCTCACCATTCAATATTTGCAAAGAATACTGGTCATCTTATTTCATCAAGATTGATGTGCTGTTTGTCTCTGTAAACCTAGTGGCAGCCAAGATAAACTCATTTGAATGTTGGCTATTATGACCTCCATTCAGCATTGAGACCTGTTAAGTTCCTATGGCTATGCCTGTCCTAAGTCTATACTTGTAACTTATGTACATAGGTAAGCTACTAACATCAAATAGCCCAGTAATCTTATTGAGCCAACACTAACTGTCATTCTATAAATAACTCTTGTGCACAGTGATGAATAAGTAAGTTAGAGTCATGCCCACAAAAAACAACGCAATGCATTGCAAGTCCTATGGCTATCTCTGTAGCACTGCTTTATATTGACTGCTTGAGTGCTTCCAAAATTCCCAACATAGGCTGATTGAAGGTGAAATTAGCCAATATTAAAACAGCAGTTTCTTGGCAGCAGCTAGGATACCAAACACAAACAACACACCAATCTTACTGAAAAAGGATGAACAAGATTATTTGGAAATATTGAATGGTGCGACAGTAGTGGTTTAATGAGTCTAAGCATCGGCCTACGTCCTTTCCACTAACTACAAGAGCTTTACTTAACTGTTCACTATTTATGTAATGTGCAAAAGTTAACCTTGGCAGCCCACTACCACTACCAAGCACTTCCCACACCCTTGCTAACATTGGCACTCGTGTGACAACCATACACTAGAACATTACAATATAAACTCGCGTCATCATGTACGATGTTTACTATTCCAGAGCTGTATGCAGAAGCACTAGCCAATCGTATCATGAGGTATCTGGACCGTGCTTACTGTGATTACTACATCTTTAGATGTTGATATATCCATAATATTCTCCTTTTATTTACTTAAGTAGTGGAATTTCCACTGGTTTATGTAATGTAGTATAGATAGCTGAGTATTTAGTGCTTGTGTTACTTGTATTTTGAATCATATGTTTATCATGATTGCTATGACGATCACCTCACTTCATAATGTGTAATACATGTATATTATAATGTTTCAGAACTTTACGCAAAGGCTATTGCCAATAGCACAATTGGCGGCCTGGACAAGGCATACTATGAAGATAGTGAAATGGATGACTGTGAAATCTGTGAAATGGAAAGTAAGTTATAAAATGTATTAGATACAGCATAATCATATTCTATGGCTAGTTAATATTCTTGAGCTATAAGCTATATTACTGTATGTCTATCAATGTGTTATGGTTTCTATGTATATTACTGTATGTCTATCGATGTGTTATGGTCTTTACCTAATTCCTGTTATTTACAGAACACTAAAACAATTACACGTAACTGCGAATTGTGTCCTCCTATAATGTACTCTGTAGGGTTTCCAAATGGAATTTCCCAAAACAGCTACTAGACGTTATTGTTGAAGTTGTCTGCTCGTGCATGCTAACAATATTCTCATCCACTTGTTTGTGTAGATTGTGGAGGGTTCACCCAGCTTTCTCTCATAATAACTTAGTCATCATGCAGGGTCAAGTCAAGGTCAAGGTCTTTTTCCTGTTTCACAATGTTTAGATATGGACATTGACCCTACCATTATTGTACATCAATGTATTCTCCTTTCATATACTTATTAACTAGCGGAATTCACAATAGTTTCTGTAATGCAGTGTAGATAGCTGAGTGTTTAGTGCCTGTCTTACTTGTATCTCAAGGTTCTGTAGAGGAGCCCCAGTGGGGCTGGATTGACGTGGAGCTCACCACTGCTCCTCAGATGTGTGAGTAGATTATATTAGACGTTCAAATAAGCCCTACTACCATGACAGTTGGTGTGTCTAGGTGTGTATGTGTGCGTGTACTTGTGCAGGTGTGTGCAGGTGTGTGCAGGTGTGTGTCTGTGTGTATGTATAATATATTAGTATACTTGACATGATGGTAGATTATATTAGTAGGTTTGTGCTTCTGCTGTTGACTGGATGATTACTTGTATTATACTAGTGAAACTTACCAGTTGTAATGAGTGACCATTTTCCTCTGTCACACCATTTAGATATATTATAATATCTTATTTACTGCTGTTGCAGGTAATAGATGGTCGCATGACTGTATGCTTATTGAATGCATAGGTGCAATATCAGTTTTTCAGTGAACACACAATAATGATACATGTATGTCTGTTATGATACTCATATATAATCATATTATAACACTATTTCTAGTACCAGTACAGGTGGAGATGGCCTCCACCAGCATCATAGAGGAGCAGTGGTGTCTGCCTAAAGTTTTCACATTCTGCACCAAAGAAATTTGTAAGTTTATATGCATTTACCTAAATTTATTCTCATGGTATATTCCTCCCAGGAAGATGAAAGACATTATTATACCAGATACATATCTATATACTGTATTATACCAGATACATATCTATATACTGTATTATACCAGATACATATCTACATACTGTATTATACCCGATACATATCTACATACTGTATTATACCAGATACATATCTATATACTGTATTATACCCGATACATATCTACATACTGTATTATACCCGATACATATCTATATACTGTATTATACCAGATACATATCTATATACTGTATTATACCAGATACATATCTATATACATTATTATACCCGATATATATCTATATACTGTATTATCGAAGAGAATAAGTTTGAGACAGTGGATATCTAACCTGACATAGTCTACTACATATTATATATGACTACAATTGTTACACTCTAAAAACTACTATGTAATGTAACACATTAAACGTTAAATATCTAACATACTGAACTACATGTTTTTTCAATTCATTAGTAACAATACTTCTATCCTCTATTCTGGCTTTTTCCATCAAATAGATTCACCATTGCGGATCAAGCTCCTCCATTTCACCCAATCCTGCTGTTGCCACATCATCTTTCAAGAAATGTTTCCATCTTCTTTCGGGCTGCCCTCTCTTTTGCTTCCCTACCTCCAATTTTTTCATTCTATTTCCCATGTACTCTTCATCTCTTCTCAACCTATATCCCAACCACATCAGTCATAGCTCTCTCACCCCTTAGTTCACCAACTTTCACCCGTTTTCTGATACTTTCATTTTTTGTTCTGTCTATTTTTGTTCGTTCCATTAACCACCTCAGTATTCACATCTCTGCCACTTATAATTTCTCCTCTTGTACCCTTTGTCACCGCAATAGTCTCCATTTCATATAGCATTGCTGGTCACACCATGGTCATATGACAGCATATAGCATTACTAGTCACACCATGGTCATATACAGCATAAAAATTATAGCATTGCTGGTCTCACCGTGGTCATATACAGCATATAGCATTACTAGTCACACCATGGTCATATGACAGCATATAGCATTACTGGTCTCACCATGGTCATATACAGCATATAGCATTGCTGGTCTCACCGTGGTCATATACAGCATATAGCATTACTAGTCTCACCGTGGTCATATACAGCATATAGCATCACTAGTCTCACCGTGGTCATATACAGCATATAGCATTACTGGTCACACCGTGGTCATATACAGCATATAGCATTACTCCATGGTCATATGACAGCTTCCCTTTGAATAACTTCTCCGCACAACACAACATCATCCGGATATATAGAGTAATGTATAATGAGTGCAAACAAAACTACTACATACTTTAATGTTTACATTGTAGCACCAGTTCCAGTGGAGAGAGCAGTGGGCCCCAGCACCCACAAAGGCCAACCCATATTATCTCCTACAATATCAGAGAGACGGGTCGAGCAAGGGCCGACAGTAAGCCACTGCTATTAGAAATTATATGTTCTTACTTCAGCCTCAGTTTGACACTGTATTAGTTAGTGTAGAATACAGTTTGCTATTCTAGCACCAGTCAAGTTGACACTCCTCTGGCCTGTATGTCATGTAAATACAGTGTGTTGTATGTTGGCTGTGGTAAGAGATGGTGACATTTACTCTAACTGCTATACAACATTACATGTACAGTGACAGTCTATTATACTATACAATCTCACAAGTTTACTTTATTTAAATCATTGTAGAGCAAGCTCCCGTGGGTTGTTGGAGTCGCAGTAGGGGTGGGTGCTGCTTATGCAGCCTATAAACTGTGGAAGAACTTCTGCTAGGGTTAGTATTCCTATTATTCCTCTTGCCTTCTATGTGTTTACATAAATATTCATATTCATATTCATATTCATATTCATATTCATATTCATATTCATATTCATATTCATATTCATATTCATATTCATATTCATATTTATATTCATATTCATATTCATATTCATATTCATATTCATATTCATAATAATTATTATAATATGAACAATTCAAATCTGAAATAATGTGCTGAGGTTTCTTCTCAAGCCTGCAGGCAATATCATTAATAATATTTAGTGCCACTACTAACTGTTTGTAACTGAACCTCTGACAGCTACACAGTGAACAATCATTTGTCTTTTTATTGTATTACAGCAGCACCCAATGCACAGCTAATAATATCAACTAGCTTTTATGCAAACCCCTACTGCAACAATCTGCTCTCTCTACCTCACTGCATGCACATACCAATGTAGGAATGACTGCTGTCACAAAGACAACGTTATCAGCCGGACTGAAAGATTCCACATGTGAAAATCAGACGACTTGTGTTGACTACAATTATCCTCATCCCTGGAACTTGCACTAGTAAGTACCTCAGTATAAACCACTAGATTTTCACCTGTACGCTTCAGTGTGAATAAAATCTACCTCTGACCGAAAGGTTTGAGAAAGATAACTCAAGTTCATTCTGAAATTCAAGTTTTGTTATCTCAAACTATAAGCTTTGCCAAATTCTTTGTCTCTCGGTCACCATGAACATTCTATTCCTTTATTATTCAGTTAATTACGCTATCACTGATTTCCTAGTGATTTCGGTGCAACTAGCGTTCAGCTGCCAGCTCATACCTACATGCAGACCTTCTAGTGTATTCCATTCAACTGTCAGTCAGCTCCCCATAATGCTAAGCAATATGTGATTCATGCTGAAAGTTGTCTACTCATAGTATTATTTCAATCATGGAAAGATAACTCTCTATTAGTTGTCTTGGTGTTACTGATAAACCCTGCATTCCTTGTCTTTATCTCACATCACTGTATTATTCAGACTCTCGGATGGTAGGAAGGTCTATGGTCCGACCACTTACTACTCCATTAGAGTTATGAAACAGCTCCATGTGACAAGTAAGTCTCAGCAGACCGGGTCTGCAATGTAGTGTGGAAAGTAGTCTATCTATGTATGTAGGTCTTGAGGGACTTAAACTAGAAGAATCACTACAAAGTTGTACTAAGTAGTATGACTTTACATTCAAGGATATGAACTGTGACAGCACTGCTGACTGCAACTTATTTTTCCAACAGCTACTGTAATTAAGTATTTGGTTGGTGAGTCTGCTGAGGTCAGTGCTTTTTTTGTAAGATCAGTTGAGGGGGCTTCCTGCCTATTTCAGGCTCCCTCCCCGCTCTCACCTTCACACATGCTACATAGCACTCCTACTGCATCCGCTTGACATTATATCTGGTTAAATGTTTTGCGGGATATATAGCAAGGTGATCGTAATATGAGGGGTGCTTTGTGTGCAGTTGGCTCAGAGCATATCTACTGCTCCCTGGCAAAGCTTCCTTTTTTAAAGTTGCTGAGCTGGTGTAGCGGTAGTAGGGTCTGCTCACTGTGCTAGGCGATTAGATGCCGTAGAGGCCCCGCGGTGAGGAACTGGTGTTTTAATGGATGTCAAACAAGTCTCTGATTGCTCAAAAAGACAAATTCCTTGCATACAAATCATTCTATACATACATGTATAAGTGATTAGAGATGTATATTTGACATACATTGTACATGTACCAGATAACAAGTATGTCTCTAATAGGATGCATCATGCATGATGCCTGGCTATGGTTACTTTTTAAACTTTTATACTTTTAGAATTGCAATTTGCAGAGGGGACTCCCTCAACAAACCATGAATTTTTGAGAGGGCTCCCGGGAGACCAAAGAGCCCCCTCAAAAAAGCACTGGCTGAGGTGCCACAAGCTGTTTTAAAGGTTTTAATGTAGGAGACACAGCTTTAACCAAGCCAATTATCTGTTATTTGTTTTACCCAATCATACTCTCTTTTGTTATAGTTAAATTCCAAAGTAGAAAGTACTACGATTTCTTGTCAGCCTGACTGGTTATAGAGTGAAGATTTGTCTTGCAGAACTCAGATGATTTGTGTTGACCACAATATTGTCTACGTTTCCCTGGATATTGTATTAGTAAGTATCTTAATTTAAACCACTAGATTTCCATCTGTATATTTCAGTGTGAATAAAATCCCTAAAGATGAGAATGGGAACCTACTAACACTGTCATGATCATTGTATTTATTTATTATTCAGTTTACTTTCCTAACCATACTATCAGCGATTTCTTGTAAAGCTGCTAGTCCATCACTACATGCAGACTTTCTAGTGTATTCCATTCAACTGTTAGCTTCCCCATATTGCTATGTGATTCATACTTAAAGTTGTCTACTCATAGCATTATTTCAATCATGGAAACATAACTCTCTATTAGTTGTCTAATGCTAGGGCCACACTGACGCGAATTTTTGTGCGAATAGCGAATTTTGGCCAAAGGCGAATTCGCAAATTATAATCGAGCGTGCCACACTGCAAAAGCTATAAGCGAATTCGCATTGATTTCACCCAATGAGGGATCAAAAATTATTATCCCCGGTCACGTTTCTCATTCACTGCAGAACTAGAGCTCCGAAAAATGTAAAATAAAAATATAATAATTATTTTATTCTTACTTTCATTCGTTTTACACAATTTTTGCAAACGGAAGTAGTCATTTTATTCATCAGTTAAAATAAATATTTTAATATAATAATTTAAACTCATGATTGATTGAAAAATCCGTGGCTCTGAACACGTGACAGTAACGTGACAGGTAAAAATTGGCCAATCACAAATTAGCGAGTTGCGAATTAGCTGATTGATATCAGCGAGTGCGAAATCGCTAATTTATCGCGAATTCGCACAAAATTTGCGATTTGCGAATTCGCCTTTGGCCAAAATTCGCTATTCGCACAAAAAATCGCGTCAGTGTGGCCCTAGCATTAGTGTTACTGATAAACCCTGCATTCCTTGTCTTTATCTCACATCACTGTATTATCCAGATTCTCGGATGGTAGAAAGGTCTATGGTCCGACCACTTACTACTCCATAAGAGTTATGAAACAGCTCCATGTGGAAAGTAAGTCTCAGCAGACCGGGTCTGCGATGTAGTGTGGAAAGTAGTCTTTCTATGTATGTAGGTCTTGAGAGACTTAAACTAGAAGAATCACTACAAAGTTGTACAAAGTAGTATGACTTTACATTCATGGATACAAACTGTGACAGCACTGCTGACTGTAATTTATTTTTCCAACAGCTACTGTAATTAAGTATTTGGTTGGTGAGTCTGCTGAGGTCAGTGCTTTTTTTGTAAGATCAGTTGAGGGGGCTCCCTGCCTATTTCAGGTTCCCTCCCCGCTCTCACCTTCACACATGCTACACACATAGCACTCCTACTGCATCCGCTTGACATTATATCTGGTCAAATGTTTTGCGGAATATATAGCAAGGTGACCGTAATATGAGGGGTGCTTTGTGTGCAGTTGGCTCAGAGCATATCTACTGCTCCCTGGCAAAGCTTCCTTTTTTAAGGTTGCTGAGCTGGTGTAGTAGTAGTAGTGTCTGCTCACTGTGCTAGGCGATTAGATGCCGTGAGGAACTGGTGTTTTAATGGATGTCAAACAATAAGACAAATTCCTTGCATACAAATCATTCTATACATACATGTATAAGTGATTAGAGATGTATATTTGATATATATGTACATTGTACATGTACCAGGTAACATGTATGTCTCTAATAGGATGCATCATGCATGATGCCTGGCTATGGTTACTTTTTAAACTTTTACTTTTAGAATGGCAATTTGTTGAGGGGGCTCCCGGGAGCCCCCTCAACAAACCATGATTTTTTGAGGGGGCTCCCGGGGCCCAGAGAGCCCCCTACAAAAAAGCACTGGCTGAGGTGCCACAAGCTATTTTAAAAGTTTTAATGTAGGAGACACAGCTTTAACCAAGCCAATCATCTGTTATTTGTTTTACCCAATCATACTCTCTTTTGTTATAGTTAAATTCCAAAGTAGAAAGTACTACTGTTATAATGAGAAGTATTGTCAGCCTGACTGGTTATAGAGTGAAGATTTCTTTTGCCGAACTCAGATGATTTGAGTTGACCACAATATTGTCTACGTCTCCCTGGATATTGTATTAGTAAGTATCTTAATTTAAACTCCTAGGTTTTCATCTGTATATTTCAGTGTGAATAAAATCCCTAAAGATGAGAATGGGAACCTACTAACACTGTCATGATCATTGTATTTATTTATTATTCAGTTTACTTTCCTAGTCATACTATCATCGATTTCTTGTAAAGCTGCTAGTCCATCACTACATGCAGACCTTCTAGTGCATTCCATTCAACTGTCAGCTTCCCCATAATGCTATGTGATTCATACTTAAAGTTGTCTACTCATAGTATTATTTCAATCATGGAAACATAACTCTTTATTAGTTGTCATGTTCACTTGTAGTACTCCACATGGCTGTAATGTGCATACATGTGCAATGCATTCCCTATTACATTACTAATGTCATTAAGTGTTCTGGTCATCTTGCATTGAAATTCATAAAGTGAAGTAAATTACATAAACTGTGTATATAGAATGATCTACGGAGAGTAGCAATTGTAACTTTGAAAATTCTTGCATTCAAAAGTTGAAGTTGTGTGAAAGAGTTGGGAAGGATGACTTAAATCCATTTTAAAACCTAGTCTCGTCTCAAGTTTCTATTTTCTCAAATTGAAAAATAATGTTGCCACAGTCCTTGTCTTTATCTCACACCATTGTATTATCCAGATTCTCGGATGGTAGGAAGGTCTATGGTCCGACCACCTACTACTCCATAAGAGTTATGAAACAGCTCCATGTGGAAGGTAAGTCTCAACAGACCAAGTCTGCGATGTAGTGTGGAAAGTAGTCTATCTATGTGTGTAGGTTTTGAGAGACTTAAACTAGAAGAATCACTACAAAGTTGTACTAAGTAGTATGACTTTACATTCAAGGATATGAACTGTGACAGCACTGCTGACTGCAACTTATTTTTCCAACAGCTACTGTAATTAAGTATTTGGTTGGTGAGTCTGCTGAGGTGCCACAAGCAGGAGATCCATAGCTTTAACTAAACCAATCATCTGTTACTTTACTTGTTTTACCCAATCATATTCTCTCTTGTTATAGTTCAACTTCAACTTCAATGTAGAAAGTACTACTGTTATAATGAGAAGAGTATTGTCAGCCTGACTGGTTATAGAGTGAAGATTTCTTTTGCGGGACTCAGATGATTTGTGTTGACCACAATATTGTCTATGTCTCCTTGGATATTGTATTAGTAAGTATCTTAATTTAAACCACTAGATTTCCATCTGTATATTTCAGTGTGAATAAAATCCCTAAAGATGAGAATGGGAACCTACTAACACTGTCATGATCATTGTATTTATTTATTATTCAGTTTACTTTCCTAGTCATACTATCATCGATTTCTTGTAAAGCTGCTAGTCCATCACTACATGCAGACCTTCTAGTGCATTCCATTCAATTGTTAGCTTCCCCATATTGCTATGTGATTCATACTTAAAGTTGTCTACTCATAGTATTATTTCAATCACGGAAACATAACTCTCTATTAGTTGTCATGTTCACTTGTAGTACTCCACATGGCTGTAATGTGCATACATGTGCAATGCACTGCATATTACATTTGATATTAAAGTAATGTCGTTAGTGTTCTGCTCGTTCTTCATTAAAATTTGTAATAATATAAAGCATCTCGGATGGTAGGAGTGTTTATGGCCCGAACACCTACTACAGCTCTAACAGATAACATGTACAAAAATGTGTAGCTGGAATGCAAGGAAGGGAAGCTCCAAGATGTTGAGAAGGCTTTAAACTGAATGATTCAAGTAACAATAAGTACTAGAGGTTACTTTACACTTAGGGGATTCAATTCAGTTCTTTGGTGAGTATAGATATTGAATATGACATCACATAGGCTGACTACCTGACTACATTGAAAAACGCTGTTATGACTGATTGTAGAACAGTTAGATTGAGTATATGAGAAATTGTCTCCACATGATTTTATGAACTAGACTAAACTCTTTTCATGACAGTGTTGTTTTTATTGTTAGTTAATACTGTTAACCAATCTTCTACCTTGCTCCTGCTACCTACATTTACCTAGATTATAATATTATATTGTGGTGAAACAGCCTCCGTGGTAATGGCACCTAGGCCAGCCACACTGACATTATAATAGCTGGCATTAATCACCTATTCTTATCCATGCATTGTTATCCATATTCATCTATGCATTAATTATTATCTTATATACTGCGTGTCTAGCAATCAAGCCTTGGGATTACGTTCTATTGCAACTTGGTTTTTCCCACACTTATATACCTATTTAGTAATTGTCTGTTCTTACTTGATTGTGAATTATTAGAGTCTTCTGCCATTTTATATAGTACCTTCATGGCCGACCTTATAGATTTAGCTCATAATTATATACGACATGTTTCTCCTTATTGTAAGCACATTTTGTGCAAAGGCCGACCTTTTGTGTGGCCGAGTCGGCGGAACCAGACATATTGTTGCGTCAGTTCCGGAGCCGACCCCATGTCGGATGGACGACACCATGTCGGGCTCTTTTTGCCGAAAGTTTGTTATGTATATAAGGCAGTGTATTTTATGTTGTAATTCAGTTGTTGATTGCTCTTGAATAAAGCAACATCTCCTACCTCAACCTACAGAGGCTTACTCTTTAGGCGAGTAACTCCACCTGAGAATCCTTTGGATTCAGTACGGCTCGAGTTCACCTCATCCTAGGCTAAGCATATCTCTATCCACCCCTTAGGCTTAGGCCGATCCCGGGTTCTAATGAACCTAGCGTCGGACTTAGGTTCTCAAGGTTAGACATTCTTTCTCTACCCTCCCTCGGAGTATAAACTCTACATGACCTACGCCGGTCCTGAGCTCCAATGAGTCTCGGCATCGGCCTATGTCTGATATAATCTACAATTTACACTATAAAGAGCACCCATAACTGTTCACTCTTTTATGTAATGAGCAGAAGGTACACTTGGTCGGCTTCTACCACCTTCCAAGCCCTTTACATACTTGTAGCCCTCGGCTCTCGTATGCAATAGTACTCAAAAACATTACAATATCTTACTATCCTTCTTGTCCTATTAGCCAATCATCTTCTCCCTTACTTCTGTTTTGCTTACACAATGAGCCAATAAGCTATTCTTTTGCTGCAGGTGAGTGTCATTGTGGAACAAACAGACTACTGTTATAAAGATGAAATGAGGATGGTATATGGCAATGTGTGGTTTGCTAAAATAAATGATTGATGTTTTAGCTGTGCATAATATTTAATAAAAATGCTCTTTAGCACAACTTTGTTTCCGTTCATTTCATGAAGATATAAAACAGCAAAAGCTGCATCAGTCTTGGTATGTTTTTTTCTACCTTGTCTAATATTTTGCTGAATATTTACATATTTGTATCAGTAACTGCGAACTATACTAAATGCAAGAAAGTACTGTATACTTGAAGGAACAATTACCAATGACTACTAAGCCATCTGCAGTCTGCACTACTCACTAGTCTACTTTCCTCCCTCAGCTTGTTCAGTTACTGTGTAGAATCCCATACAATAAGCAGTAGATCATCAGGAAATGTTCACTTAGGATGGAGTAAAAGTTGTATTGTGTTTGACTAGTCTAAATCATGCCAAAGATGCAAGAATCAATTGCCATCGCTAGGGATGCTGGTTACAAAGGAGCGCATCTTTTGCAAATGTTGACACGAGTTGTCCTTCCACGAAAAGCAGTAATTATATCGTAAATGGTACACTAGACTCGGATTAATTGCGTTATACCGCAATAGATCTCCGATAGCTTTGCGGCTGTTAATGATAAAGAGGCTCTATTAGTCGACTAATCAGCGCAGAGAGGTGTGCTTGATTTGGCCAATCGAAGCTTCAGGCGACCACACTAGTCAATTCGCTATAAATCCACGATTTACTAGTGCATGTGCTAGTATATTCATATTTATTGCCCAATTGAGTCGAGCCAAATCCTGGTCAAATTTATTTGCAAGTGTACAACTATTTTTTGTAGCAATGGCTTGTCCTTACGTTCAAAGCGATGACTCCATGTAAGTACTAGACACTCCGATCAAATATATAAAAGACATTACATTTTAAATCCAAAGGAAGCGACACCGGTTACTCCTTGAGTTGATTACACAAACGCATCTGAATGTCTGTGCTCAATTCACTGATTACGGCCACATTGATTTTATTAGACCAAATATCATTGGTCTAATAAAATTAATTCTTCTCTGCTTTTATATTTACATTCTTCTCTATATCAATTTGATGTAAGAAGAAGAAGTGTTTGAATTTAATATTGTTGTTCGATTGAAGTCATCTGACCTCGCCTTAATAAAATCATTTTAATTTTTATTCATTATTAATGTAACGTTATTCATTAAATTAATGTCAATCAAATGCACGTATTAATGTATGTATAATTATATTCTATGTGATTGTTGTAAATAATTTTGAATAACGCAATTCCAGGTAGATACCCCGTGTGCTGAAATAATCTTTATATTGTGTATTATCATTATAATTATCATAGATAATCAATCAGAGTCATAATGATAATTATTGACATTATTTCATAGTTTTTGATCTGCTTTTATTTTTATTAATATAATATTTTGATTTCAGTTAGATGTAGATATACGAATATGTCATTATAATAATTGTTTTATTAATGTTGAAGTGGTATTCTATTTACAATTAAACATGTCGACTCTAGCAATTTTCTAGCAAGGGAATATCTTTTAGGTACTGCACATCGCTCTGTAGCAACAATTCATGGAGCTGTCAAAGATGTAAATGACTGATTGCAAGCTGGGCATGTAACGTGAGCGTTCATAGCTCAATGGTTTTCTCAGTTCACTATAATATAATAATGTCAAGTAAATTCATTTGTCATGTACTAAACCATGGAATAATTATGGCTTTTGGTATTTTTTCTACTGCTAAATAAATTCGCTTATCCTCAGGTGGTGATCTATACTCTACTGGTAGACCTTGAACACGTGCGTGCACTATGACGATCTAGGTGTAGGTCTGCTCTGCTATTAGGCATTGCTTGTATCGTACCTATATATATATCTGCTGCAATGATGTTTGTGTAATAATTAGGGCTGTTGGCTTAGTTTTGTTTCGAACAAAGGCTTAGGCTATGTCTGCTATTGCTTGTTCTCCTTGTTTGCTAAAAGATTGTTTGGTCAGAAAAGACTTATGGGTTGAATTGGAAGTTTACAGGATTCAGTTATGGACTATGTATAAAAGTTTAACTCCGAGCTCAGCCTTTTCTGACAGCAGAAATATGTTTCAAAGGTATCTTCAAATTATAGTAGCGAGTCCATATAAGGTGTAATCCCAACGGGTGGTTGTACTTATTACTTCAGCTTACCTCTGGTTAGTTAGCCCAGCAACAATCTATATGCCTTACAAACCCACATAGCTATCTTAGTAGTCAGTCTGTTTCAGGGATTAGATTAGCAGGTCTGTGATTGGTGTAGTTGACTGCCAAACCATATGCACAGCATAGACTTTGATACTCCCTCATCTCGGTCTGATTCAGGTATCAATAATCTGTTTCCATCACATGTTTACTGTAAGCACTACTAGCCTACTAGTTAACTCAATTCACTCACACACTTCTTAAATTCCTGCAGCTTTGGAGTAAATTATTGTTTGTTTTTACTGAAAGTGTAACATGCTATTCTTAGTGTATTAATTATATTATCATTCTGTTGGTGAAGGTCCTATGTTACCTGTAATAATCAGTTGGCATTGCATCAGGCCATATTGATATTTCTATCACATGCAATATTTCATCAGCTTCAAGGATTAGCAGTGATTAACAGTGATTAGTGTTACTAATATAATAGCTAGTAACCTACTAGTGGCTACTCTACTGTACCACCTGTCTGTCTGCGATGTAACTGTTTAGGCAGTGTGCCAATTAATAGCCTATCTTCACGGAGACAGTCTATTTCCTGGTTCAATAAACACAGCAGTATAATGTGCCCTTCAGACCCAAGTTGGCATCCTCACAGAAAATAATATGGTCAAATATGTATACAGTTTGCTCTTTTACCACTTAAATTCATATAAAATGATTCTTGGAAAGTTGTATGTATTATATTGGGTGCTTGGTGGGCAGGAAGACCAATTTAATGTGCCCTCCCTTCCTGTTATTACTAATGGCTACAGCTTGGCTAAATATGTGAATATAATTACAGTTTGTCTGGAGAACCTACAGCCGATGCTTATGAGGCTCAGCATGGGGTGAACAATCTGGCGGTAACTGATGGAGTCAACTATCACAAGTATTTACAGGTAAGTTACGCATACTCTAGTATTTAGCCTACAGGTAAGTTACATATACACCAGTATTTACTGGTAAGTTACATATACACTAGTATTTACAGGTAAGTTATTGGTTATACAACAATTGGCATAACAGTATGAGAAGGTAGTCAGTTTATTACAACTGGGAGTGAATGGTTGACCAATACTGCTACATGATATTCGGTCCCACAATACCCCTACCTGTCAGTAGTGGATTGTGCCAAAATACTGCTTATGCCCACTGTGTATGTTTGGCTATCGTCCAACACTTATTAGTAAGATAGCACTAACCATATCTAATCACTAAATGTGCATTCCACTCAGCAGCCCTTACCTGGTAAATGACCTTGCATCTTTTGCAGGGCTGTAAAAATCAGGGCTAAGATAGGAAGACTTAAGTTAGACTGTTCACTCAATGTTAACTCTTTATCACCAGTATGTGTTTGTCTTTCCGAAGATTCAGTCCAGCTGTCATCTGAACATATCTCTGGTGTCTCCAATTTGCTACAGTTTAGTTTAAAGTCACTCTAGGAGCATCAGACTCCTGGTAGGCTCCACAACCAACCCCCCCCTCCCCCCAAGCGGCTGCTGATTATGTGAAATTGGACTAAGTTGTTATAATTAGGCATATATTACGATAAAATTGCTGCAAAGACAGAACATGCTACCATGTACTGGACATTACTAACAATGCATTGCAAATACCAGCAATTAACTCAGGTTATGAAATAATAGCATTATGAACTTAACTATAATTATCACAGGTGGCTACCTCAAAACAACAGAATAATATATCAACAAGTTGATTGTGTTGTACTGTGTTTTGGCTAGTTTATTGGAATTATTAACTATTCTCACATGTCAGTCAGGTAAGTGTATGTGATGTGCTGATTGTAAGTTGTCATAGCAAGTATGTTGGGATAGTTAGTTCAGAACTTTGCACATGGTGCTATAATAACAAAAGTATGATCAATCATGAGTTGTGCTTGTTTGTAGCTGGATAAAGTTCTGACAGCCCAGAAGCCGCTCAGCAAATCCCACGACTCAGACCATTCTGTCCATGATGAACATCTATTTATAGTAACACACCAAGGTATAACATATATTTATAGTAACACACCAAGGTATAACATCTATTTATAGTAACACACCAAGGTATAACATCTATTTATAGTAACACACCGAGGTATAACATCTACATGTATTTATAGTAACACATCTATTTATAGTAACACATCTATTTATAGTAACACATCTATTTATAGTAACACATCTATTTATAGTAACACATCTATTTATAGTAACACATCTATTTATAGTAACACATCTATTTATAGTAACACATCTATTTATAGTAACACATCTATTTATAGTAACACATCTATTTATAGTAACGCATCTATTTATAGTAACACACCAAGGTCTAACGTCTATTTATAGTAGGCCTAATAGATCAATGTCCATTTGATAGATAGACCTATTTGTAACCTAACGAGTCTTACATGTTCCTGTATATCTAAATGCATGCTGATACACTGTTGTAGCCTATGAACTATGGTTCAAACAGATACTCAATGAGATAGACTCTATACGTACCATACTCCATAATGAGGTAAGTTATAAGTCTCAGTCTAACCAATTCCTATCTACCTACCTACTGTGTGTGGTAGAGTCTTGCATAATACAGTATTGTTGAATTGCCTCCCCAGTGTGGTGGAGGATATTGTAGAGTTGCCTTCCCCTGTATGATGTAGAGTATTGTAGAGTTGCCTTCCCCTGTATGATGTGCAGTTTTCTTCTTAATTTATTCAGATAGTAGACGAGAGTTCAATGCTGCTTGTGATCACAAGACTGAACAGAGTGAACATGATCATGAAGGTAGGACTAACAGACAGACATAGATGTTAATATGTTATTATATCTACTAGATGACAGTGTATAATATTATGCACTTCATCTCTCTACTGTTAAATAATACCATGTCTAGTCACCACTCAGCTGTGAGACCAGCTAGGACCGTAAATAGAATGTACGTCTCAAATTTGGGACGAGGAAACTACTATGTTGTTACTAGGTAATGTTGAGGCAATGTACTTTAGATAATATGTATAAAATGTTACCAGGTAATATTATGTGTATTCAACAGCTTTTGTGTGATCAGTTCTGTATCCTTGAGACGATGACTCCTCTTGACTTCCTCCAGTTCAGGTGAGTGACTACTAGTACCTGTACTCTAACTATGCTATTGACTACTAGTACCTGTACTCTGACTATGCTATTAACTACTAGTATTTGTACTATGACTATGCTAGTGACTACTAGTACTTGTACTCTGACTATGCTATTGACTACTAGTACCTGTACTCTGACTATGCTATTAACTACTAGTATTTGTACTATGACTATGCTATTAACTACTAGTACTTGTAGTCTGAATATGCTATTGACTACTAGTACTTGTACTATGACTATGCTAGTGACTACTAGTACTTGTACTCTGACTATGCTATTGACTACTAGTACTTGTACTCTGACTATGCTATTGACTACTAGTATTTGTACTATGGCTATAGGCTAGTGACTACTAGTACTTGTACTCTGACTATGCTATTGACTACTAGTACTTGTACTCTGACTATGCTATTAACTACTAGTACTTGTAGTCTGACTATGCTATTGACTACTAGTACTTGTACTCTGACTATGCTATTGACTACTAGTACTTGTACTCTGACTATGCTATTGACTACTAGTACTTGTACTCTGACTATGCTATTGACTACTAGTACTTGTACTCTGACTACTTACCAGTAGAAGATTCATGTTGCGTGTGACTGGTAAGCCAGTCAGTACTCACCATTCATATTTTATGTATATTGTCTGTAGGACATTCCTTGGATCCAGTTCTGGGTTCCAGAGCCTGCAGTTCAGGATTCTGGAGAACTCGTTGGGCATAAAAGATGTAAGTGTGTTGTTCTAAGTCTATGGCCATACGTCTGCATCTAACAGCGTACACAATGGTTGCACACAAAATTACCTGCATTCTAAAAGTACACATACTTTGGTGTATTAATGTAGAAAAACAGAGTGAAATATAATCAACAGTATTACAAAGATGTCTTCAATGATCAGGACAGCATACGACAACTTGATGAGTCAATGACCAAACCTTCTCTTCTAGAGCTCGTTGAGGTGATATTATTATATTAGTAGTTATCTACTCTTTGTAACAGTATATTAGCAGTTATCTACTCTATATAATAGTATATTAGTAGTTATCTACTCTATATAACAGTATATTAGTAGTTATCTACTCTATATAACAGTGTATTAGTAGTTATCTACTCTATATAATAGTATATTAGTAGTTATCTACTCTATATAATAGTATATTAGTAGTTATCTACTCTCTATAACAGTGTATTAGTAGTTATCTACTCTATATAACAGTATGTAGTAGTTATCTCCTCTATATAACAGTATACTACTAGTTATCTACTCTATCTCCTAGAGCTGGCTGGAAAGAACACCAGGTCTGAGCCCAGAAAATTTTCACTTCTGGAACAAGTACCAAGTAGCCGTACACGGATACCTAAACAATGAGTTTAAGCTGCCCGCTGAGAAGGAACCCAATTCGGAGCTCCAGCAACTCAAAATGGATGAGTTCAAGAAGATCAAGGTCAGTCATGTTCTGTCATATGATTGGACAGCTCTATTATTCTATAATTGGTTGGTTGACAAATAATGTTGATTATAGGAAGGTATCTATCAAGTCTCACATGTGTGTGTACATGTATATCACTGAGTGGGTGGTAATAACAGACTGTAGAGTCATCAGTCCACACAGCTCTTTCTCTCACTATCTCATCTACAGCTTTCACATATGCAGTTAAAAGTAGTCTAGTTCTAGCAGGTGCTCTCTCACTGACCCTACATACTCTGCTGTGACCTCTAATATACTGGACGACAAGTGCGTTACATGTGTATATACTTGTAGATGGCATATGATGACGTCATTAATGAGGAGAGGTACAAGGCAGCACAGGAGAGAGGTGAGTCAGTCAGTTAACTCAGTTTGTGACATCACTTCCTTTGAAGCTGGACACCAGTTTAAGTAATCTCAGGTTGCATCTAGTGTATCTATGTGAACAAACGGGTATGGCAGACAAATGCGTATCAATGTTGCTATATACGTTGTGTTGTTCATCGTGTTCTGCTAGTTGTCAATCTCATTTTCCTATCAATGTATGGCTACTAACTTGTTCCACACTGACTTGGATACAGGAGAGCGAAGGATCTCTTATGCTGCATTCCAGGGAGCCATCATGATAAACCTGTACAGGGATGAACCACGCTTCCATCAGCCATTCCAGATGATGACTCTGTTACAGGATCTGGACTCTCACTTTACCAAGTGGAGATGTGAGTGTGTCTACTGCATGTACTGTCTGTGGATGACAGAGTAGTAGTAGTAGTAGTAGCAGTAGTAGCAGCAGTAGTAGTGTATGTCCTCTGTCTGGTGTCTAATGTAAGCAGAGATTAGAGAGTTACTCTCTCTTGCATTATTTCTGCAAGATAATCATTCTAAACCATACAGTTATGATAACATGGTAGTAGTGTATTGTTGTATTAATGTTTGCTTGTTGGATTTATCTGACCTTACTCTATGTCTTTAACACTGCAGACAGTCACGTGATGCTCGTACAGAGAATGATTGGTAGTAAGCTGGGCACTGGAGGGTCGTCAGGGTATCAGTACCTCAGATCTACTGTAAGGTAGGTGCTTGCAGGTGCCTCTCTCTTAGCAAACGCCATCTAGCGGGTGCCCCATGTTATTAGTTGATGTTCCAATAAGAAAAGGATATCCACGAAGGCCATGGGTGCTATTTGCACTTTGTGTACGTAGCTCTCTGGTATTCTACCTGATTATTAAACACTGTGTGTATCATAACATAGTGCACTGCCTAGTCTTCTAACAGCTTGTAGACACACACTACAGTTAAGGGCTTATAAATACCCACTTAACACGCTGACAGTGTTTTGAATAGCGTTGAGAAAGCTTAAGGGTGCTTGAGCTGGGCTCTACTTCTTAACTTTATAAGAATTTAGCCTTGGGACCAAGTATCCGCTATAATATTTGGTTGGGGTGTGCTAGCTCTACCCACCAAGGCTTCAATGTTTGTTCTACTAATAAGTGTAACGCACAGAGTAACATAAGCATTCTTGCTAGTCCTGGCAATGTTTATATAATTGTCTCCCCTGTGAACAGGTGCTCCTGTATTGCTACATTTACAATGTATGTTTGTGTGTTTGAATGATGGCTAGCACTGACAACACTATATGTAGCATGGTATCATTGTCGCCTCTCCCCCCTCCCCCCACTGTCCACATCCATATTAATAATCAGATTGGCAAGTCAGTATAATTATGATAGTAATAATATGTTAGACTTCAGTTATGTAAATTCTATCACCTGCCGTCTTCGGCTACATGTGCTACTATACATTGATTAGCGCAGCTATGTGTAAGTCACTACATTATGTCAATAACTAGTAATCACAATGATGCTAGGTATTTGCTGCATTATTATTATTTTATGGTATGAATTATCAGATTTGGTTTTTGTTGATGAAAATTGGGCCCATGTTGAATTATATATTAAGATTATCATTTAGTTCTTTCTAAATGATTTACTCTGTAAACTATTCACTCTGGTGAGGATTAATAATGATATATTCACAATAAAATTAGTTTAATAAAATTTATTCTGCAAGCAGGTGGAAAGTGTTTATATTTAAATTTTTTTATTCTGCCTCTAGTTATATAACTTGTGTTTATTTATTCTGTCTTTAGTTATACAACTTGTGTTTATTTATTCTGTCTCTAGTTATATAACTTGTGTTTATTTATTCCAGTGACAGATACAAAGTCTTTATAGATCTGTTCAACGTATCAACTTATATGATTCCTCGTAACTACATTCCTAAACTGAGTCAAAGAATGAAGAAGACACTCAGTCTCATGTTCCATGTAAGTACCATATATATGTAGGTCAAATATGATGATGTATCTAGGTCAAGGTCTAATGTTTAGGTCAAGTAGTGTAAGTAACATATGTATGTGAAATATTTATCATTGTCTTTATCCAACGCTAGGCACATATAGTTTTGATGTCTATATTACAATGTATATACAAGATATGCAAATGTAATTACATCATATAAAAAGACGCTGTGTCATATCATAACAGAACACTCAAGCTCTAGGGATGTCAAGAACTATCTCAACATCAAGTGCTGAACCAGGAGATGAGGAAAGTGGGGACGGGGATACTCCCACCCCTACATTTGTAGTGGGAGCTGACAACAGTTAATGTCTTGGTCATCCGCTCGCACCGCTCAGTCAAGCTCTTCGACAGAAACCTTTACTAGCACTGTGAGTCATGTCAATCAGATATCCAACGAGAAATTAGTTATAAATATCACACGTCGATACGCTATTAGAATTTGCCTTCTCTTGTCGGTATTGAACTGTCAAACAATAGCTTCTCGGTGCTACATGTAAGTATTCACATCGAGAAGTGTTAACGCAATGTCATAGATACTGCACACGGACTATTGTCCACTGTTTATGTTTTCCTGTAGTTTCTTGGATTATGCCAATATTTAGTTTATTGGCTATATTATTGATTGGACCTTTGTACTATGTGATTTTGAGGTTACACTTTGTATAGCAAACGCTATATTCAATCAATAAAGACGTTATGTAAATGTATCACATGACATGCATTGAATCTCCATACCTATGTAAACCATGCTAGGTAGCCTCTACGTTATTTATATCCTTTTAGGTTGACATATTAACGCTCTTCCAATGTTTCCTTCACGTTATCACTGATTGGTGCGAGACACATGTTCAAGCTGTAATATTCACTCTTCCTGAATTATATGTCGACTGAATTATTCTATTTCTATTTTGGCATCAACCTTGTCTACACAAATAGTTTTATTTCTTTTGCATATCAATTTTTATCTCTTTTATACCAAAAACATTTTATGTAAAGTCTTACTGACTTGCCTTGCATCTACTAAACAGGGTTGTTCTGATTTTATACTAGATGTTTTTATTCTTGGTATTGATAATAATTTTGCTGTTGACATGTTTAGTAACGTATATCATTGCACTGGCATATTAATTATTAATACTAATACTGTTCCATTATATTTTACTCTACCATATTGTTGAAAATAGATTTACTGTCTGAAATAAATTTGTACTGGTTGTTCTAAACATAGTTTTTGCTGTGATGGTGACAGATAGCTATGGCTACCCCAAACCTTTTAAACACTTGGTGCTGTTGGTGAAGAAACTCGACTTTAAAAATTGGATATTTTTGCTGCATTGCTATTTAATTGGCTCGTTTTTTTGTGTCATAGTCTGCGTAGAATCACACCATGAACCATCCTTTCATGTCCGCTGCATAACATAGCGGTATACAAAACGTCACGGTAGATTAGACTCATTATGTCAGCATTATTGTGCTTAGTCAATCTGCACTGATTTGCCTCCCTACGACCCTCTCAACTGTCCGACTGGATATTCAGATTAGCTAATCAATCCTACGCTTAAGTGTGTCCTTGTGCACTCGTATTGATTGGATAACTTTATGGTGAGTGTCTTTACTCATCATTGATGTGCACCCTCGGCAAACCGTAAGATGTTTAGTATGTTCAGTGGAGTAGTCTACATGTACATGTTTCCATTAGTTACCAAGTCAGAAGAGCATAGTAGTATTACACACTGTGTACACTTTACACTAAATTTCTGTGATTTGCACAAAAATATGTAGCCATCCTGCTATCCTGCAGTGTCATTCAACATACAGAAAAGAGCTCATGTCGTTTGAAATTTAATTTTGCTAGCTTATAGCAATTATTTGAAAAGAACTTTTTTACATTTTTTTGACTGTTTATTTTGTAAATATCTGGGATCAGCATAAAACAAATTGTTTTTGCAAATTCTACACGCACATTCTTGCATGCACTGGTTGCAACTAACACCCTTACTGTATTGTTAAATGCAGTGACCACCGCACTCTGACTAGGGTAAACCCTGACAGTATTTACTGTCAATTCACCTCATTATCTACAGAATTGATTGAATCAAGTCACAATAGTTTCCCTAGGTATCATCTGCTGATGTGTTACAATACAGTTATTGTTAACAGCTCTCAGCCTCTCTTATCTTCTACAGCACCAGCTTTAGAATATATATCAGTAGGCTTAGAAAATAATTAAATCGGTCTTAGAAAATTCAATATTGATTTTGGTGGAGTACAGTCGACACCTATTTCTAATCAATTGGATTATATACAGTGTACGATACGCTGTTGTACATGTAATAGCAGCATCACATAACTTACATATAATTATGACAGCATGACAACAGTTACATCTCAAATTGATAATGTAAATTGTGTTGGCCCAACTTTGGTAAACGACAGGAATGCTGTTGGCATTAAACCACAGTCTTACATTTCTCTCCATCTTTGATGATTAATCTATCCGGGCTTTATATAACAGCAGTGAAAAAATGGGATGTGGTCGGCTGCACCAAGCAATAATGATAACAATTCTAACATTATAACAATATATCACGTGGCAATGTAACATTAAAAGCTTATGTAAAATGGTCCTCACCAAAATACATCACAATTTCGTTATACAAATGTACATGTAGCTTCCAAGAAATATGCCACTGAGTAAGTGTAGACTAGTCGTGTAAAAACGTTTGGCAGATTGCCAATGCTATGCAGTTTAAACTTGTAGCAAAAGTAGGTAGGTTAATGGGGATTGACTGTAGTTATTCAAGAAAGGAACAGATATGGGGATTGACTGTAGTTATTCAAGAAAGGAACGGATATGTTAACTGTTAATCCCCTGATCCCGCTGTCTATCCATACATACTCTCACCCAGACTGATTGAGCAGGGGTATGTGCACTCAGTCATCATTACCTAACTTACTTAATCCACATCGCTGACCTCTAACCAACAAGGCTGCAAGGTAGGAAATCTAATATGTTTTTCTAACTTTTAATTTGAATGAAATCATTTGTTTAATCATTAGTCTAAATATGTGAACATTATTTTGTTTAGTTGAATTCAACTTGAATTAATCAGTGTGATGTACTAATTGCCCCCATGAGTTGAATTCTGATTTCAATTAGTAACAGTGTCAGCAGACGGAGGTGAATTAGTTATTAACCATCCAATCAGCCGGTGAGATGACTGGTACATTATTATAATATAATTATTATATTATATATTATGTTTGCTGCTTGGAATTGCTGCAGTTAATTGAATTAAACGTCTTATTTTAGGGAAGGAGACTATTTTTAGATACCTCTTGATAAAGTTTACAATCTGGATAGCAGCAGACAGCAGGTATGCTGTGCATGTTTATTTAGATCTCAGACTTGTTTTGGAACATACTTGTAGATCGTTTCATACATTACTCTACTGGTTGATTTAGTTTTAAATCTACTATTACACGTCAGACAATCTCATATAATATTTATAATATATGTCAAGTTAAATATTAATAACCATACTATTGTTTATACGGTGTATGGATACTTCTTACTCTACCGTCATGGTCTCTGTTTACAATGCGGTAACCTGTTTATTTTACCAGTTCAAATTCACTATCAGTACTAAACATAGATACTCGTATATCAAGTACGATCTCCAGTTTATGTAGGGAAAAATATACATATACACTGTAATTAGGCCTCAAAAAAGCAATTAGATGTGTTAAAATAATTTCATTATTTGGAACCAGAAATATTTCAGGCACATTGTACATGTAGTTTTTTTCTGTTTTAACTGGTATAACTTTGTGTTATTTCAGGCTATCTCTCATAGAAGAGGAAATTTAACATGAGCCTTAGAATCTTATGACACTAGAGGATTAAAGTATGGAGCGTTTCGTTCTGGTCACCATATACCTAGTCAGTATCATAGCCTCAGTCTGTTGTAAATTAACGTATGACACCCTCAGCGATAGGGTCGTCACCACAAAATACGGAAAGCTACGTGGAGCTATAATTACTTTCGATCAGCCATCACTGCAACCCGTAGAGGCTTACTTGGGAGTACAGTATGCATCGCTACATGATGGGGGCTTCAGGTTCATGCCCCCGTCAAACCCCACTGAGAGATGGGAGGGAGTGAGGCTAGCCAACTCCTTCAGGTATGCTTGTGACAACTTACCTCACTACTGGTTCCTGTTCTTACCAAACTGTGTTTACTAGAGGTTACACAGTTTTATTCCACTAATATGTTGACTTTATTCAGTAATGATGGAATCAGAAAGCAGTGTTAGTCAAAGTTGAGCAATTCGGGTCCCCGACTAATTTATTTTTTTGAAAATCAATTGATTGATTAAGTAACAGTTCTAATTGCTGTTTCTCCATTGAAAGATGTTTTGTTGAATTAAGACAATGTAACAACTAAACAGTAAATGGTAAACTAATTATTACAGCTCCTTAATCACTCTGCACTCCCTGGCCCCAAGTCACTCATTCAAAGTGGCTATCCTACCCTGATTGCGTACTGGTTAATAAAATAAACTAAAGATTTGTTGCTCCCTACTCTGTGGGTATCATCAATGATCGCATTACTTGGACGTCTTATGTCAACAGAGAGTTTCTCATGGCCCTACTCACTCCTTAAACCCGTAGCCTCTCGAAAGGGCTTCACTTTCACAATGGGTTGTACATCTCATTGTTTACTGTAAGCAGGATTGTGTTGTCAGAAAAGGCGAATCTAAATATTGCAGTAAAGCGAGGGGTATAGACAAGGCTTGGTCAAGGTAAACAGTGAGAGAAGGGGAGGGAGGGGAATGTATTGCACTACTTGAATATAGCAACCTGTCCCTTTTTATACCATGATGACCAGTAGAGGTGTTCGTCTTCATAATAATGCTTGCAATCTGTTTGCTCTCCCCAGATAGTGCTATGCTACATTGTATGGAATCCTATGTTACTACTTGATAGAGGTGAGAACTGGAGTGCTGTGTGCAAGTAGAGTAGGGGGCTAAGGGGTGTACAGTAGGGGGCTAAGGGGTGTACAGTAGAGGGCTAAGGGGTGTACAGTAGGGGGCTAAGGGGTGTACAGTAGGGGGCTAAGGGGTGTACAGTAGGGGGCTAAGGGGTGTACAGTAGGGGGCTAAGGGGTGGGCTGTAAGGGGGTATTTGTCCAATTGGAAGGCCACTTATTGTTATTTTTCTATTCGTGATCAATTGCCTTTCAATACTTATTTTTGGAATAAAATCAACTGGCTGATTTTCTACTTTGCTGAGGAATTTCCCCAAATATCCGGGTCAAATGCTTTCCTCGATGTCACAATATTGTATAAACTATAGACCAGTGTGTCCACAGAAGAAGCTGGATCTTAACAAGTTATCTGAGAAAATGCCAGCAGCTCGAGTTGATAGAATAAAGAGAATCACACAGTTTACTGGCAGCCAATCAGAAGAATGTCTTTACCTCAACATCTATATACCAGCTAGAGGTAAGTGTATGACATAACTTACATGTATGTAATATACCAGCTAGAGGTAAGTGTAGAGTTAACTTACATGTATATACATACCAGCTAGAGGTAAGTATATGATATAACTTACATGTATATATACACCAGCTAGAGGTAAGTGTATGATATAACTTACATGTATGTATACACCAGCTAGAGGT
The DNA here is from genome assembly GCA_935421135.1 of Bugulina stolonifera. Taxonomy (NCBI): domain Eukaryota; kingdom Metazoa; phylum Bryozoa; class Gymnolaemata; order Cheilostomatida; family Bugulidae; genus Bugulina; species Bugulina stolonifera. The sequence continues at coordinate 15,512,124 of OW285196.1, forward strand.
AAGTGTATGATATAACTTACCTCTATATACTAGCTAGAGGTAAGTATGGACTGGAGGGAGTGAGATAATTGGTTACTAGTATTCATATACATGTAGATTAAGGTGATAAAGTGATAGTCAAGTATGTGTATCTCTCCAAACAATCAATATAACCGATATTACCCACCTCAGTGTACACTCTCTCCTCGTGTCGTATCTGTTATGTGGAGAAGTCATTGTAGACACGATTAGACCCATTATTTACCGGTTATATGGCTATGCCCTCCACCTAAGATGTTTATAGCTTCTCACCCTTCATAGTGAGCTACGATACATAACATATATACATACCCCATCATGCAACACTAACACAGGCGGCCCACAATGCAGTGCCAGCACCTTTCCAATAATGCAGTGCAGAGCACATGGTTTGTTACAATGACAGAAAGTGTTGTACAGTAAACATTCTAACATGTCATACCATATCAGTATTGTATTTTTATAATGCTGCCTCAGGGTCAGCAAACAGAGAGACCGTTTACCTAGTCAGAGATTTATTTGTGTAGATATGAGATATATTTGTGTAGATGGGGATGCTTCACTCATATCAATATAGTTATCAGACTTTGATATCTGTTTATTGAGTTTCTCTTGTACTATAAGCACCTGCAAGCACATGCTGAATGTGTCAACATGTCACAGCGTGCTAGTTATTGTCCGGCAGCACTGACACACGTCACGCAGTATCTACAAGTGCTTGTATATCTACATGTAGAACATAATTTGCAATGATGTAACTAACCTAACTTTACAAATTTCTGTTGACGAATTCATTATGGATCTCTCTACAGTGCTGTTACTGTTCTGTATCCAATCAGAGCCGAGCATGTCATCTCCGGCTTCTACATAGCAGGCGTATCCTAACGCTACGTTGTGGTGCATTTTATGGGTCCCAATCATCAATAGTCTGTAAGAGTGAGTGTCAATAGTAAACAATGTAATGTGGGAACTATGTGCCAAAGGCCACACATGCTCCCAAATCAATCAACAATCTATTTTTAGTAACAATTAAAATCAAAGTTAGAAAACTTAATGTGGCTTAAGTTTTAGGGTAATTAATTCATAGTTAATTTAGCTATTGGTATGTTGCCAGTAAACAATTATGTAAGCTGCAATACTTAATAACATAATATGCTGTATGTAATGGTGTATATTACATACACATGTGTATATAATGGTGTATATTACATACACATGTGTATATAATGGTGTATATTACATACACATGTGTATATAATGGTGTATATTACATACACATGTGTATATAATGGTGTATATTACATACACATGTGTATGTAATGGTGTATATTACATACACATGTGTATATAATGGTGTATATTACATACACATGTGTATATAATAATGGTGTATATTACATACACATGTGTATATAATGGTGTATATTACATACACATGTGTATATAATGGTGTATATTACATACACATGTGTATATAATGGTGTATATTACATACACATGTGTATATAATGGTGTATATTACATACACATGTGTATATAATGGTGTATATTACATACACATGTGTATGTAATGGTGTATATTACATACACATGTGTATGTAATGGTGTATATTACATACACATGTGTATGTAATGGTGTATATTACATACACATGTGTATATTATGGTGTATTTTACATACACATGTGTATGTAATGGTGTATATTACATACACATGTGTATGTAATGGTGTATATTACATACACATGTGTATGTAATGGTGTATATTACATACACATGTGTATATTATGGTGTATATTACATACACATGTGTATATGAAGGAATGAATTTGTTGCATACATCAGCATTACAACGCTTGTTATTATATCGACTTAGTCCACAGTATCGACTTAGTCCACAGTAACGACTTAGTCCACAGTAACGACTTAGTCCACAGTAACGACGTATACATACTATAATACATGTAGTAGCGTGTAGTAGCATTTTAATTATCCTCAAATGCAAATACAATTAGTTATTAACATGTGAAAATTCAAAAGAATAGTCAATTACATTAGCTAAACGACTTTTATAAAATTTAGTTTTATAAAATTTGTTAACATTTTATACTTCAAAGTGTTATTTTCTGTTTATTTTGCTACAAGCTCAATGGGCTGAGCACATTCAGACAGTCATGTGTGTTTTGTAGTATCTACTGCTTTCTCTACACACAATTTAAATGAATAAATAATTCATTACGAAATGACTAATAACACTTTTTGAAATAATGGTCTGTCATATTTTTAATGGAGATTAAACAGTTTATTTTTGTTTACAATATCCGAGGTTGATTCACTGGTAGTCACAGTGTACTCTGCTATTTCATACCAACCAATGTCAATATTAGAAGGCTAATTGCTTTCATCACTGAATTGTTACAATTGTATAGAAATTAGACAAAAAGGCACAATTTATACCATTATACAAATCACTACACATTGTCTTTCATTGCATAGCTTAACATCGATTAGTGGGTTGAGCAGTGATAGCAAGTGTCCAAGGTGCTTCCACTATCAAGTGGCACTTTATCACAGGTGTGTTTCCAACATACCACTACATGACTGTATATTATAGCATTTGCCACAGGTGTCCTTTTACTAAACTGTGGCACCTCATTAGTGCTTACTAAGGGGGGGGGGGGGGGTCATGGGAGTATATGGTTAGACTTGGTTCTTAGAGGTCTATTGACTGTGAACCTCGGCATAGTTCTGTAACAGTCAACTGGCAACGTACCCACCCAATCCTTTGAGGGTATTGAAACCCATACAATGATCTGTATGCATTCTGTTAGAAATTTACTTTCCGTGTCAAATTTTACAATTATGCACCCCAGTTTCAGTCATCATAATATACACTGCAGGTAATATATAGTCGTAGGTAATATATAGTCGTAGGTAATATATAGTCGTAGGTAATAAATAGTCGCAGGTAGTAGTCATAGGTAATGTATAGTCGTAGGTGATATAGACATATCTGTCCGACCTACTGATTCATCAGTCTCACCCATATGCTATATTCACTGCAGTCCCGCTGTTACTCACTTGACATTACTCAACTCACTTAAACAATTAAACTATATTTGACTATCGTCTCCCCTTACGCTATTGTTATACTCCTGCTACACATTTGGATGACACTTTCACTAATTATAGCAAACAATGGATTGCGTTACAATTTCTCTATTATCCCCCTCTTTCCTTTATCATCAACTAGACAATATTTACTCTGTCATATTCACAGCCATACCCAAGACTTGCTGGAGGCAACAAGACTGTCTCATTCATCACAAACAATTCAAATTTTAATTCTGGCTGCATTTCAATTCTTATAAAATAATATGGTTCCGTGCCCAATGGGAAGCAACTACTATGTCTATTTATTGTTGCCATAAAATATTGTACAATACATGTACACAACGTATATACTGTATAGTCCCAGCTATATGTATACACAAGATATAAACATAATATATTATGTTTATATTATGTGTATATCATGTGTATACTATGTGTATATCATGTGTATATCATGTGTATATCATGTGTATAACATCATGTGTATAATATCATGTGTATAATACCATGTGTATAATATCATGTGTATAATATCATGTGTATAATATCATGTGTATAACATCATGTGTATAATATCATGTGTATACTATGTGTATATCATGTAGGGTCAATTCTCTACAATGACTATACATGTACATGTAGAATTATTTGTGAATATATTGCCAAATCAAAACAATATTCACACTATTATTATTATATTATGTTTCAGACAGGAAAGGGCCTGCTCCAGTTGTTCTCTTCATCCATGGAGAATCCTATGAATATGGAACAGGAAATGCCTATGATGGTTCTGTCCTATCAGCTTACGCCGATATCACAGTAGTAACAATCAACTATAGACTCGGCCCTCTTGGTTAGTCGATTCTGTAGATACATTGTATAATGTTATAGTTATCCAGTACCTCACCACTGTACTATAATATATCTAGTATACTTCAGCTGTGTGTAGTCTATATCGTACCCTGGCAGCTCTCCCAGCACCACACTATATTGTTTCTCTACACTCAATATGAGACTAGCATATCCGGGACAGTTCCCAATGGTTACCCTGCTAGTACTAATAACAATGCATTAGTCCTTGACCTATCTGTCTATTATACAGGTTTCCTGTCTACTGCTGACACAGGGTCAGGTAACTACGCACTGTATGACCTAATAGCTGTGGTACACTGGATACAGGATAACATCGCAGAGTTTGGTGGAGATAGGACTCAGGTGACTGTCATGGGTCACGGATACGGTGCTGCCCTAGCTAACATCCTGTCTTTGGCTCCGGTCACTCAGCGTGAGTTACATGACCTTACTTACACGTTGTAATATAGTTATTCCATCGCAGTGCTGCTAGTAGAATCTAGATATGATGAGAGAATTTAAAGCAGAGATAGATTGTGGAATTCCAATACGCAGGATGTCATGTAATTCCACTTCTATATTATGATGGTTACATTGTATAGAGTTGTCTCGTCCTGCTCTGATACTGTGCCCTTTACCCTACCAGTCTCTGTACAACGTACACGCACACGTATAGCCTTGCTTCCTCTAACTTCACTCTACCTATGTTTCCATTACAATCAGGCTTGGAGCAAGACGGGAAAGTGTTATACGCTACTAAGTTTGGTAAATTGTGGTCTTGTTTTGTGTGATATTACGTTACATTAGTTAGTATCACTGTAACCTCACCACCTATTAGTTATATGTAGTCATCATACTTCACCTCACCATTACCTGTATCCACCACTGTACTCTACCCAACCACTAGCTGTATACACCACTTGTTTAATGTTTACACACTGCTATAGCAGGGGTTCCATGTTGTTGTACAAAAAGACGGGGCGGTTTCTGCTTGCCATAAAAAATATTAGAACAAATTCTGACAGCCGGCTTTGCATGAAAAGTTTTATTTGTGTTTATGGATTAATTTAATTCGTAAAGTTTAATATCATTGTGAAAGAATATAGTCTGAGTATACAGTATGTATCTGTGTTCAATGGAAGATATCAAATCATGTCTCTGTAATTGAAGGAATATTCAACTGTGTAGAAGTCTGATATACATACAATACACGCTAGTCTATACTTTAATGTTGTAACTGAAAGTTATTACCTCTCTCTGTACGTCTACTAGATCGATTCTATAGTCTGCTGTTTGTTCTTCGTTCCATACCATAGTATCTATTGGGAGTTGTCTATCACCTGTACTGATACATTGCACTCAATGAGTATGAATACCTACCTGTGCTATTTAGTCTAATATAATATATAGTATATATAATATAAGTACATATTGTAGTATTGTACCTGTCCTTTGTATTAGAGTAATTAGAATGTTTTGTCTAAATTATGAGCTACTTGTTCAAATATAATTATTTGTCCCAACTCTCTTTCTTAAACGTGGGAAACCAAGTATTAGTTCGGACGCCTGTCTATATCTGTACTGTACGTGCCGTAGAGTGTTGTGTGTATCCATGTATATATAGTATGTATCCATGTATATATATAATTATAGTATGTATCCATGTATGTACATTTTTGTATATATTAGATAGTACGTATCCATGTGTAACTGTATGTATATTACATACACTGTAGGTATGAATCTATTTAACCGAATCATACTACTAAGTGGTAGTGCACTGAGTCCCTGGGCTATGGCTACTGACCCTGCTAGGACTACGAATGACCTGGCCAATTCTCTTGGCTGTCTGCCAGTTCCCGTAGACGGAGAACCAATCAACATGGAGGAGCTGACAGACTGTTTGAGTAAAGTTAACTATGAAGATATGATGAATGCAGATATAACACATCATCAGGTCTGTGCAGTGTGTGCGTGGGGAGATAATTCCATGTTATACATACGTGTACATTACTGCATCTAGTACCCTTTACTATCAATTGTATTACTGCATTACTGTATTACTGATGTTATATGTATTACTGATATTATATATATACAGTTCACTACGAGCTACGGTCCAGTGGTTGATAAGATATTACTGGAGTCAGTCCCACAGCAAATGATGAAGAGAGGGGACACTCTGTTCTCCCACATAGAGCTCATGTTTGGAGTCAGCAAGTACGAGGGATCTAACCTCCTCTCCCAGCACAACCTTATCAACGGTTTGTATTACTACTATGCTATAAGCTATAGACTAGGTAATGTAGCATACTAGTATATTACTAATATATATGAGTAACTGTAATATGGGAGGTTGGTAATATTATCACAGGGTTGACTACCAGGAGAAGGTCAAGGCTACTAAGAGATTACGTTAAGTCAGTCTTTCAGTATCCTAGTCAGAAGATTCTAGACATACTGGACCATCATTATACTGACAGAGACAAAAAGAACAACAGCCAGGAGCTTAAACATAAGGTGTGTTCTGTAGAATATAATACAGTTGATAAGGTGTGTTCTGTAGAATATAACACAGTTGATAAGGACAATCTGTAGAGGGATTTTTTACTTGTTGCAATACTATAGCTGTAGTTGGTGTGTTTGTTGTAGATGATAGAGTTTTTAGGGGACGGTATGTATAATGTCCCCGCCATACAAGCTGGTAGATATCACCTGGACATGGGCGAAGACACTTATTTCTACGTGTTCAGTCACTCAAGTAGAGCCAGAGACTATCCAGAGTACCAGGTAATCCTAGTTTACCCCAACCAATCAGTAGCCTATCACTGTAAGGATGTCTGTACATGCGATACGTATATCATGTTATTATATTCCAACAGAATAGAAAACTCGCCAAGCTGGTATTCTAATTGTTGTGCGTACACTTTGTTATGATTATCCAATTGTCATCCTGAAGTTATATTATTTAGCGTGATATTGATTAAAGATGATTTTTTATTCATTGCCATCTGACCAATCAGTATCTCCGATGATCAGTTTACTATTGACCCCTCCTATACCTGTCCATGTAATCTCTCTCTCATACTGCGTAGGGGGGTCACCATGGTGAAGATCTCACTTTCTTGTTTGGAGCTCCGCTGTCCGACACGACGACTCCTTTTTCTGGCTCCATCTACTCCAGATCTGAGCGAGTTCTCTCTGAGGCTGTCATGAGGTTCTTTGGTAACTTTATCAAATCCGGGTACGTCTGTGTGTGACCTCCGTATTACCTTGAGTATTGCTGCTGTCTTATTCACACAATGGTAAAATATGGGGTATAAATTTGAAGTTACCTCTCTTGTTTCACTACTCCAATTCTATATTGATGCACTATATATCATTCTGTTATACCACTACAGGAATCCTAACATTCCCCTCAATGATGGTTCAACAACTGACACCAGCAGTGCTGATAGCCTAAGGTTCCTGAATGTATTCTGGCCCAGATACGAGACGGAGACTCAGAAGTATATACAGTTAGGTGAGATTATAGACTATGCTCTCACATGGAGTTGTCCACTCATTTATTCACTCACTGTATAAAGTACAGACAACTCCAATATCTCTCTCTCTACTTATATACATGATCTAATCATTGTAATTTAGAGCTCATTGAGGGTCAGTAGAACTTCTTTTTATAGATGTCATTGTTTATATAAACATGAGTGGGTGACTTCTTTCCTCTCTGGTGTAGCATTACGTATGTGTCTGGAGTTTTCTTCTCTCTCTACTGTCTCTATATTACAACATGGCTTCCAGCATTTCCTGTAGAGAGTGTTACTTCTTCCACCTACATCTGATAACCTGTAATGTCTTAGTACTGGGTGATTATTCTCATTCCTACTAGCTATTACACACCGGTGTTATCATGCCATTAGTAACTATGCAGTATATTATAGTAGCTATACAGTATATTATAGTAACTATACAGTATATTATAGTAACTACAGTATATTATAGTAACTATACAGTATATTATAGTAACTATACAGTATATTATAATATAGTAACTATACAGTATATTATAGTAACTACAGTATATTATAGTAACTATACAGTATATTATAGTACAGTAAATGTTGTAGTACAGTGTGTACCAGAGTCAGGTGGACTGAATGATGTGGACTGATCTCTACATGGAATGTTGGAGCTGTGTTTCCATGTGAAGAGGTTGTGGTCATACATACTAGTATGTAATACTGGCCACTGACCTCTATGTTAATGTTTATACTATACTATTACATAAGGTACTAGACCCCTGGTACACCATCACTACCGCAAAGAGAGGGTTGCTCTCTGGACAGATCTCATCCCTAAACTACACCAGAACGACTCCTCTGACTTCCTCAATCCTCTGGAGAGTTCTACTAGAGGGGTGAGTGACCATTGTCTAGTCGGCCAGTAGAGTAACTCACCACTGTACATGTATGTACATGTGCATGTACATGTTGTACATATACATGTACATATACATGTTGTACATGTATAATGTAATCTGCCCATATCTGGGAAAACAATGTATTGGTTGATTTCTAAATTTTACAGGAGAGCAAAAACCGCGTTTGCTTTCAGCCAACAGGTATAAATGCTTCAAAATAAATTGTTCAAAATATCAGTGCGATCAGGAGAATGAGATCTGTCTTATGCTGCAAGAATTCTTTCGATTCATTCATTTTAAAAAAAATTAAACTTGATATATTGTTTTGTCAGTTATTCTTTATGCTTCAGCATAGGAAAATTAACTGGGAAAACAATGCATTGCCATTGAATGTCCATTCAAAGATGAGCAGTTCTATTGAATAACTCAAAGTCAGTGGTTATGGCATGGGCTCTGTTATGTAATCAGGTTTCTAATGTTAAACTACAATGTGATGCATTGTTTTGCCAGTTATTCTGTTGGAATTTGGTCAATACATTGTTTTCTCAGTTAAACTATTGCAACATTTACCCAATACAGTGTTTCACATCATGTCTTAAAAACACTGTTTGCGATGTGAATTCCTATTTACTTTTTTTACACATGAAACTGTATGCTATGAACATCTCAAAAATGCAAAAAAGTCAAAATCAAAAATTTTGGTGATACATTGTTTTCTCAGATATGGGCAGTAATGTACAGTACATGTACATGTACAGATACAACATGTAAAATGCACTTGTACATGTATTTAGGACTAGGTATATTTGCATATAATACAGTGTGTGCTGTAAACAACTCCTACCCCCCTTCCCCCCCCCCCCCCCCATGTCTATCTCAGCTGGATTTTAGAATAATATAGCTAACAAAGCTTAGTTAGCTAACAAAGCTTAGTTGTACATTCCATAGTAGACGGTGTTACAGTCAAAGTGTGTAGCTGTCTACAAAGTACGAGTAGTATAGCATGTGTAGATATCATATTAATACATGTAGGTCATAGACATACAAGCATGACACATGTACAGTATACAAGTATACAATGTTTGGTATAAGATGTATATATTATACATTTACAGTTTGACGTGAGGCATGTTTTCCCTCAACCACCTACTCCACCAATCATACCTCCTTTTCGCGAGAACACTTCCATCACTGAAGCTACCACAACTACTAAAGGTAAGTGTAGTAGACGTACATGCATGTATATACTTACACTCGGTCCTTACATGTGCATGTGTGTGTATTATACTTACACTCTGTACCTACACGTACATGTATGTATATACTTACACTCTGTACTTGCATGTACCTATGTATATTTACTTCCTTTACCATACTTACTCTATGTACACTGAGCTCTACTCTACTTGTACAGCTAAAAGACTTCAGTCAGACATAGACATCATTGCAAAGCAGCCAATAACAGAGGTTGTTACAAAGATAGTGGAGGTCGTGAGGTACCATAACAAGACTGTCTACCTTACTGAAACTAAGTCAGTGCAAGCACCCACAGACGCTGGTCTAGAAATGTCCTTGACTTTAGCTATCACCATAGGTATGTCCTTCTCCTCTGGATGTTACCATAGCAACAATCATAATAGAAACATTTGTGTTGAAGATACCAAAATAATGTTAGTCTGTTCGGAGTTTTGATCTTTATTTAAGACGGACAATTATATTAAAAACTGTTTATTTACGTATTACTATCGCTGTTGTTGGTATCAATGAGACCACACACAGCTTTTGGGGTTATCCTCACCTGCTATGACTATGGCTATGTTTAGGGCTATCCCCACCTGTTATAACTATGGCTATGTTTAGGGCTATCCTCACCTGTTACAACTATGACTATGTTTAGAGTTATCCTCACCTGTTATAACTATGACTATGTTTAGGGTTATCCCCACCTGTTATGTTTAGCATTGTGTGACTGTAGGTGTAGGCAGTGCCTTCCTATTCCTCAACATCATCATCCTGATAGGCATCTGCTGCCAGAGAAATAAACTCAAGTGTGAGAGAGCTGCTCTAGTAAAGACACAGCAGGTAAATATCGACACATATTCTACCTGCGTCTTACATAAGCAATGCAACTCCTAGGACTAGCGCGTGTTTTACTGTCATCTACTATAAACTGTATTAGTATTAACAGCAAACTATGATAATATAGTATAAGCATACCGAACTGCAGGTATAAGCACACTGAACTACTAGTATAAGCATACTGAACTACTGGTATAAGCACACTGAACTGCTAGTATAAGCATACTGAACTACTAGTATAAGCATACTAAACTGCTAGTATAAGCACACTAAACTGCTAGTATAAGCACACTGAACTACTAGTGTAAGCACACTGAACTACTAGTGTAAGCACACTGAACTACTAGTGTAAGCATACTGAACTACTGGTATAAGCACACTGAACTACTAGTATAAGCATACTAAACTGCTAGTATAAGCACACTAAACTGCTAGTATAAGCACACTGAACTACTAGTGTAAGCACACTGAACTACTAGTGTAAGCATACTGAACTACTAATATAAGCACACTAAACTGCAGGTATAAGCATACTGAACTACTAGTGTAAGCATACTAAGCTATTAGTACACTATTTTGTTTGCAGACGGCATCAGCAGCTACAAGTGCACAACTTACCTTTGAGACAGGAAGTGCTGGGGGAAAGCTGAGTCAAGGAGAGGCTGTGAAGATGCTGGAGAACCATCTGTATGAGAAGGCAATAGAGAGTGTAAACAGACAGACAGCTACAGAACGGAACGTCGCAGCAGAACCGAGCAGTAGGTAAGTTTCAACGTCACTTTCTCATGACTTGAGATCTCCGCGATGACTTGAGATATTTTTAATTACTTGGAATCTCTCTGGTGACCTGATGTGGAATACTTGAATGAGGTAACAGACGAGATTATTGCATCTCTTGTCTTAACTAGGATGTAGCGCAGTTCTTCTAACTATATAATTACATAGACATGTATAGTTTGCCTCTGATATCTAACACAATATTCATGTAACACAGACTGACTGCTGTATAACCGTAGGTAATATCAATAGATGTATATTATGTTTTTATAGTTACATGCCCACCCTTCACCTGCCTCTCATAGATGTCTTTATTTTTGGACTATGGATTTAGATTCCCACTAAATTCATTTAGAATTAGACTTTAATTTGCTTTTCCAACCTTTTGTGGAAAACTGTATGTTAGTACCCGTTAGCCTGTGGTGTTAATGAGGCTTAGCCTGTGGCACCTACATGTATATATTACTAGCCTACTCTCTGAACATGGCAACCTGTCTGATTGTTGCTTTTGGTGTGCATTGTGTGAAGATTCATATGACATGATGAGAGGAAATCTATGCTTTTGATTCAAACTGAAATTGCTATAATCACAGAGTTGTCTGCTCTCTGCCATGCTGTCTCCACTAGTGTGATTAGCCAATCAGAAACTGACCTTGCAGGTCAACAATATCTCACTACACCCTAATAGTACATTTATAGGTAGTTTTGAGAATGTAAGCATGTGGTAAATATTGTTATAATACAAATGTAAAGAATAACTCAGGTTTATTCTCCCTTGTTTTCTAGAATTCCCTCCGATATAAACCTAATGGAGCAAGGCCAATCTAAATCTATCATTCGAAACACAGATACAATGAGTTGTAGCAGTAGAACAAGGTTTAACTATGATACCGACAATGACACTACAGATAATGAAATAATACGGGGCGTACCCCAGGGTCCCGCTAAACCACCCACAACCCTTGAACCAGACATCTACGCTCTGGAGTTTGACCTGTGTAATCGCTCCGTCTCTTCTCAGAACTTTAGAGAAGGTAGCCTTAAGAGCAGCCAGCATAGCCTAAGCTCACAGCGGACACGGACTAGGGGAGAGCCACCTATACCCCGACAGAGAACATCTGATAGTCTCTCAAGGATATCAGACTGTGAAGAACGTCCAAATTACAGCAGACAACCTAGGAGTCCCCGACAGCCCAGGAGTCCCAGAGAGACGAGAGGTCTTCATGGCCGTCCTGTGGCAGAAGATGATCAACTATCTAGAAATTCTCAAATAAATGGTAACCACGGAAACCACCACGGTAACCACAGTTACCACGGCAACAACTCCTACGATTCCCACAGTTTCAGGAAGCTAAATCATAACAGCCATGTTGGTCATCATAAAGGACAAATTGCTCAGCATAATGGACTGATAGGTCATCCTAATGGACAGTTGAGTCACAGGTCCATCAGTGACAATGGCTACTATACAGACCGTAGCCCTAGGAGACAACCTAGCCCTAGAGTCAACGAAGAGTTGCACTATAAAACACCGAGACGACTCAAGTACCCAACTGAAGATGGGATGTCTAGCGACTCTGGTGTGCAACACTTGGCCTATCAATACAATAGTCAGCATAGTATGTCTTGAGATGTTTATGCTGTGATGCCTTGTCCACTGTTTATATTCCTGTAGTTATAGACTATAAATTGTATAGCATCTTGTGTATAATAATAATGGTAGACCCTCAACTGGTCTAACATAAGTTGGTTGATACTTTATTATATTATTTTTAAAATACACATGAGGTACAATTACATGTATATAATGTGCATGTCCATGTCCAGGGTAAGTTTGTTATAAAGAAAAGATGAAAGCAGCTACAACCATTAGAATTGGCTGTAAGTGTTGGTGTTGGACGTGGGTGGAGTTACAAAGATCTTTCTTGCAGAAGCATCTTGTGGCTTCTCTACCCAGTAGCTCTTCTTTGGCACATCCTTTCTTGTAACCATAGTTACAGCCTCTAAAACAGAGAAATTACCACTGTGTGAGCTAGATAAAGACAGTAATACCATTGTATAGAGACAGTAATACCACTGTGTTGGCTAGATAAAGACAGTAATACCACTGTGTTAGCTAGATAATGACAGTAGCACCATGTACTGTCATATCAATAACAAAACTTTATAAGGCAAAACATATAACGTACCTAGCTATAAATGTAACTCCATCAACTGTTTTTGTAAGTGTTTTACCACACACCATTGTACCCAGGCTATTGTTACATCTCATCTTCCTCAACTGAAACAAAGATAGAGGCATTCAGGTCACCTGTACAGTCAATAATAGCATTCAGTGTGATCAGTAGACAGGTCTTGTTGGTGAATTGTAGACTTTGTACAATATACAATAATAGCATTCAGTGCGAGCTGTAGACAGGTCTTGTTGGTGAATTGTAGACTTTGTACAATATACAATAATAGCATGCAGTGCGAGCTGTAGACAGGTCTTGTTGGTGAATTGTAGACTTTGTACAATATACAATAATAGCATTCAGTGCGAGCTGTAGACAGGTCTTGTTGGTGAATTGTAGACTTTGTACAATATACACTAATAGCATGCAGTGCGAGCTGTAGACAGCCTAGTGTACAATATCCTTGACTAAACTTAGAAAGATAAGTTATGCAAAATCAGTGGAGTTATCTTCTTCTAAACCCACCTGTTCCTCGTTGTCATTGTTACTATCCTCATCCACAAATATAGCTTCACTCTCTGGTGGCATGTCACCTTTCCCACACTTTGTCACAGCACTCTGTGTGGTGCAGTTCCAGCAGACCAGTGGGGATACACCTGTCAAATATAATCACATACACCTAGTATAATAGTATTCAATATAATCACATACACCTAGTATAATAGTATTCAATATAATCACATACACCTAGTATTATAATAGTATGCAATATAATCACATACACCTAACATAAGAATATGCAAACTGACAGTGGCTCTAAACACACGACTACAATCACCCTTACATAGCACAATCTCTACATCATAAACCATGGACACTGATAAACCGTATATCGATCCTAACAAGAAGTTGTCCTCTCCTAACTTGGGTAAATTGAGAGAGAACAACTTCAAACTATGACTGGTAGTTTATGAAATGTACATTAGGTACATGTAGGTTAGACATTATAAACTGTTACTGATATGAAAATATGTCATAAGTGTTTCACATGACAAATGGGCATGGGGCATGGGGAGTCGGATCAGAGCACAGTGTGCTCTATATCATCTTGATGACAAACAAATAGCTGGTGTTTCTTCCACACACCACATACTCTTCTCTTACCGTGCCACATAGCAGGGTGCCCCCCCCCCCACCCCCAACAGAGCGCTCTATAAATTCATGTCTACAGCAGGCAGTGACCAATAATTTGGTAGGAGATTAACATAGTCAAGCTGTAGCCTCATATGTTTCATGATTGTGTAGCCAGGTTGAGTTCGAATGAGGAATTGTCTTCCCTTTTACATATCGTGCTATATGTACATGTAGGTACATTCCCACATAACCCAACTGACACCACCAATAAATGAATCTCTATTATCTACATGTGTATGTAATATATCAACATAGCTAGGTTGGTGCAACTACATGTACATCTATCACTTGCATTGCTTGAACTTTTAATACTCCATGTCTAAGAAATCGTTCCGAGGATGGCCCAGTATAAACGGAGCATTTGAAAATCTGATCAATGCTTTTATTATAGCCTTTGATTCTACATCGACTAGACAACTATATGGGGCTAACAGCTGTATATTGATGGTGTACAAGAAAAGCTTTTGAGGAAGGAGAAGTTGTCATGGACACCGGAATATGGGAGAAACCAAGACATGGTAGAGATATGACTAAATAGCTAACATGATATAATACTACAATAGAATGTATAGAGTAGGAGCTTACCTGTAATGAAGGAGAATATAATATGTAAAAGACTCCATATAAAATATATCCTCATGTTCATGGCTGATAGTTTGTGTGGAAGACAGAATATGCCAGCAGGTGCCTGCAGGTTGAAAGTCAATCAATGAATGGCTAAAAAGAAAAAAGTAGAACAGGAATTTTGCACTACATGCCATCAGCCGGAACCACAACTACCTACAAGCACTGGGTGATACCTGACAAATACCACAGAGAAGTTGGTCAATGACATTTTAATGTTAGGAATGCCAGTTTGACCACTAACTAACCTCTAACCTGTTTGTCTCTATTGATCATATATCAATCTATCAACACTAGATGTATAAAGATTAACATAAATAATAATAGTAGTGATATTTTTAAACACAAGGACCTAGAATGTGCTCTAGGTGAATGCTATATTTACATCATAGAATGACCTCCCTCTGTCAGTATGTGTGATGTTAACCTTCCAAAAGGCCATCGTGGCCATCATGAACTCAGTCTAATTTAGGGGGTTTTAGTTTTACCTATGCTAGTCCTACCCTACCTTGTTGCTACTTATACACCATGGCATCATGTTGCAGTATGGACTGACCACTGTCCATCTGAGGGTCATCGCCTTTCGTCTTCACTGCTGGACAGTATAGTGCTGGAGACAGAATACTGGATAACTCAACCATTGGTACACAGTCTACAAGATATAGTAAATTAGTCTAGAGTCCAGATATTCACCCCACCAACTGTATTGCTGATGAGAATAACAGGTCTGGCATTTACACAAGACATTAGTAACACTGCTAAAGTACATGCCATGATATTATACACAATAACAATCTGTTATAGCTCTACTTGTGCTACAATGGTGTACTACAAGCAACTGCAAGGAGAGTTGGCTTCTATTAACTTCTGCTGATTGGCCAAATCAACAGGAAGTAGGAGTAGCAGCCCAAGTCCAGAATGCATGCTGGGAAATAGAGAATGGACCAGCAGTGCACCATATCTCAAAAGGCCTATTTTACTGCTAGTGCAAGAGTAGAATAATGTTATACAAAAATTCTTGAATATTAGAACTGTTTTCCAGAGTAACATTTGGTCATGTGCCAAGATTGGTATAAAAAGTTCTGTCAGATATAAGAGAGTTACCCATTGGTCAGATAAAAAGGAATTACCCATTGGTCAGATAGAAGGGAGTTAACCAATGACCAAGCACATTCCAGTGAAACTATTGATGAATATAAATAAAATAAAAAAAAAGATAATTACATCACAAGCAAAAAGCTCATAAAGAATGCTATTGGTATTGATTCTCTATTGTGTTGAGGTAAAATAAGATGGAGTTGAAGAAGAGACTGCATTGTGCTATTGTTGTCGCGTTGCTAGGATACCTATCTCCTTCGAATATATATTACCTCATTAACTCAAAGGGAACATTATTGATCCCGGACTATCAATAATGTTCCCTTAGCCTGAAGTCCAATTCACAAACCCCTTTTGACTAGTCGGGTGGCATTAACATCGCCCGCACTGTATGAATATGCATGAAATACCCGTCCAAAGTGGGACCTTTTACCTGACAAATTGGAATATAATATTTACCTGAGAAGTTGAGCATGACAGCATACAGTCTATGATCTGTAGTTGCTCTCCACAGCGAGATAGGGTAATCTACACATAGGATAGTAGGTGAGTGGCATTCAGCTAGCAGCACCGAGTTACTCCGTCACTCGTATATCCTGAATAGTAATAAATATATAATACGCAACGTTAACCAGGGAGAGAGAGACAGACACACAGGTAAAAATGTGTACATTCACACAGTATTATACTAATTACCTGTCTATATACATAAAGTGCATCAAGTACTAAAAAGCACTATTTCTGCATTTAGACCATTATTTTAGACAAACAATAGTAGACATACAATGATACAAGTATAATAATTGTGAATGTGGATGTTACCTGAGCATATGTCAGATGTTACTTAGGTGTGCACTGACAACACCTGTCCTAACAAACTAGTACTAATAATACATAATACTGTACATGTAGTTTAGTATATGTACAAACCTTGTGCTGTATTGTCTATTAAATAGCAACCATATATAAATCATCATATATAAAAAGACGAAACGGTCCGCAGTCCGCGGTCTGTTATTATACATATCAGCCTAACATCCTGTTAGCTGACAGATAAAAGGGGAAAGTATACATGAGTGTTATCATTCTGTAGCTGTAGGTGTATAGTTTATGGGCCTGTCATGTTCTGTGGTGTGCCATAACTAGGGCAGGGCAATGCACACATATTATACATACAAAGTGTATATATACAGAGTACATGTATGTCCACCAGTATTATATGACTGAACACTCTCTGACCTTGTAAAGTTCATGTAATTGATGAGCTGACACAAGTTTTCTACCACTACACTATACACGTATATTATAGCATAATTATAGTACATTGTACGGTACATATATACGACATGTACATAGTTGTACATGTACTGCACTGGTAACACCTCTGTATCACACAGTTCTATTCTGTTGTCATCAAGTGAGAGGCTGGATAATAAGTAGGTCATGGTGATAATAATTAGGTCACTGACTACTCAACCTACTGTAAATAGGTTGACCTTGTTATGGAGTATCAACAGACTTGACCTTGATACCAGAGTAACTATTACATTCCAAAGTAGAAGTATGTGTGTTATGCAGTTTACCAGGTCAAATATTAGCACCTTTTTTATAGTTACATATTATTTGTTATTTTTTGTAGTTAGCAAATAATGATATTGCATGTCCAAGGTGTCGTATTTGGCAACATTACAAAGGCAAGTTAAGTTTGAATTTCTGCCAAAGTGGCAAATACTTTGTAAAAAACATAAACTTGTGAAAACTAAACAGAGAGGTAGCTAGAAATGGAAGGTGGGAGGTGTGTAATAGAATAGTAAAGACTACACCAATACATGTACACACAGGACACATCATGGTATACTGGTGCTGTATTATTCCCCAGTGGGTTTACTCTAGCCCTCAGCTCTAAAACAATATGTCAGAAGGAAGTTCTTTCTCGACCCGATTTCCTGTTTGGGAGGAATAAAAGCTGAAATTGGCAACCCAATCACACATGCAGTTGTAAAAATATCTATTTAGCTCAAGTTCCAAATTAGTAATATAACAAGGGCGGTGGCACGGAGGCCCTAGTGCCTGCTGTACCCTCAGAAATAGAAGTATATAAAGATGGAGTCAGGAGGTGTGTCTACAATTCTAAAGCTGTAGAAAGGTATCAGTAGGACTGTGATAAATAGTATAGTATAGATATTACAGGGTAACTGATTACTGGGACCCTTGAGTATAGGGTGGGGATATAGGTATAGCATACAATGTATAATAATATATCCATGGTAATATAGTAATATAGCTGTAATATAGTATGTAATAATAATATATAATTATATGCAGTGGATATATCTATGGTAACATAGTAATAATACTAATATAGCAATGTCATCCAGCTTGTCACAGTGTTATTGGCAGATCTAGGAACCAATTGAGAGAGGACAACTTCACATTATAACCAATAGATAACATTTACTTACATCACAGTAGATAACATTTACTTACATCACAGTAGATAACACATGTACATAAGTGTAAGTGTGCGCATACCTGTATAGTCTCCGGAATTCTTCAGAACAAGTCTGTCTCCCACCACTCCAGGTTCCCTCCACAGTTTATACCATGGATGCCCAAATGTGTCCCTAAGGGACACAGTGTCCCTTTGCATGGATTTTGGTGTCCCTTCATCACTTCTCAAATTTCACACGCAAAAATGGCCTTTTGTGGCAATTGCACTGCCCAAGTTACACTCAAAAATACATCACAATGTTAAAAAATCCCACATGCAAAAATCCAAAAATATTTTAGCAGACAGTGAAGTAGATTTCTGTCAACAATTTAAAAACTACAAAACATTGCTGGCCTGATTGACCTAATCACAGTGCCAAGAGTTGAAGACAGAGAAAAGTGGAAATCGCAGGTAGCCTACCACAAATTAACTAAAGTTGCTGGCAAACTGATGACACTCTTTGGTAGCACATTCTTGTGTGAGAGTTTGCTCAGTCACCTGAACTGCATGCATGTATATCAAAAACAAAATTCAGGCAGCTACTAAAAGAGACATAGACTTTATGATGACAATTCCATGTCACCCACTAATAATTGTATTCACAAATGTATCATGTAACATGCATAAAATATTCATTACAATTTTCATCTAAGAGCGAATCTGACTAGCAAATTTTTCGCATCGTTCCATCATGTTTTGCCAGCATGAAAACTTTTTCCGCTGAGCAACATGCTAGCGATGTTTTCTACATAAATGCAATTTCTAGCCTGAGCATGTGTGCTAAGGCTGACAATTATTTTATCTATGTTTCCTACGTGCACACCACATAATTACAGCGACTCAATGTGGAATTTTTGTTTACAGAGGAAAGTGTAGAATGGAGGCAGTAAAAGTTTTGCTGGCCAATCAGAAGTTAGTATTATTGAGAACTAAACCTAAAATATTAAACGCGCTTGATATTTGGCGAACAGGGTGTTTTGCCCTCAATTTTTAATGCCCTGTCCACCATCATTTCGCGGCTAATAACGGCGCACAATTCGCTAGTCTGTTTCTACCTTTATTCTGTTTTGGTGTACTTAAAAATTAACTAACTATTCCTGTTATACTTTGGTTGAAGCAGAATCAATAAATCCGCGTATTATGATTTTATAAAATAACTCATTTTGCATCATAAAAAAATTACCCATTTAATAATCGCAATAAAAGCAGCAGCAAAAAATAAGTGTCCCTTGCTCTGATGCGCTTTTAGAATTTGTCCCTTTCCGCCAAAAAGTTTGGGCATCCCTGGTTTATACTGTTACAGGATGAGGCTAGCCAGCCATGCACCTTCATTGTAAATCATAAAATATTGTAAGAAATTGTTAGACATGTTGTTATGTAGTCTATAAGCACACAGGAGATATATTAGAGAGTAGAAGCACATGAAACAGGTTCATATAAACCAGTACATAGTATAGTGTAGCTCAGCATGGCTAGAGAGTAGCTATAATAGCTCTAATAGCTATAATAGCTACTATAGCTATAATAGCTATAATAGCTACTATACATGTAGCTATTATAGCTTTGCCAGTGTTTAGTGGGTAGCATGAGCTGCAGTGAACTCTGAGCCAACCTATTGTCTTCCAACAAATAATCCATAATGTAAACCAATAATGGAGGGTAACCATTACAAGTAATAACAATATACATATATATATATTGACACATTGTTACACATGCTAATAGTGTGGTACATGTACACTTAGCATGCAGGCTTACTGCATGTGCTGTATTGAACACTGTTGGTACAGATATTATAATAACAGTCAGTGCATATTCTGACAATATAGCCCTCTGTGTGATATAATAATAATGCACAAAATAAAATAATATGCATTACTAGGGCTACTGTATATTATAATAATATATAATATAGTACCTGACTTCCAGCTGCCAAATGGGTGTAATATAATACTTCAATAATTCACCATCAACCTGCAAAATAATAAAATCCTTTCATTATTTAGGAAAGGTTTGGAGCCCAGCCCAGCCTGTAAACAATACTAGACACAGTGATACAAGATAGTGTAGGTCTAAATACAATACACACACCATGACCATAGCTGTAGGTTTGGTGGGCTCCAGCCTTGATCTCTCCAGTCAACTGAAGTACTTATTCTTGCCGGTTCCTCTCTTTGATTCTCCCATAATAGTTCTGTAACTGGAGTCTTCTGTTTACTTGCAGGAAGAGTTGGAGAGATGGAGAAAGTGCAGTCTCTGTTACTGGTGGTGGTACTATTAGGTTCACTGGAACATGTTTATGGAGCAGCACTTGATGTGAACACCACCACCAGCACCACCACACCAAGTACTACCACTCTACCACCACAGCCTGGCAAAGTTATGCTTATCATTATACCAGTAGCCACATTAGTGGGTGAGTATACTGACATTCCCATGTGTACTGTGTGGATAGCTTCAGGAACTTGGGCTAAGTGTTGGGAACATCCTGTAAGCTCTGTTTATACTACCATCTCAGTGACCCATATACCTATCAGCAGACTTGCCAAGGTCAGCTGATAAAAATCAGGGAGATTCAGTATTTGGGTGGGGTACCAAAATTTGAGTTGAAAATCAGGGAGACTTGGTAAGCCTGGCTTTCAATCTAGATAGGAGAGCAGTTATTTGTGTCAGGTGTCTATTACATCGCAAGTTATGTCATGTACTCTGTATTTAGTTGTTCATAACTATTTTAACAGAATAGTGAAAATTGCCAACAGTATATTATTACATGAATGCACAAGTTGTACCATGTCATTGCATAGACCCAAATCGCTATTCTGTGTTC
Source organism: Bugulina stolonifera (assembly GCA_935421135.1). Taxonomy (NCBI): domain Eukaryota; kingdom Metazoa; phylum Bryozoa; class Gymnolaemata; order Cheilostomatida; family Bugulidae; genus Bugulina; species Bugulina stolonifera. The sequence goes on from OW285196.1 coordinate 15,533,792, forward strand.
ACTAAACACTGGTGTTAAAGACTGAGCCCGACTATGCCCTGCTGTCTGTTGTAGGAATACCGCTATTTATAGCATGCTTTTGCTGCTTCACATCCATGTTATCCTGCGCACAAAAAAGGAAAGAGTCTTTTACTAACTCTAGAAGGGTAACACCCATAAACGACCCTGAGGGGTCAAGGGTCAGTGACAGTGCAATATTCACATATGACGGAGGATATGGAGGTGGTGGAGGAGGGGGCGGTGGGTTAGAGACCCAAGCCCATTACAACTACGGCTGGGATTTCTGAGGCTACCTACTGCTCACTACTCTTATATCTTCCACAGCTATTAGCAAAGGTCAATATTGGTCCCAGATACAGAACGGCCTGGACTCTAAACCAAGCAGGAGCCCAAATCACAACTGACCAAGTTTTGTACCCTCTAACTATTACTAGGTGCCCCTGACTATCCCATGAGGATAAATAGGGCAGGGGATTAGGAGACTCTCCTAGTATGTGTAAATTGTGGCAAGTCTTATCTCTGAGTGTTATTATGAAATATTCAGAGACTGGTTCACCTGTATATACAGTTTCCCCATTTACCTTATGTCATTTATCTGATGGTGCATCAAATGCAGTTATTATATTTTCATATGTAAATCAATATTTTTATATGATGAAACCAGGAAATCAATAAGTGGATTGTCTATTTGTTGGACAAACAAAATCTGTACAGATATCTTTGTGCTCTGTCATTATGTATTAGTCAATAAAAGATCACCATTATAAAGTATAATGAGACACGGTTTGAATTTCCCAATGTAATGGACACTCCGCCGGTGTGTTACCGTTTAGAAATAGAAGCCGCCTAGAAATAAGTTTTTAACCCAAATATTTTAATATTCACTGATATTATTTCAAATTGACTTTTGAATTGCATGTACTATAGATCTGGGTGCTACATAGCTGGTAGTACATAGTACTCCACTTTTGAGCCCTGTAGAATGAATAGATTGGTAAAATGGGGTATTTAAATTTCTTTGAAAACCTAAAGCTGTATGAACTAAGGCTCTGGGCCACACTACAAAATATAGTCAGTCACAGAGTCAGTTTTTAACAAAAGCAAGGTATGGATAAGAATAACTGTTACTTGAGAGAGAGAGAGAGAGAGAGAGTTCTATTTGTTTGCTGCCAGCTCTGGATTTTTTGTGGATAGGGGAGGCAACTTCTTCCTCTCAAGTTTGGACCAAGAATCAATTATTTTTTGTAGCATAACTATTGCTGATGGACCAGCAAACAGCTGGAGCATAAATTATACTTAAGGCTACACTTCACAAAAGGAAGTTGTTTTAAAACTAAGCCAGCAGGTATTTTGACAGAGTAGCTACTACATCATAAGTGTACACGCAGTAGTGTACATAACATCAGTGAGTAAGTAGCAAGAGAGAATAACAGAGTGCTGAAGAATTGCCTTCTTCACCTTTAATGTGCTGAGTGGCTGTGAGTCATCTTTGACCAAGAAGGAAGGAATAAGAAGTAACAGTAAAGTAAATTAAAAGGTTTATTGGGAGAGTTTGAAGTAGAGGAGTATAAGCACTCAATTATATACAAATATTTATCAAATACTTTTTACATTATCATATTAATACTAAACAACAGCACTACAACTACCAAGTACCTTGCTGGGGCTAAGTCTGACAGCATATACGACAGTCGACTTCTACCAAGCACATGCAGGCACCTGACACTGTGGGTCCATAATAATGAAGTATTGCAAAGGTGCAAGCTTACATGATTTCACAGGTAAAATAACATCAAGGTTTCACACTGCATTTCTCTTCTCTTTCACAAGTGCTCCAAGTTCACACAAACAATAAAATACTTTTAATAAAAGTAGTATTACTAAATAAAGTACAAGAGAAGCTAGGAACTGTATACAGTATGTGCAAGCCAGCAGACATTAGGTGTTATGTGATATAATTGTAAAACTTGCCAAAAACTTCACCATTCTGGCAGTTGAGGGGGTCAATATGTACAGGGAGGGGACACCAGACACCCAATAAATAAACTTAGAGTTTGTAGAATAGAGATGTACCTCAGCTATCACCTGCACACACCTGCTGATGGCTGGATAGCAGGTGCTCCTTGACTAGATATCAACCTCAGAGTGTCATAGAAACTCAGGAACAGGACGTAATGCTACAGCTCTTCGCCTACAAATGTTGGGAAGACATGGTGAGCACTGGGTACATATACAAAGGATGTAATAGAGTAGAGCACCTGCTACACGCAATAGAGCACCTTTCAGATACCTGTTAAACATATTAGATACTTACGAATCAGCTTTGTATTTCTCCCTGACAGCCTGCTGTGGTTGTTCATGAGCTGTCTTCAGTGTCTGGTGGAGTTTCTGTATGAGGGAGCCAAGTTGGACCCGCTGGTATCTGGTTATCTCCTCCAGCTCTTCAGCCGCTACTGGCCTCATCTGGTCTGATTGACAGAGGTGCACAGCGAGGAAGAGAGAAGCTGAGGCTATCATACTCGGCTTGTATTGAAGGTAGTTTTCGCAGTCAAGGAGTGACAACTCCATTATATACTACAACGGTTACGTATGAACAGTGTTACACACATAGTAGCATACTATCGTATTCACCTTTATTGTATACTACATACAGTAGTGATATATAGTAACATAGTACAGTGATCTAGTATAGTGATACAGTCTAGTAGTAATCAACATTATTTACGGCATGAATATACATGTATGTGTGTAATGAGGGAGAGCAGAGAGGTGGTACTAGTGCATGAATGACAGAGGAAGCTTTAGAGCACTAACATACCTGCACCATGTTCCTGAGAACATCTCCACAGTCCAGCTGATGGAAATACAGGTCAGCAAACACATTGGCTGTCGGCACAGCAACGCCAAAACTCAGTACTTTGATGACGAGGTGCTCCATTCTGAGCAACTGTCTCTTGGTGTAAGTGTCGTCAGTTATGTACACAAACTCTCCAACATCTGGGGGGTATATCTCTTCATACTTGCTGTGAACATGCAGTAGCACAGAGTAAGTACATACTTACCAAGCTGTGTGCATACAGTAGTATAGAGTAAGTATATACTTACCTAGCTATGAACATACAGTAGTATAGAGTAAGTATATACTTACCTAGCTATGTACATACAGTAGTACAGAGTAAGTACATACTTACCTAGCTATGTACATACAGTAGTACAGAGTAAGTATATACTTACCTAGCTATGTACATACAGTAGTCCAGAGTAAGTATATACTTACCTAGCTATGTACATACAGTAGTGTAGAGTAAGTATATACTTACCTAGCTATACAGTAGTGCAGAGTAAGTATATACTTACCTAGCTATGTACATACAGTAGTGCAGAGTAAGTATATACTTACCTAGCTATGAACATACAGTAGTATAAAGTAAGTATATACTTACCTAGCTATGAACATGCAGGCCGTGCCAACCAGCTGTAGTTTGCCCCTGAGGACAGACATTTGAGAGAGGAATCTGTCTATGTAGTTGACGGCAAGGTAGAGCGTTTCGTTGTGAAGTTTGTACTCCTCTCCCACCTCTACCAACCAGTCTACGAGGATGGTTCTCATCTGTGGAGAGATGTCTGACTGTTTCCTCATGTAGTTAAGCTGTAAGAGCAGGGCAGTACACACACATGTATACAGTAGACAGTAAAGGGAGTGAGAGAGAGTGTGACCAGCTAGTATATGAGTGTATGTTAGATACACAGTGTGGAGTAGTATATCACAAGGTAGACAGGATAGTACTTTAGTACAGTGGTAGTAGTAGAGTATAGTGATAGACAGTGATAGGTAGTGATAGACACATAGTAAGGTACCTACCTGTCCAGCATCCTACAGGTGAGCATGTCAAGGTAATACATTATATTATAATTATTACATCATTCTACTGCATGTGTATACATTGTACATGACAATCTAGTAATATATAATAATACACAGTATCTCTATGCTCTATGGTGTAGCCAGAGGGATAATAACTAACTACTAACTGTTTAGACTAAGATGATGAACAAGTAAAGCTTAGACTGTGTACCTTAGGTCTAAAGTTATTCTCCGCCTCCAATAGATAGCTATGTATATCATCTTGGTACTCGGGCAGACAGTGGAGCAGTGTATCACGGTCATTGCGCCCCCTAGTGGGCGGTGCAGCTACCTTGGCGTCTTCCGTGTCCATACATGATACGTCTAGTAACATGGGGGACTCTGTAGAGAGAGATGACAGGCATACTGTACTTTATATTATACCCACTTACACTGCAGTATGTTATGTTGGTTAGTGGGTACTGAGTTGGTACAGGGATACAGTGGAGTACAGCTTAGTGCATACATATGGCACACAGGATCGGTATTACAATGGTACAACAACACTGCCAGCTGTTATTGTGTGGATACAAAGGAATTTGGGGTAGTTAAAAGGAATTAGTCCAGCCAACAACCCATCAATGCAAAGCATACAGTAATGATAGGGTGTTGGGAGCAGGAAACTGTTACATAATTACAGGTCAGCTTTGTCATACATTGACAATGAGCCACTGCAGTGCATGTGATTCCTTCACCTTGATGAACATGTGGACATGAGGCATTGTACTATCACATGAAAACTTACCAGCTGGTGTATCCACTATCGGTTTCTCTGACAATCCCTGAGGTGGTGACCAGACAGGAGCCGGTGCTGGGGCCCTCCTGGTTGTCTTGACTTTCTTCCCCTCATCTTTCACAGCTGCTGATAGGTTCTCATCCTCATATACTTTAAATGTGTTGCTGACTGTCTGACTCTGTAATGTAATAACCACATGTCAAGTTACACACCTTAAATTCAGGATTTTCCATATTATACTATACACTATAATAGGGTATATACATGGGGTATATATCTACGCACCTTGGCAGCACGGGCAGGTTGCTGTCGAACGTTAGTAACTTGACCTAGCACTGTCCTCTTCTGAGCAGCCTGTTGTATGTCAGCTCTTTTAGCCCTTGTCTGAACTCCCGTGTTCTCATCATTATATACTTGAAAACTCATATTTTCTTGTGAGTAAACGAATTCCCGCAGGCTGACTGCGAGTGCTATAAAATAAGTAAAAACATGTAACACAATACTTATACTAGTCGTGTCATAATGATGGCGATATGTAGGCCTACATAGATAATCATTAGTGACTAAGGTAAAATACTATTTATGGTGAGTGTACGTACCTGCAAGTGAAGGCTGGGATTCCACAGTTGCAACACTGTTTTACTCAATAGAGCAGTGTATTATTGGCGTAGTGTTGGGTGTAGAAGAAGGTTGAGACAATTAAAATTTCATCGACGTAGTATTTGGTTTGCTAAAACTTTTTACTCAGACTGAAGCTGTAATTAACTATTAAACGAGCTCAACTGACTCAGTGTGTCAGTCACTCACTGCAGTTTCTGTCTCGATGTTTGTGGAGTGTCCCGTGGGCTACTATTCTTATTCTATACTATCTCAACCAACCGCTGTTGAGTTGACGGAGAACAGCACGCCCAACAGTATAGTATTTGCTTTAGCTTTAAATTAAATAAATTGTTAGCTGCTTCCGTGAATGAGTTGTTTTTTCTTCAGTTGGTTCCAATTCGAGACTGGCTGTAAGCCGTAAAAGTTAAGAGTGCCTGGCTCGCAATCAATTCAAATCAATAACTTGAACTTCAATTTCCAGTATTTACTCGAGTCCGTGAAAGAAATGAACTATCAATGATACATGTAGGTTACTAAAGAGAAGGTTTGAATAATATCGCAAAGAATAACGTCAAGCGATCATTGTTTGTTCAATCAAAAAAATTCAAATTCAAACCCAAACTCTCCGACTAGAAGTGATCTGAATAGCTACTCTATTGAGACAGCTGGCATTTTCAGCTTGAATTCCCCGCTGCTCCGAAATTAACCAATCAGATTACTATAAGTATCACGTGGCTAAATTCAATTTCAAGGTTTAGCGATGTAGCGAGTCCAACTTAAACCAGTTGTCAAGGTTTCCGGTCTCAAGTGACAAAAAAGTACAATATATATTGATAATAATAATTATATTATAATGTATTTTGTAAGCATAAATAAAATAATGATTAATAATTTTATAGCACGAGACTGATGTCAACAGCAAATTTATAGGTTTTAGCTCAAGTGATATGTATTTGCAAAATACTCAAAATTGTATCATTATATTATATTATTCATTACCATTAGTGATTAGATGATTATTATTATAATTATTATATTTATATTAATATTTATATTATTATTTATGATAACGATTCGTCGATTGCTATTAGTAATTTTAATATACTAATTAAATTGGCTTTTGTTATTTTTAATTTTTTCATGTGCCCATTCTAGGTTTTGTCTATACTCAATGCTGTTGCTTCTACTCTATTAGTCTATAGCCTGATCTTAAGTATGGTATCTATATAATCATAATGGCATATAGCTGAAAAGATCGGTGATGCGAAGAAACAGATAAGACTAAAATCAGAATGCTCTGTCTTGCACTGTCCTGGGCCTCTAAGAATTCAAAACTTGCAGCCTACAAGTCGCTCTGTATACCTCATCTTGGGTATGCCTGTTGTGCATGGGATCCCTCGTCAGCTAAACTGATTGAGGGACTTTAACTTGTACAAAACCAAGGTGTACACGTGATATGTGACATCAAAGGAAGAAGATACGTTTCTGAAGCCAGAGAAAAGTTAAAGCTACAACCACTCCAAAAACATAGACTCATCTTGCCCTTTTTAAGTCATATGGTTTACTAATGAACCAGCCAGAATTAACTGTCTAGACAAGGGCAAACTCTTAGGGAGTCTCACGTTCTGTCCAAGCAAGTAGAAATTTCTTCCTCAACAGTTTCTTCCTCCATACCATATGGGAACCCAGGAATAGTGATCACATATATAAATAGTCAGGCATCCGTGTAATAAAATCCCCTGAATAGATACAGCTCAGGTATCCACTGTCTCTAAATGGCCAGCACAGGCTGTCTACTGGAACAAAGTATTCAACCACTTTCCAATAAATGAGGCATGCCCCTTCTGCTCCCCCTCAGGCGATATAGCACATTGCAGATGCTGATGTAAGTTTATGGTAAAAAGTATAGTACTATAATTTTTGCGCTTTTTACCTGTAACCCTCCTTTGGTAAAAAAGGAGACAATTTTGCTCAGGCCGGCTAGTACATTACATTGTATACTCTTGCATACTTGCCAAATCTTTTTTATTTAAGAGTTCTCTTACGGCATAGCCTGTCTTCTTCAGCACATAGCGAAGAATACGCCTCTACCAATTTAAATCCTTAGCCAGCTTGATACTGTCAATGTGTGTTGCTTATGACCCAACTTGGTTGCAGCAGAGTGTACATAAATATCAGTGATTGAAGATCCAGGTTTTATTTTCAGTTCTCTTACTGTTTCGGGATTCTTACTAATGTTTTTTTAGATTAGAAACCCTTGTTAATAAATAGTAGTTTTGTTGTGATTGAGTCAACTTGAACGCTTATATCAGTGATGATGCCAAATAGCTCCCTTCTCTAGTGAACCCATTGTAGATCTATGTGACTGTTAGAATGCAAGAAGTTGATAGTTTGCTTTCAAAGCCTTAAATCTTGCACAGGTTGTGGGCCTGCTAGTCTTGGACCCCAGTGTTATGCTGTCTTTGCTGAAAACTCCTTATTATGGTAAATTAATAAGTAGTGTTGTATACTGCGCTGTGGTGATCTCTTTTAGGAGTTACTAGGAAGGGTCATATACATGTAGGTTCACCATAAAACTGAAATCTATGGATCTGAAGAAATTTAAAGCCTGGAGTCCAGCAAGTGGACAACCATCTAATCTAGAATACCAAAGTGGCTTCACAAGGCTGATGATCAAGTGGAAATCATGTAAGTTTATATGACTTGTACAGCATGAGGTGGGTTTTACCAAATGACTCCCTCTAGTTGTCATATAATCAAGCAAGAAAATACCGACAGGCTGAATTTCCATTGTTACTGTTGTAGCCTTAGTGGTTGGACTATGTGCAGCTCTGGTCAGTGCTGCTTGTTATGCGGCTATCATAAGACCAATGAACAATGTCGAGGAATACCGTAAGTGGTCTAGTATTAATACAAGCAGTAATAATAAATAAATAGTACAATATAGTAAATATTATATTATATAGTTGTGACTGACTAATGATTAAACAGTGACTGGCTTAAAACTATATTAGTTACAAAGTAGCAGTTGCAGTGTTGGTAGTTGTCTGTTCCCATCAGATGAATTGTAAAGAGAGAATAACTCCGAATGTATCCCTTTTACCACCTAAATGCATTTACCCTTAGAGTTGGCTCAAAGAGAGAATAGACGTGGAATCAATCAAGAGGCTATCCAGCCTGGAGGTAGGTAACAATAAAATGTGTGCGTATCATAGTATACTAGAAAGCCAGTTTTCAAACTTGTCAAGTTAGTACTTGCTCTTGTATTTGGTGTACTAAATGTTTATAGTTTAATCTATTATTTCAGGGATGAGAGTGTGGTCAGATCCTTTTAACCGTAAGAAGTGAGGAAGAGAGTATTTATTCACTTTTGTACAGATATTCATTACCATGCCAGTTCTAAAAGTGTAGATTACTTGGTGTTTTGACACTGTATGTTCTTCTAACTGTCATTGTAAACTAACAAGGTTAGAATAATCAATTGTTTCATTAGCATGTCCAGTGCAGCTAGTACTATGTTTTAGTACAACATAACATATAAATGTATATATTTTTCAACTGTTTTCATAATAAAGACTGAAATGAAGGTTGAAAAGATGTACTAGTAACTAGACTGTATTACTACAATATAATATAGTATACACTGAAGTAAAGGAAGGAAGTTACGATGTATAGCATGACAGGGTAGAAATCTAGTATATACATATACAGTACAAGTAATACAAATATTACTACTTAATATAAAATAAGAGAACAGAAAACTTGTAACAAATATCTAGTATCCTTAATAAAACTCTATTCATGTGTTTGCTGTTAGGGTGTTATGAGTTGGGTAATAGTAGCAGTAGTAGTCATACACATGTGTAGTAGTCTGATGTAGGTATATATGGTTATATAATAGTATATACAGTGTGAGTGTGTGCCGAGAGAGAGAGTCTATCTTAGACTATGCAGCCTTCTTTCTGATGGAACTTCTGGTGGCTTGTCTCTTACTATCCTAAATATAAAGAGTGATATATACAAGTGTATATAATATAAAGAGTGATATATACAGTGAGGTAAATTGAGATATTGATTGGAGTTGCTCTCCTCTGAATGAGATGGGAATGACAACTCTAGATCTTGCATGAGAATTTACTGCATACAGCTGATCAGTACCAGTGTAACTGCTATACATATCTCTAGGTAATCAGCTTAGCATTCAGACAGTACAGTTGAATCTCACCTCATCTAAGTCTACCTGTCCTCCATTCTGATTGGTTGGCAGTTTGACGGTAGATCTCACCTTCTTGCTCACCTCTACTAGCTCACCCTTCTCTCCCACTAGCCCCACAGTGATAGTCTGGACTCCCTCCCCAGTAGCTCCAGAGTCCAGCACTTCCACCATATCCATAGAGGACACAGCCAGCTCTGCCACTGAGGTAGAAGACTTTCTCTTTCTTTTATCAGCCATAGCATCCTTTACTATCGCAGCCTTCACCATATCCTCCCTATATGCACAGAACAGGGTAACAGGTGCTTGTGGATCAACTAACAGAGTAACAGGTGCTTGCAGAACAATTAACAGAGCCCATCCCCGCCGCCATTGGCTGATAAACTAGGAGTACATCTGCTACCCCTCAACATGTAGTGCTGAACAAATGCTAAATAACCAATGACTCACTCTGGGTTGATGAAGTCATCCCCGGATGATTTGCCCTTGACCTGCACAGCAGACTCGGAGTCTTCTGCTGAGTCTTCGTCCATCTTAGCTTTGGGTTTGTCTGCACCGGCTTTGAAGAACTCAGTACGATTAGCCTACGAGTGGTAAGACAACAGTAAGTACCACAGCAAGGAATTATATCAAACCAAACAAATAGTCTGTACAAGGAATACGCCATATTAAAGGGCACATACAATTAGATTAAAGGGAATGTACATGGAGTACATCACTACTCACGGAGCCTCGGCTAGGGTTGTATATGAGGTCTCTGGGAAGGTAATTGGATTTGTTGGAATTAGACTTGTCTAGTCCAGTGAATAGCTTAGCAGGTAGAAGTGGAGTACCACATGGTACGGCTTTAGAGTTGAATGGGCATCTACAAGTATATTTAACATGCAATACTAAACTGTAATATATACTCATATCAAACTGGTCAGCTAGCTACTTGATGAAAACAAAGTCATTAAACAGGTAAAATTAGTTATTGATGAGTAAATATCATCACGACCGCACAGCTATAGAGAACACACCTCTGCATGATAATCTGAATGCCAAGGTCACAGACGGCCCACATCTTCTTGTTACCAACATCATCGTCTGGGTTCTGGGCATCCTTGGTCTGCTTGATGTACTCAAATATCTTCTTCTGGAAGGAATAGAATGATGCCTGGTCCTTCATTAGTGGCTCAAGGAGTAGCCAGAGGCACCTGTATACAGTATAATAATATACACTAGTATACAGTATAATAATATACACTAGTATACAGTATAGGATATACACTAGTATACAGTATAATAATATACACTAGTATACAGTATAGGATATACACTAGTATACAGTATAGGATACACACTAGTATTAGTAGCATTAGTAGGATATACACTAGTGTTAGTAGATAGATATACTTACTCTTTAATATTCCTGAGGTTAGGAGCATCATCATGTGATTCCAGTTCAGGATCATGTGCTAGCAGGTGCACTGCGTATGGTATGACGTAGTCAGGGAGTAAACTGAACAGCACACGGTCTGTAATATACATACACATAATGTGATATACTACAGTATATGATATACGATACATAATAGAGTGTAGGTTGGTGCAGGTGAGGAATAGGAGGTGTATTTTATACAGCTACTCACTGTTTGTTGGAGGATGTTTCTTGAGATATTCTCTACGTTTCTGTATGTTTAGCTCAATGTACTGTTTAACTGTGTGTTTCCTATCCTTAACCCTGTCGTTGGCACACAGAGAGAATATAGCCATGTACTGCAGAGGGATCTTCATAGCCAGCAGGTACTTGTGCAGCTTCTGGGTAAACGATATCCTTACCTGCAGCACTGGGTCCTGAAGACAGCCAATCATACGTTAGATATGTACAGAGTAACAAATCATACGTTAGATGTATATAAACTAACCAATCAGTACTCACGTTGATGATTAGAGCAACCAATCATACGTTAGATGTATATAAACTAACCAATCAGTACTCACGTTGATGATTAGAGCAACCAATCATACGTTAGATGTATATAAACTAACCAATCAGTACTCACGTTGATGATTAGAGCAACCAATCATACGTTAGCTGTATATAAACTAACCAATCAGTACTCACGTTGATGATTAGAGCAACCAATCATACGTTAGATGTATATAAACTAACCAATCAGTACTCACGTTGATGATTAGAGCCAGGTACTGGAAGGTTTCATTGGTCACAATCTCAGCATAAGCTGCCACATGTACAATCTTGAGTATACAGAGGGCAGCAGTGAGACGCAGTCTAGCCATCTCACCTCGTCTACAACAACAGCAACGACAGACTAAATTAATAGTGAACTAGGGGGCCACAGGCTAGATGTTGTACACAGTTATACATAGTTAGCGCGTATATAGGAGGGAAGGGGGGAGGGTATGTTATATACAAGTACATGTAGGTGACAGATACTAACGCAATTCTCTTGGCCTCCATGAGATCTCCAGATGTCACCAACACAGTGTTTAACATTCTCAGAGTAGAGGTACAGTACTTCTCAGCATTGTCTGTACCCTGTATAGCGTGTAACCACCTCACCATCATCTTCATAGCCTGGATCTTAGCCTGAGTCTCCTCACCTATCATATGGTCGGGTGTCCACAGCTCGGTGGCTCTCCTACCCACCCTCTGTGTGCTCTGTACCAGCGCATAAGGGAACCAAGGTTATATTACACCAGAGTAGCTGTATGTACATGTATATCGCATAGTAAGTTACTCCAGCTTCCCAAGAGAGGTATCAGTAAGTTTATACTCAATGGATTTCCCAAAATACATGTAATACACAAACAATGGTGACACGTGCTGTATATCAGACAGTATAGAGAAGATAGGGGCAGTGTATAGAGACCAGTATACAACACAATTACATGTATACACCATGTACATGTACGTAGTCTATTCAATCAACTGTACACATCGATAGGTCGGTCAAGACATGAGTAACGGTGAACCACCCACCTGGTCCTGCATGAGTATCTGCTTGACTAGAACGTTTTGCACTATCGGCTTCAGTTTAGTCACAAAGGTAGCCTTAGGTGCCAGCACAGCCATCTGACCCAAGGCTACGAGAGCTGTACATAGGTTAGCAGACTCCATGCTCAGGTTCTCCTCACAGAACTAAAAATAGGTACACATGGATCTGAGGCTAATGTGACACACACATATACTTTAATGGATATTAGATAGTACACAGCAGATGTACACTGTACATGTAGTAGAGTTATCTCACCACGGCTATTTGATCAAACAGTTCCTCTTTGTTATCAAACATGTTAGCGAGGCACCTGACGGCATGTTTAGCCTGTCTAGGACTGCCTATCTTAACCATAGACTGGAGCGTCTGCAGCAGGTGCTCACAAGTGTCTGGGAACTTCTCCTTCAATGTGCTGCCAGTGTTCATGAGTATCTGTAGGGCAGCACTGGCTGTAATACACAGTCACTTGTATATACATGTACATGTATATAGACAGTCACTTGTACATACATGTACATGTACATGTACATATATATACACAAATGATCCCTTATTTAGCCAGGCTCAGAAGTGTAAATAAATTTAACAACATTTCTCATATGATAGGCAGAGATTCATTGTATGACTCTAGTATATAAATACTACGTTATACAAGCATGAGGGTAGAGCATACCACTCAATGTAGAACATAGTATGACAAGATAATACAACTCCAAGTGTGTCAATACAGAGTTACGTCTAGATATAGTATAGAGACCACGCTGATTGGTGCAATAATACTAAACAAAGGCATACGAGTATCAACTGACAGACTTACATGTTGTCAGAGTTATACTTACACTGTACGCATACAAGTAGATATACTTACACTGTACGTATACAAGTAGATATACTTATACTGTACGCATACTAGTAGAGATACTTACACTGTATGCATACAAGTAGATATACTTACACTGTACGCATACAAGTAGATATACTTACACTGTACGTATACAAGTAGATATACTTACACTGTACGTATACAAGTAGATATACTTACACTGTACGCATACAAGTAGATATACTTACACTGTACGCATACAAGTAGATATACTTACACTGTAGGTATACAAGTAGATATACTTACACTGTACGTATACAAGTAGATATACTTACACTGTATGTATACAAGTAGATATACTTACACTGTACGCATACAAGTAGATATACCTACACTGTACGTATACAAGTAGTTATACTTACACTGTACGTATACAAGTAGATATACCTACACTGTACGTATACAAGTAGTTATACTTACACTGTACATATACAAGTAGATATACCTACACTGTACGTATACAAGTAGATATACCTACAATGTACGTATACAAGTAGTTATACTTACACTGTACGTATACAAGTAGATATACCTACACTGTATGTATACAAGTAGATATACTTACACTGTACGTATACAAGTAGATATACCTACACTGTACGTATACAAGTAGTTATACTTACACTGTACGTATACAAGTAGATATACCTACACTGTATGTATACAAGTAGATATACTTACACTGTACGTATACAAGTAGATATACTTACACACTGTATCATTCTCATGCTTTAGGAATTCTGTGAGATTATTAAATGTAGCCTCAGAGTCAAATGCCTGTGGATACTCTGGGGCTATGCACTACAAATAGCAGTGTTATTATATATTATGTACAGGCAGATTATATAACTTCATACAAAATAGCAGTGTTATTATATATTATGTACAGGCAGATTATATAACTTCATACAAAATAGCAGTGTTATTATATATTATGTACAGGTAGATTATATAACTTCACACAAATAGCTGACACCCTGAGTAGCATGTTGTACAGTAAAGTAATGCTATCCTGTCACGATGTTGTATGGTGAGTGAGGAATGGAGAGGTAATACTTACAACAAGTAGTCCCATCCCAGACTCGGAAGGAGCAGTATACGAATCCATGAAGTCACAGCTGTTTGTGAGACAATCACATACATACTGTACAAGTACCTCTACAGCCTCCTGGTCTATCAGTAGTGGCGCTAGAATAGTGAAGACATCAATGTTTAGTGTATATACTCTACACAGAGAGATTATGCGTCACGATGTACTATAATAAGCTATATGATAGACTCACCGATTCTCTCCAGCAGCACCTTCACAGCCATGACCTGTCCTTGAGGAAGTGACGACGTACTCAGTTTACTCTGCAGAGCTCTCTGTAATAAACCAGTAAGACAATATGTACATGTACATCGTACACTGCATATATAATAATACACTGTACATCTCAGTAATACTGGCAAACAGAGTGTACATTCCACAGCAGCACAATATGATGTTAAGAGATCTGTATACACGGGACTAGCTGAAGTGGGAGAGGGTGTATAAATAGGGCTAGCTTAGGTGGGGGTGTTGGATACACAGACACACTCACCGACTTCTCCGATGCTGTCGCACACGTACACTTGGGGTCAAGGATGGCCTCCATGATCTCGCGACTCTTCTTGTCTGTGATGAGAGAAACAAAGAACTTTTTGAGTCCCTCCGCTACCTTGTTACCGCTGTCTGGGTAGTGCTTACTAATCCTGATAGCCTGCTCGGACACCTGGTGGGTGAGTTTAGGAGACGACTCCTGTCCACAGATGTCTACCAGCTCCTTCACCAACTTCCTCAGCCTACAGCGTCAGATAATACTTGAGAATTGAGGCTATGCTATCTACTGCATCACAGGCTAGCAGTGTTTACATACATGCACTACACTAACACTGAATACAACTCTGCTACCTCACCACTCAGTACGAGCTAAATTTCAGGCACAGGTCGACTAAAAAAAAATTCTCTGGCACACATCCATCACAGAGTCACAAACACACCAGCCTGGGCTGAAGGCAAAATCCTAATTTTCAGGCGAAAAACCCAGGTGTGTTGATGAGCTAGGGATGGTTTCGCCTGGCCAAGCAAAATCCCAGGCCTTGTGGCCTAGGCTGGACGACCATCTTGGGATTTCATATTTGCGACCCGGGTCCGTCCAAGAGGTCGCGAAGACATCTATTACGATATGAGGAAAGATATTTATGGAACAGCTTACATGGTGTATATAACGCACTTGTACTCTATTTACACATACGAGATTATTATCACAAGTCAAGGCAGAGGCTATAGACAGAGCAGGGAAGATATAAGAGAGAGACTTACTGTGTTTGAGCCTTCAGCATGGTAGAGAAAGCTTTTCTACTATTTTCATCAATGTAAGCGAACATGCAGAGTAGACGTTTCATTCTGTTCTCTGAGGGTAGACCGTACGGTACGATACACTGGAGGAAGAGACGCTCCACCATGAACCTAAGTATACATACATTAGTATACAACTGTGAGGGTACAGTATCATAAGTACACCACTGTCAGGGTAAAGCATCATAAGTATACCACTGCAAGGGTACACTGTATACATATAGAGAAGAGAGAGGACGTACTTATCGTCTAGCAGTCTCTGGAAGTACGTCTGTAGTATCCTGTTCTGTATCCACTGAATTGGTATCCTATATGTAGACTCCAAGTCAGACTTAGATCCATCCTCTTTGATAGCAAACTTACGGAATATAGCACCCAGCCCAGAAAGTGCCTCCTTTCTGATCTTAAACTACAGAATATAACTCACATACAGTATGTACAGGATACATGCCACCTCCGTAATAATATATACATGTAATACTAAGCGAATATGTAATTACTTGTGATATTCTTCTACTACAACCATGTAGAATAGTTAGATTGTACTATTATAGAGTACCTTCTTATCGAGACATCTCTCTCTAACACACTGTAGCATCTCCTCTGTCACATAGTTGAGTCCTCTCCTACATGTGGTAATAATAGCTTGTACCTGTAGTAGAGGGTATAACCTGCTGTATCTAGTATACCATATACATACATGTAGATATACATGTAGATAATATACACATACCATAGACATAGATATAAACATACCATAGACATAGATATACACATACCATAGACATAGATATACACGTACCATAGACATATACCATAAACATAGATATACACATACCATAGACATAGATATACACATACCCTAAACATAGATATACACATAGTATAGACATAGATATACACATACCATAGACACACATTGTAATTATGGCATCGACATAGATATACACGTACAATAGACATATATATGGCATAGACATAGATATACACATACCACAGCACATCTGACACTATCATCAGCATCTCTGTGTCTCCTATTCCAATGCTCACTGATAGCTGCCTTAGAAGCATGGTGGTTGATAAGTATACACTCTGCCTGCTCTATACACATTATCCTTATGTCTGTCTCAATGTCGTGATACCTGCATTACGTATTGTATATGCATGTATTATATTGGACATGTACAATGTACATTATATACTGCAAGTGTGCATTTACAGTGACTACTTACACAGGATTCATAAACCATTTACCATAGAGACGTGCTCCTACCATTATTGGCTGCATGGAAACATAGTGAATGTATACGGGAACGAATCACATGTACACACCTCTACTACACAGTATAGTATATAACCTATAGCACATATGTAAGTAAGGAGGGGATGCTAACCTGCCGAGGTAACTCTGCCATAGCTCACTCTGAGTCTCTATCAGATCTGAAGTCGGTTCAGCAAACAGACGACCTAGCAGTCTGATTATACCTTTACGTTCCGTCACCTCGTTCACCTGTTACCATACAGTAGTACATGTATATACACTTACATGACAGTGCTACCATACAGTAGTACAGGTATATACACTTACATGACAGTGCTACCATACAGTAGTACAGGTATATACACACATATGACAGTGCTACCATACAGTAGTACAGGTATATACACTAATATGACAGTGCTACCATACAGTAGTACAGGTATATACACACATATGGCAGTGCTACCATACAATAGTACAGGTAGTATATACTAGTACTGTAGCATTAGACTGAGTACCTTGAGTTTCTGGTCCAGGAAGGGTATGATAGATGTGATGAGGGTAGGAGATATCTGGTAAAGCTCAAACAACAGATCTGTTATCTTCTCCCCAACCTCACTCTCTGATGTGTTACCCAGCATCAGCACTTGGTTAAAGAACTACAACATGTACATAGAGTGTAAGTATGTATAATATACATGTACATAGAGTGTAAGTATGTATAATATACATGTATATAGAGTGTAAGTATGTATGATATACATGTATATAGAGTGTAAGTATGTATAATATACATGTACATAGAGTGTAAGTATGTATAATATACATGTACATAGAGTGTAAGTATGTATGATATACATGTACATAGAGTGTAAGTATGTATGATGTACATGTACATAGAGTGTAAGTATGTATAATATACATGTACATAGAGTGTAAGTATGTATAATATACATGTATATAGAGTGTAAGTATGTATGATATACATGTATATAGAGTGTAAGTATGTATAATATACATGTACATAGAGTGTAAGTATGTATAATATACATGTACATAGAGTGTAAGTATGTATGATATACATGTACATAGAGTGTAAGTATGTATGATGTACATGTACATAGAGTGTAAGTATGTATGATATACATGTATATAGAGTGTAAGTACGTATGATATACATGTACATAGAGTGTAAGTACGTATGATATACATGTACATAGAGTGTAAGTACGTATGATGTACATGTACATAGAGTGTAAGTATGTATGATATACATGTATATAGAGTGTAAGTACGTATGATATACATGTACATAGAGTGTAAGTATGTATAATATACATGTACATAGAGTGTAAGTATGTATAATATACATGTATATAGAGTGTAAGTACGTATGATATACATGTATATAGAGTGTAAGTATGTATAATATACATGTACATAGAGTGTAAGTATGTATAATATACATGTACATAGAGTGTAAGTATGTATGATATACATGTATATAGAGTGTAAGTACGTATGATGTACATGTACATAGAGTGTAAGTACATATGACATACATGTATATAGAGTGTAAGTATGTATAATATACATGTACATAGAGTGTAAGTATGTATGATATACATGTATATAGAGTGTAAGTACGTATGATATACATGTATATAGAGTGTAAGTATGTATAATATACATGTACATAGAGTGTAAGTATGTATGATATACATGTATATAGAGTGTAAGTATGTATGATATACATGTACATAGAGTGTAAGTACGTATGATACACATGTACATAGAGTGTAAGTATGTATAATATACATGTATATAGAGTGTAAGTACGTATGATATACATGTATATAGAGTGTAAGTACGTATGATACACATGTACATAGAGTGTAAGTATGTATAATATACATGTATATAGAGTGTAAGTACGTATGATATACATGTATATAGAGTGTAAGTATGTATAATATACATGTACATAGAGTGTAAGTATGTATAATATACATGTACATAGAGTGTAAGTATGTATGATATACATGTATATAGAGTGTAAGTACGTATGATGTACATGTACATAGAGTGTAAGTACATATGACATACATGTATATAGAGTGTAAGTATGTATAATATACATGTACATAGAGTGTAAGTATGTATGATATACATGTATATAGAGTGTAAGTACGTATGATATACATGTATATAGAGTGTAAGTATGTATAATATACATGTACATAGAGTGTAAGTATGTATGATATACATGTATATAGAGTGTAAGTATGTATGATATACATGTACATAGAGTGTAAGTACGTATGATACACATGTACATAGAGTGTAAGTATGTATAATATACATGTATATAGAGTGTAAGTACGTATGATATACATGTATATAGAGTGTAAGTATGTATAATATACATGTACATAGAGTGTAAGTATGTATAATATACATGTACATAGAGTGTAAGTATGTATGATATACATGTATATAGAGTGTAAGTATGTATGATACACATGTACATAGAGTGTAAGTACGTATGATACACATGTACATAGAGTGTAAGTATGTATAATATACATGTATATAGAGTGTAAGTACGTATGATGTACATGTACATAGAGTGTAAGTACGTATGACATACATGTATATAGAGTGTAAGTACTCAATCTGCATACAGTGTACTGTTTCGGTGTTTAACACTTTATCAGTGCAGCTCAGAGATATGCCTGGGAGAACACCTTAGCAATACTGTATAATTACAGCAAAGCGCATTTAAAAGGTGTGAAATCCACTGAACCAAAGTTCTCAAGCTGCCAGAGACAGCGAGAATTGCGTAATGCCACCAGTTCAGTGTATCTCCCAGGTAAAGTGCTCAAGAAATTGGTATTGCTACCAATTTCGAGCGTAATACTTCGAGTGTAAGTATGTATGATATACATATACATAGAGTGTAAGTATGTATGATATACATGTACATAGAGTGTAAGTACATATGATATACATGTACATAGAGTGTAAGTATGTATAATATACATGTATATAGAGTGTAAGTACGTATGATGTACATGTACATAGAGTGTAAGTACGTATGACATACATGTATATAGAGTGTAAGTATGTATAATATACATGTACATAGAGTGTAAGTATGTATGATATACATGTATATAGAGTGTAAGTATGTATGATGTACATGTACATAGAGTGTAAGTATGTATGATATACATGTATATAGAGTGTAAGTATGTATGATACACATGTACATAGAGTGTAAGTATGTATGATATACATGTACATAGAGTGTAAGTATGTATGATATACATGTACATAGAGTGTAAGTATGTATGATATACATGTACATAGAGTGTAAGTATGTATGATATACATGTATATAGAGTGTAAGTATGTATGATATACATGTACATAGAGTGTAAGTATGTATGATACACATGTACATAGAGTGTAAGTATGTATAATATACATGTATATAGAGTGTAAGTACGTATGATATACATGTACATAGAGTGTAAGTATGTATGATATACATGTATATAGAGTGTAAGTATGTATGATATACATGTACATAGAGTGTAAGTATGTATGATATACATGTATATAGAGTGTAAGTATGTATGATATACATGTATATAGAGTGTAAGTATGTATGATATACATGTACATAGAGTGTAAGTATGTATGATATACATGTATATAGAGTGTAAGTATGTATGATATACATGTACATAGAGTGTAAGTATGCATGATATACATGTATATAGAGTGTAAGTATGTATGATATACATGTACATAGAGTGTAAGTATGCATGATATACATGTACATTGTACATAGAGTGTAAGTATTAGTATTTAACAGGTAAGTAGGTAATTAATGGGGAGTTATACTCACATGCATGACGGAGCTGGCCAGCGATGCACTGTTCCTCCTCAATACTTTCTTAGCCAGTTCATACGCTTCTTTAGCCAGTTGCTGGAACAGTGATAGACAGCTATTATAATACTGAGCGAGTCTCATAGCTGACAGTCTACTATTCACGGCAGTGGAACCAGCTACAGTATACAGTATACTAATGGAGCATAAATACATGTACCAAATGGCTACTAGGTGTATGTAGCCTTAGTGCTCTACCTTGTTAGGGTCAACAATGTTAACAAAGATGGCGTCTAGGAGGGGGATAGACACAGACTCTGCGTCAGACAGCACAGAGGAGAGCGCATCCAGCAGTAAAGTGACCACCTTCTCAGAATGTTTATCTCTGAAATACAGAGTAATGATATTATACACTGTATGATATGTGTAACGACAAGTATATACATGTATGTATGCAAGTATAGATGGTGTAGCCTATAACAACTGCACGTGTAACACAACTAGTAAGTTCGCTTAGTACTTACAGCAGTAGTACCTCACTATGTATGTCAGACTAGGAGGAGGCAAATCTAGACACTAAACACAGACCTGACACTCATGCGTGTACATGTACAGTGCCGTATATGAATATCAGAGGATATACACATGCATTATGTTTTATAATTAGAGAGAGGGTATTATAGTAAGTTACTCACGTAAGTGAACCAAACACTGTGTTGAGTAGGTGTAACACAACGTCATCGTTTTCCCAGTCAAGGCAGACAGTGAATGTTTTGGCATATGTTAGATTCTACAATATTATACAGACTAGTAGCAGGTAGCTATATAATTATATATAATAGTTGTTTACTAACTGCTAACAAATAAAACTGGTAAGAGAGGGTAGATGAAGAGGATAATGTAGAAGGACATACCTCTAGCAGGTAGTAATACCTCTTGTAGTTATGACTCTCTGGGCTACCCAGTCCTTGTAGTTGGTCAATAAGAAACATCAGTACATCCTACAAACACACAGACATGATTATATACCCCATTTATAGATCTTTTACATTACTGCAGGGTAATACTACATAAACTACAATTGTATGTAACACAGTATGTGCTACATACTAGCTGTGTTATTCTACTCTACCTTTTAGTACAATGCACTGGGTTCACTCGCAGACCAAGACACGCAATACTACTTACCTTCAGCTTCTGTGTGTTACCAAATGGATGCTCAGGGGCAAATATTCTGAATACGTCTGCCAGTATGCAGGCCACTAGCAGCTTAATGTCCTTACTCTCGTGCTCCAGGAACTCCTCGCTGGCCATATGCAACGCTAAACCTAACAACAAACAGTACGAGTTTCCATGACACTGTCTGCAATCGCACAAGTATATAAACTTCATAGAATGACGGTAGACATGGAATGGGTGCAAGGTGAAAGATACTCACTGGTGTATTTCAGATGCTCGTCATCCTGTCCAATATCTTGTATTACTTTCGCTAGTTGCTAAAAATTCAAATGTGTACAATTCAAATACAAATAAATGTCAAGTAAAATAAATGAGGCATATGAAGGTTTGAAACCCAGGATCTATAACACAATGTCATTATGAGTGAAAGCTCGGACACACAGCGGCAAGTTTGCTGAATTTGGCTAAATGTTTAACAAAATTGAGTAGGGTACGAATGAATGTGTCTGTTTGCAGCAGTTTTGGCTGTTGGTCTGAGGCATAATACAAGTTGTTGTGTCACAATTATATCACAGACCTTCAATCTCCGGTGGAGTTCATCTTTAGAGAGCTCAGTAGAGACTTCTTTACAATCTGGTGGGTATTCAATACCTTTCGCTGCTGATTTAGGTCCCATCTTATGTCAATTTCTGCAAAGATAATCTTAGAACTGTTAATAAAAATTGGCTTACTTCACATCCTAGCAATGAAATAGAAGAAAAAGTTTAACACAATATTACTACTAATAATAATACCACCTTGATTAAAATTACAATGCCACCCATATAATTTATCATTTATAAAATATTTATTACTGTGGCATAGTTTGGCTTACAAGTCCAGTCATGTGGTTGAGCCAAAAATAAAAACGAAGTTGTCCCCACATGGCTATAATTAAGCATATGAGCGGACAGCTACCCACTAACCAGTAAAACATATCTTACCATAACAAAATAATAACTGGCGGTGTTTTACCGCCATCCAAAGTATTGGGATATAAACAATGTGTCTAAAAGCATTGAAAATGTACATTTACTTTCTGCAAAGATACCTGTATGGCAAGACAACTCCTGACGAAAATAAAACAAAATACCATTTTTTTACTAATTAGTTGCTCGAACCTTTTCCTCACTAAAGTTTTCAAATCCAAATTAACCTAACTAATGTAAAAATTTCTATTAGAGAGCAAAAATGTCGGTATAAAGCCACAAAAAGTATGTTTAAGCAGCAAGCGGCGCTTTGGAATTTTCTTACCTCGACAAATGGCTAAAAATGGCGGTGAAAAAAGATCACGTGGTACATTGTGGAGATAAATCCGGAGTTACCTGACCTGTCGTCGAGAAAGCGCTGTATTATTAATATTGTTCAATATAACATCATCGCCAAAATCAGTATCGTACATTAGCTAGTCACATGATCACAACTTCATTTGTTTTTCCTACCTTTTTCGACTCAGGCTTGGGCATACATGTAGAATAATTCTATGGGCTTAGACTCCCTATTTCTACTGAGCACATATACACATGGGCCTTTTGATGTTCAGATACTGGCCAGTCACTATCTTCCGTCTCTAAATAACAATCATCTACATTACCCAGTTTGAGTTTCACGGTTCAAGTTTGTAATAAAAAAAGTAATTTATTTTATAATTTTTATTTTATTAAACAAAATAAAAGATTTTAATTTTATTTCAAATTTTAAAATAAAAATGAGGTAAAAGTTGAGGTTTATTATAATCTTTATGCCAATAATCATGCTTAATGTAGGCCTAATATGAATATCACGATTGTATCATTATTAAAATTATTTTAATAATATAAATATAAATATGTAATATTGTAATGGTTTCTGTGATTTGGTGCGGTCGTCCTTGGACGACTATCGACCCAGAAATGAAGTGCCTATGAGTGGTAATAGGACTTCGCATTACATGAAAGATCGAGCGGTCTCAGTAGCCCAAGAACTACCAAAGACGACCCATCTGGTCCCAAGTCTGACCTTCAGACTATACCTTGAAAGAGAGTGATCCGACCTAGTAGGCGGTTCGCTAAGCGAATGACCTGACAAAAGGAAGTGAAAGTCTCTGTATCAAGTATAGATGTGTCTTTATTGAAAGCCAAGTGAAGACTGAGACAATGAACAGTAAAACAGTGCCCTTTATATAGTACAAGGACTTCCGGCCGACGTGACGTCGGGAAAAGACGACGTGTGGTCGTCCGGAAGTTGCGCAACAAGATGGCCGCCAGAAGCCCGACGGCCGACCCAAAATAGGTCGGGTTCTACAAAAGTTGCTTATAATGGTCCAATTCATGTACAAAATGAATATCAATGGATTTTGAGAGGTCGGGCCTCTGTACATGGGTATAAAAGGCATTAAAAAGACTTAGTAACATTCATGCAGTTATATACAGTTATATAGTGGAACAATACATGAATAAGTAGTGAGTATGAACACATGGAGACACGTATATAGACAGTAATTAATGGTTTGGACATGTAATGCAGTTGAAGGTAAGTATACGAACACTAATTATGAGAATGTGAGTGTCAGATGAGTAGCGCTATAACAACTACTAAGCACTTAAGGTGCGATGGAGCTTCGTCCGGGAGTTGGAGTCGTATACAAATGTCCTGTACCATCACAATATCTCAATCATTGAGCTGCTGCAGGACCAAGCGGTGAGATTCATTGCAAATATCAAGGGGAGATTTGGTATAAAAATAGCGAAAAATTAACTTGGTCTGGTCCCACTGCATAAGAGAAGAAAAGATCAAAGAGTGAATCTTCAAATGCGCATCCTAGCGAAGGAAAAGCTCCACCCTTATCTGTCAGCCTCCTATGATGATATCATCAACAAACCACTCACCACAATGACCATCAGATCCCAGACCCGTGGACTTCCTGCCACATTCCGCACGAACGGTTCGTTATTCCACAATAGCGTCCTGCCACGAACCATTCGAGATCTTAAGGGAGAAAAGTTATTTTGCAACATACACTGCCAACAATGCCAACACATAGAAACAGGCCCATCACAGGACCTGTGTTGAGATCACTACAGCATAAAAATTGAAATTTAATCATGTTTAGCAAAAGCTAACACAAATTCTAATACTACGGTTTTCTCAAATGAGGCACGTCCCTTCCACTCGCCCTAGTGGTCTAATGTGATGTCTAATCTAAGTATGCTAAGTAAGTAAGTAAGTATGATATTAGGCCTACATTAAGCATGATTATAACTGTTATGTTAAAGCGTTGCATGAATTCAATTAACTTACTTACTAAGTTTAATAAAAAATTTAACATCAAATATTTAGGCACATATTATTACTATGCTTAAAATAAGTAATTTTTTCATAAGGATGCTATTGATATCATTATGATTATTAGGCCTATATGACTAAGATGAGATATACATGCTTAAAGGCCTACTGGATATACATGTACATTAAATCAAAGCAATGAGAATAAATACATATGTAATTATGTTATTTTACATGTATAGGCTAATCACAATCACAATGGCCATTGAATTGGCCATGAGTAGTGTTTCACTGTAGCCTAGATACATTGTTTATTTACATTTACATTTATTGGGATTTTCTGAAAGTTTACAGATAACATTTGTTAAAAGTAACTTGTTGACCACATAAAATATATATTATATACAACTTATAGGAGAGAATAAATAAATAAACAAGGAGAAAAAAGGGAGGGGGGGCAAGCATTGTTGTTTATGACAAGAGCCAATAATATAATATAATAAACTGATAACAGATAGATAACAAACATGTTGATATTCTGTAGTTAAATACTCTAATTTTAAATTCAGTTACATAATGATAAAATGATTGGGATTAACCCTGTTAATTGGTATGATGATTATACTGTTCCATTTACTAATCAAAATTTGGAGCAGTTGCTGTCTGATAAATCATATGTAGTCCTCAGTCTAAATCGTCATATACTTACAATATAGGCCTACGATAATTTCCATTTCTAAAGTTTTCCAAACACTGTTTACCCAAATACCCTTTGGTGGAATAGCCACTCCATACCTTTAGCCCTACAGTATGACCTTACCCCTTATTGACCAATTGGGCCTGTCTGTAGAATGGCTGTACTATATGATGTGATGTCTTTAACTGATGCCTCCCAATATTGGTCTATGCACGCAAGTTTACTTATTGTTTTGTAGGAAGCTAAACTATTATGAGACTTGTTGATGTAAATTAGTCCATTGCCATACCATATTTAACAATCTACCTCCAAAGAGTTGGAAATGGGCTGCTGTGAAAGCTCACAGAGGGATGACGATTATGAGGTAATGGGCATACTATCTTTAGAGCTTCTTCTTGTATTGTTTGTCAACCAGCAATGTATTTATATGTGAGCAGCATATGCAATGCATGTCACGCTGTGTATGTGTTGATTAGGACACACGTGAAAGAGATCCACTGATGGGTGGGAGTAATGGTCACATGAATGCAGACGGCTCATCCAATCAGACATCCTCCACCAAGGGGCAGCAGCGTTCAGATGAACAATCAGCACTTAATCGTATCCTACAGCAAACCTCTAAGTATGTTGCATTTTCTCCGTTCTTGTAGTTTAGGTAATATTTGTGACTGCCTTTGGTTGTAGGCTTGCACGCACGTAGGAATTCAAATATGTGGATAGAATTGTAAAATATAAAACTTATCTGAGTTCTGAAATAGTGCTTTAAGTTTAACAACTGAGTAGGTTATAAAATATGTTTGTGGATAAAAGATATTATAGCTGCTACAACATTGTTTCATGATAATGTGCACATTTACCAAACATCAGACAACAATAGTATGGAAGAGGCTTTTGGATGTACATTTAATATACTACGATAGAATTGTATACAGTTGGATTGTTGACTCCATGCATATTGTGTAGACAGCAGCCATTATTACATTATGATACAATCATGTTCTATATTATGTTGTATTGCAGTAACTTGATAGACATCAGTGCCCAGGCTCTATCAGCAGACGTTACCGAGGAGACTGAGGTACAGCATCGGAATAAACTATATGCGTGAGTTGTTATACTATTTGTAGTTACTCAGTGGTAGTAGTAGTGCATGTGTTAATGGAATTGTCTACATTTTCCTTACCTCGTCACTAAAAAATTGATAACAATCATCACTGACTGCTAGTTTATGACAAAGGACTATAAACTTAGTACAGGCATGTTTTCTGCTAGAGATGGATCAATCAAACTATTAAATATCCAATAACAGAGTACTCACGCTGGTTTGATTGTAGATCAAGAGTGAACAACGTTAGACTCAGTTCCAACAGCAGATTAGGACCAGGAAGATTGAACCCTGTTACTATTCTATCACATCCCTCTGTACCACCATCCGATCTAGACCTGGTAAGCCTCTGCTATATCATCTGTCCTCACAAGCCTTGTTCAGTGTCTTCGCGACCTCTTGAACGATCCGGGCCACACATAAAAATCACATGATGACCGTCCAGCCTAGGCCAAAAAAGCTATTGACCTGGGATTTTGCTTCTTCAAATGAGGATTTTGCTTTTGGCCGAGGCCAGTGTGGTCGCAACCCTGTGATGGATGTGTGCCTGGGTCTGACATTTAGGCCGAAAAAGACACTAGTTGTTTAACTTGAATCACTGAATCACATGCCTTATTTATCTAGCCTGTTAATCTATGGACAAAATGTTACTATAGGTGATGCAGGCTGCCCAGAAGACAGCCCACTGCATGGGTAAAGTAGTCATACACCCTAAGGAGGACTTGGTAGTACCATTTGGAGTTCCCTGATACTATAGCAATTGTAAGTACTGTAGCTCTAGCCCTAGAGATTTAATACCCATGCTACCTGTCCCTAACAGCTGTGAAGCAGTACTTACTCTGAACATCAGCAGCTAGAGTAGAAAATAGTGGAGCCAATAGTAGCCTTGCAAATACTGTTGAATTTCCATTGGCTAAATGCTGTTGGTGATCAGCTTTTGGCTATTCTTAGTGCTGGTTCCTAATTGAATATTTAAATTTTGTCTTACTGGTTAAACACATCAGAGGCTTCCCTGTGTATACTGAAGTTGTCCTCTAATTGTCTGTAGTGAGCAGATAATTCTTACTTGAACCCTGCGACTATAATATTGCATTGTAGATGTGAACAGGCTGCAACAGGCCCACCAACTCTATTACCATAGAAACTACTATGATTGATGGGACAGAGGGTCACAGGCTATCTATTATTGTATCAATTATTGTATTTATTAGTACCAGGGACCTGGTTGTATTATAGTATTTACTGGTAATGGTAGGTAGTGGAATTACCCTATACTCTGAACTCATTGCTATAGTCTTAGTAAAAATTTGGACAAGTAGTAATAGCTGGTGTATTTCTATTATAGCTCTCAATGCCAAGATGCAAATTGCCAGAATTTTGGTTTCCTTTCTATTGCTATAGCCCCAGCTCTACTCTCTATGTCTGGTGCTAAAAGGTTATGTTATTATTCACTGACAATAAAACTGCTGTTCAGTATTATATCTGCTATCTAATAACCTTTGCAGGATAGCAAGACTTGTCTAGCCTTGGTTCCTGTCTCACTAGCTAGAAGTTTGCCGGTTGTACATATATATAATTATATAATAATTATAATATATTATAATTATATATTTGGTATATTAAGAGTGATATATGTATTTAATATACAATAGTTTGTGTAGTAAAATATTTGGGTACTAAATGTTGTATATCCAGTAGTAGAAATGACAAGTGTACAAAAGTCATGCTAAGTTGAGAATAGCAGAACCACAGCAGATAAGAGTAATAATAATAATATGTGTTATGATATACAAGTAGATGATATACACCCGGTCAGTAGCTAGTAACAGGTAACAACTCCGACATGCATATTGTATTATTATTATTATTATATACCATCAGTGTCGGTAGTGACACATTCAACTACTGAATGATCAAGTTTCTGATTAAATCTGTCATGGCTAGAAGGTAGAAGGTGAAGGTCACACAGTAGTTTCCATGACTACACTTCCTGTATCTAATACACTTACAAAAGTATAGACACTACCTAGTACTACTATGACTGTATAGAGAGCTCTATGATAATATAATATATTATATATAATGTACATTGTATAAAGTAGTCATGCTGTGAGATCGTCTATATGTGTAGTAAAACAGTGGGTAAGAACAAACAAACTCCCAGTAAAAGAGGGATATTATAAAGTAATGCATGTCCCTCACTCTCTGTGTGACAGGGGTGAATAGTTGGAGCAGTGTGGGTAGTAATGGCAGTATGAGCATGTGCAGACTTTCTGTGTATCTATCCTATCCCTTGGCAACCTCTTTACCATGATATTATCTGTAGAATATACGGTACACTAGGGGGTATCTGTAGAATATACAGTACACAAGGGGTATCTGTAGAATATACAGTACACAAGGGTTATCTGTAGCATATACAGTACACTAGGGTTATCTGTAGAATATACAGTACACTAGGGGTATCTGCAGCATATGCAAGAGATAGATAATGATAATACAATACTATAACCTTACACAGTGACATGTATTACTTACCATAATATACTATACACATATATATAATAGATACAGGGTCAGATGATCACGATACACTAGTGATAGCCATAGTCGAAGGGCCCATCTCACTCAGCACCTTATCCAACCATTGTAGAGGACCATTCAGGTGAATCTCTATCCAACATGGCGTACTAGTCACATCCTGTCTGTGGTACTCGGCTCCCCACCCCTAATAAACACAACGTTGAGAATAGCATAAACACCTAACAACTTATTTATGCAGACAGGTCTCTATCCTTATCATTGTATTTACACCTGAACCCCTAAGTCTTTAATGCTTGGAAATCAGAATGGCACCCATTTAGTGAAGCTCATGGTTAGATATATACATGTATAAACAAACTATAACAAGTTACACCAGTCGACAGGTTGAAGTATATATTATACTCTATACCTAGTACTGATAGTAGTGTAATATAATACATAATACTGATAGTAGTGTAATATAATACATAATACTGATAGTAGTGTAATATAATACTGATTGTACTGCATGAGTAGAGTACCTTTACAAAGCTCATTCTAATGGTACACATCTTAGTCAGCTCATACACAGCCTCAAATCCATGGTTAACAGATCTGGTAAGGAGGGCAGCAAACTCCTGATAGTTGAAGATCTTCAGGCTACAGCCTGACAGGATAAACAGATAAATAATTAACCAAGTGTAGTGGAGGACCATTCAAGGTGAGCTAAACGTACCTCTCAACACAGCAGAGTCTTATGTATATAAGTTTATATCATTACATTGACAGTAGCCATAGATTTGGAGTTATCCTCTACCGAGATAAAGAGGAGATAACTCTCTAATATGTATCATATGATGTACAGACTGTATATTACACCAACAATATTAACCAAGTTCACAAAGGACAGTGTGTGCTACACAAGGTATACAGAGTAGACTTGTCTTTGTGCATTAACATATACAAGTGTGATACACAGTATACTGACTGACTGACTGACTGACTGACTGACTGACACTTACCTGGGGGTATTTTACACACTGTGGTTGGATGGAAGTTATGATGATAGTTGCAGTTCCTACTCTGTATAAATATACTTGTATCACTGAGGCACTCTGCGTACACCTCCCCACCTACGTAGTATAGCTGGGCACCTACAACACACATTATAGCATCATAATGTCGACATAATACAAGCATACGTGTGCTATGTTAGAGTCGTGTCCCCTTACTCTATGTCAGTATGTATCATTCTAGTCTATGGTAACGTATTCAGAGGAACAAGTGGGGGAAGAGCACACACCTACACATACATACACTTACATGCGGATACTATATAACGTTATACAGATACTTACCTTTACCAATGTGACGTCTTGTATTCTCTATAGTAGAGTTCCTGTTGACATTACTGAGGAGACCGAGACAGAATCTGCTGTTATTAGAAGGGTCCGTAAACCCATCTATAGTTACACAGTTGTTACGGGCCTGGTACAGCTCACCCACTCTGTTATTCAACTCATAGTAGACTATAGAACACCAGTGTACAGGCTCCTGGTAGCTCACAGGTTGTACTTCCTGTCAAATATATACTTTGTGTATAACAGCCTGTAGCGTGTAGTAGTCTAGTGTGTGTGTATCAACCATAGATATGTACTAACAGTATATAGTATGAGTTCAGGCAGTCTATGTGACAATTACTATAAATATAAACTCATTCAAGCTGATAGTGTGTATTATATGGGAGGGATAATCCAATAGAGTAACATTGGTATACGTGATGTCACACATAAACACAAGTGGGGGGATTATAATATTATGATACATACTTCTGAGTACACACTAATCTTTCTACTAACTAATAAATATTACTATCCACAATAACAAACAACTACATTCCTCTCTATGTGAATACCAACCT
Source organism: Bugulina stolonifera (assembly GCA_935421135.1). Classification (NCBI taxonomy): domain Eukaryota; kingdom Metazoa; phylum Bryozoa; class Gymnolaemata; order Cheilostomatida; family Bugulidae; genus Bugulina; species Bugulina stolonifera. The sequence continues at coordinate 15,565,397 of OW285196.1, forward strand.
ATACATGACCTTCACCTATATACATGTTATGACATCCAGTAGTGAGTACATGATATGAGATTGAACACAAAGTACGATGATGTACTTCAGTATTTACCTGTAACACCTCACCACAGCTACAGTGTGTACTCAGTCAATGGTTACATGTAACAGATTGTACAGGGTAGGACAGTATATGGTAGTACAATGAAGGTGTACATGTAGTACAACACTCTACTCACCGTACTGGACACTGGACCAGGCTGTCCAGGCATACCATTAGGTCCCACACTCATACCGCTACCACTGGTCTGGTGCTCCATGTCTTCTGGGTTTCCTCCAGGAGCCGGTGGAGAGGGGGCCGAGGCAGAGGCAGGAGATCCCAGAGTTGATCTGTCATCCAGTACTTGATATCCGGGTGGTGCCGGGTCAGCTATACAAGTATATTTTATAGTTTACATGCAGACATACACATACAACGTAGCATACTGGTGGTATATATGGTATACAGTTGTTGCTAAACATGTAGCTGGTAGTATTGTCTACCCATAGCGCACTGCATGTCCTAGGATATCACATGTCTAGTGAATGTCACAAGCTATAAGAGTTACTCTCTCCTGTTTGGAATATTATTCAGGAATGTGTTGTACAGTCTACACTCCCTAATACTAGTCAACTCTGTCACCTATGTGGAGTTGTCTGCTTGCTTTCTATTTAGTTACAGAGAGGGTTGGTACTACTGACCCTATAACCATGGAGTATATAGCAGTAACTAAATGGGCTACTGCTTACCGGGTAGGTTACTAGAGTACTGACTGCCTGGGCTGGCTGGCCCAGGACTTGCCACCGTACCAGGGCTCTGGGGGAAACCATGTGGATAGCTGACGTTGTGTGGCATGGATGGTTCCTGTACTTGTTGGTAGGGGAGAAGGGAGTGAGGGGGTGGGTTGGCTGGGAACTCGCTGTATCTGGGCACTAGCACTGGAGGTAGAACTACAATACAATAAGAATAATACATTAGGACCTTAGCAATGGATATACTTTACAATGTATATGGGCTAAGGGCATATAGAGATGTAGCACAGGGACATGGTGTAGTGTTTGACTGGGAGGATTAATATGTGATCCCAATACTTTCAGACCTTTAACAGTCATGTGAACCTTTAGGGTGACAATTCCATCAATTAATGGATGAAAGCTTGGTGCATAGAAAGTACCATAAATTTTCATTATTTATCTGTTAGCTTTGCTAATACCAAGTTAAACGAAAACCATAAGATTAAAATAAAATTTTAAAGTTAAGAGTTAATAGTTTTCAAACACCTTTTACTGGTTGACCTTTACCTCTAGTGTGTCAATGAAAGTAAATATTATCATAGAGAACATAACCCATAATAACTAGATGAATGCTGAGTGGCTAATCACTATATCGGATGTAGCCGGTTCATGGGGAGACAACTATGAATGAACGTTCAAGACTGTCCAGTGATACCCAGTGATATCCAGTGATACCCAGTGTAAACTATACAAGGTAATGAACCACATACATGTGTAGGTCTAGAGTGAGGTACTACCCTACAATTAGTATCTTAGAGAGTTGTACAAGTCTGCTAGTTATACTCGTATTTGTGAACTTCTAACCCTCCCCTCCCCCTATAGAACTTTAGACAAGGATGTCAGAACTAGAGGTGTCTAAATATCCCATGCTCATAGCACCATACCTGGACTTTCGACTCTCTTGTAGTGGTAGGGGTTGATACAGACGCTCTTGTTCTCTTTGTTGTTAAAGGAAAACTTACAACATTCGAGGGGTTTGAGTTCGTGATGAGACTGGAGGTCAGGCCATCGCCATACTCTGCAGTAGATTACGTGGGGCAGACCTTTCCTATGTGATACCTACAAGTGCATGCAGTAGATTAGCTTAGAACTAAGGCTTCACATAGTGTGGTATACCTTAGAACTAAGGCTGCACACAGTGTGGTATACCTTAGAACTAAGGCTGCACACAGTGTGGTATACCTTAGAACTAAGGTGGAAAAGAAAGGTCGTATTGTATAGTACATACCTGTAGCCTACCATCCAATGATCGTGGAATACACACACATATTATACATGTATATAGCACATACCTGTAGCCTACCATCCAATGATCGTGGAATACACACACATATTATATATAGCACATACCTGTAGCCTACCATCCAATGATAGTGGAATACACGCATATTATATAGTACATACCTGTAGCCTACCATCCAATGATCGTGGAATACACACACATATTATGTATAGTACATACCTGTAGCCTACCATCCAATGATCGTGGAATACACGCATATTATATAGTACATACCTGTAGCCTACCATCCAATGATCGTGGAATACACACACATATTATGTATAGTACATACCTGTAGCCTACCATCCAATGATCGTGGAATACACACACATATTATATAGTACATACCTGTAGCCTACCATCCAATGATCGTGGAATACACACACATTTACTTGGCTCTCCTGGTCTACTTAGCGCTTTCTCTAGGTCTTCCAGTGCACCTGTAGAAGACAACACAATAGACAGAATATATACACAGGAGTATTAGTGAACATTAGTGAGTGGGCAACTCCTGTGCTATACTTGGATCAACAGAACATACATGTAATGATGCTGTATTGTACTACAAAGTTGCATTAATGGACTGGGGGGTGGTAGAGTTCAACCAATCACAGCCAGTAGTTTCATTCAACTCCGTACCACACACCATGTGTAGGACCTGAGTAGTGTCCTAGGTAGGCTGCTGTGTAGACCACACACAGTATGATATGGGCATTAAACAGTAGGCGTATTTGGTATGGGTGTTAAATAAAACCAGTGACATAGGTACCTCTCTCTTTCTTCAGTTTCTTTACGAGTGAATCAACAGCCTTCTCTGCCCATTTCTCCTCTTCGTCGCCCTGTTTCCATCCGAGTAGACGTTTTACTGCCGGTGAGGTGAAGGAGAAGAGAGAGTTGAGGCTGGATAATCCGGTACTCATGTCTCTACTATAATATCTACAAATAAGGAGCACAGGCTATTAACAATAGTGACAGTACAATACAGTCCTCACAATAATACATATTATAACGATGTAGCTAGAAATTGTCTGCCCATACAAACCAAAGCAGTGAACATTCTGAGGAGATAGGAAGGGCTCTACTCTGAACAAAGGCCAAGTTGATTACAATGTTGTGGCTGGGGGAGGGGAGGAGACAACTCTATATAAGCTTATACCTATTATAGTACAGAATGAATTGTACCAGTAGGTAAATATCACTATCCACTAGGTTATGTCAACCATGCTAGATATAGAATACCAAGTAGTACCATCAGCTGGAAACGAAATCAAAACAAGTAGTTGGCAAACCAAAACTCTTTCAAGACTAATGACAACAAACAAATAATATAGCAAAGGACATCACAGAGAAGAAATCAAATTAGTTTAAAATTCACTCAGTAACAAGACTACACCCAGAATTGTGACTAATTGTTTGGTCAGCTGCCTCTAGATCTGAACCATGTACCAGATGATACCAGATGATAGAATAAGTGAAACATTTGTCACCACAAAGATGACTCTGTCCCTATCGATATGCTGAGCTGTACTTCAAGTAGTGACCCTAGTAGCACGGTAATGGACCAAGCTGTATGCTGTGTACAATACAACACATGCAGAACTTGTGAGTAGCTTGTTGACATTATTTGTGTAGTAGTAGAGAGATGGTATACATATACATGTGTGTAGTATACTTAGTAGATAGATAGTATACATACACATGTGTAGTAGTAGAGAGATAGTTACATATACATGCGTGTAGAAGGCATTGTATTGGGAGAGTGTAGTTTGACAATAACTATAATAACTATATAATCAGAATGGAGACATCTAGTCTGTGATAAGTCCATTAACTTTTGTACAACACAAAGATACAAATATTAATAACTAAGAGTAACTGGTTAAGCCACTTTAGACAAGGAAAGAAGAGCCAGCAGGCTGCAGTGTAATCTTATACATGTAAGGCAATGTCAAATACAGTGTAATTATGTGCTCTATTATCAGTATGTGATGATAGAGTGTGAACAGAGAGAGGGGTACTCCCAGTGTATGTACATGTATTATTACTGGATGTAGGACATTGTTAGGACTGGCTATTATAGACTACATGTAGATATAATACAGGCCTGTCAGACAACTGTAGCTAATAATAGAACACAATGATATGCAGCACAGAGGCTACACAGCTACTATGGGCATTACAAGTGTCTAGTCAGGCAGGAGATAATGATGCTTACACATGACCCTGCCTATGTCCTAACAGAATTTGCAACATTTCGAAAATATCAATCAGAAAAAGGATGTTCCGAAAACTTCAAAACCTCAAACTCGTATTCCTAACCCAAATCCCTCAATCCCCAACCCCTAATCTCCAGACTCCAAAAGACATTTTTCGAAACGTCCTGCTTCGAACTGATATTTCCAAAATGTCCTTTTACCGTCCCAACATGTGGGCATATGACATGTGTACGATAGGTGTAATAGGTGTAGCTGGAGGGATATGACAATCAGAATTATACAGTAGCTATGCACAGCATGGACTAGCAAAACCAGTAGCTATACACAGTACAGACTAGCATAGTCCTAGGTGTGGTATGGTAGAGATGGTAGGACAGAGGGGTGTACCCCACCCCTCCACAGAGCAGAGAGAAGGAGCAGGAAGAAGAACCATCTGACTAACAATTGGCAGAGACAAAGCTAACACTAGCTATGAATCCCCAACATATTCCATTATTTTGTATTGTAGATTGATTAATGATAATTAAACCTAGCAAGAATCCAAGTCCAACACATCCTAGTGTAGGGGGCGTACCACCTATCACCAGCAACCAAGAGCATGTCCCAGGCTTGGTAATCAATTATATTCCATTTATAATAATAATTTTACTGTTATTAGTCCACTCCTCCAGCAGAGCAAGATAAGCCTGGTAGACTAGTAGCTACTAGAGAGAGAAAAGGTAGACTAGCAACCTTGAGCAGCATGTATGTTACATAACACACTGTGCATAATATTATTGTTCCTAATATAGCAATGGATATGTATTACAAACTGGTGTCATTCCTCTGTCCACCAAACTAGATGTACACCTCACCAATACTGTGTCCACCAAACTAGATGTACACCTCACCAATACTGTATCCACCAAGATACCTATTATACTCCTAATCAACTGTGACTTAGCAAATCCTTCTCTCTGCTCAACACATAGATGAGGCAACACTACCTGTATGTATCATCAGTTATTATGTTTTCCAACCTAAACTACCCGTCGAGAAAACGGAGAAAGAAAGAGTGGACTACATCACAGCCAACCAACCGACCAATCACATACTTTGTAGATACTTCCCTTAGAAGACAGGAGCGAGGGAAATTAACCAGAAAGAGAAGACAATGGCTACCAGCCCAGGGGGCACTGTGTTAGATAACACAGTGCAAATAGAAACCAACTCAGGATATATGACGCAAAGACCATCAATATCTCGGGATACGTGACACAAAGACCATCAATATCTCGGGAGAGGAAACACAAGTACTGTTCATATATACATCATATTCAGAGTGTAATACCACTGTACCTGTACTACATTATCACTTTCACAAATTAGTAATGAAAAATAGCAGAGCAATTCCTAACCCCAGCTCTGCTGACTGCTAGTCACCTAAAGAATATGACTTTCAGCTCATAGTCATACATTGTATCTCTGCAGTGGTTTGACTACCATCGAGTGGCATGGACCAACATAACATTGAAAAACAATGTTTTTCAAATTCTGCCCAATGGCTGCTCTACAAAACCTATGGAAGCAAAGGTTCCGTTCAACTTTTTGTGTAACAAGTGAGAACAAACCGGGCAAGTATACCAACACCTCGGACTACAAGACATAATACCAGACCTGTCTCAGCATTGTATTGGCCAGTGTTAGTAATAATAAAGTGATACATGGTATCAGGTGTACACCCCATTATACTAGGGCACTAGGATACGTAGTTGGTGCTCACATATCACATATCTATGCGCATAGTTTGAGTCAGCAGAGGTCAGAGAGAGTGCAATGTATACTGTTTATTAGTAATATCATATAATCAACATAATACTACAACAGAGTTGTACTCTCAACTACACAGGTGCCTGCATTCCTTTGAGGTAAAATATCACAGGTTGAAATAGTACCTGCTGATACCTGCCACTGATACCTGCCACTGTGACCTGCAGAGTTGTCAGGTAGTAGTATACTTGTGCTAGGCTAGGGTACATATACTTTGTATATAGTGTGTAGGTAGCAGTACTCTATGTTATACACTATGATATGCCGAGTGTTGGATGGTTAGTTTGAAGGAGGAAGCCAAGTGCTAGTAGTAATTAGTCAATGCTGCCAAAACAGATACAAACAACAAGTGGGAGACAAAGGAGTAGCGATATAAACAGTGTAGAGGTAAATGGGTGCACCAATGGTTAGTTAGCAGCATTTATTGCTCTAGATGTGGCTCCTCTAGTCTCCCTACAACTCATTACACCACACAGAACACAGACTATTTACACTAACATTATCCCTACTTGGAATTCTAAACCATACAACTACTTAGAGCTGCACAGTATAACAAGTCCACAACACAGACAAACTCTATTAATGTAAAGAGCATAACTAAATGGGATTAGAATATCTTCCAAGTCCTGAAGAATAAAAAACATTTACTGTAGAGACTAGATAACCAGTCATATGAGATTGATAGATACAATGAATATATGGCAGAGAGGTGGTCATTTGACTTCAATCACACAGAACTGGTGGTATGTAGATGAGCTGTTGATATGATTGATGTAAGCAGATCTCATTATACAATAGAGGGGAGTCCAGTCCGCCTACACAGCACCCAATAAGTGGATGGAAAACAGCAGTACAGCACTTGATACGCAAGAGACGCTGTCGAGTATTACCTACTGTCGAGTATTACCTACCGTGTATATACATAATACATAACTGCAAAGCCTCCCCCTTGCTTCACAATACCTGAAGTAAACAATGCAAGGTTAAAAACCAAACAGATTGAGTATCACCACTAAATCCAAAAGCAGCACCTAAAGTGGAGCTCCTAAGATTATGTTAGAACCAAATTCTAATGCAAGATAATATGCTTAGTCAACAACTACAGTCGTGTTGAACATGTCCATCATCTATCATCGTAGTTGAGAAGTAGGCAGTACAACAGAGTGTATGTATAATACGGTACAGATTTATGAATATTTGAGTTTGATAATCCCTTATGACTTTAGAGCATGTGAATCACTCAATTATGATTCGGAATAAAACAATGGCATGAGAGGCTAGAAAAAAGGAGCACACAAAGAGCAAACAGTACAAAGTGGTTTGGGAACAGCATTGATTGATTCAGGAGGCACTATCTCCAACAAAAGCCTATTCAAATTCTCACTTATATCAAAATACATATGCCGACAAATAGTCTATAACATGCAAGATGATAACTCAGCTGGGATGTAGCAGCAAATGTTGGCCTTGGGCTATAATAAACATAGAAATGATGGATCAATTTGACAAATAGGCTAATCAAGTTAGTCAACGCTAAATGAAATTATTTAACACGCTTTTTACGAAAAGCAAAGAAAAAGCAGCAAACACTACTTTTAGCAGAGTATCAGCAGAATGCAGAGGAAATGTGGAGGAAAATGGTAGCATTAGCTTAGGAGTTAACTCCATATGCTGCCATGATTCATAGCCTACCTAGAAAAAAAATCTGGTGAAATCAATAAAATGCACAGTGGAAGAGAAGGGACCCAAACAGTGTGAAGCACTGTGAACACTTCTCAGTGTCTGCCAACGTTCTCCTGCTATGCCTCACCCAATAGAGCCAGAACAAATATGTAAGCATCCACTCTAATACTCCTCATTCAACCAGATTAGTTCTACATCAAAGCTGAGAAATGTTTCAGCGTAATTAATCATCCAATAAAAATTTAATATCAATTATGGTGAAGGAATCATCTTGTACGGGCAGGATAGGTGGTAGAGAGCTAAATGTTTCATAATGAGAGTAACATTGCTGATTAACTTCCAATAAACTTCAATCAATGCCTGTTATTACCATATTATATCTGCTAGAGTTTGGACAACATAGCTGATAACCAATCAATGTAAATCATAGCTGGCACCATATTATCAAAATTGTTTTAGCATCATGTCTCACCGACATCTAATCTGCCTAACAATGTGTATATTATGAGAGCAGAAACAAGATTACAACGATCATACATGTGATCATAAGTGTAGACTGGTAGGGAATAAAACTAAAGCTAGGAAGGATGTACGGAGGATCAGGTCAGATCGTCTAGACATAAAAGACTTGTAGAACTCTGCCAAGGGAATCTGGTACCGCTCGAAGCCCCAAAAACATCCACCCTCCTGCCTCTTCCCACCCCCACTGCCAACAAAATAAACTACCAACAAATCTTGAACCTGTTCCAAGCACTAGGCAGATTTTAGATATAGCAGTATAGTATTAACATTTTCCTCCATTTCCAGAGCATTTCCAGGAAGCTGCATAAGCTTACATTACTGGATGGTAATAAGGACAAGTGCACCAGCAGAGGTAACAACACGTTCTGGGCCAAACATAAGTACATTAAGCAGTCATAAAAAGATGAAAGAAGATAAATACATTTGATGTAGGATAATGGGATGGAAAGCCTCTCCATACCACCAGAGACTGCTATTAGCAGACAGCTGACAGTCAACTTGAAGATGCCCTATATGAGAGGTACATGCACATTCCTCCTAGACCAGTAAATTCCAAACAAATGAATAACCGAGCCCCAAAATATAACACCCTATTAGGTATTATTAGTTGCCTTCTCTATGCTTAACAAACAAGAGGAACACACATTAGTCAAAACAGTCTCAGTCTCAGAGGTGAAAGATGGATGTGTGTAGGGCTAGCTGATGCTTGAAGGGCAAAATACCGGACCTAGAAACAACCAAATCTAAAAACAATTCCATACTAAATTTACAATAACAGGTCCAACAATAAACCAGCTTTGATCAGGCAAACATACCCAGTCAGATATATAGAATTTATAAAATTATAGTATTTATCGACTCATTAATTCCATCGGTGAATGTTACCTCTTATCTGAACCATCAAAGCTTAGTATAAACAGGTTGTAGCAAACAGCAAAATACCAAAATAGACCAATTGAAGGTGACCGTTATGCCGCTATATACAGTTCTATGGGATCGGGCCATTTCATTTTTTAAGACCACTCAAATGACAACTTAAAAATCCATGCATAAAACAACATCATATAAATGTGCTTCAGTTTTACTCATGACCAAAACAGTCTACAATACAACATTATTTCTAATAACTGCAATACAGATGCAAGCTGTCAACTTCATCAGCAAATAAAGGCCAGCTGTCCCAGTGCACTTTTCTGAATATCTAGCAAACTGCCTATTTGTATGAATAACGAATAAGATTTGGCCATAATGAAATTTTGCTTTAAGAACATTGATCCTGATTAAATTGATCATAATTTATAAGAAATTCACTCTTTGATCCGCTTACATTGGTTCATCATGATCATTATACTGACTACAATTATTGTTATTGGTTCATCATGATCATTATACTGACTACAATTATTGTTATTGGTTCATCATGATCATTATACTGACTACAATTATTGTTATTGGTTCATCATGATCATTATACTGACTACAATTATTGTTATTGGTTCATCATGATCATTATACTGACTACAATTATTGTTATTTATTAATACAATTCCGATATCAATAATTACTGAGCTATTCTCACAGTTGTAACAATATTTAGAATCAAGAATGAATGATAAAATAATAAATAAATAAGTCTGCAATCAATAACAAAATGACAAATAGCCTGCTGTTTACTCATATTGATATTTCACAAGTATTTACATCTGTACGATATTTACACCACAATATTTCTAGCGGGTCTTTTGGGAAAGTCGCCAACCTGTACTGTCATGAATTGCACTAAAATATGTTAAACTTCATAATAATATTATATCTTCTAACAACGATCTATTTCAGCTTGTTGTAAGTTTGACTAAAACAGTTTACTGGAATCCAAATGTACTTTAATCAATTCTTAATTAAATATCTACAAGCTGGTAAGCACTATTATTAATCATCAGTCTATACATAACATATTATAAAATTCCATAACTAATTAAGAAACGAATTATGAATTACAATAGTTCAACTCTCCCTTTTTCTTAGCTCACTAGATCATCAGCTTGCGACTCACAAGTCACAAAAGATCCAAAACCAGCAAATGAACAATACATTAACATAAAAATCAATACCATCTAAAATTTCTCTTTGAGCTTTACCACAAATATATTTCGGAAATATTTTATTTTAAATTACATTAACATTAATTGTTATTGTAAAATTTTGGTCAAATATTTTCATATTTAATTTAACATCAAATTCAATTGTATCATTATAAAGACCAACGTACCAATTGAATTTTGAAACCATTGCTACGTAGGACTACCAATGTGGAGAGCTGAAGAGCAGAGAAAAACCAGCACTGAACACATAGATAATATAATAAATAACCATTGTAGATTGTTATTTATTTAACAGTTCTAGTAAGTAGCCTAGTAACTACACTTACACTGTCACTAGCCAGAAGCTTCAGTTGCAGTTAGTCAAAATTAATTCATTTTTATTTTAAAAAAATACTTTCACTTTGACCTTGGAATTATTAAATAATTTATTAAACTAACAATTAATTATATTATTATTATTATTACAATAATAATAATTACAATTTATTTAATAACATTAATATATATAGAATTATTACTAATAATATTATGATAATGATAATTTTATTAATATAATATTTATTAAACTATCTTCTTTTATTATTATATTTATTAAATTTAAATTAAATATAAAACCATTAATAATTAATTAATCAATCAATCTCAATGATATATATGATTCACTTTTATTTACTACCTACTACTTATTAATTACACTCACGTAGCCGTAATTTGATGTCATGCAAACGGGTATCTGAAGAGCAATCCTTGCTACTGCCAGCAATCTTCTATGAAATTAGTAGTAATAAAAACAACACAAATCAGTTAAACTGGACTTACCCGTAACGTAAGGTGCAAGGATAGGAAAGACATGTATTGGAAGTTCCATTCATAGACGGGCTGCATCCCGTAAACTGACGTTCTTGCGCGACAGTAGCGCGTTATGTTGTATTGCTACCCAAAGAAGCCTTTTCTTCTAAACAGGTGCTTGGGTTTTAAATGCAATAGAGCAATATAGCAAATTAACTGTATTTAACCACTTGTTTGTATTTTACACATAACTCCTACAAAATAAACATTATTTTAGTCTAAAGTGAAACTGTGATGTACATCATGTATTTTATTAGTGTACAGGCAGAGAGAAGAAAACTCCTGGTTACACTGATATAATCATACAATGTATGCAAAATGTATATGACTGTACAGCACATGTACATGTAAATGCATAATATTGTTATTAATCTTGCTGTATGTAGTAATAAAGTACATAATTATGTGCAACCAGTCATTTTTGCATATAATCATAACATAATTATTGTGCATAGTGGAACAGCAGTAGGGAGATATCCTGGTCCCCAGTGACTGTCCAGTAACCTGGCTGTATACTAACAGTAATAGTTCAGCACTGCAAGATGAAACATATTACATTTTCTACAAGATTCAATAATGATTCCTGTTTTACATGCTATGTACTGTATATCAACAGACAGCAGTACACTATGTACTGCATGTCAACAGGTAGCAGTACACTCTAAGCTGAGTAAATTACTGTAGTGTGTTGCTGTGGCCCATATAATGCACATGTACAGTGTACATGTGCATACATGTATATATATACGAGTGTGTATATAGTGAAGTAGTACTGCGTATTATAGTGCATATGAATTGTATATAATTATATGTAGCACACACCTCCTTCTAGAACAGTTCATGTATTCACATGGTAGTCATTCGCAATCAACAGCACAAAATTAATAGTGCTGCACCTGCTACATATTTTTCGTAATCACATGAAATATAACAGCATGGTGTTTATATCAAAATAATAGTACATATAATTATATTTTCATTTTTTATGTAGTATCAAACATAACATACCTATTGCTATAAAAATATCCATGTACTACATCATACATACATTAAATATTATACATGACAATAATGCTTGCAATGGAACTGGTCAACTTCATGTTAGCAGGCAGTTAGTGTTACTAGCGCACAAAATAATCAAATATTTTATGCATGCTATTTCCGTCAAATTTTTAAAATATTTTAATATCTTATCATATCACACTAATTTCATAAAATAAAAATCTATTGAACGCACATTAATACTACATAACATAGTAATACATTGGCTGTATGTTTTCTCTCTTCAATAGCCCCAATTCAATACTTACATGTATACATGTACATGACTTGTATATGCTAAGCTAATTGGAACATTATAATAGGGCCATCTACTACAACATGGCAAGTGATAGCATGCAGGGGGAGATAGCTATGAACATGTACCCTCACCTGCTGCAAGTATCTAATAATAGCTCAGTAACAGACTTGCACAGCAGGAGTAGTTCTAGGAGTAGATCCATGTCAAGAGAGAACGACTACCAGTTTGCGGACTTAGCTGTAAGTATATTCATGATATATGACAGAGGTATTACTCATTAGTATGTATCTAGTAACTGCAGTGTAGGTCTGTATACATATACAGAGTCATTAGTACATGTATATTATCTCATAAAACAAAAGACGAAACGGTCTACTGTTTACGGTTTACGGTCTGTGGTTGTAGTCTGCCGTCCTCCAATCAGATTCGGGGTCGAAAACCAGGACGACTCATATACGTTGCAATGCTGCCGGTCAGGATCTCGACTCCGGGTTGCGCTAGGACCTTGGGGCCGGGTCCCCCTGCGTCGTTGCCGGGGTGGGTCCCTAGCCTTAGGCCCTCGAACTCGACCTAGGGTGGGGTGGGTGTTCGACCCACCCCACCCGCCGAATAAGTGTTGGAAATCGAGCTATAGCTGACAGCGAATATCTCTTGGACCTGCGATTCATACATGTTACAATGCTGCTAGTCAGCATCTTGGCCGTAGCCTTAGGCTTTCAGCCCTTGCCCAGGATGGGGTGGGTACCCGGTCTACCCCACCTGACACATTGGTGTTGGAACTCGGGTTATCGAATTGGAGTTGTCCTCTTAATGCAAGGAAGCACAACTCCTCATGGAGTCACTGTAACATGCCTGTGCCACCAGAGGTCCTCTACATGCATGACCACAGTACATGAACACAAGCCATCATTACATGCGAGCGAAGCGAGCAACTAATGCAGTGAGACTTGCGTCGCAGACCAAGCACGAAGTGCTTGTATATGTAGTAACTGCTGAAGCTTTAAAGTTTTCTCCTCTTACATGAGAAAATGTGAAACAGGAAGAGACAACTCCATAGTATAAAAAGAGGCTACATCCCATCCCTCATCAGTCCCGTTATTGTAGAGAGACACAACTTCCTTCCTAAGTACTCTGATAGCCCAGTATACTGAGGTAGAATCAGACCTCACGGAGTCGAACAGAGATGGCCCCGTACTACAGTTAGCTCTACGAGTTCTAAAGGCTATCATACCAACCAGTGAACATGGCCAGCTAATACTTGGAGGAGTGGGTGGATGGTAAGAGTATAATTACCACCTAACAAGTGCAAGCTCAGTGATTGGATAGACTCTCACATGCCTTGGAAAATTCGAAATTACATAGTGCTGATTATGTTATGTGATACTGCATAGCGCTGACTATGCCATCTTATATGCACAATGTGCATGTATTTATCATACAGTTGCTGTCTTTATAATAGCATGACTAGAGAGCTTTTATTTGTACATCTACACATATATTTTATTAAGTAGTCATTATTTCATAGTATAACTGGAGTATTCATGGTGAAGTTAGGAAAGATGGCTGCCTTCCTGTTAGGGGCTGGTCTCCTCACTCTGCAGGTGAGAGGAGCTAACTGACAGTTGCTGTCAGGGCTCTCTTCATAGTTGGTATAGAATGGAATCACATGTATATGTATTAATACAAGTAGCATACAGTTTATTCTAGAACATGTCTAGTAGTTGTCCCCTCTCTAGCTCAGAAAACCATTGTCTCATAGCTGTTGTATACTGGTATATGACTGTGTGATTGTGACACATTTTATGTGGTAATATATACCTGCTGGTATGTATATTGTAAAATACACTGCATGTACATAACTGCTATCACTGCATTGATGAAGTGAATCTGTCCGTCACGTCATGTCATTGCGACTTGAAAGCTAAGAACATAAACATGAATAACTGCAATGACTTGTTTATTAGAGTTGATGATGAAACTACTCAATAAACTTTCCAACTGCTTATATACTTACTACCCCACCCAATCTTTAATGGTGTGTATATTGGTATTTACTATATATGCTAAACACTGATGGAACTCTGAGATTAGTGTGGATATTGTGGTAATAAAATTATATAATTATGTAGAGCCCATGCTAAGTGAGGGGGCCAATAATAGTACCCACCTGTAATCATGTAAAAGGCACTGTGGGGAATCTAGGCTACACAAATATTTCAACATTTAATGTAAGAAGTATTTTGATTGGACAGTTGTTTCACTACTGGGAGTATGTACAGATAGACTGGGCCAGGATACACAGAGACTTGGCTAGTAGAGGGAGAGAATTTGTCAGAAGATCTCGGTTAGCAGTTACTGGGAGAGAAGACATTGGTGTGAGTCTCACACATATATGTAGCTGGTCTATGCCCTGCTGTGACCATTACATGTACACATAATACATGTATGTAGCTGGTCTATGCTCTGCTGTGACCATTATGGATCGATTGGTCTGCAAATACACAAAAAGTAAATAATTATTAATTAGTTGCCATTTCAAGGGCAGATAATTCCGATTATTACATTGTTATGAAATTTCAGTTAGAGGACTTCGCTGAGCGTTCTAAACACGTTGGCATTGGATTTATTAGTGGCTTCTTGTTGGGGGTGGCCATTGCTTGAAGTGTTCTACTAAAGGGGCCCCAGGCTATATCCATACATGGATTCAAGGCTATACTATGGAGTTAGACCACAAGAATATAACAGCCGTCTGTCCTCGTGTGAATGGTACAGCTATGGGAAGATATTGCTGCCAGGGAGACAGTTAAACTGTTCGCTGTACAAAATATTAAATATTAGTACGATACCAAACGCTATAATATTTTATTGTTGAAGAATATACTTGTATGAGCAGAGGTTATGTTAATAAAATAAAATTACAACTTTGTACAATAACACCGTCTACGAGAGCTGCTTAGATTTAGTTCAAGAACACACAAGTTGTCCATGTAGACAGAGAAACTCTTTGGTTTTGGTTAATAGTGAACGTGTGATCAGATGTGATCAGGTGTAGGCCCTACACTACACACAGTTACACAATATATACACACTTTGTTAGCTGTTGTGAAATAGTAACCAAACCAAAGCTTAGCCACATCAACTAACTGCAAGAGAGTATAACAAAAAATATATACGCTGTATTATGTGCAGCTGTGTGTGTGAGTGTGTAGTCAACTATAAATTGAAACAACAATATTATTATAGTTTATGTTATACAGTACTATTTATAGGTAAAATAATTATATGTATGTGAACGTAGCTGTGAGTAGAATGATACAGTGAAATAGAAGGCGAAGCATTAATCATGATTTTTGGCTAATGTCCATAATACACTACCTATGTCCTATGCAGTATGCAATACAAATTCTTCATATCACGTTTGTAGGATTAGTCACATGACCATGACACGTGTTATTGAAGGTATACATGTTGATTAATCAGCAGAATCGGCCAATGATTGAGTCATGGTTAGCCAATTAGAATCACGAGATATGGAATATTCTAGAAAATTCCAGTGATATACTGTTTAGTATATAAGAGGGGCATTCTTTTATCAGCATCACAACAACAGTGAATACACTACGAGAAGGTAACAGACTATACAATACGTACACTACCATTGTTCTACACACAACACAGTAATGTCTACCACCAACATCAACGTCAAAGCTTACCTTGACCAACAGGGAGTTCAAGGAGAGACTCAGATCAGAAGGTTTGATCTGGATGCAGAGGTCTCTACCAGCTTTGAGTATCTACGCAGTAAACTGGCTTCTATATTCCCAGATCTGTCAGGGCAAGGATTCAGGATCTACTGGAAAGGTAAGACATATATTTGATATTATGTTATTACTATACTATAGGCTACATGATAGTGTATTTATTACAATGTTGGTAAATGGCAATGGTTTATAACTAAACAAAAGGGCAAAGCTAATAGAACATAACATGGGCATCTTTTACAATCCAGCTGAGCTTGAGGAAACATTACACCATTATGTAGTTACATGCTGTAGTAACATTGCACTAGTTGTATGTATCTGTATCTGCAATTATCATAGAATAGATGAATAGATGTTTTGCTTCACTCTTCAACATACAGTATTTCCTTTTAGATGAGGAGAATGATATGATAGCCATAAGTTCTGATGAGGAACTGTCACAGGCTATGCTCTATGGTAGACCTACCGGCCTCATGAAGCTCTTCATTAGAGCTGAGAACTCAGGCTCCACTGAATTCCCAAGACCTCAGGGTAAGCTCAGCTATGTTATGCTACACTGCTAGTGCTTATAGTTAGTTAGTAGTGTTTGTATATACTGTAGGTTACCCTTGCACTGTAGAGAGCTCCACTGAATGCAATGTACTGTACACTTGTTATAACACTGTGTTGAAGGATTGCTCTATAGTATAACTAAACACTGGTGCTCTCCCACTGTGTAACTGTACAGTGTATTGATGTGTTGGTGAATAATCAATACTCTGTAATATTGTACAATCGCATTGTGGATATGTACTTGTAGGTGGTGCTGAACATCCAGGTGTCGTATGCGACGGATGTAACCATGGAGTGAAAGGTCTGAGATTCAAATGTCTGGTATGCCCCGACTATGACCTCTGTTCCACCTGCTGTGAAACAGGTAAATGTATAGTTGGTGCCAGGGCTATGGTTGTACTGTACAGTGTTAGAATAATAACGAAGAATGATATGAATGGAAATGTTTATGGTAATTCTATGGTACTAGTGGTACTGCTGTGCAAAGGGCTAGTTACCAGTATAAATGGCTGATATAAATACTAGCTATAAGTTATACATCAATTTGGGTGTGTGTTCCAATGCCCTACCTTTGTACATTGACAGCTAATAGAATTAGGCTATTTATAATCTGACACTCAGTATTATGTTTTTATCCATGCATGGGTTATATACACAATGAAACTAATCACCTGGGAAATTCCAACTTCTCTATTTAGTTTATTCACTGTAAACATACCCAATAACTATGTATTTCGTCATGGAAAATCACATGATTATGCAATCGGAGAGATTATTGATACATGAACAATGTAAATATAGATAGTGACTGTGGAAAGTGTGGAATATAACTTCTGCAGTATTCTATGTCATTTGGCATGCTCCATTATCTTTTGCTTCATAACAATCCCACAATATATATATCTATCTGTGTGAATGAGTACCTGTATAGAATGAGTTGAATGCAACCATTGCAGCCCGAATCGTATGCTAGAGCATTCCATGAGATATATTATATTTTACAGGAGTGCACAACCACCACTACATGCTGAGATTGGCCACACCAGCCTCTGATTGGCCAGGATGTGGCAGACGCGGAGGAAGAGCTGGCTGGTGGTGGCCTGGTTTTGGAGCTCCAGGATTTGGAGCTGGTGCTGGTGCCGGTGCCGGTTTCCCAGGAGCTATGAACATGAAGAGGTTCTGGAAGAATATGATGAGAGGACAGAGAGGGGATAACTCCGGGGCTGGACCAGGTGAGAGAAAGATGGTTTAGTGAATGTTCTACAATGTTGCGCAAGTAGTGATAGTACTAGGTGGTTCTTGCTTGCCTTCCATGTAGATTACATCGTATCGTCACCTAACCATGTACTGTATGTAACTCAGGTATTACTCACTATTTCAGAAGGTGAACCCAGGTGCCCAGGATCTGCTCCTTCAGCTGCTAGAGATGCACCAGAAACCTCTGACGCTGGCCGTGAACAGGAGAGAGACTATCTACAGCACGTTGGAGAGCAAGTGTCAGCCATGTTGGAACCTTTTGGTGTGGCTGTAGACGTAGAGGTTGAGGAGAGAGGCCCTGATGGTACTAAAGTAAAAGGGAGAGGAGGGCAAGGCAAATGGAAATGTCAAGGTTAGTACAGACGTTCCCATATTCAGTTGAATGTATGTATGCATATGTGCATGGTTAGTTTAGAAGTGCTGGTCTGTTCCCCATCGCACATGAAAATGTATTTCTGTATATCTGTAGGTAGGAGACAAGGAGGTAATGGCCGCCAGTGTGCTCGTGGAGGAAAATGCAGACCCTCTGAAGATTGTAAAAGAAGTCGAGCTTGTGATGGTAGTGAACCACAGACAAGTTCAGGAGAAACTGACCAATCAAAGGTGTCTACTGGAGAGGTTAGCCAATCACAGACCGGGTTGGCAGCAGCAGCAGCAGAAGAGCCACCAATGAGAGTAGAACCAAGGAACCTCATCGATGAGGATATTGATATGGAGGGAGGTGAAGACGCCAGCTGGATAAAGATTGAGGACAAGGTGAGGAGGCATTGTATGAGTAGTGTGATAGGAGTATCATACTGTATAACTAACTATGCATAACTATACAGATGTATGTATCATAATTTATATACACAAGTTTTACCAAGCTCTAACATGCATAATAACAGTGTGTGTTTATTTTGTAGCCTGTGAGCATGCAAGTTGTACTTGAACCGACATCGGAGGCGTCACCATCAGCTCCCCCTACTGGTGCAGATGACAGTTTGCCACAGACTATCCCTGGTATTAAAATATACCCAAGTCTAACAAGATCAACTGAGATGGGCGCTACTTCATCTCATAGCAGTGTGGGTTCCTCTCAGAGCACTGCAGGCGGGGCCGCTGCTTTCGATCCCTCTAAATCTGATCTTGATGTGAAGGTAGCTGAGGCTATTGAGCAGATGAGATCCATGGGTTTCCATGACGATGGTAAGTACTAACTAGCATACAGTGTGACCCTATTCTATAGCTGAGGCTATTGACATAATTATATATACAAATGGGAGTCGGGTCGAGTTGTTTACTTGATATTATATTTTATTCACTTATATTAACAGGTGGATGGATGACGGCCATGCTCTATAAAAATGGTGGTGATGTCCATAAAGTCATAGACCAGGTTCTGAGGACTGCCCAGAGTGTAAGGAGGGAGTAAAAGTTGATGTATGAACAACCCTAAGGAACGCTCATACATTTAAAAGACACAGGCTATTATAATATCAATGATTTCATATTGTTCCAGCTATAAAAATTAAAATAAGTTAAAGGAGGACTAACTATATTAGTGTTTTATGACACTATTATATATTTTATAATCTTTATTTTATAATAACTTTACTAATAGCGTTGTGTCTTTACATTGACTCCATATTATTGGTATATTTTGTGATCTGTTTTCAATAACATAGCCTGTAATTATTTTATACTATTTAGACTAAATTAATAAAGCAAAATGTCATAAAATCATGCATTCAAATATACAAGAATCACCATTGTTATGAGTTCAAAAGGTGCGCAGCTCTATTACAATATATACATGTATATGGAAAGAACAGAATGAGGATAAAAAACCATATTGTTATATGAGAGTTGTCTCCTGTGTTTACATATACTGTTCTTGTATACAGATCAATTGACTAGGTCAACCTTTCTGCTTAACTGAAGAATAGAGGATAACTTCTAGATTGGTGAATATGATTACATGTACAAATTGTGTATATACCTATATGACTGGTGTTGCTATGGTTAGGCTTATAAAAGAGTATGAAGAGCCAGCTGCTCCAATATTGTACCATTACATGTACATGTGTATCATTGTTTAGGCACTTCTTGTCTAAGTTATCATGCATATCTCAGTTACCTGCGCAAAGTCCTGGTATAGGTGACTTTCACTTACCTTTTACCTGCACATGACTACACCAAGTATGCGTGTGTCACATAGCCTATCATAACTGGGAGTGTTTGATGGTCATGTTATGGTGAATGTACAAGTATAAAGTCATGGTTACTCACTGGTCACTAGGAAAAAATAATATGTCTCCAGTCAAAAAGTTCTAGACGATACATATATCTGTCAACATCTACACCTATATTATTGGTATAAAACTTGCAGCAACAGCCCTAGAATATTAGGTAGCATCTTGGTTGGTGTCATTCACTCATGGCCAGTGACCGTCGGTGTTGCAATATTGTTGTGAACTATGAATTTAATCTCTATAGCATAATTGACCTACTAATATTGCATGTGTATGTGTATGTGCATGTGCATGTGTATGCGTATGTACATGTGTATGTGTATGTGTATGTGTATGTGTATGTGTATGCGTATGTACATGTGCATGTGTATGCGTATGTACATGTGTATGTGCATGTGCATGTGTATGCGTATGTACATGTGTATGTGTATGTGTATGTGTATGTGTATGTGTATGTGTATGTGTATGTGTATGTGTATGTGTATGTGTATGTGTATGTGTATGTGTATGTGTATGTGTATGTGTATGTGTATGTGTATGTGTATGTGTATGTGTATGTGTATGTGTATGTGTATGTGTATGTGTATGTGTATGTGTATGTGTATGTGTATGTACATGCGTATGCGTATGCGTATGTGTACATTTCCACTTATATCTTTGCTAGCTAGATCACAATACAATCACTTCTATCTTTTTATTATGCTTTGCATTCTTGATAAAAACTTATAGGACTACCTAGGAGTCTCGCAGCCTAGTTCCCTATAGAACTGAGCATAGTCGAGAATAACTTATACAGACTTGTGAACCTGGAAACAGGGGTAGGTCCTATGCATGCACAATAATATACATGATAGGAGCCTGTAGGACCTGTTGGTCAGCTGTATAAGGTTGTAATCTGCTAGTTCTATCGGCATCTAGCAGTAGTCAGGTTGGTCGATTTCAGTGCTTATGGTTTGTTGAGCCGTGTGCTACCCACAGCCAAGCATTACAATATTTTATTACTGAATCAAGCTAGTCACCATACAGCTGTCATAGTGAATTGTGATAACCTGGACCTCTCTCCTCTAATTGTGTTTACAATATTTGAGAGGTGTAATGTATTGTAACCCTATCAACATAATAAATGTGATCCCCAGGCTATAACTTAGCTAACTGCTAAATCCCTAATAGAGGTCTTCCCATTTGGATATGCCTATTAATAACCATGTACTGTAAGTATGCATGTAATATTGCCGTAGATAAGATAAGGTACTCAGGGTTGGTTTCTATTTGAATAAGGAAGTTTTCCCATGGTATGGTAGATCTATTATGTTGTTTAGTGGATATAATGTAGCCTATATTGGCAAATAATGGCAGTAGGTAATCAGTCAGTGCCTAATATTCTCAGTGGCAGGGTCATACCTGCCAACTATCCCGATTTGGGCGGGACCCTCCCTATTTCAAACTCCCACTCCCACCAGCTCCCTATATCCCTATATCCTCCCTATTTCATGGCATCAGATAGGTATCTTTCATTCTTGTATTATCCAACATCCAAGATTATCCAATAAATAGCATCAAATTAATACCCTTGTCAGTCTCATTTTACTCTATCTGGTATTTTGATACAGCTTTGGAGTTATCAGCTACTACATAGCTTATATTATGCATGTGTACATGAGTCTAATATATTTGAGTAAATTGTTTTCACCACCAGTCTCTTTTTCAGCTTTTCTGTGAATTAGTACAAGCATGGTAGCTAATTTACATGTATTACTGATTATGTCAAAAGTTAATTATTAGTGCTGTGATACCAGTGAAGCTTGGCAACCATACCCCCCCACACAGTTCCAACTCTCCAAATGTATTTTCTACAGTTGGAAGTTAAGGGCCTTGCAAATTTCACCTGTGCACTTGAAAGTTAGGACTCCCTATATTTTTTCACTCCAGGTTGACAGGTGTGGGCAGGGTCAAGGGCTATTTGAACTTGAGCCAGATCCTGATAACATTATCTGGTAAACTGTATTACATCTAGGCATTTGATTGGTCAATAGTTCACCAGGCACTATTGAGTGGTATGTTAGCAGAGTGTAACCTATTTATTCATGACACAGGGATAGCTGCTAGCTAGCTGGCAGGATACGGTCGGTCGTAGGTCAAAGTTAATATGTAGAGTATAAGTATAGGTCAAATTTAATATGCAGTTATTATACAAACTAGTAATTGTAAATCTCAGCTGATCAATGAGAAACCAGAATTACCCAAATTAAATCCAGGTAAGCTACCAAGTCATATTCAGTATTGTATTAGTATTAGAGTATTCACTCATTACTAGCTGCATCTGCACTGCATTTAATTGTAAATATACAAACTAGAAATTATTGTACAGATCAAAGCACTAATGTATACCATAACAGGTATAGAATGCTCTCACTGATTTAAAGTTATCTTCTCTTTGTTTGAAAGAGAGCGTCACTTCTGCGTGTAACTTGGTGGACCCATTGAGTTCCAATACCATTGTGCCATCAAACTAATGAGAAGAAATCACATTTGACTTTGACATACAAACAGCTATAGACATGGCAGAGAAATCGCCTCCTCAGGTAATTATTTTACTAGTTACTAGTTACTAGTTACTTGTTAATACAATCTACATCTACATTGTATGTTAACTGATTAATCCTGTGAATGAGAATATCTGATACAGGAATGTGATTAGATTGTGTCAGGCTTGCCAAGTTCAACTGATGAAAATCAGGGAGATTCAGCATTTGGGTGGGGGTGTCCATTTTGGGTGGGGTACCAAAATTTGAGTTGAAAATCAGAGAGTCTCCTGCGGAATCAGGGAGACTTGGTAAGCCTGGATGGTGTACTAAAGTGAATAGATTTTCCACAAAATAGGTATTTCAAGGTGGTGCGTTGGCATTGCCCAATAAAATGTTCACTTCAATCATTATGTAGTACACAGGTGAGTAAATAGGGTGACACCACATAATGTGATCATAGTGGTATAGTCAGTCCAAACTCCAAATCTATTCAGACATGTAGTCAATAACCCTGGATATCGGCTAATCAGAGGGAGTGTTACATCTTCTGACAATATAATAATATATGGAGTGGAGAGAAAATCTCTGCACAATCATGTCATTGGATTTTCCAAGTTCATTTTTCAATAAAACATGCAGACAGACAATATTGTAGCCCATACACATTGGGTGTGCATTAGACTGGTATAAAATTAATACATTAACTGATTGTGTACAAATGTAAACAGAATGCATTGGAAATTTAAAACAGATTTTTCCCAAGCTCCTAAATAGAAATTCGGTCAAGGAACTATATTTTGTCCTGAGCAGCAATGTTAGACAACACATATTTAGTTGACAAGCACTTTGTGCTTGGTCTGCGACGCAAGCCTTACTGCATTAGTTGCTCGCTTCGCTCGCTTGAAATGATGGCTTGTATCGATGTACTGTGGTCATGCATGTGCATGACCTCTGGTGGCGCAGGCATATTACAATGATTCCATGAGGAGTTGCGCTCCCTTACATTAAAAAGACAACTCCAAGTAGATAGCCCGAGTTCCAGCACCAATGTGTTGATTGGGGTGGGTCGAATACCCACCCCGCCCTTGGTCAGGTTTTTGGGAGCCTAAGGCTACGCCCCCTCTCCCGTGGCCGAAATCCTCACCGGAGATCCTCACCGGCAGCATTATATCATATGTAAATCAAGAGTCCAAAACGATCTCAGCTGCCGGCATAGCCCGAGTTCCAACACTTAGTCGGCAAGTGGGGTCAGTCGAGCACCTACCCCACCCTAGGTTGGTTCTGAGGGCCTAAGGCTAGGGACCCACCCCGACAGCGATGCAGGGGACCCGGTCCCAAGGTCCTAGCGCCACCCGGAGCCGAGATCCTGACCGGCAGCATTGCGACATATATGAGTCGTCCCAATTTTCGACCCCAAATCTGATTGGAGGATGGCAGACCGTAGACTGCAGACCGTTTCGTTCTTTGTTATATGATTGTAAAGTCGTGTGAATACGCACTGAATAATAAACAAACTCTCTGGGAAGATTCAATGACATCCATATTGTCTTATTTCAAGAGTAAAGAGGAAAAGATCAGCGAACTAGAGCTAGAGGATCTCGTTAAAGAGTATCACAACAGGGCAAGAGAAAGTGGACACTGGGCAGATTATCTTAGAGTAAGTAGGCTACTGTTTTTTTATGCTAATTAGTTTCACTGTGACTCCCACAATTTTTCTATAATAAGTCACAATGCACATGTATTATAATTTCATCTAGGAGTAGAAAATTTATAAAATTGTAATTGTATCAATTTATGAGAGTTGATCAAATCACGTATTACACTGTGTAAAAGTTTAAAACTGCATATATTCCGAGTATTCCGGTATCATTCAGTTTGTCAGCTCTTTTCCGCGAAATCTCAGAATGCAAACTGAAACCGAATGCGGCGGTTCAATACGATTCAGTTCTAAAATTCTAACCGTGCTTGAACCTTTAGTGCGCCCATTTCCGGTAATGGCTGGTGCCGTGAACACGTAAATGCATATTGTGCCTCTTTCAATAATTATAGTTCGATGTCATCCTTGGCATACAGATTTATTTGCATCCATCGTTGTCACCCAGAGATGATTTGTTGTAGTCTTACTCAGTTTTTGGTGCTCATACTTACATATTATTATAAATAATTAGTATTTAATAACACAAAATAAAAATTGCCGCCATTACAGTTAAAATCTGTTAAAAAAGTCTGACAACTGACTGTGGTAATTGTAAGTAGAAGTGGCTTGGTAGTAATAGCTGCAGCAGACTACTTGAATAACTACCACGTGTGGAAACCATTGGGCTCATGTTGTTAGTCAAGCAGGAAACTGGAGCTAACTTGTACAATATTTCGGGCAATCTTGTAAATTCATAACAGCACTACATGTTAGGCACAAGGGTAGTTACATCATCATGTTATTCTCAGGTAAACATTCCTCAGCGTTTGAGAGAGCACAAGATTTGCAGGTTTTCAAAGTAGAATTACACCCACGCGGAGATACTCAAACTAGACAAATTTTTACATTATTTTAAAGCTAAAGATACTATCTACACAGCTAGTGAAGCTCCTGAAAAATGTAATAGCTTAGTTTGTAAAAGCAGTGGTAACTGGGATAGGCTTATCACAAAGATATTATTGAACTAGAATAATATTGTTGTGTTCGGGTAGCGAGGGTAGCCGTACAACGTATGACCAGGGCGCCGACCAGAGCACCGAAGTGTGTGAGCAAGGCCAGCCAGGCTGACACTAGCTAGCTTAGTGTTCTTACGGTTCCAGCTTGACATGTGCTAGAGGTAGGACGACCACTGTACTCAGAGGGAGGAAGTGTACGGAGGCAGAATTCCAACCTGCCAACTAGGCTGTGAGAGGCATGGGTTTGAGGGGACTGATGCCTCTGCACAGGGTATTAGAAGCGGTACCTATTATGGTGAAACATTTGGTCCTAGTTACAGTCCTGGAAAAGTCCTAGAACTGCACTTGGAACCCAAGTCCAAGTAAGAGGCCGCTGATTAAGAGTAGAAGATGCTCTTTGCTGCAGTCAACAAGCAACTGAATTACAAAGTAAAATGCGCTACTTGTACATTTTATATATAAAATCGGACTCTGACTGAAAAGAGGTCCAGGGTACAATAGTAAAACAAACCGGTCTTGGTGCATAAAATATGATAATTGTGGCACATCATAAATAGCCAAAAGAAGACAGTTGATGCGTCGTCAATGTACCAAAATACAGTAAATACACAAATACATGCAATAGTAGTTTAGGTAATGTATAAGTATAAGAATAGGTATGTACAGATAAGATACCAATTATAAGAACGCAAGTATGCAAATAACGTATGCACAGAAATTATTAATGCAATAGCCAATAATAGAATTTTCTATAGGCACTGCGTCTCTGTGCAGGTGCTGGAGTGCTGGCACCATAACGCTTCAGGACATTGCAATATTCAATTATGATAAAATGTCAATTATCAGTAACATAATTACCTATGATATAGTCATTTTTGTTATCTTTTGCTTTGCTCTAGGCTCATGGTGGAGCAAACTACCTTGTGGCTATAGAATCTACAGAAGAGAGACTCAGACAGGTGTATGAGATAGAGAGTAGTTGGTATGGAGATAATCATCCAATCAGCTTTGAGGAACATCAGCTCTTGACCAATCAACACAAAGAACTGCTCATAGACTACAGGGAGGATACAAGATTTGATTTTGATAGCATCAGAGTTGTACAAGAAGCTCTGGACACTGAGGACATTTTCAGTGAAACAAACTTGAACAAAGCGCTTAGTTTCTCTCAAAAGGTCTTTTCGTTGAGTAGAAAGTGCACAGACGGTTTCATTGTTTTTAATGGTTCTGTTATCAAATCATGTGTGGAGGTCCTTCAGAAAGATGGTCATGTCCCTCCTTGTTCCTTTGCTGTGATCGGTTTAGGTTCAGTAGCCAGAGGAGAGGCAACTCCTTACTCTGACTTAGAATATGCTTTCATTGTTGAGAGCGACTCTGATAGAGAATATTTCCAGAAGTTGGCAGTTGATAGTTACTTTAGAATAGCTAACCTTAGTGAAACACCATTGAAAACCATTGGTATCAAGCGTACTGTTACATCAGTGTCTATTACTCCTACTGTGGGGTACAGAATAGATGGAATCTCCAGGAGAGCTGGTCACATACCGACTGGTCACCCAGACAGTAATCAGAGTCTGATTCTTACCGTTGATCAGTTGATGGAGTTGTACAAGAAGGAAGTGATGTCACCAACTGACAGTGACAGGCCTCATGATCTCGCTGACCTTCTGTCTACCTCTGCACTCATTTATTTTTATGGAGAAGGTGCTGAGCTGTATAACCAATTTCTATATGACCAGCACAAATATGAGAATGAGATTGTGAGGGATAATTCTTTTGCGAAACAAAAGAGGCGAAATATGTTATCACGAGATATCAGTAATTACGATTTTCTGCCAGAAATTAAATTTGCTAAAACCAGAAACAAGGATGTGAAAGTTAAGGTTGACATATTCAGGTATCCCACCCTCCTAGCTACAGACCTCAACATATCTTTGACCTTGAACTCGCAATATTCCTGGGAAACTTACAAGAAGTTGCACCAGCTAGATATTTTGGCTGCAGAAGATCTCAGGTATATGCACATCGTGCTAGCTCTTTCTATATACATCCGTACCACTGCCTATCTTGCTATGGGTGGACAGTCAGAGCTACTCTCTATCTACTCTGCAACTAAAGATACCAGTTCAATGTCAGACAGGTACCACGTACCACAGAATATATTCATTATACTGGGATGTTTGCTCATACCAATTAAACGAACATTCACCCATGTTTTACAAAGAGTTAACAGTCCAGAGTGTCAAAATTCTTCCTTTAGCCTTCTTGAAAAGCTGCAGTCCTGTATGCATGGATTCATAATTTCCAAAACAGATTTTATGCTGAAAGCACAGATCCTTGTGTTTGTTGAAGATTACCAGCAAGCTTTGAATCATCTCTACAGATTGATCGGTAAAGAAAAGGTTAGAAACTGTGAAGCGTTTCTCGAGGTAACCAGAGCAGAGTATAACACAAGCAAGTCTAACCCTGCAGAGAAGAAGCACCTAGAAATATGCATGACTATACTCTATCATACAGATGACTACACTCCAGCCATAGAATATGTAAGCTGTCTCGCTACATATGACAAGCATCCTCTAGATATCGCAAGTAGAAAGGAAGATCTTGCAAGGTGTATGCTTAGGCTATCAAAAAATAAACAAGCCGAGACCGTGATGAACCAAGTTATCCTACAGATAAAAGACTGGTTAGGATTAGATGAAAACCATTCACTACCAGATTATGTCAAACAGAAACTATTGAGTGAGCAGGAGTTGTCCGAAAACTTGATGTTCTGCATCTGGCTGATCAGCTATGCCTATAATACACTTGGTCATATATCGCACAGCCTCACACAGCATTCACATGCATTGATATGTTTCAAAAACTCTGTGGAAATAGAGGAGCTGATGAAAGACAATAAAGAGTTTATTGAAAAATGGGAGTCATTTATATGCCATGGGGGTATAAAATCTGATCTAGCTACCAGCTACAACAATCTAGGTCAGATGTGTCATAAAATCAGAGATTTTAAACCCTCGCTAGCATATCACAAGAAGGCTTTAGAGATGAGGAAAGCTGTGTATGGTGAGCAGACTAACCACTCTGATATAGCAATGAGTTACAACAATATTGGCAGTGTCTACAGTATGTTAGGGGATTATAAACAGTCGCTGGCATATCGTATGAAGGCTTTAGAGATGATGAAAGCTGTGTATGGTGAACAGACTAATCACACTAGTATAGCTACCTGTTACAACAATGTAGGCACTTTGTACAGTCTGTTAGGAGATTTTAAACAATCGCTAGTATATTACATGCAGACTTTGGAGATGCTGAGAGCGATATTTGGTGGGCGAACTAATCATTCTGTTATAGCTATGAGCTACAGCAATGTAGGCCAAATCTACGCTGAGATGGGAGATTATACACAGTCACTAGCATATCATAAAAAGGCTTTAGAGATCAAGAAAGCTGTGTATGATGGCCACACTAATCACTCTAGTATTGCTACCAGTTACAACAATATAGGAAATGTGTACCATAAGATTGGAGATTATGCACAGTCACTGGTATACCAACAGAAGGCTTTAGAGATAATGAAAGTTGTGTATGGTGAACAGACTAATCACTCTGACATAGCTACCAGTTACAACAACATTGGTGGTGTGTACAGTGAGATGGGAGATTATACACAGTCACTGGTATGCCTCAAGAAAGCTTTAGAAGTTAGGAAAGTTGTGTATTGTGAGCGGCCTAATCATCCTGATATAGCAATCAGTTACAACAATATAGGCATGGTTTATGGTAAGATAGGAGATTATACACAGTCACTGGAGTATTACATGAAGGCTTTAGAGATGAGGAAAGTTGTGTATGGCGAACAAAATAATCACTCTGATATAGCAGTGAGTTACAACAACATGGGAAGTGTGTATAACAAGATGGGAGATTATACACAATCACTGGTGTATCACATGAAGGCATTAGATATGAAGAAAGCTGTGTATGGTGAACAGGCTAATCACTCAGATATAGCTGGCAGCTACAACAATATAGGCAACGTGTATAATAAAATCGGAAACTATACGCAATCACTGGTATACCATATAAAAGCTTTAGAAATGAGGAAAGCCATGTATGATAGGCATGGTGATACATCTAGGAGAGCCGACTTAGTCAATACCTATACTTCCATTGGTAATCTGTACAGAGTTGTACATCAACCTAAAAAGGCATTCAGTCTCTACACACAGGCACTGGTGACACCTACAAAGGACTCCCATCTAACTGCTGTAGTTCTAAACAGAATAGCACATGTCTGTGTGGATCTCAATGACTACAGAAGAGCTCAACAGTTTCTACATCTTGCTAGGGAACAAACACCAACGAGTAACAAACTCATTCTAGCTGAGAACTACCATCTAATGGGAATCTGTCATCTAAATACAGGGTCATGGAGCAGATGCTGGACTTGGCTCCACACGGCTCTCTGTTTGTATGAACAAATTCATGGAGATGTAGATACTACAACCTCATTGGCCAAGCTTCACATCACCATAGCAACACTACTACTACTACATTTCAGTAACACTACAATAGCCTTAGAGCACGCACAGAAAGCTCTAGATATGAGTAACCAGCTGCTAGAGAAGTTCTGCAGACATGCGGAGTGTATAAAAGTGAATAAAGAGGCTAAATCGCTGACTGACAGCCTTCATCTGGTAAAACTCGTTCAGTATGAGTTTCTTAGCTGAAAGATACGGTCATTTAACTCTTTGTATGATTCTGTATTGAGCTCTAGATGTAAATATATGCATCTAAATTTTCAACAATACTATAATATATTATTACCCCTATATCATTGAATATAAGCATGCTGTCAAGAATGATAGACTTGTGCTATCAACTTGTCTTTTTACAGGTATGGGTTTATTTCTTTGTAATTCGTTTGGTTGCTTTTAAAAAAATGTAGGAGCACAATTTTACTAATTTTTGATTATATTTCACATTATCTTTACTTACTATTTTAGTTTACTGAAAACTTTGAACATCAAACATCTATCACGATTAATACGAAAATGATAATATTTAACCTGTTATACTCGTGTATATCCTTTCGTGTATATCCTTTCATATCTCAAATCTGCAAACTACCCAGCACTAGGTACTTACTTCACTAATTGTATGACTTCACTACTCTTTATATCAAATTTATCACTTAGTTCTCACACATAGACACTAAGCAATATAATTTAAAGTATGAATAAACCCATATTGACAAAAATTCCAATAGAACTTTGTTTTTTATTTTATTGTGTGATTTCTGGGCGAGCATTTTGTAGCATGAAATGAAATCTTCAAAGTTACAAATACCAAACTTCATAGCAATCTGCAGTATTATCTATAGAATAATTCAACGGTATTTCATATCTTATAAAAAGGCCTATAACAGTGAATGCTCATTTGAATGTTTGATGGCTCATTATAATAGAAAGTACTTAAAGCATGAAACTTTGAGTTATAAAAAATTTAAAACAAAGTCTTGCCTCCTGTTGCCTTCTGAGTGATAGCGACTACAAGATTGTCTTTTAAACAATGAGAATCAAAGACTTGTTTACAGTCTGTTTTATATTCTCTGGCAGTGAATAAAATAATTTTTTTGCGGAATCTTTGAATGATATCTAATTTTGTTCTCTCAGTGTTAACAAACTAGAGATTGCAGCAATAAAATGCACTAAAACAGATTGAATGCTGATAGAACAGAATAATGTTAACTGAAACACTATAAGTATGTGAAATTGCTATTTTGCTTTACTGGTGATATACTCAGTGTGAGCATTAAAATAGAGCTAAAAATATTTAAGTTATTTAAATCTCCAGTTCTGATGTAAAGGCCTGACCAGACTGGAAGCGAAATCCGCTAGAGAAATGGCGAGAAACAAGGGAGACCCTGCTACTTAGGGCAAAATTTATGAATTCACTCGGATCAAACATGTTTAATATTTTCGCTTGCCTATTGGTCGACAACGTCCTGTCGCTCAAAATTTTAAATATCCAGAAGTGCAGGACGTGTTCAGGCCAGTAATCAACAGTAAATGTTTCGTGCCTAGTGTGCTTGGAAGTGCAAAGCGAAACAATATGGCCCACTTGGTGCGCGACTGATTTTGCTTCCAGTCTGCTATGGCCTTTATACCTGACATGTCACTTTCTGGCAGGCAGACAACAAATGTATTGCAGTGGGACTTGCTTAATTCAACCTTGGATAATTCAAAAACTTGGTTAGTTCAAACGGTTAGCCTTGGTCCCTGCTGAGTACTATATAAATGGCTTCAAATAATTCAAATTTACCATCTGTAATTCAAACTTCATGCGGCTTAGGCTCACACTATAATCAATGATGATACTATCACAGCCAGCATTAGTCATCTAATAATCGTTGCTAGTAGTTAGTAGCTATTAATAGTTACTACTGCGATATGTTTCTGCTCAAACTAAGCTGGGAAAACCCACCAATTGCTTTACTGTTCCTTAGATAAATGCGTTTTTATGCTGTTGTCCTTTACATGTGATGCATGTCATTATATAAAATGAAGGGATCACATAATTCAATCTCGGCCTAATTCAAACCAATCATGGTAGACCCTTGAAGTTTGAATTACACAAGCTCCACTGTATTGATAATTGGAAGCTTGTGCATGTTAAAGGCATTGGAGGGGCTATTTTCTCAGTCTTACTGCAATTTTCGGAAGGCATAGCCACCTTGCCCAGCATAATCTAAACATACTCTGATGAAAATGATGCTATAGTGATGAATAATATACCAAAAGATAGCTTGGGAAGAGAGCTTTCCTCCTATCCAGATTATAATAAGGATATTTCAGTACCCCACCCACTAGTGGCCATTTTCTCTGATTTTTATTTGCCAGGAAAATAGACTATACTAGTTACTTTACAATGAGTAGAGTTTGCTGGAGTATTTGTGACCGCAGCAAATGTTATTACTAGTTATAATAACAAAATAATGACTGCTTTCAATAGGGTTCTATTTATGAGTAGCATTCTTTGTCACCTGAATAACAATATTCTAATGAACATGCTAATCAGTGTCAGCATTATTTTTGAAAAAGACACATCTGAAATTTCAAAAACTAATTTTTATCATGTACATATGCCCTCTAGCATTACAAGGCAGACAGGACATGGCAATATATTTCAATACTAGATGCTATGTGAAAAATTGTTGATGGTTGCTCGTTTCAGAGTTTGGGAAACCCAAGAATACCACTTTCCATCTCTATTCACCAATTTAATTTAGCATTATCTGGCTTCTTAGACGTGTATGTACATTTGTACATGTACAGGACTACGATAGTTCATTCATCATGGGCTACATTACATTCATAAACAGATTTTGCTCTAGGTCCCATTTTGGGGTATATTCTAGGCTTATGCTGGCCTAAAGAAGACCCTGTGTAAGAGAAGACAACTCCCAATTTTTGGCTGGTACCCATGCTGAAAAAACTGTCTATATTTTTTATAAAGCATGTATTTATGAACTATAAATGATTTACAGAAGTAGCAATTGAAACTGGAAATTCTAATATGCAAATACAAAAGTTGGCATAATATGTAGGTAAAGTCACTTGGCTCCTAAAACCCAGTCCTGAATTAAAAAACGCTGTCTAGTTCCACCTCTAATTAAAGGCAACTAAATTAGATGCATTACATTGTTAGTCTATTGCCTACCATGCCTTTCACCTTCTCAAGTTTTCCTATTTATTAATAGACAGTATGGTTGGTTACAAACATTGCTATTTATTGTGCGAAGAATATGTATTTTCAATTCTCCCGCAAAGTGAAATTTGATCAAAAACTCCCAACCTTGGTCCTTGGGCTCCAAACAGCAGCCCCCCTGCACATGTACACCAAGAACTATAACTACAGTACAGTACGGTTTTAAGGATTTTGCATACCAGCAATCTAAACCTCTGACTAACAGGTGCCAAAATAATAATCTAGGGCTGAATAGTAGGGGTTGAAGATGCACAGGCTATAGCTCTATATTACTGAGCACTGATCTGCTACAAGTGACTAACTGCAGGCCACTATTTTATGCAGCAACCAGAATAGTATCATAAGGTCTCAAAACCGCCAAGAACCTATTACCATACAAGAGGATGTAGTTTGATTGTCCAACACAGACAGTGGGTCTCTTGCCAGCAACCAGTAGTACAGCAGTCAGGCAGGCTAGCTCAAGTTTTGAATTCAAGTATAAATGTATATGATGTATATAAAATACTTACAACTCACCATACATCCCATAGTGAATGGCAAGCCATAGTGAATGGCTTGGGTGGGTGACATGGCTATCAGGTAAACCAGTATAATTGTAAAGTATATAACAAAGACAGTCAGTATAATAATATTGGGATACATTATTATTTATTACAAAGTCATAAGGGTGAGGAGCTAGACTATATATGATACAATATACATAATACAATATATTATAGAAGCTATGTATATATCTGTTTAATATCATATAATAACTACATTGTGAATACCATTGTGTATAGAGTATGTGTTTACCATGGATACATATCATAATAACACAAACAAAACTTCAACTGAAAGGATAAAGTGGATACAATATGTAAACAATACCAGCACATAGACAAGTTATATATAGAACCCAATGTTAGCTTGTGGTCCAGAAACTGTACTGATTACCATAAGATAGCCTGAGCTCTCACTAACTGTGTATAGTCTCAGAACTAATCTCATAGTGCTGTGATGCCTCAGAGAGTAACTGACGTTTGTGTTCTGACCTTGACATGAGGGAGGAGTTAGTGCTGAACTGATCGGCTCTGTGTAGCTATAAACACAACACAACGTTCATAGACTATATGGTTATGTAGGAACATCTGTATCAGTAAAGTAGTTCCATTATTATATTAATTGATTCCATTACAATGAGCTCTACTAGTGTACCTTATATGTAGCAGGTTTAGTAGACGAGTTGTGCAATGATGTCTTCAGCATATGACTAGTCTTAGAAGGGTTACAGCCCATCATAGTGCGGTATGTAGCTTGATATGTGGCCACTTTACTGTTCATACCTGCAGTATATAGTACATAGTATATAGTAGTAACATTTTACTGTTCATACCTGCAGTATATAGTATATAGTATAGTACAGGTATGAATATACACTATATTATTATACATGTATTATATTATCTAGTAGTAACACTTTGTAAAAGAGTAGTATTATACATAATTGTATAATAGTAATATATCACATAGATACAGTAGCAATAGATAGATACATGTAGATACACTGTACATTATAATACATATAATAGCTACCATATAATAGTATGTAATATATCACATAGATACAGCAGCAATAGATAGATACACTGTATATTATAATATATATAATAGTTACCATATAATAGTACGATGTAATGCATCGTATGACTCACCATTGTGTTTATTGTTCAACTTTTGAAGGTTATTGAGGTCTGTTTTAAACCCTGTCGCTGTGTCTTTGGCATTGACACTGCCACCAGCTGCATCAACTTCCTGTTCCCATAGTTCAATGCGGGTTGTAAGCAACCAATCACAAGCCAGCATTTGAAAACCCTGGAATTCAACCGATACAGATGAGGGGCTACATGCAGCGAGCGAGTAAAGCAAGCACTTGCAAGAACTATCCAGTAGACCATTTATACTTGCATAATAATACATAACTGGATAGTATGACAAAGGTACGGCAGATAGAGGTGAAAGGTCACGACCTTACCTGTCTCATTCTCTGTTGGCCATCAGTTTTAGTGTCCAGTATATCATCCGTCAACAGCTGACTGGCTTTATTACACAGCTTATTGGCAGCATACGGGCACATTGTACGTGTAAGCAGCCCACTACGTGCCTGCAGTGTACACATAGATAGCACTATAACATGACTGTACAACTGATTTCTATAGGGAATTATCCCCTCTTTACCTATCCATCTCGGACAGGAGGACTAATTGACGAAGGGAATATATTGTAGGTCTTTGCGTTGCGTACAGCACGAGGTAACCAACTTGTATTCTCATACATGCGTAAAATATATAAATATAATTTTGAGAACAAGCTGTTTGACTAAACATGTGTAATATGAAACATACCCTGAATATATCATGTATAGCCCGAGGTAACCGACATATATCCTCTTCCTGGCTATGCAGGTAAGTCGCAGGTAGAGCAGAGAGAGGGTGGTAGTGTTTCTCTGCCTGGTAGTTATCTCCCTTGCTCCAATGAACACCCACAGCCACCATCTCGGACCACCAGTGAGCCATTTCATCTACTCTCTCTACTAACTCGTATGGAGTGTCAGTCGTCTTCTCCTGTGGGTTGGAATACTCAATAGCCTCCAGGTAACTCAGTGATGCCTCACTGTTCAATAGAGAATAAGTACATAATATAGACATCATAGTAGTCGACTCTTGTGAGAGGAGAAGATAACTCCCAAGAAGTAATTAACCAAATCTGATGTCGTCTGCAGACCGTATACTAATCAATCAATGACAGTGGTCCATCCCAGCCAGTATACTTACATGTTAGCGTCCGACCTTGGGGTGATGACCTCATACAGAGCTATGTCTAGCAGATGCTGTCTGTAGCACTGCATTAGGGTGGACAGGGGGTCATATGGGTGCTTATTCATAGTGAACCCCTGCTCCAGTGACCTCAGTTCATCGTACCAAGTCAGGTCTACCAGATACCTGTGACCAGCCGGTTCACACAGCCACTTGAGGTGAGCTGGTATGTCTCCCCTGTCGTATCTAAGGCACTGCTTTCTACATCTGCTCAGCAAAAACCTCTAGAAACATACATATCAAGATACTTAGAGGTCAAAGGATATGGATGGGAGCATGGGTAGATTACATTACCAGGATACTCTACTGTACTACGTAGTAGTACAATGAGCTCCCAGATGAACCCAAGATGGTGTGTACCATGGACCCTGTCATCTGGTGCCACGCCCACAGGAATGACGACTGAAAGATTAACGGTACAT
Source organism: Bugulina stolonifera (assembly GCA_935421135.1). Taxonomy (NCBI): domain Eukaryota; kingdom Metazoa; phylum Bryozoa; class Gymnolaemata; order Cheilostomatida; family Bugulidae; genus Bugulina; species Bugulina stolonifera. The sequence continues at coordinate 15,602,010 of OW285196.1, forward strand.
TCATTGTACAGAATAATGGCACAAAAACAGTAGTAAAACATACAGCAATGTAGTAAATAGTAGTATATAACATACAGCGATGTAGTAAATAGTAGCATATAACATACAGCAATGTAGTGCAACTGTCCAGTGAGTGTATGTAGTGCAGTGACAGCACATCCAGCGTACACCTGAGCCAGCATATCTCTAGACATAACGCTAGACGACGCCTCTGCCAGGTTGAGAGAGCAGAGTGCCAGGTTCATCTGCTGCCACCCTGAACTCTTAACCTTGCCAGTTAGACTGAGCTGTAGGAGCCTGTAGTATACTAGGGCAGCATTGTGGGCCGACTCCACCCTGTCCCTGTCTTGTCTTGCCACAGTACAGCTGAACACCCTGGCAATGTATGTCCTGTGTAGTATCTGTAATAGGTACCAGCTCTAGTAGTCATAATACGTTATATACTAGGGATGAGCTGCTATGCTACATGTATATACTAGGGATAGACTAATAAGCTATGTACTAGGGATGAACCGACAGGCTATGTACTAGGCATGAACCGACATATTATATACTAGGCATGAACTGCTTCTCCTGCTCTGATATGTACCACGTTGTATTCCTCAGTTGTGTAAGCAGTGAGAACACAACTCTATAACAGAGTTAGTATCAGTACGAACCATTACCAACTAGTACTACCGCCACACACACCTGTCTCAGTGTCTGCCAGGAGAGACTGGATAGTAGCTCCATTCTAGTCGTAGGAAAGGGTCTCCCCAAGGTGTGTAGAGCTTCCCTCAGTTGTACAGCAGCAGACGAGTAGAAACCTAGGGGAAACATCAACATTACAGTTACATAAAACTGACAGTATTATCACACTGCTCAAGGGGAAACACTGAGAAACCTTATCACACAGTCAGTGTTCTCCACAGAACCATCAGTAGGTGGCAGATGGAAAGCAAGGTAACCAATGATGTAGCTGATAGAGTGAATGTTATCTGATCTTGTAATGACCTTGTCTGATTACACTCACCTTTCTCGAGGTCGGAGTCGGACTGGTTCATGTGTCTCCAGAAGCTGACGGACTCTTTACTGCCGGATGAAGTAACTGGTTCTCCGTACACCAAAACCTTCGCCAGGACAAAACTGATCACCATCAAGTTCATCAGCCATAGCAGTGCCTGGAAATGAATAGAGACATGGTTAAATCACATGGAGGACTAGAGATAGTATCAAAATCATTGGACGAATATGATTGGACAGTAGAAAGGTTTGTCTGAGGCTTAAATTTAAAACATTAAAAAAACATCAGGCTGGTTGTAAGCCCTTTCAATTCAGTTTGTACCACAAAGTCAAGATTTGAAGATGAAATCCAGGTTTATTTAAAGTAAATATGCATCCAAAAGATTCCAATTGGTTTTACAATAAAAAGAATCGCACATATCTACACGGTCTACACCTGATCACACGATAGCACCACTCACTAGACAAGTAGGTGGTTAGTAAACACTTACAGAGGGTATCAACCAGTTCCATAGACCAAAATAATCACTGATGTTATCTGTGTATGACTGTAGAGTACGGCTGGAGCGCACAGAGCCCCCTAAAGACAGTGATGCAGCCAGTGAGGAGTCAGGGCTATCAAATATTGCACTACAACAGAACATAACAGTAGTTAGACTTGCAAGACTGAAGATCCTAGTATACACGCATACATATACACATGACGTATATACACCATAACATACACTGTATACACACATACATATACACATGACGTATATACATGTACACCATAATATACATGTACACCATGACATATACACTGTATACACACACATATACATGACATATACACTGTATACACACACACACATGTACATGGTATGCCTTACCTGAAGGGGTTGAACATGAGTAACCCAAACATGAAGACAAAGAGTGTGAGTCGGGCTCCGTCTACCATACCAGTATTGTGGGAGTAGGTAGAGTGAGATGTGAACGGTGGCAGTGAGGGCAGGTGATCATCCTCCCCTTCTCCAGCTGAGGGGTAAGGTGGGCTCTCAGGCAACATAGTCTCAGGAGAGGAACCAGGGCTATCAGTGATCGAGGTTGGAGTCAGAGGTGAGTAAATACAGTTGGACAGCAGCTACAATACAATAATATTACTATATTGTTATCCTATATTAGCGTCCCAGGTAGAGCATGTTTGCTCATAAATAGCGTGCACTCATGACGTCATGATCCAACTAAGAAACAGTCAACAGTTCCCATTGGTCCGACTACACAGTAGCTAGGAGGCAGCGTCCAATTACCTTAGAGTAATGTTTGTTAAATAAGTAGAGGGTGCCACTCACCGACTTTGTGTCCACTCCACGTTCACTCAAAGCAGCAGACAGGATGGAGTTCTCCTTGCCCAGACGCACTCTCTGCTCCCGGAGGGAGGTTATGGTCTCGATAGCTTTCTTCAATACGGCGGACTTGTTAAGTTTAGCCTCTGTACCCATCACCAAGTCCTTCAACTCCAATATCTTATCATTTATACTCATCCTGTACCTGTAGAGCACAGTAAGATGGAGTGGACCCAAGGCTACGTTACACTATCAGTTGGCATACAATCTCCTCCCAATGGAATCCACTCTCACTACTATGTCAGTCATTACTAGCAGGTAGCAAGAGTAGGCCCTCTCTTAGCTACTGAGTCAGTCATTACTAGCAGGTAGCAAGAGTAGGCCCTCTCTTAGCTACTGAGTCAGTCATTACTAGCAGGTAGCAAGAGTAGGCCCTCTCTTAGCTAGTGAGTCAGTCATTACTAGCAGGTAACAAGAGTAGGCCCTCTCTTAGTTACTATGTCAGTCATTACTAGCAGGTAACAAGAGTAGGCCCTCTCTTAGCTACTGAGTCAGTCATTACTAGCAGGTAGCAAAAGTAGGCCCTCTCTTAGCTACTGAGTCAGTCATTACTAGCAGGTAGCAAGAGTAGGCCCTCTCTTAGCTACTATGTCAGTCATTACTAGCAGGTAGCAAGAGTAGGCCCTCTCTTAGCTACGGAGTTCAGTGTGTGACCAGTGACCAGTGTGTACAATCTCCTAACATACTATACAATGTAAATTGAAGCTAAACACCTCATCTACACAAAGAGGTTAAAAATCTTTGGATCAAAGATGATAAATGCACACTATGCTAAGATTTTACAATGACTAGTATCCAAGAAGATCTACAGAGAGTATACATGTAACACAAGTATTTCTAGAGTAGTCCAATACCTCTTCTCGATGACGTTGTGTGACGATCTTCTCTCCTTTGGTTTACTCTGGGGTTTGCACCTGGCAATGGGGATCTTATTATCAGTAGAAGTTGGTGACACAGGAGTGGATGTAGGGGAGAGTGCCACTGAGCTAGTGGTGGATAAAGGTAGTGGTCTGATAGAGGGGGGATGTGACTTAGTGGTGGATACTATACCCACTCCTTGCTGAGACTGCTGGGCTGGTATAACTCTGACAGCTGGTAGCTTGCCGGGCGCTGACTTGTTATCCACCACTTGTCTGAGAGCACTGGGTGGAAGTACTGTAATATAATACAATATGGTGTACGTTTAGAATACAGTACCGTTATAATACATAGTTAAGTGATCACTGCATTATATGACATGCCACACAACTGAGCAATGTGCTACTACCTGTGGTAGTGGTGGTGAGGTTAGCTCTAGGTGTTATGTTAACATGCTGAGAGGTGAGAGGGGACGCTGATGTAATCACCCGACTAGTTGGTGCAATAGCCTGAGGGCTAGTGCTGAGTAGAAGAGCCGTCATAGTTGGTGTCGACTGCTGTATGGGCTGCTGAGGTGTGGAAGGCTGAGGGACGACAGCAGCAGCAGCAGCAGCAGCTGGAGAACCTACTGGGGCACTCCCTAGTAGCAGTATCTGTAATCACACAACAGAGTAGAAAACACATTGAATTGGTAGTTATCCTCTCCCTTAGTGCTACTTACAAGAGAAGATAACTGACATGTATAACTCTGTATACACTCAAATAACTGTACAAACAGCTTGTGTAGAATTATAAGAATGTGGAAGCTGTAGTTAGTGTTACACTAGAGATCTATTAGAATATAGAAGAGAAGCACACCCTAGAGAAACTAATATTTATAATATATAACCAAATCAATTCTTATATCCAGTTACGCAATAAATACTGTAGCCTATGTCATAGTATCCATGTACGTATTTAGTAATCATCCTCTCCTTCAACTGTGAGTCAGAGAGTGGGCAACTCTAAAAATTGCCAAGAATTTTTTCAAAAAGGTAATCGACAGTGTTTTTAGCTAGCGGAGATGATATTGCCGTAAGTTGGTGACACACGGAGTGAGAGAGAGAGGCAGTATTTACCTGCTTGAGTTGATCAACTGTAAGCTGCCCCACATTAAGATTCCCAACGTCATCGTGTGGAATATGGGCTATAGTAGCGAGTGGTGTAGGAGCTGGCTGACTCTCCATTGGCTGATGATCTGACATACTACCAATCACATCCATGTGTGCCTGTCATGTGATACACGTACGTACATATAGACAGTATGGTGACAGGTAATATGAGGTGTGTGTTGATACTATTGGTAGATAAGTAGAACGTACGTTCAACGGGTGGTGAGGAAGATATATACTCACCTCGGTGGTAGTGCTGCCATTGCTGACTGCTGATTGGTTGAATATTGAGGAATCAGTTTTACCAGAGAAAAGAGATGGGTCGTCTACGAGCAGCTGTATAACATACACATTGCCAATTAAAATATATATGTGACAGCCTGTTGCTACTAACTAGTACTATACATTATATTATAGTCTCACCGCTGCCACTGGCTTATGTGCATGTAAAGATAACACAGGCTGTACCAATAATAACACCTTTCATTGGCAGCTTGAGAACTCCAGCTAAGCTCAGTATACTATATATGACCGTGTAGATACTATATATGACTGTGTAGATACTATATTATGATTGTGTAGATACTATGTATGACTGTGTAGATACTATATATGACTGTGTAGATACTATATATGACTGTGTAGATACTATATATGACTGTGTAGATACTATATATGACTGTGTAGATACTATATATGACTGTGTAGATACTATATATGACCGTGTAAATACTATATATGACTGTGTAGATACTATATATGACTGTGTAGATACTATATATGACCGTGTAGATACTATATATGACTGTGTAGATACTATATATGACTGTGTAGATACCATATATGACTGTGTAGATACTATATATGACTGTGTAGATACTATATATGACTGTGTAAATACTATATATGACTGTGTAGATACTATATATGACCGTGTAGATACTATATACAATGTATATGACTGTGTAGATACTATATACGATGTATATGACTGTGTAGATACTATATATGATAGAAGGTCACCTCATCAATGAAGTGATCAAATGTCTCGCCGGGTTCTAGCTTGATGTCGTTAGGCTCTGTAGTATACTGAAGTAGGTCAAAGTCAGCGGGAAGCGAAGCTCCTAGACTAGAGCTTAGTAGGTCATCGTTGCTCACCCCAGAGAAATATCCTAAAACATTACTCAGATTTGGAACCAAAGAGAATAGAAACATTAAACGAAGGATAAACGTAGGCCTATACTACAAGAAAGTAGCGACCCAAATATATAGTTCAGAAAGAAGTTAATTTAGACTAGAGGGTTAGTCAGCTAGAATAGGAAGAGTGACCAGTTGATAAACCTAAAACTAAGCTAAGAGCAAAGGTGGCTGGGATCACTGACAGTGAACCAAAGCCCAACATTGTGCAGACAACTACCAGGTATACAACCCGGCTACTCTAGTTTCAGGTCTAGAATACTTATGGAATCAAGATATCAATACAATATACATGTAGGTCTAATGAATACTTACCTCCACTCATATTGAGTGAACAGATATCAATACAATATAGGTCTAATGAATACTTACCTCCACTCATGTTGAGTGAACAGCTTTCCTCCATCGATTCACTACTATTCAGAGACTCTAACACATCTAAAAGACACCAATGATAAATTAGTGTCTATTTATTTGGCGTATAATATTTATACCACAACTACAAGAATGAAAATTACAATGATATGATTAATCAACATCATGTCACTAAAATAATAATCGAATACCTTTATTATATTCTAATCTATGCTGTGTAATATAAATATTACTTAATTTATGTTGAATACAATAGAGTATTATAAATTCTATAATTCTAATCTATTCTATAATTATATTCTTCAATAAATAAGCCTACAACAATAAAAATTATTTTATATAAGCCTATAATTAATAAATAGGGGCAATTTTGAATTTAATGTTTAAGCTAAACTACAATTAATTTAGGCCTACTATTAGGCTTAGCTATAAGCATTCTCTTCTATACTTTACTGCTACTATAACTAATACTCAGACTCATGCTGATAAGATATGATTCAGTTTGATTTGATAAAAAAGACGAACAGTAAAGAGTAGTAGGCTATAGTAATAGTATGATATAAAGTACTAGTATAGTTATAGAGAAAATATTAGTATAATAAATATAAATAATAAGTATCGGCATCACATGTGTACATGTACAGTAGTTTAATTATTAATAATAAAATAAAAATAAAAACAAAAAAGCAAAACAAACATTACCTAAGCACAGTATTATCGTGTTCCACACTTTTACCTCATTCGAGGGTCTCAGTGGAAAATTATTAAAAAAAAAAAAAAAAAAAATAAAATAAAAATTAAATAAAGTTAAAGGTTTAGATTACCGTTAAAACTACTCATATCCTCTAGGCTTTAGATAACACAATATCCTCAGTCTGTGTTAGTTGAAGCTTGTCAACAGTACTAGATTTGACCTTGATCTCAGTAGGACTTCATTATAAACAAGAAATAATTTATTACTTAGACTTGGGTTACAAAAGTTTTACAAAACTTTGTTTAGTTACTACACGTTACAAGGGTGAGTCACCCAGAAAGTGGCAACACTGATCTGACCAATCACTGAACAAGAAATAGTGGTGGTGCCATTTGACATAGCCTGTGTAATGCGGCAAACCTTTATTCAATGTTTGCAGCAACCTTGTGAACGATAGAAAGCACCAAGAGCGACACTAGCATCTGGCGCCAAGGCTAGTATAAAAGTGTAGAGCAGAATTTTGGCAAATGAGTTGTCTTCCCCTTTAGAACAAATTAATGTGCCACTATGCCTTCGTCGGAATTTACTTTTCACGCGATGGATGCAAAATACGCTTAAAAATTTGTTTTTGAATATTTTGATAGCCAATAAAAACTCCCATAGCGGGAATTCATGCACGTTTTATGTTGGTAAAGTAGTAATCAAGTGACTGCAACTCAGATAGAGTGTCATTTTATTGCCAAAATTAAAACAAGTTTGCCAAGAAAACATTCAATAATCATGAGTAGTAAACTGTGGGTCGATAAGCACCGTCCTACTAGGTTGAATCAAATGAGTTATCACCAAGCTCAAGCTAAGCAACTTTTAGCTTTGGTAATTACTTCAATATTTTTACTTTACTGTCAACTGTGTTTACTGTACTGTTACTTAACTTTACTTTAACCTTACCTTAAATGTGAGTTCAGTTTAGTTTAAGTTTTGTTTTTTTTAATTAATTATTAATGGACTATTAATAATTAATTAAAAAAACAAAACTGAACTAGTGGCAAATTCCTACAAATTTAAATTAGCCAAAGTTATTTGCACTTGTTATTGTTTAGCTGTTTGCTTTGCTGCAAATCATTGGAACAAAATTCCCTCCACACAGCTATAGCCGGAGAAGCACTCTGTGCTTGTGCTTTATGAATTTGACATATAAGCCAATAATTTAGAAATATTTGAGTTAGAATAGCAGGTGCTTGATAGTAAGTTTTGTTTACTATGGCTTTGCCACTTCCACATTTCTTTGGACAAGTGACTTCACTGATACACCTGCATTTTAAAAATGCAGAAACTTCAATGTAGCGTTACACCCAAGTAGAGATACTCAACCTAGACAAATTCTACTTCACTTTGAAGCTCTACTCAGCTAGTTTTGTAAAGTCTCCGAAAGATGTACTCGTGACATTAAATTGACATTGACATAAAATTATATATTTATTAATCGCAGTAGTGTAACGCTACTCTTCTTTATCCTAACTCCTTCTGACTGTTACTGTCGCGTTTTAAGTAGCCATTTTTAAAAATAGATGATTCGTATCAATCATTCCAATTGCCATGCGATGGATTATTTAATACTCAATTATTAAATGATAATTGATGGTCAATATGATTATTAGTTATTTAGTTGAATAATGGGATGACACTATGACCTTTTGTTAGAAAGAAGGATGTGATTTCCCTCATCTCCTTTTCTATGGCCCCAGTGGAGCTGGTAAGAAGACGAGAGCTATGGCCTTCCTTAGAGAGGTGTATGGAGAGTCGTCTATAGACAAACTTAGGTTTGAACACATGGAGCTGAAAGCGCCCTCTGGTGCCAAAGTTGAGCTAAGGGCTATAGCTACCAACTATCACATTGATGTTACTCCGAGGTAAGCATACAAACTAAGACCAGTTGTTGTTTGACAATCAGATGTACATCTAGATATACCTGTTTTAATTATGCCACTTTCCGGTCGTAGTCTCCGTGTGTGTCCACGAATGCGTTGTATGTTCTAGTGACTGTGGTGTCCATGACAGAGTCGTCATACAGGAAGTTATTAAGAATCTCGCTTCAACAGCCCGCCTCGGAACTGGTAGCTCCACCTCTAAGAAGTTTAAAGGTTGGTCACGATAGACTCTGCTGGGGTGTGGATTGTTGAACCAGTCTCAACTCATTCCCTGCGTATATATGTTGCTATATGGAAATCAGTATCATGTTAGTTTGCTAGTAGGTGTCATTTACAATGTAGGCCTAATGCAACATTCACACTGCCGTTTATACCAACTACTAGCGGCGAGCGGCCAACGCTAACCACAATGTGGTTAACTTTACTATACTATAGCTGGCACATGTTAGTTAGCGTCGGGGTTTAAAGTTCAGCTTGTTGAACTCATTGACCCCTACCGCTCACTGGAGCATGTCACTATATAATGTAGTTGTGGTTAGCGTTGGCCGCTCGCCGCTAGTAGTTGGTATAAACGGCAATGTGAATGTAGCATTACTCCCCCTAGTGCTGGTAATGAGTCATCTGTCTTTATATACAATGTACGTACTTACTCCCCCTAGTGGTGGTAATGAATGACGTGGACAGACTCACTAAGGATGCACAGCACGCTCTCAGACGTACGATGGAAAAATACGTCGCCTCATGCAGACTAATCCTCATTTGTACCTCTACCAGTAAAGTTATACCTGCTATACGGAGTAGATGTCTACCTGTGAGAGTGGCTGCACCTACACCTGCTGAGGTGAGAATTTTATCTCAATTGTGATTGATTAATAAAAACCTACCTCAGTTCTGATTGGTTGATATTAATCCTACCTCATTTGTGAATAATTAATATCCCTGTGTGCCTACACGCTCATTTAGAATGGTGTTCTAGTAACCACGTGTACCGGTGATATTGCATAGCCTTAGTAGTACATGTATGCCTATGCTAAGCCCTTAGGCTAACAGTATCTTGATATATTGATAATAACCTACCTGTAACTTGGTAACACAGTCCACCATGATAATGATATTATGAAACGGGTAAGTATTCCAGTATGTGTATCGTCTCACCCTGGTAGTGGGAGTTATCACCCCACCTTAGCCTTAGGACTACCACATATCACCATATACCCTGTCCCTGTGAGTTGGCACCGATAGTCTACATGGTTTGTATTATGTAGATGCTAAGTGCTCTATCGACAGTATCAGAACAGGAGGGCATAACTCTACCTCCAGATGTGGCTGAAAGAATTGTCAGCAAATCAGACAGAAATATGAGAAGAGCTTTACTAATGTTAGAGGCCTGTCATGTATCACAGTAAGTAGTGAGTGTGGTATTGTATGATAACACAGTTAGTAGTGGGTTTGGTATTGTATGGTAACACAGTAGTGGGTGTGGTATTGTATGGTAACACAGTACGCGGTGAGTGTGGTACTGTGTACTAACAATAAACACGGTGATGTTGTCTCTGAACATTGCATTTCTATCGCAGGAAGCCATTGAGAGAGGGACAGGCGGTGCCTCCATTACCATGGCAACAGTATATACAGGATACAGCTGAGTTAGCCTTAAAGGAGTACGACAGTGATAGGTAGGTCTTCTCACATACTGAACACAGAGGATGTTTAGTACTTTTACTTTTACTATACATACGGTAGGGAGCTGGTGATCAACTCTTATCAGCTGAATTGTGATATGTATGTGTTACAATGCGAGGGGCATCGTAAGGATCGGAGAGCTTTATTAAAGGTGTAGAAGAATGACAGTGTCTATTTGAAGGGGTATATTTAAAGGGGTATGCTATGAAGGTTTCAGTTTGTGTTGTTTGTTTGGGTCATAGTAATACTATTTCCATCTATATCCCTTTTAGATACCATACCACCACCATGTCTACATCTACATGTATATCTACATAATTATATACATGTATCTACATCTATATACCAGTGAGTACAAGTGAACTCTGCTGTTTATTTATACAGATTGATGAAGATTAGAGAAAGATTATATGAACTCCAGATTCACCTGATACCCAGTACTATTATAGTTACTGTAAGTACACAACCAATACCCAGTACTATTATCGTTACTGTAAGTACACAACTAATACCCATTACTATTATCGTTACTGTAAGTACACAACTAATACCAAGTACTATTATCGTTACTGTAAGTACACAACTAATACTTGTAATATACTTAACAGACATTGGTTGATGAGTTGGTAAATGCTCTACCTGCTAGACTCAGATCTGAGGTGATAAGGCTGGCTGCCAATTGTGAACACAGACTACAGTTAGGATCGAAGGATATCTTCCACTTGGAGGCTTTCATAATACAGTTTATGTCTCTACACCAGCAGTATAATGAGAGGGGAGTAGTAGAGTCCATGGACTTCAGTTCTGACATGGATGAGGACTGAATCCATACAGCCAATCTATTATTGTTTATATACATTGTACATGATTGTGTATTATTAATTTTGGTATGAATGGTATGGTATAGCAGGGCTGATTTAACTACAGTGGTGCACCAACCACCCCATGAACACACAGTAATGGCCTGAACCATAACTCTGATTTTTGGAACATGAATAAAACGTTTTATAAAGATCATAAATCAAGGGGGAAATCATAAATTCTATCTGAAGTTAATTATATACATTTTAGAGATCTTTGTTAGTTGTACCAAGGAGACCTCTTGCTCCTTTGTTCTACAGATGCTATCATTGAAGTCTAAAGAGATGTAATTATAATCAATCCTCTTTGGGCTCTCCCAAGCAGTTGATAAGAAAGAGTAGCCCAAAATGAAGCATTAATAGAGTTATCTTCCCAGTACTGTACGAGAGAGGACAATTTCAAAACAATAATATAGTTAATAAAGCACGTGTTACCCATGATGGTTTTTGTTATGGTACCGTTTCTCAACGCACCAAAAATTGTGAATGTCTTTGTGGTACACTATGTGGCCGGGCCGACATCGGCACGAATTACGCTCCTCTTCAAAGACTTTATCGGAGTGCATGTATATACGATGTATGTAATATTTCCGATAGTTGAACGGGCGCGCATATTCCCAGAGACCTTGAAACTTTCTTTTCCGGTTACACAGTGGTGGTTGTGAGTATTCATATTTTATTCATATAGACACCCATAGTTTAATCCCAAGTAAAAACCTCTCCGAGTGGTAATCTAGAAAGCACTGTCCCTAATATAACATGTTTGTGAATTTTCCTCTTCAGGTTTAGCGTTTGTTGGCACTCCGATCAATTTCCTTCGTAAATATACATTAATATTATGTTTTGTAGATATAGTTAATCATCATGAAGACTATACACTGTGTCCAAGATATAAACATCCCAGAAAACTGTAAGTTGTCTGTGAAAGCCAGGAGGGTCACAGTGACTGGTCCACGTGGTACCATCAAACGTAACTTTAACCACCTGCAGATCGACATTAGATTGATCAGCAAAAATGTTATTAGAGTAGAAAAGTGGTTCTCGAATAAGAAGGAGATGGCCGCTGTAAACACTGTCTGCTCTCACATACAGAACCTCTTCACAGGAGTTCAAAGGGTATGTGTTGGTCTCGGTCTTTTTCATTAATCTAAATTACTTTTTAATTTAGTGAGTTGAGTTCGGTAGGCTTGCCTGGATGGATAGGCGAGGCTACCCATGCAACAAGGATAGATTACTTATTATCAGAGTCGGCTAACTAAACTTGATGGTAATCATACTATGCACGATTCCAGGGATACAGGTACAAGATGAAGTCTGTCTATGCCCATTTCCCTATCAATATTGCCATAAGTGAGGGTGGAAGAAAGGTGGAAGTCAGAAACTTTCTGGGAGAGAAGTACACCAGAATTGTGATGATGCCAGAAGGTGTGACCGCTGCCAACACAGGCAACAAGGACGAGTATCAGATCGATGGTAATGACATCGAGGCTGTATCCCAGGCTGGTGAGTGTACTCTGAGCTACTAGTAGCTTACAGTGTTTATAGTTTGTGTGGTGTTAGCAACAAAGGCTTTTCCTTAAAAAAGTTTTGGTCAGTTTTGCTTTTACAAATTCTTCAGTAAATATCTCCTAAGCTAGGCACAATCTGAGTTCTACCAAAGTAATCCATACAACTGCTATAATAGTATTCTGTTAGGCAGGTAGTAGGGTCAGAAACTTGTCAGTGAATTTATGAACAAACTATAATAATTGCTGTATGGTGGGCATTCTGCATATCATGTAGAAGTTGTAGCAGTGTAAATCAGAGCAAACACAGCTTGTCTAACTTTTCATTTTTCAATGAATAAATTCGCTAGAACTTTCCGTTGCAGAATTCTTCAGCATGACAGACTTACAAAACTCTCTTGCACAAATTATTACTGTGTTTAGGGTATTCAATCACATTGAGTAGTTTGTGTAGCTTCCAATATACCAAACTTGAGTCTTGTGTGTTTTATTGCAGTTTATTATACATTTACTGAAAATGGCAACTCAAATAAGGAAAATCACGTAATTGTGTTAAATTTTTATGCAGTCTCTGGCATGGTTCATACTGAATTATAGGCACACTAACTCCAAAGTGTCATATAGCTAGTTATACATACATGTAGGTATTGGTGGAGTGTTGGGGTGGATACCCAGACATAAGTCAGCACGGATTTCTATCTGCTGCTGGTGATCAAGTTGGTGTTGAAACATTTACTTGCCTAACGTTGGTGGTTTAATGTTGTACATCATGTGGTGAGTGTATGATAGGTAGGATTACTAGATGGGATGTTATCTAATGTGTAACGTCTACTTCTCTTTACAGCTGCCAGAATACAGCAGAGTACTAGTGTTAAGAAGAAAGACATCAGAAAGTTCTTGGATGGAATCTATGTCAGTGAGAAATTGAACATTGTTCCTATAGATGATGAGTAAATGAGAAATAAATACTGTGACACATAACTGTACCACCAGTGTTCTGTTGATTGATATACACTAGAGTCTAGATCGCAATAATATGTACCACATACCATTCACCATATACAGTAATTTGGTAGTGACTGCTGATTACAGTGTAAAATTCTAAATATGCTTTAATTGTTCATACAATAAGGATCCTGTAGTCTAAGCAGTTGGTGAGGGAGGTCACATTGTTTATTTTGTAATTAGAGAGAGGCTTCTAGTTTCAGTTGCTGAGTTCAATGGAAGTGTACAAGTTCTGTTGATCAGAAGTGCAAATAATAATAGTTTGGATACCAGAACACAGGGCTCAATGGTTATACCAGGGAGGGTAGTATTGATGCTGACAGAGTACCACGTGGTTCTCTCATTGGCTGGATTATACATGTCAAGGCTGGTATTGTTGTGTTGTATATTTCCCTTGGGAGGGAGTTCAAAGATATTGCACCATCACATGGGGAGGCATTTGCACTAAATCAGTTGTCGTACATGTTACAATGTAGCAAATACTAAATAAGTGTTGTCTTCTCTTCATTTTCTAAATTGTCTGCACCTACAACAACTTGGAAGAAGTCTCCTAGTACGGACATAGTAACTGTGAATTCCTGGCGTGGGACACATGTTAGTGTACTGAGTGAATACACAGGAAGTGACATTGTCTGCTACCTTTGTAAGCATTGCATACACAGCCCAATGTGAATACACCTGTGCATTGTACCTATGAAGTTATTGCTTCTTATTGAGGCATTGAGTTGTCACTCTATTCTTACCCATTGTCAATGGTGACCAATGTATTGTACCTTATCTTACTACATATTACCTACATAGTGTAGTATCCAGTGGAGCTGCTAATGTCACTTCCAATACTCTGACATATAATCTGAAGCTGTTGGTGGGCAGAGACATTTTGGAATAACAGCTCATGTGGAGTAGTGCTTGTCTGCAGTTGTTGTCAGTGATCAGTCATATTGTCTAGACATATCATCATGTCCAAGTGTTACAATAGAATACCGAGGCTATCTAATTGGTCTTTGCTTAGGGAGGTTCAACCGATAGGTAAGTGTATTTATTTATTATTCAAAAACTGGTATTTGATGTGCCATAGATACTTATGTACTTAATATGTATCAGATGTTCTTATAGTTCATGGATAGATTGTATTTCTCTGGTGTCTGCATGCTGCCGAGGTTAGGCTAGTATACAATATTCTGATTAGTATTCAGCTATCTTCCTGCCAGTCTCCCTTATTTACAGGTTCTGTAGGCTTCAATGAGACTCATAAACTGAAGCCTCTACGCCTAGAGAAATATGGACCTCTAATGAGATATCCTTCCAAACAGAACCTGGTAGAGGTATGCTCTGTTATAGTTACCTTATATACGATGTAGAACCTGGTAGAGGTATGCTCTGTTATAGTTACCTTATACACAATGTAGAACCTGGTAGAGGTATGCTCTGTTATAGTTACCTTATACACAATGTAGAACCTGGTAGAGGTATGCACTATAGTTACCTTATACACGATGTAGAACCTGGTAGAGGTATGCTCTGTTATAGTTACCTTATACATGATGTAGAACCTGGTAGAGGTATGCTCTGTTATAGTTACCTTATACACGATGTAGACCTAATACTTCCAAGTGCCTTTACTCGCCAAATATACCAAAGTCAAGACTGGCAGACAGTTTCTGTTCTTAGAGTAATCTAGGGCCATTATTATAGCATGTCTCCCCTCGGTGCAGGCTTACCACGTTACCTGTAAGCCACATGATCCACTCCATGTTGTTGATAACAAACCAATGTCCTCTCTACCACAGACGTACTCTGCTGAAGATGTCGGTAGATTATTAAGGGCCGACAGTAAATGGCCTCTCAGACCAGTCCTTCCCCTGCTGGACCTGGCTATTCGACGGAAACACTTGGAGCCCAGTATCAGCCACCTGTGAGTACATAAGGGGAGACAACCATCATGTCTAATACATGACATATGTTGTTACATGACGTTGTGATGAGTATTGGTATGATAACACATGCAGTTGTTATAATTATGTACTGCATGTGAATGTGATGTACTGTAATATACACTGCATACTCCCATCCCACTATTACATACCACTGTAGTACTACTGATATGGTTCCACTGTACATTGTACATGTGTCTGTATTGTCTCTGTGTACTCAATCTGAGACTATGCATTTCTCTACTCCTTTACTGCTATGCTACTGGTATGGCAAGCATAATTATAACGTCACTGTATCACCTGCAGTAAAGTATGGTCAAGTTTCTGTAGCTCTAGACTCTAGAGAGTAAATATATAATGTCCCTGTGCCCCATCAATAAAATGGTAATACATGTACTTGTTTATACACGCTAGGCGTTATCTGGTTAATTTATCTATTGGGGTGAGATGAGGTATTATTTGTCGAGACAGATACATATCACTCCACTGTCTTTGCTCTGGACAATCAGCTGATGGTCAAGCTGACCGCTCTATGTGCATAATATTGTCCCGTTTACAGCAATGGAGCAAAGTGGGCGGAGCTTAGATCAAAAATGCAGAAAATCTTTCTAACACCTTCTGCAGCTTCTCAGTTTTACTCGCAGCAGATGCAAGTGTGTGAGAGCTTTATAGCAGCGCTGTCCAATCAAAATGCAAATAACAAAGTACTCTCCAATCAGCAGCAAGGTGATGGCATACTGACCAATGGCAATGACTGTACAATAGTCACAGACTTTAGGTCATGGGCTTGTAAATTTGCTGCAGAATGTGAGTAACCATGGCGACTATTTCTATATTTATGTTATTTATAGCTCAGCATTAATTGTGGTCCAAGTTTCATTTTGGTTCCAAATTAAAGGTCGAGTGTGCAATCCTAATAGAACTAATCTACGAATTGACTTTATACGATGCTATTTATGCATGGAATCTGTTTTTGAGCCGTCAGAGGCTTGTTTCACATCCATGAAAATACCAGTTCCCATACTTGCCAAGGAGCAAAAGCAAAAAATCCGGACTTTTTGGCTCAAAATCCCTGGACAAGCACCAAAATCTCTGGACATAGTTTGGGTGTACATTATCTGAAGAAAACTTATCACTGAAAAGTATCAAATTATCAATTTTAGTGTTATTTAGTGGCTTGTAAGATATGTATATTACTTCTTTTAGGTTGTATCTTGTGTTTTATGAGGTTTGGTAGCATTTTCATCGTAGGTAAAAAATCAGGACAGTTGGAAAATTAGTAGGGACAGACACAAAAACCAGGGGGTGTCCTGACAAAATCTGGACACTTGGCAAGTATGCCAGTTCCTGGCTGGGGTTTGAACCCAAGGAGGTTTCTATGACGTTTAATCGCCTCGCGCAGTGGACAGAACATGCTACCCACTACACCAACTCAGCAATTCATTGAAAAAGTGTGATCGGTCTCACTGTAGCCAATCAGTACTCTGTATTCCTAACCCATGTGCTCATATACTCATGCAGTGGTAGTGGCAGTAGCATTATGTTTTTTTACCCAACAATTAGCTGGTCTACAATGTACGTACAGAGGTAATGTTTATATACAGCTGTAGGTAGAGTCCTGCTGGGTGCTGATATGAACAGTTTTACTGATGACGAAAAGTCGCCTGGTGCCAGACTCTGCGCTGCTATGGATAGCCTGTTTACACTCACTACTCAAGGCTTAGTACAGCCTCCATGGAGTGCGTGGTGGCAGACCAAACTTTACAAGGAGTGGTTGTACCAGCATCAACTCAGTCAACAGTTAGTGGTCTAGTTGGCTGTGTATCATTATATACATTATAAATACTGTAATACATGCATCTTCTTAGTAGGGCTACTCCTTTCTCACGTGCAGTTCATTAGCCTCACAGTCACTCGTATAGCTGAATATTACCTCAGACAGTAGAGAGATACCACATGTGTCTGTTAGTTGCATCGTTACATTGCTGGCTTATTATGCTAAGTTAGACTGCTCTATGTGAACGTTTTGCTTCAGTAACCTCATTCCCACCATTTAGTTTGGTTAGCTAATGTGTGAGTCACCCCTACTTCACCATTACTGCCAACCATGTTACAGTATGTGCTTGTATTGTATATCCAGCATGTAATTGTGATATAGTATATAAGTAAATTACTTATTAGCAGTTATCCTCTCTCTTCGCATGATGTCATGAGCACACAACTTTAGTCCAATATAACTTACACTGCACAACTTGTAATAGTACTGCGAGTATTGCTATCATTAACATTGTAGGCTAGTAGAGGAGCTAATTTCAGCATATGGTTATAGAGAACTGTGGAAGTACGGACGAGGGAGCAACTCCAAGAAAGGTAAAGTTATTGTTCTAACTGTTGCAGTAATTACGTATGATCAAAGTGATGTGTGTATGATTCCATGTATTCGGTCGAAACTATCAATAATCTGTAAAACTATATGATATTTGACACATAGCATATTTTAGTCTGTAAACTCCCATAGGCCTACCGAATTCTATGCAATATATTCTATATACACGTACATGTATACTTGTATGTATACTATCTTAGAATCTTGTATTGGTATGTTTGTATGTATCAAGAATAAAGAGCTCAATGTTTGTGGAATTGTCCTCTCTTACCGTACGTAGGACAACTCCTGATTTGAATTTACTAGATGTAGATAGAGACCTCACTCTCCCTCACTCCTTCTTTACCGAGCTGCTAGCTAGACAGGATCTGAGTGAAGAAGAGGCTGTGACATTCGCTGTAGAGCTCTTCATAGCTGGTGTTGAATCGGTTAGTTATGCTATTTATAAATAGTCTGGGGATATGAATAAATATGTGTGCATAGTCCAAAGGTAGATGCTATTGCACTACTACTACTGCTACTGCTACTACGACTACTATTAACATGTTATGTAATGATATGTGTATTGAGCAGTCTCGAGTTTGTCT
Source organism: Bugulina stolonifera (assembly GCA_935421135.1). Taxonomy (NCBI): domain Eukaryota; kingdom Metazoa; phylum Bryozoa; class Gymnolaemata; order Cheilostomatida; family Bugulidae; genus Bugulina; species Bugulina stolonifera. The sequence goes on from OW285196.1 coordinate 15,620,560, forward strand.
ATTATACCATTTATTGCAGGCAGGAAATGCTCTTACCTTCCTCATCTACCATCTAGCTAGACACCAGGATGTGCAGGAGACTCTATACAAGGAAGTGATGAGTCATGTCTCAGCTGATGGACACATATCAGTAGGTGCTTTCTCACAGCTCACCTACCTGAAGGCATGTCTTAAGGAGTCCATGAGGTACATATCAGTATACATGCATGTTGTATATACTATATACTATAATCCCTACATGTACTTAGAGACATGGTTTTGCGGTCAAACAGTATTGGATGTCTTTAATTGAATTTAGTTCTAATCTACACACATTCTATTGGTTTTATATTATCAGTTTAATACTGTCTCCTCTGTGTGTATATTGTATATTGTCTCCCCTATGTGTATATTGTATATTATCTCCTCCGTGAACATATTGTATATTATCTCCCCTGTGTGCATATTGTATATTATTATCTCCCCTGTGTGTATATTGTAGATTGTCTCCCCTGTGTACATATTGTATATTATCTCCCCTGTGTGCATATTGTATATTATCTCCCCTGTGTGTATATTGTAGATTATCTCCCCTGTGTACATACTGTAGATTGTATCCCCTGTGTGTATATTGTAGATTGTCTCCCCTGTGTGTATATTGTAGATTATCTCCCCTGTGTGTATATTGTATATTATCCCCCCTGTGTGCATATTGTAGATTGTCTCCACCTGTGTGTATATTGTAGATTATCTCCCCTGTGTGTATATTGTAGATTATCTCCACCTGTGACAGGAACAGTTAGAATCACAACATCAGATAGTCTAACACTGAGTGGCTACAGTATACCTAAAGGTGTAAGTTATACCTGCATTATATGTTATTATGATATTACTGGGTATAATATATTATTTAATTATGAATTTCATATTGTATATTATAATATTGTGTTATATGATATTATATCATATAAATAAGATAATACAATATGAACTTTCTTTTTGCAAGCAATACATAAAATATGAAATATATACATGTATGTGCAATGTAATGCACTTATATGACATTGCAGTGCATAGTGAACACAGCTAGTGACACAATCTGTCATCTAGAGAAATATTTCCATAAGCCCTTAGACTATGATCCAGAGAGATGGCTGGGGGAAAGAAGGGCTTCTTTAACCCCATTTTCCTACATTCCCTTTGGACATGGGGCTAGAATGTGCATTGGCAGACGGTTTGCTGAGCAAGAACTTATGATGGCAGCCATGATAGTATGTAATACTTGATGTATCTATTACTATTACCAGCATAATTGTTGGCTGACATACAAAATTGTCCTCTCTTGCTTCTCTTTACATAGGAAAAGACAACTCCCATCATAATGGGTGCCCTGGTATTTTTGCACTAGGCTGGACTTTAGTAGAAGCTCTTGAGTTATACTAACCATGTGGTGGTCTGATGGTGATAGGGATACGTAATATTATGTTATAAACTGGTTGTAGTAGTATTTACATGTAGGTTGATATATTATGCTCATCACTATCCATATTGTATATTGTTGTACTATAATATTGCTTGTAGTTATATAATCAGTGTAGGTGTACTGTATATCTATAATATCTGTAGATGGTAAAGGAGTACAAACTAGCACTTGTTAAGCCTAGTCTAAAGCTAGACAGGATACTCAAGGTGTTCTACGCTCCTGATCAGACTGTTGATGTCATACTCTATAGAAGATAAATGACACTCTATAAGACTGATGTTTATGTCAAAGCTGTCTTCTCCTGCTACTAGTAGAGAGTAGACAACTTCTATTGAATCTGTAAGACTACAATGATGTAATATTATATCAATGTACATGTACATGTATGATTATCGTGATAGATTAAGGTGAGCCATAAATTAAAATGTGTTATCTTTAAGTGCTATAAATTTATATTTCATAATATTAGTTACTAGTACTTATAGATGATAGGGTTAATGTCCATGCCTGTAGTATATAATATGTGACTGTACATGTGGGTAGTACAGTATATAACTCTCCCATGCTTGAATGATCTCAATTTATCACTATCTGTTCTAATATAATATATAGTCTTTGACAAGCCATAAATCACTGTATCACACTACATATATGCTCTTTGGTATTACCTCACTGGTTTATAATATTTATATGAATAATATAATTTAATACGCAAGTATGGCTATTACAAGCATTATCTATATCTATATATCCTGCATACAATTATATATTTATTTTAAATATATGCTCTACTATGGTATGTTACTGTGTAGTTCCTTCCTGATTCACAATAACAGGTGGATAGTAGACCGTGCTTATAGAGGGGGACCCAGTAGGTGGATAGTAGACCGTGCTTATAGAGGGGGACCCAGTAAATAGATGGGTGAATCACGTGACTAGTATCCTGTGACTCTACAGCTCAGAATTGTGGGACATCCGCTTTCTCTTGGCATTTCGCCAATCTTGGCTATTTCTTTTAAGGCCAGAGGAAGTCCCAAACTCTCAATTTGATATATAGGCATATTATAGCCATATATGTAGACCTATTATATGTTGTGCTATGTACATCATAAGGGCGTTTGAAGTCTTTCTAGTCTTTTATCTCTGATACTGATAGAGTAGTGAGTGGAGCTAAGGCTACAGTAGAGTAGTGAGTAGAACTAGAGCTATGGGTATAACCAGTGGTGTTAATACTGTACTGCAAACCTATTAGGTTAGGTTCTATGTAATATGTACATGCACCGTGCCTCTATGTAATACAGTATCATATAGTAATACAGTATCATATAGTAATACAGTAATACAGTATCATACAGTAATACAGTATCATATAGTAATACAGTATCATATAGTAATACAATAATACAGTATCATACAGTAATACAGTATCATACAGTAATACAGCTAATGCCATTAATAATAGACTTGTGGATGTATAGTTACATCATTTAGTTCTTTTGAAAGTGTCAGTTTAGTCACTTCTACTCCCTAACCCCTCATAATACTTACATCCACCCCTAGTAATTCCAACCCCTCATAATACCTACATCCACCCCTAGTAATTCCAACTCCTCATAATACCTACATCCACCCCTAGTAATTCCAACCCCCTCATAATACCTACATCCACCCCTAGTAATTCCAACCCCTCATAATACCTACATCCACCCCTAGTAATTCCAACCCCTCATAATACCTACATCCACCCCTAGTAATTCCAAGACTTCCTGTACTCAAAGCATGTTACGCTACATGGTATGTACTGTAGTACATAATGTGCATGTGTGACCACAAACACGTACATATACTGTGTGCAGTAGTACAAGTGTGGGTGGACAGTGATATATATAATATACACCAGTACGTAGACAAACCTATCCATTGGTAGTTGTATACATTGACTTCTACACCTCCATATCTGTGTATAATTGTACTGTACTCAATGAGGTCTATCGCACACTAGACGCTACTCCTATTCTCATTGGTAAAGGTAAGTTATTCTAATGTATATCCATCATCTGAAGCAGCTGTATATACATGTATATACTGCTACTCCTACTACTACTCCCACAGTGTCATTTTGTTTGTGAAAGAAGTCAGTAGACGGCTTCACGGAGTTTTTAGCATTGTGTGCATTTGAGCTTCCAAACATGCGTATATTAATATATTTGTAGATAACTATTACATGTAGACGTATGTACACGGTCTATACTAATATATTTGTAGATATAAGATGTGTGTGTATGTACATGGTCTATACACAGCATACATCTGGTAGAGAATATGAAGGCTCTAGATAAATGTGTCCTCTTCTCTCTAGTTATCACTGTGTCACTGTATGTTCTCTCATCACTGACCTCTACGACTATTATCAGCACACCAAAGGTATAATATCTAGATACATCATTGTTCATATTAGATAGGGAATAGATGTAGCTGCTTTTGAACGAATGTGGTTGTTTGTTAATTTCGATTAATCTGGTAAAGAATTGACCGCCTTATAACCAACTGTACTTTCATAATAACTACAATGTGCATGTATTGGGATCACCACAATTATAATTTCTCGTCTAGATTTTAATTGAAATCACATTCCGAGCTAAACTGCTGTTTGAGATTCAATTTTGTTGTTTCAACTTGCTGGATTTTAATTCTAGAGGATAATATCTGCAAAGAATCACCGTGATCATGATCAGCCAGTGTACAGTGCTTCTGAGTCACTGATGAGGAGATCACTGAGAGTGAATCACGTCTGCAATAAGTACAGTGAGATGAGGTGAGACAACTTCCTCTACTTCCTGTCTGATAGTATTAGCGATAAGCAAATGTCAAAGAAGCAGATAATACTCAATTGGGTTCATTGCTGGTTCATTTCACGTCGCCTTAAATCTTTTGTGTGGTTAGGGTAACATCATATACAGTGCATGATAGTGAAGAAAGCTTCCCCGTCTGAAACTAAAAAAATCTCAGACTACATCTAATTTGTATAACATTACATGTCCCCTCATCTCAAGTATTGTATAACATTACATGTCCACTCAGCTCAAGTATTGTATGACATTACATGTCCACTCACTTCAAGTATTGTATGACAGCTACATGTAAACTTACATGCTGTTAATCTAGCTTCTACACCCCAAAGAGGAATAAGACAATTCCTCCATACAAATACAAAGCATATCTGACACATCACGGGAGATCCTTACTCTACTGTCCAGTACCAAAGTGCGGGTGGTCATCATGGAGAGCCATGTTCTTCACAGAACTGTACAAGGGAGAAGCGTCGCTCACTGATCTACTGCAAGACCCTGAGAGGTATGCTATTGATAGTAGGCCTACTGGTATATCAGCACACTACCTGAGTCGGATGTGATAGAACCATTAAATGTTCATTGTACACATGAATGTACATATATCATTGGAGTCAATGATATACGTACATTCATGTGTACAATGGAGTCAATGATGTGCATGTATACCATTGACTCCATCCGAGGTAGCCTTAGTTCACATTCCCTTGTTTCTGTGTTTGTAGGACAGGGTGGCTGACCCCGTGGGAGAAGATAGGTATGAGCTCCCACTCTATACTAGAGAGTAGAAACATGTCTGCTGCTAAACTGACTAGTAAAATGATATTTGTTAGGTGAGTGAAAACCAACAACTACTTTTACTATTACATGTACATGTCGTATAACAGATGCAGCTACGAACACATACTATAATATAATATGTACTTACAGGGATCCGTATGATAGACTAGTATCTGCATACAGAGATAAAGCTGTGAGAGAGAACGGTATCTACTCCAAAACGGAGAGAACTCCATGTTCATGGATTAAACCTGACTCATCTATACTTACCTTTCCTCAGGTAAGTGTACTATACTTATATCTATACTTACCTTTCCTCAGGTAAGTGTACTATACTTACACCTATACTTACCTTTCCTCAAGAAAGTAAGTATAATGCAGCTAATCGGTGATAGTCATATCATATCTTCAAGTGCATCCAATGGCCAATGTAGAAAACTCTCTTTGAAGTTGTCCTCTCTCCATCTCAACAGGCCGTACATGTATATAGCAGTTTATATTGTACTAAGGAGAGAACAACTTCAAATATCCATGCTCATCATGACACAAACCACCATGTGTTATTCTTTGATGTTATTTGTATCGTATCCCCATTATGGTTAGTTTGTTAGTAAGTTATGATATAACTATAATTGATAGCTTACATGGGTGTACTGTTGCTATAGTTTATAGGTTGTATACTAGATAACGCTAAGGAACAGAGTGGAAATAGACTGGATTCATTGAGAGCAGGGGAACTACTGGATATGCACTGGAGACCTCAGTACCTTCTGTGTAACGTCTGTGCAATCAACTTCAACATCATAGGTAGGTGTAAGGTGGGCGTGGCTTACCAACATCATAGGTAGGTTTGATGTGGGCGTGGCTTATCTACTGCAGAACTCAGATGTAAGTGTGCCTCATGTGCTAGGTCATTGAGGTGTAGCAATATCTCCAACACCATATCCATGTGTGGATAACTCCTAACACTGTACTATGTTTCAGGGCACTTTGATCATATGAATGAGGATATGGAAGCAGCCTTAGGACTACTTGATATGAAAGTCAAACCAGTGTGGGGCAATACCGGAGGAAAACGCAGACCCCTTTCTAAATATTATAAACAACTCACAGAGCTTCAGCTAAGAGAGTTACAATTACTTTATAAATATGACTTTGAGCTGTTTGGCTTCCCAACCACAGTACCCATTATATAGACAGTCAGTTGTTATTAAGTGCTACAGTATCAACTGTCATAAGCTACTCGGTTCTGCTGCACTGTACTCGTATACACAATATTAATGTCTCTGTGACCTCTTGGACTGGCCTAGGATCTTTTCTTTTACTATCTTTGCCAAAAGACTATCAACCTGAGACTTTGCTTAGTCAAAGGAAACCACCGCTAGCTCATGAGTACACCCTGAGCACACCCAGGACTCTCACACAAAAATGAGGATTTTGCTTTTGGCCCGGGCTTGTGATGGAAGTTGGCTAAGAAATTCCTGTTCAAGTTGGTCTGTCTCAGTCACTAAATATTGTACCTGTAGGTTATTAATGTATAGAATAGTATTGCATTACATTTCCTTGACCTCTATTATTGATCTGTACATAATATCTGTGTTACATGCCTGTAGAGAGCAGTGGGGAAGGAATAAAATATTCGCTTTATATTTTGATTAAGCAGCAAATTTATTTTGCTAAGAAAAACTCAAAATAGGAAAATATGAATTTTAATACTTTACAGAACTACTATATTCTACACAAACATGATATTCTAATTGTAACATACAGAGTGGTGGGGCTAGTCTCTCATCTTATACACTGGATTGTAGATAGACGGTCATTGCAAGCTCTGACATCACTTCCTTTCTAACGCTAACCATTATCAGTATTGGTATATGTATTGATATAATACAAAGTAGTTGTAATACTGATACTATCATCCATATTACCCCATCTATGTCTGTCAATATCTGTATATATATATTGGTATAATTATAGTATTTAGTATTCACTGAGTGATGACTAGTATTTAGTATTCACTGAGCGATGACTAGTATTTAGTATTCACTGAGCGATGACTATTACATCAGTTTCCAGAGAGCAAGACACACTGATGACACCATGAGCATGGAGGAACCAAGATGGCTGCCGCTGTTGCAGTTGTCTTCGTCACAGATACATATTTCATCTTTATATCCAAGATAGTCTTGCCTTACAGCGCACCCCACCTTCAGGTCTCTGTTTGTACACCTCCTACAGAATACAATGTATACATGAGAGAGCAGAGACTTGAAATGTAGTATTTAGTAGTCTCTTTATTCAATCTTCTGGAAACTCTGTCTTAAGAGGGACTGTTCTCAGAGAATGATAGAGGTGTTATCTGGAGTTATATACAGTGTATTATATGAGGAATCTGCTGCAGCTGCTGATGGCTGACTGCGGGCTGCGTTACTTAGATTAATACTTTGTGTGCATTATAACGCATGCATAAACTTACCTGTCAACTACAGTAGTCTTGCCATCATTGTAGGTCTGTGTGGTTTTTTGGCATTTCCATCCCCCACTATAACCTGGTGTGCTACACTGTCTCTTGTACTTCTTATTGAAGTCTTCCTTTCCCTGGGCACAGTTACTGTTACCTGATGAGTTGCATGTCACACACTCTAATCCTCTCACTTCTGTAAAACATAGTCCAAGTCGTGTATACACACTCTGCAGGTATAATGTTGGAAGATGTAATGCATTCACACCTAGCACTACTTCAGCTCAAATTCACTGGACTACACACACAGCCAGTACTTACCAAATACAGGCACAGCTAGTACTTACCAAATACAGACACAGCTAGAGCTACCACACACACAGCTAGTACTGTTGATACCCTCATCGTCTCCCTTTGATGTTGATACACTGACCTCACTCTACAGTGTCAGCATCAGACAGTTGAACTGACTTTATATACTTTACCTACCAGTCCACCACACCCACCTACTCCCTTATCATAACAACATGGTAATGTTTACATGTTTCCTTGGTGATGTTCCTAGTAAACACTAGCCATACGCTATTTCTTCCACTAAATACATATTAAGGTATGGAAACGTAGGCTATGCAGTGGTAAAAGTCGTGGGTCGTGCTCCCTCAAGTGATTGTGTCTGCTACCCTAGAGACCCCCACCTCTTTTCTTAGACTTTGACCACTGAGGCTATGGAAATAGTTGTGTGGGTTTGAAGTTGTTTGACTTGGACATGGAAATCTCTAGTAATTTACAATCAACACAACTATATTGGTAGTTTTCTATTATTCTTGTGCAATGTGTAACAGAAGTAGGTCAATGACTATTAGAGGTGAAAACTCGATTCTGGGAATGAGAGAAGCATGCTATGTGTTCTACTTTGTGATATGTACATGTATACTGCATACTGTACGGTATTTGTGATATGTACATGATTGTATACTGTACAGTATTTGTGATATGTACATGCATACTGTACGGTATTTGCCATTTGGAGAAACAACGATTCCCTGACTTGATATTTACAATGTAGCTCTCTTACAATCACCAACATCCCACAACTCCTACCATGTTACGTTATGTGACACCATTCTATAGGATTATCAACTGATAAACGTTTATTTTATATCAAACTGAAGAATAGTTTACATTGATGATTTCTATATTATATGCGATATTCTTACAACAATTACTCTACCTGAGATGTAGAATTATGCAAGTTCTACATGCAACTATATTTATGTCACCACACCTCTAACGCTAATGTGTCCGATTACCACTTTGTCCAACTTTCACCTGACCCCTCTAACTATATCTAGGGCAAGGTGGAATGCAATAGTAACAGGTAAGCTGAAGTCTTATATAATCATAGATGTGAGAAACAATATGGCCGCCAAGGTCATAGCACTAACGTGCGAGATGCTGCTGCCGCCGTTACATCTGTCAGTGTCACAGACGCAGGTAGAGGTCTTGCTGCCATCCTCTGCCTGTAGGTATTCACATCCCAATGGCTGAAAGTCAGCAGGTACACACCCTCTACAAACAACCAATATATTTGTCATTAATTACAGCCATTTTGTCATCAGGTTGGCCAACTATTAATTGAGGCCATTTTGTTAATAATTCAGACTGTAGGCTGCTTTTAGGAAACCCAAAAAAAATTGAACGGATTCCAAATTTATATCTGCTTAGCTCTCCCTTCAATAAGATTATAGTCTACTTCTTCAATTCTACTAAGCGCATTGTTGAAACTAAGGCTATATTTACCTGACGACATTGAAGGCCTTCCAGTCACTAGAGTTCATGCAGAGGTCAGTTGCTCCTGTACAGGTTATGGTTAGAGATCGGCTGAAGGACGTCTGATCATAGCTGCAGTAGTGGTCATGAGTTTTCTCGTACTGAGAGGAACAATGGACACACGTAATGGCTGCCACCCCTGAAACACAACATGTTATGCAAATGTACCCTCGATAAAAGTATATATGCGACTGTACAGTGTATATATTATCTATCACAATTAGTGTCAGTTCTGTTCTTCCAGAACTCATCGATGGGTGGGGGGGGGGTAGCAAGGTTCCCCACTTATGCTTCAACAGTGCATAACTCCACTCGATAACCTGAGTCTGAAGCCCTTCAAAGAGCTGATGGGTATATGCTAGTGCCCAGTTACATGTGCCCAGTGTGTGCCCATGCTAGTGACCAGTAATAAGTGCCCAGTGTGTGCCCATGCTAGTGACCAGTAATAAGTGCCCAGTGTGTGCCCATGCTAGTGACCAGTAATAAGTGCCCAGTGTGTGCCCATGCTATAGTAAAGCACAATTATAGAGTGTACATGTATGTAATAGTCTGTCTCACCTGTGATTACAACTAACAGTGTAAGTAGAGAGACGATACAGAGTTGTTCAACCTTCATTCTGTTGTCTGTAGTAAGAGTTTCCAACTGAACTGACTGCTGACCGAGTCTACTTTTATTACAGCTGGTGGGCTACTGGTTCCTCATTACAATGAAGTTACACAATGGTCAGAGAGCAGTAGATGTAGATACTGGCGTATAAATACGACACTTGAACAGACACTTCTCTCTCAGGTATCAGCTGGGTTTATCTCCTGAGAGATTTGGAGGAGGCTCAATGCTGGAGATATCATGATTACGTCATGAGATGAAACAAGCTCAAGTACTAGTGCTGCTTCGTAAAGCTGGGATACCTCTGTGATTGAGTATCATAATTACACTCTATTACTGGCCATCCGCTCTCTTTGGACGGGCCTGCGCTTGTAGCCCAGGCTACTGCACTCGCCATATATGGAACTAAAGCTACTAGAATATCAGTCCCAGTACATGATTGAGATTCCATCTGTGTGTAGCAACAAGTACATTGTTAGGACAAATGTTAGGCTGTGGTGAGGTAGAATATTTTAGTTTACAAGGTTATACTCACGCTGTGTGACCGTCATGTGTGACCTACCCACATGCATATGTGTGGCACCTCATATCCTAAGTTAGACTTTTAACCCAATATTACACACCTGTCAATACGTACTTCAATAAGGTATAGGAACAAAAACATTATATTAGCCTATACTGTAGAGATTTGTAAGATGGGGAATGGTTCAAGGTAACACAATTTTGCACACCGGTAACGTAACAATACAGTCAGGTAGGTGTTGTAATACAGTCAGATAGGTATTGTAATACAGTCAGATAGGTATTGTAATACAGTCAGATAGGTATTGCAATACAGTCAGATAGGTATTGTAATACAGTCAGATAGGTATTGTAATACAGTCAGATAGGTGTTGTAGTACAGTTAGATAGGTATTGTAATACAGTCAGATGGGTATTGTGATATTACGCATGACTTCTCTTGGTGAATTTGACTGTACGGTGTTTCGGCATTTTTTAGCCTCAAAAATTAATATTCCTCAGTCCTTTAATTTATTTTAGAGTTACTTCAATTACAGTATGTGTTTATCGTGACCAACCACCCACACACTACCTGCATATCTACCTGCATATCTACCTGCATATCTACCTGCATATCTACCTGCATATCTACCTGCATATCTAACTTTCTTAGTTGTTGACATTGTCTAGTTTAGCCTAGCTACAGACCGGAGTACCTTGCAGACGCCCTGAGATGGTGTGTGCTGTTTCTAGGCTCTACCTCACAGACACACCCTGATAGAGTAACATTCTAGCTTCTCATGTTTGTTTGATAATATAACCATATTAGTTATGCAAGTTTTGGACTTGATAATACATTATGAGATTTGATGTGAGGCTAACAACCCAACAATATAACAGATAAGCTAATGTGCTTTACGTGTATACACACCTCTCCTCCCCCTCTTACTGTCATAATATACTATGTGATATCACACGCCTACACTGTATATTACAATGTATAATCACGATTACGTGTAAGATGTAATACATGAAAGTATACACAGAGTATGATTGTCACACTACACACCATACATCAAATACTAGATTACAATACTAAATACATGGGATTAGAAATCTTCAGGTAATAAAAATTTACTTGAAGTTTGCCTCCCTTTGGCTCCTTCGTTTGAGCAATAAATTGTCTTATTGCATGCAGATACATACCTCTGTCTTATTGTATGCAGATACATACCTCTGTCTTATTGTATACAGATACATACCTCTGTTTTGTTTGAATTATAACACTGAGTTCTGTACACTAACCAATGCATTAAACTAGGGTAATCTTACATGCTAAGTGAGCTTCAGAACTATACAGGCATCATTAATCATTAGAGGATGCTGTGATATTTACTTCCTACTTGGGCATTACCGATAACGGCTCCAAATTTGATACCAATATAGGATTTGGCTGTACTAGTCTTCTCCGCCAATGGGAACATCAAATGTTTATGTCTTACTAACATTTATTTGTAGATATTACAGAGGTAGCCTGAGATAATACAGAGGTAGCCTGAGATAATGCAGAGGTAGCCTGAGATAATACAGAGGTAGCCTGAGATAATACAGAGGTAGCCTGAGATAATACAGAGGTAGCCTGAGATAATACAGAGGTAGCCTGAGATATTCTAGCCTTTATTCAACAAGAATGGAGCATTACAACAACCTGCACTGCACATCAGCCTCCATGTGAACTTGATAGTTTATCTGACTAATTAGGAACAATTCCATATCTAATTGGTCAATTGTGTAAACAAATGAGCAGTTATCTCCACATAGTTTGACATAAGTGTACGTGTTCGTTCAAGAAAATAACATTCACTTTGGAGTTGTCAACCCCTAAATGAAACTAGTAACCCATGTAATGACTTGTGTTATCTTACAACTAGGGCAGTTAATTTGGCAACTAGGAGTTAGTAACTGAGAGAGGAGACGACTAGGAGATGGTATCTTTGTGATGAAATGCTGATATCATATATGATCACTTGAGGTAACATTGTACGAATCTCACACCTGATTGGTCCTTGCCCTAGACGTCATCATAGTCAAATTCGCCATCTTTAATACTTGCTAGAGGTATAGCATGATCTGAGGTTAAGCTTTTCCTACAGAATATAGAAACATCAAGCTGCATGCTGACTGATTTGAACGATATTAACAGTTGAACTACAGTCATGTCAGTTTGGTTGCATTTTTATTATTATGTGTAGCTGAATCAGGTCTGTAGGTGGCAGTTACATTAACCTACGGTGTAGTAGACCAGAGGTTTTAGCTAGCCCCACCTTCGCATGTGATTACTTGACCAATCAGAAAACTTGTAATCTTTGGAGCGTATTTCTATTGACCAATAATAACTATCCCCAGCTTTGTCCTCAATAAGGAATTTTATTTCACTAAGTTTGCTATAAATAATTTATACAGTAATTAGTAGGCTATGAGGGATGGATGTGATTGCTATACTGAGACTGAGGGAAACAGAGGATAAGAGAAGACAACTCCACTCACCAGATGGCTCTCCTACCCCTGTAGTTAGAATAGATACCAACAGGTATGATGACTAGTAGAGATAGCAAAGCACCAGCAGCTATCAGCCCTCCTCTCTTCCATTCTTTATTAGCATTCCAACTACTCTCTGTAGTACTACCAGCCGCTGATATACCTATGATATAGAGAGAGGATAACTTTATACAACTCACTACACGAAGAGAAGACAACTTTCTAGTTTCATACCAGAATAATAACAAGATATCAACCATATCCTTATATTATTAAGAACATTGTTACCATAAGTTTTTCTGTATAAGCACCTCTTCACTCTACTGATCAAGGGATAAGGTCTGCGTTCATAACAGCTCACCTTGACACTCAGGGACGGTAGACCAGTTCCCATTAAACTGACAGTATATTGTAGAGTTCCCAGCTATGCTATAGCCCATGTCACATTCATAGACAACCGTGTCATTGAAATAACGTCCATTGACAAACCGCTGGCCATTTTCCATGAGTGGAGGCTCGGCGCACCTGATCTCTATAACATGTGTGACAACACAACATGTGGAATGGGAACAGGAGGCCATAACAGTAATAGAATACCTGCTCAGCTAGTGCTAGCCTGATTCTTAACAACAATAGTATGGGTCATAGCTGTACTTACTGTGGCATATGGGGGGTTCTGACCACGTCCCATTTTGGTCACAGCTGATAGTAGAGTTTCCATAGAGGATATGTCCTTTGGTGCATCGATATGTGGCAGTAGACAGTGCTGTATCCTCAGTACTAATGGTAGTTTCACTGTTGGGCACTTCAGGAGCTGGTCCACAGTCTATTTCTGTAGAGCGAGGAGGTAGTAAAGACGTAAATTAGCATTGGAATGTAATGGACATGTGGCATCATTTTGCATCTTTGAAATGACTTTCAAATGCTAAAGAGTGAGATGTGCATAAAGATGGGAGTCTTATTTTTGTGTGACAAACCTGGATGTGCTGGTGAGCTTGGGATAGTTTACTCTAACCATCAACGGTTGCTAAGGCTGATTAGCCATCTTGAGATTTCAATTTGAGACCTGGGCTGGTCCAAAAGGTCGCAAAGACACTAGTGGCGGTACACGTAGATACACGAAAGGGATGGGACTATATTTAAAGAAAGATTACTTTATTGTAAATAATCTACATTTGTACTTGTAAATGCTTTACAATATGTCATTATATAGTAATGTTTACCTGCAGCAGCAATAAGACCACTTAGAGAACATGCAGTGATGACAAAGAAATATAGCAGCAGAGACCCCTGGACCATGTTGAACGGTAGGGTCAAGGTCACTTGTTCTGGTGAAGCTATACTAAGAGCAGTGTCAGCTGACAGTACCACCACTAGTAATTACTAACTAGAACATGTGAAACTGTTATTACACTGGTACAAGTGTGTAACAGAAACCTCGAACTCAAGTCTCATAACTCAAGGGTCTCAAGTGTGGCCATAAAAGTAGATAATACACTGTACATGTAATACTCTGGGGGTGGGGGGGGGGGTATATCAGAGGGGGGGGTATATCAGAGGAGGGGGGGGGTGGTACATCAGAGAGAAGGGAGTGATATATTGGAGAGTGGGGGGGGGGTATATCAGAGGAGGGGGGGGGGTGGTACATCAGAGAGAGGGGAGTGATATCTATGTCTATCTTTCAGTGTGCTTGTATGGAGATGAGACCATAACACACATTATGTACATGTAGGGGAATACAACTATGCTGTAAGTCTTATAATTCAGAGTTATCTGCACATGTGCCTCCCCCTAGAGCTCTCCACTCATGAGAATAAATATAGCTTACACAATATACTTTGTATTAGCAAAGAACAAATACTAATAATATATACAATGAATTAAACCATCACAAGTTGCTATGTAGATAATAAATATCTCAAAAACTACATAAATTTTGATACATTTTTGGTCATTAGTAAATAGTTAGAAAATATAGAAGCAATTTTGGCGACTCAAATTAAACATTTCACTAAATAAATAAAAAGTGTCCAAATGCTAACATTTGATATAAAGCTGTATAACCACATTTAAACTGATTGCTATTATAATATGTGTTTGATTGTCAATATGAGGACAGAGATATAGACTCAGTCCCACAGATGTGGATATATCACATCAGCCTATCTTGTAGAAGTGCAGGCTATCACCTACCAGAGCAACCATTCTGTCGTCTTCCACTGATATGTATCCACCTTTATAGTCCTTGATTCTACCAGACAGGTTCTTTATATACTCTCCTGAAACAAACAATATGTGGGTACACAGTCTACATATGGTAGGTATATGGTCTACATATGGTAGGTATATAGTCTACATATGGTAGGTATATAGTCTACATATGGTAGGTATATAATCTACATATGGTACGTATATAATCTACATACGGTACGTATATAATCTACATACGGTACGTATATAGTCTACATAATGGTAGGTATATAGTCTACATATGGCAGGTATATAGTCTACATACGGTACGTATATAATCTACATACGGTACGTATATAGTCTACATAATGGTAGGTATATAGTCTACATATGGCAGGTATATAGTCTACATATGGTAGGTATATAATCTACATATGGTACGTATATAATCTACATATGGTACGTATATAATCTACATACGGTACGTATATAGTTTACATACGGTAGGTATATAGTCTACATATGACAGGTATATAGTTTACATACGGTAGGTATATAGTCTACATATGGTAAGTATATAGTCTACATAATGGTAGGTATATAGTCTACATACGGTAGGTATATGGTCTACATATGGTAGGTATATAGTCTACATATGGTAGGTATATAGTCTACATATGGTAGGTATATAATCTACATACGGTACGTATATAATCTACATACGGTACGTATATAGTCTACATAATGGTAGGTATATAGTCTACATATGGCAGGTATATAGTTTACATACGGTAGGTATATAGTCTACATATGGTAAGTATATAGTCTACATAATGGTAGGTATATAATCTACATATGGTAGGCATATAATCTACATAATGGTAGGTATATAGTCTACATACGGTACGTATATAATCTACATATGGTAAGTATACATGTACTATAGTCTCACAAGGGTAATAAAGATCAAAGTATGTGCCACATCTTACCTGTGCTAGCGTGTAAAACCGATATCTGTCCACTAGAGTTGACCACCAGGACATAAGAGTCCCTCCAGCAGAGGACACTTCTGAGGTTGGCCACTGCTGAGCACGTCCACACAACTTGTCCACTTACAATATTCACTTTAGACACACGGCTGGGCTGAGCGCGTACCGCTACAATAACGGAGTCATCACCGCATGAGCAGATACTGATCTGTCCGTTAGCGAACGTGTACGGGATTCTCTTGCTTATCTTTCCCTTGATGGAGTAAACGATGAGCTGGTGGTCCCTCAGGTTGGGTACGACCACTCGACCACCGACAGCGGCCGGCTGGTTCCACTCGGTAGAATCGTCATTGTGAGACCACTTACGGAGGAAGTGGCCCCGAGTGTCCACGGCGACTACTTCCCACGACTGAACGTAGTTGAGGAGGAAGATTTCACCGTCGTACCCGGTTACTCCGGCGATATTCTTGACAGCAGCGGTGTCTGACGACTGATATCTTACACTCCCATCATCCTCTACACTGCATATCCTGCCACTGTACGGTACTAGGTATGTCTCTCCGTGCATCGCTAGCACAGACTGGAAGTTGCTGGGGAGTTGCACTCTCCTGGTAGAAGTCAGAGTATCTGGAGGAGTTCCAGAAGAAGCCACTGGTACGTACACTCCTGGTCTGTTCAGTACAATGGATCCAGCAGTCTGAACTATCTTCAACTCGGGCTCTCTACACACTCCTGTGTGAACATAGCATACATGGTGTACACAGTGTATGTGGTACAGCAGGAGCGGCAGCAGCAGCAGGTAAACAGATTGAGTGATGAATGGCAGCTACTGAACTGCTATCAAATAATAACTAACTGCATTATCATTGGCTGCCCTATTTCTGGTTTTCTGTATTTATATTGGTTACTTAATTAGCCTAAGATCTGCAGAATGCCCAATTGGTTACGATCTGTATGAATTTCAATCGTACGAGGGGATAACTCCACTATAATAGATTACGGACACCCATGATGTTACTAACTACTGTGATTATAGCTGCAAATTATGCTGGACTGACTACTGACAATCATATAAAGTGGACATTATTTCCTTATCTGTAATCAATGTGTATATTGATTAATAGTAAGTATAGTACACACTGTATATACAGGTAATAGTAAGTATACGTACACACTGTATATACAGGTAAACACTACAGTCATGCTATAGTAGAGTAGTACTGTGTACTCACAACTGATAAGGTTACTGACATAGAGAGATAAGCTAATACTGTATACTATAGTGTATATTATACACTGTATACACTATATACACTGTACTCTGTAGTTGCATAAACAGATATAAGCTAATATACCAAGTAACATCAGCACTCACCATTCACCTGGAGCGAGGCAAAGTTTTTAACAGACAGAGAAGGATTTCTGGTACAGACCAGCTCCTTCAGGTGTTTCTCCATACCAGAAAGCTTCTGTATGAGATCAACCTGTAACAGTGTATCGAAACGCAAGGGTTGAATAGTGTAAAGTTTTATTACACTAACTGGGTAGGACACTGCTATGTGTACATATCACACTAACTGGCTAGGACACTGCTATGTGCACATATCACACTAACTGGTTAGGACACTGCTAGGTATAGCACTACCTCATGACAGTCACGCATAGAAGCCTCGATACTCTGGATTGCCACACCCAGCGTGTCTAGTCGCACTCCGACATCCTTCTCAATGAAGTCAGATAGCTGTTTAGTAGACTGCTGTCTCAGGGTTAGAAACTGTTTCTCCAGTGAACTGTACTTCTTTCTTATTGCGTCAATCTATAAGTGTACAGAGAATACAGTAAGTTAGTATGCTTATAGACTACACGTTATACTAGTATATAGCTAGAAGTAGACTATGCATGTACACTGTATAATATGTATGCAGTAGATACACTGTATAATATGTATGCAGTAGATACACTGTATAATATGTATGCAGTAGATACACTGTATAATATGTATGCAGTAGATACACTGTATAATATGTATGCAGTAGATACACTGTATAATATATATGCAGTAGGTACACTGTATAATATGTATACAGTAGACGTAGTAACACACCTGGTCTTCTCTCGAGTTATGTAGTAGCTGCAGGTACTGCTCCGTCTCGTACTCAACGTCTGCCACGGCACAGCTACTCTGTTTCAGCAGCTCTGAAAGCTCCTTCTCCTTCTCCTGAGCCACTGCCTTCAGCTTACCAATCTCTCCACCAATCCTGTCCACCAGAGCACTCAGTGAAACCAGCTGGTGCTTCGAGTCTAAATACACATACTTAGAGATGATAATATGACAGACGCCTGTCATACGCTCTCTTTAAATACATCAGTCAACAATTCCCTCAACAATTCCCTCAACAATTCAGTCAACAATTCAGTCAACGAATAGGAAGTTGACACACATAATATAACAGGACTATAATACAGTATATAATACATGTAGCAGACTTACACTTGTTCTTGGCGGTACACCCAACCTTTCCATCTAAACAGAGGTTACACATAACATTACTACACACTTCACATGCCAAGCTGAGCACACTGTTAGTGTGTATACTGCAGTATCTTGGTTGAAGTTTACTTCCCTCTCTGATATAAGCTCCAATAGATATGACATTGTGTGTGAAGATATCATTGTGACTCTAAAATATTAAACACTATCTATAGAAAGAAGTAATATACACATGACTCTTAGTAGTAGTAGCAGTAGTAGTGGCAGTAGTAGTGGCAGTTGTAGTAGCAGTAGCAGTGGCAGTAGCAGTGGCAGTAGCAGTAGTAGTAGGCTAGTAGTAGCTAGTGCAACCTTTCAATATAAATAGTTTCTATTGAAAGGTCAGTAGTTTAGATGGGCAGGTAAACCTGATATACAGTCAACCACTGACCTTAATGACCTTAGGTTAACTATTAGTTAACAGATAATAAACATTAACACTGCATATTCACAGTGCACTACCATTTGGAAAGCATAAATAAATAACTTACATTAATTTACTTGTTAAGTTATAAGGTTGCCATGAATACCTCCCTATGCTATATGACTTCCCTCCATATGCTATAATAAACATATATAAGGACTTACCTCCCTATGCTATAATAAACATGTATAAGGACTTGCCTGCATATGCTTGTGACAGAACTTGTTATCGCATTCCTTACAGTAGACCACAGCGTTCTCTCTCACTCCTTTACGTTCACACGACTGACAAGGCAGGTTAGACCCACTCGCAGAAGGTAGTTCAGATAACTTCCTGTCATAAGTTGCCCTACAACAGGATATGGCGGTTATGAGTAACGTCAAGATGACTACTACAATGGAAATAAGCAGCACCAGTGACATCACGCCCACCCCAGTGACATCATGCCCACCCCAGTGACATCACGCCCACCCCAGTGACATCATGCCCAACCCAGTGACATCACGCCCACCCCAGTGACATCACGCCCACCCCAGTGACATCATGCCCAACCCAGTGACATCACGCCCACCCCAGTGACATCATGCCCAACCCAGTGACATCACGCCCACCCCAGTGACATCATGCCCAACCCAGTGACATCACGCCCACCCCATACATTAGATACCAGGTTAAACTAATAGAAGAAACTGCATTTTACCAAAACGTATTTTAACTCGAAAGTAAACGACATTACTAGCAGAGAATTTACTACCCAGTTTGCTATATTATATGAGTGAGAGTGAGTCTTTGGCTCCAGATGAGAGACATACCTGCATTTACCACATTTCAGTACTTTAGCCTCATCCAGGTATCTCTGCATACAGGGAGTGCAGAAGGTGTGGGAACATGGCAGCACTCGTAGGTTATCTCCACCTTCAAAACAATACCCACAAACCTGAGTGCTAGGGGGCGTGGCAATGGCTGCAGCAGCCATCTTGAACAGCTACCTGTATATTAGAAACAAAGACATATCACATATTTATGTTATGTATTGTGCAGATAACGTAAAATCACTGAATCCTAATTGAGGCATAATATGAAATACTCTGTCTCTATGCCAGCGGGTAGCACAAGATTGTGCTAAATGGGGTAAGAGCAACATAAATATCAGAACTGGGTTCAAATCAGACTTCTAGTCCGCAAGTAAAGTCAAGTCAAAATCAAGTCAGTCAAGTCAAGCCAGGTTTAGTCTGGTCATTGTCAAATGGTATTGTACATTTTATGTTAGTCACAACCACAGTGCTACATTGTTATTGTATATAAACAGCACATGTTCAGGGTTTCCACTGGCCAGCCCTACAATTTCCAAATAGTTCTTATTACAGTGTATAGGTTCAGGCACTGTAATGGTAAAATGTGACTCTAAACTCAGCCTCCCGACTACATGACCCTTGTTATAAACATCCATCGCATTAATCTGCCTGTGTTAACTTGTCTGCGTAGTAAACTGTCACTTATATACTTATAATGTGCATTACTGAGCAATTATGTCCTTTTTATATCCATGTAAAGAGGGCCGACCTCTCAGAGCTACTTGATATTCATTTTGTATATGAATTGGATGATTATAAGCATCTTTAGTTGCACCCGGCATGTTTTGGGTCGGCCTCGGGCTTCCGGCCACCATCTTGTTGTGCAATTTCTGGACGACACTACGTTGGCTCTTTACAACACTACGTCGGCCTTTTTACCGGAACTTCCTCCGGAAGTTCTTATACTATATAAAGCACATTGTTTTTATGTTCATTGTCGCAGTTGATGCTTGGATCTCAATAAAGACACATCTATACTACTTATACAGAGTCTTCACTTCGTAGTATTGGTCGCTCCAGTCGTCAAGATCTTCGACCTTGCTTCCCGAGCTTCCTGCTAGGTCGGAACATACTCTTTCTCAGTATAGTAAACAAGTATTGACTCCGGACCACATGGGTCGTCTTGAGTAGTCATTGGACTACTAGTACCTGTTGATCTTTCATGTAATGAGAAGACCTAGCACCACTCATAGGTTCTTCATTTTGGACAAGGGGGTCGCCTTAGGACGACATCACAACCCCCTAGAAACCATTACAGTACATACAGTGCAAATGTTACATGTGTTGTGTACCGCAAGTGCCACCAGCAGAGTTAGGTGCAGAAGTGGAGAAATTTGAGATAGCCTTTGTTCTTCGCCAAAACTGAAGCAGGAGAAGTTGTCTTCTCTATATTTTGCTGGTTGACCGCCCTTACCCCAAACCCCAACCACAAACAAGGAACTAAGGCTATCTAAATTTCTCCACTACTGCACCTAATTGATATCCGTCACATTAACTTGGCAAACCTACAAGCAAAAGTCACAAGTTTCCTAGTCAAGTCAGATTGATGTGCAAGTTCAAGTCAAGTCAGCAAGTCCAAAGTCAAGTCGACTTGTGACTTGCCCTAGCTTAGCAATTAGCATGTCAAGTCAAACCTATGACTTGGACCCAGCTCTGATGAATATAAAACTTAAGAAAAGATCGATTCCATGAGATGAATCTTTTTTCAATTTCTACACTACAGGGCCCAACTCTAAACGTGAAACTATCAATATGATTGTGATTATATTAATATTTACATGTATATCATCGATATAAGATCGATTGGTAAAAATAAAAAATGACTACGGTAATATATTCCATTGTTTAACTCGGACGAAGTGTAAGAGTGAATTATGCAAATTATATACACCGTATGATCACACACATAATAGGAGTGTCGGCGTTGCTGAAGTATAAAATATTCTAACTATTTGGGCTACTAACTTAGACTTTATTCTGCAACAAGCCTGTCGCGAAGGAAACTGCTGGGGAAATTCCTTAACAAAATGTTATCTACGCGTTAGATGTAATGTATGGTTACAAGTAAACGGAGGTTATTGGGTGGAGATCAATGGTTACTTGTCACGTGAGAAGCGTGATACAAATTTCTATTGAATACTCTGTAATTCAAAGAGAGGATAACTCAACCCCAGTATGTGCAACGCAATGAGTTATCTTCTCTGAAAATTGTTTCAGTTGTATCATAACTGATAACTGTATGTATGTAGAATTGATATTATAGGATCATAGGATGTGTTGCATACAATATGACATTTGTATTATTCTTGTTATATTATTGCTTAGAGGAAATTTCTCAGAAGATAATAGCGATTTCCCCAGGCTACTACATGTATGTTCAGGTATGCTACTGTTACATCATTACCAAGAGTTTGGTATAGTATGTTACCAATATTATACACGTGTATACATATATTTGATCAACTAGAACTACAATGTACCTGGTACATGTATGTCAATTAATGAGTGGTGACTAATATTATGCTATGATAATTGATTCTGCAGTAAGTTTAGGTTAACTGAGCAGTATATATAACAGCTAGTCGACGGTGTCTGTGTTACTCTTGAATGAATACACTGTCATAGTCTCTCCTTCACTGGTGTAGAGAGCATTGGTCGCTGAGAGAGCGCACTGACCTCTTCGCCGTCTGAAATAGTAAACATACTATGCGTTTTTCAATGGCTACATTTGTGAGGTTAGAGACTGTTCACAGTGTCAGTAGTATAGTCAGTAGCATATAGCTAATAGTATAGTCAGTAGTATAGTCAGTAGTGCAGTCAGTAGTGCAGTCAGTAGTGTGGTCAGTAGTGCAGTCAGTAGTATAGTCAGTAGTATAGTCAGTAGTATAGCCAGTAGTATAGTCAGTAGTATAGTCAGTAGTGCAGTCAGTAGTGCAGTCAGTAGTGCAGTCAGTAGGATAGTCAGTAGTATAGTCAGTAGTGCAGTCAGTAGTATAGTCAGTAGTGTAGTCAGTAGTATAGTCAGTAGTGCAGTCAGTAGTATAGTCAGTAGTATAGTCAGTAGTGCAGTCAGTAGTATAGTCAGTAGTATAGTCAGTAGTGCAGTCAGTAGTATAGTCACTGCAGATCTGTATTGACTATACTACTAGTGTTCCTCCTGAAAAAGTGCTTATCTGAAAACGATTACAATGGTCTGCTACCCTCTGAGCTCATCTAGGACCTATTGACTTTAGTTATTCATGCAATTTGAATATTTGTCAGCATTCCTCATGGCTCCATGCTAATCTACACCAGACTAATAATCTGTGGAATCGAGCCTCAGAACTGCAGTAGCCTACTGCTGAATAAAATGAATCTTGACTATAAATATTGTTACCTACTGGGACTGAGGCTGATGTACAGGTTACTGCAAGTGCAGCATTTTTCTACTAGTTACCTGTAGTCTTGACTATGTGTGGAGTTGTCTGCTCTCCTTGCAATAGGAATATAGCGGGGAATATAATAACTCACCTTAGTTTCATTAACCTCCAGATAGCAAAGCAGCATACTACTAGCACCAACATGGTTGCCAGTGTGGAGGATACAGCTATTAGACCCTTACGCTGAAGGTCATGTGACGGATTGATCACATGGCTAGATTTAGCCGACATCCCCTTGTGATCACCTACTTCAGTTGTGAATGCTTCCGTAGAAGCAGCAACTCCTGAGGCTGGACTTGACCTAGAGTAGAGCAGATGTAGGGTGACATTGTGCACACTATACACATCCTTTAGTTTATATATTAGGGTTGACTGGGGATTTGATTGGCTAACGGCAATCTTACTGTTGACACTTGATGCAGTGCTAATAGTATTAATAGTGGCTGCAGTGGTTGGCTTGGTGGTTGTGGTGGTTGGCTTGGTGGTTGTAGCAGTTGGTTTGCTGGTTGTAGCAGTTGGCTTGGTGGTTGTCGTGGTTGGCTTGGTGGTTGTAGTGGTTGGCTTGGTGGTCGTAGTGGCTGGCTTGGTGGTTGTAGTAGTTGGGGAAGTAGATGGAAAAGTGGTTTTCACATTCGTTGTTGGCATGGTGAGTGGTATATTAGCCTGTGAATCCTGATCCTGAACCAGAGGTAAACATGTGGGTGGGGCACTCCATGTTCCGTTAGACAGGCAAGTAACAAAGTCAACTCCCACTAAGCGATAAGCAGAGGAGCAGACGTACTCTACTTGATCTTTAAACTTGTAGCCAGAGGTGATCCTCACAGAGCTATGATCAACATGTGGAGGTCTACCACATGACACAACTACAAGGGGCATATTATCACAAATTAAGTAGCACATTGAGGTCCTTCCTACACCACCAGTGACTAGGGATCATGGCTAGGTCAAGGTCAAAGAAACAATTATGTGAAACCAGTAGGAGACAACTCTGATATACATGTAACAGTAAACCATAAATATAATATGAACATGTTTTAGAATGAATAATAAGACGAGACGCATTTTATATTTTTATTGACTCCTAATATTTCGATGTATGTCCATACATCATCATCAGAGAAATCATCAGAGGTGTATACATCATTCCTCTGATGATGATGTATGGACATACATCGAAATATTAGGAGTCAATAAAAATATAAAATGCGTCTCGTCTTATTATTCATTCTAAAGATACTTGCTCGCACCAACATTTTCCGAACATGTTTTAATATTCTACTAATTGCATGGTAACAACTACGTACATGCATAGCCTTAAGAACTTACTGTGGCACTCGGGGATGGCGGACCAGTGCCCATCAAACTGACAGTATATTGTAGAGTTCCCAGCTATGCTGTAACCGACATCACACTCGTATAAAGTTGTGTCGCTGAAATAGTGTCCTCCAACGCGACGTCGGCCATTTTGTATCGGAGGAGGTTGATTGCACCGAATCCCTGGATGTACATGCATAACGTTACTATACAGTAAATCAATAATCATGTTGTTGATTATTCTAACCTTATTAGTGTGGGTTCAATATTATTGCATAGAAATAGCAACAGAATAATATATATAGGAATTGTCCACTCTTGTACACAAGCAAGGGACAGATAACTCCTAACTAGATTCACTAACACTGCATATTGGGCACACGTAATACGATTGGTTAAATAAACTAGCTAGTGCTGTATATAGTGGGCAGTACAGATAGCAGACAGGGACAGCATCTACAGTAGACTGTGAGACAGTACAGAGTGTAGACTGAGAGACAGTACAGAGTGAAGACCGAGCATAGCGCTGAGCGAGAATTATCAACAAACTGTAAATATAGATATATATATACATAGTAAAGAATGCACCACGACATAGACATAGACATAGACGTTACACGTACATATTATAAAAATATATAAGCTACAGGAAAATGGGAAAATAACAAAAAAACCTACAAAACAATAAACAAAATAAAAAGTAATAAAACGCTAAAATGAAACTCCACTACAAAGGTGTGCAGTGTGGAGCGTAGGTGGATGTAAGTTACTCATGTTAATGCGTACAAAGGAGCAAGGATATATGCGGAACGACTATCTCGTTGTAAATGACGGAATAGAGTCTACTCCGCTACATTCTAGACCACAGAAACCGAATATATGCCACACAGCCTACTACATTAGAGATCAAGGTGCTGACAACAGGACCTATAGACAGCTTACTACCTTAGAGATCAAGGTGCTGACAACAGGACCCATAGACAGCTTACTACTTTAGAGATCAAGGTGCTAACAACAGGACCTAGAGACAGCATACTACCGCTATACAGACAGCTGGTGAGTCCTAAGTACTTTGACTCCAATGAAATGTTATAATGTATAACCCCAAACATACAAATTAAGTTATAACAATATCTACTAACTGTGGCAGATTGGGGGTTTGGACCACGCCCCTTCTTCACCGCATCTAATAGAATGAACTCCATCTAGAATATAGCCTCTGTTACAGACATAGGTAACATTAGACTGAAACTTGAAGTTGTAAATGTAATGGGACGGGTTGCCATTGGGCACCAATGGAGGCTCTCCACAGTCTTTACCTACAACATAGATGTAGAGTAATCATGTAGAGTAAACTACATGTAAATCAGGGTTCTTGGACCTTAGCCATGATAGAAATACTTTTACAAATTCAGCCATAGAGATATGGCTGTCAGAGTGCCATACAGAATTGCAATTAAATTTGAAGTCAAAGGTCCGATCATCCTTAGATTCACTCAACCAAACAAATCAGGATTTAAATAGTTATTGATGGCATGTCACTCAGTCTAGGTTAGACTAAATCTCCAGTTTAGAAACTGTCTCTCTCTCATCTGATAACAATATTATAACTAACAATCCCATTACGTGATGTGCTATGATACTCACGGATACAGCTGACGTTAGCTGACCAGGTTTTATTAGCTTGGCACCATATTGTGCTGGATACATTCGTCTTGTAACCGGGTATACAGACGTACGTAGCATTAGCCTCATAACTAACTTTCTCATAAGTGAGGGATGCCATGTTGGAGACCCTTCTAGGTGTAGAGCAGTTTACGACTAGAAACACACTATTATGTTACGTATCCTAAGAGTAGTGAAATAATAGCAATATGCAGTAAATTGTATATTATACTGTATTCTGGATGAAAGGAGAATAGACATGGATTGACTACTAAGTATGAGATACACATCAATGGAAGAGAAAGATGTCTTCCAGCTACACTGTTGGTTCTACAGTTACAGGAATAAATCCAAGCTAGTGCTGTATAATATATAACTTACTAGTACAAGCCTTCTGTCTGCCGTCATCTGGGTTACTCCATCTGCCCGAGGAGAGACAGGTTAATTTGAAGTTATTATCTATGTAAGGTCTACTTCTGTATCTACCATACCTATCATTGTAATAGTAAGAACCATACGCTCTCTCATAGCCTGTGATACATGTGCAGTTAGCTACACTCCGGTACTTAGTAGAGTTCACTCCACAGCTGACCCCGCTCATCTCAGCAACAGGTCCACAGTCTTTAGCTGAAACCATGTGCTAGTTATAAACAGCCTGACAGTATTTAAGTGTATACAGTAATGTATGAAACAGTATATATAATATATCAACAGGGGTTAGACTACTACCTGTCTCCAGTAAACAATGATATAAATTATTGACTAACTGACCAGAATTAGTGGCTCAAAGGTTTCAGTTTTTGTTCTACTAACATAATACTGAAATGTAACACCAACATGGCTGCTGTTACTCACATTGACAATCCATATCCGGGTAGATCCACATTCCATCTATTCCACAAACAGCAGAGGATGTTGTTGTTCCATTTGGGTATTCGTGGCCAGATTTGCATCTGATGGTGATATTCCCTCCATAATATCTACATGTAACCATAACTATGGGTAATTAAGGCCTACTAAAAGATGTTAAAGGTGTACTAAGAGATGTTAAATGTTTACTGGTTGATGTACGTGTAATGCTAATCACCAATGTAAATTAAAAGTCATAGCAACATATTGTATATGTCTACCTGATCTAGATGTATATATTTAGAATATCACTATAAACTATGGGCTCACCAGATCTATAGTTAAACTCACTTACATTGACTTGGGCCGTGTGACAGATCGGTAGCGGGTATATTGACATCGGTAACGACTACCACGATACTCATCATAGCAATAACGGTAATCGTGTTCATAAAAATAACTCTCTCTAACAGTCTCCATGTAGTTTACTGAAGTTGTAGAATTGTTTGGACTTGGGTAGCCATTACACCTAATCCCTAAAATAATTCAAGTGCACACAACTCTTAATAAACCTTTCTAAACCCATTTCATTTGTTTGTAGAATTAGCACAAATCCCAGACTACATAGTTCAGTCATCTACTCCTACTGAGTCGACTTACTTGTGCAGGTAAGGTTAACTGAGCTCCACAGGTTCTGACCCAGGACATCTACACAGAATATGGTGCTGTTCCCCTCCATCACGTACCCGTTTGCCGTGTCACAAGTGTATGTAGCCATAATATAGGGGGTAGCTGTCATGTTTACTTCTACAGTGGCATTGGATGTTGTAGGAGGGGGACCACATGGCATGCTGGCTAGATCAGAAGATACAATGCAGGTGTAACTTACTATCGAATTAAGTTGAACAATAAAAGGCATCTAGACACTCAGTAGAGCTGCTACATACACTGAGGAAATTATTACCACCTTTTGAGGTTCTACCCTGGAGATCAAAATATTTTCTAACTAAAACGATGCAAACAAAT
Source organism: Bugulina stolonifera (assembly GCA_935421135.1). Classification (NCBI taxonomy): domain Eukaryota; kingdom Metazoa; phylum Bryozoa; class Gymnolaemata; order Cheilostomatida; family Bugulidae; genus Bugulina; species Bugulina stolonifera. The sequence goes on from OW285196.1 coordinate 15,648,851, forward strand.
AGCCGATGCACAAAGTTGTAACGGAGAGGTTATAGTAACTTATACTTACTTGTGACGTAAAGTAAACAACCAATCATCAGTAAGTTAACAACCAGCATTATCAGATAGAGAGGTACTCTATGTCTCAGACTAGAGTAGATGCAGTTGGCCTACTCTGGTGAAGAATGAGTGAGATGGCAAATGCTACCCACCCTGATAGATTGTTGACATACATTGTACATTCTTGCAGCAGCAGTGCATGTCAACTCTACATTGCTGAGTTACAGAACAATGGCTGCCATATTATTATAGCATTTAGTGTCACATATTTACTGGCAGCCATTTGATTCCCAGTAATCTAGACAGCAAACCAAATGTTTATGTTGGCTACTTGCTCAACCAGTAAAAAAGAATATTTACCCTGAATATCCAGTTCACTTCACTTCTCTACTCCTCCACTACTGAATCTTTAAACTACACATGTAAGGAACTAGTACTAGCCTACCATCACTATTTATACATGAGCTCTCCTTCTTTCTCGTCTATTACTAACTAAATTGTATGCAGACATAACGCTGTACACAGTATACTAGACCCTCTAGCAATAAATATTGGGGAATAGATATTAATAATATAAGTTTTATGATAATAATGTATTCTTTTATTCTAATATACTGTACAGCAGTCATATACATGTTATGATATTGGTATTGGTGGGCAAGGCTTACTCAGGTAAAAATATAAACTAATTCACTGGGAGAGGTTTGAATGCACGAAAAGCTCAAAAGAGATAAAATAAAGCCACTACATTTTATATTATTCTATGTAGCATAGCATAGCTAATCCTGTTCACATGGCTACCACCTAAACAGTATCCATGGTAACAATAACAATAGCTACTACGTACTTACACAATATTCATTTTAAGAATAGACCATGGTTATCATGTACACAGTATCCAAGGTAATAGTAACAATGGCTACCAGTTGCGCAGTATCCATGGTAACAGAAACAATAGGCACCAAGCACTGGGAGATATATTACCTAGATAAGATAGTCCACAAACACGTCTACATCGGACTCATACGGGTGTCTGGACATAAGTTGTGTTATGTCAGCCTGTCTATCAGGGAACATGTCGAGTAGCTGCTGGGTGATGTGCTGAGTCTCCTGGGGAGATCGAAGTCTGGATGACACTGCAGACGCAGGAGGGTACTCCAAGGGAACCTGAGAGAGAGATCTGTACCGGTTGGTTACAGCCACAGAACCGGACTGGTTCATTCCAGCGATACGGTTCTGATTGGCTCCATATGGCAATGATGGGCGATGGACCTACAATGGAGAGAGATGAGCAGATAAGTTTATCAATAGATGGTGTTATATAGTTGAACAAGCAGTAAATAAGCGACCAATAGTGACAACTGATATGTATACTATGACATTAGCTACGTATAATACAGTACTTACGTTTACCCGGGCAGGCTGTTGTCTTTGGGAAGCATAAGCCATCTGGGAGCTAAAACATACAAGGGATACGATGGTACAACGAATAACTACAGCTATACATCAGGTAATAGGAGATACGATAGTACAACGAATAACTACAGCTATACATAAGATAATTTAGGGGTTTGAACATCCAAGAGAACGAATGGCTAGCTACAGAATGTGCCATAGTGTGCATTTATTTCTGAGTTTCATGAATGTTTGTGCATGGAATATCTTGTAATGCTTACATTGCCAACTCAGAAATTTATTTTAATTAATCTAAAATTAAATGATTGCCATTTACTAGCATTATTATAAAAGTGAAGTGACTTTGTGTTCTACACTGTTACAGAGAACACAACTTCTATTTGTAAGGAATTAAGAGAATAATAATAACAATATAATATCGCACATGCATCGAATCTCCATCTGATATTACCCACTCATGGGAAGACAACTACGACAGTCCTAATGCATACAGAGTAGCTCACCATACTATGACAGTCCTAATGCATACAAAGTAGCTCACCATACTATGACAGTCCTAATGCATACAAAGTAGCTCGTCGTGCACAGCTGCTAGTTTACAGTTGGTGGTGAATGTCAGGTCCCTCTGTATCATAGATGAGGGAACAGAATGCAACACTTTCTTACCTCTGAGGTCGAAGTAGCTGCTCAAGTGTTGGTCCACTGCGTCCCATCGGGTCAGTAGGTATCATAAATATATCATCAGCAAACATAAACATGATAACTCTGTTGTTGATGACGTCACGGTATTTGTGGTTCTGTTCAGATATGAGATCCTCGTACTTGTCATTAGATATTACTACACCGTCAGTAGCTACAGCCAGATCTAGTATAAACCTATGACACAGGATATGACATCACTACTAGAATATGACATCACAGTATTATGTTCTAGAGGATTCTATTAGCAAATCAAACTGCCAATATAATATACGATCCTGGCATTTCCTACCAGCAAAATTAATATTTTTGTGTCTGGATGGGTCTGGGCACATGCTGGTCTCATTGATTGATTATCATTGGTTACTTGATCTTACCGAATGTGGGAGAAAATGTAAACACCACAGCCGATCATCATTGGAATCATTTCATGACAATTCAACACTACTAACTAGCTAGTACAGTTATAGCCTTAGGCAATGCTGATGTACCTGTCATCATAGGGGACGATCTTCTTCCCACCTGGCATAGTCTTGCATGGAGAGTAAACTAAATAACCTGAGTCATGTAGTTGGTTTAAAATATGCGGTTCTCTAGTCTGTCGATCCCTACAATGGATGAGGTCACACCAGTACTTATTATCTATCAAATGTAAATGACACTGACCCTAACAAAGTATTTATGGGTACAATAGCAGAGTTATCCTCTCTCCAGCTAATTTCCACTAGAGAGTGAAAACAACTCTACTTCAGAATAAATGGTGACAGGTATCACATGACCAATACTTACCGCTGTCTGAAAGTAGGTACAATGACTTTAGTGTTCTCACTAGTAGCTCCGTACGTCTTTCTCAGATACTCAACGGCTAGTAGAATCCCCTGAGCTGAGAAAATCTTCTCTCGAGCCCCCAAATATTTTTTGCCATGACTACAAGCAATTGAAATGAAGTTAGGATAATATACATGTCCTTTAACCCCAGCTCATACAATGCTATACTTGACCAGTGACTGTCACTACCTACAGAGTTTGTTGCAAGCATGACATGAAACCTAGTAGTGCCATTGAGAAGGATATATAAATACCTGAAGGCAATGTTGGAACCGTCGAGGACGACCATTCTTGTCTTGTTCTGATTACTGTTGGGCAGAGGTGGTGCAGCTGGTAAAGGTGGCAAAAACACCGGATCCGCTGGTGGTGGTACTTGAGGAAGTGGTGGCTGCATAGCCTGATCTAGATAGACATACATATAGGTCAAATAATGTGGTATCTGAGCGATATTGGTAGGCAGTGATGAGGGATAAGAGAACACCACGCCTCACATATAAGCATACAGTAAAACGTAACAAATATTCTAAACCGATCAAGTTAACCAGAGTCCCATCCTTTCGGAGTTACCAATACATAATACCCGTGGCACCAAACGATTCTTAAAGCTAGTCGAGGGGCCACCACGGCTTCTAGAGCTGGATATTATTATAGTTCATATCTCTATACAGCAGATGATTATCACTAAATATGCTTTAGTACTATATCCAATGTGTACTTTACATCCAGCCGTCTTAACCCCTGCACAAACACTAGCAAGGTGGCAGCGAGTGGTAGAAGATTAAGGTGGGGTGATTTACTAATATCAAATATGAACAAAACTATATGAATCCTCACTCTGCTGCTGATGAAGTGTCTTCACTGCCGCTAACTGCTCAGCAAGCTCTTTATTCCTCGCCTCCAGCTCAGCCTCTCGCCGTCTATGCCGGTCCTCTTCTTGTCTTTTCTGTTCTGCCTGTCTCTTCAGTTCTAATTGTTTCTTCTGTTCTGCTGCTCTGTTCTGTTCTTCTTGCTTTTTCTGTTCTTCTTGTCGTTTCTGTTCTTCTTTTCTTTGACTTTCCATTCGTTCTGCGGCCTCAAATTTCTCAATATCAACGAGTATCTTCTGTGTCTCAATATCTGTGTTACGCCTCTTATCTGACTCACTTTGCATACGCCTTCTCTCTAGTTCTCTCTGACGCCGTAAACTTGTGTCCTCTGGATGTCTAATAGGCTCTACAAGATAATAAGATGATAATATTTTATGGAGAAAGAGAGGGACATGCTCAGAGTTAAACAATCATGTTAATGTCAAATTGTAGAAATGAGTGACTGTAGCTGTATTACTGTAGGTGTATTACTGTATTACTGTAGCTGTATTACTGTAGGTGTATTACCTGTAAATATTGTAACTGAAGGTGTGCCCGCAGGTGACTCTTCTGAAATAGTTTTCACTCTCTTTTCATTCGGCATGACGCTCCTAGCTCCGGGGGACATTGATTGTGCTCGCTTATTTATACTCTCCAGCTAATAACCCAAGTAATGGATGTATAGCATCGTCAAGTAATGTATGTATAACATCGTCATAACTCACCAAAGTATCAAGCCGAGGCTTGTAATTCTTTCACCTGCCGTCTGTCCTAATAATTCGGAACCCTCTCAAACCCCACAGCAGTTGTATATCAACCCAACAGCAAGCAATTCGGGACCCAGATCAAACTCCCAAAACTACTATAACAATTCAGGACCCAGTCAAACCCCAGATGTTAAGTAAACCCCCTCCAGGTGCCACTACGCTATTAACAGAGCACGCACAGACCAGGTATAGTGAGTCAACTCTGCTGCTCATCGCATACTTTGAACATCACACACAGTTAAATGTAGACTGGTTTCCGAGACGTGATCATTAACGCTAAACGTGCAATAAATAATAAAAGGAATGCTTAGGCGACATGTAGACAGGTGCAGAAAACATGACGTCAAATTCAGAAGTGTCGAAGTCTGTAAATGTAGTTCAACATAAAACAATCTAGATATGGCCTTTGGATACGCTTAATAGACAAGTGCTCTATACAGAGTAGGCAGGTGCTCTATACAGAGTAGACAGGTGCTCTATACAGAGTAGACAGGTGCTCTATACAGGTGCTTTATACAGAGTAGATACATTGTAGACTTACGGCAGTATTCCTTCTTTTTGTGTCCTGAGAGGGGGACTTAGTGGAGTCCTTCCTCACTTTATTGAGCAGAGAGAAGAACATCTGCTCATTGACAAAGCTGGGCTGACAGAGACTGAGGGCCTGTGAATAGGAGCGGATAATGACATGGTAACATGGGTGCATAGCAACCAGGGCAAAAAAGCGAACAAAACAGAAGGGTATACCTAGTACAATCGAGGAGAATCTCTAGTACGATGATAGAGGGATATCTCTAGTACAATAGAGGGGAATCCCTAGTACAATAGAGGGGTATCCCTAGTACAGTGGAGGGGTATCACAGTCTGAGTAATATAATAGCGTTACCCTTCGTTTTCTTCTGACGATCATATCAGAACTGGTATTGAAACTACACGAGACATTAGTATACACATACTGGGAGTTAGTTAGTCACTGTAGTGCAAGTACAAAGTTAGTGGAAAGAAAGATTGATCACTCCGGCGAACATCTGTCCTCCTGTCGTCAAACGAGGTGTTGATTAAGCAAGGAGTTATGCTACCTCGCACACAAATTTGCTACTACTATACTTGGTGTACCCCAGGGCAATAAGAGATGCCCACCTACTACAGGCCTCGTATAAACCACCCAACCAGATAATCAACACTACTTTATTACTGGGTACACCATACGCAAGCATTACCCAGCAATGTATGACTAACAGCTACCCAAAATCTCAGCAGATGGAATGTGAGGGGCGGAATGTAAAGACAGCCAACCCAGGAGTATTAGCAGGTCAGAGTATTAGCATTGAGTGATCCATATCTCCTTCTACTACCATGGATACTTACCTGAGCAACCTCTACCTCGCTGTAACCTCGGGTAGCCCCAATGCCAGCAAGACGACAAATCTGTTCAGCATCACCAGGACGAGAGTTCTGCAGGTAAATATATATGGCAGACAGGTAAATATACATACTTACTGTATGAGATGAGGTAAGTTCATTACTGAATACATACTTACTGTATGAGATGAGGCAAGTTCATCACTGAATATATACTTACTGTATGAGATGAGGTAAGTTCATCACTGGATGCATACGTTGTTTCATCTAATGAGATGGTAGACATGTCCCTCTCTGCTTGGGTAGTGGGTGAATCCTGTCTCCTCCGTTCATGAGTGGTCGTCTGCAAGCCAATCACAAATAGTTTAGAGAATTGTACAAACTTCAGCAGCCAATCATAGAGTAGCATGGGAAATAATATAGAGTATCCACCAATAAAGAGAGATACCTTAGGTGCTGTTTTAGCAGTCTGTCCGAGACTTTCACCAGCTCTCTGTGGTGGAGGCAGGGTAACTATTGAGCTATCGTCATCGTAGTCTGCTTGGAAGGGGGCGGGGCTTGTTAGATCAAAGAACCTCGTACCTGAAGTAGTATTAGTAGTTATCTACTCTTTGTAACAGTATATTTAGTAGTTATATACTCTATATAACAGTATATATAGTAGTTATCTACTCTATATAACAGTATATTAGTAGTTATCTACTCCATATAACAGTATATATAGTAGTTATCTACTCTATATTACAGTATATTACTAGTTATCTACTCTGTATAACAGTATATTTAGTAGTTATCTACTCTGCATAACAGTATATTTAGTAGTTACCTACTCTATATTACAGTATACCTGGTTTACTAGATCCCTTGTATCGTATGGATGGATCGGCATGTGGTGTAGAAACACCGCTAGGTCCTGGCGTGTCATCCAAGATGACTACACTAGGGGTCTCCCTAGCGGTTCTGTGGAGCGATTTTGGTTCCATACCGGCACCAACATTCCTTCTTGCTGTCCCCGCTGACAGGTAGAGTCCACTCGTACCGGGAGTGTCACCGTAGGACCTCACATCTCCTGGCCGAGGGACGTAGCTGAGTCTCTCCACTTTGACACGAGAACTACTGCCCCCTGGTGGAGACACCAATGGGGTAGACGTTATCGGTAGTTTAGGGGAGGGAGAGACTACTAGTGTGTTATCTACAAGTAGAATCACATTATATAACCATTTGACTAACAACTCGGTGATGAGACTAGATGACAAGCATGGTTTAGTAGGAGTTATCTCCCCTCATACTCAGGGTACAGACAGTAGTTATTACATGATAATATACCACCTTCTGTCTCCTCCTCCTCCTCATCATCATCATCATCTATTATAGTAGTGGAAGTATCACCTATGTCTATGGTTTCCTCACCATCCTGTATACACACAATCCAAACACGTACACTACACAGTTATCCAGTAATAGACGTACATATCCACAGATCCACAGATGGCACCCTGTAGTACCTCTAACTCCGCCCACTATCATGATACCTGATACATTCCTCCGGCAAAATAAAGGTGCACATATTGTTATACAAGAACAAGTTATGGATAATAAGAAATGTGGAGTGACCTATATAGCTTGACCTATATATTACAGCTTGACCTATATATTACAGCTTGACCTATCTATTACTCGGTGCACTGATTAACTTACAGTATCCTTGTCTGTAGCCCAGGATAGAATCAATTTCTTTAACACATCAGGGTACGCTGCTGCATCCTTCCTGTCTAACTGTATCTGCAGTAGTAAGGAACGCAGTCTAGTCTAGTATTTAGAACCCACCAGCATTAGTGGATTTATATGTGCAGCTACATACATTGTACAAGTGTAACTTACATGTATAGGTAGTTAGTAGTATACAGGCTTACATGTAGAGGTAGTTAGTAGTATACAGGCTTACGTGTAGAGGTAGTTAGTAGTATACATGCTTACATGTAGAGGTAGTTAGTAGTATACAGGCTTACATGTAGAGGTAGTTAGTAGTATACAGGCTTACGTGTAGAGGTAGTTAGTAGTATACATGCTTACATGTATAGGTAGTTAGTAGTATACAGGCTTACATGTAGAGGTAGTTAGTAGTATACAGGCTTACGTGTAGAGGTAGTTAGTAGTATACAGGCTTACGTGTAGAGGTAGTTAGTAGTATACAGACTTACGTGTAGAGGTAGTTAGTAGTATACATGCTTACGTGTAGAGGTAGTTAGTAGTATACAGACTTACCTCGCTGGATATACCCATCAGACTATTGCTTAGCTTGCTACTTGTCTGATCTGAGTATGAGTGCTGTCTGGACATGTAACTAGCCTCCCCCAAACTTGTATCACTCTGCTGTAGATATGTGGCTATCATGTCTTCTATAGCTGAGAGAGCTAAGGCTACGTTAACACCTGACCCTGTAATATATCAACCAACAGTGTGTTGATTCTCAGGCTATGCTACTAAGAGTGTGGGACTAGTGCAGTAGAGAGTAAGAGGATTGACTGTGGATATTAACACTGGGACTAGCATATAAAGACATACTAACACAGTTACTATCCCACTAATGTAGATACATACATAACACAATACGCACTAATGTAGATACATATTGCAACATCGTTATCATATCAGCTTAAGTACACTGTACAAGTATTCAGCTGGGTTTCCCAGCTGGGGTTTCCCAGTTGGAAAACCCCATAAACTCGAATAAAGCATATAGTAGAATACAACACTGTACACAGTAACCATAATGGAGATTTGTAAGGGCTAAATGAACGTATGAAATTCCCAGTTGGAAATACGAAGGAGGAATTATGTGTCTCACAAGGCTGAAAACTTTCAACATGGTATTGATCATTTGAAGACTATGGTAGGACAACTCCAACTAAAGTGAGCAGCCAATGGTATGCGATTAGACAGCTACCTTTGACCACAGCCTCCCCGGGTTGGTCAAGCTCTTCAGCATCGTGGAACTCTACCACCACCTTGTACTGCTGCTCTAGACTGAATACCATTGATTTTTCTGAGAGGTAGCCGTGTAGATCTCCTGGATACTGTGTGGTACCGATGTCTTCTGGAGCACATAGACATCTTATGTGGTTCTATAAGGTAGAGGAAAGACTAGGTGTCACATAGAATAGTGTGTATATAATAGACATCTGATGTGATTCTATAAGGTAGAGGATAGACTAGGTGTTACATGAATAGTGTGTATATAATAGAAAGTCAGCTAAGTGAATATTATAATAGCTATTGTGTTTATATGTGTTTATAGTGTTTGTGTAGGTAATTAACAACCATTTTAATCCTACCAATAATACAGTAATAATTAGCTGTGTGGTGTACAATGTATGTCATATACATGTGTAGGCCTACAATAGTGCTAGTTATAGTACACACTATAATTATAGTCTACACCACCGCCTGTATCTATGCCTGTATGTGCAGTAGATAGACAGATAGATACAAGCATGACTTGTCTAGAGACACCCTGACACATGCATTGCATTGTCTACACACACCTGCTGACAATAACAGGTGCCACTAGGTCATATAGACAATAGATTACATACACATCTATAAATACCATAATAAATATTGTAAATTGTACCCATCCAACCTGACTTATACATGTAGGCCTATGCTACTAACATGTGTATTGCTGAGCTAGCCTAACCAGTTATGTAATGTTTACTAGGCACTATTACACTACTGTTACTACTACTGTTACTACTACTGTTACTACTACTGCCACTACTGCTACCGCTACTGCTACTACTACTGACTACTGACTACTACTGGCTACTGGCTACTGCTACTGCTACTGACTGCTACTGACTACTACTGGCTACTGGCTACTGCTACTGCTACTCCTACTCCTACTACTACTACTACTACTACTACTACTACTACTACTACTACTACTGACTACTACTACTGACTACTACTACTACTACTACTACTACTACTGAATACTACTACTGACTACTACTACTACTACTACTACTACTACTGAATACTACTACTACTACTACTACTACTACTACTACTGACTACTACTACTACTACTACTACTACTACTACTACTACTGACTACTACTACTGTTTATAATAATCTCACACAGTTATTGGTTGAATACTATTTAAGCAAGTGGCTGGCGGGGCTGTGATGTACATGAACATATGCATGTTTAGTAACAACTCAAGAGTTACCTTCCTCTCTTACAGAGATCAGTTACATACCTCGGCTATGCTACAGTTACATACCTCGGCTATGCTACAGTTACATACCTTAGCTATGCTACAGTTACATACCTCGGCTACGCTACAGTTACATACCTCGGCTATGCTACATTTACATACCTTAGCTATGCTACAGTTACATACCTTGGCTATGCTACAGTTACATACCTTAGCTATGCTAACTTTATCTGTAGGTCCGGATATGTTCACCCAACATCCCTTCTGTCCTCCTTCCCCGGTACTTTCTATGTCCACCTGTACGCTAAACCTAATGCTGATCTCGTCCTTCCTGGCTATTACCAGGTCTACATTGGGGATGAACAGGCTATCTAACGTGCAGTCTGATTGGCTGGAGTGTGCGCTCATCTTCTCTGATCTGTAGTTATCTCCACCTATGACAGTTATTAGCTTAGTAGACCTACTAGTAACTAGTATGTCCTATACACATGTGGGGTATGTATAACAGTAACACGGTGACATTACTATAAATAACAATGCACATCTATAACATGCTTATGAATGATAATAAAATAATAGTAAAGTAAGTTATAATAAATATAAATACATACTCCTTGATATATTAATATGTAAACTAGCCAACCAGCAAAATGTACTTACATCAACTTACATCAATGCCTGCAACGCGCTAGACCGCCCGGGGGGCTAAAGGGGTGTGCCTCATTGTTCGACAGTGATTAGCAGGGTGGAATATACTGTGTTCCAGTAGGAAGCCTGTGCTGGCCATTTAGGGGCAGAGTGGATACCTGGATTGTACCCATCCAGATGATTTTACTAGGCGGATGCCTGGCTGTTAGGATAATTGGTTTTATCACAATTCTTGAGATCCCGTATGGTACGGGGAGGAAACTATTGTGGAAGGGGTTTCCACTTGCTTGGACAGACCGTGGAACTCCCATCGACTTTGCTCTTGTCTGGACAGTCAATTTTGGTTGGTTTATTAGTGCATTGTAGGACTCACAAAGGGCAGGGTGTTATGTTAATAAAAGAGAGAAAGAGCGGCAGGCACTGGTGAGATTATAGCGGATCTTCTTACTCCTTGGTCCTTTACTTGAGCGGATTAACAAAAAAAGACCCAAAGAATGACAGATCTGATAGTTCTTCTCTTCCCCATAAGATGACATGATAATGATGGCATTCAATTAATTTAAATTTAAAATTTAACATTACATTTACATTACACAGATATAATAATTATTATTATAATAATAATAACAACAATAATATAATAATATAATAATAACGATATATTTACATTATTATAACTACCTAAATAATTATAATATAATAATTATGATAATAATTATTTTAATAATCTAAAATCCATGTATACTTAACTTGAACTTTACTAATTATTATATTATTAATTATAATTATATATATTATATTATATTATTATGAATAATAATGATAATAGTTATCTAAATCTATAGAATAATACATCTATAATTATAATTTTAATATTGCAATAATTAGAATAATTTACTTCTATTTCAAATAAAGATGTTGAATAACGGTTAGATGTCTAGAGAATGATATTTTCTGCAAGAAGTTGCAGATATCTACCTTGTTCAGCTCAGTAATCGACTTAGGACAACGTTGCCATTGTACATGTATTTGAATACTATGTTTCAATGTTACTAGATTGACTGTAGACTTGTCGTTAAATCAATATATTTGACGATCCCTTATGACAGACTATGAGAACAATACTAGCGATTCCGTTTACACACTGAACCAAAGAGTTCCGTTTCCGAATTTTGTGTTGTAATTACTTTTTACTTCTACACAAATTTCTTGTTTTTACTTTTAGAAAGTTGGTTTCTGTAATATATAATCACGATAATCTTTTGCACAGTCTATAAGTTATCTACATGTATGTGCTGTTGGGAGCCGTTTACTGCTGCAAGAATTACGAACACCCGCAAATGAATGCATGCGGAAGTTTGGATTTACTATTATTATAATAATTATTATTATACTCTATTAATTAAATTCTAAAATTGATATTACTCTTCTTTTGATACTTTCATTTCGAATTTTTATTGTGGTTGGTGACGTTCATAATGCTCTTGCTGTAGTAAATAACTTCTAACTTAAATAACCCAGGTTGTTGTGCCACTACGCAGTTATTTAATATTAAATATTATATATCTTTAGTATCACGCACTCTGCAGCTAGAAGTAGAAAGAGGGGGAGCTTTATAAAGTATTATTTTTAGCTGGTTTGCAAACAAAGCCTATCAGCTTCGTGGTTGATGTACTCGTCAAGTCTCCAGATTTCACAGAGACATTCTAAGTGTTGAAAAGTACGTTTCTACCTCCCAGATGAGATTCTTCCAATTTTTACAAGATGACATGAGAACTTTTTAACAACACATAAAACTCAATAGCAAAAGCAATTTTTGAAAGAAAAATGCAGAAGCAAATATATAATATATCATCTGCAATTATGAACTTTGAACTTGGATATTGAATCAATCTTAAAGTGAAAGGCAACTTTAGTTTTGACTTCAATTAAAATAAACAGTTATGCCCCCATGACACCATTGATGCATATCACAATGAATTCTACGCGGTGTTACATAATAAACAATTGCGTAATATATTGGGTCACGTGACAGTGTGGAGGCCGCCATGTCACTTGTTCACCGATTTTGGTGAACGGAAGTATTATTACGCAGGCGCCACACAGACTTGTGGGGCTGTGTAGACTTCAGTTTCGGTACTAACAGGCTGTAACGAGGCGTATCCAATTGATCGCGATGAAATGTGAGTTTGATTAAACTAAGGCTAATATTGGCACGGCTCAACTTTGGCTTTCGAAAAGAGTGGAAACTAAATTACGCTCTGTGATTTTTTGAAGTTCTTAGTGTGCTGCTTTATCCTGTAATTACCCAGCACAGTGATTGAATGTCAATAACTAATCTGTACAATAAAGCTAAGCTACAGTAACAGTTTACAGCTATGGAAAGCTGCAGCTTATAGAAATAATCCCCATCTATCTATCTAAAGTAAGTAAGAGCAACTTAACTGCGAGAGCAGTAGGCTAGTCGTAGAGTTAGAGTAGAAAGTAGAACTTCTTCTAATTTCTGATTTCATCATAGCATATTATGTTATGGTATTGATTATGAGGATAATTATTTATTATAAGATAGTGATTCTTTTCAATTCTATTAATATAAATATAAATAATTGAATTTTATAGTTAGCGACTGCAGTACTGGAAATGGAAATGATCAAATAATTATCTCATTATTATTAGATTAAGGTTAACAGATGAGATTTAGGTCGAACCACTCGAACAACTTCTCCAGGATTTGGAGACCATAAACAAGCAAGATTACTTTTTAACGCCGCTCGCTCCCCATGTACACCTTCCTTCAAATACTAATAGACTAGGCTAATCAATAATTATATAATTATTGTAATAAACATATTAAAAATTTGAATATTACTGTTATATTATTATCATTAGGTAACATAAACATTGCCTATTATTCAATGCCATAATCACAATAATATTAATTATAATGTCATTGTTATTGTGGCATTGAATGATGAATGGTTGAATAATGTTACCATTGATAATATAATAATAGGTAATGATATATTTATTTTATATTATCATTTAGTTATGTTTGTATTTTATTATGTTAGAGATATAAGTATTGTGTATAAATGTATATATTTTATATAATAATAAATATAATTCAGAATTATTATTGTCATAACATAATATATTTATCATCTACATATTTATATTAGTTAGGCCTATTAAATTGCAACTATTTATTCATATTTATATAGGGCATGATGAAATTATTATACTGTTGTTCTTTTGTTTTATTAGTAATAGTTGATAGTAGTTGGATAAATAATAATAATTTCAGAATTGTTTTGGATGACATTCATGTGTAATAAAATTCAATTTGAGAATCAACTCTAAAGAAACCTTACACTAATTCATACATTTCGCGTGGAATAGCTTCTTTTTGGATCGAAATATCACATTTTTGTAATGTTGTTTTGATTTTGTGATGAAAATCAAATTGTTCAAATCAGTTTGACGAAGCAGTTCTTTACTGTTTTTTTTATTTCAGTGTCCTTTTTGTTGGATATGTGTGAATAACTGTATTATTTCGTTTGCGAAAAACCTCTCCGTATTTATTAATTAAATAATTCAACTGATGATCTGTGGCTCCGAACTACATGTAAATTAGACAATAGTTGCCTATTATTTCCTTGATTTGGTTGCTGTTTTAATATATTATCTAGAATGTAAATGTGAATATTTCATTTCATGTTCCAGAGATTAAGATGACTCATGTATCAGCTCTCCCTTCCTCTCTCTGCTACAAGATTAACATAGGCTGCTGCATCTACATCCGTAGCTACTGAGTCCTTTATTGTTGGTGACTCTAATATGCTTCAACTAATGGAGGCGATGTTTTTGGGTAAACAAACAGATTTTATTTCATTTGGTTTTTAAACCAAAAGACAATTGATGACAAGACTTTACATCTCAAGCCACTCTACATTACAGTAATTGTACAATTACTTAGTATGCTTGTGCTGCTAATATAAATATTTCTATTTTGTAGATTATTGAACTTTTGAGTTAATTTATATATAGAGCTTTGTCCTTTCTGCTGTTTGAATAGATAGGCTACAATTGTTAATTAATTTTCATTATTTTGATGGTTCAGCATTCTTATTGGTTACTTTTTAGACTACCATTTTGACAACCACCCCAATTTTCAGAGCATCAACACCCGGATAACATGCTGAACTAGTACAGTTCTATCCATTGTAAAGCCAAGGAAAATATGGAATTGGCAGCTGTCATTTTCCTCACGTGAGTGTATAAATATCTGGTAATCTACAGCTTGACAACCTATCAACTAGTCTTTTATCAAGGCTTTATTTGGACTTGTCATTTTAGAAAACCCCACCCCAATAATGTATCTAATGCGATAACAGTTTTGCCACAGTTGGAACTGTTGCTTTAGACTTTGTGCAGTCCTAAAAACCAACTTGGTCTTTGCTGCATTGCATGTGGATTATGTCTGTTTATAGAGGATTTTTGCTGATTCCCGTTGTATCCATTTTATTTCATCACCATTGTTGCATCCATGTCGGTGTCAAATAAGCTTTATGGTTTTGCTCACATATTTCAGAACAGCTTTATTTCTCCAAATCTGCATTTTGGTTTTATAGGGACATTTATTAGTGACACAAAAGTTCTATGGCTATAGGTACAGTAGGCCTAATGTTCTTCCTGTTATCATGGCTAACACTCTGGAAAAGTCGTGGGAGGTTGTTATTCAGTAAGGTAGGTCTCCAATCATACCTAGTATAGCAGGGAGACATTTTAATTCGGTGTCAAATGCATATTGCCAAAGCTGTACTACCAGGGCAGCATTTATCAACTACTTTGCAGAACAGGTGCATACTTTATATGGTTATATAAGATTTTGTTTGCCCTAATACTCAGTATGTTACTGATATTCTAACAGGACATGAGGTACGTTTGGAAAGAGATAGGTAGGCACGGCAGTCCTGGCTATAGTGATCGCTACTGCACTTACACTCTTGGATTTGGTAAGCTATTCTCCTCCATCTAGGTAGAATGTTTCATAATTTTATGTACCATGTGTGTATAGTTTTGGTTTCGAAGGTGGCATCACCATATACATGTACACTGTAATAGGAAGACAACTATTTTACTAAAGCACCCTGGCTATGTCGAGTGCTTTGCCAAGACAGTATGTCTTGACTACCTCTCTTTATAATAACCCCATCGCTAAAGTATCCGTTTCGTCTTTCATTTTAGTCTTTATTTAATATTTGGGTAGTCCCAGCTTTGTAAGCAAGTGTTAGCAAGTTGCCTATGGAATCCATATTGGTTCACTGGTTAATCTTGAGTTATGCTTTCAAGATTTCGATTTCGATCCTGCAAGTGATAATGGACCACAATGAACCGCCACTAAAACTGTGTTTATATGCATCTTATGTGGTGCAGTGCAAAGTGGTATTGCTTGTTTGGGAACTAAGCTAATCGTTGTAGGCCTACCATGTTTTCCATAGATGTTACTATACTTTAGTATAAAGCAAGACTGTCAGGAGCTACAGGCTAAGAAAACAGGATGTAACAGGATGTCACCAATTCCTCCCATTTCTGGCACCAGTTTATAGCAGATATAAAAGAGCACACTAGAGAGCTACTAAGAGGGTTAGTAAATAATTGGTGTACATATTTATGAATTACTGGTATTTTTACAAATGTGTGACTCCTCAACTGCATACTTGGAGAGTGTAGAACACAAAAAGATATAACATGCATGTACATGCGTAAACAACCCCCCTCCCCCCCTGTAAGATGCATTGTTTTTGAGCAGAGCAAATTTCAAAGGTGTAATTGTGTTTTGTGTTGTGGGTATGGTGTTGCACATAAATATGCCGAGTGATGGCCATATAATATTATATTTCTACATGTTCTACCTGGTGTTGTGAGATTGCTTTCCATTTGAAATGTATCCCGCTATAACAGTATGATATGCACAGTTATAATATTTTAATATGATATATTTTGACAGTACTTCGTCTTACTATTACAAGAAGAGCAAAGAAACCAACTTTGGAGGACATCAGAGCAGCCTATCTTCTAAGCTATGTTTGTTTTTTCTATATACAGTGAAATTATAATATAGAGACTATCGATTTTTCAAATATAATATAAAAGTAATTCCCAAAACGATAACTTAGCTAATGTATTTATAAAATTTTACCTAATTTATAAAGTTGTATCAAGTGTGCAGATAAATCCATATTACTAGAACACTTGAAACCACACTGGCCCATAATTGTTCTGGGTATGTCACAGACTTGTTCCTTTCGCAAGTGCAGGAGCCACTAGCTGGTGGTGTTTAGGCTGATCTGCCTCTTTATTTGTGTCTCCATGTACACTCTTTGGATGGAGTAGTGACCTGACCAAATAAACAAAACAATTTCAGTTGTTGCAAGTCATGGATAAATAATATTCCATTGCCACTTGAGCTCTAAAGATAAACGATGGTCTCACCTTGAACATATAAAACTGCTGCTGCATGTCAATTCACCAGTCTTTTTGGTATCTTGTGCCTGTATTATCCTGGATAGGCTGTTGATTCGTTACTGTTCGTGTTTCCACTTGTCTTGGTGATACGGATGCTAAATATATATGTATATTGTATAACATAAAGTTTTGCTATAAATAATAATATTAAATTTAAATGGGTATACCCAGTCAAATAAATTGTGTTGGCAACCACTAGTCGGAACTGAGTAAGAAGCATGGTGATGGTAGGTATAACAACATCTAATTGTGCTTAGAAAGTTGGGAATAGACACAAACATCTCAACAACAATTTTAAATGTTTTATCTAAGTGCTACTACTTGCCTAATTTTTGCTGTAATAGTGTAATTTATTGTCACTGTGCCCGAAAAATCGGTAAACAAGTTCTTGCAGTTGATGACCTTGGGACTGTGACCTTTTTGTAGAGGTTTCCATAGAGTACTCTCTTTGGCGTCATGGAGTAGATAACTCTATAGTGTTCTCCAAAATGACGCGAATCCTTTGAGAATTTTTTATTGGCCATAAAAGGAGACAACTCCACATTCATCAGTTTGAAAATTGTCCTGAAATGAGAAAAGGGGTCATCTTTGTTGGCTGTTTACAGCAGCTACAACTGAAACTATTTATCTAATTCTTGTTTCATACGATACTTAAACATGTAAACTAGTGCTAAATAGTACAAAAAAGTGCAGGGATATTTGTTCACTCACCATACATTGCTCTTGAAAATGAGAATATTCTATTTCGAAAGTTGCTCTTCCCTTTAATGTAGCTAAATTTAAGTTGAATTAAAGTTGAAATAAGGTGTGAAAAATTATTTATTCTCTACCGCAATTTTTTTGCAGAACTTCGAACAAAAAACTGAGTGTATTAGTAAACTCATATTTAGCCATCTCTACCTGAAGAATCTTTCAAAAATTGTTCTAATCAAGCCTCCAGGTTATCATTTATGATTAGGCTATTTGATGGGCATGATGGGAGAGGTTTGCGTTTTGATCAATTAGTGATCAACGGTGTTACTGCGAAACCAGCTGAAAATATTACTTTATAAAGCTCCCCTAGAAAGAGAATCCTGAGTCACTGAGTGCTCATAGTCGGTGGAAAGACACGAAAGCATTTTTTGGGCAAATTTGATGCATGGTTTTTGTCAAGATCTCAGTGAGAGTGCTCTTAAAACTCAGCTGTGTCAAGAGAAATATTGAGCATATTCGCTTGAAAATTGTTGGCTGGTCAGCAAATTGAAATTTAGTGAACATACACATGGATTGTCGTGCAGTGAATAACAGCTGAATTATGATTAGGTTTGCATGTTTATCAAGGCTATAGCGCACTAGGAACGGAAGGAAAGATGGTTCACTTTGGTCAAAAGGCGTCCTGCTACAGCCCACATAGGGCCTACAGGTTTCCTATTAGACAAGGAGTTATGCTACCTTACAATGAAATGTGCTATTCCTATTGTAATGCCTTAAACCAATCAAAGACACCCCTTTACTGCGCCCACATATTTAGTAATAACTTTCGGATAGCTATGGGCCTACGCTATTCTAATGGCTCTATATGAAACTTAGCAGAGGAATAGCGGGAAAATGAATCATGAAATTTTGGGACCAAAAAACTGAGGATAGGTTATTATCATTAAGTGTCTTTATATAACACTTCAGCAGGTGGCACTTCAGCAGGTAGCACTTCAGCAGGTAGCACTTCAGCAGGTAGCACTTCAGCAGGTAGCACTTCAGCAGGTAGCACTTCAGCAGGTAGCACTTCAGCAGGTAGCACTTCAGCAGGTAGCACTTCAGCAGGTAGCACTTGGCATGTGTCACATAAAATCTCACTCAAAACATTCTCATATGTTTCCATCGTAGTGGTTTAATGGAGGCCTCAATGACTCATGAGGTCTAAGTGGTATCTTTGCATTGAGCTGCTATTGCCAAAAAGTTGTGATGCTATATCTTGATGCACACATCACCAATATATCGCAACACCTGTTTGGATAATTTACAGGTGCTTGACCTAATAGGTACCTGCATGTTTATTTCTCAAAGGCATGCTCATTGAAGAACAAATGAAGTTTGAAGCTTCTTGCGATTTTTTTGCCTGTCGTACATGCACTCCATGAACCTATTTATGTTTGACAGTCATGTACTTATGTACAGTCTCCAGAGGTAGAGCATATTGCATCACTAGATCTCTGTCAAGTAGACTGCATCATAAGTACTCCACATCTTCTAACATTAGCCTTGATGACATCCGCCAACAGTTTACTCAATTCAAGGGTGGAGATGTTACCTTGGACTATGCCGGCCATAACCAAGACATTGCTGTTATCAAACTTTCTAATCCAGAGAGAATGAATGCACTGACAGGTGAGTCTTGCTCTATGCACTGTGGGAAGAACTATGCACTATGGGTAGGACTGTGCACTAATGGGTAGGACTGTGCACTAATGGGTAGGACTATACACTATGGGTAGGTTATTGAGAACACATATCGTTAATATGTGCAGCTTCACTTCCTCTATTAATTTATATAAAGGGGTATTACGCACAAGTATTTGCACACTCTCTGTATTGCTGTGGTCAACCATCTTGTCTGCCATGCTTGGCTACTTGAACTAGTATAATATTCAGTACCACTTTATATTGGGCCAAATCATGGGGACTGTCCCAGAGTGGGTTGCAGACCCGACACAGATTTAATTTTCTTTGTTACCACGTGAAAGAGGACGTTGAGTTTAGTCTATCTGTAACAGGAAATTTTTTTAACCCTAACGGTGTGGCAATGGGAGCCCTGTGAAAATGGCTCTTTCGGAGTTGTCTCCTCACATTTTGTCAATTTTTGATTTTTTGCATTTTTCTGCACTGAATATCTCTGAAACCATTTGTTTGATCTCTTTCAAATTTTGTGTGTGTTTTACCCTACCTCTATGGCATATTATTAGTCAACAGTTTAAAGCATAGGTAGTTACAGGAGGTTACCATGCGGCAGCAAAGTCATGCAAAAAATGGCATCAGAAGTTGAGGTGGCAGATTTTGCCAATATTGAGGACGCTAGATTTCAGTTAACTCTGCAACAGAATGATAATACTTTGATTGATTACATTCATGTAGCCTTTTTGATTCATGTTATAACTCAAAAACAATAATTTTTTCTCAACTTCCTGTTTTACACGCACTTTTCCCAATGGCCGCCAACAAAATCGATGCTGCGGCAGCGTTTTGGCAGCAAAAATGCACTATGACTGCGGTGAAAACTTTAGGTTTAAAACATGTTTCCTATACAATTCACACCTGTAGATTTCATTTCTGCAGTGAAAATCAATGCTTTCTGACTCTTTCTACTAGAAAATTAGCATCAATGTCTCTTCTCATTTAACTCTCATTTACATGCATTTGCATGCTATTCTATATACTGTGGATTTCATTCAACCCTCATCAGCATGTGCACTTGCAGATTTTGAGAGACTGAACTTGGATGTAGGTATGTTTGGTTGTGCAGCAGCAAATGAGAATGACGGAGATGGGATATCATGGTACAGTATACGTATTGATACTTCGCCATCAGAAGTTCTCCGTGCTATTAATGATTGTCCTTGTCGTTCGAAGCAGTGATGCATTCTGGTGCCTGGTATCATTGGTGCATTGCTGTGCCTATCATCCTGCTGCTTCTGATACCTTTTTACATTTTGGGAGCCATACCATGCTTCTTTTACTTGTCTCTCTGAGTACAGGAAATCCGTTCATAATTCTCTCTCTTGTCCAGCTGTCTGGTAGGAGCGTTATAAGGCGTATCTAATCAGCTCTTGAACTGACTAATATTTTGGCTCTGATTCATTCAATTAACTTTCCATAATCATCTTCACTCTGAGTGGGTTCCACATCAGTCATGTCCGCCAGCTTGCTAGCTACTGCATCAGTAACCTGAGCTAAATTTCGACATATATAGGCTTTTCTTTTCACTGTGGACATTCGGGCAGCTTCATGTGGTTTGATTGGTGTTGCAAACTCTGTGAGAGATGGATTGATTGATCCCAATGACTCTTCTATTTCCTGATTATCCTGAGAGTGATAGTTGGAATCCATTGTAGTACATGTTGGAGTTTCTGTTGTAGGATTATCTAAATAAGTTCGTAATTTCCTGATACAACTACGACAAAACTTTCTTCCTTCATGGCTATTTATACCAATCTGGCTGAGTTCAATTTGGAGTTTTTGTGTTACATAGGCAACGGTTTTTGAACTGCCTGACTTTGTTTTATGCATTTGAAATGATCAAAGCAGCAACGATTGACATGTATGTTTGATGTGTACGATGTTGTGAAAATGGCTAGATGGTGGCAGCATATTAAGTTGGTGGAATTGAGCCTAACACCTACAAATCACAGAAATATGTTCTAGTAGAAATGATGTCAAAATATGAGAAATATTTGCTCTTCATCCTTAAAAGTTTTTCAGGTGTCAACGCCAAAACATTGATGCAATTGGGTCCTTAAGGCACCGTATTTTCATAAACCAATGCGCACCCATAAAAATGTCAACAAGCTGTCATGCTTCATGATAAACGGTCCATTAAACTTCACCTTCCACTAGTTGCATACCTGACCGTTTGCTGACCACATGAGCATTTATTCCAACCGGAACAACAGCGTTGCTGCCTAGTTGCCGTTCAGCAGTAGTAATGTACTTGGATTCAAAGCACTTTGATATCAGATGTAGTTTACATGGATTTGAAAGTGATGCCATAGTAGCTGACTGATTGTGCACTGTTCAGGTAGGCTGGTTGCTCAATAATGACTAGTGGAGTTCTATTCCTGTGTTTTTCCATTGGAATGGTAGGGAAGTCACCCTGTTTTAGTGAGTTATGCTACCTCTGTGCATTATCACTGCTGTTTACTGTTAGAAAGGGAATGCCCAACATTTTGTCATTATTATACCTGGATGATCAGAGATTGCTAGTGGCCATGTAAAACATTTGAATATGTGTAAGCTAGAATGGTATAAGAGAGAGACTGTTATTAGTATTGGAATGGGACCACAGTATATAGAGTAGCATGCAAATGCATGTAAATGAGAGTTAAATGAGAAGAGACATTGATGCTAATTTTCTAGTAGAATGAGTCAGAAAGCATTGATTTTCACTGCAGAAATGAAATCTACAGGTATGAATTGTATAGGAAACATGTTTTAAACCTAATGTTTTCACCGCAGTCATGGTGCATTTTTGCTGCCAAAATGCTGCCACAGCACCAATTTTGTTGGCGGCCATTGTCAAAAGTGCGCGTAAAACAGGAAGTTGAGAAAATTTTATTTTTCTTGAGTTATAACATGAATCAAGAGGGTTACATGAATGTAATCAAACAAAATATTATCATTCTGTTGCAGGGTTAACTGAAATCTAGCGTCCCCAATATTGGCAAAATCTGCCACCTCAACTTCTGATGCCATTTTTTGCATAACTTTGCTGCCGCATGGTAAGCTTTTGTAACTACCTAGGATTTAAACTGTTGATTAATAATATGCCATAGAGGTAGGGTAAAACACACACAAAATTTGAAAGAAATCAAACAAATGGTTTCAGAGATATTCAGTGCAGAAAAATGCAAAAAATCAAAAATTGATAAAATGTGAGGAGACAACTCCGAAAGAGCCATTTTCACAGGGCTCCCATTGCCACACCGTTAGGGTTAAAAAAATTTCCTGTTACAGATAGACTAAACTCAACGTCCTCTTTCACGTGGTAACAAAGAAAATTAAATCTGTGTCGGGTCTGCAACCCACTCTGGGACAGTCCCCATGATTTGGCCCTATTATATTACAGTATTATGTATATCTATACAGGAAGTATGTGCATCTCTCTCTATGACATCATCAAGCACCTGTCAACAGATAACAAGAGTAAAGCCGTCATTGTTCATGGCAGTCAAGGTTAGTGTCTGTCGTCAAAGTAACACTCCACTTGTTTTACTGTCTTCTGATATGTTTTAAATGTTGGAATGGCAGTATGGATTTCACTCTGATTATACACTTTGATTATACATGCACACTTAATGCTACTTGTACGTGCAGTACATGAGTGTATTGTATAACATTATCTAATAAGGACACTTCTGTGCTGGAGCTGACCTCAGTATGGCCAAGAAGATAGCTGATTCAGCCAATGGGGAGAGGTTTAGTCATCTCATGCAGACGGTGCTATGCAACCTCAGGAGTCTTCCCCTTCCTTCATATGCTGCTTTACAAGGTAACACTATTATACTTGTACGTGTGTGGTAGGAGTGATACTGCATGGTAATACTATACTATTGTGTGGTAGGAGTGAAATTCTCTGCACGTATGTACACAACATGTATACATGGGATCTCTGAGTCTGTGACTGGCACACATGGCCTAGTAGTTAGAGTTCTTTCACGTTGGGAGATCCAGCTCCCATTCCTGTAGAGGTCATTGGTAGTGTTAGCGAGGGCACCCAATCATAAAATACTCTTCTCTACCCCAAATTATAAGATATGCTGGTATATTTTCTTACCTGAGATTAGTAACAGGAGGAAAACCGGTGACTATTACATTTATGCATGCCAGTTTGAGTTTTCTTCTCTTGTATGCTATCTACACAGGAGTGGGTAACTCTCAATTAAAGTGTACTTTTACTGTAGAGTAAAAGAAAAAACAACTCCAAAATAGCTAACTTATTATGTAATTGGAATTATTTCAGGAAGTGATCTCACAAATGCTACAGAATATTAGCATATATAAAACCAGTAGACCAAGTACCTTACTAATTATTCAGTCTGATAGTAGAGATAATCCTGTCTCATTGTAGGTAATGTGATGGGGGCAGGTGCTGAGATATGTGTAGCCTGTGACTTTGCTATAGCCTCCCCTCACACTAATATACAGTTTGTACAGGTGCGTAGGACCCGAGGCTACTAATTATTATGTTCCTAGAGAATTTCAGTGAAATTTCTTTTGTCAGATTGGTCTCATAACCACTCTATTCACTGTTTAGACTTAGTGACTTGGCTCCTAATTCACCCTTTTCCTCCTATAGTGAATAATGGGCTTAACATGTAATTCTAAAGCTATCTACTCAATTATAACAATCTGTCACTAGTCGATGGCTTATAACAGTAACTCTCCTGTGGATGTATACTAAAACCTTGTTGGTAGTTAGTGTCTTTGTGACCTCTTGGACCAGGTAGCAAGTTAAAATTTCAATATGGCCATGGTTCTTGTGTAAAACTTAGATTTTCTTTTCGGCCTAGGCTGGTGTGTTCGCAACCCTGTGAGCAAGTCGGCCTGTGCCTGAAACTTAGGACAGAAGACATACTTTATGATCTTCACAAAAACACTATAGTATAGTATAGCGTAGTATAGTATAGTATAGTATAGTATAGTATAGTATAGTGTAGTATAGTATAGCATAGTATAGCATAGTATAGCATAGTATAGTATAGCATAGTATAGCATAGCATAGCGTAGCATAGCATAGCATAGTATAGCTTTAAACCAGTATAGACCTTTACAGACCTGTGGCATTGCTTAGCTTTTGAAGTTGTCCCCTCTCTTTCCTTTTCACAGAAGAGGGAAGACAACTTTATATCATGTGTGGAGCTGTGAACAAGCAGTACTTTACTATACATGTAGACATAATAATATCAAAGTCAAGTTTCCCCGGACAAATTTTCATAATTCTAGGTTCTAATCAATTCACACATCCATAGTAAACGTAATGAATTATGGTTTGTATCAACCTTATAATATGATCTATAGTTATTGCTTATCAACGTCTAATTCAGAGGTGACATGTACAGAGCTAATAGCTGATCGCTTCATTTACAGGGCAGGATGGGGATAGTGCCTGGTCTAGCTGGTTCTGTACATCTAGTTAGTAAGGTTGGCTATCACAAAGCCCTTCACGTTCTCCTAGCAGAGAAGAGTATGAACACAGACTATGCCCACTCTATAGGTCTAGTAGATTATACTATGGCGCCCTCTAGTGGACACACAGAGTCTCTGTCTGATGACCAGCTGGTAGAGAGGTCACTAGAGGTCATAGAGAGGAGACTGAGGGATCTACCTGCTCATGTTATCAGAGGACTGAAGAGTGTAGCTATAAATAGCACTAGCCTTAGCTACACAGATGCAGTGACCCATGAGAGACAGGTTTTTAAGTCATTGTGGGGTGCCGAGGCTAATCTCAAAGCATTTAGTCTTAATATTAAACACACAAGAAAATAGTTGGTGGTGCTCTTTACTGCCCTCATAGTTCTATAGAGTTAGTTATTTTACTCTCCATTATTTATTTGAAATAAGTCTGGTCAACTCCATTAATAAAAGAGTTGTAATTGTCTACCCTTGATGTACAGTTACAATGTAAGTAGGTCTGCATTGTATGATAGTCCCATGGCAGTAGCTAGCCTACAGTTCACACAAATGCAATCTTATATTTTTCATGGTTTATGTAGTCAAATATATATTATGATGTTATCTCACTGGTTAACTAAATGTGTATCATGGACACACTGTTAGGACAAGAGAAGATAACTCTACTCAGCTGGAGTTTATAACTATTACACAACATAACATGCGTATCCACACTATTACACAACATAACATGCGTATCCACACTATTACACAATATAACATGCGTATCCACACTATTACACAATATAACAAGCGTATCCACACTATTACACATTATTACATATTGTGTATCCACACAGTCTTTACTTTATACAGCTGACTGTAGAGTTCACATCATAATATGATCTCTAATATAGAAGAGACATGTTTCCATATCTTAATTTATAAGAGATCAGTGTTGAAAGTCAATAGAGCATTGAAAGTAATACTCTGGTTACATAACATGTATATTTATGTGTCTCACCTATAAAATATGGCCTAAGCCATACCAGGATATTGTTTGTAAAATTTTAAATATTAATGAAACAGAATATCATGTTGTGTTTATATTAAGGCAAGATATATCTTGCGCTTACATGTCATACAATGTAGATACAGCGGCGATGTTTGAACAAAAAGTTTTATTCGAAGTTGATATTTCTGTATCACATACAGTTTATATCATATCTAATAAGGGATATTGATTACCAGTGAAAAGATATCAAAACTCAGATATAAATATTTACATGTAGATTGATTAAAATAAATAATTGATAATAATTTGATAACATCTAAAATTTTTTCTGTGGCTTTTATTTTAATGTAATCAGTCATAACATAAAGTGGCTCTACAGTTTTTAGACCCAAGTGTTCTGAAGTCCGTATGCTAGTGGAAGAGATCATGCCATCAAGGGAGATAATCACATATCTATTTATTCTACTACTGCCAGAGTTCACCAGGTCAGGGCTTGTTACCATCTGTGCAAAGGACTCTGGAAACTCCACCCTAGTAGGTCTCCTTCACTGTGGACATGTTAACAGAGGTAAGACAACTACAGCTATATTTTAATCATCATACTTCATACATCGCTAATAGCCCATGTTTTAAGACAATACTTGATGTCATACTGAAAGTTTTTCTGTTAGGTATTCGTGTACTAGATTATGTAAAAGTAGGAAACAGTGGAAACTATTCAGCCAATCACGATAGGCCTACCTCCTCCAGCCAATCACGATAGGCCTACCTCCTCCAGCCAACCACTATAGGCCTACCTTCACAAACCAATCACTATAGGCCTACCTCCTCCAGCCAATCACTATAGGCCTACCTCCTCCAGCCAATCACTATAGGCCTACCTCCTCCAGCCAATCACTATAGGCCTACCTCCTCCAGCCAATCACTATAGGCCTACCTCCTCCAGCCAATCACTATAGGCCTACCTCCTCCAGCCAATCACGATAGGCCTACCTCCTCCAGCCAATCACTATAGGCCTACCTGCTCCAACCAATCACTATAGGCCTACCTCCTCCAGCCAATCACTATAGGCCTACCTCCTCTAGCCAATCACGATAGGCCTACCTCCTCCAGCCAATCACTATAGGCCTACCTGCTCCAACCAATCACTATAGGCCTACCTCCTCCAGCCAATCACTATAGGCCTACCTCCTCCAGCCAATCACTACAGGCCTACCTCCTCCAGCCAATTACTATAGGCCTATCTTCTTCAACCAATCACTATAGGCCTACCTCCTCCAGCCAACCACGATAGGCCTACCTCCTCCAGCTAATCACTATAGGCCTACCTCCTCTTCTTTGTATAATAATTCACACAGCTGGGTCTTACTAATGGGACTCTACAACTGTGTACAAGTAAGTAAATAGTTGTTAGAGGAGAGCGACTATAATACAGACATTTCCACGCTTGGGTTGGCAAGTGCGGGTGCGGCCCAGTTACAACCCTTGGATTATAGAGTTGTGTTTTCCAGAAAAGATAATAGCCCTAGAGATAGTTGTAAAAGTAATAAAGAATGCCGCATGACCAACTAAGAATTCTCATAAGTATCAGCTAACACAAGTGCATAGTTTACAGATGAAATATACATGTACACAACATGTACAATATAAACTGTTATGCCAGCTACAATACTAACTCTTTACAGTCAAAAAGAGATTGCATAGTTGCATGTTCACAACAGTTCGCAGTTGCCATAGTAATTGCCGTCAGCGTGAACTTTCTTAGCTGTTCTCTCTATGCTGTCTTGGGATGTTCACTCAACGACACTGTTCAGTTGCAGACATGGCCTACAAGAAAGAAGGAGGTGTAAGGTCAAAGGTCGAGTGTGCTGTCAATTGTTATAGTAACACGGATTGTCTGACAGCTGTCTATGAAAAGGATAGGAATTGTCTGCTGACTGACAAAACCTTTAAGCAGCTCGATGTCCTCAACTTCAGCTCAAACTTAGCTGACTGCACTGACGATGACATCATAGAAATGAGGTCATCCGTGGCGGTAGGCATTTTATAGGCTAGTTTTTATTAGCATAAACATTACATGATGTGATCTCTGGGTAAGATCTCCGGACTTGGTTTGATAGTCACATGATTTGGAGGTCATGTGACTCAAGGATCTCACCTGGTGTCCCCCACACTCTATGGTTGCTCACAGTCTGTGGTATAGAACAACCAGGCCTACTAATATATTATATCGGCAGATGTACCACAGACATGAGATACATGCATAGTATGTTGTCTCTAGCCTGCAGAATGTCACAGCTGTTAATACCAGAGCACAGAGTTTACAATCTATGAGTAAGGTAGCACAACTCCTTGTCTGACAGGGGCCCTGTATGTGGGTAAGAGAAGGGCTGTTATTGACTGGAGTGGACCGCTTTTCTTTTCACTATAGTTGTAGGCTATACAATGTATACAATGTATAGCATACAACGATAGATGGCTCATTATGTTATGCTTTGTGTTATGCGTAGCATTTAGTATCTTATCATCTGACAGGGCACTTCCATCTCCTGTCCCAGTGAATGTACTGGCTACTCGACATGTGCTGCCGACTGTACCGGTATAAACCAAACGACTGGCTGTATGGATACAACAACGGAACAGTATGGTATGTATTGTGTGTCTAAACTTGCAGTCCAATCTGTGATTGGCTAAAACATTCACATCATGTGACCGCTATTATACAATCATGTAATATAGAAGACAGGAGAAGGCAACTCCTTAGAATTAATAGGTATTAAATTATTGTAGATGCTCAGCCATCTTGTGAATTTGAGCCACCAATCAGATCTGACGAGTATTACCTGAAGGGTTTAGGATTAAACTTTCTATCAGTCAAAGATTGTGATTCTTATGATGTGTTTGTAAGTATTTAGCGCTACATGTAACTAATACAGTCATATGCTGTAGTCACAAGACTACTTGTGCATGCACCTGTGTACTACTTGTACATATACCTGTGTACTACTTGTACATATATCTGTGTACTACTTGTACATATACCTGTGCACTACTTGTACATATACCTGTGTGCTACTTGTACATATACCTGTGTACTACTTGTACATATACCTGTGTGCTACTTGTAC
The DNA here is from genome assembly GCA_935421135.1 of Bugulina stolonifera. Taxonomy (NCBI): domain Eukaryota; kingdom Metazoa; phylum Bryozoa; class Gymnolaemata; order Cheilostomatida; family Bugulidae; genus Bugulina; species Bugulina stolonifera. The sequence continues at coordinate 15,678,208 of OW285196.1, forward strand.
ATATACCTGTGTACTACTTGTACATATACCTGTGTACTACTTGTACATATACCTGTGTACTACTTGTACATATACCTGTGTGCTACTTGTACATATACCTGTGTGCTACTTGTACATATACCTGTGTACTACTTGTACATATACCCGTGTACTACTTGTACATATACCTGTGTGTCACTAAATGGATAATGTATTATGTGAATATTGGATCGTTAATAAGCCGACTAGCTAATTATCTTTTTATGTTTCTCCTTAGACTGTGAACTTCACAAAGACGTACTCATGGAGTATCCTTAAAGTAAAGTGGAGAGGGAGCATATCACCAGCTAATAACCCTGGGACCTCCGATAGAGCTGTTGACCGCTGGAGAGTGCTATTCAATGAGGTGGACTGTTCAAATCCTGGTGCAATGGTCGCAGTATTCTACCAGGAGGACGCCAACTTCAGGCATGTTTCCTCCATGGGATGTAAGTTACTCATACAACTATTTAAATGCTGACAAGACATAACAACTTCTCAGAGATTACGTTGTACTTCAGTGTAAAATACGTGCGCAATTCAATTCGGGTTATCAATCTAGTATGTCTAGTGCAACTGTGTTGAAGCCTTTGTTATGGCAAAGAAGTTTGAATTCGTTTACGAAACGATGTCAAACTTTCTGGTTTTGTTAGCGGTTTAGATGTTACGTAGGACCGGTGGTACAGACAGACGCTCTACAGACGACTGTAGAACCAAACTTAACCAGAATCTAATCTCGTTTCTAAAGCTGATCACTATAGAAAGTTTAATAAATAATAGCGCAGAAACAAAAGCAGGGAGAGCACACTAATGTCCTGTATTATAAAAGAATTTCTCAGCATAGCGTTATAAATCACATGACTAAACATGTTGAACTTGAGTTCTATCTCCGAATCTACTTCTTCTGGTGCTTTAAAAATTGTAATACAACTGTTGGAGCAGCTGTGTTTGATTTTGTTAACTATAAAATTCTGATACTATGTAGCGTGTATACTATTCTTGACGATATTTTTGGATTTAAATTTGGTTGTGAATTGTAAACCAAATGATAGTTCGTATGGCCATGCTTCGACTCTGTAGGACGCTAGAACACTGAAGTTTGAATCAGCTATATAACTTTCTCATTGTGGTGTAGCCCTTGGACCAAGTTGTGAGAATACCCTGTATAATTTGTTAGTTCAAGGTGTCTGCTACGGTCTACCATCTGGTAGTCTAGTCGTTACGTTTAGAGTTGAGATGAAATACCGAGACACAAAGTTCAGGGTTGGACTAAGAACTGCTGGCTCCAGAGTGTATATTGAGGAACTCTCTCTGGGAACTCCTACACACGGTTAGTTGTCACACCGTATATCGTATTATATTATATAGTACATTATATTATATACATGTATTATACAACTGGATGACATGGCATATGTGGTTACTGTCTCCTATACTCAGTCTTGCATTAGTATATTATTATCACATATAAAGAGTACCAACAACATGATACATAATTTCTTTTAGATCCAACTGTAGCCAGCTGTCCAAGTCTTTCTGTGTTCAACACAAGGCAGCACACATTTCAAGGTGGATCGGATAGTGATGGTGGAGTCAAGGTACAGTGTTTATTACATGCAAGTAGTGGCTATGCATTCCTTTCATGTCACTAGTTATTGTGGTAGTTGACATCATACAGGGTGGCACAACTCCTCACAAAGTACCACAGCACAGATGTTCACAGTAAGAACTTTGGGACTAAACATCTGTGTTATTGTAACGTTGTCATTAGTTGACTGATTCTTTGGTGACATTGTCATTGGTTGGCTGATCCTTTGGTGTCCCAATGTGTGTTTCTCTCTTGACTCAAGGAGCAGTAGCCAGTGACAGTTCTCTCAAGCTGAGTTTGGGTGTAGTTTAAGGTCACTGTTGTGTGAGTGACAATTTCCCCTAAACTGACAACTGATATCTCACCATGTCTCATTTGTTTGCTTTAGAGTTTTAACTACATGAAGGTTGAAGACGATACTGGACTGAAAATCAATGTTAACTCGCAGCTAGGAATAAATATTGGGTCGGAGCCACAGGGATTGTGTGCGCTCTTTAGTGTTAAGGTATTACATAACTTGTAGCTACCATTGGTAGCCTTCTGAACTTGGGAAACTTCTACATAATTTTAAGCTTCTAGCAATGAAAACTTTACAACTACATGGCACTATAACCCCTGCTACTTAGCAAAACTGTGGTGACATGGTAGGCTTTTTAGTTCTTGTAAAAATGTCGTTAAATCACTTCGTGTATATTTATCTGATGGCAAACCTCACTGACAATTGCACAAAAAGGTAAATGAGTAAATAACGTGAATGATCTCTATTTGTCATGACATCAAGTTAATAAGGTCAAGGTAATAATAGCGTACCTGATTGTATGTCGCAGATAGACGGAATAGAATGCTCACCAACACCTATTGGAGTAGAGATATCCAGTGAAAATGCATATGATGTCACCTTTGAATCTCGATTTACTGAGTGTAAGTATTGGCTTACTATTATTTGCTGCATAATTATTATATACATGTACTGTCCATGTAGAATATAATAATATATTGCTACCCCTACACATCCTATGTATGCTGACATGCTTAACGTGGCAAATCAAGTCCTTACTGCAACTTGAATCCTGCTCTGAGGTCTACACCATCATTGTCACCTTTTACGACAAGAGAGATGTTTCGATGCAGTTCAACTTGTACCTTCTATATATGATTGTGTTGTGCTACTAAATAGACATCATTAATTGAGGTGATACTGTCATTATTACATTATACATTACAAGTTGTGGCATATTCAATACTAGCTGGACTGTGCCCAATGTAAAGTGGTAAAACGTCAGCTCTCTCTTCAGTTACATTATTTTTTGCTTTTTATGTGTTTTCTATTTTTTTTTATCGAAGTTCAAGGTCACTGCCATGGTGTAGCCTCAGGACTTCATAAGATCAGTCTTCATGTGTCGACCTGTAATGGTGGTATTTACCCCTTGAAAGCCTCCACTGGATATTCCACAAGAGACAGCTGGATACTAGTTGAGGAGTTCAGGAACTCCTCCAACATCATGGCAGGTACAGAGCATATGGATCCCAGTCTTATACTGTTCTATATTTCCAGATAGCCACACAAGCTCGGTCTAAACAGATTATCTCTACCCTATCTACGCAACCAAATTGCTTGTTAAAAAACTATTAATACCCTCCCTCATTCATCACTGAGTCATTCTACTGGTGGTTAAGTAGTTTCCATGTTATTTAAAGCAATGGCTGCTGATGGAGTATCTATCTACCGTATCCCACAGTTCAACATTATCACAGAGAGTCTATACCAGCCAAGTATAGGGTTGTTTGGCGAGAGTGGTTTATGGGTAAGTATTAGGCAGATAGGAAGAGCTGTAGGTAAGTACTAGATAGATAGGAAGAGCTATAGGTAAGTACTAGGTATATAGGAGGAGCTACAGGTAAGTACTAGGTAGATAGGAAGAGCTATAGGTAAGTACTAGGTAGATAAGAGCTATAGGTAAGTACTAGGTAGATAGGAGCAAAGGGTAAGAAATACATGTAGGTAGATAGTCAGTATTATTGTACGCTGTATCAGACTGTCTTTCTCTTGGCAGACGGTTGGAGACTACAACAAGACGTACGGAGAGAGCGGGTTACTGCTGATGATGAGTGGAAGTGTGGCAGCGATAGGCAGTTCATCACTGGATCGCTGCTGCCGATACTATTTCAAGATAAACGATTTAGAGTGCTCGATTCCAGGACCTATTGAGGGTACCACATACATACCTAGTGCTGAACAGTTACATGGCGCTATTATGGGTAAATACGCAGTACATTAATTTTATGTTACTTTCCTCTTTGTAGCCAGAAACACCACATCTAACTTTAAGTCCCACCTCCTTAGCTATCTGGTGAAGGAATGGGTGGCTAGCCCCACTCCCTTAGCTATCTGGTGAAGGAATGGTTGGCTAGTCCCACCCCCTTAGCTATCTGGTAAAGGGATGGTTGGCCAGTCTCACCCACTTAGTCAGATGGTGAAGGAATGGGTGGCTAGTCACATATTCCTTTCAGTTGTTTAACATATCACTGTATTAATGTTACTTATTTCTTGGTACGGTCACCTGAACAGGACTGCAGCTTTATAAATTGTAGGTGAGAAAACAATGTTAAGGCTTAAGTTTTAGTATGTCCATATGTGGTAATATGTTCCAGTCGAGGGGATATGCGATGGCGTTGCATCTGGTTCTGTTACTATTGCTCTCTGGGCTGGAAGATGTCGAGGTTCCCAGTACGATGCAGATGTGTGCATGCTAGGAGTCAGCGGCCATATTCACATGATGGCAGCGGAGACATTCATCAAGAGAGAGACAATTACAGTCAACACTGGAGACTCAACTAGCTCTAGTGGCTGACAATACAGTACATTCACTGTACTAGCAGAAGAATGCAATGTTCATTTAAATGTAATGTAAATGTATTTGTTGTACTTCTTATCACATTTACTATAAATCTGCATTTTCCAAGCTGTACACTTCTATTGTGGTAGACGTATTAAGTTAAGTTATAAAATAATTATGTTTTTCAATTCAGTATTTTAGTAACATGATGGTCAGTATCTTGGTACAGAATAGTCAACCAAACCCCACCTGTGTTGTGCACTAAGGTATTGTGTACTAAGGTATTGTGTACTAAGGTATTGTGTACTAAGGTATTGTGTACTAAGGTATTGTGTACTAAGGTATTGTATACTAAGGTATTGTGTACTAAGGTATTGTGTACTAAGGTATTGTGTACTAAGGTATTGTGTACTAAGGTAATGTATACTAAGGTATTGTGTACTAAGGTATTGTGTACTAAGGTATTGTATACTAAGGTATTGTGTACTAAGGTATTGTGTACTAAGGTATTGTGTACTAAGGTATTGTATACTAAGGTATTGTGTACTAAGGTATTGTGTACTAAGGTATTGTGTACTAAGGTATTGTGTACTAAGGTATTGTATACTAAGGTATTGTGTACTAAGGTATTGTGTACTAAGGTATTGTATACTAAGGTATTGTGTACTAAGGTATTGTGTACTAAGGTATTGTATACTAGGGTATTGTGTACTAAGGTATTGTATACTAAGGTATTGTGTACTAAGGTATTGTGTACTAAGGTATTGTGTACTAAGGTATTGTGTACTAAGGTATTGTGTACTAAGGTATTGTATACTAAGGTATTGTGTACTAAGGTATTGTGTACTAAGGTATTGTGTACTAAGGTATTGTGTACTAAGGTATTGTGTACTAAGGTATTGTGTACTAAGGTATTGTGTACTAAGGTATTGTGTACTAAGGTATTGTGTACTAAGGTATTGTGTACTAAGGTATTGTGTACTAAGGTATTGTGTACTAAGGTATTGTGTACTAAGGTATTGTGCACTAAGGTATTGTGTACTAAGGTATTGTGTACTAAGGTATTGTGTACTAAGGTATTGTGTACTAAGGTATTGTATACTAAGGTATTGTGTACTAAGGTATTGTATACTAAGGTATTGTGCACTAAGGTATTGTATACTAAGGTATTGTATACTAAGGTATTGTGTACTAAGGTATTGTGTACTAAGGTATTGTATACTAAGGTATTGTATACTAAGGTATTGTATACTAAGGTATTGTATACTAAGGTATTGTGTACTAAGGTATTGTGTACTAAGGTATTGTGTACTAAGGTATTGTGTACTAAGGTATTGTGTACTAAGGTATTGTGTACTAAGGTATTGTGTACTAAGGTATTGTATACTAAGGTATTGTGTACTAAGGTATTGTGTACTAAGGTATTGTATACTAAGGTATTGTGTACTAAGGTATTGTGTACTAAGGTATTGTATACTAAGGTATTGTGTACTAAGGTATTGTGTACTAAGGTATTGTATACTAAGGTATTGTATACTAAGGTATTGTGTACTAAGGTATTGTATACTAAGGTATTGTATACTAAGGTATTGTATACTAAGGTATTGTGTACTAAGGTATTGTGTACTAGGGTATTGTGTACTAAGGTATTGTATACTAAGGTATTGTGTACTAAGGTATTGTGTACTAAGGTATTGTGTACTAAGGTATTGTGTACTAAAGTATTGTGTACTAAGGTATTGTGTACTAAGGTATTGTGTACTAAGGTATTGTGTACTAAGGTATTGTGTACTAAGGTATTGTATACTAAGGTATTGTATACTAAGGTATTGTGTACTAAGGTATTGTGTACTAAGGTATTGTATACTAAGGTATTGTGTACTAAGGTATTGTGTACTAAGGTATTGTGTACTAAGGTATTGTGTACTAAGGTATTGTGTACTAAGGTATTGTATACTAAGGTATTGTGTACTAAGGTATTGTGTACTAAGGTATTGTATACTAAGGTATTGTGTACTAAGGTATTGTGTACTAAGGTATTGTATACTAAGGTATTGTATACTAAGGTATTGTGTACTAAGGTATTGTGTACTAAGGTATTGTATACTAAGGTATTGTATACTAAGGTATTGTATACTAAGGTATTGTGTACTAAGGTATTGTGTACTAGGGTATTGTGTACTAAGGTATTGTATACTAAGGTATTGTATACTAAGGTATTGTGTACTAAGGTATTGTGTACTAAGGTATTGTATACTAAGGTATTGTATACTAAGGTATTGTATACTAAGGTATTGTGTACTAAGGTATTGTGTACTAAGGTATTGTGTACTAAGGTATTGTATACTAAGGTATTGTGTACTAAGGTATTGTATACTAAGGTATTGTATACTAAGGTATTGTATACTAAGGTATTGTGTACTAAGGTATTGTGTACTAGGGTATTGTGTACTAAGGTATTGTGTACTAAGGTGTTGTGTACTAAGGTATTGTGTACTAAGGTATTGTGTACTAAGGTATTGTGTACTAAGGTATTGTATACTAAGGTATTGTGTACTAAGGTATTGTGTACTAAGGTATTGTGTACTAAGGTATTGTGTACTAAGGTATTGTATACTAAGGTATTGTATACTAAGGTATTGTGTACTAAGGTATTGTGTACTAAGGTATTGTGTACTAAAGTATTGTGTACTAAGGTATTGTGTACTAAGGTATTGTGTACTAAGGTATTGTGTACTAAGGTATTGTGTACTAAGGTATTGTGTACTAAGGTATTGTGTACTAAGGTATTGTGTACTAAGGTATTGTGTACTAAGGTATTGTGTACTAAGGTATTGTATACTAAGGTATTGTATACTAAGGTATTGTGTACTAAGGTATTGTGTACTAAGGTATTGTGTACTAAGGTATTGTGTACTAAGGTATTGTGTACTAAGGTATTGTGTACTAAGGTATTGTGTACTAAGGTATTGTGTACTAAGGTATTGTGTACTAAGGTATTGTATACTAAGGTATTGTGTACTAAGGTATTGTATACTAAGGTATTGTATACTAAGGTATTGTGTACTAAGGTATTGTATACTAAGGTATTGTGTACTAAGGTATTGTATACTAAGGTATTGTGTACTAAAGTATTGTGTACTAAGGTATTGTGTACTAAGGTATTGTGTACTAAGGTATTGTGTACTAAGGTATTGTGTACTAAGGTATTGTGTACAGGCACATGCAGAGCACATATTGTACCTTATTGAAGCCACTATTGGTTATATTTCAACTGGTAGCTGCATAGTGTTACATACATAGACCTACTGTTATAGTGGTACATACGATAGACCTATTGTTATGGTGGTACATACATACATGTAGACACGGGAATGTTTTGAGGCAAACGTTTCCTGAGCAGGCGTCGAACGCTATGCCCTTGATAAACACACGGGGCGAACGGAGAGCGCGAAGATTTAACCATTAGCCAATGACATGTCGGTATGTATTCACTCCGCGATAATCCACGTGTTTATGTTCACTAACTCTGTTTAGTAGCCAATCAGCGTCGAGCGAATCGTCTCAATACCTCGTCTGGTTCAGCTCGAGCGTTTTGAGAGCGTTTGCACTCTAGCGATTCGTGAGTGTCAAATTCGCCTCAAGGCGCTCCCGTGTGTTTGCACCCTTATGGTGGCACATACGATAGACCTACTGTTATGGTGGTATATACATGTACGATAGACCTACTGTTATGGTGGTACATACATGTACGATAGACCTACTGTTATGGTGGTACATACATGTACAGGGGCGTAACTTTTGAAAAATTTTTGGGGTGGCTAGAAGTCGGGTGTTTATGCAGGCCATCGGCCTGCCCGAGCGCGGAGCGCGAGAGCGGGGTGGGTGCGGGAGGGGCGCAGCGCCCTCCCGCAAGGGGGGTCCGGGGGTCTCCCCCGGAAAAAAATTAGAAAATTACTACCTAGATATGCAATTTCGGGACGTTTAAGGTGTAAAATTACTGCTCAAAATAATTGGATATTAGATATGTATAGTCAAGTAAATCAAAGTAGCGCAAGACAGTTGAAATTTTTCACGCTGTGATACATTAAACTGAGCTTTTCATAAACAAATATAGAATAAGTTTGAGCGCCGAAAAAATATAGGCTAAATTGGTTCTCTAAGTAATTATTCCTTACTACTAAAGCTTCACTAGAAATTAGACCTATATTATCTCAACTAGGCCACCTTAAGCACACTAGATCTGACATTACTAATACTCATACTGACTAGTCTACTTAAACTACTGACCAGAATACTATCATGATACAAAATCAAAATACAGAAACAAAAAAAATAATAAACGGATAAGTCTACTAACACTAGCACCAAAAGATTTTGCGTTTTCATTCTCCAGAAAAAATATTTTTTCCTACACTGACAAGAAAAAGAATAATAAAATCAATTAATTAAATAATACAATATTATATATATTATTATTATAATTTATTATTATAATAATAATTATTGGTGGCTACATGAGATGAGTGGGGTTTTGATATTATTAAAAATAGATATTAATAAAATATAATAATAATAAATTAATATTTATATAATAATTATATAAATAATAAAATATTAATTAATATAAATATTAATTTATTATTGTTATATCTTATTAATATCTATTTTTAATAATATCAAAACCCCACTCATGTAGCCACCAAATTCAGCAATAAGTTTTGCTCACATACATGCTAACAATCTACTTGGAAGCCTATGCAATGTTCAACTTTTTATTGGAGGACGGAGGTTGTAAAGAAGCAGCTATAATTTAAAAAATAGCAACAAGTTATTTGGTCTGTACGGAAAATTCCAAGTTATGTAGCTTGAGATTAAAGTAATTCATGGAGCCGGTTTGGCTTTATATTCAATATAGTCTACATGTTATGCGACTACAATTATAAGTAGCTACAAACCTTGGGCTAATCACCCTGATTGTAAATAATGATTGGCTATTTCTAGTAATCCGATAATTTGATTGGTTTGTGGAAAAGTAGCGTGTCGCATAAACTATATTCTATACTACATCCTTAGAAATACGTAGTAAGGAAAACTTTACCGCGGCCATAGGAGAAGATAACTCTATGGCCGCCGTAGAATTGATACCCCTGAATTCAAAAACACCATTTTTGGGCCACTTTATTTTGAAATTTAGGGGCGGCCATGCCGCTCTGCCGCCCCTAAAGTTACGGCCCTGATGTACGATAGACCTACTGTTGTGGTGGTACATACATGTACGATAGACCTACTGTTATGGTGGTACATACATGTACGATAGACCTACTGTTATGGTGGTACATACGATAGACCTACTGTTATGGTGATACATACATGTACGATAGACCTACTGTTATGGTGGTACATACATGTACGATAGACCTACTGTTATGGTGGTACATACGATAGACCTACTGTTATGGTGGTACATACGATAGACCTACTGTTATGGTGGTACATACATTGACCTACTATTATGGTGGTACGCATGATAGACCTACTGTTATGGTGGTACATATGATAGACTTACTGTTATGGCGGTACATATGATAGACCTACTGTTATGGTGATACATACGATAGACCTACTGTTATGGTGGCACATACATGTACGATAGACCTACTGTTATGGTGGCACATAATATGATAGACCTACTGTTGTGGTGGTACATACATTGACCTACTGTTATGGTGGTACATATTATATTATTATCTTGCAAGACTAATGTTCGATAAGCAACTTTTTTGGGTTAAAACTTATTTTATCATAGAGTTAGATTACTCTGATGATCTCTTCCTCTTTCTGCTTCTCCTCAGATTCCGACCCTCAATCATTCTACTCAGTCGGCTGTTGACCAGTTTGATTCTGCAGAAAATATTGTCTACATCAGCGGCTATTTTAGCGAGTGTGTCATTTCCTGCTGCAACTCCTAACAAACCAATCGGCATGCTCCCCAGCGCTGCCTGTAGAAAGCAAAAAGTTGATATGTTAATCTGCAGGTGTAACTTTTCACAGATGTTTTGCTGTCAATGTGCACCATTTGCTTGATGCACATTGTAAATAAACAACGCTATATAACTACAATCTTATAACTACATGGCCAAGCAATGAGTAGAACTCCAAGCTGTCAAATGTGGAGGGGAGGTTTCATTTGTTTTTACTGCCACATAGACTTCTATAGTCTTTAAAATTGGGGTAAATCTTAGCATGCCCGATTCAGCATACGTTGGAAACAAGAAAGAGACTTTTTGCAAGAGTTCTGGCATTATATGTTGCGGCTGAGAGAGTGTGGTATTGTAAAATGTGCCGAACAGCATGCTGCTTCTCAACTTATGTGTCTACAGTTAAGAGAACAGCTCACCATTTAACTTCTACTTACGAAGCCATTGTTATCCTGGAGCCATTGGGTGATATCAGCATTACCGATTCCACACACTTCCACCTCAGTGAGGAACCAGCCTACCAAGTCAGCCATCCTGTTGTAGTCTACCATAAAACAATCCTCTACTAGAATGCTTATACTAATCAGCATCTGAAAAGTCAATTAAGTATTATACGTCAATTAAGTATTATACGTCAATTAAGTATTCTATACTGTGGTGTACCAACTGTATGTATAATATTATATTCTATACTGTGTACCAACTCCATCTACCTTGGACAAAGCCTAAACTGGTATTTGCACTATTTTAACAAAAGACTTTTGAAATCAAGTTCTAATTGAATAAACTGTTTAGTGTGTGACTAGACTAGTAACTGACAAGAACTTAACTAGTAACTGAGAGAGAGAGACAGGTTTGTTAGTCTCACAGGCTATTATTTTTTAATTTCACAGGCTATCGTTTAGATATTTGGACGAGTTCTATCAGCTTTGTGCAGTCTACACTTTGCTACCTCAGTACTCCACAGAGAAAGGAAACTTACCACTAAACACGAAAGTTTATAATTGTCTGTCTCTATCCATCCACTCTACTCCATTCTCAACTTTAGTGTAATAATTTCTTTTATCAAATACTCGTACATGTATTGTAAAATTTGTTGTTTTGAGGATGAATTCTAACTAGAATATTTTCAGAAGCTGGTATCTATACTTACTGCAACAATGGAACTCCATGAAATGCCGTCTCTCATGAAGAGAGAGAGGTGTTGAAGGTATCTCTCTTTGGCATATTGTGCATGATCACTGAATATTGTCCTCACGCCTGACTCGTGTATGTACTCAGAGTTGAAGTTAAAGTTTGCTAGATTTTCTAAAGTATCATCAGTAATAATGCCGTTACGACTTTCAACATTTCTAAGAAAGTTTCTTCAAAGCTACGCCAAAATGGCTTGCTAATATTGAATTTGTTTTATTAAGGATGAAATTTAGCACATTGTTGATGAGTGGACCTTAAGATATGAGTAAACTTTTACTTGAACTGAAACTTAAACTTATTCTTGAACTAATACTTAAAACTATATTTTAACCTATGCTTATATTATTAAAACTATTTATTCGTATTTGTACTTGTTTTAGTCATTATGCTTGTGCTTTAATTTCACGGTGCTTGAGGTTATAGAATATTGTGGGAGATTATTTACTAGATAAACTCTCTATGTATTGGGAAACAATTGTAGTTTGTACCAAGAATTACCAATCAGACGGATGTTAGTCACAGGAAGTGAGCAGTCGACCGCTCTATGTACGTCGTATAATTTCATTTGATTCAGAGCTAGTAGCAGGCTTGGATTTTTTGCTCTACCTATAAGATGTCCAGCCTTACACAGTCTGTAATCAGTGCATAAAGCTGAGAGTATCACATGGTCGTTATTAGAGCATCAACGCTGAGGTTTGGATCAGATCATAAATTTATTGTTTGATTGTTCACATAAAATGCAAAGATAGGATGATAGGCAGATCTATTTTCCCCCAGTGGTTTTATTGGTCTTATAAATATGCACCAGCTTTCCTTGTGGCCAATAGCAATGAAAACAAATATTCCCCAAGTATACAGTATTCACCAATTATCTATTTGTATGATATAGCTTATTTTGTATGAAGTATACAGTGCATTAATTATTTACCTTTTTCGCACAAGAGCCAAGGTGACGTTGCGGAGAGATAACTCATCGTCACACTGAGCTGCCATCGTTACTGTTTTTAGTTCCAGCTTTCTAGTGTTATCAATTTTTTTGAAAATTATTTTGCTGCTTATATTTTAAATTAAATGTTTACTACTCATAAATAAAACAAGCCTCGTAGACATATTTGAAATACTTGTCAAAACTTTCTTAAAAGTTATGTATATTATAATAATCATAACTCTGTAATACAATTTAGTATATTGATATGATGTACGATAATTATGCACATTGTTTCCTACGTCAAGTATCACACTTGATGTTATCTGGATAGAATTATGGAAAAACTCACTTGGATACATCTTAGAAAAATGGTAGAAAGAAATATAGAATTTTTCTCAGTTCCATTCTGTTAGTAGAATTCTTCTCTGTCACAGCTGCACCTTATTTTCTCTTACCCTATCGGCAAACCATCTCTTAGGTCTTCCCTTTTTTCTTACTCCTGGTAGCTCCACGTCCATCACTCTACTTCTACATACTTCCCATCTCTCCTTACCACATGTTCATGATGCCATCTCAATCTGCTCTCTCTCACATTGCTTCCCAGTCGCACGTAACACCCTTGCTGTGCCCCTAATGACTGTACACATTCCTTATCTTATCAATGCATTTGTAGTTCCACCGTCTCTAGCTCAGCCTCCTGATTTGTTCAAGATTAGTATTTTATTTAAAAACTCAACATAATCAGTGTAACAAATAACAATTTGGTTGGTTACTTAAGTGGGTTTTATATTTTATTTAAGTTATAGCCCTTTAGTCTAGTTTGTCTACTGAACATAATAGTTTTTGACTTCATTCAGATTTGAGTTTGTTACTTTACGTCATGTCGCTATGCACTATGCTAGCCCAGGAAAAGCAAGATTACAGAAATAACCATGTGTGTGTTTCTTAGCTAGCAAACCACCTTAAATCCTATAATAATATAAAACACTGTTAATTGTGTTTATTCACTTTTAAAATTGACTTGTTATTAGAATGATGTGTATTCCAACGATAGTGCCGCATTTACCAAAAACTTAACAACTGGTTGCTAATTCAGCTTTCTCTTCTTGCTCTGGTTAGCCATTCGTGTTGCAGCTGCTTTGTTTACTTTATCATTTGCTTTGTGCATACTGGTGAATATTCTCTCTACACTTTGGGAGATAACTCCCAGAGTTTCATGTTCAGACTCATCTGGGTCCATGTCTGGAGTACCTACCGGCATATACCTCAGCTTCTCCTGTTGAACAAAATGTGTTAATATCCTGACTACACGATAATATTGTAGAATGCATTACGTAATGCAATGAGTACATTCGCTGGATGTACACTGTACATTCACTGAGCACATACAGTATACATTAGCTGGGAGGCATGATGATTTACAGTTAAGTAAATACTTGAATGCTTACGGATAGAATAAAGTACAGTGAAGCTGTGAGGTAAATAGTTCCATAATTTGTCTCGGTAACCATTTTTTATTTTTCCATCATTTGAATCCTAAAGTTAGACTAACTGATAAAACTTTGTGCAGAGTAGATAAAATACAAGAAACATGAAAGCTGCAGCCTATGTCCTGCCTAGTACTGTCTAGTACTGTCTAGTACTGCCTAGTACTGCCTAGTACTGCCTAGTACTGCCTAGTACTGCCTTACAAGCAAAATGGAGCTGCAGTATAAAGATGTGAGTGTATAATGTGAATGAAAACACTTTTGCCAAAATATTTCATACGTACCAAGCCACCTTTGAACACGAGCCATCTATTGACGTTTGAGAAGGCAACGTTGCAGGCGTCAACTTTCTCTATAGACCAGTCTACTAGTTTTACCATTCTGTCTAGATCCACGGTGAAACAATTCTCAACTATTATACTAACGCTTATTATCATTTGCCAACACAGAGAGGGTTATTTACACACAACAGCATCACAGTTGACATACATGGGAGGACAACTGCATCACAGTTGACATACATGGGAGGGCAACTGCATCACAATTGACATACACGGGGGGGGGGGGGGGCAACTGCATCACAGTTGACATACATGGGAGGACAACTGCATAACAGTTGACATACATGGGAGGACAACTGCATCACAGTTGACATACATGGGAGGACAACTAGGAAAACAAAAACTCTCAGTCTCCAGATTACCTGCTCTATTCTCTGTTTTAGTTTCCAGAGTCATTGGTTAATAGAAATTCCACTTCAGCAGTATTTCATTCAGAAAAAATTAATTCGTTACTGATACATGTACATGGTAGCAAAAGATGTACTAAGCTGAAATTGGTTAGCTAGTGATGATATTATAGTTACCAACGTTGTGTTTGGTTAGCTACTTATAATGTCTTAGTACTTACTGATGGGAGCGTTTATTATGTACCAACTATACACTGTTGTGGACACGTATATCTGCTTGTATTCATTGCTACTTAGTTGAATATTGTTTGTATACTTGAATGTGGCATTACTGAGTCATTATACTGCTTTTTATACCCGTGTAAAGAGGCCCGACCTCTCAGAACTACTTGATATTCATTTTGTATATGAATTGGATGATCCTAAGCATCTTTTATATAACCCGACCCATTTTGAGTCGGGCATTGGGCTTCTGGCCGCCATGTTGTTGCGCAATTTCCAGACAACCCTACGCCGTCTTTTCCCGACACTATGTCGGCCTTTTTACCCAAACTTCCTCCGGAAGTTCTCTTACTATATAAAGGGCATTGTTTTTACGTTTGTTGTCTCAGTTCTTGCTTGGCTCTCAATAAAGACACTTCTATACTTATATACAGAGACTTTCACTTTGTAGATAGGTCATTCTAGTTGCTAAGGTCCTCGACCTTGCAACACAAACTGCCTACTAGGTCGGATCACTCTCGTTCTCAGTATAGTAAACAAGCATTGACTTGGGATCATATGGGTCGTCTTTGGTAGTTTTTTGACTACTGACACCGATCAATCTTTCATGTAATGAGAAGGTCTAGCACGACTCATAGGCACTTCATTTTGGACTCGGGAGTCGTCGTAGGACGACCATACCAAAAACCAAAAACCATTACGGTATTATGGTGGCCTGGTATGTTATTTACATTGTACATGCCGTGTAATCAGCCTTGGTCTTTCTTCTACAGTAACAGAGAGTATAACTACTGATTCCTGTGATGGTTTAGCTTGTTTCTTATTTGTTTTATTATTAGTGTTACAATATTGTTGATACTGTTCTGTCTCACTTTGTGAATATGTCTATGGAAACGTCTTGTGTCATGAGCAGAGGAAGTGGTGTTACAACACATATTATCTAATATTACATAATATAACTAGTAGGTGTGGGTGTCTGTCGAACCTCTAAAGAGTAGTGATGTCACAATGTACAGTGTGATGTCACAATGTACAGTACATCTTGAAGATGACAGACACATTGCTTTATTCTAAGCGCCTTATTCCATCTGTATAATATGTTTACATGTTGTATAAGCCGATTAAAGCCCGTCTATGGGAAGAGGTTACTAGATAGGCATTGAAGCAATGAAGGATATAGATAGCAGTACTGTATCGTCATACGGACTGTACATATCGATAGCAGTGTACTGTATCGTCATACGGATTGCTACAGCATTCAGAGATATCGTTTGCAGATTGGACGTTTGGTGAAGATACAATAGAAAGGAGTTCAACTGGATGATTGATGTAATAATGTGTAAAATAAACAGAGCGTATACTATTTACCTTTATAGCTCTAAGTATAGCAATAGGAATAAGCGGACTAAATGGTTCTTTTTACGCATTATTTATTGGTGTAATAGTCTTTAAGGTGTAAATTTTTTCTAAAAAAGTGTTGCAAACATGCTTAGAGTAAAATCTCTCCGGGTTGACAGCATCCAACTCACAAAGATTAATACATCAACTTCCCCGTTTGAAAATTGACAGCTTCACTCTTCCAAGTTGTAAAGCAGTCGTCATCAGAGTCATCATCAGGACCTGGTTTCTTTTTCAACTTATTTTTGACGAAAGCGTCGTACTCGTCTTGCATTGCCCTCTCCATCTCTAGCTTCTGTACTTTCTCTATAATCTCCTTCATTCTTCTGGTTATCCCCTCTATAGACTCACCACACTCGACCATGTCTGGTGACTCAACTAGCCCTTCTGCAACTTCCAAGCTAAAGGCATCGGCTGGCGCCATCAGCGCAGTTTCAGGTAGCTCTAGTATTGACTCCTGAGATAAGTCACAATTTTCCACACATTATAGACATAGCAACCAATCGTATAATTAACCTACATGTAGATTAGGGTGCATGTACATGTAGTACATTATACGTGTACATGTAGTATATCATACGTGTACATGTAGTATATTATACGTGTACATGTAGTACATTATACGTGTACATGTAGTATATTATACGTGTACATGTAGTATATTATACGTGTACATGTAGTATATTATACGTGTACATGTAGTATATTATACGTGTACATGTAGTATATTATACGTGTACATGTAGTATATTATACGTGTACAAGTAGTATATTATACGTGTACATGTAGTATATTATACGTGTACATGTAGTAGATTATACGTGTACATGTAGTTGGATGTTACCAAATTTATCTGCCAAAAAACTCTTCTACGCCTCATTTGGTGGTTTTTGGAAATAAAGTAAAGGAGGTTTTCTCACAGCGGAGCTCTTTATACAAACTGGTTGAGATACATTAGTCTAGCCTTCCGCCACCCACCTGCACTGAAACAAGTGCAAGCAACATGCTAATATTGTAAGTAGTAATGAATGTATAGCCTACCACTCCTCCGTTATCAGAAATCCAGCGAGACCAGCGCACTTTCTGTCTCTGACTATTTATTACAGCCATGAACCAGTTAACAATGTCCTTTGCCCTCGTTGGAGCCACACCTTGATCTCTAACAGTTCCCTCTATTAGTGCTAAGGCAATAATGATTATCTGAAATAGAAGAAAGCATGAAACCGAGTAGAGGTGACACATGGCTAACATTAATACTCTTGAGTAAGATCTTGTCACTGTCTGCAGCCCACTGACAGTATTTATAATGGTTCCTGTACTACATTGTTACACCACAGTAAATGCCACATTTAACCCACCAATAAGCTGGAACTGAAGAAGACCAAAAATTTAAATATCATCAAGTTTAACTAAGGAGTGTAATGTTATAGAGTTTGCAGCGTAGCTAGCAACATGACCTCTTTAGGCACAGTTTGACTGGCCATATGATGGCATGGTTTTACCTGCCTCAACTACATGTTGTGTTGTACAACCACAAAATCCTAATGACAGCCAGCCAGCAGTATGTGGTTTTATACTTTTGTCTTCAAACCAAATACATCAGCTGTTTTATAAAACTAGACTATGGTGAGCTTTTAGGAGAAATGGTGAAGATGAATGTGAGATTCTTACTGCCAAGATCATAATTACTGGTTCAATAATGTGTATGATAACCAGTAATACTAATTATAACAATGAGCAAATAACGGTAACAACCGTAAAATATCTTATGATATAAGAATGTCGTTATTGGTGATCTAAACAGCCGAGATATCATTGTATTCACTCACAGAATATAGACTAGCAAATGATCTCTCGTTTCTGTCCATACACCTGTGTATAATATTGATGAAGGCGTCTTTAGCGCGGTCAGAGTCCTTATCATTACATATGTTATGGACTAACCACTTAGTTAGTATGTGTGAGTAACTACTATTAGTGTGGAAACTTCTACCAAACACTGTAACATATTAAACAGCATGATAGTCTCCCTTGAAATATTGATAATGATAACAGGAGACACATTTAGTAGCGGTATTAGTTTATTATGTCAGTTGAGTATATTAGTTAATTATGTCAGTTTAGTACATTAGTAGAGTTGTCTCATCTTACCTATAGTTCTTATTTTCTTCATGGCATTCACCTTTGTCTTACTAACTTCTGTCTTATCTTGTCTGAGTGCATTCAGTATGCTGCCCAGATGAACTTTGTTATTTCCCTTCAGATTCATCTTAACTCTAGAAAAATAAGTTACCTATCGTAGTATTTCTCAATCACATGAATACGGAGCTAAGCCAATCACAGAATTAACATCGTAGAGGCTGCAGTCAATCTATCACACCAATCAATCACTGCAGAGTCCTTGTTGCAACCACGTCTGTGTGATGTAGAGAGTAATGACTGCAGCAGACGTCCTCGCTTTATTTTTTACTATTTTAGTTCACTGCACTTGACGAGTGCTAACAATATGGCAGCTAAATACGTCACATGCACTAGTCTATACTATGGTATGTTTATTCATGTCAGCTGACCCAAAATCTACTTGTAAAACCTCAGCAAGAGCTACTCACAGGACCTCAGCTAGAGCTATCATTAGCTGGTGTACCGTCCAGCGATGGATACCCAGGGGAGTGAAGCTCCTTGGAGGCATTTTTATTCAGTTTTTTTAGTTATTTGAAGTAAATTTTAGTCTTGGAATCAATCCTGCTTATATTGCCTTGGGTTCAACTTAATTAACTGCTTATATGCATATGTCATCATTCTTTGTGAAGCCAAGAAATACCCTCTTCCCAGAATTCACTAGACGGCTCTCACTGAGCTCTATTCGACTTTAGTAGTACTAATAATCATAATATTATATATTATTATAATATACAACATGACTGTATATAATAATATTATACATAATACACAGTTCCATACTTATGATTTAATAAGCCCCCCATGCACAATTAAAGTCGTTCAGTTTTATTCTGCTTTTAACAATTTTATTTTTCACGCTTTGGGATCTTTCAAACTAATAAAAAAAACTGATCAAATTGAAAGTTTTACAAGAGTAGTACATGTATGTGTGTGGATGCTCAGCTTCACGCAGTCGTTACTTGAGTCACTCGACGTATGAGTGTGGCTACTTCATTAGCCAGGTCAGGTAACGTATGGGATAAACCAGTTCTTGCATTATGGGGAACTGTAGGGGTATTGGCGGCGAGGCCATGGCAGGCAGTTGCAACTTCCTCTTCATAAAGGTTGATTCTTTCGTCTGTATCAACCATATATAAACTCTCTAGCATATTCGTCTGCAAGGAAAAGAAGATAACAATCTGTTGAAACTAGTAGGATCTACAACTAGTCGGTCTAAGTGTGACTAACACTGTGTACTCAGTAACTAGTCAGTCTAAGTGTGACTAACACTGTGTATTCAGTAACTAGTCAGTCTAAGTGTGACTAACACTGTGTACTCAGTAACTAGTCAGTCTAAGTGTGACTAACACTGTGTATTCAGTTGATAAATAACAGTTACTGTGGTAACATATTGAGTGACCTCTGATGTTTTGATTTCTACTCACCAAGCCACCATGGTTAAAGAGCCAGCATCCCCAGTTCCATTGACTCAGATATTGTAGGAACCAGTTCACTAGATCATTAGCTCTATTGGTGGGGACACAGTTGTGGATTATTGCTTTTTCTGCCAAGGCAGCTGTTACCAACATTTGCTATAAAACAGCAACGGTGTCAAGTAACAACAACTGGTTTTCCGGATGTATGTGTTTCAATAAAAGAATAGAATAGTAGGGAGAGATGTCTACTGTTAGCAGTGAAGCTGGTCAAGACTGCATACTGTGGTAGTCTAGCATTACTTCTCTATGACAGGGTTAAAAGTCACATCTAGTACATGTATATTATGATAGTCAGTTATTTAATCTACACAAGTTTATATCGAGACTGAAACCTAATACAAATGAGTGGATGCTGCACTCTAGATGTATGCAGTCATTAATCTCTAATGATTGATGCTCAGTAGCTATTGTATCTGGTATCTGAGGGTCGGTAGCCATTGTATCTGGTATCTGAGAGTCAGCAGGCATCTGGTCTGGTATGATGAGCATAGACTGTTGTTTATTAGATGACTGCTAGAGATAGTGATATTACTAATTGCTATTCTACACATATACGTAGGTGTGCGCTTACTGCTAGCAGGAAAGGAAGTGAAAGCATTCCCATTGGTGGTGCAATGTAGTCCAACACCTGATTGTATATTATCCTGGAGTCCGTATCATTGCCATTCATTAAGATGTAGTCACTGATTTGCTCATCGACTATTGGTACCATAGAGGCTATATTACCAGTTTCAGCTACAAGACGAGATGGAATGTGCACGTAGAACAGGCAGGTAAAGCAGAACTTCTGTTCAATAGGCTGGCATGATGAATATGATTGTATTATACTTAATGTTAAAAGTATCTTTTCCAGGTACAGCTGAGTCTTGGTAATAAAGGTCCTAGCCGTGATATATCTGTACAATAGAAGTGTCTGTGCTTGAAATGATTTCATTAAATAAAAAGATACAGCCAGGAGAGTTTGTCTATGAACTTATAATAGATATTACTGTATATATAATATGATTGTAGCACGGTATGGCTGCTAACCAATGGTGATGATGTGATCAATATGGCTGGCAGAGTAGAAATATGGAGAAACATTTTGGGCATCCAACTCTTGCAGCGAGTTACAGGCATGAAGAGACACGTATCCTTCCCTTTCATCATCCTCTGATGGGCTACTCCTAGGAATATGATGACATATACAGTAACTAGCTGTGCTAAACCCTGGGAATATGAGGACATATACAGTAACTAGCTGTGCTAAGCCCTGGGAATATGATGACATATACAGTAACTAGGGGTGCTAAACCTGAGAATATAAGGTTATGTACAGTAAATGTCGGTGTTAAACTCTGGGAATAGGAGGACATTATGCAGTAACTGTTAGCAATAGATTATAGTTAGCAAGAGACCGAAAATAAAACGTCAGCCTACAATGTTGCACCACTAGATGACTAGGTTAACTACGCCAAGTGTAGCTAATAGCACTGCACAGTATGATAAAGTACTCTGTAACTACCTCAAGTGTAGCACTGCACAGTATGATAAAGTACTCTGTAACTACCTCAAGTATAGCACTGCACAGTATGATAAAGTACTCTGTAACTACCCACATTCTCCTGATTAGAGATACTGTGATAATCTTGATTAGCTCTTTCTGTCCAGCTGCACTGGTTCCATATGCAGCAAATATAGAGAAAGGGGCAAAAGCTGATGGGGGCGGGGCACCTGGACCAGCAGCCATCTTGGTACTACTAACTTGTTTAATATGCAATTCACAATACTTTATACCTTTTCACTTGGTTAATTAAGAGCAGTGTTGTGAAGCCATGCTCTTTGTAAAATGTGTTGGAATCTATAGTATTTTTTACTGTGAGATGAAATTTTTCTTAATTTTTTAAGTTAAAATTCCACTGAATAATTCTAGGTACAATATTGGCTTCCATTTTAATATCGCAGAGACTGTATGTTGAAAGTAATGAGTGGATTTAGCTTATCATATTGTGGGAGTTTAAGTATTCCATGTACACCTAGATAGTAATTATACATACATGTAGATAGTAATTATACCTACATGTAGATAGTAATTATACATACATGTAGATAGTAATTATACATACATGTAGATAGTAACTACACATACATGTAGATAAAGATAGTAACTATTGGTAATATTAGTAATATTGGTAAGTATGAGAGATAATGCAAGTAGAGTGGTTGGAAAATAGTAAGACTCATCTGCTAGTTGCTTGTAAAAACAAAAATGGGTAGTAGATAGTAGATAGTAGATAGTAGGTAGTAGGTAGTAGATAGTAGATAGTAGATAGTAGATAGTAGATAGTAGATAGTAGATAGTAGATAGTAGGTAGTAGGTAGTAGGTAGTAGGTAGTAGGTAGTAGGTAGTAGGTAGTAGGTAGTAGGTAGTAGATAGTAGATAGTAGATAGTAGATAGTAGATAGTAGATAGTAGATAGTAGATAGTAGATAGTAGATAGTAGATAGTAGATAGTAGATAGTAGATAGTAGATAGTAGATAGTAGATAGTAGATAGTAGATAGTAGATAGTAGATAGTAGATAGTGAGTAGATAGTAGATAGTAAATAGTAGATAGTAAATAGTAGATAGTGCAAAATAAAATATCTGATAGAGGATTCAGGATTTGAACCACTGGCAGATTACTATCCCAGTACACATCACTGTTACTTTACCATTAGACTAGCAGAGAACAACACAAACACAAACTTTAACTACAAGTGAGTATGCAGTGCATTGTCTGGATAAGAATAAAACAGTCTGAGTGTAGTGAAGACCTCAGGGGCCAGCTAGTCAAATGGTTACATCCAGATATGAAATGTAGAATACTCTTGTACTTGTCGATTTCTTAGTAACTCTTCGTAATACTGCATAACCCTGATCCTCTGTAACAGAAGATCAGACCCCCTTAGTGTGCATTCACTACATATGAATGTAACACAACACTTGCCTAGGCTGATGTGTAAAATTCACACACCTAGGAAACCATTGACGCCATCTGGCCCCACCTTTTGCTTTACATACTTTCAAAATAATTATTCTTTTTCTTGATATAAAATAATGTCATTAGTATTTGACATACTTTGAGTATGCACAGAAAGAACAGTGTTGCTTTGTTGCCAACTAGCAGCATGTTGATTTGAATGACCGATGACTTGGTATTAGTCACCTGACTACCTCATCTATGAGATTTCAATTTATGCGCGTCTCAAAGCGAACTAAATAAAGACATGGAGTTCAATTAAATCCATCAAGAGAACCTCCATCCCGTCATGAAAGCATATTTACAGATTCTTCTTGTTGCTAAATATTTATTGCTGTGCCCAAATCTGCTTGTGAGTTCAGCTAAATTCAAATCATTCAGCGTTTAACAGTTTAACTGTGATATGTTTAACTGTGGTATGTTTAACAGTGGTATGTTTCTTAATAACTAATCAACATAAAGTATGAGTGATACTTGAGGGAGGCCAATGCAAAAAAGGATGGTTGAAATATTTAACGAATGAACATTATCCGTGAGTTGCCTGTAAAAACAAATGAGAGAGTTACAGTGAGAATTTAAAAAAAGGGTTGGTAACAGACTCGAACCACACTGGCAGATTACTATCCCGGTAAACATCACTGTTACTTTACCATTAGACTAGCAAAGAAAGCTGTCTACTTTCTCTCAACACAAACACAAACTTTAACTACAAGTGAGTATGCAGTGCATTGTCTGGATAAGAATAAAACAGTCTGAGTGTAGTGAAGATCTCAGGGGCCAGCTAGTCAAATGGTTACATCCAGATATGAAATGTAGAATACTCTTGTACTTGTCGATTTCTTAGTAACTCTTAGTAATACTGTATAACCTTGATCCTCTGTAACAGAAGATCAGACCCCCTTACTGTGCATTCACTACATATGAATGTAACACAACACTTGCCTAGGCTGATGTGTAAAATTCACACACCTAGGAAACCATTGACGCCATCTGGCCCCACCTTTTGCTTTACGTAGTTTCAAAATAATTATTCTTTTTCTTGATATAAAATAATGTCATTAGTATTTGACATACTTTGAGTATGCACAGAACAGTGTTGCTTTGTTGCCAACCTAGCAGCATGTTGATTTGAATGACTGATGACTTGGTATTAGTCACCGATGACTTGGTATTAGTCACCGATGACTTGGTATTAGTCACCTGACTACTTCATTTATGAGATTTCAACTTATGCCGTCTCAAAGTAAACTAAATAGAGACATGGAGTTCAATTAAATCCATCAAAAGAACCTCCATCCCGTCCTGAAAGCATATTTACAGATTCTTCTTGTTGCTACTTCCAACCTCCAAATATAGCTCTATCAGAACATCTACCAGGACAAATATTCCTTTTTATTCTAAAAAAAATGTCGAACCGAGAAAAGATCAAACAGGTTTTTTAATTATTTTACTACATTTTATAATAACAATTTTATGTATAAAGGTTGATCTATTATTAATTTTTATTGTAAACATTTCATTTCTGACCGATTGCGGTAGTTTTGAGTGTAGATAAAAATAAAAATACTACTAAAATTTTATTGCTGTGCCCAAATCTGCTTGTGAATTAAGCTAAATTCAAATAATTCAGCGTTTAACAGTGATATATTTAACAGTGATATCTTTCTTAATAACTAATCGACATAAAGTATGAGTGATACTTGAGGGAGGCTAATGCAAAAAAGGATAGTTGAAAAATTTAACGAATGAACTTTATCCGTGAGTTGCCTGTAAAAACAAATAAGAGAGTTACAGTGAAAATTTAAAAAAAGAGTTGGTAACAGACTCGAACCACGCCGGCAGATTACTATCCTGGTAAACATCACTGTTACTTTACCATTAGACTAGCAGAGAAAGCTGCTGTCTACTTTCTCTCAACACAAACACAAACTTTAACTACAAGTGAGTATGCAGTGCATTGTCTGGATAAGAATAAAACAGTCTGAGTGTAGTGAAGACCTCAGGGGCCAGCTAGTCAAATGGTTACATCCAGATATGAAATGTAGAATACTCTTGTACTTGTCAATTTCTTAGTAACTCTTAGTAATACTGTATAACCTTGATCCTCTGTAACAGAAGATCAGACCTCCTTAGTGTGCATTCACTACATATGAATGTAACACAACACTTGCCTAGGCTGATGTGTAAAATTCACACACCTAGGAAACCATTGACGCCATCTGGCCCCTCCTTTTGCTTTACATACTTTCAAAATAATTATTCTTTTTCAAAATTACAAAATAATAATAATATTGGCACATTCTTACATTATATGCACATAATGTAAGAATGTGCCAATAAATATACACACGAAAATGTATGCTTACATGATGTATGGGTAAAGGTTCAAGGGAATCATTGAAGCATTGATATTAGCTTTTATCTACAGAGACACATCATTGTATGATGTTTTAATATCAGACTGTCTGTAGAAATAACATATGACGTCTTAATATCAGAATTTCTACCGATATAATGACATATTTCAATACCAGACTGTGTCTACAGATATAATGATATCTCAATATAGAACTGTGTGTCTACAGATTTATTTTCTCCCACAAGCAACATAATATACATGTTTATGACACTGAAGGTGTCGGTGTAGTATTTATAATGAGTTTGAAAAACAACAAGAAGTGATAACAGCACTATTATAGTAAAAATGATGAAAATAACATTAACCCAAACAAATTGGCTGGAGTAGATAGTCACAAGGACATGGATGACCTGAACAGAAGCAGTTGAATGTTTCTCAGACTCTTTTAATATAACTATCAGTTACTCCAAGTGAAAAGCGTCTTAATATGGAGAGTGTCGAACTGTAGCTTTTGTTTTGTCTTTCTTTCTGGAACGACCAACCTCATCTTCAACTCCACCCAGTGATTCACAGATCTCCACCCACTTAGTCACTTTCCCTGGTCTGTTTCGTTCTATGATATCAGCAATGAGCCTGGCTCGACTGATGACTAATCTCAGGTTAGTAGCAATACTGTGAATGGTCATAACTGGGGCCAAGGTAGGTTTCTGTTCAGGGGCATCCATTTTGTAAGGCAGATAGAACTGATCAAAACTTTCAAGGTTTATATTGCAGTTTGCACTCGGTACTCCTGCGTCCATCATGGGGATGCTGGTCAAAGAACTCTGTAAGAAAATCAAAGTATAGTGTACCAGTTCTAACAATCATAGAATAGTTATTAAATGATGTCTTTAATAACAGAGTGCTTGGTATACATGATATCAGAAATAGCAACATATCAGAGTACAAACTGGTCATTAGTATAGCAGCTCCAAAAGATATAACTTATATGTATATTTTACTTCACCATTGATATAAATAGTGTGATATACATGTATATGTATATACATTGTAGAATGGTTTCATTGTGACATGTAGTATTTTGTCCTAATTTGTGTAAATGTACTCACTAGTCCACCATGTTGTAGAAGCCACGAGAACCATGTCGGTTTACCATCACACTTGAGATAGTCAAAGAAGAAGTTGACCACCCCTATGGTTCTACGTTCATCCACATTTGGGTTGGTTATTCCCTCCTCTACCAAAGAGCCAGTGATTACAATCATCTACAGAATAAAGGCGGAGTTTAGTAGCGACACTGTATGGTCAGGTAAAGAATTTGATTCAGATAAGAGCCTGTGCCATACTAGTGAGTTGATTACCATCTTAATGTGTATGGTGTGGTGTGACAGTACAGAAATCTGAGGTACATGCAGGAGAAATATTTAGGGAGTCTATATACACTATGTACATAGTACATACGTGCGGATCAACACTGTACGAGTCTCACACTTGTACGTGTTGTTAATAGATGAGCACTGAATGTTAGATGTGGCTCTAGATATATTTGACTTACTGTGAGTAGCTTAGTCAGCGATCTCGTAGCACAACCTTGAAGGATCAGCTTCATCATCTCTGTATACTTTTGTTTAGCTTTATCCATATCCCACAGCGCCATGATTCCTTTTATGTAACCTTGGCTCAAGTATGGAGAGTAGATAGACATGTTGGCATAGAGGACTGAAAGATATGATAGAACTAAGCTATACATAGCACTCTGTAAGGATGGCACATCTGGTATAAATATGGGGTTAGGGCTCTGGAATTCCATATGGGAGATCAATGCTGATTTCTGTAGAGGTCATTGGTGGTGTTACGAGTATTCAATTTATAATGCTCTTGTGCTACTTTGGTTGCATTTTCATGGGCTTTTCCCACCCCAAGAGTAGAAAAATGCAGATTTCTTTTTATATGGCATTCTTGCCTGAAACTTATAGCAGAATAACCATAAATATTTGTACTTGTAATGCAGATCAGTATGTAGTGAACCCACCAATGTTCATCAGCTTCTCCACAAGGTCCGTCTTGTGAAATCCATGGGGAACATTGAATACCTTCAGGCTGTTGGCTATCAGTTGAGATCGAGTACTGGCAGATCCTGCTTTAGTTTCGTAAGTCTGAACTCTGCGAAGATTATGATGGAGTAAGTTAAAGTGACAATAGAAATCTATAATTGTTGTACATCTCCATTAATTGTTCATAAATGCGTTCATCTAAACACCATCCTAACATAACATAACATTTACAAACCAGCCGACTTGGTGGGATACACAAGGTAAGACTACAGCGTTTGGATAGTTCTATATATAGCAATGTACACGGTACATAGCTTCTTTGTATGAGACATGTTTTCCAAACCTAATGTAGATAGCTGAGACTCTTAGTGGTACAACCTGTTTTTATATGATAATATTGTAGGGCATTATGAACATAAGATATAATGTAGTACATAAATAAATAATATACATGTACATACATCACATACATACATACAGATCTGTTATCGTGATATTTCAGGGTAATATGAACGTGATAATATTATATAGTACATAAAAATGTTACATACACTCGTTGAATGAATCCAATAAGGAGACATTTGAGGAGGTCAACTTGTCCTTTTGTAGATGCTGCTAAGTTAGAGAACCTGGGATCCTGAGCTAAAGTCATGACCAGTTTGTCTGTCTTACATTTACCTATTTGTAAGGACTCACCGTCCAGTGTTATTGAGAACATTGTTACAGGTATCTAGTATCTACAGCATTACCTACACTAAAGGATGAAGTTAGCTCTGTAGCTGAGAAGTGAATGATCAGCACCTTCATGAGGAAATCAAACTCCAAGCTAGAGCCCACATCAGCTTTAATTTCAGCTATTTATTCCTCTGCATTACTGCATCATCTATACAGTAATGTAGATGATACAGTTCCAGGTTCGAACCCTGGTCATGGTGGTGTTAGGCAGAGCATCCAGCCACAATTGCTCCTGTGCCTCATATAAAAGTCCTTGGGGTCATGCAAGCCAGCATGGCTTCAACGCAACTCCTCTCCCTCCGCCAAAAAAGACCATGTCATCTGGGCCTTTCTCACAGGGAGTTAGCCAGCATTGGCACCTGGTAGTGCAAGCTGCAAGGGGCTGGTCATGTCAAAGAGTTAAGCGGTGAGTTTTTTATTACTGTTTCATTTATAACAAACCAGAGAGTTGAATGCTAGAGCTACACTGATGCTGCATACAATATGCATTGTAATAATATAATATATTAACTTCAACTCTTGATTTCCTGCAAATCAAATCAAAAGTGGACACTAAGCGTGTATAATAACAGTTTATAACTATTATTATTAATTGGTGTACATGGGAACTGCAATTTGTTAGAGGCCATCTAAGGCACTCACAAAGTTTGTAAACTGTTTTCATGGTTAATTTATTGAAATCTATAATAGAACTAAATACACTTACTCCTAATCTACCATTTATAGATCTTAACCATCTGTTGGGGAAGTTACTTAGAGATGTAATTGTTATAGACTACTATCATCATCCTTGGGTATAGGCTGCCATATAACTCTTATTTCCTCCAACTCCTAGCGTACGGAATAAGCACTCAGTTTCCTAATAGTCTAATTCTGGTGCAAACTTATGGCAAGAAGTAAGTTGTCCCATAGTCTAGCGAGTCAGCTTTAGTTTGCTGTGTGTCACAGCAGGTTTGTTGGTGTGCTGTAGCAATAACTTGATATGCATGCTGAATTCTGCGTAGCCTGTATCAGTCTACATATAGCATGGCAGATGTTTAAATTGGTCTCTGCCATGGGGTAGACTTAACGTATTGCGTGATGCTACTTATAAGGAGAGTCGAATACAGCGTCCAGGAATCTGATACCAGTTCTAACTATCTCAGAGTTGTGTATTTCTTCCAGTCTGTGTTGCGGTCTTTCTCTCTTTTCCTCAGGTTCCTGGCGGGACCTCAGCACTCTTCTGGGAGTGGAAGGAGAAGGTAGCCTTTGAGATGTGTCTATGCAGTCATATGATCTATCTTGAATTCGACCAACTAAATAGCTGACCTCTGCCGCCACATCTGCCAGAGACTGATAAATGGAGGAAACGGATGGAGGTATGGCTCGGAATAGCTGCTGTGTAGAGAAAATGCTGGTCCCACCTCTAACTAATGGGAGATTAGTCAACATGTCCTAAAATAATCAACACTAGTTTGAGCTGAAATGGAATTGTTGTGAGTAACTACATGTAAATTCGAGATAATATTATATTAAGACTGTTTTCTTCCCAACACATCTAGTCCAAAATTTTCAGTTGGAAAGGTGAATTGCATATTTTTTATATATTTATATTGCCTAGTATGAATAAGCTACACATCAGAAATGTATATGACTGTGTAATAGTAAGATGTACTGCATGCTATCTGCACGTACCAGACCTCCGTGATCTTCTAAATATCTGCTCCAGGAAGGCTCCCTTGTGTACATAAGGTGATGGAACAACCAATCAATGAGCTGGCACAGTCTGTGGTAGCTGACATCCTCTATCTCAACTAGTGCTTGTATTATCAGTAAACCAACTCCAAGCAGGTGCTGCAAGGTGAGTAGAAACTTTAGGTCTATTGCTCATGATGTACTCATTTTGATCTACCTACTAGACTAGGTGGTGTAAACACTAACTCTATATACTGTGAAATCCGCCAACTCTGATATACCTGCTACAATGTAGTTTACTAGCTACTAATTTACGTACTAATTCACTCACTGAAATTAGTATTGCAAAACTTCTGTCATGCTTCCTCACACTAATCTTGTTTACAAAGTCATTAAACATTCTCATAGCCTCAGGTTTCCTAGAGTTCATCATCTGATTTAAGGATGAAGTGCTTGTCACCCCATCGCAGTTCTTAGAGTTTCTTATCACAATACAGACTACAACAGAAAACAACAGAAAACTTTATATACATGCATAAAGCTGCTGCCATGATGTATTTCTTAGCCTTTGCGGATATCACTTGCCCTGTGCTATAGCTCCAAAATATTTCACTAAATGCAATGCAGCTAAAAATAACAAGTAAACTGAACTTGTTTCTTTAAGCATGCCACCATTCTTGTTCAACATGTCTAAGCTTTCATTGCCTTCTGAACATCTGAACATATTGTGGCTAATACCTCATCACTTACCTACTTCCTTCACGCAATCCATTGCAGGTGTGAACAGGTGGTTGAAATTGACTTGTGTGTGTATGCTACTGTTCTGCTTATCTATGAGTTTCTTCAGCTCTGCTGCTCTATACTGCCCATCTGGCATCGTTTCATAACGGGGTAGTCTAATCAATAATAAACAGGATCGATACCACATTAGAGAAAGATAGATATTTAGATTTGTGAGAATTTAGATTTCAAAAACTGGCTCTTTTAATTACTGTCAGATGAACTACTAAACAAACAAACCATGCTGTATGTCTAGCAGTTTACTAGGTACACAGAGTTTACTTGGCACATACACCCAAGTTGTAACAGGATCAAGTTTATTGTGGTGTATTCACTGTTCTCATACATGTAGTCTTCATGTCAGTTTCAACAAAGAGAATAGATAGCAGAAATAACTTACAGCACACAGTTAAGTATTGCCATAAATGCTTCCTTTATATTTACAAAGTGCTTTGGTGAAGGTCTGTCTTGGTTGGCCATTTTAATTAATTTAGTTTTTCGATTTTTTTTTAGATTTTCAACTATGGTTTTGATTAATTTACATTAAGCTTGTTTCGTGATTTAGTTTTGGAATAGATTCCACACAGATGAACGATTCTTCCAGGTCTAATCCAGCAGTTCCACTAACCACCTGTCCTACCAAACCTAAATATTCACATGTTTAGTACGATGGAATGCACAAGTATTTGCATCATAAATTTATTATTATAATACAATTGTGCATTTATAATGCAAATTTTAAGCATTTCAGTTCAGTGAGGCCATAAATCCCCCTTAACCATGATACGAGCATCCTCTGCTAGTTCTTGATTAAAGTATTACAGCCTCATCAATACATTAGTTCTTTGTGAGTAGAGCAGGGGGGTGAATCCAGCAATGAAGACAGGGTGGTGCAGAACAGAAAGCTAGGGTTTTTCTTAAGGTAAAGCATCACTTATCACTAGCGGAGGTGCTGTGTTGCAACATGGTGCCCCGCGGTGCAGGCGGGGCACCGTGTTGCAACGCAGCACCCCTTTCAGTTAAAGGGGAGTGGGAGTTTGGGCACTGTAAGCCCTCCAATGGGATTCTGAATTGTACGAGACGTGCATACGAGACATGCATACGAGACATGCACCACCTGTACCGCCTGCACCGCCTGCACCGCCTGCACCGCCTGCACCGCCTGCACCGCCTGCACCGCCTGCACCGCCTGCACCGCCTGCACCGCCTGCACCGCCTGCACCGCCTGCACCGCCTGCACCGCCTGCACCGCCTGCACCGCCTGCACCGCCTGCACCGCCTGCACCGCCTGCACCGCCTGCACCGCCTGCACCGCCTGCACCGCCTGCACTGCCTGCACCGCCTGTACAATGTCTATTTTACATGACTGTGCTGTTATATTGTGTTGTGTATGAAATGGCTCCATCTAATTAATGTTTTGGAAAATTCAACAATAATGCTAAAATGATTTTATAAATCACGAGGAAGTTTTAACATTAAGAGTCTCCGTGTAACAGCTTCTACTATGTTACATTACGCTACGCAGCCGTGTGATATCTACAATGTAGTAGGAAACAAGGTGGATTGTCTTACCTGACCCTATACAAGCACAACCCTTCCTTCTATAGAACTACATGTATGGCAGTCGGTTTGACCCACATGAGAGTATAATGCTTATAACAATGTAAGCGTAGTTTAGTTAGATAACTGTATTTTATGCTTCAATGTACCAGACAATTTTGGTAAAATATTTTAAATTAAGTTTTTTCTGTTTGCGGCTATCGATCAGAATTTGCATTGAACCAACCAGCCATGCGATCACTGATTCTTTTATGGGAGTTGCCTCCCAATGGCCTCCGGTGAGGGATTTCGGCGAGATTTTGCTAAAATAGAATTAGATGTATTAAAATTTGTATAGTCACATGATAGCAGTCATGAGTTGTTTGCACAGTAAACTAAGTAATAACTGCGTATTTTATGAAGCAGTGGCAGCCAATGAGGAACCAGCATCTATCACATTGCTTAGTATGATGCATAATTATAGACTGGCAAGAGAGAAGGAGTTATCTCCACCATGCCTGTTACAATGACAACCTTTAAACTCATCAACTATAACCTATCAGCTTCTTAGTTGAAAGTTAGACTATGGAAGAAGCTGTCATATGGAGTACAATGTCATGATGCTACTATTAGCTACTACTCACCAAGTTTCCAGTGCGTCGAGCGAATACAACGAGTCTCTTGTTCTGTTGGGTGAAATCCTCTGCTATGCCGACAATCAACTTGATTCTTCCAAACAAACCCATCTCCATGGCTCTCTCTGCTATCAGACTTTTTATGTGCGCCATCTGAGAATATGTGTCACAAATAGATCATCTACAAATTCCTATATTCACCGATTCTCTATCAAATTGAGCAAATACAACCCATGTTAGCACAACGTAATATGACGTAACACAATGCTGTAATGTAATATAGTGATACATGGTACATGATAGTATATTATGAAAAATCCAACTTACCAACAGCACTTGCTCCCAGGTAGTCTCAGGTGTTCTATTCACATCGAAAATTTTTCTTAGTAGAGAATTCATGGCATGTCTCACCGTACATTCATTGCCATCTATGATGTCCCTACAGAGTCCAATTCTAACCAGGTGTGGTTTATAACATAGAATGTTAGACTCATTGGCTAAATTATTAGAAAAAATTTTGCAAAATACTATTTACATTGTATATTCATGAGGGTTCCAGCAAAATATAATTTGAGCATGCAGTCTGAAGTTTTCCATTTTTCATTTCTGTAGACTATATACATAAATAGAATTCTCAAGCTTTCACCTTGATATTCAAGACGGCTGGCTTCCAATATGAACACACAGTGTTCCCATTGGTCATGCCAAGGTAGTACATTGCTAGTGTATAACTGTCAGCATATTAAGACCGCGATAGTTCGCTCAGTAAAACTAGATGTGGTAGGTATAATATAGGTCATGTAGTGTACTGCACTTACCAATCCTAATGGAGCACTGAGGTGGTAGGTATAATATAGGTCATGTAGTGTACTACACTGACTAATACTCATGAAGTACTGAGGTGGTGAGTATAATATAGGTCATGTAGTGTACTGCACTGACCAATCCTCATGAAGTACTGATGTGGTGGATATAATATAGGTCATGTAGTGTACTGCACTGACCAATCCTCATGAAGTACTGAGGTGGTGAGTATAATATAGGTCATGTAGTGTACTGCACTGACCAATCCTCATGGAGCACTAAGATGTGGTGGATATAATATAGGTCATGTAGTGTACTACACTTACCAATACTCATGAAGTACTGATGTGGTGGATATAATATAGGTCATGTAGTGTACTACACTTACCAATCCTCATGAAGTACTGAGGTGGTGAGTATAATATAGGTCATGTAGTGTACTGCACTGACCAATCCTCATGGAGCACTAAGATGTGGTGGATATAATATAGGTCATGTAGTGTACTACACTTACCAATACTCATGAAGTACTGATGTGGTGGATATAATATACATTGTAGGTCATGTAGTGTGCTACACTTACCAATCCTCATGGAGCACCGAATCCAGTCTGACTCATCTATATGGTGGGGGACTTGGTACACCTCCAATGGTTGGATGCCAGCATTTAGTATTGTACTGGTGAACCGTGTTAGTCTCACAAAAGAATTTTTTAACCTGCAGAATTGGTGCAATACAGTGGAACAATTAAGTACAAGTGTATAATACAGTCATACAGTAGTCATAGTTGTAATACAGTCATACAGTAGTCATAGTTGTAATACAGTCATACAGTAGTCGTAGTTGTAATACGTCACTGTTACTATCTCTCACTATAACAACTACCTGGTGGGTTAGCTCTATATGCCTAGTGTTTGTGGCCCAGCTCTATATGTCTAGTGTTTGTGGCCCAGCTCTATATGCCTAGTGTTTGTGGCCCAGCTCTATGTCTACTGTTTGTGGTTCAGGTCTATATGTCTAGTGTTTGTGGCCCAGCTCTATATGTCTAGTTTTTGTGGTCCAGCTATATTTATTAGAGATACACGTAGAATTTGATGTAACGTAGCTGCTGGTCATAATATTTATTTCTAAAGTAATCATTACAATGTACAAGAGTGTAATGCACGTACACAGCGTTCTATATATTGTATGCAATGCGTTTGTTGTTAAAGCAGAGCCTCACTGGGAATACAAGATGACGAACCTTTTACGAGTAAAAGCAATAATATACTCTGTATAAACTCTGTGTGCTAGTCTGGGTCTTGCCCTATGTGCCATAATTAAACTCCTGTGTTACACAAACTCTACTATTGGTGCTGGTTTCTAAATTTATTCCTAACTTCTACTTAAACTTATATTGACATAATTATTTTTACCGAATACCTTGAATACTCCTGATTTCTCTTTGAAAACCCTTTTCTCTGTTCAATTGTTAATTATTATAATGTGTCGTTTAAACGTATATAATATTTTGTTAGGGTACCGCTAGTACATTAGTACATTAGTACATTAGTGCATTAGTGTATTAGTGTATTGGTGCATTAGTGCATTAGTACATTAGTGCATTAGTACATTAGTACATTAGTACATTAGTGCATTAGTATATTAGTGCATTAGTGCATTAGTGTATTGGTGCATTAGTGCATTAGTATATTAGTACATTAGTGCATTAGTGCATTAGTGTATTAGTGTATTAGTGCATTAATGCATTAGTGCATTAGTGCATTGGTGCGTTGGTGTGTTGGTGCATTAGTGCATTAGTGCATTAGTGTATTAGTGCATTAGTACATTTGTGCATTAGTGCATTAGTGCATTAGTGTATTAGTGTATTGGTGCATTAGTGCATTAGTACATTAGTGCATTAGTACATTAGTACATTAGTGCATTAGTACATTAGTGCATTAGTACATTAGTGCATTAGTGCATTAGTGCATTAGTGCATTAGTGTATTAGTGTATTGGTGCATTAGTGTATTAGTGTATTAGTGTATTAGTGTATTGGTGCATTAGTGCATTAGTACATTAGTACATTAATGCATCAGTGCATTAGTACATTAGTGCATTAGTGCATTGGTGCATTAGTACATTAGTGCATTAGTGCATTAGAGTATTAGTGTATTGGTGCATTAGTGCATTAGTGCATTAGTGTATTAGTGTATTGGTGCATTAGTGCATTAGTACATTAGTACATTAATGCATCAGTGCATCAGTACATCAGTGCATTAGTGCATACATTAATGCATCAGTGCATTAGTGCATTAGTGTATTGGTGCATCAGTGCATTAGTACATTAGTGCATTAGTGCATCAGTGCATCAGTGCATCAGTGCATCAGTACATCAGCACGTCAGCACGCCAGTACGCCAGTACGCCAGTACATTAGTACATTAGTACATTAGCACATTAGCACATTAGCACATTAGCACATTAGCACATTAGCACATTAGCACATTAGTACATTAGCACATTAGTACATTAGAACATTAGTAGGCTGTTCATGGTGAATCGTACCTATTTCGTGAAATATTGTACATATGAGTAGTATAGTCAATGCAGATCTCTACCGACTATTATACTACTTATATGCATGAGCTTACTACCATTGCATTCGTATTTTAAGAACGAGAAAAATATATTTCCGAGTTCCGTTCCGTTTTTATCAATCACAGAATAAAGATTTTTGACACTGAATCAGTTTGAGAAAGATGCAATGTACATGTAGTTATCACTATGTAGGGTACGATCATCTAGTTATCACTATGTAGGATACGATCATCTAGTTATCACTATGTAGGGTACGATCATGTAGTTATCACTATGTAGGATACGATCATCTAGTTATCACTATGTAGGATACGATCATCTAGTTATCACTATGTAGGATACAATCATCTAGTTATCACTATGTAGGGTACGATCATGTAGTTATCACTATGTAGGATACGATCATCTAGTTATCACTATGTAGGGTACGATCATGTAGTTATCACTATGTAGGATACGATCATGTAGTTATCACTATGTAGGGTACGATCATGTAGTTATCACTATGTAGGATACGATCATCTAGTTATCACTATGTAGGATACGATCATCTAGTTATCACTATGTAGGATACAATCATCTACATGTAGTTATCACTAGGTAGGATACGATCATGTAGTTATCACTATGTAGGATACGATCATCTAGTTATCACTATGTAGGATACGATCATGTAGTTATCACTATGTAGGATACGATCATCTAGTTATCACTATGTAGGGTACGATCATGTAGTTATCACTATGTAGGGTACCATCATCTAGTTATCACTATGTAGGATACGATCATGTAGTTATCACTATGTAGGATACAATCATCTAGTTATCACTATGTAGGATACGATCATCTAGTTATCACTATGTAGGATACGATCATGTAGTTATCACTATGTAGGATACGATCATGTAGTTATCACTATGTAGGATACAATCATCTAGTTATCACTATGTAGGATACGATCATCTAGTTATCACTAGGTAGGATACGATCATGTAGTTATCACTATGTAGGATACGATCATCTAGTTACATTATGTCATATTCTACATGTATATTCAGTGCACCTCCTGTGTATATACTGCACTAGTTTTGTTCTTCACTACCGGGGGCTCCACATCGCCGGGTTCTATAAGTAGAATACTATGCATTGAAATAAACAGTCATAGAATATAAAGCTTATTTAGAGAATTTTGTATGTTAAAGCGTTATGTTAACAATCTAGGAATGATATTCACTAATGTTTCAAGAGCGAAGTTAAAGTTTGGATTAAAGAAACAAAAAACTACCATAATCACACTTTATCAATCATGTACATGTGTATATTTATCTGGATATGAAATTTAATTTGGTATTTTGCTTTGCATTATGGGAAACGATCTGTACTATTTCAGGTAAGTATGACATGATTCGCTCACATACATGTACTATTTGATGCTGAGTAGTTTGTTTGTTTCTGACAGGATGTGCTAGCCTTAGCACTTACTAACATTTGTTTACTATCTCTAGTATTCAGTTATACCACATTATAGTGAATATGAAGAGAGAGGTAATTATTATACTATAAATGCAGTGCATTCTAATGTGCTGATAACAAGAGGAGAGTTGTCTTTCTATTGAACGCTTCTCTACTTGCTCTACTATAGAATGTAGATTCTCGTGTTCCTTTTCGGAATTTCCCAAAAACTGTATAATCAGTTGCTTGATCTAATAGTGCTGTTGTAGACAATATTTCCTCATTGATTAAAGAAGGGAAATGGCTGGCATTATGCCATGTAGTCAGTCTAACAAAGAGTGAAATACAGTTCACATTGCCTACCAGTTCAAAAAATTCCTTCTACCTACTATGTAATATCTAACAAAGCTCACAGCTTCAACCCTAGTCAGTCAGTAGATACCCACTATAATCAGTAGATACCCACTATAATGAGTAGATACTCACTATAATCAGTAGATACCCACTATAATCAGTAGGTACTCACTATAATCAGTAGATACCCACTATAATCAGTAGATACCCACTATAATCAGTAGATACTCACTATAATCAGTAGATACTCACTATAATCAGTAGATACCCACTATAATCAGTAGATGCCCACTATAATCAGTAGATACTCACTATAATCAGTAGATACTCACTATAATCAGTAGATACTCACTATAATCAGTAGATACCCACTATAATCAGTAGATACCCACTATAAACAGTAGATACCCACTATAATCAGTAGATACCCACTATAATCAGTAGATACCCACTATAATCAGTAGATACTCACTATAATCAGTAGATACTCACTATAATCAGTAGATACCCACTATAATCAGTAGATACCCACTATAATCAGTAGATACTCGCTATAATCAGTAGATACTCACTATAATCAGTAGATACTCACTATAATCAGTAGATACTCACTATAATCAGTAGATACTCACTATAATCAGTAGATACCCACTATAATCAGTAGATGCCCACTATAATCAGTAGATACTCACTATAATCAGTAGATACTCACTATAATCAGTAGATACTCACTATAATCAGTAGATACCCACTATAATCAGTAGATACACACTATAATCAGTAGATACTCACTATAATCAGTAGATACCCACTATAATCAGTAGATACTCACTATAATCAGTAGATACCCACTATAAACAGTAGATACCCACTATAATCAGTAGATACCCACTATAATCAGTAGATACCCACTATAATCAGTAGATACTCACTATAATCAGTAGATACTCACTATAATCAGTAGATACCCACTATAATCAGTAGATACCCACTATAATCAGTAGATACCCACTATAATCAGTAGATACTCACTATAATCAGTAGATACTCACTATAATCAGTAGATACTCACTATAATCAGTAGATACTCACTATAATCAGTAGATACTCACTATAATCAGTAGATACTCACTATAATCAGTAGATACTCACTATAATCAGTAGATACTCACTATAATCAGTAGATACCCACTATAATCAGTAGATGCCCACTATAATCAGTAGATACTCACTATAATCAGTAGATACCCACTATAATCAGTAGATACCCACTATAATCAGTAGATACCCACTATAATCAGTAGATACTCACTATAATCAGTAGATACCCACTATAATCAGTAGATACTCACTATAATCAGTAGATACCCACTATAATCAGTAGATACTCACTATAATCAGTAGATACCCACTATAATCAGTAGATACTCACTATAATCAGTAGATACCCACTATAATCAGTAGATACCCACTATAATCAGTAGATACCCACTATAATCAGTAGATACCCACTATAATCAGTAGATACCCACTATAATCAGTAGATACCCACTATAATCAGTAGATACTCACTATAATCAGTAGATACTCACTATAATCAGTAGATACCCACTATAATCAGTAGATACCCACTATAATCAGTAGATACTCACTATAATCAGTAGATACTCACTATAATCAGTAGATACCCACTATAATCAGTAGATACCCACTATAATCAGTAGATACTCACTATAATCAGTAGATACCCACTATAATCAGTAGATACTCACTATAATCAGTAGATACCCACTATAATCAATAGATACCCACTATAATCAGTAGATACCCACTATAATCAGTAGATACTCACTATAATCAGTAGATACTCACTATAATCAGTAGATACCCACTATAATCAGTAGATACCCACTATAATCAGTAGATACTCACTATAATCAGTAGATACCCACTATAATCAGTAGATACTCACTATAATCAGTGGATACCCACTATAATCAGTAGATACTCACTATAATCAGTAGATACCCACTATAATCAGTAGATACTCACTATAATCAGTAGATACCCACTATAATCAGTAGA
The DNA here is from genome assembly GCA_935421135.1 of Bugulina stolonifera. Taxonomy (NCBI): domain Eukaryota; kingdom Metazoa; phylum Bryozoa; class Gymnolaemata; order Cheilostomatida; family Bugulidae; genus Bugulina; species Bugulina stolonifera. The sequence goes on from OW285196.1 coordinate 15,718,259, forward strand.
TACCCACTATAATCAGTAGATACTCACTATAATCAGTAGATACTCACTATAATCAGTAGATACTCACTATAATCAGTAGATACTCACTATAATCAGTAGATGCCCACTATAATCAGTAGATACTCACTATAATCAGTAGATACTCACTATAATCAGTAGATACTCACTATAATCAGTAGATACTCACTATAATCAGTAGATACTCACTATAATCAGTAGATACTCACTATAATCAGTAGATACTCACTATAATCAGTAGATACCCACTATAATCAGTAGATGCCCACTATAATCAGTAGATACTCACTATAATCAGTAGATACTCACTATAATCAGTAGATACCCACTATAATCAGTAGATGCCCACTATAATCAGTAGATACTCACTATAATCAGTAGATACCCACTATAATCAGTAGATACTCACTATAATCAGTAGATACTCACTATAATCAGTAGATACCCACTATAATCAGTAGATACTCACTATAATCAGTAGATACTCACTATAATCAGTAGATACCCACTATAATCAGTAGATACTCACTATAATCAGTAGATACTCACTATAATCAGTAGATACCCACTATAATCAGTAGATACTCACTATAATCAGTAGATACCCACTATAATCAGTAGATGCCCACTATAATCAGTAGATACTCACTATAATCAATAGATACCCACTATAATCAGTAGATACCCACTATAATCAGTAGATACACACTATAATCAGTAGATACCCACTATAATCAGTAGATACACACTATAATCAGTAGATACTCACTATAATCAGTAGATACCCACTATAATCAGTAGATACCCACTATAATCAGTAGATACTCACTATAATCAGTAGATACCCACTATAATCAGTAGATGCCCACTATAACCAGTAGATGCCCACTATAATCAGTAGATGCCCACTATAATCAGTAGATACTCACTATAATCAGTAGATACTCACTATAATCAGTAGATACTCACTATAATCAGTAGATACCCACTATAATCAGTAGATACCCACTATAATCAGTAGATGCCCACTATAATCAGTAGATACTCACTATAATCAGTAGATACTCACTATAATCAGTAGATACCCACTATAATCAGTAGATGCCCACTATAATCAGTAGATACTCACTATAATCAGTAGATACCCACTATAATCAGTAGATACCCACTATAATCAGTAGATACCCACTATAATCAGTAGATACTCACTATAATCAGTAGATACCCACTATAATCAGTAGATACCCACTATAATCAGTAGATGCTCACTATAATCAGTAGATACCCACTATAATCAGTAGATACTCACTATAATCAGTAGATACCCACTATAATCAGTAGATACTCACTATAATCAGTAGATACCCACTATAATCAGTAGATACTCACTATAATCAGTAGATACCCACTATAATCAGTAGATACTCACTATAATCAGTAGATACTCACTATAATCAGTAGATACTCACTATAATCAGTAGATACTCACTATAATCAGTAGATACTCACTATAATCAGTAGATACCCACTATAATCAATAGATACTCACTATAATCAGTAGATACTCACTATAATCAGTAGATACTCACTATAATCAGTAGATACCCACTATAATCAGTAGATACAATAGAGACATGTTATTGTGATCAACAGTCTCTGAATACTTTAGCGCAGACATGTTACCTGGCATGTGGAGACAACTGCTGGAGTAATGGTACTTGTATCAAGACTGGAAAAACAAACTGTCACCCTTCATGTCAACACGGGTGCCTATCAAACAGAGAAACTGATTGCTGTTCTTACTCTTGCTTCTCTCGTTGCCATGGCAACTTGCTTAATCGAACTTGCCAGCAAGTAAATTACTATATTATGCATTTATTACGTTGTAATGGTTCAGGACATTTGTATACGACTCCAGCCACCCTGATGACTCTTATAGCCCCTCGGTGCCTAGTAGTTGCCACAGCACTACTCATCTAACACTTGTACTCTTATATTTAGTTGTTCGTATACTTACACTTGTCTTATATTGCATGTCTAACCATTCATTTTATACCTACAAACTTGTGTATAACGTTTCTAAGTCTTTTTGTGCCTTTTATACCTATGTAAAGAGGCCCGACCTCTCAGAATCATTTGGTATTCATTTTGTACATGAATTGAATGATTATAAGCATCTTTTGTATAACCCGACCTATTTTGGGTCAGCCGTCGGGCTTCCGGCCGCCATGTTATTGCGCAACTTCCAGACAACCCTATGTCGTCTTTTCCCGACACTACGTCGGGCGGAAGTCCTTATACTATATAAAGGGCATTGTTTTTACGATTGTTGTCTCAGTCTTTGCTTGGATCTCAATAAAGACACATCTATACTTATTATACAGAGACTTTCACTTCGTAGCTAGGTCATTCTAGTTGTTAAGGTCCTCGACCTTGCAACACGAACCGCCTACTAGATCGGATCACTCTCTTTCAAGTTATAGTCTGAAGGTCAGACTTGGGACCAGATGGGTCATCTCTGGTAGTACTTGGACTACTGAGACCGCTCGATCTTTCATGTAATGAGAAGGCCTAGCACCACTCATAGGCACTTCATTTTGGAATCGGGAGTCGTCCAAGGACGACCGCACAAGAAACCAAAAACCATTACAACGTTAATGTTAAGGAATTTTACTTTATATTATGGCCTGTATGACATAGTAATAGTACAGTAAGTCTATTTCAGTGCGATGTTAAACACATACATAATGTATAACACAGCTAAACATAGTCTATAATATTGTAATGGTTTTTCTTTGGGGGGAGGGGGTGGGGTGGGGTTGTGCTGTCGTCCTAAGACGACTCCCTTGTCCAAAAAAAGAGCCTATGAGTGGTGCTAGGCCTTCCCATTACATGAAAGATCAACAGGTACTTAGTAGTCTAATAACTACTCAAGGCGACCAATGTGGTCCCGAGTCAATGTTTTTTTACTATACCGAGAAAGAGAGTGATCCGGTTGGGAGGCAAGGTCGAAGACCTTGACAACGACCTGTCTACGAAGTGAAAGTCTCTGTATATAAGTATAGATGTGTCTTTATTGAGATCCAAGCATGAACTGAGACAATGAACATAAAAACAATGTGCTTTATATAGTATAAGAACTTCTGGAGGAAGTTTCAGTAAAAAGACAACGTAGTGTTGTCCAGAAATTGTGCAACAAGATGGCGGCGGAAGCCTGATGGCCGACCCAGAAGAGGTCGGGTACAACAAAAGATGCTTAAAACCATCCAAATCATTGACATGGGTATAAAAAAAGACATAATTGCTCAGGAATGCACATTATAGGTATACAAGAGTAGTATAGTCAGTGCAGATCTACACAGACACCCGGCCCTTTCCGCGTCGTATTAGCCCTAGATCCAAAAACTCCCCGGGCGGACGACCACCCCACCCGTCCTCTCGCCCCTCCTCTCCCCTAAACCTCACTCTATGTGCAAAGCCCTAGAACCTACTCCCCCCCATCGCGGGTGGGGTTTCAAAAACCTCATCGGCTGTTCCGCGGAACCCAGTCTAAAGAGCAAACCCCTCGCCCCGTCCCACGGCTCGGGCGAGGGGGCGCGCGCGTACGCGCGCGCCCCCCCGCCCCGCGAACCCCACCCGTCCTCCCTCCACCCGTCCCCGCCCCTCCCCACCCCTCCCCACCCCAAACCCCTCCGCCTCGCCCTCCGCCTCGCGGCGGTTCTCGTTCGCGAGTCCAGCCGTGGCCCCACGCCGCCCTCCCCCCGCCCATCCCCCGCCCCTCCCCCGCCCTCCCGCCCCAACGACCCGTCGCGACCCTCGCGGGCGGACCGTCGGCTGGAGTAGGGTGAAGCGAAGGAAAATACGGGTTAGAGTAATGATAGGCTACACCCGTGCGGAGTGCCCGTGCAGAGTTTACGACGCTGACTATACTACTATAAAAAACTTACCGAGTGGTGGTGGTGGTGCTTCCGGATGATTTCTTCGCCGGGGACTGTTGAGACTGAACTGGTCGGGGTGACACCGCACTCGCGCGCTCCTCCGTTCGAGCGCCCCCGGACCTTCGATGAAAGACTCGCGTCTTAACCCTCATTTTCCCCGGACCCTCCCCTAGGGAAATCGCCCGTCCCCGTGACGAGCGGCGAGAGAAAGTGAAGGCGGTGGCTCTTCCGCGCTTCAAACCGTAGACTTCGCGAGGAGGTTAGCCGACGACATCATCGCTCGGAGGGGTAGAAATAGAAATAGATAAACGGGATAGATGGACGCTTGTCTTCTCATCGCCATCGTCATCATCATCATCATCATCATCATCATCATCATCATCATCATCATCCTACAAATAGACCCGCCTCTACGATGATGTCGTTGACTCGCCACCAATTTCTTTGACCACCGCGTCCACTTTCCCCCGGGTAGCAAACTCCGATAGGGAGAGAGCGCATCGTGCGCGTGCGATGTCACCCCCCACCTACGAATGAAGACAATAGAAGAAATGTGAACTGATAAGGGGTGAGTATGAGCGGAAGCTGCGCTAGTATCGTCTACCCCTTTGGTTTGGAGAGGTAAATGGTTTTTAATGTATTAGCTAGTGTTTTATTGCTCGGTTTTAAGGCTACAACCGGTAAACCCTCCGTTTTGAGGACGGAGACCCCTTACAATAGAGAGTGAATGTGAAAAAAATTATACGGGTATATGTACAAGGGTTATGATGCACTGTTCGTTTACTCTCCAATTTATCGAATGAAGTAGTCTCATCTCCGAGAAATCAGTACTAGCATTCTATAGGACTCGTACTCACCCCGTCTTCTGCAACCTTCCGCTTACCATAGAAGTAGGTGAGTCCGGTCTTTAGCTGGGTGTAGCTATACGTTTGGTTTCCTCTTCTGATAAAACCCCGATTGTCCCCTCTCACCGACTCCCCTGTCCTGAGCACGGAGAGGAACTTCTCTTTGGTTAGGGCGTTTCCTCTTTTGTTTAGTCCTTTGCTGCTATACTTGCTATCACCATCAGCGGACCAGCAAAAGTATGTTTTTGAGTTGAGCGCGATGACCCCCTCCCCCCGAAACTCCTCCTTAAACAGGCCGGGGGTTCGTGTTTCGTATCGTTGCACCTTCTCACAACATTCCCTCATCTCCCACTCTTGGCCAAGCACCTTGGTCGTGATAAAGTCTTCCTTGTGCCTATCGCAGAAGGGTCTGGGAAACCATCTACCATATTCTCTGTAGAACTCTTCTTTTTTATCTTTTCGGATGACCTCATCTATACTACGAGCACTCAGAGCCATGTAAGCGCTATCCGTGTCCATTTCTACGTACTCAAAGTCCTCTCTGCTGACGAATCTGTGAAAATAAAACGGACGGGTTGTAGGGGGGGGGGGGGGGGGGGGTTGGGGTTGACACCAAAGAATAAATAGAGAAGGATTTGATAAAATCTTTGTATAGTCTAGTGCTACTTACCTATCCATAAAGTCGTAGTAGAATTCTAGCATTCTCAACTTGGCTCTCTGGAGGATAACGAATCCTACGACAGATGGAACATCCATTCTAATCTAAAAGAAAGAAAGAGAGAGAGAGAGTTTACCCTACCACTCAGAAAAAGTTTCGTCAAATCAAGAATCAAAATAAAAAAAAAAAGATTGTCAACACTTGCCTTTTTCTTGTGAAGCTCTATCTCAAAGTAGTTTTCATCAACTTCGTTTAGACTAGAAAAGTGCCTACTCCTCACTTTGACAGCCGCCTCCTCTACTGTCTCCACATACTTGACAGTCTTATGTTTCTCTTTATTTGTTATGGTCTTTCCGTAGGCTGAATTCCCAACGAGCTTGCTGGTGCTGGCCAAGAGGGCCAGGTCGGGGTTCACATCCCCACCTCTTCTTGCGTCTGAGACCGAAGAACCAAAGTCTTTGTAGATGGCTCGTGGGATAAAGTGAACAAACTGATAGATCCTGGTAATTATCAAACCTTGATCTAGATACCATCTAGCCAGATCGGAGAGTAGTGTGATTCGCTCGCCAAAAAGACTCCCCACGAGCATTCGCTGAGGTCTCTTCAAGAATCCGTTCTGTTCGGCAAAAGCGCGCATGTGTTCGCTAAGGTGTTCTCTTCCCACGTTTATATTCTTGAAAATAGGTGCCATCTCAGAGAACTTCGCTTTTAGCTCTTCGGGTACGGAAATGTCACACTCCACTAAACCATAGTACTCTCCACTACGAATGTTATTGATTATCTTATCGAGGTTGACGTAACCCCTCTCCGGATAGAGAGAAGAAAAGAAGATGGCGAGAAATGTCCTAACTTCTACATCCGAACGAACTCGCGCTTCCCACTCACACTGCCGAGTGGTGATGAGCTTATAGCCTAGAGCCTTGATGTAATCTTCTTTCCTTGCAGTGTCCACCCGGAGCTCTTCATTCGTCATGTTTCTGACACCTTTTCCGTTCCCTCCTAGCTCGCACTCGTGCCCATGCCAGTAGCAACCGTGGAATTGGTACACCGTCCGACTCTGTTCGCTATAACCATCCACTGGTAGGTTGTGACAGCCTATCCTCATTTCTCCTCCATTCTGTTGGTGAAGGATGACCTCTCCTCTCTTCCACGATTGGAACTCTAACCAACCATGCGCCACTTTGCTGAACTTTTTAATAGGTTCTAGAGCAAAGCCTCGGCTCTCTAGCCTCCGCCTGGGATAACCCGTAGGCATATTCCCCATCATACAGTATAGGTAGAGGGCGTTGGCATCAACTCCCAGAATGGACCTACAGGGTTTTGCGGATGTGCCATACATCTTCTCTCGAATAGAGGTCACTCCAACTTCATGATGTCTGTGAAAGATAATGCTTGGCCCTCCCACGAGGTTATCGCGAAGAGTATGGTACAGACTTTTGCTCTCCTCATCGAACAGACATATGGGTTGCGAGTTGCAAAGTTCGTCTCGGAGAGACATTAACCTATGCAGCGGAAGAGCGGCTTGTGGAGGAGAGTAGCCATAAGGTCGGGCCTCCACCTCCATAAACAACCATCTGATAGCCAAGCCTGGAAGCGAGATTGCGGATTTCAACATGTCAATACCCTTTTGTCGATAGATAGAGCTCTGACGTGCAATGGCCTCGATGAATGGGGCCACATCGAGGTTGTTGTACCAGATGAGAAAATCCCTGAACGTTTCCATGTTCTCTCTTTCCCACACGACCTGACAGTGGTGATAATCTTGCTCGCTCAATTCTTGCTGAGTCAGCGAGTTGAAAAAACTCTCTCGGGGAGGGAGTCCATAATAATCCAACCTTCTCAGGGAATCTACCCAGTCGTAAGGAAAGAATCCCTTACTCTCTGACACGCCAAATGCCTTCAAGTATTTGGAGTAGTTGAAGCCCGGTGCGATAAAGTTGCATATGTCAAGGAACCTAAAACGTCTACTCTCCACGCAGGACATACTGTTAACACGCTTAACGATGAAGACAAAATCTTCTCCCTCCTCCTCTTGTAGAGAGCGAAGCAAAGGTCCCTTTAGTATATTTAGGTCATACTTTTGTGAGTTGAAACCAACCACCGGAACGCTGGAGATGTGCTGTTCTAACTCTCTTTCTAATCCGGAGAGACCGGACTTCACCCTGTAAGTCGAGACGTTAGAGAACTTTTCGTCAGCAAAGGCTTCTTCTCTATCCGCCCGATCCGCAAGGAAAGTAGAGAGTCGCTTGCGTACATCCCGGAATCTTTCTCCGAACAAATCTCCTGCCACGTCAGCAATCTTTGCTATGTAGTGGACGAATTGACGAATGCACTTCGTTCCATCCTTGCTGTCGACACTCCTCACAAAGCACTTGGCCTGCTCAAACCCCGGGACGTTAGAACATACAGATATGCTCAGTAACTCGTGTCTTGCACTAAAAGTCATTGTGGAGGTGTTAGTTTGTAGGTTGTCTTTTGGCATGAAGCATTCAATATCATAGGTGATATAGTAGGGGTAGTATAAGAGGTCGGGGTTCACCACCTCTATTCCCGCCACTCGCTTGAGTTTTGTGAATATGGTTGGCGGGGGTCCAAACGTTCCACCAGGGAAAACAAACACCGATGCTTCCTCTGGCGAGCACTTATGTCGCCGTAGGCTGGACAAACGTGTGAAAGCGCCATCGCACAACTTGCAGGTGAAACATCTGGCAAACGAATCAACATTCTTTATCCAGCTGAAGTGTTTTTCGTACATGTTGACAAAGAGTTTACGGGCTTTGTTTCGTGCCCCAGATGACCAAACTATCGGAGCTACCCCCTCATCAGTTAGGCAGAAGACTATTATAGATATGTCAAAATGATCTTCCAAGGCCAGCAGATCACTCGCGCCCACCCCGGGAAAGTCTGACAAAGTTGATGAGGGTGGGGAAGAAGATCTAGATTGTCTCATGTATTGTTTAAACAAGCGATGTGTTGTGGTCTGAGAGGGGCGATGACAGCAACATCCCTTCTTTGGGTCGCAGTTACAGTCATACATCATGGCCAAACATCTAAAGAAACACAATTTGTCTGGGTAGGGACGGGCACCTCCTCTGGCCCAAAAGTCTACATCTAGTGCTATCACATGTCGGTTGTTAAGTATGTAGTCTGGGAGTTTGCTCACTACACCGCCCACCTTGCCAATCTCTAGGAGTTTATAGATGTAGAATGTCAGATTCGCAATGTGACGTAAAGCCCAAGCGGTATTCGGTCTCCTTTGTGCTGACCTCTCTCTCAAGTCGAGCTCCTGCACAGATTCGCAAAACTCTCTCATCTCATTCTCTGCTCTGATCAGTCTTGGCTTGGGGAAGAACGCGGCATTGTTGCTTGATGAGTGAAAGTAGCGCAACTCTCCACTGGTCTTATGCTCGAGGATGACTCCAGCGCTACAGTTAATCTTCACAGTACAAGGTACTCTCTTCCACATCGCTCTCAATTTAGTCCACACCTCTTCATCTCCTTCATCTTCACATTCCCCTCTCCACACTCGAACGTTGAGAATGTCTTCTACAGGACGAGAGTGTATTGTGGACCTGATCGAGCTCCAATAGCGGGCTAGTAGCACCCCCATCTCATCCCCCTCTTCAGCTGTTGGAGGTTTGGACCAGAAAACATCATCAAACTTCTCTGCATCCCCCTCATCTTTTTCCGCCTTGGCCTCGCTATGAAATCGTCTCATGTGATGACCTAGCTTTCTCCTCCCATCAAAACATCCACCACAAACCGGGCACTTGTGTGGGTGAGCCTGTGCATGCATTCTCTTCGTGTGCCTGTCTAGAGAAAACGCTGTTTTGAGAACCAGACCGCATAGTTGACAAGTGTGCTCGGCCTGACGAGAGCTCTCCCCCCCTATAAAAATACAAAATAGTAGGGTGTAAGTTATTCTTTTACCTCATACTACTATTAGCAATCCACAATTGTTACCAACTACCTCATTTAGCACTAACCTTTTTTACTTGTTGACATCTCTGATCAGGTGCTGACTAGTAGGTAGGTGTCTCTGTTTAGTCTCCCTATAAAAAATATATAGTAGTAGGGTGTAAGTTAATTTTTTTTGTTTTTGGCTCAATAGCGTTATATACAATAGACACTTCACAATTGCTGCCGATTACCCTATTTAGCACTAACCTTATGTTGTACTTGTTGACATCTCTGATCAGGTGCTGACTAGTAGGTAGCTGTCTCTGTTTACTCTCACTCTGTTGACCAGAGGCTGATTGTTCATACTGCTAGAGTGAGAAACTCATACCTTAAATAGTAGTATTCAGTGGGCGGAGTCTAACCATTTCCCCACCCTTGGCAATACCACCCCGATGTGAATCCGATGCATCCCGATGTGAATCCGAAGCTTCCCGATGCATCCCGATGTGATTCCGAAGCTTCCCGATGCATCCCGATGTGAATCCGAAGCTTCCCGATGCATCCCGATGTGAATCCGAAGCTTCCCGATGCATCCCGATGTGATTCCGAAGCTTCCCGATGCATCCCGATGTGAATCCGAAGCTTCCCGATGCATCCCGATGTGATTCCGAAGCTTCCCGATGCATCCCGATGTGAATCCGAAGCTTCCCGATGCATCCCGATGTGATTCCGAAGCTTCCCGATGCATCCCGATGCATCCCGATGCACCCCGATGTGAATTGACACATCGGGACACATCGGGATGCATCGGGAAGCTTCGGAATCACATCGGGATGCATCGGGAAGCTTCGGAATCACATCGGGATGCATCGGGAAGCTTCGGATTCACATCGGGATGCATCGGGAAGCTTCGGAATCACATCGGGATGCATCGGGATGCATCGGGAAGCTTCGGAATCACATCGGGATGCATCGGGAAGCTTCGGAATCACATCGGGATGCATCGGGAAGCTTCGGATTCACATCGGGATGCATCGGGAAGCTTCGGAATCACATCGGGATGCATCGGGATGCATCGGGAAGCTTCGGAATCACATCGGGATGCATCGGGAAGCTTCGGATTCACATCGGGATGCATCGGGAAGCTTCGGAATCACATCGGGATGCATCGGGAAGCTTCGGATTCACATCGGGATGCATCGGGACACATTGGGATTGGATATTAAAAAGGGAGGAGTCAAGAAATGAGCAGATGTATAAAGGGAGAGTGGGATCACAGTCTCAGCATTCAAAGTTCAGCACATCACTACTGTACAGGAACACTACTACAATAGTACATTATCAATGGATACTGACAACATAGTCCAGAACCAAGAAGAGTTATTTGCGGGCTTAACGGACTCACAAATGGATGGAATTATTGAAGAAGAAGAGTGCAGTCAGAAGAGGAAAGAAGAGGTGGATGCGTTAAAAGAGGCACGGAAGAAGGGGAAAATAATAGGAGTGGGGAGTCTTGCCCGAAAGGATCTTTCTAACATGGCGGACTCTCCGTCCTCCCCGGAGCGGGCCTCGGATAGGGGCGAGACCACAACAACCAAGAAGAGGAAGAACCCAAAAGGAGATGAAATCTGTGCTAAGAAAAAAAAGAAACCCCAGGTGATTGTAATATCAGATGATGATGATGATGATGGCCACGGAGCCGATACGGCTACGGAAGAAATGGATGGTGGTGAGACGACGAAGGGAAAAAAAGCTACCAAGTCCCCTTGCAAGGGGAAGAAAAAGAGCGGGGGACTAAGCCTGGAGAAAGCTCGTGCAGTGGCGGCAACCCTAATGTAAGTAGCCCTATTCGTATATCTATAAATTACCGTACTATCTTTCTCCCGTTTAACCACTTTGTCGGATCTATATACACCACTTTCATTATTGTAGGAGCATGGGAGCGGAGAAGAGGAGCTCTCTGCAGACAACGGTGAAGCTGTCGGAGCTAGAGCCAGGAACTGTGCTAGAAGTGAGTGGAGGTTCGGTGGTTGAAACGGCATTCGGAAAAGCATTCTTAGCCAGGGCAAGCTATGTGGATGACAAGGGGATGAGACATTGCATCAGCTTTCACACCAACATTCGTCACGCCATGCCCAAGCTAGCGGATGTCAAAGAAGAGGAGCTAAAGGACCTTACCCTTCCACCTAGGATCATGGTGTACTTGGGACAGCAGGAGACCGCTAAAGGACAAAACACATTCAACCGTATCGAGAGCGTGTGCTCCCTGCCAGGAGCAGCCATGAAAAAGCTGGCCGGTGACTTGAGAAAGAAGACCTTGGCCCAGTTGGAAGAATTTTTTCGAGTGCAAACGCTATCTTCCTTCCCCGTTGGTTCTGTGCTGGTGGTGACCGCGCTCCGACCCACATACGTCCCAAGATGCGGTGATGGTGATAATGCGAGCAACTCCATTGCCACCTACGAGTGCCGGATTGGAAACGAAGAAAAAAAGGGAGAAGTCTTCCTTCCGGGACGTCTGGCAGTTTCGATGAAAGAGCTCCTCCCCTCCGTGATGGTGTACAAGGGACAGAAGACTTCCAAGAGCGGGAGAACATTCTACGATTGTGCCATTCTAGACTCCATCCTCGGCGAGCGTCTCCTCCCCGCCACTGCACAGTTTTGAGGCAAAAACTTTTGTCATTCACACTCATTCGTGTCTACTTATCAATTGATTTTATATTATTACTCTCAAACTCGTGTATCGTTAGCCTTACTCATATTTTTCATAGTCGTATATCGGTTTTTATCGATTGATTTTATATTATTACTCTCAAACGTATTGAAAATTAAAACAAACTCGTGTATCATTACCCTTACTCATATTTTTCATAGTCGTATATCAAGTTTTTTATCGCTTGATTTTATATTATTACTCTCAAACGTATTGAAAATTAAAACAAACTCGCGTATCATTACCCTTACTCATATTTTTCGTAGTCACATATCAAGTTTTTTATCGATTGATTTTATATTATTACTCTCAAACGCATTGAAAATTAAAACAAACTCGTGTATCATTACCCTGACTCATATTTTCATAGTCGTATATCATCTATTCTAGAATACATCACACACCATTACTCTAACCCGTATTTTCCTTCGCTTCACCCTACTCCAGCCGACGGTCCGCCCGCGAGGGTCGCGACGGGTCGTTGGGGCGGGAGGGCGGGGAGGGGCGGGGGATGGGCGGGGGGAGGGCGGCGTGGGGCCACGGCTGGACTCGCGAACGAGAACCGCCGCGAGGCGGAGGGCGAGGCGGAGGGGTTTGGGGTGGGGAGGGGTGGGGAGGGGCGGGGACGGGTGGAGGGAGGACGGGTGGGGTTCGCGGGGCGGGGGGGCGCGCGCGTACGCGCGCGCCCCCACGCCCGAGCCGTGGGACGGGGCGAGGGGTTTGCTCTTTAGACTGGGTTCCGCGGAACAGCCGATGAGGTTTTTGAAACCCCACCCGCGATGGGGGGGAGTAGGTTCTAGGGCTTTGCACATAGAGTGAGGTTTAGGGGAGAGGAGGGGCGAGAGGACGGGTGGGGTGGTCGTCCGCCCGGGGAGTTTTTGGATCTAGGGCTAATACGACGCGGAAAGGGCCGGGTGTCTGTGTAGATCTGCACTGACTATACTACTTACAAGTGACAATTTCCTACATAGACAATCAGTACAAGCAAATGTAATGCGAGTATATAATTATATCCGTGTCATGTAGTCAGGAGTTATAGTGACCATTACAATATTGTATGGTGTAGACCTACATGAGTATTTCGAAGTTTCCGATTTGTTGATTGTGTTCAAACTATAATATGCTGAATGATCAATAAGGGAGCTGTTGAACTACTGTTTCAGCATGAGGGCTGCACCCACTTTTACACACCCAATGGAGATTGTGTGGATAAATGCCAAACTTCCCAGTTCAAGTACAGTATAAGGTCAAATAAACTCACCCCTAATTCTGAAGCAGAACTTGTGTATAGAAAGACATGTTTCAGTTCTTGTCCAGGTAAGTTAACTGTATGAAGTGTGGTTACAGGAGAGTATGCTGTGTGTACCCACCTCAATTTTAGTGTACCCTCATTTTAATAGCTAGTTTTCCCCACATAGTCACCGTGGACCAGATAGTATAGTGGCAGAGTGCTTGATTGTCATTCATAGGGACATGGGAGTGAATCTTACCAGAGCATGAATTTTTTCATTTTCGTAATTCATTAATTTCTTACCTACTATAAGATTAAGTGGATAGCTATACAATATTAATCTGTAAAGTTGCATGTGCTGTGTATCGTGTACCCTGTACCGTGTACTGTGTACCGTGTACCCTGTACCCTGTACCCTGTACTGTGTACTGTGTACCGTGTACCGTGTACCCTGTACTATGTACTGTGTACTGTGTACCCTGTACCGTGTACCCTGTACTATGTACTGTGTACTGTGTACCCTGTACCGTGTACCGTGTACAGTGTACCCTGTACCGTGTACTGTGTACCACAGTGTACCCTGTACCGTGTACTGTGTACCGCAGTGTACCCTGTACCGTGTACTGTGTACCACAGTGTACCCTGTACCGTGTACTGTGTACCGCAGTGTACCCTGTACCGTGTACTGTGTACCGCAGTGTACCCTGTACCGTGTACTGTGTACCGCAGTGTACCCTGTACCGTGTACTGTGTACTGCAGTGTACCCTGTACCGTGTACTGTGTACCGCAGTGTACCCTGTACCGTGTACTGTGTACCGCAGTGTACCGCAGTGTACCCTGTACCCTGCACTGTGTACTGTGTACCGTGTACAATGTACTGTGTACTGTGTACCCTGTACCGTGTACCCTGTACTGTGTACCGAGTACCGTGTACCGTGTACCGTGTACCGTGTACCGTGTACCGTGTACCGTGTACCGAGTACCGTGTACCGTGTACCGTGTACCGTGTACCGTGTACCGTGTACCGTGTACCGTGTACCGTGTACCGTGTACCGTGTACCGTGTACCGTGTACCGTGTACCGTGTACCGTGTACCGTGTACCGTGTACCGTGTACCGTGTACCGTGTACCGTGTACCGTGTACCGTGTACCGAGTACCGAGTACCGTGTACCGTGTACTGTGTACCCACCTTGTTTGTTCCATTTTGAACACTGGCTGTACCTGAAGTATCAATGCTACTATACGTGCATCAGATAATCAACATAAGCCTAAAATAAACTGATTGATTATGTAGATGGGTAATGTGCTCAATCTTCAGTTGTAACCCAGATAATTTCCCCTATTCCAAAGCATGAGGACTTCTCTTCGCTATGACATTGGTTGACCCTACAACACCTACAGCCAAACTCGTCCAGCACGTCACATAACAGGATCATACTGCATAGCGAGACAAAGTGAAGTACTTCCTATTGAGTAAGATGCTTAGCTCTTAGCGTGAAAGAGTCTATTGCCCAATCAGACTATTGGTTTTACAGAGAACTTTCTTGAATATGATGGAACTTGTGTCACAAAGTGCCCAGAAGGATTTGCTACGACTGCTGAGCAGCCGAACAAGTGCAGTAAGTGTAGAGATGGTTACTGCTATAGTTACAAACCGTGCCGCTCTAAGAGGGATGAAGATATCAATGTTGTACCAGCTAGTAGAGGATGCACATCTATTAAAGGAAATGTAATACTTTGGGACGACGCAGGTATAATATCCTTTTACCAGCATGTGTCTACGTTAAACAACCAGATTGTTATCAGTAAGGTAGCAGTTATCTTGATGCGATGTTCCTAGACAAGACAAGAAGCATCGTATTATATAGAAAGACGGCCAAACCCCCTAATAGTTTTGAATACTTTTAACAAGCTGAACGGCATTCTTTACTAAATATGTTTAGATGTATGCTGTGACTGCTTCCCTGATTTAAAAGATAAAACGGCTAAGTTTATCATGTCAAAACGATGAAGGGTTTAAAAGAGGAAAATGTAAGCTAATCCATGTACAAATAGGATAACGAAACTGAAATGATAGTGCGTATAACATCATAATATTATGTTGCAGTGAAATGTTAAATTTAACAGTTGTTGGTATTTTAGTAGATACATTGTATGACAAGCTAATTAGCATTAAAGAGATCAATGGTTCACTACTCATTTGGATGAGTGATAGTTCCAATACAAGCACACCATCACTGAGTTCTTTAAAGAACCTGGAAGTGGTTAAAGGGAATAGGAAGTTACCTAAGAATCTCTGCCGGAACGAGAATGAGGTTTTTTCATGTGAAGAGTAAGTAATCTATGAAGAGTAAGTATATCTTTGATGAGTAAGTATATCTTTGATGAGTAAGTATATCTGTCAATAGTTAGTACATGTGTATTTATAAAAAGTAAGTATATCTTTGATGAGTAAGTAATCTATGAAGAGTAAGTATATCTTTGATGAACAAGTATATGTACAATATATACCATCAGTGAATAGCAAGTACACTGCAGATCTGTGATGAGTAAGTGTGTAACTGCATGTATATAATCCCTGTTTATCAAGATGGAGGTCAATCGCTCTCATAATCAACCTAGTTGGCAAGGGTTACACTGGACTAGATAACCTTAGAAGAGTTCAATCAGCAGCTTTCATACAGAGCAGTTCAACCTGTCATCCAAAACGTAGCAACTTACTACGATCACTAGGTGTTAACAACACTGAAACTAGCCTCAGCCAACTCCACCGTTATCAATGTGGCAACAGTGCGTATCTTTATTAATAGTAATCCGTTACTTCAGTAACCAACATCTCAACAAGTAGCTATTGCTGATACATTGTGTATTGGTAGCTATTAGAATTGTTGAGGTTTTGACTACAATACCACAGGTACTATTAGCCATGATCACTCATACACAACTTGGATACCTAAAATTTTCATGAACAAAGCAAACAAAAAACGTGTTGTCACGACACATCATCTACTGTCTTCTACCAACTATTTGTTTCTATTTTAATGTAGTTCATTGGATACGGTAATTTTATCGAGTTTTTTGTGGTGAATATGGTAATAGAGTCATCTACTAGTTGGATTCATATCTTCGTTTGCTCACTCTCCAGTTTTGCGTTGTGGTTAAAACCAAGTAATCCTATTTTTTACCCATGAGTAGAACCACTAGAGTTTTGCCTGTCTATGTACATGTATCTAATCAAGACAACAGTACTATTATTATATTCACAGAGATCAACCAATACCCTTGTGACATCGAGTGCTATGATGACTGCACTGGACCTGGAGATCATCAATGTTTAGGCTGTCCAAACGGTGCAACAGACTGTAGAAAATGTAAGAACTTTCTGCAAGGCTCCAGATGTGTATACAAATGCAACGGACAGTTTTATATGAAACAGAGTGGAAGTGAACAGATCTGCGCTGACTGTCACTCAGAATGTGTAGATGGATGCACTGGACCAGTGAGTTTATTTTCCAGTGGCTAATATGTCATCACATCTAACTATTGCATAGTCTAGTTAATGAATTTGAGGAATGCTGTAGACAGTGTTCAAAGTGTACCCACCTCAATCCTAGTAGCTATATGACCAGCAGGCGTGTATCCTAATTTCAATAGCTAGTCTCTTCCATATAGTCACTGTGGACCTGATAGTGAAGTGGTCTTGGGTTTGGATCTCACCAGAGCATAATTTTTTACATTGTAGTAATTCACTAATTTCTTAGCTACTATAAGAATAAGTGGATAGCTATTTACAGAACTAATCTGTAAGATTGCCTGCACCGTGTACTCACCTTATTTGTTCCACTTGGAATACTGGTTGTAGAAGAAAATAATAGAGCTCAGAGTTACTTCAGTCTACTTAGATTTTATTCAGTTCACCTAAATATATAGTAATCTAACTCCACTAATAATGCACTGTTTTATAATGTAGGATGATACTGACTGTGCGATATGTAAGAATTACAGGCTACGTAATCACTGTATAAAGGAATGTCCACCAAACACACAGGTTCATGAAGATAGCAAGACTTGTCTCCCCTGCCAGTCAGGCTGTACCCAAGTGTAAGTACTTGTGAAATTTACCATTTGGTGAGGGAATGACTTACTCATTAATTGGGCAGCAGAATGAATTACTTCATAAAACTATGCTGTCAGTACCAAAGTATAATTTAATTTAATCCAGAGTTGAAGTACCAAGAATCTACAAGTTAACAGTCCAAGTGGACCCAAATGGATACTTGTCATGGAAGCTAACGTTACATAATTACTGTGGTTCATTGTGTCGTGCAGACATTACTGGAATCAGATTTGTACTTAGTGACCGATCTGGTAGTAAGATCTACAGCAGAACATTCGATGCAGGTAGACATTATTTTTCATAGTTTTTAATTATATAACACATGAGCAATGTGTTGGTATATCCACATATTTCCAGTGTGTATAGCTTAGCACACTCTACTATAGCTACATTGTAAGTAAACTCCTGTATAGTATAGCTTCGAGTAGGAAGCTCCTAAAAGGCTTCTTTCTATAAAGGCTACACTACACAGTAATTACACAGTGTTCAAACTATTATACAACTAGCACTGATAACAGCTGTGGTTAAAAATATTATGCATGTTCTTACTAAGCCATCCAATCAAGTATTAAAGGGGTATGTCATGTGTTTTAAGTTTGCATTGAGTCCTACTTAGCTACTTAGTGGTACAATATAATGTTGAGTGCTTAGATATTTAATGTTCTAGTACTGTAGTTATCTTATGTATTTGGCTTCCAAGCTGTATTAGAACAAATAGGCCACAACACATAAAACCGAATAATTTGGTACAATTCAGTCTTGAAATACAAACTTTTTAAACCTTTGGGAACATTGTTTTTTGTACTTAATTTTGGCCATAGATTTAGGTTCGTGCATCCATGACCTATTAGATGCTGAAAATAAGGTCAAAAGTTTTGTGCTGTTATGAAACCTCTTCAACTTAGGTTTATGCGCTTAGAGTAGCAGCAATCTTATGTCTGCTGTTAGTAACACATAAGGATACACTTAGAGTAGTAACAATCTTATGTCTGTTGTTAGTAACACATAAGGCACAGCCGCAAAAATGTCTTCTGATAATTTAAATGTAGAGGATGACCATACAACCAGTCTGCGAGAACCGACTTATAAACTGCAAGCCAGTACTTTATACAGTTACATGGTGAACGTAGTTGCTGAGACGACGGAGCTAACAACTCGAGGGATTCCCACACACTTTATACTCACAGGTAGAAGTATTGTTTTGCAGAATCAAGTGAAACATGCACTTTAGACTTCGCTTACTGTGTCAAGCAAGTAAACTATGTATGTGGTGTAATATTTGTCACAATAAAAATATAATGTTGTCTATCAGTAATGTTAGTCTACCAGCACCCCTGCGACAGTGCTCTATTTCTTGAATCATCTTGTAAACAGTTTAAAAGCAAGGGAGATAACTGTTGAAAGGTGCTGACGAACTTGGTGCCCTCCAAAACTAGCTGGTACCTGTTAGCGCCTGTTAGCGCCTGTTAGCGCCTGTTAGCGCCTGTTAGCGCCTGTTAGCGCCTGTTAGCGCCTGTTAGCGCCTGTTAGCGCCTGTCAGCGCCTGTTAGCGCCTGTTAGAATCTGTTAGCACCTGTCAGCACCTGTTAGCACCTGTTAGAATCTGTCACTTTCACTCTATTCTCGCTATAATATTTCATTAGGAAAGAGAGTTTTAGTGATACCAACTAGTGTATACATCATGGTCAGTGACTTTGTGGAAGTAAAAGTAATATTTGATGCATGGGAGTCGGTTGACCTTCACATTGCTCCTTCAAAAGTGGGCGTAACGCTGGTCAGTGAAAACTTGTCAACAGTTAAAAGTCTAAGTCTCTCAGATCAAAGGTGAATAATAGATATTAACTTACTTGCTTACTAACTTAGCTGAATTAGTAGAATCTCCATCTACATTTAGCTGACTGAGAGGAAGGGTTTTCATGATTAATCTCTTATAATATATGAAATTATAGTATGCTTATACGTAACAGCTAGTAATAGAGCAGTACTGGGTAAGCTGTGTAAAGCTAATTTAACCAAATGTGAAAGTTATATTGTTGTATCAGTAACTTTTGTATTTACTTTGAACATGTCTATTCGACTGATCTCACAAGATACATGATAGGTTGCTGTATAATCTACATGTAGTTACATTGAAACATAGAAGCTTTGGTAGAGTCCTTTCGCAACACAAATGTGAAGACTTAAATACAGTTTTACAAGTTCCTCTTATTGAAGGGTCTGCACCAATTCTACCAAAACAACCACATTGGTCGATTTTTGCCGTAAAAGTTATGTTTCATCCTTGATCGAAATTAGGAGCTTTAGCTGACATTTGGATGTACACATACAACATAATGCTGCCGTAGTAGTTTTATGATGAAGCAAGAGGTCAGTTTATCGCCATGCACACTCTACACAGTCACCAGGCATCGGCTTGACCTCTGCCATTACTCTGCTGACGTTGATTCAAAACTCTGCAGAGGTTGTTTGTCAGTAATTTAAACTCAGGAAGTTGCAATAACAGATATTTTTATGGGTTGCAGTGAGGTGATAGAGAGTATTGATGAAGGTTCATTTCGTCTACGGAGAGTACGATACAGTGTAATGATAATTCTACCGCCTAAGAACTTCACCAATTTAGTCAGGGAGGAATTTTTAAGGTACCGAGTGGACTTTTACGATTCTACAGGAGCTGTTCAGTACAGCAAAGTCCTTCTCCCTAGTGAACCTACTACTGCAGGTATGACCGTAACATGAGATATCATTGGCTGCTACTAACATGTATAGATGAAACATGAGATATCATTGGCTGACATGCTCTTCTTGTAGATTAGATTAAAATCTCCACTATCTTAGCAATGCATCGAGGCATGCAGATTAAAATGTTTCTGCTTGGTGAAACATAAGTTAGACTAAATGTGTCCAATGTGTAAAATGCACCTGAGAGATTTGACTTTAACTTATGATTGAGAATGGATACGATATCTTGGCAGTTGTTTTGTTTTATTCCCCTAGTCTTTTTATAATCAGAATTTACTTCCTTGGTTTAAATTATTCAGTACAGCAATACGGCCTTCGTCCATTTAGTTAGTCCTATGACTTTCACTTCTTTGCCTCCAACTCCGTTTATGCCCCCCTTTTATGTCAATGCTTATATTTCTAGACTGGCCAATAGTCCAAACCGGCCAAATTAAGGCGAGGCTCTCCTATTTGGGCGGCTGTCACAGCAGATAGCTAACAATTGTCATAGCAATACTATTCATAGCACAGCATAATATTGTAATGGTTTCTGGTATTTCGTGCGGTCGTCCTTGGACGACTACCGACCCAGAACTGAAGTGCCTATGAGTGGTGCTAGGCTTTCTCATTACATGAAAGATCGAGCGGTCTCAGTAGTCAAGGTACTACCAGAGACGACCCATCTGGTCCCAAGTCTGACCTTCAGACTATACTTTGAAAGAGAGTGATCCGACCTAGTAGGCGGTTCGCTAATGCGAATGACCTGGCAAAAGGAAGTGAAAGTCTCTGTATCAAGTATAGATGTGTCTTTATTGAAAGCCAAGCAAAGACTGAGACAACGAATGATAAAACATGGCCCTTTATATAGTATAAGGACTTCCGCCCGACGTAGTGTTGGGAAAAGACGACATAGGGTTGTCCGGAAGTTGTGCAACAACATGGCCGCCGGAAGCCCGACGGCCGACCCAAAATAGGTCGAGTTATACAAAAGTTGCTTATAATCATCCAATTCATGTACAAAATGAATATCAAGTGATTCTGAGAAGTCGGGCCTCTTTACATGGGTATAAAAGGTACCAAAAGACTTAGTAATTATCATACATGAATGTACATTGATATGTAGTTAAAGGTGGACTGTACTGAAATTTTGGGGTTATAAACTGAATGCACCATTAGAAAGCCTAGTAGCAGCTGAACCAGTTAGCACAATACCAGCTGGGCTCTATGATGTCATCATGGTACCCAGCTCTGCTAAAACTAGTGAAATACATCATTGCAGGGAGTGAATGCCAGACCAGGCATTGTGTTATTATAAACAGAAAACTTTAATTGAGATTTTATCCTTGTTGCACTAGGCATATCACAAAACGAAAAAATGGGTATGTAGAACAAATGCTAGTTAATATTCCTAGACGATAAAAGGTACAATTTGTTGCAAAAAATTATCAAATGACTTTTGAGTTTGCAATTTGATTGGTCAATAGGCTACTTGTTTATTTCTTGGATAACATGCCTACTTATTAGACTGGTGTGTTGAACATGTAGAACGTAGTACTAATAATTGCTAGCATCTGTTTTATTGAAGGAACACTGTATTTATTATAAAACAGTTGTGAGAACGCAATATTGCTTCTATATAGTGTGTCAGAGTTGAGATAATCAAAGAAGAAGTTTTGAAAATTGACATAAAACTAGGTGGAGATAACTCTTAATGCTGACATCACTATGGTTATTTTAGCACTTTTGGGGTTACTTTTTTGCAGTTTAGAATCTTTTAGCTATCACTAAAACAGTTTAGATATGTTTGTATAGGTATCAAGTAATACTAACATAGTTAATTTGGTGACAAATATTCTGAAATTTTCAGTACAGTCCACCTTTAAGTAGAATGAGTATAAACACATAGATACACGTATGTAGACAGTAAATGAGTGGTTTAGACATGCAATACAGTTGAGCATGAGTATACGAACAGCTAGGTATGAGAGTACGAGTGTTAGTTGAGTAGCGCTGTGGCAACTACTAGGCACTTAAGGTGCTATAGGGTTTTATCCGGGTAGCTGGAGTCGTATACAAATGTCCTGTGCCATCACAATATAATAGCCACATGGTTATATGTTTCAGTACCAAATGGTATCAGTGCATCCACCAAGATCATCATAGTCTTGGGTTCAGTTGTTTTACTATTCTTCATTATAACAGTGAGTATCTGTTAGAGTATGCCTGTCTTTAGTTAATACTTGATTGATCTCATAAGTGCAAGTGCAGCCCTTCCAATTGGCTTCCTATTGGTTGTTAGAAGGGTTGGCCATTTTTACAATTTTTAGATAAATTCCGTGTCTTAAAGTACCATTATTATATTGATGCTATATGATTGGTTATATTTGCTATAAAACTCCGCTCAATCCTATCATTAGTAGATCGCTGATTGCTTAGGTATAATATAAATTGTATAAAGCTTGTTTGCTTGGCGGAAAACTTTAAAGTAATACAATTATTGATTTGATGGGTTGGCTAGACATTACGACAGTACTAGCGGCTGACAGCACATATCACATAGCACATATCACGTAGCACATATCACGCAGCACATAGCACGTAGCACATAGCACATAGCACATAGCACATATCATGTAGCACATAGCACATAGCACATAGCACATAGCACATAGCACATAGCACATAGCACATAGCACATAGCACATAGCACATAGCACATAGCACATAGCACATAGCACATAGCACATAGCACATAGCACATAGCACATAGCACATAGCACATAGCACATAGCACATAGCACATAGCACATAGCACATAGCACATAGCACATAGCACATAGCACATAGCACATAGCTAATTAGCCAATTATGAAGTTACATGTCAGCATGTGGAGTAATGGACAACAATGCTGTTACAAGTAGGTTATCACATTGCACATTGGGATACACTCGAGTTTACTGTTTTTAGTTATCTGCAATTGTTTACAAGACAAAGAAGGCTAATACTGTCGCACCACAGACTGAGCTCGTACAGGCTACCAGCTATTATGAGCCTGGCACACATTCAAATGCCGAGCATAAACAACGTAGATATGAATCCCAGAGTTGTTTCTACCCCGCTAATGAATCTGTATACCCAAAAGCTGGAAAATCTGGGTATTCCCTTCCACCCCGAAAACAAGGGGCTTATGACAGTGTGTACTTTGAGGTTGGAGAGGTCTACGATCAGCCCGTTGACTATTATGGTCAATACTCTGCCATGGACTACTCAGCCATAACACCATTACCAGCACAACCACCACTACCATTACCACAACAATCATCACTACCACCACTGTCACCAGTATCACTGCCATCATTACCGCCAAGACATCTACAGGCCAGTCAGCAAAAGTTGATGACCCCTGCCAGCACTATTCGTCCATTACCTTACCAATTATCTCATGGAACAAAGCCAGGTAGCCTCCAGCCTTTTAAATTACACTGAGCCGCCGCCCTTCAAGGCCAGAAAAAAAGAAATAAAAGTTGTGCTAGCCATCAAGAGCTAAATTCATCATTATACTTATCAATTTGATTGAGGTTTCTGCTTTGCCAGTTATTTGAACACACAAGCTCTTACACGACACACTCTAAGCGTGCATACTAATGGTTTTCCTGTAGTTAACTTGTATTAATTTTTTATGAAAGTATTTGTTATTCCTGTGAAGGAATCATTGTGCCAACAATTAGACTATATAATAGTTACATTGAGTTATTAAATAAAACAAACAAACTGACATAAACAATGGTCTGTCATTGAAACAAAAAGTAGAACATTCTCACAACCTACTTATAGTTACCTGAATATGGAATACAATCTGCTAACGACTTATTGCATGGTGTTATGGCAGACTATCTCTTCTGTGTCAGGCAAGTATAGTATCACTCTTTTCTCTGTGTGCTACATCACTGTCTAATGGTTAAACTACTTGGCTATATCTACTATGGCCCATCAGTCACAATGTTTCCTGTTTGCCAACAAAATAGTTCCTTCGGGCTTAAACAGACAACAGTACACAACATCACAAATATGTAGTACTCGTACAACAAAATAGTAAACTTGCAAGTACATGTTGTCATGTACATAACCAACGGAAGGCCTGAAATAACAATGGACTAAGTAATGTGCCACCTGTATGCATCTAGACCAGATATCCTAATTATATTTATATACAATGTACCTTACCTATAGCTTATCAACTTTAGTTTATCAGCAAACTAGCACCTAGAAGGATTTGTCTATTGGTGTCACTGCTGCCCAAGTAGCCTGCGTAATCAGCTGCTAGTGAACACATTAGACTACTTTGAAAAATGTTAGTATGAGCTAGTATTGTTATTAGGAATAGCAAAACATGACACATTTCTATTTTGAATTGTTTCTTTTATTTCAACTCTCATCCGAGCATCATCATCAGAGGATTAATCTGATGATGATGCTGCCGATGAGAGTTGACATATAAGAAACCAACCAAAATAAAAATGTGTCATGTTTTACTTTTCACATTAGACTATTATAATCAACAGTCTCTGAATACTTTAGCGCAGGCATGTTACCTGGCATGTGGAGACAACTGCTGGAGTAATGGTACTTGTATCAAGACCGGAACAACACACTGTCACCCTTCATGTCAACACGGATGCCTATCAAGCAGAGAAACTGATTGCTGTTCTTACTCTTGCTTCTCTCGTTGTCATGGCAGCCTGCTTAATCGAACTTGCCAGCAAGTAAAGGATTACATTATCCAGTTTAGACTGTTACAGTGCATGCAGTGCTAAAGTAGTACCTCTGTTGTTACCCAGTTTTTACTGTTGCAGTGCATGCAGTGCTAAAGTAGTACCTCTGTTGTTATCCAGTTTAGACTGTTACAGTGCATGCAGTACTAAAGTAGTACCTCTGTTGCTATAAAGTTTAGACTGTTACAGTGCATACAGTACTAAAGTAGTACCTATATATTTGTTTTCATGTATGAATGTGAATCTCATCAGTAGAACTTGTAGCTGACAATTTTTCCTCCAGCAATCCGGACTTTGACTAGACAGTCATACATGATGAAACTGCATGTTTTTTTATTCTCTAACTCCTAGAATTATGTCATTGATACGTACAACTTTGAAGTACTGTTTTAGTATGAAGGCTGCCCCCACTTTTATACATCCAATGGAGATTGTGTGGATAAATGCCAAACTTCCCAGCTCAAGTACAGTATAAGGTCAAATGAACTCACCCCTAATTCTGAAGCAGAACTTGTGCATAGAAAGACATGTTTCAGTTCTTGTCCAGGTAAGTTAACTGTACGTCATGTGTCCACGCTGTCATACTGTACGTCATGTGTCCACGCTGTCATACTGTGCGTCATGTATCCACGCTGTCATACTGTACGTCATGTGACCATGCTGTCATAGCTATGCTTGCTCACGTTCATTAGCTCATTAATGATCTTGCGCTGCATTCATATAGCTACAATAGCAGAGCCATTTTGAAAATCAGTTAAGTCAACTAACTTACACAGAAACTTACGAAATGTATTTTCACTGGATTATTAGCTTCCATATTTCTACCAGAAGTTTTCACAGCGATGTATAATTAAATTGTGAAAACATAAGGTCAACAGCAGCTAGGTACATGCACATGTAAACTAATCTATTTCGTGTGCTGATGGTAAACACCTTCACAGCGGTACCATTACATGTTGTCTTGGCGCATAGCTTCAGTGCATATGAAAAAAACAATACCAGAAGAGGTTTTTCCTCATTGATGTTTACTTTCATGCTGGTTCATTCTAATATTTGCTCACTCGGATACTGGTTCACTCTGATACTGGTTCACTCTGATGCTGGTTTACTCTGATACTGGTTCACTCTGACACTGGTTCACTCTGACACTGGTTCACTCTCAGATTGGTTCACTCTGATACTGGTTCACTCTGATACTGGCTCACTCTCAGACAGGTTCACTCTGATACTGGTTCACTCTGATACTGGTTTACTCTGATACTGGTTCACACAAACAGATTGTCTTCCATAAAAGTACATATTCTAACTCTAGGAGTATGAAGAGGAGCACTGCTATACTATACTCCGTTACAGTGTGCAGTGTATATATCTAGTTCTTGTGCAAAGAGTGTTGACCTTCAGTAAATCAACTTTTCTAGTACATCATTCCCATAAGATATAAAACCTGCAGGATCTAAGGTACGCCTGTTCATGTAATTGTATAAACCAGATGGCTTTGCAGAGGACTTTCTAGAACATGATGTAACCTGTATCACAAAGTGTCCAGAAGGATTTGCTACGACTGCTGAGCAGCCGAACAAGTGCAGTAAGTGTAGAGATGGTTACTGCTATAGTTATAAATCATGTCACCCTAAGGAGGATGAAGATGGTAACGTTTTACCAGATGAGAGAGGGTGCACGTCTGTTAAAGGGAATGTCATACTTTGGGGAGATGCAGGTAAATTTATATTATCCTAAAACTAGAAATTAGTTTCATTAGGAAGATTTGCAGAACTGCCAACACTGAAGCACTTTCTATATAATTTTTTAGCTGACTTTTCCAAATTTGTTAAGTTCAAGAATTGAGCTCAGCGAAGCCGTATGCTCATTCGGATCTCAGTCAGATTTACATGACTGTACAAAGCTAGAATTAATATAATAACCGAACAAAAGTACGAGTACTCACTGAAGATGGATTTGTAGGCGTAGCACTTCTCATTGCCCTCACCTTGTTAAACCTCTTTAGTGTCACGAGGAATCCTCTCAGGTCTATGACGGCACTGCTGTGTAGCATCAGGCCAGGAGCAGCTTGGGTCACTCAAGCATATCCCTTGCACATTGCAGAGATTGTTTTGAAAAATATTTGATTGCAGTGTATAAACTATTAGCAATTTTTTTATTTGGCAAAATCTTGAATATTAAAACTTGCAAGCCTTGTCCTTGTGCATATTATATTATGTAATATGCATATATTATATACATATTGCATAGTATATATTATGCAATCGTTTGTCAAGTGCTCAATGCATGCTGATTACCTCTATACCTATGAGCTGTGTAATCCTATATAAAAGTCAAGTAAATATCATGTCCTCCTAGAGAGTTATGATTGTTATTTCAGTGGATACGATGTACATCAGGCTGATTAGTGTTCGAGAGATCACAGGTTCTCTGTTTATCTGGATGACGAGAGAGTCTGATTCGACCGCACTTGACTCCTTAAAGAATCTGAGAACAATCAAAGGAAGGGATATGTTACCTGAATCTATATGCAGAGTGTTTCAAGGAAAGCAAACTTGTGATGAGTAAGTATATCACTGACCCAGATACCGTGTGTGATGGATCATGTGATGTCTCTATTGCTACTACATTGCATATGTGATGTCATGTGATCTAATATTATGACATATGGTGTCACATGACCTGATGCTATGAGATGTGGTAGATCATGTGGTGTCATGTAGTCTAGTGCTATGATCCGTGTTATTTTTACTCTAAACTACTCTGAATAGAAACATGTTCCATGGCTAGTAGTGTATGCAATCCCGGTGTGCCGACTACTCTATTAATAGCCATGTAAACATGCATATAATGTGCCTCCATTACGTCGATGCAATCACTTGGTAATTAAATTGTATTTCCAAAGGGGGCGGTCTTTCTCTCTCATCATGAATCTAAAGGGTAAAATGTACACCGGACTAGATAACTTAAAGCGAGTAAGGTCAACGGCATACGTGCAAACCAGTACATGTCATCCAAGACGAGCAAACCTGTTGCAATCATTTGGAGTTACCAACCCTACTGGTAGCTTAATTGATAGACACACATGTCATGATGGTAGGTACTGCAGTGATGGTATAGATTACCTTCTTATGACAGGGTATATATGGCGAGTGTACACTAATACACAATGTAGTTTGTAAAGCTATTGGTTACCAGAGCAGTGTCATGGAGATACATGTACTCTAGTAAGATTACTAGATAATTAGTGAATTCAATATAGAAGACTGGTTTATCGTTGTTCAACTTATTGCTACTCATACTACTGCTCTCACAACGGTGGGGACTCCCGCAGTAATAGTAAGTGGTGTTACGAGTTACGTCATGTACATGTACTTACACAAACTTAATAGTTTAAACTATCAGAATTGTTTATATTTGTTTAACTAGTCGTATTTCACAGTTTAGTTTATGGCAATATATATGGCAAAATATAGGTAAACGGTATCTAATCATCACTGCACCTGTCATGATCTGTCTAAAGTCTACTTGTCTTCCTTTTGACCCCCTGATCCTCCCCGACTCTCTGATTTCCTCTGATCCCTGATCTCTTGACCCCTTGATATCCCAATGCAGCTGTCATCAGATGCACCTTCTTTTGTTTCAAGAGTAATGCAGCTAAAGTCCCGCCCATCAATGTTGGTGGTCAAGTGGTCTAGCGCTAGTCACTCTGGTCTTGCAGCGATGACGCAAGTTATCTACAAGGACGTGGGTTTGAGTCCCGCCAATTACCTGGAGGCTTTCGTCCCAAAGAAGGTCTTCCCTCTGTGCCATATCGAACTATAATAATATCCAGCTCTAGGAGCCATGGTGGCCACTCGACTAGCTCTGCTATTGGGCAGCCACGTTAAAAGAGTTGGGTTTGGCACCACGGATATTATTGCTCGTGTTGATTTCCTCAGCTCTGCAGCCGGTGTGAATTTGTGTCTGGTTAGAACCCCTAACCTGAGACATCCAACACTTTCCTCAGTATAATTGCCGTTCCTAGTAGAGCAGAAAATTGAATCATGTCTACTTCCTTCGCTGTATATCAATCATCCCCAGATATTCTTCTAACTTCACCACTGCTCCAAGTGCTTCTACGACAACAGGGATCACATTTACAGATGTTTCCCAAAGTCTCTGTAACTCTCTCGCCAAATCTTGATATTTCTCAACCTTTGGCGAGAGAGTTACAGAGACTTTGGGAAACATCTGTAAATGTGATCCCTGTTGTCGTAGGAGCACTTGGAGCAGTGGTGAAGTTAGAAAAATATCTGGGGATGATTGATATACAGCGGAAGGAAGTAGACAGGATTCAATTTTCTGCTCTACTAGGAACGGCAACTATACTGAGGAAAGTGTTGGATGTCTCAGGTTAGGGGTTCTAACCAGACACCAATTCACACCGGCTGTAGATTATTATTATTATTATTATTATTATTAAACTATTTAGTCTACACAACTGTTGTTGTATTAACAGGGTCAGCTGAATACGTCTGTGCTTTCCAATGCTATGATGACTGCACTGGACCTGGAGATCATCAATGTTTAGGCTGTCCAAGAGGTGCTACAGATTGTAGGAAATGTAAGAACTTTCTACAAGGCTCCAGATGTGTATACAAATGCAACGGAGAGTTTTATATGAAACAGAATGGAAGTGAACAGATCTGTGCTGACTGTCACTCGGAATGTGTAGATGGATGCACTGGACCGGTGAGTGTAACCTTATCTAAGCATTCGTTTCAAGCTTCAGAAGTAGAACTTGTGAGTTACAAAGATGGCAGACCTGGCTCCGCGGCAATCTAGCCAATCAAAACATTAATACGATTATGGCTCTTCCATGCAAGGTGATTATTATGAACAATTCGCATCCTATACTATCTGACCATTTGTCTATCAGGACAGACTATTACATCCATGATCGGGTTTAAATTGTGCCACCAGCTTATGACTGTCCAATTTTCAGTTCATTCAGAAATGCAGTTTACTGAGTAACTCGGTAAACTCGGTCCAAACTGCTAGCATGGTTTACATGCAGGTATCAATGAGTGAACAGTTTGGCAGAGTTCAACTCCGTATCTATTGTTGTGGAATTTTGTTCTCTTGTCCACACTGGATCACATGGGACTTTTGGTTGCTGATTCAAATGCAAATTACAAATATAAGAGCACAAGCTAACAATATCTATTATACATTGTATGTACATGTATACATGCATGTGCAAGTTTCCCAAAGTTTCATGGGTTTCATAAGAAAGATCATAACAGACTGCTAAACAATTGACAGCTTCAGAACTGTTTTCCAGGTTCTTATAGCAGTTAGCGACTTCAACCCAGAGCTGGGTCCAAGTCATTGATTTGACTTGACTTGCCAAGTCAAGTCAAGTCACAAGTCGACTTGACTTGGACTTGCCAACCTGCTGACTTGACTTGACTTTGACTTGCGCATCAATGTGACTTGACTTGACTTGACTTGGACACATGAATGACTTGTGATTTCGACTTGACTTTGACTTGCACATCAATGTGACTTGACTTGACTTGACTTGGACACATGAATGACTTGTGATTTTGACTTGGGTTCTGCCAAGTCAATCTGGCAAATAAAAATTTTGTACAGTGTTTAGCCAACATGGAAAAAAGGTCTCAATTGTCTACCTATTTATCATTTGTACTAGGTCAGTGCTACTAGCAGCACTCAGAGTATATCAAGGTTAGCTATGAGGATACACAATTCAGGCAATATCTAGGCTGTGTGTACGTGAGACTACACAACGAGAATGCATAGTCACAAGTACACGCAGTGCAAGTAGTGTAGGTGTAGCCTAGGTGTGGTGTCAGTAGTGAATACAATGCACAGTGCAATATTACTAGAGTTAAATTGCAGGACTGGCCAGTGGACACTCTGTACTGTACCATGTGCTGTTTACATTCTATGTAACACTGCATCACCATTACAATATACAGTATACAATACTATATGACCAGTCTCAACCGTAGTGCCAATAATACTACTTATATAGACTAGTTTTTTACCATGATTACATAACATACATGTACATGCCCTGCTACACCTTGGCATAGGTTTTTCATGGATTGGAGTGCCTGCTAAACGTAAAATATGATGTTTTGGAAAATGTAAAATTTTTTGAAGTTGTCTTCCACTTGACTTGCATTTCGACTTGACTTGACTTTGACTTGACTTGACTTGTGACTTGCATGACAGCTGACTTGACTTGACTTGACTTGAGGCATCACTGACTTGACTTCGACTTGACTTGCCTTCAAAATTTTCGAAGTTACTTGACTTGACTTGACTTGAGGCAGCACTGACTTGACTTCGACTTGACTTGCCTCCAAAATTTTAGAAATGACTTGACTTGTTGACTTGCAAGTCGACTTGGACCCAACTCTGCTTCAACCTATTAGGTTTTAGTATTACCAAGAGTTACACCAAAACTTCAAGTGAACTGGTAAACCACCTGCTTTCTCTTACAGGTCTATACAATGATCAAGCTAATATCAAGGTAGCCATTGATGGCTAATTGTGTAGAACACGCTAAATTTCTCAAATGTCAACAATACTGTATGGTCTAAAATTCCAAGCTATTGCATTGTGCAAACACATGTATCTACAAACTTGCAAAGATAGTGGTCTCAATGGTGTCATTAAAGCAGGTGTCATCACCTCCTCACCATTGCCATCAGTGGTTTTGATTTCTGTTAAGTTAAAAACAAGAGACTTGCTATACAATCCAAGTGAAGACTCAAAAGTGACCCGGGACTAGTGAAATCATAAAAAAATATTGAAATATAAGCGTTCAACTATAAAATACTAAGTAAAAGTCGGCCACAGTACAATGCGGACAAAGGTAAACTAGAAGTAGATAAGTAAGATCATAATGAATTTCATTACAGTTAGAGTGATCTCACTCCATTAATGTTTCATGATGTAGGGCGACACCGACTGTGCGATATGTAAGAATTACAGGCTACGCAATCACTGCATAAAGGAATGTCCACCAAATACACAGGTTCATGAGGATAGCAAGACTTGTCTCCCCTGCCAGTCAGGCTGTACCCAGGTGTAAGTACTTGTAAAATTTACCATTTGTTGAGGGAATGACTTACTCATGAATTGGGCAGCAGAATGAATTACTTCATAAAACTATGCTGTTAGTATCAAAGTATATTTAATTTAATTCAGAGTTGAAGTACCGAGAATCTACACCTTAACAATTCAAGTGGACCCAAATGGATACTTGTCATGGAAGCTGACGCTACATAATTACTGTGGTTCTTCGTGTCGTGCAGACATTACTGGAATCAGATTTGCACTTAGTGACTCATCTGGTAGTAATATCTACAGCAGAACGTTAGATAAAGGTATTAATGTTATTCTCATCAGATACCATTGAGGAGATAGTGCTTCCAAGTGTAGCATAGCATACTATTGTATAACATAGCGTACTATTGTATAGCACAGCGCACTTATGTATAGCATAGCGTACTACTGTATAGCATAGCGTACTATTGTATAGCATAGCGTACTACTGTATAGCATAGCGTACTATTGTATAGCATAGCATACTACTGTATAGCATAGCGTACTATTGTATAGCATAGCGTACTATTGTATAGCATAGCGTACTATTTTATAGCATAGCGTACTATTGTATAGCATAGCGTGCTGTAATCTAGCATAGCATACTTCTGCACAGCATAATATGGCAATGTAAACTACCAAATGAGTTGTATAGCATATACACATATATATGTCATACTTATTTCACCACAACATTGATTTTATTTCTGCAGAAGTTGGTGCAGTTCATATATCTACATGTAAATGCAGTACATATATCTACATGTAAATGCAGTACATATATCTACATGTAAATGCAGTTCATATATCTACATGTAAATGCAGTACATATATCTACATGTAAATGCAGTTCTTATAACACTGTTTATTGTACACTATTCTTGTATAGAATAGCATGCTGTGAGATAGCATAGCATGCTGTGATATAGCATAGTATACTGTGAGATAGCATAGCATGCTGTGATGTAGCACAGCGTACTGTGAGCTAGCATAGTGTTCTGTGATATAGCATAGTATACTGTGAGATAGCATAGCATGCTGTGAGATAGCATAGTGTACTGTGATATAGCATAGCATACTGTGATATAACATAGCATACTGTGATATAACATAGCATACAGTGATATAACATAGCATACTGTGATATAGCATAGCATATTGGGATATAGCATAGTATACTGTGAGATAGCATAGCATGCTGTGATATAGCATAGCGTACTGTGAGATAACATAGTATACTGTGATATAGCATAGAGATAGACTCATTAACACAGGTGCGACGAATTCCATTAATTTGGAAAACAAACTGAAAACAAATCTGAGAGAGCCGTCCTACAGACTTAGAGCCAGCACTTTGTACAGTTATATGGTAGACGTGATTGCAAAAACAAATGAGTTAAGAACTAAAAATATTCCCACACACTTTACACTCACAGGTAAGGTGACAGATGCAGTATGACCTTTTGATCATGTATACATGTACGTGCTGTAATGTGTTATCTGTACAAAACAGTGCTTTGAAAGATGACTGTGTACTTACACGTACTAAGACCTTCTAGCTTCTACCATTACTTATTAACCTCTAGTAGCACCTGCTAGTGTCTCCTAGCACCTGCTAGTGTCTCCTAGCACCTGCTAGTGTCCTCTAGTACCTGCTAGTGTCTCCTAGCACCTGCTAGTGTCTCCTAGTACCTGCTAATGTCTCCTAGCACCTGCTAGTGTCTCCTAGCACCTGCTAGTGTCTCCTAGCACCTGCTAGTGTCTCCTAGCACCTGCTAGTGTCTCCTAGCACCTGCTAGTGTCTCCTAGCACCTGCTAGTGTCTCCTAGCACCTGCTAGTGTCTGCTAGCACCTGCTAGTGTCTGCTACCATCTGCTAGTGTCTCCTAGCACTTGCTAGTGTCTGCTAGCACCTGCTGTGTCTTCTAGCATCTGCTAAAACTACCAGTACTTCCCACTGTCTACTAGCACCTACTGAGATCTGTTAGCACCTACATTTACTAGCGTCTAAAATAGCACCTGCAGCTTGTATGGTAACACCTGTTGTGACACTTTACCAGGGAAGAAAGTGGTGGTGGCAAAGAGTAGCATATACATTGTGGTTAGTGAGATTATTAAAGTGACAGTAACGTTTGATGCCTGGGTGTCCACTAATCTCCATATTGCTCCTTCCAAAGTGGGTGTGACTTTAATCGGCGAAGATTTGACCCGAGCCAGAGATCTTACCCTGTCGGACCAAAGGTGATTAGAGTAATAGTAAATATATTCTGTACTCATCTCTTCTCTCACAAGATGTGTTGAGTATACTACTTACATGTATTATATACATTGATTATACTCACGTTGCAATTGCTGGGCTGTGTGAGGCATGGGTACCTGAGGGAACTTTGGGTTCTATGCGTAGTTGAGCCCCTGAAGAAATGCTAGCACTGCATCTGGGAACACAATTCTATGTAAGTGCTTGTGTACTTACTGCCAGCAATAAACAGTAAAGAACCACGGGTGAAAACTAGAAAGCTCTTTACTAGTAGTCAATAAGCACATGGAAACATGTGCTGCTTATATGAACTGAGGTCTAGAGTTGATACCATAAGCCAGATTCGGATAAAAAAGATCAGAGGTATAATTTATATATTTGGTTTCATAAAAAAGGAATAATAACAGTAAATCAAATAGTAGCAAACCAGACGGTTGATGAAACATATAGTTTATTTTTCTAGTACTTTTCAACCATGTACATGTATTTGCAATGTATTTGTGCTTATACTGTACATTAGGACATTGCTATAGTACGGTATAAGTGTAAATTTAATTTGTGATGCAGAAGGAGGTCAGTTTATCGTCATGCACACTCTACATAGTCACCAGGTAATGGCTTGGCCTCTGCCATTCCTCTGCTGACGTTGAGTCAAAACTCTGCAGAGGTTGATTGTCAGTAACTTAAACTCAGGAAGTTGCAATAACAGATATTTTTATGGGTTGCAGTGAGGTGATAGAGAGTATTGATGAAGGTTCATTTCGTCTACGGAGAGTACGATACAGTGTAAGGATAATTCTACCGCCTAAGAACTTCACCAATTTAGTCAGGGAGGAATTTTTAAGGTACCGAGTGGACTTTTACGATTCTACTGAAACCGTCCAGCAAAGTGAAATCCTCCTTCCCAGTGTGCCTACTACTACTACAGGTATGATTGTAATGTGTAATATCATTGGTTACTAATGCAGGTATGATTGTGATGTGTGATATCATTGGCTACTACTACAGGTATGATTGTAATGTGTGATATCATTGGCTACTACTACAGGTATGATTGTAATGTGTGATATTATTGGCTGCTACTACAGGTATGATTGTAATGTGTAATATCATTGGTTACTACTACAGGTATGATTGTGATGTGTGATATCATTGGCTACTGATATAAGTATGATTGCAATGTGTGATATCATTGGCTACTGATATAGGTATAAGTCTAACATGTGATGTCATTGGCTATTACTACAGGTGTGAGTGTAACATGTGATGTCATTAGCTATTGCTACAGGTGTGAGTGTAACATATGACCACCAGCTATTCTAAATAATATTTACAATAGGTTTTTGGTTCAAAACAAACTAGCATAGACTTTACACTACTCTTGTACAGTGTACAGCTGAGTAATGGTACATGTATCTTTTTAATGTTGAGTTCACAGTGAATAGAGTATGGAAAGGTAACTCCAATATTTGCACTAAGTTAGTGACACATTATAAGCAGTGTTTTACCTTTGTCTATCTATTGCTGCCTTTGCCTCTCCACACAAACATTTTAGGGCTGCACAGTAGTACGCATTTGGTTATACCCTTGCAGTATAGATCTGTTAATTATAATAATATAATTCCCATTTCATTGGAGTATACAGGCTAATAGCCATGTGGTTCTATGTTTCAGTACCAAATGGTATCAGTGCATCCACCAAGATCATCATAGTCTTGGGTTCAGCTGTTTTACTATTCTTCATTATAATGGTGAGTATCTGTTAGAGTATGCCTGTCTTTAGTTAATACCTGATTGGCCTTTGAGGCTACCTACAACCCAGTAGATTTGTAATGTAAGTCAGTGTGTGTCCCAAACTGTCTTGACAGAACAAATAGTTCCTTTTGATATCTCCTTGGTTTGCTGAAAACAACTTTAACCACCTTAATATGGAGCCTTCACTAACCACAAGGTTCTATAGCTTCAATATTGTAATGGTTTCTGTGATTTGGTGCGGTCGTCCTGGACGACTATCGACCCAGAAATGAAGTGCCTATGAGTGGTAATAGGACTTCGCATTACATGAAAGATCGAGCGGTCTCAGTAGCCCAAATACTACCAAAGACGACCCATCTGATCTCAAGTCCGACCTTCAGACTATACAATGAACGAGAGTAGTTCGACCTAGTAGGCGGTTTGCTAAGCGAATGACCTAGTAAAAGGAAGAGAAAGTCTCTGTATCAAGTATAGATGTGTCTTTATTGAAAGCCAAGTGTAGACTGAGACAATGAACAGTAAAACAGTGCCCTTTATATAGTATAAGGACTTCCGGCCGACGTGACGTCGGGAAAAGACGACGTGTGGTCGTCCGGAAGTTGCGCAACAAGATGGCCGCCGGAAGCCCGACGGCCGACCCAAAATAGGTCGGGTTCTACAAAAGTTGCTTATAATGGTCCAATTCATGTACAAAATGAATATCAATGGATTCTGAGAGGTCGGGCCTCTGTACATGGGTATAAAAGGCATTAAAAAGACTTAGTAACATTCATGCAGTTATATACAGTTATATAGCGGAACAATACATGAATAAGTAGTGAGTATTAGCACATGGAGACACGTATGTAGACAGTAATTAATGGTTTGGACATGTAATGCAGTTAAAGGTAAGTATACGAACACTAATTATGAGAATGTGAGTGTCAGATGAGTAGCGCTATAACAACTACTAAACACTTAAGGTGCGATGGAGCTTCGTCCGGGAGTTGTAGTCGTATACAAATGTCCTGTACCATCACAATATTAAGCAGATTGTATTATACTCTTCATGAAAGTAAACTGTTGCATGTCAAATATGTATTTCTGTTGAACTTCCTTTAGATATTTGCAGTTGTCTATAAACTAAAGAAGAGCAAGACTGTTGGGCCAGAGACTGACTACAGCAGATATGTACAGGGTGACAATAGCGGCAGCAGCAGATATGGACCAGGTGACA
This sequence comes from Bugulina stolonifera, assembly GCA_935421135.1. NCBI lineage: Eukaryota > Metazoa > Bryozoa > Gymnolaemata > Cheilostomatida > Bugulidae > Bugulina > Bugulina stolonifera. The sequence continues at coordinate 15,755,521 of OW285196.1, forward strand.
ATAGCGGCAGCAGCAGATATGGACCAGGCCTGTCTTCAGACGTTGGTAACTCTGCACAGCAAAGGCAGCGTAAACGTGAATCCCAGAGTTCTTTCTCACAGTTGAAACAGCGTAGACGTGAATCCCAGAGTTCTTTTTACCCCGCTAAAGAATCTGTATACCCAAAAACTGGAAAGTCTGGGTATTCTCTTCCACCCAGACAGCAAGGAGTTTATGACAGTGTGTACTACGAGACTGGGAATGTCTATGATCAGGTAACTGATTACTATGGTCAATACTCTACTGTGGACTACTCAGCCATAACACCACTACCACCACAACCACCACTACCACCACAACCACCACGACCATCACTACCATCACTACCCAGTCAGCACAAACCAATAACCAGTGGCAACACTTCTAGGCAGCCCTTGGTGCATCGACCACTACCCAACCCAGTTTCTAATCGACTTTTACCAAAACCTAGTCAGCCGACCTCCAGCTCTGGTACTGTATCAGGTGCAAACACTTCACTAAACTCAGAGAAAAACACAAAGAAACACAAACTACCGAAACAGTCAAAATAAAACTTGAATTGCCCCACCCTGGATGATGTACAGCCTAAGCACTCAATTCATTCTCAACTTGCAGTTAAGTTGGTTTAAGCTGACAAGATAAACTGGTAACTTTCTGAAGATAAAGAAGGTTTTTATAACTAAAGACTATCAACTATTTCTGTAGACTGTATGTGAATAAAGACTTTCACTAAAACCTAGTTAGCCGACCTCCAGCTCTGGTCCTGTATCAGCTGCAAACACTTCACTCAGCTCACAGAAGAACTCAACCAAACACAAACTACCAAAATAGAACTTAAATTGTGCAATCTTGGATGATGTACAGCTTAAGCACTCAAAGTCTATTCTCAACTGTGATGTCTTGCATTTAATTTGGTTTCAGCTGACAATATAAACTGGTAATTTCCTACAGATAAAGGATTTTTTGCAACTGAAAACTATCAACTATTTCTGCAGACTGTATATGGATAAAGATTGAGGGAGAGATGTCCCCACTACAAGCTAGCTAACACTGTTAAAGAGGTTAACTTTCCATAACACACTCAAAATGTAACACACAGAGTACATGTGGATAATGAGGTCAAGCAGATGTATTACTTAGAGTAATTATGAATAGAGTAATTATGAATAGTTATCTAAAAAGTAGAATATCGGCTATCACAGTACAGGTAAAAGTCACACAGCACTCAATTCAATGTATGATAAATATTAATTATTATTTGATAACACACTGTGAAATATGATATAAAACCGAAGTAGTGTTTGCATACTAGCTAATGGCTACACACATAACAAAAATGCTGGAGAAGTACAAGTGGAGTGATACTGCAGAATACTAAACTTATGTTCCAGGTAATATCTAATGTACTCAGTATGGTAACATTTAATTCTTGAATGTCTCAGTAGAGGATGGTTATTGTTTTATAGTTAAATCAGTTCAGGATAGCAGCACTAATATATCAATCTATTAGAATAGATATATAGATGGAATATAGAATAAAATACGGAATGTAACTTATAGAGATGATATTCTCCATGTGCGTACATGTAATGAAAGTGTGATGTATGTACATGTAAGTGTAAGTATATGTACATATAGGTAAGTGTGAGGGTAAGTATACATTGTATGTAAGTGTATGCATATGTGCGGTGTAGGTGGAGCTGTAGGTGTAATGAAATCTGCTCTGCTTTGTGTAACTAGATGTAGTACTCTACTAGATTTCAGACACTGATTGCTGTCACCTCTACCTACTGGTAGATTATGTTAGAAAACTCATGTTGAACAAGTTTCACCAGGTGAAGGCTGTCAGTCAGTGATTTAGCCTCTGTATTCACTTTTATACACTCAGCATGTCTGCTGCACTTCTCTAGAAGCTGGCTACTCATATTTAGAGCTTTCTGTGCATGCTCTAAGGCTATTGTAGTGTTACTGAGATGTAGTAGTAGTGTTGCTATGGTGATGTGAAGCTTGGCCAATGAGGTTGTAGTATCTACATCTCCAGAAATTTGTTCATACAGACAGAGAGCCGTGTGGAGCCAAGTCCAGCATCTGCCCCATGACCCTGTATTTAGATGACAGATCCCCATTAGGTGGTAGTTCTCAGCTAGAATGAGTTCGTTACTTGTTGGTGTTTGTTTCACAGAGAGAAGTAGAAACTGTTGAGCTCTTCTGTAGTCTTTGAGATCCACACAGACTTGTGCTATTCTGTTTAGAACTACAGCAGTTAGATGGGAGTTCTTTGTAGGTGTCACCAGTGCCTGTGTGTAGAGACTGGATGCATTTTTATGTTGATGTACAACTCTGTACAGATTACCAATGGAAGTATAGGTATTGATCAAGCCAGCTAGGCTAGATGTATCACTATGACTCTCATACACAGCTTTCCACATCTCTAAAGCCTTCATGTGATACACCAGTGACTGTGTATAAACTCCCATCTTCTCATACACATGGCCTATATTGTTGTAACTGGTAGCTATATCAGAGTGATTAGCCTGTTCACCATACACAGCTTTCCACATCTCTAAAGCCTTCATGTGATACTCCAGTGACTGTGTATAATCTCCCATCTTCTCATACACATGGCCTATATTGTTGTAACTGGTAGCTATATCAGAGTGAATAGTCTGTTCACCATACACAGCTTTCCTCATCTCTAAAGCCTTCATGTAATACTCCAGTGACTGTGTATAATATCCCATCTCATTGTACACATTGCCTATATTGTTGTAACTGCTAGCTATATCAGAGTGATTAGTCTGTTCACCATGCACAGCTTTCATCATCTCTAAAGCCTTCATGTAATACTCCAGTGACTGTGTATAATCTCCCATCTCATTGTACACACTGCCTATATTGTAGTAACTGGTAGGTATATGAGAGTGATTAGTCTGTTCACCATGCACAGCTTTCCATATCTCTAAAGCCATCATGTGATACACCAGTGACTGTGTATAATCTCCCATCTGATTATACACATGACCTATATTGTTGTAACTGCTAGCTATATCAGAGTGATTAGTCTGTTCACCATACACAGCTTTCCTCATCTCTAAAGCCTTCATGTGATACACCAGTGAATGTGTATAATCTCCCATTTCATTGTACGCACTGCCTATATTGTTGTAACTGGTAGCTATATCAGAGTGATTAGTCTGTTCACCATACATAGCTTTCCTCATCTCTAAAGCCTTCATGTGATACACCAGTGACTGTGTATAATCACCCATATTATTGTACACACTGCCTATATTGTTGTAACTGTCAGCTATATCAGAGTGATTAGTCTGTTCACCACACACAGCTTTCCTCATCTCTAAAGCCTTCATGTGATACACCAGTGACTGTGTATAATCTCCCATCTCATTGTACACACCGCCTATATTGTTGTAACTGGTAGCTATATCAGAGTGATTACACTGTTCACCATACACAGATTTCCTCATCTCTAAAGCCTTCATGTAATACACCAGTGACTGTGTATAATCTCCCATCTCATTGTACACATTGCCTATATTGTTGTAACTGGTAGCTATAGCAGAGTGATTAGTCTGTTCACCATACACAGCTTTCCTCATCTCTAAAGCCTTCATGTGATACACCAGTGACTGTGTATAATCTCCCATCTCATTGTACACATTTCCTATATTGTTGTAACTGGTAGCTACATGTATACTATGTATAACACCTCCATGTAACCCCCTCTTCTCACCAAAGTTTTTGTTGCTACTCGTCAGCTCCAATATCTCCAGAGAGTCTTTATAACATTCTAATGCAGATGAATTCTGTGTGAGGTTGGACAATGTGCAACCCAGTGTATTATAAGCACTTCCTGTAATCTCTATGCAGCCCATTACAGAACCAGACAATTCCTGTTCACTCAATAGTTTCTGTTTAACATACTCTGCTAGTGACTGCTGTACCTCCAGTCCTAACAATTCCTTTAGCAGTAAGATAACCCGATTCATCACTGACTTGGCTTTCTTGTATTTTGCTTGCTGAGTCATACACACTGCAACCATAATCTTCCTCTGTACTATCTCTAGAGAGTGTGTATCATATGCAGCAAGCCAGGTCAGGTACTCTATGCCTATAGTGTACTCCTCAGCATGGTAAAGGATAGCAAAGCATATCTCTAGATACTTCTTCTCTGTAGGGTCAGACTTGTCTGTGTGATACTCTGCTCTGATTACCTCGATAAACTTTACACAGTCTCTAACTTGCTCTTTACCTGCTACTCGGTAGAGATGATTCAGAGCTTCCTGGTATTCTCCGACAAACGCCAGGAGTTCTGCTTTCACCATGAAATCTGTATTAGAAATCCTGAAACCCTTCATTACAGACTGGAGTTTGGTTACTATGTTAGAAGATGAGTTTTTAAACTCGTGACTGTTGGCTCTTTGTAAAGCAGCGGTGACTGCCTGTTTGATTGGTACGAGTATACACCCCAGTATAATAAATACATTCTGTGGTACGTGGTACCTGTCTGACACTGAGCTGGTATCTTTAGCTGCAGTGTAGATGGAGAGTAGCTCTGACTGTCCTTCCATACAAATGTAAGCAGTGGTACGGATGTATATAGATAGAGCTAGCATGATGTGCATGTATCTGAGATCTTCTGCAGTTAAAATATTTAACTGGTGCATCTTGGTGTAGGTATCCCATGAATATTCAGAGCCTCAAGGTCAACGATGTGGTAAGGTCATGAGCAAGTATGGTAGGGTACCTGAATATGTCCATTTTCACTTTCAAATCTGTGTTTTTGGTTTTTGCAAATTCGAACTCAGGTAGAAAATTGTATTCTTGTGTCTTTCGATAACAAATTTAGTCTCTTTCTTGTTGCAAACAAGTTTCCTTTAACAACACCTTCCTCATATTCCAACATTTGATTGAGAAAGGAAGAATACAGATTGCTCCCTTCCTTGTGAGAGTAAAGGAGAGCGGAGGAAGATACGAGGTCAGCGAGGTCATGAACTCTCTTGCTGTCAGTTGGTGACATCACTTCCTTCTTGTACAACTCCATCAACTGATCAACAGTCAGAGTCAGACTCTGATTACTGTCTGGGTGACCAGTTGGTATGTGACCAGCTCTCCTGGAGATTCCATCTATTCTGTACCCCACAGTAGGAGTAATAGACACTGATGTAACAGTACGCTTGATACCAATGGTTTTCAATGGTGTTTCACCAAGGTTACCTATTCTAAAGTAACTATCAACTGCCAACTTCTGGAAATATTCTCTCTCAGAGTCATTCTCGACAATGAAAGCATATTCTAAGTCAGAGTAGGGAGTTGCCTCTCCTCTGGCTACAGAACCTAAATCAATTACAGCAAAGGAACAAGGAGGGACATGGCCATCTTTCTGAAGGGCTTCCACACATGAGTCAATCACAGAACGACTGTAGCTAATGAAACCATCTGTACACTCTTTACTCAATGAGAAGACCTGTTGAGAGAAATTAACAGCCTGGTTCAAGTTTGATTCACTGAACGTGTCCTCAGTGTTGAGAGCTTCTTGTTCAACTCTGATTCTATCAAAGTCAAGTCTTGTACCTTCTCTGTATTCTCTGAGCAGCTCTTTGTGTCGATTGGTCAACAGCTGGTGTTCCTCAAAGCTGATTTGAGGAACACCAGCTGTTGTTCTACCTCGTGGCTATAGTAGGTTCTATAGCCACGAGGTAGTTTGCTCCACCATGGGCCTGCAGTGAATGATAATACATGAACATATTCATACTTTGTGATGTTGTAGGATCACATTTAGGAAAAACTAATACTTGTATCTTTAGAGTTAATATCTAGAAATTCACCATCTCAAAGCCACAAAATTACAACTTAATACTTATCAAACAATATTATGTTTATTGACATGATCCTTTCAGTGACAACTTAGATGGATCAACCCACTTCATGCTGTAACCCTGTGCTCTAATATCATATAACATTCTGACCAGGAGTCAACCTGCGACTAGTGCACCATGTAGGCCCTTGGCTCATCAGATACATACATGTATAATTTATTCATCAGTCAACAACAGAACGTTGTACTGAGACATTTCTGACCAGCCTGGTCTGTGACAAAGGTTGGGTTGCAGAGAATCCTGTCAGCTACACCAATAACCACTAGAGCTACATTCTATTTCTTCATGACGCAGCTTTTGGGAGACAAACCACTGAAGTATCCTACAGTGACACAAACGGTGAAGTAAAATCATACAGAAAGTATTCTACTTACTCTAAGATAATCTGCCCAGTGTCCACTTTCTCTTACCTTGTTGTGATACTCTTTAACGAGATCCTCTAGCTCTAGTTCAGTGATCTCTAGTTCTTGTTCCTATGATATATAGAAGAACAGTCTAAGAGTCCATTTCTGTCAGCATTTAGTGGAATAAATTTGTGCTAGAGGTTATAGTGTTGTAACACAACAAGTCTTGGTTATTAATCATGTCATACCTTACCTGCCTGACCCTGATGAATCATAAAAGTGGGCTTAAATGTTCATCCATGAAAGTAGTATAGTCAGTTCAGATCCTAAAGATGTCATTCCTGAACCTCGTCAGTCAGTCTACCTCAAAATCTCGACGCAAATTTCACTACAAAATTTGCTCGCTTCGCTCGCATGAAATAATGGCTTGTGTTCATGTACTGTGGTCATGTATGCGCATGACCTCTGTTGGTGCCAACATGCTACAGTGACTTCATGAGGAGTTGTGTTTCCTTACATTAGGGAGACAACTCCAAGTACGTAGCCTAAATTCTAACACCAATATAGTAGGTGGGGTGGGTCGAGTACCCACCCGGCCCTGGGTCATGGTTGAGCGCCTAAAGCTGCGGACCCACCTTGGCAGCGATGTTGGAGGGCCTAGTCCCAAGATCCTAGCACCACCCTGAGCTGAAATCCTCACCGGCAGCATTACAATATATATTAATCACAGGTCCAGGAGAATAATCAATGCCAGCATAACCTGAGTTCCAGCATGCATCCAGTGGGTGGGTGGAGTATCCTCCTCGCCCTGGGTTGGGTCTGAGGGCCTAAGGCTAGGAACCGGCTCCAGCAGCGATGTCGGTGGACCCGGTCCCAAGGTCCTAGTACCACCCGGAGCCGAGATCCTGACTGGCAGCATTGCTACATATATATGAATTGTCCTAATTTCTTACCCCAAATCTGATTGGAGGATGGCAGACTGTTAACCGTAGACCGTTAACCGCAGACCGTTCCGTCTTTTGTAATATGATTTTACAATCACTTGGTGACTCTCCTTCATTATTGAGCAATGACCTTTGTTTGACTTCAAGTGTAGCAACTCAGAGATAGTGGGCATGCTGGTGAATCTGGGGCTACATCTGCACAGTACTGTCAGAAGAATAGCTCTCTTCCTCTCCAATAATTCCTTTGACAAAACAAGCACAGGAAGAATTGGCTGCTCAAAGCTCTGGATGCTAGCTTGGAAGGTTGTGATGGCTGATGCTTAGAGAGAAGACCTCTATCAGTTGGCTGCTAGTTGTTGATTTGCTTCTGCTACACTGCCCCCACTTTCCCACCACCATTGTGTGTAATGGCCCCGAGATAGGCACCTCTGCATCGCGCGATGAAACACAACCTGTGCTGTAATGGGTGCATCATTGGGTCACTGCTTAATCAGCAGAGAGTCCACCCCAATGTTAGAAGACCAGGTGACAGAACCATTAATGGCCCATAGCGCGATATTCGTCAACGAAAAAGTAGAGTAACATGGGATAGTAACTGCATTTATCTGCACTGACTATACTACTTCGGAGGTACATGTACATGTACATACGAGGAGCGTTCAAAAAGTCCCAGAAATGCTTCTCTAATTTCAAAACTACATGTAGCTTGTGCATGAATATTTGGTAATTGTCAGCCCCATGTCTTCTAAGTACATGTTTAAAAAGCTGTTGCTGGCCAACACATGGTTCCCTACTTATAGCCTTAGATTTAACATGACTTTGACACATAGAGGTAGGATAGAAACACTACTCGACCGCTATTACTATTACGATCGTGAAGCCGGTCAGGACCCACTTTTTTGCTTTAGATGCAGTTATGGTTTGCTATTAAATCCATGGTACAATACGCAATCGATAACGTTTGCGCAACAAAATCACATATTTTGTGGCTATCAGTACTCTGCAAGTTAAGAACTACCCATGATACATTAAAAATACAACTTCTGATATAATTGAAATTAATGAGAAGTCAACTACATATGCATTATATCTATTATTCCACTGTATTGTATATTTGTTTTATCATCTGCAGTGCAGAATTGCGAATGGTAAATCATATGACAAATAGACAAATATATATATGCAAACAAGATTGAAAACTAGCAAAAAATGTTATAGGCATAGCAATACAAGAATTAAATAGCAAAAAAAATGGAAAATTTATGAAACACTTACTGTAAAAATACGCTACAGGTATTGAAATGAAGCAAAAGTTCAATGTTTCAAATGTCAATTCATCAGTCGAGAATTGAGATATACTGTGTAAACACCTGCTCACATCAAACCACAGTCTGCTTTACTAAATCAGTAGCATAAGTGAGGCCACCTCTGTTCTTGGCCTTCATCAGCTGGCTATTAGGGTTGTTTCATCCTACAACATACAAATGATCGCAAAAGCCACCTGCACACTTCCCCAGAAAGTGCCATGTAGAGTTTTTGCAATATTTCCTGAAATATCCAAGAAAATTCAGTGGGTGAGTGTTACAAATTTGTAGCGATGTTAAACAGAAGGTATTGGAGCTTTTCACTTGCACCACTGTAAAGAAAATAAACCAGAGCTGGAGTCACAGTTTGCTGAATTGGCTACATTTAAATTAGACACTGACCACTTCATCAACAGCTTTCTTGGATCTGCCCTAAAGCCTGTAGCAGTTGGGTTGTTGTTATGCTCTCCCATTCTATGAATCTTGCTGAACAAAGTCTTGAGAAACTCTGAAAGTAGCAAAATAAGTAGCATCTGTAGCAATAAAATATCAAAAATTATCCAAAACTTAGGAAACTCCCACGCGAAGTAGCTTTACACTGAATGTTATATACATATAATTATATTTCGAGTATTACGCTCGAAATTGGTAGCAATACCAATTTCTTGAGCACTTTACCTGGGAGATACACTGAACTGGTGGCATTACGCAATTCTCGCTGTCTCTGGCAGCTTGAGAACTTTGGTTCAGTGGATTTCACACCTTTTAAATACGCTTTGCTGTAAATATACAGTATTGCTAAGGTGTTCTCCCAGGCATATCTCTGAGCTGCACTGATGAGGTGTTAAACACCGAAACAGTACACTGTATGCAGATTGAGTATAATTATAGTTATATATATATGATAACATACATGTATATAGGTATGTATATACACTGTACTTTTGTACATATATATTACATGGACACGTGCGTGTGGATGATATATTCTATCAAATATGGTAACACTGAAATTATTATCTTCCAAGATAATATGCTATAGAAGAGACATCAATTTCAATACCAACCTAGATTACTACCATACGAATGATCTACATTCACGCTGACATCTGCTACTGAATCTTTAGGGTTAAGTGACAATACTATAATACTGGACATCTGCTGGACTGTCAGTTTGAGGAAAGTGCGGCTATTTGAAAATGGCAGTTCGAAACAGAACGTTTCGAAAGTGGACAGTTCAGCACTGGACAGTTTGAAATGCCTAACCCCAAACCACCAGATTTTAACTAATTTTTATTTTTAATATTTTTTTCATCAATTTAATAAGTTAAAATGAACTTTCTGCAAGCTGTGGTCTTCTAAATGTAATCTACACAGTTTCGAACTGTCCTGTTTCTAACTGTCCAGCTGTGAAAAGTCCTGTTTCGAACGGTCTTTTTCGAAATGTCTCTTTACCCAGTTTGAGCACCCGCCTGCCTTGTTTCTTGGACTAAAAGTACAAAGGATCAAATATTTATAGCGTATTGAAGTTTGTACAAAAATATTGGCGACTGTAGCCACAAGCAACATACTTTGTCAACAAACCTGTCAACATCATTGCACTTGAATATTGGGGTTCAAACATTCAATATTTGGTTCGGAAAGGGAAACAAACATACAATTAGTGAAAAAACTAGAATCTCAAATGAAACTAGGATCTAAACCTGGTGCTTTACCTGCAAATGGCTAGGGAAGTCAAATACAAAAAGCATAACACCTTGCTTGAGACACTTCTAGCTTCCAACGAACGTTATGAAGCTCTCTAGCTCGAAGTGATCGGACCACAGTCTTGAGTATAACTGGTTGGTGTGAAATCTAGACGTCTCAATGCTCTGACTCATTTATCCAAGAGTTCAGAGTTGCATAAAAAAACCTTTGAAATATGAACAGGAAAGGCGTTAATAATATTATTACACAATTATTTCAACGTAATATCATACATCAGCACACATTATAATACAATAATAAGATAACTACTGTGGCAATGTATATAGGGCCTATAAATTTATTTACAACAGCGCATAACATGAGAATAACGCTAAACATATTCTTGATAATGAACAATATGAATGAATATCTATAATATTATCATTATGATTTATGATGTTAACGTATTACGTCTTGTTTTTTATAACAAAATAATAATAATAATAAAAAGCAAGTGCATGCATGACAGTTTCACAAGTCCTTTTGTCAACTACTATTGAGATTTTTTCCTACCATTACTGGTCGTTTTGGTAGTTGGTGGTGGTAGTAGTTAGTAATTCCAACCTCTCTGTTTAGAGCATCACTAGCTAGCAATTACATCTACCACTACTACAAATACAATAACAATAATAATAATGTAAACAACGCTATTGTCATTTCATTTTCCATTTTTTTTTTATCAAATTGGTTAATAATACTGTAATTATAACAAATAATAGTTATAATAATAATATTCTACACATACATGTAGGCTACATACATCAGCGAATTATTATTATTTTTTGTTTGTTGTTAGCAGTTGTAGTGGTGTGATGGTAGTGGGAGTAGTCGTAGCAATTAATAATAATAATTATTATTATTATTATCAATTAGTAACAGAAAACTTTTAGGATCAGCCAGAATACTAAGAAAAGTTTTGAATCTACCAGGTTAGTTGTTCTAACCCGAGACCCAAAAAAACGTAAACCAGCTTAACAACATGCTGTGCATACTACTAATAGTACCACAAATTAATTATTATAATTATTATTTATTAGTTGCAATAACAGGAGTAGTGGTAGTAGTTCGTAGTAGTGTAATTATTATTATTTCAAAAATAATCAAAAATATACGTTTGGGACGTCAGGGGATGGCAAACCATAGCATCAGCTAACAAATTTTAAACTGTGAAGTAATAGCTTACGTGTGAAATGACTTGTTATGAGTCCTGGATGAGTTATTACTGCACAAAACTTTGGCATAACTAATTATATTCACGTGAAAAATTCAAACCGGAGTTGCGTCTAAAGCAAAAAAGTGGGTCCTTAGGCCTTCACTCGCTTTCTATATAGTACCGCCTCTATCCTACCTACATTGTAGCTATGCTTTGACATCACTTTACTAATTTTGCAAAGACAGCTGAATTTTCTATTGTTGAAGAGCGGAGGTGTGTAATAAAATTCTTGGTAAATACTGGAAATAAACCAAAGAAGATTATTGAAACGTTGCAAGAAAATTTGGAGATACTGCACTATCTCAAACAGTAGTTTATGAATGGGTGAAGGTATTCAGAGAAGGTCAAACGAGTCTTAAAGACAGTGCTGGGTGTGGAAGACCATCAAAAAGCACAAGTGAGGAAAACCTCTATCTAACTTGTGAAAACATCTACCAAGACAGGCATCTCACAGTCAGAGAACTATCCACAGTGACTGGATTGTCACTAGGATCAGTTCACAGTATTTTGACACAAGGTTTAGGGATGAGACGAGTTGTAGCAAAGTTCAATCCAAAACCTCTAACAGATGATCAGAGAGAAAGGAGGTTAAGAATTTGCACAGAATGGAAGCAGTTTCAGGAGTCTGATAGTGATTTTATTGATTCAATAGTAAGAAGATTTCAATAATTTTCTTTGGTTTATTTCCTGCATTTACCAAGAATTTTGTCACACACCTCCACTCTTCAACAACAGAAAATTCCGCCATCTTTGCAAAATTAGTAAAGTGATGTCAAGGTCACGTTAAATCTAAGGCTATAAATAGGGAACCATGTGTTGGCCAGCAACAGCTTTTTAAACATGTACTTAGAAGACATGGGGCTGACAATTACCAAATATTCATGCACAAGCTACATGTAGTTTTGAAATTAGAGAAACATTCCTGGAACTTTTTGAACACCCCTCGTACTCTAGAACACACCTATCATACTTATTCACATCGTCTGGGTGTAACTAGACAATGAATATATAATATAAAACAGAGGGCTTACTGGGGGAGTAATTGACATTGGTTAGACGTGTATCAAAATTAAAATCACTTATTGTGTAAGTTGAAGATAGTTAACCTACTGTAACTGAAGTTATTAAGGGCTCAACTGTGTTTTAATTACAATGCATGCTTTCTACAGATATACACTCCTCCTGCGATGGAAGAATAACTACAAGTAATATGTAATATGAAGAGCTAGCATACTCGTCAGCTATTGAGCAAAAACAATGTGCATGAAGAGTGTAGATAGTAGCTGGCAGTATACCATTACCCTATAGCCAACTGGATTAGAGCAGGAGACAGACTAGAAGTGCAATGGAACAGCCCTACAATTAATCTACAACTGAAATTGACTTACAATTTATATATTCTGTATACGAAATATAACCTAGGCTTTTCAATTTCAACTATAAGGTAGCCATTCTGATATATCAAGTGTGTCATCAACATGGCACAATGACAACAATATAATAATATCAATATAATATGCATGTAGTCATGAGCATGCTGACTTGTACCCAACAAAACAACATATTCGTCTATGCAGATGATCATACATCGGCACAACTATTACTATATCACTAGAGCATGTTAATTCTAATTATTATAGTAGGCATCTAAATATACATGTAATGATGTATATGGCTAATATGCTGTGAGATAGTGTTCCATAATTAGAATATTCAATATTTAATTTCACTTGAATATCCAAAGAATAGAGCTTCGAATTCAGAATCAAGTCTGAAAATTCATCAGGAACTACTCAAGTAAAGGATAAATAATCTTGCCATGCAGCTTATTGTATAATAATACATGTGTAGCATTTCCATGATAATTATGGCATAATGCAATACATGGCTGTACCTGATAAACAGGTACATGTAGGTAGAGCTTGTTATATACTAAAGCATTTCAACATACTCCCTAAACAAGTTAGATCACTATTAAAACTTCCTTTCCGAAAATCAATAATAGACCTTTTGCTTAATATTATTGATAAAGTGTAGGTAACATGTGAGATATAACACAATGATAATGCGTTTCTTATATTCACCTTTATTATCTTCCTTGCCATAATGCAAAAACTAACATTACATCATCTCCTTTTCTACCATGCATATATATGTATAGCTTATGTACAACTGTTAATGTGGTAAATGTGTATGTACAATATACAAACTTTACATATGTAATATTTCATTTCCTATGAAATGCATTAACTAATATCAACATAATGTAAAATTTTTGTAATTGTAAATATTGTAAAATTTTCAATTCCAAATTGTCTTTACTTCGTATGTTAGTATATATTGTGGTATCTATTTTATGTATGAATTATACACTATATAAATATCATTATCTGTACACATTTGTTTCCTCTGTCACTGTCATGTTCCTTTTTTTTTTTTTTTTTTTTCTTTTTGTCATTTCTCTCTCTTCTCACTTTCTTGATGTATAACTTCTTTTGTTCTCCTTTTTAAGTACCTGTGCAACAGCATGAAAAACATGCAAAAGTTTTCAATGTAAAAAAAAACAAAAGCATGATGCTGATATTCATACATACTGTAAACTGATATTGCACATTAAATAAAGTTATATATATATATATATATGTTCAGGTACATCCTTCATTTAGACACCCAGTTATATAGTGAGGTAGTCATATTTCTGTAAGTGTTTTACATTAAGAATATCCCTCTGTTACATAGGGAATAGTAGAGACTGCATATGCTAGGTATGGGTAATCTGTGGACCTCTGTTACATAGAGAGTAGTGGCTACTCACTAACTCCAGCTCTTCCAGGTGGGCAGCACTATGTTAGTGCCCCATAATTACAAGAGGTGTAGCCTACATGGATAAGAGAGGACAACTCCATACTTAATACTGATCCAGCAGAGGGGAGGCAACTCCATATTAGGAACATGTAATACATGTATATACATACAGTGTATACAAGGTAAATTGTACGTAGTACGCAGTTATGTTATAGTAGGGTAGTTGGTTAATTTCGTGGGTGTCATACATGAAGAATATACCGAAGAAGCTTTTCTGAGCAACAGGAAGTTGGCAGAGCTGGGTCCAAGTCTTGACTTGAAGGTCAACAAGTCAAGTTATTTCTAAAATCTTGGAGGCAAGTCAGTGCTGCCTCAGGTCAAGCCAAGTCAGTCGTCATGCAAGTCACGAGTCAAGTCAAAGTCAACTTGCCTACTTGCAAGCCGAAATGCAAGTCAAGTGGGAGACAACTTCAAAAATTTTATATTTCCCAAAACGTCACTTCTTTTCTTTTAGTAAACATTCCAATACGTGAAAATCATGCCAACATGTAGCTGGGCATGTACATGTATATGTTATACAATTATGGCAACTAGCCTACATTGTATATATTATGTAGTAATATTGGCACTACGGTTGAGACTGGTCATGTAGTATTATATAATTAGCAATGGTGACAGAGTATAAACAGCACATGGTGCAATATAGAGCAGGGCTGGCCAAACTGCGGTCCGTGGGCCACAAGTGGCCCACTTGCTCATTTTTGGTGGCCCACTTGAGCTTTGTGTAAAGTTGGCACTCCTAGTATTTTATTTGGAGTTGCAAATAGGATTAATTTACAACAGGAACCCGTTAAATGTGTCTAAAGCATCATTGACCTCTGCACCATGCAACATAAATAGAAATTGCAAACGTAAAAGAGAAAGAATTTGAAATGTGCTTAGGCTATTTCAGAAATTGAATTTCAACCATTTCAGAAATTTACATAAGCTAATTGAGCTAATTAAGTGTCAAATTCGGGCCACTGGGGAACCTGAAGGGTTACGGGCTGGGCTACTGGGGAAGCTGAAGGGTTACGGGCTGGGCTACTGGGGAAGCTGGAGAGTTACGGGCTGGGCTACTGGGGAAGCTGGAGGGTTACGGGCTGGGCTACTGGGGAAGCTGAAGGGTTACAGGCTGGACTACTGGGGAAGCTGGAGGGTTACGGGCTGGGCTACTGGGGAAGCTGGAGGGTTACGGGCTGGGCTACTGGGGAAGCTGGAGGGTTACGGGCTGGGCTACTGGGGAAGCTGAAGGGTTACGCTGAAAACGTGTAATACGAATTTTCAGTGCACACCCACATATACGCCTACACCTAGTACATGTACACCTATAGTTACACGTACACCAGCATGTACACCTACACATACACCTACAGCTACACGTATACATACATGTAGCCCTACATGTACATGTACACATACAGCTACACATACACCAACATGAACACTTAAATGTACACATACACCTACAGCTACATGTATACATGCATGTAGCCCTACATGTACACATACAGCTACACAAACAGCTACATGTACGTCTACAGCTACACCTATACATACATACACCTGAACTTCACAGAGCATGCATATACAGGTACTTCAAAAAACACTTTTTAAGTAACTGTGTAATTAGATAGAAGTTTTGTCTATCACTATTTTTAAATACTGGTAGGTCAAATTATATTTTAATGCTGATTTATTTGCTCTTTTCCCTTTTCCTCTGTTGAATGAAGATGCCAATATCAATGATGTCAACCACTTCATTTTATGTCCAACTATATTCAATTGAAACTAGAATATAGTGGCCCTCCTCAAGTATGTGAATTCTATATGTGGCCCACTCCAAAAAACTTTGGCCAGCCCTGATATAGAGTGTCCACTGGCCAGTCCTGCAATTCTAATCTACATATTTTAGTAATTAACTAATTACTGCACTGTACACCATTGTATTCACTACTTATACCACACTTACACTACACTTACACTACTTACACTGTGTGGACTTGTGAGTAGTCTCACGTATACACAGCCTAGATATTAAATTTGATGTGTATCCTCATAGCAAACCTTGATGTACTCTAAATGCTGCTAGTAGCACTGATGTAGTAAAAATAATAAATAGGTAAACAACTGAGACCTCTTTTCCTCCACATTGACTTGGCAGGACCCAAGTCAAAGTCACAAGTCATTCATGTGTCCAAGTCAAGTCAAGTCACATTGATGTGCAAGTCAAAATCAAGTCAAGTCAGCATGTTGACAAATCCAATTCAAGTCGACTTGTGATTTGACTTGACTTGGCAAGTCAAGTCAAATCTATGACTTGGACCTAGCTCTGGAGATGGCTGTTGAGTGGAAGAGATCACCTTCCACGACATGAGTGAGTGGGATTGGACTGTGTTACCCTAAGGTTAACCCCTACACCACTATTATCATCTACCTTATGCATTGTTGTTAACACATCAATGTCCACCATTTGGATAGGCAATTACTGGATATATCGTGGAGGCTGCCAGAATAGAAATACCAAGAACTATAGAAATGTGAGCCAAACCAACAACTATTGGAATGCAAGCTCAGTTATGTATACCTAATATATACATGTACATGTACACCTAAAATATACATGTACATGTACTCACCTGGATTGGAGATTCTATACTTCCTTGTGAATGTTCTGCCATCTCTCTATCTATTCCCACTTCTACATCAAATGTGGTCTAGTCCTAGGAGAACAGTAGTAGCATAATGAGAGGGAAGTGCAGCAGAGAACAGCACATGGAGTAGATAGTGCCAATTGGTTAAATTAAAGTGTACTTTGCTCATATTTAAATGGATAACTTCACGTCAACTTGATTTCGAATTTACCTACTTGACTTGATTGAACCTGCATATTAGTGCGACTTGACTTGGCTAAACTTGGAAAAGCAAATGACTTTGTGCCAGCCTCCAACAGTGCTCCATGTGTCTGAAGCCGCTACCATCACGGCAATTTCGGCAATTAGCCCACACACACACACAGCTGGACAGTTCCACCACACTGCTACCCTGCACTACCTCTTACACAACCTCCTACACTACCTCATACAGTCTTGTACTAACTTATACTAACTCACAATTTAGTTCCAACAAATATTGTTTCTAGCAATGCATTTCACTTGATCCATTGCACAGTGTATCAATTAACGGAGGACAACAGGTAATATATTGTATATTACAAACTTATTGGATATATTCTTCATACATGTACCTTTCGGCAGATTACAGAGTCTGGAACTTCTGAGTTACTGTCGCTGTATTTGAGTTACATTCACTGGTAAAAGCCTCATAGCTTAGTTCTTATCTTTTTAATAAAAAAAATGGTGATGAACTGTTTTATTTAATAATAAAATAATAGCCTCTATTTGCAAGCTAGGATGACATGTGAGTGGCTAGCAATAAATAAGAAATAATAGCCTGGCATTTCTGGCTAAGATTTGCTGTACATACATGTATAAATATGTGGAGGCTAAAAAGAAACAAAGGTAGAGCAGATAACTCTCAGTTATGAGAAAATGCAAA
Source organism: Bugulina stolonifera (assembly GCA_935421135.1). Lineage (NCBI taxonomy): Eukaryota > Metazoa > Bryozoa > Gymnolaemata > Cheilostomatida > Bugulidae > Bugulina > Bugulina stolonifera. The sequence goes on from OW285196.1 coordinate 15,773,389, forward strand.
TAAAACTGGTAATATTAGGCACCTTTGTTATAACGTTTTAAAGTAATAGACCGACAGAATTAGTAAAGACAATAAATTTCTCTATTTTTACAAAAATTATACCCATATACATGTGCATTTTCTAAAATCGTCATCGATTGCAAAGTCGATTGAAGTACAATCATTGATTTGGTAAAGTAACAATCGAATGCTTGTATTCTTTGGTTTAATCAGCATAATCGAAAATCGAGAATCGAATGCAAAAGTGGATCAAAGTTCCCAACCCTGCATGTACAATACTAATCTCATCTGTAACTGTAACATAGGATTACTGCAAGTGCAATTCTATTCAACTATAATACAATAGAAATGGGTAAATTACTATAGGATTACTGCAAGTGCAATTCTATATTCAACTATAAGACAATAAAAAGGGGTAAATTACTACTTATGAGCCAGAAGATCTGTTTAAAGTTGTAATTTTGCCTTACCTGTACCTTACCACATTTTACCACAACCCTGTGCTTTTGTGGTTGTTAAATTAAAATAGATTTTTGGTGGGTTCGTTAAATTAAAATCGCGCTATGCCCTTCTCAAGCCCATTTTTACTAAAATCGTTATCTTGTATACGCATTTTATATACCCAGTGTAGAGAATATCACTAAAACTAGAATCACTGCATCATATGGTTAAACTATGAAGAGATTCTTTCTACTGCACAACTACAATATGCAGATAATATAATGTATTATATCATACATTATATTATAATATGTATAAGCTGCATTTGTATTGAGGTCTTACTTTGTTTCTATGAAATTATTTGCATTTAATAGTTTTTAATGTCACAATACTGGGAATTTCAAAAAACTTCTAAATAGTTATAAATTATATCAATGTGGCCACAGTAGAGTCTAGTGTGTTGTGTGCAGTTAGCTGAATAAACAGATACTGGTCACTGTGGTAGCTCCTAGTATGCTGTACTCAGAGAGTCACTGCCATGGACACATGGAACCACAGTCAGGGAAAGATAACCATTAGAGACGGACAACCAAGTCTTATTCTGCTCATAAAAAGAAAAATATCACAATCTAAGTAGTCATAAATTCAGTGATGAAGAATTTTATAATAATTTATACATAATTTGTATGTATCTTTTCGTCAAGCATGTGATAATACCTTGGAGAGTCTGATAAACGCATAAAGTTAATGAAACACTAATATATAGTTTACTCTGCCTATATGAGCTACTAGGTCTATGGAAGTTGAAAAAAACTTAGGTGTTGGTCAAAATATTATTAACCGAATAAAAGTTTATGTTTTACAGTAAGACATTCACAAAGGGCTGGATTACTTCACCTCCGTATCTTTACATGATGTAATGATAAGCAACTAATTAGATCACTAGTTCTGTGACGACTCTAGTCAAGTGACGTTTTATCAGGTTATGATGGTGAAATTTATTTAATTTTTTGTCTGTGTATAATACAATAATGTTGATCATTGCTCTTGATGAAATAAAACAGGATGTTGCTGTTCTAGTACAGAGTGTCTCCAAACAAAGATATCCCTAATAACTATTCTCCTCACATTATTGTAGTATACACATGTCATAATCTTATTGCAAAGCATGATAACAGAGGAAGCTTGATTTACAAGAAATCTGTAAATTAATCATCTGCTATTATGGAGCTTGTAAAGCAATACTATCTAATATGAACATGTGCATATTATGCATATGTTCTACCTCGAGGACCCTTAAGGTCGTCGCTTTAATTATGTTAAATCATAAGACTGCTGTATACTGATAACGTCTTTAATATAATGTATATAAAGTAATTACAGTAATGTGTTGTGTACAGAGAATTATATAGTACAAGACGGCTCTTAACTGGATAGCAGTAGTCGTCCGGAGCCCGCCGGAAGTAACTGGTCGTCTTCCTTTTTCATATAAAAAAGATCAGAATATTGTTATACAGTGCAGTCATTCATATACTTTCAAGCAGTAAGTATCATTCAATACACTTATATGTCTTATACTTACTTTCTGGCATTGCACTGAACAACTATTTAAGGGCATAACAACACACACTTGTGGCCGTTGAGGCACATGGAAACTGCTAAGGCTAGGTAGCTGTATACTACATTGCTCATTAGTCATCGGCATCATTGTCCTTGTCCTGTGTCCTTGGTCCTGTGTCCTTGGTCCTGTGTCCTTGGTCCTGTGTCCTTGGTCCCGTGTCCTTGGTCGCTTGGGGCTCAGACACAACATAACTCTTTTATGCAAGATTAGTGAATGACAGTAAACGACATTACTCGAGCTCTGATAGAGTTGAGTGTGTGATAACAATGCAGCCCCCTTGCTAACCTTGTTATCATTATATCGTTATATCCTGTGTCGAACTGTTCGCATTCCGTATTGACACTTACCTACTTTCACATTACTGCGAGTTAATTGCTCACTTGTGATAACTACATGTATATATACAATAATATGTACATTGACAATGGCTGCACTTTATACTCTCCTGCTGTATTATTTTACTAATGTCTAGCAATTACCACCCATGAACTTTTGTAATCATTCTGGAATTATTTGTTGGGCTATTATAGCAGTATTCCGAGTCTTTTTACATCGACTGTAACTTGGACCCCTTTTCAACCGAGGCCGACCAGATTTAGTATACAAGTAGCCCGATTTAGCCTTCAGACATCAGTTGTCAGTCCTGCTGGGTTGGACCTGCCTTTCTCTAGTCCTTGCCCACTCACACAATAATCTGATAGTGATATTGTCTCCTCTTTATTACATGTACTGAGTGCACGGTAACTGATTGTGCGCTGGCTGGATTGCTATGCTTAAGTGCTGACCAGTCGGTCCGAGTGTCCTAGCATGTACTGTACGCGTAGTCACCATATGCCCTACCTATTCTATGCCAACAATCTGGATGTTAGTCCTGATGGACCTAAGGTAAGAGTCTACTATGTTAGAAGAGATGACTCCGTTTCTTCTATGTACAATATACAGTAGATGTGACTTTATTGAGCTCTATCCGACAACTAACTAGCATGACTCAGATTTCTGAATGAATTGGAAGATGACCAGCTATTAGCTGGTGGGACAATTTAAACCCAGTCATTGATGTAATAGTCTGTCTTAGGCCTGCACGGTGTTTCGGTTTCAAACGATGTAAACGATGTGTGAACCCTCGGTGTTACACATCGGCAAATTTTTTATGCACCGAATCGTACCGGCACCGTGCCCAAACGATATATCGATGGTTCGGTATAGTTCGATGTTATCGAACCGGATCGCTATGCCAGTAGTCATTCAATATTCATGCGGTCTAATGTCACATGTTCTTGTTTACCTCACTTCAAACTAGGTTGCATACCTTCGCTAATCCGTTTCCACATTAACTGCCATCGTGGCTGTGATTGATTATCAATGTTGTGGAGGTAATAGTTATTATTAAATTATAATAAATTGATTAATAATTACGTAACTTAGCAGATTCTGCGTAGATTATATTCTATCGTTTGCATATGATTGCTTTGTTCATGAATAGTGTGCTGAAATAGATTAGTAGTATACGATCGAATATAATGGATTATTATAAATAATATAAAATAATATAATTAAATTTAAACATACCATTGGATTAATTATTTCTATTATAATTAATCTACTACTAATGTTTAAATTTGATTATAATCGCTTGTAACTAAAAATAGCTTCAATGCTTATAATAGTTAATCATTATTAATTATGTTTTTTTAATTAAAAATCGTTGTGTAGTTGTGCTTTTAGTAAGCACCAGCTCTTTATTTATTTAAAATAAGCTAATACTAATGTTCAATCAATATTTTGTAGGTGGAATTCATCGGACTGAGCCATCGAAATATCAAATCTGAAGACAAATCTGCTAGATTCAATCGGTGGACACACTGAATTACACCAAATCAGCAATCTATCAAGAAAGCTTGCAAGAAAGATTTCCTACATTATCATTACATCATATGCAACTATGCTAGCGTTTCTTCTTTCTCTTGTGATATGAAGTTAGCCCATGTAATTTTAAATTTGTTATCTTTTTGTGTCAATGGTACGAGTGTGGTGGAAACAATGTTTGCTGTTTTTCTTCTGTAATTTGGTCACAATCAGTAATAAATCTAATAAATTATATGTAGTCGGTTGGGTGTGTGTCCACCCTCATGTTTTTATATTTAATGTATTTATTAAAATTATATAAAATAGGTGAAGTAAGACCCAATGCAACTTAAGACTCACTAGACTACATGGGCAAATACAAAATCTTGGAGTAGGAGTAAGCACTGATTACTTTCATTAACTCAGTAGCCACTTAAATAAAAATAATATACATATACTATGTTTTAATGAAGCCCTGTCTGCCTGCCATACCTGAAAATAAAATAAAACAATGATTGGCATGAACTCATGTTGCAAGAAAGTGTTGAGGATTTTTGTTCCCTTGTATTGCACGATCATGATGGGACAACTCTATTAGGCAAACTAGCTCCTGGACCGGTTCGATCCGGTATATCGAGCCAAAGTTGACACCGTCTAACACCGCTTGAGACCAGGTTCAAGAGGTCCGGTGCGGTTTGATATATCGATCCAAATTTGGCATCGGTTGACACCGAATGAGACCAGGCACAAGAGAACCGGTGTCAACCGGTGTTTGATTACCACCACCCCAAAAACCGAATACCAGTGGGGAGGCAACACCGGTGCAGGCCTAGTCTGTCTGCCTGCCGATTTGCCTGCCTGAGCGCCCACCCGCATGTTAAATAATATAGAAATGTTGAAAGAAGTAACTCATTATCATGACACCAAAATTAAGATGCTTTCACATATTATGCATTCAACTTTAATCTTTGTGTTTTGTATTTTTATGCTTGGGGATGATCGCATGTTCATATACTTTGTGAAAAAATATTGCTGCAAATTTCCTGCAGGTGTGCCATAGATGTGACTGTTAAGGCTCTGTTACAAGAGAGGCCTTGATCAATATCCAGCCAATAACCAAAGCTGATTTCAATTAAATTATACAATTGGGGTCATTTTATCCAATATTAACCAATCACAACAGCGCTCCGTGACGCCAGAGAGTGCGAAGAGCAACACCTTGGTCTTTGCATACCCGAACAAGCAGCGTAAACATGAATCCCAGAGTTCTTTCTCACAGTTGAAGCAGTGTAAGCGTGAATCCCAGAGTTCTGTTTACCCCGCTAAAGAATCTGTATACCCAAAAACTGGAAAGTCTGGTTATTCCCTTCCACCCAGACAGCAAGGAGTTTATGACAGTCTGTACTATGAGACTGGGAATGTCTATGATCAGGTAACTGATTACTATGGTCAATACTCTACTGTAGACTACTCAGACATAACACCACTACCACCACTACCACCACAAGCACCACAACCACCACTACCACCACTACCACCACTACCACCACTACCACCACTACCACCACTACCACCACGACCATCACCGCCACCACCACCACCGCCTAGTCAGCACAAACCAATAACCAGTGACAACACTTCTAGGCAGCCCTTGGTGCATCGACCACTACCCAACCCAGTTTCTAATCGACTTTTACCAAAACCTAGTCAGCCGACCTCCAGCTCTGGTCCTGTATCAGCTGCAAACACTTCACTCAACTCACAGAAGAACACAAAGAAACACAAACTACCGAAACAGTCAAAATAAAACTTGAATTGCCCCACCCTGGATGATATACAGCCTTAGCACTCAGTCCATTCTCAGCTCTGATGTCTTGCAGCTAATTTGGTTTCAGCTGACAACATAAATTGGTAATTTTCTGAAGATAAAGAAGGTTTTTATAACTAAAGACTATCAACTATTTCTGTAGACTGTATGTGAATAAAGACCGAGAGAGAGGTGTTCCCACTACAAGTCAACTGCCACTGTTAAAGAGGTTGATTTTCCATAACACACTCAAAATATAAGATACCTGACTGTTGACAATGATGTCAAGCAGATATAATGATTACCTAGAGTAATGATGTATATAAAAACTGCTATTTAGGAGAACAACTCCATATACATTGTATGTCATTGCATGAATAGCTATCTAACAGGTAGAATATCAGATATCACAGTAGAATACCAGTTATCACAGTACAAGTAAAAGTCACACAGCACTCAATTCAATGTATGATAAATATTTATTTACTAACACACTGTGAAATATGATATAAAACCGAAGTAGTGTTTGCATATTAGCTAATGGCTACACATATAACGAATGCTGGGGAAGTACACGTGGAGTGATATTGTGATATTGTAGTAATACTAAACTTATGTTCCATGTAATATCTAATGTACTCAGTATGGTAAGATTTAATCCTTGAATGTCTCAGTAGAGGATGGTTATTGTTTTATAGTTAAGTCAGTTCAGGATAGCAGCACTACTATATCAATCTATTAGTATAAATATAGAGATAGAATATAGAATAAAATACGGAATGTAACTTATAGAGATGATATTCTCTATGTGCGTACATGTAATATAAGTGTGATGTATGTACAGGTAAGTGTAAGTATATGTACATATAGGTAAGTGTGAGGGTAAGTAAACATTGTATGTAAGTGTATGCATATGTAGGTGTATGTGTAGCTGGATGTGTAAGTGCAATAGAATATGCTTTGTGTAAATAGATGTAGTACTCTACTAGATTTCAGACACTGATTTCTGTCGCCTTTAACTAATAAGTAAACTCATGTTGAACAAGTTTAACCAGATGAAGGCTGTCAGTCAGTGATTTAGCCTCTGTATTCACTTTCATACACTCCGCATTTCTGCTGCACTTCTCTAGCAGCTTGTTACTCATATCTAGAGCTTTCTGTGAATGCTCTAAGGCTATGGTAGTGTTACTGAGATGTAGTAGTAGTGTTGCTATGGTGATGTGAAGCTTGGCCAATGAGATTGTAGTATCTACATCTCCAGGAGTACTATGTTCATACAGACAGAGAGCCGAGTAGAGCCAAGTCCAGCATCTGCTCCATGATCCTGTATTTAGATGACAGATTCCCATTAGATGGTAGTTCTTAGCTAGAATGAGTTTGTTACTTGTTGGTGCTTGTTTCCTAGCAAGAAGTAGAAACTGTTGAGCTCTTCTGTAGTCATTGAGATCTACACAGACATGTGCTATACTGTTTAGAACTACAGCAGTTAGATGGGAGTCCTTTGTAGGTGTCACCAGTGCCTGTGTGTAGAGACTGAATGCCGCCTTATGTTGACACGTATTTCTGTACAGATTACCAATCTTTGCATAAGTATTGGCCAAGTAAACTCTGCTAGATCTATCACTATTACTCTCAGACACAGCTTTCATCATCTCTAAAGCCTTCATGTTATACACCATTGACTGTGTATAATCTCCCATCTTATTGTACACATCGCCTATATTGTTGTAACTGATAGCTATATCAGAGTGATTAGTCTGTTCACCATACACAGCTTTCCTCATCTCTAAAGCCTTCATGTAATACACCAGTGACTGTGTATAATCTCCCATCTGATTGTACAAAATGCCTATATTGTTGTAACTGGTAGCTATAGTAGAGTGATTAGTCTGTTCACCATACACAGCTTTCATCATCTCTAAAGCCTTCATGTGATACACCAGTGACTGTGTATATTCTCCCTTCTCATTGTACACATCGCCTATATTGTTGTAACTGGTAGCTATAGTAGAGTGATTAGCCTGTTCACCATACACTGCTTTCATCATCTCTAAAGCCTTCATGTAATACACCAGTGACTGTGTATATTCTCCCATCTGATTGTACACATTGGCTATATTGTTGTAACTGGTAGCTATAGTAGAGTGATTAGTCTGTTCACCATACACTGCTTTCATCATCTCTAAAGCCTTCATGTAATACACCAGTGACTGTGTATATTCTCCCATCTGATTGTACACATTGGCTATATTGTTGTAACTACCAGCTATATCAGAGTGATTAGTCTGTTCACCATACACAGCTTTCATCATCTCTAAAGCCTTCATGTGATACACCAGTGACTGTGTATATTCTCCCTTCTCATTGTACACATCGCCTATATTGTTGTAACTGGTAGCTATAGTAGAGTGATTAGCCTGTTCACCATACACTGCTTTCATCATCTCTAAAGCCTTCATGTGATACACCAGTGACTGTGTATAATCTCCCTTCCTATTGTACACATCGCCTATATTGTTGTAACTGATAGCTATATCAGAGTGATTAGTCTGTTCACCATACACTGCTTTGATCATCTCTAAAGCCTTCATGCAATACTTCAGTGACTGTGTATAATCTCCCATATTATTGTACACATTCCCTATATTGTTACAGCTGCTAGCTAGCATACTATGAATAACACTTCTATGTAGCCCACTCTCCTCAACAAAGCTCTTATTGTTACTCATCAGCTTCCATATCTCCAGGGAGTCTTTATAACATTCTAATGCAGATGTATGCTGTGTGAGGTTGTTCAATATGCTACCCAGTCTATCATAAGCCTCTGCTGTAATCTCTATACAGCCCATTACATTATAAGATAACTCCTGTTCACTCAATAGTTTCTGTTTAACATACTTTGGTAGTGACTGCTGTACCTCCAGTCTTAAGTATTCCTTTAGCTGTAGAATAACCTGATTCATCACTGACTTGGCTTGCTTGTATTCTGCTAGCTGAGTCATACACACTGCAACCATAATCTTCCTCTGTACTATCTCTAGAGAGTGTGTATCATATGCAGCAAGCCAGGTCAGGTACTCTATGCCTATAGTGTACTCCTCAGCATGGTAAAGGATAGCAAAGCATATCTCTAGATACTTCTTCTCTGTAGGGTCAGACTTGTCTGTGTGATACTCTGCTCTGATTACTTCGATAAACTTTACACAGTCTCTAACTTGCTCTTCTCCTGCCACTCTGTAGAGATAATTCAGAGCTTCCTGGTATTCTCCGGCAAACACCAGGAGTTCTGCTTTCACCATGAAATCTGTATTAGAAATCCTGAAACCCTTCATTACAGACTGGAGTTTGGTTACTATGTTAGAAGATGAGTTTTTAAACTCGTGACTGTTGGCTCTTTGTAAAGCAGCGGTGACTGCCTGTTTGATTGGTACGAGTATACACCCCAGTATAATGAATATATTCTGTGGTACGTGGTACCTGTCTGACACTGAGCTGGTATCTTTAGCTGCAGTGTAGATGGAGAGTAGCTCTGACTGTCCTCCCATACAAAGGTAAGAAGTGCTACGAATGTATATAGATAAAGCTAGCATTATGTGCATGTATCTGAGATCTTCAGCAGTTAAAATATTTAACTGGTGCATCTTGGTATAGGTATCCCATGAATATTCAGAGTTCAAGTTCAACGATATGGTAAGGTCATGAGCAAGTATGGTAGGGTACCTGAATATGTCTATTTTCACTTTCAAATCTGTATTTTTGGTTTTTGCAAATTTGAACTCGGGTAGAAAATTGTATTTTTTCATGTCTTTCGATAACAAATTTAATCGCTTTCTTGTTGCAAACAAGTTTCCTTTAACAACAAATTCCTCATATTTCAATCTTTGATTGAGAAATGTGGAATACAGACTGTCCCCTTCCCTGTGAGAGTAAAGGAGAGCTGAAGTACAGAGAAGGTCACCAAGGTCAGGCTCCTCACTCTGTGACATCACTTCCTTCTTGTACAACTCCATCAACTGATCAACAGTCAGAGTCAGATTCTGATTACTGTCTGGGTGACCAGTTGGTATGTGACCAGCTCTCCTGGAAATTCCATCTATTCTGTACCCCACAGTAGGAGTACTAGACACTGATGTTACAGTACGCTTGATACCAATGGTTTTTAATGGTGTCTCACCAAGGTTACTTATTCTAAAGTAACTATCAACTGCTAGCTTCTGGAAATATTCTCTATCAGAGTCGTTCTCGACAATGAAAGCATATTCTAAGTCAGAGTAGGGAGTTGCCTCTCCTCTAGCTACTGAACCTAAGCCAATCACAGCAAAGGAACAAGGAGGGACATGACCATCATTCTGAAGAACGTCCACGCATGATTGAATCACAGAACGACTGTAGCTAATGAAACCGTCTGTGCACTTTTTACTCAATGAAAAGACTTGCTGGGAGAAATTAACAGCCTGGTTCAAGTTTGATTCACTAAACATGTCCTCAGTGTCGAGAGCTTCTTGTTCAACTCTCACACTATCAAAGTCCAGTCTTGTATCCTCTCTGTAGTCTATGAGCAGTTCTTTGTGTTGATTGGTCAACAGTTGATGTTCCTCAAAGCTGAGGGGATGGTTATCTCCATACCAACTGCTCTCTATATCATACACCTGTCTGAGTCTCTCCTCCGTAGATCTTATCGCCACAAGGTAGTTTGCTCCACCATGAGCCTGCAGCGAATGATAATATATCAACATATTAAATCTTTGTGATGTTGTAGCTTCACATTTCATGTGGTTAGGGAACTAATATCCCTTGAGTGCACATCGAGAAATTTCACCTTCTCAAAGTCACAAATCACAATTTGATACAGACCTAACAGTATTGTGTCTATATTGACATATAATCCTTTTAGTGACAGCTTAGATGGGTCAACCCACTTCATGGTGTAACCCTGTGCTCTAATATCATATAACATTATGACCAGTAGTCAACCTGTGACTAGTGCACCATGTAGGGCCTTAGCTCATCAGATACATACATGTATAATTTATTCATCAGTCAACAACAGAACATTGTACTGAGACATTTCTGACCAGCCTGGTCTGTGACAAAGGTTGGGTTGCAGAGAATCCTGTCAGCTACACCAATAACCACTAGAGCTACATTCTATTTCTTCATGACGCAGCTTTTGGGAGACAAACCACTAAAGTATCCTACAGTGACACAAACGGTGAAGTAAAATCATACAGAAAGTATTCTACTTACTCTAAGATAATCTGCCCAGTGTCCACTTTCTCTTGCCTTGTTGTGATACTCTTTAACAAGATTCTCTAGCTCTAGTTCAGTGATCTCTAGTTCTTGTTTCTATGATATATAGAAGAACAGTCTAAGAGTCCATTTCTGTCAGCATTTAGTGGAATAAATTTGTGCTAGGGGTTATAGTGTTGTAACACGACAAGTCTTGGTTATTCATCATGTCATACCTTACCTGCCTGACCCTGATAAATCATAAAAGTGAGCTTAAATGTTCATCCATGAAAGTAGTATTAGTAGTATAGTATAAGTATAGTAGTAAAATAGTATAGTCAGTTCAGATCCTAAAGATGTCATTCCTGAACCTCGTCAGTCAGTCTGCCCTCAAAATCTGAGTTTTTACAGGCAATGGCGCATCACCTGTCCTATTTTAACCTTTCTGCTGTCGCAACTCGAACCAATGCACAAAGCCTTAGCCTTTCGACTGAAGCTTTTATCATTTTCACAAAAAAATGGTGATTGCTCAATCCCCATTGCTTGGGATTTTATGTCACATGGTCACCAAGCCATTGGCAAGAAGTTCTGTTACAAGCACTTTGTGCTTGGTCTACGGAGCAAGTTTCCCTACAAAATTTGCTCGCTTCGCTTGTGTGAAATAATGGCTTGTGTTCATGTGCTGTGGTCATATATGCGCATGACCTCTGTTGGTGCCAACATGCTACAGTGACCTCATGAGGAGTTGTGTTTCCTTACATCAGGGAGACAACTCCAAGTATATAGCCCAAATTCCAACACCAATATAGTAATATAGTAGGTACCCACCCCGCCCTGGGTCATGGTTGAGGGCCTAAAGCTACGGACCCACCTCGGCAGCGATGTTGGAGGGCCCGGTCCCAAGGTCCTAGCACCACCTGGAGCTGAAATCCTCACCGGCAGCATTACGATATATATTAATCACAGGACCAGGAGAATAATCAATGCTGGCATAGCTTGAGTTCCAGCATGCATCCAGTGGGTGGGTGGAGTACCCTCCTCGCCCTGGGTCGAGTCCGAGGGCCTAAGGCTAAGAACCCGCCCCGGCAGCGATGTCGGTGGACCCGGTCCCAAGATCCTAGTACCACTCGGAGCCGAGATCCTGACTAGCAGCATTGCAACATATATATGAATTGTCCTAATTTTTTACCCCAAATCTGACTGGAGGATGGCAGACCGTTAACCGTAGACCGTTAACCGTAGACCGTTAACCGTAGACCGTTAACCGTAGACCGTTTCGTCTTTTGTTATATGACTTTACAATCACTTGGTGACTCTCCTTCATTATTGAGCAATGACCTTTGTTTGACTTCAAGTGTAGCAACTCAGAGAATAGTGGGCATGCTGGTGAATCTGGGGCTACGTCTGCACAGTGCTGTCAAAGCAATAGCTCTCTTCCTCTCCAATAATTCCTTTGACAGAACAAGCAACAGGAAGAGTTGGTTGCTCAAAGCTCTGGATGCTATCTTGGAAGGTTGTGATGGCTGATACTTAGAGAGAAAACCTCTATCAGTTTGCTGCTAGTTGTTGATTTGCTTCAGCAACACTGACCCCACTTTCCCACCACCATTGTGTGTAATGGCCCCGAGATGAGCACCTCTGCATCACGTGATGAAACACAACCTCCGTTCTAATGGGTGCATCACCGGCTCACTGCCTACTCAGCAGAGAGTCCACCTCAATGGTAGAAGACCAGGTGACAGAACCATTAATGGCCCATAGCGCGATATTCGTCAACGAAAAAGTAGAGTAACATGGGATAGTTACTGCATTTATCTGCACTGACTATACTACTCCGGAGGTACATGTACATGTACATACTCTAGAAGATACCTATCATACTTATTCACAGTGTCTGGGTGTAACTAAACAGCAAATATATAATATAAAACAGAGCACTTACTGGGGGAGTAATCGACATTGGTTAGACATGTATAAAAATTAAAATCACCTAAATTATTGTGTAAATTGAAAATAGTTAACCTACTGTAACTCAAGTAATTAAGGGCTCAACTGTGTTTTAATTACAATACATACTTTCTATAGATATACACTCCTCCTGTGATGGAAGAATAACTACAAGTAATATGTTCAGGTATATTCTTCATTTAGACACCCAGTTATATAGTGAGGTAGTTATATTTCCGTAAGTGTTTTACATGAAGAATATCCCTCTGTTACATAGGGAATAGTAGAGACTGCATATACTAGGTATGGGTAATCTGTGGACCTCTGTTACATAGAGAGTAGTGGCTACTCACTAACTCCAGCTCTTCCAGGTTGGCAGCACTATGTTAGTGCCCCATAATTACAAGAGGTGTAGCTTACATGGATAAGAGAGGATAACTCCACACTCAATACTGATCTAGCAGAGGGGAGGCAACTCCATATTAGGAACACGTAATACATGTATATACATACAGTGTATACAAGGTAAATTGTACGTAGTATGCAGTTATATTATGGTAGGGTAGTTAGTTAATTTCGTGGGTGTCATACATGGAGAATATACCGAAGAAGCTTTTCTGAGCAACAGGAAATGGGCAGAGTTGGGTCCAAGTCTTGACTTGAAGGTCAACAAGTCAAGCTATTTCTAAAATCTTGGAGGCAAGTCAAGTCCAAGTTAAGTCAGTGCTGCCTCAGGTCAAGCCAAGTCAGCCGTCATGCAAGTCACAAATCAAGGCAAGTCGAAGTCGACTTGCCTACTTACAAGCCGAAATGCAAGTCAAGTGGGAAACAACATTAAAAATTTTACATTTCCCAAAACGTCACTTCTTTGCTTTTAGTAGACATTCCAATGCTTGAAAATCATGCCAACATGTAGCTGGGCATGTATGTTGTACAATTATGGCAACTAGCCTACATATTATGTAGTAATATTGGCACTACGGTTGAGACTGGTCACATAGTATTATATATTAGTAATGGAGATACAGTGTTACATAACATATAAACAGCACATGGTACAGTATAGAGCAGGGCTGTCCCACTTGCTCATTTTTGGTAGCCCACTTGAGCTTTGTGTAAAGTTGGCATTCCTAGTATTTTATTTGGTCAAGGAGTAAGAGAGAAGGAGGCTCGTTTATGAAAACCTGCATATATGTTACAATGGGCTTCCGGTGTTCGATGTGCGCCTCGGGTACTTGGTAAAGTCTGAAGAAAAGATGATGAATATTTTTAAAAAAGTAAAATTTACACATGAACTAAAATAAAATATAAGCAATGTCAACTATTGGTAGCACTCTAATGAACAGGATGACTATAATACACACTACATATTTCAATGGGATACGATAAATATTGGCAAGTAAATTCGCCAGATTTGAAGAAAATTGCGTATTTCAACATAAAATGACACTTTTTGTAAATACCAACATGCTCAATAAAATAAGCAAAAATAATATTAACAGATTTAAACTTGCTGCAATTGGTAAAGTGCAAATCCAAATTTAAACTTTGCTCCTTCATAACAAAAAAACCGTACAAACGCTGAAATCGCGGTTAAAATGAGCTAATTTGTGCAACACGCTTCTCTACCATCAGGACTCCATATACTTAATTTGATTGATGATGCATAGTTCAGATACCATTTTAGTTGGTAGGCTAGTTCATGGGCCCTACAAAATGCCCACACTATATGAAAATAGTGCTCAAACTATATATAGGCTATGTCAATAAACAATGATGTTTATCTCTCCATAGAAATGATTTTTATTGAATGCTATAACTGTGACGTGTTAAGCGCCAGAGCCGTGCACATGTGCATTGCTTTTATACCTGTTTAGCAATGAGGAAGCCCATTACGATTCAACGGGGTTATCTACCCGCTTAATGCCAGTGACTCATGTGCTCATATTTTAAGCCGAGGAGCACATCGAACACAAAATTCTCATGGGCGAGCCTCCTTCTCTCTCTTACTCCTTGGTTTGGTGTTGCAAATAGGATTAATTTACAACAGGGACCCATTAAATGTGTCTCAAGCAGCATTGAGCTCTGCACCATGCAACATAAATAGAAATTTAAAACGTAAAGGAGAAAGAATTTGAGATTGCTTAGGCTATTTCAGAAATTGAATTTCAGCCATTTCAGAGATTTACATAAGCTAATTGAGCTGATTAAGTGTCCAATTCGGGCCACTGGGGAAGCTAGAGGGTTACGGGCTGAACTACTGGGGAAGCTGAAGGGTTACGGGCTGGGCCACTGGGGAAGCTGAAGGGTTACGGGCTGGACCACTGGGGAAGCTGAAGGGTTACGGGCTGGGCTACTGGGGAAGCTGTGTAATTAGATAGAGGTTTTGTTTATCACTATTTTTAAATACTGGTAGGTCAAATTATATTTTAATGCTGATTTATTTGCTCTTTTGTCTTTTCCTCTGTTGAATGAAGATGCCAATATCAATGATGTCAACCACTTCATTTTATGTCCAACTATATTCAATTGAAACTAGAATAAAGTGGCCCATCTCAAGTATGTGAATTCTATATGTGGCCCACTCCAAAAAAAGCTTGGCCAGCCCTCATATAGAGTGTCCACTGGCTAGTCCTGCAATTCCAATCTACATATTTTAGTAATTAACTATTTACTGCACTGTACATCGTTGTATTCACTACTTATACCACACTTACACTACACTTACACTACTTACACTGTATGGACTTGTGAGTAGTCTCACGTATACACAGCCTAGATATTAAATTTGATGTGTATCCTCATAGCAAACCTTGATGTACTCTAAATGCTGCTAGTAGCACTGATGTAGTAAAAATAATAAATAGGTAAACAACTGAGACCTCTTTTCCTCCACATTGACTTGGCAGAACCCAAGTCAAAGTCACAAGTCATTCATGTGTCCAAGTCAAGTCAAGTCACATTGATGTGCAAGTCAAAATCAAGTCAAGTCAGCATGTTGGCAAATCCAATTCAAGTCGACTTGTGATTTGACTTGACTTGGCAAGTCAAGTCAAATCTATGACTTGGACCCAGCTCTGGAGATGGCTGTTGAGTGGAAGAGATCACCTTCCACGACATGAGTGAGTGGGATTGGACTGTGTTACCCTAAGGTTAACCCCTACACCACTATTATCATCTACCTTATGCATTGTTGTTAACACATCAATGTCCACCATTTGGATTGGCAATTACTGGATATATCGTGGAGGCTGCCAGGATAGAAATACCAAGAACTATAGAAATGTGAGCCAAACCAACAACTATTGGAATGCAAGCTCAGTTATGTATACCTAATATATACATGTACATGTACTCACACCTAATATATACATCTACATGTACACCTAAAATATACATGTACATGTACTCACCTGGGTTGGAGATTCTATACTTCCTTGTGAATGTTCTGCCATCTCTCTATCTATTCCCACTTCTACATCAAATGTGGTCTAGTCCTAGGAGAACAGTAGTAGCATAATGAAAGGGAAGTGCAGCAGAGAACAGCACATGGAGTAGATAGTGCCAATTGGTTAAATTAAAGTGTACTTTGCTCATATTTAAATGGATAACTTCACGTCAACTTGATTTCGAATTTACCTACTTGACTTGATTGAACCTGCATATTAGTGCGACTTGACTTGGCTAAACTTGGAAAAGCAAATGACTTTGTGCCATCCTCCAACAGTGCTCCATGTGTCTGAAGCCGCTACCATCACGGCAATTTCGGCAATTAGCCCACACACACACACAGCTGGACAGTTCCACCACACTGCTACCCTGCACTACCTCTTACACAACCTCCTACACTACCTCATACAGTCTTGTACTAACTTATACTAACTCACAATTTAGTTCCAACAAATATTGTTTCTAGCAATGCATTTCACTTGATCCATTGCACAGTGTATCAATTAACGGAGGACAACAGGTAATATATTGTATATTATTAACTTATTGGATATATTCTTCATACCTTTCGGCAGATTACAGAGTCTGGAACTTCTGAGTTACTGTCGCTGTATTTGGGTTACATTCACTAGTAGTCAACTGACACTCCCAAGCAGGTATACTGTGTGACACTCCCAAGCAGGTATACTGTGTGACACTATCAAGCAAGTATACTGCGTGACACTCCCAAGCAGGTATGCTGTGTGACACTCCCAAGCAGGTATGCTATGTGACACTCCCAAGCAGGTATACTGTGTGACACTCCCAAGCAGGTATACTGTGTGGCACTCCCAATAAACCGGTTTAGTCATGTGAGTGCTTTCAATAGCTACCAGCAAACAGTAAGTGAATGTAATAACAATAAAACATTATCTGTAAAAACTAGTTCAATTCATGCTACCTCAAAGCTTAAGAAATTACATTGAATGCAGAAAATGGCCAGGTTTTCTATACAAACAGAATTGATGTGTTCATTTCTATTTAGCTAAGCTTGAATGCAGCTCGGCATGTATGTATTATTATGTGTATGACTCTGTGTGTAATGCCCCTTTCATATCTTATAATCTCCCACAAACACATTGTTCATGGGAGGCAAGTGCAACTTTGTGCTTTTTGCCCATAGCCAGGGTTCCTTAGTGAAGTTCATAATGGAGTTGTCTTTTCCATTGTATACGGTGTCATCCCCAACTCAATTGCTCAAACCACAAACAAAGACCTAAGGCTACATCAAAGTGTGCAATATTGCGCCTATTAATACCAAAATACACAATTTTTCAATATTTGATGGCGCTTTTTGTTGGTCTATTCACCATCGATTCCACCTAATCGTTGGTTTCCAACAAAGCCATCAAAATGCATGTATTCGTTGGTTTTATAGGGTTACAGCTGCATTCGATTGTCACTAAACTGCTAAGTGATCTGCTAGTAATGTTTAGTACAGGAAATAAATAAAAAGCCTCGTAGCTTAGTTCGTATTTTTTTAATAAAAAAAATGGTGATGAACTGCTTTATTTAATAATAAAATAATAGCCTTTATTTGCAAGCAAGGATGACATGTGAGTGGCTAGCAATAAATATGAAATAATAGTCTGGTATTTCTGGCTAAGATTTGCTGTACATATAAATATGTGGAGGCTAAAAAGAAACAAAGGTAGAGCAGATAACTCTCAGTTATGAGAAAATGCAAATAAAACTGGTAATATTAGGCACCTTTGTTATAACATTTTAAAGTAATAGACCGACAGAATTAGTAAAGACAATAAATTTCTCTATTTCTACAAAAATTATACCCATATACATGTGCATTTTCTAAAATCGTCATCGATTGCAAAATCGATTGAAGTACAATCATTGATTTGGTAAAGTAACAATCGAATGCTTGTATTCTTTGGTTTAATCAGCATAATCGAAAATTGAGAATCGAATGCAAAAGTGGATCAAAGTTCCCAACCCTGCATGTACAATACTAATCTCATCTGTAACTGTAACATAGAATTACTGCAAGTGCAATTCTATATTCAACTATAAGACAATAGAAATGGGTAAATACACTACTTCTATTAGTCAGAAGATCTGTTTAAAGTTGTAATTTTGCCTTACCTGTACCTTACCACATTTTACCACAACCATGTGCCTTTGTCGTCATTAAATCAAAATAGATTTTTGGTGGGTTTGTTAAATTAAAATCGCGTTATGCCCTTCTCAAGCCCATTTTTACTAAAATCGTTATCTTTTATACGCATTTTATATACCCAGTGTAGAGAATATCACTAAAACTAGAATCACTGCATCATATGGTTAAACTATGAAGAGATTCTTTCTACTGCACAACTACAATATGCAGATAATATAATGTATTATATCATACATTATATTATAATATGTATAAGCTGCATTTGTATTGAGGTCTTACTTTGTTTCTATGAAATTATTTGCATTTAATAGTTTTTAATGTCACAATACTGGGAATTTCAAAAAACTTCTAAATAGTTATAAATGATATCAATGTGGCCACAGTAGAGTCTAGTGTGTTGTGTGCAGTTAGCTGAATAAACAGATACTGGTCACTGTGGTAGCTCCTAGTATGCTGTGCTCAGTGAGTCACTGCCATGGACACATGGAATCACAGTTGGGGAAAGGTAGCTATTAGAGACGTACAACCAAGTCTTATTCTGCTCATAAAAAGAAAAATATCACAATCTAAGTAGTCATAAATTCAGTGATGAAGAATTTTATAATAATTTATACATAATTTGTATGTATCTTTTCGTCAAGCATGTGATAATACCTTGGAGAGTCTGATAAACGCATAAAGTTAATGAAACACTAATATATAGTTTACTCTGCCTATATGAGCTACTAGGTCTATGGAAGTTGAACAAAACTTAGGTGTTGGTCAAAATATTATTAACCGAATAAAAGTTTATGTTTTACAGTAAGACATTCACAAAGGACTGGGTTACTTCACCTCCGTATCTTTGCATGATGAAGTGATAAGCAACTAATTAGATCACTAGTTCTGTGACAATTCTAGTCAAGTGACATTTTTGATCAGGTCATGATGGTGAAATTTATTTAATTTTTTGTTTGTGTATAATACAATAATGTTGATCATTGCTCTTGATGAAATAAAACAGGATGTTGCTGTTCTAGTACAGAGTGTCTCCAAACAAAGATATCCCTAATAACTATTCTCCTCACATTATTGTAGTATACACATGTCATAATCTTATTGCAAAGCATGATAACAGAGGAAGCTTGATTTACAAGAAATCTGTAAATTAATCATCTGCTATTATGGAGCTTGTAAAGCAATACTATCTAATATGAACATGTGCATATTATGCATATGTTCTACCTCGAGGACCCTTAAGGTCGTCGCTTTAATTATGTTAAATCATAAGACTGCTGTATACTGATAACGTCTTTAATATAATGTATATAAAGTAATTACAGTAATGTGTTGTGTACAGAGAATTATATAGTACAAGACGGCTCTTAACTGGATAGCAGTAGTCGTCCGGAGCCCGCCGGAAGTAACTGGTCGTCTTCCTTTTTCATATAAAAGAGATCAGAATATTGTTATACAGTGCAGTCATTCATATACTTTCAAGCAGTAAGTATCATTCAATACACTTATATGTCTTATACTTACTTTCTGGCATTGCACTGAACAACTATTTAAGGGCATAACAACACACACTTGTGGCCGTTGAGGCACATGGAGACTGCTAAGGCTAGGTAGCTGTATACTACATTGCTCATTAGTCATCGGCATCCCGTGTCATTGTCCTGTGTCCTTGGTCCTGTGTCCTTGGTCCTGTGTCCTTGGTCCTGTGTCCTTGGTCCCGTGTCCTTGGTCGCTTGGGGCTCAAAAGCAACATAACTCTTTTATGCAAGATTAGTGGATGACAGTAAACGACATTACTTGAGCTCTGATAGAGTTGAGTGTGTGAAAACAATGCAGCCCCTTGCTAACCTTGTTATCATTATATCGTTATACCCTGTGTCGAACTGTTCACATTCTGCATTGACACTTACCTACTTTCACATTACTGCGCGTTAATTGCTCACTTGTGATAACTACATGTATATATACAATAACATGTACATTGACAATGGCTGCACTTTATACTCTCCTGCTGTATTATTTGACTAATGTCTAGCAATTACCACTCATGAACTTTTGTAATCATTCTGGAATTATTTGTTGTGAATGGTTTTGCCCTCATTTCGGGCTATTATAGCAATATTCCGAGTCTTTTTACATCGACTGTAACTTGGACCCCTTTTCAACCGAGGCCGACCGGATTTAGTATACAAGTAGCCTGATTTAGCCTTCAGACATCAGTTGTCAGTCCTGCTGGGTTGGACCTGCCTTTCTCTAGTCCTTGCCCACTCACACAATAATCTGATAGTGATATTGTCTCCTCTTTATTACATGTACTGAGTGCAAGGTGACTGATTGTGCGCTGGCTGGAGTGCTATGCTTAAGTGCTGACCAGTCGGTCCAAGTGTCCTAGCATGTACTGTACGTATAGTCACCATATGCCCTACTTATTCTATCCCAACAATCTGGCTGTCAGTCCTGATGGACCTAAGGTAAGAGTCTACTAACTGAGAAAAGATAACTCCGTTACTTCTATGTACAATATACAGTAGATGTGACTTTATTGAGCTCCAGCACACAACTAACTAGCATGACTCAGATTTCTGAATGAATTGGAAGATGGCCAGCCATTAGCTGGTGGGACAATTTAAACCCAGTCATTGATGTAATAGTCTGTCTGCCTGCCGATTTGCCTGCCTGAGCGCCCACCCGCATGTTAAATAATATAGAAATGTTGAAAGAAGTAACTCATTATCATGACACCAAAATTAAGATGCTTTCACATATTGTAATGGTTTCTGTGATTTGGTGCGGTCGTCCTTGGACGACTATCGACCCAGAAATGAAGTGCCTATGAGTGGTAATAGGACTTCGCATTACATGAAAGATCGAGCGGTCTCAGTAGCCCAAATACTACCAAAGACGACCCATCTGATCTCAAGTCCGACCTCAGACTATACAATGAAAGAGAGTGATCCGACCTAGTAGGCAGTTCGCTAAGCGAATGACCTGGCAAAGGGAAGTGAAAGTCTCTGTATCAAGTATAGATGTGTCTTTATTGAAAGCCAAGTGAAGACTGAGACAATGAACAGTAAAACAATGCCCTTTATATAGTATAAGGACTTCCGGCCGACGTAAGGTCGGGAAAAGACGACGTGTGGTCGTCCGGAAGTTGCGCAACAAGATGGCCGCCGGAAGCCCGACGGCCGACCCAAAATAGGTCGGGTTCTACAAAAGTTGCTTATAATGGTCCAATTCATGTACAAAATGAATATCAATGGATTCTGAGAGGTCGGGCCTCTGTACATGGGTATAAAAGGCATTAAAAGACTTAGATATAATCATGTAACTATATACAACAATATAGGAGTAAGGTACATGAATAAGTAATGAGTATAAACACATGGAGACATGTACATAGACAGTAATTAAGTGGTTTTAACATGCAATGCAGTTGAAGGCAAGTATACGAACAGCTAATTATGAGAGTGTGAGTGTCAGATGAGTAGCGCTGTAACAACTACTAGGCACTTAGGGTGCGGTGGAGCTTCGTCCGGGAGTTGGAGTCGTATACAATGTCCTGTACCATCAAAATATTATGCATTCAACTTTAATCTTTGTGTTTTGTATTTTTATACTTGGGGATGATCGCATGTTCATATACTTTGTGAAAAAATATTGCTGCAAATTTCCTGCAGGTGTGCCATAGATGTGACTGTTAAGGCTCTGTTACAAGAGAGGCCTTGATCAATATCCAGCCAATAACCAAAGCTGATTTCAATTAAATTATACAATTGGGGTCATTTTATCCAATATTAACCAATCACAACAGCGTTCCGTGACGCCAGAGAGTGCGAAGAGCAACACCTTGGTCTTTGCATACCCGAACAAGCAGCGTAAACATGAATCCCAGAGTTCTTTCTCACAGTTGAAGCAGTGTAAGCGTGAATCCCAGAGTTCTGTTTACCCCGCTAAAGAATCTGTATACCCAAAAACTGGAAAGTCTGGGTATTCCCTTCCACCCAGACAGCAAGGAGTTTATGACAGTCTGTACTATGAGACTGGGAATGTCTATGATCAGGTAACTGATTACTATGGTCAATACTCTACTGTAGACTACTCAGACATAACACCACTACCACCACAACCACCACAACCACCACTACCACCACTACCACCACTACCACCACTACCACCACGACCATCACGACCATCACTACCATCACTACCCAGTCAGCACAAACCAATAACCAGTGGCAACACTTCTAGGCAGCCCTTGGTGCATCGACCACTACCCAACCCAGTTTCTAATCGACTTTTACCAAAACCTAGTCAGCCGACCTCCAGCTCTGGTACTGTATCAGGTGCAAACACTTCACTCAACTCACAGAAGAACACAAAGAAACACAAACTACCGAAACAGTCAAAATAAAACTTGAATTGCCCCACCCTGGATGATGTACAGCCTAAGCACTCAATTCATTCTTAACTTGCAGTTAAGTTGGTTTAAGCTGACAAGATAAACTGGTAACTTTCTGAAGATAAAGAAGGTTTTTATAACTTAAGACTATCAACTATTTCTGTAGACTGTATGTGAATAAAGACTTTCACTAAAACCTATTTAGCCGACCTTCAGCTCTGGTCCTGTAGCAGCTGCAAACACTTCACTCAGCTCACAGAAGAACTCAACCAAACACAAACTACCAAAATAGAACTTAA
The DNA here is from genome assembly GCA_935421135.1 of Bugulina stolonifera. Taxonomy (NCBI): domain Eukaryota; kingdom Metazoa; phylum Bryozoa; class Gymnolaemata; order Cheilostomatida; family Bugulidae; genus Bugulina; species Bugulina stolonifera. Next base: position 15,796,597 of record OW285196.1, read on the forward strand.
ATTGTGCAATCTTGGATGATGTACAGCTTAAGCACTCAAAGTCTATTCTCAACTGTGATGTCTTGCATTTAATTTGGTTTCAGCTGACAATATAAACTGGTAATTTCCTACAGATAAAGGATTTTTTGCAACTGAAAACTATCAACTATTTCTGCAGACTGTATATGGATAAAGATTGAGGGAGAGATGTCCCCACTACAAGTTAGCTAACACTGTTAAAGAGGTTAACTTTCCACAACACACTCAAAATGTAACACACAGAGTACATGTGGATAATGAGGTCAAGCAGATGTATTACTTAGAGTAATTATGAATAGAGTAATTATGAATAGTTATCTAAAAAGTAGAATATCGGCTATCACAGTACAGGTAAAAGGCACACAGCACTCAATTCAATGTATGATAAATATTAATTATTATTTGATAACACACTGTGAAATATGATATAAAACCGAAGTAGTGTTTGCATACTAGCTAATGGCTACACACATAACAAAAATGCTGGAGAAGTACAAGTGGAGTGATACTGCAGAATACTAAACTTATGTTCCAGGTAATATCTAATGTACTCAGTATGGTAACATTTAATCCTTGAATGTCTCAGTAGAGGATGGTTATTGTTTTATAGTTAAATCAGTTCAGGATAGCAGCACTAATATATCAATCTATTAGAATAGATATATAGATGGAATATAGAATAAAATACGGAATGTAACTTATAGAGATGATATTCTCTATGTGCGTACATGTAATGAAAGTGTGATGTATGTACAGGTAAGTGTAAGTATATGTACATAAAGGTGAGTGTGAGGGTAAGTATACATTGTATGTAAGTGTATGCATATGTGCGGTGTAGGTGGAGCTGTAGGTGTAATGAAATCTGCTCTGCTTTGTGTAACTAGATGTAGTACTCTACTAGATTTCAGACACTGATTGCTGTCACCTCTACCTACTGGTAGATTATGTTAGAAAACTCATGTTGAACAAGTTTCACCAGGTGAAGGCTGTCAGTCAGTGATTTAGCCGCTGTATTCACTTTTATACACTCAGCATGTCTGCTGCACTTCTCTAGAAGCTGGCTACTCATATTTAGAGCTTTCTGTGCATGCTCTAAGGCTATTGTAGTGTTACTGAGATGTAGTAGTAGTGTTGCTATGGTGATGTGAAGCTTGGCCAATGAGGTTGTAGTATCTACAGCTCCAGAAATTTGTTCATACAGACAGAGAGCCGTGTGGAGCCAAGTCCAGCATCTGCCCCATGACCCTGTATTTAGATGACAGATCCCCATTAGGTGGTAGTTCTCAGCTAGAATGAGTTCGTTACTTGTTGGTGTTTGTTTCACAGAGAGAAGTAGAAACTGTTGAGCTCTTCTGTAGTCTTTGAGATCCACACAGACTTGTGCTATTCTGTTTAGAACTACAGCAGTTAGATGGGAGTTCTTTGTAGGTGTCACCAGTGCCTGTGTGTAGAGACTGGATGCCTTTTTATGTTGATGTACAACTCTGTACAGATTACCAATGGAAGTATAGGTATTGATCAAGCCAGCTAGGCTAGATGTATCACTATGACTCTCATACACAGCTTTCCACATCTCTAAAGCCTTCATGTGATACACCAGTGACTGTGTATAAACTCCCATCTTCTCATACACATGGCCTGTATTGTTGTAACTGGTAGCTATATCAGAGTGATTAGCCTGTTCACCATACACAGCTTTCCACATCTCTAAAGCCTTCATGTGATACTCCAGTGACTGTGTATAATCTCCCATCTTCTCATACACATGGCCTATATTGTTGTAACTGGTAGCTATATCAGAGTGAATAGTCTGTTCACCATACACAGCTTTCCTCATCTCTAAAGCCTTCATGTGATACACCAGTGACTGTGTATAATCTCCCATCTTATTGTACACACTGCCTATATTGTTGTAACTGCTAGCTATATCAGAGTGATTAGTCTGTTCACCATACACAGCTTTCATCATCTCTAAAGCCTTCATGTGATACACCAGTGACTGTGTATAATCTCCCATCTCATTGTACACATTTCCTATATTGTTGTAACTGGTAGCTACATGTATACTATGTATAACACCTCCATGTAACCCCCTCTTCTCACCAAAGTTTTTGTTGCTACTCGTCAGCTCCAATATCTCCAGAGAGTCTTTATAACATTTTAATGCAGATGAATTCTGTGTGAGGTCGGACAATGTGCAACCCAGTGTATTATAAGCACTTCCTGTAATCTCTATGCAGCCCATTACAGAACCAGACAATTCCTGTTTACTCAATAGTTTCTGTTTAACATACTCTGGTAGAGACTGCTGTACATCTAGTCCTAAGTATTCCTTTATCTGTAGGATAACCTGATTCATCACTGACTTGGCTTGCTTGTATTTTGCTAGCCGATTCATACACAGTGCAACCATAATCTTCCTATGTACTATCTCTAGAGGGTGTCTATCATATGTAATAAGCCAGGTTAGGTAATCTATAGCCATAGTGTATTCCTCAGCATGGTAAAGGATAGCAAAGCACATATCTAGATACTTCTTCTCTGTGGGGTCAGACTTGTCTGTGTGATACTCTGCTCTGATTACCTTTATAAACTTTACACAGTCTCCAACTTTCTCTTCTCCAGCCACTCTGTAGAGATAATTCAGAGCTTCCTGGTATTCTCCGACAAACGCCAGGAGTTCTGCTTTCACCATGAAATCTGTATTAGAAATCCTGAAACCCTTCATTACAGACTGGAGTTTAGTTACTATGTTAGAAGATGAGTTCGTAAACTCATGACTTTTGGCTCTTTGTAAAGCAGCGGTGACTGCCTGTTTGATTGGTACGAGTATACACCCCAGTATAATGAATATATTCTGTGGTACGTGGTACCTGTCTGACACTGAGCTGGTATCTTTAGCTGCAGTGTAGATGGAGAGTAGCTCTGACTGTCCCCCCATACAAATGTAAGCAGTGGTACGAATATATATAGATAGAGCTAGCATGATGTGCATGTATCTGATATCTTCTGCTGTTAAAATATTTAACTGGTGCATCTTGGTATAGGTATCCCATGAATATTCAGAGTTCAAGTTCAACGATATGGTAAGGTCATGAGCAAGTATGGTAGGGTACCTGAATATGTCTATTTTCACTTTCAAATCTGTATTTTTGGTTTTTGCAAATTTGAACTCGGGTAGAAAATTGTATTTTTTCATGTCTTTCGATAACAAATTTAATCGCTTTCTTGTTGCAAACAAGTTTCCTTTAACAACAAATTCCTCATATTTCAATCTTTGATTGAGAAATGTGGAATACAGACTGTCCCCTTCCCTGTGAGAGTAAAGGAGAGCTGAAGTACAGAGAAGGTCACCAAGGTCAGGCTCCTCACTCTGTGACATCACTTCCTTCTTGTACAACTCCATCAACTGATCAACAGTCAGAGTCAGATTCTGATTACTGTCTGGGTGACCAGTTGGTATGTGACCAGCTCTCCTGGAAATTCCATCTATTCTGTACCCCACAGTAGGAGTACTAGACACTGATGTTACAGTACGCTTGATACCAATGGTTTTTAATGGTGTCTCACCAAGGTTACTTATTCTAAAGTAACTATCAACTGCTAGCTTCTGGAAATATTCTCTATCAGAGTCGTTCTCGACAATGAAAGCATATTCTAAGTCAGAGTAGGGAGTTGCCTCTCCTCTAGCTACTGAACCTAAGCCAATCACAGCAAAGGAACAAGGAGGGACATGACCATCATTCTGAAGAACGTCCACGCATGATTGAATCACAGAACGACTGTAGCTAATGAAACCGTCTGTGCACTTTTTACTCAATGAAAAGACTTGCTGGGAGAAATTAACAGCCTGGTTCAAGTTTGATTCACTAAACATGTCCTCAGTGTCGAGAGCTTCTTGTTCAACTCTCACACTATCAAAGTCCAGTCTTGTATCCTCTCTGTAGTCTATGAGCAGTTCTTTGTGTTGATTGGTCAACAGTTGATGTTCCTCAAAGCTGAGGGGATGGTTATCTCCATACCAACTGCTCTCTATATCATACACCTGTCTGAGTCTCTCCTCCGTAGATCTTATCGCCACAAGGTAGTTTGCTCCACCATGAGCCTGCAGCGAATGATAATATATCAACATATTAAATCTTTGTGATGTTGTAGCTTCACATTTCATGCGGTTAGGGAACTAATATCCCTTGAGTGCACATCGAGAAATTTCACCTTCTCAAAGTCACAAATCACAATTTGATACAGACCTAACAGTATTGTGTCTATATTGACATATAATCCTTTTAGTGACAGCTTAGATGGGTCAACCCACTTCATGGTGTAACCCTGTGCTCTAATATCATATAACATTATGACCAGTAGTCAACCTGTGACTAGTGCACCATGTAGGGCCTTAGCTCATCAGATACATACATGTATAATTTATTCATCAGTCAACAACAGAACATTGTACTGAGACATTTCTGACCAGCCTGGTCTGTGACAAAGGTTGGGTTGCAGAGAATCCTGTCAGCTACACCAATAACCACTAGAGCTACATTCTATTTCTTCATGACGCAGCTTTTGGGAGACAAACCACTAAAATATCCTACAGTGACACAAACGGTGAAGTAAAATCATACAGAAAGTATTCTACTTACTCTAAGATAATCTGCCCAGTGTCCACTTTCTCTTGCCTTGTTGTGATACTCTTTAACAAGATTCTCTAGCTCTAGTTCAGTGATCTCTAGTTCTTGTTTCTATGATATATAGAAGAACAGTCTAAGAGTCCATTTCTGTCAGCATTTAGTGGAATAAATTTGTGCTAGGGGTTATAGTGTTGTAACACGACAAGTCTTGGTTATTCATCATGTCATACCTTACCTGCCTGACCCTGATGAATCATAAAACTGAGCTTAAATGTTCATCCATGAAAGTAGTATTAGTAGTATAGTATAAGTATAGTAGTAAAATAGTATAGTCAGTTCAGATCCTAAAGATGTCATTCCTCAACCTCGTCAGTCAGTCTGCCCTCAAAATCTGAGTTTTTACAGGCAATGGCGCATCACCTGTCCTATTTTAACCTTTCTGCTGTCGCAACTCGAACCAATGCACAAAGCCTTAGCCTTTCGACTGAAGCTTTTATCATTTTCACAAAAAAATGGTGATTGCTCAATCCCCATTGCTTGGGATTTTATGTCACATGGTCACCAAGCCATTGGCAAGAAGTTCTGTTACAAGCACTTTGTGCTTGGTCTACGGAGCAAGTTTCCCTACAAAATTTGCTCGCTTCGCTTGTGTGAAATAATGGCTTGTGTTCATGTGCTGTGGTCATATGCGCATGACCTCTGTTGGTGCCAACATGCTACAGTGACCTCATGAGGAGTTGTGTTTCCTTACATCAGGGAGACAACTCCAAGTATATAGCCCAAATTCCAACACCAATATAGTAATATAGTAGGTACCCACCCCGCCCTGGGTCATGGTTGAGGGCCTAAAGCTACGGACCCACCTCGGCAGCGATGTTGGAGGGCCCGGTCCCAAGGTCCTAGCACCACCTGGAGCTGAAATCCTCACCGGCAGCATTACGATATATATTAATCACAGGACCAGGAGAATAATCAATGCTGGCATAGCTTGAGTTCCAGCATGCATCCAGTGGGTGGGTGGAGTACCCTCCTCGCCCTGAGTCGAGTCCGAGGGCCTAAGGCTAAGAACCCGCCCCGGCAGCGATGTCGGTGGACCCGGTCCCAAGATCCTAGTACCACTCGGAGCCGAGATCCTGACTAGCAGCATTGCAACATATATATGAATTGTCCTAATTTTTTACCCCAAATTTGACTGGAGGATGGCAGACCGTTAACCGTAGACCGTTAACCGTAGACCGTTAACCGTAGACCGTTAACCGTAGACCGTTAACCGTAGACCGTTAACCGTAGACCGTTGACCGTAGACCGTTGACCGTAAACCGTAGACCGTTAACCGTAGACCGTTAACCGTAGACCGTTAACCGTAGACCGTTAACCGTAGACCGTTAACCGTAGACCGTTAACCGTAGACCGTTAACCGTAGACCGTTAACCGTAGACCGTTAACCGTAGACCGTTAACCGTAGACCGTTAACCGTAGACCGTTAACCGTAGACCGTTAACCGTAGACCGTTAACCGTAGACCGTTAACCGTAGACCGTTAACCGTAGACCGTTAACCGTAGACCGTTAACCGTAGACCGTTAACCGTAGACCGTTAACCGTAGACCGTTAACCGTAGACCGTTAACCGTAGACCGTTAACCGTAGACCGTTAACCGTAGACCGTTAACCGTAGACCGTTAACCGTAGACCGTTAACCGAACTACTGGGGAAGCTGAAGGGTTACGGGCTGGGCCACTGGGGAAGCTGAAGGGTTACGGGCTGGACCACTGGGGAAGCTGAAGGGTTACGGGCTGAACTACTGGGGAAGCTGGAGGGTTACGGGCTGGGCTACTGGGGAAGCTGGAAGGTTACGGGCTGGACCACTGGGGAAGCTGAAGGGTTACGGGCTGAACTACTGGGGAAGCTGGAGGGTTACGGGCTGGGCTACTGGGGAAGCTGGAGGGTTACGGGCTGAACTACTGGGGAAGCTGAAGGGTTACGGGCTGAACCACTGGAGAAGCTGAAGGGTTACGGGCTGGACCACTTGGGAAGCTGAAGGGTTACGGGCTGAACTACTGGGGAAGCTGGAGGGTTACGGGCTGGGCTACTGGGGAAGCTGGAAGGTTACGGGCTGGACCACTGGGGAAGCTGAAGGGTTACGGGCTGAACTACTGGGGAAGCTGGAGGGTTACGGGCTGGGCTACTGGGGAAGCTGGAGGGTTACGGGCTGAACTACTGGGGAAGCTGAAGGGTTACGGGCTGAACCACTGGAGAAGCTGAAGGGTTACGGGCTGGGCTACTGGGGAAGCTGGAAGGTTACGGGCTGGACCACTGGGGAAGCTGAAGGTTACGGGCTGAACTACTGGGGAAGCTGGAGGGTTACGGGCTGGGCTACTGGGGAAGCTGGAGGGTTACGGGTTGGACTACTGGAGAAGCTGGAGGGTTACGCTGAAAATGTGTAATAAGAAATTTTAGTGTACACCCACATATACACCTACACCTAGTACATGTACACCTATAGCTACACATACACCAGCATGTACACCTACATGCCTACAGCTACACAAACAGCTACATGTACGCCTACAGCTACACCTATATACACATACACGTGAACTTCACAGAGCATGCATATACAGGTACTTCAAAAAACACTTTTTAAGTAACTGTGTAATTAGATAGAGGTTTTGTTTATCACTATTTTTAAATACTGGTAGGTCAAATTATATTTTACTGCTGATTTATTTGCTCTTTTGTCTTTTCCTCTGTTGAATGAAGATGCCAATATCAATGATGTCAACCACTTCATTTTATGTCCAACTATATTCAATTGAAACTAGAATAAAGTGGCCCATCTCAAGTATGTGAATTCTATATGTGGCCCACTCCAAAAAAAGCTTGGCCAGCCCTCATATAGAGTGTCCACTGGCTAGTCCTGCAATTCCAATCTACATATTTTAGTAATTAACTAATTACTGCACTGTACATCGTTGTATTCACTACTTATACCACACTTACACTACACTTACACTACTTACACTGTGTGGACTTGTGAGTAGTCTCACGTATACACAGCCTAGATATTAACTTTGATGTGCATCCTCATAGCAAACCTTGATATACTCTAAATGCTGCTAGTAGCACTGATGTAGTAAAAATAATAAATAGGTAAACAATTGAGACCTCTTTTCCTCCACATTGACTTGGCAGGACCCAAGTCAAAGTCACAAGTCATTCTTGTGTCCAAGTCAAGTCAAGTCACATTGATGTGTAAGTCAAAGTCAATGCAAGTCAACATGTTGGCAAGTCCAAGCCAAGTTGACTTATGACTTGACTTGACTTGGCAAGTCAAGTCAAATCTATGACTTGGACCCAGCTCTGGAGGTGGGCTCAGAGTGTAAGAGATCACCTTCCACGACATGAGTGAGTCGGATTGGACTGTGTTACCCTAAGGTTTACCCCTACACCACTATTATCATCTACCTTATGCATTGTTGTTAATACATCAATGTCCACCATTTGGATTGGCAATTACTGGATATATCGTGGAGGCTGCCAGAATAGAAATACCAAGAACTATAGAAATGTGAGCCAAACTAACAACTATAATTGGAAGACAAGCTTCAGTTATGTACACCTAAAATATACATGTACATGTACTCACCTGGGTTGGAGATTCTATACTTTCTTGTGACTGCTCCGCCATCTCTCTATCTATTCCCACTTCTAATGTGGTCTAATCCTAGGAGAACAGTAGTAGCATAATGAGAGGGAAGTGCAGCAGAGAACAGCACATGGAGTAGATAGTGCTAATTGGTTACACGTAAATTAAAGTGTACTTTGCTCATGTTTGAATGGATAACCTCACGTCAACTTGATTTCGAATTTACCTACTTGACTTTATTGAACCTGCATATCAGTGTGACTTGACTTGGCTAAACTTGAAAAAGCAAATGACCTTGTCCCAGCCTCTGGCACTGCTCCTAGCATGTGTCTGAAGCCGCTACCATCACGGCTATCTCGGCAACCCCAAAAAAGAACCTTCAACGATTGCATGCATAGTGACAATAAGCCCACGCACATAGCTGGACAGTTCCACCACAATGCTACCCTACACCACCTCTTACACAACCTTCTACACAACCTCATACAATCTTGTACTAAATAATACTAACTCACTAACTAAATATTATTTCTAGCAATGCATTTCACTTGAACCATTAATGGTGGACAACAGGTAATATATTGTATAAATATACAATATATTACCTGTTGTCCACCATTAGGCCTACAAACTTATTGGATATATTCTTCATACATGTACTGTACCTTTCGGCAGATTACAAAGTCTGGAACTTCTGGGTTGCTGTCGCTGTACTTGGATTACAATGAGTGGTAATTGACTGACACTCCCAAGCAGGTATACTGCGTGACACTCCCAAGCAGGTATACTGTTTGATACTCCCAATAAACTGGTTTAGTCATGTGAGTGTTGTCAGTAGCTACCAGTAAATAACAGTAAGTGAATGCAATAACAATAATAAATCATTTTTTGTAAAAACTAATTCAATTCATGCTTCTGCAAAGGTTAAGAAATTACATTGGATGCAGACAATGGGCAGGTTTTCTGTACAAACAGAATTACTGTTCATATCAACATTAGCTATGCCTGAATACAGTTAGTCATGTACATGTATGTATTTTAATATATCATGTGTATGACTCTGTGTGTAATGCGCCTTTCATATCTTATAAGCTCCTAAAACAAACTGTTCATGGGGGCATACCAAAATACACAAATGTTGTAAGGTCTATATTATTGTTATTATTATATTATGGTTGAATAGAAATGTTAGCATTGCTACACTGAGGAACATCCAGTATTGCAGCAACAGTAGTTTAATGTTGCTTAATTGTTGGTCAATCGTCAACTAGGCTACTCCCAGTGCAGAGTATCTCTGTGCTGCTAGTTGACTAGTAGAGTATTATTAGTTGGTAGTTCTGTAACCTATCTGTATGAATGTATCCAGATTTTAATGGTGATATTTCTACACTGCATAATAAATTTGCATAATAAATACAGTTGTATACAGGGCTGTAACAGCCAGAGGGGTAAGGTGAGCATTTGCCACCCCAGAAATCTGTCCGAAAGCAAAAATTTGTTGGTGTAAATTCTCCAAAGGTGACCTTTGTACACATTGATCACACAGTTATGGGCAGTGTTATAGTCTAAAAGACAGTATAAGCAGCCTGTGATCCTGCATATTGGACTGAAATTTGTTAGAGAACATTAAAGCTATTTTTAGTATCTGTCTGGGCAGCTCGATACTCCGGCCTAGGCTTTTTGCCCCCTCAGCCAAACATAGTTGTTACAGCCCTGGTTGAATATATTGTTGACTTATTTGCAGGGTTGGGAATCGCCAATAGCATTCGATATTCGATGGTGATTTTCTTTGGTCTATTCACCATCGATTCCACCTAATCATTGGTTTCCAACAAAGCCATCGAAATGCATGTATTCGTTGGTTTTATAGGGTTACAGCTGCATTCGATTGTCACTAAGCTGCTAATTAATCTGCTAGTGTTTAGTACAGGAAATAAATGAAAAGCCTTGTAGCTTAGTTCTTATCTTTTTAATAAAAAAAAATGATGATGAGCTGTTTTATTTAATAACAAAATAATAGCCTCTATTTGCAAGCTAGGATAAAATGTGAGTGGCTAGCACCAAATAAGAAATAATAGCCTGGAATTTCTGGCTAAGATTTGCAGTGCATATAAATATTTGGAGGCTAAAAAGAAACATAAAGGTAGAGGAGATAACTCTAAACTATGAGAAAATGCAAATAAAACTGGTAATATTAGGCACAGTTGTTATAACATTTTAAAGTAATAGACAGAATTAGTAAAGACAAATTTCTCCATTTTTACAAAAATTATACCCATATACATGTGCATTTTCTAAAATCATCATCGATTGTAAAATCGATTGAAGTACAATCATTGATTTGGTAAAGTAACAATCGAATGCTTGTATTCCTTGGTTTAGTCAGCATAATCGAAAATCGGAAATCGAATGCAAAAGTAGATCAAAGTTCCCAACCCTGCTTATTTGAAGCTGGCACAAACAGTAGAGGTGTAGTAAATAGACTCACTGACTTACTTCAATGAATTACTGGAAAGTGAACACCCAGATCCATCTGCTACAATTCTATCATGTAACAACACTTGTTTGTTATTGCTAAGAAATTTTTATTTTACTCAATTCTTGAAAACAAAAAATAAAATTTTAAAAGTCATCAAACAAAACATAATAATTAGAAGTTATTAAGCATGTTATCAGGTTTCAGGTTTCTTTATTGTAGGTGTCAGTGGTGGGTGTGTCTTAAGTTGTCCATAGTGGGTGTGGCTTGTGTTGTCTACTTCTTGCCTTTGTAGGGTCTGCAGTAGCGCACACATATGTTGTAGCAGTTGTAATACCCATAGCATACACGCTTGTATTTGCAGCACCTTCTCTGTAATAGAATAACAATACTTGTACAAATGAGTGTTTACTGTTTGTTATAATAGGAGGCCGACAGCAGCTAGTAGACAGCATCAACTTACAACAACAAAGTGAACCCTCTATATATACAAATAAGTAAGTAGATTTCACAGTCTATCTTCCCCCAACCAACTGTATGATTGGACTGTCTCAGTTACATGTACAGTATAATATAGTCTACTTGATAATAATAAACATGCTGTACACTGCTATTGTGAGTAACCTAATTTGTACATGTAAGTATACAGTATAGTATATAAGGGAATTTTACACAAATTAATAAAGATATTTTCGCCCTATATAACCTAAAGTTAACATCAGATGTGATCATACTATCATTGAGAAAACAGTATAAACATTAATACATTACTATATAATCTCACGTATATGTGACTAAGGAGTCTACAAGGTTTAACTAATTCGTACAACTACAATGTATGTTATTATTCATCTGTTGTATTACATCAGGTACTTGAATATATTACTTACAGGTGGATATGATGCATCAGTAGATGTTGGTGTTAGAGTCAGCAGACAGGCAGCAATAACAAGAGTAAGGTAGAGCAACTTCATCTTGATTATCTGCATAACATAACGCAATATTCATTGTTTCATTTCAAATTGAAATCGAAGACTTAAAAATCTGCCCAATTCAACTACAATACAGTAGTTTATGTTCACTCTAGATGTTATAATTTATTATTTTCAGAAACTTAGATATTGACTTACCTTTCCTTGTCTTTCTGTATTCTTCAGAGGCAAACCAAGACATGATCACTATATATCTCATTTATCTCCTTATATAGTAAACACTCCTTCCTTGTGACATCACTCAGCTGTCATCTGGTTTTTGACTGGCTAATAGAGCACACAGATCAACCTGTCAAATAATTCCTCTTTTCCAACAGCAAGTTCTTCCACAACATTTAGCTTGACAATCGATAACTTAAAAATATGCAAAACTAATGATCATTTTCCTTGTTTTTGCCACAAGCAGTGTAGTGGGGTGTGTAATCAACTCTGTGTCTACAGCTGATGTTTTATTATTAATATATAAGATGGAACTCATCACATAGCTTCCCTGAATGAGTTGGATGTTTAAAAAAGCAGCAAGTAATTGCTGTAATATAATAATATGCTGCACTTAATATAATAAGAGTATATATACAGTACCAGTTTCATACTGTATGTAGATGGGTTTAAATCTGATTAAATATACAGCTTATCTGATTATCTAGTTTGCAACCAAGGAAGATAAACTTTTGAATAACACAGGTAAGCTCAGTGACTAGAGTTAAAGCAAATCTGCTGCTAAAACTGTGATAAAATAATGCAGCACTGATCATTAAGAGCTACAGAGTAAAGGTCTGGAAAGTCACTTGCAAGAAAATCATTAACAAACAGTTTTCAATCCTGTGTTGTTTTCTTACAGTCCTGTTACCTGATTGGTGGATACAGTATATTATTTAACCAGAATAATTTATTAAATTGAGATTAGTGAATAAGTATTATGTAATTACATGATTTATATTCTAAATTTGTATTATACTAAAAATATAAGGAAGAGTTTTAAGTCTACAATAATTGTGAACAGAACTAGAGTGCCTGACATCATAGCTAATAATACACAAGTAAACAATGTAACATATATCACAGCACCTACATAGTACATTATCATTTAATGACTTTATTACTCAATCAATATTAATATAACTACAGAGTAATAGATAGTTTAGCTACACTTGCCAACTGTGTTCTATTGTACATATTGATACCAAGAGTTACATGTCGCAGGCACAAGGATGTCCTACATTCTATTACTTATTGTGTTGGTACTCATTATTCCTTCTGATATTTATCATAGAAAGTGAATATATTAAACTCATTGTCAGTCGTCTTTCCTCTTTCACAATATTCACCTTAATGTAATATATTGGATAATACAATATGAGATGTTAGAAGGGGTGTGATATAATATGTACATGCAGTTAGTATAAGTCATATGGATAGCTACTGTATAGCATAATGTACATGCATTAGTATAAGTCATATGGATAGGTACTGTATAGCATAATGTACATGCATAAGTATAAGTCATATGGATAGGTACTGTATAGCATAATGTACATGCATTAGTATAAGTCATATGGATAGCTACTGTATAGCATAATGTAAACACCTACCACCTTGTCTTACAGTAAATATAGAACTACAATATACACATATTGTGAATAAATCAAAGCTCTTAAGTCTATCAGTGTATTAAAGTAGAAGTATGCCTTTATTATTAATAGAGATGGAAAAGCTGAATTTTGGTTCATAAACACACCATCACAAGTTGAATAACACAGTCATGACTTCTTACAGTATAAATATTGTAATTGTAAAGACCTACAGAAGTTGATAAAATTCTTCTCACAGTTTGCAGGTTAAAGAAGTCAATAGATATGTACATGTATATTGGCTAACAACAGTCAGTTTAATGCCTAGACACTGGATATCAGCTTGTCATGCAGAGTCACTATATGTCTAGTGATATCGACTCAGTAGAATTGTACAAAACAACAATAATAAAGAGCAGCTGTAGAACTAGAGTCAAAAAAATGTTGTTACACACTGCAAAGCTTATAAATAATATACACTACACATGTGTATACAGGTGTGTCTAAAACAGGGCCCAGGGCCGCATGTGGCCATAGGACCTATTTTCCAGTGGCCCTTCTGTCCAAATAGAAAATAGCAAACGGTGATTTGCATATACATGTATTTCATGGAACAATTAAAGTGAAGCGTGTGATGTGATGTTCTGCAAAAGGAGCCAGCTGTTTGTTGGTCAAGTGTGTATGACTCTCTGTGACTACATCTTTTCTAGGAATATATTATGTAGAGGGCTTCCTTGGCTCCACAAGTTTTAGTTTCTGTTGAAAGCTTCACTGAATGTTGTAGACCTACTAGACATGCACTGCACACATTAATACCTAGTACACTGTTACATAATAAATACATGTATGCAAAATATATAAACATTTGAAAAAAATTCTATGCACTAATATCAAGGAAAATAATGCTAGAGTCAATTATTTCTGATGCTTTTGTGGAAATGTCATCTTTATTGCCTTTCTTAAAAGCAGGTAAAAGAAGAAATATTGGAATTCAGTATCTTTTTGCAGGCCTAGATGGAGGTGTAAAGAATAAAGGCCTTCGTGTAGTTGTTGCTACTGTATTGCAAAGCAGACATGCACACTGTAAATAGAATGTTCTTTGCTAGCTGTATATACATGTATATTCTTGACGATTTTCTTCATATTTTAAGCTGGAATTGTAACATTATGGACTAAATAGAGCTATTATTTAAAATTGTTATGTATTTTGTTTCTTATTATTTGGGATCCAGGTGTGCGACTAGTGGAATTAGTCACCTTATCATGTGATAGACTACATTTATCAACACACCTACATGTAAATAATATTGTCATTTAATGATTGGTTGCTTTAGATAGATAGACCCAACAATAGCCAATAGGAAATCCATTCTTGCCTTTGTAATAGGAGAAACTTAACTGGACAAGAGTCAAGCTTGTTGGACTGAGGGAAATGTTATTATATATTTTAGAATGGCTGGTTTTTGCAAAGGTAGAACAAAGGCAGGAGGAAAAGTGACAAGGAATACTAATACTCTTGCCAATTTCATAGCTATTTCTGCAGGTGGAGCCTTATTTCTACTGTATAAAATAGCAACATGTGGCACAAATTAGAAGGATGAGACGTAGTGTCAGCTAGTAGAAAGTCACATAACAATAAGATGATGTCATAAAGAGGGAATATTTACCATAAAAAGACTCTATGGTTTAATTGTGTCTATTAAATAGGCCTACAGGTAGTGGTAGCACATCCTCAACTTAATTCAGTTTAGAATCTTATATAGCACCACAATTAAGTTAACTTACCCAAGCTGCCCTAATAGGTAAAAGTCAATTATGCACCCAATTTCTAAAGGCATTGTTTTTTGTATAATATGGGGTATGCATAAAGGTAAAAAAATTACTCATTTCCATTAGACCCATAACTTTAACATTTATGCAATTCAGTTCATAGACTCTGAGGCTATTTTTGATACAGAAAGTCATTCATAATATATTGTAAACGATAGAGAATGTAAGGACTGCGGAAGCTTTGACTGCATTTGAGTATTTTTATATGTACATATTTTTAGTTTACTATGTAGTGGCATGTGCCTTGTTTAGACTGACTTTATGCAGCTTTTGTGCTTGAGTGTTGAATACTGAGAAAATAGCTGGTAAAATAAGCTAAAAGCTCTGAGCAACGTTCAATAGTCAAGGCATATCAAGAGGAATATAATATGTAGACTACTAGGACTGCATACTCTTACTATGGACTAGTGATACAGCCAGCATTACTCCAGGTAATTATATCCATCAAAACATTCATTTATTCACTGAAATCAGCAATTAATATCATCAATAATACTGAGACTGTAATATATAATAGTACACATCCTTATGATATACATGTAGTGTGGAACATACAGTGCTGACAATAATCATACCTTTATAAATACAATGTAATATCTTTACATAGTATGTAATACATGTATGTGTAACAGTACTACAACTTACATAGTATGTAATACCTGTATGTGTAACAGTACTACAACTTACATAGTATGTAATACATGTATGTGTAACAGTACTACAACTTACATAGTATGTAATACCTGTATGTGTAACAGTACTACAACTTACATAGTATGTAATACATGTATGTGTAACAGTACTACAACTTACATAGTATGTAATACATGTATGTGTAACAGTACTACAACTTACATAGTATGTAATACCTTCATGTGTTACAGTACTGCAACTTACATAGTATGTAATACCTTCATGTGTTACAGTACTACAACTTACATAGTATGTAATACCTGTATGTGTAACAGTACTACAACTTACGTAGTATGTAATACATGTATGTGTAGCAGTACTACAACTTGCATAGTATGTAATACATGTATGTGTAACAGTACTACAACTTACATAGTATGTAATACATGTATGTGTAGCAGTACTACAACTAGTCTTTTATGCAATGTGATGCCCTACTATAACCTACACACCATCATTAGCCAATATAACTGTAGAATTACTTAATTCTTCAACCTGCAAATTGTGAGAAGAATTCTATCAACTTCTGTAGCTCTTTATAGTTACAATAATAATTATACTGCAAGAAGTCATGACTGTGTTATTCAACTCATGATACTGAGTGTATGAACCAAATATCAGATATCATGATAGTGTGTGTATGAACCAAATATCAGATATCATGATAGTGTGTGTATGAACCAAATATCAGATATCATGATAGTGTGTGTATGAACCAAATATCAGATATCATGATACTGAGTGTATGAACCAAATATCAGATATCATGATAGTGTGTGTATGAACCAAATATCAGATATCATGATAGTGTGTGTATGAACCAAATATCAGATATCATGATAGTGTGTGTATGAACCAAATATCAGATATTATGATAGTGTGTGTATGAACCAAATATCAGATATCATGATAGTGTGTGTATGAACCAAATATCAGATATCATGATAGTGTGTGTATGAACCAAATATCAGATTTTCCATCTCTATTAATAATAAATGCATACTTCTACTTTAATGCACTAATAGACCTTGATTTGTTCACAATATGTGTGTATTGTAGTTCTATATTTACTGTAAGACAAGGTGGTAGGTGTCTACATTATGCTATACAGTACCTATCCATATGACTTATACTAATGCATGTACATATTACATCACACCCCTTCTAACATCTCATATTATATAATCCAATATATTACATAAGGTGAATATTGTGAAAGAGGAAAGACGACTGACAATGAGTTTAATATATTCACTCTCTTTGATAAATGTCAGAAGGAATAATGAGTGCCAACACAATAAGTAGTGAAATGTAGGACATCCTTGTGCCTGTGACATGTAACTATTGGTATCAATATGTACATTATAACACAGTTGGCAAGGGTAGATAAACTATCTATCACTATGTAGTTATATTAATATTGATTGAGTAATAAAGTTATTAAATGATAATGTACTTGTAGGTGCTGTGATATATGCCATATTATTTACTTATGTATTATTAGCTATGATATCAGGCACTCTAGTTCTGTCTATAATATTGTAGATTCTCACAGTTAAAATTCTTCCTTATATTTTTAGCAGGGCTCTCAAGTTGCTCAGTCAAAAAATCCGAGCAAATGTACAATGTACTGCAGTGTAAGCAGTGTAGCAGTATTACTCTACCAGCAATTGTTCAGGTATATACATAAAGCTGTTGGTCACTTACATGTACATATCTATTGGTCTATGGAGTTAGCCCAAGTAATTTCTCACAGCCTAATAATCCCAGTACATACACATAATTCAGTCCTTGCCCTTGGAAAGTAATAAAATCAGTAGCTTTCTCCTAAGAATTCCTAAGTAACTCACAAGCTATGAGATAAGCTGAAGATTAATCTAGAGATTTTAAAGCATTTCAATTCAAAATCCATTCAAGATCATTAGTAATTGAAAACCTCCAAGCAAGCACTGAAAATCCGAGAGCTTGAGAGCCCTGTTTTTAGTGTAATACAAGTTTAGAATATAAATAATGTAATTACATAATACTTATTCACTAATCTCAATTTAATAAATTATTCTGGTTAAATAATATACTGTATCCACCAATCAGGTAACAGGACTGTACGAAAACAACGCAGCATCAAAAACTGTTTGTAAATGATTTCCTCACAAACAAATTTCCAAACCTTTACTCTGCTGCATTATTTTATCACAGTTTTAGCAGCAGATTTGTTTTAACTCTAGCCACTGAGCTTACCTGTGTTATTCCAAAGTTTATCTACATATAAAGTTACATGTTAGACAGTTCACATAGTAAAGTACCCTAAAAGCAAAGATTATTCAGCTCAGAACGTTTTACAGTCTGACCAATCAAAAACGTGATTGGTTGCTAATTAGATAATCAGATATGTTTAATCAGATTTAAACCTGGTTTAAGGCCCATCTACACACAGTATAAAACTGGTACATACATTACATTAAGTGCAGCATATTATTATATTACAGCAATTGCTTGCTGCTTTTTTAAACATCTAACTCATTCAGGGGAGCTGTGATGAGTTCCATCTTATATCTCAACAATAAAACATCAGTTGTAGACACAGTTGATTACACACACCACCTCACTGCTTGTGGCAGAAACAAGGAAAAGAGTCATTAATTCTGCATATTTTTAAGTTATCAATAGTATTATTAAGCTAAAATGAATTTCGCAGAAGAAATCTTGCTGTTTGCAAACGAAAAGAGGAATTATTTGACAGGTTGATCTGTGTGCTCTATTAACCAGTTAAAAACCAGATGACAGCTGGGTGATGTCACAAGGAAGGAGTGTTTACTATATAAGGAGATGAGTGAGGTGTAGTGATCATGTCTTGGTTTGTCTCTGAAGAATACAGAAAGACAAGGAAAGGTAAGTCAATATCTAAGTTTCTGAAAATATTAAATTATAACATCTAGAATGAACATAAACTACTGTATTGTAGTTGAATTGGGCAGATTTTTAAGTCTTTATTTTCAAGTTGAAATGAAACAATGAATATTGCATTCTGTTATGCAGATAGTCAAGATGAACTTGCTCTACCTTACTCTTGTTATTGCTGCCTGTCTGCTGACTCTAACATCAACATTTACTGATGCATCATATCCACCACATGTAAGTGATATATTCAAGTACCTGATGTAATATAGTGCAGTATATACATGTAGGCCTACATGTAATATAACTATTGAATAACAACATAATTTTATGAATTAGTAAAACCTTGTATGTGAGATTATAGTAATGTATTCATGATCATACTGTTTTCTCAATGATAGTATACTCACATCTGATGTTAACTTTAGGTTATGTAGGGCGAAAATATTTTTACTAAATTTTGGTGAATTTTCTGATATACATGTATAATATGTAGTGTACAGCAGTGTACAGCATGTTTGTTATTACCAAGTAGACTATATTATACATGTACATGTAACTGAGACAGTCCAAACATAAAGTTAGTTGGGGGAAGAAAGACTGTGAAATCTACTTACTTATTTGTATACATAGAGGAATCACTATGTTATTGTAGGTTGATACTGTCTACTACCTGCTGTCGGCTTCCTATCATACCAAACAGTAAACACACAGTTGTACAAGTATTGTTATTCTATTACAGAGAAGGTGCTGCAAATACAAGCGTGTATGCTACGGGTATTACAACTGCTACAACAGATGTGTACGCTACTGCAGACCCTACAAAGGCAAGAAGTAGACACTACAAGCCACACCCACTATGGACAACTTAAGACACACCCACCACTGACACCTACAATAAAGAAACCTGAAACCTGATAACATGCTTAATAACTTCTAATTATTATGTTTTGTTTGATGACTTTTAACATTTTATTTTTTGTGTTTCATGTTCTGAAATTCAGTAAAATATAAATTTGTTAGCAGCAACTAGTCTGTTTACATATTTACTACGTGGTTGAGAGGGCTGGGTACTTACTTTCGAGTAATTCATTGAAGTCAGTCAGCGAGTCTATCTACATCTCCATTGATTGTGCCAACTTCAAATAGGTCAACACGGCATCATTTCATTCAAAGTACACAATATATCACCTGTCAATGCTGCTAAAGTACACAGTATATCACCTGTCAATACTGCCAATCTCCTAGCAGGTGATCAGCAGGTTGCCTCCCTTGTTTGGTTTATACAAATAAACACAAGACATATTATTCCATTTATATTTATTTCTCTCAGTAGGAGTTGCTTTCACCATAAATTTAATATGAAATGTAGAAATATCATCTTTACAACTTGGACGCAGTGCTGCAGGTATGTTACAGAACTACCAACTTATAAATAGTCAACCAACTGCTCAGAGATACATCGCTAACCATAGGAGTTGAACTTATGTACATTAGGTGACGATTGTCTAACTATTAAACACTTTGCTATCCCTATTCTATATGCTATACATGTACAATACAATTATAAAGGTATAACAGTGTGTGCACACATATTCTTGCTGTTGGATAGAGTGATCCAAGATCATATATCCATTAGTAAGGCACTAAGGCTTATCTCAATCTCAAGTGTGAAAAGCATCAGCATAGCCTTAGGACCTCGATTCTAGGCTAACCACCCTGCTCACTGATTTTACTATAGACCCAACACTAAACGAATTTTTCTTGTTGCTGGGTACACTCTCAGCTAAACCAATGGAGGGGGAGAGTGGGTGTGCGCCGGGTGCCAGAGTTTCCGTCAGAAATCTGAGATTCTTAAACTTTCTTACTTTGGTTTTCTTGGTACAAAATACTTGCATTATAATAATATTATACTCTTTGGATAGTTGGGCAATATTGACACTACATCATTGTAGGTAATTGCATGCTATGTAGATTGTAGTTGGACGGTAATATTATTATACTCCGTTCCTCTTAAGGAGCAAACAACTCCTACAATTCTGTGGAAAGTTACAATAACTTGAATTTAGTTTCTGCTGACTCAGATAGTGGTTTGGTACATAGGTACCCCAGTACCTGCTAGCCATGTACATAGGACCCAAGTACCTGCTAGCCATGTACATAGGACCCCAGTACCTGCTAGCCATGTACATAGGTACCCCAGTACCTGCTAGCCATGTACATAGGTACCCCAATACCTGCTAGCCATGTACATAGGTACCCTAGTACCTACTAGACATGTACATAAGGACCCAAGTACCTACTAGCCATGTACATAGGTACCCCAGTACCTGCTAGCCATGTACATAGGGACTCAAGCACCTGCTAGCCATGTACAAAGGTACCCAAGTACCTGCTCCATCAGAAAAGTACTAGCTGATTGACCAGTGGAAACTTGCTTGCCATTGAGTACTTACACAGGCAACAAAAAATCTAAATACTGGGATGCCATACCTGCACACACAGTACATACAGTACATGCAGTACACACAGTACATGCAGTACATACAGTAAATACAGTACATACAGTACATACAGTACATACAGTACATACAGTACATACAGTACATGCAGTACATACAGTACATACAGTACATGCAGTACATACAGTACATACAGTATATACAGTACCTACAGTACATGCAGTACATACAGTACATAGAGTACATACAGTACATACAGTACATAGAGTACATACAGTACATACAGTACATACAGTAATACAGTACATACAGTAATACAGTACATACAGTACATACAGTACATGCAGTATATACAGTACATACAGTACATACAGTACATGCAGTACATACAGTACATACAGTACATACAGTACATACAGTATATACAGTATATACAGTACATACAGTACATGCAGTACATACAGTACATAGAGTACATACAGTACATACAGTACATACAGTACATAGAGTACATACAGTACATACAGTACATACAGTACATACAGTACATACAGTAATACAGTACATACAGTAATACAGTACATACAGTACATACAGTACATACAGTAATACAGTACATACAGTACATAGAGTACATACAGTACATACAGTATATACAGTACATACAGTACATACAGTCCATACAGTACATACAGTACATACAGTACATAGAGTACATACAGTACATACAGTACATAGAGTACATACAGTACATAGAGTACATACAGTACATACAGTAATACAGTACATACGGTGCATACAGTACATACAGTACATGCAGTATATATGCAGTACATACAGTACATACAGTACATACAGTACATACAGTACATAGAGTACATACAGTACATACAGTACATAGAGTACATACAGTACATAGAGTACATACAGTACATACAGTAATACAGTACATACGGCGCATACAGTACATACAGTACATGCAGTATATATGCAGTACATACAGTACATACAGTACATACAGTACATACGGTACATACAGTACATACAGTATATACAGTACATACAGTATATACAGTACATACAGTACATACAGTACATACAGTACATACAGTACATACAGTAATACAGTACATACGGTGCATACAGTACATACAGTACATACAGTATATATGCAGTACATACAGTACGTACAGTACATACAGTACATACAGTACATACATTACATACAGTAGATACAGTACATACAGTACATACAGTATGTGCCACATACTCACATACATATGCGCACACACGCATACATACAAACACATGAGTGCAAAGAAAATCAAGTTTATTTGCCCGCAGATACTTCAGTGAAAGTCTCCTACAAATTAGAAAAGAGTCATTGCGAAAAATTACTATTCATTATGATTCAAAGAGCTAGGTATTAATGTTCATGTTTCTGGAGGTGCAAATCACAGAAGAAGCTAGTCTATTCACTGTCTTGTCTGTTACAATATCTAACACAGTGATTGTAGCATCTGTGTCTAATTACTTCCCTGCTACAGATTCTCATCCACTTACAGCAATTCCTCATCTACAAAGTTTTCACAGTAATGCTGTAGCCATGAAATACTGTAACACTGCAAAATGTAACAGTATAGCATGTAGCACTGTAACATGTAACATGTAGCACTGCAACATGTAACATCGTAACATGTAGCACTGTAGCATGTAGCACTACAACATGTAACACTGTAGCGTGTAGCACCGTAGCGTGTAGTACTGCAACATGTAACAATGTAGCATGTAACACTGCAACATGTAACACTGTAACATGTAACATCGTAACATGTAGCACTGTAGCATGTAGCACTACAACATGTAACACTGTAGCGTGTAGCACTGTAGCGTGTAGTACTGCAACATGTAACAATGTAGCATGTAACACTGCAACATGTAACACTGTAACATGTAACATCGTAACATGTAGCACTGTAGCATGTAGCACTACAACATGTAACACTATAGCGTGTAGCACTGTAGCGTGTAGTACTGCAACATGTAACACCGTAGCATGTAACACTGTAGCGTGTAACACTGTAGCATCTAACACTGTAGCATGTAACACTGTAACATCTAGCACAGTAACATGTAACACTGTAGCACTGTAGCATATAACACTGTAACATGTAACACTGTAACATGTAACACTGCAACATGTATAAAAAAAACTTGATCGAAGACGATTACAAACACAAAAATATGAGATTACGTGTTTAATAATGTATACATACATAATACATGTAACAAATGAATGTTTGGAATAGAATAACATTCACTAAATAATTAGACAATCTATTCAACAAACAAACAATTTGACATGCAAACACATTGTAGAAATAATTAGAAAATCAATACAATGGATATCTATCAGTACAATGTATATCTATCAGTACAATGTACATCTATCAGTACAATGGATATCTATCAATACAATGTATTTCTATCAGTACAATGTATTTCTATCAGTACAATGTATTTCTATCAGTACAATGTACATCTATCAGTAAAATGTATTTCTATCAGTACAACTGAACCCAGAGGCAACTAAGTTATATAATTTTACACATGAATAGATTCAGCAGAATTATGTCTAACTTAGCATATTATACATACAAACATCACTGCATTACATCACTTCCTTATATCACTTGTGATTAATTTAGGAATCTAGCCGAAGAGGTTGATATAAGAGCCTGGTACATCACTTTACTGAATATTTCATTTTCATTTTATTATTCCTTTCATTATCTGAGTATTTTTATATTTGTCATCGCTGCCTATCTACAGTCATAATCAGGCTGTGGAACGCTTCTTGTATAACAAACACTATGCAGACACTTTGTAGCACCTTATATAATAAACACTGTACAGGCACCTTGTAGCACCTTATATAACAAACACTGTACAGGCACCTTGTAGCACCTTATATAACAAACACTGTATAGGCACCATGTAGCACCTTATGTAACAAATACTGTACAGGCAAGCATACATGTATGTTATACTCAGAAAGCACCTACACCTATCCCTAAACCAACATAATATAAACATTAGATTTTATATGTAATACTGATAATACCTGTTCATCTCCCTCTGCAGTAGCTGCTGGTGTGAGAGTCAGCAGGCAGACAGCAATAACAAGAGTAAGGTAGAGCAACTTCATCTTAATTATCTGTTTGAAGTTGTTGGTGTGAAAGCTAAAAAGCCTTAGGATCTGTAAAATGTTTTATCTACCTATTTACACATTTTGGTATATTTTACTCCTGATATTTCCATGCTAGTCAGGGTATCATCATCAGAGAAAAATAAATTTATTTTCTTCTGGAGATGATACCATGACTAGCATTGAAGTATCTGAAATAAGAATCAAAAGTCAGTCTAGTACTACTACCATGTCATCACAACCTGCAATAGTTATCTCCGTTGTCTACTAATCTAAAGACAACTAACAATACTGAGTTTATGTGAAGCAACGACTTCACTAAATTTACAAAAAGTAAAAGAAAGAAAAGTTTGATTCTTAAACTCTGACAAACTCCTGATCTTCAGTATGCCACCAAGCTTATAACATGTGTATATATTCAGTAATACTGTACATAATATACACCTAGAATAAATAGCACTTCTTATTAATTGTATATACACTAATAGTAGATAGAATTGATTTTACTATAAAGGATAGAAGGTATATATCTGTACTTACCCTCTCTTTGTGTTTGATGGACTCTCTATCATGTACCTGTGGAAATGTAATGTAGTATGATTTGTATACACTTCTCTCCTGTTTATATACTAATAAGTTGGATAACTCTGTTCTTTAGTTATACATTGTATGATATTACTGTGACATCAGTATATTGGCATCAGCAAATGTACATGTAGTATACTAACCAATCATCAGACTCGCTGATTGTACTGTATAGCAGCATTGTATTCTCACCTAACAATCAATCTGGTACTCCTTATCTTTGGCTTTCCCTCAAGTAATATGTAGGCCTACATTACTATATCACTAACACAGAATCACATCCCCAGTACAGTATTGAGACACTGTTTATATATAGTGTAGAGTATCTCTGTACAACTGGCTGACTACTAGAGTATTATAAGTTGGAAGTTCTGTAACATGTCTGTAGGACTGTGTGTGAGTTTTAATAACTTGGTATTTCAGCACTTAACACTATAACGTAGATGTAAAAATTAACATCTATAACGGAATAATAATATCAGGTGAAACTTTACTGTCACTTGTTATAATACAAAATCCTTATATCCATTTACAGGGAAGGTCATAAATTGATCCTAGGACTAAGAGAGACGTCTATCTGAGATAGGACAGCATTGACAGGTGATATATTGTGTGCTTTGACAGCATTGACAGGTGATATATTGTGTGCTTTGAATGAACTGAAGCTTGCGTTGGTTGACCTATTTAAGTTGGTATACATGAAGAGAGTGAGCAACCCTCTGTCTCTACCACCCCTCCGTGAACATAATATAATTATACTAGTTTCTTGCTGCTAAGAAATTTATATTTGACTGTATTTCAGAAAATAAAGCACAAAACGTGCTCATAGGTGACAAATTAAAAATATTCCAACAAAACGTAGCGTATGAACATGTTATGAGGTCAAAAGATTGGTCTCAGCTCTGTTATCACAAATGTCCAGGGTAGATGTACTTTGGGATCTCCATTGCTCTCTCAATACACTGGAGGAGACATTTGTCGTGGCATCTGTTATTACTATCACACACACGTTTGTATCCACAGCACTTATTCTGTAATAAGATACAGTGTGTAGGTATAGATTGTCACTATTAATAGTGGTATAGACGATTGATGTAACAGTGTGAGTAGAGATACAGGTACATATTATAATAATAGATCAAGTAGCCGATGACACATTTAAGTAAAATACTCTCCTTCATTTAGTTTAAGCAGCATTTTGTGGCTCTTGATTCAAATTTATAATCATCAAGAGTTTGTGACTTCAAGCTATGACTAAAGACTCTTAACTCACACGTTGATATGTTGAAATATTCAATAACTCGGTTTTCTTTGAGAAGCTGTTACTACAATATGATAGCATACAAATAAGTATTGCAACAGGTACGTTAATACCTGACTTACATGTAAACGTAATGGATCTGCAGAAGATGTTGGTGTGAGAGTCAGCAGGCAGGCAGCAATAACAAGAGTAAGGTAAATCAACTTCATGGTGAATTTAATCTGCAATATAAATAATGGATCCAGTTAAAAGAATAAAGATGTATGTTCACTAAACCGGTACCAACAAGGTTCAGAGAATGATGTATATACTATGTGTACGTCAACCATAGCAGAAATCACATCTTTGAATAAAAATACTTATTAAAATAATTTTTGCTAATACTGTTAGACGTGCTCCGTGTGCATGTTTTACAAATGTTTGACGTCATAAATTATCCAACCACAACATTGCTAAGCAATATAGTCATAACCCTACCTGTCTCTGGTCTGTCTTTCTATGACTCTCTTCTGTAGGTATAAGCTGTGATGTGGTAACTCTCTCTCTCTCTCTCTAAAACAACAACTTGTATAGCAAAATCCTTTCCTCTATTGAGACCTTATTACTCTTTACCTGAGAGCCATTTGAATCACTCAGGCAGTTAATGATCTTTTCCTCCTTCCTCAACTGGACATTCAACAGATCTCATGTGATTCACATCTTCAGTAACTGATTGTCTGCAGCCATAGAAGACTCAACTCACCGTACCATATTATTTCCTTACCCTTTCTGATTGGCTGATACAGTTAGGAGCAAAATGTAATTTTCAGGTATGAGTTTCTCACCAATGTTACTGTATTATACATCTCATTGTCATAACACACTGTAGAATGGTGGAACTGTGTCAATGATAATAGTGAAGTTATCAAGAGAAACTATGCCATGGTATTGTATTATAATAAGACGTATAAATATCCCATGATACAGTGTAGCCATAATACATGTATAACAACATGTATTGTATAGTACATGGCTGTATAACTACAGGATATCTATGCGTGTGAATCTAGGGGGACTAAAGTGGTCGAGGATAGATACATGTAGCTGGGCACCTCTAGACCTGCAGATACTGTTATAGTCACTCCACCCTGGTAATTATTTTTCTAGAAGAATCTAGATAGAAACCCGGAGGCTATGTGGGAACAGATGCATTGTGGGACATGTGGGAACAGATGCATTGTGGAACATGTAGGAGCAGATAAATTGTGAGACATGTGGGAACAGATGCATTGTGGGGCATGCTCTGCATCTTTCAAAACGCAAAGTAGACAAAGCTTATCAGCAAACAGTTCAAAGTTTTCTAAAAATTTTCTATCAATATAATACTGTATATGAATTTTCAGATCAAATTAAGGCTGGGTAGTCTTCTTGAGTTGTCCTCTCTCTAGTTATTTAAGAACTATGTAAATACGAGGCAGCATGTGTGATGCAGTAGCTGGTACCTCCCAATAGGTTTATAATACAAGGAAATCATAACTTCATAGTATATGTACATACCTGACCCGGCACTGTGTTACTCACAGTGACAATAAAACAACAATACATGTAACACTCAAACACGATTAGCCTGTGCTCACACGGTAAACCGGATTTTTGTAAAAATAAAAACAGCTGAGTTTCAAATTTAGTTTTGTATTGAATAATTTCATCTGATTGTACATGCATGTTATTAAATAGGGCTACAAGTAACAACTTTCATGGTTGTCACTTTATATAATTATAAATTATAATCACTATAATAATATGCGTGTAGATTTGCATGTACATTGTGTGTAGCTATGCATATACATGTGCATCGTTACATGGTCAGGAGGTATCCTAACACATTGTATGTTATTATATTATAGATAACAGCCTACAGGAGATGTAGTTACACGATACAGACCAGATGTTGGCTCCCACTACGTACCCCAGTGCTAGCAGGTAGAGCAGTGAATACATGTGTTACATTACATTCCTACCTGTAGAGTAGTTGAGTGTGAATGTATAGATAGTACATTATGATGAGGTACACAGTAGTTCTGGTAGCTCTGGTCTACCTGCTGGATCTGGGGGAGACTCTACCAGTTACTAAGGAGAGACAAGAGAGAAGTAAGTGCTACCAGGTGCCTGTTTACTTTATTCACTGTATTGTAATGTATAAACAGTAGGCCCTTTTGTAGCACTTGTGTGAAGAGCTTGACCACCTAGTTTGATGGATTAATACATGTATATACTATACTATATACTATACATGTATATATCAATTATTATTATTTTGTAGATATTCTGAGCGCTCTATCTGGTGTTGCAGGTATGTAAGGGTGTACTTACTGCTATCAAACTTACCTGTTAATATTATATCTGCATAAGCGGTGAATAAATTGTAAATTTCAACGCCACGTCAATGTCAATAATTGTAAGAGTATACTCATGTAGCTGAACATGTACATGTAGGTCACTGAATATGTAGGTCACTGAATATGTAGGTCACTGACTATGTAGGTCACTGAATATGTAGGTCACTGAACATGTAGGTCACTGACATGTAGGTCACTGACATGTAGGTCACTGAATATGTAGGTCACTGAATATGTAGGGCACTCACTCAACTCATTCTAGTTGGGCAAAATAATATTATTTATATAATGCATGTGCAAGCCAAGATGCATCATATCTTCCCATAATGCTGTTTCTTATGTTACAGGGAATCTTCTAGGAGGAGGCAGCAGTGGATCCACTGGTGGTATGTAACATACATGTAGTATGGTATACAGAGTGTACTTATATCTAAACTTGAGCCTTTTTAACACTGTAATACGTATTACACAGGAATTACAGATGTACATGTAGTACACACAACTCATCTATTCCATTTCTAACACTGCTCTACCCTTGTATAGTAGGGAATGGCTACAGGAAAATCATATAAACCCAAATATACTGTCACTCTTTGTTAGCTATTATCATAAATCAAGTAAAAGCTGTAAGCTATTCCTTTATGTTAATAAATCTATGACAAATACACCTACAGACCTAAATACAGGGAAATGTGTTGGTATAGACTAAGCATGCATGACATGACTTTCAACTGGTAGCTTACAATATTATATACTATGGTGTAATATACAGACCTGTAAGTGTAGCTGTTTTGGAGCGTGACTGTCCTCATTTTTAGAGTGGTATTTGTTTCGCAATCAGATAGTGGGTGAGATCATTATCATAGATATGTACTATTTGTGGATACTGTAATGAAATCAGTGACATTAGGAAGTAATTTGCATAAATATAATGTAAGTGATAGGTGTCACACTTTGTTAGTAATGTTTAGAGTAGAATATGTATAATTGTACATGTGCATGTACATGTATATACTGTACTACGTTATTGTATTCTGTACATGTTGGTATAACATACAGTATAATCTTCTTCCACAGGTGAAGCAGTTTCTGGTCTTCTCTCTTCTCTTTCTGGTTTAGCTTCTGGTAAGAGAGTAAAAAGTATTCTGTACATTGTATATGGTTATGCATCATTACCACACAAACATATTACTAACACAGTCATGTATTACTATTACTGGCATGTCTCTGGGTCCTCATTCTTCTGTAAACTAATTTCTATTATTAAGGGAATGGAGGAAAAGACATCCTTGGTGGTCTGACCTCTGCTGTGTCCAGTCTTGCATCGGGTGAGTGGAGATCAATAGCATGTGTTTACACAATGTACTCGTATATATTGATCGGTACACCTAATACAATGTTGACTATTAGTTAGTATAATGAATAATACAGTCGCTACTATCTTTCAGGAAATGGAGGGAAAGATATTCTTGGTGGTCTAACCTCTGCTGTGTCCAGTCTTGCTTCGGGTGAGTGGAGACCAATAGCATGTGTTTACACAACATACTCGTATATATTGACCGGTACACCTAATACAATGTTGACTATTAGTTAGTATAATGAATAGTACAGTCGCTACTATCTTTAAGGAAATGGAGGAAAAGATATTCTTGGTGGTCTAACATCTGCTGTCTCAAGCCTTACATCTGGTGAGAGTCAAACACTATATTGTTACATACTAACTGTAGAATATGCTTACTTTATGTGGTAGATTGAGATGTTAACAGCAGTTAATCCATTCAATATTGTAAAAAGTTACACTATGTGCATGTATATGTATAGTTTATAGAATAAAGACATGGTGTATAATACTAACAATATACAGGTAGTGAGTAGGACCTATATGTATATGTATATAATAGAGAGCAGCAGTTGTGGTTTAGTGGTTAGAGCTCTGAACCTCCACATGGAAGAGTCCGCTTCCTGTAAAGTTCATGGTGGTGTTAGAAAGGGCATCCAATCTTATAAAGCTCCTGTGCTACACCAGTCACTTTGCCATTGTTGAAGTACCTTCTCCACCCAAAAAGTAGAAAAATGCTGACATCCTTTTTATATCACTGCTTTCCTAACTGGGATTAATAGTGAAAAGTAATATATTATGCATGTACATGTAAGTGATGTGTATACATGTACCTGTAAGTGATGTGTATAATACATGTACATGTAAGTGATATGTATACATATACATGTAAGTGATGTGTATACATGTACAATCTACACTGTACATGTAAGTAATGCGTTTACAATGTACATGCTGTGAAGATGTTTAGAAAAAGATCTCTTTTTGATTTAGGCAAAGGAGGAAAAGATTTACTTAATGGTTTAACATCTGCAGTATCCGGCCTCATACCAGGTAAGCTGTTTGAATACTTTCCACATTTAACCTGTAGTCTCTAACTTATGTCACGGTTAACGTACATGTAGATGTAAATATTAATTACCTTGGACACCCATTACCTTGGACACCCATTACCTTAGACACCCATTACCTTGGACACCCATTACCTTGGACACCCATTACCTTGGACACCCATTACCTTGGACACCCATTACCTTGGGCACCCATTACCTTGGGCACCCATTACCTTGGACACCCATTACCTTGGACACCCATTACCTTGGACACCCATTACCTTGGACACCCATTACCTTGGGCACCCATTACCTTGGACACCCATTACCTTGGGCACCCATTACCTTGGACACCCATTACCTTGGACACCTATTACCTTGGACACCCATTACCTTGGGCACCCATTACCTTGGGCACCCATTACCTTGGGCACCCATTACGTTAGACACTCAATAAGCTAGACATTCATTGCGCTGACACGGCAAGTAAGAGGCTGTTGAACCTAAACTACTATTCAAGAAGTTTACCACGTGGTGCTTGTCAATATTCCATCCCATCCCCCCCCCCCTATCCCACCCTATTCTATTCTTTATTCTATATTCTATATTTTATATTCTATATTCTATATTCTATATTCTATATTCTATATTCTATATTCTTTATTCTATATTTTATATTCTATATTCTATTCTATTCTATTCAGGTGCCACTGGTAGCTCAGGTGCAGACGGATCCACTGGTGGAGGGGCTGGTGACTTACTCTCTAAGATATCTGGTCTTCTCCAAGGTAGCCTTGTTCTGAGATTATGCTCATTCTGTGTTTGATGGATTAGACCTGTTTTACAATAGAAACGTTAATGGTCTCACATAATATGTTAATGAATATGTAGGATATCAACAGTGAAAAATTAATTGAACTAATTCACAACTCGCTTGCTGTCTCAAGTGACAGGCTAACGCCAGGTCTTACCTACTTATTCGAGCTTCAAAAAGGATGCCTCTCCTTCATTGTGCTCCACCCTTCATTGTGCTCCGTCCCTTCATTGTGCTCCACCCCTTCATTGTGCTCCACCCCTTCATTGTGCTCCACCCTTCATTGTGCTCCATCCCTTCATTGAGCTCCACCCCTTCATCTGCTCCCCCTTCATTGTGCTCCACCCTTCATCTGCTCCCCTTCATTGTGCTCCACCCTTTCATCTGCCCCCTTTCATTGTGCGCCGCCCCTTCATCTGCCCCACCCCTTCATTGTGCTCCACCCCTTCATCTACCCTACCCCTTCATCTACCCTCCCCCCCCCCCCCTTCATTGTGCTCCACCCCTTCATCTGCCCCCCCTTCATTGTGCTCCACCCCTTCATCTGCCCCACCCCTTCATTGTGCTCCACCACTTTATCTGCCCCACCCCTTCGTTAGCCCCACCCACCCCCAGACAGTAGCTCCACCTACATGTGCACTCGGGTTCTACTGTATATCATGTCAAGGTTGTCTGCCCTCTTTCAGGTGGAGGGAATGCGGCTGGTGAGACACCTACTGATGCTGGGGGACCAGCTAACCCTGGTGACCCTGCGGCTGGACAACCAGGTGGTGACCCTGCAGCTGGACAACCAGGTGGTGACCCTGCAGCTGGACAACCAGGTGGCGATCCTGCAGCTGGACAACCAGGATCTGATGGTGGCGGAATTGGTATGTCTGTGCAATTGGCTCATAATAATTTCAAATTACAGGGTTTGATTTTGAAACCAAAAATGGAACAAGTCAATCCCAAGAAGTCTCTGTGATTCATACGACACTCTATCCTCTTAGATTAATAAACTGGAAAACATATTCGGCTTACTACAATGTAAGTTCCTTATGCACATACATATACATATAAGGTCAGCAGTTGGCATGTAGCACTGATGTGTAATATGTACATTCCGACTCTCATTCTCCATTCATAGAACTATTAACTGTAATAATATGAGACATTTACATGATGTATAAACATTGTTTATCACGTGCAGGTGGACAGTATCCTGGAAGCACAGTGCAGCAACCAACCAATCCGGGCCATCTGGCTGGGCTAGCTGTCCTCCCTGGAATCAGTGATATCTGGGGTAAGGCTCTCTCAATATAAGTCTGCTTCATATATTGTCACACAGCTAAACCAACTGACAGCATGGGGCAAGTGGTTATAAACTGACAGTATGGGACAGGTGGGTATAAACTGGCAGCATGGGGCTGCAGGTGGTTATAAACTGACAGCATGACACAGGTGGTTATAAACTGACAGCATGACACAGGTGGTTATAGACTGACAGCATGACACAGGTGGTTATAAACTGACAGCATGGGGCAGGTGGTTATAAACTGACAGCATGACACAGGTGGTTATAAACTGACAGCATGATACAGGTGGTTGTAAACTAACAGCATGATACAGGTGATATTCAAATCTCACTTTATTATTGAGCGTCTTTCAAGGTTCTCCCTGCACATCATCATAGAATATATTCTTCAATCTCATGTGCTTTTAGATGGATCTTACAGGCACCCAGGACTCCGCCCACCAGGTGTGTATGTGTTACCTGCACTATTAGTAGGGTACATGTGCCACAGTACTGCAACACCCATTCAGGCTTGCCGTACCTACTTTACTTGTGTGTCTGCTATACAATGCATGTATTAGTATAATACTTGCATGTTGGATACCCAGTCAATCTTCATGGTACGACTCGGGTGTAGCCCAAAACCTTCCTCATTAGTGATGAATAACAAAGTGAGACACATTTTCTTATATTTTTATTGAATCCTAGTATTTTGATGTACATGTATATCCATCCATCATCGCCAGAGGAGTAAATATACCTTGAAATATTAGGACTCAATACAAATTTTTAAAAATGCGTCTCGTTTTGCTATCCCTCATTAAAATACTCGCTCACACCAACATTTTCCTCATTAGTATTATTCAATATTGGAGTTACCTTTTCTCTGCAAGAGCAAACAACTCCCAAACCATTGATATACAAATGAAAGCTATCTATGGGTGATCGCTACTTTGTACATGCTTCCTCTAGAATACAACATTGACCTCCTCCTGTATTGCATGTGTCACATGCATGCATATATATTTTATTATAATGACAATTCACCCACACGAGCAATCACATCACCATAACATGCTACATAGTATTTTATCATTACGTCTTTCAGCTGCCCAACCAACTCATGGAGGAAACTTTGGAGCAATCGGTGGGCTAGACGATGGACTGCATGTGTTTGGCTGAGGAACTACCATCTACAGGAATGTGTGGGCTAAGGTGAACATGTCTATATATACTGTTTACTTCAGGATTAAAACATTTAATAAAACTCAACTGAATGTAAGGATAGAGAACGGGTGATTTATTTATAAGTCAATAATAAAACAGCTAGTAACAAAATCAATTTGTTCAAATAAAAATTATTTGCAATTTTTTGCTGCTATAAAATGTATCATGCTCCTAGCAAAACGTTATTGAGTTCAATGTGATCACATGACAATGTGTCTTCCTGGTCTACCTTGTACATGCTGGCTTCAGATTTCAATGAGAGCAGAACAATTGCAACAAAGTGGTAAAAAAAAAGAGATAAGCTACAGAGCTATTGTTAATAAGATTACACCAGATAGAAATATAATTCCATATCAATATTATAGTAACAATATTGTATTCTTTGTGCACTTTGATATGTACAATGATCTACCAAACAATGTAATACATGAAAATAGGATGTACATGTACAGTGTAACTATAGCACAGAGGCATGTACAGTGTAACTATAGCACAGAGACATGTACAGTGTAACTATAGCACAGAGACATGTACAGTGTAACTATAGCACAGAGGCATGTACAGTGTAACTATAGCACAGAGACATGTACAGTGTAACTATAGCACAGAGACATGTACAGTGTAACTATAGCACAGAGGCATGTACAGTGTAACTATAGCACAGAGGCATGTACAGTGTAACTATAGCACAGAGGCATGTACAGTGTAACTATAGCACAGAGGCATGTACAGTGTAACTATAGCACAGAGGTATGTACAGTGTAACTATAGCACAGAGGCATGTGCAGTGTAACTATAGCACAGAGGCATGTACAGTGTAACTATAGCACAGAGGCATGTACAGTGTAAAGTACGAACTCAGCGCTTAGATTTCAAACTCTCCAGCCTCCCTTCTATCTCAACGAGCTGCACATGCTGAGTGTCCGAGCAGGCCAGTAGCTGCTTGCCTTTGGCGAGAATGTAGCAGCCTTCAGCCTTAGCAAATAATGTTTCTCGATCTTTCAGTGTGGGAGCTAACTCTCCTAATGAGACGTACATGTCTCCTTCACCAACAATTATCTCAGCTGTATCTAGTAGCACACAGGCTAATTGACTATATTTAAGCATGCTCACAGCTTTTTTGTATAGAGATTCAGCTAAAGTATGGTTCCCGGTTTTCCAAGCATTCAATGCGAGTCCGGAGTAAGTGTGAGCTATGTAAGGGTAACAGTACTTGTCCTCATTTGGTGCCTTTTCAAACATCTTTAGTGCAGTTTGATAAACATACTCAGCCTGCTCATAGTGCCTATTGTAGGTGAGATGCAGCGCAAACTTTGAGACAACAATGGCGGATTGGGAGTTGGCGGAACCAAAACGTGACAGCGTAGGGAATACCTTGAGAATAAACTTGAGTAAAGATTTCTTATCTTTCTCTTGGACGAGTTTGATAAATTGGGATGACTGCTCTTGACTTCCATACAACTGAATGGTCATTGCCAAAGCTTTGAGGTAATGTTGAGATGAGCTGACACCCTTGGTAATGCAGTCATTCACCATTCCCAGACGGTAAAGGATGTTTGACAAATCACTGTGACAAGAGTCTTTCCCATAGAGTTCCAATGACATCTCATAGCATTTGTTGTAGCACAAGATTGCTTTGTTGTATTCTTTACAATAGAGGTAGCTGGTACCCATAGCCCACAATATATATGCTAATTGAGCAGTTGGTGTCGATAGATATTGCAGTATTTCTTCCAGACGCTTTTGAGAAATCCTCACTGATTCTGTGGACAAATCAAACGTTGTGCATGAACACAATTGAAGAGCACGAAGAAGATGCTTTCTTCCCTCTTCACAGTCATACATCCTGTTGTAGCTTCTGCCTATGTTCAAATGCATCTTGGATTTCAGCTCATAATCATCCAATAATTGAGCAGCATTGAGCGCTTCTTTGAATTCTAAAATAGCCGTGTCATATTTGTTAACTCCAAAGAAGCTCCAACCAATCTCAGCCTTGATTTCATATTTTAGTGTTTGATAGGTTTTGCCATCACCATTAAAATTAAAACTTTTCTTCTCAAAGAAACCAAACATGATTTCATTGTACATTAACCGAACATTCTCATGTCTTCTTTGACCTAGAAAGTATGTCACTGCTTTCACACAATTCCACAGTTTTTGGAAATCATGTGGAATCTCTAATCGAATTTTCCGTATTACTTCTTCGGGATTCTCCAATAGCAAAGTCTCATCAATATATTGTTCAAATAGAGATTGACTTTCCGACCATCTACTGCAATAGTGGTAAATCTGGAATTTCAACAGCCAGCTACAAGGCGGGAATTCTGTAAGAAGCAACCTTCTAATATTGGTTCCATCCCACCTACCAATGTGATCCTTAAGAGGTATTGAGAACTCACAGTACTTATTGAACAGCTCTTGTGGAAGGTACCAGCGCTTTATGGCTGCCTTAGCTAATTTGGGAAATAGTCGTGCTTCACATTTTGAGAATGGACTAACAGGAAGCACTGATAATCTATCATCTTTTGAATCATAAAAGAGGTATGTTGACAGACGAAAGTAACAGGAACAGGCAAGAAGGAATGCTACGGCTTCATGAATGGAAGTAGAGAGGAATCCTCCCGACTTTAAAGTTTCTAAAGTAACCCAGGAATCAGAACCAACAACCTCTAACAGGATGGACAAGTTGAAGAGCAATATGGAAGGATATCTGTAGAGATCATTCTTTGTATAAACGGAAAATCCTCTGTTGCGGAGTTCATCTGTGGGTGTGAAATCAAACTTGGCCGAGTCAGCTTTAAACATATCTATGTTTGCGCTTACCCTTTCATCGCTAGACTGAGTGACCTTGTATTTGTGGAATGTGGCCAGGAGATCACTGGCTGATTCATCACTCTGGTACACAGTCCTTGTGTACTGCAGCATAGCAGTGAAGTCGCCGTCTACTGATCTCTGCATGTCTGGTTTTTGGTGAACGTGGTTGTATTTTTCTATCAGCTCCGATGGAGTAAATATCAAATCACCTTTATGACCATTACCTGTGGGCATGTTTCCAGCCCGTGGCTTCAAGCCATCTATTTGAAAGCCATGCCTTCTTGTGTCTGTGAACCAGTGTTTTAGTTCAGCAATGTCCATACTCTCTAGTTTTGTTTCCCTCATATTTCCAATCACCAAATAGCTTGCCAAAGCTAAATTTTTAAAATATCTCATTGTCTCTTCATCTTTTTTCTTGATAATGAACATATATTCAAAATCGGAATATGGTGTAGCTTCGCCTTTAGCTAGAGATCCTAATGCCACAATGCAGAAGGATGACGGGGCGCTACACCCTTGTGAGTCAACAAGAAATTCAAATACCAGTTTGATCAACTCTACCATGCGATCTGTGCAAAAAACGCAGATCTCACTCACTCTTTTGTAAAATGTATCACACACATCTCGACCATTAGACAATGAGGTCGTCTGAACTTCCTCTACTACACTAGATAAGTCTGATAACCTCCGTCTGCACTCCTCACGCGTCATTTCTAAGTGATGGACAAACTCTTGGGTTTTTAACTTTTGCAACTCGCAGTTGTTGGAGTTGAACTCAGGTGTCAATAATAAACTTTGAACTTCAAAACACTTCCTCGTCCACTGCTCCTCATCATTTGAGACTCTTGAAGCTGCGGAGTTATAGAGTGTATGTGCCTGTAGAAAATATAATTGGTTATTGCAAATAGATGGGAAAAAACTTATACAATGATATAAATATACATTTAAACAGTATTGATGCAACCCCTCCCTCCCACTCCTCACCCCAAACCGTCTCCCTTCACCCAGTCACTACTAGACTTACTTTTAGCAGATCTGTCCACTGCTTCTCTGGTAGAGGAGATGCAACATATCTCTTCACATATCTGTCAGCAAGTCTGGCCAAATGCTCTGCCTGTACATCTAGGTTATACCTTCCACCAGGGCTGCTGTAGTAGACTCTCTTAAACTCCTCTAACTCACTATCAACCAGCTAAATAAACAGTGATTATATGGACATGGTAAGTAATGATATCACACTGCTAGCGGAAGGAGCATCAATGACGTAGATATAAATACTAGTTACACATAATCGATATCCACTCTATTTGAAATGAGTGTGTGTGTGTATTCTGCCCTAGGGCAGGTCCCTCATCATGCTCCTCTCCAAAACTCACTATCTTCCGCCTCTCGTCATGCTATGGTATTGCTTTCCATTTTTACATCATCTATCATCATATGATAGATGATTAGAAATGCAGGACAGGAAATGAACACCAGTCTACAACTCTACATAGTACGTAGTCACTCATAGTGACTTATAGTGACTCATAGTGACTTATAGTGACTCGTAGTGACTTATAGTGGCTCAAACATGTCTATTAGCCAAATTTAGTAACACTGGGAACTAGCTAGGTACCTCCTGAACATCAGTGGTCTGCAAGAGAAACTGCATGTACTAACTAACATCACTATTTCCTGAAGGAAGGCCACTGTTTGGTGTCTAGTCAGTCAGCCGTGTCTAGATATTCTTTCAAGTCTATTCATGGAATGTGGGGAAATAATAATGTCAACCCATTA
Organism: Bugulina stolonifera; assembly: GCA_935421135.1. Taxonomy (NCBI): domain Eukaryota; kingdom Metazoa; phylum Bryozoa; class Gymnolaemata; order Cheilostomatida; family Bugulidae; genus Bugulina; species Bugulina stolonifera. Next base: position 15,835,541 of record OW285196.1, read on the forward strand.
TTTCCTTGTCCGATGAAACTACTGCACCTAGCATACTCTGAATATGTTGATCCTTGTGATGTCATAGGAGAGCTGTTATTCATTACAGGCAAAATAATGGAATAATTGATACAATTGACTGACTTCTAAATTAATGTGTTGAATGTTACAGGACATGTACATGTAGGTTCCACAAAGTTGACTAGGAAATAGAGGAGTGAGATAAAGTGTGGTCATTGAAAAGGTAATCATCCAAGAATACTCAGTGTCTACAAGTTCCCTCCTCTGGACTATGGACTATTGTGCTATAGACTATAGAGTAGATGAGTAGGTAAAAACATAAACCAGTGTATAACAGTGAAACAACTAGTCCTACCTACAGTACATACAATTATGTATTCAGCAGTTATACATGTACAAACAGCTAAAAACTGCGAAAATGTTACCTGGTAAGAGCAGTATACAATGTTAGCTGGTAACGCTAATATGCAATGTTGCCTGGTAACAGTAGTAAGACAATGTATTACATGGTGACAGTTGTATACAGTGTGTGGCCTGGTAATAGTAGTATACAATGTTACCTGGTAATAGTAGTATACAATGTTACCTGGTAATAGTAGTATACAATGTTACCTGGTAACAGTATTATGTCAGAGTGTAGAATATAATTATTACTTAGGAATATCACTGTTTACCCGCAACTACAGTATGTAATAAAGTAAGTGTATTATAGTCTTACCAATACACTACATGGTGTCAGAAGTAAACCAGAGGATAACAGTACAGCGGTTGATAGTTAATAGAGTGTTCTGAAAAGTAAAGTGATTCGTAAGTTACGTTTGGAGAGTTCGAATAATAGTAGTAGTCCTAGTCAGAGTGATAGAGAAGTGAAAGTGATTGAAAGGAAATAGAACTAAGCAGTCGCAAGGATGGATAACAAATTAAAATTCGGCAAAGGTGTTAGTACACGCCAGTTAGTTATAGAACATGGAGCAGAATTAGAGGGGTGGAATAGGTTTATCAAGAGATTTAAGATAGCGGTGATTGGAGTGGGCCTGAGACATAAAGAGAGTACGGGCCCAAAGACAAAAGACAAAGGGTCTGAGACATAAAGAGAGTACGGGCCCAAAGACAAAAGACAAAGGGGCGAAAGAGGCAGAGGCAAAGTTTAAAATTGAGCACAGGAAGGCCGCACTGCTGCTAGATAGCATGGGGGAATAGGGATGGACATCTTTGAATCGTGGAACACGGATAGAGAAACAATGCAGTATGAGGACCTGAAAGATGGTTTCACAGCTCACAAGCCTTCCAAAGAGAAAAACACACACAGGATTCGTGTGCTAAACTGAGCACCTTAGGTTGTCAAACCGACCAAAGATTTCTTAGCGTCAAAGACTCAGACTAGATCCGGTCTGTACAGGAGTTATGAAGTGAAGGCACTTGGACTAGGACGATAGGACTGGAAGGAGGTGAAACAGAGAACTAATAAAGTAAGTGCAATACAGTCTTCCCGATACACTCCGTGTGTATCTCCCTTGCAAAACACACTTAGTACAATGGTTGCACTGATCGGCTGTAGCTTGGTTGACATTACAGCTAGATTCTACAAAAATAGCTTCTCCATTCTCTAAGTGATGTAGAAGGTGAAGCAGCAGGCAATATAATTATAGTACATGTAATTGTTAGAATATAATAGTACATGTAATTGTTAGAATGTTACCCTAAAATGGTTCTAGTGAGATGGATATACACAACAGTTTACTTACAGTGTCTCTACTGTCGGAGTTGGCCCTCTCTTCATCCATGATAACAAGGTAAGACAATTACAGCTTACAGGCTATTAATAAACTGCTGTCTTGGCTTATCTAATAGGAAACACTATAATAATTATGTACTGTGTATAGGTAGCTAGGTGTCTAAGCCTACTGCAGGAAACTATACAATATGTACGGTGTACATGTAACCACTGGCATTGTATGAATACAACTATGATTGTTATGTAGGCTACATGTACATACATTTAGTTCCACTAGACTAATTGGATTCACTAGAATGCTAATGATCTCACAGTGTTCCTTGTATAGAACAGCATCCTATTGGCTGATGTACATTATCTAGTGGCTACTCTATTCCTTGGAATGTGTTCTGTTGCTAGTTGCTGGGATTAATACTGTAGATATGGAAGGTGCTAGCTGACAGTATTGGGATACAAAACCAAACACCTACTCTTAGTAACTAACCTATGTTGGTAGGTTCTCTTGGTAACCTAGCAATACTTTAGTTACATGCTGTGAAGTCCCAGCCCCAACTTATATTATTAGCAACATGCAAAATTAATTTCTTTCTTTATTTCACTCACTATAGACATAGCATATTATTACTTAGGAACTAATTAATTGAATAGTTTAGACCAGCCTAACTATTGTTTTCAATTTCTCTTATAATCCTGCTATATGTGTCGCCATCTTGTATGTGTAAATCAACGTTAACTAGGTCGTACTTGGCTATCCTCAAAGCTACCATAATTATCAGCGCAATGTCTTCAGAGTCGGTCATCTTTTTCAAGTGTATACTCAGACTACCAGCGGGTTCCTCGGGATTAACTGTCGCAGCCAGAGTTCCATTTAGATTATTATAAATCTTGAAATAGTGTGCAGCTGCAAGTACCTGCTCATCACACTGGTCTATTTTGTACACTTGTGTCAAATGCCGGTCTATCATTTTATCTTCACTTATACGACCAGCAGATTCCTGGCCGACTTTCAAACGAAAGCTTCCTGGGCGATGTAAACCATCCATACGAAAAACTACTCCATTCCGAACGTCCTGTGGGTTTGTGACTAAGCAGTGGAAAGTGTTATACTTATAATGCTTGGTTAACTTAGAGACTAGCCCACCTGTAGAAAGCCCATCTATTGCATAGCTTCTGTCGTACACTCTCTCACCAGCTTCAGGTACAGGATCCAAGTACACAAAGCAAGGACGGTCCATCTTTAAACTATCATAGAATTTCTGTCTCAGTGGTTTAAGTACTTGGCGCCTTCTTATCGTATCTCGGAGGTTGTGTCCTATGTCACTGTGAGTGTAGATTAGCTCAAAAGCAGCTTGTAGCACTAGTAGAGTTATCTGTGGCCGTCTCTTGGAATATTCATAAGTAGCGCCGTGTATTACAACCTTCCTTTGCCTCACGTAAACCCTCGCTAGTTGACGCTTGTTGTCCCCATAGGTGATAAAGTAAGTACTGGCAGAACGTGGATTTTGCTCAATATTTGCAATTATCTGCCCTCCACTATCTTTAATATCCCTGTGGTTTACAATCTTCCCACCAACGGGAAATTTGGTTTTGGGGCAAAGTATTTCACTGTCACAAACGCCAATAGGGTTGTCAGTTTTAATAAATTCAAACAAGCCTGCAAGGTTCGTGTGATGGTAGGCAGTAGCTATGTACAGTTCCCCACTCCAGTCTCTTGACCGATTTAGAGTGAACACTATTCTTGCATTGCTCTTGTCTCCTTTTCTTCGTCTGTTCCGTTTGTATAGATCCAATTGGTAGTATTCTGTAAAGTTTTTGTCAACCCCCCTAGTGGATAGCAATCCAGTGCTCATATTATCCAGTGCGGTTGTCCTAAGATGCATTTTGAATACGTTCATCTTTGTTTTTTAATGTTTGAAGTTTTGAGAGAACTCTAGTTACAAAAATATTTTAGCTATTTTTACAATGAAATACTTAGAATTGGTAATAACCATTATTCATGACATCAGGTCTATAATTAATCAATTTCAATTTTGATGGAAAGTTGCCAAAGAAGACAATATTATTAATATATCATGATTGTAGAGTTTTTCAGATCTGTAATATAATATCCATTGTAGATTCATAATCATGGTAGTCAAGTTACTGCTTCTCAAAACAGGAAGGATAGGGTAAGCAGTGACAACCCAGCAACCAAAACTTACACCTAAAAGCTTTATAAAAATGTGTTTTTACTGTTGTCTACTATAAAAATATTAACACCGGCCTGTGACCTACACTGTATTACCCAATCTCATATAGGCCTAAAAACATGATATGACAGAGTATGGCAGAGTATGACACAGTATGACACAATTAGTATGACCCAGCATGACACAGTACAATACCAATAATCTTTCTCGATTGGTGTCCATTTTGGGTGGGGACAAAAATTTGAGTTGAAATCAGGTGGGGAGAATTTCTAGTGGTGGACTCTTGCAGATTATATAAAATTTCTCGGCTATATCTATATATAGGTAGAGCAACTCCACATCATTTATATACCTATATAAATGTATAGGTAGAGCAACTCCACATCATTTATATATCTATATGTAGGTAGAACAACTCCACATCATTTATATATCTATATATAGGTAGAGCAACTCCACATCATTTATATATCTATAAAAAGGTAGAACAACTCCACATCATTTATATACCTATATATAGGTAGAACAACTCCACATCATTTATATATCTATATATAGGTAGAGCAACTCCACATCATTTATATATCAATATATAGGTAGAACAACTCCACATTAAGTTTCAGATGAGGTAATGAGCCAATATTATGTACATTGTATTTTCAACATGGTGGTGGTATACTGGTCACACCAACAGTGGATGGTCAGCGGAACTACACTGTAGATTCTCTACGAGTAAGTGAACCAATGTGTAACAAGGTCTACTGCATAAAAATATAAAAAAATATTTAAAAAAACTATAAAGTGACCTAAATATAGCATGAATGTTACATGTAAGGCATGTGATTAAACAGAAATACAGATATGAACTTAAAATTATGGCAAGGAATGGTAGAGATAGATATTATAATAATAAGTAAAAACATTAGTTGTAGTAAATAACAGTCCTGATTATTACTAAATTCTCTTTAATTGCACAAAATAACAGGTTTAACAGAGATTGCTGAAAGTGTAAATCAAACAGTCTGTAATGGGACAATACAGTGCTATGTCATATGATTATATAACTATAGTATAGTTCTATGGTATAGTATTTAGTCATATGGTATAATACAGTCAGATGGTATAATTACAGTCATATGGTATAGTACAGTCATATGCTATAGTATAGTCATATGCTATAGTATAGTCATATAGTATAGTCATAGGGCGCAACGTGCTATCATATAAAATGCATATAAACATAGCATAATAGATGTATATAATCTTTGCACAGTAAAGAATAACAAAAATTAAATACATGTATTATATTATACTACAACACATATACTATAGTACATTCCATCAATCTAGTGTGATAAAAACTAACGCTTACACTAGCATCTATTACCCACAATGCACTGTCATTACCTACAATGCACTGTCATTACCTATAATGCGCTGTCATTACCCACAATGCACTGCCACCGACTATAGGCTAGTCTCCTGCGTATCTGGTTCCATACCATTATCCGCTCTATTCTTTGCAGGAGGAGGTAGAGAAAGTCTCCAAGTGAGAAGAGCCGTGGCCATTGTGGCCTTCACCTCGGTTGTTTCGTCTCCAGGAAGTAACATGAAGGTTGTAGCTACTACTGTGGTAGTGCCATACACCATCTCCAATGCGAGGGGTACAATCTGTAATACAATGTACATGGATTTGTAAATGTATATCTTCTGCTCACTGCACAGTACAACTATAAGTAAATGGTCAGTTGGCAGGTCTGAGGGTCAGTTAGCAGGTCTGAGGGTCAGTCTAGTCAGTTACCACACTGACTAGACTGACCTCACTGACTAGGTGCTAAGACCCAGCAACCCCTTCTAACTTTTACAGTAAACTAAGGTACTAGTCACACTTACAGTAAACTAAGGTACTAGTCACACTTACATTAAATTGGGGGTAGTAGTTGGAGGCCCCCTCACCACTGTAGCTGTCCATGTAGATAATCTTACTAGAGAATGGTCTCTCAGCCATTGCATTCAACTCCACTCCTCTGATGACTTGGAGCTACAAGTGAATAGCCATACAATACATGTACTATTGTATATATACCACTCAGTGTGTGTCATAAGGTGATATATTAGTAGTGATAGGCTATTTATTAACAGTGATAATTATGTGATATACAATGTATAATTAAAGGTGATAACTATGTGATATATATATATACTGTATATATCAAAGGTGATAACTATGTGATATATATATATATCAAAGGTGATAACTATGTGATATATATATATATCAAAGGTGATAACTATGTGATATATATATATATGTATATCAAAGGTGATAACTATGTGATATATATTAAAGGTGATGGTGACATATTAAAGGCGCACCAACCTGTCTAATACGCTGTAGTTGTCTCATCTTCCACGTGACTACAGCACAGCACCCCAGTAACAATAGAGTACAGAGTACAATATTAAATAGAACAAATATATTAGCCATGTTACTTCTAGGTGCCTGTCTATCCAGCTGTATGGAGCCTGCAGTGCCGTCAGCTCTAGATTTCTACATTATACAAACAATGTTTCATACCTTGGTTTACCCTAGCAATACCGTGGTTTACCCTAGCAACGCTGTGGTTTACCCTAGCAACGCTGTGGTTTACCCTAGCAACACTGTGGTTTACCCTAGCAACACTGTGGTTTACCCTAGCAACACTGTGGTTTACCCTAGCAACACTGTGGTTTACCCTAGCAACACTGGTTTACCCTAGCAACACTGTGGTTTACCCTAGCAACACTGTGGTTTACCCTAGCAACACTGTGGTTTACCCTAGCAACACTGTGGTTTACTCTAGCAACACTGTGGTTTACCCTAGCAACACTGTGGTTTACCCTAGCATCACTGAAATTGATAACTGGAATTTTGAAATAAAGCTACTAAGACATTTCCATAATTAACTATCAACTACATGATTTTTATATAGGCCCAGTTACATACATTCAGAGCTCAGAAAAATCCCTGAAAACGATGAATAAACTATTCTGATAAACCAGCGAAAAAGAGCCCAAAGTATTGTACATATCAACAGGTACTGTGTTGAGTACAAGACGATAGGCTAAACTGTTAATAACTCACCACAACTACATAGAGCTCAGATAGCCTGGGATCTGCTAGCTCTTTAGGGAACTTAGCAACTACCCGATACTGTACAGAGGAGAGTTTCACTATCATAGGGGCATCACTGTAAGGTATAGCACAGCATAGAGCATATACAGTAGATTAACTACAGCACATTATAGGGCATATACAGTAGACTAGCCATAGCAAAGTACAGCGCATATACAGTAAAAGTTGACTTACTATCGCACAGTATAGGGCATATACAGTAAAAAGAGACTTACTATCGCACAATATAGGGCATATACAGTAAAAGTTGACTTACTATCGCACAGTATAGGACATATACAGTAAAAAGAGCCTTACTATCGCACAATATAGGGCATATACAGTAAAAGTTGACTTACTATAGCACAGTATAGAGCATATACAGTAAAAGTTGACTTACTATAGCCCAATATAGGGCATATACAGTAAAAGTTGACTTACTATAGCACAGTATAGAGCATATACAGTAAAAGTTGACTTACTATAGCACAGTATAGGGGATACACAGGAAAAAGAGACTTACTATAGCACAGTATAGGGCATATACAGTAAAAAGAGACTTACTATTAATGGTACAGTATAGGGCATATACAGTAAAAAGAGACTTACTATAGCACAGTATAGGGCATATACAGTAGACTTACTATAGCACAGTATAGGGTATATACAATAGAGTTACTATAGAACATTATAGGGTATATACAGTAGACTTACTATAGCACAGTATAGGGTATATACAATAGACTTACTATAGAACATTATAGGGTATATACAGTAGACTTACTATAGAACGTATATCTCATATTTATCTGTACAGTCCCATTCTTTGATGTCTAATATCTCAGTAGATGTAGAGGTTGTGGTGGAGGTTGACTGTATATTCCTAACAAATATGTGTATAGTATATAATATATAGGAAATACTGCATAGTACATACGAATCATATACATGTGGCCTGGCATGATATATACATTTATATACATTATAACGTGTATAAAACCTATGTGAGTTCCAGCAGTATAACGCGTATGGAGTATAGAAGTACAGGATACAATAAAGTATGGCTCACCTTTTAGCTCTATCAGACCATGTATCTCCACCCTCCACAGACATCACATATGATTGGTTGATTGATACAACGTGCTCACCAACACCAGGGTCAAAGGTCACAGTGAATGCACTAGGAGAATTTGACATGTAAATATCAGCAACTAAAACATATATAATAACTACATAACATATTATGTTATTATGTGAAGTAAAAGAATACAATGCTGTCTATTCAGAGATCAAGCGAGGAATAAGGTTTCAAATCAACTCCACACCCCCAACCAGATTTGAGCCTAGATTCATAGCTTACAGTGTATGAACAGCATAGGAGTGGATAACTCCATACAGGCATCAAAAGGGTGTAATTATGTAGCAAAGCAGAGGCACCGAGAGACGCACTTTCCTACCTCCTGACTTGATGATAAACCTGAGTCTTACATCCGTAGGATGAGCTTGGACAGTGTATGAGTAACTATCTAATATAACCATAGAGTAGAAGGCTGTGTGGCCTCTAGGTAGGGGGTTACACTGACGCCCCGAGTCTCGATCAAAGCAGTAAGGAGAATTTGAGTGTACCAGTCTAAAGCATACAAGAGGTGCAAATACTTTATTTCACACTGAGTTCATGCATTGACTTCATCAACAATCTATAACAGACCTAAACTGTAGACTGAACTGTAGACTGAACAGTAGACTGAACTGTAGACTAAACTGTAGAGTGAACTGTAGACTAAACTGTAGACTGCATTGTAGACGAAACTGTAGACTGCATTGTAGACGAAACTGTAGACGAAACTGTAGACTGCATTGTAAACTGCATTGTAGACTAAACTTTAGACTGAACTATTGTACACTAAACCTGTGATTCAGTAAACTAGGGTTCTACTGTATAATTATACATGTGTGTATATATGTATGTACTGGATATATGTATGTACTGGATATATGTATGTACTGGATATATGTATGTACTGGATATATGTATGTACTGGATATATGTATGTGCTGGATATATGTATGTACTGGATATATGTATGTACTGTATATATGTATGTACTGGATATATGTATGTACTGGATATATGTATGTACTGGATATATGTATGTACTGGATATATGTATGTACTGGATATATGTATGTACTGGATATATGTATGTACTGGATATATGTATGTACTGGATATATGTATGTACTGGATATATGTATGTACTGGATATATGTATGTACTGGATATATGTATGTACTGGATATATGGTATTGCAGGGTTAAAGGTATCTGACACACGAATTATATGAGGTGTAGAGAGACAACAGCTGAGTATAGAATACATCTAGCAGAGGAATCAAATAAAAGGGTTCCTGCTACTCATGATTGGCTGACATTTTGTATTTATCAGCATGTGTGTGTGTGTTACTAATTGATTAAGGCAACAATGTGTTACTCTGGATCAATGCCATAACTATCAGATTGTAGCCAGCCAATACAGAAGGACAATAATTGACTGCAGCAGATTTACCTGTAGCATTGGTGATTATCCATAGGGTCACCAAGGTAGCCAGCATTACATACGTTACACTGAGACGGTTTGGAGAAATCCACAGATTTGGTATTATTTCTACAGGTGCACCCTGCACCCGTATCTGTAATAGAAGTAGATTTTGTTAAGAGCATAGGCTAAACCAGGTAAACTTGGTACGGACACTGCATGCAGGTGATATACACTTACCAGAGTTACAGGTGACACTGCATGCAGGTGATATATGCTTACCAGGGTTACAGGTGACACTGCATGCAGGTGATATATACTTACCAGGGTTACAGGTGACACTGCATGCAGGTGATATATACTTACCAGGGTTACAGGTGTTATCTAGTCCATGTCCATTACACTGACATTGAATGCAGGTGTTATCTGCAGACAGGAAGTAGCCAGGCTTACATGACTCACACCGATCACCAATTGAGTGAGAGGAACAGTCGAGACACTTGAGTGACTCATCCAATAGAGGACCAGCATCTGTAGCATCGACCAATAGTATGTTAGTATATATCCACAACTGTAGAGTCGACCAATAGTATGCTAGTATGTTAGTAGAGTTGACCAATAGTATGTCAGTATATATTCACATCTGTAGAGTCGACCAATAGTACGTTAGTGTATATTCAGTGCATATGATGAGCACATACATGTACACACTAACCTAAGCATGGATAACAAAGAGATTTTAGGACTAGACACCTTTTCTAGGTCTAAAAACTTACTAAGCGCTGGCAAGGTACCAGTGCAGGTATTAGACCTTCCATTACATGCATCATAGCAGGATACACAGGCTATGCCCTGCCTGGGGTTACCCACATATCCATGTAGACAGAATTCACAGCTGTTTCCTACAAACACATGGAATATCATAACGTAATGTGTGATTATATACACTGTACATCCGTGAATATAATTTATATAGACAAGAACAGTATAACTACATTTTAATAGCGTCTGTATAAATAATAGACACTAAACACAACCATAGACCATCTTAGTTTATAATTATATACAATGTATATATACCAGTATTAGCTGTAGCAGTAGCATGTGCTTACAATGTAGTAGTGGTGCCATAATTACTATGGTATTACAAGTTGTCCTCTCTCGACTACTATATGGTCAAGAGAGGACAACTCCAACATAATGCTGTTTAACCATGAACTAATACTATGAAGTATAACTAACTAAAACTATGAAGTATAGCTAACTAATACTATGAAGTATAGCTAACTAATACTATGAAGTATAACTAACTAATACTATGAAGTATAACTAACTAAAACTATGAAGTATAGCTAACTAATACTATGAAGTATAGCTAACTAATACTATGAAGTATAACTAACTAATACTATGACGTATAACTAACTATAACTATGAAGTATAACTAATTATTACTATGAAGTATAACTAACTAATACTATGACGTATAACTAACTAATACTATGAAGTACAACTAATTATTACCATGAAGTATAAATAACTATAAAATGTAATACTATGAAGTATAAATAACTAATACTATGAAGTATAACTAACTATAACTATGAAGTATAACTAACTATAACTATGAAGTATAACTAACTAATACTATGACGTATAACTAACTAATACTATGAAGTATAACAGCGAAATGTGATAGCATAGTACTGAGTGACTCACCTGTTGTGAAATTCCTACACTGAAGACAGAGGGAGAGGTCATTGACTGGGCAGTAGCTGTGCCTGTTACACTCACATTCAAGCTCACAGTTCTCTGGTAAAAGAGAGAACAAACACACACATAATGTAGACAGTTGAGCACTAACAGGCCGATACAATGGGTGTAAATCTATACTGCATAACTCTTTACGAGAGGCTATGTGTTTGGTCATTTCAACACCATAATGCCACACAGCCTATATAACATATAGTCAGGTACCATGACTTGACCTGAACAAAGTTAATGGTACCTGACTATATAACATATAGTCAGGTACCATGACTTGACTTGAACAAAGTTAATGGTACCTGACTATATAACATATAGTCAGGTACCATGACTTGACCTGAACAAAGTTAATGGTACCTGACTATATATTATATAGTCAGGTACCATGACTTGACCTGAACAAAGTTAATGATAGAGAAGAGTGTAACTAGAGATCTATCCCCAGGGAGAAGTCAGCTCGTGTGTTAAACGTTTGACATTATTAGATCTGACGTCCACAGCTAAGACTGAGACAATGAACTACATTATGCACATACTGTGATAGACGCACCACAGGAGGCGGAGCTTACAGACACGTCTATCTACTCACCACCTTAGGGGGCGGAGCTTACAGACACCTATATCTACTCACCACCAACAAATCCGACATCACATCGACAGGAGTCAATGTTGATACAGCAGCCATGATCTCCACAGCCACCACTGCATATGGGGATACAGAGAGAGTCGGGTTCAGAGTGGAGGTCGTTGTGTTCCAGTTTGTGATACTCGGGGCACACCCCCTGGTAGTTGGTACTCTGTACTTCCGTCACAGCTCTGTATCCGCTCTTACAGATACACTTATAGCCTACAGGGTAAATATAGTGTAAGTATAGTGTAAGTATAGTGTAAGTACAGTACATTATGTACAGTATATATACAGTATACATACAGTATACATACAGCATGTGTACAGTATATGTACAGTATAAATCACTATTTTTACCTGTATACACATATTGCTGTAGATTGACTCTTCACTGCACTTACATTCCGATAGATACATATGTAAACCCTACACACTACGGAGCACACACTCACCTTGCTGCTGATCTACACAGTGCTGAACTCTGATGTCACAGGTATGATGTCTATTGAAACATTCATTCTCTGCGGGGCAGCTGAGATAGTTCCACTGAACCATCTTGGGCTCTACGTGACGACGCAACGTGTCACTCAGCGTCAAGGACGTGCAAAGAGAGCTGTTAGTCCTACTTCCCTCTGTACATAAGCCATCGCCTGATTGGCTGCCAGCCACAGAGCACCACCCACAGTGAGGCTGCGCTAAGCAGTGGGAACACTGGTCATACGCTGAGCAGTTCCTCGGGCAACTTTCATGGTTGAGCATCACATTTCCAATATGGCCACTATCCACAATGCTCAGTACATCGGCACTGAGGCATACCTCTCTCTCTATATTCCACACGTGTATCGTGGGAAGAGAGGGCGTGTTATATTGTAAACAGTCATCACAAGGAAGAAGTCGTGAAGCAGCCATACACTCACCAGGTGTCGCTAGTAAGTTACTAGGTAGTTCATATGATGAGGCGTACTGACGAGTGACACAGAATCCGTGCCCCTTTTTCTCACTGGTCACCCTGTTAACAAAATAAAGAATAAACCAATCAGCTTGCAGCTGTAGCTAACTCTATGCTCACAACACAATTAGTCATCACCAACAGATCTCCTTGTGCAGACGACTATCAGAGTAAACACATGTAATGGATTTACTAGCTATATAGTGAGCCGAGTGTCTTCAATAATTCACATGATCAAAGAGTAGCCGACCACTCCGACCACAGCGACCATGCAATGACTGAACCCTCTATGCTGATGAGCAGTACATACCTATTAGTCCACATGCATCCCTTTTCCTGCGTACATGTAAGACAGTCCGAGCTTGCCAAATCAAAACATAGTGGCTCAGGTTGACAGATGAAATCTGATTGGTCAATAGGAGACGACCTATCCTTGCATCTCAATCTCAAGTTATCCCACATACAACCCTGCATCAACAACACCAGTGGTCTCATGACATAACCTTCTCATAACATAACCGTATGAAATACTGTGATAACATTATATACCCTCAGATACCATGCTGGTAAAGAGTTACCCTCTCCTACTCCTACTCCTTTAATGAGTATATAGACTGAAGACTCACCCGTCCCTCAGTCTGCCAGCAGTAGGGTGGAGTGGACATACATAACGCGCATGTAGTCAGGGAGGAACAGTCGACATCACAGTCTAGTTTAGTTACAACGCTGCAAAAGAGTAAACAGTAGAATATTATGTAGAACATACTAAGTAAGACAACAGTGGTGGTTTGATTTACAAACGGCTAATTAATGATAAATATGTCACATACAGTTGGTTAAATAATAAATAGGTCAAGCATCTCTTACCTGCCATTGGCTATTGACTGCTGGTCACACCAGTCTTCTAAGTGAGATAAAGAGGTGGAGCTTACTATGGTAGTTGTCTGGTCAGTACTAACTACTAGGAGAGAGTTGTTTAAAGGGTTATAACTATATCCTAGAATTGTCTCCCTCGTAACGCTGCCTGTAAATCATATTAAGTACATATACTAAGTACATAGCCACTAAGTACTGCAGTGAGTAGACAACACTGAATGAATGAGCAAGTCAAGAGAACACAACTCCTGGATATTTGCTTGCGCAAAGAGGCACTGTATTCTATACATGTACATGATAGAAAACCCTTGAGTAAAATGGGAATAATAGTCACAAGGCAATACAATACTAGAACAATATAGTGGGGGTAACTCTAGTTGAGTGGTGATAGTAGACCTACATGCATGCAATATACAATATAATGTATTGGATGTTTACTACATAGCATAATATATTTATTATATACACACATTAGCTAAGAATAGCATAAGACTGCGTATGTGTATAACCAACTGGCCACAGTCACAAATGTTTCCCAACTCTTGATGTCAATCAGGGATTAGTGATGCAATGGAAAAACTGCAATCTGCAGTAAAAGTGCTTTTATAGATTGCTAATAATATCTCTAACTGTAATATTATGTTTGATGTATTTTTTAGCAGGGAATTCATAAAATACATCACATATATATAAAAGGCGGTCAAACAAATATAATGTTTATAGTCATATTAATAACACATCTAACTCGTGTGCTATGTGACTGTAGACATGTACTGACAAAGTGTGATAGTATCAGCGTTACCATGGTAACGGCTATTGTTGTCATGGTAACGGTTATTAATCAGAGAGTCAATGAAGTAAATCACACTGAGCTACTAACAAATGTTACTAGCTAGTGTGTAGTTTACTTCATAGGAGGGTTTCACACAGAGAGGGAACAAAACACTAGTACAGTAAGTATGACTTCATGAATGTAGGTGCAGCTGTAGGGTGTAAGTATAAGAGATGTAAGTGTCAATGTGTAGTCTTATAGAGTACACATGTACCATAGAGATATTTTACCTTATTCCACTTAGCACCAGCAAACTACAATATAGCTAACTTCTCACTAAATGCTACAGTAAAATACTAGTCATTTAATCAGTATACTTGGTTATGATCTAAACAGGTTTTAGTGAAAGTAGAAGTGATTTTACTTTTGTAGAGCTGATACTAATCGTAAGACATACTTCTATATGTACATATAGATACATCACCCTAGCATATATATGTACATATAGATACATCACCCTAGCATATGTATGTACATATAGGTACATTACCCTAGCACATGTATGTACATATAGGTACATTACCCTAGCATATGTATGTACATATAGGTACATTACCCTAGCATATATGTGTACATATAGGTACATCACCCTAGCATATGTATGTACATGTAGGTACATCACCCTAGCATATGTATGTACATATAGGTACATCACCCTAGCATATGTATGTACATATAGGTACATCACCCTAGCATATGTATGTACATATAGGTACATCACCCTAGCATATGTATGTACATATAGGTACATTACCCTAGCATATGTACATTGTATGTACATATAGGTACATCACCCTAGCATATACATCTACATGTACATATAAACAAGTACATGCATATAGTTATTTGGTGTAGATACAATGTAACTATATAAAGGTAAGTAGATAGGTTGGTTTTATACTCCATCAGTTATTTCTTTCCTAACAGATGATGCATGAGACAGTTATTTCTTTCCTAACAGATGATGCATGAGACAGTTTGCTTGTATTTATTATTAATGTGTTTGTAGTGAGATACATTTGTAACTATTGTACGTAATGTAATGTAACATATTGTTATAATGTGCCACAGCTGAGCTATCATAGGGAACAGTATTACTTTGATATGTTGTAATAGAAGTGTATAATTACTATTATCATACATCATATCAAATCTCACTCCACTGGCTGTATTATATAACTGTATAACTATATTATATAACTGTATAACTGTATTATATTATAACTGTATAACTGTATTATATAACTGTATAACTGTATTATATAACTGTATAACTGTATTATATAACTGTATAACTGTATTATATAACTGTATAACTGTATTATATAACTGTATTACTGTATAATTGTATAACGGAAGAGCATGCTGTCTTCAAATTGATTGGTAGTGGCATATTTAAATGTCTTTCTGGAAAGTAATAAATGCAGTAGTAGGCTTATAGTGCATTACAATGTAATTTAGTAGAATGATATTATATTATTATATATTATGCAAGGGGAAGCAATGTTACTGAAGTGATAACAATTACAGGAAATACATATACACGTATATAATGTACAGCTGATAGCTACTAGAAGACTACAGGAAATGTAAATTTAACAACAGATTGTATCATAATATTATTCAATGTTGTAGTGTATAAATATAAGGCAATGGCCTATGTACTGTTTAGTTATTATCTATATCAACTAGGAGTAGGTTGTAGAGTCTAACAACTATACTATATTACTATATTATTAACTACAATACTGTGTACTACAGGTATGTATAACCTAGTAAATACATATACACTGCAGTGTAAGTAATGTATATACAGAATATAAACACAGTGTATACATTATAATTGTATTCAATATCAGAGCTGTAATTTAAATTAATATTATTCAAATAATATCAAACTAAACAACCTTTTAATTAATTTGTTACCAATTAAATTAATATGAATTAATCAATAAAGGTTGTCGAATTAATGTAACATTTAACTCACTGGTTCACTCATTCACTGGTTCACTCGTTCACTGGTTCACTCGTTCACTGGTTCACTGGTTCACTCGTTCACTGGTTCACTCGTTCACTGGTTCACTCGTTCACTGGTTCACTCGTTCAC
Source organism: Bugulina stolonifera (assembly GCA_935421135.1). Lineage (NCBI taxonomy): Eukaryota > Metazoa > Bryozoa > Gymnolaemata > Cheilostomatida > Bugulidae > Bugulina > Bugulina stolonifera. The sequence goes on from OW285196.1 coordinate 15,852,314, forward strand.
TGGTTCACTCATTCACTGGTTCACTCGTTCACTGGTTCACTCGTTCACTGGTTCACTCGTTCACTCGTTCACTGGTTCACTCATTTACTCTCCCCCCAGGTTTGACTTACTCCCAGTTTTAGGAAGAGTGTATCATTATCTTATCACTGTACGAGGATTATAAACTTCCACAAACTATAATAAACTGTGTAATTCTCACTTCCACTTCAAGTAGGATACACTCATTGTACATTGTATGCATGGCATATACATGTAATTGATATATTATAGTATAATAACACGGAGACCACACTTTCGTACATGCAAGTACTATAATAATATAGGAACGAGTATATATATTACTATATTATGTATAAATGGAATATATGAGATGAATACCATTGATACTCAAACACAGAAGAGTCCATTATTTCAACCTTTTAGAGTAAACAGTGGAACATTTGACCAACTCCATTATCATGTAACCAGTTAGATAATCAGTGATATAGTATGTAGTACTAGCTAGTGAATCCTACATGTATATGTATATACACAACCATATATGGTAATATTATATTATTGCATACACGTGTGTTGTTGCTGTATATAAGTGAACATACATAGCCTACTTTATAATGTACTTGTAAATGTCATTTCTCTGCTGTCATCATGATTGGGTGAGAAAATTTATATAATTAAATTATATTTTAGATAAATATAACAGAACGTCACTAAGATGGCCGAATTCCATCCTGAGTTGGGATTCTTTACAGCGTACAGGAAGAAGTATGGTTTCCCTTATTTTGACAGAGAAGAGCCTCTTGAGTTATTCAGGTACATGAGCAAATAATTCCATTAGCATATTAACCAAGAGGGGATAATTCCCCGTCGGAATGTCTTTAGTCAAAACTCTTGATTTAGATAGTACATTCAGCTCTATATTATATTTACTAGTTAAGCCTCGTACTCGTACAATGGTAGAGGATAGGGACTTGCAGACAGGACCTGATGTAGTGTATAATTAGAATGTGGTTGGCTGTTGTAGAGAGATGGGGCTGTGGGGGGCAGGTATAATATATATAATAGTGGTGCTAGTCATCACCGTCATCATAGCATTCCTAGGGACCAGAGGCTATAGCAGATGGAGGGTAACCCTACAGATGATCATCACACTGAGTATTGGCTGCTCCATCATAGGTAAGTGGATGCATATTGAGATAAGGCACAGCATCGTCACTTTATAATATCTATTATCCAATGCTGCCTTGCCGATGATGTTTATTATCCAACGATGCCGATGATATTTTATTACTACCGTGCCTTTAGCTATCATGTTTAGTCGTTACTTTGCAGTCTGTGTGACTGGAAACTTTTGGCGAGTTGCCCACTACGAGCAGACTGACGGGAATAGAGTGTTGAAGTATAAACTGCACATTGGACTGCACCAGGCGAATATAACCATGGCTAGGATGATGGAGGGAGGCACTGACTATCTAGAGTATCACAACGTAAAGATAGGCTGGACAGAAGGTAAAGTATACAGACTATGCTACTGGTTCCATTAGCTAAGCTAAAACAGCGGGAGTGTAACATGGATACCAAGTGTTCTGGCAATTCCATCTAACCTAGTCTCATATCAGTCGTATATCAATCAACACACCAAAGATATTTCAAAAATTATATTAGTCGGTACGCCCCAGTGAGTTTAGCAAGATTAAAGCGTCACCCATGTTTTGCCAACAATGCTGGTATGTTGAAAGAAGATAGCGATTATCAAAGATGATTGAGAACTTGATACGACTGTCTCTTACGACACTTGTTGACTCTTTAAATGGCATGTCCTTTAGTTCACCCGAGTAACTACTTGCTAAGCTATAGACACAAAGAGAGAAGAACAACAATTCTGTAGTTCAACAAGTCATAGAGTAAACCCGATCAAACACACATGTAAAGTTGAGCCTCCATTATACATGTAAACAGCAGCTGAGAGCTCCAGCTGGGGAGAGAGAAGGTGGCATCTTATGGTAAATGTGTTGATTATTGATAGTATTTGGTGGGTTAATTTGTAGTGTCGCAGGCAGAGAGGGAATACAGAGAAGGTTTGATGCGTGGATGGCCTCCAGGTATCCTACGTATAGCCCGCTACATCAGTGTAGATATGGGTGAGATGAGGTACATGAGGAAGTTTAGAGAGAGTGGATACGCTGTATATGTCCTCTTATGGTAGGTATACACTGTATACGTCCTTTTATGGTAGGTATACGCTGTATACGTCCTCTTATGGTAGGTATACGCTGCATACGTCCTCTTATGATAGGTATCCACTGTATACGTCCTCTTATGGTAGGTATACGCTGTATACGTCCTCTTATGGTAGGTATACGCTGTATACGTCCTCTTATGGTAGGTATACAAATCTCGAATAGCGGTTTCTCTACTGTCCAAACATGATGTACCTCAAAAGATTGGACAAAATAAAGAAACATTTTTTTAATTCCAGGGCAGCCTTTGCTTCCTGGCTGTTAGCCAACATTCTGATTGGTTCCCATGTGACATACGCTGCATGTGCTCTCCTGCTCACTGGGATCCTCAAGTTGTTGGCATGCATAGTGTACGCCTCTCGGCAACCTGCTAGGCTCTGCCAGGAAGGTACCGGTTTCTGTATTCCAATGGACGATGAAGAGAGAAAGCAACTCTCGCTCAACTATGACTGGATGTACTGGCTCACACTCTTCCTCGGTAGGTTTAGTTTATCCAGACAGTAATCATAACTAGATGTGAGTAGGCGGGTAATAATGGTGGTTAATCATAAAGAACATGGCTATCAACCCGTCCAGGCTGACTAATAGTTTTCTTTGTTTTAAACCCTCTTCTCCAAAGAGAGTTTCATACCCTCTTCTCCAAAGAGGGTTTCATCAGGCAAACAGTAGTTTTGCCTCCACACAGCTACATTCCCATAGTAAGTAGCGGTTGGGATCCACTAAATCAATAACCCAGAGCTTCTCTCTCTTTCAGGTATCTTTATCATACTCATCTCTGTGATCATACTCGTACTCGACTATCTCAGACCAGCAGATATGAACAAGTTCTTTGGAACGTCATCAGAATACGTGTCAGCGTGCGACGAGGCAGAGGTGAGTGTAATGAGTACATACACATATTATCAATTAACAAATGACATTGTGGGGATTGATCTGAAAACCATACAGAGAATTCTTAGAGATTGATACAATTGTAATGCTTTGGCTTGTGAGATTGTCAAAAGCAGTATGGGACTGCAAAGGACTGTGGGATACATACACAATGCATTGTGGGATATATATTGTAGTTGATACAGAACCAAAATAAGGACATCAGAGGCATAATCAGGAGTCTGAGCACAAAGAGAAGCATCAGAAGAGAGAAAGAGAAGCTGCCATCAGATGTGGAGAAAACTAAAAAGAAAGCTCCATTCGACAGTTACCATTCAAATGAAGGTAAGTACTAACAGAGTCACCGAGCCACACCCATATAGCATGATCGGTGTAGATCACTAGAGATACACACTATATACATGTACATGACTTCCCAGCATGCCTAGTTTGTACTGATAACTAGGCATGCTGGGGCTGAAAATATTAATGTAGTCTGTAAGTGTGAGTGGTAAACCAGTCGATTACCTATGATTGTATGTATTCACAGGTGGAACCTTACCTCCCTACACCTCTTCACCAACGGATCGGCAAACAGGAAATGGAATAACAGGTAGGGAGTAAACAAACTGTCAACTCATGAATATGCCTATAAATAGCCCATATCCTTATGTGTAGTACATGGGGGGATTATCACCATGTATATAGAGGAAAGGGTAGAGGGTACATCACCCCTAGTTGAGTACTGCTATGACTGGACAAGGAACAAGGAAAAGGAATATCTCTATGTAAACAAGACCTTTATTTGGCAGATTAAAATAACAATATTTCCTTGATATATCCAGATTACTCGGTATACTATTTCTCAGTAGCTTGGTAGCGCTAACATTAATAACGTGTGATTGGTTACACAGTTCCAGACGTACAGGTGGAGATGATGCCGATAGACGGAGCAGAGCACAGACAGCGTATACCCAACCACGATGACCTCGATGAGAAAGACGAGATAGACACTGACTCGGAGACGGACTGCGACAAACAGCACGAGAATATATACCAGCTGGACGCCTCCTCTATGTTTATGGAAGACGACAGTGGACTGAGACCAAGGAGTGGCATCAGCTCCCTCAGCTCTAGCACGCAGCAACTCGTACCTGACCACTGAGTACACTAACTAGTGTGTGGACCATGTGTGGACCACATGTGGACCATTTGTGGACCATGTGTGGTCTAGAGCACCATCCCCATAACTTTTGAAGTAGTGCATGTAGTTCCCTTGTTTTATTTTTCTAGTAAATCCAGTACAATATAAGTGTAGTTTGAGCAAAAGCTATGAATCTCTATCAACTAGACATTGTTTACTTACACAATCTATTCTCACTACCATGATATTCTAGTTATTATCTCCCCTTACCATCAGCTCATAGATGATTCAGTTACCAACTACAGGAAGTAGTAATGTGTATATGTTGATGAGATCCATGTTTAATATAAATATATTTTTACAACAACTTATAACTTGTGCAATGATTTTTGTAGCTAGAATATTAACTCTACGGTAGAACTGGTCTAACACAGTCAGTCCATAGATGCTTATTATAAGATACAGCACTAAGCCGACAGACACCACCTGATGTGATAACAACAAATACTTCCTGAATTCCATGACAGTGATTTATGATAATGTATCAGCTCTATACTTGGCTTAGAGATCATTGACAACTAATTTATAAAAAAATAATGACTAACATGGGTAGGAAACATTCACCTAATACCCATGATTAATCCAATATCCTTTACATGTACTGTATGCACTGTATGCACTGTATCTACCAACACAACTATCTGGTACATGTAGTTGTGACATTTAGTGGTTACGTGACGCCGTCAGGTATTAATTAAGTGACTTAGATAAGACTCCTCACAGTGTAATCATAGCCTGAGATAAGACTCCTCACAGTGTACAGGTTGTACACCGGCTATAATTACATGTATAGCAAGCACCTGGTTATAGGCACAGTATCTATCTATAGGTAACATCAAAGGGGCCGAGAGTTTGTTTAGCCCAGGGAAAGTATAACACGATATCATTGGTCAACCCAAATCTGATACTCTTGAGTATTTGTGTGCATCAGTGTTTCATAATAACTTATTTCCCTAACCACAACACATTGTAGTTTTAGTTACAAAGGATTACACTGCTTAGAGTGTTAACAAGGAATGAGATACACTCAGCTTATTCCAAAGGCACAACATATTATGTAGACTACTACAGCATATTTACCTGTGCAAACCCCTTCTACAATCCTGGCCCCCCCCCCCCCATACCACGGGAGTCTAGCATTGTGAGGGTGACAACTGTACTAGTGTTGTGAGGGTGACAACTGTACTAGCGTTGTGAGGGTGAAGGTTCTACATAGTGAGCTAACGTATGATATCATGCGGGTGCAAAGTGTTACTAGACTTACCAAATGTTGAGTCGGTTAAGGGCGTATCAATCACCACCCATCTATCACATTTAAAACTGTAGAGGCTGAGTCTATCCTTAGTGTCATACTGAACGCGAGGTTCTGAGACTAGGCCATATCCACCAATCACAGCTAAGTAGCCGGCCAATGGAGAGAAAGCATAGTGGAACTTGCTGGCTACCTGAAAGCAGAGAACTAGCAGTTAGCATGAGCTCCTAAACAGATGGAGCATTCAAACTACTTAGCCAGGTAAATGAGGTGACATTCCTTTAGGACCAAAGGCTATGTTTGAGTCAACTTCCACAGCCGAAGCAAATCTGAGCAAGTAGAAAACTCAGTTCAATTAGAGAATATAATAATAGTTGCAGTAAGGGGAGACAAGTCTAACTAGAGTCGTCCATGCTCACAGAACATTGTAATGAGGTGGACGTGTGTGTGAATGTAACACAGTAGCTATCAATGAGCACACTAACAAGGATAGTAATGAGGTCACAGCTGTTGAGCCAATAGCATACCAAGTTGTCATAAGCCAGTCTGTTCCACACTCCAGTCACTATGTCCAGTACGTACATCCAGGTGAGTGAGACACCCAACCTGTTGTCGTACCAGCCAGGGAGAACATACACTAAACGAGTGGACGGATCATAGGTTGAGCTGTGCTTCACCACACCTAAACGTAAGAGCAGTAATAGTAGAGATAAAAGAGCTACAGCCACCATACCACGTCTATGACATCAGCGGTAGTGACACCATACCCTTAGGCTTATCAGTGTATTATACATGGAAATATACAGTCAAGTCAGCATTTTCTACTTATAGTTACCAGGTATCTATGGTGGATAGTTACCAGGTGTCTATGGTGGATAGTTACCAGGTATCTATGGTGGATAGTTACCAGGTATCTATGGTGGATAGTTACCAGGTATCTATAGTGGATAGTTACCAGGTATCTATGGTGGATAGTTACCAGGTATCTATGGTGGATAGTTACCAGGTTTCTATGGTGGATAGAGGCAAAGTTTACATAACGGTTAGTTGAGTGACTTCAACTCTTTAGAATGCATATTTCAAAACTGAAAGAATTTCTACCAACACTCCGTAAAAGTGAGGGGTTTCTCCCAGCACTGGAGGGAGGTGGTAAGTGCACGCACCTGGGGGAGCTGGACCAGTCTGACTCATCTCTCTCCATGAGTTGGAATCATAGACGAGGACACGAGTGTTCCACATGAGCTCATCAGTCAGTCCACCAATCAGGATAAGAGAATAGTTAGGCAGAGGAGTGACTGTCAGTGTGTGGCCTGACAACACTGGAAGTTTCTATCAGAGGGAAGAGGGGACATCAGAACTTAGATATGTGCATGGCAAACAATAAAAACTAAAACCGCGATTTTAAAATCAACTACAGAAATCCAAGTTGACCAGGTCCACTCCATATAGTTGACCAGGTCCACCACCTACAGTTGACCAGGTCCACCCCATATAGTTGGCCAGGTCTACCCCATATAGTTGACCAGGTTTACCCCATATACGTACCTGACTGTCCAGTTCCATCCATGACTGTACAGGTGAAATAAGAGTGAGCTTCCAGAACTCTGAGCTGAGAGAGAGAGGGTAGGTGGAGACAATTCCACCTTGCATGTAACAGGAGTCGTGTGCACATGTCATAGCATGTCCATATCTGTAATATATTATACACTACAGTACAGTGTATGTAATAACCATTGTGTGTACACAATAGTTGTACATGTATGTGTAGATAAACAGCTAGACATTAAGGGAATGTGATCATACCACAACACTGCGTAATTCTAGTAATCTATCCTTTCCTGGTACAGTCATGATACTATCTATTATATATATAATAAATATGCCTCGCATAAAAACATCATAATAATATGTATTTATAATGTAGTCAACTGATATGCTATCTATGATATACCAATTATTCACTAAATTATCATGTACATACATGTAACTGGAACAGTGATACTTTACACAACTACACAACTCAGGAATCAAATGTATTTTATAAGAAAATTCCTAACTAGTAGATGTAGGAGTTATGCACACCTGCCAATGTGTACCCAACTCCTAACTACACAGCTACACAGCGAATACAGCTGCTACCCATGGTAGTCCCTAGCACACGATTTATATTACAGTGTAGTTTACTGTGGTATGGCTATGTGGAGCCTGTATGTGTTATTATGGACAGTAATACAGATCCTCATAATAATAAGGGAATGATAACTTCTAAACTCAACTGACGCACAGTACACACAACATGATGTCACAGTACACACAACATGATGTCATAGTACACGCAACATGATGTCATAGTACACACAACATGATGTCATAGTACACACAACATGATGTCACAGTACACGCAACATGATGTCATAGTACACACAACATGATGTCATAGTACACACAACATGATGTCATCACACTTACCTAGCAGAAGGCATTCCACCAAGAGATTGGAGACTACGCAGCGTCGCTGAACCCTTATCTATGATGTAGGTATCACTTAACAGCTGACCTGCTGGAGTTATCCCTCCGTACAATACCATCACCTGGTCTGAGGACGCGAAGGCAGCTTGGTGCCTGATTGGTATAAGGGGAATCACAGAGCCACATGCCTATATAATATTCACCAATGAAAGTAGAGAGAGAAGTTGTGAATTATGAATGAATTTATAACTTTTTGTAATCCCATAACATGTCAAAGTATGAAGGAAAATGAACCATATATTGTGTTTCATAAATAATATATTACATAAAATATAATGTACATGCAATAAACGCGTATACAGATATACATTATGCCATACACAAAACAATATAGAACATTGACATGTAGTATTTTAGTATAATCTCAAACCTGTGAATCCGTAGCCTCAGACTGAGAGACACAGTTGAGTTTAGTTTGGCACTTGGCTCCCACATACCCTTCTTTACACACACATTTGTTAGAGGAACAGAGGCTAGTTTGAGTGGGACACCCATCAGTACAATTACGTTTAGATACTTTAAACTTGAGCGTGCTTTCTATAATGTAGACCAACATAACACCACACTAAAGACCAGCCAATAGTATACTCTGTTACATATACATGTAAACAAACTATAAAAACTATCATGATGGTGAAAGACATATAACTCAACCAACAGCAGAGCACGGCACATGTAAACTGACCAATAGCAAAGCACAGTACATGTAAACTGACCAATCATAGGTGACTCTGAGTAGTACACCACAGTCAAGTGACCATTAGGCAGAGAGATGACAACTCCTACATCCCTACTAGTGAGTTTAGCCAGTGCTCCCGTCTCATTCATAACAGAGTCGGGGGCCGTGTCATACACCAAGACAGGATTCTGTAAGATAATATCATTTAGTTTTAGTCTACATAGTAGAATATCATAAATAGTACTATATATGCTATGTCTATGCCTATATCACAAACACTGGCTATTCTACTGCAGCCGCTGCTGCTACTACTAATACTACTACTACTACCACCACCGCCGCCGCCGCCGCCGCCACCGCCACCGCCACCACCACTACTACTACTACTACCACTACTACTACTACTACTACTACTACTACTACTACTACTACTACTACTGCCACTACTACTACTAACACAACCACTACTACTGGTACTACCACAACTACTACTACCACTACTACTACTACTACTACTACTACTACAAGTACAATGACTAGTACTCACGTATGAAGTCTTGTCCACAGACACCAACTCAAACACAATGTCTGCCTGGTGCCTTGCCTCAGTCTCAGCTTTAATAGACGGAGAGACGCCCAGATTGAACTGCCAGGAGAAGAGTACAGGAGGGGCAGTAGCCAAGCTTGTGTCTGTGTGTTATATTATATCATATTACACACTGTATGCTATATTATACCATATACACTGTATGCTATATTATATCATATATTACACATTGTATATTATATCATATATTACACATTGTATATTATATTATATCATATATTACACATTGTATACTTATTGCTGTAGCTTGAGCTCTAGAGACTTTACCTCTGTGACACATTCGAGATACGTAGTTGGCACTTCCTTCAAAGTTAGACATCAGTGTTCTTCCTTGATAACACTGAAAGCACTCCTCATTATCCCTGTAAAGTAGTTGTACTGCTGTTATATACTGTATACCAATACCATTAGTATACAGTACTATACATACTATACTATCGTACTGTACTATAATATACTGTATATAATATACAGTACTATACATACTCTACATACTATACTATCGTACTGTACTATAATATACTGTACTATAATATATTGTATATAATATACCGTACTATAATATACTGTATATAATATACTGCATATAATATACTGTATGTAATATACTGCATAATATTGTAATATACTCATTCTTACCTGGGATTACCAAAGTATCCACTCTCACACTGTTCACAGTTATCTCCCCTGGTATTATATAGACAGTTACACACACCAGTACTAGAGTTACACTCTTGTTTAGGGTCAGCGTTACCATTACAGGAACATCTCTGGCAGCCATCTTTAGACGACGGATCTCCATAACTATTTACCACACACTGATCACAGAATCTACCTGTAGTTAGTATCGAAACAATATCTTTCTATACATCATAATTATGGGCATATCACAATATACTGGCAGATTACCTCTGGTGTCAGTAGAAGAAGCAAGCAACTGCTGTGCATGTTATAAACTGCTAGCAGAGGAAGTACCTGTTGTGAAGTGCTAGCAGAGGAAGTACAATGTACCTGTTGTGAAGTGCTGACACTGGTCACATATTCCGACACCCTGTGTACAAGTGGCATGTTGGTTACACTGACAGTCAACATCACATGCCTCTCCTGTCCATCCGATGTCACACTCACAGCCAAACTCTAGAAACCAGTAGCCAGTAGAAATAACAGAACGTTTATAGATGCATGTCAGCAATTATCATCATGCCATAGTTGACGCTCAACTGCATCAAATATAGTTTCATTAAATTCCTGTTTCATTGTGCCATATACAAGTACATGTTTTATTGCCGTATACAAGTACCTGTATCATCGTCATATACAAGTACCTGTTTTATTGCCATATACAAGTACCTATTTTATTGCAATATATAAATGGACCTCATTGAGTTATATACCAGGTACCTGTTTCATTGTACTTTCTACAGGTGCCATGTGGTTTGCACTGCTCATAGCAAGTCCTCTCACAGCTCACATTACCCACACCTTTGTACCTGCAATATACAGCAAACCAGTTACTTGTTTAACCTACATCAGAATACTGTGGGTGCTATCACTGAGGCTACCTTATTCTAGGTGAGGAGATAACTCTAGATGAGGAGATAACTCTAGGTGAGGAGATAACTCTAGATGAGGAGACAACTCTAGAAGAGGAGATAACTCTAGATGAGGAGATAACTCTAGATGAGGAGATAACTCTAGATGAGGAGATAACTCTAGGTGAGGAGATAACTCTAGGTGAGGAGATAACTCTAGGTGAGGAGATAACTCTAGGTGAGGAGATAACTCTAGGTGAGGAGATAACTCTAGGTGAGGAGATAACTCTAGGTGTGGAGATAACTCTAGGTGTGGAGATAACTCTAGATAAGGAGATAACTCTAGATGAGGAGATAACTCTAGGTGAGGAGATAACTCTAGGTGTGGAGATAACTCTAGGTGTGGAGATAACTCTAGATAAGGAGATAACTCTAGGTGTGGAGATAACTCTAGAAAAGGAGATAACTCTAGATGAGGAGATAACTCTAGATAAGGAGATAACTCTAGATGACGAGATAACTCTAGGTGAGGAGATAACTCTGAATCAAGTTGTAGCTTTTTTCACTAAAGTGGTAGAAAATAAGAGGTTTTGAGTATGAACCTGGGTGACACAAGAGATTAACCCAAGCAGATTCTTACCCTCTTTCACAGTCACACTCGTAGGCAGCCATTGTTTCTACACAAACGGCGTGTTCTACACAGTCATGTCTCCCCAGCAAACACTCCAACAGGTCTGGGCAGTCTCTGAATGACCAGGTAGCGTCCCCATCCACGGTGTGAGTGTTGTTTATGATGGCTGAGCATGAAAGGTCAGACTGAGGTCCAGAAAAATCGCCAGCCACACAGACACCTGTTGGCAGATAAACTGCAGTAGATAGCTGACAGTATAGTCAGTTAGCACATGTGGTGTCAGTGGAATGCTATGCATCACATACATAGTATACACATGTCAAGATAATAAACTATATAAAACTAAACGATTTCCTGTTCACCCCAAGCAGAGCATAACCTCTCCTGGAGTGGCCAATCATGCCATAGTATACGTATTAACTACAGTAAATTACCTATGATAGGATCAGCATTGTGACTGCACCATCCGCAAAATAGTCCACCCTCTGAGCAACTGTCACAAGTCTCGTATATCGAACAGTCTACACAAGTATCCCTAAATAAAGACAACAGTTTAATAGACAGTCCCACAATGCATCACTGTGGTGTAGTGAGACACAGTGTAGTGTTAGAGCACACGAGACTCATACCCCTAAGTTACCACCAGCACATGAGAGACAGGAGGTGAAGATGCTGGTGCAGAAGAGAACTAGCCGAGTTGAGGATCATCTGGGTGAAGGTTCCAGTCTAGCTTATCCCTGTTGTGAAGGATTTGTATTTCTGTTATTCAGAGAAGGCCAGAGTATACAGTAAGTACAGCCATGCACCAGTGGCTCAGTGACGTTGTTTTACAGTGGTTGTGTAGGACAGTAGATTGAGGTTTGTTGGTACAGTGGCTTGATAGTACAGTGGTTTTGTGGTTTGTGGCTTGGTAACACAGCGGTTTAGTGGAAGAGTGGTTTTATGGCACAGTTCTTATGGTACAGTGGTTGAGAGGGGCTTAGTGGTCTAGTGAGACCAGCTACAGAAAATGCAAAATCATCCTGAGGAGGTACTAAGCAAGAGTTACTGAGTTAAAGGAGATCAAGATATTCAACTTACAGAATGACCGATCTAGTGCATAAATGATCTAGTGAATAATTGATCTAGTGAATAGTTGATCTAGTGAATAGTTGATCTAGTGAATAGTTGATCTAGTGAATAGTTGATTTAGTGAATAGTTGATCTAGTGAATAGTTGATCTAGTGAATAGTTGATCTAGTGAATAGTTGATCTAGTGAATAGTTGATCTAGGGAATAGTAGATCTAGGGAATAGTTGATCTGTGAACAGTTTATCTAGTGAACAGTTGATCTAGTGAATAGTTGATCTAGTGAATAGTTGATCTAGTGAACAGTTGATCTAGTGAACAGTTGAACTAGTGAACAGTTGATCTAGTGAATAGTTGATCTAGTGAATAGTTGATTTAGTGAATAGTTGATCTAGTGAATAGTTGATCTAGTGAATAGTTGATCTAGTGAATAGTTGATCTAGTGAATAGTTGATCTAGTGAATAGTTGATCTAGTGAATAGACAGTGCTTTAGCCTAATATCCAAATGTAAGAAGTTATAGAGAAGAACTTAACAAAACAAAATTAGTTATGGAACAATAAACACAAGCAAACGAATAGCCTGGTATATCATAATTAAGTTATTGCGTGAGAACGTAAAATAAGCCAATCAGTGCAAGTCTTACATCAGTTTGAGAAATCCCTTACCCAACATATTGCTTTGCTGACACTATCAATGAGAATGCATGCATAAAGTAACAATTGTGTACATGCAATATACATGTATACATGTATATGTATATTGTACACGGAGTATAATATTTAACATTACAAATTGTATATAATCGTAGGCAGTCATTGTTTCTACAAAAACAGCATGTTCTACACAGTCGTGTCTCCCCAGAGAACACTCAGACAGGGTAAGGTAAGAAGGTAAGAAGATATATAAAATAAATCTAATGCTATAATATAGAGCAGACATAACAACTGGAAGATTCTAACATAGTGAAATCACATGACCGAGTGTAAGGTAGCCTTAGTGACATACCTGGAGGAAGGGACGGAGTGAGAGTGAGAGGATGTGGCAGGTGGGAGGGAACTCTGGTAATGGAGACATTCACCATACTGATAGTCTAGCTGGTATACATCCATAGGGAGGCACTTAGATAGGGTAGTGCACCAAATACACTCATCCTCTACATCTGATATACACTCTGTACAGTTGACACGTCTGTATAATATATACACTCTGTACAGTTGACATGTCTACTATAATATATAGACTCTGTACAGTTAACACGTCTGTATAATATATACTCTGTACAGTTGGCATGTCTGTATAATATATACACTCTGTACGGTTGGCATGTCTGTATAATATATACACTCTGTACAGTTGGCATGTCTGTATAATATATACACTCTGTACAGTTGGCACGTCTGTATAATATATACACTATGTACAGTTGGCATGTCTGTATAATATATACACTCTGTACAGTTGGCATGTCTGTATAATATACACACTCTGTACAGTTGACACGTCTGTATAATATATACACTCTGTACAGTTGGCACGTCTGTATAATATATACATTCTGTACAGTTGACATGTCTGTCTAATATATACACTCTGTACAGTTGACATGTCTGTCTAATATATACACTCTGTACAGTTAGCATGTCTGTATAATAGTTACACTCTGTACAGTTGGCATGTCTGTATAATATATATTACATGTATGTACAGTCGACAAGTCTGTGTTAAAGAATATATACAATGTACACGCACATATTGATATAATTATCAGAACTTACTGGCTACAAGCCTTAGGGCATGCACCGGCTGATGTGATTGATGAGGGACGTCTACCTTTCCTTACACACTTATGTATGTCAGGTGACCACTCACAGCTAGCAACACTCTGTATACAGTACACATAGGAAACATAAGGTGATACAAGACATATATACATGTAAGTATATAAACATAAGTAAGTAACATAACACATGTACATGTAAGTATATAAACATAAGAAAGTGACATAACACATGTACATGTAAGTATATAAACATAAGTAAGTAACATAACACATGTACATGTAAGTATATAAACATAAGTAAGTAACATAACACATGTACATGTAAGTATATAAACATAAGTAAGTAACATAACACATGTACATGTAATAGTAACAGCTGTACAGTCTCACACTAACATATATACTTAACCATAGAACATTCTATCAGGTAAAAATATTAGCAAAGAGAGACAGGCAGGATAATATTCTACAATTACACTCTCCAATGTATAATATAATTAAGTCTACAGAATTACAATTACCTCTTCACCGCTACATAAAGTCAAGTGTTCTAAACAAATGGCTGGGCATGGAAACACTTTGTATATAATAACATCACATAATATATAAATAGGAAGCTCACCTTAGTACAGCTGGTACAGCTGGTGAACTGTTCACAGCTCTCACAGTACCTAGGACTATACTTCATCCAATCACCACTGGCCAGACACGCTTGCGATCGTGTGGTGCACTGTGATTGGCTGTCACACCAGCCGCACGCAGGGTCAGTTGTACATAGGTAACAGTTGTGGTAGCTAGAGCAGAGGCCAGATGAGTATGGTGACAGGTAGGGCAGGCTGTAGCCATACACTGACTGTAACAGGAAATGACCCCATTCTTAGTTACAGTTACAGCTGCGCCATGATTTATCTCAATCCGTATAAATACGATAACAAGGGTAGCAATTACTTACATTTCTTGCAACAAGACCGAGGGTAGCGTGGGAGTGCAGATGTTCAAGAGGCAGTTGGTACGCCTTGTACTGCATGTACCCCGTCCCATACCCGAGTGCCACATCTGATGAGGATACAAGTCTATCTACCTGGGACACTGTTGATGTAATACTTGTTATCTCTTTCTGTATACAATCATAGTTACAGTAAGTAAATATACATTGTAATTATATACAGTGTAAGTAAATACAGTGTAAGTATATACAGGTAAGTATATACAATGTAAGTATACAGTGTAAGTAAATATACAGGTAAGTATATAGAGGTAAGTATATACAGGTAAGTATATACATTGTAAGTAAATACAGTGTAAGTATATACATTGTAAGTATATACAGGTAAGTATATACAGGTAAGTATATACAGGTAAGTATATACAGGTAAGTATATACAGGTAAGTATATACAGGTAAGTATATACAGTGTAAGTATATACAGTGCAAGTAAATATACAGTGTAAGTATATAGTACAGTGTAAGTACATACAGATAAGTACATGCAAATGTACAGTGTACGTAAGAGTAAGCAAGATGAAAGTGGAGGAGATTAGACAAACCTCTGTAACATTGCCAATAACTTGGTAAAGTGTAGCAGAGTTCCTGGTAGCAGTAAATCTAAACTGGAGGGGTGGTGATCCAGGCCTCTCAAACAAGTGGCCTCGAGCTAACATGTAACTATGACAATCAAAGCAGACGTAGTCTAGACTGAGAAGAAACCAGTCTATCTTAGAGTTGGTGGCCAGATGTGCCTAAAATAGATAGTGGAGTGCTACCATGTAATACTATCATACCAGTAGTGTTACCATGTAATACTATCATACCAATAGTGTTACCATGTAATACTTTCATACCAGTAGTGTTACCATGTAATACTATCATACCAATAGTGTTACCATGTAATACTACCATAACAGTAGTGTTACCATGTAATGCTATCATAACAGTAGTGTTACCATGTAATACTACCATACCAATAGTGTTACCATGTAATACTATCATAGCAGTAGTGTTACCATGTAATACCATCATACCAGTAGTGTTACCATGTAATACTTTCATACCAATAGTGTTACCATGTAATACTTTCATAACAGTAGTGTTACCATGTAATACTATCATACCAGTAGTGCTACCATGTAATACCATCATACCAGTAGTGTTACCATGTAATACCATCATACCAGTAGTGTTACCATGTAATACTATCATACCAATAGTGTTACCATGTAATACTTTCATACCAATAGTGTTACCATGTAATACTTTCATAACAGTAGTGTTACCATGTAATACTATCATACCAGTAGTGCTACCATGTAATACCATCATACCAGTAGTGTTACCATGTAATACCATCATACCAGTAGTGTTACCATGTAATACCATCATACCAGTAGTGTTACCATGTAATACTACCATACCAATAGTGTTACCATGTAATACTTTCATACCAATAGTGTTACCAGGTAATACCCACCTCATCAGGCTGGCTCTCATTCACTGGGTACTTGTATACAGTATAATACCACCCAGCTGGCTTATCTTCAATAATACACTGAGTCATGTTAGTTATACCAGAGTTATCTCCTCTGTACACAGTCATACAGGTAGTAGTACCTACAACAAACACACTAATACATTAAAGACTATAAAGTAGTTATACAACTGAGCAGTTAAGAAAGTCAGTTTACTAACACAGAATTATGCAGACTACAATGACCTGTCAATATTGGACAATATAACATAATTATATAGCATATTATACAAACATATAGTATAGTAATATAGTGTGATTGCTGCAGCCTACCTGATGTACATACAGCTTCAGCAGTACACCATTTACATGAAGGTAGAAGAGAACAACTCTCACATGTTGACTGTCCACCACATGGGTCACACGAAACAGGCACCTGCAATTACCTGCGTATTACACCATATGCACCACGTACAGTGTCACTACTTGCAATAGTACACAGTGTCTGTATGCCTATATACTGTGGACAATCATGATAAGGGATATATCAGTAAGACATTAAATAGCACTACATCATACAGTACGTCATGCAATTAAGTCATGCAATTAAGTCATGCAATTAAGTCATGCAATTAAGACATGCAAAACAACATGAAGTAAATCATGCAGTAGTTATGCAGCACTCATGAAGTATGTTATGCAGTACATCATGCAGTACGTTATGCAGTACGTCATGAACTATGTTATGCAGTACATCATGCAGTACGTTATGCAGTATAATTCATGCAGCACATCATGTACATGTAGTACATCATGATAGTGTAGTTTAGAGTCAATAAGTCACAAATTGAACTGGTTGGGCAGTAAATTGGTTAGTCATTATTCGTCACCCATCGATCAGTCCAAGAATGAATCAGTAAGTGAATCAGTCAGGAAAATGAGTCAGAGAATCAGTCAGTGAATCAGTCAGTGAATCAGTCAGTGAATCAGTCAGTGAATCAGTCAGTGAATCAGTCAGTGAATGAATCAGTGAATCAGTCAGTGAATCAGTCAGTGAATCAGTCAGTGAATCAGTCAGTGAATCAGTCAGTGAATCAGTC
Organism: Bugulina stolonifera; assembly: GCA_935421135.1. Lineage (NCBI taxonomy): Eukaryota > Metazoa > Bryozoa > Gymnolaemata > Cheilostomatida > Bugulidae > Bugulina > Bugulina stolonifera. The sequence goes on from OW285196.1 coordinate 15,870,272, forward strand.
AGTGAATCAGTCAGTGAATCAGTCAGTGAATCAGTCTGTATAACTATTGCTATCAACTACTAACCTGACCAATGACATCTGCAACTCCTATAGCTATGATGTCATAGGTGAGTGAGCCCTGCACACCTCCATAGACATAGAGAAAGTCATCATGTACTAGCATATCATGCCCATACTGACCCACATGTCTATGTATTAGAGTAGCATTACCTGGACCTATAAACACAGATAGAGTGATATCTGTGTAGACTCGCATCTTATAGGTAATTATTTACATTGTATATACTTTATTGAGTAATGGGGGTAACTGTACATTAAGGAGCTATGATGTCTAGATCGTACCTGCACTGTTCTTCCATGTCTGACAGGTGATATCAAATATGTAGAGATCCGTGCTTACACATTGAATGGACGAGTTTGTTTTCCCTCCATAAACAACCATCTTGTCCATATAAAGTGTGGCAGCATGGAATGCTACGTGAACATGTAATATGTAATATTATATCACACTGTAATATACACAACCATACACTATATACACTACACGTACACTAGATAATAGATACACTACATATACACTAGAGAATATATACACACTATATATAAACTACTTACCCAGAGGTACAACATCTCCCCCTCTAGACTTAACACTTGACCAGATTCTCTCTAGTACATTATACTTCCACAGGGTGTCCTGTATATTCAGGAATCTACATACACATGTAATAATGATATACATGACTGCACATGTATCTATTTATAGTAATGATATACATGACTGCACATGTATCTATTTATAGTAATGATATACATGACTGCACATGTATCTATTTATAGTAATGATATACATGACTGCACATGTATCTATTTAGAGTAATGATATACATGACTGCACATGTATCTATTTATAGAAATGATATACATGACTACACATGTTAAAACATCAACTAAAAGTACCTGTAATCTATCTATTAGTCAGTATTATTTAACCGTATACCTGGAATTCTTCTGCGTATATCCTCCATAAATATAAATAATGTATTCGCTGACAATAGCAGTGTGACCAGCTAGTCTGAGACTCGGTGCATAGCCTACAATAAAATGGACAGCGGGGATAGATATACACGTACTCGTATAACAATATAGTTGTGGACTATAGCTATTGTACTTGTATATCCACATAGCGTAACACTAACCAATCATACACACACCATATCTCTACTCTATAAAGCATAGCCTTAGTCACTCTAAACATACCAGCGAGGTAGGACTCCTTCCTCCACCTCCCTTCTTTTGTATCAAACACATACATTTCATCAACAGGGTTGTCTTCTCTACCATCACTGCGTCCACCATGAGTAAACAGCCATCTGTTGTCAATAGTAACCATCACATGATCAGCTACAGCCAATGGTGAGTCAGCAAGTTTAGACCATGTGTTTGTATCAACTGAATACTTCCAGAGCTGGCTGGTGAGAGAACCATTGCTGAGGACACCTGGTGGTGAGAACATCAGGTAATGGGGTACTAATTGATATAGAGTACCTAATAATATCATAGGATATGATGATATACAATGTACAAACACTGCATGACTGCAAGTATAAAGTTGACTAACCTCCGTGTATATATAAACTGTCATCACCAAACACTGTACCAGTAGCACCTGCTACTCCTATGTCAGTATAGAGCTTCTGATTGGCTCTCTGTGAAACCATCTGGTGTGAGTGACGACCTTCGGGGATGACACCAGGTGCAGGTGTCAGCAGGTCAAATGTGAACATATCACTACTGCTCCTATAACACATGTACACTGGTGACAGTATATAATATACGAGAATGATAGATAGTGAAAATATATGTACTTATACATTGTATATACATTGGTTAGAGGTCATATTACATACGTATATACGTACATATACAGTTGGTTAGAGGTTGTGGAGAAGTCATATCCTCCAAACAAAAATGCCGTGTCAGATATCATAGCGACTTTGTGACTTGTCCTTGACATAGCCTCAGTGTCTATACTCATCAAGCTCCACATGTCATAGCGGGGGGACGTCACACGCCCGCTAACATCACAGAATACTCCCTTGAACTCACCTTCACAGAGACATCCTACAGTTGACAATCATTCAACTCAACTCATATAATATAATGATAATCTCATTCATATAAATACTGTACACATATATAATGTATGACCAGGGGTTAAGAGACTAGCATCTACATGTAGATTAGACAGCCTGGGTTTGATTCCCGGTGGTGGTCTGCCTCTCAAGTTTAGGCTGACCACACAGTCACTGAGTGGTCAGCCTCTCAAGGTTAGGCTGACCACTCAGTCACTGAGGATCTGGACTTGAAATAACTTTGAAACTAGAGCAGCCACCTCATGGCACTGTCTGTTCTGTAGCATTGTACTTCACACTGCATTCAACCAGAGAGTGACTTAGGGGGTTGTAGTGATACTATAAATAAGACACACCTAACCTGTGAAACATGCAATACCATTGACATGCTCTGACACAAGTGTCTCACATATTGTTATTATATTATTGTAAACTTGTAAATTGGAAATTATATACTTGCACTATTACAAGGTAACGTACTTCCTGTCTCTTGGTTGCTATGGTCACATGAATTTATACCAAATCTGTTATTACAGTCAGAGCTACTTCTACATCTTCCAACATCTCCAGTCACGGGGATATTAGCACTACAACAATGTGCAACACATGGAACTAACTGAGCATTGACTGTAACAATATGTGTTGTATAAACAATACTGAAGGTTGACTGTAACAGCTAATACCACATTGGATCAAGTTATGGTAAAAACCTACTACTGAAGGCTAAACATACGGGAGTAAAGTGAACACCTTATAACACAGCTATGTGTATGCTTTACCTGTTGACAAGTGAATAGTTCAACTGAAACCCTGTAGATGTTCCACTGTAATCACTAAAGAAGTATATCAGCATCTGTAAGAGAAGACAATGGTTATGTGTCGGCGTCTGCTACTAAACAGATAGAACATGACGTGACGTCCTACAAGGTGTCACATTTACGATGTTACTAAAGCCAATGTTCCACATACAGGCTCATATATAGTATGCTATAATATCTTACTATAAGTAGTATACTATACTAGGTCATAGCTACATATCAGATAGAAGTAGCAGAGTTCCACATACAGGCTCATATATATAGTATGCTATAATATCTTACTATAAGTAGTATACTATACTAGGTCATAGCTACATATCAGATAGAAGTAGCAGAGTTCCACATACAGGCTCATATATATAGTATGCTATAATATCTGACTACAAGTAGTATACTATACTAAGTCATAGCTACATATCAGATAGAAGTAGCAGAGTTCCACATACAGGCTCATATATATAGTATGCTATAATATCTGACTACAAGTAGTATACTATACTAAGTCATAGCTACATATCAGATAGAAGTAGCAGAGTTGGGATTGCTTGAAGATAGAACATCCTCTAGTAAACCACTGACAAGTCAAAGCACTAACGCCTGCACAAATTACTGATGGGTTTACATGTATATTCAAAAGTTTATCAACAGCTGCGGTCTGCATCTGTCTCTATTCACCTTTGTCTACCCCTAGTCACCTGACTATAACTATTGAATAAAACTCTAGGATTGGCCACTTATTCTAATTGGAATCCCAAGAAAGTCCTACGATGTGGGCCTCATAATGAGTAACATTTGTAGTATAGGCCACATGCAAGAGGGTCACATGCAAGGAGGTTACACAAGGTATGCTATTCAGAAGTATGTAGTCTCACTGCTAGATAAGTAAATAGTGGCTCTTGTTAATACCAAACTTGTACCATAATTTAGTACGGAAAAGTAACAGTACATACTAAGTATATACTTGAGAAGGGGCAGTACATACTAAGTATATACTTGAGAGGTGACAGTACATACTCAGTATATATTTGAGAAGTAACAGTACATACTAAGTATACACTTGAGAAGGGACAGTACATACTAAGTATATACTTGAGAGGTGACAGTACATACTAAGTATATACTCGAGAAGGGACAGTACACAATAAGTATATACTTACGAAGCCTGAGGAGGCATAAATAGGTCGAGGTAACAGATTTCCACTGAATACACCTATCAGCTTATCCCTAAATGATTTCCCATCATATATATATAGTCTGTCCCATGAACACTCTGTCCCTAACTTCTCAATTGACACTCTGATAGCGTGATCAGCTGAAGGGGCTGCCAATATAAAAGACACCAAGCCATGCATTAAGCTATTGACCTAAATAAGCATGTGAACTGTCAACATCAGTGCAGTGAAACTACGAGCAGAAGTAACCAACTTAATATACATTAACTTTAGAGTACAAAGGTTATCTCATAATCAATGACATTAGTTCATCTAGAAATGAATAATCCGTTGAGCGTAAGTCTTACCTCTGAGTAACCACTCACAGGTTACATCAGCCTCATATCGTTCTTCACCATCATGTGACATACTGAGCACCTGAGATTCTATAGTCACATTGATCACATGACTTGTGTGACGTGAGCAGTGAGTAGAGGAGACACTTGAAATAACAGTGAGTGACACAGCTAGGATAAACACATGATGTCGTGATAACATCCATAGAGAGTCAGTTGACATTTTCCCTGACATATACCTGTAGAACGCATAACATCATTATGTTACCATTAGCATTTGGTACCCACCAATTGATTACTGATAGCCTACATCCTGGTACCTTGATTTTGGAAAAGGTAGGTCATAACTTGATGATTCACAGTAAATTCAGGACTTTGCGCAGAGGTATAGTGAGTAAGGTAGCGACTAATTTATAAAGTGAAAGTTAAATACAATACAAATAATATCGATCATAGTATCTCAATCATCCATCAAAGGATAACAGTACTCTAACTAATCAGCCACCGAAGGCCAATTTTTTTGTGAATGTCTAAAGATAAACAGAAGTTAAAGTTTAAACCAGCCAACACAGTTTTGCTACCTTCTAGCATTTGCAGAGGCAGAAAAATTTTTAAATAAGGCTCAAGATTCTTCTTCAGCATTAGCAAATATAAGTTTTTAAAAACCTAGATAGGATGCCTTTATAACACTTCCAAAAGACTATCAAAATGATGCCAGAAATTCACTATCTTTGATGTTTAGCAGAAGACTTTGAACTCACTTTTCAGTACAATTTTGAAAATAATCAAACTCGTCTTATTTTCCCTTTTGGCCCAGAAAATTATGAAGCATGAAACTGGAGAGGTTTCATTCTGAAACAAAACAAACTTCTAATCATAACCATAATGAACAAAAAAAAATTTTTAAATGTGCATTGTTCATGATATTTTTATGAGAGGAATTCATCACAGAAACATCATGTATAAGACAAATGGCCAAACACCTAACACCATATATTGTCAAGTTTTAACAAAATGTATAACAAAACATGAAAATACGAAAAATTACATGTAGTTATTGAGGCGTACCGCTTACTCTATGTTCTAGTACGTGTTAAAGAAGAAGAGGTAAGAGAAGTAAAGGAGTCCCTAGGGCTAGACCAATTATATTATGAATATCAGTGCGTTCTTATTAGAAAAATAAAAATGCCATAATAAAGGCCAGCACAGTTCAGACCCTTGATAGTATATATTACGCCACCTTACGCAAACTGTAATACTACACTACATCATAGACATGTACATGTATATAATAATAGTATTGCTACTTTAAAATAAATCTTTACATTCAATTAATACATAATACAGAGGAAGTTGGGTTTTCTCCGTTTCCTGTTAGCCTACAATTCTAATAATGCCTAATTCAACTTCACAGTCTACACATAATTCAGCGAATTACTACAAGTTTAACTGCATAATAGCCAATGGTACGCCGTTTAAGAAAGATTCTAATCTAAGAAATAATGCAGCTGGGCTCGCTACATGTCATTAAAATTGTTCTGCTGGAGTTGTCTTCCCCTATAATTGGTTCTTTACGAGAGAAGACAACTCTTTGGTTCCAATACACTTGTAGCCTTATGGAGTTGTCTACTCTACACATGTCACGGTTTCGTAAGAACAGACAACTCCACTTTACTTGAATTCATTGATAGAGTCAAGTCAAGGTGGGACCAGACCTGAGACCTACATGTAAAAACTTGTAAATTGAACTTTTAAATTTTTAATAAACTGTAGTTCCGAAACATCTTTTTAAAATCAGATTATTCAGTGCAGACACACCGAAAAAATACAGTCCAACCAACAATACATGTCTACTCACTACTTACTGATCTCCTCACCACCAACATGCAGGTCTAGCAGAAAAAATACTGACTTACACAAGATAAAAATTCAATAATGCAGATATTTTTCTTCTTTCAGAAAGTATATTTTAATCATACTACAGTGATGCCAACTCATTTTATCACAATGTGGGAGTAGCAATTGTCTTAACTAGATTTAGTCATGACAATGCCACCACAGTATGCCGCAAAATGGGCCGTCCTACTGACCATCCTGTATTGAAGTGCCCGAAATATGAGGTCTTTGATAGTATAGAAGTAGAAGACGTACTTTATTGGGATCTGGTGAGGTGTCTCTATATCAAACGGTGGTATGGACACCATCGTCCCCGGATATTTAGTAGCGACATAAGCGAGCAGTGCTAGAACTGCTGCCGCACCACCACATGTCTTTGATGGCAAAACGCTTGGTACTACTATCTGATGGACATAGCTAGCAAAGACTGCTATTACTCCACCAGTGAAATACACTTGTAGTATAGCGAGAGGGTCTGACTTAATCTCTCTGGCAACCATGAAGAACAGAATCATGTTGAACGTCAAACGTATATCGTGGTTAAATAAACTGCCAACCATGGACCTTACGGGTGCTTTACCTGCTAAATTCACAAACATATAGTTCTTCTGAAATCGTAGTACTCTTCGCCAGTTTCTCCACCTTGCTCGATCACATATGAAGAATGTTGCAAAATTAGCAATGACAATACTCCATATTACAGCAGAACCGATAGCTCTTTGAGTCTGAGTATTGGAGTCCTTGAAGGCTTCAGGATATGTGTTCCTCAAATACTTTACTAGCACAGCCCCACCACCACTCGCTGTTAACGCAAAGCATGCAGGTTTGACAAGCTTATAAAGGCGATCTTTTAAAAGTCTGTCATGCCACGGCACACGTAGTGCCCTCCATGGTCTGATCTCATGAGGTACCATTGGAGGTTCACCTCTAAACTGCCGACAAATGACTTTATGCGTGTGTTTGGTCTGGCTTAGACGAGGGATTGCCCTCTGGAGAGATGCAACCAACATGGTGTGGAATTACTGTACCTAGAAAAAAGTAATATTACTGAATTTATACTACAATACGGTTAGATAGGTGCATGCTTACAGACGATACTATACTATCGTATATATGCACATGTAGTATATAATATACATGTACATAATTTATGTAATTATGTACATGTATAATATTACATGTAATATATAACTATAACACATTGTTATATACATGTATATGTATATAACAATGTGTTATACATGTAGTTATATAATACATGTAATATTATACATGTATACTTACAGGTACAATGTACATATATAATATGTATATTATATACTACAGAATGTAATTATATATTGCGGTAGAATAGTAACATTCAAACAGGTGCTCAACCGACCTGCAGCATGGGTACATTGTCATTGTTTTTATGTTCATCTAGCTGACATGTTTTCAGCGTACTGCAACTATGTAAGAAGTAATGCAGTACAGCAGTATTATACTCTCAGATACCAAAATGCAACTTGTTATATCTGCATGTTGTACATGATATTTGTTAGTATCTGCATTTTGTATATCACATGGCACTATTTAATACTCTTAGGAAGCTAACAATATAAAACCCACCCCAGCTCCTCTTCCCTAGCAGCTCAGTATTTACCACTGAGCTACAACTCTAATGAAATGTAGGGAATGCTAGCAATGAATGTTATGGACATGTTTGGCCACATTGTGTCGGGAGCTGAAGGACAGAGCAGTAAGTCTAGTCCATTATGATGTTTTCCCAATACTGTACAGTGACAACTTATAATCATAACTATGAATAACTAGTTTTTGGTTAGTTATGCCAAAGACCACATAAAAAGTAAGCATAATTATATTATACAATCATGTAGTCTTTGGCTTAACTAAGTGGAAATTACATGTTTTTCTTTCAATCAATCAACAGCTATTAAAAGATCAAAAATTGTCAATTTATTATAGTTACTGTGTATTTGACGTCACCCAGTTTAAAGGGTAGATGATTCCAAACCTGCGACAAATTTTGCCAGAGTGGGCAATCTGAGTAAATTCGTTGACCTAGAAGTTCCCTAACCATTAGGTCATTGACCTTAAGAAATCCTATAATCACTAGCATGATGAACTACTCCATATAACTTATTAATACTGTTCTCTCAAAGAGAGAGAGAGGGGAGACGACTTTGAATATAATAATATTAATATGACATCTCTAGTGGGTGACGTGTCCCCATCTGTTAGATAAGGCAGCTGGAACTGAGCTTATAGCTGAAACGTTAACTGTGGAAGCAGCACATGATATAATTTTGAGGCTCAGTTACTGCTAAAAGACCGATATATGTGAAATACATGTATAAAATGTGTTTGATAATGGTAGGAAATAAAAAAACACAATTTACATGTGCGTACCTTTATTATGTATATGTTCAGACTTACAATAGTACATGACTTTTGTATAGTGTGACAGAGCACAGTTACAGTTTTATCATGTGACATAGGGAGTATATAGTTGACATTCATTTGAACACCCCTGACAGGTATCCGTACAAGTACCCTGCAATATGTGCAGAGTGATTAGCAAGTCTTGAGCCCGTAATAAAAGCAAGCCCATCTATGCTGGCAAAGGTCCAAAACACAGTCCGCACTGGTACCCCATGAGACATAAGCATGTCAAGTCCAGGTAGTGACACCATGGTGTCTGGATGCCTGACTGCTGCGTAAGCGAGTAGAGCTAAGATGGCGCCTGAAGCACCACAAGTTGTTCCTATGAAGCGTGGCCGAAGAATAGTTTGAATGTAGCTACCCAAGGTAGCTGTTAGTCCACCAGTAATGTACACTTGCAGTTGAGTCAACGGGTCAGTGGGTATTGCAGTGGACACTGCATAAAGCACCATCATGTTTGGTACGAGATGTAGGCTACCAATGTGGTGAAACATGCCACCTATCAATGATCTGATTGGTGCTCTACCAAACACATTTGACATCATGTAAGTCTGATAAAATCTACTCACAGCTCGCCAGTCCCTTCTTTTTGCTATTTCGAACAGAGCAAATGACGCAATGTTGGCTAGAATAGTACCATTTATAACAAGAGGGCAGCCGGTTCTCTGGTCAGAAGAGCTTTGGTGTGCATTGTTAGAGAAGCACCTGACCAAGTAGACGCTGCCACCACCCACAGAGAGTACAAAGATTGTTGGTCTGACTAACAGAGGTAAGCGATCTATCAATGGTCTGTCCCGAGGTGCCAAATAGTTTTTGAAGCCTTTACCTGTCTTAAGATTTCGACAGATAATATTCTGCGTGTGTTTGAGCTGTTGGATGCGAGGCACTGCTTTGTGGAGTGACGCTCTTAGCATGGTGAGTGATAGCTTAGAGGTAGAACAACTCCTGAAGTTTTGAATGATGTTTGAGTTGTCTCCTCTACAACATTGTACCTGTTCATTATAATAATTGGTATAAGGATGACTGCGTTCTGCAATTGTTACATTTATACAACCTTCAATAGCTCCACACTAAAATATTCTAGTCATTGCGTCATTACGGTGAGGTGAGGGAGAGACAACTAGTAATCCTATTAATAACAGTTCTAACTAAGATTTGTTGGTGACAGACAGGTGGCAGACAGGTGACTTGACAGACAGGTGGCAGACAGGTGACTTGACAGACAGGTGACTTGACAGACAGGTGACAGACGGGCTACAGATGGGTGACTTGACAGACGGGCTACAGATGGGTGACTTGACAGACGGGCTACAGATGGGTGACTTGACAGACAGGTGACTTGACAGACAGGTGACTTGACAGACAGGTGGCAGACAGGTGACTTGACAGACAGGTGGCAGACAGGTGACTTGACAGACAGGTGGCAGACAGGTGACTTGACAGACAGGCTACAGATGGGTGACTTGACAGACGGGTGACTACTGCCGAGGATCACGAGTCTCATGGCAGTAGTCATGACTGTCTTACCCATATCAATTGTAAAAATAACACAAACAGAATAACACAATATTTATATACCTCATTACTTCACTATTTTATTGTTATATTAGCACTGTAAGTGCTACCGTTTCTTGCCTGCAAAGCTAGTTTGTGTATAACAGTACACAGTATGCAGTACATACACTATAAGCACACACACTATAAGCACACACACTATAAGCTCATACACTATAAGCACATACACTGTACAACATTTAAGTAATAACTCATTACACAGTCAGCTGATAAAACTTACCTTCAACTATCTCACCTTCAAGCTGATCAGCTGATTCAAATATTTTATTCTCATGGAATGTCTGGAATGCTACTGAGTTTAGAATGTTTTTGTGGATTAATTAAATACTAATTAATACTTTTTGTAAGTCATTATGCTATGATGAAATCTGCGTCCCTGTATGCTATGCTATACCACCCTATACGCGCGCTATACCACCCTGTATGCGCGATATACCACCCTGTATGCGCGATATACCACTGTGTGTGCGCGCTATACCACCCTGTATGCACGCTATACCACCCTGTATGCACGCTATACCACCCTGTATGCACGCTATACCACCCTGTATGCTATGCTATACTACCCTGTATGCACGCTATACCACCCTGTATGCACGCTATACCACCCTGTATGCACGCTATACCACCCTGTATGCTATGCTATACCACCCTGTATGCACGCTATACCACCCTGTATGCACGCTATACCACCCTGTATGCTATGCTATACCATCAACCTGTTCACCGTACTCTCTATCCACCCCTTGTTAGTCTTCCAGCCCTGACTCCTAGACATACTATGTCCATGCATCACTTTGCCATATCCTAAACCATTAATTTATTTACACCATCGGAGAGGTCATGTGACCTTCTTGGTAAAGTTAGTTGTAACCAAAGAAATGAGTGTGAACTGCTGTCCTTATCCGTCTACTGCTTACAAGCTCCGCCATCTGCTATGGGCTATCTATTGAGTATTGACCAATGAAATAAACATTACAATTTATATCATTATTCTAATACTATTTAGTCACAACTTATAACACTGTAGAGTTGTTTTCTCGTGTAGATAGTATTTCTATTGTAGAGTCATCTTGCTTATACTTTACAATATTGTAGTGATGCGACCTCAAGGGTGCCGACTCAAGGTTAGATCTGACCCATGGCTAGGGGCCTAATACAAGGTCACCTGAACCAAACATAAGGGTTGATAAACAACAAACTTTACTTAGCTTGTCCGAAACTAAGTGGTGCATTTTTCAGGTTTGCGTTGCTATTTTTGAGAATGAATGAAAGCCTATTCATAAGGACGGCGATCACCTGGGGGTGCTATATCCATGTTGCCACTGTTAGCTTGTCTTGCTGAAACATCATAGTATAGTTGTGCATAGAAATACATGCACAATAGCATAATAACACAGTATGTTTATGCATAACTTATTTTAAAGGTAAAGCCCCAAAAAAAGAAATTTGAAGTCGAAATGGAAAGTTTCCACTAAAATACGTTTTGGTACGGAGTAGTCCTTCCTTTCCAGATATTGTGAACATCTGTAGAAAAATAATATGCGTCGTTAGAACAGTCGAGTTCCCGTAGATACATTTTCGAAACATAATGCAAAGAGGGTCCTTTTACTCTCTTTGCATAGTGTCCATTCTGTCAAAGGACAATATTGCCAAAGTACAATATTGTATAATATGTAGGCATGAGCGTACTCTATGCGTATTGAAAAAGGCTCAGTTTTAAGAGCGAACCACAAGTAAAAGTTAACCGATCCATGTCTGTTCTTACTTCAAAGGATTGTTGCCGAACCCAAAATTATAATCCTGCTGGGATTAGGACAGACTTTCGTTGACCGAGTCCACTTTGGACCGAAATAGAAATTCATATGAGATTATTCTGCCCAAAACATTGGTCAAAGATAGTGGAACACTTCCACTATCTTTGCCTTGGTTATTTGTATTTGCTAATCTTTTCGTTTCAAAATGCAATAATTTTTACAAGACATAGTTTCTATATTTGATTTGATGCAATATAATTATTATGATATTAAGGATAATGCAACACTGTAAATAAACCTAAACTTAGTTTTAAGTTTAGAACTAAAATGAAACAGCTGATATAAATATCAATTAATATCAATTATTTTATATCATTTCTATTTCATATGATTCGATTGATGATAATCATAAGATAATCAATGTGAATGCAGATGTATTGCAATAATATAAAACGACTAATAAAATATAAAATGCTATTAATATAAATGTATCTATAATTAATAATAATAATTTTTAAAAATTGCTAGTTGATGAGTGTCTCAGTGGGAAAATCTAGTTGAAAATATATGTAATAATTATAATATTAATAATAATAGTATTAATAATAGTATCATAATATAGACATATTATTCATATATTAATTGTAATTAATTATAATTTCATAATCATAAGATAAATAATAGAATAATTTAAGATGGACTGGTAGTGATCCTGTATAAATATAACTTAATCTAAATGTGTTTAATATGTTTATACTTCATAATAATATGTTAATACAAATCTATATTATTATTGGTTATCATTATATAAATAATATTATTTTTTTATAAATTAGTGTTAACATTGATGCTGTACAAGAATGGTCCCAGAGATGGAAAATGCCATCTATGCGATGGCTTTTGATGTCAGTGAGCAACTACCAGCATACAGACTAGGTGCTTACATGTATATATACTGTGCTACATGTATATACATGTGTATATAATACAGTATATTATACACTGTACTATATACATGTATATTGTACAGTGTATATAGTACGGTGTATATACACTGTACTATGTCTATGTATATACACTGCACTATATATGTACATGTATGTACACTGTACTATATACATGTATGTACACTGTACTATATACTTGCATGTACACTGTACTATATACTTGCATGTACACTGTACTAGCCTATATACTTGCATGTACACTGTACTATATACATGTATATGCACTGTACTATATGCCAGGGTTATACACTGTACTATATAACAGGGTTATACACCGTACTATATAACAGGGTTATACACCGTACTATATAACAGGGTTATACACTGTACTATATAACAGGGTTATACACTGTACTATATAACAGGGTTATACACCGTACTATATAAGAGGGTTATACACTGTACTATATAACAGGGTTATACACTGTACTATATAACAGGGTTATACACCGTACTATATAAGAGGGTTATACACCGTACTATATAACAGGGTTATACACTGTACTATATAACAGGGTTATACACTGTACTACATGTATATAGCAGGGTAAGTCTATATAATAGCTACTTAGTTAGATAAAGCTGTGCGAGTGGTAACTGTGTCAATCAAGCAATTAGTGTCTTCGCTACCTTTTGGACGAACCCGAGTTGCAAATGAAAGTCCCAAGATGGCCATCTTGCCTAGGTCAAAATGGCTATTGACCTGGGATTTTGATTGGCCGGATGAAACCATTCACTAGCTCATCGACACACCTGGGTTTTTCACACGACAATGAAAATTTTGCCTTCGGCCCAGGCCGGTCTGTTCGTGACTCTGTGGCGGATGTGTACGGGAAAGTTTTTTGCTAGTTGGTCTGTGCCTGAAATTTAGGTTGCGAAGACACTATGTGCTTCCACTTTGTTCTTCTGGCATAGCCGGAAAATACTTTAGCGAATTGCCCTGTGCTTGAAGTTTAGGTCACAAAGACACTAAATAAGGTTTCTAATAAAAAGCTAGCAAGCTTGCATACATGGAATGTGTCGCATACATGTAACTAGTAGGTAAGGTATGTGTCGCATACATATAGCTAGTATGTAAGGTATAGTTTGTAATTCATATTTTCAGTGCAGAGTGTATATTAGGATAATGACCCCAGGGTCTACTTTGCACAGTGATTAACATTAATTATACCTAAAGTAGTATCAGTATAATAGCGAACTCACATGCAGGCTTTATGTAAGTATTTAATTACTGCATATAATCTACTACTACTTGCATTATGTGATGTTACATGTATATTATGTGATGTTACATGTATATTATGTGATGCTACATGTATATTATGTGATGCTACATGTATATTATGTGATGCTATATGTATATTATGTGATGCTATATGTATATTATGTGATACTACATGTATATTATGTGATGTTATCCTCTTGTTTAGCAGACGGAGATGAAAGCATCACAGAAGGATAAACTGAGACAGTTTATGGCGTTCACTCACGCTACGGAGAGGGTGTCCATCCAGTGTCTCACCTCCTTTGACTGGAAACTGGACCAGGCTATAGACCACTACTTTCAGCACTCTGATAGCTACACACAGTCCGGTAGTCAGCATAGCAGTGGACGGAGCACAGTGGACAGGTCAAAACTAGACCAACTCTTCTCACGTTATAAAGGTACTAAGTATGACATATAGGCCATATATAATGTCATATAGTCATATAGTAGAGGTCAAAGTAGAGGATAGTTTAGTTTGTCCAGTACTAGCTATATAGTCAATGGTCTACAGTAATATGGTATATGACTTGGTAATATAATATACAGTATATACATGTACATGTGATATCTACACTCTACAGTTATATGGTATATGACTTGGTAATATAATATACAGTATATACATGTACATGTAATATCTACACTCTACAGTAATATGGTATATGACTTGGTAATATAATATACAGTATATACATGTACATGTAATATCTACACTCTACAGTAATATGGTATATGACTTGGTAATATAATATACAGTATATACATGTACATGTGATATCTACACTCTACAGTTATATGGTATATGACTTGTGTAAATTCTAATATACGATATATACATGTAAGTCATGTAATGTTACCAGATGAGAGAGACTCTAATAAGATGACAGCCACTGGAGTTATGAGGTTCCTGGAGGACATACAACTCGGACCTGATAACCTCCTAGTGCTTATTATAGCCTGGAAATTCCAGGCCAGTAACCAATGCGAGTTTACAAAGGAAGAGTTCATGAAGGGAATGGCTGAGATTGGGTAAGATGTGCATACAATATATATCCATACCAGAGTTATATTGTAGTTATACATACACCGTAGGTTCAATGTATAACAAATAATATTAATCCTATCCCCGTTCACATTGCAGGTGTGATACTATAGATAAATTGAAATGCAAGTTTAACGTGCTGGAAGCTGACATCTCAGACCCAGCTAAGTTTAGACAGTTTTATCATTTCACTTTTAACTATGCTAAGAATCCTGGACAGAAGGGTCTCGGTGAGTTGACTCCATTGTTTATTTAGACTTGAATATTATTCACATTGTATTTATATTAAATCTCAGTGCCTGTGGTATGAACCCTGAGACCCTGGTATTCTGTTTTAGACTTAGATGTAGCCCTGGCTTACTGGAATATCGTCATGAAAGGCAGATTCCGATTTCTCAACCTTTGGTGCAAATTCCTCACAGTGAGTTGAATGCATGTATATTAGTAGTTATCTACTCTCTATAGCAGTATATATTAGTAGTTATCTACTCTCTATAGCAGTATATATTAGTAGTTTTCTACTCTATATAACAATATATTAGTAGTTATCTACTCATGTAACTCTGTTATAGGAACACCATAAAAGAAGCATACCCAAAGATACATGGTACTTACTGCTAGACTTTGCAAACATAATCAATGATACAATGTCCAACTATGATGAGGAAGGTTAGTAATACGCCCTACCAATCAAGTAGTTCTGATTGATGTAGGAGTACTAAACTAGTTTAGCTACTAGTACTGTCAGTCCTGTTATTATAACATAGAAATGGCAGACAGACAGTTGATAATTGGTCATTGGCGTGTTTGTGCGTGTTTTAGGGGCTTGGCCTGTACTTATAGATGACTTTGTGGAGTATGCTAGGCCCTTGGTACAGGGAGGAGAGATGGAATCTTGAGACATCAGTGTTACTACAATGACCTCTCCCCTTTGTTCCCTCCATTATTGTCAACTAACCTTTGCTGATTGGCTGACTGGAGTTTATAGATTTTGTACTGTCAACTGATGTATCAAACTAAAAAGTTTATATTTTTTAAATTTGATTTAGTTTTATACAAGTTACCCGGGACTTGTGTAGCCACAAACCTGTATTCTTACCTAATACTAGAAATAGCAGTGTTAGGGTGGTGAGCTGGCTTCCCTATCCTAATTGATCAGTTGGTGTTTACTACCCATAGAGTCTAAGCTTTCCCTACATGTTTTATATTATTAGCTGTTAATATAATATAGAAATAAGTATCTAGTGTAAAGAATACGCTTATATTATAGACAGCTTAGAAGTTTTGCATATATCATAATATTATATAATTAATATATTATAATTATGATGTTAACAAGATTAAAACAATAGACGACCTTTTTGACAAGCAGCACAATCAACAACTGGCAGATCAACACGTTTGAGCTTACTGCAAGCTGTAGCTGAAGGGTATAAATAGAACACAGGACAGTGTAGTGGGTGTGTCCAATTAGCCCTTAGTGGTGGAACAATTCTATCTGCTTTTCATTGGATAATATTGTTTACAATCCTATCAAGTGCCTGCAAAGAATAGTTAGCTTTCCATTGGTTAGTTACAGCACCTCAAAGCACTTTCATTGGCCGGTTATCTCCATAAAAAGCACAACAACAGACATCACAATATTTCAAAGGTCTTTTTGAGCTCTATAACCAGTTTCCAGTCATCTTTAGTCATATCCTTCTTCCAATACCTCTTCACAGCGTCTATTGATTCCCTTGATATCTAGAGTACAAGACATATAGATATAAATTAGCGCAGTAACGTACAGGCACTACATGTATAATAGACAATTATTAATTGACCACCCTAAAATACATGTAGAAAGAGCCACTGTTTTTAAAGGTTTGTTTTCTCATGTAAAGGACATTTTGTATCTCTCTCTCCAATCAGATATTAAATTGGAGTTTTCCTTCTCTACACAGACTTTCAGCCGCATGAGGAGTTGTCCTCTTTCTTGAAGAGATACAATAACTCAAAAAGCATAGAATAAATGGGTCATGCTTAGCAACAGACCAACATGTTGAATGCATGACAAGCACACTCACTGTGACCACACACTAACCTTACTAACAAGCATGTCCTTCTCATCAAAGTGTCTACCAAAGAGCCTAGGAGCTTGTCCAGGTATATTCTCTATCTTAATGCAGACCTCCATTCCTTTAGTAGCTCGTTCTATTGGTTTATTCTCCCTCTCTATTGATGTGACGATACCGAGATTGGTGAACTGTACAAGACAATATGAACAGGTACAGGTAAACATATTACAGGTATATAACTACCTCCTTATCAGGTACACAGTCATATAGGTATATAACTACCTCCTTATCAGGTACACATATAGGTATATAAATACCTCCTTATCAGGTAAACATATAGGTGTATAACTACCTCCTTATCAGGTACACATATAGGTATATAAATACCTCCTTATCAGGTACACATATAGGTGTATAACTACCTCCTTATCAGGTACACAGTCATATAGGTATATAACTACCTCCTTATCAGGTACACAGTCATATAGGTGTATAACTACCTCCTTATCAGGTACACATATAGGTATATAACTACCTCCTTATCAGGTACACATATAGGTATATAAATACCTCCTTATCAGGTACACATATAGGTGTATAACTACCTCCTTATCAGGTACACATATAGGTGTATAACTACCTCCTTATCAGGTACACATATAGGTATATAACTACCTCCTTATCAGGTACACATATAGGTATATAACTACCTCCTTATCAGGTACACATATAGGTATATAACTACCTCCTTATCAGGTACACATATAGGCGTTCCGTTGGAGAGGAATCCAGCCTCAATAGACACTCCCATAATAATCGGGTCTCTTGAGTTGAAGACAAACTGAGGTAGAACTCGCATTTTACAGGGGAAAACCTTAAGGTGGTTATTCTCTCTCCTTCCCTTCTCTAGCAGCTCCTCCTGGTGAACAGTAGATGTGTATACACAATATAACACATGGCATAGTACATGTATGCATACAAGTAGTGAGACACACACAATATAACACATGGCATAGTACATGTATGCATACAAGTAGTGAGACACTGTCTTACTGACTGCTTGTTTTAGTAGCCAGATCTTGCAGTCAGTGACAAGGTTTGGGAATATAATTAGTGTCTTCGCCACCTAAATTTCAGGCACAGGCCAACTAGCGAAAAACTTTCCAGTACACATCCGTCACAGAGTCACAAACACACCGGCCTGGGCCAAAGGCAAAATCCTCATTTTCATGCGAAAAAGCCAGGTGTCCCGATGAGCTAGGGGCGGTTTCGTCTGGCCAATCAAAATCCCAGGCCAATAGCCCATGTGGCCTAGGCCGGATGGCCATCTTGGAATTTTTATTTGCGACCTGGCTCCGACGACCAAGAGGTCGTGAAGACACTAAATATATAACATAGAGTAGACTGTGGATTACACCTTACCTGGTAGTTGCTGAACGAGTCAAACAAATGGTAGATGATATCTGCAGTAAATATTTTAACTCCGAGACTGTCAGCTAACTCACTAGCATCTCTCTCCACCTTCACATCAAATGCAAGTATTGTAGCATATCTACAAACAGGGTGGAGAATGTGTGTAAACATGTGCACTGACTATAACACGCATGTGATACATGTACACTCACCAACAATACTTTATGGTAACGCACAGTAGTAGTAATAGTAGCAGTAGTAGTAGTAGCAGTAGCAGTAGCAGTAGCAGTAGCAGTAGTAGTAGTAGTATTTGTTAGAAAGACTACTTACTGCGGTTCAGCATGTTCCACCATAACAGAGGCTTTCATCACATCCTTCTTGTGCACTGGGCCAATATTTATACCTGCGTACTATAATATGATACTAGAGTATTTGTACCTGCGTACTATAATATGATACTAGAGTATTTGTACCTGCGTACTATAATATGATACTAGAGTATTATTATACCTGCGTACTATAATATGATACTAGAGTATTTGTACCTGAGTACTATAAAAGAGATTGTCAGTATTGTTTCCAGAACACATACAGTGCTATTACATTTGGGTTCCCTGGGCCCTCGGGAATTACCTTCCATGTTTACCCAACTTCTGTTGAAGGCTGCAAAGCACCCTTTATCTGTAGGCCAACTTCACACAACTGACTCACCCTTTATCTGCAGGCCAACTTTACACAACTGACTCACCCTTTATCTGTAGGCCAACTCCATACAACTGACTTACCCTTTATCTGCAGGCCAACTTCACACAACTGACTCACCATTTATCTGCAGGCCAACTCCACACAACTGACTTACCCTTTATCTGTAGGCTAACTCCCTACAACTGACTTACCCTTTATCTGTAGGCCAACTCCACACAACTGATTTACAGTACAGAGAAGTTACTCTTCTGTATATTTCAATGTGTTGCTATTTCCTATATTCTACGTTTTCTTCAATGTTGTCAGAAATTGAACGTACCACTGGCTTGTATACAGTGTATAACTAAGATAATAAACCTATGTCTAACATACAAACATTAGCGATCTGTTTGAAAGGTCAAGGATAACACTGGACAGCAGCCCACTGCCAACTATATCTCATGATAGCCATTTTACTGTTTGTACAACGATCTCTAGGTGGGTCACATGATCTCTAGGTGGGTCACATGATGCACGCAGGAGCAGTCTTTCTACATTTCCTCTAATGTTCTATCACAAACACTTTCCACCAGGATGAATGTTATGACTCTGTTTCTAAAACTATCTCTACACACATCACTGCTGGGCACTATTGATATAGTGTATAAAATACATACATGTACATGTAGATATGAGTAATGTATGTGGAGATAACTCACGGGTACTTTAACAGATCTGAGATACTCTAGGAGAGCTTCCATGGAACCAAGAGTGGAGGCTTGGACAAACACACCAGTAGACGACAGTTTAATAGCATTGAGTACACTCTTAAGAGCTGAAGTTATCCATTCCTGAATATGTACAGTACAGTATATAATATAATATACAGTATAATGGTGGTATACAGGGTATAGTATATAATATATAGTATGGTGGTATACAGGGTATAGTATATAATATACAGTATGGTGGTATACAAGGTATAGTATAATATAATATACAGTATAATGGTGGTATACAGTATATAATATACAGTATGGTGGTATACAGGGTATAGTATATAATATATAGTATGGTGGTATACAGGGTATAGTATATAATATATAGTATAATGGTGGTATACAGGGTATAGTATATAATATAGTATGGTGGTATACAGGGTATAGTATATAATATATAGTATGACGGTATACAGGGTATAGTATATAATATACAGTATGGTGGTATACAAGGTATAGTATAATATAATATACAGTATAATGGTGGTATACAGTATATAATATACAGTATGGTGGTATACAGGGTATAGTATATAATATATAGTATGGTGGTATACAGGGTATAGTATATAATATATAGTATAATGGTGGTATACAGGGTATAGTATATAATATAGTATGGTGGTATACAGGGTATAGTATATAATATATAGTATGACGGTATACAGGGTATAGTATATAATATATAGTATGGTGGTATACAGGGTATAGTATATAATATACAGTATGGTGGTATACAAGGTATAGTATAATATAATATACAGTATAATGGTGGTATACAGTATATAATATACAGTATGGTGGTATACAGGGTATAGTATATAATATATAGTATGGTGGTATACAGGGTATAGTATATAATATATAGTATGGTGGTATACAAGGTATAGTATATAATACAGTATGGTGGTATACAGGGTATAGTATATAATATATAGTATGGTGGTATACAGGGTATAGTATATAATATATAGTATGGTGGTATACAGGGTATAGTATACATAGTGTGTACCTTATACACCTCCACCTCGTCCTGATACTGTGCTACGTATACAGGAAGTCCTGCCATAACCTTGTCCATATCTTTACCTACAATCTTCACTCCTTGGGCGGCATGCACCTCCTTGTGGTGTCTGAACTGACTCTACAAATCATTGCATGCCACTGTGTTACCTTAGCAGGCTAGCGACAAGTAGGGGAGAGAATATACATTGTCCCATGATGTGCCACTGTGTTACCTTAGCAGGCTAGCGACAAGTAGGGGAGAGAATATACAATGTCCCATGATGTGCCACTGACTAACACTAGTGTCGGGGAGGGATGGATAGTTGCACTGAATAAGTACAAGTGCCTCCGGTACTATACAGTAGTATACAGGTACCATACAGTAGTATACAGGTACCATACAGTAGTATACAGGTACCATACAGTAGTATACAGGCACTATACAGTAGTGTACAGTAGTATACAGGTACCATACAGTAGTATACAGGTACTATACAGTAGTGTACAGTAGTATACAGTAGTATAATACAGGTACCATACAGTAGTGTACAGGTACTATACAGTAGTATACAGTAGTGTACAGTAGTATACAGTAGTATACAGGTACTATACAGTAGTATACAGTAGTGTACAGTAGTATACAGTTGTATACAGTAGTATACAGGTACTATACAGTAGTATACAGTAGTATACAGGTACTATACAGTAGTATACAGTAGTGTACAGTAGTGTACAGTAGTATACAGTAGTGTACAGTAGTGTACAGTAGTATACAGTAGTATACAGTAGTATACAGTAGTATACAGGTACTATACAGTAGTATACAGGTACTATACAGTAGTATACAGGTACTAGACAGTAGTATACAGGTACTATACAGTAGTATACAGTAGTATACAGGTACTATACAGTAGTGTACAGTAGTATACAGGTACTATACAGTAGTATACAGTAGTGTACAGTAGTATACAGTAGTATACAGGTACTATACAGTAGTGTACAGTAGTATACAGTAGTATACAGGTACTATACAGTAGTATACAGTAGTATACAGGTACTAGACAGTAGTATACAGGTACTATACAGTAGTGTACAGTAGTATACAGTAGTATACAGGTACTAGACAGTAGTATACAGGTACTATACAGTACTATACAGTACTATACAGTACTATACAGTAGTATACAGGTACTATACAGTAGTATACAGTAGTATACAGGTACTATACAGTAGTATACAGGTACTATACAGTAGTATACAGGTACTATAGATGTATTCATGATTCTCACAACACTATAGTCCCACATGATATTGACAAGATGGCTGCTAGCAAACTGAGAGATTGTGGTTTATGTTAGACTTGGATTCGTGACACGAGCATCGCCAGATTTATGTAACCAAACTATTAAAAACATGTGGATACAAGCTGCGAATACATCTAGCAAGTATGCGACTGATTAATGAGGCCATAGAAAGGTCATACCTTCACTCTGAGCTCTCTCATTGGTTCAGGCATGAGTAGCTCTCTAATATGTGTTACTATTGGTCCCTCAGTACCAGGCAGTACTACTACATCTCCATTCCGTAGCTTACCATTGACTAGTATAACATCCACAGTGGTACCTGAGGTATAGTAATATATTGTAGACACGTCGTGTGACATATTATAGATATATACATGCTCACAATGATTGACCAACTCTACAGACATAGAGAGAAGTAGATCACACCTAGGCCAGGCAATGCCTTCACCTCCATCACAGTACACTGCAGATTATCAGTGATGGCCACTCTATTAGCCAGGAATGTCTGAGAATAGTGACAGAGCAGGGCTATCAGGTTACCCATCCCATCTCCACTGTGAGCTGAGGTAGGTACTAAGGATATGTACTCTCTAGGGTTTGGGTTGTCATAATAGAGTGCGGCGTTCAGACCCTGTAACAGTAATACAGTGCAATACAGTGTAATACAGTGTAACACAGCAATACAGTGTAATACGGTAATACAGTGTAATAACAGTGTTATGACGCTGTAACAGCAAAACAGTGTAATAACAGTGTTATACCCCTAATGGCTATACAGTAGATATACATGTAGTATATATGAGTAAGTAGTGTATACACAGGTAAGTAGTTAGTAGATTTCTTACCTGCTCAGCCAGTTGGGTAATAGCCTGAGCTGTTCTCTCCTCAAACTCAGATTTTGTGTTTCCCGACTGTTTCTTGATGACGGCCTGAACATCCTGGTGGGGGTTTGACTTCCACCCGTACATACGATCTATCTATAAGTACATACGATCTATCTATAAGTACATACGATATATCTATAAGTACATACGATCTATCTATAAATACATACGATATATCTATAAGTACATACGATCTATCTATAAATACATAGTACGATCTATCTATAAATACATAGTACGATCTATCTATAAGTACACACGATCTATCTATAAGTACACACGATCTATCTATAAATACATAGTACGATCTATATATAAGTACATACGATCTATCTATAAATACATAGTACGATCTATCTATAAGTACATACGATCTATCTATAAATACATACGATATATCTATAAGTACATACGATCTATCTATAAATACATACGATATATCTATAAGTACATATTACGATCTATCTATAAATACATAGTACGATCTATCTATAAATACATAGTACGATCTATCTATAAGTACACACGATCTATCTATAAGTACACACGATCTATCTATAAGTACACACGATCTATCTATAAATACATAGTACGATCTATCTATAAATACATAGTACGATCTATCTATAAGTACATACAACCTATCTATAAGTACACATTGTCTAATAATCGATAAATGCAAGTAATAATAATAATATAATACAAGTCTAATACCTTATTAAGAGCAACCACGAATGGAGTCCTTCCTTTCTTCAAAAGTTGTATGGATTCAACAGTTTGAGGTTCTAGACCGTGCATAATGTCTATGACAAGTATAGCTATATCACATAGTGAAGATCCTCTGGTCCTAAGGTTACTGTAACATTGCATACTTTACTTGTATATAAGTAGATCATGCAAGCCACTTACTGAAACCAAACCCATATAATGCTCACACTACAACTATATACAGTATAGAAGGTAAGTATAGAAGGTAAGTATAGAAGGTAAGTATAGAAGGTAAGTATAGAAGGTAAGTATAGAAGGTAAGTGTAGAAGGTAAGTGTAGAAGGTAAGTAATAGGTATGTAGTGTATGTATGTGTAGATGATACGTGTATATCTAACCTGAATGACTCGTGACCAGGTGTGTCTATAATAAGTAAACCAGGTACCTTCAGTTCCTCCAGTTTAAACTACAAACACAATATTATAGTACACAATATAGTACACAATATAGTACACAATATAGCACACAATATAGCACACAATATAGTACACAATGTAGTACACAATATAGTACACAATATAGTACACAATATAGTACACAATATAGTACACAATATAGCACACAATATAGTACACAATATAGTACACAATATAGTACACAATATAGTACACAATATAGTACACAATGTAGTACACAATATAGTACACAATATAGCACACAACGTAGTACACAATGTAGTACACAATATAGTACACAATATAGTACACAATATAGTACACAATATAGTACACAATATAGTACACAATATAGTACACAATATAGCACACAATATAGTACACAATATAGCACACAATATAGTACACAATATAGTACACAATATAGTACACAATATAGTACACAATATAGTACACAATATAGTACACAATATAGTACACAACATAGTACACAATATAGCGCACAATATTATAGTACACAATATAGTACACAATATAGTACACCATATAGTACACAATATAGCACACAATGTAGTACACAATGTAGTACACAATATAGTACACCATATAGTACACAATGTAGTACACAATATAGTACACAATATAGTACACAATATAGTACACAATATAGTACACAATGTAGTACACAATATAGTACACAATATAGCACACAACGTAGTACACAATGTAGTACACAATATAGTACACAATGTAGTACACAATGTAGTACACAATATAGTACACAATATAGTACACAATATAGTACACCATATAGTACACAATGTAGTACACAATATAGTACACAATATAGTACACAATATAGTACACAATATAGTACACCATATAGTACACAATATAGTACACAATGTAGTACACAATGTAGTACACAATATAGTACACCATATAGTACACAATGTAGTACACAATATAGTACACCATATAGTACACAATGTAGTACACAATATAGTACACAATGTAGTACACAATATAGTACACAATATAGTACACAATGTAGTACACAATATAGCACACAATGTAGTACACAATGTAGTACACAATATAGTACACCATATAGTACACAATGTAGTACACAATATAGTACACAATATAGTACACAATATAGTACACAATGTAGTACACAATATAGTACACAATATAGCACACAACGTAGTACACAATATAGTACACAATATAGTACACAATATAGTACACAATATAGTACACAATATAGTACACAATATAGTACACAATATAGTACACCATATAGTACACAATATAGTACACAATGTAGTACACAATATAGTACACAATATAGTACACAATATAGTACACAATATAGTACACAATATAGTACACAATATAGTACACAATATAGTACACAATATAGTACACAATATAGTACACAATATAGTACACAATATAGTACACAATATAGTACACCATATAGTACACAATATAGTACACAATGTAGTACACAATATAGTACACAATATAGTACACAATATAGTACACAATATAGTACACAATATAGTACACCATATAGTACACAATATAGTACACAATGTAGTACACAATATAGTACACAATATAGTACACAATATAGTACACAATATAGTACACAATATAGTACACAATATAGTACACAATATAGTACACAATATAGTACACAATATAGTACACAATATAGTACACAATATAGTACACAATATAGTACACAATATAGTATTATTGTACTGACTGACTGACTGACTGACTGACTGATTATACTCACATCTTTAACGAATGAAGTTTGTTTGTGGATAGCTTCTAGTGGAACATTAGTAGCACCTATCTGTTGAGTGATACCCCCAGCCTCTCCATCTTGTACATTAGTTCGTCTCAGCTAATGTGGTAGATACAGAAGTAACGGTAATACTAACACAACGATACACAGGAAGGTATGTTAAACATAGAACCAATGCTGTAGTGAATAACAACATGACTTGGCTCCCTGAACTACAAGGTACATAATATAATATTATAACATTTAGCATTCTTATTGAAGGCTAACTTATTTGATGGGCCCATTAACCGAACAATCAACACTATTTATAACCTTGATGGAATATTGGACTGCATGTACATGTATATAAACAGTATAGTGAACTATTACTATTATATACTCCCTCTGGTGAACATGAATGCCGTAACACTACCTCGTTAGAACATGGACTTACTTCCACACTTTGCAGTACTACATGCGAGTCTTAGGGGAAAAGAAGCACAGGCTAACCTTGTCTAAGATCTTAGTCTTTCCTGTGTCTACATGTCCAAGAACGCAGACAACAGGAGCCCTGAGCTTGTTAACAGACTTGTTAGCTTCGGCATTCTGCTGTCTCTTCTATAAAGAGTGTATGTATACTTGCATGTACATAATCGAGTATATACTTGCATGTACATGATAGAGCAAGTGTAGACTGATATTAGACAATAGAGTAAGTGTAGACTGATATTAGACAATAGAGTAAGTGTAGACTGATATTAGACAATAGAGTAAGTGTAGACTGATATATGACAATAGAGTAAGTGTAGACTGATATTAGACAATAGACTAAGTGTAGACTGATATTAGACAATAGACTAAGTGTAGACTGATATTAGACAATAGAGTAAGTGTAGACTGATATATGACAATAGAGTAAGTGTAGACTGATATTAGACAATAGAGTAAGTGTAGACTGATATATGACAATAGAGTAAGTGTAGACTGATATTAGACAATAGAGTAAGTGTAGACTGATATATGACAATAGAGTAAGTGTAGACTGATATTAGACAATAGAGTAAGTGTAGACTGATATATGACAATAGAGTAAGTGTAGACGGACTGACAGACTTACTCTGATCCTGATGAGAGCCCGCTCCTTTGGTGATAGAGCTTCGTCTTCGTCGGAACTAGACTCCTCTTCTGATTCCTCGTCACTTGATGTCTCCTCCTCCTCCTCCTCGCTCTCTGCACTACCATCATCCTCTTCACTCTCCTCCTTATCCTCCGCTTTACCATTCTCTGCCGGTTCACCTTCACTCTTCTCTGACACGGCAACAACATGATTGTATATGTATAGGGTAACTACCTCACATCAGTGCATTATATAACAATTAACTAGCGACCTACAGATATATAGGAGGGAGACAAACAGATAGACTCACCTTCCTGTTTAGGCTCCTCCTCCTCATCTACATCCCATGAGTCCTTCACCTCATCGTCGCTAGCGTCCCATGAGTCCTTGACATCCTCCACTTGCCCTACTTCTTCTTTCTTCTCTACATTAGCTGGCTCTACCTTGACTTCAGTAATCTTCGGCTCTATAACATAAGAGAGAGTAAAAGTGCATAAACTGACCAACACCTGTCAGTGGGCGTGTTGACACCGACTTACACCTGTCGATAGATGGGCTGACACTGGCTGACACTTGTTGCTAGAGTTTTAAACATTGACATTAATTGTTGATAGATGTTCATGCACTAGCTGACACCTGTCAATAGATGTTCATGCGCTGGCTGACACATGTCAGTAGATGTTCATGCACTGGCTGACACCTGTCAGTAGATTTTCATGCACTGGCTGACACATGTCAGTGGAAGCTCATGCACTAGCTGACACCTGTCAGTAGATGTTCATGTGCTGACTGACACCTGGCAGTAAAGGCTACACAGTACGAATGTAGTCTACCAAACTCACCACTAGATGTCTCTTTCTCTCCACTTTCATTAGTACTAGGTTTTTGTTTGCTTTTTCTTGGTTTACCATAGAATGGCTTTTTCACTGGTTTCTCTCCTGGTTTAGGTACTTCAATACCTCTGGCTGCCAACATCTGAAGAGCTCTTTCTCGTTCAGCTAATAATGCAATATTACAGTATTACCATGTCTCATTATATAGCCTGCGTAATATACATACTACATAGATAGTGGGAGGGGTGGCAGGTAACACGTACCTTTCTGAGCAGGTGTTAGTAGTTTACCCTCCTCCTTTCTCCTTTTCAGACGTTCCTTGTCTTTCTCTCTCTGTCTCCTTCTCTGTTCCTCTTTCTTTTGTTTCTGTCGGAGGAATCAGTAAACAAACTACATACTGTATCTATAATACACTGTATCTATAATACACTGTATCTATAATACACTGTATCTATAATACACTGTATCTATACACTGTATCTATACACTGTATCTATAATACACTGTATCTATACACTGTATCTATACACTGTATCTATAATACACTGTATCTATAATACACTGTATCTATAATACACTGTATCTATACACTGTATCTATAATACACTGTATCTATAATACACTGTATCTATAATATACTGCATCTATACACTGTATCTATAATCCACTGTATTATGTCCATTTATGGGCACATAAAGAGGGAGTGTAGCATAGACTGGGAACCCAACACATATACAGAATGGGCAGGGGAGGCAGACTAACCTCCTCTTCACGCAGACGTTTGGCTTCCTCCAATTTCTTCTGTTTCTCCTCTTCTTCTCTCTCCATCCTCTCCTGCTCCTCCTTGGCCTTGGCTAGAGCTTCCTTCATAGCAGCAATCTTCACAAACACATGAAATACATGTACATTATATATTGCAGTATAATAACATAAATGTAACATGGCAGTGGTACTGTTAGATAATAGATTTATTTATTTTTATTTGGTTACTGTTGAGCCACTTGGCCATCCTATTTAATGGACCTCAGAAGTACGAAACTTGTATGATCGACAGGAGCTGGGCTCTGAGTGGAAGAGCTCACCTTCCACAACAGGAGTGTATGGTCAGTGACCACTACATCAACCTGCCACCCCAATGTGGTCACATACCCGCCAGAATCTGGCTTCTCTTTTCGAATCAGGGTAGAGGTGAATGTAGACACTACATGGGACTTCATGTATTATTTATACGCTCTGATCCGAGCACTGACTAGCTTGCTGAAGGCCTTTGCCAGAAAATGAGACAGCTGGGGATTGAACTCACAACCTCTGGATTTGTGAGCATGTATGCCAGCCACCAACTGTGCCACCAACTGTGCCACCAACTGTGACACCAACTGTGCCACCAACTGTGCCACCAACTGTGCCACCCTGACACCCTATAAATAGCATTATAGCATATGCTTAGAGTAGCAAGTACTCACGGCTTTATTCTTGGGTTTCTTCTTATCATCTTCTGCCGGAGCGTCATCACCTGTCGCTGCCTTCTTGTCCTTCTTCTTCTTCCTCTTTTTCTTAGCTGTATCTCCACCCTCCTCCTTGAACACAGAATATACTCGCAATATGTATACCCACCCGCAATATTCAATTTTTACTCGTATGTACACCCACCAGCAATATCCAACCGTTCTCTACTTATATACCAGTGCTCTGTACATGTGAAAGTATCTATATCTACAACTATCTACAATTATACAACTATCTACATATAAGTACACTATCTACATATACAACTATCTACATATAAGTACACTATCTACGTGTACATCATATACAAGTACACTATCTGAATCTTTACCTCATCATCGCCTGCTTGTTCCGCTCCTTGTGTGGCAGCAGGGGTAGCTGTATCCACCACTACACCTCCAGCTTGCTCTGCCTCTTTCTTTTCTTTCTGTCTCTGCTTCTTCAATCTCTTCTTCTTGGCAGCTTCTGACTCCTCCCCTGCAGGTTGACCTTCACCTTCATCTTTCTTCTGTTGGTCACATGAGAAAGTTCAAAGGTCACAGAAGCTAACTAACTGTACACAGCACAAGTAGTAGCTAACTAACTGTACACAGCACAAGTAGTAACTAACTAACTGTACACAGCACAAGTAGTAACTAACTAACTAACTGTACACAGCACAAGTAGTAACTAACTAACTGTACACAGCACAAGTAGTAACTAACTAACTGTACACAGCACAAGTAGTAACTAACTAACTGTACACAGCACAAGTAGTAGCTAACTAACTGTACACAGCACAAGTAGTAGCTAACTAACAGTAGACAGCACAAGTAGTAACTAACTAACTGTACACAGCACAAGTAGTAGCTAACTAACTGTACACAGCACAAGCAATCAGAATGCATAGAGACAGATTTAATGGAAGGAAAGATACCAAGAAATATGTAATGAAACGTGCATAGTGGGAATGAGGAACTACTCTGCCCAGGCAACATCCAACATGCAGGCCGAGTGAGACCCCATAGTACTCTAGCTTGAGCTTGAGCTTGAGCAACCATTGGTCAACGTCAACCAACCAACAACATCTGTTGTCCCAGACACATTGTACTTCCTGGCAAGTTAATTTTTGTGACAGGGAGAGCACAACTTAAAAGCTTGCAGTCTGGGAGTGGGCAGAGCCATAGGGACAAAGCATCCCAAGTCCTAACTGAGCCAATTCCACATGACTATGCCAAGCACAGTTTTATATGTAGTTGCGACAATAGACCATGAGCACGGCAAAAACAATCTGTATAAATAATTATATTTTCTACATGTATATAACGTAAAGATCCTACTGGAGGAATAGATAACTAGAACACATGACCTACCTGGGCGGGGCCTGAACCACCTTCTAATTCAGCCAATAGGAACTCATCATCATTAAGTGTCTCGGCTGTCTTGTCCTTACCTGTGTATGAATAGTCAGTATAATATAGGCAGGCAGCTGAACACATCCACAGGTAGGCATTCCAATGACCTCTAATGAACTGTTAACTAAAGCCAATACTCAACCCAGGATAATATATGATTACGTGTTAGCCTTAATTCCAAGAACACCTTTCACGGAACATAAAATATAGGCTTAGAGCTCTGGTTTGAAAGCAGGACAACTTCAAATTGCTTTCTATAAACATGGGTTACAGTTGGTTGAATAAGACTGGCAACCACTTCACTTGGGAACTGCTAGATTATTATGAGCACAGTATCCTTGGAGGTGTAGATGCACACACATTTGTGTATAGATTGTAAAATCACCTTTGCCTTTCTTAGCCTTTTTTTTACTGGGCTTGTCGGTAGACAGGGGATCCAGTGCGGGTGGAGGAGTAGGAGTCCGGACTTCCTTCACTGGCTCCTCATCGCTGGCTATGCTTTTCTATAGTTAAACATAATGATATTTGAGGCAGCTCTTAGTTGTAGTATGTGACTATCCCAATACAAAGCAGGGAATATAAACCAATAGAGTAGAGTAATGGTGAGACTATCCACCAATATAACACATCTACTGCTGTGGAAAGGAAATGAGTTATAAGCCTATTATCATATTATGCTACATTATATACTGCTTTACTACTATATGTACAACTAGGTCAACAATACTAAGTACACATGTACTTGCACAAGCTACTGTGTATATACAATACTAAGTACACATGTACTTGCACAAGCTACTGTGTATATACAATACTAAGTACACATGTACTTGCACAAGCTACTGTGTATATACAATACTAAGTACACATGTACTTGCACAAGCTACTGTGTATATACAATACTAAGTACACATGTACTTGCACAAGCTACTGTGTATATACAATACTAAGTACACATGTACTTGCACAAGCTACTGTGTATATACAATACTAAGTACACATGTACTTGCACAAGCTACTGTGTATATACAATACTAAGTACACATGTACTTGCACAAGCTACTGTGTATATACAATACTAAGTACACATGTACTTGCACAAGCTACTGTGTATATACAATACTAAGTACACATGTACTTGCACAAGCTACTGTGTATATACAATACTAAGTACACATGTACTTGCACAAGCTACTGTGTATATACAATACTAAGTACACATGTACTTGCACAAGCTACTGTGTATATACAATACTAAGTACACATGTACTTGCACAAGCTACTGTGTATATACAATACTAAGTACACATGTACTTGCACAAGCTACTGTGTATATACAATACTAAGTACACATGTACTTGCACAAGCTACTGTGTATATACAATACTAAGTACACATGTACTTGCACAAGCT
Source organism: Bugulina stolonifera (assembly GCA_935421135.1). Lineage (NCBI taxonomy): Eukaryota > Metazoa > Bryozoa > Gymnolaemata > Cheilostomatida > Bugulidae > Bugulina > Bugulina stolonifera. The sequence goes on from OW285196.1 coordinate 15,903,067, forward strand.
ATTGTGTATATACAATACTAAGTACACATGTACTTGCACAAGCTACTGTGTATATACAATACTAAGTACACATGTACTTGCACAAGCTACTGTGTATATAACATACATTCTCATCTGAGTGATCCATCTTCTCCCCTTCTGAGTCAGAGCCAAGCATAGCAAATGCACTAACTGGAGCAGCACTAACTGCCTTAGCCTTCTTCTTGCTCTTAGACTTAACTGGAGGTGGGGGCATCTCATCTTCCGACCCGTCCGCAAGTGTCAACTCCTTCAGTTTCTGCTCTACATCCTCATCTTCGTCATCGTAGTCATCCCTGTAGAACAATGATAGACATTATGATGTTATTCAACTGTAGGATATAGCCTATCGTGTAGTGATCAAGGTAAACTACAAGTCAATAACCTATCACACTCACACTGAACACCAAACTGACACTTGCTAGATAGAATAACAAAGGTGAAATGTCTATCACTCACAATAGTGTGCTATTCGAATATTATAGCCTCTGATCACACACTCAGCCCATGCCCTCAGATACTTTCTAGGATGTAGTTCATGTAGAAGGGAGTATTGATATCTCATCAGCTACAGGCTATGCAGGTCTGATTATGTTTAGTTACTAAATTAGATATATTAAGTAACGCAACCTTACTTTTTCTTTTTGTTCTTCTTCTTGGTCTTCTTTTGCTTGGGAGGAGCTGCCGGTAGACTGAGAACTGGATCATCTTCATCCGCCTGGCCTGAGGCTAGCGATGCCTTGATTGGGTCCACAAAGTCACCATCAGAGTCGCTATTGGTGAAATACCATAAGCATAATCAACATAGCTATTCAGGCTGTGGAATGAACAGCCTTTCTAAACCAGTAGAAAAATGCTGATAAAACGTTTATCCTCAATCTAACACCCGTCTAATTACTTATTGCTTCACCATGGAACCTAGTTGGATATGAATACACTCATGGACATATAGGCCTACATAATTATCACATGAAGTCCAACCCGGCTACTATGCATGTAAGTTTATACCATTTGGAAGACGTTTCATGTGTCTCCCAGCCTGATATAAGACATGCCTACCCATTGCTAGTCAACCCATACACCAGCTAGGTCATGACTATGGGTGTGGAGTCATTTCCCCCTACCATCTAGAACTTAGACTAGGCTTGTAATACAGTCAGCGTTGGCCTGGTTGGCACTGCACTCGAGTTGGTACCTCATTCTCTAATAGGCTACACGTTGTATGGCAACGCCCTCGCTACCTAGCTGGACACAACATTATTCTAAATAAAAGTTTGCACGATTTCATACTTGGTTTCAACTACGTCTAGACACTCTAGAGCTACAAACTGCCACTATAAACTTTAAGCAGTAGGACTTGGGAGCTGAGTAGCCAGTAGGAACATTGGTACGAAACTCATTTTATTTGCATTTTTACTTTTAAACTCGAGTGAAACAGATTTTATTATTATTCATAGCCTATATTCATTTATATAAATATAATAAGTATCCAATCTTCATACCCCAAACCCCAGACCTACTAAGCTTTGGGTTACTATATTTAATATTATTATTATTACCTGTAGTCATGTTTTTTTATTTTTAAAGACAAACTATTTCATAGAGCACTTTTATTTTCCGATGTCTGCAACATTATTCTTTAAAACATAATTAATTATTCTAACTGGGAATTATTATAACATATTTATTGCCACTAATGAATAAATAATACAAATTAATTAATGAAATTAATAATAAAAATTCAAAAATCAGTCTAGTCCTAGTGAATTCAAATTTTATTCAGGCTACACAAATCGAGTTGTTGAAAGGTTTAGTCAATATTACAATTAACTTAATCAAACTCACGAGTCAGCAGCATTCTTTTTCCCACCTTTCTTCGGCTTTGGCATTGCGTGCTTTGATTATATACCATGAAGTTGAGGTGTAAAATAATACAGACATGTGTACACAGGACATGACACAGGTTACCAAGTTGACGCATGTGCAAACGATTTGGTTTTTCCAGTTTCTGTCGCCATCATTGTAGGAGTTGTGCTCTCCAACAATTGAACGGGAGCGCAACTTTCGAGTGTAGGCCGATGTGTTATAGCAGTGGAATACTGTTACTGATAATACATGTATATGGAATGTTTATTTGTATACACCCGAGTCTCTATAAGAATTGCTAAAGTCCCAAACCCCATACTTTCGGTTTCTACTGTGAAATATGTAGGTGTCATGGATAGTAAACTGTTTTTGTCTACAAAGTGAAGTTTGTTCACGTGAATGTCTGTTATAACCAAGAAGTAAACTCTGTTTTTTTCTAGCAGGAAGGCAGCCATGCACTGTACAAATGGTCATTTATCAAGGCCTCTGATGCTTCTAAGATTAAGCAGCTAGAAGAACATAGTAACCTGAAAACACAGGTTCTGAGACTTCTTGTTTTTTCCTGCTAAAGAGATGGTAGGAAGTGTGTACCACGTTATGGTGGCTAGTGGTTACACATACCCACACCTCTCTTTTCACCCATCAATAGTAGCCTGTGTTCATAGCATGCACTCAATATTTCTGACTTGACAACCAAAACTTGCAGGTAGAAGTTACACATTGTATGAGATGTATTTCAACAATTTATTCAGTTTTCAGCCACTCAGAGGAATAGCTTCAGGTTGTAACAAGGCAAGCTTAGTCTCATCACTAAATACAAAATCCACGTAATTCATCAATATAATTGAAGAGTGTTTACAGAAGCCATGGATATTGGATAAGCACACTGGAGAGCCTACTGCAGTCTCTAATAGACCTAAATCCTATTTGATAGGAAAGTTGGGACACCCGGGTGCCTGGCACACACCTTTCCCAGATATAGTGAATGGAGATCCTTTATAAGTAGCGACTCCATTTTCATCAGTTTTCAGATCCGGTGCCACAGTCTCCCATATCTTCTTTTTTGGATTCAGCTGTTTATCAGCCTCGCCTGCAGGAGGTAGGAATGGTTGAGACAAATAGGGTACACTACATGTACCTGAATCATGTACATTGTACATGTACATATTATGTGCATTATAATGGTGATGGGCAGGCAGACAGGTGGACATACAGACTAGGGTATAATATCAGCACTATCGCACATAACTAATACATTGAACGAAGAGAGTGAATACCTGGATATTGTGGGAAAGTAACGACATCTCCGGGTACAGCTCCAGCAGGTACTTCCACTATCTTTAGTTTATCTGGTTTACTTGCACACATGATCATACCTTCAGAAAGTATACCTCTCATCTTAGCTGGCTTCAGGTTACATGCAAACACTGCTAGTCTGTCCTGCATCTGTATATACAGTGGTACAGTGTATAACAACTATACAGTATACTACACACATCATACTAATGTTATGCTACCATTGTGCACTTATAAACTATCCCCATGCGTAAGTTGTAGCATATTAATAGTCTACCATACCTGTTCTATTGGTATATTATTGACGAGTCCACTAAGGATGGTCCTAGGTCTATCTTCTGCCAGGTCCACAGTCTCTACATAGAGAGTATCTGCATCCGGGTGTCTTTTTACGTCTATTATCTTACCGACCTTGAGTAACAGCCTCGATATGTCCACCGGGGAGTTGTCTGTCTGTGCAGCGGGCTTTGATTCCTCTATATAACACGGCAATAGTGTTACCATGTAGTAGTATGTTACTATGCAGTAGTATGTTACTATGTAGTAGTATGTTACTATGCAGTAGTATGTTACTATGTAGTAGTATGTTACTATGTAGTAGTATGTTACTACATGTATGTAGTAGTATGTTACTATGTAGTAGTATGTTACTATGTAGTAGTATGTAACTACGTAGTAGTAGCCTACTGTATGTTACCATGTAGTAGTATGTTACTATCTAGTAGTATGTTACTATGCAGTAGTACGTTACTATGCAGTAGTATGTTACCATGTAGTAGTATGTTACTATGTAGTAGTATGTTACTATGTAGTAGTATGTTACTATGTAGTAGTATGTTACTATGTAGTAGTATGTTACTATGCAGTAGTATGTTACTATGTAGTAGTATGTTACCATGCAGTAGTATGTTACCATGTAGTAGTATGTTACCATGTAGTAGTATGTTACCATGTAGTAGTATGTTACTATCTAGTAGTATGTTACTATGTAGTAGTATGTTACTATCTAGTAGTATGTTACTATGTAGTAGTATGTTACTATGTAGTAGTATGTTACCATGCAGTAGTATGTTACAATGTAGTAGTATGTTACCCTGTAGGGAACAGAACCCAGTCAAATTATCAACTTTGCAAACCACTGGGTGTAGCATACTCACTCTTCGGCTTTACTTTTTTCTTTTGCTGAGTTGGAACTTCTGCTGTGCCTTCAGCAGGTGCCTGTACAGTAGGAGCAGGTGTCTGTACAGTAGGAGCAGATGTCTGTGAGTTTATTGCAGATGTTGAAGGAGACTTGCTATGGTTACTGACCTGCTTGACTACAACAGTATCAGACTAGTTGGTGCCAAAAGTAAATTTGTTTTTGGATTTTTCAGTTAACATGTCAGAGATGTGATCGATTGCATGCCTCACTCAACCCAACAAGCCTAAATATCTGGTGCAGTAACTATATAGGGCCTACATGTTTAGTGACTTTACGCCTCTTGGTCCAGCCTCGGCCATAATTAGAAATCCGAAGATGGCTGTCAAGGCTAGGCCCAAAGGGCTATTGACCTTGAACTTTGCTTAGTTGGAGAAAATCATCTCTAGCTCATTGGAACACCTGGGTTTCTCGCTAGAAAATGAGGATTAGTTTTAGCTCACTAATTGGTGATTTACCTAAGCAAGGACATACCTCCATTTATTTCTTCAGCTTTACGTAACCTCTTTACCAAAATCTCTACCTCCTCTCTTAGCTTAGCATTGCTAGCCTTCAGTTCCAGTACTTCCTTCCCACATTGTTGAGCAACTAGTAAGTATATGGGAATATATATTGTTATGTGTGTTAATAAACAGGAAAGTAATAGTTCAGCTTAGAGGTAGTTGTTCTATAAGAAATAGACAGGGTTGGGAATCGCCAATAGCATTCGATATTCGATGGTGATTTTCTTTGGTCTATTCACCATCGATTCCACCTAATCATTGGTTTCCAACAAAGCCATCGAAATGCATGTATTCGTTGGTTTTATAGGGTTACAGCTGCATTCGATTGTCACTAAGCTGCTAATTAATCTGCTAGTGTTTAGTACAGGAAATAAATGAAAAGCCTTGTAGCTTAGTTCTTTTCTTTTTAATAAAAAAAATGATGATGAGCTGTTTTATTTAATAACAAAATAATAGCTTCTATTTGCAAGCTAGGATAAAATGTGATTGGCTAGCACCAAATAAGAAATAATAGCCTGGAATTTCTGGCTAAGATTTGCAGTGCATATAAATATTTGGAGGCTAAAAAGAAACATAAAGGTAGAGGAGATAACTCTAAACTATGAGAAAATGCAAATAAAACTGGTAATATTAGGCACAGTTGTTATAACATTTTAAAGTAATAGACATAATTAGTAAAGACAATAAATTTCTCCATTTTTACAAAAATTATACCCATATACATGTGCATTTTCTAAAATCATCATCGATTGTAAAATCGATTGAAGTACAATAATTGATTTAGTAAAGTAACAATCGAATGCTTGTATTCCTTGGTTTAGTCAGCATAATCGGAAATCGAATGCAAAAGTAGATCAAAGTTCCCAACCCTGGAAATAGACCAGTGAGTAATCATACACATACTTGACTTGTTCTACTAGTTAGGTAGCTACAGCTACAGTGAGTAACCACACCTAGTCTTAAGTCTATTGTAGTGTAGGCCTAGGTCATTCTTTCTAATAACTAATTTCTAATTAATAGCCATTTCTTTGTCTTGTCTTGATTACTCATTTTAAATCGTTAGTGATAATACTGTTCGAGTATATAAATCCCAGTAGGCCATGCTATTAGTGTTAGTCTATGTGGTAAACATCGAAATCAAGGGAATAAATCTAGAAAAAAAAATTGTTTCAAGATAAGATGAAGACTACACTCGATTGGACTCATCTGTCCGTTTGTGTTTACCAATTCTCCCTCTCAGCTCCGCAACACGTGGGCGGAGCTGCTCTAATAACCGCTCTGCGGTTGATGCCCGGTCCTGTAATTGGTTCCGTATCCCAGATGCCATTCCACCTGGGAATATCTGGCACAATTTGGCAATTTTGTTGCAGTAAGAGCACAACCGATCTGGAAACCGATAAAAGCTACCAACCAACGTTGAAGAAAGAGATATGTCCTTAGTGCTTAACGTTTTTACTATATGTTACTTTTTATCACTATTAAACATTACATTGTGAGCGTACTTTTGTTTCATTCTATGATCACGGGCTATGGGCTTGAAGACCAAACGGATCGTAGCCCTAAGATCTTACAGTATTCTATTTCGCTCGACTTTACCTGAAACAGAGTTATCTCCTTTACAACATCATATTTGAGAGCAGACAACCCAAACTTATATCGCCCTCAATCAAAAAATTAGACTTGACCTCGCTCTTAGTTAATGTCAAGGTCAGCTTAAAAAAGAAGGCTGGGTCAGTTTTTCCCACAGAGGTATGTTTTTTAGGCATAGGAAAGTCATTGTCTTGTGAACATCTTCTTGTCAATTTTCACTGGTAACTAGTTTTAATTTCAGTATATAAGGGTTGTATGAATTTGTTTACTACCTCTATATTTATTATTTTAATGCCTTATTTATTTTCTTCTCGATGTGGTCTTGAAGTGTTTTTCTTTTCTTTTCTATTGATTCTCATTCTATTACTAATTTAATCACAATCCCTAGCCTATACCTATTAATTAAGCTATTTCAGTATTTGTGGCATTCTGATCTCGATTCTGTACTTCTAGTATATCTTCATTTCTTATTTTGTAGTTCACTATCTGAAGACTTTTATGTTTATTGAAGATCAATAATATAATTTAGTATTTTATTTTTGACATTGAAGTTGATACCCCATTCAGTAGTCCATTTTTCTACCTCATTTGATTTATGTCCTGCTGGAATAAATCAATTTCATTCTCTGTATTGACTAGTCCATATATGAGTCAGTGTATCATCAGCAAATAGACTTACATAGTTATGCTTCAATCCGGATGGTGATTCATTGACATATATATAATAAGAATAGTTTTGATCCAAGGACTGAGCCTTGGGGTACTCCCGGTTACATATTAACTTCCTTACTTTTTTATCCTCTCAGTACTACTGTTTGCTTATGTTTGTTAGAAAATTTTTAACTTACATTACTACATGTTTATCAAAATCTGCTATTATCATCTTTTTTATTCATAGGTTAGTTCAACAACAGCGGTGCAACATGAACATGAAAACATCATACATAACCCGATAAGGTTAGAGTATAAGTCTGGTCTATACCCTACCAGTCAAAAGTGCCTTGTACAATATAATATGATTTAAATTTAAATTGACTGAATCGAGGTCTGTAGGTCATTAGCCAATGTCCTATGACTATAAAGCTCTCAGTTGCTATGACTCATCCACCAATAGTCTTTTTTAAAGTTTTCATTTAAATAAATTCTAATTAAAGTCACGATGCGTAATAATAATTTTAATAATCAATTAAATTATGATTAGTCTTAATTTTTTATTTGATCTGTTTATGTTATAAGTAAGAATTATCAATTAGCTAATATAAAAAAAAGTACTAAAAGACTTCAGCAAGGGCTAATCTGATATTCCCAACCTGGCGTTGTGATAGCTAAGTCACACAACGAGGAAGCAAACAGTCACCAGAGTAGAGTTTCATGATTTATCGTATCAAACACTAGAAAATTCTAAGAAAATTGCCTGGGCGGCTTCACTGCTGTCTGAACAGCTTCATGTCATTTACAAAAAGTAATTGATTGTCAGAGATTGCATATGCATAATATAGCATAACCAATAAGTAATACGGAGTCATAGCAAGGAATGTGGTCTATGCAGGTCACTATGACATGCTACAAGTGTTTGTTATGCCCTCATGCAATTGTATGTGCATGTCTGTCTGTCTTAGCACTGAGCCTTTATTGGTACTTCTCTGCGTTTACACTGATGAGATGCTGTACAAACAATATGAATATGTTTATAAACACTGATAATATAAGTAGACGTTGTGGTAACGTTTGTCCATATGGATAGGATGCTCCATTGATTGGAGTGACTGAGGTACACTGACACTCTATCCACCAAGTAGAATGTGATTATTGTACTAAAGCAGTCAACCTCTTGGGCTAAGGAAGATACTGTGTCTATATGTTTCTATCATGCAAATACCAATGCATCACATTACTCAGCAATATACTATGTACCCTATAATATACTGCAATATGCACTATAGACTGGTGTTATTCACATACACTACATGATGTGCGGTTGTATGCTAACAGACTTGCCCTCATGATGCTATGACTACTAGCTTACTGTGGCAAGGTGAATCTACATACAACGTGTAGTATGTTGGCCTACCACTATCTGATGCAGTGTACAAAGATATAGCATGGGTTCCCTGTGTACGGAGGTATATCATGTTCCCTGTGGTATTGACTGTGGCAATATTGTAAACTTTAGATTAAATCTAAATGTTTGAGGCTGACAATGGAGCTCCCCTTTCACTAATATGCAACATTCTAGTGTCCAGTTATTCTAGTGGACATATATATGTCCTGTCCTGTTATTCTAGTAGACATATATATGACCTGTCCAGTTATTCTAGTGGACATATATATGACCTGTCCAATTATTCTAGTAAACATATATATGACCTGTCCAGTTATTCTAGTAGACATATATATGACCTGTCCAGTTATTCTAGTGGACATATATATGACCTGTCCTGTTATTCTAGTAGACATATATGACCTGTCCAGTTATTCTAGTGGACATATATATGACCTGTCCTGTTATTCTAGGAAACATATATATGACCTGTCCAGTTATTCTAGTGGACATATATATGTCCTGTCCTGTTATTCTAGTAGACATATATATGACCTGTCCAGTTATTCTAGTGGACATATATATGACCTGTCCTGTTATTCTAGGAAACATATATATGACCTGTCCAGTTATTCTAGTGGACATATATATGTCCTGTCCAGTTATTCTAGTGGATATATATATGTCCTGTCCAGTCATTCTAGTGGACATATATATGACCTGTCCAGTTATTCTAGGAAACATATATATGACCTGTCCAGTTATTCTAGTGGACATATATATGTCCTGTCCAGTTATTCTAGTGGATATATATATGTCCTGTCCAGTTATTCTAGTGGACATATATATGACCTGTCCAGTTATTCTAGGAAACATATATATGACCTGTTCAGTTATTCTAGTGGACATATATATGTCCTGTCCAGTTATTCTAGTGGATATATATATGTCCTGTCCAGTTATTCTAGTGGACATATATATGACCTGTCCAGTTATAGCCCTCAGAAAGAGAAACTGCTAATGTGTCGAGTCTCCATTACTAGACTAACCACTCTGACCACGCGGTCAGAGTGCATTGTAGTACATCTAGTGCATCTCAGCAGTCCTTCACTCAAGTGTATAGACTGGAGTTCATACTACTTGAGTAACACATACAATCTCTATTAGTAATAGCTGCTCTTCATAACCACTTTCAAAAAATCAATTTTTTATCATTTTGTGAATTGACTTGTGGTGTGATTATACTAAGTGTACAAAAGTAAACAGATAGGCTGAGTTTGTTTGCTAGTGTACACACTCATACTCTACTACTAGCAGTAGTACAACTCTACTCCTACTCTACTACTAGCAGTAGTACAAGTCTACTCCTACTCTACTACTAGCAGTAGTACAAGTCTACTCCTACTACTAGCAGTAGTACAAGTCTACTCATACTCTAGCAGTAGTACAAGTCTACTCCTACTCTAGCAGTAGTACAAGTCTACTCCTACTCGAGCAGTAGTACAAGTCTACTCCTACTCTAGCAGTAGTGCAAGTCTACTCCTACTCTAGCAGTAGTGCAAGTGCCTAGAGAATAGAAAATATTCTGTTTAGAATTGATCGCACAACCAGTGCCTACTGTATAATAAATACTATTGTACTTGTATGTACTCTGCTGTAGATACTGATGAGTGTAACATGCTGTCTGCTCCATAGTTATGCCTAGTCTGAGAATAACGTCATGCAGGTCACTGTTCAAGAGATGTGTGGTGCTACTATTGCCTTCCATTCTGGTACTACTTTACCTGCTGTTGGCTGAGAAACTCTCTCCTCAGACTAGTAATTCAGTTTATACTCGTAGTGACTCCAGTTCACTCAGTCAGTCCAACTCCCTCAGCCACTGGTACTCATCACCTAGTAGACAGTATAAATTCACTGAAAATGATATCAACAAACTCCACACTCCTTTCTCTACTGGTTAGTGTAATTATATCGATACATATCATACCATCTGATAGCTGGTTGCTTATTACAAAATCATTGATTACATTTGGTGTAGTACAACTCATGTACATGTATGTTATTTGTTTGTAACTATGGTTGCTATGATATACTAATGTATATGTATATACCATTTCAGGGGACAAATATGGGCTCCCGTATGTAGGGAATGTGTACTCTCTCTGCTATAGAATACAGTATGTTCTATGTTGTCTACAACTATGTTTACTACTAGCAGGGTGTACATGTATCACATCACCATGTGTATGATAACTACTAGAATATCTTATTCTATAAACAAAATTCACTTTTCACTCTTACATTGTAAATATTTGTGTAAGTAGAATTTATACAAAGTAGAGTGACACTGTGTATAATAGGGCCTATACTCAGTATTATGTCTACTTAGTTGAATAGTTAGAGTAGTGGTTTACTACTGATTGAATAGACAGACAGTACCATTAGCATATAACTAGTGTCTTATTATAGTAAGGATTTGATTACTACAGTATCATTATGTTACACATCAAGTGATACAACACCCAACTAACCCACTAAGTGGTCAAGTCTGTACACACCACCTGCTGCTGCCGCTGCTGCTGTCACTGGCAGAACTGCTACTGCTGCCGCCACCATAAAACAATAAATAATTCACACTCGACCACCCCTTTATTCTCACAAGCTGAGTAGATCTACCCAATTAGTCTATATTATTATATATTATATTATACAAATGTAGTTACATTACATTATGTTATTATATTATATTGTATTGTTTTATATTTACTATCAAATAATACAATTAGTATTAACGTAGCACACCATCTAGAAGCTAGCTCTTAGATACAGCATGGTTATATGGACATAGTGTACACAACTCCAACTAAACTATTATCAGTGTTAGCAGATAATAGTAAGACTTGGTACACCTATGTAATGATGTAATGCATGTACATCTTATAGGGCTATCTGTCAGTATATAACAGAGTAAGTAGGTATATCTATATACAATACACATACATGTATAGTGTACATACATGTATAGTGTACATACATGTATAGTGTACATACATGTATAGTGTACATACATGTATAGTGTACATACATGTATAGTGTACGTACATGTATAGTGTACATACATGTATAGTGTACATACATGTAGTAGTACATAATAGGTATACTTTAACCCTGTAATTAGTTAATTTAAAACATACAGAACTATTCATTGTGTTCATGATAGTATGATTGTATTGTTTATGTTAATATAATCAGTGCAGACTCCAGTGTGTGTGAGCACTGTGGGGCACTGCAGCAGAGCACTGTAGAGCACTGTGGGGCACTGCAGTAGAGCACTGTGTGGCACTGCAGCAGAGCACTGTAGAGCACTGTGGGGCACTGCAGAGCACTGTAGAGCACTGTGGGGCACTGCAGTAGAACACTGTGTGGCACTGCAGCAGAGCACTGTAGAGCACTGTGGGGCACTGCAGTAGAGCACTGTGTGGCACTGCAGCAGAGCACTGTAGAGCTCTGTGGGGCACTGCAGTAGAGCACAGTAGAGCACTGTGGGGCACTGCAGTAGAGCACTGTGGGGCACTGCAGTAGAGCACTGTAGAGCACTGTGGGGCACTGCAGTAGAGCACTGTGGGGCACTGCAGTAGAGCACTGTGGGGCACTGCAGTAGAGCACTGTGGGGCACTGCAGTAGAGCACTGTGGGGCACTGCAGTAGAGCACTGTGGGGCACTGCAGTAGAGCACTGTGGGGCACTGCAGTAGAGCACTGTGGGGCACTGCAGTAGAGCACTGTGGGGCACTGCAGTAGAGCACTGTACTGTAGTTAGTGTTACTCACTTGACTCCCCTCCCATTGTAGTATATAATACAACTAGTTGAAGTGTGGAACTGGTTATCTACCCTAAAAGCAGATACATTTTGCGAGTTTTAACTTTTGCGAATTTCGCCGTGTGACAAACTCGCAAACAATTTCCATCGCTATCAATATCTGCTTTCAAGCTGATTTAAATAATTTCTGGTTTAAACAGACCATACATGCAGTTATATAGCTATATGATACATAGTTGAATATTTTATAAAGCAGCAAGTATTTGCTATAACATAATTGGTAAGTAGCCTAGAGTAGGAGCTTAATCAGAGGATTTTTTAACAAGCTATGGTAATTACTTTACCTCACAGGTGGGCTTACTGCACTATATAGGAGTCAGCTGTAGTTTTGTACTGTATGTAAGTGGGGTTTAAATCTGAGTAAACATAGAGCTTAGCTAAGCTTGGTTTTAATGCTGAAATATGCTTAAACATCAATTTTGGGGCTTAAACAAATTTCGCGATAGGCCAAACTCCTAAATATTTCTATCGCAAATTGCTCCAGGATTAGCAAACTCGCGAAACTTTCTTCCGCGAAATATTTCTGCTTTTAGGGTATTGAATATTGTGTTACATAATAATATTATTTACTATAGTCACCACCACAACACTGTATAATATTACAACAATTAAATCCACCAATTAAATCCACTAATTAAATCCACCAATTAAATCCACTAATTAAATCCACCAATTAAATCCACTAATTAAATCCACCAATTAAATCCACTAATTAAATCCACCAATTAAATCCACCAATTAATTGTAGTTACTGCATCTTTGCCATTTGATTCCCATGAAGCTGTGAAACTGTGGTGGATAAATACATGTACATGTGCATGAGATATTGTGATCAGGGGTAGACAGTTGTAATATAAACACTGGCCTGCTGTATGATTTACAACAGTGTAGCATGTAGTAGATTATATTATATAATATTACACATATATAAACATATACATAAATTCAGCACATTGTAAACTGCTGACTGCGTTGTCACTTTAGTGGCAATGTGAACAGCACATAGTGTAGTTTTAGTCATTAGTGGGACAGTAGAATGGAGCTTTCTGTGTAGGCACACTGTCCATGTATAGTATATGATACTATTGTACCCTACTCTTCTGCAGTATCCATAATGATATGATACATCTACTCTATATCTATCTACCTGACTAGCCTATCTCATAGTTGAGTATACACAGTAATACACAGTCATGTACTAGTACTGCTGTATTTGCTGACACCCAATATCTCCAGGTATATATTAGTTTAATTTAATTATATGCTAATTATTATATTTATTTATAGCCAACGTATATACTTAGTGTGTATGATATGTACAGCTAGTATCATGTCTATGTAGAGTATGGTGAGAGTACTGTCTGTTAGAGAGATAATACATGTATAATATTATATCCCTTACTTATACAATAGAACAAATCATGACCACTTGGAGTTGCTTACTCCATCATTTATTATCACACTTCACTAGACTACTAACACAAGTGCATACTATTGTATGCTGTGGAGTATTTGTGGGTTAGTGAGTTGCAGGCACTATGACTGTACACGCTAACATCAATATACTTACAGCTAACAATGGTGAAGACGTCATGGTCTTCCTGCACATGCAGAAGACTGGTGGTACTTTCTTTGGTAAAAACCTAGTCAAGAATCTACAGTTAGACACACCTTGCAGTTGCGCTAAAGGTGGTGGCATGCTGAAGTGTCCCTGTACTAGTGCTGATGGTTCCCGGTAAGTTCTGCAGTTACTGGTTATTCTATGCTCTACTGGTATTGGCTGCTGTATACTCTACAGCTATTGGTTGATTGTATACCCTACAGCTATTGGTTAATTGTATACTCTACAGCTATTGGTTGATTGTATACTCTACAGCTATTGGTTGTTCTCTCGTTACTCTACTGGATGGAAGTGTGGACTCCACGCAGACTACACAGAACTAACAGAATGTCTGCTCTCTGGTAAACTGGATGAGTTGGAGGGAAGGAAGAGACACAGAAGGTAAGATGTTCAACTCACTAGCTGCTTTCTCTCAACTTTTACCACAAGTACAACTAGTGACTTTCAGGCACAAGAATTCTCCTGGCTACTTCTGTAAAGTGTCACAACACACCTACCTAGGTCAAGTGCAAGAAACCTGATTATACTGATGAGCTCAGGATGGTTTCCTCCGGCCAACAAAAATCCCAGATCTCTAGCCTTTTCAGTCTAGGCTGGGCAGCCATCTTGAGATTTTTATTTGCTTGCTATCCATTGTAATGCCTAAGTATAAATAATAACAAAGCAGTAAAACTGGCCACACTGATGCTGAACATTCTCCTAGTGTTGATAATATCTTGATAAGATACATGTATATCTACGTACATACAGTCACTACTTGCTCTATCTACAATGTATGTTTTAGATATCACTATGTGAGCGTCCTACGAGATCCCTCAGAACGTTACGTTAGTGAGTGGTTGCACGTGTCTCGGGGTGCTTCCTGGATAGACTCAACCCACAGGTGTAACGGAAGATCACCGACTAAAGAGGAAATGCCACCATGTTTTGTTGGCGAGTCATGGATGAATGTGACGATAGAGGAGTTCATAGCCTGTCCTCATAATTTGGCGAGGAACCGACAGACCCGGATGTTGGCCAATCTATCACTCATAGGTAAGTGATGTGTGCTTGTAATACTATTTCTATGTGCATCCTACAATATACACAGTAAGCTGTGTGTGCAGATATTAGTATATAGTAGACTATATAGAATATAAACATGTCACAAAGTGATGACCTCCTGGTACACTAGTATGTCACTATCAACCCATCTGGTTTGAGCCTTCAGGGAGTTTCATGTCCCTATATCTGCCGTGCGTACACACCGTCACACAACTTGGTGGTGTGTACGCACCGTCACGCAACTTGGTGGTGCGTTGACACAATACCAAACCTAGCACATGTTGTTATTTATTACTTACAGATTGCTACAGTGCCGACATGCTCTACAACGTTGATAAGAGCAGGCTACTCCTAGACAGTGCCAAGCACACCCTCAGATCCCTCCCGTATTTCAGTATCAAGTCTCTATTGAACGAGAGTCAACTCCTATTCCAGGAGACATTCGACCTCAAGCTGAGAGTTCCCATGTCTCAGCAGAAGAACAGACACAACAAGAACTCTGCAGACGTACTCAGTAGTCTGCCCCCACACATCCAGAGTAAGATCTTAGAGATCAATGACCTGGATGTACAGCTGTTTGACTATGCTAAGCAGCTATTCAATCTTAGATATCAATATGCACTTAGAAAAGCAAACTCTTAGCAGTTGTTATATTCTAGTATCCATATTTAGTCTGCTAATGATATGCTTTAGTTTTCCCTTATTGGTCATGTGACCTTCATCTAATCCAATCAGACAATCACATACATGATGCCCCCCACTCTCTACATACATGTATCTAAGTTTTTACCAGATGATATTTATCGTCTCACAATTGTTGGTGCTAAACTGTGTTTACTGTATACATTGTATCTTTCTCCTCTATTTTTAATGTTTATTTTGTTTTTCATCATCTATGTAGATTATAACCTGAGTTCCAAGCCCTTTAGAAAGTCAAGAGTTCTACAGCCAGTCATTAACATATCCACCAATTCCTTTGGAGGCTTTGGAACCCAATCTAATTCCAATCCCCCAGGATTCAATTACTCTGTGTAACTACACGTCTTAATATACACAATAAAAGGAATTATTGACCACTGATTGCTGCTGGGTTTACTCTTGTTAGAATACCACAAGTCAAATCATATCCTAGACACTAGCCTGTGTAATTCATAATGCAGTATATATATGTGTACCTGCTCACAGCCACTCAGAACATTATACTGCTGTATAGTAGCAGTAAGGTATATACATGTGTACCTGCTCACAGCCACTCAGGACATTATACTGCTGTATAGTAGTAGTAAGGTATTTACATGTGTACCTGCTCACAGCCACTCAGGACATTATACTGCTGTATAGTAGTTGTAGTAGGAAGGTATATATATGTGTACCTGCTCACAGTCACTCATGACATTATACTGCTGTATAGTAGTAGTAGGAAGGTATATACATGTACCAGTATTGCATAAGGAGGAGACAAGTCAACACCAAGTGTTTATATTTTAAAGAGGAGTAGCACAGAATTGACACATTTACATAGCAGTTAGAAGTTGTCTTCTCCCTTTGGGAATACCCTAGGATTTCCACACTCTCCTAGATACTTGACTCTGATTGGCTCTGCATCTATAAAATAAACTACATGATTGTAGTAACTACTATTAACCTGTCTCACTACATCACAGACATGTGCAAAGCAGACAAATACTCAAGTCAAGAGTCAAGTAAGAGTATACATTCCCAATTGATAAAAAGTAATTTAGAGTAAACTCATCGGATGAAGCAAGTCAAAAGTAGAGTAAGAGTAAATAAACAGCCATTTTGAAAAGTAAAGTAAGAGTCAAGCAACTAGTGCCAAAATGCTAGAGTCAGAGTAGAGTCAAAAGTACAGCGGTATGTCAAAGAGAATACCAATGGGAATTTTGTAGAACACAAATTTCTGATGTATACAAGTGTGACAACACACAATAGATAATACTTAGTGTTAGATCCAATTTTCTGTCAGTTAAAGTAGTTCTGAGGAACAAAGGCTATTTCAAATTTGCACTTATTGTAATGGTAGGTCTGTTTATCTATAAGCCTCTCAGCTTCTCTATGGTGGACAAGACTTATTACATAATTACACCAAACCAATAGAATTATCATTGATAGCTGAGAGATTAGAGTAAAGTAAGAGTCAAGCATCATGCTTTGTAGGAGAGTAGAAGTAAAAGTCAATTCCCAGCTTTCACACAATACAAAAGCACAAGTCAATTAAAAGTAATGAAAAGCTGTTGCTCGAGTTAACTTGAGTCAACTTGAGTCGAGTAAAATGACTCGAGTGCCCATGTCTGCTACATCAATGTTACAGTCTGCACACCTAGCATATGCATATACGAGTAAATTCAACTTACTAACTAACTTGAAAAATAATAACACCAGATGCCTGCTAAAGATAATGGAAGGAAAGATGGATTGCTAATAGAGTAACATCCCAATTAGAAGTCACAATTGCTAACTGGTCCATTAAAACTTGAGACCAACTTGCTGGTCCATGTTTCAACTATTATCTCACATTGGGAGTTGTTATTTCAACATTATACAAAGGAGAACAACTCCGAAATACAGATGGAACTATACTGCGAATTAGTACACATAGTGCACCTACAAGTATACATAGACATAGAATACACAGGCAATATACACTGTACAGTGCTGTACATACCTGGAGAGTTCTGGAGCAGTTTGGAGTTATCTACCTTGAGATAGCAGTCATTGTGATAGGTCTTCCCGTTAGTACCACAGACAGGGAACCTGACCAGGTAGCAGCCCTCTGTGCTCACTGTAACATACATTATACTACTAAGTGTGTGCACTTACACAACATGTACTGTATGTACTGTAGGTGTATATCTACAATACGTACCGTACGCACTGTAGAGTGTGTATCTGTATCTACAGCATGTACAGTAGCACTGTAGGTGTATATCTACAGCATGTACTGTACATACTGTAGGTGTATATCTACAGCATGTACTGTACATACTGTAGGTGTATATCTACAGCATGTACTGTACATATCATACATACTGTACGATATCTACAGTACGTACTGTATGTACTGTAGGTGTATATCTACAGTACAATATCCACTATATACCTTAAATATTGTATCAGTATATTAGAAGATAGACTCTGCTACTTACTCAACAGTGAAATAAAGACAAGTAAAAGAGTGTGAAGCTTCATGGTGAGCTACCTTCAGTTTGTATCTCCAGGCAGTCAGTTATGGGGGGAGGGGGGGCATCTGAGATAGCATGTCATGTGGGAGGGGCACCTGATGGGAACTGGCATCTGTTAAATAGGCTAATGGCTAGCGCTATTTGATGACATTTCAGCAAGTACTTGTTTGACAATCGAATATCACTACACTAGTTTGACTCTAATGTAAAATATATTCTTATTTTGGCAAATAGAGTTAATCAAATATCAAAATAAAATTTGCATTTAGTAAAATCAATTAGTACATTTTACAAATAATAGAACAGCACGGCAATACAGCAGAGGATAAGAGTGTGTTGTGTTGGTAATACTGCCAGACAGTCTATGTAATCCACTTTGGTATAACCAATACTCAATAGCCATACATTGTATAGTTAAAGGGGTATGAAATACACTGTGTAGTTAAAGGGGTATCACATACACTGTATAGTTAAAGGGGCATCACATACACTGTGTAGTTAAAGGGGTATGAAATACACTGTGTAGTTAAAGGGGTATCACATACACTGTATCGTTAAAGGGGCATCACTGAGTATTATGTATACTGCTGCACCCGGGGAAGATGATGTCATTGCCTGATGTATCAACTCATTCTGTTCACTAAAGTTTTTTACTTTCTGTCTAAATCTATATTTGATGACATTTCTTATATGGGAGAAGATGAAGAAGACAACTCCACTTCCTACAAGCACAAGTAATGAGACACCAAAGTAAGACTTACGATGTGAACAGTGGGTCAAGATGACCTAGTTATGTAATTAACAGCTGTTATCATTCAATTTACCATAGCCAACAAAGAAGGAGATAATTCCTAATATATTAGATAAGTATGTACATCTACCCTGCCACCCAATGTATGACATGAGAATAAACTTGCCTAGTATCAGGGTGAGAAATACATAGGCATTGTATGTCATTGCTGCCATCATTAAAAAGTAGCCTATAGACATCTGTACTGGTATAACCACACTCTTCACCATGTGAATTCTCATCCTGTAGGAGATTACATGAGAAATACATACATGGACATATTTGGTACAATTTGGTACATATTGTACAAGCAGTAAACTAGGGATAACACAGCCTAATGTTACCTGTATTTCTTAACATGCTCTATACTGGGCGGGATCATCAGAGCGCGGAGTAGTGGGGAGCTCTCTGAACTCACAGGAACATTGGTGCTAAGGCTAAGAGGGTCAGCTGCAGCTAGTAGCGCAAGGTAGTCATTCAGCGTTCTCAACATTTCTAAGAGTAGGACCAAGGCTAGCACAGCCACACACATTCCACTTATCCCTGTGGAACATAGGGCTAGGTAATACCGTGGTGAGAAACTTCATAGCAATATTATGAGTGTCAAAGTTAGCTCAGAACATATTAGAATACTATGAAATGTCTGGGAGGTAAAGAGCACCACCCTACCTCAGAATAGCTTGTAGATTGTACTATAATTGTGCTGTAGTAACTAACCTGACCCATTGTGACTGCTCCAACCATAAAACAGGAAGTCAGTGAGGTTAGCATTGAACTCAAAGTAACTAAACATGTATGAAGGCATCATATTGAAGAGATCAATTGACTAGATGATGAGAGTGGAGAAGCTTATTCCTCGACCTCTAAATTATAAACAAAGCAGAAATAATGTATGAGTATGTAAAGAGTTGTCCCGTGTTAGTACACCATATTGGCACTGTATTAGAGTTGTCCCGTGTTAGTACACCATATTGGTACTGTATTAGAGTTGCCCCGTGTTAGTACACCATATTGGCACTGTATTAGAGTTGTCCCGTGTTAGTACACCATATTGGCACTGTATTAGAGTTGTCCCGTGTTAGTACACCATATTGGTACTGTATTAGAGTTGTCCCGTGTTAGTACACCATATTGGCACTGTATTAGAGTTGTCCCGTGTTAGTACACCATATTGGTACTGTATTAGAGTTGTCCCGTGTTAGTACACCATATTGGTACTGTATCAGAGTTGTCCCGTGTTAGCACACCATATTGGCACTGTATTAGAGTTGTCCCGTGTTAGTACACCATATTAGTACTGTATTAGAGTTGTCCCGTGTTAGTACACCATATTGGTACTGTATTAGAGTTGTCCCGTGTTAGTACACCATATTAGTACTGTATTAGAGTTGTCCCGTGTTAGTACACCATATTGGTACTGTATTAGAGTTGTCCCGTGTTAGCACACCATATTGGCACTGTATTAGAGTTGTCCCGTGTTAGTACACCATATTGGTACTGTATCAGAGTTGTCCCGTGTTAGTACACCATATTGGTACTGTATTAGAGTTGTCCCGTGTTAGTACACCATATTGGCACTGTATTAGAGTTGTCCCGTGTTAGTACACCATATTGGCACTGTATTAGAGTTGTCCCGTGTTAGTACACCATATTGGCACTGTATTAGAGTTGTCCCGTGTTAGTACACCATATTGGCACTGTATTAGAGTTGTCCCGTGTTAGTACACCATATTGGTACTGTATTAGAGTTGTCCCGTGTTAGTACACCATATTGGCACTGTATTAGAGTTGTCCCGTGTTAGTACACCATATTGGCACTGTATTAGAGTTGTCCCGTGTTAGTACACCATATTGCCACTGTATCAGAGTTGAGCAGGCCCTATGTAAGCCGACCTGTTAATAGTGTCTGGACTGTTGGGGGTGGGATTTAGTATCAAGGTTAAACCTCTAATGCTAGCTCAGTATATGAAATAGACTGTGATTCACACAAACCACAGCATGACTTCCAAAGAATGCCAACAGGGCATAACTAACAAGAAAACCAGTGTCTGAGATCTACTCATCTGGCCGCTTCAAATTAGAGGTGAAACAAGACTCGAAAAATCTCAAGTGTCGTCTTGAGTTGTCTTGTCGTGTTGTCCTGGCAATTAGTGTTCAAGACTGGAAAACCAATAACACACAATAACTTTTTATTTATAATAAATTAATAATTATAATATAATTCATTGCTAATCAGCAATAAACCTATGAAATAAGAAAAATATTATATAAATAACATAGTCATATTACCCATAACTAGATAATAAAACCTACACCAGCACGTATTCCTTAGTAGGCCTAATAGTAGTACTGAACTACTAGTCCATCACTATTTAGAGAACTACTAACAGCATTTCGTTAAACTGTCAACTCTCCCATAATACAATGTAATGTCTTAACAATCCATACTAAAAGTTGTCTACTCATGGGATCTTTTCAGTAATGGAAGCATAACTCCCTACTTGTTGTCAATTACACAATATGCACCAATGTACACACATGGCAATGCCACCAGTCTTCTGCTCATCCTTGATTGAAATGCACAATGATGACAAACATATAACATGAACTCAGTTACATATAAGCTGTATAATCTTCATCATGTTGGCCTACCCTAGCTTTGGTATAGACATTCCTGCTAGCTTCTGCTATATATGA
This sequence comes from Bugulina stolonifera, assembly GCA_935421135.1. Classification (NCBI taxonomy): domain Eukaryota; kingdom Metazoa; phylum Bryozoa; class Gymnolaemata; order Cheilostomatida; family Bugulidae; genus Bugulina; species Bugulina stolonifera. The sequence goes on from OW285196.1 coordinate 15,924,809, forward strand.
TGATATTACAGTTTATATGCTGTATTGACCTGAGCACAGGTCCTATTTCTATGATGTCACTACCGTTGGCAGTGTGTGTGTCAGAATGTTTGTCTTCTCTCCCTTAAGATCTCAAATGTTATGGAATAAAGAACGGTTTGAGACATTGCAGTGAGTGGTCAACTGCTTAAATTGCAGTTAGGTGCAGAAGTGAAGAAATTAGAGATAGCATTTTGATCTTCGCAATGACTGCAAGCACATAAGCAGGACTACAGCACATGATGGAGGTTAAGAAGTCAAGGAATATGGAATGAAGATTAACATCAAGAAGACAAAAGTTATGAAAATAAGCAGGAAAGCAAGCAATGTGCGTATAATGATAGATGGAAAAGAACTAGAGCAGGTAAACCACGTCAAGTACCTAGGTAGCATATTAACAGAGGATGGTTATTGTGAGAGAGAAATTAAAGCGAGGATAGCGATGGGTAAAAACATGTTTGAGAAGCACAAGACTCTATTCATAGGTTGTTTAAGATCTGACTTGAAGAAAAGATTAATACAGTGTTTTGTGTGGAGTGTCTTCGTGTATGGCTCAAAGACATGGACTAGCAGAAAGGCAAAGTTGAGAAGAATTGAGGCGTTTGAGATGTGGATATGGAGGAGGATGAAGAAGATTAAATAGGCCGAAAAGGTCAGTAATGAGAAGGTCCTAGAGAGAGTAGGAGAATCTCGTAAATTGGTACAGACAATTAGGTCAAGGAAAAGGAGATGGGTGGGTCATGTTCTGAGACATGAGGGGTTAGTGAAGGATGTAATAGAAGGAAGGATGGAAGGGAAGAGACCCAGAGGGAGAAAAAGAATGATGATGTTAGATGACGTAAAGAGTGGAAAGGAATACCATAGTATGAAGAGAGAGGCGGAAGATAGAGAGTTTTGAAGAGGAGCATGATGAAGGACCTGCCCGAGGGCAGAACACGCACACACACACTGCACCTAACAGTTAAATTGCACAGAATTATATGCTTTCATTGCTAAATTTGCAAATTTCGACATGAATAATCATTATTTATGATAAATCATAATGATTATACATTATTATTATAATGGTTTATTTAGGTTTGGTAGTTTTAAGAATTTGGTTTGAACTGCCTATAAAATAAATAATAATATTAGTTACTACCAATACTACACTTAACTAAAATAATTCAAATTTAAATAAAAATTCAAATTTATTGAAATTATACAATATTAATTATGATAATTATTCTTATATTAAATTCAAATTCAAATTGAATTACTTAACCTTTACCTTTGAAATAGCCAATAAAAATAACATCAGCACTATTAGTATGTGCCATTATTTAGACAACGTGAACACAAAGATATACAAGTAAATTTATTTACCACACTACTACGACTCCACCAAAAACAATTCTACAAGTCCTTTCTTTGTGCATAAAACCAAAGGTTCTTGAAAGAAACTTATCACGGATATCTTGGCAGTCACATGACCATCACCTGACACAAGATTCAGAGCGCCTACAAAAACACCGTAAAGAAACTGATCTCGCTACGACACCAATTTAATCGTAGGAAGAGCAAAGAGAGGAAAGCACGTTGTAATAGTTCAAGGGTTTGCTAGGAATGACAACTTCTCAAGACATCAAAATGGTTGCAAATTGCCTAACATTGTACATTCACGAACTACTATAGCTATAACGGGCATCTTTCCTTTCCACAGCCCATGCTGACACAGGTTAGCGCCATAATGAATGATGAGACTAGCCAGCACACTTCACTAAAGGATTAGCTCATTAGCTAGTAGACAAATCAAGAATAATTCACAAAAGCGTGAACACCAAGTCAAATCCTAGCCCCAACACATTAGTGATGTGATACGTAGTAGATATGCATGCACTGATACACAACATACATGTGCATCGGATAGTGTAGGCTGAACGTCAAACACTGTTTTTTTGAAAAGGAAAATTTGTGCATATGACAAAAAGTAAATAGTCAGCAAAAGGGCTACTTCCAGGGTTGGGAACTTTGATCTACTTTTGCATTCGATTTCCGATTATGCTGACTAAACCAAGGAATACAAGCATTCGATTGTTACTTTACCAAATCAATGATTGTACTTCAATCGATTTTACAATCGATGATGATTTTAGAAAATGCACATGTATATGGGTATAATTTTTGTAAAAATGGAGAAATTTATTGTCTTTACTAATTCTGTCTATTACTTTAAAATGTTATAACAGCTGTGCCTAATATTACCAGTTTTATTTGCATTTTCTCATAGTTTAGAGTTATCTCCTCTACCTTTATGTTTCTTTTTAGCCTCCAAATATTTATATGCACTGCAAATCTTAGCCAGAAATTCCAGGCTATTATTTCTTATTTGGTGCTAGCCACTCACATTTTATCCTAGCTTGCAAATAGAGGCTATTATTTTGTTATTAAATAAAGCAGCTCATCATCATTTTTTTATTAAAAAGATAAGAACTAAGCTACAAGGCTTTTCATTTATTTCCTGTACTAAACACTAGCAGATTAATTAGCAGCTTAGTGACAATCGAATGCAGCTGTAACCCTATAAAACCAACGAATACATGCATTTCGATGGCTTTGTTGGAAACCAATGATTAGGTGGAATCGATGGTGAATAGACCAAAGAAAATCACCATCGAATATCGAATGCTATTGGCGATTCCCAACCCTGGCTACTTCCCAACCACAAGTTACACAGGAAGTGTTGACCAATGCATGAAAATATAGAATGACCAGCAAACAAGTCTGCGTTGTCAAGTGATTAGGAGAATAGTTATATTTTTCATCAAATAGATAAAAAATGTTTGACAATAGAACATGACTAATGCTGTACACTGAATCCGGTTAACACTGGTGGTGTTATCAATAAATAATAACAAATGAGCTGCCAAAAACAAGATAATTATGAACAATTGGCAGCAATATTCTGAGTAGCAGCATGTACATACTATGTTAAAATATACAATACTATGCCGTCAACATAACTAGGGCACCGAAGAAGTCTTGAATAAAACGGCGAGGTGTGGCAGCGGTAGTGACGACATTACTTAAAGACACGATCTCAGTCTCAAATAAAATGTAGAATTTCCTTCCCATAGATTAAAACACGAATATATAGCACCATTATTATCCTAGGAGACCGTGGGGCGCCACTAGAAAGGTGACAGCAATGTCAGCTCTCAATACAATTAAACAGTAACAATGATTACACAACCGTCATATTCGCGGGCAGTGGCGGCGGTTATTTAGGGAGTCCAGCGAATGTTTATAAAGTAATAGCTTACTAAGTAGAGGCCAAAGAAACGACTGTAAAGTTGATATAATGCACATAGAACCATCTGGTAGATAAATCTTAACATTAAAGTGCGACATCGGCAAAATGAGTGACTTTGGTCAGAATTTGGGCAATAAAATAAGAATTGAAGGGCCTAGATATTCACACAGTGAGTGGCCAGAGTGTAGGCCTGGGTTATTGAGTATGTACAAGGAGATTGATAATTTGACTGTACACATTACCTAAAGAAAGACTTGGTAGAGAGGAGATTAATTACATAACTAAGCTAGATTGCAACATTTCAACAGGTACCATCATAGCTGTGCTATTACAGCTGATAGAACAAAAGAACATCACATTTTCATTTAGAAATAGTAGCTAATGGTAGCTGCAAGTCAGCTAAGACAAAACTGCAGATATGGCAGATACAGGAACACCTCTTCCTCTCTGATAGAAAGTGTTGTGTGAACACCAAGCATAAACAATGAGATCCAATCCAGTTAGAAAAATTGACTCTTTGAATCCTCAGTCAAATAGATTGCAGAATGAACAATTTACCAAACCTGTTATACTTTAAAAGATAAATTGAGTATCGTATATATTAAGATAACATAACCATACTATTATCAACTTATCGCTGTAATTTACAAAAAAAGAAAAAGACAATCCTGACCAGCAGGGAGGGGCACTTTGCTGCAATGTCACTACTTTGGAATACTATGTGCATGTGTGACTACCTTATGAATATATCTTAGGAACATAATACTGAGTGGGTAGAGAGAGATGACCAGCTGACCAGTGGTCAATCAACAAGTCATTGGTCACACTCTCTTGCCAATCAATAATCTATAATATCAAGACTTGTGTTTCGCTTCTTCAGCCAACATGGACAAATTTTTATATACGGCGGGTGGCTGCTGAGCGATGGCTACTGTGGTTTACGACCACTTCGGGGCAGCAGCCTTCAATGATGGCAATTAAAATGTATTAGCTGACGGCACAATACTGCAGTAAATGATGATAACGTAACAACTAATGTAAGTATCTGAGAAAAACATCACTTGGTTTTTACAGAATGAGGAAAACGCAAGAATTAAATGATTACAGTGATTACAATGATATTTAGACAGCAGGCCTGTCAGTTTGCTACAGAAACTGGACAGACTTGAGAATACTAGGAACAAATAACAGGCTACACCTACTTTAGGTTATACCACATACACTACTACTACACTTGTATATACTAATTATAACATAGAGGGTTGACGGGAACACAGTGGCAGGGAGTTTAGTTACCCCACCAGTCAGAGCCAGATCCAGCATTGTTATATGAACCCCCTTGTCCCCCATAGCTACCACCGTATCCACCACCTCCACTGTACATGGTGAGCATGGGGTTACCATAGCCTTGATGGGGCATACCACTGCCCCCATAACCTCCCTGCTTCATTCCTCCTCTGTTCTGTTGCTGACGGTAATCTCTGGCACCGAATCCTCCAGGTCTGAGGAATAGAAAGAGAGATGACAGTCACATGTGTACGCAAAGAGAAGGCAAGGATAAACATTCCTACACACTACAATATAGAAATACATGTCGGATAAGGTGGGAGGGAGACCTACCTGCTACCACCTCCTCTGTTACGCTTAGGGTAGGAAGTTCTGGCCTCATAGGCTAAGCTCTCCAACCAGTTGGGCAGTTCCTGAGAGGCCTCCCCTAATAACTCGACCATATCACGGGCTACGTTTCTGTTCTTCTCATTGAAGAAGGAAGTGGCTAGACCTGCATGAGGTAATAAGGAGAGAGTGAGTAGGCTGAGAAGAGAGTAAAGACTGGCAGACAATAACAAGCAATTAGTGGGGGATAGTTACATTGTAGGTAGGTACAGTGCTGTGCGAAATAAGGTATCCGCCCTACTTTTTAGTGACAAATTTCCATTTAAAACCTTACTACTTGTATTCTTCCTGTCATAACCCACAACTATCATACATCAATTTAAACCAAATTTTGTGTAGATTCTAACTTTTGAATTCTTTTTCCCATATATTCAATGGGTTTTCTTATGTATTTGCTGAAACTTCAAATACCCGTCTTTTGCACTACTAGCCATCAAAGGCGCCTCACAATTGACATGCAATTACTTGCATTCTAATTGGAAATATTTTAACAGACTCTTTGTATTAGTGCATGGTGGCCCTGAAAAAGGCCTTTTGAGGTTGGGGGAGATGCATGGTCAGTATTTCATTGACCAGCCTTTTGTTGTTTTGATGACCCTCTCACATCGGTACAGCGTGCTGTTGACTAAGGTTGTCAGTCGATCTGGAGTAACAGTTCTGTGGTAGGCTTCTATAATATCTTTTTGTTGTGGGTTTATTCTTTGTTATCACCAAGCCCATTTGATGCCACAGGTATTCAATTGGATTGACATCAGCTGATTGGGCAGACCATGTTAGAGTTATGATTACTTTCTCAACCATTCACTTCTTTACACTCCTGGCCCGGTGACAAGGTGGATTCTGGTCTTAAAATACCCAGTCTGCACCATCTGGAAACACTATAATAACAGCTCCACTGCTTGCACAAATCAACACTTGCGAGTTGACGACAGCTCTTAGACAGATGAAGCAGCTTTCTGTCTTTTAGGACCACAACCCACCTTGTCACCGGGCCAGGAGTGTAGAGAAGTGGATGATTGAGAAAGTAATCAGAACTCTAACATGGCCTGCCCAATTAGCTGATGTCAATCCAATTGAACACCTGTGGCATCAAATGGGCTTGGTGATAACAAAGAATAAACCCACAACAAAAAGAGCCTTAATCAAAGATATCATAGAAGCCTATCACAGAACTGTTACTCCAGATCGACTGACAACCCTAGTCAACAGCGTGCTGCGACGATGTGAGGGGATCTTCAAAAACAACAAAGGCTTGTCAATGAAATACTGACCATATATCTTCCCCAACTTCAAAAGCCCTTTTCAGGGCCACCATGCACTAATACAAAGAGTCTGTTCCAATATTTTCAATTAGAATGCAAGTAATTGCATGTCAATTGTGAGGCGGCTTTGATGGCTAGTATTGCAAAAGATGACCACTTTAAGTTTCAGCAAATACATAAGAAAATCCATTGAATATATGGGAAAATGAATTTAAAAGTTAGAATCTACACAAAATTTGGTTTAAATTGATATATGATAGTTGTGAGTTATGACAGAAAGAATACAAGTAGTAAGCTTTTAAATCAGAATTTGTCACTAAAAAGTAGGGCGGATACCTTATTTCGCACAGCACTGTATGTAGGTGTAGGGCTAGATACTCACCTAGGTTACCAACTCTACCAGTACGACCAATCCTGTGCACATACTCCTCAATATCATTGGGAAGGTCAAAGTTGATGACGTGCTTCACATTTGGTATGTCCAGACCTCTGGCAGCCACCTACAGTACAGGCCACAAGTAGCAGTGACTAACAGTGGCATGTCATTTAACTCCCATTCAACCAATCGCATAGACGAGTAGTTGTTTACACCAATCAAAGAAGATGACATGTATCACATGTATATGTATAGGGCAGCATGACTCACAGCAGTGGCCACTAGGATTGGTGTTCTACCATTCCTGAATGAAGAGAGGGCTGCTTCTCTCTCACGCTGAGATCTGTCTCCATGGATACTAGTAGCAGGGAATCCCTCCCTGTAGAGGAAGTCTTCCAGTGCATCCGCTCCCTTCTTAGTCTCAACAAATACCAGCGTCAGGGACTCGGGACCTGCAAAGTAAGTATAGTAGTGTACTGCATAGCACAAGGTAGACGTGGTGTAAAGTAAGGGAGTGGTACACACCTACTGCATTAATATGGATACACTGTATAAATAGTACAAGGTAGAGGTGGTATAAAGTAAGGGAGGGCTACACACCTACTGCATTAATATGGATACACTGTATAAATAGTACAAGGTAGAGGTGGTATAAAGTAAGGGAGGGCTACACACCTACTGCATTAATAGTGATACACTGTGTACATAGTACAAGGTAGAGGTGGTATAAAGTAAGGGAGGGCTACACACCTGCTGCATTAATCAGGTCAAGAAGGAAGCTTCTCTTATCCTCCTCCTCTACCCACACTATCTTCTGTGTAATGTTCTCACTGGTAGACCCAACTCTGCCAACAGCTAAGAATACGTAATCACTGAGAAAGTCTCTAGCCAGAACCTAACAATGATACAATGGAGGTATAGTATAACACAGTAGATAATATACGTATAATATAACACAGTGTATAATACAAGTATAGTATAATACAGTATACGAAGGGCGATCAATAAGCAGGGAGACTTTTTTAGTACAGACATATAGCATCGCCATGTGCATTTGTTATTGGAATATGTTGTTTGGCAGCATCTTGTGATGCCATGTGCATGATTTCACTGCAATTGCATCATCCTAACATCAGAAAATTAGAATTATGTGAAGGGCTATCTAGTGCGACCGTCTCATTTTGTGAGATGGCAAATCATGAGGAAATTGAGCAGCAGATACAATTTTGGTTTGAACTTGGAAAAAATCAACGGAATACTATGAAATGGTGCAAACTGTTTGCGGAGATATTGCTCGATCAAGATCTGCTACGTTCACGTGGTGTGACAAACTTTAAGGTCTGTGACTTTTAGAAAAACATTAGGCAAGGTCAGGTCGCCCTGTGACTTGTAAAACGGACAACAATGTCAAACTTGTTCAATTATCATTCAACCTAGAGAAAATAATATAAAGGTAGGATTTTTACCTAAAGGGCAAACTACAATAACATAGATTTCTATTTGGAAGTTATGGAGAGCTTACATAATGCATTATAGGCACAAAAGGCCAGAAAAGTGGGCAACTAACAATTGACATCCCCACCACGTCAACGAGCCTGCTCATAATGCGTTGGCAATTAGGTCATTCTTGGCCAAGCACAGCGTCCCTGTATTTCTACATCCACTGTATTCTTTATACCTTGCACCGTGTGACTTCTAAATGCTGCCTCGGGTTAAAATGACCTTAAGAGGTCAAAATTTTGATGATGCAAATAAGATAACGTAAAAAGCAACAAAATCGCTAAAGGAGGTTTTAAAGACAGAATTTTTGAGGTACTTGGAAATATGGCGAAAACACTGGAGTCAGTCTATAGACCGCCAAGGAGAGTAGTTTGAAGGTGACGGAAAAATTTAAGTATGTAAATGCATTCAGTATCTCTACCAAACAAGTCTCCCTACATATTGATCGCCCCTCGTATAATACAAGTATAGTATAATACAAGTATAGTATAACACAAATATAGTATAATACAAATATAGTGTAGTAGGAGTAATACTACACAGCATACTCACCTGAATCTCTTTGGGGAAGGTGGCAGAGAACATGAGAGTTTGGCGTATTCCCGTGGCAGGCATGTTGTCCTGTTCCACAATACGTCTAATCTGAGGCTCGAATCCCATGTCCAACATACGGTCAGCCTCGTCCAGCACAAGGAACCTGGTTTATACAACACAGTGTCAATCACACACACCACAGATCCAAGTTCAAGTCATCATCAAGCAACAGTCAAGTCATCATCAAGTAACTGTCAAGCCATCATCAAGTAACCGTCAAGTCGTCTTCAAGTAAGAGTCAAGTAATCATTCATCCATTGGCAGACTGACCTGATCTTCTCAAGAGATATTTTTCCTCTCTCCAGCATATCGACAAGTCTGCCAGGAGTAGCCACTAAAAGGTGACATCCTCTGTCTAGCTCTCTCATTTGTCCGCCAACATCTGCCCCTCCATATACCACAGCTGGTCTCACCATAGACCTGTATAAGTAATAACCTTTGTACAATTACATGTATAGTACACACTGTGAGGGTGAATGTACATGGCAGCTACTATCTAAAGCACAATTACATTGTACTACAATACAACTAAGTCTAGTCTATTATGTGCATGAATGTAGTTAATTATTCATTACCAGCAAGTATACAATTGATTGTTATGATAACTGTATTGTGTATTGTTCCCTTATGATAAGGACCTGGTTTGAGGATACTGATACACAGTACTAACAACTATGCAGTGAATCAATGGATACTTGCAAAGGAGAGAGTCCTGTTGCATTCCCCTATCCTGGGGGTTATCCACACGTATAATTTACAATCAGGGGATTTCCCTATATCCTATTTATATAACATAATTCGCACAAAGACCTAACTATGATGTAAAAACAGTAGACACTTGCTGCTGCTTACCTTATTCTATTCATACAGCTACACATGAACTACCAACTAATCGAGTAGTTATGGAGACATTATATAGACTGTGTACCTGTATGAGAACTTCCTGGACTCATCATAGATCTGACAGGCGAGCTCTCTAGTGGGAGCCAGAACCAAGGCTATGGGGTACTGTTTCCTTCGGCCATAGTTCCTGGGAGGCTCTGTGGAGACGTCATCACCTGGCCCACCTTCATAGATCTGGTTGAGAACTGGCACTAGGAAGGCAGCGGTCTTACCGGAGCCAGTCTGGGCACAGGCCATCAGGTCTCTGTTAGCCAGCACTATGGGTATGGAGTACTTCTGTACTGGAGTGGGGTTGTTATACTTGGCCAACTCTATGTTCTGTCTGACAATCTCACACAGCTACAGGTACAAGTACAGTATTGTTACGTTACAGTAGTAGAGGAGATAATTACATGGATGTAGTATTGTTACGTTACAGTAGTAGAGGAGATAATTACATGGATGTAGTATTGTTACGTTACAGTAGTAGAGGAGATAATTACATGGGTGTAGTATTGTTACGTTACAGTAGTAGAGGAGATAATTACATGGATGTAGTATTGTTACGTTACAGTAGTAGAGGAGATAATTACATGAATGTAGTATTGTTACGTTACAGTAGTAGAGGAGATAATTACATGAATGTAGTATTGTTACGTTACAGTAGTAGAGGAGAGAATTACATGGATGTAGTATTGTTACGTTACAGTAGTAGAGGAGATAATTACATGGATGTAGTATTGTTACGTTACAGTAGTAGAGATAATTACATGGATGTAGTATTGTTACGTTACAGTAGTAGAGATAATTACATGGATGTAGTATTGTTACGTTACAGTAGTAGAGGAGATAATTACATGGATGTAGTATTGTTACGTTACAGTAGTAGAGGAGATAATTGTTACACGATCATACAATCTGTACAGGATGGGAAGTAGTATAACAGACTTACTTGAGTCTCGGTGAAGTTGGTAATACAGGAAGGTACATCATTTCCTGTCGCCTCCACAGGAATATCCTCATAGTTCTTGAAGTTGATACCAGTATTGTTGGTACTGAAGAGATCCCTGTAAGTAAAGACAAACACTGTGTGTGCGACTGACTCAGTACAAGAGTGATAACGGACTAGATACTAGTAACTACACACTATCTACTAGGTACTAGTAACTACACACTATCTACTAAGTAATAGTAAATACACACTATCTACTAGGTACTAGTAACTACACACTATCTACTAGGTACTAGTAAGTACACACTATCTATTAGGTACTAGTAACTACACACTATCTACTAGGTACTAGTAACTACACACTATCTACTAAGTAATAGTAACTACACACTATCTACCAGGTACTAGTAACTACACACTATCTACCAGGTACTAGTAACTACACACTATCTACTAGGTCTTACTAAGATATCCCAAACACTCACTGCTCCATCCTCTCATTACGAGGTCCAGGTATAGTCCAGTCGTGTTTCTCAGGAGCAGACTGCTGTTCCCAGCGTGAACTAGCCTCATATCTGTATTGACCACCCGACTCCTGGCGGTTGTGGTGGGCATTATAGCCACCTCTGTTGTCTCTTCCTCTCATCGGCGCACCTCCACTATATCCACCATTGTCTTCAGGGTTCCACCTATTACAAGTGAAGAGTAAAGTATAGTTTGTCCTGCTAGAGAGCCTAACCAGATCATGTGTACTACTAGTGCAGGCTTACTATGTATGAATAATAATTAGACCGAAGTGTATCAGTGCATTACGCTAGCACCCTAGTCATCATTCTTATATGTCCTTGATGATAGAAACAACCAGCTGATATTTACTACTATTAATCATGTCAATGACAAGTGAACTAGTTAAATGAGTCGGCTGTGTAACATCTAACTGACTGGAGTGCTAGAACATTGGATGCTGTAGAATCTAAAGTTCAACCAAACAACACTCATGGGCGGTTAGACCTGTTCACAGATGTACTAGCTATAAATAACTACGGACACAACTGCTAAACTTGCTTATTGGAAGGACACCTCCAGTTAATCTCACAGCTAGTAGCTTATGAGAATGTAACTAGAACCTCTGAGAAGTGGATATATAATTAGTAGAGTAGAGCCTGGAGAAACTGAACCAACTGGACTAAACAGACCACAGGCTAAACAGGGGAAGGACTAGAAGATTATCACAGATGAATTAGTTTAATCCTGGGATTAGCTTATTGACTATCATTCAGAGTACACAGCATACGATGATCAAGGAAGGAGAGAATACAGACTGGAGTGAAGAGGCGGGTCAACAGCAGAGCACACAGTTGCTACAATCTAACAGTCATATACCTGTTATTCACAGCAAAGGCAGGTCCTCCATTATAGCCCTGTGGACCACCGTATCCTTGTGGAGGGCCTCCCCAGCCACCCCCACCTCCTCTCTGCTGCTGATTATATCCCCCACCATAACCGCCGTGGTCCCTGTAGCATACCATTAAATAACGTCAACAGAGGAACGTAGAACAAATCCGACTGCTAGCAAAAATCAAAGTAAGAGCAGAACAAACATAGTAACTGTAGTTTAGCTGATCAAAGTAAGAACAGAACAAACATAGTGACTGTAGTTTAGCTGCAGCAACTCACTCACCCTCTATTGTAACCACCTCTGCCACCTCCTCTACCTCCCCTGTGATATCCACCACCTCCTTGATAACCCCTTCCACCATCTGTAATGAGCATCAAATTTCATTAATTAAGAGATAGTCAACTTATTGTTGTAGTGTTTCAAATACATCAATGGCAGTGGTATATCCAAGGTGACAACCGAAAGCTTGTGATTGGCAACGCGTAAGAGTTAATGCCTTGCATGTAGGCTAAATATCCACAATTGCGTTTCCACCAAGTCAAGCTTTAAGACGTCGGTAACATTGAACTATTAATTCTGAACCAATAAAAATCTGATACATACCATATCCTCCACCATTGAAATCTGGGGGTAACTCTGGGCCTCTCTGTCCACCAGATTGCCTGGCGTGAGGGGGCACGTACCTTGAGCGTGGTTGTCCACCAACTAAAATCATACGATGCCATTTATACACTTGCTTCAAATTGAATGGGTGCTTAAAGTTAACACTTTATCATTTGAAGAATTCAGGCAGGAGATAATACTATGGCTATAACCTGCTCATGTTGAATTAGCAATCCAACTTTTACCGTTATCATATAGTCACTTACATTGTTTGTTATCCCTAGCTCCAGGTCCACCACCTGGGGCTCCACCATTGATGTCTAGGACAGCAAACTAAACAAAAATAAAATGGGTAATTAATATTAGTATTAAATATTTATTTTCAATGGGGAAATAGGTTAGAGAGTATGCCTTAGGCAATAGCAGAATCGCAAGTTAGGTTAAAGAGTACGCCTCACAACGGAATCTGCAATTATATTCCTGCTTAGGGAGTTGCCCTTTTCCTCTAAATTTGATGCAAAAGAAATCCCTGAGAATCAGAACAAACTCACTAACATTTTGTCAATTTTCATAATGGTCTCTATATCAGTCAACTAGCTAGCTGCAGGTACAATATATAGGCTATGTAGGTGAACATGATATAATTGAAGTGGAAGAATTTTATTGTTCTGGCTATCAAACTCATCAGGTGTCTATGTTAGCCTATATTTGATTGCTAATTCGTTAACTAAGTGGTTATTTGTAAAATTGATTGTTCAGAAAGACTTTACATTACATTATACATTTATACAACAATTAGATTCCCTAATTTCTCTAAATATAGGTCTATTAGGCTACTGGGAAAGTTGAGTTTTTTCACTTCTAAGATTTTCGCCTACACTACACCAGACCATAGCATTCTGATTCTGAACCCAAAATTTTTTCCCCTTCACACAGTCATGGGTACACTTGAAATATCACGCTTTATAGATTATCAAACACAAGGGAGGAATATTGTATATTAATATTGGTTCGTAAAATTTAAGTTATGCCAACAGAACACTACACTTCCATTAACATAACAACATTAGATCAAATTGAATTAGAAATTCAAATTGGAATGGAATTATTAGCGTTTAACATCAAACGAGGGGCTCAATTACAAGTATTGTATGGGAAGGGTTAGCACTACAGTAGTGCCTGAAATTTGGAATGGAATTGGACTAATTTAAATCTATGGTAAACGAAAATGTAAGTCAATCATCGCATCATGAGTCATTGACTGATTGAGTGACTCAGTTCACCAGGAAAGGTTCGAAAACAATTTTGACTTCTGATTTCTAGAGAGAATAGAAGAAAGAGATGTACAACGTTTCAACAGGCCAAAAAATAAAACTTCCTTACTTGCTGTTCTAGACTTTGTCCATGTTGGCTGAAGTCATTAGACATATTATAATGGAATATAACTCTATTAATGAAACAATTTTCACACAAAAGAAAAATGAAGCCTACACGCAATTTGTGCCCTGCCGCAAAGAAGTAGTTCGGCCGGATCTGACGCAATGCGAAAGTTATTTCAACATGTGATATAAGAGAAGACAACTCTGTCGTGAGTGTACCTATCGTATTCATAGTTTGTAATATGAATGCCAAGTGTATTCCTTCTATCATAATTAGAAGTTGTCCTCTTCCAGCTGGGAGAGGACAACTGGTGATCGATAGCTTATTGGTGGATATAAGTAAAAAGTAGTAGACTTATGGTCTCTATGCAGTCAGCAAGTATGCAAGAAATCAGTATATATGACAACAGAAAAAAATTGCTGCTTGGTGGCACTAGCACAGTATGTTGACTAATTTGGGGCATTATTACAATTATTGAATACATAATAGTATGCACTTGGCACCCATTCGCCGTTCAGCTACATATACATAGTACTGCTGAATATACCATGGTAACTATCGAGAAGTATCCCATTTAGAGGATGGAGAGGTAACTTCTATAACCTGCCTAACATAAGCACATTGTCTGAGTGGGGTCAACTAGTCTAAAAGTACAACCAAGTCAAGTTGTTCACCACTGCCCCTACTATAAACTACAATGCTTACAAGCAACAGTTCCAGTACATAGTATGCCTTGAAATGAAACTCAATTTTCTGTAAGGGATAACTGGAACTGTGGTGTTATATTTGATCTTCTTGTAGATTCTTTTACTTACTGTGAGTATTTCAACAACCACTCTCAGCATAATACTACTTGGCTGCATTTATATCTTATGGGAATGTTAGAATTAGTGTAATACAGTTTACCAGAACAAAATCAACTGGTCACCAAATTTACCACTTATAACTAAGTTGCTGAGAAAGAAGGGTAGGGTATATATTAAGTGAGATATATCATAATAACAATATAAAGTAATATAAAAAGATTATTAGTACCGCATGATTTGTGAAGACTGAGTAATAACAGCCAGTCCCAGTGTTGAAATAAATGCAAACAAAACATGAGTACTCAACAATAACTGGTTACAAATAGACAAAGATTTAGAGAATGAAATCCATGAAATGCTGCTACTTGTTGTAATAGTATCAGACAAAACATTCACAGTATATTACGAGCAAAAATAGTTAAATAGTAGCAAATAAATTGTCAAATTATGAAACTTTCCATAACATACTATGTACTACAGTCATTAGCTTAAACTGAATAATGTTTATTGGTAACCAAGGTAATTACAGCATCCTGCTACTGTGATTAATAATTCAGTAACTACTGCAGTGTGAGTAGTACTTGCACCTTGTAATGTAAATATGTATTTTGCTCATGCTAACAGTAGTTGCAGTATTATTATGTTATAATAACAAAGTTAACTTGGTAAAATACAGATATGATACACAAATAGATACATCCTATATAATATCTCTTGTAACAATCTTGCCCTACATTTGTAATGTCTACATGACGAGCTTGTGGCTAGCTTTCACCTACTACACATCATCAACAGTCTTCAGTGTTATATACTCACCACCAGGTGAGGTCACCAGAACACGATGTGATGTCATAGATTCATACCATGTGACCATGAAAATACTCTGAAATATACTATGATGTGACTACTTGTATGACATGCTCAAGTGTGTTGTGATGTCATCAAATGCTGTGAGATGTTTGCACTGTGTTGGGAGAGTCATATGCAGTGTGGAGATAACTACTAGAGTAAGGTACACCCTTTCTTCTTTGGTCTAGGAGCTGGTTCTATAACTGATCTAACAGCCTCATCAAATATCTACAACAAGTCGTTAGCAGAGTGATGGTGACATCCTATTATACTGTATATTATATAGTATTATACTGTATATTATATAGTATTATACCGTATATTATATAGTATTATACCGTATATTATATAGTATTATACCGTATATTATATAGTATTATACCGTATATTATATAGTATTATACCGTATATTATATGGTATTATACCGTATATTATATAGTATTATACCGTATATTATATGGTATTATACCGTATATTATATGGTATTATACCGTATATTATATAGTATTATACTGTATATTATAGAGTATTATACTGTATATTATATAGTATTATACCGTATATTATATGGTATTATACCGTATATTATATGGTATTATACCGTATATTATATGGTATTATACTGTATATTATATGGTATTATACTGTATATTATATGGTATTATACCGTATATTATATGGTATTATACCGTATATTATATGGTATTATACCGTATATTATATAGTATTATACTGTATATTATAGAGTATTATACCGTATATTATATGGTATTATACCGTATATTATATGGTATTATACTGTATAGTATATAGTATTATACTGTATATTATATAGTATAGTATAAATACTGTATATTATAGCAACATTGTATACTGTATATTATAGTAGCATTGTATACTGTATATTATAGTAGCATTGTATACTGTATAGTGACATCATACCTGAAGGGGAGATAAACCTCAAATAATAATGCTTATTGTCAGTTGGATTGAAGGGTCTACTACAGAAGCCAATGAGAACCAGCGTAACATTCTATATACCAGCTAATCACAAGTAGAAATACTTACTCTTTTCAGTCCCTGTTGAGTGAGTGCCGAACACTCCAAGTACTTTCTAGTGTGGACTTTACTGGCTAGTTTCTGTCCTTGTTCACGTTTTATAGGTGACAGTCCTTTGGCAGCTAATTCAGATAGACATTGCCTGTCATCTCTTAGATCTAGCTTGGTACCTGCAATCATCAGTATATTTATTACTGTTATTATTCTGGAGTTATCTATCCACGTATCATCATTACAGTAGTACTCTATATATACACTGATGTATAATAATATAATGCTGGACTCACCCACAAGTATAACTGGAGCATCAGGACAATGATGTCTTATCTCTGGGATCCACTTACTGCTGACGTTATCAAATGAAGAAGGAGACATTATACTGAAGCACACTAGAAAGACGTCAGTCTGTAACATACCACATTACATAATACAGCAACTACAGTATACACTACGCTGACTACACTATACACTACACAGACTACAGTATACACTACACAGACTACATGGTACAATACACTGACTACATGGTACAATACACTGACTACATGGTACAATACACTGACTACAGTATACACTACACTGGCTACAGCATACACTACATTGACTACAATATACACTACACTGACTACAGCATACACTACATTGACTACAGCATACACTACATTGACTACAGAACATAAAATAGATTGTGAATACACTACACATACATTAACAGACATGAGTAACATGACTGTTTAGTACACCATGAGCTATGAGGATGAACAGATTGTACCAGTTAGACTAAGGACTTAGATACACACTTGTGGATAAGATAGGGGTCGCAGTCTGTCATAGTCTTCCTGCCCCGCTGTGTCCCATAGGGCTAGTTGTACCTGAGTACCATCTACTGTGACTGGTGCTGTGTAGTTATCAAATCTGTGCCATATAAAAGAGAAAGTGACTACCACTAACATATACAGATATTGTATGTGGACTTATTACACATGCTGTATAATGTCATTGCATTACATGGCAGTCAATTATCTGGTTACATTATGCCTAGTTGTCCGACTTATATGATTTAAAATTGACGCCAGAAAAACTTTGTGAATATTCAAATTTGATGTTTGTTTCTGTTATCAAATGATTACTGAGTCTAATTTAGATTTCGGCATTCTTATACAATAAAATAGGCAGCAGTAGCTGGTACTTTGCACTGATACCAATCAAGCATTAACAAGTATTAGAATGTAGAGTATAGTATGATTACTTACACTGTAGGTACATACTCTCCGGGAAAGCTGTCAGTAGTATATGATATGAGCATACACGTTTTACCCACCGTACCATCCCCCACTACTACACATTTGATTGATCTAGACACTTGTGACATTGTGTAGTATTATATGGGTATGAGTGCTCTACCACTTGCTAGCACCAACTCTTCCTCTCAACCCAGTGTCAGGCGACTACACCAGTCTAAAAGAAACATAAAATCACGTTAAAAACGACATCTAGCAGCTACTAAATAGGCTATACAGCTACCACTGCCGATAGATCCTACAGCTGGGAGCGGCCTTCAGCCTAAATTTAACACGACACAGCTGCCAAACTGTTCAGCTTGGAATATAGCCAAATGCCTTTTAGATGTATAAACTAGTAAAATAAAATATATGTTGGCCATCATGTATGTCATGACTTTGGACTCGATTGTGTGAGGCTCATCGTAATGAGATTGGCTGGTCATTGCTGCTAGCATTCTTGGTATGTAACGTTGAGCATATCAGGTTTAAAATATAAGGATAAATATCGATATTGTTCGACATATTTGGGCATGTGCAGCCTATAAGAATAAGCGGAGTATGTATCAAACTTGATCACTTTTTCCCAATCTCAAATCTGAAGGCACCTCACCCTGTCCTAAATAACTTTCAATAACTGGTTTTGTGTGGATACCGTAACCATGACAGCGCATTTAGAAATTATGTTAGAGCTTGTGGAGAGAAGCCTGAAGCATCCAGTAAATGTTCTGAATCTTTGAATAGTATTCAAGTTAGTCAGTGCTGTGTACTGCTATGATCGCGAGAGAGTCAGAACAGAATGAAAACCAAAGACTGAAAGGGCATCACATCGGACAAAAATAAACTTCAAAATAAAAACACACTAATAAGTGGACTTTTAAGTATAAGTTAAATTAACTAACTGCAAGCTAGAACTTTATTTCCTTCAATTTTCATTTTGGTATCATATTGACATTTTAATTTTAATATTTATTCAGTCAAGTTTTTATTTTTTTATATTCATAGTGATATTCCTTTCAGTTCAGCTAAAAGTTTTAAAGTAAAAGGTAAAATTGCAGCGAAACTCTGTACAAAGTTTTAATAATTTGACTACATTGGCCTATAGACTCTCAGCAACCCACGTCACCAGATCTGTTAGTCATTCCTTCCCCAAGCTTGTTCTGTGAATTTTAATTTCTTACATTATAGTTTTATTCAACTTACCCCAAGGGAATTATGATCTGAACCTGACTTTTAGTTGTCGACCTTTAGTTAGGATGTCCTACACTTCTCTAATGATATAGAGGGTATAAAGAAGCAAACGGAGCTAGAACTAAATTAATATTCATATCTCAACGCTTACAACAGATCGACAGATCACTGTTCAGGGCTAAGGAGAGTACATAAGCTAAGCTGGTCAGTTTTTTGTAAGGAAGATAGAATTTCCCAAAACGGGTAGAGTACCAGTGGTCCATACTTATTCGCATCGAACTAGCATATTTGTTTAGTGTTTAGTCCATTTTAAATCACACTGTAACTCAATTCCAGGATAAAGGTTAAACAATACTATAACTATAACTATTACTTACTATTAACTATACATAATACATTCTCTAGTCTCCACGTAATGTATAGAAGGCGTCATTGTTTACCAAGAGACGAGATTACCCCACGGAATGATGATCATCCTGAGATGAATGACATGATTACCATCATATGATAGCATTTGATTTTTATTTTTAAGGATTAAAATAAAAATTTTAAAATATAATATAAAATAATAATAATAATTAAATAAAATTAATAAAAATCCATCTGGCAGATATTCATATTACAACATTTACTATTTCAACGCTCCTATGAACAACCAACCTGAACCGAACACAGACTTACTGAATAGCAAAAAATCAGTACTACCAATTGGGCAAAAATTGTGACTTTTTCATGTAATTGCCAATGCCAATTTGATTCAACAGTGATTTGTCTCTAATCGTTACACTTCCATGTTATAATTCAGGTTTCCGGTTGAGGGCGCTGCGACAGGTTCTCGCTATTTCATTGGTTGATATAAATACTCGCACTTGGTTTATTTTTGGAATTTCGATCTATAGCGGAATAGACAACTCCGAAGAAATACTTCAAATTACTATTATTTTGATTTTGTTCAAAGTTCGTACGGAAAACTGAAAGAGGACAACCTTGTTCCCTCTATGAGGACAACTTCTTATTACAATAATTTTCCATTAGCTTCTGAATTCCACTAGGCGAGAGAAGCGAAAGTGAGAAGGAGGACAACTTCCAAATCTTTGACGGTGTCATGCGATATCTACATGTACCGCAGAGGTAGTTGCACGTGATAAATAGTGACGCAACCGATAAATTAGACTGATTGGCTGAAGGGAGACTCAAATAAGATGGACTCTTAATAACACCCCGTTACTTTAACTACATATAACTCTTAGTCTGTAGACATTGTTTATGTTGTGCAGTAACTAGTGAGTGACTGGCAAGTTATAGGCTTGCCAATCGCATACATTTATGTGCCTGTACGTAGGTGCACCAGTGTTCTTCCTTCATGTGGTTAACTCTCGCCACAGTTGTCCATTGGCAGTTGCAGGTATGTTTGTTGCACACATAGCTGTACAACATGGGTTTTCTATTTATTTATATTCTATGCACGCCTGAAAATTGCCTGTGTCGTCTATAGAATAGTTATTTATTGTGTGGTTTCATTTAATTTTTTTAAATTTATATTTTATGGTGCATCCACATGCTATGCTTGCTACAAGTTAGGTGTATAGTTGTATAACTAAAGTAGTCATTCTGTGACTGAATCAATAAATCATCTGGGCAGGCCTTGGCGGTAAGATATGATTAGGCTTAAGAGGGACTGTCTCCTTTAGGCGATATCGATGCTGTATAGCCTTGTCTAGGAGCATAATGATACGGAGATCCGTGATTGAATATTCAACAATTGAATTCAGCTCAATTCACTCGTTGTATCTGCAGCAGGCAATTTCAATTTGTGATTTAATTCAATTTTCTGTAAGACAGGTTACTGTCCACAAACTGACCAACTCATTAGGCCATTAATGATATGTAGTACGCCCATTCTTTTCTGTACCTTTGAAGAATAGAATACTTTTGAATTTACTAAAGTGTATACCTCAGTTCAGCGTTGTGTTTTAGACAGTGATTATTATTATTACAGCGTACGGCTGTTTTTGATTGGGATTGGGTTGAATAAATCGTTACGGCATGCTCGTCGGTTTCTGTTCTAATCATCTGGTAAATAGTCTTTATTAACTGTGTCTGTGCATATCACGTATGGTGCACGGCAGGAAGCTATTTAGGTAGGTACTAGTTGAAGCAGTTACTGATATACGTTCTCCCTTGCAGCTGAGTGGGTGGTCATAGTGACGTTTACTCTGTCATTAGATATTTCATCATTGGCAGCTGACAGGTCTCCGTGCCAGTCCTCATCCTGCAGTATTTTTTCAGGAGGGCTAGTCTGTGGTCTCTTCTCATTTCATGGAGATTCTATAGTCCCAGCTCAGCTTTGGCTTCAGTCACGCTCTCTCTCTTCCTTTGAGGTTACTTATAAAGCACAGAGCCCTATTCTGCACCTGTTCCAGCAATTCTATCTGGCATTTTCATGTAGGATCCCACACACAGTCAGCGTAGTCCATCACAGGGCGACAGAGGCTAGTGTATGCTAAGAGTTTGTTTTTATTTGTCCATTTACTTTGAGTAAGTCGAGTAGTAATCTGAGCCACATTACTGCCATCACGGAAAGTCTCATCATATGCCAGTGGTGGCTGAATGGTCATCCACTTGCTGAGATCAAGTCAATGCCTTCTGTCATCTATGTCGATCTTTAAGATATTGAAGATCTAGTTCAAGCCTAACCGCACATCCTTTGACTGGGCTGACTGTAAATCTGACAGCCTCATCTGTAGTAGCCCTATAAATGTCTATGTTCACCTCGTACTTAGGTTATTTTGACTTGATGTGTAGCCATTTGATAGTTAGTGTTGACAGTCACCCATGATACTCATAGTTGGATTGCCTTCTATCTCTTGTATTGTGCATTAGACCTACTGCATCAAGTATGGTTAGATGAGGTAACCGAATAGGTGACATCATGTGACAGCGTATACTTTACCTGCTGGGTCAGCGCATACTTTACAAAACTGCTGACTCTACTTACCAGCTGATCCAACTTATTTAAGTAACACCGCTACTGCTACTACAAATACTACTACTGCTGCTGCCGGCGCTGTTACTACTGCTACTACTACTACTGCCACTGCTACTACTACTACTGTTACTACAAATACTACTACTGCTACCACTACTGCTACTACTACTGCTGCTACTACTACCACTGCTACTGCTGTCACTGCTACTACTACATGTGCTACTGCTACTACAAATACTACTACTACTGCTACTACTACTACTACTGCTACTGACTATCATAATATCTGTGTTTGCCTGTCGATTACAGAGCAGGTAGTTTTGACTAATCTACATGAAGTAGAATCATGTAGGTTGCATACTACTATCACATGCCTAACTAGCTATTGCATGTGACAGCTAGTAGTGGTTGCAGCTACCACTGATATGACTGCTACCTGCATTACACAGAATTATTACTCTATAGCTACTAATATCAGCTATATATAGGGCCTACACACTAGGTGGTGTTTACCCTCAGTCTGTGGTTACACAGTTCTGTGTTGTAAGCAGTGGGAACCATTCAATTATTCACAGGCTAATAGGTCGTTGACCATTTGTGTACGTGACTGTTTTTACTATACAAGCACTAAGCAAACCCCAGGGTAGGCCTAGTCAACTAGGTGATTATAATAGCGAAGTACTTACTCCAGTTTCTAATGAATATGGCAGCCATTATTCTATTATTGTAGGTAAAGTGAGGGTAGTAGAGCTACAAGTACAAACGCAGCCAATATCAGAGGTGGACCATTGATTGATAATCAGAAGGTGAAGATAAAAACTAGGCCAAAGACAGAGTAAACAATAGTGTTGGTATTCAAGTATAAGAGCATGATGTGTGTATATAGCACTAATTTATGTGTTTATGAGGAGATCTAATCAACTCCAGGTGGTCTATTACTAAATTTTAGGTGCACCAGTACATAAAACTGAAGCAGGGAAGTTGTCTTCTCTATGTATTATTGGCTGAGCACCCAATGATAACCGTAAACTATGATCTAAGACTATTCAGATTTCTCCACTACTGCCCATACATCAACGTCTAGCTACTTTCTACTAATATGTAGGAAACAAGTAGAAGAGTAGCAATATATACACTAATACTCATAGTAATGTTCAGCTGTAAGATACAGTGAGTGGTTAGCTTAGGGTTATCAGCTGTGGTTTGGCATGTTAGCATGGTATATCTCTATTTCCTCTATAGTTACTAACTACTTGGCAGGAGATGTTATTGTAGGGTGATCATATAGTCATGATATAGATTTTAGACTGTCACATGTTTGTAGCACATTGCTATTTACTACTAATACTCTGGTCTGACATAATAATACTACTACAGTTGTGGTATTACAGTAGTTGGCATGGACTCAGTGTTATTAATTACTGTCCAATGGTAACTGGTTGATATCTTACACACCTACTGTGTTTGCCAAAAAGTTTAAAATAATTCAGAGCAAAGTCTGGTCATGGATTCAATCCGTGAGCTACTGGTTTAATTTGGTCTACAGCATATACTAACTATTGTTAGTTTATTATGTGTGACAGTATTGTAACAGGTGCTTGTTGGAGTAGTATGTATGTGTATGTAGTGTATATATTATATTGTGTATAATTATACTATAAATAATGCAAAGTACATTGTAGTGTGGGCCTATATGTGAACCTATGTATATACATGTATAATGTATAGGCCCATGTATGTGCATATGTATTCACAGCTCAAGATGATGGACACCAACTCGCTGGACAGTTGTGACTCTCGTACACTGACCTCTTCATCCAGTTACACGGAATCATCGTCAGAATCTCAGTCTTCTTCTCCTGCAGCACCAAGAAGCTCAGTCACCAGTTTCCTTCCTCCATGTAGAATATGTGGAGGTGTTGCCTCGGGATTTCATTACGGTAAGAGATGATACTTGTTGGACCACAGGCTACACTATATACCGCGTAGACTATTGTAATACTTATATGAACTGCATGACGTGTGTTAATTGAGAGGTATTGCGTTATGACTGGGTACCAGACATGTGCCAAGCAGACAAATACTCAAGTCAAGAGTCAAGTAAGAGTATATATTCCCAATTGATAAAAAGTAATTTAGAGTCAACTCATCGGATGAAGCAAGTCAAAAGTAGAGTAAGAGTAGATAAACAGCCATTTTGAAAAGTAAAGTAAGAGTCAAGCAACTAGTGCCAAAATGCTAGAGTCAGAGTAGAGTCAAAAGTACAGCGGTATGTCAAAGAGAATACCAATGGGAATTTTGTATAACACAAATTTCTGATGTATACAAGTGTGACAACACACAATAGGTAATACTTAGTGTTAGATCCGATTTTCTGTCAGTTATAGTAGTTCTGAGGAACAAAGGCTACTTCAAATTTGCACTTGTTATAATGGTAGATCTGTTTATCTATAAGCCTCTCAGCTTCTCTATGGTGGACAAGACTTATTACATAATTACACCAAACCAATAGAATTATCATTGATAGCTGAGAGATTAGAGTAAAGTAAGAGTCAAGCATCATGCTTTGTAGGAGAGTAGAAGTAAAAGTCAATTCCCAGCTTTCACACAATACAAAAGCACAAGTCAATTAAAAGTAATGAAAAGCTGTTGCTCGAGTTAACTTGAGGAGTAAAATGACTCGAGTGCCCATGTCTGCTGGGTACTATAATAGTGAGCAGACAACTCCACTGAAAGTAATAATATCTTATCTACATGCAGTTAAACTAGGGAAGAGTCCAGTTGTACCCATTTTGTTAGTATGTAGTAGTCTACATGTACATCTACAGACATGTAATTCAGTAATAGTGGGTAGCTAGGTGTTATATTATGTATGTAGTAGTCTACATGTACATCTACAGACATGTAATTCAGTAGTAGTAGGTAGCTAGGTGTTATATTATGTAGTAGTCTACATGTACATCTACAGACATGTAATTCAGTAGTAGTAGGTAGCTAGGTGTTATAGTATGTAGTAGTCTACATGTACATCTACAGACATGTAATTCAGTAATAGTAGGTAGCTAGGTGTTATATTACGTATGTAGTAGTCTACATGTACATCTACAGACATGTAATTCAGTAGTAGTAGGTAGCTAGGTGTTATATTATGTAGTAGTCTACATGTACATCTACAGACATGTAATTCAGTAGTAGTAGGTAGCTAGGTGTTATATTATGTAGTAGTCTACATGTACATCTACAGACATGTAATTCAGTAATAGTAGGTAGCTAGGTGTTATATTACGTATGTAGTAGTCTACATGTACATCTACAGACATGTAATTCAGTAGTAGTAGGTAGCTAGGTGTTATATTACGTATGTAGTAGTCTACATGTACATCTACAGACATGTAATTCAGTAGTAGTAGGTAGCTAGGTGTTATATTATGTAGTAGTCTACATGTACATCTACAGACATGTAATTCAGTAATAGTAGGTAGCTAGGTGTTATATTATGTAGTAGTCTACATGTACATCTACAGACATGTAATTCAGTAATAGTAGGTAGCTAGGTGTTATATTATGTAGTAGTCTACATGTACATCTACAGACATGTAATTCAGTAGTAGTAGGTAGCTAGGTGTTATATTATGTAGTAGTCTACATGTACATCTACAGACATGTAATTCAGTAGTAGTAGGTAGCTAGGTGTTATATTATGTAGTAGTCTACATGTACATCTACAGACATGTAATTCAGTAGTAGTAGGTAGCTAGGTGTTATATTATGTAGTAGTCTACATGTACATCTACAGACATGTAATTCAGTAATAGTAGGTAGCTAGGTGTTATATTATGTAGTAGTCTACATGTACATCTACAGACATGTAATTCAGTAATAGTAGGTAGCTAGGTGTTATAGTATGTAGTAGTCTACATGTACATCTACAGACATGTAATTCAGTAATAGTAGGTAGCTAGCTGTTATATTATGTAGTAGTCTACATGTACATCTACAGACATGTAATTCAGTAGTAGTAGGTAGCTAGGTGTTATATTATGTAGTAGTCTACATGTACATCTACAGACATGTAATTCAGTAATAGTAGGTAGCTAGGTGTTATAGTATGTAGTAGTCTACATGTACATCTACAGACATGTAATTCAGTAGTAGTAGGTAGCTAGGTGTTATATTATGTAGTAGTCTACATGTACATCTACAGACATGTAATTCAGTAATAGTAGGTAGCTAGGTGTTATATTACGTATGTAGTAGTCTACATGTACATCTACAGACATGTAATTCAGTAGTAGTAGGTAGCTAGGTGTTATATTATGTAGTAGTCTACATGTACATCTACAGACATGTAATTCAGTAGTAGTAGGTAGCTAGGTGTTATATTATGTAGTAGTCTACATGTACATCTACAGACATGTAATTTAGTAATAGTAGGTAGCTAGGTGTTATAGTATGTAGTAGTCTACATGTACATCTACAGACATGTAATTCAGTAATAGTAGGTAGCTAGGTGTTATATTACGTATGTAGTAGTCTACATGTACATCTACAGACATGTAATTCAGTAGTAGTAGGTAGCTAGGTGTTATATTATGTAGTAGTCTACATGTACATCTACAGACATGTAATTCAGTAGTAGTAGGTAGCTAGGTGTTATATTATGTAGTAGTCTACATGTACATCTACAGACATGTAATTTAGTAATAGTAGGTAGCTAGGTGTTATATTATGTAGTAGTCTACATGTACATCTACAGACATGTAATTCAGTAATAGTAGGTAGCTAGGTGTTATATTACGTATGTAGTAGTCTACATGTACATCTACAGACATGTAATTCAGTAATAGTAGGTAGCTAGGTGTTATATTATGTAGTAGTCTACATGTACATCTACAGACATGTAATTCAGTAATAGTAGGTAGCTAGGTGTTATATTACGTATGTAGTAGTCTACATGTACATCTACAGACATGTAATTCAGTAATAGTAGGTAGCTAGGTGTTATATTATGTAGTAGTCTACATGTACATCTACAGACATGTAATTCAGTAATAGTAGGTAGCTAGGTGTTATATTATGTAGTAGTCTACATGTACATCTACAGACATGTAATTCAGTAATAGTAGGTAGCTAGGTGTTATATTATGTAGTAGTCTACATGTACATCTACAGACATGTAATTCAGTAATAGTGGGTAGCTAGGTGTTATAGTATGTAGTAGTCTACATGTACATCTACAGACATGTAATTCAGTAGTAGTAGGTAGCTAGGTGTTATATTATGTATGTAGTAGTCTACATGTACATCTACAGACATGTAATTCAGTAGTAGTAGGTAGCTAGGTGTTATATTATGTAGTAGTCTACATGTACATCTACAGACATGTAATTCAGTAATAGTAGGTAGCTAGGTGTTATAGTATGTAGTAGTCTACATGTACATCTACAGACATGTAATTCAGTAGTAGTAGGTAGCTAGGTGTTATATTATGTAGTAGTCTACATGTACATCTACAGACATGTAATTTAGTAATAGTAGGTAGCTAGGCGTTATATTATGTAGTAGTCTACATGTACATCTACAGACATGTAATTCAGTAGTAGTAGGTAGCTAGGTGTTATATTATGTAGTAGTCTACATGTACATCTACAGACATGTAATTCAGTAATAGTAGGTAGCTAGGTGTTATATTATGTAGTAGTCTACATGTACATCTACAGACATGTAATTCAGTAATAGTAGGTAGCTAGGTGTTATATTATGTAGTAGTCTACATGTACATCTACAGACATGTAATTCAGTAATAGTGGGTAGCTAGGTGTTATAGTATGTAGTAGTCTACATGTACATCTACAGACATGTAATTCAGTAATAGTAGGTAGCTAGGTGTTATATTATGTATGTAGTAGTCTACATGTACATCTACAGACATGTAATTTAGTAGTAGTAGGTAGCTAGGTGTTATATTATGTAGTAGTCTACATGTACATCTACAGACATGTAATTCAGTAATAGTGGGTAGCTAGGTGTTATATTACGTATGTAGTAGTCTACATGTACATCTACAGACATGTAATTCAGTAATAGTAGGTAGCTAGGTGTTATATTACGTATGTAGTAGTCTACATGTACATCTACAGACATGTAATTCAGTAATAGTAGGTAGCTAGGTGTTATATTATGTAGTAGTCTACATGTACATCTACAGACATGTAATTCAGTAATAGTAGGTAGCTAGGTGTTATAGTATGTAGTAGTCTACATGTACATCTACAGACATGTAATTCAGTAGTAGTAGGTAGCTAGGTGTTATATTATGTAGTAGTCTACATGTACATCTACAGACATGTAATTCAGTAATAGTAGGTAGCTAGGTGTTATAGTATGTAGTAGTCTACATGTACATGTACAGACATGTAATTCAGTAGTAGTAGGTAGCTAGGTGTTATAGTATGTAGTAGTCTACATGTACATCTACAGACATGTAATTCAGTAATAGTAGGTAGCTAGGTGTTATATTACGTATGTAGTAGTCTACATGTACATCTACAGACATGTAATTCAGTAATAGTAGGTAGCTAGGTGTTATAGTATGTAGTAGTCTACATGTACATCTACAGACATGTAATTCAGTAGTAGTAGGTAGCTAGGTGTTATAGTATGTAGTAGTCTACATGTACATCTACAGACATGTAATTCAGTAATAGTGGGTAGCTAGGTGTTATAGTATGTAGTAGTCTACATGTACATCTACAGACATGTAATTCAGTAATAGTAGGTAGCTAGGTGTTATATTATGTAGTAGTCTACATGTACATCTACAGACATGTAATTCAGTAATAGTAGGTAGCTAGGTGTTATATTATGTAGTAGTCTACATGTACATCTACAGACATGTAATTCAGTAGTAGTAGGTAGCTAGGTGTTATATTATGTAGTAGTCTACATGTACATCTACAGACATGTAATTCAGTAATAGTAGGTAGCTAGGTGTTATATTATGTAGTAGTCTACATGTACATCTACAGACATGTAATTCAGTAATAGTAGGTAGCTAGGTGTTATATTACGTATGTAGTAGTCTACATGTACATCTACAGACATGTAATTCAGTAATAGTAGGTAGCTAGGTGTTATATTATGTAGTAGTCTACATGTACATCTACAGACATGTAATTCAGTAATAGTAGGTAGCTAGGTGTTATATTATGTAGTAGTCTACATGTACATCTACAGACATGTAATTCAGTAATAGTGGGTAGCTAGGTGTTATATTATGTAGTAGTCTACATGTACATCTACAGACATGTAATTCAGTAATAGTGGGTAGCTAGGTGTTATAGTATGTAGTAGTCTACATGTACATCTACAGACATGTAATTCAGTAATAGTAGGTAGCTAGGTGTTATATTATGTAGTAGTCTACATGTACATCTACAGACATGTAATTCAGTAATAGTAGGTAGCTAGGTGTTATATTATGTAGTAGTCTACATGTACATCTACAGACATGTAATTCAGTAGTAGTAGGTAGCTAGGTGTTATATTATGTAGTAGTCTACATGTACATCTACAGACATGTAATTCAGTAATAGTAGGTAGCTAGGTGTTATATTATGTAGTAGTCTACATGTACATCTACAGACATGTAATTCAGTAATAGTAGGTAGCTAGGTGTTATATTATGTAGTAGTCTACATGTACATCTACAGACATGTAATTCAGTAATAGTAGGTAGCTAGGTGTTATATTACGTATGTAGTAGTCTACATGTACATCTACAGACATGTAATTCAGTAGTAGTAGGTAGCTAGGTGTTATATTATGTAGTAGTCTACATGTACATCTACAGACATGTAATTCAGTAATAGTAGGTAGCTAGGTGTTATATTATGTAGTAGTCTACATGTACATCTACAGACATGTAATTCAGTAGTAGTAGGTAGCTAGGTGTTATAGTATGTAGTAGTCTACATGTACATCTACAGACATGTAATTCAGTAGTAGTAGGTAGCTAGGTGTTATATTATGTAGTAGTCTACATGTACATCTACAGACATGTAATTCAGTAATAGTAGGTAGCTAGGTGTTATATTACGTATGTAGTAGTCTACATGTACATCTACAGACATGTAATTCAGTAGTAGTAGGTAGCTAGGTGTTATATTATGTATGTAGTAGTCTACATGTACATCTACAGACATGTAATTCAGTAATAGTAGGTAGCTAGGTGTTATAGTATGTAGTAGTCTACATGTACATCTACAGACATGTAATTCAGTAGTAGTAGGTAGCTAGGTGTTATATTATGTAGTAGTCTACATGTACATCTACAGACATGTAATTTAGTAGTAGTAGGTAGCTAGGTGTTATATTATGTAGTAGTCTACATGTACATCTACAGACATGTAATTCAGTAATAGTAGGTAGCTAGGTGTTATATTATGTAGTAGTCTACATGTACATCTACAGACATGTAATTCAGTAGTAGTAGGTAGCTAGGTGTTATATTATGTATGTAGTAGTCTACATGTACATCTACAGACATGTAATTCAGTAATAGTAGGTAGCTAGGTGTTATATTATGTAGTAGTCTACATGTACATCTACAGACATGTAATTCAGTAATAGTAGGTAGCTAGGTGTTATATTACGTATGTAGTAGTCTACATGTACATCTACAGACATGTAATTCAGTAGTAGTAGGTAGCTAGGTGTTATATTATGTAGTAGTCTACATGTACATCTACAGACATGTAATTCAGTAGTAGTAGGTAGCTAGGTGTTATATTATGTAGTAGTCTACATGTACATCTACAGACATGTAATTTAGTAATAGTAGGTAGCTAGGTGTTATAGTATGTAGTAGTCTACATGTACATCTACAGACATGTAATTCAGTAATAGTAGGTAGCTAGGTGTTATATTACGTATGTAGTAGTCTACATGTACATCTACAGACATGTAATTCAGTAGTAGTAGGTAGCTAGGTGTTATATTATGTAGTAGTCTACATGTACATCTACAGACATGTAATTCAGTAGTAGTAGGTAGCTAGGTGTTATATTATGTAGTAGTCTACATGTACATCTACAGACATGTAATTTAGTAATAGTAGGTAGCTAGGTGTTATAGTATGTAGTAGTCTACATGTACATCTACAGACATGTAATTCAGTAATAGTAGGTAGCTAGGTGTTATATTACGTATGTAGTAGTCTACATGTACATCTACAGACATGTAATTCAGTAATAGTAGGTAGCTAGGTGTTATATTATGTAGTAGTCTACATGTACATCTACAGACATGTAATTCAGTAATAGTAGGTAGCTAGGTGTTATATTACGTATGTAGTAGTCTACATGTACATCTACAGACATGTAATTCAGTAATAGTAGGTAGCTAGGTGTTATATTATGTAGTAGTCTACATGTACATCTACAGACATGTAATTCAGTAATAGTAGGTAGCTAGGTGTTATATTATGTAGTAGTCTACATGTACATCTACAGACATGTAATTCAGTAATAGTAGGTAGCTAGGTGTTATATTATGTAGTAGTCTACATGTACATCTACAGACATGTAATTCAGTAATAGTGGGTAGCTAGGTGTTATAGTATGTAGTAGTCTACATGTACATCTACAGACATGTAATTCAGTAGTAGTAGGTAGCTAGGTGTTATATTATGTATGTAGTAGTCTACATGTACATCTACAGACATGTAATTCAGTAATAGTAGGTAGCTAGGTGTTATATTATGTAGTAGTCTACATGTACATCTACAGACATGTAATTCAGTAATAGTAGGTAGCTAGGTGTTATAGTATGTAGTAGTCTACATGTACATCTACAGACATGTAATTCAGTAGTAGTAGGTAGCTAGGTGTTATATTATGTAGTAGTCTACATGTACATCTACAGACATGTAATTCAGTAGTAGTAGGTAGCTAGGTGTTATATTATGTAGTAGTCTACATGTACATCTACAGACATGTAATTCAGTAATAGTAGGTAGCTAGGTGTTATATTATGTAGTAGTCTACATGTACATCTACAGACATGTAATTCAGTAATAGTAGGTAGCTAGGTGTTATAGTATGTAGTAGTCTACATGTACATCTACAGACATGTAATTCAGTAATAGTAGGTAGCTAGCTGTTATATTATGTAGTAGTCTACATGTACATCTACAGACATGTAATTCAGTAGTAGTAGGTAGCTAGGTGTTATATTATGTAGTAGTCTACATGTACATCTACAGACATGTAATTCAGTAATAGTAGGTAGCTAGGTGTTATAGTATGTAGTAGTCTACATGTACATCTACAGACATGTAATTCAGTAGTAGTAGGTAGCTAGGTGTTATATTATGTAGTAGTCTACATGTACATCTACAGACATGTAATTCAGTAATAGTAGGTAGCTAGGTGTTATATTACGTATGTAGTAGTCTACATGTACATCTACAGACATGTAATTCAGTAGTAGTAGGTAGCTAGGTGTTATATTATGTAGTAGTCTACATGTACATCTACAGACATGTAATTCAGTAGTAGTAGGTAGCTAGGTGTTATATTATGTAGTAGTCTACATGTACATCTACAGACATGTAATTTAGTAATAGTAGGTAGCTAGGTGTTATAGTATGTAGTAGTCTACATGTACATCTACAGACATGTAATTCAGTAATAGTAGGTAGCTAGGTGTTATATTACGTATGTAGTAGTCTACATGTACATCTACAGACATGTAATTCAGTAGTAGTAGGTAGCTAGGTGTTATATTATGTAGTAGTCTACATGTACATCTACAGACATGTAATTCAGTAGTAGTAGGTAGCTAGGTGTTATATTATGTAGTAGTCTACATGTACATCTACAGACATGTAATTTAGTAATAGTAGGTAGCTAGGTGTTATAGTATGTAGTAGTCTACATGTACATCTACAGACATGTAATTCAGTAATAGTAGGTAGCTAGGTGTTATATTACGTATGTAGTAGTCTACATGTACATCTACAGACATGTAATTCAGTAATAGTAGGTAGCTAGGTGTTATATTATGTAGTAGTCTACATGTACATCTACAGACATGTAATTCAGTAATAGTAGGTAGCTAGGTGTTATATTACGTATGTAGTAGTCTACATGTACATCTACAGACATGTAATTCAGTAATAGTAGGTAGCTAGGTGTTATATTATGTAGTAGTCTACATGTACATCTACAGACATGTAATTCAGTAATAGTAGGTAGCTAGGTGTTATATTATGTAGTAGTCTACATGTACATCTACAGACATGTAATTCAGTAATAGTAGGTAGCTAGGTGTTATATTATGTAGTAGTCTACATGTACATCTACAGACATGTAATTCAGTAATAGTGGGTAGCTAGGTGTTATAGTATGTAGTAGTCTACATGTACATCTACAGACATGTAATTCAGTAGTAGTAGGTAGCTAGGTGTTATATTATGTATGTAGTAGTCTACATGTACATCTACAGACATGTAATTCAGTAATAGTAGGTAGCTAGGTGTTATATTATGTAGTAGTCTACATGTACATCTACAGACATGTAATTCAGTAATAGTAGGTAGCTAGGTGTTATAGTATGTAGTAGTCTACATGTACATCTACAGACATGTAATTCAGTAATAGTAGGTAGCTAGGTGTTATATTATGTAGTAGTCTACATGTACATCTACAGACATGTAATTTAGTAATAGTAGGTAGCTAGGCGTTATATTATGTAGTAGTCTACATGTACATCTACAGACATGTAATTCAGTAGTAGTAGGTAGCTAGGTGTTATATTATGTAGTAGTCTACATGTACATCTACAGACATGTAATTCAGTAATAGTAGGTAGCTAGGTGTTATATTATGTAGTAGTCTACATGTACATCTACAGACATGTAATTCAGTAATAGTAGGTAGCTAGGTGTTATATTATGTAGTAGTCTACATGTACATCTACAGACATGTAATTCAGTAATAGTGGGTAGCTAGGTGTTATAGTATGTAGTAGTCTACATGTACATCTACAGACATGTAATTCAGTAATAGTAGGTAGCTAGGTGTTATATTATGTATGTAGTAGTCTACATGTACATCTACAGACATGTAATTTAGTAGTAGTAGGTAGCTAGGTGTTATATTATGTAGTAGTCTACATGTACATCTACAGACATGTAATTCAGTAATAGTGGGTAGCTAGGTGTTATATTACGTATGTAGTAGTCTACATGTACATCTACAGACATGTAATTCAGTAATAGTAGGTAGCTAGGTGTTATATTACGTATGTAGTAGTCTACATGTACATCTACAGACATGTAATTCAGTAATAGTAGGTAGCTAGGTGTTATATTATGTAGTAGTCTACATGTACATCTACAGACATGTAATTCAGTAATAGTAGGTAGCTAGGTGTTATAGTATGTAGTAGTCTACATGTACATCTACAGACATGTAATTCAGTAATAGTAGGTAGCTAGGTGTTATATTATGTAGTAGTCTACATGTACATCTACAGACATGTAATTCAGTAATAGTAGGTAGCTAGGTGTTATAGTATGTAGTAGTCTACATGTACATCTACAGACATGTAATTCAGTAGTAGTAGGTAGCTAGGTGTTATAGTATGTAGTAGTCTACATGTACATCTACAGACATGTAATTCAGTAATAGTAGGTAGCTAGGTGTTATATTACGTATGTAGTAGTCTACATGTACATCTACAGACATGTAATTCAGTAATAGTAGGTAGCTAGGTGTTATAGTATGTAGTAGTCTACATGTACATCTACAGACATGTAATTCAGTAGTAGTAGGTAGCTAGGTGTTATAGTATGTAGTAGTCTACATGTACATCTACAGACATGTAATTCAGTAATAGTGGGTAGCTAGGTGTTATAGTATGTAGTAGTCTACATGTACATCTACAGACATGTAATTCAGTAATAGTAGGTAGCTAGGTGTTATATTATGTAGTAGTCTACATGTACATCTACAGACATGTAATTCAGTAATAGTAGGTAGCTAGGTGTTATATTATGTAGTAGTCTACATGTACATCTACAGACATGTAATTCAGTAGTAGTAGGTAGCTAGGTGTTATATTATGTAGTAGTCTACATGTACATCTACAGACATGTAATTCAGTAATAGTAGGTAGCTAGGTGTTATATTATGTAGTAGTCTACATGTACATCTACAGACATGTAATTCAGTAATAGTAGGTAGCTAGGTGTTATATTACGTATGTAGTAGTCTACATGTACATCTACAGACATGTAATTCAGTAGTAGTAGGTAGCTAGGTGTTATATTATGTAGTAGTCTACATGTACATCTACAGACATGTAATTCAGTAATAGTAGGTAGCTAGGTGTTATATTATGTAGTAGTCTACATGTACATCTACAGACATGTAATTCAGTAATAGTGGGTAGCTAGGTGTTATATTATGTAGTAGTCTACATGTACATCTACAGACATGTAATTCAGTAATAGTGGGTAGCTAGGTGTTATAGTATGTAGTAGTCTACATGTACATCTACAGACATGTAATTCAGTAATAGTAGGTAGCTAGGTGTTATATTATGTAGTAGTCTACATGTACATCTACAGACATGTAATTCAGTAATAGTAGGTAGCTAGGTGTTATATTATGTAGTAGTCTACATGTACATCTACAGACATGTAATTCAGTAGTAGTAGGTAGCTAGGTGTTATATTATGTAGTAGTCTACATGTACATCTACAGACATGTAATTCAGTAATAGTAGGTAGCTAGGTGTTATATTATGTAGTAGTCTACATGTACATCTACAGACATGTAATTCAGTAATAGTAGGTAGCTAGGTGTTATATTATGTAGTAGTCTACATGTACATCTACAGACATGTAATTCAGTAATAGTAGGTAGCTAGGTGTTATATTACGTATGTAGTAGTCTACATGTACATCTACAGACATGTAATTCAGTAGTAGTAGGTAGCTAGGTGTTATATTATGTAGTAGTCTACATGTACATCTACAGACATGTAATTCAGTAATAGTAGGTAGCTAGGTGTTATATTATGTAGTAGTCTACATGTACATCTACAGACATGTAATTCAGTAGTAGTAGGTAGCTAGGTGTTATAGTATGTAGTAGTCTACATGTACATCTACAGACATGTAATTCAGTAGTAGTAGGTAGCTAGGTGTTATATTATGTAGTAGTCTACATGTACATCTACAGACATGTAATTCAGTAATAGTAGGTAGCTAGGTGTTATATTACGTATGTAGTAGTCTACATGTACATCTACAGACATGTAATTCAGTAGTAGTAGGTAGCTAGGTGTTATATTATGTATGTAGTAGTCTACATGTACATCTACAGACATGTAATTCAGTAATAGTAGGTACATCTACAGACATGTAATTCAGTAGTAGTAGGTAGCTAGGTGTTATATTATGTAGTAGTCTACATGTACATCTACAGACATGTAATTTAGTAGTAGTAGGTAGCTAGGTGTTATATTATGTAGTAGTCTACATGTACATCTACAGACATGTAATTCAGTAATAGTAGGTAGCTAGGTGTTATATTACGTAGTAGTCTACATGTACATCTACAGACATGTAATTCAGTAGTAGTAGGTAGCTAGGTGTTATATTATATATGTAGTAGTCTACATGTACATCTACAGACATGTAATTCAGTAATAGTAGGTAGCTAGGTGTTATATTATGTAGTAGTCTACATGTACATCTACAGACATGTAATTCAGTAATAGTAGGTAGCTAGGTGTTATATTACGTATGTAGTAGTCTACATGTACATCTACAGACATGTAATTCAGTAGTAGTAGGTAGCTAGGTGTTATATTATGTAGTAGTCTACATGTACATCTACAGACATGTAATTCAGTAGTAGTAGGTAGCTAGGTGTTATATTATGTAGTAGTCTACATGTACATCTACAGACATGTAATTTAGTAATAGTAGGTAGCTAGGTGTTATAGTATGTAGTAGTCTACATGTACATCTACAGACATGTAATTCAGTAATAGTAGGTAGCTAGGTGTTATATTACGTATGTAGTAGTCTACATGTACATCTACAGACATGTAATTCAGTAGTAGTAGGTAGCTAGGTGTTATATTATGTAGTAGTCTACATGTACATCTACAGACATGTAATTCAGTAGTAGTAGGTAGCTAGGTGTTATATTATGTAGTAGTCTACATGTACATCTACAGACATGTAATTTAGTAATAGTAGGTAGCTAGGTGTTATAGTATGTAGTAGTCTACATGTACATCTACAGACATGTAATTCAGTAATAGTAGGTAGCTAGGTGTTATATTACGTATGTAGTAGTCTACATGTACATCTACAGACATGTAATTCAGTAATAGTAGGTAGCTAGGTGTTATATTATGTAGTAGTCTACATGTACATCTACAGACATGTAATTCAGTAATAGTAGGTAGCTAGGTGTTATATTACGTATGTAGTAGTCTACATGTACATCTACAGACATGTAATTCAGTAATAGTAGGTAGCTAGGTGTTATATTATGTAGTAGTCTACATGTACATCTACAGACATGTAATTCAGTAATAGTAGGTAGCTAGGTGTTATATTATGTAGTAGTCTACATGTACATCTACAGACATGTAATTCAGTAATAGTAGGTAGCTAGGTGTTATAGTATGTAGTAGTCTACATGTACATCTACAGACATGTAATTCAGTAATAGTGGGTAGCTAGGTGTTATAGTATGTAGTAGTCTACATGTACATCTACAGACATGTAATTCAGTAGTAGTAGGTAGCTAGGTGTTATATTATGTATGTAGTAGTCTACATGTACATCTACAGACATGTAATTCAGTAATAGTAGGTAGCTAGGTGTTATATTATGTAGTAGTCTACATGTACATCTACAGACATGTAATTCAGTAATAGTAGGTAGCTAGGTGTTATAGTATGTAGTAGTCTACATGTACATCTACAGACATGTAATTCAGTAGTAGTAGGTAGCTAGGTGTTATATTATGTAGTAGTCTACATGTACATCTACAGACATGTAATTTAGTAATAGTAGGTAGCTAGGCGTTATATTATGTAGTAGTCTACATGTACATCTACAGACATGTAATTCAGTAGTAGTAGGTAGCTAGGTGTTATATTATGTAGTAGTCTACATGTACATATACAGACATGTAATTCAGTAATAGTAGGTAGCTAGGTGTTATATTATGTAGTAGTCTACATGTACATCTACAGACATGTAATTCAGTAATAGTAGGTAGCTAGGTGTTATATTATGTAGTAGTCTACATGTACATCTACAGACATGTAATTCAGTAATAGTGGGTAGCTAGGTGTTATAGTATGTAGTAGTCTACATGTACATCTACAGACAAGTAATTCAGTAATAGTAGGTAGCTAGGTGTTATATTATGTATGTAGTAGTCTACATGTACATCTACAGACATGTAATTTAGTAGTAGTAGGTAGCTAGGTGTTATATTATGTAGTAGTCTACATGTACATCTACAGACATGTAATTCAGTAATAGTGGGTAGCTAGGTGTTATATTACGTATGTAGTAGTCTACATGTACATCTACAGACATGTAATTCAGTAATAGTAGGTAGCTAGGTGTTATATTACGTATGTAGTAGTCTACATGTACATCTACAGACATGTAATTCAGTAATAGTAGGTAGCTAGGTGTTATATTATGTAGTAGTCTACATGTACATCTACAGACATGTAATTCAGTAATAGTAGGTAGCTAGGTGTTATAGTATGTAGTAGTCTACATGTACATCTACAGACATGTAATTCAGTAATAGTAGGTAGCTAGGTGTTATATTATGTAGTAGTCTACATGTACATCTACAGACATGTAATTCAGTAATAGTAGGTAGCTAGGTGTTATAGTATGTAGTAGTCTACATGTACATGTACAGACATGTAATTCAGTAGTAGTAGGTAGCTAGGTGTTATAGTATGTAGTAGTCTACATGTACATCTACAGACATGTAATTCAGTAATAGTAGGTAGCTAGGTGTTATATTACGTATGTAGTAGTCTACATGTACATCTACAGACATGTAATTCAGTAATAGTAGGTAGCTAGGTGTTATAGTATGTAGTAGTCTACATGTACATCTACAGACATGTAATTCAGTAATAGTAGGTAGCTAGGTGTTATAGTATGTAGTAGTCTACATGTACATCTACAGACATGTAATTCAGTAATAGTGGGTAGCTAGGTGTTATAGTATGTAGTAGTCTACATGTACATCTACAGACATGTAATTCAGTAATAGTAGGTAGCTAGGTGTTATATTATGTAGTAGTCTACATGTACATCTACAGACATGTAATTCAGTAATAGTAGGTAGCTAGGTGTTATATTATGTAGTAGTCTACATGTACATCTACAGACATGTAATTCAGTAGTAGTAGGTAGCTAGGTGTTATATTATGTAGTAGTCTACATGTACATCTACAGACATGTAATTCAGTAATAGTAGGTAGCTAGGTGTTATATTATGTAGTAGTCTACATGTACATCTACAGACATGTAATTCAGTAATAGTAGGTAGCTAGGTGTTATATTACGTATGTAGTAGTCTACATGTACATCTACAGACATGTAATTCAGTAATAGTAGGTAGCTAGGTGTTATATTATGTAGTAGTCTACATGTACATCTACAGACATGTAATTCAGTAATAGTAGGTAGCTAGGTGTTATATTATGTAGTAGTCTACATGTACATCTACAGACATGTAATTCAGTAATAGTGGGTAGCTAGGTGTTATATTATGTAGTAGTCTACATGTACATCTACAGACATGTAATTCAGTAATAGTGGGTAGCTAGGTGTTATAGTATGTAGTAGTCTACATGTACATCTACAGACATGTAATTCAGTAATAGTAGGTAGCTAGGTGTTATATTATGTAGTAGTCTACATGTACATCTACAGACATGTAATTCAGTAATAGTAGGTAGCTAGGTGTTATATTATGTAGTAGTCTACATGTACATCTACAGACATGTAATTCAGTAGTAGTAGGTAGCTAGGTGTTATATTATGTAGTAGTCTACATGTACATCTACAGACATGTAATTCAGTAATAGTAGGTAGCTAGGTGTTATATTATGTAGTAGTCTACATGTACATCTACAGACATGTAATTCAGTAATAGTAGGTAGCTAGGTGTTATATTATGTAGTAGTCTACATGTACATCTACAGACATGTAATTCAGTAATAGTAGGTAGCTAGGTGTTATATTACGTATGTAGTAGTCTACATGTACATCTACAGACATGTAATTCAGTAGTAGTAGGTAGCTAGGTGTTATATTATGTATGTAGTAGTCTACATGTACATCTACAGACATGTAATTCAGTAATAGTAGGTAGCTAGGTGTTATAGTATGTAGTAGTCTACATGTACATCTACAGACATGTAATTCAGTAGTAGTAGGTAGCTAGGTGTTATATTATGTAGTAGTCTACATGTACATCTACAGACATGTAATTTAGTAGTAGTAGGTAGCTAGGTGTTATATTATGTAGTAGTCTACATGTACATCTACAGACATGTAATTCAGTAATAGTAGGTAGCTAGGTGTTATATTACGTAGTAGTCTACATGTACATCTACAGACATGTAATTCAGTAGTAGTAGGTAGCTAGGTGTTATATTATGTATGTAGTAGTCTACATGTACATCTACAGACATGTAATTCAGTAATAGTAGGTAGCTAGGTGTTATATTATGTAGTAGTCTACATGTACATCTACAGACATGTAATTCAGTAATAGTAGGTAGCTAGGTGTTATATTACGTATGTAGTAGTCTACATGTACATCTACAGACATGTAATTCAGTAGTAGTAGGTAGCTAGGTGTTATATTATGTAGTAGTCTACATGTACATCTACAGACATGTAATTCAGTAGTAGTAGGTAGCTAGGTGTTATATTATGTAGTAGTCTACATGTACATCTACAGACATGTAATTTAGTAATAGTAGGTAGCTAGGTGTTATAGTATGTAGTAGTCTACATGTACATCTACAGACATGTAATTCAGTAATAGTAGGTAGCTAGGTGTTATATTACGTATGTAGTAGTCTACATGTACATCTACAGACATGTAATTCAGTAGTAGTAGGTAGCTAGGTGTTATATTATGTAGTAGTCTACATGTACATCTACAGACATGTAATTCAGTAGTAGTAGGTAGCTAGGTGTTATATTATGTAGTAGTCTACATGTACATCTACAGACATGTAATTCAGTAATAGTAGGTAGCTAGGTGTTATAGTATGTAGTAGTCTACATGTACATCTACAGACATGTAATTCAGTAATAGTAGGTAGCTAGGTGTTATATTACGTATGTAGTAGTCTACATGTACATCTACAGACATGTAATTCAGTAATAGTAGGTAGCTAGGTGTTATATTATGTAGTAGTCTACATGTACATCTACAGACATGTAATTCAGTAATAGTAGGTAGCTAGGTGTTATATTACGTATGTAGTAGTCTACATGTACATCTACAGACATGTAATTCAGTAATAGTAGGTAGCTAGGTGTTATATTATGTAGTAGTCTACATGTACATCTACAGACATGTAATTCAGTAATAGTAGGTAGCTAGGTGTTATATTATGTAGTAGTCTACATGTACATCTACAGACATGTAATTCAGTAATAGTAGGTAGCTAGGTGTTATATTATGTAGTAGTCTACATGTACATCTACAGACATGTAATTCAGTAATAGTGGGTAGCTAGGTGTTATAGTATGTAGTAGTCTACATGTACATCTACAGACATGTAATTCAGTAGTAGTAGGTAGCTAGGTGTTATATTATGTATGTAGTAGTCTACATGTACATCTACAGACATGTAATTCAGTAATAGTAGGTAGCTAGGTGTTATATTATGTAGTAGTCTACATGTACATCTACAGACATGTAATTCAGTAATAGTAGGTAGCTAGGTGTTATAGTATGTAGTAGTCTACATGTACATCTACAGACATGTAATTCAGTAGTAGTAGGTAGCTAGGTGTTATATTATGTAGTAGTCTACATGTACATCTACAGACATGTAATTCAGTAGTAGTAGGTAGCTAGGTGTTATATTATGTAGTAGTCTACATGTACATCTACAGACATGTAATTCAGTAATAGTAGGTAGCTAGGTGTTATATTATGTAGTAGTCTACATGTACATCTACAGACATGTAATTCAGTAGTAGTAGGTAGCTAGGTGTTATATTATGTAGTAGTCTACATGTACATCTACAGACATGTAATTCAGTAATAGTAGGTAGCTAGGTGTTATATTATGTAGTAGTCTACATGTACATCTACAGACATGTAATTCAGTAATAGTAGGTAGCTAGGTGTTATATTACGTATGTAGTAGTCTACATGTACATCTACAGACATGTAATTCAGTAGTAGTAGGTAGCTAGGTGTTATATTATGTAGTAGTCTACATGTACATCTACAGACATGTAATTCAGTAATAGTAGGTAGCTAGGTGTTATATTATGTAGTAGTCTACATGTACATCTACAGACATGTAATTCAGTAATAGTGGGTAGCTAGGTGTTATATTATGTAGTAGTCTACATGTACATCTACAGACATGTAATTCAGTAATAGTGGGTAGCTAGGTGTTATAGTATGTAGTAGTCTACATGTACATCTACAGACATGTAATTCAGTAATAGTAGGTAGCTAGGTGTTATATTATGTAGTAGTCTACATGTACATCTACAGACATGTAATTCAGTAATAGTAGGTAGCTAGGTGTTATATTATGTAGTAGTCTACATGTACATCTACAGACATGTAATTCAGTAGTAGTAGGTAGCTAGGTGTTATATTATGTAGTAGTCTACATGTACATCTACAGACATGTAATTCAGTAATAGTAGGTAGCTAGGTGTTATATTATGTAGTAGTCTACATGTACATCTACAGACATGTAATTCAGTAATAGTAGGTAGCTAGGTGTTATATTATGTAGTAGTCTACATGTACATCTACAGACATGTAATTCAGTAATAGTAGGTAGCTAGGTGTTATATTACGTATGTAGTAGTCTACATGTACATCTACAGACATGTAATTCAGTAGTAGTAGGTAGCTAGGTGTTATATTATGTATGTAGTAGTCTACATGTACATCTACAGACATGTAATTCAGTAATAGTAGGTAGCTAGGTGTTATAGTATGTAGTAGTCTACATGTACATCTACAGACATGTAATTCAGTAGTAGTAGGTAGCTAGGTGTTATAGTATGTAGTAGTCTACATGTACATCTACAGACATGTAATTTAGTAGTAGTAGGTAGCTAGGTGTTATATTATGTAGTAGTCTACATGTACATCTACAGACATGTAATTCAGTAATAGTAGGTAGCTAGGTGTTATATTACGTAGTAGTCTACATGTACATCTACAGACATGTAATTCAGTAGTAGTAGGTAGCTAGGTGTTATATTATGTATGTAGTAGTCTACATGTACATCTACAGACATGTAATTCAGTAATAGTAGGTAGCTAGGTGTTATATTATGTAGTAGTCTACATGTACATCTACAGACATGTAATTCAGTAATAGTAGGTAGCTAGGTGTTATATTACGTATGTAGTAGTCTACATGTACATCTACAGACATGTAATTCAGTAGTAGTAGGTAGCTAGGTGTTATATTATGTAGTAGTCTACATGTACATCTACAGACATGTAATTCAGTAATAGTAGGTAGCTAGGTGTTATATTATGTAGTAGTCTACATGTACATCTACAGACATGTAATTTAGTAATAGTAGGTAGCTAGGTGTTATAGTATGTAGTAGTCTACATGTACATCTACAGACATGTAATTCAGTAATAGTAGGTAGCTAGGTGTTATATTACGTATGTAGTAGTCTACATGTACATCTACAGACATGTAATTCAGTAGTAGTAGGTAGCTAGGTGTTATATTATGTAGTAGTCTACATGTACATCTACAGACATGTAATTCAGTAGTAGTAGG
Source organism: Bugulina stolonifera (assembly GCA_935421135.1). Taxonomy (NCBI): domain Eukaryota; kingdom Metazoa; phylum Bryozoa; class Gymnolaemata; order Cheilostomatida; family Bugulidae; genus Bugulina; species Bugulina stolonifera. Next base: position 15,969,017 of record OW285196.1, read on the forward strand.
TAGCTAGGTGTTATATTATGTAGTAGTCTACATGTACATCTACAGACATGTAATTTAGTAATAGTAGGTAGCTAGGTGTTATAGTATGTAGTAGTCTACATGTACATCTACAGACATGTAATTCAGTAATAGTAGGTAGCTAGGTGTTATATTACGTATGTAGTAGTCTACATGTACATCTACAGACATGTAATTCAGTAATAGTAGGTAGCTAGGTGTTATATTATGTAGTAGTCTACATGTACATCTACAGACATGTAATTCAGTAATAGTAGGTAGCTAGGTGTTATATTACGTATGTAGTAGTCTACATGTACATCTACAGACATGTAATTCAGTAATAGTAGGTAGCTAGGTGTTATATTATGTAGTAGTCTACATGTACATCTACAGACATGTAATTCAGTAATAGTAGGTAGCTAGGTGTTATATTATGTAGTAGTCTACATGTACATCTACAGACATGTAATTCAGTAATAGTAGGTAGCTAGGTGTTATATTATGTAGTAGTCTACATGTACATCTACAGACATGTAATTCAGTAATAGTGGGTAGCTAGGTGTTATAGTATGTAGTAGTCTACATGTACATCTACAGACATGTAATTCAGTAGTAGTAGGTAGCTAGGTGTTATATTATGTATGTAGTAGTCTACATGTACATCTACAGACATGTAATTCAGTAATAGTAGGTAGCTAGGTGTTATATTATGTAGTAGTCTACATGTACATCTACAGACATGTAATTCAGTAATAGTAGGTAGCTAGGTGTTATAGTATGTAGTAGTCTACATGTACATCTACAGACATGTAATTCAGTAGTAGTAGGTAGCTAGGTGTTATATTATGTAGTAGTCTACATGTACATCTACAGACATGTAATTCAGTAGTAGTAGGTAGCTAGGTGTTATATTATGTAGTAGTCTACATGTACATCTACAGACATGTAATTCAGTAATAGTAGGTAGCTAGGTGTTATATTATGTAGTAGTCTACATGTACATCTACAGACATGTAATTCAGTAATAGTAGGTAGCTAGGTGTTATAGTATGTAGTAGTCTACATGTACATCTACAGACATGTAATTCAGTAATAGTAGGTAGCTAGCTGTTATATTATGTAGTAGTCTACATGTACATCTACAGACATGTAATTCAGTAGTAGTAGGTAGCTAGGTGTTATATTATGTAGTAGTCTACATGTACATCTACAGACATGTAATTCAGTAATAGTAGGTAGCTAGGTGTTATAGTATGTAGTAGTCTACATGTACATCTACAGACATGTAATTCAGTAGTAGTAGGTAGCTAGGTGTTATATTATGTAGTAGTCTACATGTACATCTACAGACATGTAATTCAGTAATAGTAGGTAGCTAGGTGTTATATTACGTATGTAGTAGTCTACATGTACATCTACAGACATGTAATTCAGTAGTAGTAGGTAGCTAGGTGTTATATTATGTAGTAGTCTACATGTACATCTACAGACATGTAATTCAGTAATAGTAGGTAGCTAGGTGTTATATTATGTAGTAGTCTACATGTACATCTACAGACATGTAATTTAGTAATAGTAGGTAGCTAGGTGTTATAGTATGTAGTAGTCTACATGTACATCTACAGACATGTAATTCAGTAATAGTAGGTAGCTAGGTGTTATATTACGTATGTAGTAGTCTACATGTACATCTACAGACATGTAATTCAGTAGTAGTAGGTAGCTAGGTGTTATATTATGTAGTAGTCTACATGTACATCTACAGACATGTAATTCAGTAGTAGTAGGTAGCTAGGTGTTATATTATGTAGTAGTCTACATGTACATCTACAGACATGTAATTTAGTAATAGTAGGTAGCTAGGTGTTATAGTATGTAGTAGTCTACATGTACATCTACAGACATGTAATTCAGTAATAGTAGGTAGCTAGGTGTTATATTACGTATGTAGTAGTCTACATGTACATCTACAGACATGTAATTCAGTAATAGTAGGTAGCTAGGTGTTATATTATGTAGTAGTCTACATGTACATCTACAGACATGTAATTCAGTAATAGTAGGTAGCTAGGTGTTATATTACGTATGTAGTAGTCTACATGTACATCTACAGACATGTAATTCAGTAATAGTAGGTAGCTAGGTGTTATATTATGTAGTAGTCTACATGTACATCTACAGACATGTAATTCAGTAGTAGTAGGTAGCTAGGTGTTATATTATGTAGTAGTCTACATGTACATCTACAGACATGTAATTCAGTAATAGTAGGTAGCTAGGTGTTATATTATGTAGTAGTCTACATGTACATCTACAGACATGTAATTCAGTAATAGTGGGTAGCTAGGTGTTATAGTATGTAGTAGTCTACATGTACATCTACAGACATGTAATTCAGTAGTAGTAGGTAGCTAGGTGTTATATTATGTATGTAGTAGTCTACATGTACATCTACAGACATGTAATTCAGTAATAGTAGGTAGCTAGGTGTTATATTATGTAGTAGTCTACATGTACATCTACAGACATGTAATTCAGTAATAGTAGGTAGCTAGGTGTTATAGTATGTAGTAGTCTACATGTACATCTACAGACATGTAATTCAGTAATAGTAGGTAGCTAGGTGTTATATTATGTAGTAGTCTACATGTACATCTACAGACATGTAATTTAGTAATAGTAGGTAGCTAGGCGTTATATTATGTAGTAGTCTACATGTACATCTACAGACATGTAATTCAGTAGTAGTAGGTAGCTAGGTGTTATATTATGTAGTAGTCTACATGTACATCTACAGACATGTAATTCAGTAATAGTAGGTAGCTAGGTGTTATATTATGTAGTAGTCTACATGTACATCTACAGACATGTAATTCAGTAATAGTAGGTAGCTAGGTGTTATATTATGTAGTAGTCTACATGTACATCTACAGACATGTAATTCAGTAATAGTGGGTAGCTAGGTGTTATAGTATGTAGTAGTCTACATGTACATCTACAGACATGTAATTCAGTAATAGTAGGTAGCTAGGTGTTATATTATGTATGTAGTAGTCTACATGTACATCTACAGACATGTAATTTAGTAGTAGTAGGTAGCTAGGTGTTATATTATGTAGTAGTCTACATGTACATCTACAGACATGTAATTCAGTAATAGTGGGTAGCTAGGTGTTATATTACGTATGTAGTAGTCTACATGTACATCTACAGACATGTAATTCAGTAATAGTAGGTAGCTAGGTGTTATATTACGTATGTAGTAGTCTACATGTACATCTACAGACATGTAATTCAGTAATAGTAGGTAGCTAGGTGTTATAGTATGTAGTAGTCTACATGTACATCTACAGACATGTAATTCAGTAGTAGTAGGTAGCTAGGTGTTATAGTATGTAGTAGTCTACATGTACATCTACAGACATGTAATTCAGTAATAGTAGGTAGCTAGGTGTTATATTATGTAGTAGTCTACATGTACATCTACAGACATGTAATTCAGTAATAGTAGGTAGCTAGGTGTTATAGTATGTAGTAGTCTACATGTACATGTACAGACATGTAATTCAGTAGTAGTAGGTAGCTAGGTGTTATAGTATGTAGTAGTCTACATGTACATCTACAGACATGTAATTCAGTAATAGTAGGTAGCTAGGTGTTATATTACGTATGTAGTAGTCTACATGTACATCTACAGACATGTAATTCAGTAATAGTAGGTAGCTAGGTGTTATAGTATGTAGTAGTCTACATGTACATCTACAGACATGTAATTCAGTAGTAGTAGGTAGCTAGGTGTTATAGTATGTAGTAGTCTACATGTACATCTACAGACATGTAATTCAGTAATAGTGGGTAGCTAGGTGTTATAGTATGTAGTAGTCTACATGTACATCTACAGACATGTAATTCAGTAATAGTAGGTAGCTAGGTGTTATATTATGTAGTAGTCTACATGTACATCTACAGACATGTAATTCAGTAATAGTAGGTAGCTAGGTGTTATATTATGTAGTAGTCTACATGTACATCTACAGACATGTAATTCAGTAGTAGTAGGTAGCTAGGTGTTATATTATGTAGTAGTCTACATGTACATCTACAGACATGTAATTCAGTAATAGTAGGTAGCTAGGTGTTATATTATGTAGTAGTCTACATGTACATCTACAGACATGTAATTCAGTAATAGTGGGTAGCTAGGTGTTATATTACGTATGTAGTAGTCTACATGTACATCTACAGACATGTAATTCAGTAGTAGTAGGTAGCTAGGTGTTATATTATGTAGTAGTCTACATGTACATCTACAGACATGTAATTCAGTAATAGTAGGTAGCTAGGTGTTATATTATGTAGTAGTCTACATGTACATCTACAGACATGTAATTCAGTAATAGTGGGTAGCTAGGTGTTATATTATGTAGTAGTCTACATGTACATCTACAGACATGTAATTCAGTAATAGTGGGTAGCTAGGTGTTATAGTATGTAGTAGTCTACATGTACATCTACAGACATGTAATTCAGTAATAGTAGGTAGCTAGGTGTTATATTATGTAGTAGTCTACATGTACATCTACAGACATGTAATTCAGTAATAGTAGGTAGCTAGGTGTTATATTATGTAGTAGTCTACATGTACATCTACAGACATGTAATTTAGTAGTAGTAGGTAGCTAGGTGTTATATTATGTAGTAGTCTACATGTACATCTACAGACATGTAATTCAGTAATAGTAGGTAGCTAGGTGTTATATTATGTAGTAGTCTACATGTACATCTACAGACATGTAATTCAGTAATAGTAGGTAGCTAGGTGTTATATTATGTAGTAGTCTACATGTACATCTACAGACATGTAATTCAGTAATAGTAGGTAGCTAGGTGTTATATTACGTATGTAGTAGTCTACATGTACATCTACAGACATGTAATTCAGTAGTAGTAGGTAGCTAGGTGTTATATTATGTAGTAGTCTACATGTACATCTACAGACATGTAATTCAGTAATAGTAGGTAGCTAGGTGTTATATTATGTAGTAGTCTACATGTACATCTACAGACATGTAATTCAGTAGTAGTAGGTAGCTAGGTGTTATAGTATGTAGTAGTCTACATGTACATCTACAGACATGTAATTCAGTAGTAGTAGGTAGCTAGGTGTTATATTATGTAGTAGTCTACATGTACATCTACAGACATGTAATTCAGTAATAGTAGGTAGCTAGGTGTTATATTACGTATGTAGTAGTCTACATGTACATCTACAGACATGTAATTCAGTAGTAGTAGGTAGCTAGGTGTTATATTATGTATGTAGTAGTCTACATGTACATCTACAGACATGTAATTCAGTAATAGTAGGTAGCTAGGTGTTATAGTATGTAGTAGTCTACATGTACATCTACAGACATGTAATTCAGTAGTAGTAGGTAGCTAGGTGTTATATTATGTAGTAGTCTACATGTACATCTACAGACATGTAATTTAGTAGTAGTAGGTAGCTAGGTGTTATATTATGTAGTAGTCTACATGTACATCTACAGACATGTAATTCAGTAATAGTAGGTAGCTAGGTGTTATATTATGTAGTAGTCTACATGTACATCTACAGACATGTAATTCAGTAGTAGTAGGTAGCTAGGTGTTATATTATGTATGTAGTAGTCTACATGTACATCTACAGACATGTAATTCAGTAATAGTAGGTAGCTAGGTGTTATATTATGTAGTAGTCTACATGTACATCTACAGACATGTAATTCAGTAATAGTAGGTAGCTAGGTGTTATATTACGTATGTAGTAGTCTACATGTACATCTACAGACATGTAATTCAGTAGTAGTAGGTAGCTAGGTGTTATAGTATGTAGTAGTCTACATGTACATCTACAGACATGTAATTCAGTAGTAGTAGGTAGCTAGGTGTTATATTATGTAGTAGTCTACATGTACATCTACAGACATGTAATTTAGTAATAGTAGGTAGCTAGGTGTTATAGTATGTAGTAGTCTACATGTACATCTACAGACATGTAATTCAGTAATAGTAGGTAGCTAGGTGTTATATTACGTATGTAGTAGTCTACATGTACATCTACAGACATGTAATTCAGTAGTAGTAGGTAGCTAGGTGTTATATTATGTAGTAGTCTACATGTACATCTACAGACATGTAATTCAGTAGTAGTAGGTAGCTAGGTGTTATATTATGTAGTAGTCTACATGTACATCTACAGACATGTAATTCAGTAATAGTAGGTAGCTAGGTGTTATAGTATGTAGTAGTCTACATGTACATCTACAGACATGTAATTCAGTAATAGTAGGTAGCTAGGTGTTATATTACGTATGTAGTAGTCTACATGTACATCTACAGACATGTAATTCAGTAATAGTAGGTAGCTAGGTGTTATATTATGTAGTAGTCTACATGTACATCTACAGACATGTAATTCAGTAATAGTAGGTAGCTAGGTGTTATATTACGTATGTAGTAGTCTACATGTACATCTACAGACATGTAATTCAGTAATAGTAGGTAGCTAGGTGTTATATTATGTAGTAGTCTACATGTACATCTACAGACATGTAATTCAGTAATAGTAGGTAGCTAGGTGTTATATTATGTAGTAGTCTACATGTACATCTACAGACATGTAATTCAGTAATAGTAGGTAGCTAGGTGTTATATTATGTAGTAGTCTACATGTACATCTACAGACATGTAATTCAGTAATAGTGGGTAGCTAGGTGTTATAGTATGTAGTAGTCTACATGTACATCTACAGACATGTAATTCAGTAGTAGTAGGTAGCTAGGTGTTATATTATGTATGTAGTAGTCTACATGTACATCTACAGACATGTAATTCAGTAATAGTAGGTAGCTAGGTGTTATATTATGTAGTAGTCTACATGTACATCTACAGACATGTAATTCAGTAATAGTAGGTAGCTAGGTGTTATATTATGTAGTAGTCTACATGTACATCTACAGACATGTAATTCAGTAGTAGTAGGTAGCTAGGTGTTATATTATGTAGTAGTCTACATGTACATCTACAGACATGTAATTTAGTAATAGTAGGTAGCTAGGCGTTATATTATGTAGTAGTCTACATGTACATCTACAGACATGTAATTCAGTAGTAGTAGGTAGCTAGGTGTTATATTATGTAGTAGTCTACATGTACATCTACAGACATGTAATTCAGTAATAGTAGGTAGCTAGGTGTTATATTATGTAGTAGTCTACATGTACATCTACAGACATGTAATTCAGTAATAGTAGGTAGCTAGGTGTTATATTATGTAGTAGTCTACATGTACATCTACAGACATGTAATTCAGTAATAGTGGGTAGCTAGGTGTTATAGTATGTAGTAGTCTACATGTACATCTACAGACATGTAATTCAGTAATAGTAGGTAGCTAGGTGTTATATTATGTATGTAGTAGTCTACATGTACATCTACAGACATGTAATTTAGTAGTAGTAGGTAGCTAGGTGTTATATTATGTAGTAGTCTACATGTACATCTACAGACATGTAATTCAGTAATAGTAGGTAGCTAGGTGTTATATTACGTATGTAGTAGTCTACATGTACATCTACAGACATGTAATTCAGTAATAGTAGGTAGCTAGGTGTTATATTACGTATGTAGTAGTCTACATGTACATCTACAGACATGTAATTCAGTAATAGTAGGTAGCTAGGTGTTATATTATGTAGTAGTCTACATGTACATCTACAGACATGTAATTCAGTAGTAGTAGGTAGCTAGGTGTTATAGTATGTAGTAGTCTACATGTACATCTACAGACATGTAATTCAGTAATAGTAGGTAGCTAGGTGTTATATTATGTAGTAGTCTACATGTACATCTACAGACATGTAATTCAGTAATAGTAGGTAGCTAGGTGTTATAGTATGTAGTAGTCTACATGTACATGTACAGACATGTAATTCAGTAGTAGTAGGTAGCTAGGTGTTATAGTATGTAGTAGTCTACATGTACATCTACAGACATGTAATTCAGTAATAGTAGGTAGCTAGGTGTTATATTACGTATGTAGTAGTCTACATGTACATCTACAGACATGTAATTCAGTAATAGTAGGTAGCTAGGTGTTATAGTATGTAGTAGTCTACATGTACATCTACAGACATGTAATTCAGTAGTAGTAGGTAGCTAGGTGTTATATTATGTAGTAGTCTACATGTACATCTACAGACATGTAATTCAGTAATAGTGGGTAGCTAGGTGTTATAGTATGTAGTAGTCTACATGTACATCTACAGACATGTAATTCAGTAATAGTAGGTAGCTAGGTGTTATATTATGTAGTAGTCTACATGTACATCTACAGACATGTAATTCAGTAATAGTAGGTAGCTAGGTGTTATATTATGTAGTAGTCTACATGTACATCTACAGACATGTAATTCAGTAGTAGTAGGTAGCTAGGTGTTATATTATGTAGTAGTCTACATGTACATCTACAGACATGTAATTCAGTAATAGTAGGTAGCTAGGTGTTATATTATGTAGTAGTCTACATGTACATCTACAGACATGTAATTCAGTAATAGTAGGTAGCTAGGTGTTATATTACGTATGTAGTAGTCTACATGTACATCTACAGACATGTAATTCAGTAGTAGTAGGTAGCTAGGTGTTATATTATGTAGTAGTCTACATGTACATCTACAGACATGTAATTCAGTAATAGTAGGTAGCTAGGTGTTATATTATGTAGTAGTCTACATGTACATCTACAGACATGTAATTCAGTAATAGTGGGTAGCTAGGTGTTATATTATGTAGTAGTCTACATGTACATCTACAGACATGTAATTCAGTAATAGTGGGTAGCTAGGTGTTATAGTATGTAGTAGTCTACATGTACATCTACAGACATGTAATTCAGTAATAGTAGGTAGCTAGGTGTTATATTATGTAGTAGTCTACATGTACATCTACAGACATGTAATTCAGTAATAGTAGGTAGCTAGGTGTTATATTATGTAGTAGTCTACATGTACATCTACAGACATGTAATTCAGTAGTAGTAGGTAGCTAGGTGTTATATTATGTAGTAGTCTACATGTACATCTACAGACATGTAATTCAGTAGTAGTAGGTAGCTAGGTGTTATATTATGTAGTAGTCTACATGTACATCTACAGACATGTAATTCAGTAATAGTAGGTAGCTAGGTGTTATATTATGTAGTAGTCTACATGTACATCTACAGACATGTAATTCAGTAATAGTAGGTAGCTAGGTGTTATATTACGTATGTAGTAGTCTACATGTACATCTACAGACATGTAATTCAGTAGTAGTAGGTAGCTAGGTGTTATAGTATGTAGTAGTCTACATGTACATCTACAGACATGTAATTCAGTAATAGTAGGTAGCTAGGTGTTATATTATGTAGTAGTCTACATGTACATCTACAGACATGTAATTCAGTAGTAGTAGGTAGCTAGGTGTTATAGTATGTAGTAGTCTACATGTACATCTACAGACATGTAATTTAGTAGTAGTAGGTAGCTAGGTGTTATATTATGTAGTAGTCTACATGTACATCTACAGACATGTAATTCAGTAATAGTAGGTAGCTAGGTGTTATATTACGTATGTAGTAGTCTACATGTACATCTACAGACATGTAATTCAGTAGTAGTAGGTAGCTAGGTGTTATATTATGTATGTAGTAGTCTACATGTACATCTACAGACATGTAATTCAGTAATAGTAGGTAGCTAGGTGTTATAGTATGTAGTAGTCTACATGTACATCTACAGACATGTAATTCAGTAGTAGTAGGTAGCTAGGTGTTATATTATGTAGTAGTCTACATGTACATCTACAGACATGTAATTTAGTAGTAGTAGGTAGCTAGGTGTTATATTATGTAGTAGTCTACATGTACATCTACAGACATGTAATTCAGTAATAGTAGGTAGCTAGGTGTTATATTACGTAGTAGTCTACATGTACATCTACAGACATGTAATTCAGTAGTAGTAGGTAGCTAGGTGTTATATTATGTATGTAGTAGTCTACATGTACATCTACAGACATGTAATTCAGTAATAGTAGGTAGCTAGGTGTTATATTATGTAGTAGTCTACATGTACATCTACAGACATGTAATTCAGTAATAGTAGGTAGCTAGGTGTTATATTATGTAGTAGTCTACATGTACATCTACAGACATGTAATTCAGTAATAGTAGGTAGCTAGGTGTTATATTATGTAGTAGTCTACATGTACATCTACAGACATGTAATTCAGTAATAGTAGGTAGCTAGGTGTTATATTACGTATGTAGTAGTCTACATGTACATCTACAGACATGTAATTCAGTAATAGTAGGTAGCTAGGTGTTATAGTATGTAGTAGTCTACATGTACATCTACAGACATGTAATTCAGTAATAGTAGGTAGCTAGGTGTTATATTACGTATGTAGTAGTCTACATGTACATCTACAGACATGTAATTCAGTAATAGTAGGTAGCTAGGTGTTATAGTATGTAGTAGTCTACATGTACATCTACAGACATGTAATTCAGTAATAGTAGGTAGCTAGGTGTTATATTACGTATGTAGTAGTCTACATGTACATCTACAGACATGTAATTCAGTAATAGTAGGTAGCTAGGTGTTATATTATGTAGTAGTCTACATGTACATCTACAGACATGTAATTCAGTAATAGTAGGTAGCTAGGTGTTATATTACGTATGTAGTAGTCTACATGTACATCTACAGACATGTAATTCAGTAATAGTAGGTAGCTAGGTGTTATATTATGTAGTAGTCTACATGTACATCTACAGACATGTAATTCAGTAATAGTAGGTAGCTAGGTGTTATATTACGTATGTAGTAGTCTACATGTACATCTACAGACATGTAATTCAGTAGTAGTAGGTAGCTAGGTGTTATAGTATGTAGTAGTCTACATGTACATCTACAGACATGTAATTCAGTAATAGTAGGTAGCTAGGTGTTATATTATGTAGGGAAAATGCCGTCGATGCTTACTGGGAAGTTGTCTTCTCTCATAAGAAGTCTAGAGAGAACTATTTCTTAATAGCATATAATCTTGTATATTCAGCTCTCTAGCCTATGTAATATAATAATACAATAATATAAGTATAGCCTAGCCTTTGCTCTAACCCCCACAGGAGCAAACACTTGTGAGGCGTGTAAGGCTTTCTTCAGAAGGTGTACTAGTAAAGATTATCAGTCTAAGCCCTGTGCAAACAACGGAAGTTGTACTACCCTGGTGAGAGGCAGGCTAGCCTGTGTATCCTGTAGGCTGGCCCAGTGTATCAAGGCAGGCATGACCAAGTCAGGTGAGTTATTACTCTACTGGGCTGCTGTATCTCTTGTTTGGGAGGGGAGAATCAGTGTCAGATGATAGTATTTACATTGTATAAAGAGTAGAGACTTCCATGATTGTCACACCCCTAGTATATGGTTATTAGTATAAGTAAAGAGATAACAGTGACCTAGTTAGTTGATCCAGAGACCAAAGTAATAAAGATGACTATTGAGTATCTATAATTACAGCTAGTAAGAAAGGACGATACACGCATGAGAGGCGGACCCAGTACACCAAAGAGATCAAGGGAGAATCTGTAACCATTCCTAAAGTTAAAGTGGAGTCTACAGTGCCATCTAGTCCCTCAGACTCCCTACACTTTGAAGCCAAGCTCTCCGCCATCAACCACTTGTCTAGCATCTTCTTTCCCGAGATGAATACATTTATGGCACGCAAAGACGAGATCCATGAGAGGATGGAGAAGCTGATGGTGGAGCACTGTCCTGGTGACTCTATACCAACCCAGCCGATATACTCTCCCGGCACCGGCACCCACCAAGTCTTTAAACAGTTTACTGACGGTCTCTCAAATGCTGCCAAGTTAAAACATTCCGCTGCAACTGTCCAGGTGACTTCTACAACCAAAAGCGAAGATATATTTCCTACAGCAGAGAGTGACGATATGCTAAACATTCCATTCTCAGTGAGTGTCTCCGATAGTAATGCTCACTATAGGCATGACTCTACACAGCTGGAGGGTGGCAGTGTTCTACCTCACACACCAGAGAGCTCTGCTGAAGAGCAGAAGACAGATAAGGATACACAAGCTGTTAACCTGCTCTGGGATAGCTGGATGATGGTAGCTGAGATCCTGTTTGTAGAACTCACCAAGTTTGCTAAACGTCTGCCGGGATTTGACGACCTTCTGCTCAACGATAAAATCATACTACTCAAAGGAGCCCGAATTGAGGTCTCCACTCTTATGGCGTAAGTATAACCTATCTTCTACATTGAGATGTGAGAATATTCACCAGCACTTAGTAGACTTACATTTGATTAGTCGTAACACTGACCAACAGACTTGATTGTTTTAATCCTAAAATACAATTTTATATTTGACCACTACATTGTTTTATTCCATAATGGAATAAAACAATGTAGTGGTCAAATATAATGTACAATGAAGTTGTCTAATGATTAGACAACTACATTATACACATTCTGTAAGTTCTCAGGTGAAGCGCCTGTATTTTGTAGTCACCCTGCATGTAGACCGGACAAGCACTTGTTGGGTATGTACTTTGGGCCAACAGAAGAACTAGTTCTGACACCAATAGACATGTTCCCTCAAGGTGCTTTTACTGCCAGGTTCAATGAAGAACACAACGTGTAAGTAGTCTATCACAAGGTGTTATGGGACATATCTGCAAGGTGTTATGGGACATATCCACAAGGTGTTATGAGACATATCCACAAAGTGTGATGAGACATATCCACAAGGTGTGATGTGAAGCTCAGCACCTAATAATTTGATCTAGTGACTCATGTGTCCTCTACTAGACAGCTCATTAGCCACTGTTCTTATCCACCCCTGTTTCATTACACAGGATCATGGCACGGCTACTGAAAGCCAACTACACTCTAGAGGACTTGAACGTCATCATAGCATTTGTTATCTTCTCGGCAGACAGGGAAGGTCTGGAAGAACAAGCCAAAGTGGAGTTGCTACAAGATGATATGCTCCAGGTGAGTAGCCTGTCTACCCATTCACATAACTTTTACAACCAGTACTTGTGTACTATTGTACTAGTGACATCATTGCATTCCCTCACTACCTAACATCATAATAAAATAAACAGTAGCAAAATAACTCATTGTTCATATCTGTAGCTGCTTGAGTGCACTCTGAAAAAGAACCACCCAAACTCTGCCCACAAGCTAGCAGAGACTCTGCTGCTGCTGCCAGCTTTGAGAGAGCACAGTGAGCTTATGAGAAGAATTCTATATGCTGAGAAAGAGGAGAAGAATCCCACACTGACTCCTCTCATTGGTGAAGTCCTCTAGTATCTAGTAAGCCGTCTAAGGTCTAATTGGATGAACTCTCTCACTGACTCCTCTCATTGGTGGAGTCCCCTAGTATTTAGTAAGCCGTGTAAGGTCTGATTGGATGAACTCTCTCCAGTCCCAACACTGGTTTGGTGAGAGTGACAAAGACCGCTTTTCTACATGTCAAGCAGAACTTAAAACATTTAGTTGAATCACTTTTCAGCAATACTGTCGACAGTAAGACAGTCAAGTTTAGTGCCAGTACATTATTTGTATGGTAGGTCTTCACCTCTAGCACAGTTCTAGAGTTACTTGGGAGGTCGACTAGTCATGTATTTCTATAACTTTTCTCGGTTTTATATCTAGATGTAGCCATGCAAACACAGACACTACCTTAGTATTCAGTATCTTAGTAATATTACCTGTAATATTGTTGTACATAGTGGCTCAGTGAGTAAGCAATATAGCATACAAATGTACATGTACTTGTTAGTTAGGTTACAATACTTTTATTGTGGTTTGTATATTATTGTGATTTTATTATTATTATGAAATGCAACTCTGGACACTGTCTACCTATATAGATTCTAAACTTTCGTTGATCTGTGCACTTGATGTTAATCTTGTGAAATGGGAAATAGAATATGTATTATAATAACTTCTATTTTAGTGGGTTTTGATGTTATTTCACCAGATCAGAGATTTCCATCAAATTAATGAAGCAGCAGGAAACAGCAATTAATTTTTTGAATCTTTACACCTACTAGCAACTAGTCTTTTACCAAAAATGCTGGACTAGGCATTTCCAATCATCTCATATGTTGTTCTCCCTTAGTGCTCTGATGTGTTAAAAGCTTGAGAGGAGGCATTTCACACAAAAAGAAGTTGCTAGACATCAGGAAGCTCTGGGATCTGCTTTTTAGCTCTTTCTGCTCGACTCTTCCTGGGTTTTGGCACTGATTTCTTAGACTTTTTAACTCTATTATCAGATTTAGCTTTGTTGCCTACTCCAATGTTATTGATTCTTTCTTTAGTGAATTCGCTTTCTCTATGCTTGTTTCTTTTCAGAGTTTTACTACTTTTATCATTACTAGTTGTTACATTTGACAAGATAGTCTGTTGAGGTATCAAAGCCTTTCCAGAAGTTAATTTGGTTTGACCTGTAACAAATGGACTGGAGTGATCTTCATTCGTAAGTTGTCCTCCAATATTGATATAGTCCTGTGATTTCTTATTCATGTTAATCTGGCCAGAAATATATGCACTTACACTTTCTGTATCTTCCTCTAGAATGGGAAAGGGCATTGATTGTGATTTGCCTCTTGGATTGATTTGTCCAGAAGTGTAAGCACTATCGTTGTCATTGTACACATATTTTGTTTTCGAACTGGCAATAGCCATTGATTTTGATCTGCCTTTTGGTTTGATTTGTCCAGAAATATAAGCACTTCCATAATCTTCATCTATGGATTCAGCTTTCCTATTAGCTAAGGCCATTGATTTTGATCTGTCCTTCGGTTTAACTTGTCCAGATGTATAAGTATTTTCACCATCTTTGTTTGTGGATCCAGTTTTCAAATCATCAAAGGGCATTGATTTTGATTTGTTTTTTGGTTTGATCTGTCCAGAAATATAAGCACTACCATAATCTTCATCTATGGATTCAGTTTTCCGATTAGCTAAGGCCACTGATTTTGTTCTGTCCTTCGGTTTAACTTGTCCAGATGTATAAGTACTTTCACCCTCTTTGTATGTGGATCCAGTTTTAAAATCATCAAAGGGCATTGATTTTGATTTGTTTTTCGGTTTGATCTGTCCAGAAATGTAAGCACTTCCATAATCTTCATCTATGGATTCAGTTTTCCTATTAGCTAAGGCCATTGATTTTGATCTGTCCTTCGGTTTAACTTGGCCAGATGTATAAGTACTTTCACCATCTTTATATATGGATCTAGTTTTCAAATCATCAAAGGGCGTTGATTTTGATTTGTTTTTTGGTTTGATCTGTTCAGAAATATAAGCACTTCCATAATCTTCATCTATGGATTCAGTTTTCCGATTAGCTAAGGCCATTGATTTTGATCTGTCCTTCGATTTAACTTGGCTAGATGTATAAGTACTTTCACCATCTTTATATATGGATCTAGTTTTCAAATCATCAACGGGCATTGATTTTGATTTGTTTTTTGGTTTGATTTGTCCAGAAATGTAAGCACTTCCATAATCTTCATATATGGATTCAGTTTTCTGATTAGCTAAAGCCATTGACTTTGTTCTGTCCTTTGGGTTTATTTGTCCAGATGTATAGCTACTTTCACCATCTTTGTACATGGATCCTGTTTTCATATCATCAGCCATTGATTTTGATCTGTTTTTCGGTTTGATTTGTCCAGAAGCATGAGCAATTCCACCATCTTTGTTTTTGGATTCTGTTTTCTGAGTAGTAATGGCCATTGATTTTGACCAATTTTTTTGTTTGAATTCCCTTGAAACATAACTTCCTTTCTCATCCTTGTGCATAGACTCCTTTTCTAAGTTAGCATAACCAACAGGTTTCTTTGATCCATCTGTCCGCTTCATTTTTCCAGAAACATGACCGGTTTCCTTTTCTGTAACAGTATAACTAACAGATTTCAATTTACCCTTTACCCTTTTCAACTGCCCAGAATTGTTTTCATAATTATTTGGAACTTGGTATTCGTTGTTCAAATACTTCATGGCTTCCTCATCTGCCGAGGTCAGATGCTCATACTGATGTTCTATAGACTCGGCAACTTTATTTAATTTCAATTTTTCAATATTCTGTTGATAAACTACTTCTTCACTCTTTACTGTGTAATAATCGGCTTGTGTCATTGTAGTGGTGTGTAGATTCTTGTCTTCAGACCTTTGCTGAAGTGAGCCAGTGGTGCTCTGAGGACGGGTACCTGCCACATCAGCTTCAGTATTAATGGCTGTTTTGTAAGCTATACTGTAATCAACGGGTGCAATTGAGTGGGACTGCATTCTTTCATTTAGTGATTTCTCTGCAGATGATTTAATTTTATTTTCCTTGATTTTTGATTTTGTTTTCTTTTTACTATCACTTGCTACCACCTGTAAAACCTCTTCCAAGGTGGGTGTTTTGCCAGATTTACTATTTACCTTCTTTCGTTTTGTTCTTTCAAGTTGTTTGTTGGCTGTTATGCTAGGCTTGGTAGTTGCCTTCTTTGGTTTTGTTCTTTCAACCTGTTCATTTTCTTGAGGTTTAGCATTTTTTCCTTTCAATTGGGAGTGTTTTGAAGATTTATTCCCAAGTTTTTTAGCTGATGCTTCTGATAACTGCTGAAAAGAAAGCTGGGATACTACAGCAGAAACAAGTGATACATTTTTCCCAACTGAAGACAAAACTTTATTCAAAGCACCTGGTAAAGCGTCAGCCTCTGGCATGCTTCTCAAAACTTCTCCCGGTGGAACGGCGTAAAATTTGTAATAGTACTCATCCACTGGACCTTCTCCATCAGGATGAGGATTTGAAAGGTAACCAGCAAGTGCTGCCGGCTGGTTGGCTGGAGGGAGAGGATAGCGGCCATCTGGGATGCCAGCTTTAAAGCGAGTAAGACCAGACACTCGATTAGTGCTCTTCTTCTGCGCTATCGAGTATCCGATGCATATAATGGCTACCTGTAAGAGTGTAATGCAAGCATTGCAGTTTTTGAAACTTCTCTAGTTGTTGATGGTAAATTCTAAAAGTTTAATTTTTTTCGCTTCATTAGTACATGTAAATGTAGTTTGGCAAGATTTGGTAGCTCTCATAAAAGTAGGTAGCCATTAGCAGTCAATTGTCTATCATTATACACATGTAGACTCTGTAGAGTATAGGATGGTGGTAGCATAGCAATAAAATTACAATGTATTATGTAATACAATGCAATGTTATCTACTTACATTCATAATGAACACCAGTGTGACAATTACTACAACTCCTTGATTTGTTCTGTTGAGTAAACCATCTGGTGTACTCACGGCATACTCAGTGCGTAATATGAGAAATGGCTCCGTAACTCCTCCCACATATGCTTAAAAATGTAAATCATTCAGGCAGACGGGTAGGATGTATTGGCAAGTAGAAAGTTGTGCTGTTTAGGTCATTGTTCTATGAAAGCTATAGAGGCTACAGTGTTGAAATACTATTGGCTGCATATTACAGCACAAACTAACCAATGAAGGGAAGCATATCTACATTGTATAATATGATAAATACTAAATACGCATGATATGGATACATACATGTGAAAAATGAAGTCCTGCCAGTAGTAGACAGTGACCAGCTAGTCTCCACCGTTCCGTTACTATTCAAGAAGACAATTCTTACTGCATATGATACATACTCTGATAGGTCAACCTTTCCCTCTAATGAACCAATCAGAGGCACTGTTAAATTGTAGTGAACCGAAGACCATGCCGCAGTGACTTCAGACTCTGATACATTCTCAACTACAGTCCTGTATACAACAGAAATTGCACGCTGTACAACGATACCATGTAAATACCACACTTACTGGCTACTTCATCAAATGTACCATTGTAATACCATCGTTACTGGTCACTTTGTCAAATGTACCATTGTAATACCATCGTTACTTGTCACTTTGTCAAATGTACCATTGTAATACCATCGTTATTAGTCACTTTGTCAAATGTACCATTGTAATACCATAGTTACTAGTCACTTTGTCAAATGTACCATTGCAATATCACACTTACCCATTGGTTTGTGTCACCAACACATCACCAGATGCTCGAATCTCTGGAAGAAATAGTTTAACTCGATAAGGTGACTTAGTGTGGTGAGTGATGTAAGACATAAACAGTACTCGAACAACAGTACCAGAATGCACTGCAATGGTAAGAGTATTCTCTTGAACTGTCAGTCTCTTCCCTAGTAGAATATAATATACTGTACATAGAATGTAACATTATATATGTAATATACTGTACATAGAATATAATATACTGTACATGGAATGTAATATTATATATGTAATATACTGTACATACAATGTATAATGTAATGTACTGTATATACAATGTAATATTCTGTATATACAATGTAATGGAAGTTCATACTGTAAATCCATTCCTTTAATAATACAGATGAACTGGTTAATAAGAGCTCAACTCTTATCAGGATTTATTGGTAGACAGAAACCACACGACTTTCTGATTCCAGCATAATTTAAACAATCCCACAGCCTACAGTAGATCCTATGAAACTTAATTTCTACATTTTAACACAGAAACAGATAAATAGAGACTAGCTCTCTCTTCTCTTTTCATCACTAAATCAGGTAATGAAATTTGGTCATATATTTATGTCAAGTGCAAGGAATTCAGTGCCATTCCACATATGTTGGAGTTATCTTCTCTTTAGCGAAAAACAATAAAAGAGGATAACTCTGCGCGATATTGTATTGATTAGGCTAGAAGTATCATGTATCCCACAATGCACATGTATGTATATTACTTACACTTGCTGTGGCATCAACTAAACTGTACTTTCAGTAAGTAGTTGACCCACCTGTGAGTTGAATATGGAACGGACTGTATCTGGACATTATCCCATCTACTCTAGTATTGGCTAGAACTAGTACGTTGTATATCCTTCCTTCTACCAGTTTAAACTGAGCATCTCTTAAATTAACTGATCGAACATCTGAATAACAACATATCGTATACATGTACATGTGGTATGTGAAGTGTGTATGCATGTAGTGTGTATTGTATATGTAGTGTGTATACATGTAGTGTGTATACATGCAGTGTGTATGCATGCAGTGTGTATGCATGTAGTGTGTATACATGTAGTGTGTATACATGCAGTGTGTATGCATGCAGTGTGTATGCATGTAGTGTGTATACGTGTAGTGTGTATACATGCAGTGTGTATGCATGCAGTGTGTATGCATGTAGTGTGTATACGTGTAGTGTGTATACATGCAGTGTGTATGCATGCAGTGTGTATGCATGTAGTGTGTATACGTGTAGTGTGTATACATGTTGTATGTAGTGTGTATACATGCTGTATGTAGTGTGTATACATGTTGTATGTAGTGTGCACACATGTATATGTATGTAGTGTGTATACATGTTGTATGTAGTGTGCACACATGTATATGTAGTGTGCACACGTGTTGTATGTAGTGTGTATACATGTTGTATGTAGTGTGTATACATGTTGTATGTAGTGTGCACACATGTATATGTATGTACATACCAGCTGACACCATAACCCTTCTCCTCTCTGATCCATCTATATGACTCGTCTCCACATAGTAATTGTTTACAATTCTACTGATTGGTTGAGTCGGCCTTCCATAGACTATGCTCCATGACACCACTCCAAACCCATCATACTCTATGTGCAGTTCATATGCAGAACCCTCCCGTTGTCTACAAGAGTATGTGACGGTTTGTGCACAGCTGAAAGTTGCGCTCTCTCAACAAGAGTGAGGGAAACCAAAAGGGAGAGGACAACTTCTTATTATGATAGTATATAGATTGAGTCACCTTGACCTACGCTGTCACACACGTAGTAGTAGCATCTGATGATCGAAATTAGTGGAAGGAAAAATGGATCACATTTTGTAAAAATACGCCGTTTCTATCGGTATAACTCAGGCCAATAGGAGATGCTTTTTCACCAAACCTTGTATAAATTATCCATTTGCATAAGCAAGATCTTATTACACGGCACGTAACATGCAAGAGTTGCCTAGCAATGCTATTCTAACAGCTATAAAAAGCGGCAAATAGATGGAAGGAAATGGGCCAAGGAGCATTGGGACCACCAAACTAGAAGTATTTGAAGAGACAGTTATTATCATATTTGCGATCATATACAAGGTACATGTACATCCCCATGTATATTTCCGCTGAAAAGTGAGAACAACTTCTGTTGAACAGGGACAGGTAATAGCATCTTAGGGCTCGGGTACACGAAAGGCCGTTAGCTTTGGCAGAGCAACTTCATTGTTTGTTGGCACGGCTCTATTAGGCAATGCGGCTCTATTAGGCAATGCGGCTCTATTAGGCGATGCGGCTCTATTAGGCAATGCGGCTCTATTAGGCAATGCGGCTCTATTAGGCAATGCGGCTCTATTAGGCAATGCGGCTCTATTAGGCAATGCTGGTACCTGTCCACTAGTAGTTCTGATTACTATCCAGCCAATCACCAAAACTTATTTTAAATAAATTATATAATTAGAGACCTTGTAGTTAACATTAACCAATCAACCAATCACAATAGCGCTCCGCGATGCCGTGGATCTAAAAGACCAACAAGTTGGTCTTTGCATAGCCGAACAAATGGTGCGCCGATTTGCTCTAGAACCAGGCTCCGAAGGCCGAAAAAGAACAATTGGCCTCTCGTATAGCCGAGGGTTTATTGATGCACACATCTCACATATGGCATATTACAGTTGACAATTTCAATCATTCATTGGCTGGTTGAACCAATGCGACGCAGTGATTGGAGGAGACAAGGCACGGTGTATGGTAGATAGAGACTCACACTAGCTTACACCCGTCTGCACATGGTAGGCATATTTTATTCTCAGAGTTGGTGAGTGTGGTAGAAGGACAACCCTCTACACACTTATCCCTCAGTTTGTATTTCTTACAGTGTCTGCAGTCAGTACTCAGCTATAATATACATAATACATACCTATGCCACTAGCACAGTATGCATGTAAGTATAATACATACCTATGCCACTAGCACAGTATGCATGTAAGTATAATACATACCTATGCCACTAGCACAGTATGCATGTAAGTATAATACATACCTATGCCACTAGCACAGTATGCATGTAAGTAAAATACATACCTATGCCACTAGCACAGTATGCATGTAAGTAAAATACATACCTATGCCACTAGCACAGTATGCATGTAAGTATGATACATACCTATGCCACTAGCACAGTATGCATGTAAGTATAATACATACCTATGCCACTAGCACAGTATGCATGTAAGTATGATACAGACATGTGCGTGTAAGTAATACAAACAGACATCTACACGTAAATGTATAGCCACTATTATTATACAGCCTTGATTATATAGTATGCTAATGGTAACTCTACCCTTTTGTATATGTATAAAGCAAGTAGCAAAGGCTATTTACAGGTGCGCAGGCGTTTATAGTACAAGTAAACAGTACATGTATAATGTATAATTACATGTTCAAGTACATGTGTGTACATGTAAGTATACAGACTTACAGGTCCTGTGCAGCCACCCACACAGTCCAAGTGACACCTGTAGCACCTGTTGGTTCCTGTCATCAGCTGTAGTGGCTGTCTGCAATGTGCTATACATGACCCTTCATACTCATAGTGTTTACACTTTCTACAGTCAAAACCTTCACCTGTTGTAGGACAGTTTATACAGTCAGAGAATCCGCTGGAACAACCAAGTAGACATTCCTTGCTGCAGGTAACCACTGTAAGTATATACACTTGTAGATATCACATGCATTGTGCTATCAAGTTTCAGTGCAACTGCTTAAACCTTGCACCGTATATTGACACAACCCTTCCTGTGTCAAAAAGGTTCTCTACAAGATATTGGCCAAATTACAGCATGACCTTGACTTGGGTGATGGAAATCAGTTTTACATGTATAATGACTGGCTTTCCTTCTATAGCTATTACTATTGAATATTTACTGAATACTACGTACAGTACTTACCATCACACTGTGTAGAGTTTACGGTGATATTGATGTTATTATGGGGAGTAGAGACAGAGGAGAGCAGGTGGTTGAGTTGGGTGAGTGACGGAGTACAGAGTCTGTTTATCTTAATTGTAGTATTCCCATTCACTCTCCTCAGCTCCTTTAGTCCAAGATAGTGAACATCATCTGCCTCTATGTACAGACTAGCTCCTCTACCAACAGTATATCGTGTGCATATACAAGGTAGTACACACACAATATTGTGTTTCTACATTGTACATAGATGATAATAGAATAATTATAATACTGAACATAAATATGAAGTCACCTTCTAGGAGTCGTCATACTACCAACAGTCCGTAAATTTCCCAGAAGATTTCCAAGATTTTTTATAGACGAGTTACTCAGAAGAAGAGAAAGTGACTCAGAAACGTGCACGAGATGGCTGACCACCTCCTTTAACTGACTATACTCGGCAGCTAAAAGTGAGACGCACATTAAAACCATGTGGTGTTAGGGGTATACGAGTGATATACTAGAGGTCCACTAGGGGTATACTAACATACTTATACAATATCAAAGACATACAGATACAATATCAAAGATGAACTGACATATATGAAAGGTACACTCACACACAGTGTCCACTGAGAAGTGCCCTTTGATATGTGTACAGTACTTCTGTAAAGTGGACACAACCCCTGCCTCCTCCCAAGCCACATCCTGAAAGTCACACCATTTGGTGCATGCTCCATCACAAGCCACACAATATCGGCTAGCATCAGGTTTGTAACCAGAAGGACATTGGGTGACACACTTGTGCTTGTGCTTGAAGTAGCCGACTACAAGCAGACAGTGTTTCAGTCACCATAGAAAACAGCTACAAGTAGTAGAAGGCACTCTTGTACATGTTCTCATTGTACACAATGTTGTACATAAAGAGATGACACTGCTTACCTGCCAGTTCTCTATGCTCATGAAGCTCTACCTCTACTATGTCGTAAGCTGTAAAATGATCACTAGACGAAAATCCAAACTGACGGAAAATTGGATAAACAGGTTTCCCAGAGGCATCTGAGCAACTGATGGGGAAAATGGGCCGAGGAGCAACCTCTATATAGTTACAGTGTACCCAACCATACCGTCCAATCCCGCGCTGCCACCTTACGTAAGGACCTGGATCATCCGCATTGAGCATGCTAGTAGATATTTGCACTCTCACAAAACTCCTGTCTAGAAATAAACATGTTTGTAATTAGTATTACTAACATGGAGGAGTTGTCTCTCCTTGCAGTATTACTAACATGGAGGAGTTGTCTCTCCTTGCAGTGTTACTAACATGGAGGAGTTATCTCTCCTTGCAGTATTACTAACATGGAGGAGTTGTCTCTCCTTCCAGTATTACTAACATGGAGGAGTTGTCTCTCCTAGCAGTATTACTAACATGGGGGAGTTGTCTTTCCTTGCAGTATTACTAACATAGAGCTGTCTCTCCTTGCAGTATTACTAACATGGAGAAGTTGTCTCTCCTTGACATACTGAGTAATGTGACCTAAGCCTAGATGGAAACATACAATGGGATTAATGACTAAGGGGATGCTAGCAAACCACCAGAACTCCTTTTCACAGCAACTACATGATCTATGACTGGCTAATAAACAACAGAGTCTGCAGTTAGTACAACTACCAAAACGTCTGCATTTGGTTGCACCCCATATATTGAATACATAGTTTAAACTATTGATTGACTTGCTATCTGACAGACCAACCAGCTCCACATGAACACAGTGTGTTCAGCATGGACACAGCATCGAATGCCAATCTGGATGTACCCAATATGTGTTACCAGTCAAGCAAGGCCTCACCTGATTGGACAGTGTGGAGAAAGACCTCCCCTGATTGGACAGCGGTGAGAAATGCCTCACCTGATTGAATAGAGGTGAGAAAGGCCTCCCCTGATTGGACAGTGGTGAGAAAGGTGACTTACATGTGTCACTTTGTAGAATAAAGACAGCATATGATAGTCTGATTTTCACAGCCACCAGCACCGCCCAGAAGGGGTTGTGTCTGAGCCGTGTGCTGAAGACGGTGTGCATGTCTCCATCTACAGCCAGGTGAGTGTTGTTCGGACCATAGCTGTCTGCACTCCGGGTCAATTGCCTCAACGCATAGTTTCTGCCTCCTCAAAACATCAGAAGGAAATATTTTTACAATCAAAGGATAGGTTAAGTTTAATATTGGGAACATGTAGCTATACACATAATATAACGTCTAGATGTAAGGGTATATAAGGTATAGACTTACCGATACCAAATACTTTAACTTCCCTCAATATTATACCAAGTGAGAGTCCATGTACAGTCATACCAAATGCTTTGGTTAGAGGAAATACCATATTCCGGTCACATGACACTGTATACACTCTGCCAAGGTCTCCACCGTGATATGAGCAGAGTTGCCACAGGTTAGCGACAGACGGTACCCCGTTAGTCTCATAGATGGTCGTGTAGAAGTAGACATCTTCCAACTGGTAGTTCCCTGTGAATAATCCATTATAACTGAATATGTGACTCTAATCTATATCCAAGTATGACATGTGAGTATAAAATATAAAGTATAAATGAATATAAAGTATACAAATATAAACTATACAAGTATAAAGTATCAAGAGTTTCAGAAAAAAATAGAATAGAACTTTGAAATGCAGGATGCAACTGTATGTTAGATACATATAATTGTATACAACTACATGATATATTATTGTGTATAATTGTATATGATATCCATGTATATGTATTATAACCATGATACAGTAAAGTGTTTACTGCTAGAATGATTGGACTAGATGTAAATACTAGTGTATGACAGTCGAGGTAGTGCATATGATGTTCATATAATGTGTTAATATTGTATAGCATACCACTAATATGTCGGAGGCATATGATGTTCATATAATGTGTTAATATTGTATATCATACCACTAATGTGTCGGAGGTATGTGGTGTTCACATAATGTGTTAATATTGTATATCATACCACTAATATGTCGGAGGTATATGATGTTCATATAATGTGTTAATATTGCATAGCATACCACTAATGTGTCGGAGGCATATGGCAGCATCAGCAGAAGTTCCTCGCACAACTATAGCATAGTAGAACTTGATGAACGCAGGTAACTCCACAGTCCAGTACTGATCCCTACCTGCCAGTCCTATAGCCACAAGTCTATCATCACCATTGATTGCATTGTTGGCTGGGTAGCTGGTACCGCCCCTAGAGCATGTCGAGCTCTGAATGGCAGTCCCAAGCATCACATGGTTTACCCCACCTGTATATAACATCTGTAGCTGATCAACCTTAAACTAGTTACAGGAGGTAATAACATGTACAGGTACTTGTTAGACATACATGTACAGGTACTTGTTAGACATACAGGTACAGGTACTTGTTAGACATGCATGTACAGGTACTTGTTAGATATGCATGTACAGGTACTTGTTAGACATGCATGTACAGGTACTTGTTAGACATGCATGTACAGGTACTTGTTAGACATGCATGTACAGGTACTTGTTAGACATGCATGTACAGGTACTTGTTAGACATACATGTACAGGTACTTGTTAGACATGCATGTACAGGTACTTGTTAGACATGCATGTACAGGTACTTGTTAGACATGCATGTACAGGTACTTGTTAGACATGCATGTACAGGTACTTGTTAGACATACATGTACAGGTACTTGTTAGACATGCATGTACAGGTACTTGTTAGACATGCATGTACAGGTACTTGTTAGACATACAGGGACAGGTACTCGTTAGACATGCATGCATATATACGCTGTACACTGCTCGATAGACATACCTGGACAGTCAGGAGTACAGAATTTGTCTGTTATCTGATAACCTGTGGTTAGTTGGTTGTGAGAGACATTATAATGGTATACAGACGGAAGGGAGCAGTTGTTGAGGCATTCACCTGTTAGTATGTGGTAGAGTTCAACACATCCTTCAAACTATAATATTATAGGAATGTGTACATAGTCCATGTACGTACTGAATATAATGGTATATAGTGGTGGTATATAGTGGTATTCATATATCAGTGAATATCATATATAAAAAGACGAAACGATCCGCGGTTTACGGTCTGTTGTCCTCCAATCAGATTTGGGGTCGAAAATCGGGATGATTTATGTGTTGCAATGCTGCCGGTCAGGATCTCGGCTCCGGTTGGTGATAGGACTTCGGGACCTGGTCCCTCAACATCGACACCGGGGCGGGTCCCTAGCCGTAGGATCTCGGGCCCATCCCAGGGCGAGGTGGGTACTCGACCCACCCCGCCAGCCAAATATGGGTTGGAACTAGGGCTATACTGACAGCAGGGACACTCTATTGGACCCGTGATTTATATATGTTGCAATGCTGCCGGTCCAGATCTCGGCTCCGGGTGGTGCTAGGACCTTGAGACCGAGTCCCCCGGCATCGCTGTCGGGGCGGGTCCGTAGCCTTAGGCCCTCGGACCCTACCTAGGTTGGAGTGGGTAGCCGACCAACCCCACCCGCTATATTGGTGTTGGAACTTGGGCTATGTATTTGGAGTTGTTTCCCTAATACAAGGAAACACAACTCCTCATGAGGTCACTGTAGCATGTCTGTACCAAGAGAGGACATACACATGCATGACTGCAGTACATGGACACAAGCCATCATTCCATGCGAGCGAAGCGAGCAAATTTTGCAGTGAAACTTGCGTCACAGACCAAGCACGAAGTGCTTGTGTATTAAAAAAGATGAACCTTGAAAACCTAAACAGTTAAATTAGTTTTTATTGAATAAACTTCTTTGGATTCAGCTACCTGTCTGCGATGCGTTGTTGTCAATATATTTACATAGTCATAGTCATAGTCATAGGCGTAAAGGAAGAGGTATCTCTATGGTAGGAAAGAAACACATAATTATGTATATTATGTACTTTCAGCTACGTTTTGTAGATTTGTTAGCTCTATCTCATTTCATTGCATGTTTTTCATCATTGCAAAGAAGTAAAGTATTTGGACATGTCGTTGAATGATTTACGTTTAGTTATAATTGTGAACATGTACAATGTATACATATAGCAGATATATACATGTATGTATGTATGAGGCTGGGTGATATTATTCTGATGTTCTTACACAATGTTTCGTAAACCTGAATTGTTTCAAATTTGCTCTATTTTTCTGAAAAGCACTCTCAGAGCTTCGGCGGCCGCCCCGAACCCCGCCAGGAGGCCTGGGCGGCCCCCTGGACCCCCAGCCTGAGTTTTTGTACATATCAGCTGCGTGAATGAGAAGTTTTCCATAACCCATGTTGTCTGTTGCCATGGTGCCACATTGTCGAACCGTCTCCCATCTCCCTACCATATTGGCCCCACCAACTTTGAAACGGTGGATACGCCACTGCTTAAAACCATGAATAAAAACTGCCCAAGCATGAAACTTGAAAGAGCTGTTAAAACATTATATGAAGTCGTCCTCTCCCAATTTGTTTCCTGTTCTCAAAAAATACTACAGCTTACATCTAATCCATATAGAATCTTATGCCCAAATGTTATTGGCAATAAATAACAGAGTGACCATGCTAACTGGCTGTGGTGATTGGTTCTGCTTGACCAGACACACCCAAGTCCAGTCCAGAGTTCAATAACAATATATTATAATTAAGCAGCACAATTATAGTGTGATCACTCTAGCAAACTTCTTTGGAGTTGGAGGAAGGCTCAGCAGAGCTTAAAGTTCAGGTAAAGCCATTCTCTGTCGTTATAATTCAATTGTTCATAAATACACATGATAAATGACACATGGAGAATTTTTAATATTCATTTACGAATTACGTTGTTATGTTTTCTCAAGTTGTTTTGCTATATATAGCTCAATAACCAACCATTTGTAGACGTGCAGTCAGTGTCTGCAATACGACCCTATCAGTATCAACACAGGAAAAATGGCTGGACAAGTCTCCAATGCTGCTCAAAGCAAGACCTCTACTTTAAAGTAAGAATGATGATGAAATACATCAGAACTAGTTGATAGTTGCAAGTGCACATCAAACACTATTTTTTCACATACAAGAATGTTTTGTCTTTTTTAATTCTATGCTGAAAGAAATGAGCAACAAAACATAACTCAACTGAGTTTACCCTGTTTCTTTTGCAGAGTAATGGCTAAATCACCAGAGTCAGATGTGGACGACATTAATTAATAATAATGTCCCACAAGATGACAAGGCTACCTCTCACTGCTAATAATTTACCCAAGACACTATTTGACTCGTTCGTCTTTTCCATATAAGGAATGATAATGGTACGGAAGCGTTACCAAATATTGTGTTACTATATTATAATCATGTTATTCCAAATAAACTAAAATTTCATTGACTACATTGTCCTATGAATGTTATTATTGTAAAGGCAATTTTTGCCTGTTGTACCGGGTATTGTCGAAAGAAAGTACACTATTAACCAACGTCTAACCAGTTACCAATACTATTTATATACAATGCGCCCAAACTTCTAGACTTTGAATAATTACCAGCATTGTGTTCATACATGTTGTATCTGTTTGAATTAAATGTTTTCCCATGAATGCTAAATTGGATATTACTTTGGTATGAAAATTTTGTTAGCTCACATTATTTAACTTCCCGCTGATTATCAAACTTCGATCTCTATTTTTAATAGATTAATTTGCATATCTTCCAAATTATAAAGCATCTGAACAATTACAAAATTACATAATATATATTGAAGACTGTTAGAATTTATTCATTGAAAATACATGTACTAGAAACTGTACATACCATAGATAAAGCAGTGCCTATGCCATTGAATATGAATACTGTTGCCTGTGCTCCTCTGCTCATTGAATGCTAAATACACAAAACCAGTCCCTCTTCACAAAGCTGCAGCATACCACCAGTCAAAATGATAAGTAATGAGATGAAAATTTGGCAGCAGAATAATCGAGGCTGTCATCAAAAAAGATTTCGCTGCAGAAATTAAGACTAAAATAATAATTGAGCAGCAAGCTATATTGTGTAGGAGCAGCAAGCTATATTGTGTAGAAGTAGATGTTTTTCATGAAGCAAGAGAAGTTGTTTTCTCTATGTTTTGTTGGTTGACCACCTTGCCCTCAACGACAAACATAGAACTTAGGCTAACAAAATTTTTCCACTGCTGCCACCATTGCTTAGAGAGTTTGAAGTTTAATTGCAGTTTGAGGTTTGGCAGCTCAAATACTGTGGGGTGAAAAAAGTCATCAGATGTACCCATAGCCAAACCTGGTGCAGTGACCATGTGAGCAACTATACATCGAAATTTGCAGGAAGTGAATCAACGGTCAATCCAGCATGCTTTACTTTGTCATCAAAATGGACACTAACTGGACAAAGACACATCAATAATAATTGAAGATCAGTGTCAAAAATTTGATAAATTATGAATAAATTGTTTAGTGTTGCAATTTTTCTCACGGTAATTATTTATAACTGCAAGGAAGATGCATAAATTTACCAATCTTTAATATAAAATCATGTTATTGACACTGACACTATAAAAATAAAATAGATCTATTAATTATACCCGTAAGGTCAGTGTCGTCCCTTGTTGTCTATTTTAGCTTCAGGTTGCCAGTTGTACACAAATTTGTTCCATTTGTTGGACATATTTGAGTCTTTAGGCCATAAAAAAACTTGGGATGTAGATTTGCAAATCAAACACTTTCTTGTAGGCATGGTACAAGTTTTGAGTATACTGTTTACTTGGTATACTAGTAATTAGAAACAAGTGGATAATCTAATTGCTGTGCTATGGCTGGCAGCAGTGGTGGAACCATAATGGTGCTTTTAGTTCCCCCACTGTAAACTACATTATAATATACATACCCATGATTCATTCAGATTCAAATACCTATCTCCCCAGGCAGTAGACAGCATCCACTAAAACCACAGCTTTCCCATTATAATGCTTTGATTACTGGGTAGAGGAATTTTGTAATCACTGAAATAATATCACCATCAGTGTGTGGTTTGTGGTTTTAGTAGCATCTACTATGAAAGCAAACCGTCATTATCATACACCCATCCCACCTTTAAACATGGCAGCAGAACTTAGCCTAACTGAGACAAGTGAGAAGACAAATCTCATTTAGCTACATCTAACTATCTTGCAGTAAACAGATTGGAAAGATGACTCTTAAAATCCATCAGATTCGCCATGAAAAACCGTGCAGAATGATAACATGATAACATGTATTAGCTGTCAGTACTGACAGTTAATTTTTTTTTACATCATTAGAATCGTGCTGACATGCTGAGTTGTAAGGACAATTGAGTCTTCTCTAGCATTTCCAAGTGAGAAGCAAATCTGGCAGGGGTGTGAGAGGATCAGAGGATCTCCTTCCCTAATAGAAAATTTTATCCAAGGAGCTAGAGAAAAAACAACCTATTTAACTGGTTGCACTACAAATAAATATTGTGGTGGCCCAGGACAGTTCATAATGGGCCTCAGTCTACCAGATGGACACCAAGTGCCTGGTCCAATTACTCTTGTACTTACCTTATTATACATGCAAGCACTTACACTAGTTCATAGACTACTCCGTTATGCATTTCCTGGGCTATATGTTATAAATTACTATGTACAACTGCCTTTTTATACTCAGATATTGTTATAATTAATTTTGCATATGATTGGCATCATTTTAAGCAGATTTTGTTTAAGGCCGACCCTTTTGGGTCGGGCCTCATTCACCTGGCATACATCTCGTTGTGCAATTTCCGGACGATGTCGTCCTTTTGCTAAAACTATATAAAGTGTGTGCATTTGAATTGTACTGTCAGTTGATGTTTGGATCTCAATACAGACACTTCTAAACTACTTATACAGAGTCTTCCTTCTCTCATAGCTAAGATTAGTTCGAGCTGATTAAGTCCCCTGAACCTTGATGCCCGAACTACCTACAAGGACTGAACATACTCTTTCTCAAGTACAAGCAGAGCTGGGTCCAAGTCATAGATTTGACTTGACTTGCCAAGTGAAGTCAAGCCACAAGTCGACTTGGCTTGGATTTGCCAACTTGCTGACTTGACTTGACTTTGACTTGCACATCAATGTGACTTGACTTAACTTGATTTGGACACATGAATGACTTGTGACTTTGACTTGGGTTCTGCCAAGTCAATCTGGCAAATAAAAATTTTGTACAGTGTTTAACCAACATGGAAAAAAAGGTTTCAATTGCCTACCTATTTATCATTTTTACCAGATCAGTGCTACTAGCAGCACTCAGAGTATATCAAGGTTAGCTATGAGGATACACAACTCAGGCAATATCTAGGAGTAGGAGTAGGAGGTGGCTCAGTGGGTTAGAGCGCCTGCCCGGAGGCACGAAAGTGCTGAAGGTTCAGGGTTCGAATCCCGCTGATGACTACTGGCTACTGGGTCTTTGTACCACAGGTGTGCTCCGACCTGCCTACAAACTGAGAGCAAAAAACTTGGCACAGCCATTGCAGCCTTGTATGTGTACCATCAATTCCATCGTCAGTGCCTGTCACTGAATGATGCTGTAAGGTAATTTTAAAACTGTTTTTCTTTTTTTTTCTTTTTCTAGGCTGTGTGCGCGTGAGACTGAGACTACACAATGCATAGTCACAAGTACACACAGTGCAAGTAGTGTAAGTGTAGCATAGGTGTGGTGTAAGTAGTTAATACAATGTACGGTGCAATAGTTACTAGAGTTAAATTGCAGGATTGGCCAGTGGACACTCTGTGCTGTACGATGCGCTGTTTATATGCTATGTAACACTGTATCACCATTACAATATACAGTATATAATACTATATGACCAGTCTCCACCGTAGTGCCAATAATACTACTTATATAGACTAGCATTAACTATGTACATGTAGATCTATAGTAGGCCTACATCAAGTGACATTTTAGAATGACAGTCTCACCTTTAAGCAGCCACCTCTACCTGCTCCTTTACAACCAGATACACAGGACTCGTGGCAGCAGCCGGAGGGACCACCCCGAAAGCAGCCATTGGAACAGCTTGAGTGACATGATTTGTGGGTAGCTTGACAATCCTCTCTCCTTCCTCCCCAACATGAAGTGTTACACAAACTATGACATGTATCTACAATGTAACACGTTACATAAACTACCGACAATGTAACACGTTACATAAACTACCGACAATGTAACACGTTACATAAACTGTGTTAACTAGAGGGTATAATATAATAATATAACATCATATATCAATTACACTGGTACTAGTAAAGTGACTCATTGACCCTGTCATACCTGATGGGCAGTCTCCACCTGCCCTCATTACTGAGCTCACCGTAGAGTTGTCTAAGAGAGTCTCAAAGTCAATAGTGTTCTGGTAGCAACCACTTCCATTCAGTTGAATATCTCCATTAGCTACTCCTAACAGTGGAAACCAGTACACAGACATTAGTATATATCCATTGGCTACTCCTAACAGTGGAAACCAGTACACAGACATTAGTGTATATCCATTGGCTACTCCTAACAGTGGAAACCAGTACACAGACATTAGTGTATATCCATTGGCTACTCCTAACAGTGGAAACCAGTACACAGACATTAGTATATATCCATTGGCTACTCCTAACAGTAGAAACCAGTACACAGACATTAGTGTATATCCATTGGCTACTCCTAACAGTGGAAACCAGTACACAGACATTAGTATATATCCATTGGCTACTCCTAACAGTGGAAACCAGTACATAGACATTAGTGTATATCCATTGGCTACTCCTAACTCCACATGCCCATGCAATTCCTCATATAATATCCACACTTACTCCTAAGGTTACGTAATCCGTATCCATCTAAGTTAGTGTCTTCACTTCTGATCTCCAAGCTGGCCCCAGAAGAGAGCAGAGTTCTTCCTCCAACAGACGAGAGATCTCGTAACAATGGAGTTCTACGTGACACTGCAGTAATGATAGCTTACAATAATCACGCACCAAAAGGTAGAAAGTGAACCCAAGATAAGCTTAGATATGTTCGGTGATACAGACAGGAGGTTACGTAAAGTGCACATTACATGGTAGTTATATAGTGTAAAATAAAGTATGCACTGCACTATACAAAGATACTTGGGTGTCTCCACCACCATTTGGACTGGCTAGGGTCGTTAACAAATATTGCAAGATGGCCGGGCAGGCTAGATCAAATGGGCTGGGACCCTGGAATCTTGGTCGGTCACAAGAAGCCACCCCTAGCTGTTTGGCATACCCAGATTTCTCGTACCCCTAGCTCTTTGGCATACCCAGATTTCTTGCACAAATGTGCCAGAAATCAGTAGAAAAATTCTGGAGTAAGTTGGCCTGTGCCTAAGATTTAGGCGTGTAAATGATAATTCTTATACCTACCACTTATGTTGCCACCAGTAACGACCTTGACATAGCCTAAAACGTCTACTAGACTATGGAGGAAGGAGAGGTTACTGGTATGCTGGTAGACTCTGGGAGTGATATTCACACTTGCCAGTACATAGGAACAGTCGGTGTAGAGGAACTCGATGTAGCTGTAGTATACATCTGTACTGAGACCTGGTTCATACACATCTACCTGACTAACACTCCCATTGAAGGACTGGCCATCACATATCCGGTCTAAGTTCCCTGCCAACATACAGAATAGTCAGATCAGAGCAACGCAGTGTCCTATTTATAGTGGCCAAGAGTCTACTAGGGTATCACTACCACCACTCTTCAGTGACTGTAAGTCTGCACTGCTACAAGGCTGGAACAGTCAGTGCTGGTGCTGCCACCTCCACCTGCCAAGCAGTGAGTAGTTGTTCTTGTTTCAAAGAGGGAAGGGGTGGATCTTCATCCAGCGTGCAGATGGTATACACAGAGGGAAGGGGTGGATCTTCATCCAGCATGCAGATGGTATACACAGAGGGGAGCAAGTGGTCAGCTTCAGCCGGCAAGGATTGCCACTGGCTGGTTGATCTAGAGGCAAGTACGTTGACCCCTAGGTCATATTGGCAAGCATGTTGACCCCTAGGTCATATTGACAGATAGTCTATCTAAAATGAAACAGATAGTAATTGATGCTTCAATCCGAATGTAATCAAGTAATAAAAGTATTATAAGTGAAATACATGTATGTGGAGGTACATACATGTACTTGTACTTACTGTAAACAGCTGGGTCTATGTCCAACTGGTGGGTAAAACCAAGAAACAGAGAGAAGACTATAGAACTTATTTCCATGGTAATGATTAACAACTAGTGCAGTGCCTTTGAGGATGACATGCAGACTTTATGTTGGGAGTGTGCAAGACAGAGGCGGTGTTGTCCATTACGTCTTGACTGATGATAATCATATACAACTGTGTGCAGTACAGTAAACATCAATGAGGACATTAAGGTGCACCTTACTACAACAATAGTTAGCCAGTACACTACTTTAGAGTGGGTCAGAGAGTGTGTCCACTCGCCATCATGCTATGACAGGTTGCCCCTCTTCTTATTACAAAGAGGGGACAACTACCAAACAATGACATTCAACTAGTACCTACACAGTATATTTATGTCTAATATAAGAGAGGAGTCAAACCAATACGCAGACTGTTAGAATAGAGTGGCACATATTCACTGTACACTATGATTCGTCACTAGTTGGGAGTTGTCTCTCTTATCTATAGCATCCTACTGTCAATTGGTACAACAACACTGATTCTATATTAATATATATAGTCTTTGTTACATAGTATTTAAATAAATAAGTTATATTAAATAGGATATAATATAAACATTTCTCTCCACTGGATCAGTACTGATAGAGCTAACTGGGGATCAACTAGGGCTACCACCGTATAGCATACATGGTATCCTGTAACAAGAGTATGACTAGAGTCTAGCTATCAGCTGCAGTGGTTTAGTTGTCACCAGTCACATCTCCTGAACTAGTGTTTTGATTGGGCAGTTGGTAAGCATTAGCAGAAGGTATTGTCCAATCGCTTAGCTGCTTGCTGTTTAGCAGAGAAGATTTCGCATCTGCTATCTCGGGAAACAGGCGATCAGTAAACCTTGAGAGTAACATCTGCAAGTAGATGTAACATGCATCCATTGTACAAGTGATATCTGAAGACAGTGAGTAGTACAAGTGATATCTGCAGACAGTGAGCAGTACAAGTGATATCTGCAGACAGTGAGCAGTGCAAGTGATATCTGCAGACAGTGAGTAGTACAAGTGATATCTGCAGATAGTGAGTAGTACAAGTGATATCTGCAGACAGTGAGTAGTACAAGTGATATCTGCAGATAGTGAGTAGTACAAGTGATATCTGCAGATAGTGAGTAGTACAAGTGATATCTGCAGATAGTGAGTAGTACAAGTGATATCTGCAGATAGTGAGTAGTACAAGTGATATCTGCAGATAGTGAGTAGTACAAGTGATATCTGCAGACAGTGAGTAGTACAAGTGATATCTGCAGATAGTGAGTAGTACAAGTGATATCTGCAGATAGTGAGTAGTACAAGTGATATCTGCAGACAGTGAGTAGTACAAGTGATATCTGCAGATAGTGAGTAGTACAAGTGATATCTGCAGATAGTGAGTAGTACAAGTGATATCTGCAGATAGTGAGTAGTACAAGTGATATCTGCAGACAGTGAGTAGTACAAGTGATATCTGCAGACAGTGAGTAGTACAAGTGATATCTGCAGACAGTGAGCAGTGCAAGTGATATCTGCAGACAGTGAGTAGTACAAGTGATATCTGCAGATAGTGAGTAGTACAAGTGATATCTGCAGACAGTGAGTAGTACAAGTGATATCTGCAGATAGTGAGTAGTACAAGTGATATCTGCAGATAGTGAGTAGTACAAGTGATATCTGCAGATAGTGAGTAGTACAAGTGATATCTGCAGACAGTGAGTAGTACAAGTGATATCTGCAGATAGTGAGTAGTACAAGTGATATCTGCAGACAGTGAGTAGTACAAGTGATATCTGCAGATAGTGAGTAGTACAAGTGATATCTGCAGACAGTGAGTAGTACAAGTGATATCTGCAGATAGTGAGTAGTACAAGTGATATCTGCAGATAGTGAGTAGTACAAGTCGTACTAAACACAGGATATGCATTGTAGAAGACACTTACATAAAAGAAATGCTTGTTCAAAGCCTGGTCCTGGAATGTGTCAAATAGCTTCGTAAACCCTCTCCGTGCCGACTTTTCTCCGAATATACGGATAACGAGCTCTACATTTCAAGGAATGTGAACATAATGTAAGTAAAAGTGTATACATTACAATTATATAAATAGTACATCTAGCACACCCAACAGTAACCATAGCACACCCAACAGTAACCATAGCACACCCAGCAGTAACCATAGCACACCCAACAGTAACCATAGCACACCCAGCAGTCACCATAGCACACCCAGCAGTAACCATAGCACACCAACAGTAACCATAGCACACCCAATAGTAACCATAGCACACCCAACAGTAGTCATAGCACACCCAACAGTAGTCATAGCACACCCAACAGTAACCATAGCACAATTATTGGTTGGTTACATTACATAATATGACTGAATTAGTTTATGTGACAGTATGATAATATTGTAATAATGGTACATGAGATGACGGAAGAGACGTGACGAGTATGACTGATAGTGTATTCAATTATCCAGTGTAAAAATATGCAGGCCTACCCGGTACATTTCTAATTAGAGCAGACTTGGCCTTCATTCTATTCTGTCTGCACTGCTCCTCACCAGAAATGATACTCGGTTCAGCGAGTGCTCCACCAGGCCAGAAGAATTCTCTCAGGAACTTAAGATAGTAAACTAGCATCGGCTCTGAGACCATCCAGCCCACTGTCTCCCTGATTTGTCTGCGTTACAGAAGGGTGTGAGACTAAGGGTTCATTCACACTAAAGGTTCACTCACACTAGTTCCATTTTGTCTATTGGTCTGATCGAGGTCAATATCACCCTACGTCCGGCTTTCGTCTGATTCGGATTGGAACGTGGGAATGTGTAAACAAAGGGCTGATGATACATACTGTGTTACACTGGGTACTTATAGTGTCTTCACGTCCCAACTTTTAGGCTGAGACCAACTTGCTCAAACGCACTGGGCAGGGCCAAATGCAAAGTAGGCCTATTTATTTTGTGTAAGACACCTGGGTATGCCAATGAGCTAGCAATGGGTTACTCTGGTCAAGCAAAACCCCAGGGAACCTAATGGTCTAGTTCAAGTGGTCATCTTTAGCTTTTTATCTGCGGCCTAACCGGGTCCAAGAGGTCACAAAGGCACTATTAAGATGGAAACACATGAGAGCGTTTTCAAGCGATTTTGATGCTCACATTTCACCCAGGCCACAACGCTCTCAAAATGCTCGAGCTGTGTATTGAGGCGATTCGCTCGCCAGTGACGGGTTGACAAAAGAATTTAGTAAACATAAACACACGAGTGGTAGTAAAGTACATAACAGTCCAAATATCATTTGCTAGTTGGAAAATCGCATCGCTCTATGCTCGGCCAGTCTGTTTATCAAGGCGATAGCGTTTGACGCCTGATAACAAAACGATTGACCAAAAATGCTCTCGTGTGTTTTCACCTTTAGTTACATACTATTTACTTCGTTGAGTACCTAGTTACATACTATTTACTACATTGAGTACTTAGCTACATATACTTTACTACACTGGGTACTTAGTTACATTCTATTGAGTACAGTGAGTAGGCCTACCTGTTGATGCTCTTGCCATATGTGACCTGCACAAGGTGGACTAAAGTTCTTCTCAAAAGTTTAAAGGTTCCTTTTAGTTCAAATACCTCAGATATTAGAGAGTAGAGAGGACCAGCTATGGAGTCTTTGCTCCTCAGCTCTTCCCTGTCTCTGTGAGATGAAATCAAAGACCATATCAATACTAACCAAAGACCATATCAATACTAACCAAAGACCATATCAATATTAACCAAAGACCATATCAATACTAACTAAAGACCATATCAATATTAACCAAAGACCATATCAATATTAACCAAAGACCATATCAATACTAACTAGCTAGATAGGTGCTTTGTCTTATAAATACATAATACACCATAACAATTTGTAAGATAAAAAGGATCTTGGAGTTGTGTTACTACTAGGTAAAAGTTCTACATGGCAACACAACTCCTATAGTATTGAAGATGATTGTGAATTGGATCAGTATGTATTGACCAGTATGGTGTGTGGACATACCATTGCAATATTTAATAGCAGGTGCAATATGCAGCTTACCCATGCTGAGTGTAGAAAAGGAGATCTGCAGAATCATCATCAGAGGAGTGTTGTTTACGTTTAAATATTCCGGATACTTTAAATTTAGCTGATTTCCTAACACTGTCTTTAATGAGGTGAGGGTGGGTGCTGACAAAGTTAAAGAGCTCCGAGGATTGAGACAGAGTTCTGTCAGCGATCACCCACTAAACACAAGTGGAAGACAATATTAGTTCACTTATACATGTATACGTAGCGTAGCGATATCCATATTGTCTCAGTGTGTGTAATCATAGATGTGCATGCAGTCGTACCTCTAAGAATGAAGAGATCATTGTCTTCGCTTTCTTGATATACTCTTCACTGGGCTTACCTATCCTCACCTTGGATGGTAGAGGGAGCTGTACCAAGTCACCATCTACCTGTTGGTTACATGAATACAATGACACCAAGTCTTGTCGCTCTTAGTAGTACCACTTGTTAGCTTGGCATGAATGGAAAATACAACATAGGTCAAAGTTGACACATTCACTTAGTGTATATTATGAACAGTTGCAAGTGCTAGTACCTGGCAGAGGTCACTGTATAGCTCCCGTATTTGTTGGAGGGTACGCGAGACAATCCACCCATTAGTGTGCGCGGGGGAGGCGTACTGGTTATCCTGTAGTCTAATCAGTATGAGGTAGTACACTGTCCACCCGTCCTCCTCTTTCACCACCTGCATTATATAGAACTAGGGCTAGGAAACAAGTACCTCTACACTACTGTACACAAGTACCTCTACCACTACTGTACACAAGTACCTCTACACTACTGTACACAAGTACCTCTACCACTACTGTACACAAGTACCTCTACACTACTGTACACAAGTACCTTTACACTACTGTACACAAGTACCTCTACACTACTGTACACAAGTACCTCTACACTACTGTACACAAGTACCTCTACCACTACTGTACACAAGTACCTCTACACTACTGTACACAAGTACCTTTACACTACTGTACACAAGTACCTCTACACTACTGTACACAAGTACCTCTACACTACTGTACACAAGTACCTCTACACTACTGTACACAAGTACCTCTACACTACTGTACATAAGTACCTCTACACCACTGTATACAAGTATCTCTACACTACTGTACATAAGTACCTCTACACTACTGTACACAAGTATCTCTACACCACTGAATACAAGTACGTTTACACACCTCGTGCTGAACCACACTCGCACTCCACTGGCCTACATGCTTCCACCAAGCCTCCACCTGCTCCTGGTGAGCCTCTAGACTTCTCCTTTCTAGCTTCAGTTTCTCAAGCTGTGCCTCTAAATCAGCCAGGAGGGCATCCCGGCTGGTGGACGCCGTCTCACACACATGGCTAGTGATAACCTGATGGGCCTGAGTCTTATTGAATATTCTCTCATCTATCTGTGATAACTTCTTCTTGTTGTACTCTGATGTTGTCTGCTGGTAGTCTATCTCACCGTCCTCCACTTCCTGAAACTCCTCATCTACATCTACATCATTGATGGTGATATTGTAACATACGACATCATTCGTAGAATGACTGTATCCCATAATGCAATTGGTGGAACGGAAAATACAAGTTACCTTCTGTAGAGCCTGTAGATATTGTCTCCCCTGAAACGATACTCTCAGTCCCATCCCAGTTGATGATAAAGTTATGGTAGATATTACTGACTATGAATTGTGGGTAATGCTTCTCCTCCAGCTGATGATATACAACTTCCTGGGCATCATAGAAAGCCTCAGGCCCTCTGTTACCTGCAAGTAAGTTACTCAATAATAATAATAATAAAGCCACACCGGTGACTTTTTGTATTCATGAACATACGACAAGCAAAGACAATTGAAGGAAATACGGTTCACTCAATGGCAATAACCTCTTCCTCCGAATATTTCCAGTTTTGCAGTCACAATGTTCCGCGATCAACTTCCCCACCATTCTTCTGCTAAGTTTAACGATAAACGCTAGAATAGCGGATAGCCGTTACAAAAGCGGGTAGTTATTTGAACCATAAATGTAAAGTAAATACCGGCTGATTACCGACTCACCAATGAGAAATGCTTCCATCCGCTTTATCATGCTCTTATCCACCTTAACAAGAGAAACACTGCTGTCAATGTACTTGTAGAATATCTCAGCAGCCAATCGGTGACGATCTGAGGGGTCACATGACCTGAGAGTACCTGCAGCCACCCAGTACTCCAGCAAGCTCTCACTATCACCTGTGTAGATAGGCAGAGAATGACTAATTCCTGGTAATTGTATAGACTATGGAGGTTGGCTAAGAAACCATCCCTCTTCTCAGATTGCCATCAGATCCATTGACTCCACATTCCCAAACAATGTGTTTAAATTATCTACATGCACACGTCAGGAAAATGGATGAACTGCTAGCTGCACAGCTCATGGTTAACAACACAGACTGTTACCTGTACAGTTTATGGAACAACACAGACTGTTACCTGTACAGTTTATGGTTAACAACACAGACTGTTACCTGTACAGTTTATGGTTAACAACACAAACTGTAAAGTTTATGGTTTACAACCTGCTTTAAGATACGAGTGAAAACATCCTCTGCACGCCAGATTATTCATGGTGAGCTTGAAAGAGATGATCTTCCCTCCTCGATGCTGATTGGACGACTGGTCATCAGCTACGTACTCTTCATACTCGTCTCCACCTGCATGTATATAGACTGAGTGTATATGTATAGACTGAGTACATGTGTATAAACTGAGTGTATGTTTATAGACCGAGTACATGAGCTTCCGCCAAGCGAAATCACAGGCCAGTAGCGATATTATAAAATTAGGATGAATGGGGAGCAGCCTAGATTATAACTAGTGGATTATTTGCCAGCACTTACCAAGGTCAGCTATCCTTTTCTCACACTTAGCCTTAGCTATTCTCAGCTGGTTGGCGTACCTCTTCAAATCTCTGCTACGCAAGAGCTCAACTTTACCCACTGCAGCAGCCTTTGTTCTACTGGAGGCTGTCAAGAATTATCAAATTTATTCTATAGATAACCACTGCAGTCAGTTACATTGAGTATTCTACAGATAACCACTACAGTTGCACTGAGTATTCTACAGATAACCACTACAGTTGCACTGAATATTCTACAGATAACCACTGCAGTTGCACTGACTATTCTACAGATAACCACTGCAGTTGCACTGACTATTCTACAGATAACCACTGCACTTACATTGAGTTAGATTATTAGCAGACTCAGATTCGTCTCCCTTGGTTTTAAGACCTTGTAGCGTCGTTGAATGCATGATCTCAGTTATAATGTGATACCTGCAGAAATATCAACTGATATCTGCAGAAATAATGAATAGGCCGACATGTATAACAATATACAAAAATACTGGGCAAGACCAAAAAAATATATACGTAACTACATGAATAATAGACACATAGACATATGGATACTTGCAGACATACGAATACACATAAACAGTTTACCTAATCTGTTTCAGTTCATCGATCTTGCTACATTTTAATATCAATTCTACGAAATCTTCATAAGAGGCTGCATATTTGAATGTTCTCTTGTAGCTGGAGAGAAGCTCCTCCTGGTAGGTAAGGTAGGAGAGCAGTGATTGGTTAACATTATCTGCGTTTGTAAGACTCTCTACGGTTGGCTCTAACACTACAATAATGAACAACACTGACAGCAGTTTGGTATAATGTAGTGAGCCGTGACCACACACGCACGCACGCACACACAAATCCTATCTATACACAGTTGATATCTCATGATTCTGAGGTTCAACTGCTACTAGTGCTACTGCTATTATAACTACTCGTATGTATATAACATATAACTTTATCTACAAGAGGTTTTTTGACTAAAGTACACTACACAATGAACAGTAAAATATTCGTATACTCCAGTTTTACAAGCTAGAGTGACTATTGGAAGATGTTGGTGCGAGCAAGTATCTTAATAATGAATAGTAAGACGAGACGCATTTTATATTTTATTGACTCCTAATATTTCGATGTATGTTCATACATTATCATCAGAGGAATGATGATGTATGGACATACATCGAAATATTAGGAGTCAATAAAATATAAAATGCGTCTCGTCTTACTATTCATTATTAGAGTGACTATGTTCAGATGATGATATATCGTGAAGTTGTTAGTAGTTATCCCCCCAGCTATATTCTGTTAATCTGCTTACACACAGGTGTGCAGCAAACTAGTATCTACCATGTGAGAGCTTGTTTGAGCTGGAGCCAGTCCAATCATATCTCACCTTGCTTAGTGAGGATAGCAACTGCCAGTCCAATCATATCTCACCTTGCTTAGTGAGGATAGCAACTGCCAGTCCAATCATATCTCACCTTGCTTAGTGAGGATAGCAACTGCCAGTTGATGTGATAAGCTATCATATGCAGCTGGTAGTAGCCTATCACAGAGTAGTTTAGATAGCTCATCGAGATGCTCTACCTCCCTCTTCCTGTCCTTAGCACACTCATGTAGAACAAATGGCTGGGCCTGCTCTCCGAGAGACGACCTGAAATGTAATAATACACATTTCAATTACATCTACATGTATATTCAATAGATGTACATCTCTACATACACTAATGACTCAAATATGACCTATATATACACTCCTACATAAACTATTGGCCGTAGTATGACCTATATACACTCCTACATAGACTATTGGCCAAAGTACCGTGTGACCTATATATACACACATACATAGACTATTGGCCGAAGTATGACCTATATAGATGAGCTAGTGTGCTTACTTACGAAGCTAGCTGTACCTGGTGCAGATGCTGGCTGAGTGTGTGAGGAATATCTTCTGTGATGAACTGTAGATAGTCTACGGAGGAGAGGAGGTGACATAGTTCAGCAGACACATGACTCATATCCTGTCTACAGTATAACAGCAGACACATGACTCGTATCCTGTCTACAGTATAGCAGTAGAGATATGACTCATATCCTGCCTACAGTACATTTTGTATATTATTAACTGATCACCTGACTGGCTACTGAATGCTGAA
The DNA here is from genome assembly GCA_935421135.1 of Bugulina stolonifera. NCBI lineage: Eukaryota > Metazoa > Bryozoa > Gymnolaemata > Cheilostomatida > Bugulidae > Bugulina > Bugulina stolonifera. The sequence goes on from OW285196.1 coordinate 16,012,546, forward strand.
TTGACTTAATATGTGTCACTCACCGAACTGTTTTGAGAAATAACTCTGGATTATGTTTAACCAGTTCGCTGTACCAACTCTCCACAAAATCTCTGAGTATCAACTCTAATACCTCCGATATGATTGGTTGGAGACCAACTGGCACAGGTGGTTGAGTACCATTAGCTACCTTCGGCACCTGGATGTAGAATGAGAGCAAGTGAGAGAAACTGCACTCTTTTGTAGCGGGCATACTGTCCATTTTCACCCAGCGATCAAGCGACATGACTCCATCTAACCACAATATTAACACAGAATAGTGTATGATGGGGTGGGAAGGACCCCATCACACACTATGTTGGTATTGGCGCTAGCTGCAATCAAGCAGTCAGTTCACTGGTTTATGGCAACAGTGTGTCCACTACATTCGCCTGAACAAACAACCTATAGGCTTTCTGTATAACAGCATTAGTAGTGATTCTCTCAATGTGCAAGATGACCATAATAATTCGGAATGCAGGTCATAATTTATAAACACAAGATTCTTACCTGTGTATGATTCCGACCAAAGGTGTCTAATAGTTATCGTATATTAATACAGTTGGGTTAGACCAACAGCTGTCGCAGACTAAACAAGTCCCTCACCTGCAGATTAAGGGTGGGGTAGTAGCGTGCTCGACCTGCCTCTATGGATGGATATATTCTGGTAGAGTGGGAGAACTGAGAGTAAGTGGCTAATATGATGCTCCATGTACAGGCCACAACCAATGAGCTCCACCACACAACAGAGTACCTTGTATTAAGAATATAGCAAATGAATGATAAAAGGTGAGAGGTTATTGAACTTTATAAACCAACACCCTGGAAGCAGAGGGTTTAAAATTTCAGGGCTTCTGAGTTGTCTTCACATGCAATCAAACTGCTTGAAGATTTTAAGAGTTTTCTTCCTTCACACAAGAAAAATTAGTATGATTTCTAGAGAAGATGACAGCACAGTTTCGAAAATAATTTCTACTTGTAGAGCAATTGTGAATGTACAGCGTAGATAATAAATGTTTTCAAACATTATTGACTATATAGAACCCCACCGATGCGGATTAACTAGTCATAATAGCTATGGGTCTACTCACAATCTGAGAGATAGATGACAGACAGTTTAGTAGCAGTAGGTGCACTTACCAGGAGCACAATGTCAAGGTCAAGGAGAGAGCCAACACAGCCAGGGCTGCTGAATACTTGTAAGAGCTCATTCTAACATAGCTGACTATTCTATCTAGACCTGCTCCAATATACTTGAGTGCACAGCTGTAATAACAATTACGCACAACTATTATATTGTGTGAACTAAGGGGGACAACTTTACCAAATAATGTCATAATAGGAAGCTATCCACTTTCGAGATTTTTCTTCCTCCACTTTTCTTTTATGGTATGGCTAGGACACTTTCCAACCTCTGCTAAAACAAATATTTTTCTAATAAAAACAAACAGGCTGATGTTATAATGTGTCACGAATTTTACAATAGCATCGGTACAGAGAATTGAACCCAACCCAATGAATGGTATCAGAAGTTAAAACTTCAAAGAGAAAAGTCACTGTCTTGGTGTGAGATCAGTCATAATTTGATTAATTTTGATTTCGGTTTATTTCTATTTATTGCCTTTACAGCCTCTCAATGACAGCTGGAGTTATTGAATATTACAACATGACGGTATGTGTGTCTTTAGTCAAAGCCAGAATTAAATCACAATTCAAGCTGCAAGCTTCTGATAGCTATAGAATATATTCAAGTCAAGAGCTGTTTAAATGAACCACAAGATGACCCGTGTGAAAGACTTTAACTCGAGTGTGGCATCTCTGGTTATAAATATTAATATTGGGACTACATCAACATTTGCTGATTTCCAATCCTATCCTTGGGTAGTTTGCCGGTTTTAAATGAAAGATTAAATCTATCAGCCAGAACAACACGAACCATCTAAGGACTTAGAGAAAATCTGCCCTATAAACTCAGATGGTCAAACACTGTTGGAAGTGTTGTTCCAAATAGGAGATTTTCAGTAAAAACAGCATAACAGCGGAGCGGTAACTACTGCAGGCTCACAAGCAGTGGGTGGGACTTGGCTTTCACGTTCCAGTCCCACTGGGACTGGAACGTGAAAGCCAACTTTCCGCAGAGTGTAAGATTAAAGTGGAAGTAGCCCCAAAAGCTGGGTAGTCTTCCTGAGTTGTCCTCTCTTGTATAAGCAGAGAAATATAATTGAAAACCATTCATGCTAAATTTAATTATTTATTTCTCTTTCGGCACTAAAAATGTGTTACCACAAGTAGTTATGTGTATTTTAGAAAAATACCGGAAAATAGCCTACCCACTACCTCTATTCACTCATCTCATGGGAGATTTTAGAAAATATGAAGTTATTTTCTCATTGTAGTATACCATCAAAAAAATGAGGATTTTATTGCTAATTGAACTTCCTTGATATTTGAAAAAAAGCAAGTGAATACAATTGTGGCTGTGGCTAAATATCATGTTATTTTTATTAAAAGTGTAGAAGAATAGAAATAGAAAAGTTGTTGAATATAATATTATATTAATTATATAAACCTTTCCATGTGCATTATAACAAGGTTAACTGGGTTACTCAGATAACATAGACTGCCTTTCTTTGAGATCAATTTGTGGCAGATGATATCATCTGCTCTTTCACTGGCAGGCCTTTTTGAATAGCTCTAGCTAAGCACTAGACTAAAGTGACTATGACAATCCAACAAGCTATTCAATCCAGCTTTTTGATTGGTTTTGGTCAGTTTTGGAAATTCTCCCTCTTTAAAAGTTTTGGCGGCAAGCTCTTTACTTTGCTTTTCCTAAAGAAAAATATTTTTTGCAATATTGATTTAAAATGAAAATGTAACTCTATCTATCTGTATATCTCTAAATATATTATTTTAGTACTGTAAAATACTACGAAAAATAATACTCCAATGAACTAGCATGAAACCTGAAAATAGAGACCCTCGTCGGCGTAAACTTGATATTCAAAGATTCAAGTCAATTTAGAGATCGCCATAAACAGTGGCCCCACAGGCTAACAGAAACGGCAAATTTGATTCGATGTAGCACATGGTTTCATCATCCGTTAAACCTGTCGGAGATATCGTACGATAACACGTCGATTGTATTTTTTGCAAAGATATTTTCTGTCAATGGCGAGTCCTTTTTTCTGTAAAGACCTACTACAAATAAAAATGTGACAAAAAATTAAAATAATGAATTTATATATTAATTTTGGTTAGTTTAGTTTACCCACCAGTTCGTTATATCGAATAGAGTTTCTTTGGTAATCTGGCTGACCACATTATCTGGTGCATCCTAAAATACCACGGGTGAACAATAATATAATTATAAATAATAAAAACCAGAGATGTGTGCAAGTTTTATTTTGGAAACTCAAGTTTCCATGGCCAACTCTTAGTTGTGACTCTTCAAGTTACAAGTCAATTCTTTCAGTGACAGATCAAAACGGTCAAGTTACGAGTTAAATATTTACATGTCCCTAGAAACTCAAGTTTTTGTCAAGTTATCCAAGTTAACTACAAGCAAGTTTCAATTCAATTCTTTTCTTGTTTAACTCGAGTCTTTTTATAGAGTTATTGGGTTATTGTTTAGCTTATGGTGAAATTTTGTTAGGAAATGGTGGTAGAAGTTAAAATTTCAAAGCAAAATGTCACAGTTTCAGTGTAAAATGTGTTATAATTGTGGTTGTGGTTGGTGGTTATAACTGTGGTTATTTCTATTCATTACAATTCACAGCTGCCCAATGAAAACTCGAGTTATTGAATATTTCAGTGTAATGATGTGCGAGTTGAGAGTCTTTGATCATAGCCATAATTGAATTACAATTCACAGTGTTGCCAACAAATTATAGTGAAAGGTCTAGAAAACTTTTGGGTGGGAGGGAAGTGGGGTGTGGGCACCCCCCCCCCTTCACCGAAAATTGTTGACATTTTTCCTCATAAATCAAATATCGAGACATTGACTTGACTGTATCACTATGTATTTACAGCCTATATTCTGGCTAATGAAAAGTACGCTACACATGTCAAGAATAATATTATGCTATACAATTAAATCCTAGTACTAAAGACTGTCTTCACTGTCATCAGCCTGATCTTCTACGACAAAATCACAAGTGATGAAATCAGTGCTAGATGGGGTCTTCTGCTGCCGTTTGCCAATAAACTGAGTGATGGACGTCTGGCAAGATCGCTTGCTCCTTCCTTCTTCAGCTAGTTCTTTCAACTTGCAACTGAGACAGATTCCTAACTTTGGAACTTTGGAAGAATATAAAATGTATATTTCATATAGTATAAAAAGATTGTGATTTCTTGTATGCGTTTCTTTTAAACCTGTCCAACAGTCACTTTATTTTCATATTCATGTAAATAAAAATCAGGGTCTGGAATCTAGTCAGTAAGCAAATAATAAGGTTGCAATAATTTTCAATTGTTAAGTGTACCTTCTGCTTGGTGACAGGACCCAGGATTTCCTTCACCAAAGCTGTTGATTTAGTCCTTCCTGCAGTAAAAGAGGTTGCAGTTTGGCTGTCCGGAAACATCTTCCTGAATAGCTTAGATACATGGTCAGCTACATTAAAACTAAGAAATTGGCAAAGAGTAGCTCAGCTTAGCTTGTCTACAAAATAACAAAGATATTATATTATACAAGGATGCAACGCTATGGAAAAATCTAACCAGCTTCATGTTCTTGTTAACCATTTTCATTTAACGTACTTACCTAGGCTACTCAATATTTATATAAATTTAAATATATATATATTTCTCCAATCAAAGAGTGCTCATTGTTCAATGATTCTGTTCATTTTCTTATTAATTTACTATTTAACATCCAATTATTTTTTATCAAATGCTTAACTACAAGTGTGTCTAATTTTTTGAAGAAATATTATAAAAAAATCTATATACCTTTCTATATTGAGATTGGTGATCACCCAATGTCGATTGTGAAGAAACTACTTTGTCAGCATTCACTCCCTCTTCCATCAATTTCAGATGTTTCTCTGTGTTGGCATGTTTTACCAAGCACGCTTCCCCCCTGCCTTTCACATCTACCAAAACTGGCTTTACAGTTTTAGTACTGCAGAGCTAGCATTTTACCAAGAAATCTGAATATTTTTCAAACTGAGAAAACTTAGGATCTTTAAACCAATCTTCCTTGCAAAACTTTCTGATGATACCTTTTTGACTAATTTTCATTTTTCTAATCAATGGATTTATTTGAGAGATTTTCAAACAATTAAAATAGACTGGAAGCTGTAAAAACATAACTTCAAATCTTACAATATATTTGGATTTCCCAACTTTTAGTACATTGATCTCTCATTATCCTCTACTAATAGAAAATAGCTTAGAAACACTGACCACTGATCTCTCATTGAGTGTAAACACCTCTGACATTGACCTTTTTTATATTCCATCAACGACTTTCGTTGATTCCATCCTAAATCATAGACCTTGAGGGAAGATAACTCCAAGGTCGTAGAAAAGGTGTATTTAGTAAAAGGTCGTGGTCGTAAGACGTAGGGGGAGAAAAGTCGTAAGTATACGACTTAGGTCGTAGAGTTGGCAACACTGACAATTCAAGTTACAAGTTTTTGACAGCTGTATATTCAAGTTACGAGTCTTTATAATTAGCCATAAAATGTTGCTTGAATTAACTCGAGTGAGAGTCTTTAACTCGAGTCTGGCATCTCTGATAAAAACTAAAATTAAAAATAAATCCAAAAGAGCGTTTTTCATCTGAAAGTCAAAGTGAAGCGAGGTGAGGGTCAAGCTGAAATTTTAAATTACTCATTCTACAGTGAGTATGAGTATCAGTATGAAGTAAACCATTAACATGTCTTTATTTTGAAAGTTTTATATTTTGAAAGTAAAATGAGTTTCAAATTTAAGCTGAAATTACTCTGTCAGTGTGCATGAGTAAGAAATCAATGATATGATTAACATAAACATCACATGTCCTCATTTGATTTTAGTTTTTTGAATTAGATTATTATCAGGATGAGTATCAGTAGAGTCAGTATGGGTATTGTAGATAGACTCTCATTCTGAGGACTATCACCATACATTTCCATCGACCGAGTGATTCTGAGTTGACCAAAGTGAAAGTTTAAAGCAAAAGTTTCCGGGGTTGAGTAAAGAATAGACATAGGAGATTAGAATTATTAATAAAATAATACTAATATACAATTATGATATAAAGACTATTTGTTAAAGCTTTGGAGATGTTTTCTGATAGTTCAAAAGTAGAAGTTATATTGCAGAGTAAATCTGTAATATAATAATATTATATTATCTAATGTTATTGATAGTAAAACTTAGTCAACAGAGCGAGTTGATTCACAGCGAGATCTGTCCCAATTTGAGTTTTGAATTTTAGCAATAACTTAATTGACCACTTGGTCTCTCTGTTTAAATGAAAGCATACCTTATAATACTTTTGAAGAAATAGTATGCTATTGAATTGTGATGAGGTTTATTTCCAAACTGACTGGCGGAGACAGTTTATCAGCAGCACTTAAAAAGCTACAATTTGAAGCCTTAGCTAAAAGACGGACAAAAAACACACATTCTCTCCTAACGTGCTTATACTTTCATAAAGAAAACCATGAATTCCTAGCCTCGGCATAATGTTGAACTCATGAATAAAGGATATGACGGCGTTGCAATCACTAGATCAGCATCACGCGGAGATCCATCTACAATATATGCTTAAGCCAGTATGCCACAGCAGTCTTCCACCAGAGACAGTTCGTGAACTGGTCTAAACTTTAGTTATAACAACCACCAACAAACAATCTACATACACTCTATGATATATTCTAGTTGCAATGAAACACAACTGTGTTGCAAGCTGGCTTCAGGTCGAAATTATTGAGGCACACCGCTTGCCAAAATACTCGAGTGTGTGCTAAAGAAGAAGAGGTAAGGGGAGCACCCCAGTGGTGCAGTGGGTTAAACAGTGATTTAAATTTTACAACGCACTGGTGTTTTTTGAGGATTATTGGTTTTAATACATATCGATGTATTTGTCCGTTACTCGCGATTTTCACTATGTTACTCAATTTTATTCTTGTGCACGTGCATATTCGCGTATGCTATAGTACTCAGCTAAAAGCTGTTGTGGTGCAGGCTATGCGTGTCAAGGCAGCTATTGAGACAAGTCAACCACTTGCTGCTGATTGAGTTTTCATTGTATTATAAGCTCTATCATCATACGTAGAGGTCAGATCTTCATGCCTGGCTTCATCCTTTAGTATCTTTGTCCACAGGGCGTGTCATGTTTTGAGACTAGTGCATTCTACTTATATGAATACATGTAGCTCTTTAGTTTGTCATTGAAGAGCATAAAGCTCTATAATCAAGTCTTTCTAATTAGCTACAATCCGTTCACTTGCAGAATAGTGATGAGCATCTGTCTGTGCACACATATGTTGTAAGTGGAAAGTGGACGTGATGGTGAGGATTGTACGGGCACTTTCCAAGGTAAGCATTGGCACTGTATTTCCATCATTATTATTATAAAGCAGAAAGAAGCCGTGAGCGCTTTGTCAACATTGACTATGTTTCTGTTTCAGGCTACCACTGCACCAGCTGAAACGGTTTATGGTGAGACTTTTGAAGAATGTCTGGAATCTGATAAGATCAGTGTTCTTCTGGATACTCGACTTGACTGGGCACATGTCCTCACCAGCAGTAAGCTCACAGTCGTGTCTTGTACCATGTGATGGACACTCGTATCATGTACCATGTGATGGACACTCGTATCATGTACCATGTGGTTGACACTCGTATCATGTACCATGTGATTGACACTCGTATCATGTACCATGTGGTTGACACTCGTATCATGTACCATGTGGTTGACACTCGTTTCGTGTACCATGTGACTGACACTCGTATTATGTACCATGTGATTGTCTTATTTTATAGATACAGCAACTATTGAAGGGATTAAGATTGCCCAATCCAAAGTTGTGGCCGGGTATTGGCGGGTTGGCAGTGAATTTTATAATCCTCCCAAAGACTACCAGCAATTGACTGAGGAGATGGGTTTCCACACATGTGCCGGTTCAACCTTACCAACCACCACCACAACAACCTCCCTTCCTAGCTCTCTCCTTGCTAATGCAAGCGCTATAGCTAAGCTAGAGAATTTCACTAACAACTATCTCGCCAACAACACAATGTCTAATGTGCCAGTGTATGAACATGACAGAACTAAACTATCCAATCAGACTAACCCTAATCCACATAGTAAAAGTGTTACCAGCACAGAATTAACACACACATCATCTGGTGGTACTAGCCAATCACAACCTAGTAGTGATGGTGCTAGCCAATCACAACCTGGTAGCGATGGTGCTAGCCAATCAAAACCTAATAGTGATGGTGCTATCCAATCACAACTTAGTAGTGATGGTGCTAGCCAATCACAACCTAGCAGTGATGGTGCTAGCCAATCACAACCTATTAATGATAGCACTAGCCAGCCACAGGCTGGAGGTGAGAAACAACATAAAACTAGTGGGAATGACACATCTTGTGTAACTGCATTACCGAGTGCCGATGCATCCAGCTGTATGGATGATAATAAGAAGCATTCCCACGGAGAGCAACATTCCGCTAACTTGCAAGTCCAAACTCAGTATAGACATTTAACCCCTGCTAGATATCAGGAAGCTCTGCGTTTGCAGAAAAATGGAAGGGTGGATGATGCATTTGATTGTTTTGTAATTCCATCTAAAAACACAACAGTTCCTGTAGCAAGTTCAGACCAAAATGAGCTTCTTGCTCAGTGGATCAAAACAATGTTAGAGGACAATACATTCACTGCTGAAGACTTTATCAAATTACACTGCACGCTCCGTCCTGACGCTACAGAAGCAAGTTGTACTCGATCTGCGTCTCCTACCAATAGTCAGACATTGAGTACTCTACCATCTCCTATGCACCAAGGGAGTCCTGATCTAGGTAATGACATGCTTCCACGCCATCTGTTTACTCTTGAACAACAGAAGAGGAAGGCGGGTAGTGCTATGCCTCCTCACTTCCTGAAAGGAAACGTCTATAGACCTAAAAATCATCCAGTAGTGGATCATGTCAACCATAATTTCAAAGCAAGGACTGCTGTGGGAACTATGGCGTCCACAGCCGTTCCTCGTGCTGCTAAGGGAAAGGATAAACTTTATAAAGGTTCACTGAAAACACGTTTGTTGACACACTTGCGGAGACATGATAGGACGTCATCAATAGTCAACGGTACAAAGTTGCCTCAGAAACGATCAAGTTCTGAGATTATTGCTTCTGTTATGAGTGAGCAGGTTCAACCTTCCAAAGAAGTTCAGTTGAAAGATAAATCTAGAGGATTAGCATGGAACAAGAATGAGGTAGATTCTTTTCAGCAGCAGAAGAAACAGGTTGTGTTTACACCAACCTCAACTTTACCTCATTCACCTTCAGCCTTGCCTGTGCCACCCTCAACGCTATCTACACCAAACTCTGCTTTGGTCTCGCAGGCACATTTAACTTCACCTTGTTCACTTTCTGATAAAGGTAATAAAGTTGAAGTTTCCAGTGTATTTCAGCCGAAAAATAGGATTTCACCAACATTGGTAGTATCAAACCATAGTGAGGTTAGGCCACAGAAGCAGGTCAGGCCTGTACCGACCTCGGCTTTACCTATTCAATCAAGAAGCAGCATTTACTCTGGACCAGCACAAACCAGGACAAATATATCTACGCTGTTTAACATCCTACCAAAGCCTGTTAGGGCTGACCCTCCACAGATCCAAACTCCTGTCACATTACCACTGAGTATTACATGGTCTCCTGTTCATAAGACATCAGCAACATATCATCTATCTAGATCACAGCCTCTTCCTGATGCAAGGTGCGTCTCATACAATTTGTTTGCTTTAATTCAATAATTTCTTTCTTTCTAAGAGAATGAATATCTGTGTTTTATTGGAATACGTTTTAGGTTATCATAATCCACTAGTGCATACATGTAGTTGTAATAGTTGTATTAAATTTCTTATTTCATATTGTCTAGCAGTTCTGTGGTGACGACCAATGGGATGGGTGCTGGCTTGTTCCTTCAACCATCAACTCAGAGTACAATGGCCACTGCTCAAGGTACATTTTGTAGGTCTGCTTATGTTACATGTCTCACCAAGTAATAATATGTTTCCTTAATGCAGTTTATTAAACTTTTAGCTTCTCATCAGGCACTAGAAGATGTGACCTGTCATGTGACCTGTCATGTGACCTATCATGTGTCATGTGACCTATCATGTGCCATGTGACCTATCATGTGTCATGTGACCTATCATGTGTCATGTGACCTATCATGTGTCATGTTACCTATCATGTGCCATGTGACCTATCATGTGTCATGTGACCTATCATGTGTCATGTGACCAATAGTCTTTCATTTGCTTACAAAAGGGGTCTAGACACCACCATTAATGTTCACTTTGGCTCTTTGCTCTCATTTTAATATAAATGGACCTTGTGTGTCCTACCTCTATTGTACATGTAACTGGAGCTTGTGTGTCCTACCTCTATTGTACATGTAACTGGACCTTGTATGTCCTACCTCTATTGTACATGTAACTGGAGCTTGGCTGTCTAACTGCTGCTCAATCTTCCACATGTTTATACAGGATCTCTGAGTGTCCAAGCTGAGCCTAAAAACATCATGTCCAGCTTGATGGTGCCTGTTAGAATTCCATCACTCCCACCTGGATTCATCTTTCCCCTATCCTCTCGCCCCTCAGTTTGCCAAGTTGGTGTTGAGCCTACTATGGCATCTGCTGGACTTCTTCACCAACACCCAGCAGTGGGGTGCGGTGCCAGGTCACTGCTCTCTCATACACAAAGGGATACGGCACCCACTCCTGCTTCCTCTCCTCGTAAAGGTAGGAACAATCAGAGTATACGACCACACCAGACTAAAGGTAGGAACAATCAGAGTATACGACCACACCAGACTAAAGGTAGGAACAATCAGAGTATACAGCCACATCAAACTAAAAATGTGAAACCTCGGAAACCTCAGGGCAGACGCTCACAAAACACTGATAGTAGTCTGTCTTCTATAGTTGTACACGCAGATCATAAGAAGCTTCCTCAAACCAAGTATATGTACAATAATCTGCTGATCAAGCAGCCATTTGTCTCTCTGCCCAAGCTTCCTCAAGTAGTATACCAGGTGGCCTGTCGCCAATCTGTTAAAATTAAGGTGAGGGCTGAAGTAACTTCCCCTAAAGATGAGTGTGTGAAGGTTTCCTGTGATAATCCAACCTCACATGAGATAAACATTAGTGATGATTATACCCCTGATGATGTGGAAACTCGTGGCAACAGTATGAATGGTAGTAATATTGACCCTCTGCGCGGTAACATGACACCCAATAATGATAGAAATAGTTCCGGTAGTAGTAAAAAGGACCCCAGTAGTGTTAAAAGCAGCCACAGTAGTGACAAAAAGGGCCCCAGTAGTGATAAAGTCCCCGATAGTTATTCAGCTCACAATACAACAGATGCTAAGACATTCATTAATGGGACGGAATCATCCGAGGCTGATAGTGACAGTGGCATGGGATGCGCACGGATAAGCACACGTGGAAAAAGAAAAGCAATCATTGAGAGTTCAGATGATGAAACTGGTTCTCCAATAAAAGTTGGGAAGGCAACATCCGAGTTACTGCCACCACTTGTTTCTGAGGAAGAGGCTACAGCTCAAAAGATGAACAATACTCAAGCCGTGTTGAATGCGCTGCTACCAGTCATATTCACTCAACCTACAACGGCACCATCTGTAATAAACGAACCAGACTGCAATCGTTCCACACATAACCCCAGTGTTGCCGATACTCATGTTTATCCAGCAAAGAAAGGGAGCGGAGTTAGCATCAACGAAGCGGGGATCGCCAGTAGGAAACAGAGACTGGGTAAACTCATCCCTTCTGTTAAGATGCCCTTACCAACTCCGACCAATGTGTACAGCATTGTGGATCCTTGCAGCTCAGTCAATGGAGTCGACTCTGATGACGATATCATCGTTCTAGAAACTAACCCAAAGGAGTGTAAGTGTAACCTTTACCAGTTAATGATACACCCAAAGGAGTGTAAGTGTAACCTTTACCAGTTAATGATACACGGTAGGCATATGAATAGCAATCTTCAGCAATAACAATTTATTTTATTCAATAATACAGCTAGCTATAACGCAGTATAACGCAGTATAACGCAAGGCTAGGTGTGCCTGGTAATAATAAAATTCCCCCTGATTCCCCTTCAGAGCAAGCATTAGTCACGCCTGAACGCCCAAGCTGTGTTTGGATATTTAAAGCAGTTCTATATGAACCAGTACAGTTTCCAAAATACGCCTAGTAAATGCAACACAAATTATTGTCATTGTTCACATGATTGTTTCTCCTCTGTACTTTGTAGCAAATCAGACAAGTGTGATGTTATCAATAGAGGACCTGTGATAGAGAACTGCTATTGGCTCCCTAGTACTTGTAACCATCAGCTGGTGACGTTGTGCATGTAATACTATGGATACGATTCTCTCTTATATTTTTCTACCTATTTCCTATTTTGCCATCTTGTCTCTTACTGTTTATATGAAATTTGTAAATATGGGTAAATTAATATACTCAGTTGGACATGCACTGGATGTGCTTATTTCCTACTAGCATTACAACACTTGGGTTCTATTTTTATGGCCCTGCTATATGTACATAGTATATACATTGTATATATAATGAGGCATTAGCAGAATACAGCATGTCTAGCATTATTATTACAATGTTATTTTAATATCACAGATAGAACCGTCCTAATTTGACTGCATAGAAAGTAATGTGCCAGTTAAAGATACCACGATAGAAAAATGAAGCATAGTACTATCGTAGTAACTAAATAAAGATTGTAGTAAAAAGTATACATCAAAATGTATAATAATATTATAGTATGTCTGTATGATTAAAATAATTATAATAATACATGTATAGCATAAAATGGAAAATGGAATTGGAGAAATTGAACCCCCAATTAGTTGATATACATGGGAACTGATAGTACATGGGAACTGATAGTACATCAGCTGTTTACACTCCAAACACGTAGATTGTGAATCTATTATCCTTGACCTTCCATTTCCAGACGTGCTCAGTGACTTCCTGGTTGTGTATAGCGGTGTATGTACCCTGTCTGTTAAGATACCTGCAGCAGAAATAACTACATGTACATAAATAATAACATTCTATGCCAAGAGCCATAGCAATGAGTGCCAGCATGCCACAGTAGGAGTTGCCTCTCTTCCAATTTTGATATATGAAGTACAACCTGCGTGATCTAACCTGTATTACATAAGGCCAGTGAACATGGCGGATACAATGTTACATAAAATGATACGGTCAGTATGTATGTATAGTAGGTACAATGTAGAAGACAGTATAATGGACTCACCATAGTGAGAAGGTTCCCTCATCATAGCCCATGGCCCTACCGACACTATCAATTAGCTTCAGATAGTTGGTATTAGCAGGAAGGGTGACCCCTTCCATCACTTCCCCTGCTATCAGTTCAATATCACACATTGCAGGCTTAGGACCAGCAGCTGGTTTGTTTGGTTTGGTATACAAGGATGGGGGTACACCAGTGCCTCCTCCCTATGACAAACAAACCACAGTGAGGTTAGATCATATATGTAGACAGTGTTGTGTGCTCCCACTAATATAAAACATGTAGCACAGTAACAGTAATATAGTACATGTAGCACACTAATATAGTACATGTAGCACACCAATATAGTACATGTAGCACACTAATATAGTACATGTAGCACACTAATATAGTACATGTAGCACACCAATATAGTACATGTAGCACACTAATATAATACATGTAGCACACTAATACAGTACATGTAGCACACTAATATAGTACATGTAGCACACTAATATAGTACATGTAGCACACTAATATAGTACATGTAGCACACTAATACAGTACATGTAGCACACTAATATAGTACATGTAGCACACTAATATAGTACATGTAGCACACTGACACAGTACATGTAGCACACTAATATAATACATGTAGCACACTGACACAGTACATGTAGCACACTAATATAGTACATGTAGCACACTGACACAGTACATGTAACACACTAATATAATACATGTAGCACACTGACACAGTACATGTAGCACACTAATATAATACATGTAGCACACTGACACAGTACATGTAGCACACTAATATAGTACATGTAGCACACTGACACAGTACATGTAGCACACTAATATAGTACATGTAGCACACTAATATAGTACATATAGCACACTAATATAGTACATATAGCACACTAATATAGTACATGTAGCACACTAATATAGTACATATAGCACACTAATACAGTACATGTAGCACACTAATATAGTACATGTAGCACACTAATATAGTACATGTAGCACACTAATATAGTACATATAGCACACTAATACAGTACATGTAGCACACTAATATAATACATGTAACACACTAATATAGTACATGTAGCACACTAATATAGTACATGTAGCACACCAATATAGTACATGTAGCACACTAATATACAATGTAGTACATGTAGCACACTAATATAGTACATGTAGCACACTAATATAGTACATGTAGCACACTAATATAGTACATATAGCACACTAATACAGTACATGTAGCACACTAATATAGTACATGTAGCACACTAATATAGTACATGTAGCACACTAATATAGTACATATAGCACACTAATATAGTACATGTAGCACACTAATATAGTACATGTAGCACACTAATATAGTACGTGTAGCACACTAATATAGTACATGTAGCACACTAATATAGTACATGTAGCACACTAATATACAATGTAGTACATGTAGCACACTAATATAAACACAAGCTGCACATAGTTACGTTGTAAGTAGAGCATAGAATACTTTACAGTAGGAGCTCTCACTAGTAATGGTGATTTAGTATTTACTAACATTGACTGCGATACCAGGAAGTCTAGCACCATTGCTGGGGGTTGACTGCTTCCCTCCCGCACCACTGTCACTCCGAGGTGTGGGACTTGGCTTAATCTGACGCTTGGGTGGCGGATAATCAGGAGTAACTAAATCACATGTAAGTACATTTTACATGTAAGTACATCCTAAGTACATTTTACATGTAAGTAAGTATATGTTATATACATTGTATAGTAAGTACATATTATATACATTGTATAGTAAGTATATTATTATATACATTGTATAGTAAGTATATGTTATATACATTGTATAGTAAGTACATGTTATATACATTGTATAGTAAGTACATATTATATACATTGTATAGTAAGTATATGTTATATACATTGTATAGTAAGTACATATTATATACATTGTATAGTAAGTACATGTTATATACATTGTATAGTAAGTACGTGTTATATACATTGTATAGTAAGTACATGTTATATACATTGTATAGTTAGTACATATTATTATATACATTGTATAGCAAATGCAACTGCCATTACCTGGTCTGTCAGACAAATTTAACGATTTCTGATTGGCTAGCAGCTCGTCTAGAACTGCCTTATTCTGTGTAGAAGTTGATGTTGTTCCTTCACTAGACTCCACCATCTGTGGAGTAGGGGTGGTAGGTCTGGGTGAGGAGGGACGATCTGGAGGAGCCTACCAATCACATTTTGGTCACATTTGCAGTAATCTATCAGAGAATAGCGTTAATGAATCATATTCCATCTCAAACCATAATATATGTTAATAGCAACCAATCACAGGCTATAATACAATCATAACAGCCAATCACAAAATAGAATACAACCATAAAAGCCAATCATAGACTAGAATTATACCATATAACATAATCAGTACATACAGACATTATATTTATGGTGCTACAACTAAGAGAGAGGGAGTGTGAAGTGTAGAGGCTAGCTGCATACGTAATACAATCATGTATACCCTGGTGTAAGCTGGACACTAGGAGTGGGCAAACTGAACACTAGGAGTAGGCAAACTGGACACTAGGAGTGGGCAAACTGGACACTAGGAGTAGGCAAACTGAACACTAGGAGTGGGCAAACTGGACACTAGGGATGGGCAAACTGAACACTAGGGGTGGGCAAACTGGACACTAGGAGTAGGCAAACTGGACACTAGGAGTAGGCAAGCTGGACACTAGGAGTGGACAAACTGGACACTAGAGGTGGGCAAACTGAACACTAGAAGTGGGCAAACTGGACACTAAGAGTAGGCAAACTGGACACTAGGGGTGGGCAAACTGGACACTAGGGGTGAGCAAACTGAACACTAGGGGTGGGCAAACTGGACACTAGGGGTGGGTACACCTACTGGACAGAGTGCGAAATTAAAAGATATGCCATATTTGATTGATTAACCAAAATGATCTATTGCATTGCGGAAACAAGTCCCCATCCAGCTACTCTACACTAATCTCAAGTGACACAATATACATTGGCAGCATGCCGTATCACATGTTGAGTGCATTACCAGTCAGAGACAGAGGCAACACATATAAGATTAGCACACTTATCTCTACTGCAATATCTACACGTACTAGTATACAATATCTACATGTACCAGCACACGTGTTGTTGTAATAATCACACGTACATGCACTAGCACATACTACATGTACATGCACTAGCACATACTACATGTACATGCACTAGCACATACTACACGTACATACACTAGCACATACTACATGTACATGCACTAGCACATACTACATGTACATGCACTAGCACATACTACATGTACATGCACTAGCACATACTACATGTACATGCACTAGCACATACTACATGTACATACACTAGTACGTACGTACACGTACATGCACTAGCACATACTACATGTACATACACTAGTACGTACGTACACGTACATGCACTAGCACATACTACATGTACATGCACTAGTACATATGTACACGTACATGTACTAGTACATACTAGTACGTATGTACTAGTACATGTACATGTACATGTACTAGTACATACGTACATGTACATGTACTAGTACATACGTACACGTACATAGTATTATTATAGAGTGAAGGTGATTATACACACAAGGGAATGGGCACCAACTAACACAATGCCAGCGCTTACCTTCTTTAACCTTTCTAACTCTCTCTAACTCAAATAAATGTACACACGATGTAATATATGACACAAGCGATGTAATATATGGTACACATGATGTAATATATGATACACACGATGTAATACATGATACACACGATGTAATATATGGTACACATGATGTAATATATGGTACACATGATGTAATATATGGTACACATGATGTAATATGTTGAATAGTCATATTAAAACTCACCAATTTAGGACCAACAAACCCAGCGAATGTATCTCCAGCTTGTACTGATGACACAACCTATGAGTATAACTTAGAGTCATGACTACAATATAGTTACGGTCGCACTATCTATTGATACTGTGTCATGGTACAAGTAATAGCTCTATTCACATATACAACATGTATGTAGGTTATTGTACTACCATCAATACATATAAGAGGAGAGGCGTCTATAGCATAGCACATGTGTGTTCATGGCTTGTAGGATCCACATGTAAGCTACATGACCTATATAACACACTATACCTTTGTACATGACCTATATAATACACTATACCTTTGTACATGACCTATATAATACACTATACCTTTGTACATGACCTACATAATACACTATGCCTTTGTACATGACCTATATAACACACTATACCTTTGTACATGACCCATATAACACACTATACCTTTGTACATGACCTATATAATACACTATACCTTTGTACATGACCTATATAATACACTATACCTTTGTACATGACCTATATAATACACTATACTTTGTACATGACCTATATAATACACTATACCTTTGCTTTTCCCAGGTAATTCTTTTTGGCCAGGTTGTTGAGTTTTGATATGGGAGGTGTGTAGAGCTTGTCCTCTCCGCGTACAATGAGCTCTATATTGTTTACTCCATTCTACAACAAAGCACATTGAGGTCTATAACAACGCTTAACTAACTCTACAACAAGGTACAATGAGCTCTATATGGTTTACTCCATTCTACAACAACACATATCTGGAGCACACCGCTTAGCTGCCTTCACACACTTACAGCGATGTAGCCTCCAGCAATAGTACCAAAGATGGCAGTGTGACCTTACTGGTATATACACATAATCCCATTACACACATACATATACATGTATATCCCATTACATATATATATCCCATTACATGTATATATCCCATTACATACATATACATATATATCCCATTACATACATATACATGTATATCCCATTACATACATATACATGTATATCCCATTACATACACGTGTGTTGGACGTGGATGTCTTCTGTTAGTTGATATACGTACCCGTACACTTTCTATTGGTCCACTGACATCTAGAGTGCTGAGCGAACCTGAGCTATCTTTATTAATCAGCCCTTTGACCTCTAATAAGGCGTAAACACAGTTCTTTCTGTTACCCAGCTGTAGATGGCAAGCTCCTTCATTGTAGATAGCCTGAGGGAAGATAGACAGCAAGGCAATGTACAAGGCGAGGTAATGTACGACAAGGGCATACACTAGGGCTATACTACATGTGGATAAAGTTGTGTATTCACATTAACTAGGTGAGTGTATACATGTATGTAAGTGAGTCATATGAGTCATAGGCAACTATACGGTTGAAATGTCTCCAGCTGGGGTAATGAAGGCCTTCTTTTAGCCCAGCACTAGCGCTATTACGCACTGCGCCATCGTCTTCTCCTCTGGATGGATTAACAAATAACCGCACTATCTAGTTAGTTATACAGGTGTTCCTGGAGGCTCTGCCCCCCCCCCCCCTCCAAATGGGAATTACATTTGAGACCTAGGTGAGAGTAATGTATGACTCACCTCGTGCTGATAGAGCTTACATTTGAGACCCAGCTGAGAGCAATGTATGACTCACCTCATGCTGATAGAGCTTACACTTGAGACCCAGCTAAGAGTAATGTATGACTCACCTCGTGCTGATAGAGCTTACACTTGAGGCCCAGCTGAGAGTAGTCTATGACTGTAGCTTGCCGCATGCACTCAGTACATTTCTGGAAATCTTTGGCAGATTCAATATACCTACATGTACATGTACAGTCAATGTTACAGTACTACATCAATATACCTAAAGACAATGTTACAGTACTACATCAATATACCTACAGTCAATGTTACAGTACTACATCAATATACCTACAGTCAATGTTACAGTACTACATCAATATACCTACAGTCAATGTTACAGTACTACATCAATATACCTAAAGACAATGTTATAGTACTACACTTGTATATCAATATACGTCTACAGTCAATGCAACTGTTACTATTAAATTGAGGGATAGAATAGGAAGTACAGGCTAGCAATTAGCACCTGTCTATTATTAGCATGTAGTGTCAGTGTATGTGTAGATATAACATTAGCTGTCTCATTGGCGAGGTGGTGACACATAAGTATGCTACTCTCAACTATTCTAGTGAGCTAATTGATGAGCAATCATTTCAAATCACTGGAGTGATTATGAGTCACACAATAGACCAATAACTGGAGTGATTATGAGTCATACACTAGATTAATAACTGGGACATCAGTGGAGGTATGTGAGCATCACCCTGTGCTATGTTAACAATGGCAGAAAGAGTATACTGCATAATGGTAATATAATGTGTAGATGTTGTACCTGCAGAGCGAGTATTGTACTATAGCTCTCTGGTAGTAGGCCATAGCATTGTGTGGGTCCTTACTCAGGCACATGTCTAGGTACTACAGCAGGAACAAAGTCATCATGTTAACACTACACTTATACATGTAGATACAACCATACAACAGTACACAGCCTTAGCTGCCCTAAGCAATAAAGTATTATTTCATTCTTATTTATCTAGCAGATTAAAGTGGTACATAATGTGTTTCAAAGCAAGCCTATATACATGTAATAGAATAATCTACTAAATGTAGACAGGCTACCTCCAAGTCAGTGGATCTCTGCCCAAGCATCCTGTACAGCATTGCCACATTGTAACACAGCTTAGATACACCTTGCTGGGGATTGGAAGAGATCAATGCCTTTAGCTTATCCACTGCCTGGCGCACACGAGAGAGATCAGTGGGATCAGCCCTGTATAACTCTACTGCTTCATTCCATGATAAGATAACTTCTTTCTCGTTCATTCTGTATTGTGTTAGAACAGGGATCACGCTACATATTGTACTGCACACATGATATATTAGTTATATTTCTATCTTCAGCCCATTCTTCTTGCAAGGACTAACTGGGCTGGTCAGCTGCTGAGTTGTGGGAAATGAATTTACATGTACATGTACTTACCTTTAAGTCCAACATGTACTTACCTTTAAGTCCAACATGCACTTACCTTTAAATCCAACATGCGCACTATTGCAGACTAAATAACAAAAGCCAACAACGTCATCGGTTGTATTAGTACCTATGTCATAACCCCTGAGGGTGTTTATGGTAACATCAATATTATTTTCATTCATTATAGTTGAGCGTACCACTTGATGACGTATTGGGTCTGACAGGGCCGTAGCGCCCTAAGAAATGTTGGTGGGGCCAAAATATTAGGCCGGGGGTCCAGGGGGCCGCAAGGCCCCCTGGCGAGGTCCGGGGCAGCGCCCCGGCCGCCGACGCCCTGAGAGTGTTTTTCAGAAAAATAGAGCAAATTTGAAGCAGTTTAGGTTTATGAAATATACCTGTATAATAACATTAAATAGAACCCAGCCTCATACATATATATGCATGTACATGTATACATTGTATCTGTTCACAGTTATGACTGAACATAAATCATTCAACTCTAACGACATTTACAAATACTTTACTCCTTTACAATGATGAAAAACATACAATGAAATGAAGTAGAGCTAAAGAATCTACAAAAAGCAGCTGAAAGCATGTGTTTCTTTCCTACCATAGAGATATTTCTTATTTCTCCCTATAAGATCGAATGCCTAAGTAAATATATTGACAACAATGTAGGGCAGACAGATAGCCAAATCCAAAAAAGTTTGTTCAATTGAAAACTAATATAATTGTTTAGATTTTTAAGGTTAATATTTTTTAACACACCCAGTACATGGACTGTGTATACTTCTTATACTGTATACTGAGATAGTCTTGAAATTTAGATTTATCTCCCCTAACAGTTATTCAATATCTAAAATGGTACATAACTGTAGTTAAGTACGGTAGTGTTTAGAATTTCCTGATATAAAAATGTTCAGCACACTTATTATCACCATATCCTTACATATTTTGTAAATCCCGCGAATAGAAAAGTGGAAGAAACTTTAAACACTGATCTGACCATGATATTAAATTGACTACATTTCGACTTTGCAATGCCAAAAGTTGAGACGTCCAGGCCGAACGGCAGTATAGGGCACTACAACCCTGGGGTCTGAGGTCTTGCAGATAATGAAATAAATAAAGGGAAATTCATGTAGCTGATGGCCCATTCACCTCTGAGACTCTTGACGGAGCTTGTTTTGTATAAGAAGCACCACATTCTTTGCATCACTTCAGTCTCAAGCTACAGCTGTAGTTGGCAATAAATTTACAGAAATTTTCTTATATGCCCAGTCAATTTGAGAGATGACTCGACTACCTAAAAACACTAGCCTAGTTTCCTAGTGCAAGCAGGACCTGGAGCATTGGTGTAGCGTCAACCCACAGTCGGGCATAATATTTATAAAACAATTAATATTAAATTCTTAATAATTATTATTACAAAAACATTCAATATAATTTTACTAATACATTAAATTATTAACATAATCATTATTTATTAATATAGAATAATTGATTCAAAGTAAGTTAGTTCCTGGAACATGTAAAAGTCATTAAGATTAGGATTAGTAATACGTAATAATTAATAATAAGATAATTATCAAGTTTTCTCTAAGGTGGGTAGGTAGGTGTAGGTGGAATTTTATATGATTACGACATAGCCAGGAGCCAAGGACACAAAGAGCAGGGAGTATCCAGCAAAGCTGTGGATGGAGAAGTTGTCTTCATCATGATCATGCCACATGCATACTATCTGGTGTCGCACTCCACCACAACTGACTTAAGGGCTAAGGCTACGTAAAATTACATTACATTATTTTATAATTAATAATATAAATATCAAAGGGTGTCAGGGTGGCACGGTTGGTGGCATACAAGCACACAAACCGAAAGGTTGAGAGTTCAAACCCCCAACTGTGTCATTTCTGGCAAAGGCCTTCAGCAAGTCTTTCACCCTAGCTGCGCCTGTTCGGATCAGGGCGTATAAACAACACAGGAGGTCCCGTGTAGTGTCTATATCAAAACACGCACGTTAAAGATCCACATCTGCCCTGATTCGCAAAGAGAAGCCAGATTCTGGCGGGGTATGTGACCACATTGGGGTGGCAGGTTGATGTAGTGGTCACTGGCCATGCACTCCTGTTGTGGGAGGTGAGCTCTTCTACTCGGAGCCCAGCTCCTGTCGCTCATACAAGTTTCGTACTTCTGAGGTCCGTTAAATAGGATGGCCAAGTCTTGTCTTGTCTTGGTTAAGCTCCTAGACCCCAGGGTAGGGGAAAAGAGGAACTATCAGAGTTGTAGGTCTTTTTTTGTTAGTCCGATATGATCTCACCAGTGCGGAGCTCCCGAACAGTTCTGATCAGAAAGCTGTGCAGAAATTTGTTAGTGTGACAGGCAACAGAATTGAAAACATTAGCATGTCTGGTGTTAAAATCATGCGTTCCTTTCATTAGATCAAGTGTAGATAGAAGATTTGAAAATAGAGATTCATGCTCCAAGTCCAAGATGGTGTGGAAAAGAGATATTCTTCGAGTCTGCCTAATCTTGTTCAATGAAACAAGATTTAGCTGTTTTTTACTGTCAGAGATCGAACAATCTTTAAGGTTTTTAATAAATCGTACAGCCTTGCTTTGGACTGCCTCAATTTTATGTATTAGACCCTGCGATGCAGGACAGGCATATTCCAGCAATGGCTTGCATAACGTGTTGTAAGCAAGAAGTTTGATGGATTCAGGAGCATCATATAGAGTGTATTTTATAAGTCCTAAAATTTTTAGTGCTTTCCCAATAATATAATCAACATGAATGTGCCATTTCATATCACTTGCCAGGTATATCCTTAGGCATTTTATAGAATTACACTGCTTTAAAAGCCTCCCATTTAACAAAAATAATAGTCACGCTGTAATGAGTTGCCACTGTTACTAAAAATTATAACATTACTTTTCAACACATTGGCTCGACAGTAACCAAACAAAAAACAAATACTACATGAAGTCTAATAAGTAATCAATTAAAATATAATTGTAATAACCAAATGCACACTGTACACTCGACTTACACCGCCAGTGGTCAAGAGTGTCCTACCTCATCAGAGGTAAATAATTAATATAAATATTAAATTATTATTTTATATTATTATTACAACGATATTAATATATAAATGTTGCACCTAATTTTGAAACCCGCAGATAGGGCAGTAATAATTTCAGGTCACAGAATGACAGAACTGTAGTTCAGTTGGTCCTTGGCCCATGAATAGTTACCCATGGAACCGACGTATACATTTGTAGCTATGGACTCAAGTTTGGCTAGTTTTCTTTCTGGACAGTCGTCAGAAAATACTAGCCTGTGATCCACATGTCATTCACAACCCCGACAGATTAATTCGCTTAACAACAGCATTGAGGCCTGGTTAAAAACCTGGTATCTCGACCACACTTCCGTGTACATTGATAGATCAATCCAATCCTACTACTCAATGGCTTTGGATCACCGCCATTTGGCATTCATAGTTATCTTGTCCCTAGGGGAGAAGACAACTCTATAGAGCAAACAACGCAACATAAGTTTCAGGCACTGGCCAACTTGCTACAATAATTTCTGGCCCTTTCCTGGAACAATGAATGATACCCATAGAGGAGATAACTCCATGGGTACAATAACCACTTCATGTAGCGAACCTCACTAAATGAAAGTTGTCCGCTCTTACCCCAAACATGTTTCTCAGCATGTATTTAGTTGGTGCTGCCGAGCAACCACCAAATAAATATACTGTAGCCAAAACTTGACCCATAGGCAATATGACCAAGCTAGCAAATCATACCATGCACCATACTTAAGCATGGCCACCTTGTTCACTTTTGTTACGACATAAGATACTGTGATAACTACAGACCCTCTCCATATTATTAACCAATTGCAGTCTGGTCTACATGCATGTGTATAATTAATTGATATGATGGGATAGACACAAACACTACAGTTGTGAAGAAAGGAACAAAGCTAGATGGCATCTGTGGATTGACTACTATTTATTCATCAACAGTGAGGGTTTGGAGGCCTTTAAATGAGGCAACAGGTACAAAGGTAACAAGAGTGTACAGTTTCTCAGCAGAGTCCTCATCTTCATTGCGTTTCCTGGAAAGCCTGACCCTCAGCCTGTATGGTACATTCCTACAAGAACACATATATTCAGTCATCTTAGCCTGCCTATTCTCTACTCACTCGAGTATGCAGCATGCGAGGGTGGTGTAACAAGGTGTGCACCTCACCACTTCAAATGGGTAGTCTTCCCTTTATGACAATAAGCATTAATTTTCCAGGTGAACCAGAGCTGGGTCCAAGTCATAGATTTGACTTGACTTGCCAAGTCACAAGTCGACTTGACTTGGACTTGCCAACTTGACTTGGACACATGAATGGCTTGCGATTTTGACTTGGGTTCTGCCAAGTCAATCTGGCAAATAAAAATGTTGTACAGTGTTAAACCAATATGGAAAAAAGGTCTCAATTGCCTACCTATTTATCATTTCTACTAGATCAGTGCTACTAGCAGCACTCAGAGTATATCAAGGTTAGCTATGAGGATACACAACTCAGGCAATATCTAGGCTGTGTGTACGTGAGACTACACAATGCATAGTCACAAGTACACACAGTGCAAGTAGTGTAAGTGTAGCATAGGTGTGGTGTGAGTAGTGAATACAATGTACAGTGCAATAATTACTAGAGTTGAATTGCAGGACTGACCAGAGGACACTCTGTGCTGTATCATGTGCTGTTTATATGCTATGTAACACTGTAATACCATTACAATATACAATACTATATGACCAGTCTCGACCGTTGTGCCAATAATACTACTTATATAGACTAATTCTTTACCATGATTGCATAACATACATATACATGCCCTGCTACACCTTGGCATAGGTTTTTCATGGATTGGAATGCCTACTAAAAGAAAAAAGTGATGTTTTGAAAAATGTAAAATTTTTTGAAGTTGTCTTCCACTTGACTTGCATTTCGACTTGACTTGCGACTTGCATGACGGCTGACTTGACTTGGACTTGACTCCAAAATTTTAGAAATGACTTGACTTGTAAGCCGACTTGGGCCCAACTCTGAGGTGAACATACGGACTCACCTTTCTATCTAATGAAGGAAGTTGCTCCATTGCAAAATTGATAAATACTAAAAAAATGTCTTAGTGTAAAATATGGAGGCTATATTACAACTATTACATTAGCACCCTATTGAAATTTATTAGCGACATGTTGACTCAGTGGGGTCATGAAATAATCGCAATTGAATTTATGATGAACATAGTATATGGTTTTGATGAAGATTGCCAACCCTAGCAATGGTGACGTAACCTACCTGATGCCACATGACCAGACGTGCTTGTTGAGCCTGCTGTCTATTCTCACATCAGCTGTTCCCATAGTCTTCAAAGCGAACTTTCTGATCTCCTTAATAGCTCTTGGTGCCCTCTTCTTGAAGCCCCTGTAGGGAGATACGAACTCAACAATATTGTTGTGCTATATTCTAGTCTTCCAAGGCAACTTAATCAAATGCACTCAAACAAAAGCAAGAAATTTCAATTTCTGAATTTGGTCCGTGATGGCGTGATCGTCTGTCATATCCCCATTACTTGGTCTTCAACAACAATCAGTACTCTTACTGGTTAATTCGAAATTATTCGCGAGTGACCACTCGCTTAGTGAAAAAAAAGAAATGAGTAGACTTACATGCCGTGTATACGCTTGTGCATGTTTATGGTGTATTCTCGAGTCACAACATCATTAATCGAAGGCTTCTTCTTGTCTCCTTTCTTAGTTGGAGCCATTGCTTCGAGTGTACCTGCAAAAGATCGGTGATGATACAACTTGAAATACAGTTAATAAATGGCAAATAGTTTTTGCTTTGCACATATGGGTAGTTAATAAACAAACTGTTCTGATTTAGAAACCTAGCCAGGTGCAAGTGTTGTGGTTTGCAAGTTATAATCGGCGTAAGTCTTATCTAACAAATGCGAAGTTCACCAGTAGAGTGCCTAATAACTCCTAGCTAACATTTTGAAGCATGGATGATACCCAGCAGTACAGAAACGAATAGATTGAACATAGATTTCATTCGTTAACTGCTTACCTCAATTTTATGAGAATGAAAAAGGAAACACCAACACAGTGCATTCTGGGATGCTGCATAACCTTGACATAGCTTAACTATTTAACATTCACTAAACATTGGCAGGTTTTTGGGGTGTGTCCGTAAGGTCTGATTTGCTGTTTTGCGTCGCTGAGGCTCTAAAGAGTAACTTGGTCTATCTAAATATACCCCTTTGGGTCTATCAAAGTCACAGTTTGTCACGACTAAGCCAGTACATCATGGTAACCGAGAGTGTCTAGCTATTCAGCATTTGTTCGCAGTCAAACTATAGATACAATGGCAACAGCCAACCCGGTGTTAGAGCCTTGCGTGTTGCGAGGTGATGTTGTGCAGATACCCAAAGGCTCGATTGTGCAGGTAGCTTCCCCAGAATGAATTATTTTTATTGCCATTCAATGATATGATTCAATGTTTTCAGTTTTGATTTAAATATAAAATAATATTATTATAATAATAACAATCAGGTAATTGAAGGCCTATGATAAGACGATTATTGATGAGGTAGTCACAATTATGTTATGGTAATTATTATAACGAGTATTATTTAACCTTGTAAGACTTATAGTCAGAGATGTATGCAAGTTTTATTTTGGAAACTAAAGTTTCCATGGCCAACTCTTAGTTGTGACTCTTCAAGTTACAAGTCAATTCTTTTTGGTGACAGGTCAAAACTTTCAAGTTGCGAGTTAAATATTTACATGTCCCCAGAAACTCAAGTTTTTATCAAGTTATCTGAGTTACTTACTTACTTAGCATACTTAGAGTAGTCATCACGTCAGACCACTAGGGCGAGTGAAAGGGACGTGCC
The DNA here is from genome assembly GCA_935421135.1 of Bugulina stolonifera. Lineage (NCBI taxonomy): Eukaryota > Metazoa > Bryozoa > Gymnolaemata > Cheilostomatida > Bugulidae > Bugulina > Bugulina stolonifera. The sequence continues at coordinate 16,040,084 of OW285196.1, forward strand.
TCATTTGAGTAAACTGTAGTATTAAAATTTGTGTTAGCTTTTGCTAAATATGATTAAGTGTCAATTTTTATGCTGTAGTGATCTCAGCACAGGTCCTGTGACGGCCCTGTTTTTATGTATTGGCATTGTTGGCAGTGTATGTTGCAGAATTATTTTTCTCCCTTAAGATCTCGAATGGTTCGCGGCAGAAAGCTATTGTGGAATAACGAGCCGTTTGTACGGAATGTGGCAGGGAGCCCACGAGTCTGGGATCTGGTGGCCATTGTGGTGAGTGGCTTGTTGATGATGTTATCGTAGGAGGCTGACAGAGAAGGGTGGTGCTCTTCCTTCGAGAGGATGCGCATCAGAAGATTTACTCTTTGGTCTTTTCTTCTCTTAAGCAGTGGAACCAGACCAAGTTTGGTTTTCGCTTCTTCTACACCAAACCTCCCCTTGATGTTTGCAATGAATCTCACCGCTTGGTCCTGCAGCAGCTCAATACTGGAGATTTCTTGTTTGCAACAAGAATCCCAAGCAGCCGCTGCATACTCCAGATGTGGGAGGCAAAGCGCTTTGTAAGCTTGTAATTTAGCCTTCTTGGGAGCCCAGAAAAGTGCCCTCTTCACCATTCCCAGTTGTTGTTTTGCGGTTATAACTTTCCTCTGAATGTGTGCAGTAAATTTCATGTCAGCTTGGATTAGGACCCCCAGATATCGAACTTCGTCAACAGTGTCTAGTAACTGCCCATCAAGTGAGTAGCTTGGGGAGAGGCCCTTGTTGTTGAACTGAATAATTTTACTCTTTTTTATGTTGAAGTCCATTCCCCATCTAACAGCCCAGCCGCTCAATGCTTCCAGGTTTTTCTGGAATCTCAAGGTGTCCTCATGGCAAGTGATAGCTTGGTACATTAGTGTGTCATCAGCAAGTAGTGCGACTTCACAGTCCACTTCTTTTGGGAGATCATTTATGAAAATAAGGAACAATACAGGGCCGAGGACCGAGCCCTGGCGTACGCCGGAGGTAACTGGTAGTTTATCTGATTTTTTGCCATTGAGGATTACACATTGGGTCCTTCCTAACAAGAAATCATATATCCATCGCTTTATGTAATCATCTAGAGTTATCGAGTTATTGAATATTTCAACGTAATGATGTGAGAGTTACGAGTCTTTGGTCATAGCCATAATTGAATTACAATTCAAGTCACAAGTTTTTGATGGCAATATATTCAAGTCACGAGTCCTTCTGATAAGCCATAAAATGTTGCTTGAATTAACTCGAGTGAGAGTCTTTAACTCGAGTCTGCCATCTCTGCTTATAGGATATATTATTTCCCACTTCCCATCCGATTAAAATTGAAATAAAAAGTAAACTTTTAAAAAGTTATAGTATAATTATTTGTACAAACTCACATACTAATTGGTAGAAGGGGTGTGCCTCTTATAAAAGATCGTATTAGTGTGCTCATAAATTTCATGATAAATGACCTTCCTGACTGCGTCGATTGCTTGGTGGGCTTGTTTGCTTGTCTACCAAGCTATAGTAACCAACTTGACACTGGAAGATTTCACAACAACCTCAACTCTCTAAATAGTGGGAGATGAGCTGCAACATCACCAAGAGTAAAATCATTAGCTTCAACACAAAGGAAGCTATACCCTATTGCGCACTAATTGGAACGGTGCTAGAACACAGTGACAACGCTCTGTACTTAGGTCTAATACTCCAAGAGAACATAGCTTCGATGCTCATATCCAAAATAAAATACAGAAAGTCAAAAGACAGCTTGGAACGGTACGAAGACCTCCTTGCTGGGCACCGGAGAGTCCACAGTTCACAGCTTGCAAGTCACTATGCCGGTCTCACCTAGAGTATGAAGCTGCTGTCTGGGACCCCACTGCAAAGAAGGACATCGAAGCAATGGAAAATTTTCAGGACCAGGCCGCAAGGTTCATCATTAAAAATATCTAAAGGGCAGCAGTTGAACGTTGTAAAGTAGAAGCCTGAACTTCTACCACTACAAGAGAGATGTGAAAGGTGAACCTGCTGATGAACGTCCTGTCACATGACGACTCGCACCCAGCACTTAGCACCTCCTATGACGACCTTGTCCAGGAACGTTGCAGTGACTGTCAGATCTAGACCAGAGGCATACCAAGATCTATCAGAACCAACTATAACCAGTACCACAACAGCTTTCTACCAAGGACAGTTCGAGATTTAAAACTAAAGCTACCCTGCTGCTACTCTAAGCAATCCCCAAATGACAGGTAGTAATAGACGACATGCTGTCCCAACTAATGCTACCACTGCCCCATATGAGGCACTCTATGCAATTCCACAATAAAAACATGCAGGCTATTTTTTTCCACTTAGATCACTTGCCCTGGAAGGTCTTTGTTATCTGGTACCTTATTCTGTGAGCTCTCATATAGTTCATGGTAAAAAGTTTTTTGCAGCATCAACTCACAGGGCCTACTGAGCTTGATAAAGTGAAGAATATATATACAGCAGGTGTTTAATGCATGTGATGACTGAGTAGGAGTTGTTATATACAGTGTTTTGTTGTTACAGGAGCACGTATTCAGATACATATTCAGTGATAGAACTTGGAAGACTGTGCTATCTGATGAAGATAGAGATAGATTAAGGGTGAGTGTTAACTGCAGTAACTCACTAACTCTGTCTACAGTGTAGATACATTAACTTTGACAAGTTTAATGTCACTCGTGTAGGTATAACTTAGTATAAGATAGAAGCCCTCGGTTATTCAGGATATCTGGTGTTAGAATTCAGGTATTGCCTGAAATAAGTCAATATGATCTATTCTTTCAAGACACTTGTGAAATATCCCGCTTGTTTGGATTTACCGTTCTCATTATCCAATGAAAGAAGGTCAACGATGGTTTTCCATGTTGTGGTAGTCTTTGGACCTTATAATATGTAGTGGTGTTATTCCTCCCTCAACAGAAACTCCTTCCACCAGGAGATGTGAAGGAGCAGGACTCTGCTGTACACAAGCTATTCAACCTGCAGAATATTAAGTTTGGGAACCCACTGAAGCGTTTCCACAAATCACTAAAGAGAAACCAGCTACATCCAGAGAGTTATTACTACAGGTAGGATAACACTGTGCATTGCTAGTGGGCTAGCAGGAATGCTATGCTATTCTATGCTCTGCTGCACTGCATTTACCCGTAACGACTGTACTATTATATACTGTATCGTGCTGCCCTATATTATACTGTACTGTACTGCACCATGCCACACTATACTATACTACCACAGACATGGTAGTTGCCGTTCAACAAATGCAAAAGAAGCCCTCTATGTAGCCTTTGTAACTACTGTACCGTACCGGAGGCCTTTGATCTTGTCGATAGGCATTCTCTATTTACTGTGTTAACTAAGACAGGCTGTCCTGCCTCCCTTCTTGCTATAATAAGAGCTTTCCATGAAGGAGGATGCAAGCACGGATTCAGTTTGCCGGCACCCTCTCTGGTAGTTTTCCCATAAGACGAGGTGTCAAATAAGGATGCGTACTCTGACCAACCTCGTTTGGTATCTACATCTCAAATGTCTTCAAGGTAATATATTTTCTAACCTGACTACCGGCTCAGGTGTCCATGCTTTAAAGGCTAGGACCCGCACCCAGAGGATCATAGTCAGTGACCTCTCGTATGCAGATGATGCTGCTCTATGTGCTTATTCTGTCACAAGCAACTGATGTCTAAACTACATGCTGGCAGTCGCCATGACACCAACTCTAACCTGAAGGAACTAGAAGAGAAATGCCTGTAACAGATGATGAGAGAAGGAACCAAGCATTGTCACTCATGACAGACACATGCAAACTACTAACTACTACTATATACGATATTACATGTACTATTTACTACACTAAATTCTGTAGGGTGCTGACTACTAACTACTACACTATATACGATATTACATGTACTATTTACTACACTAAATTCTGTAGGGTGCTGACTACTAACTACTACACTATATACGATATTACATGTACTATTTACTACACTATATACGATATTACATGTACTATTTACTACTACTATATACCATATTACATGTACTATTTACTACACTATATACCATATTACATGTACTATTTACTACTACTATATACCATATTACATGTACTATTTACTACACTATATACCATATTACATGTACTATTTACTACACACTGTATACGATATTACATGTACTATTTACTACTACTATATACCATATTACATGTACTATTTACTACACTATATACGATATTACATGTACTATTTACTACACACTGTAGGGTGCTGAAAAGGAAATCATTGTATAAAGCTTATAAACAGAAGGTACTCCAGCAACACAGTGAATCCCTTCAAACACTCCTTGTGCTCAGGCAGGTTGGTATCATGCCGGAACCGATAGCCTAATATATTATGTATGGTATATAATATATGACAGGATAGTGTATAATATATGACAGGATAGTGTATCATATATGACAGGATATTGTATAATATATGACAGGATATTGTATAATATATGACAGGATAGTGTATAATATATGACAGGATAGTGTATAATATATGACAGGATATTGTATAATATATGACAGGATATTGTATAATATATGACAGGATATTGTATAATATATGACAGGATATTGTATAATATATGACAGGATAGTGTATAATATATGACAGGATAGTGTATAATATATGACAGGATAGTGTATAATATATGACAGGATAGTGTATAATATATGACAGGATATTGTATAATATATGACAGGATATTGTATAATATATGACAGGATAGTGTATAATATATGACAGGATAGTGTATAACATATGACAGGATAGTGTGTAATATGTGACAGGGTAGTGTATAATATATGACAGGATAGTGTATAATATATGACAGGGGAGTGTGCAATATATGACAGGATGGTGTATGATATATGACAGGATGGTATAGTACATGTATGTGATACGATAGTAACATAGACATCATTTATATTTGCACGCAGAGATACCTGGATGAGATACAGAATCTACCTGCTGACGATGTAGCCTTAGAACTAAACAGTAAATGGAGGGACACGGCTAGGGGTGTAGTCAACATTACCTCCTCAGATGTGGATGGCAAGGCCAAGAGTTTGTACAGAAGGTTGGTATAGTATACATGTATATATTGTTTAGTGTATACAATATAATTAGTACGTAGAATACTTGCATCATATACAGTATGCGTAGGCTTATATTTTACGATTGTATATGTTGTAGTATATTATCTTGTTTCAGGGTTATTGGCTCAGTGAAGAGACATTGTGCTGATGGATATGATAGTGATACGTCTGAAGAAGGTACGACACTCTCTCTATACATACATGTACAATGTATAGACTATTATTATAGTATAGCATGCATTGTATACAGTATAAGTTACACATATTTATACACACGTATCATAGCCTGGTATATAATATACATATAGTATACATGTTACAGATACTGGTACAGATGATAGTGAAGTATATAATATACATATAGTATACATGTTACAGATATGGGTACAGATGATAGTGAAGTATATAATATACATATAGTATACATGTTACAGATACGGGTACAGATGATAGTGAAGAACTGAATGTAGCAGCATCTCTGTGCAGGCACCACAAGAGAAGGCTCAACAAGGAGGTAGTCTATATAATTATTATATTATGTAATATACTATATACTGTATAGGGAATGGTATCTTATCACTGCCTGTAATTATTAAACACATTATACATTTATACTGTAGATTGCACCTACACTAGATACATTTATACTGTAGATTGCACCTACACTAGATACATTTATACTGTAGATTGCACCTACACTAGATACATTTATACTGTAGATTGCATCTACACTAGATACATTTATACTGTAGATTGCACCTACACTAGATACATTTATACTGTAGATTGCACCTACACTAGATACATTTATACTGTAAATTGCATCTACACTAGATACATTTATACTGTAGATTGCACCTACACTAGATACATTTATACTGTAGATTGCACCTACACTAGACACACGTAATACGTCTATACTAGATGTTATCGATCGTACCTTAAATGACCGACATGACAGCGAGGAGGAACCCGAGATACCTCATCCAGCCACACCCACTTCCTTGCTTCCACCGAAGAAATCGAAACCAAAATCTCTTCTTCCTCCAGAGAAGAAAATTAAATTGAAAAGTTCCAAGAGTGATGACCAGTCAAATGCCGCCTCAAGTATTACCAAGTAAGTTGTATACAGTCAAATGCCGCCTCAAGTATTATCAAGTAAGTTGTATACAGTCAAATGCCGCCTCAAGTATTACCAAACAAGTTGTATACAGTCAAGTATCGCCTCAAGTATTACCAGGTAAGTTGTATACGGTCAAGTATCACCTCAAGTATTGCCAAGTAAGTTGTGTACAGTCAAATGCTGCCTCAAGTATTACCAAGTAAGTTGTATACAGTCAAGTATCACCTCAAGTATTACCAAGTAAGTTGTATACAGTCAAATGCTGCCTTAAGTATTACCAAGTAAGTTGTATACAGTCAAGTACCACCTCAAGTATTACCAAGTAAGTTGTATACAGTCAAGTATCACCTCAAGTATTACCAAGTAAGTTGTATACAGTCAAATGCCGCCTTAAGTATTACCAAGTAAGTTGTATACAGTCAAGTACCACCTCAAGTATTACCAAGCAAGTTGTATACAGTCAAGTATCGCCTCAAGTATTACCAGGTAAGTTGTATACAGTCAAGTATCACCTCAAGTATTGCCAAGTAAGTTGTATACAGTCAAATGCTGCCTCAAGTATTACCAAGTAAGTTGTATACTGTCAAGTACCGCCTCAAGTATTACCAAGTAAGTTGTATACAGTCAAGTACCACCTCAAGTATTACCAAGTGTATATTACTATTTCAACAAAAGTGCCGTCTCAAGCATTTCCAAGTATGTGTTCTGTAGTTTTATGTAGTTCTATCCTTATTCTCTTCTTTCTTTCAGATCTCAGCCATCGTTTGTGCCTCATCATAACATGTTAAGCTTGCTCAGACAGGTTATGTCATCATCTAGTTCCTCCTCGCCTTCTATATCTTATAGAGATATGACTGAAACAGAGGTGAGGTCTATTAACTACATTTTATCTGCTCACTCTTAATTGGCTGGTCGTACTGGCCATACACTGAGCATTCATGAGCTTTACATGACGTCATGTACTGGTAGTAGTTGAACATCCATTTAGATGTAGAGATCTTCATTTAGTCTCTTCTCATCTATTGCATTATACATATATGTATGTATGTGTACGTATATGTATATATACATACATATATGTACATGTACATACATATATGTATGTATGTACATATATGTATGTATGTGCATGTACACGTACATATACATACATGTACGTACATGTATGTATGTGTATGTACATGTACATGTACATGTACACTGTAGCCTGTTGTCTAGTGGTTATAGGATAGTTCTATCAGTACAATTATTTTATTTACATGTATGTGGTCTACAAATGGAAACCCTGTACGTGTAAATATTATGTTCTGCTGGTCCACCTTCTACTCAGAGTTAATATAATAGTTATACATGTACCTACCTCTACCTGGCATGTGATTAGCTTTGTCCTGTAGATTGCTACTGAATTGAACCAATGGCAGGAGACAGAAGCCGCTAAGCATTGTTCCTGGACATCGCTCATTCAAAACTGGGAACCTCATGTTAAAGATGTTTTACAAGTTCTGGCAGGTGAGTGAAGACTGATATAGATTCTACACTATAATGAGTCCATGTGATTATACCAGTGCATACCATATCTAGATGGTGATTATACCAGTACATACAATATGTAGATGGTGATTATACCAGTACATACAATATGTAGATGGTGATTATACCAGTGCATACCACATGTAGATGATGATTTTACCAGTACATACAATATGTAGATGGTGATTATACCAGTGCATACCATATGTAGATGGTGACTATATTATAGTATAGTATAGTATAGTATAGTACAATGTAGTGTGGTGTGGTGTAGTGTGGTGTGGTGTAGTATTATAGTATAGTATAGTATATGATCTGGCAGGGGTATACAAGTACTTGTATAGTATAGTAGAGTATTTGATGTGGCAGGGGTATACAAGTACTTGTATACAATCTGTAAAGTACAAGTTTTGTGATCATTGTAGAGAACCCCATTGGTCCACTGGTTGTCTACACTCCTTCAGAACATTGGAAATGGGCCGGTGATGTAGATGACTCTAAAGTAAGACTCAACACTGAATGGGCCCGTGTCATACAGAAGCTCCCCTCCCTAGGTAGGCAATAGTCCGCTCCCCTCTCTCTTCACCCCCAAACCTAGCTGTAGGCAATAGTCCGCTCCCCTCTCTCACTCCACCCCAAACCTAGTAGTAGGCAATAGTCCGCTCCCCCCCCCCCCTCTCCACCCCCAAACCTAGCAGTAGGCAATAGTCCGCTCCCCCCTCTCTCTCCACCCCCCCCCAACCTAGCGTATTCTTTCTCTACTGCCAGTACTTAAGTATTACTTTTTTAGCTCTCATCAACTACTTGTTTGTCACTTGTTTAGCTTTCATCAACTACTTGTTTGTCACTTGTTTAGTTCTCATCAACTACCTGTTTGTCACTTGTTTAGCTCTCATCAACTACCTGCTTGTCACTTGTTTAGCTCTCATCATGGGGGAAGTTGGTGGTTTTCAAGAAGAAGATAGACCAGAATCTCAGCATGGAGACATTTTTCAGAAGCAGGTTTGTTTTCTCTAATGATACTGTTCACTACACTGTCCACTACTACTACTATTACAGTACTGTCCACTACTGTATTTTTGTCCACTACTGTAGTATTGTCCACTAGTACTATATTGTACATGCAGTACTATGTTCCACAGGAGGCACTCAGGTTTTCTCACCCACACAGATGTTTCACATACAGACTAGATGGAAAGGAGTACATAGTGGGACCCGTTAAGGGAGTCTACGATAAACTCACTCACAACTCGAGTAACAAGGCGAGAGAACACACTCTACTCGTTAATGACAGGCCAAGTTATGTTACAATACTAACCCTAGGTGAGTGGATAGTTACGTTATAATACTAACCCTAGGTGAGTAGATAGTTACTAATCCTTAGTGTAAATGCAGAGTGATATAACAACCCATTGGACTATCATTGTTAATGGTTGCCAGTGGTTTATCATTGGCCACTATCATTGGTTACTCGTTGTCACCTTGTTTATCATTCGTTACTCGTTGTCACCTTGTTTATTATTGACTAGTAGCAATTGTCACCTTGTTTATCATTAGTTACTAGTTGTCACCTTGTTTATCATTGGTTACTCGTTGTCACCTTGTTTATCATTGGTTACTCGTTGTCACCTTGTTTATCATTGGTTACTCGTTGTCAACTTGTTTATCATTGGTTACTAGTTGTCACCTTGTTTGTCATTAGTTACTAGTTGTCACCTTGTTTACTCTTTACAACTGAAGGTATCATCTGTTACAGTGCGAGATGCAGCGGCTCGTCTACCTAAAGGAGAAGGAACAAGATATGAGATCTGTGACCTACTTAAACAATCACAGTTTATATCTGCTACAGCTACAGACAATCACATCAATACGGTATTACTGACCTACTTATACATATACACAGTTTATATCTGCTACAGCTACAGACAATCACATCATTACGGTATTACTGACCTACTTATACATATACACAGTTTATATCTGCTACAGCTACAGACAATCACATCTTATTGACCTACTTCTACATATGAAAATTTAGGTGGTCAGCGGTGCTCTGGACCGGTTGCACTATGAGAAGGATCCGTGTGTCAAGTTTGACTCTGCCAGAAAGAACTGGGTTTACCTGCATGGAGGCCGAACAGCTGATGAGTTTGGTGTGTACATCTCCTTATCTGTTTACATGCTGTTACTATGGTTACATGATGTTATTATAATAGTTACATGATGTTACTATAATAGTTACATGATGTTACTAAGGTTACATGATGTTACTATGGTTGGATCCTGTTACTATGGTTACATGATGTTACTATGGTTACATCCTGTTACTATGGTTATATCCTGTTACTAAGGTTACATGATGTTACTATAATAGTTACATGATGTTACTATAATAGTTACATGCTGTTACTAAGGTTACATGATGTTACTATGGTTGGATCCTGTTACTATGGTTACATGATGTTACTATGGTTACATCCTGTTACTATGGTTATATCCTATTACTATAGTTACATCCTGTTACTAAATAGTTACATCCTGTTACTAAGGTTACATGATGTTACTATAATAGTTACATGCTGTTACTATGGTACATACTATAACCCAGCTGTATGAATAGTACGTACTATAACCTAGCTGTATGAATAGTACATACTATAACCTAGCTGTATGAATAGTACATACTATAACCCAGCTGTATGAACAGTACATACTATAACCTAGCTGTATGAATAGTACATACTATAACCTAGCTGTATGAATAGTACATACTATAACCCAGCTGTATGAATAGTACATACTATAACCCAGCTGTATGAATAGTACATACTATAACCCAGCTGTACGAATAGTACATACTATAACCCAGCTGTATGAACAGTACATACTATAACCCAGCTGTATGAATAGTACATACTATAACCTAGCTGTATGAATAGTACATACTATAACCCAGCTGTATGAATAGTACATACTATAACCCAGCTGTATGAATAGTACATACTATAACCCAGCTGTATGAATAGTACATACTATAACCCAGCTGTATGAACAGTACATACTATAACCTAGCTGTATGAACAGTACATACTATAACCCAGCTGTATGAATAGTACATACTATAACCTAGCTGTATGAACAGTACATACTATAACCCAGCTGTATGAATAGTACATACTATAACCTAGCTGTATGAATAGTACATACTATAACCCAGCTGTATGAATAGTACATACTATAACCCAGCTGTATGAATAGTACATACTATAACCTAGCTGTATGAATAGTACATACTATAACCCAGCTGTATGAACAGTACATACTATAACCTAGCTGTATGAACAGTACATACTATAACCCAGCTGTATGAATAGTACATACTATAACCTAGCTGTATGAACAGTACATACTATAACCTAGCTGTATGAATAGTACATACTATAACCCAGCTGTATGAATAGTACATACTATAACCCAGCTGTATGAATAGTACATACTATAACCTAGCTGTATGAATAGTACATACTATAACCTAGCTGTATGAATAGTACATACTATAACCCAGCTGTATGAACAGTACATACTATAACCCAGCTGTATGAATAGTACATACTATAACCTAGCTGTATGAATAGTACATACTATAACCTAGCTGTATGAACAGTACATACTATAACCTAGCTGTATGAATAGTACATACTATAACCCAGCTGTATTAACAGTACATACTATAACCTAGCTGTATGAATAGTACATACTATAACCCAGCTGTATGAACAGTACATACTATAACCTAGCTGTATGAACAATACATACTATAACCTAGCTGTATGAACAGTACATACTATAACCTAGCTGTATGAATAGTACATACTATAACCTAGCTGTATGAACAGTACATACTATAACCTAGCTGTATGAATAGTACATACTATAACCTAGCTGTATGAATAGTATATACTATAACCCAGCTGTATGAACAGTACATACTATAACCTAGCTGTATGAATAGTACATACTATAACCTAGCTGTATGAACAGTATGCACTAGATCGTGCAAGCAATACTGCAGTACAGAGCGGTTATGTAATATATATCTATATATATATTACTGTTACAGAGATGTTACACCAGGCCCAAGGTGCAGCCCTCAAAGCTAAGAAGGCAGCTAAACCAAGTAAATTTGCGCAGGCATCACGTGCTGCTGCCCTGTCTGCTAATAAGTCTACCGGTACAGGCAGCTCTGAGGTGGGTGGGTTATGTCATATCAATGTGTTATACTGGACCCCATAGAGAATGTTGAAGTAGTAAATACAGTGATATTGTACTATTATTTTGTGACTCCACTTTAGCATTGTAGCCTACTAACTATCCTTGCCTGTAGACTAAGCCACTACCACCATCTGGGTCATCAAGGCGAACCCCTGTCACCCCTCCCTTGGCAGGAATGTCATTGCAGAAGGAGACGGAGCTAGCGGAACAGAGCATTATGGGTATAGATAGCATGTCTGCTCTAATACCTCCGTCACTTTCCGAGCCATTTCCTCTCACTGCAGCCCAGGTTCCTCAGACCAAACCACCTCCAGTACAGCAGCCTCGTATACAACCCCCTCAAGCACCGGTGACGCAAGCAAAGCATCCCCAGGCTAAGGTAGCTTGATATAATAATAGATCAGTTACACTGTCAGGGCATTGTAACATGTATTGTATATACATGTACATATCAGGTCACGTCATGTCACGTGTATACTCTGGTGTTTCAGGCACAGAGTAAAGCTGCTCCTCTCTCCCACCAAATGAAAGGAATCAAACTGGAGCCTTCGGCAGCTAATACTGGGAGACTTCTTGGTATTCAGATGGTCAACCCTCAGTCAAATCCTCAGTCTGTATTAGCGAATCAGATGTCTCATTTAGTGCATTCATCCAATCAGGTAGCTGCTTCAGTTTATCCATACAATCACATGCCCACCTATCCAACCATTCTATACACATGGGCATTGTATATCTGTGATCCGTACACATACCAGCTGTTGTTGTGTACTTAGACGTTACTTACATGACCAAAGGTAAGCCTTTCTCTATCTTGTTGTATGCTTAACAGAAGTCATCCCCCTCAACTAACATGCACTTGGCCAGACAGATCTCTGCCCCTGCTCCGTCTACGTCTGCAGAGTTTAACCAGAGGGAATTGGCTGCCCAGCGAGCCAATCACAACAAATCAGTAACTCCTGAGACAGCTGGTAAAAATGCAGTGTTCTACCAGAGAATATCTACACAGTCAGGTATTAACCAATCGGCATAGAGTAATAGATAGATATAACCAATCAGCATAGAGTAATAGATAGATATAACCAATCAGCATAGAGTAATAGATAAATATAACCAGTCAGTATAGAGTAATAGGTAGATATAACCAATCAGTATAGAGTAGTAGCTATACTAAGTCAGCATAGTCATATGGAGACTGTACAACAGTATATTTACAGGGAAGCAACCAGCGACTCTGATGCACAGGATTATGGGTAGTCCCTCGGGTACCCCTGTGCTGGCCAGACTTGTTCAGACTCCTGGAGGAGGCCAGAAGATTGCTGGAGCAGTTACTTCTGGTGGACAGCTTACTAGAGTTCAGTTACCAGGTAGGATGTCATGATGTGCTACTCTAGTGATCCTTATTATTGTCTGCTACAGCACAAACTAATGGTTGCTGGCTACCTGCCAGTATGAGTGTATAGTATTTGTTATGATGGATCATGTAAAGATGGCAGTTGTCTGTCCATGAATAGGAAAGTTCACTGATTGGGTAGTTTGCTGATTGTCTACTTAACATTTTAACATTCGTGGTTTGTTGCTCCCCATAAATTCTACATGCATGTGTGGCTGTATGTATTATACAATGTCTGTATAGCTTGTGTTTTGCACTGGTAGGAGGGGAACAGCTCACCCTCCCTATAACTATGGGTGCTGCTGCCGCTGGATCCCGGGCTGTCCAGATAGTCTCCTCCTCTAATCCCGCAGAGCAGAGCAGGCCTAACTTGATACAAGTACAGAATGTCACACTGGGTGGAGCCAAGGCAGCGGTGGGCGGTGCCAAATCAAATATAGGAGGAGCTGTGCCTAGTATGGGTGGAGCCATTCAGGGTGGTCCAATGACTCAGCGAGCTGTCCAGTCGGCTGTGAAAACTCTGAGTGAGTATAACATGCCTCATAATGTAGATATTGTGTGTGCACACCTGTGCTATATACATAGATATAGATATTGTGTGCACGCCTGTACTGTTTCCTAGTATAGGTATTGTGTGTGCACACCTGTGCTGTCTCATGATATAGATATTGTGTGTGCACACCTGTACTGTTTCCTAGTATAGATATTGTGTGCACACCTGTACTGTCTCATAATATAGATATTGTGTGTGCACACTTGTGCTGTCTCATGATATAGATATTGTGTGTGCACACTTGTACTGTTTCATAGTATAGATATTGTGTGTGCACACCTGTACTGTCTCATAATATAGATATTGTGTGCGCACACTTGTACTGTTTCAGACCAGCAGGGTATGTACAGTCACATGAAGGTGTCCAATATACAACAGAAGCGGACTCCTACCTCTACAAAGGGTGCCTCCCTTCTCACTGGTCACACAGGTGGGTCATCTGCCAATCAGAGCATGTCTCTCTTTGAGACGAATCAATAGGAGCTCATCCCTTGAGAGTCATATTACTCCCTTTTCACAATGGAGGTGCTGTATAGCTTATGTTCTGCTTGTAGATCCTAAAACCGGCCAGGTGCAGCTGGTGAAAGCGTTGATCTCTTCAGCTGAAGGGAAACCAGGTTCACAGGCTTATATACTCACATCAAACTCGGCACAAGTACGTATATATCACTACAGTATCCATTTGACAACGCTGTATCCATTTGACACTACAGTACACATTTGACACTACAGTACACATTTGACACCACAGTACACATTTGACACTACAGTACACATTTGACACTACAGTACACATTTGACACTACAGTACACATTTGACACTACAGTACACATTTGACACTACAGTACACATTTGACACTACAGTACACATTTGACACTACAGTACACATTTGACACTACAGTACACATTTGACACTACAGTACACAGTACACAACGTAGTATGCATATAATATTACTACACAGTATGCCTATAATATTACTACACAGTATGCATATAATATTACTACACTGTATGCCTATAATGTTACTACACAGTATGCATATAATATTACTACACTGTATGCCTATAATATTACTACACAGTATGCATATAATATTACTACACAGTATGCATATAATATTACTACACTGTATGCATATAATATTACTACACTGTATGCATATAATATTACTACACTGTATGCCTATAATATTACTACACAGTATGCCTATAATATTACTACACAGTATGCATATAATATTACTACACAGTATGCCTATAATATTACTACACTGTATGCCTATAATATTACTACGCTGTATGCATATATTACACCATGTAGAAGACATCCATGCTGACAACCAAGTCTTCTGCTACCAAGTCGGCAATGATAGCCCGTGTTCTACAGCCAGACGGGACACTAAAAGCTGCTGTACATACAGGAATTCCTATTGGGCCAACCAGTGAGTTATTTCATCCACTTATTAAACTTTCCAGTGTATGTGTATATGTATACAAGTACAGTATAATCATATAAAGTGTTATATTGCCACCACAGTGCTTGTGTATTACAATATGCATGTACATATAATATTGTATTACAAATATATTTTGGCATAAATACATGTAGCATTAGATTACCATTGTATTATCTTATAACCACATTACCATTTTATTGTTGTATTGCCATATTACCACTGTACTATTGTATTGTGTTGTGTTGTATTGTATTGTATTGTGTTGTATCTCAATCTTTGTAGCTGCCAGCTCAAAATCAGTTCCAACCATCCTCACAGCCGTCTCATCGCCTGGTATGAAGAAAGGATCCATCCCTCAAAGAGGTTCTACGCCTCTTCTTGTTCGCCAGGTACACCCTTCACTACCCTCACCACTAATAATTCACAGTCCAGCAGCTAATAAACCACACATTCTGAAAGGTCAAAGACCAGCTGGCCAGAGTTCAATAGTTAACATCTCTTCGTCTGGGGAGATTCCCAAAAAGATTGAACAGTCAGAGTTATCCCCCTCTACTGAACTAGACGTAGAGAGTGACTCTTAGAGTTGTATCTAATCACTACTACTAGTCGAACAGACTACATCTACCTGGTACTTCATAATCTCATCAGTATTGTGTATGATTATTATTGTATATTATTATTATTGTTATTATTATTATTGTTACCATTATACATGTACATGTAAATACTATGTAACAGATAGCAAATATATAACAACTGTACTGTTTGTAAGTAATTAAAGTTGTGGTTTTATAAAATAATATCAGTGTTAGACTGACTAGTTATCTAAATGCTAGCTCTTCCTATCTCAACTGTTCAACTAATAATAATATGCCTCACTAGTACCACTAGAGATCACGGTTCTACTATACTACATACTACAATGTGTATATACAATATAATACTGACATACAGTCAACTGCTTGAGTCTCATCTCCATCCTGCCAGTATAACATACAGTCAACTTCTGGAGTTTCATCTCCCTCCAACTATTCGATGACTGATTGAGATTCAAAGCTAGACATAAGTTTCGTTTCTGATCTTCTTAGAATTGGGAGACAGATACGTATCATGTGTCATAGGGTGAATATCATCCACCACTGTTAGATAGGGAGAACTTGTAAGGGGTACATTATCCACTCCTGTAACGTAAGGAGAGTTAGAATGCACTCCACTGTCAGTACTTCCTGCTGAGAACTTGACTCGCAGCGTGTTAGGGCCCCTTCCTGTGATGAACTCTCCACTTTCAATGTCAGCACACTCCTCTATATGAAGATAATTGTCACTAGCAATGTTATAGGTGTGAGTGGTATAACCATGGGGTGTTGTCTGTGTTAGGCAGTGGCTGTCATTCACTTCCTGATTGACCGGGTCATGCAGAGTCTCTCCAGGATGCATCTCCCAGTCACTGTGATATTTCATGTTGGGAACGTAATACGAACCCTCCATACCTTCCATGTAGAGATCATCTAGGTCCTTAGTATACTTGTAACTCATATCTGAAGTCATTGGAATATCTGTAAAAGCAAATTATATGTTACAACCATTCGCTGCCACAAAATGAATTTGACATAGCCCAGGTTCTTCATTAAAGCTATCTCTTCCATGACTACTAATACTCTAGATAATGAACTTAGTACATACGGAATATACTGTTGTCATGGTTACTTTTGTCGTTCTCGTCTGTTTGGAGGTAGCATTCTAGCTTAGGCGGTAATTGTGGTGCTGTATCGTAGACTGCGCTCTCCTGGTCTACGCTATGCAGTCTGCTTCTGCTACCTGCATAGTAGTAGCCCGACACTCCATTGCTAATAATGTAACCATTTCCTGTTCCATCCACTGTGGCCTGTTTGTAAGGAGTAGCGTATTCATCTCCCCCTTCCTTTAACACACAAACACCACTCTGACAGACTTAACTTCATATTATTGATGAATGGAACTCTACGAGTATTGATATTGAAATAAATCTAAAATATAAAACATGCGTCTTGTACTACTATTTATTATAATACAGTGTGATGTGTCTTGTACTACTATTTATTATAATACAGTGTGATGTGTCTTGTACTACTATTTATTATAATA
The DNA here is from genome assembly GCA_935421135.1 of Bugulina stolonifera. Lineage (NCBI taxonomy): Eukaryota > Metazoa > Bryozoa > Gymnolaemata > Cheilostomatida > Bugulidae > Bugulina > Bugulina stolonifera. Next base: position 16,057,712 of record OW285196.1, read on the forward strand.
CAGTGTGATGTGTCTTGTACTACTATTTATTATAATACAGTGTGTATCTACCTTAACCTCTAGCTCATCAGGCCTTATTATATATTTTATCTTCCTACTTCCTGTATGTCTGTTGGCTCTAACGCAGCACACTATCATAACGTTTACCACTATGAGTAGAAAAGCTCCTCCTATGGAACATCCGATAATGAGAGCTCTCTCAAGAGACTTGGACATCCCAGCTGAAGTCGCCTGCAAAGGTCATATGATCACTAAGTATAAACATGATGATAGTTTACAGAACACTTGTAGATAGTGACCACCGTACTATGCATGTACATAAGTATATACATTGTATATAATGTGCACACTCACTCTGTCTAAAGGTGTAACTTTAGCTGCTTTGTGAACAGTGCTGGTAGCTTCAGTTTTACTTGGAGTAGATGTCATTCTAGTTGGGGAGCCACTGCTACCTCTCAACTCAGTTGACTTATAGGCTTGTGGCCCAGTAGGCTGACTAGTAGAAGACTGTGAGCTCTCCCTGCACTCAAAGTGGTCAACGCGAAGGGTGCTGATGTGCTCACCTTGCAGATGGGCGGGGCTGCTGCAGCTTCCTGTCTGTTGGGGAGTCCAGCCTTTTGAGGTCTAAATGCAGTAAAACAGGATGAGGGTAACATTTTACATTATTAGAAATTTCTGTTGTACATTTAGATTGTAGTTAAGGAGTGTGACTGGTTCAGCGCTGCCTTGTCACTATGTACATGGTACTCTTGAACTGAGCGACCTACAGCACACATTCTACACCCCCTGTGAATTTAATGTACATATTCTACAACCCCTGTGAATCTAATGTACACACCTTATTGTCTATCCACTCCTTGTAGCTCAGCAACCTACAGTTGCATACGAAAGGATTGTCCTTCATGTCGAGAATGACAAGTCTTGTAAGGCTCTCAAACACTTGCGCAGGTACTGAAGCTATCTTGTTGCCGGTTACAGTAAACACCCTGAGAGATCTGCTGCTCCCTACTAAACAGACATGTGCCTGTAGTACAATATTGTAGGTGTGCAATAAGAATAAGACCGGAATTGCATGCTGGCATGTGTATATAGGCCATCATGTCTTTGAGAAAGATTTACCCTTTCTCTGCAACAATGTAGAAAGAGAGGACAACTCTAGCTATTTACATGTATTGATAATATTGGTCTGTTGTGTAGTGCTTGTTGAGTACATTATGGTCTCCTACTACCACTCTTCTTTAATCAGCTTGAGTTTTGTAGAGTTCTATAAGGTTATCATAAGGTAATCATAACTCCCCAGCTACTAAACTACTACATTATCATTATAATGCCTAATTGCATCATTGGCAAGAAATTATCCCCACTCACCTAACAGCTCTGGTTGGAGTTGCTTTATCTTGTTATCGTTTAGACTGAGCTCCTCAAGCATAGTATTATGGGATAGGAATCTGTTAGGTAACCTTTCTACACCCATCAATGCATTCTCTAGCCTGAGACGGATAACACAATTAAAATTGTACAATTTATTATTCTGTCCAAAGAGTTGCAATGACACTCATTACTTATGGTAGTAGACCTACTCTATGTCTGCACAACTTCTGTGTACAATGTGTTGTTACAGGTATGACCATGCAACTCTTATAGATAGCATACAATGCAATAGGCCTGTTTCATTAATTATTATATGCATGAGCATTATAATAAATATATTATCTTATTGTATCACATAATGACAGGTCTGTTGATGGTGTTGGGGGTTGCCCACTCTTTCAATTTAAGTTTGGATTGAAAGGAAAAGCTACCAAGTTGCGCACGCTTGGTGTACGTTATGTACTGCAGCTTCTAAACCCAAGTAGTTTGTATGTACATGCCTGAACACCTTCAGACTCTTCAAATGTCTGAGTAAGGCGGTAGGTAAAGACGTGAGGCTGTTAAAGGAGAGGTCAAGTATGTTTAAGTTACTCAGTCCTTCAAACACATTTCCTGTTAGGCTCTCAAGAGAGTTGTCCTGCAGATCTATAATAGGTAAATAATGTACAGATGACCATAGTGAAGATATACAGTAGTAGTGCCACACAGTATGCTGGCTATGTGCCATTACACTGTATCTACTCACCTAACTTCTGCAAGAAACTGAGGTCACTAAACACTCTCTCAGGAAGACTACTGATCTTATTACTGGCCAGACTTAGGTTCTTCACCGAGTAGAGAGAGTTGAAGGCTCCAACAGAAATAGATGTGATGCCACACGATCTTATCTCAATAATCTAGAATAAAAGAGTATTATGATGGGTGTCACACTGCAACCAAAACTAGTAGCAGTAATATAATTAGTAGCCATTGCTAATAGCAGTACATGTAATAGAATAGTAGCCATTGCTAATAGCAGTATATGAAATATAATAGTAGCCATTGCTAATAGCAGTATATGAAATATAATAGTAGCCATTGCTAATAGCAGTACATGTAATAGAATAGTAGCCGTTTCTAACAGGGAGTAATATAATACTAGTACATTAGTATGACATAATATTGTAATATGCACATTAAACTTTACCCTCAAGTTAGTAGCTTCCCTAAATGATTCTTGGCTGATGGTAGTCTGATCAAGGGACGTACGGTACATGTGAAGCTCTTCTACTGCATTATTTAGCTTAGGAACCCGGGCTAGCTGAGTTCTATCACATTCCATCTTGTACCTGTTAGTGGAGGCTATCCAGTCACACTCACAGTCTGTGTCATCTACAATATTATGATATATTATAATATTATATTATATTATACATATTATGATATATGATTATTATACAGCTGAAAGCCTTGCAGTGCTACTGTTATCCTCCATCATGTCACGCAGTGCAACCACTGGTTAATCCTCTACATGTCTGTCTGCAGACTGAGAGGAAGTTGTAACAGAAATGAAAGAGTGTCTACTCTCTATACAGCCTAACTACCGACTGGCACACTTCTGGCAGGTGCTTGTACACATTGATATAATAATATATTATTATTATTAGAGGAAGTGTCTAGCTGATAGACTGCCACCAAAGGAAGTAGTGATCATCAGAGCTACTACCATGCACTTATAACATGAACACTATAATAATGGGACTCTACACCTAAGACGTAATAGCGGATGTGTAAATTGTATGCATGTATGTGTAGATTGTATGTACATGTATGTGTAAATTGTATGTACATGTACACCGTATGTGTAGATTGTACATGTATACAATATTGTATTATATTGTATCATTTGTATTGGTATTATTCTTCATTCTACAGCCTTAGGCTAATAAGTTGAGAGATTTGAACTGCCTAGCATGGCTAGCAGACGTCGAATACATTGAGTAGGTATCTCCCATTTGTGTAGCCCTCTCGGACCCCACAAAGATCTCGGAGGGGTTCTGAGAATTGTATAAATGCGCCTTTAGCGGTTATTATAGCTTCACTGGTACTACGGTACCACATCTGCAGTGTCAGGCTTTGCTTCAGTTAATATGAATTCACCTGTTAGAATCACCAGACATTAGCTCATTGAGCTCTACCTTAGGAACTAAGAGCTCTTCATACTGTCAGTACAATGAGTTCCAACTACTGCAAGAGGTGTAATCTATAGTTATTACAATGAGCTCTACTTACCATAAGAACATGGTGTAATCGCAGTATGTACTGTTCCAGCTAGCAGTAAAAAGGCTGATAGTTGTTGCCAGAGGAACATCTCCAAGTCTCTAATACCCCAACCGTGCGGGTGGGGGGGGGGGGGCTCCTGTAGATAGTGTGGTACAGGGTGGCTCCTGTAGATAGTGGGAGAATAGTATATCCGTTGTAAATGTAATCTGATTTGAGATGTAGGAAGGAATCAGTCCGCAGCAAACCAACAAGGTAATGGAAAAACAGTAAATCCACAGAAATGTGGAGAAGATCTATGGCGTCGCAGAGTTAATCTGTCGTGATATAGAGAGTTCATCTGCAGCAATGTTAAGTCCAATCAGCAATTAGAGTTTTCAGACACATTTCGTCTAAAACAACGGGATAAGTATAGACTTTGCACATGAAATATGTGAATATGAATACTGTAGCATTATGATGTGTTAGTAGGATGTATTGTGGATCCCTAGTGGTGGATACCATGGAGCAGCACCTTTCCACAGACTCTACAGCCGTTTCTGTTTACACCATGGCATGGCGTAGAAAGTAGAAACATACCACTTTTTATAGTGAATTTGAGATATGAGGTTCAAACGTACACATAGTTGTATGTTGCTTCCCAAAAACACCCCTTCTAATGCCCTATGGATCCACCCCCTGAACCAAGGAGAACAATAACAGGTGCAAAACACACATAATATAATTATTTAGGCGTCTGACCATGAATGGGGGAGGCATGCTTCTCCACTTTCAATATTGCATTTTGTTTGAAACATTGTTTATACTTGTAACCATTAGTGGTTGATTAGCTATCCACTACAATACCAATACAGTCATAAGAACAATGTTTATATTGGGATGAAAAACAAGAAAAAACTTTTTGCCTCGACTTACAAACTACTCATATTAATGATTGTAAATAATTTTATACAAACTTCAGAGGAATGAAAATATCCTTACAATTTGTACCGACTACATCTAGTAGTGACGGCTGTATATATCATGTGTTAAATAATATTATTATATAGGAATATACATGCATGTCATGCTTTGTTGGCATGCTGTGAGTTACAATATATCTCATAATAAATACTAAATTTATATTTATGTTCTAAACTAAACTAAAACAAGAAAACAATAACAAACAACATGGCCTCCAGAAGATAGCAAACAAATACAGGATTATCAAGTACTGATTCCTTAAGCAATTCTTAAGTAACACTCAGTGACACAATCAAGTAGTACTTGAGCTCAAGTGCCTCCTATTTCAAATGGACTGAATCTGTTTCTTTGAAGGTTTATATAAACATATACTGGTAGTTGATGAGGTTGCTGGGTAAAGCACAGAATATTATATCTGAGCTTATTCTGAACACAGTTCCCTCTAAACATTGCAATATATAAAATATTATATATATACACATATACTAGCCGCTGTAGGTATAGTTGCACCTGTATTCACATAGTCAGTATACTGATAGGCTTATAATACAGAGATACACATAAATATACGCTGTAGAGTGACAAATATATTGTATATTGCTTTAAATTATGTAGAATATTATTCACTCTCAGCAGGTAGAAATTCTGAAAGTAATGTAAGCAATAAAATTATAGTATAGAGTTATTAATAATGTATACAGGATATCTATCACTGTTTACAGTTGGCTCCTTCATCTACATCTTCATATAATATAAATTAGAATACCTCAAATAATACCATGCTATAAATGATATATATTACATGTATACTTACATTGTACATACAATGTGGTTATATCCATAGTAGAGAGATAGTAGTACAGAACCCTCCCCACACAACTACATGTAGCTCTACTGTGCTTAGCCACCTATAACACTGTCACAATACTGCTAGTCTAGCCGCTCCTATTATAACCATGGCAACAAGCTGCAATACACTGGTAAGGGGTGACTATATACATGTACCACCCTCATTATGTTTATAATTGCATTATAGACTCACGGCTATATAGTGAAACTGACTAAGGGCATCTGTAAATTGGTGGCAATTCTCCCAGGTACACCCTGAGAAAGAGACTGACACCTCCATTGTACAGTTTCTAATAGATAGCCTGCAATCCTTTTTTATTCAGTACATGAATATTTTGAGGGTGTTTGGAGGTCAGCCCTGTCTGTAAAATACCCCTAATTATGGAGTCATAGCAGGGCTAGCTTGGATAGAGCTAGCCCTGCTATATATTGTAATGTACAATACAACATTATTGATGCTGGTAGTTGGTCTATCTGCCAGTGAAATGTCTACACTATTCACTTCTGATTAGTGACACATGAATACTGTCATTGTAGTACACCATCTCTTATACCTACAGCCCCCCATACCTACACTGTACAGCATATATTAATTATCCTCACTTAATTACCTCCTGGTATGCTATCTTTGCACTAAGTTCCAATTTAAACCTTTATTGCAATAAAATTATGAAGATATTTTTTAGATTAATTCTCTTCTACAGCTACTTGTATTAGTGATATGTGGACTACTAGTGATATGTGGACTACTAGTGATATGTGGACTACTGGTGATATGTGGACTACTGGTGATATGTGGACTACTGACTTCATAGAAAGAGGAATGTCTCATGTTATTATATACAAGATACATGTCAGATATTACTGTAGTCTGTATCAACTATATTATGTCATTGTCATATAAACGTATAACGTAAGCAGGTATCATAAATATCATGCATGTGTAAATACTGTAGGTCCTATGCATGATGCAAATACTGTATTGTATTTTGTGAACACTCTCCTCTGATATTTAATTATAGGAAGGGGAGATGTTGCAGTGTGATAACTACCTGTCTGGGGGATAGTATATGAGGCCTGTATGGCAGTGTCACTGGACATAGTGGGCTAATGGAGAGCATGGATCAGACAGCTGTATGTGTTCAGTCATACACTCTATAGAGCAGAGAGTGTACTGGAATTACTAATTGCTATTATTATACATCACACTTCTTCAGTCAATCATTGCCTCTTGTAAGACCCTTGAGGAATCAACTCTAATTAGTAAAATTGATTTGATAAACAACTTGATTGTTGGGGTGTGAGATGAGCCTAGCCTTAGAGTAGCTCTGTCAGCTCTGTACATTGTGAGGTAACTACGTAGTACATACTATACGCAGTATTACATGTACATAGTGAGGTAACTACGTAGTATATACTATACACAGTATTACATGCACATAGTGAGGTAACTACGTAGTACATACTATACACAGTATGCATGTATATTGTGAGGTAACTACGTAGTATATACTATACACAGTATACATGTACATAGTGAGGTAACTACGTAGTATATACTATACACAGTATTACATGTACATAGTGAGGTAACTACGTAGTATATACTATACACAGTATTACATGTACATAGTGAGGTCACTACATAGTATATACTTTACACAGTATTACATGTACATTGTGAGGTAACTACGTAGTATATACTATACACAGTATTACATGTACATTGTGAGGTAACTACGTAGTATATACTATACACAGTGTTACATGTACATAGTGAGGTAACTACGTAGTATATACTATACACAGTATTACATGTACATAGTGAGGTCACTACATAGTATATACTATACACAGTATTATATGTACATAGTGAGGTCACTACATAGTATATTCTATATACAGTATTACATGTACATAGTGAGGTAACTACGTACTATATACTATATACAGTATTACATGTACATAGTGAGGTAACTACGTAGTATATACTAATACACAGTATTACGTGTACATAGTGAGGTAACTATGTAGTATATACTATACACAGTATTACATGTACATAGTGATGTAACTACAGATATACTTGGCTACATAAAATATAAAAACAAAATAAGCAAATGATAAGTCTTAAATTTTTTTTAAATTAAAAGAATATAGGAGGATTACCTATTGGGAGAATTGTGGACAATAATAAGTGAGGCGGCAGTTACACTAGGTAGTAGAATTACCTACAGCTACAGCTACAGCTACTTCCGTCTGGTTACCTACTACTGGGCACTAGGTACCAGGTAGTAGACTGTATTCTCTTTCAGTCTAGACTGCAGTGTAGCCCTCTGTAGTAGAATTCAACTCATTTTCTCTTCCCACATACAATTAAATCATTGATTTTTCTTTTATGATCTTAAAGCATTATCACTTCCATTATTAAACTTTAAATCTAGGGTCAGCACAACAAAAAACTGCTAGCCTCTGTTATCCAGTTTTATCACACCCCTAGCTCCTGTAGAGGAACTGAAGCTATGATATTAGTATGTAGATAGAGTAGTTACTGTATAACAATAGTTATTATCGGATCATGTGAAAGGATTATCACAGTGTCCATTGATTGTGAATAAACTGCTGTGGATTAGCAGGGCTTACAATTACCGTGACAGTAATTATTAAGTGATCAACACAGCTTATGGCACCTAGTACATTGCTAGCTACTCTAGTTTGTATAGATGATTGAGGTATGGAGACCCCCTAGCTCCAACCCTACCTTATCTTCCTATAATATTTTAAGATTTAGGTCTACCGATTTAAGTAAGATTGGAATGTACTAATGATTATTTGCACTCTATGAACCTGGTATATTACAAGTTATGAAATGCATGATCGTTATATAAATATGTATAATAGAGACTCATATAGACAATGTGCACTGTACCTACATGTATATTATTATTATTATTATTATTATTATCATTATTGTATATGTGTAAGGGACAAAAACATGTAGTAACATTCTAATAGAATATTATAATTTGTGCAAACCATTTCCTAAAGATCATTTCAAAGCCAGGACATCCACTTTATGACAGAATTTCTTATAATAACTGCATAAGAACCTCTCGCTCAAAGACTCTATATAGGCCTGTTTTTTAATTTTTATGAAATTTTTTAACAATGGTAATATCTACACTATGTGAATATTGAATATTGAGTATGTATATGTACATATACCATCAATTCTATCATCAGTGTCTGTTACTAACTGATAATGTATGGTAAATGTACATATATGATCAATTCTATCATCAGTGTCTGTTACTAACTGATAATGTATGGTAAATGTACATATATGATCAATTCTGTCATCAGTGTCTGTTACTAACTGATAATGTATGGTAAATGTACATATATGATCAATTCTATCATCAGTGCCTGTTACTAACTGATAATGTATGGTAAATGTACATATATGATCAATTCTATCATCAGTGTCTGTTACTAACTGATAATGTATGGTAAATGTACATATATGATCAATTCTATCATCAGTGTCTGTTACTAACTGATAATGTATGGTAAATGTACATATATGATCAATTCTGTCATCAGTGTCTGTTACTAACTGATAATGTATGGTAAATGTACATATATGATCAATTCTATCATCAGTGTCTGTTACTAACTGATAATGTATGGTAAATGTACATATATGATCAATTCTATCATCAGTGTCTGTTACTAACTGATAATGTATGGTAAATGTACATATATGATCAATTCTATCATCAGTGTCTGTTACTAACTGATAATGTATGGTAAATGTACATATATGATCAATTCTATCATCAGTGTCTGTTACTAACTGATAATGTATGGTAAATGTACATATATGATCAATTCTATCATCAGTGCCTGTTACTAACTGATAATGTATGGTAAATGTACATATATGATCAATTCTATCATCAGTGCCTGTTACTAACTGATAATGTATGGTAAATGTACATATATGATCAATTCTATCATCAGTATCTGTTACTAACTGATAATGTATGGTAAATGTACATATATGATCAATTCTATCATCAGTGCCTGTTACTAACTGATAATGTATGGTAAATGTACATATATGATCAATTCTATCATCAGTGTCTGTTACTAACTGATAATGTATGGTAAATGTACATATATGATCAATTCTATCATCAGTGCCTGTTACTAACTGATAATGTATGGTAAATGTACATATATGATCAATTCTATCATCAGTGTCTGTTACTAACTGATAATGTATGGTAAATGTACATATATGATCAATTCTATCATCAGTGCCTGTTACTAACTGATAATGTATGGTAAATGTACATATATGATCAATTCTATCATCAGTGTCTGTTACTAACTGATAATGTATGGTAAATGTACATATATGATCAATTCTATCATCAGTGCCTGTTACTAACTGATAATGTATGGTAAATGTACATATATGATCAATTCTATCATCAGTGTCTGTTACTAACTGATAATGTATGGTAAATGTACATATATGATCAATTCTATCATCAGTGTCTGTTACTAACTGATAATGTATGGTAAATGTACATATATGATCAATTCTATCATCAGTGCCTGTTACTAACTGATAATGTATGGTAAATGTACATATATGATCAATTCTATCATCAGTGTCTGTTACTAACTGATAATGTATGGTAAATGTACATATATGATCAATTCTATCATCAGTGCCTGTTACTAACTGATAATGTATGGTAAATGTACATATATGATCAATTCTATCATCAGTGTCTGTTACTAACTGATAATGTATGGTAAATGTACATATATGATCAATTCTATCATCAGTGCCTGTTACTAACTGATAATGTATGGTAAATGTACATATATGATCAATTCTATCATCAGTGCCTGTTACTAACTGATAATGTATGGTAAATGTACATATATGATCAATTCTATCATCAGTGTCTGTTACTAACTGATAATGTATGGTAAATGTACATATATGATCAATTCTATCATCAGTGTCTGTTACTAACTGATAATGTATGGTAAATGTACATATATGATCAATTCTATCATCAGTGCCTGTTACTAACTGATAATGTATGGTAAATGTACATATATGATCAATTCTATCATCAGTGCCTGTTACTAACTGATAATGTATGGTAAATGTACATATATGATCAATTCTGTCATCAGTGTCTGTTACTAACTGATAATGTATGGTAAATGTACATATATGATCAATTCTATCATCAGTGCCTGTTACTAACTGATAATGTATGGTAAATGTACATATATGATCAATTCTGTCATCAGTGCCTGTTACTAACTGATAATGTATGGTAAATGTACATATATGATCAATTCTATCATCAGTGCCTGTTACTAACTGATAATGTATGGTAAATGTACATATATGATCAATTCTATCATCAGTGCCTGTTACTAACTGATAATGTATGGTAAATGTACATATATGATCAATTCTGTCATCAGTGTCTGTTACTAACTGATAATGTATGGTAAATGTACATATATGATCAATTCTATCATCAGTGTCTGTTACTAACTGATAATGTATGGTAAATGTACATATATGATCAATTCTATCATCAGTGTCTGTTACTAACTGATAATGTATGGTAAATGTACATATATGATCAATTCTATCATCAGTGTCTGTTACTAACTGATAATGTATGGTAAATGTACATATATGATCAATTCTATCATCAGTGTCTGTTACTAACTGATAATGTATGGTAAATGTACATATATGATCAATTCTATCATCAGTGTCTGTTACTAACTGATAATGTATGGTAAATGTACATATATGATCAATTCTATCATCAGTGTCTGTTACTAACTGATAATGTATGGTAAATGTACATATATGATCAATTCTATCATCAGTGTCTGTTACTAACTGATAATGTATGGTAAATGTACATATATGATCAATTCTATCATCAGTGTCTGTTACTAACTGATAATGTATGGTAAATGTACATATATGATCAATTCTATCATCAGTTAGTGTTACTAACTGATAATGTATGGTAAATGTACATATATGATCAATTCTATCATCAGTGCCTGTTACTAACTGATAATGTATGGTAAATGTACATATATGATCAATTCTATCATCAGTGCCTGTTACTAACTGATAATGTATGGTAAATGTACATATATGATCAATTCTATCATCAGTGTCTGTTACTAACTGATAATGTATGGTAAATGTACATATATGATCAATTCTATCATCAGTGTCTGTTACTAACTGATATGAATGGTAAATGTACATATATGATCAATTCTATCATCAGTGCCTGTTACTAACTGATAATGTATGGTAAATGTACATATATGATCAATTCTATCATCAGTGTCTGTTACTAACTGATAATGTATGGTAAATGTACATATATGATCAATTCTATCATCAGTGTCTGTTACTAACTGATAATGTATGGTAAATGTACATATATGATCAATTCTATCATCAGTGTCTGTTACTAACTGATAATGTATGGTAAATGTACATATATGATCAATTCTATCATCAGTGTCTGTTACTAACTGATAATGTATGGTAAATGTACATATATGATCAATTCTATCATCAGTGTCTGTTACTAACTGATAATGTATGGTAAATGTACATATATGATCAATTCTATCATCAGTGTCTGTTACTAACTGATAATGTATGGTAAATGTACATATATGATCAATTCTATCATCAGTGTCTGTTACTAACTGATAATGTATGGTAAATGTACATAATATGATCAATTCTATCATCAGTGTCTGTTACTAACTGATAATGTATGGTAAATGTACATATATGATCAATTCTATCATCAGTGTCTGTTACTAACTGATAATGTATGGTAAATGTACATATATGATCAATTCTATCATCAGTGTCTGTTACTAACTGATAATGTATGGTAAATGTACATATACCATCAATTCTATCATCAGTGTCTGTTACTAACTGATAATGTATGGTAAATGTACATATACCATCAATTCTATCATCAGTGTCTGTTACTAACTGATAATGTATGGTAAATGTACATATATGATCAATTCTATCATCAGTGCCTGTTACTAACTGATAATGTATGGTAAATGTACATATATGATCAATTCTATCATCAGTGTCTGTTACTAACTGATAATGTATGGTAAATGTACATATATGATCAATTCTATCATCAGTGTCTGTTACTAACTGATAATGTATGGTAAATGTACATATATGATCAATTCTATCATCAGTGTCTGTTACTAACTGATAATGTATGGTAAATGTACATATATGATCAATTCTATCATCAGTGTCTGTTACTAACTGATAATGTATGGTAAATGTACATATATGATCAATTCTATCATCAGTGTCTGTTACTAACTGATAATGTATGGTAAATGTACATATATGATCAATTCTATCATCAGTGCCTGTTACTAACTGATAATGTATGGTAAATGTACATATATGATCAATTCTATCATCAGTGCCTGTTACTAACTGATAATGTATGGTAAATGTACATATATGATCAATTCTATCATCAGTATCTGTTACTAACTGATAATGTATGGTAAATGTACATATATGATCAATTCTATCATCAGTATCTGTTACTAACTGATAATGTATGGTAAATGTACATATATGATCAATTCTATCATCAGTATCTGTTACTAACTGATAATGTATGGTAAATGTACATATATGATCAATTCTATCATCAGTGTCTGTTACTAACTGATAATGTATGGTAAATGTACATATATGATCAATTCTATCATCAGTGTCTGTTACTAACTGATAATGTATGGTAAATGTACATATATGATCAATTCTATCATCAGTGCCTGTTACTAACTGATAATGTATGGTAAATGTACATATATGATCAATTCTATCATCAGTGTCTGTTACTAACTGATAATGTATGGTAAATGTACATATATGATCAATTCTATCATCAGTGCCTGTTACTAACTGATAATGTATGGTAAATGTACATATATGATCAATTCTATCATCAGTATCTGTTACTAACTGATAATGTATGGTAAATGTACATATATGATCAATTCTATCATCAGTGTCTGTTACTAACTGATAATGTATGGTAAATGTACATATATGATCAATTCTATCATCAGTATCTGTTACTAACTGATAATGTATGGTAAATGTACATATATGATCAATTCTATCATCAGTATCTGTTACTAACTGATAATGTATGGTAAATGTACATATATGATCAATTCTATCATCAGTGTCTGTTACTAACTGATAATGTATGGTAAATGTACATATATGATCAATTCTATCATCAGTGTCTGTTACTAACTGATAATGTATGGTAAATGTACATATATGATCAATTCTATCATCAGTATCTGTTACTAACTGATAATGTATGGTAAATGTACATATATGATCAATTCTATCATCAGTGTCTGTTACTAACTGATAATGTATGGTAAATGTACATATATGATCAATTCTATCATCAGTGTCTGTTACTAACTGATAATGTATGGTAAATGTACATATATGATCAATTCTATCATCAGTGCCTGTTACTAACTGATAATGTATGGTAAATGTACATATACCATCAATTCTATCATCAGTGCCTGTTACTAACTGATAATGTATGGTAAATGTACATATATGATCAATTCTATCATCAGTGTCTGTTACTAACTGATAATGTATGGTAAATGTACATATATGATCAATTCTATCATCAGTATCTGTTACTAACTGATAATGTATGGTAAATGTACATATATGATCAATTCTATCATCAGTGTCTGTTACTAACTGATAATGTATGGTAAATGTACATATATGATCAATTCTATCATCAGTGTCTGTTACTAACTGATAATGTATGGTAAATGTACATATATGATCAATTCTATCATCAGTGTCTGTTACTAACTGATAATGTATGGTAAATGTACATATATGATCAATTCTATCATCAGTGTCTGTTACTAACTGATAATGTATGGTAAATGTACATATATGATCAATTCTATCATCAGTATCTGTTACTAACTGATAATGTATGGTAAATGTACATATATGATCAATTCTATCATCAGTGTCTGTTACTAACTGATAATGTATGGTAAATGTACATATATGATCAATTCTATCATCAGTGTCTGTTACTAACTGATAATGTATGGTAAATGTACATATATGATCAATTCTATCATCAGTGCCTGTTACTAACTGATAATGTATGGTAAATAAAACTAAACTCATACTCAAACTGAGCCGTAGACATTGTGGAGGGAAGAGGACAACTTCCATACAGTACACGCACACATAATAAATCCTTATACACTATATACAGCATAATATGCTGTTCAGGTGCCTATGGTACCCAGTCTACAGTATAGGCCTACTACTGTCTCTCTATCAGTAACTATAAAATGATGTAAACGTTTGATATAAAGACACAGATCAATAAATAATCAGACTATTTAATACATGTTTAATATATTTATACTAAATAATAATAGTGTATATTATACTGAGTGTGATATTCAAACAACTATCTAGTGTAGATAATACAAGTAAGTGGACTGGCTAGTGTTATATGTCATGTGGTATACAATATATTATATTACTATATTATGAACACGGTATGTATTTAGTATGTTGTGAGGATGTTGGTGTGTACATAATAGTGTACATAGTAGTGTACATGTGTACATAGTAGTGTACATAATAGTGTACATAGTAGTGTACATAGTAGTGTACATGTGTACATAGTAGTGTACATACATACATGTAAGTAACATACAGCAATATGTAACACACAGACAGTGCACTATAATATAGGCCTACACAGTACAAGCAGCTCAATATAATATTTACATGTACAGTCTAGAGTCTAGACTCTAGAGTGATGACCATGCATTATATACAACTCAGTGGTGTGCCCATTGTATGCAATATATACAATATTATAGTAGTTGTTATGTAGGACAATAATGACTGTAAACATTAGGCTCAGGATCACTGGGAACTGACAGCTGAGGAGAGCTGAGGAGAGCAGGGGGGCTGCGCTGCATTAGTTATACTTATAACATTACATTGGTTGTAGCGTATAATATATTACATAGTGACACACATCATGTACAATATCACACCAAAAGTGAGAGCTGCATGCCAACGCATAGACACAGACTGCAATGAGACTACACAGAGACATCTGATGACAGGTTGGCTAACGCTTGACGCCTGCTGTGTTGAAGAGATCACTCAGTGCAGTGTTCCACACCCCAGAGGGGCTGTAAGAGTTGGAATCTTCTAGATAAAATACTACTTAGCCTATGTCTAGGATATCTCACTAATCACTGATTGCAGTTAACGTGTGATGCAGTTAACGTGTGATGCAGTTAACGTGTGATGCAGTTAACGTGTGATGCAGTTAACGTGTGATGCAGTTAACGTGTGATGCAGTTAACGTGTGATGCAGTTAACGTGTGATGCAGTTAACGTGTGATGCAGTTAACGTGTGATGCAGTTAACGTGTGATGCAGTTAACGTGTGATGCAGTTAACGTGTGATGCAGTTAACGTGTGATGCAGTTAACGTGTGATGCAGTTAACGTGTGATGCAGTTAACGTGTGATGCAGTTAACGTGTGATGCAGTTAACGTGTGATGCAGTTAACGTGTGATGCAGTTAACGTGTGATGCAGTTAACGTGTGATGCAGTTAACGTGTGATGCAGTTAACGTGTGATGCAGTTAACGTGTGATGCAGTTAACGTGTGATGCAGTTAACGTGTGATGCAGTTAACGTGTGATGCAGTTAACGTGTGATGCAGTTAACGTGTGATGCAGTTAACGTGTGATGCAGTTAACGTGTGATGCAG
The DNA here is from genome assembly GCA_935421135.1 of Bugulina stolonifera. Lineage (NCBI taxonomy): Eukaryota > Metazoa > Bryozoa > Gymnolaemata > Cheilostomatida > Bugulidae > Bugulina > Bugulina stolonifera. The sequence continues at coordinate 16,074,125 of OW285196.1, forward strand.
TTAACGTGTGATGCAGTTAACGTGTGATGCAGTTAACGTGTGATGCAGTTAACGTGTGATGCAGTTAACGTGTGATGCAGTTAACGTGTGATGCAGTTAACGTGTGATGCAGTTAACGTGTGATGCAGTTAACGTGTGATGCAGTTAACGTGTGATGCAGTTAACGTGTGATGCAGTTAACGTGTGATGCAGTTAACGTGTGATGCAGTTAACGTGTGATGCAGTTAACGTGTGATGCAGTTAACGTGTGATGCAGTTAACGTGTGATGCAGTTAACGTGTGATGCAGTTAACGTGTGATGCAGTTAACGTGTGATGCAGTTAACGTGTGATGCAGTTAACGTGTGATGCAGTTAACGTGTGATGCAGTTAACGTGTGATGCAGTTAACGTGTGATGCAGTTAACGTGTGATGCAGTTAACGTGTGATGCAGTTAACGTGTGATGCAGTTAACGTGTGATGCAGTTAACGTGTGATGCAGTTAACGTGTGATGCAGTTAACGTGTGATGCAGTTAACGTGTGATGCAGTTAACGTGTGATGCAGTTAACGTGTGATGCAGTTAACGTGTGATGCAGTTAACGTGTGATGCAGTTAACGTGTGATGCAGTTAACGTGTGATGCAGTTAACGTGTGATGCAGTTAACGTGTGATGCAGTTAACGTGTGATGCAGTTAACGTGTGATGCAGTTAACGTGTGATGCAGTTAACGTGTGATGCAGTTAACGTGTGATGCAGTTAACGTGTGATGCAGTTAACGTGTGATGCAGTTAACGTGTGATGCAGTTAACGTGTGATGCAGTTAACGTGTGATGCAGTTAACGTGTGATGCAGTTAACGTGTGATGCAGTTAACGTGTGATGCAGTTAACGTGTGATGCAGTTAACGTGTGATGCAGTTAACGTGTGATGCAGTTAACGTGTGATGCAGTTAACGTGTGATGCAGTTAACGTGTGATGCAGTTAACGTGTGATGCAGTTAACGTGTGATGCAGTTAACGTGTGATGCAGTTAACATGTGATGCAGTTAACATGTGATGCAGTTAACATGTGATTGCAGTTAACATGTGATGCGAATGTGAGAGGTCAACACACCAAACGAATGCCAGTCTTTTCACCAAAGATGATCGCACAGCAGCTCGTCATGTCAGAATTTTCGCTAACATGCAAAGAAACATGCAAAGAAACATGCAAAGAAAGTAATAAGAAAAATTTTTGATACGATGTACATCGTTTAGTCCAGTCTTGAATATAGGAGGTGCTATTAGACTAGTGCTATCACGGTATCAATAGTAACTACATGTACTACAGTATCAACAGTAACTACTACAGTATCAACAGTAACTACTACAGCATCAACAGTAACTACTACAGTATCAACAGTAACTACTACAGTATCAACAGTAACTACTACAGTATCAACAGTAACTACTACAGCATCAACAGTAACTACTACAGTATAAACAGTAACTACTACAGTATCAACAGTAACCACCATAGTATCAACAGCAACTACTACAGTATTGACAGTAACTACTACAGTATTGACAGTAACTACTACAGTATCAACAGGCTGTCAGTAGTCTGCTTACTGTCTTATTTTATATGTATTATTTTGCCCCTCATAACAAAGCGGAAGCATATAGAAATCATTCTGGTAATATATAATTATGTATTTACTACTTACATGTATATATTATATTATTGTGAAAACACATTTATTTGTAGTAATGTGCAATGATGCACACTTTACACTTGTATAATAATATATAGCACAGTTGTAGATAAAATACAATTATATAGACAAACAGTGAAACTAACCGTCTTATTTGAATATCTAATAATCAATAATAATAATAATAATATGCATGATTGTTTGTTGGGTAAAAAGCAGGTGAGATTGATGATTATTTGTATATACACTGTATTAATAGATATCTATATAGGAGTATATATTATGTAGTCTATTATACCCCCACACATGCACATAATATAATACAATACATGTGCTATATAATAAAGTATTATAGGTCTACAATATACACTAAAAGAGGTATAATAACTACACTTTATAGAAAATACTACATGCAATGTAAAATAACATGACTATGTTATAATGATGTTACTTTTATTGCAAATAATTTATTAAAGAGCTGTGATGGGGTTTGGGGTTTGGTTTCCACTGCTAAAGTAAATAGCCCATCATCCATAGATCTGAACATGCATACCACTGACTTTAATGGGTTATTCCCCAGTAATACAAACTCTGTGCAATGAGAATTCTATTATGACTGTATGAAGATATGTCTAGTCAGAGTGACAGAGTTGGATATGTAGGCACTCAGAGTTGTGTAGTATCATAGTATAGTAACTCACCTGATGAAACTCCCACCACAAGTAGCGTACATGTATATTCCTCTAGCAGAGAGGTAGGTGGCTAGAGAACATGCCAGCACCTGCCAATGTTAACTGTTCAGCATACTGTAAACACAGAGTATCAATACTAGAGGATGACACTGACTAAAATCTATAATCCCATTGTAAGGTTGGCATATGACACATGAGTTCATTTGCCCCTTACCTTAGCTAACATCTATATCGCTACAGTGTATATATTGTATAATGTAATATCTATTGTCTTCCCATCAATAGCCCAATTCATATATCTATTTCTAGTATGCATATACCAATACCGTGTGAACATACATGTACATACCATAATACCACCAAATACACGAACTCCTCATATATTCACTTTCAATGGGCCAGCATCAGCTGCAGAGCAATGTTATTTTACTATTCACTACGCTCTACTCTGTGATGAAAGGGGGGTCTCCATCCTTGTCTTCAAAATAACGTCCAAGAGACCAACCCAATATCTCACCATCTCTCCTGGATAAAACAAATATGTAACGTAACGTAACTACAGCAGTGCAATGAAGGAGCCATCTCTGTATACAAACAACCCTTTCTCCAGTTGTATTGTGTTTTACTGGTGTGATTATCCAGTATGAGAAGATCAACATAGGGTCAATACTCATTCCAAATGGCCTTTGGCTATTCTAGCTACTCATTGTTATATTATATTGCATCAATAAGTTTGCTTTTATATTTTCTACCAAAACCATAGATATAATATAAACACTAGATAGGACACCCTGTGTTAATGCTCCAATGCTCTTTGTCCTACTAAATTATGGAAAATCCCCACGACGTAACGTAATCTCACCATGATACTTGCAGCCTGCAATCATGATTCACACTATATATTATAATGGTGTACTGCAGAATAAACTAGCACCACTTTGGTTTAAATCAAGCCCTGCTGCCGTAATATCTGTAACCTGGCAAATTGATGTCTGCATACCACATTACCACATAACAAGCTATCAAATGGTACTAAATACTAACTATTTACCCTGTCTAAAAGGGCTAAAAAGTGCTAATGTAAACCTACTATACAATATGCACGTTTCAATAGAGCACTGCACAGTAGTTACGCTGTTTCCAAAGTCCTTGTGTTTTGACATATTAATGTTCTGCAAATTTATTACCATGAAAACATCTGTCAAGTGAGGCTAATGTTCATTGCCACCTCCCCAAAAGTAATTAATTTGTTCAAATATTTGAAATTATATTTGTGCCAAGTATAAAAATTGGAGCTGCATGCTGTTTTGCCAATAGCTAAACATGTGCTGACCATGTTACAGTATATCTACAAAATGTAGTGCCACAGATAATTGCAAAACAATGTTTATGTTCTCCAGCAATGTAATTATTAGTTTCTCCAACAATTTGATTATAAAAATAATTATAAAACTGGTATTGTAGGTGAATGTTATCCTTGCTAAATGTTGTTGTACATAATTATTCTACTCAGCTACTGTCGCAGGTTTCCTATATCGCCCACTTTAGATGTTTCATGATGTATGCGAATAGTGCAGTACCTGCTGATAACTGTTTTTATAAGAGAGGTGCTATGGCTAGCACATGAAAGTCGCTGGGGAATGTTATTTGTGGCAGCATAGGAGAGCGTTCTGATAACAGTTTTCTTATGTATTAGCTTACACATTCCTTCAGCTTGCAATATCTGTCTGATAGATTTCTCAGCAACCTGGCAGAGTTCAGTGACAATAGGGTTGGGGTTGCATTACAGCATTGCAGGTGATTTCCAAGTTTTAAAAGTTATTACCTTTGTAGTAGATGTTGATGCTGACTCATAATCTTGCTTATCCATGGTTCAAAATTTAGCAAATCCTACATAGTCTCCCAAGACCTAACAAACTTTCTAATAGGTAGAACATATATAGACTAATACGTCATGTATGTGTAAAAGCTAAATGCAAAGTGAAACATCACTGGAGTATGGAGTATCTACACACTGTAAGGCTGCCTGCTGTGAGCATGGGCAGTATTATTTTATATCCATGGGCTGATATGACATGTTTAAATCATGCCACAATATTTTAATATAATACAGTGTCAATAAACTAAGCTATGTTACTTACTTTGTTACTCAGCTATGTTACTCAGCTATGTTACTCACTATGTTACTCACTATGTTACTATGTTACTCAGCTATGTTACTCACTATGTTACTCAGCTATGTTACTTACTTTAACATGGTCAGCACATGTTTAGCTATTGGCAAAACAGCATGCAGCTCCAATTTTTATACTTAGGACAAATATAATTTCAAATATGTGAAAAAATTAATTACTTTTGGGGAGGTGGCAATGAACATTAGCCTCACTTGACAGATTTTTTCATGGTAATAAATTTGCAGAACATTAATATGTCAAAACACAAGGACTTTGGAAACAGTTTTATAATTAAAGCAGCCTAATTACTGTGCAGTGCTCTATTGAAACATGCATGTAGTAGGTTTACATTAGCACTTTTTAGCCGTTTTAGACAGGGTAAATAGGTAGTGTTTAGTACCATTTGATAGCTTGTTATGTGGTAATGTGCTATGCAGACATCAATTTGCCAGGTTACAGATATTATGACAGCAGGGCTTGATTTAAACCAAAGTGGTGCTAGTTTATTCTGCAGTACACCATTATAATATATAGTGTGAATCATGATTGCAGGCTGCAAGTATCATGGTGAGATTACGTTACGTCGTGGGGATTTTCCATAATTTAGTAGGACAAAGAGCATTGGAGCATTAACACAGGGTGTCCTATCTAGTGTTTATATTATATCTATGACCAAAACCCATGAAAGCATGTAAAACACAATATATTCTACTGTCTATTTTATTTTTACTATGTACTACAGTGATATGCTTCATGTAAACAAATATATAGTAGCACATGTACACTGTACATTGTACACTATATGTTCGTAAAATTACTGTATATCTTTATTGTAATAACATTCAGTGTCATTAAGTATACAGTACTATGTAGGTATAGCTGTATTCCTCCTACCCATATGCATTATACATATTATCATATTATAATATTATATGCTGTAATAACATTATATACAAGTACAATAATAGATGAGAAGATACATTGTCAAGTCAGCACTCAGTTTAATGACAATAACGATGATAGCTACATATTGTACAATGTATAACAATAAGTAATAGTGAGTATTAGCTGTGGTCAAAGTTGGGGGGAGGGGGCACCATCCCCCACCATAAATTTCAGGGGTCCCTCAAACTGATAGACCCCCTACAGATTACTATTATAATAAAATGTGGCGTCATTTATTTTGCTTGTTTCATAGCAACGAAGTTTTCTCTTAAAATTTTAAGATCTTGGATTTTGCACCATTTCAGTGTCTAATTTTGATAAAGTTTCCAATTTTCGGGTGGGTGTTCAGGCGACTCTCCTCTGCAAAAAAAACCGTTAAGTGATTATGTATGCTACCATAGAGACCTCACCTACCTACCTCCCTACCTCTTTTCTTAGATTTTGGCCACTGAGTATTAGTCTAGTCTAGTCTAGTTGAGCTGATACAAATACAAACCACCAGGTCTTGCCAAAAACAACATCTGAATCCATTGACATTGCTCTGGCTAGCACTAAAGTAAAGCCTTTGCTCAGCTTTTTAGAAGCTTTATTCTAAGCAGATAAATTCATGGCAACAGTACACTCTGGTGTTCCAATGCCCATATTAGGATTAGATTGGATCTGATGTACACTGTACAATGTACACTTATACAATACGAGGTAAGGCCTACATTGTACAATGTACACTTATACAATCCGGTGTACACTGTACAATGTACACTTATACAATACGATGTACACTGTATAATGTACACTTATACAATACGAGGTACACTGTCTACATAACAGACATCACAAAGAACATACCAGCGGCAGGGAATACACGACTCTGTAACATATCCTCAAACTATTAGTAACTTCATACTGAGAACCCATCACTCCAGTGGTAACCACAGCAGATGAAACTGTATAATTAAAAAGCAATGTCCACTAAGCAGAAACTAAAGAGGTAGTTTATCAAGCAATCGTGGCCACCAGCAACAACAAAATGGAGACACATATGTTGGCTTGACAGAAAATACATTTAAAACAAGATACAACAGCCACACTTCATCTATAAAAAACATCAAATACAAAAACTCTACGGAACTAAGCAAGCATAGTTGGGCCTTAAAGAACAGAAGCTAAAATATGACTTTAAATGTAGAATATTAACTAGAGCAGAACCATACAACCCAGCTGCCAACATCTGTAATCTCTGCATAACTGAGAAATACCACCAACTCTCAACAGCAGAAACAGCTATAGCTTCAACATTCAGACACCCATATTTTACATCCCAATTTTTTTTATGTCATTGTTGTCTAATAATTGGTACATGTTATCATGAAACCAAATTGTAACAACAACAAAAATTTATCTTTTTATCCATAAACATATTTTATAACCTGCTCAGAGCGCTATTTTAGAACTCCCATACAAATGTAAGTTTTATATTTTATAATATTATTATACAATCATGTAGTTATACCATTGAGTGAAACATTGCGTATATCAATGTGAGATAGCGGTGCGTCTGGCATAACTTCAGCAGCAGAGAATAGCAGCAGAAGAAGGAAGTGGTAGGAGGGTTTGCAGGAGAGGTTGTTGTGCAGGAGGTTAGTGTGCTTATTAATACATGGAAGAAAAGAATAGTTACTTTTGTTTTCAGGGAGTTATCTGACCTTGACCTTATTTTTAGGATCCTTCACGGTCACCATGGTGACAACATTTTCTGTTTGATAAATTATTTTTCGTTTCAGGTATATAGACGCTAAGTGCATAGAGAAAGAAGAGTTACTGAGGATGTCACTAGCACCCTCCCTTACTATTGTCACAGAGGAATCTGCCACTCAGACTATGATAGGCAGAACCTTTGCACGTCCAGAAATGGATCAAGAATTTGAAAGTCGAAGTAGAAATTATCGTTAGTATGAGTTGAATAATCAATATTGATTTTGGTGTCTACTACGTACATGTAGTTATATTATACACGTTGTAATGCACAACATAATTTTTATGCTGTATATACGCAAATCGTGTACATGTATAAGCATTGAGATGTAGGCTACAGGAGTGTAAATCTGTATAATACCGTATAAGTATAATAATGGACTGAGTAAAGTACATGTACATGTTAATGTCATGCCCACATAGAACCAATGTTATACTGGACAGTGTACAGTGTACAATGCTTACGTGTTCCTTAAACAGGTATATCATCATCTGAACTCGTACACTTCAGTATCACAGACTATCTAAGTGAACCACAGCCTAGCTATCACAAACTCGGTAAAGTAATATAAATCAGGTCAAACTGTGACAATATAATTATATTACAACCAGACCTACATGGAACACATCATATGTTCAGCTTCTTATTATTAATAATTTTACTGGATATACTGTACATAAACGCATCACTGTATCCACACAGGTGATCCAGCTACCAACCTGAGTACATGCACTCCTGGAACAAGAGCCAATAGACCAGAACACTCTGCTACTCTGTTTGCCCTACCCAGCACTTGGTACCCCATGGCTTCCTTAACACCACCTACACTGTTTGGCAGAGCACAAAGTATCTCACACTAACTAATCAGCTCTTTATCTCAGTCAGATAGAGAACTGGAAAGGAAGATTACAGTATTACAATGTCTGTAGAGTTCACAGAGTAGAATAGAACGGTACACTATAGCCATCTTGATACTCTTCTATCTTATTATTATAAAACTGAAATATTTATTATGTATATAAAAGCTTGTCAAAGCTACATGCTAAAAGTATAAACATTTGTGGACTTCTGTCGGCACTGTTTGAAAAGTGGACAGTGCTATTATAAAATATGAGATAAAATGTGTAATGACTAGAAATGCGGATAAGAACAAGATAAAATAAAGAGTATTGTATATATTAATTATATAGTTTCATGATTGCACAAATGGCAGTACTACTGTACTACTGGTTTGGCTGACACTGGACGGCTTCTACGCTCATCCACCACAGTATTATGTACCCTACGCCCATCCACTACAGTATTATGTACCCGACCCCCATCCACCACAGTGTTATGTACCCTACGCCCATCCACCACAGTATTATGTACCCTACGCCCATCCACCACAGTATTATGTACCCGACCCCCATCCACCACAGTATTATGTACCCGACCCCCATCCACCACAGTATTATTTACCCTACGCCCATCCACCACAGTATTATGTACCCTACGCCCATCCACCACAGTATTATGTACCCGACCCCCATCCACCACAGTGTTATGTACCCTACGCCCATCCACCACAGTATTATGTACCCGACCCCCATCCACCACAGTATTATGTACCCGACCCCCATCCACCACAGTATTATTTACCCTACGCCCATCCACCACAGTATTATGTACCCTACCCCCATCCACCACAGTATTATATACCCGCCGATCATGAAGGTGAAAGATGAGCACAATATTAGTCGAGTGTTGTAAACACAAATTTCTTGTATTATTCCATTTTTGATGGTTATATTATGTTATAGTTAAAGTAACTGGTCACTAGGGCCTGTGATTATGTGAGAATACAATGTACATTCACTGCACATAAGGAATTAGACTAACATAATTATAAATATACATTTTATATTGGAAAATGCTAGTTTGAGCTAATATTTTTGTTGTAAATAGTAAAACATGACACATTTTGATTTGTTGATATATAAGGGACAAATTAAAGTAAAAATGCATCTTGTTTTACTATTCATGTTTTATATTGCTACATAGTGCATGAAACACATCTCTGTTCCTATTCATGTAGCAATAAACAACAAAAATGCACCTGTAAATGAGTAAATCTAACTGATTGTTGTGATTGTGGATGTGGTCTACAATACTTACTACAATAACAACAAATAATGAAGATATTTTTGGAGTTTTCTACGCATGACAAAGAGAATAACAAGGTAACACAACTCTTTTTGATGGCCTACTATTTTCCTACACAAATGAAACGATAAATCGGAGCGTACTGGTCCTACTAGGGTGGAGTCAAGAAATGATGATGATCTGGCCAATGAGCGCTCTCGAACCAGTTCAAGGACAAATTTGTAATGATGAACATCTCGGATCGCAGACGAATTGTGTAGCAGCAGCAATGATGATACTAATTTTGTGATTGAGTATCGAATACGAAACTATTTTTGAAGAAAATAGTAATAGTAGTTTTTACATGGGAAATTGAAATTGTCAGTATGAAGTATAGCAAAAAGAACCGGTAAATACATAACTGTACCCTATTAATATTAGGTTTGTAATCGGACTATCATTCAATTTCATTCAATTTGAATTTCATTTTTATTTTAGTTTTAGTTTTGCCCTTTTGGCTTTTGGTATTTCATAATAATGATAATCTGAGGTCAATAGGTTCAGGTTGTATCAACATCAACATTACATACTTTTATGAAAACCTCAATGAGGATCAACATACATGTATATATATTCTATTGATACCGTCATATAAAATCAGATAACACCATTCATAATATATAATCTAATGCATAGGTAATCATGTCATATCGTTATCGCAATCGTTGATTACCTTATGGTTATGCAATGATTTGATACGGTTATTATAATTATATTATTATAAACAGTTATGTTATTTATATGATTATAGATTAATAAATTATAGTTGTGGCTATTACTGTGTTGTGTTATCATTATATAGACCTATTAATTTAATTTGCCATTCATAATGATAACCATATTTTTTATATTAAATATTTAATATTTTATCAACTGATTAACTTAAACTTGAGATTAAATTACACAACATTGACATTGGCGTTGTCACAATGGTTGTGATAATCATGATCAATCATAGCCACAATGACAATCACAATGATAGTGACTGTAATGTGACTATTAGTACAATTGAAATGCCTAATTACTGCTGTATCTCATATGAAATGAATAATAATAGGTCCTAATTATTAAATTATAATTTCAATTTGGCTATTCATTTCATATGAGATACAGCAACAATTAGGCATTTCAATCGTACTAATAGTCACATTACAGTCACTATCATTGTGATTGTCATTGTGGCTTTTATATGACTATTATTAATAATATAATTTATAAATATTAACACTATTCTAAGATAGGCATAATATTACATAGACCTAGTTAATTAGAGCCATTGATGATGAAATATAATATTTTATATTTATTAGGCCTACAAAATCATACTGATAATAGTCCAAGTAGAATATTAATGGGCTAATATTAATGATCATAGCTAGTAGGCCTATTGTTATTGTTATTATATTACTGTAGGTTTAGATTATAAAGATATAGTTTATAACTTATATCTTATGATGTATTTTTTAGTAAGGGATTTATTATTATACATCATTATATAAAAAATGGCCAAGCCTCCTAAAAACTTATAGGCCTATTTTACTTTTAGCTTGAAAAATAAAGATATACAATGTAATGTATAGTCTATATTAATATTAGTTTAAATAGAAGAGATATAGTGTGCTTATGAACACACCTAGTGATTATCAGTCACCCAGACTGTAATTACTAAACTATTTATGTTGAATATTTAAAATATTGGATTGGGTAGAAAGTTTCTGCTCTAGGAGTTGATATACATGTATAGTCTCCTACTTTTAGCGATAGCTTCAAGCTCCAATCTTGGGAAGCCTCAGACTGATTACCAAGAGACGGAATTATAAGTACTGACTGTCAGATTTTGTCTAACATCCACCGTCTTATGGTGCCTGTTTGGCTGATATTGTAGAATGGATGGTCAGCAGCAATTTCTAAAACCGGTAAGTTTCATTCTAGTTTCAATTTCCTTATTGAGGTGTTTGAGGCTGTTACATGTAATTATCTAGATATGTGTAGAGCCTATGTGTAAAGGATTGTATTTTCCTGTAATAGGCTATTACAGGCATGAAATAGGCATTTTTAAGTCTTGCAGTGAAGACTGTGTGAAGAAGACTGTGTCAGTATATGGGCTACTGCTTGTAGTTACTGTGTTGACCTATTGTCCAAGCACATACCTAGCAGACACCTATTATTATAGCTGTCAGTGTACACATACATGTACTTGTATATAGTTTTATAGTTATTATAATTCATAGGCCTATGTATAAAGAGCAGCTAGCAGGTTTTTTATTTTGATACAACTAGAGCTAGTAGATGTATATTATGATTTAGTAGCTGCTAGTGATAGTATTGATAATCTATTAATAGTACACATGACTGTATAAAACTGTGTGTAGTCTGGTATTATGACTACTTTATATACCTCGATATGTACTATATTCAGTGTATAGGCTACATGTAGTATTATAGTGTAGTATTATAGTGTACATGTAGTATTATAGTGTAGTATTATAGTGTACATGTAGTATTATAGTGTAGTATTATAGTGTACATGTAGTATTATAGTGTAGTATTATAGTGTAGTATTATAGTGTAGTATTATAATGTACATGTAGTATTATAATAGGCCTAAATGTACATAATTATGTAGATGTCTAATGTACATGTATAATATTATTGTCCCAGTAGTGTATTTAGGATTATGGTTGGCACCGCTAGCTAATAGGTAATGAAATATAACAATATTATGGCTGGCTACACCCTCTTCTATTCCACAATAATACATCCTCCTTCACGACTACATTAACGTGTTTCAAATACATGGGGATTTAATTAACCATTCAATGAATACAAATAAAACTGATATTTTTTATGATGACTAAAGATGCTATCAAAAATATATTTGTATCAGAATGACGTGTTCTACCCTCAGTTAAAGAGGTGGACATGTGAATAGTTACATTACATTATGTTATACCCTAAATATATGGGTAGCTTTTACCTTTGCTATACTCCACCCACTGGTTGCTATGGAAACCGGTAATTTATTCAAAGTGGAAGCACAACGTTTTGGTAAATGCAGTTATAATGTGGATGAATATATATATAAAGTATGTATATGTAACCCATAGAACATACCTGGTATAGTATGATAATGGACTAGTATGTGATACATTGGGCAGGTGTACTGTCAGTCCACGCTATTATAATGTAAAAACTATAGCATATGTGTAGCCCGCATTTACATGTATATTATAGTGAGTAGTGGTAGTGTGTAGGCACATACACCCTGAATAGGACTATGTATACATGCATGACGACACAAGCAGTCTATATATTATTATAGGCCCACATACATTATACCAACAACACACTCAAAACATCTACGCTACCAACACAAGTTCTGTGATTGTCTCATTGAGACAACCAAGAGCGAAATCACTCAACTGTAACGTTTTCGCAGTCTCATGGTAGGCCTGGTATTACCAGGCTACTCAAATATTGATTCAAAATAGAGTTTGAGATGGGACAACTCCTGCACTGTTTTCTCTTAGTACATACAGGTACATGTAGGCCTACATGTAGATAAGCTGTGCTGTGTATGTAGGTATAGTAACAGTATGCACGATTGTACTCTGTGCTGTTAGCTTACAATGATAAACTTGTGCTGTATTAATATGTGTATTTCTAGTTGTTACCTGACAACAATAAGGCAAGCATGAATATTTGGGTGTATCACAAATAAACCCAACTCAGGAATTTTAATCAACATTGTAGATCTTATCAGTACTGTATGATTCCTATTATATGCTCTAGTTGTACCCATTGACTGTATATATATACATACATAACCAGTTTTCTATACATGGACTATCATTAAGGAATTATAGTTATATTATATCCAGCTAACATAGGCAGCTTATTATATAAGATCAGTAAACTGTATAGTAGTCAGCATTACTTTACCTGGGAATATACCAAGTACAGATACATGTACAGTATGTGAACCTAGTTATCATATCTCTCTGTATGTGTAATATTATAATACAATGTATTAATATACACTTATACAGTAATACTATAATATACTAATAATAGTCCTTTACTTGTGGTGCTTTGTTACTATGGTAACCGCAAACCTGTGCCCACAGTATGGGTGTTCCCGAGTTAGATTAATAATCTCCTTAATGATTTATAGAACACAATAATATACTGAGGTAAAATAAAAAAACATGGGAATGTACGTAATGTCGTATTTATGGTTTAGTGTTGATAGTATTTATGCTGGTGTTGCATAACCAGTTGCGAGTATTTGCTATGTTATACGTGATACATACAGTAGTATACTCCACTATATATGACTACTGTACTGTACAGTAATTATATTGGTAGACGCAGCACGTACCGTTCTACGTGAAGAGACCAATCACAATAGACACGTCCTCTCATCCTCATCTCTTTGCTTACAACAATGGAGGTGCAAAACCTGCATCGTACAGTGTCGACCTATCACATTCAAGGTAACATTATATTCATTAATGTTGACCTATCACATCCAAGGTAACAGTAAGAACGTGCTTGGCCTACAATAAACTGTTTGAAGTTGTCACATTCAGGAAAGGTTTCAAACTGATCTTGTAAATTTGGATTAGTCTTCCCTTTCTCAAAGGTAATAAAGTATGAGAAGACAAGTCCAAACAATTAACTAAAGCCTGTTATTTCATGTACTTTCCACCAAGTATTGCACATCAGTTCTTGTGGAGAGTGGTTTATTAGTTGTGTGTCGTTTGCATGAGTCTTTTTTACACCAATACAGTATATCATAGTCGGATTGTAATGTATGTAGTAATATACACAATGTATGTACATTGTATGTGTAGTAATATACACAATGTATGTACATTGTATGTGTAGTAATATACACAATGTATGTACATTGTATGTGTAGTAATATACACAATGTATGTACATTGTATGTGTAGTAATATACACAATGTATGTACATTGTATATGTAGTAATATATACAATGTATGTACACAATGTATGTACATATTGTGTAATTATAGATGAATGCATAGTAATAATGCTTTAATAATGTGACATATGTATGGTAGGTTTAGTAGGGCCAAGCACACAGACCAGTTATCTGAACCAATCAATAAAGGACACAGCAAGAGCCTCAGGGATGTCTTTGAGAAAGCCATATTACGAGGAGACGTAGCCATATACCCTCCAGGTATGACAACAGTTGGGATGATTCAGTGTTCTAAGGCTAATAGCTCCCTAGACACTTGACTGTGTGTGATACTTTCTGTATTACTGACTGTATTACTGTATGTGTTGGTGACTATATTACTCACTGCATTACTGTATGTGTATTGCTGTATTTGTATTACTGTATGCGTATTACTGTATGCGTGTTACTGTATGCGTGTTACTGTATGCGTGTTACTGTATGCTTGTTACTGTATGCGTGTTACTGTATGCGTGTTACTGTATGCGTGTTACTGTATGCGTGTTACTGTATGCGTGTTACTGTTTGCGTGTTACTGTATGCGTGTTACTGTATGCGTGTTACTGTATGCGTGTTACTGTATGCGTGTTACTGTATGCGTGTTACTGTGCGTGCGTGCGTGTGTGTATTACTGTATGTGTATTACTGTATGTGTATTACTGTATGTGTATTACTGTATGTGTATTACTGTATACATGTGTATTACCTATCAACTATAGACACATCTAATTATTTTAGATGAAGATCATGCCGGGGTAATGAGAAATCCAAGCTTCATAACAGCCAGTCTTCCCAGGCCCGATAAACACAAACGAAAATCTGCTACTATAGGAGGGGACAATTATATGCATATAGGTAGGTGGGAATAACAACACTTTGGGATCATGTAGTGGTTATAAACTGTACATGTAAGTAGTATAGTCAGTGCACTTCTACACAGACACGCACTCATTGACCCCTGTTTTCAACCAATCACAAGCCGGTATTTCCGATTTCAACCAATCACAGAAGAGCACAAAAATTTTGCACACGACCTTGCCAAGGTCACCCCAAAATCCCCCCTTCTGATTGGTCGAAAAAACATTTGCACACTTGACCCCGAACCCGGCCACGACCCCTTCCCTCCCTCCTTCCCGCCCCCTCCCCCGCCTCCCACTCCTCCCCCGCTCCCCGCCACCGCCCTCGTCCCGTCCGCGCCACCGCCGTCGCCGCCGCCGCCACCGCCGCCCTCACAGCCGCCGTCGCCGCCGCCACCACCGCCCTCACCACCGCCGCCGCCACCGCCGCCACCACCGCCGCCGCCACCGCCGCCGCCGCCGCCACCACCACCGCCGCCGCCGCCGCCACCGCCGCCGCCGCCATCACCGTCATCACCGCCACCCCTCCTCCGCCGCCGCCCACCCTCCCCACCCCGCAACCCCCACTCACCCGAACGACCGATCGTTTGAGGCGGTCAAGCCGCGTCCGCCCACGTTGCGTGCGGCGCCGACCGTACACGTGGAGGCGACGCCGGTGCCCCGTATCCACCGGGCCAAGCGACTAGGCAGCGGCCCGCCGCTTCTCCCGAGCCCTCCACTCGAAAAGCTTGTGATCTAAACGAGCGAATTCGGCTTCGCCTACAGCTCTCATTAGCGATAAGAAGAAGTACTACGGAAGGCTTGGTTTATAATGTGCATTGCATTGTTAATAAAGAAATGTGTAAAGTCTTGGCTATAAATATACTGATGGGAAGAAGGGTTGGTTCTATGATATACATTGTGTTGACAATAAAGAACCATGTACATGTGTTAAGTCAGCATATATAATACATTAAATAAACTTTTCGCAATGGTGACAATAGAATGGATAAAAGATTGTGTACACGTGTTAAAACACAATTGAAAGAATAAAAGAGTATGTCATATCTATTATACATTAGATAAACTTTTCACAATAGTAGCAATAGAATAAATAAAAGGTTGTGTGCATGTGTTAAGTCAGCATTATGTAATATATTAAATTGTTTAGCCTCCCTATAAAAATATATAGTAGTAGGGTGTGAGTTATTTTTTAGCTTGATAGCATTTTATACAATAAACACTTCACAATTGCTGCCAATTACTCCATTTAACACTAACCTTATGTTCTACTTGTTGACATCTCTGATCAGGCACTGACTAGTAGGTAGCTGTCTCTGTTTACTCTCACTCTGTTGACTAGAGACTGATTATTCATACTGCTAGAGTGAGAAACTCATATCTTAAATAGTAGTAATCAGTGGGCGGAGTCTAACCATTTCCCCACCCCGATGTGAATCCGAAGCCTCCCGATGTGAATCCGAAGCCTCCCGATGTGAATCCGAAGCCTCCCGATGCACCCCGATGTGAATCCGAAGCCTCCCGATGCACCCCGATGTGAATCCGAAGCCTCCCGATGCATCCCGATGTGAATCCGAAGCTTCCCGATGCATCCCGATGTGATTCCGAAGCTTCCCGATGCATCCCGATGTGAATCCGAAGCTTCCCGATACATCCCGATGTGATTCCGAAGCTTCCCGATGCATCCCGATGTGAATCCGAAGCTTCCCGATGCATCCCGATGTGATTCCGAAGCTTCCCGAAGCTTCCCGATGCATCCCGATGTGATTCCGAAGCTTCCCGATGCATCCCGATGTGATTCCGAAGCTTCCCGATGCATCCCGATGTGATTCCGAAGCTTCCCGATGCATCCCGATGTGATTCCGAAGCTTCCCGAAGCTTCCCGATGCATCCCGATGTGTCCCGATGTGTCAATTCACATCGGGATGCATCGGGAAACTTCGGAATCACATCGGGATGCATCGGGAAGCTTCGGAATCACATCGGGATGCATCGGGAAGCTTCGGATTCACATCGGGATGCATCGGGAAGCTTCGGATTCACATCGGGATGCATCGGGAAGCTTCGGAATCACATCGGGATGCATCGGGAAGCTTCGGAATCACATCGGGATGCATCGGGAAGCTTCGGAATCACATCGGGATGCATCGGGAAGCTTCGGATTAACATCGGGATGCATCGGGAGGCTTCGGATTCACATCGGGGTGCATCGGGAGGCTTCGGATTCACATCGGGGTGCATCGGGAGGCTTCGGATTCACATCGGGAGGCTTCGGATTCACATCGGGGTGCATCGGGTCACATTGGGATTGGATAAAAAAAGGGAGGAGTCAAGAAATGAGCAGTTGTATAAAGGGAGAGTGGGATCACAGTCTCAACACATCACTACTGTACAGCTACACTACTACAATAGTCCAAAACCAAGAAGAGTTATTTGCGGGCTTAACGGACTCACAAATGGATGGAATTATTGAAGAAGAAGAAGGGGAAAATAATAGGAGTGGGGAGTCTTGCCCGAAAGAATCTTTCTAACATGGCGGACTCTCCGTCCTCCTCGGATAGGGGCGAGACCACAACAACCCATGGATGAGTATTATTCCAAGATAGAAAAGATGCGGCTTTCTTCAGTAGTATTGTTTTATTACGAAGATAAATAGAGAAAAAATAAAAGAATCAAGAATCAAGCAGAAATCTAAAAAGCAAAGAAAAAAAAAAGAATGCAGGTAAGATAAAAACTATTGGTTTCTTTTTTTAGTTATAGTAGTATAAAAACGAATTATAAGTAAGGTGAAGTATTTCTCTCTAGTCAAAGTGAAAAGGTGAAAAAAGCATACTTTAACATCTTAGACATGGTAAGAGACTTATAGAATTAGAGAAAATCATACTATGACTAATTAACATCTGGTTTTAAAAAGGAAGTAGTCTCTTTTGACATTCTAGACATGGTAAGAGGCTTATAGTATAAAAAAGTACATCATCATTATGTGTAACTAACATGTACTTCTGCAGAAATGTCAGTAATCTCCTTTGACATCTTAGAAACCCAACACCATAGTGGATTGAAGGTGTAATGCATGTGTGAACAAATAAGATAATAGACTAACCATTTCTGGAGATGGGATTCTTTTCCTCGAGATTCGTCTTCTGTCTTCCGAGTCGTACGTAACCATATACTTCGTACCTTTTTTTGATGTTTTAATTTTTCTTATATATTTCTTTCTTTGATATTTAGATGTAGAAGCCTGTAAGTATATGTAGAGTAATAAACATATACCAAAGCATAAGTCAAGTAAACGGAACTACTAATGCAACATAGTTACTAAACAAAGAAAATAAGAATGAATAAAAATATATAGGAAACATGAGCATAGTGGTAGTGTACAAGTCAAGTATACAAAAATACTAATCCCTATAGTTATTGAGCAAGAGAATAAGAATACTGATAACAACTACTTTTAGAATGAATAGCATAGGCAAGTTAAATAACAAGTAATAATATATACTAAAGCCTTAACTGTGTGGATAAAACCACCAACTCACCATAGTCACTGGGGAATAGAAACAAGAACAGATAAACAGAACATGTGTTAGCAAGAATTAATTTTGAAGTGAATAATCAGTATAAGACAGAAAAAAAACCAAAAATACCACCCCTTACTTTTTATGTGTTTTTCAACCAATTGAGTCTTTCTGATGGTAAGCTCCTCCCAAACAGAGAGATAAATTACTCTTGTGTTAGTGCAGATCTATTTATTAGAATTAATCAGTTAGTCTTTTTAGCTTCAAGTTCATCCTAAGTAGTGTAATAAATCACTTTGGTGTAGACCTATTTATTAGAATTATTCAGTTAATCTTTTTAGCAACAAGTTCATCCCAAGTAGTGTAATAAATCACTTTAGTGCAGACCTATTCATTAGAATTATCCAGTTAATCTTTTTAGCAGCAAGTCCACCCCAAGTATTGTGATAGGCCACTTTAGTACAGTATAGTCTTGGATGTAGAGTATAGGCTACACTTGATAATATACTTCTTTGCTAGGATGTACAAGTATAGTCAGTACAAGTGGTAATAAACTGTTTTGATACTTATTACCCTACTAGTGGTATAACTACTCATATTGAAAATAAATCTCACCACTTATAAAGTTTCTAAGCTATGGTCACACTAATTGTAGTATAGACAGAGCAGATCTCTACACACATGCTTTCATGTTGAGAGTCAAAACAGTTTAATATATAAGCTTACAAAGTTTCTAAGCCCTGGACATACCAAAGGAGAATTATACCACTACTAAAATATAATTAGCCCCAATGTTAACTCAAATGAGTAAGTTCATATTAAAATACATATTAAAATAGCTAGGATGTACTAGTATAGCCAGTACAAGTGGTAATAAACTGTTTTGATACTTATTACACTACTAGTGGTATAACTACTCATATTGAAAAAAATCTCACCACATATAAAGCTTCTAAGCTCCGGTCACACAAATTGTAGTATAGACAGATCAGATCTCTACATACTTGCTCTCATGTTGAGAATCAAAACAGTTTAATACATAAGCTTACAAAGTTTCTAAGCTCTGGTCATACCAAGGGAGTATTATATCACTACTAAAATAGAATTAGTCCCAATGTTAACTCAAATGAGTAAATTCATACTAAAATACATATTAAAATAAGTTTACTCACCATATTAATTGTTGAGTGATGTTTATTCAGAGAAATTAGTAAATATCCACAGAGTTGCAAGTCTTTACTAGGTGGTTGAGTGGTAATGATAAAAATCCTCTCTCACGCTTGCTTTTATGGAAATCTCTGTCCAATCAGAGGTGATTTGGCTTTTTTTAGTCTGATTTATTGCATCCCGATGTGATTCGATGTAACCCGATGTAACCCGATGTAACCCGATGTAACCCGATGTAACCCGATGTAACCCGATGTAACCCGATGTGTTTTTTACCTCCCCGATGTGTTTTCGACCTCCCCCGATGTGATTCGATGTGTCTCGATGTGTTTTCGACCTCCCCCGATGTGATTCGATGTGTCCCGATGTGTTTTCGACCTTCCCCGATGTGACCCGATGTAACCCGATGTAACCCGATGTGTTTTTTACCTCCCCCGATGTGTTTTCGACCTCCCCCGATGTGATTCGATGTGTCTCGATGTGTTTTCGACCTCCCCGATGTGTTTTCGACCTCCCCCGATGTGTTTTCGACCTCCCCCGATGTGTTTTCGACCTCCCCCGATGTGATTCGATGTGTTTTCGACCTCCCCCGATGTGATTCGATGTGTTTTCGACCTCCCCCGATGTGATTCGATGTGTTTTCGACCTCCCCCGATGTGATTCGATGTGTTTTCGACCTCCCCCGATGTGATTCGATGTGTTTTCGACCTCCCCCGATGTGATTCGATGTGTCCCGATGTGTTTTCGACCTCCCCCGATGTGATTCGATGTGTCCCGATGTGTTTCCGACCTCCCCCGATGTGTTTTCGACTTCCCCCGATGTGATTCGATGTGTTTTCGACCTCCCCCGATGTGATTCGATGTGTTTTCGACCTCCCCCGATGTGATTCGATGTGTTTTCGACCTCCCCCGATGTGATTCGATGTGTTTCCGACCTCCCCCGATGTGATTCGATGTGTTTTCGACCTCCCCCGATGTGATTCGATGTGTCCCGATGTGTTTTCGACCACCCCCGATGTGTTTTCGACCTCCCCCGATGTGATTCAATGTGATTTCGACCTCCCCCGATGTGATTCGATGTGTTTTCGACCTCCCCCGATGTGATTCGATGTGTCCCGATGTGTTTTCGACCTCCCCCGATGTGATTCGATGTGTCCCGATGTGTTTTCGACCTCCCCCGATGTGATTCGATGTGTCCCGATGTGTTTTCGACCTCCCCCGATGTGTTTTCGACCTTTCCCGATGTGTTTCGATGTTTCCCTATGTGTTTTTGATCTTTCCCGATGTGATTCGATGCACTCTGATGTGTTTCCAATGCGCTCCAATGTATATGCTGTTAGCCAATCAGCTTTATTTGTATCTTTTTATTCACTATATAAAGAGAGGTGAAAACAGTAGTTTAGTTAACTCTTTCTAGCTCCAGTCTGTTCTTAATAGAAATTAAAGAAGGTTAGCACACAAATAACATGGAAAGTGGATATGGATCAAGCGAGTATAGCAACAAGCTAATGACTCCTATAAACCAAGAGCTGATGAAGGTAACAGTGGAAAGATGTACAGAACAAAGCAAGTATGAGAATAAAGACTTATTTGAGGGGGTGTCTGAGCTCTTTCTCCAAAAAAGCTTACCTCTAGACTGGCAGAAATGGGATCCTTTAACCGATATTCGTAATAAGCTTAGCACACAGTTACTAGAAGAAATTCGTTCTATCTTTTGGGAACAAGATGGAAAGGATGAAGAGTTGTAAGTTATACATACTTCCATCTATTTTTTTTTTTTTTTTCGTATTGTCTTTTATGATCAAAATAAAATATGATAGACAAATTTCCCATATAACTACCTCTCAACTATGTGAAAAACAAATATCATGCTAAATGATGTAGTGAGGTACTAGAAGCAGCCCGAGATAGAGATGAGAGAGCCATTGCACTCGCGGTATTTGTTGCGAGGAGTCACAAACAACTGAATACAAAGAATGCGAATCGGCAGACGTTACTTCACCTAACTGTACAGTCTTATTGTTCGGATTCACTAATTCGCCTCATCATCACAAGGGGAGCGGATGGAGCAATAGCCGATGCTTGGGGTTAGTGTTTTATAGCACCAATGTTTGCATGCATTGCTTGTTAAAAAATATAGTGTTGCAAAACTTGTAACAATTCGGTACTTATCTATATTGCTAATGTTTATTTGGAAGGTGACACCCCCCTTCACATTGCTGCACGTCTGGGTAGAGCTAAGGTTATTCATGCTCTAACCACAAGTTTGACCAGAGCAGAAGTAAAGCATCCATACTTCAGAGTTCCTTACAAATCACTTCCCCAAGACAATGTACAGAGCTACAATCATGATGGAAGGAGTGTAGTCCACCTCATTGTTGAAACAGCGCATAGCAGCAAGCATAGAGAGGCACTAAAAGTACTAAAAAAAAATACTCGGGCTGACTTAGATATGAGGGTAAGTGAATACATTACAGTGGAATAAAAGTAGAGTAGATTGAATTGATAAGTTAGATGGGGAGTTTAATTCTATTCTCTTGTTTGATATTATAGCGAATGGGAGATGGATACGCCCCATCTCACATTGCCATAGAGAATGAAGACTACGAATGTCTACATACATGTCTAAGATTGGGAGCTGATTCTGAAGTTCGTAACTACAAAAGTGAAACTCCTCAACAACTAGCTCACCTCTACAAATCAGCAGATATGGTAAGGGACCAACAACATAAAGAAGTATAGATTTCTTGCTTTGTCCACCTTGAGTGATATTCGTCTGAGTAAAAAACTAAAATCATCTTGTAGGTAAGACTGTGTCAAGAGTTTGGAGCTGGAGCATATCAATTAGAGTATGCTGAGACCGAAGTCGTAAACATTATAGCTCCTACGACTTCTGATGAAGATGAGTAATAAGTACCTAAACCCCTCTTTTATTTATTCTATTGCTACTATTGTGAAGTTTATTTAATATATTACATAATGCTGACTTAACACATGCACACAACCTTTTATTTATTCTATTGCTACTATTGTGAAAAGTTTATCTAATGTATAATATACACTGTCTTAACACATGCACACAGACTTTCTTGCTAATAACAGATATGACATACTCTTTTAAATATGTGTCTTTTATTCTTTCAATTGTGTTTTAACACGTGTACACAATCTTTTATTCATTCTATTGTCACCATTGCGAAAAGTTTATTTAATGCATTATATATGCTGACTTAACACATGCACACGGTTCTTTGTTGTCAATACAATGTATATTATAGAACCAACCCTTCTTCCCATCAGTGTATTTATAGCCAAGACTTTACACATTTCTTTATTACCAATGCGAAGAAGCGCAGCCGAATTCGCTCGTTTAGATCACAAGCTTTTCGAGTGGAGGGCTCGGGAGAAGCGGCGGGCCGCTGCCTAGTCGCTTGGCCCGGTGGATACGGGGCACCGGCGTCGCCTCCACGTGTACGGTCGGCGCCGCACGCAACGTGGGCGGACGCGGCTTGACCGCCTCAAACGATCGGTCGTTCGGGTGAGTGGGGGTTGCGGGGTGGGGAGGGTGGGCGGCGGCGGAGGAGGGGTGGCGGTGATGACGGTGATGGCGGCGGCGGCGGTGGCGGCGGCGGCGGCGGTGGTGGTGGCGGCGGCGGTGGCGGCGGCGGCGGTGGTGGCGGCGGTGGCGGCGGCGGTGGTGAGGGCGGTGGTGGCGGCGGCGACGGCGGCTGTGAGGGCGGCGGTGGCGGCGGCGGCGACGGCGGTGGCGCGGACGGGACGAGGGCGGTGGCGGGGAGCGGGGGAGGAGTGGGAGGCGGGGGAGGGGGCGGGAAGGAGGGAGGGAAGGGGTCGTGGCCGGGTTCGGGGTCAAGTGTGCAAATGTTTTTTCGACCAATCAGAAGGGGGGATTTTGGGGTGACCTTGGCAAGGTCGTGTGCAAAATTTTTGTGCTCTTCTGTGATTGGTTGAAATCGGAAATACCGGCTTGTGATTGGTTGAAAACAGGGGTCAATGAGTGCGTGTCTGTGTAGAAGTGCACTGACTATACTACTCATGTATATATGATATACATGTACATGTATATATGATATATATAGATAGGTGGGATAGACTTAATATACATACATGTAGGATACATACAATGTATATGTTATATATGTATATATACTGTATGTTGTATATTTACAGTAGTATATATAGAATACATACAGTGTAGATGTTATATATGTATATATACTGTATGTTGTATATTTACAGTAGTATATATAGAATACATACAATGTATATGTTATATATGTATATATACTGTATGTTATATATTTACAGTAGTATATATAGAATACATACAATGTATATGTTATATATATATTATACTGTATGTTGTATATTTACAGTAGTATATATAGAATACATACAGTGTAGATGTTATATATGTATATACTGTATGTTGTATATTTATAGTAGTATATATAGAATACATACAATGTATATGTTATATATGTATATACTGTATGTTGTATATTTATAGTAGTATATATAGAATACATACAATGTATATGTTATATATGTATATATACTGTATGTTGTATATCTACAGTAGTATATATAGAATACATACAGTGTAGATGTTATATATGTATATATACTGTATGTTGTATATTTACAGTAGTATACATAGAATACATACAATGTATATGTTATATATGTATATATACTGTATGTTGTATATTTACAGTAGTATATATAGAATACATACAGTGTAGATGTTATATATGTATATACTGTATGTTGTATATTTATAGTAGTATATATAGAATACATACAATGTATATGTTATATATGTATATACTGTATGTTGTATATTTATAGTAGTATATATAGAATACATACAATGTAGATGTTATATATGTATATATACTGTATGTTGTATATTTACAGTAGTATATATAGAATACATACAGTGTAGATGTTATATATGTATATATACTGTATGTTGTATATTTACAGTAGTATATATAGAATACATACAGTGTAGATGTTATATATGTATATACTGTATGTTGTATATTTATAGTAGTATATATAGAATACATACAATGTATATGTTATATATGTATATATACTGTATGTTGTATATTTACAGTAGTATATATAGAATACATACAATGTATATGTTATATATGTACATGTATATATACAGTATGTTATATAATATATATATGTATGTTGTGTATATTTATAGGTCAGGGTCACAACCGTTACAGTGGTGACTACTTTATAGACAGCTCCAGTGAATCTGACAGTGAGAGTGTGACAGGAGGTAGACACAATGAGGCTTACATGGATGATGCTAGCAGCACCGTGTCTGATGAGATGTTCAAGTCAGCCAGTGAAGGCCCCACCCACTCTCATGGTACATGTAGCATAATACTCTAGTACACGTGAATGAACATTGTATAGTTCAGTATTATAGTACCAACATTATTGGTATGTAATATATCATTGTATTGCAGAACAGTTAGCATTATTGGTATGTAATATATCATTGTATTACAGAACAGTTAGCATTATTGGTATGTAATATATCATTGTATTACAGAACAGTTAGCATTATTGGTATGTAATATATCATTGTATTACAGAACAGTTAGCATTATTGGTATGTAATATATCATTGTATTACAGAACAGTTAGCATTATTGGTATGTAATATATCATTGTATTACAGAACAGTTAGCATTATTGGTATGTAATATATCATTGTATTACAGAACAGTTAGCATTATTGGTATGTAATATATCATTGTATTACAGAACAGT
The DNA here is from genome assembly GCA_935421135.1 of Bugulina stolonifera. NCBI lineage: Eukaryota > Metazoa > Bryozoa > Gymnolaemata > Cheilostomatida > Bugulidae > Bugulina > Bugulina stolonifera. The sequence continues at coordinate 16,099,898 of OW285196.1, forward strand.
TAGCGTTATTAGTATGTAATATATCATTGTATTACAGAACAGTTAGCATTATTGGTATGTAATATATCATTGTATTACAGAACAGTTAGTATTATTGGTATGTAATATATCATTGTAATGCAGAACAGTTAGTATTATTGGTATGTAATATATCATTGTATTACAGAACAGTTAGTATTATTGGTATGTAATATATCATTGTATTACAGAACAGTTAGCATTATTGGTATGTAATATATCATTGTATTACAGAACAGTTAGCATTATTGGTATGTAATATATCATTGTATTACAGAACAGTTAGCATTATTGGTATGTAATATATCATTGTATTACAGAACAGTTAGCATTATTGGTATGTAATATATCATTGTATTACAGAACAGTTAGCATTATTGGTATGTAATATATCATTGTATTACAGAACAGTTAGCATTATTGGTATGTAATATATCATTGTATTACAGAACAGTTAGCATTATTGGTATGTAATATATCATTGTATTACAGAACAGTTAGCATTATTGGTATGTAATATATCATTGTATTACAGAACAGTTAGCATTATTGGTATGTAATATATCATTGTATTACAGAACAGTTAGCATTATTGGTATGTAATATATCATTGTATTACAGAAGAGGAGGAGTTTCACATACAACCCCTCCCACATCTGCTAGATATAGACGGTTCTCATCAGGCCGGCAGGTCAACTCTAGGGGGTTTCTTTAAGCCCAAGTACAGAGACTACCCTCGTAATAATGTACACAGGAGCTCAGAGAGGGAGCATAAGGAGACGATAGACTCGTCTGGTACTAGTAGGCATAATATACACAGGAGTAACAGCTGTAGACTTCCCCTAGTGGATAGTTCATACACCAACGGTGGTACCACTGCTCCTCTATCATACTCTAATAGACTAGAGCCAAGTAAAGACTCTGGTAGACTACCTAGAACTAGGCTACCTTCCTCAGGTCTGACTCACGCTGACGTCACACCCCAATCCAATGGACAGTGGGTAGCGGATGGACACACAGTGGATAGTGTAGAACACAGGGTATTAGACAGGGCAGAGGGTGGGCTAGAAGACAGGGACAAGAGGAGCAGTAGAGAGAGTAGAGAGAGCCCCCGTATAAGTCACAATAAGTATTTACCTAAACGTAGACGACACTCTAGACCCCATTCTCCTCGTCTCTCTTCTTCCAGACAGGAAACAGTTTTCAACGGTGAGTGAACTCCGCCAATATGTTATACTACATATCTATCTATATATACTACACATCTATCTATATATTCTACACATTTATCTATATATTCTACACATTTATCTATATATTCTACACATTTATCTGCATATTCTATACACATTTATCTATATATTCTACACATTTATCTATACATTCTACACATTTATCTATATATTCTACACATTCATCTGCATATTCTACACATTTATCTATATATTCTATACACATTTATCTGCATATTCTATACACATTTATCTATATATTCTACACATTTATTTGCATATTCTATACACATCTATCTATATATTCTACACATTTATCTATATATACTACACATCTATCTATATATTCTACACATTTATCTGCATATTCTATACACATTTATCTATATATTCTACACATTTATTTGCATATTCTATACACATCTATCTATATATTCTACACATTTATCTATATATACTACACATCTATCTATATATTCTACACATTTATCTGCATATTCTACACACATCTATTTGTAAACTACAAATCTATTCATTCATAGATTTAGAAGACATTGTGGTGGCTAGTCCAGAAATACAGAGAAGACAGATGAGACCTTTACCTCAACAACCACGTAAGTACCAGTTATTGTAAGACATAATATTATGTACTTACATTTGATGACCTCCATGTATATAATATAGTAAGTACCAGTTATTGTAAGACATAATAATGTATATTTACATTTGATAACCTGCATGTAGGCTACATGTACAATGACAGGCACACATGATGGTGCTAAGGCTCATTTACTATCATGCAGTGTATGTAGTAATACACTTTCGCACCCGTCTGCACCTATGAGAACACCCATGACTATGTCTTATATATGTGTGTAATACCCACCCTAGATGAAGGCAGACTGACTAGTGAGGGTTCTCCCCTGGAGCAGATGGAGATGGAGGACCCTCCATGGATGAAGGCGGAGATTCGAGAGAGGAGGAGGCGGAGGAATAAGAAGATCTGTGTAGGCGTGGTCGTACTGATGTTAGTTGTGTTAATAGCTGGTCTTGCTGGCTTACTCTCTCAAATCCTACCTCCTCCTACCAACCAGTATCGGAGGGAGACAACTACACAACAAGGTGAGCTTCTACGTTGTGTAATGATGTTACCTGTGTTCTTATTAGATAGTAGTGATAAGGAGATGTTTTCTCATTGGGTGTTGATATGTCAGTTGTGTTCTCATTGGATAGTAGTAATGTACTAGATGACGTGTTCTCATCGGATGTTGATATGTCAGTTGTGTTCTCATCAGATAGCCCATGTTCCTATGTTGTTGTTGCAGAGCCGGATACTGGGAGTACTGTCACGCCTCACTCTACCAAACCTTCAGCTCCTGATAAACAGAATATAAGTGAGTAAAGTGTGGCTGTGGTGGTGAGGGTGGGGGGGGGGGGTTACTGAATAAACCTACCCTTCTTCTAATGGTACAGGTTGAGGCAAACCCTGGTCTACCCTGTTATTTGGGTGTAAGCAGATTAGCAAACGTTAGTTGAAGAATATCAATTTGTATTTAATGACTGTCTAATGAACTGCTATCTCAGCTCTGAACATGTATGGAGAAGGGGGTTGTACAGTTTCTCTTTCCAACAACTTGAACGTTGTGATAAGTCCAGGTCCTTAGGCTATTGTGTAGCCTGTGGAATAGTAATCGACAAACAAGATCTTTAGTCTAGGATAGGTGTGGTGGGGATTGAGGTTGTATGGCTATAACTACATGTATTATAATGTATGTAATGTGATCTGTGGTTTAATGGACCCCTCTTTATCCACTCCCTGCATATCATTAGGTTATCACATAGCATTAGGTAACATGGGTGTATACACGTTACACCCATTCTAACTACTGGATAGTTATAATACAACTACATACACTGTGCACCCCTCCCTCACTTTCATTGTTCACTCAACTACAGTTAAGGTCTGCAGTAGTCATAGCAGTTGGTAAACAATTCGAATCACAATACTGTTGTGATACTTTTATTACCTTGGCCCAATATGTCTCTAGCATAATGGGCTACAGGTTTGTTTATTATTGTATTATAATATGTTGTTGTATTGTGCTATATATGATAATTGTATTATGATACCCTGAAAGCAGATGCATTGCGAGTGACAAAGCAAATAATTTCCATCGCTATTAATATCTGCTTTCAAACTGATTTAAATAATTTCATACATGCAGCTATATAGCTATATGATACATAGTTGAATATTTTACAAAGCAGCAAGTATTTGCTATAACATAATTGGCAAGTAGCCTAGAGTAGGAGTTTAATCAGAGGATTTTTTAACAAGCTATAGTAATTACTTTACCTCACAGGTGGGTTTACTGCACTATATAGGAGTCAGCTGTAGTTTTGTACTGTATGTAAGTGGGGTTTAAATCTGAGTAAACACAGAGCTTAGCTAAGCTTGGTTTTAATGCTGAAATATGCTTAAACATCAATTTTGGGACTTAAACAAATTTCGCGATAGGCCAAACTCGCTAAATATTTCTATCGCAAATTGCTCCAGGATTAGCAAACTAGCGAAACTTCTTTCTTTTGCGAAATATTTCTGCTTTTAGGGTAGTATAATATTATATCACACTCTCATATTATATGTATATGTACATGTACATGTATATATTCTACAGCTCTCACATTTGATGGCTCAATGAGGGTGACCAACAGAGAGTATAATTCAAATTTATCTAACTTGAATAGCCCACAATCTAAGGCCCTAAGTGACCAGTTCTGTGGGACGGTAAGTGCCATGTCTCAGCTATCTACAGAAGTAATGAATGTTACTGAGATCTTCTTATTCTACTGTATGTGCAATCATTGTCCATTGACCAGCTGCTGTGGGATTGTCTGAGACGGGTTGCCTGATACTTGTATTTTTAGATGGAGAACGTATTTGCTACTGATCCATCTAATAACGACTTCCTGTTTGGTGGGTGTGACGTTACGGGGTTCAGGTAAGCCACACCCACTCGTAGCCTCAGCTATATACCCATAGTCTAGTTTGGTATCTGACCTTTTTAAGACCTTGTATTAGATACACTTTTTGGCACGCTGTCTATATGTTTTCTCCGCTTGTATTCCGCTAGAGCTGCTATTTATATGTTACGCAATGTCTCTCTGTTTGTTCATCTGCTACTATCTGTGCAGCTTGTGTTTTCTATGCTGTCGATTGCAATCAGCTGCTACAAGCCCATCCTACCCCAACCTCTTGTTAGCATGACAGCCTAGGTTCTTAGTCTCTAGTGTGATTAGCGGCATTATACTATATTTATCAAGCGATGTCAATCGGAGAATATGAGTAGGTAGTCTGCAAATTAAAGCATCGTCTAGACTCTAGGAATAGAGATAATACAACTAGACGCTGTCGGCACTCTATCTCGGTTCTTGCTATCTCCACCCCTCAATGATTGAATGAAAGAACAAAACGATGTAATATGCTCCGATATTTCCTTGACCGTGACCTTGATAATCACTCGTTTTCTCTTTGAACAACAAATGGTGAGTAAATACATTGTAACATGTTTCTTGTCTATTGACTGTTCAGTTCATTTCCAAGTCTAGATTGATAGCAACTTGGTAATATGCTTGATTTTCTGCAGTGTAGGTTACTCTACGTGCTACATGTAGTTCCTTCAAAATGTAGATTCTCTCTCTGTACTGTAATGATACTGACTGACTGATCAACAGACTGACTCACTGAATAACTGACTCATTAACTGTCTCACTGAATAACTGACTCATTAACTAACTGACCTGCTGAGTGACTGACTCACTGAATGACTAACTAACTCGTTAACTGACTCACTGAATGACTAGCTCATTAACTGACTCGCTGAATGACAGACTCATTAACTGGCTCACTGAATGACTGACTCATTAACTGACTCACTGAATGACTTACTAACTCATTAACTGACTCACTGAATGACTGACTCATTAACTGAATGACTGGCAACTGACTCATTAACTGAATGACTAGCGACTAACTGAGTGATGACTCGCCAACCAGATATACATTTTGGTGATATACATGTGTGCATAGTATTTACATGTATGCGTTGCATATATACACTATTAGTATGCACTCTTGTTTATTTGTAGAGATGGTAGCGTTATTATTAAGTTCACACTGAATCTAAAGAGTGGAATTACGACTGTGTCCGCAGAAACACTGATCAACATGACAACTGGAAGCTACTTCTGTTTTAATGATACATACATTGATCCATCTTGTGTGTTCATATATTCACACTTTGAAATTAGTGCCATGACACCATCAGTACCAGCTGTAACATTATCAGTATCTTCTGTGGGATCATCAGTATCTGCGATGACATCAGTAGCATCTGGTGTGACATCAGCAGCATCTGGTGTGACATTAGCTGCATCTGGTGTGACATCTGGTGTGACATCAGCAGCATCTGGTGTGACATCAGCAGCATCTGGTGTGACATCAGCAGCATCTGGTGCGACATCAGCAGCATCTGGTGCGACATCAGCAGCATCTGGTGCGACATCAGCAGCATCTGGTGTGACATCAGCAGCATCTGGTGTGACATCAGCAGCATCTGGTGTGACATCCTCAATTAATCCTATGGCATCATCAACTCCAAATAGGACATACTTAACAAGTATCACACCAAAAGTGGTTCCCGTTAGATCAACTGTCACCCGACCTGGTGCTGTGGCTGCTGCTAGTCAGCCATTCTCTAGGGAGTTTGTGGAACACGTAACGTCATCTCCTTTGTTGCCACCAACCCCGTTTTCGCCATCATTTGGGTCACCATTTGTTACTCCGTCCAAAGAGACCCCAACGACTGAATCTAGAAAAGTTGATTGCACTAAGAATCATAGCCACAGCAGTTCTTCAAACCCTCATTCACGAACTGCAACAGCTGAAGGTCACTGGCCAATTAATACTCCCAGTGGATGGAACAACTTTGAAGGTGCTGCTGAAACTGTCATCAATTAAATCTAAGAAGTTGGCTTTGTGCATCATGATCATGTACTTATGGACTTGTGGTATTTTACAGCAGTTTCCAGTTTATTTTTGTTTAACATAAACATCATCTGTTGTGCATCTGTTCTAATACTTGAAAATACAACTTTTTATGTAGTGGAAAAGGAATTTGCATATACATGGATTTGTTTATAGTGGGCAATTGGGTTTGGGGTGACACCATATGCAATGGAGAAAACAACTTCTCCACCTAGGATTCCACTGAAGAGCCCCGACTATGTTCAGAAAGCATAAAGTTGCACCTGCGTCAAATATGTACAAGACTTTCTAATGGGTAGAGATTTTTGGTGCTTGATCAGCTTTCTGTTAATTTATCTGCATATAGGTGGTTGCAGGTGCTTGCTTTCTTGTAACTAACATTTGTTGATGGATGGATAATTAATTGTATTATAACCATGTCTGGAGAAGGCCTAAGCTAATGGGAAGGCTTATTAAAGAAGTTAACAGCTGCTTATAAAACGTTGATGGATTACAAGGTTGTTAGGTAAGTTTTGGTGCTTATTTGTGCTAATGTAATTGTTTAGTACTATGCGTATTCTTGCATTGTTATGTCTTAATCTCCATTTGTTTAGTATCATGTTATAATGGCTGTTTTGTAGAAATGGTAGCATTGTGATTGATTTCTACCTCAGCATTGTGACCAATTTGAAGACTACACAAAATATAAGTAACCCAGAGGCTCCGGCAGCCATAGATGTGAAGGATCAGGCTGAGAAAGTAAGTATGATACAAAACATTACAAATGAGGAGTGGACGAAAAGAAATCCTAGTGGTGAAGACTGGCAGGTTGATACTGTCCAACTTGAACTACACAAGATCAGTGATCTCAACCAGAGAAATCTACTCAACTCAAATGTGACGGAACTGGCTACGTCTAGCAAGCTGAAGCTAACTGTAACTCCACCTCCAGCTACTACACCTACTGTTGTGACAACTACTAGGGGCACTCGGAGCACCAGCACGACCACTGATATTTCTACCACAACATCCACCAAAGCTACTGTTAGTTCGACAACAATACCTTCTACTGAATCGGCCTCAATATCTACCACTTTGGCTTCGAGCTCTCATTCACGACCCCCCATGACCTCACGAATAACAAGACCTCCCATCTCATCTACTGCACCACCTACTTCACTATCTACAAGATCGCCTACTACACCACCTACAAGACCACCTACTACAACAGCTTCAACCGCTACTCAGAGGTCAAGCTTATTACCACCGGTTAGCAAGATTCCAACATCTGTTTTACCCACCACAACAGACCACTCTGACGAAGCTATCAGTTCAAGCACTTCTGCATCTGTTGGTGGAAATGATGATTGCTTTATTCATTTTCTCAACGAGAATTGTAATACTGCATATTATCAGTGTGGAGCCAGGAAGGACAATATTCAATGTGATCCTGGACAAGCCCTTTCCTTAGACATATCACCATTTCCATGGAATTTATCGGCTTGTAGCATTCCTATAAATTTGGCTATAAAGGATGGTGCCTTCCTTAATAACAGTTGCCCTCATGAAAGACAGTATCTCCGCTACAATTGTTCTGGTATCATACAAATGCCCTTATTACCTCAGGCAGATTTTGGTTATGAATATTCTTGTTGCCCTGTTAGGTCTATATTTGATAAGATTACAAACAGCTGTAAAGAGTGTGGTGATTGTAGCTCTGCAGAATCTGAAGACGAGCAGGCTGATGTAGTGTAACTTTAATTGCATTTTACATCCCATGGTTGCTTGAATGACTGACAAGAGTACATTATGTGCCACAATTTTCCTTTTTAATGATTAGTGCACAGTTTTATTCCGTCCTTCATTGCTATATGAGAATTATTTTAGATGCTGATTTATTTTCATTGTAATCTAAGGATACCATATTTATTAAATCCTACTAATTGGTGTCGGTTTATAACTTAAAATATCTTTCAGGCATTATATTTATATTATACTCAATGGAAGTGAATTGCTCTTTTTGTTCTTTTTAAATAATTTAATCATCTAATCAACTATATGTAGGGCAAAAAATGCCAATGTAAAGCACATGTACCATTCAATATGTTACTAGTAGATTTACTATGTTACTCCACACTGGTGATCAATAATGCTATACCCTTCTTTTTATTAATGTGCCATATTATCAGCCATTGCTGTTACATTTATAATTATGGTTTTGATGATATTTATAATTGGTGTATGTTGAACAAGTTTAAAAATATACTTACCACAATCATGTACAATTTACATTCATTTTATTGCTGAAAATTTTCCATTATCCGGACTCTAGAGCTAGACCAAGGGTGCCCAATTATTTTTGGTAAGTGGCCAACAGATGACTGGGCCCCAAGCTTGTGGCCAGGTATTAGTGCATAGATATGACATTGTGTGTTTAGATGTGTATTAATGTGTAAACATGCATGAAATGCAATTGAATGCGACATAAATGTAGCATATCTACAAGTGCACATGTATATGGCTTCAGTGTCAATATAATTATGCTGACAATTCCAAATAGCTGGCCAAGACTATTATAATAACAAAAGACAATAAAGTATTGCCAAATCAAGGACTTGTACACCCTTGGCCAAACAAACTTATTGGAAATTGTATGAAATTTTGAGTTTTTTGTTCAAGTAGAGGGTCTGATGAAATTAGCTAAAGGCCTGATCAGGCTTGCTGGCCTCCATTTGTGCACCACTCACATAGACCATATGCTGTGGGTGTTATATAGCTAACATAAAAAGAGGGACATAGAAGACTAGAGTACTACAACTAATGCTCTCCGCGTTGATCTTAATCGAACACCAATAATAAATAGTATATCATTTCAAGGTGAAACAAATCTTATTGAACTCACCGAGCTTTGTATAATCAGTTGAGTCGATAACTGGACAATTGGGAAACAGTAATCCAGCATTAGCTATCATTTTGTTTCTAATTTTTTTGAGTAAAGTAAATTTTGTTACTTTTTGACACCAGAGATTTGTTTAAGTAAAATGTTAAGTATTATGTATGTCATGTGATGGGTTAGCATATACAGGGTTTCCATTGTAAACAACTCTCACTAATAGCAGCTGTGGTTAACAGTGTATACTAAGCCCATGAATTATTAATAGCTCGCGCTAATTACTGGCCTATAGCCAGCTTGCATGACTGCGTACAAGTACGCACTGACTGGGCTCGCTAAATGAGTGCGAGCTGAGTCATCCCATAGCTCGAGTTGAGCTTAAACTGCACCGAGTTCTGGGTCTGAACCATGGAAACCAATGTTATATTGCTCTTTACTACAGAAATGGTAGCATCGTGATAGACTTCAAGCTAAAGTTTTCTTCAGTTCAAGAGGCGTCTGCTGAATCAAATTGTAGCTCTGCTATCTCTTCTTCCTGTCCAGATAATTGGCTTACAGCTGACCAGGTCGTGGGCCAACTGAATGAAAAGTTTGGTGAGTAAATATGATTAGTAATGCATGAGTACAAGTCATTGCAAACATGGCCACATACTAGCCTGCCTATCATCCTCTTACCCAGGATAGGGCTGTCTCCCACTTCCTGTGGATTTCGCCAGGTATAGAGGTCACTTCTGGTCCCACTCCATAGTGTAAACCTGAGCATAGGGTCTACACCGGGTGAAACCAACCTTGTAGCTATCGACAGTGGCGGTAGAGAGTCCGGGGTGCAAGTGTTATGAGGCCGTATACTCCTGTGTACCCTCGCTTGCAATACTGGGTGACTACATGTACCACAATATGTGATGCTATAATCACTGAGTGACTACATGTACCACAATATGTGATGCTATAATCACTGAGTGACTACATGTACCACAATATGTGATGCTATAATCACTGAGTGACTACATGTACCACAATATGTGATGCTATAATCACTGAGTGACTACATGTACCACAATATGTGATGCTATAATCACCGAGTGACTACATGTACCACAATATGTGATGCTATAATCACTGAGTGACTACATGTACCACAATATGTGATGCTATAATCACTGAGTGACTACATGTACCACAATATGTGATGCTATAATCACTGAGTGACTACATGTACCACAATATGTGATGCTATAATCACTGAGTGACTACATGTACCACAATTTGTAAAGGTTGGTTTCCACTCAGCAGGTCCTACCTCCAGGCTAGCTCCAGGTAGCCTGGAGGTGGCCTGGAGTCAACGTGGTTTCCACTTCACAGGCTTTGCCTTCTCAGCTACAGCAAGATGCCTACAGGGGACCTGCAGTAGACCGGGAAGGCACCTGGAGACATATGTTTTCACTCAATACATGTAATAAACAAAGTAATAAAAGTGCTATTATTATTCAATTACTTTACAACCGGTGGGTGACCGCAGGTCGTGGTATCCATTCTCCAGGCACAGCCTGCGGTCAATGATTAGCCGCCGGTAAGTTGAAATTTTTCAACTTACCGGCGGTCAGCTACAGGTTTTACGGTCTTCTAGTGGCTTTGGTTTCCACACCGCAGGCCTTATTCTACCGGTCAGCCTGCGGTCAAAAACCGGCTAACTGGAAACCAACCTTAATGCTATAATCACTGAGTGACTACATGTACCACAATATGTGATGCTATAATGTTGTAGAAGAAGAAAGTAAATTGGGAGAAGATGGAGGTTTTAAACTTGATAACAATAGCGTGAGAGTAGAGAGAAAGGCAGCCGGTAGGCTGACTACTACCACAATATCTACACCTACACCCACCACTTGGATCACTGAGAGCTCTAGCACAGCTGACTCGGTTTACTCCTCTGCAATAACCAGTCCAACATCCACTCCACAAACCACATTGAAAACCACCCCAGCAACCACAGCAACCACGACTACCCAGACGATGGCCACTCGGACAACAACTCTGAGGACAACTACAGTTAAACTAACTGGTATGTGTTCATTGTACTCATCTTTGAGCTGAGCAATGTTAATATAAGAACAATGTATGCTATCTGCACCAGTATTACACGTGTTCCCTCTCCCTTACCGTTAAACTCAAATAGTATTTGTACACTATAGTAGTATTTGTACTATAGTAGTATTTGTACTATAGTAGTATTTGTACTATAGTAGTATTTGTACTATAGTAGTATTTGTACTATAGTAGTATTTGTACCATAGTAGTATTTGTACTATAGTAGTATTTGTACTATTGTAGTATTTGTACTATAGTAGTATTTGTACTATTAATAGTGGTATTTGTACTATTAGTAGTATTTGTACTCTCGAGTAGTATTTGTACTATAGTAGTATTTGTACTATAGTAGTATTTGTACACTATAGTAGTATTTGTACACTCTAGTAGTAATAGTAGTGTGGTTAAAATTATTACGTTTGATTTTGCAGAAGAAATATCGCTAAGCACTAGTAGTGTGCCTGTTGGACCGACTACTATTACTGATTCCACACCTGACCCAACTACTGCGAGTACTGGTGCTCTTTCTGACGTCACTAACACTACTATTACTTTTACTGAGATGACCACTATTAGTACTGACACGTTAACTGACACAACTACTGACTCTACTACTACTGCTACTACTTTGAATACTGCCGACACTAGTACTGAAATAGAAGCTTTTGGCACTACTGACGGTGATACTGCGTGGACTTTTCCTATTACTGTCACTATTCCTACAACTACTCCAGCTACAACAACAACTGCTACTACTACTATCTCAGCTACTACTACTACTACTACTACCACTCCTACTACGACTACCACTCCTACTACGACTACTACTACAACTACTACCACTCCTACTACGACTACCACTCCTACTACGACTACTACTACAACTACTACCACTCCTACAACTACTACCACTCCTACTACGACTACCACCACCCCCACTACTACTACTACTACCACTACTACTGCTACTACTACAATCCCCGCTACTACTACAACTACTACTACCCCCACTATTGCTACTACTCCTACTCCTACTAATACTACCACTCCTACTACTACTACCACCCCCACTACTACTACTACTGCTACTACTACCACTCCTACTACGACTACCACCACCCCCACTACCACCCCCACTACTACTACTACTACTACCACCCCCACCACTACTACTACTACTACTACCACCCCCACTATTGCTACTACTCCTACTAATACTACCACTCCTACTACTACTACCACCCCCACTACTACTACTGCCACCCCCACTACTACTACTACCACCCTCACTACTACTACTACTACTACCACCACCATCCCCACTACGACTGCCACCACCCCCACTACGACTACCACCACCCCCACTACTACTACCACCACCCCCACTACGACTGCCACCACCCCCACTACGACTACCACCACCCCCACTACTACTACTACTACTACTACTACTACTACTACTACTACTACTACTACTACTATCAGCCCCACTACAACCACCACCACTACTACGGGTGCTACTACTAGTGCAACAGCTGCATCACCAATGACAGGTTAGGTGGTAGCTTACTTCTTTCTTTCATTGGCCGTTGGTGTGGGTCTTGCTTTCTCAGTTGTTAATTTATAGATTTATGGGGTGGTAAATACTTGTGTAAAGTTTAGATGTGTAAACTGCAGCGGTGCAGCAGTAACTCCTTAGTGTGTTATCTTCGGTTGGTGAGTCAGGAGTAGACAGACAAAGAGGTCAACAGATAGTCTATTCCTTTCTGTCTGCCGGTCTCCAATTCTCCAGTAGTTACTGTCTGACCACTCGACTAAGTTACTAACAGCCGCAGAGCCACTGGTTCAAACCCCAACCATTATTGCTCAGAAATAAGATGTTCTTAATGTACAACATACATGTGAATCGTAGAGGAGTACAAAGCAGTGAATGCTGTGTACTTGCATGACAAACAAAGTTTTAGACAATTTGCTGCCGATCTCGCTTCTGAATAGTCTTGAAGATTTGAAAGTTGGCGAGTGTTAACCTAATGGGATGTTTTATATTTGAATGGATTCATGCAGCCTGGTAGAGCTGTGTCATGGGCACAATCACTCTGCAATCTGTATGTATGTATAAACAATACATGTACAGTAGTTAATCACTGTCTATTAGCCATATTAAAACCGTTCCTAAACAGAAAAGAGTTCTTCTTTGTTAAAGGAATTGTACAGTGCTCAATGAATAATTTCAAATACTATAAAATAAACTATCATGAAATTTTAGTATCGATGCAAAATTCTACATTCGGTCAGGAGTTGTAGAGAGTTGTAGATGGTGCTGTGAATTGGCAGTGAATCTGCCTTTAATGATGACATGGGAGGTTTACAGTAGCTGAACCTGTCAGCCTATTGCAACATCTGAAACTACTAATATCAGTCATTGAGGCACAGTGCTTATTTTATGAGTAGAGAATTGTGTGATAGCCAACATTGCATGCTCCCCTCCAAAGTTGACTGCCTACTCCTCTTACTATCTTCATCCCCTCACTATCTGCAACCATTACTATTTACACTCCTTGCTGTTTGCACCCTTTACTATCTCCACCCCTTACTATCTTCACCCCTTACTATCTCCACCCCTTACTGTCTACACCCCTTACTATCTGCAACCGTTGCTATCTACACCCCTTGCTATCTGCAACCGTTACTGTTTACACCCCTTGCTATCTCCACTCCTTACTATTTTCATTCCTTACTGTCTACACCCCTTACTGTTTACACTCCTTACTGTCTACACACCTTACTATCGACACCCCTAACTTTCTACACCCCTTACTGTCTAGACCCCTTACTTTCCACACCCCTTACTGTCTACACACCTAACTTTCTACACTCCTTACTGCCTACACCCCTTACTACCTACACCCCTTACTGTCTACACCCCTTACTGTCTACATCCCTTACTATCTCCACCTTACTATCTACATCCCTTACTAGCTCCAACCCTTACTATTTACACTCTTCACTGTCTACACCCCATACTAATGACTATCAAGGTGATGGTTGATTTATATAATTTGATATTACTGCTTGCCTGCTGTTATAATTCCTGTATAATGATTGCAGTGTATTGTATGTACAGCATGATACAGCAGGTAAACTGAGATATTATTTTGGTGTACCTACAGGCTGTGCTGCTCGGGCCATGAGAAACTTTGGTATATACAAGGATGAAGAAGATTGTACCAAGTATTATGTGTGTTATGATGAAATTGAGGGGCTGCAGAATACCCAGTGTGGCGAGTCAACCATGTTTAAAGTGGAGGGTAAACACACAGGAAGTTGTATTGAGTGAGTATTGACTCATTTACCAGCAGCCAATAGCAATGAAGGTAACAAGACATCCGCTACTGAGTGGATGGAGTAGATAATCCTGAATACAAGTTCATTTGTTTCCTAATATTTTAATAACAGTCCTGTTATGAGGGAAATATTTAGCTGGTTTACTCATTGAATAGTAGTGCCAGGAGGCGGTGTCTTGCTGGGAATACTACATATACAGTAATTATGGTATGTCTAGTTGTTATATGTATATTCAATGTCCACTTACCCTTACAGATGTGATCAGTCAGTCTGTCCCAAGTGTCAGCCTTTCCAGGACTATGAGGGTTACAGCAAGGTGGGTGAAATACTACAGTGTGTGTGTAACATGCTATGGTGTACAGTCACATGTTGATATACATGCACGTGTATAATAATGCTATGTACTATGACGCCTCATCTATTCATATACTCAGCAGAATTTCTCCTCTTTTTATTGTCAACTTGAATTTTAATGTGATCAACTAAACCTCAAGTCTCCCTATCTCTACTAAATCTCAAGTCTCCATATCTCTACTAAACCTCAAGTCTCCTATCTCTACTAAACCTCAAGTCTCCTATCTCTGCTAAACCTCAAGTCTCCCTATATCTACTAAACCTCAAGTCTCCTATCTCTACTAAGCCTCAAGTCTCCATATCTCTACTAAACCTCAAGTCTCCCTATCTCTACTAAACCTCAAGTCTCCTATCTCAACTGAACCTCTATAAGTTAAGTCAGTAGATATTCCAATATTCTCATCAATATTTGGTTAGATTTTATATGATGGGGGAGGTAAGCTGCTGTGTATGTGTCACTATAAAACTGCATCATGTATTGTACATGTACATGTGATATCTCTCCCCCACTCTGCACCATGTCTCATTGTGCGTCATGTTGCATATCTAGATATTACTACCACATACATACAGCTACAATCATCTATTACCCTTGACTATACTTATGGTGTGGGTACTGCTTACACTTTTAGCCTACTAGTCCAAACCAATTAGTAATTGAGACCTGCAGGTATCTACTACTACACTGACACTGATGAACTACACTGGCTAATTTACCAGTAACACAGCTGCATTGTTGATTAAATTCTAAGACCCACAATAATTATTCTGCACAAAGGATATTGTGCTAACATAATATAGAGACACTTCATAGGCAGGTAGACACAATTCTTTATTTTATTTACTTTCTCCACCATAGCCTTCACTTTCAGTATTAATGCCAAGTGATGTGTGATGTCTTGCGATGTCTTGTATTTCTCACCAATATCAAAGCTAGTGGAGGGACCAATGAGGAACTTAGCTACATTCATCTCCTGCACATTTAAATCACATATAAAGTAGCTTCTTTTTTATAGGCTAGGGGCAGGTTGTAAAGTTTCATATCTTCCCCTCCACTATCTTTGTCCGCCTCTCATAGAGCCTGCTCTTAGGGTCATAGTTGTAGCAGCTCAACACTCTGGAAACATGCTAGAGCCATTATAGCCAGTAATGTTCCCAGCTTGTATGTGGAACCAGTAGTAGTAGTTGTAGTACATCTGTTAGTACAATATACAAGGTACTACAAGTATGTGGTACCTGTACTACATACGTATCTAAGTGACTGTGAGGAGCTCCTGAGAATTACTGCTACTATATCTAAGTCTAAGCTACCATTTGAGGATTTCTCTAAGTACATGTAGGTAACAACAGACTTAGTTTGTTATTATATGTTAATTCCTGACCATTTAACCGATTGTACAAGCATGTCTTGTATACATGTAGGCTGATTCATCTTTATCCTCAAATGAAAACTACAGGTAAACCAGTTGCCACTTACAGGCCATCTCATTGGTCACCTGCCAGAGTGATTAACTGTTTTCATATTTCCCATTTTGAGAGTATTTCACTTTAGTTTATAGTTTGCAATCTCACTTCTTCTAACATGGATATGCTTTAAGCTAGACTTGTTGGCTGGCTAGGATAGACTGCCTCTTCATGCAGACAGTCACCCATAACCCTAACACTGCTTCTTACCACCTCCTACATTTGTCTGCAAAGTTTGTACATAACTCTACAGCATTTTAAAGTATGATTTCTGCTTAATAAGATTTTATCATACTATTGTGAGTTAAATAGAAACAGTCTGATGTGACAATGCTATTCTACTGAGTGCTCACACAGTTTGACGTTCGAGTGAAATTATGGATCAATGCCAACGTTGCATTTATACCTTCAACACTGTCAGAATGTCCTGTTAGTCTGAGCCAGACTGCCTCTGCTTCATTGTCATGTGATATAGGCTGTGACTGCATTTTACCCTGTGACCATATGACTTTACCATGTGACTATGCGACAATGCCATGCGACTATACCATGTGACTGTACCATGTGTCTGTATTATGTGACTGTATCACGTGACTGTAACACGTGACTGTAACATGTGACTGTAACATGTGACTGTAACATGTGACTGTATTATGCGACTGTAACATGTGATTTTACCATGTGACTTTACCCTGTAACTTGACCATCTTAAGCCTGTATTATGTCTCTGTACCATTTAAGATATTTCTGGAGTCCGGCTTCTCTTTCTGCTTGCTTCTTGTGGTGAACACAACTCCAGTATCAGAAGATAGCAAAACTTGCCGAGCATATTATTTATTTATACTTTTAGATACAAATGACAACTGAGCAAGATTTGAAAACGAAAGCTTTGCCTTCAAGTCACTCTCCTGTTTACAAGTCAAGTTTAATTAGTCTTTCTGCTGTTACACCTAATCTAACTGTGAATACTCAGACCTCCACTCCTACTCAGACTGTGACTACTACTCTCACTGCTACCAATGGAACTACTACACCCACCGTGACTACTACTCCCACTGTGACTACTGCTCCCACTGATACCACTGTTACCACTGCTCCCACTGTGACTACTACTCCCAATGATACCACTGTGACTACTGCTCCCACTGTGACTACTGCTCCCACTGATACCACTGTGACTACTGCTGCCACCTTGACTACTACTCCCAATGATACCACTGTGACTACTATTCCCACTGTGACTACTACTCCTACTGCTACTGCAAGTACAGTGGTATTGAGTGCTGCTACAGCTGCTGGTTATTCAGATCCAAGGTTAAGTAGGGTTGAAGGTAAGTTGAATATGTTGTATTTAGCCTATGTACTCCAGGGCTAGGGGTTTGGGTGTTCACTAGCTATTAGCAAAGTTTATATATTTATTAAGTTTTTCCACGGTGTTCTGCGCCATTAGGATTGCTCTAAAACCTGACCTAATAAACGGCCTTGTCCGAAGTAGTTGAGCAGGCAACGAAAAATTACTAATAAAACAATGGAGATTTTCTCAAGGGCGGTGAAAAAATTGTCCTGTCCTGTGATGCTAGCCCATTTTTTTTAAGGATGCATGATGTTTATACTGATAGCATCAATTATAGCAGAGGCAAGCACTTAAAGGAATTTAAATATGGGAAAAAGGCCCAAAATTTTGAGCCGTCCTGCTGAGCATGTGAGCTGACCGAACGTGCAGAAAAAGAAAAGACAGCTCTTATTTTGTGCAAATTCGCATTGTCTTCGTGACATTATAACACATACGAAGCCTCTTGTCGCGTACTCAGTGGGAGTTGTGCCTCATGTAGACCAAAGATGGCAGAAGTACTCTCTTTGCACAGACTGTCAACTGCTTTTGGCTCGTTATGTCGGCCTATATTTTTGTAGCCTAAGCGTTTGCCATAGATTGAGCGATCGTCAACGAGCAACGTTCTGCCGATTTTGCGATTAAGCGCATCGTTTACTGGATAAACTTGTATATAGAAACTTTGCTATTAGTAAATAAAATAATGAGGATTGAGCTCTCAAACATTGTTAAACCATGCAACCAGTTATACCAACTGAACTTGTAACTGTTGTACATGTAGGTAACGCTACGGCTCAATTACAAACCACATTTGTTGCAGAAGCTGTCACAACTATCATACCAACAACAATTACTTCACCAATACCGCAATCCAGTAAATTAACTACGACTGATGAGAGAGTCTTTAAAACCTCAACTAGAAAGCCGTCACCAACAACTGACTTGGCCACCGTCACATCGAATCTGTCACCTACAACATTTCCCTCACCTTTTGTAACATTCATCTCAAAGGGTGTCTCTATCACACTGACTACCACACCAACCACTACAACAACTACCACACCAACCACTACAACAACTACCACACCAGCTACTACAACAACTACCACACCAGCCACTACAACAACTACCACACCAGCCACTACAACAACTACCACACCAGCTACTACAGCAACTACCACACCAGTTACTACAACAACTACCACACCAGCTACTACAACAACTACCACAACAGCCACTACAACAATCTACAGATCAACTACTACAACAACTACCACACCAGCCTCTACAACAGCTACCACACCAGTTACTACAACAACTACCACACCAGCCACTACAACAACTACCACACCAGCCACTACAACAACTACCACACCAGCTACTACAACAATCTACAGATCAACTACTACAACAACTACCACACCAGCCTCTACAACAGCTACCACACCAGTTACTACAACAACTACCACACCAGCCACTACAACAACTACCACACCAGCCACTACAACAACTACCACACCAGCCACTACAACAACTACCACACCAGCCACTACAACAACTACCACACCAGCCACTACAACAACTACCACACCAGCCTCTACAACAACTACCACACCAGCTACTACAACAACTACCACACCAGCCTCTACAACAACTACCACACCAGCTACTACAACAACTACCACACCAGCCACTACAACAACTACCACACCAGCCACTACAACAACCACCAGATCAACTACTGCACCTACCGATATTCCTGCTCGTTCCGCTGTCCCAGTGATGACTTCTTCTTCAACTACTGACCTCTCTTTAGACAGTATATGTGGTAAGCTAGTGGATGAGATTGTACCACACCCACTCTACTGTGATAAGTTCATCTTCTGCTCAGCTAATTTCACTAACGTACTCAGCGATTGTCCCTGTGGTAAGATGTTTATCAATGGGCAAAAGGAGTGTCAACCTTGTCTACAATCTCACTGTGACTCTTGTAACTTTGACTGCTAATTTCAAGTGCAGTCTACACGTGGTATTGTAGTAATTACAGTAACCGTAGTCTATAGGTCACAGGTTATACATGTATAGGTCAGTTAAACTAAATGCTAGTAACTAGTATATACACTTATATATATTACAAGTCAATTGTCACGCCCTTCTTAAGTCTACTTGGTGCTTCATTATTTTCAGAGATTTAATAGTCAGGTTGAAGATCTCTGTTCTTTGTAAGATATAATATTATATATGTTTCTAGTGTATCTGTTTGTACCAGGGTAATAACACTGCTATATGTGTTACCCGGTTACCACTACAATCAAACCTGTGAATACTCCCAGTTTTGTAATGTATATTACAATATTAAGTATTGCTATATATTATAGAAAATGGTACCACTGATTGTATATAAAATAATAGAATTATTTTGTTTTTCTATCCAATTAGAGAGATATCAGGTAGTTATCTGCACACTGTGTTTATGTAACAATTGCATTTAAATTATTATAGGCTTACTATATTTTATTAATTATACATTTTTGGCCTTTTATAAGAAAGCACCTTTACGCTGTTGTGCTTCGAACTCTTTTGTATGGTATTAACGGAATAAACACAAGCTGTGCTATATAACCAAGGATTTAATGAAGTACTATTGCACAGCTGCTAACTAATCATGGTGCTGTTGTATGTACATGAACCTGGGCTAAACCTATATGCAGGAGAGAACAACTCCAAATTAAATCCAGCAAATGGTATTCGTTGGTGGAGTAGGACAACACCGAATCACGCCTGTTCAGTGATGAGAACTAATATTCAAGAAAGAGCAACCCCAAATCCTGCGAAACAAAAATCCAGGAGAGAACAACTCCCAATTTATACATATTAGTAGCCAAATCCAGGAGAGAACAACTTCAAATTCAGCGACGCACAGGAGAGAACAACCCCAAAACGATAGTCAATATCCAGGAGAGAGCAACCCCAAAATATAATATCTGTTAGCGGAGTAGAACAACTCCAAACCATGCCTGGTGGTGAAGACAACCAATATTCAGGAGAGAACAACTCTAAATTGGGTTCCAGGTGAGAGCTCCATTTCATACATGTTAGCCATTAGGAGAACAACTTCAGATTCTGCAAGTTAGTAATGCACAGGAGAGATAAACTCCAAATTCTCCATGATGGTAATGCACAGGAGAGAACAACCTCGAATTATGTTTATCAGTAATGCACAGAACTGCTATTTCAGGGAGAGCAACTCAAAGTTGCTTAAATGCCTAGCATATCAGAGTTGTCCCTCACAAGGGAGCACATCAATCTGGGTTTGGGGTTATACAGGCATGCAACTCTTAACCCCAACCCCCCCAACTTCCTCTATAATTGGCCCCACATTTGTTATAGTATTTATTGAAATAAAGCCGGCATTTACCTGAGGTGCACCTAAGAAGCTAAGATATATGCAGTGCATTCAGTCAGCTTAGCACCGGGTACATATTATAATTAAATTGAATGAAACAAAATACATTTTACTAAGCGGGTCAGTATGTCTACTGTCTTTTTTGTTGATTATATTGCCTACCATCATCCCACTAGCTCGTCTTTTGCTGATATGGTGGGTCTGGCGAGCTGTGTGTAGTAATCTACCTGAAATACCAAAAAAAGCTGTAGATATGCAGCTCAGACAAGAGGGAGTAGGAAAACCTGCAGATACGGCAACGAAATTTATAGCTGACAAATAAATTGTGGCTATACCTATGCAGAGATACAACAATCACCCCTCCCTATATTCAGTCGCATACAATAGATTTATCTGCAACACACTACCTCTTTTCTGGCTCTGCTATCAGCATCTGGCACTGATGCATTGGCGTTTTAAGATTCAGCGTCTCCCATTAGCAAAGAAGCAAGAGATCTGCTAGACCTTTTCTCCTTCTCAGCACCAGAATTAGATGACGTTTGAACCTGGCTAGATTCCCCTTCAGTCATTCTAGAGCATGGGCAAACACTTCTAGTAAGTAAAATTGATAGACCAACTTGCACGTCAATTAATTACAGAAACAAAAATATCTGACGATTACGAGAGAAAAGAACTCAATTTTGTACACTGAGCCAGCCGACCCATGTACCAATAACAATGCCGCTTTTTACAATCAATAAAACCAATTCACCTACTTATTATAAATAAGAGGTTAGTGCACACATATAAACCAACCTAAAGCAATCATCTTCACCAGAGCTGATTCTCTGACAATTGCACCAAAAATGTTCAAGAAGCAGAGATCCTGCAAAGATCACAGCTTTAGCACCTCAACCACACTACTGGGATCTTCCAATCCCCCATACCTAAACAGTACACTGTTCAAAATGAGAAAGTTAATGAAATAAATTTTAAAGCTGTGTTAAAGAAAACAGGTCCACATTTCAAGTACATGTCACAACTACGAGCAGTCCCAAACTCACCGCTCACTGATATAGCTCCATATTGTATGACATGATTCTATCTCAAGCTCTATCGTAGAATGGCATACGTTCTTAATATGTACAAGCATGGGGTAGACGTCGCTAATACTGACCGATTTTTCTGATGTGAAGTAGGCTGCATTTGCCTGATGAAGGATAACGGTGCTGCTGCAGTAGGTATCTCAGTAAATATATTCATCACCAGAAAGTTTGACAACTATGGCCGCCATTGATTGAATTGGTTCTACAACTATACATTATAAGTGCTGTAATTGTATCTATAATATTATGTGATATAAACAGTTATATATTACATGCTACAAGATTATGACAATTGATTTACTGGCATACCCACCCCACTTGACATAAGAATATTCACAATATTTAATCTTAGTTTCATTGAAGGAATTCCGCCGCTGTATAGACTTGTTTAACTTGACTAACGAATATATGTTGAGTAGGCATTAACTAATTATCTAAATCTCTTCATGGGTGCATAACAAAAATACTGGAAGGTAACATTTTCCTACTTATGTACACCTACATTAAATTTTTTGGATACCGATATCAATTATAATCCTCATCTTCTTCCTATCTTTTAGCAACTAATTTTAATCTTCACACTAGCAGGGCCATTTGATTTAATATAAACAGTTACTGCAGGTCAGTGTAGAGCCTCACCCAAATAATCTGTTAAGTTATTACATTTTACTTTCAAAATTTTATTACATTATTATAGTTAACTTGGTTGTATTTGTAATTTGAAACTCCCTATGCAGGATTTCACTAAAATCTATTTATCAACTTACATCAATGACGGACAATACGCTAGACCGCCTAGGGGGCATGCCTCAATTTTGGGACATAAATTGTCATATGGACATTGTTCCATAATACCATCCCATTGATAGGGCATTATTGGTTTCAGAGTGGGCACAAGTACCCATGTAGCATTTCAGCATTAGCTTAGTTGTGTTGGTCCTCTGCTAATGTTCACTGTTTCTTGAGGTCCGTATTGTACAGGGCAGAAAGCTGTTATGGAAACAGTTCCCAGTGATCTAGTCTGAACTGTTGTTTGAGGCTGATCCATGATTTCATCACATTATTATATAATAAAGCTTTACACAACACTTGACAGCACGCTGACACTGGATTATAATGATAATAATCATTATTAAAGTTTTATTTAAAAATAAATTTATTAATAATATAATAATCATTACAATATTATTTATAATTAATAATTTTTTATTTATAATAATTGAATAATATTATTATTTTATATATTTACTTTTAAATAAAACTTTAATAATGATTATTATCATTATTTATAATCCAGTGTCAGCGTGTTGTCAAGTCTTGTGTAAAGCTTAGCTAGGCTTGAAATCCTTAATCAATTTAAATTTATCACTATGATTATTGAGCATGCGATGCTATGCTTCTGCAAGACACAGAAACATGGTGTCAAGGAGTGGGTGTGTGCTAGCCAACGACAATCATTTTAGATGTCTAGCCCAAACTGATATGCGACTATTATAATTTATATTATAATTATAGTAAATTAAATCTATTTATATTTTATTTTCAGTTGAGAAAGAAAGTGGTGAGTAAGAAGTTTCAAGTTGCAACGAGTAATGTAAAGTAAAAGTACATCACTACCGTAGTGATGTACTTTGACTATAAAATAATAGTCGCATATCAGTTTGGGCTAAAACTACGTTCAAGTTAAGTACATAACATAAACATAAACATGACATGCAAGTAAGGTTGAAGAAAAACTGAGAAAATATAAACAATATGAAACATAGCCTACCATGTGTGCTGAATTAGAGAAAATTATGCACAATCTAAAGCTTGACAACTAAAAAGTACTACTAACAAAAAGTGGATGAACAAGAGTGATAATTATTTTTATGGCACAACAACGCTACATCATGAAAGCAAAACAGGAAAAGATTCGCCTCGTGGGGAAGTGGGATTATTATGTTAAGACTGCTTGCCCCTCAAGCTTGCAATCGACATATTAGTCAATCTGCCGATATACGGGCACATAGAGGTAAGTCTATGTACAGCCAATAGAGCGAAATATTTCGAAGGTTTTCATTGAACAGACAAGTCTGACAGAACAAACATTTGGGAGAGAGCAACTCTGAATTACGATCATTGAGCTGCATACAAGAGGAGCCCAACTATGAATAGTAATAGTGACACCGTCATTGTACTGTAAGCAACAGACAATCCAAACTGCTACTAACTATTGTAGAAATGTAATCAAGAAGTATAACCAACTGCAAGAAGTTGTCGGTAATACTAGAATACCAAATCAGGATAGGTCTGGTTTGGAGGTTGAGGTCTGGGGGATGTAAGGTTGCAAGCCCATGGTGGGCCCAATTCACACATGTAGTTGTGACATCAGACTGCGAAGTTATGTCACTGGCTTCGCAGAGTTATGGTATTTCAATCCTATTTTACTGTTAATATTTTTAACTACTAAAAGAGCCCTTCATGAACTAATATTTTTGTAGCACATGTAGTTGTTCTAAATGCTAGGCAACGTTTTTGCATATTAGTAAGCAGGAGGCCAACAACGCACTGTACTTAAGTTGGTACTTTGCACAAATTCAGGGCTCTCAACTTGATAAAGTGAAAAATCCTAATAAAATGCTGAATTGAGGAAAAAGATGCCACTGCGGGGCCAGAGGCTCTGCCAGCCTGTGAAGCGGGCTGCCTGGGAGGGCGCGGGAGGGGCGTTTGAAAATTTTTTAACCGTGCCATCTAAAATGGCACCAGTTCATGCAATTCTAGTCATATTTTACTTAAAATGTGCTGTGCTTGGTAGAGGTTGGAACATGCAACTTGTGTGTATTTATTTGGTAGAACAAACAAAGATGCAAATAGGGCATACAGTATATACATGTACAGAGTAGATGTAGGTGGTGGAGATAGTGGAAAATATTGTGTATATATACAATAACAGATAACTATATGACACCATAATACAGGTACATAATACATACATACATAATACAGATTTAAACAAACTACAGATATAGCCTATATCTGTATGGCTCCAAGTGGAAGTGGAACAAATGAGGTGGGTACACAGTGCAAGCAAAATGTTTGAAATGTTTTGACTTGTCCCCCTTGTTTTCTTGTCAATATCTAAAATGTTATATATTTGTGGGTAAAAAGTAGTACTTGGGACTTTCTAACACAAAAATATTTGCAACATATACAATTACAGATCTCTTATGTGTTATTTTGTAAAGCCTATTAATATCAGATTGGAAAATACTGTGATGGTACGCCCAGTCGTATCTTACATCTGACACTCATTATTGCGTGCATACATGTATATATCTGCTTGTACTTTACTCTTATATTGTTATATATGATTGTATGATTATATCTAAGTCTTTTAATGCCTTTTATACCCATGTACAGAGGCCCGACCTCTCAGAATCCATTGATATTCATTTTGTACATGAATTGGACCATTATAAGCAACTTTTGTAGAACCCGACCTATTTTGGGTCGGCCGTCGGGCTTCCGGCGGCCATCTTGTTGCGCAACTTCCGGACGACCACACGTCGTCTTTTCCCGACGTCATGTCGGCCGGAAGTCCTTATACTATATAAAGGGCACTGTTTTACTGTTCATTGTCTCAGTCTACACTTGGCTTTCAATAAAGACACATCTATACTTGATACAGGGACTTTCTCTTCCTTTTACTAGGTCATTCGCTTTGCGAACCGCCTACTAGGTTGAACTACTCTCTTTCACTGTATAGTCTGAAGGTCGGACTTGAGATCAGATGGGTCGTCTTTGGTAGTATTTGGGCTACTGAGACCGCTCGATCTTTCATGTAATGTGAAGTCCTATTACCACTCATAGGCACTTCATTTCTGGGTCGATAGTCGTCCAAGGACGACCGCACCAAAACACAGAAACCATTACATTGGTGGCAGCGGTGGGATTCTAAGGTCGTACTCTTACGATACGAAGCGAAGGAAGGTGACCTCGGCCTCGGGTGACCGACCGACCTCATTCTTCAATACTTCTACGGCGATTTAGGACTCGGACCCGGGAACCTTGGATACGAGAAGGTGACAAACGCTAAAGTGCACCCATAATTCTCGTGGTTCCGCTGGATGTAGCCCGACCTACGCCGGATCTTCAATCAAAGACCGACCTCGGATCCAGAACAGATTGACGGTACTCAGTACGACCATTAGGCCGACACGGCCTAACAAACCAAAGCAGTTTTACTCACTACCCGACACCCTACCGACATGGACCGAATAAGGAACCTGCTTCAGCAGGTAATGTACCAAGCCGAGCAGGACCTCAAAACACTCAGCTACAACGGACAAGAGGACGTCGAACTCTTCATAGAAGACTTCACCGCTATGGCAGAGCGTTGCAACTGGAATGACAGAGCACGCCTCATACGGCTTAGAGCCGCCCTACACGGGCCCGCACAAGAATGCGGCCGACCCCGATCAGTCGAAGAGATATTTTCCCGACTGAGGGAACAGTATGGACTATCTGCCAGAGAAGCCCGATGGAAGCTGTCCACCCTGGAACAGCCAGCCCACACGTCACTCAGAGACTATGCAGCTCTCATCCGCAGACTGATGGCAACAGCCTTTGAAGGAGCACCCCCTGCATCTTTGGAAGAGTGGGCTGTAGAGAAGTTCTGCCTCTCAGTCCACGACCGCGGCCTACGCTGGTACTACACATGGTTACAGCCCGATGATATGGAGGAAGCCCTGGAAACCGGAACAGCCTTCCAGAGTAACAAGGGTGGCAAGGCCAACCCTCCAAAGCCACAAGAGGAGCTTCCCGCCGACCTCCTACGGAAAGCCCTACATACCCTCCTACAGAAATGTCAAGGCACAGATGACGGGCCGACGGACACACTAGAACCCGTCCCAGTAGACGAACCCATTCCTACTGGAGCCCAGCAAGGAGAAGGTGGACCACCCCACAATGGTCGTCCACAAAGGCCGACGGATACATCAGAACCCGTCCCAGTAGATGAACCCATTCCTACTGAGGCCACACCCAAGAAGAGTGGACCAAACCACAATGGTCGTCCACTGAGGCCGACGGACACATCAGAACCCGTCCTAGTGGAAGAACCTATACCCACTAAGCCTAAAGTCAAGAGTAGCCACTCCAAACAGAAAACCCCACGGGTAACTAGCCCATCACACTCCAGGCCGACGGCGTCACCTACACCCGTCACAGTGGATGAACCTAAACCCACTAGGCCAACATCAGGCAAGAAACGACCCCACTCAAAGCCGGACACATCCGAAGTGACCACAGATCACCCCCCAAGGCTGAAAGGACGACTCATATGTCCCGCCCCGTCGGACCAAACCTCACAAGGTAAACCCGACCTATCCTCAACTCAGAAGGATCAACAGGATCTGGCCACGTCCAGACCCGACACTAATCAGCAATTGATTCCCGCCCAAATTCAGTATGCCCCGACGGACGACTTATCGTGTGTAGAACTGCCAGACACTACAGTCCAAGTCCGCGGCCTGAGGATCGACACGGAGCAAACCGTGCTGGACCAAACCAGAGAGCTACCTCTGAACCTCTCGAAGAATGTTCAAGTTTCAACAGCCCGACCTGATCCAGAGGACGCGAAAAGTCGCGTAGCCGAACCTCAAGACATAATCCCAACGACGGAGATACAGTCTATACTGCCAGCAGTTCAAGTACACAAAGCAAAACGCTCTTGTACGGAATCTAGCATTGCCGAACAGTTTCAGCCGAAAATACAGATTGCCGAACTCTCGAAGTCCCCTAAAGCGGATAAGAAGCAATCGAAGGCAACTATTGCCGTGTTCCCGCGCTTATTTGACGAGTCGAACAAAGAAAATGTGCCTGAGGCATTGCCTACAATTGAGCCAATTGCTCATCCCTCGGCTAGTATAAATACGACAGCTCACAGACGAGTAGTCCTTTCTCGTCCAGCACTTCACCGAAGCACATGTATCCCTACATGTAGCAACTCCTGCACTCCTCGTGTCACTGGTGAAGTTAATAGCAGCACTCGTATCCTTTCTCATTCTCGTGCAGACGAGACGGCTACTCCTCCTAGTATGGATCACTCCAACCAGCCTGTCTTCACGGCTGAAGGTAAGCAAATCTCAGTGTTACCAGTAAGGACCGAATCAGAATTAGAGGTACAATCAACACCTGTGAGACTGTCAGGCATGAATTCTCTCTCCCTCCCCACTCGGCATAGACCAGTCGGGACAGAGGAGAATTCCCCTGAACATTCTCACAGAAAAGAGCATGAGTTAGAAGGCGGAGGCTACACATCAGATGAATTATGTGTTGTAGATGCATCTCCTCTACGGAAGACGCTCACGCCAGACGGCACGCCTCCACCCACTCCACCTCCTGTTACCTCTACCCTGAAGTTAGCTACAATCAAGCTGCACAAACTCACTGACAAGCTGCCCATCGAGTCGTCCCAGCATTCCGGAGCCACTAAGCCATGGATTAGTACCTTCACTCAACAAGCCCGAGACGACTTGGCTAGAAGGAGTCAACCTAACCTCAAATGTGCAAAGTGTGGCTTCTCCGGCACCCTCAAGAGACTGAACATTCACATTTGGCAACACTTTGCCCGCTTCTACTGTCGCTGCGGACGCAGCTCAGTTAGCCGTGATGCTCTAGGCCATCACTTCAGTCGGAGATCCAGTATCTGTGGGAAACGTCTCTTCCTCACGGACGGGCCCAGCTATGGGGCCCTCATGGAATGGTGGGGCGTAAAGGATCCCCCACCATTTCTACCATGTCGTCCTACTATGGACGGACAGTCGGGGACAAATAAACCAGTTTATTTGCCCAGCTCCTCCTCAACAAGGAAGCGACCTCCCAAGAGACGGCACAGCCCATCTCCAGAACAGACCCCCGACTCCGCACCTTCTGATGCTACCTCCTCCTCTTCCTCGTCGCCTACCACTCCTGCTGGACCTTCTCTCTGGCGACCTCCTGCTAGTACCTCCGCAGTAAGTGTCGGCCCCCCTGGCCGACGCGGACGTCTACCCTCTTGGAAGACAAGGCCTGCTCCAAGGAAGAGTATGCCTGCTCCTCAGTCAGGCCCTCTCTACGAAGGCTCTCCACCCAAGGTCTCATGTGCAGCTTCTTGTACAGCTTCTCCGACTCTACTGATCGAGCCACTGCAGTCCAGGCCCACACTAGAGGTCTCACCGCACCGCTCTCCTTATACACCTGCCAGGGACCTACTCCGAGCCACTCCAGACTCTCCTGCCGTCCAGTCCCCACCTCCTGCATCTCCTGTACTAACTCAGCCGAATGCCACACGTCCTGCATCTCCGGATCCGTCGTTCATGCAACAACTTGCTGAACTCAAGCCACGGATTCACTACCTTGCCAGCCGTCAACAGGTGGGGACACTCTACGCCAACACCTGGAACCCCTCTATGCTCGAGAAATAGCTCTTCGCGAACTAGCCAACCAGCATCTAAACCACCCCCGACGACTCCAGCTCGTACAAGCAGACTTGGATATAGTATCCAGAGAATCTACACTGTACCGTACCCTTCTTAACTTGACACTAGAGACACCCATGACCTAGTGTGAGGGGGCTATGTGATGGTACGCCCAGTCGTATCTTACATCTGACACTCATTATTGCGTGCATACATGTATATATCTGCTTGTACTTTACTCTTATATTGTTATATATGATTGTATGATTATATCTAAGTCTTTTAATGCCTTTTATACCCATGTACAGAGGCCCGACCTCTCAGAATCCATTGATATTCATTTTGTACATGAATTGGACCATTATAAGCAACTTTTGTAGAACCCGACCTATTTTGGGTCGGCCGTCGGGCTTCCGGCGGCCATCTTGTTGCGCAACTTCCGGACGACCACACGTCGTCTTTTCCCGACGTCATGTCGGCCGGAAGTCCTTATACTATATAAAGGGCACTGTTTTACTGTTCATTGTCTCAGTCTACACTTGGCTTTCAATAAAGACACATCTATACTTGATACAGGGACTTTCTCTTCCTTTTACTAGGTCATTCGCTTTGCGAACCGCCTACTAGGTTGAACTACTCTCTTTCACTGTATAGTCTGAAGGTCGGACTTGAGATCAGATGGGTCGTCTTTGGTAGTATTTGGGCTACTGAGACCGCTCGATCTTTCATGTAATGTGAAGTCCTATTACCACTCATAGGCACTTCATTTCTGGGTCGATAGTCGTCCAAGGACGACCGCACCAAAACACAGAAACCATTACAATACTTTAGACATCCATTTGATTCAAATATTAAATTGACTAGGTTAGCAACCTCTCAACACCCTATTGGTTCCATTAGACAGAATTTGTTTGTGTATGGTTTTGGTGCTAGTTAGCCTACTAGCAAAGGGAGTACTCTCTTTGCAACTAGTAACAAATCCTAACACAATAGCAAAATCCGAACAGGTAGTGGAAAATATGGAAATCCGTCCGAATGCCCAAAAGGGAAGGACAAATCCGAACAATTTGGATTTAATCCCAGTAGTTGAGAGCCCTGAAATTAGATGTGTTGTTCGTCGGTTCCACTCCAGGCACTAAACTGATTATATGTGATCCAGTGGATTCTTACAGCAGCTAACAGGAAAGAGGGTCCGGGGTCTGGGGTCTGGGGTCTGGGGTCTGGGGTCTGGGGTCTGGGGTCTGGGGTCTGGGGTCTGGGGTCTGGGGTCTGGGGTCTGGGGTCTGGGGTCTGGGGTCTGGGGTCTGGGGTCTGGGGTCTGGGGTCTGGGGTCTGGGGTCTGGGGTCTGGGGTCTGGGGTCTGGGGTCTGGGGTCTGGGGTCTGGGGTCTGGGGTCTGGGGTCTGGGGTCTGGGGTCTGGGGTCTGGGGTCTGGGGTCTGGGGTCTGGGGTCTGGGGTCTGGGGTCTGGGGTCTGGGGTCTGGGGTCTGGGGTCTGGGGTCTGGGGGTTTGGGGTTTGGGGTTTGGGGTTTGGGGTCTGGGGTCTGGGGTCTGGAGTCTGGGGTCTGGGGTTTGGGGTTTGGGGTTTGGGGTCTGGGGTCTGGGGTCTGGGGTCTGGGGGTCTGGGGTCTGGGGTTTGGGGTTTGGGGTTTGGGGTTTGGGGTTTGGGGTTTGGGGTTTGGGGTTTGGGGTTTGGGGTTTGGGGTTTGGGGTTTGGGGTTTGGGGTTTGGGGTTTGGGGTTTGGGGTTTGGGGTTTGGGGTTTGGGGTTTGGGGTTTGGGGTTTGGGGTTTGGGGTTTGGGGTTTGGGGTTTGGGGTTTGGGGTTTGGGGTTTGGGGTTTGGGGTTTGGGGTTTGGGGTTTGGGGTTTGGGGTTTGGGGTTTGGGTTTGGGGTTTGGGGTTTGGGGTTTGGGGTTTGGGGTTTGGGTTTGGGGTTTGGGGTTTGGGGTTTGGGGTTTGGGGTTTGGGGTTTGGGGTTTGGGGTTTGGGGTTTGGGGTTTGGGGTTTGGGGTTTGGGGTTTGGGGTTTGGGGTTTGGGGTTTGGGTTTGGGGTTTGGGGTTTGGGGTTTGGGGTTTGGGGTTTGGGGTTTGGGTTTGGGGTTTGGGGTTTGGGGTTTGGGGTTGGGGTTTGGGGTTTGGGGTTGGGGTTTGGGGTTTGGGGTTTGGGGTTTGGGGTTTGGGGTTTGGGGTTTGGGGTTTGGGGTTTGGGGTTTGGGGTTTGGGGTTTGGGTTGGGGTTTGGGGTTTGGGGTTTGGGGTTTGGGGTTTGGGGTTTGGGGTTTGGGGTTTGGGGTTTGGGGTTGGGGTTTGGGGTTTGGGGTATGGGGTTTATGGGGTTTGGGGTATGGGGTTTGGGGTTTGGGGTTTGGGGTTTGGGGTTTGGGGTTTGGGGTTTGGGGTTTGGGGTTTGGGGTTTGGGGTTTGGGGTTTGGGGTTTGGGGTTTGGGGTTTGGGGTTTGGGGTTTGGGGTTTGGGGTTTGGGGTTTGGGGTTTGGGGTTTGGGGTTTGGGGTTTGGGGTTTGGGGTTTGGGGTTTGGGGTTTGGGGTTTGGGGTTGGGGTTTGGGGTTTGGGGGTTTGGGGTTTGGGGTTTGGGGTTTGGGGTTTGGGTTTGGGGTTTGGGGTTTGGGGTTTGGGGTTGGGGTTTGGGGTTTGGGGTTTGGGGTTTGGGGTTTGGGGGTTTGGGGTTTGGGGTTTGGGGTTTGGGGTTTGGGGTTTGGGGTTTGGGGTTTGGGGTTTGGGGTTTGGGGTTTGGGGTTTGGGGTTTGGGGTTTGGGGTTTGGGGTTTGGGGTTTGGGGTTTGGGTTTGGGGTTTGGGGTTTGGGGTTTGGGGTTTGGGGTTTGGGGTTTGGGTTTGGGGTTTGGGGTTTGGGGGTTTGGGGTTTGGGGTTTGGGGTTTGGGGTTTGGGGTTTGGGGTTTGGGG